>OX421976.1:59929298-62571798 GCA_949128135.1 Parasteatoda lunata | reverse complement strand
CTTGCTTTTTTAAAAAAAAATTGTTTCTTCATCTTTCAAAACATATTTTCTATAACTTTAAGCAACGTTTAAGAAAAGACTGCAATAGTGATTGAGGTTTTTATAAAGAAAATGTATTTCTAAGATAAGGGTTTTAATATACGTATAAAAACTGTACGCAGAGAATATCAAGAATTTAATGTGATACAAATTTACTACATCGAAGAATAAAAATAAAAACACGTGAAAAATGAAATAAAATATAGCATTGCTAATTGGTTACCTGCAAGTGACATCATCGTAAGAAATCACTGCAATTAACTACCTGAAGCACCAAAGTGAGTTCGAATTCTCAAAATCCTTTTATGCATTTTATGCTGTTCTTATTTTTCTATTTCTCCAGTTCTGCTAGATAAAGGCTTCTAATCCATTGTACTCTGCACAAAAATATGATATCAATAAACCTGCATACATATGTGTGATAATATGAATAAATAAACAAAAACGCATTAAAAGCAAAAATATAAAAGGAAATTTTTTATTCCCTTAAAAACAAAAAACTTGATTTAGAACAAAAAATTATAAAAGTTATTATCTGTTTCTTTTTAAAAAACAAAGCAAAAAAAAGAAAGAAAGAAAGAAAAATATTAAATTTGATATTTTCATCACGACAAAAAGGTGGTTTTGGCGAGAAACTTTCCTCGCCAACTGGCTTCGGCAACCCACCTAGAAATGTTCAATCATATAAAAGAAAGATCTAGAAAAATGTCAGTTCCCAAAAGATGAAGAACTACGGATTTTGGACACCCCCTTCTGTGAGTGGAATACATAATGAATCTTCTTTGATCCATGCCACATACACTCTTTCTCAAAAAAACAAGAATTACTTTCGATTGTTCTGCTGAAATGAAAAAAAAAAATCACAGAAACGAAAAGATTTCATCGAATTTATCTTAAAATATATATAAAGGTTATAAAAGCTGTCAAAAGACATATTACGAAAGAGTGAGCAGATATTTTGTTTAAAAGAAAATATGGTTTTTTACCTTGTTTGTTTCTTTCTTAAAATTTGTTTTATAAAATATTCTTTGAGTACTCTTTTGCGTAATCTTTATTTATTTATTTTAAATATATCTGCATCCAATGTCATTCTTTCTATAGGGCATGCATAATATGTTTGAGCTGCATATTTTATCACCAAAGATTTTCCTGCTTTAATATTTAAATGAAAATAAAAAGATTTTTTCAACAATTTATAGAGCTTAAAGAAATAAATTGTTTTTAATTTTAAATGCTTGTAAGCTTTTCTATAGTTAGATTCCAGTTCATTCCATTTTATATAAATCGTTTCCCTGCATGAGATGTAAGTTGTTAAACAAAATCTTGGCAGTTTCCTGATTATTACCTGATTAAGAACTTCATTCCCTTCAAAAAATATATAAATAGGAAATAACAGTCGACGTGTTACAAGCGCAACGAGAAGAAACGAAGAGTGACATCTGACCGGGCTTAAAACTCAGCAACTGTTGAGTACTTGTAATATGTCGACTGTTATTTCCTATTTATCTATTTTTGAAATAATTGAAGTTTATTTAACAGGTAATATTATCAGTTCTAAATCAGGTATTGCTTCAGTTATACAATATATATATACATATATATATATATATATATAATTAAAGATAAGAGAGATTTACAAAGCAAATTAAAAATTAATACGTTATAATAGCTCATTAGCTTCAAGTCAATAGAATCAGTCCAAAACCTGTATAATCAGATAAAAATGCAAGGAATAAATGAAAAGGAAAAATATTTTTTAAAAGGAAAAACAATACTCAAAAGGATTTTTCTATATTTTTTTTTTAAATTTTAAAAAAATACCTAATAATGATTGTTTTTTTTTTATCTTTAAAATAAAATTCGAAAAATTTTGAATCATTCTTAATAGTTTTTCTTCTTGGAGAAAACATAGAAAATAATATAATAAAGAATAATGAAAAGGGAAGAAAAAAATTATTAAATTAAAATATTATTATTTTTTTCTTAAAAATTTATTTAAAAAATATTAAAAACCCAGAAAACAGAACGATGAAAAGATATAATCTCGTCGTCAGCTCACACGATTATATCTGCAAAAAGGAGTGCTTTCTAATATTGTAGTAATATAGCCAAATCAAATTATGTTAATACAATAGTGTGAGGTGCACTGAAAAAAATTAAAGCGAAAATAAATTACATTAAGTAAAAAATATACAAAATAAAACACATCAAGCAAAAAACAGAAAATAAAAAACAAAACACAAAACTTAGTGTGTTAAAAGAGTAGCGAATTCAAATGAACTTATAATTTCGGAATATTGAAGAATTATTTAAAATATATCTCATATTATTTTATTATCATTTAATATATATATATATATATATATATATATATATATATATATATATATATATATATATATATATATATATATATATATATATATATATATATATATATATATATATATATATATATATATATATATATATATATATATATATATATATGTATGCACAAGTTAAGTTATTTAATTTAATGTAAATTATAATACAGTTAAAATAACTGCAGTGTTATTATTTCTTTCGGATTCATTTCGTTTTTAATGAAAACTAGATTTAATATGAATTTGAGAGAGAAAAACAAGTTAAGTTTTTTTTTTTTTTTTTTTGCAAAATCTAATTTAATGGATTTATTTAATAAGACACTAGGTTCAGAAATAGGATTTTTCATTGTTATTAAGTATTAAAAGAAATTTTTTCTTTTAATTCGTTGGAAGAATCTTTTAGTTATCTAAATATTCTTGCTAATCATTTTTCTTTTTAAACTGTCACTTTTGCATGTATTTTTCACGATACTTGTTTTATTTTATGTTTCATTTCTTATCAAATATTCTTTGAAATAATAACTGTTCATTAAATTTTCAATATTTAAGTATTTGTTTTGTTATTGGAAGCAGCGAGAGATTTTTTTTTAATATTTTGTTTTAGAAATAGTTTGCTAGAAGAAAGTCAAATATCTTAAACTTTTTTTGCTCAAATGAAAATGTATTTTTAATTTAATCTGAAATCTATTTTTTCTCCTTAATACTATTTTATTATTATTATTTTTTTTTTTTTTAGCTTCACTTCCTTCTGATAATTTTTACGATAAATTTTTCTTCGAATGCTTTTTAAGAGAAACGTTTTGTTATTCCCCGTTTTTTCTCCTAATATAATTGAAATCTTATAAAAACCATTTATCACAACTCGTAGTTTATTGATGATTATTAGATATCCGAAATTAAAAATTAAAAAGAATTTAAAGAGATTTTTTTATAGTATTACATTCAATATAATCAATATATATATAAATAATATCAATTTGTAAAAAGAGTACTTCATTATATAGTATTCATTATTTATTTCCAACTAAAATGAATACTTGTAAGAGGTTTTAGAGAGAGAGAGGCAATACAAAGAGGTTTTTAAATCCAATAGAATTGTTTTAAACAATTAATGATTATTGGAATTATTCCCCGTTATATTGAATAATTCCCAAAGCTCACATTTTCTACAAATTTTGAATCAAGAAATTTAGTAGGGATGCTGAGCACAAATAAATAACATAATTTTTAAACTAACATAATTTTTAATTCATAACTTTTTTTCACATAATATAATTAAAAACACGAGAATTCAAAGAAAACTAAATGATTTTTAAAATAATGTTTAATAGGTAACTATTTTTCATCATAACAAACATTAATTAACTTCATTTCATACGTTTTATAGTTTCTTTCTGCCGAAGTTTTCTGATGCTACAATGTTGTTCTTTAAGCTTTTGTAGAGCTTTCAACATTTGTTGCTCATAAACACTGTTTTTGACGTAGCCCCATACAACGATATTAGATAGTTTAAGATACGGAAAGATTGGTGGCAGGCTATGTTATTATGGTTCACTGTGTATCTCCTTCCCAAACTTTTTGCGTGGAATTGGTATCTTTATTTAGGCATATACTTATAATGAAGCTCAATACCATTAAAATTCTAAATTTATAGTTTTCTCACGCAGCCAAATAATAGACAAATCAATAGCAAAATTTCCAAATCGTCTACATAATTGATACCTATTACCATTATTTTTCATAAAAAATGGCCTATACATTTTATTTTAAAGACAGAACATAAAAAATTTTCATGAAAGGAGAGTCTCTTATCAAAATTTCAATACCATGGGAAGTTTCACTTTATCACACTTTAACATTATGACGATCCTGATAAATTTCCTGATAAATTGAAGATAGCTCCAACTAATGTAATTAGTTTATTTGCAAATTCTGCGAAATTATTAGCGAGTGCTTCATGATACGATGAATATTATACGATGAAAATTTGACTGGCGAAAACAACTATTTATTTTTAGCAACTTAGAGTTACAATTTGAGAAACAAATAATACGATATGACTTTGCTTCAAATTATTGTCAATGCATGTTTGGTGAATTTTCAACATCATATTAAACTTCTGGGAGTCAGAATATTCATGTATGGTATTTGGTATGAAAAAAGAATCCATGGCATTTCAACATAAAAAAATTATGATAAAGAATAATATAAACATCCATATCATTGAAGTTAGAGAAAGTCTAACTTCCTAGAGAAAGTTAGCTTACTTCAGAAGGTTTTGTCTTGGCCATTTTGCTTTCATTCGTGGATGCGGTGTCCTTTCCTTATAAATTAAACTAATGCTTTTATAAAACTCTTTTCCCCTCTCCGTAACTCCTCAAACACAAATATTTTTTTATTGTTTATCTAAATAATTTGGATTGACTATTATGCTTATAACGGTAAAATAAAAATAATACGTTTTTAAAGCATTAAATAGATTTTTATTTTTATTTTTAAAAAGTGATGTTTTCATTTTTAACTCTCGTCTTTATTGTAAAGAATAATTGTTACGATAAATTAATACCAATATATTTTATTTAATATTACTGATTGTAATATAAAGACAACACATAAAGAATGAAAAGAAAAATCGTCAAATTTTAAAAGAAATTAAATATTTTATAGAACTTTGTGGTTACAAATATATTCCCAAATTTCAAAATTAATAAAACTAAACTACATTTCGACCTAGTTTTTTTTAAAAAAAGTAACCAATATTTGTTAGAAATACAAATATTTTACTTAATGCGCGTAGCATGGATATCTTCTTTACGCAGAAAATGTATGGTTAACTGAGCGAAAATAAATACTTTTCTAATTTTTATTGACTATTTTGTGCACAATTTCAAATGAAAATATTTTTTCTTCGTTACTACTATTAACATAAAAATTTCTTATTGAAATTAGTTTTAAAACAGATTGAAGTATAAAACTAAGTCCGTATAATATATATTTTTCAGTCTATATATTTATAAATAAAGCAACGCTATCTTATTTGGGATATAGAAACAATAATGAAAAATGTATAGTGAAACAAAAAATTCGATATTCAATGTATTTTGTGGTTACGATTGCATTTCCTGACATCAATATAACAATAAAACCAAATGCACTGTCAAACTAAGAATGAAAAAGTAACTGATATTTGTTTCAAAGACTCTATCCTCAGTGATAGTAATCACCGTGAAAAATCACCTTTGTGGTAGTAAACATGGAGTAATGTTCCTTTTCCAGACGCTGGAATGTTAACGTATGTATGTGAAACTGTTTTTTTTATAAGGTCCTAGTTTCGTAAAGGGTAATAAAATGTTGCGGAATGCGACTGTCGTTTTACGTGATATTTTGTCCTTATACTTCGGTTTCTCTTTGTAAAGCATTGGTTAAATATGAGATACTTGCTATATTATTTATACAGTAAACGTACTTTTTATAAGCTTGAATCTCGGGTGTGCCGTTATCACTTATTTTATGGTGGGACTGTTTCGCAATAACAAAATACTTATCTGTAATAAAGTTGATAAACCATAATACTTATTATAACATTTGTTGGTTATTTTCTGAGCCTATCATTGATATTTTATGATATATAATATACATACATACATATATATACAAATAATAAAATAAAATAAAATAATATAAAGAGAAAACTGGAAATATGAAAAACCAATAGTCGTTATCAAGACACGTCTATTGGTATAAATTAATGCGATATTTCTGAATAAAGAATAATTATCCTAAGATAAAAATTATTTGATATATATATATATATATATATATATATATGTATATATATAATAATAATAATAATAATAAACATAATTATTTTAGTTTAGTTCATTTAGTTCTATCAATTTATTCTTTTGTAGCTAATAAGTATAGCTTTATTGCATATCTTGCTTTTGCATTAATTGTAAACGTTATAGTCCAAGTATAGAAAAGACTTTACGAATGAAGTTCTTGAGAAATGCATATATAAATATATTTCTGATCATATAGTTCAAAAATTAATATTTTTGTTTGACATAGTTAAAGAAACTTTAGAGATAAAATTTTAGATTAAAAAGTCTCACGAGACTAGATTTTTTTTTCCAACTTTAATCTGATCATTTTGTGATGCATTAGCTTCAACTAAAAATCCTCATCAGAAACTGCTTTGCAAATAAAAAATGTATATTTTTCTAATCTGCATTCATTAATCAACTAAAGAAATCCACTTGAAATCTAAAACAGTTGCCTCCTAAGTTCACCAGATACCCAGTCCCATATATACTTAAAGATAAACCACTTTACCGGTATTTTCTGAGAAAAGGTGAAACAATTTCCACAGCAAAGTTTGGCAGTCATACAATAAGTATAATTGTTTATTTATTGCTTATTTCTATATTACAGATGAAACAAAAGTTTTACCTTTTTTGACTATTCTATTGTAAAAAAAAAAACTAAAATTCTACAGACAGTCAACCAAAAACGGAAATTACATTAGAAATTGAACAATAACAATTAACAGAACTACAAATAAAACACTCCTTTTTAAAAAAAGTAAATATTTTTAGTTAGTTTTTAACCCATTTCATTATCGATTAATCCCACATTGTCCTACTCAAGATAACCAACCATACATCAGGAAACACGCTTTTACCAGCAATAGCAAATTCCTAAAAAAGGGTTCCGAATGTCATTGTTGGCGATATTTTCCGAAAAGAAATCAAAGAAAGAAGAGAAGAAATCTTTGCCAAAGATCGAGGTGACGTTTCTCGTAAGTAAGACGATCTTTGATGGAGCGTGTGTGATGAAGACTTGTGCCTCGCGCATGATAAGTTACTCACTGGATCGCAAATCGCAAGACACTTGGGTTATCTGAAACCGGACACCGAGATTACTCCCCTAGTGTGTTTGACGGAGCGGAAGCTATCTTTATACGCAAAAGAAATAAAGACATCACTCCTTATTTTATACATCTCGGATTGTTTCTATCGAACCTGAAATGTTGATTTTGTCATTCTGAATTACCTCCATACTCCTTCTTCAGATATGAAGGTGGATAGGTGGTTCTTTTATATTTCTATATTATATATATATATATATATATATATATATATATATATATATATATATATATATATATATATATATATATATATATATATATATACATATATATATACTATATTATATATATAACTATATTATATATATAACTATATTATATATATATATATATATATATATATATATATATATATATATATATATATATATATATATATATATATATACATATATATATACTATATTATATATATAACTATATTATATATATAACTATATTATATATATATATATATATATATATATATATATATATATATATATATATATATATATATATATACTATATTATATATATATATGTTCGAAAAAAAAGGTAAATTAACCATAAACACAAAAGGAAACACAAAAAGGTATAGTAAAAAATGGAAAGCCCTGAATTACGTAGTAGCTTCCTCAAAGGGCAGTAAGTGCAGGAGCAATTTCTGCAGGCTTTGTGCAAAATACCACAAACAACCTTATGTCCCCGACTGCCTTGAAAAAATGGAGAAAATAAGAAAGCAAAGGAAGATAATGTACTGAAACACTGAAAATTGAAATATAAATATACATATTCAACGGAAGGGTAACTCAATATTTAAAATTAAAGTCAAATGCCCCAGCTCTGAGAATTGAATAAGTTTATCTGTACACTGATTGGAAAATTACAAAACCTTTGCACGGAATACTCAAAGCCGTACGTTTATGTATGCGAAGAAACAAATGGAAAGAAATAAAATAAAAATAACCTTTTGGAAATATGGACAGGCACTTGATTTTTTTTTAAGGCGAACTGACCAAATCTTCAATGCTAGTGTGGTCCAACACTGGATAAAAAACTGCAGCATTGCTAGAAAATCTTTTAGAAACTGGGATTCCACGGTTCTTTTTTGTAATCTATACAGTTTCTCTACAGGATTTAACTTAGTAAAGACATCCTTAACAACCATGCCAAGGAATTGTCAGTAGCATAGCATGTTTTTTCCTTAAATGTTTACTAAGAAGTATTCAATACGTTCAATAAGAAACTTTTAATAAATATACAAGAAAAACACCTGTAACGCTATTAAGAAACTCTCAGTAGATACTAAAAATCTGAAACCAAAAAACAGAATAATACTATGCAAATTTGATTTATTTATTGATACATATATGCTTTTTTTTTGCTCAATTACATAAGTACGGTTAATAAGTCTTTCTCAAACAGAAGAACGATAGCACAATTCAGAGAAAGGCAATATGAAGATATAACCAGATCTACGGAGGGTTTCAAACTCGTTGCCGCCACAGTACATAGCATTTTGTGGTCGATACCACTCTTCTAGGGAGGTCCAAGCCTTACAAAATCCTGCAAGCAGCATTAAAAAAAATCCCTTCTTTCGGAAATCAAAATCGAATTTTTGTATTGCATTTTATATTGTATATTCAAAACCAAAGTGCAACATGTAATTATGTGCCTATTCAAATCAAATTTTTGACAATAAAAAATTGAAAGCATAAATATAGCAAAACATAAGATAACTTAATTGAATAAATATATTGTTTCAATAGCACTCGAATAGCTAGACATTAAATAAGAAGCGCCTCTAGAGTTAGTTTAAGGACGTGGGTTGCCAGACAAGCCCAAGAATTCTGATGTAACGTTGATACATGGACTCGGATACAAGAATTCATGTACCTACTTTATTATCATGTACCATTACTATAATCTATGTAATTTATTATGTATATAACTATTCTTGTATAGGCAGAACATGCATTCTTATATCATTGATACATGAATTCAATGACAACCTTCTTATAATACATTTAGTATTACGGATACACTGTAATAAAGCGGATCAAATTACGGATTATGCATTATCCATAAAATTTATCTTTAGGAAAAATACTATACCGTATTTCTTACAGAAATACTTACTTAAATAAAGCGATGCAGTGATTTTGACAGTAATTATTACCATAAAAATTACGTTAAATAAGACTTTTATTCCGTAACATATTCCAGTAAAAAATTATTTTATGTTAAAAAATATCAGCACCCTAAGTGCCGGTACTTTTTACCGTAATTAAATTCGTAATTTTCTTGTATGCTCTTATCTAACGACTTGTAAAATAATAACAATTTAAAGCCCTTTAATAATATTAACTAATAAAGAAAAAATTCTAAAAAAATGGTTTATCATTATACCAAAATTTTGATACTTTGAAGCATGGTACGGTGAATAATTGCTGTAACTTTATTAAATTGTTAAAATGCTTCATGTTTCCGTGAGAGTTGAACCAGATTATTGGGTAATCAAGTTTAAGAAGAGCCATAATATCGATACTTTGAAGCATAATATCGGTACTTTGAGGAATAACACCGATACCATAATATTGATTCTTTAAAACATGATACTGTTAATATTTGCTATAAGATCAATAAGGTGTTAAGAAGCTTCTTGTTTCCGTGAAGACTGGAACATACTCTTAGGTAATCAAATTTAAGAAGAGCCATAATGTTATTTAAATTAGTTTATTAATAAGGCTACAACATGTTTTTTCGTTATTAAAATTAAACTTGCCTCCAAAATTTTTAATTTAAAATTCCAATAAACGTCTATTTTAGCTTTGTTATTTTATTATGACATTCTGGTATTCAATTCAAAATAATCCCAAAGGCACAAAAAAATCTAAAGGCCAATTTTAAAATGAACTCATCTCTATACTTTTGCATAGTAAAAAATAATGTTTTAAAATGCATAAATCCTTGAGTCAGATCAACACGTCAAAAATCTCCTTAAATTGATTGTAACCGTAAACCCCATATCATCCGTCAACACTTGTTCACATTGCTTATCAAAAAAGCTTTTTCCAGCGGAAAAAGCTTTTAAATAAAGGATATCAAAATTCTTTTGAGTGGATCTATAAGGCATTTTTAATGCATAAAGAACTTAATTTGAAAGACATTTGTATGAAACTGTTGTAAATATGTTACAATTTTGTATTTAGATATTCTGATTCCTTTTTAGTTCGATTTAAATCAGTAAGGAATCAGTAGAATTGGACTTTGTAAATAAATTTTATTTCAGAATGTTTTTATTTTTCTCTATGATTGATATTTAAAAAGAATTTTCACGTATTCGTTGATCTTCAGTGCTGTTTTACTATAAATTTTGCTATCAATAAAAAAAAATCTAGCCAAATTATCCAAATTTGGCTAATGATATTTCTGGTTGAAAAAAAAATGAAAAAAAAAATAATAAAACTTATTCTGAAAAATAAAACATAATTCTAGTTAATGAACCCAAAATATAGTGTATTCAAACCATTTATATGGGTTTTTTTTCTAATCTTGAGGCAACCGTAGACCAGAAATTCTGGTTATCAAAATAATGGTTCTTATTATCACACATTTCATGAAAAAAAAATCAAGCTGAAAAGTAAATTAAACCGAAAAAATGGTTTTTATGTCATGATCTCAAAAATATCGAGATATAATTTCCAAGTTTACCCCATTAACCAAAGTTTATCATATACTAAAAATCCATATCTCATATTTAATTTTAAAAAGTTATTATCAACGCGCTTTTGAAAGTTACCTATCTTTTCAGTGTTCCAATAGAGCCAGAAATACGGTACATTTTTCCTTATTCTAGTGGATTTTACCCTACTTTTCTCGATATATTATAAACGAGTGTAATTTTTAAAATTAGCAAAAGTTTTTATACTTTTAAGCACGCAAATGTCAATGATTTTATGTATTTAAAATGAGCTTAGTTAAAATTAATAAATCATTAGAAAATTATAAATTTTTTTAAATCAAATTTCATTAGAATTCTTCTTATTAAACACTTAACTAGCACAAAATAAAGCAAATGCATCTGTAGAAAGCCTTTTATTTATTCGATATACCAATATATATATATATATATATATATATATGTATATATATATATATATTATACATATTTCTAAATACATATTTATTCCCCATACAAAAAATACTACTTACGTTTTTTTATAATCATTTTTTACTCAGTTTTTATAAATATCCAATTTTTCATTTTTTAATATCTTTTTTGTTATTTTTTTATATATTTGATCCTTTAACTGTGCTGTAAATTATAAATCTGTATTGTTAGAAATGACTTTTCTCTAGTTTTTAAAACTATCACTATATCTTTTTTTAAAATAATGTATTGAATCATGTTTTAGAGAAAAGTATTATAAGCGCTTATTTTCTTGGTTCAACTAATTCCTTTAGATAAGACCCTTTTATTTTCAAATCTATAACTTGTTTAACTGTGTTTTTCAAAGTTGTTTCGACAAGATAAAAATGGCGTAGTTTGAGTACCATCAACTCGAAACAAAGCTTTAATTTTAAACTATGTGCAAAATGCTGCTAAAAAGAATTGTCTGTGCCTTAAAACACACAAATAACTTAGAACTTTTTGTAAAATGAAAAAAATTAACTTTTGAAAAAATATTTATATTTCGCAAGAATTTTTACACAGATAAAGAAAAAAGTGGTTTTCGACACCTTTTCTCAAAAGAAAGTAACAGGAACAAAAGCTTAAAATTAAGTTCCTTTAAATCAGAACAAAGCCATAATTTTTGACTATGCATTCCATTTTTAACGTAAAAAATAATTATCTGAGCTCTAGAAAGGGAAAGTCACATAACTATATCAAAAATAATTTAATTTTTTATTAAATTGATCTACAATTTGGCGAGAATTTCCTTCAAATCAATGAATAGTTCTCAATCTCTGCAATTATTTTGTGATCTCAGACAGTACCACCTTGAAATGGCGCTCCAGGTTCACAGCCGGCTACGTCGTCAGTCACTCAAACCTCTTGTGTTGTCAGTTGAAGTTCCTGAGTTCTGTCCTAGTAGCCGACTAAGCAGCCAGTACGCAGCAAAATGCACCACGTCACGGTTGAAAGTCTTGTTAGTCCTGGTGAGGGGGTTTGGAGAAAGGGATAGCAGGAGCTATTCACTTCGTCTGAACGGGCTATGAGTCCATTGTAAGATGTCATGTGTTTATGCGTACCGTATATTTTCGCAAAATAATTTGCTTATTATATATCAGTTAGTAGATAAACAAGTAGAGTTTTGTGGTTGGCATGATGATAGTTTTGAAATGTGAATAGTTTTTTGAATGAGTGTAAAATTTTTCTTTGCAATGGCGATGTTATGATTTTGTTATTGAGTTAATAAATCTTCCCTTTTATTAAACGTAATAGTAGAGTCTTCTTAATTATTGGATTCGAAGTCCTTTGAGTTTGATTTGAGAACAGTTTTAATTTCTTTTATTTTTTTACATCCGTTGTGCCGTAAAAATTATTTTGTTCTGTTCATTTATTACGAATATAACCAGTTTACACTTTCACTAATTAAAACCTCAAATCTTTCTGCGCCCACTGTTTGACAAACTTCTATGAAATACATCCGATCCTATGAAATCCCCAATTGAATTCCCAGACTAAACTGACTTCAAACTAGCTAGGCGATTATTTTGAGCTTTATAAGGGTACCCTTTTGCACGGATCTAGAGATGATAAATGATCTGGCAGCGCCAGGATGATCAATTTTCTTAAGCAATGGATTCCTTTTCCTTCACCATATGTTCCTGATATATATCCTTTGTTCCTAGTTCGTATTGAAGCACGAAAATATATCTAAGCCGCGATTTGTTTACGTGTCTGCGCGGGGAGATAGCTTCCATCTTGTTTTGTTTGTTGGGTTGAATTTCTTGATATTTGCCGTGATTTTTATTGTTTATGTTTTAAAAGTTTTGAAGTTCTTTCCGAAAATTTCTGTTGTGATAATGTAAGATAAAGTTTAACTTTGACTATCATTTTCGAAATAGATAACGTAGAATGTTTCTTTAAATTTTTTTAACAGTGCTTAATGTTTCTTGAGTCGGGAGAAAAGTTTCTAAAAGTTTGACTCTTGGTAAAATGAATAATTTCCGTTTTTAATAGAACTAGTTGATTTTAATATAAGGTATTACAAGTTTTCAATGCTGATGTTAAAGGATATTCATTTTGACATGAATAATAAATGCGATATATTGTATTGTTTTGTCTGATTTTTTTGTTACAGGAAATCAATACATTTGTCGATACTTATTATAATAGAATAATCTGTGAACCTACATGCATATGTAGGCGTTTGCGCGTAGATTTGTTGGCATGCAGTAGTTCTAACAGCTACAAAAAATTTACGAATCAATTATTATCTTTCGTAGTATTTAATATGGTGTTATAGTGCTTTCAATGTATGAAATTCGTTAAAAGCAATTAAAGGGGGAACATTATTCAAAAAAGAAGGAAAACGAGTTTTAAGTTTTAAACTATTTTGAAGAAACAATTTGAACAGCACTTTTTAAATAGTAATAATAATAATTATAATAAAGCAACAATGGCTCAGTGGTTAAGGTACTGAACTGCCATTTTGAAGAACTAGTGTTTGATTCCTAATGACAGCTTAAAGTTAACTCAGCTTCACATCGATGGGTACCGGCTCATCTGGAAAGAAAAGGTGGTACTTTAAAGTTAGTAGTGCTAATTCGCAGTACTGGCTTCGATACCACTATCATGCCGCTTGCCGCGAAATTATGGAGCTTTAACCCTCATGACCCCTTGACCCCCAATTGACTGCTGCGGGAATGCTTTATTTAATAATAATAAACACTTAAAAGCTATAATACCTGCGCATGCCGGATCCTTTTAACACGCTTTATTTTCCTTTTTTGAAATATATACTATTTTTATACATCTTGTGAGCTTTGAGCAATTACTCGTGATTATTTATTATGAAACTTTTTATCCATCTTATGACAGCACTCTAACAATGAAAATGCTAACAATGAAAATGGTTCAAAAATGTCAATAGGAAAAAAGCCACAATTTTTTTTATTAATCTTAGGAAGATGACTAAAGAAACTATTTTTATGTTTTATAAAAACATAAGAAAATCTGAAATTATTCATTGGTTTAATAATTTTGATCTAGATTGAAACATCTCGCCAAATTAATGATTTAAAATAAATAATTTAAATTTTTGTTAAAAATTATTTAAGCATTTTGTTTAGGCTTGAATAAGATACAGCAAAATATGCGAGTAGAGTAGATAGATATATGAGTTGTAAATAGATGTTTTTTTTTTTTTTTTTTTTTTTTTTTTTTTAAGTTTTACTTTAAGTGTAAGATACCCAAACTGTGACCTATATATTCAATTTATCAAAGAACTTCTGAGACATTCCCCACACCATTTTTGTAACAATTCTTTCTGAAAATTCTACCACCGTTACTTTCCAATTTTCCTTTAAAACACAAATAGATCAAACTAAGAATCAAAAAAATAAAACAAATAATTTTTTTATCGCATAGCCGTACTGATCCATCGAAAGGTAAAGTATATCGATCCTTGTAAAAGAAAACCACGTCATTCTACCTTATCAGATGTAAAGAACAGCTTTGTCACAAATTTTTAAGCTTCAATCTCTTCTTTGTTTGTAGAGCTATCAATATAACATTGATTTAAATCTGTTGAGAATTTTGCTTTGCATTTCGCTGGCGAAATAAAAATAAAACATTAAATATATTTCCTTTTACGCGCAGCTACTTAGAGGAATCAAAGGCAAATTGAAAAGTATGATTGATCTTAAAAAAATATCGAAGAGTTTCCAATCGATAAAAGTGTTATGCTTGTTAATCTGCTTTTCTTATAAAACGTCATTAAATAAAAGTCATCTATATAAGTTCTAGGGTCAAATCGGAATTGTTGAATATTTAAACAGAGAGCTAAATTAAAATGATTTTATAAAACACTTAGTTGTCGTCTGTTTGCATTTTTTTCTTCTTTTTTTACTCAGCAGAGCTTTAAGGATAATGTAATCTTACAATAAAATATTTAAGAGCAGTTTTGATAAAATATAGACTTGAACATTATTTTTTTTGAATCGAAGTACAATCTATGGATACTATAAATATTTAAATCATGAATTACAGCAATTTAAAAAGTAATGCAATCAAAATAAGCCCTTTTCAATTTTACAATTCTGTAATTACAATTTAAACTAATAGATTTAAATTATCACACTAGAGTAGGACATTTTATTTTATTTTATAACCGTCGTTGAACAGCCGGCCCGATTTTGAATTTACGACTACCAAATTTCAACCCCGTAGTCTTGTAATCTTTAACTCAATACAGAACACAAGGGAACTCCTGAATCAAGTATTGGAAGAAATTTGCCGTTGTGGGGGACTTTTGAGGGAACTAACCCGCATTTGCGTTAGATTGAGAGAAGAACAACGAGAATCTTTGACGGTTAGCCTGACAGCAAGAGTACTCTAAAGCATGATCTATCTACCTCTAAGGGTATTTAACGTCAGCTCTGCGGTCGGTACTAGCTGGGATTTTGAATCGATCAGCCATTGCTGAGATATGAACCCAGTTTACCTCATTGGATGGCGACCGCTCTATTCCCTGAGGCTAGGTCAACTCTGAGGATCAAGATTAGAACAATGCTATTTTTCCACTCATCAGGCTATATCAACAATGTTATATCAAGTTTGAATGGGAAGTTCTTGAACTAATTTATTCGAGTAGCTTAACAATTATTGGGTAAAATAATTTATTTCAAAACAAATTCTTTAATGTAGAAATTATAGGCATTTGATGACTATCTGTAAGAAAATGTTTACCATTGCTTTTGTAAAAAGTTTTTTTTTTCGTTAATTTTTTTTAATTAAATCATTTTAAGAAACATATGCTTAAAGAAAAATCGTAATATTATTATATTTTTACTTCTAAATACTATCTAAAACTCATTAATCTCTAAGTTGCAATTGTTTCATAAAGATTTATTTGAACTGGAATTTGAAATCATGATGTTAATTTAAAATACATTTTCTAGTCCTGCGTACAAAAAATTTCGCTCAATTTAGTTTGATGGATTGTCAATACGAAGTTGTTTTTTCCGTTGTTAAAATGTTTTTATGGAAACCGCATTAACGCGTTTTACCCATCATTTACCGCACCTAGTATTTTTTAGACCATAATTAGGTAAATGTTTTCTTAATAGCTCTTTAGAAACTCTTTTATTGGAGAATTTCATATTTTACTGAGAAGGAATATTGCTCTAACAAAATCGATATCTTGGGCTATCATACGCAAAATCAAGAAATAGATGATAAATATTCTAGAACAAATATCGTACATTCAGTATTACAATGAAAGTGACCTTCCTTATTGGCGAAAATAACGCTGATCACATGAATAATGTTAATCATATTTGTGATTTCCGATCATAGGTCCCAAATTAATATTATCATTATGAATGCAATCCTTCTTATTGTAAAGAATTCTGTTGATTGTCTCTGAAGCCAAAGTTCCTAGGGTTCCCACCAACTCGGTAGCTATTTTAGGATAACACTTACTCATTAACTTATTTAAGGGTATCTTTTTGAACTATTTAGGTAGCATATGTGTCATTTATATAACGGAAAATTGGATCATATACTAAAACATACACTTCAAAAATAAGTAGAATTGTTTGAGATCAGAAAATCACAATATTATTCAATTTCGCTACAACCTTTATATGGTATTAGGCTCTACGATTCGATTCTATCTTTATTTTAAGAGGGCACGTACATATAAATTGCAGCTCTGGTTCATGCTTTAGTTTTTTTTAGTTTTTCCTTTCTATCGTCAAATCTTCGAAACAAAATTTTATTTTTCGGCTCGATTGAAATTCGAATGCATTTATGTAAAAATATATTTTCTTTGTGATATGTATGTAGCAGTGTCAAACTATATATAACAATATCAAACTGTATATAACAGTATCAAACTGTATATAACATTATTGTTAATTGTATGATTAATTTATGCTTGGTATTACTAAAAACTTTACTAAAATAATGTTTCTAATAAATCCGTGATTTCTATACTGATTAAAAAAAGTATGGTAACGATCGAAATCTGGTTAAATTTACCTTATTTGTTACTCTACTGGAACAGCAAAGAGCTCGAAATTTTTACTAAAGCACTTTGGTAATGTAATTAGTAAATTTAATAATGAAATATGATTTGATATTATGTGAAAAACTTAATAAAATATGGTAAAATTTTACAATTTTATCATGTTATCTTAGCGCATGTCATAAAAGTAATTTATTCGGTTAAATTTAATTTATAGTCATGTATTTATTACTAAATGTGTGGCAATAGGTTTTAAGTAATAAATTTTTGAGAAACCAGAAGCTTTAGTAAACCATTATTGGAGCTAAAATATTAATAAATAAATGGTTTGAATACAGAATATTTTGGCTTTATTAGCCAGTTTTTTCAACAAGAAAAGTTATTACCATGTAATACGATGATTTTACCACAATTGATTTCCCGTATAACTAAACAAAAATGATGGAACCTACTTTATGTTTGAGCTAAGTTCCAAAGTTTCAATATTAAGAAAAATAAAGAACGGGGGTAGTTTTTGTAAATAAATTTCATTTATCTATCAAAGTTGTGAAAATAACAACAAGCGTAGTTCGGAAGCTGCTAAATTTTATACCACCAATTTGAATATATATAAATTCAAAGCCAAGCACTTCAAACATAACTCCCAATCTGCTTCTAAAATTTCCTTTTTGATCCATGCAAATGTTTATCCTTGCACTTCTACCATGCATATGTAGTCATTAATATTCTTATCCATGAATTTCACCAAACTACAGACAAATCAGTCGATTCATGCTGATATTCACAGATAGACTGAAATTTCCCGCACTTGCCGCTCCAGCAAGTTACAGAACCGATCTATTAAAGTTTCTCCTCTATACATACACAATAATTTCCGCAAAACGGATGAAACTTCAATGTTCCGTAGAGCCAAGAGTTGATCAATTGCGTTCCGAAACTCAGTTAGTGGCGTTTTGCATAAATTCAACCGTTCGAAAATGTCATTCATATTTTCGATGGTCTCCAGCTCAACAAATCGAAGTGGAGCAGAAAGTAATTAAAGTTTAAAATGATTATCGTGTGTCTAGTATAGGAATAACACTGAGATAATCAATTTGCATTATAACAAGTAATTTGATAAGCTGGCAAATTACATCTTTGTAATGGACAATTTTAACGCACTTTTGTTAAGAGAGTCTAAATGGATTGTCCATAAGTGTTAATAATCGTCGCCTGTAGTAATTTGAGAGATAAAGTTAAAATTCGATAGATTCATTATACCAAAGTATGTCCAAAAATTTGAGCAGTTTAAACGATAATCCATATTAATTATTGTTCCAAGAATCATCAGATGCTTAGTTAAATAGAAACAATTTTTTTTTATGTCTGTTAAAAATATTCTAATTAACATAGAGGGCAAACTATTTTTATACCGATTGCCATTTTTTCTCTCTTCTTAACAGTGATTATATTTTCACTCAAAACAAAATATCGCAAAATATCGAATAATGCAAAATCTAAACACGACAAAATATTTTTCTTGTTTACTAGATAAAAATAAAAAAAGTCACTCTTTTACTTTCAATTGTCATATAGTACAGTAAGTACTCTCGCTCTATCTCTCTCTCTCTTTCTCTCTTTATTTTTTTCAGCAATTTGAAAATTCCACTGCTTTTATGTTACTGAACTCGCCTATTCGTAATCATTAATTTTAGCCCACGCTTGTTTTCAAAGATTTAAAATACTAGTATAATATTCAGTGATACACTATTGAAATTATTGGAAATACACTCCAATAAAGAATTTTGGTAAAATTAAGGATATTTCTCATTCCAAGAAAAAAAGAATGAAAAAGAAGCAAACTCAACTCTTCAGTTATAAAACCGAAATATACCGTATTTAAACCATTCATTTGGTAGTTTTTCAGTACATATGGTAAAGATTTACCGGATGTTCTGGGTTTCAAAACTATAGGTCATATTACCACAGATTTATTGAAAAATTCAAAACTGAAAAGTAAATTTTAACCAAATAAGTTTTTTTTTATATCAATGTATTTTTTTATTAAAGCTCTAAGGTAGTTTGAAGAAATTATCGCCTTTTATTACATTTATCAAATTTCATCATACATGAAACAAAGTTCACTTTTAATTTTTTTTTTCAAAATGATGACCAAAGCCCTTCGTTAAAAATTACCAGTCTTTCTTTTTGGTGTTCAGACAGAAACACGATCAGAAATACGATAAAATTATTCTGTTTCTTTGACCATATAGTATTCTGTTAGTTTAGCCCTATTATTTTCCACAATTCATTTACTAGTAAAAATGACTGCATTTCTAAAGAAAATTTTATAAATAAATAACATTTTGTTCTCGTTAACAATCCTTAAGTTCATATGAGAATAATATTCCCTTTGCTTGCAATCCAGATCCTAGACCAGTCTTATCAAAAGTCTTTAGTACTCTCTCAGTACTAAATAACATTAAGTTGCTTCATACTTTTGACGGAAATAAGTGATATAAAAAATTCAACTCTATCCCACATGCAGAGAGGTCTCATCAAGTAGCAAAACTCTCTACACATTAAATGGTGTTTACAAATGAGATATATACTGTATAGAATAACTATAATTTTTCAATATAAGAGATCGTCAATGGTTTGCTGTTCATAGCGCAAAGAAATAGTTATTTTTTGTTTGTATTTATATACATTAAATATCTAGTATTGAATCCAATAGTAAAAAATATACTTTCATATCGAATCGAAGCGGGGAAACTAAATAACGACTCACGTAATTTTTTAAAATTATTTACCTCTAGAATACATCATACCAGATCTTTTTAATGAGATCTTTTTCTTTCAGATAGCTTTCGAATCGACTTCATTTCTTCTTATCTGGATATGAATTAATAATGTCTTGGTACAAACCCTTCTAAGAAAAGATAAGGGTTGCAGAACAAAAATACGTTAACAATTCTATTTTCCAATTATTGTCTCAACACAAATACTTGTTATTAAATTTATACTGAGAAATAAAGCTATAGCCAGATATACTTGAGTTTGGTAACATTTGCCATGCTTCTGGCTCTATGGGAACACAAAAAAGCTCGGTAGTCTTTGCTGAAGCGCTTTGGTAATGATTTCTTTAATAACCGTAATATATAACGTAAATGTGTTACAATTTGGAAAATTTTGGTAAGTTTTTGTAATTTTATCATGATGCCTTAAAGCATGGCATAAAAACCATTTACACAGTTAAATTTACTTTTCAATTATATAATTTTTACTATTTGCGTGTGAATAGGAATTATAATTCTGAAAACCAGAATTTTCTGTAAACCGTTACCATATGAATGGAAAAATTAACAAATGAGTGGTTTGAAATAAATACCATATATTTTGGTTTAATTACCTGAATTATGATCTTTTTTACAAAAATGTTATTAAAATGCAATACGATGATTTTACCAGAAATTTCTTCTCCGTGCTTAATTTACAAGTAAATTTCGTGGTTTGAAAATAATAGAACTTTGCCTTTCTTAACTGCGACCACGAAAGAATATTAACTTTATCCCAATTGCTACCTCATTAACAATCTTAAATCATCTTATGTTCAGCATCATTTACAAAAATGTTCTTAAAGTACTCATTCACAGCTTTAGTTGAACCATTTGTTGAAGAATAATCTGCATAAGAATTTGTATGAAGCACTTCTAAAACAAAGAGTTTATTTCCTTTAAGTTGTAAGCTAAGATGGGAATTGAAGATGCTTTTATGGAAATTGAATTTCTGACTGTGTTAAAACTAAAGAGTATAACAATGCACTGTGGTGTAGTTTTTGGTATCATATTACCATAAAGAGGTAAAATGCTAGGAATAAAAGCTTTCAGGTTAATACGTTTTCGAAAGTTATAAAATGTCGATTCAGAAAGCAATAAGGTAATTTCCCTGAAAAACAAATGGAATCAAAAGTTATGTACTACTTACAATGATGATATTTTTTTAAAAATTTCCATTATGAGTAGAAAATATGACTAATAAAATATAATGCTAGTAGAAATTCTACATTGCGAATGTTTGTTTGGTTTTCTTTATATAGTGTGAACCGTCTTCTTGGTATTATTAAATCTTTTAAGTTTATAGAAATGTTTGTACATGTAGCAAATAGTATATGTTTTAAGGTATTCATTTGTTTTTAGTTTAAGAATGATATTTAAAAATTCTGAGTCCATTATTGTGATCTTTTCTCTGTGTATTTAAATTAATACTATATAATTCAGTATAGTAAAAATCTTGAAAAAGTTTCCTGATGAAATATAAAATTGAAACTAAACATTTCATTTACTAAATATTTTAAGACACCAAAAGAAATTTAATTTTAAATTAATACTATATAATTTACTATAGTAAAAATATTAAAAAAGTTTTCTGATGAAATATAAATTTGAAACTAAACGTTTCATTTACTAAATATTTTAAGTCACCAAAAGAAATCTGGTTATATTTATTTAAAAATAAGTTGTAAATTGTATCAGTTTAGTACAGTGTTAACATCAGAAAGTAAGTTTCTTACACTATCTCAAACATTCAAAGTTACAGTTCACTAAAGTAAACAATACACTACAATGCACTTGGAAATTGGTACATTTCAACTCGCATAATAACGTAGTCTAATTGCTAATAAATTAGACGTTTTTTCCCCTTCAAATTGTTCTTGTTCGTAAAAACATTTTCTCGTTTTCTTATTTTAAAAGTAAAATATATTAGCTAAAAAAATGTACATTTTTTTTGGTAGAATTGAGTACAATCAATACAGTATCGGAGAAATTTAAATTATCGTAAATTGGAGTAAAATGCTTAAAACTAAATATTTGAATTTCAAGACTTTTACCAATTTTTCCTTAGTCAACTCTATTAGTACCTTCTTAACTCATCTCTGCCTTTCCTATACTATCGTTATATATGCTTTGCATAATACAAATTGAGGTAAAAATATTAAACTATTTATGATTTTCTCCTGCAAATTAAAAAGTGGTGGACATTAGCTTAAATCTGTTATTTCTGAACAGTTCAAAGACAAAACTTACAGATATAGATTTAGTTTAAAATAATAAAAGTCTTCTTTAAACACTCTATAGAATATTCTAACTTCAATAAAAATTCATTATCTAAACCTAATTATAAGTTCCGTCAGAATTATCTTTCTTAAATGCTTAGTTGCTGGTATATATGGAATTTGAATTAATATTTAAATATGGACCGTACCTTAAGAATAATATCTGTACTTATCAGTAAGCATTTTTTAGTTGTTGATACTTTCTGCTTAGAGAAAAAAACGTAATAAAATGATCGGACTGTATCGTAATAACATTTCTAAGGAAAAAGTTTTAGTAATAAAAGCAAAATTTACAGTTTAAAGAATTCATGTTTTAACGGTTTTCAAAATTTTTAAATTATACTTCTTATTACCACACACATTTAGTAAAAAATACAAAACTAAATCGAAAATTTAACCTAATAATTCTTTTTAGGCCATGCTCTAAGGTATTATGATAAAATTACTAAATTTTACCGCACTTACCGGATTTTATCAAATATTTTAAGGTTATATTTTATTGCTAATTTTACCAAAATCAATACTAAAGCAATCTGGTAAAATTTGCTACGCTTTTTGGAGTTAACATGGAGCCAAAGAAATACAGTACATTTTGCTATAATCTAGTAGTTTTGACTATACTTTTCTCTCAATGTTTATATAGCCGCAGTGTTATAAATACCATTTGTTTTTGTACTTAAAACTGATCAGAGAAGCTTCCGAAAAATGTCCAATAAAAAGGACTAAAAATAATTTTTAAAAAAATTTTCGCAGGTTAGTTCTATAAATTTTAATTATCTACTAATACTTTGCTCTTATTGCTGAGCAATTCTAATGCAATTACGATTTTGTTACTAAGAAGAACGTTTAGAAACACATTAAATAATTCTACGATTATAGTACATTGAAACCAGCAAAGTCTCAGTCATCATTCAGAAAGAAAGTACTACCCAGCTGAGTGGAAAACTATTAAGCGCCGTTTATCTAGCAAACAGACAATACTAACAAGACCTTACTCATTGGATTTTGGTAAGGAAAGGAAAAGAAGGAGGTAAACAGGGAGAGAAACAGGATAAAAGAATTAATTTCTAATATATTATGATAAATTAATTGAGACCTTCTGGAGAAGTAATGACTAGTTGTCCGTTAGTTAAACTGGTTTAAGCTCGAAATTCGATTTGCACTTATTTACGCACATTGTATTGCTATTTATACTAACAAAGTATTGTTGTAATAGCTGTAGTTATTTACGTCGCACTAGAAATGCAGAATGAGCTATTGGCGACTGTCTGGAGAACATACCAAAGGATGATCCGAGGACATACCATCACAATTTTAATGCTCTGCATTTTTTTCTGTGCTATTATAAAGAAGCATTTATGTTTCATTTGCACTTGTTGATAAAGCCTAACTTGAGCGATTTTTCAACCCAGAGATGTTTAATGATCCACTTTCCTGTTTGGCATTTTCCTATATAAAAAATAACTTCTGAATTCTTTTTTTAGCCTGCTTAACACATTTTAAAAGGAATAAAAGCATGCATTAAAATTGCGACCAATTATAACCAGGAGAAATATCTCCAAAAAAGATTGTTGTTAAAGGCCACTGAATTGTACATTAGCTCTTCGGAAAAAGCATTCGAGACGTATTAAAACATATTTTATAGCATTTAAACCGAAAAGGCAACCTATATCCATACTATTTTAAATACATTGTTTTTAGTACAAAGCCTGCATATCATTTGTTATTTCGAAAAATAATTTAAATGTTTTATTTTAAATAATAAGAATAATATCCACACCTAAACAAATTACTTTAAAATAAAGCAATGAATCTAGTTATTTACTTTACCTTAAAACTCTTTGCAAAACAAAAATTGTGTTCTCAAATGTTACTTGTAATAAAATTTTATTAACCAAAATTAACATTTTTAACAATACATTATTTCTGGTTAACATTGAAACATGCATTTATATCGATAATAAAAATAAAGCAAACAGTGCCGATAGATATTTAAAAGGATTTTAAATTATTTATGAAATATTAGAAGCATGTCAAAGTATTTTTCAACAAGACCGTTATTTAAAAAAATATTATAAAAGCGTAATTGCTAATAATAATAATAATTTTACCCTTCTTTGATGGCAGCATCCTTTTACGATAATTGTGATTAATACTTTACATCCAGGAACTTTCGTTTAGTTGTTTTCTAGGTGAAAAGGGAGAACGTAGATTAAAAAGATAATGGTTTGCATTTTTAAAACCATTAGCTTTGAAATTCGCGATGATGAATTTTTTTACGAACGCGTTCCATTTTTTTAATGTTTCCCCTTATCTATACTTACGTATGATAATTACATGTAGCGATGTTATCTTTTGTTTTGTTTAGATTTTTGAAGCTTTCTTGGTTCGAAAATATAATTTGAGATTTAAGGGAAATGAAATTTCCAAATGCCTGCCTTACATTTTTAAATGAAATCTAAATTATAGGTTGGGAAGAAAAATTATCTTTCCTTTCTTTGTATTTTATGTCTGTGTATAGCAATTAATCGTTAAAATAACCCAAAAATAAGTTTAAATAGAAAGGTTATTAATTTTTATTTTTATTAAGCAGCCATCGATTTTAAAAAAGAAGCTTTTAAATTATTTAATTTCTTGTCAGTTTTTATTATTCCTACTGACAATTTTAGCACTTTGAAAAGAATTAAACTATCTTTATACTAAACTAAATTAAAATTCTACTGACCATCTTGACACTTTTATGAATTTGTTGTACACTCTGAAAAATATTAGATCATATAACGATAAATACATTTTTACCGGCACTTTGTTAAGGAAAAGAAATATGATAGACACTAAGTTTTACAGTAATAATTATCGAAGTATCACAGAATCATTTTAATGAAATGTTACAGTATAAATTATCGGAGTACCACAGAATCATTTTAATGAAATGTTACAGTAAAAATTACGGTAAATTATTTTACGGTAAAAATGGATTAGGAATGGAAGACTTACTCTAATGGATTCGCTTGATATGGAAGACTTACTCTAAGTGCCGGTACTTAATACCTAATATGGATGGTTTACTTTAAGTGCCAGTACTTAATACCGTAATTAAATTGGGAATATTTTACTCTTTATGCTGCTTTTACTCCGTGGTATGATATTATGTTGTAATGTGAAATTTCAATAATTGTTTTGAAAAAAATACGCTACAACTGCTACTATACTATATTCTTAACTGTTAATCTTGATATTGAGAGAACTCAGACAGTACTCAGAGAAAGTTAAGTTTAAAAGTTAATTTTACTTTTTGCGTATTTCGCCATTTCTCGAGAACTTTTTTAACAAATTGAAATTTTTTTTACACACATTTATAAAATTCATTTACTCAAAAATTATCCCATGCAAAAAAACAACTTTTAGTAAACAATTATTATGTTATTTAATGGTCGAAAAATTTTAAACAGCAAAGTATACAACTTTTTTACATCATTTTCAGGAATGCAATTTTAAATTGCAATAAAATAATAAAATATGAGCAAAATCGGTTAAGTAGTTCCTGAGAAATCAAAATTAAAAATATGACTTTTCGAAATTCGATTTCTCAGGAACTCTTGTGCCAATTTCGCTCAAATTTTGCATTTTGCTATTCAAATTTGTATATTTTAATATGATGTAAAAAATTGTATACCTTACGACTCAAAATCTTTTCAACTCTTACGAAATATTTACTAAATAAATATTTGATAAAACTACTATTTAATAAATATGCTAAATAAAAATAATAAATATTTACTAAAAGTTATATTTTGCGTGGAATTATCTTGGGATAAACGGATTTATAATTGTGAGCATCAAATCGCTTACAAAGTTCTCGAGATATGGTGAGCCCGCATAATAATAAAGCGTAAAATTAACATTTAGGGGACAAAATTGTAAAGACCCTATTTCAGAAATTGCGACTAGCCCCTATGCTTTGGTGGTCAAAAATCTGAATCTGTCGAAAAAGGTTATGTTTATGCAGAAAAAATACGTTTTTGTGTTTGAATTCGTAACTTAAAATATTATCTGCTTTAACTAATTAACAAATTTTAGTCATCTCTTCCAATCATACAGTTCTAGAGCGTGGTCATTAAAACTTATTCAGGATGGTATAATTTTTTTTTTGCTGCACTGTATACTAAATTCTATCACAAGTTACCAAATATTTTATTATGTTTAAATTATTTCTCTGATATTGGGTTTTAGGTATTATGATTAATGGGGTATGTCTCATCATCTTGAAAATCCGTCCATCCGACAGATACCCAACTAACTGGTAGTTCCAATTCGCTCACCATTTATTTTTGTTCTTAATTTTTGCTCATTTTGAAGCGACACACAAAAATTAAAAGTTTGTCTTAAAAAGACTAAAGACTTAAAATTAGTTTAAAAATGTATAAAATCCTTAAACAACGATTAAAAATAGAATCGAAATCAAAATATTGCGATTAAAAAAATTCACATTTAGATATAGAAATTATATTGATTTCTTTAAAATGGATTGTTATCCAATTCCTTATCTTTGTGCACTCGATCAGCATTTGTTTCAAAATTTTTAATTATATTATTATGATATTTTTGCGGCTATATCTTCGCTTCGTACAATTCATGTTTTTTAAAAATAATAATTCATTTTAAATAAATGATAGTTAAGTTTAAGTATCATGCTTTATTCAATAGCACAGTATCACTGTTTTCTTATTAACGTAGCTCATGGTACTTTATTTTTTTTTTATTTTTTTTTTCTTTTGGAATGTTCCGGATCTCGATCAGATTCAATAATTCTTTCGAATTGTAAACTATCAATAATCACCGAGAGAACAAATTTGTTGCTGCATTTACAATTTACGTATTTGAAATACTTAATCTTACCTAATACTGGTAGAAGGGGGGTAAATTCTAAAATTAGCTTTGTTCCTTAATCTACTGCTTTTAAATTACATTATTGTCAAAATGTGCAAGTTTGAAAATGTTACACATAACTGGAGGTATCGTAAATAATACGACAAGCTTCTAAGGGAGTAGGAAGCCCATTTCCGGAAATGTACGCCAGTAGGAGCGCTTCCCTATTATGAACTGTTTCTTTGTGTCCTTCTGAACAGGTCATAAAAGGGAGCGCCCCTAGCCGCTTACGGTGACATATCTTGACATGAGTTCCTATGCAGTTTTAATCCTGATAATGCCTCTTAACAGCCTCTAAAGTTTGTTGCGACATTTACAAAAACCCTCTTTCACATATCAAATTTTTCACATTTTTACATAAATATATTATATCATAACCTATCATATCATTACATAAATATATCATATCATAACCTATCATATCATTACATAAATATATCATATCATAAACATATCACATTTTTAAACTTGTGCATTTAGGCCAAAAAATATACTAAAAATTGCCTTAAGGAAAAACTATAGCTTGGAGGGAGGTACCGATTACAGTTTTAAAATGAGGAATACGAAAGTATTTAAGGTCTATTTGTTAAAAAATTCTTGCAAGAGAAAGAAAAAAGAAAATAGGTTCCCAGTTTTATTACTTACTGGATACGTATTAATTTACTTACTAAACGTCATTGTCTGTATGACACAAATTTATTTTGTCCTATATAGCCTCAATTCATTCTTTTCAAGAAAATAAATTACACCTTTTATATTCCTGTTTTTGAAATACACTTTTCTCCATAAAACAAATAGTCTTTTCCTGTTAGCTGAACTTACATAATTCATAATCAAATCTGACTAGCTTAATGAAGACAACTTTTACTTTGTTACTTAAAAGGTTAAAATCTTTTTCTTTTTCTATTTTTTTCAAATACATATGGGAAATTTTTCTTACGTTGCATTTTTACAAGTTGGTCTCTTGGGAAATATAAGTACGACGATTTTCTGCCAAATAGCCGTATCTTTATCCTGTTACATCAACTAGATAAAGACTGCAATTTATGGCAGAGAGAGCTTACTGAAAGTATGAGTCAATTTATCTCCTTTTCACTGTGAAAAAAGGATATTTTCTTTGAAGCGAAAGAAGTAAGAAACACGTTTAGACAGGTCTCGGAATTTATATTTGATTTTTCTATCCACTGTGAGTCAATGGTTGGTTTTTTTTTTTTTTTTTTTTTTTTTTTTTGTAAAGAGGATATGTCACAAAAAGATGACATTTACGATTTGTAGGTAGTTATATTCTGCCATTTTGTAGAGCCACGTGTAATTTTTTTTATCGCATTTTCTTGTGGGAAACACATATTAGGGACAATGTAGGTTATTTCTGTATTTGTCATTTTAATTTGTATCGTTTATAAAAGAAGAATGGGTGTTTTCGAGGAATGTGTGTGCACATCAAAGAAATAGATTTATTTACTCATCTACAGCCCGGGAGGCTACTTTTGTATGATAAAGAGCTTAAACTTCTAACGAATTTAACTGGTGAAGTTGGTCAAAATGTGATTTTGTACTTTTTTTTTTTTTTTTTTTGTCCTCTGACTTCCAGTTTTTTCGTTATCTTCTTCAGAGAAAATATCTTTATAAGGATTGTGTATATGTCAAAGAAATAGATCCCTCTTAATCCTGTTCTACCAACAACGCTTCTTTTGTATCTAGAAATACTTAATACCACAAACTATTTAGCTGGTATAGTGGATCAAAATATTTTTATACATCTTTTCTTATTTGCTGCTACTTTTAAATTCTTCTTTTTTGTGAAAGAAAAAAAAAAATTTCATTGGAAATATATATTTTAATGAATTATATTTATTTTATTAATTAGATTTTATATATGATTAGATGAATTAGATTTAATTTATGATTCGATGAATTACCTTTAATTTATGATTAGATGAATTAGTTTTAATTCATGATAAGAATCTACGATTGAATTGGATTATTAGATTTATTACCAGGAAAACTATTATTGTGATCAATGTTTTAATTGATTGCTTTATGTTTTAATTGAGTTAACAATTATGTATGGTCACAAACTATTTAACATATATCTCATTTTTGTTTTCATTCTTAATTCCAGTTTTAACTTTCCTTTTAGACAGGAAGAAAAAAAAAAACATGAAATGCGAAATCTTTTCAAAAGTGTATATGGAAGAGTATCTACAGCAGACAATTCTTAAATAAATTTGTCATAAAAACTTGTTAGAATTTTGATAATATTTTTTGAATTTATAAAATTATTTTTGCTGAATTTTAATTACTTGAATTCGCTTTTAATAATATATAAACTAATTTAAACGTGTACTTCATATTAGAATTTTTTAAAAGAAAAGTTTCTTTGACAAAAGCTTTTCATCATGATAATGGGTTAGTATGAACTAGAGTTCCTCTAACTAACTTTAGTTAGTAAAGAGCGGCAATAGTTTCGAAATCGTCTAAAACAATCAATTGTCATGGAAACAATGGATTTGTAAAGTTAGTGGAGGGGGCTACCAAATTTGGTGACGCTTCACTACTATTTCGCCTTCCTCCACCATGTTGAAAGCTTTTTTCACTTGCATGATGTTTTTAGTGGAATGCAACCTTTGAGTTGTATTGTTAATGAATAGCATTTTAAATAAGAGAGTGAATTATTGATTTTTTACAAAAACTAAATTTGGTAAAAATTTGTTTTTTATTATTTTTGTAAACTTATTTTTATCATTTAACTAAATATGTTTATTATGAGAAAAATTTTTTTTTTAATTAACTAGAGCAAATCTTGTTATCTTTTGATGGAATCTCGATGGGTGAATGATTTGAACAATGGAAGTTAAAACTTATATTAATTTCGGCAAGTTAAAGCCCTCAAATTTGTAACGAAGCTTCGAGGCCTATGCACATGCTAGATTCAATTATTTATTGGCCTCTATTAGCATAAAATATCACATTAACACCAAAGAGAATTTAACGTAAATAAAAAGTTTCCCACCTATTAAGACTACCTAGAGTACTCAAAACTGAAGAAGCTGCATGCTGGATGTATCATTTGATGTGCAATTATTTACCAACAAAATGATTGGAAAGTGGAATTTATTTCGAAACTACAAGAATAATTTATTGAGAAATTATTGCCAAAAGAAATTTAATGCCCATTAAATATCAAACATTTTCTGACATACTGGAGCACTCGTATTATTAGATTACACCCATGTTTGAAAACATATAATCGCAAAGTTAATCACTGGTAAAATTTACAGCCACTTTCCAAAAAACTAGATAGTTTTATCACAAATAGACATTAATAATAGTGTGAACAAGCTATAAAAATTACTTTTTTTAGTTTGAAAATTATATTAATTAAAATTTTGAAATTAAATTTGTAAGTATATTTGCTACAAAAATGATGAAGTTCAGTAAAAAAATTAAACTTTTGAGTTCTTTCATGTTTTACATCGTGCGAAAATAAATCTAAATTAATAAATTAAAACACAAAATGTGAGAAAAATTTGTAAATAAACCAAAAAACTTATACAATTAGCAAACTAGTTATCAAACCTTATTATTATTATAAATAGTAAATAGTGGTTTAGAATAGTAGTATAGAAAGTTCAATTTAGCCCAAAACAGGACGCTCAAACAAATCAGTAGAATTATTTATTAGTTTTAATTCACTATAAGTTAGGTTCAAAAGGGAAAAATTAAAAGTAGCCATTAAAATGTGTAACAATGATCATGTCATTGAACAATGATCATATCATGAACAATGATCATTTAAACAAATTGATATTAGAATTCAAATGATTTTTAAAGAAAATCAACCCCTAAACAATTAAAATTCAAATAACCTCGCTGGTAATTGAAAAATACTTAATCAAAAAGCTAGTGTTCATTACTCTACTACGGCGTGTTCAATGTCTCTGACATCACGTATATTGAAACTTAATTAAATTCATTTGTTTTGACTTTTATAAATTACTTTCTGGTGTTTGCAAAGATAACAATGTTGAAATATTTTCATTTTATATTTAATGAAAAAAAGTAAGAACGAACATGGATATTAGGGAAATCAAAAACATTTTTATCTTGTATGCAATATGTCAAAACTATAAAGCTAAGATTTGTGGCATCTGCTTTTAAGGAAAACAAGATAATTATTTTGCTGTCGTACACAGAAATTTAATTTAGTTACTTTTTGTCTTGAAATATGGAAACATTTTGATTGTCAAGAACTTTTGGTAAGGTTAATATTAATGGCGTTTTTTGAACACTGATATTAAATATAATTTATATATATATATATATATATATATATATATGCTATGTAAGTTATTTCAAAAAGAAATTGAAGAAAATAAATCAAAGGTACTATCATGTTTTGTCTAGCACTGCTAGAGTTTTCAATCTAAAATTACGGTGAAATATCAAGCAGCAGTTCGTCCATCTAATTAACTGTTAAGTTTACGATGAAGAACATTTTTATTTACTTTTACAGATTTGAAACCGTGTACTACTAGTATAGAAAAAAACAATGAATACAAAACAGCTTGTTTTTTTAACCATTTACAACTACCATGGTTTCAAAATCATGTTAGGTTGAGTTGGATTGCGTTTTATGAAATGAAAAGTTGAATTTGATTAATAAATTAATCTGGTCTTTTCACCGATTGTGAGAGATAGGGAATACTAAACTGTTTTTGTTATTTATGTTTCCTTCTATGCGTGAGTGAGAGTATCGTATTCTAACTACCCGAGGTCAGCTCGTATGGGAGTTCAGGACTATTATAGACTTTAAATTCGATGCAATGGGAATAAGGTTTAAATTTATTGAACCACACTCCCTTCCATCATCGAGTGATCAAAATAAATAAATGCTACTGCATAGTTCTACTTAGTCAAATATTAAGGTCTCAGTAAATTAAAATTATATTATGGTTCACCAAAATCCAGAAATTCATACCGTGATTTGAAACATTTGCAAAAAAATCTTTTTTGCGCTGCTGTTGAACAATTGCATCGAGTATTAAAATAAAATAAGTACTATTACATAGTTCAATATTTCATTATGTTAAGACCTCTCTAAAGGAAAGTTAAACGATGTTATGGTTCAACTCACTTCATAATTTTTAACACTATAACGAAACAAAAAAACATAATAGTTTTGTATAACTTTAAACATGCATCTAATTTACGAATTTGGAGTTTTAACTCTCGACTAATGATAATAACAATTTAATAGATGGATCCATAAAACTGAAATATTATTAAATAAATTACAGATTTATTAGATAATTATAAGAAAAATTGCAGATTTTTAAAAAAATTCTATATTGAGAAAAATAAACATTTATCGTGTTTATGACAATGTGTGAACTCAAAAAAGCACGGTAATTTTTACGGAAGCACTTTGGTAAAATTAACAATAAAAGATGGCTTTATAATCTCTGATGAAATTTGGTAATTTTATCATGATACCTTAGAGCATAGCTTAAAAACTATTTTTATTGGTTAAATTTACTTTTTTAGATTTGCATTTTTTTACCAAATGTGTGGTGATAAGAAAAAATAGTACGGAAATTTTACCAGAATTTTTTCTCTGCTTAAAGAGAAAAATGCAGGAAAAATGCGTACCAAAAATGCAGGTTTTGTTGCACGCAATCAACCCTCCGAATTTGTTCCATGATCAACTTGTATACACTGGTGGACAAAATTAAGAGATGGAAAGCATTTTCGCACCTATCACACAGCTTCAATGGGCCAATGTTCTCTTCACCGATGAGTCCAGATTCAGTCTACAACCTGATTCTGGATGGTTACTGATATGGAGGGAACCTGGAACCCGATTCCATTCCAGCAACATTATCGAAAGGGACCATTATGCTGGTGGAGGACTCATGGTTTAGGCAGGGATCTTGCAAGATACCCGCACTCCGCTCCATGTGTTTGACAATGGTTCCGTGAATGCCCAGAGGTACAGGCAGGAGGTCCTAGAGCCCTATGTGCGTCTTTTCAGGGGTGCTGTTGGCCCTGAGTTCATTTTTATGGACGACAATGCGCGACCACATAGGGCTCTCATGATTGATGAGTATCTGGAAAGCGAGGATATTCAACGAATGGATTGGCCAGCCAAATCCCCTGACCTGAATCCTATCAAACATGTTTGGGATGCTCTTGGGAAAGCTATTGAGATGTGCCAACTTCCCCCCCCCCCGAAACCATTCTGGAGTTAAAAATTGCTCTGGAAGAATGGGAGGATCTTCCACAAGTCCTCCTTAACTCCCTTATTAACAGCATGCATACTCGTTGTGCATGCTGTCTGTCTGTCAGGGGTGACCATACACCATACTAGAGGCAACACACACTGTAAAAGCCTCACTTTTATTGTCATCTTTTATCCTTAAGTTCAGACTACATTGGATTTATTGGCAATAGGTTTTGCCAGTGAATGGCACTTTCATTTTTGTCTTGCATACTTTATTATCATGGAAAAAGCTATATCCATAACAAATTTCCTTTATTTATATTCAGTATTTTTTGAGATATTTGGGAAAATATCTTCCATCTCTTAATTTTGTCCACCAATGTATAATATAATGCGGTGAAACAGATAAAATAGATAATTATCATTCCTTTCTCTTACTATCTTACTTATTTACATGCGTCTCATCACTTATCTATATGTATCATAAAAAAATTTAGGTGCAAAACGCATCCACTCATAAAAAGGAATTTCATATGTTGTGATTTTACATGAATTTAATTGATAAAAATGGCTAAGTACTACTTTTCCTGATAAATCTAATTCCACATTGTAATGATTAAATTTTTTGACAAAAAGTTCACTGATATGAGCTTGCAATCAAAAGTACTAGAAAAATGTAATTGTTAAAATTTCAAACATCACAAATTCAATGTTCTTTTTTATTTTTTTAAAAAAAAAATCTCACTTTTTTTGTGCATTTATAAAAATTTTGAATATAAGAGACTTTCATTTTTTTTACTTAGATATATGAATTTAATATAAATTTAAAGCATTCAAAACAACAAATATATTTTAAACAAAAACGAAACAAATTTCATATGCCATTAAAATATTTTTTGAAAAATCCCCAATTTCTTGCATTTTTTTTTTAAAAAAGAGCTGGTGTTATACTTTAATGTAAGCTAATATAAAAGTTCTTTTTTATGCCCTTTATATTCCTTTCATAAGATTATCGATACTTTGCCTGAGAAGTCCCTTAGGGGCCTACAAGATGAAATGCTTTTAGAACAACTTCCCTTCCCGCAGTTTTTTTCCATCGAACATTTTTTATGCTCCCATTTTTCCGTCTGATGCGCGTTTTTCTTCAGCGTTATAGCTTCGGGAGAAAACATGTCTTTTGAGAGCGACTTTGTAAACCATACATATTTATTTTATAGGTTTTATGTATAGAACTCATCATTATGTTAAAATCAGTGCATATCTTTAAGCAACGTAAATATAAATTGTATGGTTCTCAGAAAGTTTTCAGTAGAAGTTTGTTAAAATATGCGATCATAGGTAATGAATTATATCATCATATTAAATATATGTATCCCCCTTATTATCAAAATATGAAATGCATTCACTTATTTTTCGACTTATATTTTAGATTTCTTTTTATTAATAAGCTTTATGGCTAAAATGTATCTCGTACTTTTTTATAATTTTATATGCTTCGCTTCGACTTTTTAACCCAACTCTATGTAAGTACATTTGCATCTAAAAAAATTACATGACTCGAATCAACATCATATTTGAAGCATAACTAATTAATTTGAACTATTGATCATATTTTCAAACAAATATTTTTTTAAAAATATTATGAAGTATATCTTTCTTCTTCAGTTACTTGGGAATATGCATTTAATATTGATCATTTTATTGTCTTGTAATTACAGAAACAAAATGTATTATTATAAATACTTGAAGCCAAAAATAAACTTAACGTTTTTTACGATACAAAAACTTTTTTAATACTATATTTTAATTAGTGTGGAGATACTATTTTCAACACAACATAGGTAGGGTTTAGTCATAGTCTAGTCACCGGATTAGTGTAGGAAACTGCGGGTCTTATTTGTTAGTTCGCCGCATAAGTGTCGTTAACTAGTAGTAAGTTTTAACTCAATTTATTATTATTATATATATATATATATATATATATATATATATATATATATATATATATATATATATATATATATATATAGAAAGAAGCTCTAAAAATCAAATGAAAAATTATTTTATGATCTTGTATATAACAAATTAATTATTTTTCTTTTCTCCTCATTTACTCTTTCACAATTATAATTTACAGATATTCTTAATTATTTTAAACTTAACTATAATCAGACGTAAAGCTCTAACATAAACAATTTCAGATTTCAAAATATATATTTAACTTTTAATAAGAGTTTTGATGTGAGCTAAAAATTAGTTTGGTCTCTATGGATTTCATCTTATTTCAAATTAGTAACAATTCACTAAGTTAAATCGTATCTCCAAAGACACTCATTTTGAAACCTATTTCCATTACTATTGAAACGAAAGGTCTAATTAATATCTATAGAACGCGAGTTGAATGGAATTACAAGAGTTAATTTGTTTTCCTTCCCTTCGCTTTTGTTAGGTATTCTAATAAAAGAATTTATTTCAGAAGAATTATATAAAGATTTACTACTGATCGAGTTTCTTTTTTATGAAACATATTATGAAACAGACTTATTTAGGCTATACATAATGAAATAATCAATAAATAACCAATTAAATAACCAGTTTATAAGTTTCTCAAGCGTTTATATATATATATATATATATATATATATATATATATATATATATATATATATATATATATATATATATATATATATATAATACAGAGGGCTTTCCGCAAGCACAGCACTTAACCTTTTAACTGGGTCTGACAAAATGTTTCGTCATACCAGAAATTACAACTGTAAATGGTGTCATGACATTTTTCGTCATAGAAATCATTTGAGGCATAATGATATTACTTATAACTAAGATAGAAGAAGTTTCTGGCTCGAATCAAGTTGCACAAAATTTTATTACACTGTTAAGTAGGTGAATATATGGTGATTAAAATTAAATTTACTGTACTTGGAGACCCATAGCTCCTGTTCTACTGAATGGATTCTGGTAAAAGATTTTCGTTGAAAAAAATAGAGTGAATTTTTGCCAACAAGTGGTTCTGTGAAATAGAAAATAAAAATACAACGGTTAAAATATAATAGAATAACAGAAGATGTAATTTATTTACATATATATGTGCTCTGTGGGCATGACTTGTTGGTAAACAATATGCTGAGACATTATGATCTTTAAGTTTTTGAAAATGTATAGCTCTCATTCTCATAAAAGCAGAGTTTTGCAATCAATGAATGAACCAATATGCGGAGCGGCAGTCTCAAAATGCGGTCAAATGATTTTTTCAAAGAATATAAATCGCTTCAACGTGTATTTGAAATTTTATTGGGATTCGTTCTGTTAAACCAGAGCTGCAGGCCTCTAAGTATTAGCTGTTTAACTGTTACCACCCTGTGCATATTTTAAAAATCCTTGCCGGAAAAGCACATTCTTATAAATACTCAATCGATAAAAATGTAAAAACAAAATTAAAATCTGATGTATCACTATTGAAGGTGCTAGGAAAAAAAAACTAACTTTATTGGTTGATGAAGCTTGAAAGTGTTTCTATCACTACATTTCAACTCATCTATTTTTCCTCCGATGTTTTGATGTTTCTGACCTTGCCTTTCTCGACAATAGTTCTATAGATTTCAAAATAATGTACATTTTTAAGATAAAGTTTTAAACACAAACAAAATTGGAAAAATGATTACTTGCCTAATCAAAATTGCTCTTTAACCATACAGTAAGTATCGTTATATATATATATATATATATATATATATATATATATATATATATATATATATATATATATATATATATATATATATATATATATATATATATATATATATATATATATTATATTTATTTTTTAATAATATTTTTTAATATTATATTTATTTTGCCAGCATTTAGAAAAACTATCACTTTTTCCGATCTTCTGCTAAATAGGACTGTTAAAATGTTGTTAAATAGACTAACACGACTCATAAATAATGATTCAAATTTCTTGAACCAAATATCAATTATTAGAAGATACAAAAATAGTATTGAAACGACTGTTTCTCTTTTTTTCATATTATTATTTATGTTTTGAACTCTTCTTTACTACTATTAACTAATAAATCTGCTTTCATTCGATACATTCCATACATAAAATTCTTGAAGGAAGTCTTTTTAAGCAAATTATATCTTATACGACTGTTTCTCTTTTTTTCATATTATTATTTATGTTTTGAACTCTTCTTTACTACTATTTACTAATAAATCTGCTTTCATTCGATACATTCCATACATAAAATTCTTGAAGGAAGTCTTTTTAAGCAAATTATATCTTATACGACTGTTTCTCTATTTTTCATATTATTATTTATGTTTTGAGCTCTTCTTTACTACTATTTACTAATAAATCTGCTTTCATTCGATGCATTCCATACATAAAATTCTTGAAGGAAGTCTTTTTTTAAACAAATTATATCTTTATAACTGAATTAGTTTATTTCCTATCAAATAAAAATAAATGCTAATATCCAAACAACTATCTGATAAAAAATCAATTTAAGCTCCCAAAGTAAAATTTTAATTTAAATTCCTGACTTAACACTTTTGATTGACATGGAGCTTCACTGCTTACATTTTTCATCAACATTCTAAGATAATTAAATTAAACTGAGAATACCCAAATAAAAAGTTTTTTCTATTTATTTAATTTTTTTTATGAAAAAAATTCAAGTTCTCATCATATTTTAATGAGGATTCTTTCAGATTCAAGGCGAAGATAAATTGCAAGATAAAACTTCCTTTGAATCTAAAGCAAGCGCTGGTGCATTATTTTTATTTCACATATCCTTCTTCTTTTCTAAAAAAAATGCAGTTTTTTTTTTTTGTCTATTTGAGTTTAATCAGTGGAAACAATTTTCGAAACATATTATCGGCAAGTTTGAAGTGTGAAGAATATGGTAAAACAAAAAAGTAAAAATAATTTAAATTCTTAGAAGAATACTTTGAATGTAAAAGACGCTGCGGCAATAACATTCTTTCCTAAAAAATCAATTAAGTTATGTTGTTTTACATTAGCTTCCAGATATTTTTAATGAATTGAGTTAAATGAAATTAAAATTAATTAAAAATTGTATTGCTTTTTTTTGGTTCACATAAGAAATAAAAAGAAATATAATTATAAATATGCAAAAATTCTAAGAGGAAACCTCTTGAAAATTAGAATACAAAACTGAAAATTTGCTTCTTATATGATTATAAGATATTACAATGAATTTAGTTTTTGCAATGCATATACAACATGCCTTATATGCCAAGTTTCTTTAATCCATATATTCAAATTTAATAATGTATTAAATTAATACATGCGTACTTAAAATGAAACGAAACTAAAAATGCCTGTTGCTTAATGTTTTTCTTTAAAAACCAAGATGCTCCGACTCTGGTTTGCTTCGTGAACCAAATCTCTTGATTGCTTCGTATTCATCATTATTATTCTCTTAAGTTAAAATTTTCTATAACCAAATAAATGGTTATCTTGAATTGAATATTTTTAAAATTAGGATTAGATAACTTCAATTTTTAAATTTCTGATCGCAGGTAATGTCTAGAACAAATTACATTTTTATGATATTTTCTTTATTACTTTCATTTTTTTATTTATTCAACAATCTTTTTTTGCTAGCGTTAAATGTATTTTGTGTATAAATGCTCATAACACTATTTAAAACATTTTTTTTAAAAAAATGATATTTTTTAGAAACATTGTAGAGGGAGAGGAATATGAATCCTTAATCCATAAAGTGCAATTGAAATGAATTTTAATTAATGCATCCATACTTTTTAAAATATTTATTATTTGCTGTATTGGTTCATCGGATGATGTACAAGAATATTAGATTCCTGGCACTAAAAATGCAATTTAAAAATCCACTGCTCTATTAAATATTATATTAATATTTTTTTTTAATTTGGATACTTATTTGTTTACGTATTAAATGGCTAAAATACATTTGCATAAAATAAAATAAAATAAAATATTTCGTACTTTTTTGTGTTAACTTCAGACTTTTAAAATGAATAATAATGAGGTTTTCCTGATTATATTTGAAAAAAATTCGGCTTTTCAGTTGATAAAGCCAATCTAGTGAGTCAGGAAGATTGTTCTTTGGGGGTTTGGGATTGACAATGAATTAGAAATAAGTTAGTGATTGAAATCTACATTGACATACATTAAAAGCTCATGTAAAAATTTGGATAAACTAGAAATGTGCTGAAAAATTTGAGAGAAGAAAAACTATGTTTAGAGATAATAAAGCGATGGAATTGACAGAGAAGTGATAATAAGAAAATGCTTGAAAGATTCAAAGACAGTGTGGATTTGAATACTCTTGTTAATTTAACGGTTCGTGGAATAGTTAGTGTACGTAAATTGCTTATAATGATTGATTCTAGTTCAACAATCAGTAAACGATTTAAATTTGTATTGTCGTCAGTTGTAAAACTTCTATGAGACTCGAACTCTCTAACTATTCAGAAGGTTAGAATTTTATTTTCCAATAAATAGTATTTATCAATGAAATGGCAAAAAATCTTCTTGTATCGGTCAGAAGATGTTTAAGACTTGTATTACTGCCAAGCACAAAACTACTATAGAAATTTAAACGCTATTGAAAATCGAAAATTGTCCGATTTCGAGATTCCTCTCTGACATACACGAAGGTGAGTTAATAAAAACGTAATGATAAATTGATGCTGCAGTTACTCCATAGCTTTTGAAATTTAAACGAAGAAACTTTTATTTTACTACCGTGTTTAGAAAAGAAAGTTTTAAAGTGGAAACTTACAAAACACTTCTTTCCTCATTTAATAGCCATCATTTCGTGCTTCTAAATAAGCTAAAAATCTTTCTGATATTCGAGCTTTTCTACGAATTCTTCTCCCTTTTCTATACAACCTTGTTTTTCAAAAGGTTTTTTTTACCCTTTGATGTTAAAGGTTGCTCTTTTGTGATTCAGTTTTCTAAAGCTTAGGGGTACATATCATTTTAAAGGAGGAAAAAAACTGGTGAAAAGAGATAAAAACATATATTCGAATTCGTTATTTTTAAACATTAAAAGGAAATGAAATGAGATAAAGTTTTTTTGTAGTAGTTTAAACTACTGAATAAAACTTTTATTTATTTTTCTAAACCTAACACTGATTTTTTGTAACTAATTAATGTATATGCTAATATGTAGAATTCCTGTTAGCGTTGAAATTTTTTGCATTTAAGCTAAAATTTAGTATGTTAAATTATTCACAATATTTTCTATTTTAAAAGTGTTTAAGAAATAGTTAAATATCACTGTATTTTTCTTGTAGTTTACAGTGCGCAAAAGACAAAGCAGTCTGCCCTGAATAACTCTTAATCTACTGATGGGTTCCTCACTCTCTAGGACTCAATTTTTAAGGTTCGAGGGGGTGACCTCAAATATATCAATTAATTAGTGCAGACGATACATTAAGTCATGAAATCAGACACAAAAATTATTTTCTCTGAATAAACAAACCTTTTTTCGACGGATTCGTATTTCTGACCCCAAATATAATTCCGTACAAAATATAATATCTAGTATATATTTATTAATGCTTTATTTAATATTAGTCGAAAAAATGGTGAGTTATAAAGTATACAATTTTTACATCATTTTAAGGAATGTAATTTCCCATAGCAAAATTCGAAATGTGAGCGATATCGCTCGAATAGTTCTTAAGAAATCAAACTTTAAGAAAATCGTATTGTTAAGACGATAAACTATGACATATTTTTAGCGCATATTTGTGTTGGAGTCAACTACAATAAAAGAAATTAGGTGCAGGTCAATCAAGTATAAATCAATTGTATTCTATTAAATCATGTTTCAATCGATAGTAATATTAACTGGAATTCGATGACACAATTACAACTCTTCATTATGATAATGACGTGACCTCATGACATTTCTGTGAAACTCGTAGTTATCTGTCGTCTCAACATTCTGATCTTTCTACTTGTTGCTTTGAAGATTTTTGTATGATCTCAATCTAGCAATGTTATAACTAAATTTGATACTGATTTATCTCTCTATATAAAAGATAAAGTCTGTCTAGATATAAATGCTTGCTTATAAATCGAGAACAGAAGTACCGATTTGGGTCGAGTTTTTTTTTTTTTTTTTTTTTTTTTTTTTTTAATAATTTTTGAATTTTGATCGAGTGGTTTATGGACAATCACCTCTTTCCACCTTTTTGAGTTTTCGGGCGCACAGTATCCTAATATAAAATTTCTTTGATACAAACCATTTGATTAAAAGTGTGCGTTGTCATGAAAACAATATTTTTTTACAAAGTATTCAAAGCAGACAAAACTGATATAAAAGATTAAATGTCCTTAAAAATCTCTAAACCCAGAGTTTAAGTGCAGAAATAAAGCGTGAAAGAAACAAATATGTAGGTAAACATAAGCTATCAAAAAATGAAGATATATTTATAGTTAGTGATAATGCTAAACATAAATATCATTATTCTTATTCGTCCAAATAGTATTTTAATTTCAACGCTTTTAAATTTCTTAAATTTTAATACCAACTATAAATAATGATTGATTATTCACATCTCTTTTGATTATTATTTTTTTTAAATTTTCAAGCTTTGTATTATAATTATTAATTTTAGCATAGACTTCAATAAAAATAGCATCAGTTTCCGATTTACATAGGTCTCCAGTTATCGATAATGCACATATGTGAATATTATACTCTGTGGTAATTTTTGAATGCAATATTATTGTGAATGTTACTAAGTTTTATTTGGGTAACAAAAATATTGTCTCTAACGTAGAAATTGGATTAATACAGTGTTATATTTTTGACAATGCACTGCGATATTAAACTTTTTTTTTTGTTAGTCATGGCTCTTAATGCTTGTGATGTTGACAACTCGAAACACTATTTGCCAACGCAAGATACGCCGATACGTAGAGGATAAGAGGTTGGGTACAAACAACGCCCCAATATAAATTACTTACTTGAGACATTTAATGATTTATGTAGTGGCCAGGTAGCTGACCTGAAAACAGAAAGGTCCGGGATTCGAATCCCTGACAAGGCATGGGTGTTCTCTCATTTTCTATACTATCTGTCCTTATTATGGGATCAACCTTGGTCCACCTAAGATGGTGCCTTTTAAGAAGAGGGCAACAAATCTGCCATGCTGGTACTTGAATGACGAGTGTAAATCGGATAGGCATTTTAGAAGAAAAAAACATTTGAAACTTAGATCAGTAGGGTCTCAATATTAAGAAAAAAAAATTTCAATTAGCAACTCTCATCTAAAAAAAAAATCTCTAGAAAGTTCATTTTAATTACTAATTAAACGTGTCAAATAAATGCAAACATTGATTGTAACTTTTTTATTCCTTTACTTGGTTATTCTATAACACCATAAAGTAAAATTATTTTTTATTCAAAAGTTTATTTTTTATTCAAAAATTTATTCTTTACAATTTTCGTATTCGTTTAACGTATTCGTTATTCGTATTCGTTATTCGTATTCGTATTTGTTATTCGTTATTCGTCTTCGTCATTCGTATTTGTATTCGTTATTCGTATTCGTTATTCGTATTCGTTATTCGTATTCGTTATTCATATTAGTTATTCGCATTCGTTTTTCGTCTGTGTATTCGCTTAACTTAGATAAACTTCAAACAGTTAAACTTCGTTTAATTTTTTCATAAAAAAATGACCCTTTCAAATATAATTTATGTGCTTGCATTTATTAATAGAAACTGAGTGCACAATTTGATTTCGATAAAGTTGCTTGTCTGATTTATTATCCATTAAATTCGTCTTTGATGAGATTAGCATATATACATTTCTTAAATGTTAGCATAGGTAGTAGTAAACATTTCAATTACAAATTCGCCACGATATCCACGAAACCATACGAACATGTAAGAGATAAAAACTAAAAACATCTTAAATCGCATTAAACGTATAGCTATGATTTTAAACTGAGCGATTACTCGTAATACTCGAAAATCTACTTCGTTTTAAAAGGCAGACCAGTTGATGATCGGAAGTGGCTAGTTATAAATATATCTGGTTTTTATGAAATACCATCCTATTTGATCATTTCGGGTGGATCCTAGAATAGCCCACCCTATGGAGAATTTTTGAAATCTCGCCAAACTATTCGATTTTTTAAAACTCGATATTCTAGGAAACTAGGTTTCTAGGTTTCAAAATCGACGCTCTCTTGCAACCATACAGACCCTTAGGAAAATTTGACATAGGTTTGCCATAAAAAATGCCAGAGGTTATTCCTATGGCATTTGTTTATCTCCTATGGCAATTGTTTATATTAAATTTTGCCATACATGTATGGCAAAAATTTGCCATACGTATATGGCAAAAGTATATGGCAAGATTTTACCATAGGCAAAACCCCATAGGAATATCTTATGGCATTTTTTATACTAAATTTTGCCATACATGTATGGCAAAAGTTTGCCATACATATATGGAAAAAGTGTATGGCAAAATTTTGCCATAAGCAAAACCCCATAGGAATATCCTATGGCATATTTTTGCCATAAAACTAAGATATGCTATAGCTTATGAAGAAATTTTTCCATAAGCTATGGTACACCTTTGCCATACAGCTATGGCAACTCTCCATTGGTATTTTATCATAGAGTTATGCATCAAAAATAATCTAATTTAATCTAATAGCAATCTAAATCTAATTTTTTAATATTAAAAAAATTGCGCCAACACTACATTATATGGTCTCCTAAAAATTTTTTTAAAAAAATTGAAATTACTCATTGGCAATTCTTAATATAACAGAATTTTTCTGTTATTGTTAACGTCATTAGAGTAAATATTTGGCGATTTTTAAAAAAAGTTTAATAACAAAATATTTCAGTTATTTGTCCACTTTGAAGTAAAAATATTTCTTATATATATTTTCCATGACAAGATAGCATGATACAGTGTTTAAAAAACATAGTTTCCCCATAAAATTACAAAGTGATATAAGTCACTTTAATTGTGGCTTTTTTATTCTCCTTGGCGAAAAAGCTTACTCCGAACTCGTAGCCACTTCTTGGAAAACAACTACATACTTTTTTTTTTTTTTTTAAATTGCAAGTTTTAAATCTATTTAGCACCTTGGCGATTGTAGTTGGCGAGACAGATCACACACACAATACGGAAATATCCCCAAAGATAATAAATAATAAACACAATAAGCAAAGGGAAAAACTAATATTAATAAAGGAAGATTGACCATTTTGAGTGAGAAACGTAAAAGTCCAGGCAGGGGAAAGGTAAATGTGTGAGTAACAAGTGTTTTTTTTTTTTTTTTTTTTTTTTTTTTTTTTTTTTTTTTAAAGTAAAGAAATATACTAACGAGTGGCGTGGGTGAGTCCCCCTCAGACCCCAGAGAGGTTCATACTTTGAGCACACAAAAAGATGTTAGAAGTGTTTTAAATAGAGGGGATGTTCCATAGGATTTAGGCAAAGAAAATATCGTCACAATAACAAGGAACAAGTACTAATCAAATGAAGGATGGACAAGAGACATGAAGTTTAAGAATATTAACTTATAAACAGTAACAGCTGATTGCTAAATCAACAATAGATTAAGCAAGAAAATGGCGAGAAAAAGATAAATTTTACTTGGCCAGGGATAGTAAGCAAAAGAATAATGTTAAATGGGGCTGTTATAGGAAATCGCTATGTTAAAATCCATATTACCTAAAAATCAATGTAGTACAGTCAATGTAAGAAGTATATTTATAACTAGAAATGTATGGCACTAAAAAGTATTTAAAATAAATTAGTTACAACAATGGAACAACTTGACATGTGGTCCAGCTTCTATTTTGAGATATGGCCCATCATAATAAAAAGATAAGGTCTTGAACAATCTCAAATAATGGTTGTAGCGTCGTTGAAAAATTAAGCTTAAGATATGTTGGATATTTTCAATTACATTGTACCAGGTCAGGTGTAAATAGAAATGAACAGAGACAATATATAAAGATTTTTTATGAGACACACATAATAAAATATAATATAAAATAATAATACCCTAATATACGTAGATTGATATCAATAACATAGCCTGGGCCTAGCAAGAAAATATTTAGTAATATAATGTAAATACTGACTTTGATAAAAGTATGAAGCATCATCAGATTGAGATTATAACTGGAGAGAATAAGGTTTATTTGAAAAATTATTAATTAAAAGAAGATGGATATGATTTCGTAATTGGAGGCACTTAACTGTATTTGTATTCATATGATTTGTTTTGATTTTGTTATGGGAAATAGAACGGCAATTATAATGAAAAGTGGATCAACTTTAAATAAAGTTAAAAAAATCACAGGGTGGGTTAAAAAATAAAATAGATATGCCGTTATATTAAGAACAATTGGTAAAAAGACATATAAAAAATATGTAATGAGAATAAAAATGATAAGATATTATTAAAAGTATGCAAAGTCAGCGTTTACAAATTGGCGATCGTTAACATTGCGAAATCCTATACCCAAAAAAGACACATTTTGAAAAGATAACTGCAATAAATATACCAGGCCGCCAAAACATGGAAAAAAAAATTATAGATCAGAATCGCAATCGCATAGGCGAGTGCAAAGAAAAATTATTATGTAGAGATTAAAAAGATGTAAAAATTTAGTCAAAGTTAGCGATGAAAAGTAATCTAATTGAAATGCGTGTTAAAATGGCGGTCTGGTACTCTAAGCCTAAATCCATGGAACGTTGGATTTTAGAAACTCATAAATGAAAAATAAACCTCTCCAGAGGCCAAAAAAGACTCACCGGAGATGCCTTGAGGGGTTACATCAAAGAAATAGTATGTTTTAATATGAAAAAACAGGTATTAAATGCTTTTTTGAAAAATATTTATCAGGCCACTTAAGAGACGTTGTAGCAGTGGTGGAAGCTTGTAGATCAAGGAGCCATTGGCCTATGATGTCATGCCATATATGTGCCATACAGGTCTATAGGCGTATGGTATCTTGCCATACAAATTTCTATGGTAGCCATAGGTTGCCATAGATTACCATAGGTCTCCCTATGGCAAATTTTCCTAAGGGGAGCGTCTATTTTGATTATTTTTATATTATTTTATTAAAAATATTTCAAAAAGCCTCCGAAGGGTGGGCTATTCTAGGATTTTACCATTATATTTTATTGCAAACATGATATTTGGTTAAAATTTAAATCAATTTAAAATTTTTATTTTCTATTTTACATATAAAAGAAGTTTAATGTAGTGGAATGGATAAAGTTATTTTTTCCCTAACGTTTTCACAATGTATAAATTTCTGTATTTAATCTTATATCATTAAGGATAATTTCGGGAATTGTTTTAAATAAACTTGTTCTATTTGATATATAACTAAAAAAATTTTTTTTTTAATTCTTAGCAATAAAACGCTTTCTTTTAATATTTTTTTATCTAATAAAACAATGAGTAAAAAAGGTTTAGTAGCATAAATTACTAAAACTAATTATCTGTTTTAAATCCTTGTAGATTTATTTAGAGTTCTCATAAAGTATAACTGACTAAACTACAAACTCTTGCAATATTTAGAGGATTACGACTGGCATGAGGGACTTAATTATGAATGCGTTCTGTAAATTAGTTTAAATGTAATTTTAGTTTTATTTAAACCAGTTTGAAAAAAGACATAAACCATTAAGTGCATTACTTGTTAAATACTTATTTTCGCAATGTTTTCACAAGGGCTAACTTGAACAATTCGTGAAAGACTTTGTTCTTAATTTATTTAAGACTGGTTAAATATTTTTATTTAAAAAAAGGCAATATTTTTGTTTTATACTTTATTCTCAATATTATTACATAGTATTGTTTTTTTTTAAAATAAATATCTTTTTAATAACTATATTTGAGGAATTGAGTTCTTAAAAAAATTAAAATTTTCATATAGTAAAAATTAATTACTTTATTTAAATTTAATCAATGATCTAATAATAAGAAACTATATCTAATTATCTATATTTGTTAAAGAAAATGTAAAAAATATTTTGTTTGAATTAAAAAAACATTAAATTTTATTATATATGTCACTAAATATTATTAAACAATTTCATGATTGTTAAAAAATTTATTTTGTAAATTTATAATCGCAATGATTTTAGTTACATAAAACAAAAACTCCCAACGATAAAGAAGATTAACAATCAACCAAATGTTTCCACAACCAAAGAAAATTAACAATCAGCCAAATGTACAATCAACCTGATTTGAATAATTTTCTTCAGTTCTTCTTCGGTTGGTTATTTTTTACGTCTCTCTTCGACAAATTTGTGTCATTTCTCCTTTAATTTTTCTTTCCAGTACATACCTTATTTTGTATTTCAAGTACCGTTGACTTTAAATTATTTATATTCAATCGAAACTCATTTATAAATGGAAAAATACATTTTAAAAGCATAACTCAAAACGAAATGAACACACGGTTTCAGATAACTTTAGAAATATTAATTTGACGTACTCCACCCATGCAACTACTTTCACGTTGATCATTCAGTTTATCTGGTATAAAGAATATATATTTAAATATTAAAGAAAGTTGAAGAAACATTAAACCATTCTTCAATGAGAGCTTTAAGCTAGAAAACATCACTGATGTTATTGTTAACGTAATGTGAAAACCAATGGAATCGCTTAAAGTTTAATTTTTATAAATGACTAATTTTAAGCCAATGAAAAAATTTCAAATTTCAAACCTCTCTGTCGAATGTTGGAATTGTAATTGTTTTACGGTTTGGGTAAAAAACTACCCTTTACATTCATCGTCTAAATTTTATAACGCTGGCACAAACTAATCTGGAAGTATAAGAGAGAGACACACATCTTTCTGACGAAACACGCTTCCTTTTATCATTTTAGATTACTTTTGTACTCATTATATACTTTTAATAGAGCCTTCATATTTCATCAACATTTTTGTTACGAGCGCTGTATTTATTTGGCCCATATCCACGCTATGCCATGTACATACGAGCGTCGTATTTATTCGTCTTCTGTGTCGTACCGTTTGACAACCTCCCCATTCAGTTTCACACTGACACTTTCTAATATTTTATTCACCTGTTGCCCAATATTCCCTTTATCTATTTTGGATTAACTCTTTCATTGCGATGGACGAGATAACTCATCTTCCAGAAATACTAGCTGTCCTATATTTTTGTATTAGGGAATAAGGTTAATGATTGCAATTGATTATTATTTTTTTAACGTAAAAAAGCAAGTTTTGAAGGAATTTGCGTTTTAGTTCATTTTTAGTGCTGCGGGGGAACTCTAAGCTCGGAGGGTAGGACAAAGGCGTGCCGCGATAAAAATGTTAATACTACTAAAAAAATATTTTGAATGCCTTTAATATGTTTTGTAAGTTGAAACAGGTTTCTTCTGTGTGCTATAGTTAAGGGTATTTTCTTTCTGTAGAATTAAAATATAATAAGAAATCTTTACATGTGATCCATTGACTTCATGCAGCTCAGTGACGTCACTTCAGTAGAGTGCACAGCAGTAACAGAAGGGTTAATATTTCAATTTTATTAAGAAAAAAAAAGAATTAAAAAAAACGATTTATGTTCCACAAGATTTGTTTACAACAAATTTTTAAAGTAAAGAGAAAATCGTTTGCAAAGTAAAGTAAAGAGATGTTTTACCATGCAGTTATCGTTTTTCTATTAAAATATTTTGGACAAGGATTGCAATTGTATACCTGCAAGTGACGTCAGCCTTGGTTAATCGTGGCATTTGTCAATTCAGAAACCAATCAGGTTCAACACACACGCGTGACGTCACTTAAAAGTATTCAGTTAAATCTGATTAGAAATCATATGGTTAGGCTTAATTACTTCACTTTCCAATTACCAACACACCTATATTCTCAGAGATAAAACTCTCACTTTTGATGATTCAACAATTCTTAACTTGTATTTTGTTTAACCTTGAGAAGCCTTTCGACACAAAATTACGCTAATTTGTGACGAAATATGAACTCTTAAATCTATTACAAAAATATGTCCTCAACTCGAAACTTCATCGTAGTGAGAGATAGTTAACTTGAATGAAGAAAATAGAATAAAGGCAAGGTAATCAAAAATGAAGTGACGTAGAGAGCCGAGTGTTCTGTATGGTGGTTAGGGTGTTGGCCTCATAACAATGCAAAAAATATGAAGTTTGTATAATACAATGGTAAATTATTTTGAGCTGAATTAAAACGTGAGATCACTGTAAAAAATAGATTCTCAAATAACACTAAGCTCAGATTCTTTCAAACTAAATTAAAAAAAAGATTCTTTTTTCAAAACCCGCTTCGAGCCCGATAATCTCTCTGTTATATCTCTTCTTTTCCGTGTTATAGGGGTGACAATGATCCACTTATATGATGCACACGATAAAGTTATTAGAAAAATTGGATACATTAGGGTCAACCAGGATTTTATTTTTTTTTTATTTTTTTAAATATATGACTAAGACACATTTCCTTAATTTTGCGAAAATGCACTTCCTCGAAAAAGTGATGATATCTATTTCGAGATTCTGACGAAAATTTTGATCGGAGCATAAACCAGGAAACTGTTTCGTCAAAAACAAAGAAAGTTAAGTGCTATTTGAGAATCTATTTTTTACAGTGAAATTACTAACAAAACTCACGTTTTAATTCAGCTCAAAATAATTTTTATTTTGAGCTGAATTAAAAAGTTTACGAATTATTTAATTTCTTAAATTTTTGACAGTGAAATTACCTACAAATCTCACATTTTAATTCAGTTCAAAAGAATTAAACATTGTATTAGACAAACTTCATATTTTTTGCACTGTTTTTAAACAAAATTAAAACGCGAACGCTTAATTTTGAATTATTATATTACGACTCCAATTCCTAATTTTTCTAAAATTTATTTCATTACAAATTTTATCGCAAAAAAACTCTATTTGCTTTAAGATTTGAATGAAATAATTCTATACTCACTTTTAAAGGATTGCTCATTTTACAAGCATTAAGAACGAATTTATGACGTTATTTAAAACCCTTTATAACGTTTTATTTTTTTTCAAAACCCATTAAAGGGATCTAAGATTCTTGTAAGAAACTATAAGATGTTTTCTGAGGTGCTTTTATACTTATTTTACAATCTACCCTTGTTTGGTAATTCTAAAATAGAGAATTTGGCTTCATTTTGAACATTTTTATCGTTTGGTGAAAAGTTATAAAAATTTAATGCCGTAGCATTTTTTCTAAGACCCATCTCTATTCTTTAGTAGGAATTACCGTTTGATTATTTTCTTCTGGATATCTTTATTATCTTTTTTGAAATTTATTAACCTAAGTAAATTTACTTATTTCTTTTTAATTAGTACGTCAAAAATCTGAAAACTTAGCAAAATGCTCTTAGATATATCTTAAAAATTTTCAAAAGAATTTAATGAAGTCTTTAAAGTCTACTCTAGGATTTAATTCCTTTTATATATTTAGAAGTCATTAAAAAAGCTCATTTAAAGAATATATGAATAAATGTGTAGATTTTTTTTAATATGAACCGTCTACTTTTCTATTTAATGCTCTTTATTCATTAAAAACGAGTAAAATATGTACTTCATATGCAAATTAATTATAGTCTCATAAAATAATGTAAATTTTAATTGAAGGTACTAAGTAATTTTGTCATGCAACGTAAATTAAATGTTATATTTATAATATTGTTTATACATGGGTGCTTAAACAAGGGTAAATTATTTTGATTGAATTTAAAGAACAAAAGATAGATTTTATGCTAAATATTTATTAACTTCAATTAATTTGAGTTATTCTCATTTTTAGTAAATGTAATATGGTGGTAATTATAATCTAATCATGAAAAATTAATTGTAAAAATAGCTTTAAATAATATAATTAGTTTATTATAAAAATATCATAACTAGAAGAGTCTTAGAATTATTTCTAACTGTTTTACAACAAAATTACTGAATAAAAAGAAATATCTAGAAATTATTATTTATTGGTATTAAGTATGACAATTGCTGATAATATAAGAACAACTATCTTTCCTATATCTTTTAGTTCATATGCTGCAGCTCAAAATTTTCATTTATATCTTTGTATTTAATAATTTAATGATTTTAATGTTTCATTTTAATGTCATTTATAGTTGAATATTAAAATCAGCTGATTTATTTTTGCTAAAAATGGAATTGTTAATCGACACATGAGTATTACACAACACATTAAGGATATTTAAAGACCTATTAATTTAAAATCTAGGCAATCAAGAGTCAAAAGTTGCTTTGATCTATTTTTCAAAGCAATTTGAATTCTCAATTAGAAGGACTCACTCATACTCCATTTATTCATCCACAGATTGCAACTTTGATCTGAGCCATCAATCTCCAATTCAATACAACAGAGGTATTGGTTTGTTATAGGAACTTGGAGGACATTATGACCCCGACAGATTATATTCACCAATTAAATCCCAGGGATTTTCTCGACTGGCGGGAATCCAAATTCAGGCTCTCACGAACACGAGCCCAAGTCATGGTGGCTCAGGGGATAGAGCACTCGTCTTCCAATGAGGTGAACTACTTTCGAATCCCAGCGATGACTTGCTGATTTGAATTCCCCACCCGGTTTGCACTGACCACTGTGCTGACGTGAAATATCATCAGGGGTTGACGGGTCATGGGTTTAGAGTCCCCTCGTTGTCAGACTAACCGTGGAAGGTTCTCGCGGTCTTCCACTCCATGTAACGCAAATGCGAGTTAGTTCCATCAAAAAATTATCCGCGACAGCAAATTCCTCCAAATACTTGGTCTAGGAGTTCCTTTGACTTCTGAATTGTGTTCAAAATTACAGGGATACGGACTTGAACATAGGTTGTCGTAAACTGAAAGTTCAGTCATCTGTTCTATGAAAGTTAAGATATATTATCAGATTGCTGAGCTTTACTAACTATACAGTTAAAAATTTTGAAACCTCCTAAATATTGCGAAATAATTAGTTACCAAGTTGAGGAACATTATCATCCTAATTAGTTTATTTTAAATTTGAATCACCCCTATTTTGGTACAGCTTTTATGGAAACAAGGTTGCTTTTGACACCGTACAGTTATTAATTGGTAATCGCTATTTTTTTAAGTGTTTCCTTTCTAATTCGAAACCAGTTTGATTTTAATATATTTCAGAACTCATTTGACAATTATCAAATGGAACACATACATGTCACCTAGGATCTTTTCAGTACAAGAACTCTATTAGGAAAATCAATGAATTTGTAAAAAAACTGAATAAAATATATTAATAATTTTTTTTTAAAAAAAACATCAGTTTATATTTATATTAATACCTAGAAAATTAGGGGCATAATAAAAACCAAATATGCAACTTTTATACACCGTAAAATAATTTGGAGTATATATTTGTCCCTATTTTGGTGATGATGTAAACAAAATACATTTTTAAGTAATTAACATGCAAAAAAAATTTGTCAAAATAGCATTTGTTAATTTTTTTGATTGGTGCGAATATATTATTAAAAATAAGTTTTTTTGTTTGAACGAATGTGTTTTGAAAAAAAAAAAATATTTTCAGAGAAGAAATAAACAAAAAATATATAAATAAAACTGTAACAAAGAAAAGTAAATGCAAAGTGTGAATACATGCACTGCAAAAAATTTTAGTTTCTCTAAACACTAAAACTGGTGGCAACTATTACTTGCTAACAACTGACAATGTGGTAAATAAACTAACGATTTGTCATATAAACTGACAATATCTGAAATAAACTGACAATATAACTGGTTAATTACAAAACTGGTAAACATACTGATAAGCTGGTAAAAAGTAAGGCTAAAATCATTATTACACAAAACAATTACTTAGAGTAATAAGATATAACAAAGACTGTTAATCACAAAACTGGTAACCATACCTATGTTTACTGTAATTCTGGTTAATATACCAAAATATACGATATTTAAACCAGCCGTATGGTAGTTTCATGTCTAGCAAATCTTAAAAATGACTGCCTGTTTTTGAGCGCTTGAAATATAGCGAATGTTATTTTCAATTCGTATATTCTTGAAGTGAATAAAATGGTCAATCAAGTAACAACAATATGATTTGAAATTTCAGTATTTCTTTTAATTTAATTTTTTTTAATAGAAATGCAAAAAATAAAAGATAAAATTTTACTTTCACGTGATTAGATTTACATAAAAGATAAAATGTTTGGTAAATATTTCAACTAAAATTGTCCATTTAGTCGAAATAATATATCATATTCTATATACATTAATGTTACAAAAGATATAAAGGACGTTTGCAGTTTTAATTTATTGTGATTTAGATACTTTATCCCAAACTTACAATACCTATCCTATTTTACTACGCCTTTCAATGCTGGACGAAATAGCTATAAAGTCTTTATACATAAAACCATTTTAGAATCTTCTTTTTATGTCTTCCGCAGTGACAAAATGCTATTTTCAATTATAAAAGATAGCCAAAAGTAGCTTGGTGATAAATCAGGGTTAGAGAGGAAGGGCAACTCCGGATCATATTTTTCAGACAACATCATTTGACGAGGTAGAGTAACTTGAGGCTCTATAAAAAGAAAAATCTATCTGCTATACATTGTTATAATAAGAACTATTTATTTTTCGTAGAAAATATTTTTATTTTGTACATATTTATTATTATTTTTTAATGTAATTCATTATTGAAGAAAACAATGATTCAGAATAATATAATTATTTTATTATACCATTTATAAGTAATTACAAATATGGTACATAAGTTATCAATTAATTTGACAAAACATTTTTTTAAAAAATTATTTATTTTTGAAAATAAATATTTACACTACCGGTTGTGAAATTAAGTACACCGTTGTTTTTTTCATATTATTTCTAAATCAAACATCAATTACAAAAATTTATATAAACTATATTATATATATATATATATATATATATATATATATATATATATATATATATATATATATATATATATATATATATATATATATATATATATATATATATATATATATATATATATATATGTGTGGTGACGGCATGAGTGATCGTCTTTGAAAATAAAAAGAGGCACTGTTCTTTAAACATAAACATATATTAAAACTAAATCTACATAAGGACGGACGATAAACACATAAATATAAATGAGGAAAAGTTCAAAAAAGTTCGGCATAATCACAACCAACTCCTCTTTGGAGTTCATCAGCGTCTTTCTTCGTTCGCTACAAACCGTCATTCGTGATCTCAGGGATATCCCCATTCCTTCCAAGTAGTGCTCACAGGGATCAACTTACAGCTTACATAGTCTGGTGGGTCAACTTTCAGCTTACATAGTCTGAGATCAGCTTGCAGTTTACAGCTTCAGGAACTGGCACCACATATACATATATATATAACATTATACTGTACAAGCAAATTTTATGAGTTCACAACGGTAATTTAATATTTTCGCTTGCCAATCGGACGGATATATTAAATACTATTTTTGCTTGCATCTCATTCTGCATGACGCTGATCGTTAAGTCCCAAATCATATAAAAGATCTCTTTACTTTATTTATAACAGTGTATTAATGTTATTTGCACAAAAATAATAATTGTAAAACGGTTAATAAGATCAGACTACCTTTCTACATAACTTTATCTTTAAATGTAGCTCAGAAATACATTAGAATTAGAGTAATAAAAAAATCTCTTAGTTTTAAACTCTTGAGTTAAAAGAGTAATAATAGCAGTGCAGGGAAATAACTTTAAACTAGAGATACAAGAATATATTTATAAAAAAACAATACATCTATGACTTTTATTAATTTTATTTTGATGAGAACCAAAACAATATGGAAATGATTGAGGGAAAACTGGATCCTACCACGTGATTTTCTGGCCAAAAAACTAACACGGACAGCAATGAAAACTGCGACACCATTAATAGATTTTTAAATTTATTAAGATATTTTTAACACAAGGATTTATTAAGATATTTTAACAGAGTCTAAAGAATCAAAAACAAATTCGAGAAAAGCTTTGACCAATTCCTTATAATATGTTGGCATAAAATTATTTTTTTCTTATCTGAAATGTATAGTTGAAAGCTGTTGAATGCAGTTGAAATAACACCAAAAATTATCCATAATTAACAAATAAAGTGCCTTGTATGCGTGGGATGATGGTCGCATCCAAAGGTTTCACTTCAATAAGGAGAAGACATTAGATAAAATCCTGATGTTTTTTTCAAGCCGTATACAAAATATCTCTCTCTGTTTTACAAGCAGTGATCTTCAAGCTATAGATAACTTCATTCAAATCACTTATAGATCTTATCTAAAAAAAATTATGGTTTCCAAATCCTTGTTAATGAATGGTATGCCAGGCTTGTAACTACATTAAGAAACAGTAACCATTGGTAGCATATATCTCTCTTGTAACAGCTGCAAATAAATACTTACAACTATTTAAGTTCTGGCCCTCGTTAAATTTTAATGCTGTGTATAGCTTAATTATCTAACTAGAAATCAAAATTAGCATAATCACCTAAAAAGGAACAGTTTGCTTAACATAAGTGATTCTGACACTTAGAACTTTCAAAAGAATATCAGTTTTATCAACGGAATGTGTGCAGAGCTTTGTTTGAGTAATATTTGTAATTAGTTTTCATTTACATGTATTGAAATATCAGTCGATTTGCCTTTTTAAAAGGATGTGAGCTTTAATCAAACATTTAATAAACTCTGGATGCGCGAAGAAAAACATTCTGGTAAAATTATCGAACTGTATATGTATGATATTTGTGTTCAAAAATACCTGATAATAAAACCAAAATATACTTTTTTAAAACCATTTCTTATCTAATTTTTTTCTTTCATAGCGACATTCTGGTTTTCAAAATTATATTTCTTACAGCTAAACACTTAGTAAAAATTACATAACTGAAAATAAAATTTAACCAAATAAATGGTTTTTATGTCATGCTCTAAAGTATCATGATCAAATTACTACATTTGCCAAATTTTATCGCATATTATAAATCATTATTTTATTGTTATTTTTACCAAAACCACTGCCAAAGCGTCTCGGTAAAAATTACCGAGCTTTTTGGTGTCCCCTTAGAGCAGACACACAACACATATTTCCATATTCTGATAGTTTTGACTATACTTTTTTTTATCCGTGTATGATTTGGAGTTAAAATTGTAAGAATCTAAGATATCTCGTAAGGACTTGCACTACACTCCAATTTTTCATGCCAAATTAATTACATACAAAATCATGCAAGTTAGTTAAGTGACTACGCCGCCATTTCAAATAAAAAGTCGTCAAATCAGTATGTAGCAAGTGTTAAACTTTCACCTGTTTTATCCTAGCGGTACGAAATTGTTAAATTTTGTTAGAGTAATATGAAATGGTGCTAGTTTGAACAAAACAAATTCCCGTACCAACCTTTATTTCGTTTCATCAAAATTCAATTTTCTCTTTGTATGGAACAGAGCATAGAAACAAGTGAATAAAAACTACATTTTTCAAATTTATTTTATGTTTGTTCTCATAAACACTGCATACTATCAATGTCTGTTTCACTTTGAACCCTCCCGGCCCAAACGATGAAAATACTTCGCTTTCTATGGAATTTAGGGAACCACTTCGCCCTCTTTTGTGTACACCGGATGTGAAAAGAAAAACTGCGAGAATTTACGATCTAGCGGCCAAAAATGCCGAACTTCACGAAAACGAGGAAATAAAGACTGGATGCTATAAAAACGAAACAGCTGGCTCTGCCATTTGGAAAGTATCACAGAAAGGTTCGAAAACATGTTCGGAATTGGAATTAGGTATTGTATATGGTGCAGTATCTGACTTTTTCCAGCATGAGAGGTCTTGCAATTTTTTTTTTCGGTACTTGCATTGTTGTTTCTCCCGGATAGAACGAATATCCAAGTTGGGCAATAGTTGTTTTGAAATAGAATATGTATTGACACTAGGGTAGAAAAATACCAGAAATTTATGATGTAGAAAACTGTGAATGCTGTTGAATTTTTAAAATGAAAATTTATAACAAAAATAAGAACACTTTTCCAATAGAATTGCAATTCAGTTCTAAATACACATCTTAGTACACATTTCTCGACACAAATTTTTGTACATACATATCTGTGCACATTTGTCAATGAGTTGAATTTTTATTCTGGTCGACTGATTCTAAATATTTGAAAGACATTATTCAAATAACGATTTTTTTTTAAACTTATTTTTACCAGGGTGTCCAGCAGACGACTGTCTGATTTCAAAAAAATAAAAATCTAGGTTGATAAATGAAGGAAACAAATGGGATGTTTATCGTGAAAGCTGTAAAAATTTTAATCAGAAATTTTGGAATTCAGTTACAACAGTTGCCAACAGATGGCCCTATACACCACACAGAGCTCTTAAAAATAACACAAATGACGCAGAACTGTGATAATTCAGAACTAGAAACGCGAAATGTTCACTAGAATTAATAATCTAAAGAACTTAATAAGTACAACAACCATCCTTCTTGTTTCAATATAAATATTGAGCACTTTTATCCACGGAATCTTTAAGCGCCAGCTTTTGGTAACTTTTGTAACTAAGTTTCTAAATTTCTGTGTAGAATTTTTCAATAAATATACCGTTTATTTTATTTATATATCGCACTTTGTTCACGACATTTTTTATTTTGACATTAGTCAGTCAGCTGCTGGAAACCCTGATTACAAATGCTTATTATGAAGAAACTCTTGCGGTACTTAAAAATACACTTGTTAAATTTTTATGTTTGCTATCAAATTTAGAACATTTTTCATAGATCAGTATCATCAGTTATATCTTAAGCTAATTCTTCGGCTTTAAAGAAACGAAAAAAAGGCTATATTATCATACTTTTCAAAGTAACAAAAGAAGTTTAAAAATTATTCTACTTCAGTTTCAATCCTTCACATCTACATTGAAACATTCTATCTAGTGGTCAAAATTTTTACATTTAGAGAAAATACTCACTATTTGGAGATACAAAAAAATACAACATGTTACAAATGTTTCTTCCAATCTAGCAAAGCTTGATACTCAACTACAATTTTTGTTCTTGTAATTGTTTTTATTTCTTTTAATTATAGCTGCTTTATATTTTAAGCAAAGTTTCTCATTCTCTCAAATATAAAGCCATATGCATTTTTAGTGGGACCTTTCATTAACAATTTATTACTTCAACAGGTTTTTGAAGATTACAAATATTTAAAACTTGACGACATTGATTTAGCAACGTTTTGTAATTTAAGTAACTAACATACAAATTAATGGGTATAAGCTTTAAAATTTGTGTTAAAACTTTTCAAGGATTTTACTATTGCGGTTTTTCTTAGTGATTGGTGCTGTTTCGAGTAAGATAGAAATAGAATCTTTGTAGATTAATACTTTTAAAACGTATGTATTAAATTGGCAGTTTGATAATGTTGTGGTTGTCAAATTGTTAGAGCATTAAATTTTAAAACAGAATAAATTAGATAAACTAATTATATGATATAGTCAGCCTGCATACTTAATGGTTCCGCATCAGGAAGCAGATAGACAAATCAGAAGATTATTTATCCATCTTAAGGATGTTATTAATGTGGAATTATTAAGCATGCAGATTGACTACGAGATAAATAAAGTCTAACTTTTAATAAAATTCAAGAATAAATTCCTAAATTTTATTCCTAATTTAGAGGCATAATAATAATTATTGCATGTAATTTGTATTTTACTGTTTTGCCATTTGTTTATTTTTACTAACATTTAGACAGTTAGAAGAAAACTGTTAAAGTACTGTAATAGTATACCTTACATAATATAGAAAGCTAATTATTAAATTAAGAGTTTTAATATTTCATTGCTTAGATTTCATATGATTTATAATTTTTTATTTTTCCTTTTCGTTGAAATTAAAAAAAAAACATTTAAGTTCTTTTAAAGTATTCAGTTACGGTTTTAAGAAATATGTCTCTAAATATGACCCATTTGAATAAGTTTTATATTTTTTATTTTACATATTTAGAAAATTTGTACCTTTTCTTGAAGCAATAAATCTTATGACTTATTTATCATCTAATAGATTAAAAAGCAAAAGAAAAGAGAGTATAAAAACATTCTGATTATGTAACTGTTTTACCCAAGCAGCATACTACAGATCAGTCTCAGATAATGTAAACAGACTATATCTAGCGTGAAAGTTAGTAAATAAAATCAATGTATCTATAATAATTTTATAAGGGATAAAAATATTATTTTATATTTTAACGCGGTAAATTATGCTTATGGATAATTATTTTTATCTATGTATTTTTCCGTTGTCTTCTATTTTTAATTCAAGCACAGATTAAATATTTGTTTACATTTTTAAAAAAATGGTTTAAAAAAAATGGTTTGAAAAATATATTTGGCTCTATTATTACCAGGCATGTAATGTTTGTTTTATTAATTAATTACATTTGTGTTTGCGACAATATTATATCAATTTACACATTAAAAAGAAATATATAAAAAAGAAGTTTTGACCATACAACTGCGTTGTCTCTTCAAGCCGAAATACAACTTTGTATGTGACGATATCAATTGACCCTATTTCTAACGCTGTGAAGAAGAAATTTAGCACTTAATCTCTAAGTGTCTATGAAGACAAGTAAGTGAAATAATTTCCTATTTTAGTCCAGTAAATGACGCTAATTACTAACATTAAAACATCTGTAACGTCCCAAATATTTTTTTTTAACTCTGTTTCATATAATATGCTCTCTAATGTCCATTAAAACCCTTTAAACTATCTAAGTACCTCAGATTTAGTTATAAAAATCTTAGCAAATGCATGGTAAAAAGGAAATGTGAAACCAAATAGTGCAGCGCAACCAGTTGGAAAACTTTGAATTATTGCAAGCATCGAGAAGACGATATGATATAGGGGGGGGGATTGAAAATTGTAGAGAACACAAATTTAGCGCGCACAGAGACCCTTTGGTCATTAATACCAGGATAAAAGCTCTTAAAAATGTTCTTTATTCGTATTTCTTTAATATTGGTATTAAGGGAAACAATTATGCAATGGCACTAGTTGGTGGTTTTTATCCTACTAAAATCGTCTCTTTCATTCACAGTGTAGAATAACTAGACAAAAAAGCTTTAACGTCTAATATTTTTAAGCATTTTTATCTAATAATTACTGCCCTTAAAGTATTCGTACCAAGTCCTTTTAAATTTGCAACTTATTTTTCCTCTAATATCTTTTCGAGATATATTTGCAAAAGACTAGTTTCACAATTTTACACCAAGTGGTTCTGGACATAGCCAAATCTTATAATGCCTAGCCACTTTATTATACTTAGACATTACTTTCCTAATTGTAGATTAAGTAATATAAATTTAAGAGTGTGATTACGATTATCATTAGTCACATTTTTAATAACAAATCTAAAAGTAAATTTCCTTTTTATTATCTAACACTTTTTTTTAAGTAATTCATAATACGTTTTAAAATTTAAAAGACATAAAAATATATGACACTTCCAAATCACAAAAGAATTACGCTTCTTTAAAAATTTAAAGTAATCAAATCAGTGAAGCATATATAAAAATGAAAGAAAATTGCAAAGAAGGCGTAAAAGCTGAAAAAATTGGACTTTTATGCCATCACGTAACAGCAAAGCATTAAACGAAGAAAAAAATTGAGGCCCGAGATTCTTATAGCTTGAGATTTAATTTAAAACTTTAAGTATGTGTATGTCGTAAAACTCAACGTTTCTTTAAGAAATCACTTTTAGAAAATGATACTAAGATCTGTCTCTTATGAAATTGAATTAATTTCAAAACAATGCTGAAAAAATAACATCATTCTAATCACGTTTGAAAACCAAGACTTTTTACAGTTAAAAGCATTCGAAAGGAAATGCTTTTTTGCTAAGTGAATTAATTCTTTTTATAGCAGTAGATCAGGAATATTTTTTGTTAGTAATGTGAATTAATGCTGTGTCAATTTTTTTAAAATCTTTTGATGATAAATATATATTTGCGTACCTTTCAAAGTTTTTAAAACATTTTCCTCTGACTTTTTAAAGTGAAACAAAACAAATAAACAAATTAAAAATTAACTCATACCTGACAAACTGCAAGTATCTTAGTTACAAGCAAAATTTTAGAAATAACAAGAATAGCGTTTTTTGTCTGATTTTTAAAATATATTCCTTTTTTTGAAAAGCATTTTAAAAAAGATTTTTTCTTTTTTTTATATTTAGGTTAATTCTTTGAGAAATGCAGATTAGTTATGCATAAAAAAGCTCATCTAAATATCAAAGATAAAATAAAATTATTCAAAAACTTTAACTATTAACAAATTAAAGTAAAGTAATAAGCAGGATTTTTAGAAAAGTAACTCAAAAGTGCGCTCTTATAATACTTAAGAATTTCATTCATATTAATTATCACATATGTTTTTTTATGTTCGAAGAACGCAAATATGTTTGTTTAGAAGTTCAATGATTTTTTTTTTCGGAATAATTTCAAGCTCAGCAACATATTTTAAATAGCAAGTGGTCTTAAGATTTGGAAAGAACTTGTTTAAACAAAGTAATTTTTTTTTAAGTCGGTATCGATACTCTGCTCCCTAAAATTCAATGTTTATTTTCCATTTTGAGTTTATACTTTCCATTTGCTAAATTCTTACATGAAGAGTATTAAAAACGATGATTTAATGCTTTTAAAAAAATGAAATACAATGAATTATGATGAAATACAATGAGGAAATACAAAGCAAAAAAAAATAAGAACTGAATTTAATAGGACTTCAAGTACGAAATTTTTGAGTAAATAAAAGATAAATAAGATATTTTTTTACTAGATGCAAGCTGTTTATGCTTTAACAAAATACGAGATAATTAAAAGAATGCCTTACTACATACAAGATAAGTAAATAAATGCGCCAACTGAATACTTTTCAAGACAAAATATTTCCTAAGGCAATACTTTTACAAAATATAACATAAGTCTTAAATTAGTTTTCAAAATAAATACAATATAAGTAAAGTTATTATTCAATAAATACATTACATTACCTTTGCCGTGATGCATGGTAAATTGTATTATAGAGCATTAGTAATGCTTTCCTAGCAGGAAGGCTGTAGTTTACACAGTAAGGACTAACCAGAACTATGTTAGAGTGTTATTTACAAATTAAAGACTTCTGAGAGCAATGTTACTTACTGTCAAATAACAGCTTTCTATTTTTTTTTAATTTTTTATATTTTTTATTTTGTAGTTTTTAGAGTGATTAAAACTTTTATATTTCCCCTTATTACCCTTTAGTTAAAATCTAAATTATACAGCATATTAAAAATGAAGTCTAAGTGTCGAGTTTTTGGTGCGTTTTAATAGCATTTAAATTAGGTTAATAGAATACTCATTAAGTTAAAGAAACAAAAGATAAAAAGCCACTAAAAAATAAGAAATAAAATTCTATAGAACTAGTCTTTAAAACACCCGTTATAACTTACAAAAATATATCTTTTTACACAGCTATTAGTTATTCGATCATTGTCTAACTGTTAAAAATTACGAATCAAATTATAGTTAAACGCATTGGCACCCCGATTCGTAATATCCATTGCACCGTAAAATTTTATACCGTAATTTTCTTTCATTAACATTTATTCTATAACAGTGATTTAATGATTTTACAGCAATAAACTGTAAAAATTACGGTATATCAGAGTTTTTGTTCCATAAAGTTTACGTTGAATAAGGATTTTAAGGTAAAAAGTACTGTCTTCCTGAATGCGAGGAATTTTTACCGTATTTTGATCTGGGATTTTTTACAGTGTAGAAATAAAAGAATTTGTAAAACACAGCTCTTAGACGAACTTTTATTTAATTCGACAAACTCCAAAAGGATTTGGTCCCAGTTAGGCATTAAAATAAATCTATCCTACTTTACTTCTTGATTCTACAAAAAAACGTCCAATTGCGTACGGTATTTAATTTTTTTTTACTTGTTTGAGTTGGTATTAATTAAATAATAAAGAGTAAAGTTTTGGTAGCTACACATATTTCATACACTCTTACTTCCCCTCGAAGAAACCAATGCACAGAAATCAACCATTCAGAAAAGATAACAGTCATCATTTTCTGTTTTTTATTCATGCTACATTTTTATATTTGGTGAACAGAAAATCTCCCCGATATATTTCGCTGTCCTTTCCACAAATCCTTTTTTCTCAATCCATTAATTTCATGGAAAACCACACAGTTAGAAAAAGAGTTGATATCCAATTCCTATTTGACACGCTGTTTCTATCTCGCTTATTGACTGAGGTCAAACTTTAACACCGCCTCCCCAGTCGTAAAACGATCTAATGATACCAGAAAAGAACACAGAGATCGAAAAAAAGGACCCAGATCGAGAAGCACAAGAGCTAGAAGGGATTCAGAGAAGATAGAATGGTGTGCCATCCAATCTGCGCCGGTCATGGGGATGCCATATCAGATGCTGGATCATGGGCTCTATGACTGCTTCTATGAGTTTTCAGTATATCCTTCATGCGATCGAAAATCGGGGGAAATCTTTATAGTGCATTTGTTTAAGTTTCGGTCTAACACAATAAAAAGTATTTAAGGGTGGCAAAAATTTTCTGAACATTTGCTATTCAGACTGTTGGGTGCTTAATTCTTAATAAATAAAAAAAAAGTTAGAAATTGCACTTCAACTAAACATAAATTAAATAATTTAAATAAAATAATTTTACAAAAATAATTTTACAAAAATAATTTTACAAAAATCATTTTACAAAAATAATTTAAATAAAATAATTTAAATAAAATAATTTAAATAAAATAATTTAAATAAAATAATTTAAAGAAGCACTTCAAATTCTAAGAAAGAGCTGTGGTGGCTCAGGGGATAGTGCACTGATGATAGTGAGATGACCCAGATTCGAATCACAGCAGTGGTTGGTCGAAATCAATTCTGTACCCGGTTCGCACCGATATCAGTGCTGACAAAAAATATCCCCAGTGGTAGACGGATCATAGGTTAGAGTCCCCTTGCTATCGGGCTTTCGAGTAGGCAAATTAAGTCACAATGATCTAATAGTTTGACTGTGCTGTGCTCAATGTTAAAATGCTATATTCTTATGCTAATTGTAGGGCTAAAAGATCAATTGCTAATGAAATTAAACTAATGACAAATAATAAGATAATATTAATAAAAAGATCCGGATTAAATTACGGTATAAATTACCAACAATTTAATTGCACCATTCATAAAATCTATTTTACGTAAAATCCATTTTCACAGTTAAATTCATTTTGACCGTAAAATATTATTTCGTAATTTTTACAATAATATCTATTTCATTAAAGTGATTTAATGAACGTACGGTTAACATTAACAGTATATCAGATTTCTTGTTCCGTAAGAAAATGTTAGGTAGAAATGGATTTTACGATAAAAATTGTCAGCTCCCTGCTTGCTGGTACTATTGAAGGTGTATTTTAAACTTTTTTCAGCTTTCACCATTTTATCGAAATTTCGTCTATATATTTAAAATGTTCCACCACTGGCGGCTGGAGTCACAATTAAAGCATTGAATTCAGTATGCTAAAGCTCTTTTTTAGGCACATGTTTTTTATAGCCATTAATACAAATTTAAAGAGAATTGGCCAATAGTAAATAGAAAAAGATTTAAAAACTAAACGGTTTAAAATTTTAAAATTTAGAAAATATTTGGGCTAAATTCGACAACACAATTGGGCTCAAATTTTAGGTATTCTGAACACAAATAAAATTACGCAGTTAAAAATAATATAAAAATTTACATACCCTACAATTACTTAGTACTACAATTATTACTTACATACCCTACAATTACTATCATACTTAGATAATTTTTACAACAAACTGTAAAAAATAAAAGTGATATTTTTCTTAAGTTAATTCTTCAATAAAAAAATTTTATAACGGTGCATATTTTTTTATTTAATTTTAATGCATTTTTTTTTTTTTTTTCATTTTAATTGTTCCTTGGATATGATGAAATGAGCAAAAAATCAGTTTAATAACATAACCTGCATAACATATTACCCCTCTTCTGACTAATTTATTAGGGCCGTGATTTCCAGTTTGCGATCACCCTCCTCCCAACTATGAGGGTCAAAACTCTGAATCCATTGAAAAAGCGGAGTATTTTTGCAGAGAAAGTATTTTTTTTTTTAATGTCTAATCTTGTATTTAAAATATCATCAACCCTAATTAATTTCATTTTATAATCGGCGTTAAACAGTCAGCCCAATTCTGAGTTTACTACTATCAATGTTCAATTACGTAACCTTGTAATTTTGAACTAAACCCAGAAGACGAAGGATTTCTTCAATCCAGTAACGGAACAAGATAGTCATCGTGGAGAACTTTTTGATGGAATTAACTCGCATTTGCGTTACATGGATAAAAAAAAACTACGAAAATCTCCCACGGTTAGCCCAACGGCCGAGGAATTCCAAACGATGATCCATCTACCTCTGAGAATATTTTACGTCAGTAGTGTGGTTGGTTCGAGCAGAGAGCAGGTTTCGTATCAATCACCCACTGCTTGGATGCAAATCAGTCCACTTCATTAGGAGGTGAATCTCTATCCTCTGAGCCAGAATAAGGATAGAGGTAAAATTTATCCAACAATACCTCTTTAAAATATTGGAGATTAAAAAAGGTCCCTTTAAAGTCGAGAAAATACTGAACATTAAAAATTGCTCCTTCAAAAAAAAAAATATAATTTTACAAAAAAATTATTTCTTCATAAAAATACTTCTTAGGGAGGAAGGAAAATTGGATTATTATGCCTCATTGTATTCTTCCTATTCCAATTTTCTAAATCTGGACTTGACAATGAAAAATTTGGAAAGTTTTCCAAAATATCATGGCGGTTATAATCCTTGACGCGTAAAATGATAAGAAACTAAATTCAAAATTGATTAGCTGAAAATTTTTGGTTATAACACCGCGGATTTTATGCTGATAATAAAATGCACATTGTAATCTAATGGAAATCCTAAAAACTTGCGAAATATTTATCTGCGAACAATACTAACGAACTGATTTGTGCAAAAATTTTATCTTTGAGCAAAAAGTTGTTTTTTGCTATATTGCGACAAGCACTTTATATATTAAAATTTCAAAATATTTTGGAGTTGTAGTGCTTCGTTGCCAAGAACTCACTTTTATTTTAACTTTATTTTCATCTTAAAAACGTATGTTGTATTCATATATTATACATCCTTTCAACTAAGAGAAACATTATCGCAATATAAACTAAAAGTAAAACGAAATGAATTTCAAAGGTTTTTTACTTTAAGATTTTTAAATATATCAAATTTATCAGATGATGTAAATGTAAATAATCTCAACTGCTGTTGAATTACACTTCTATCAACTTTTAAGTTTCGTAATTATGTATCAATTTATGCAACTTTTTCTTAGAAATATAAATCATTAGTTATAATTCCTGTTGTACATATAACTATAAAAAAAAATTGTTTTTCAATAAATTATTCTTCAAGTAATTTTAGCTCTTACAACTTCATCAGATTATCTATATGATCAGCAACTGAATAATAAAATTCCGGTTTTTGGGATGAATCCCTCATATATGAAACCGAACATTTTTTCCAGTGCTCGTTTTCCGGAATTCCGAGTTTTCCTGCCTCTTTTATGCCTTTCGGCTGGAGATAATAAAATTTTTTTATTTCACTTTTTTCCGTTCTATCACATCTCGCCTATCAAAATGCTCCGAGACTTCAACAGAACAGCATTAAGGATGCCTCCAAAACTCTTACAGAATCGCCCGTTGTGGGTGCAATATAGCATACCGAATAGATCGAAAGTCAGTAGGATTTGGCGAGGAATGTACTTTTCAGCTAGAGTATAAGATGCCAACTTGATTAAAATTGGACATGGGATCGCTGGGTGTATATGCATTTCACGGGCGTTGATGTTAAAAGTTTTCATAACAGTTTTGAGTGCCTCTACCACCAAATGACATGATATAAGAAAAATTTTGTTCGCATATGCGATTTTATGTTCTTACATTTTTTTAATATTTTTTTCTCGGAAGAATGCATCAACACAATTTCTAAAAAAAGTTTTTTATTATTTCTAAGTCCCTTCGAAACTCAAGCAAAAATGAAAATTTTAATGCAAAACAGCTAGCAATTTTGCCTGGGAAAATTACAATATTACTCTATTCCTTTGCTGTATTACAAAAATATTTCGCTTATTGATTCGTTATTTTAATTACTTCTCACTCTGACATAGATATTGCGTGCACAAACTGAGATAGCATATCAACAGTGCAAAATAAATGTCGTCGAAACATTCTCTCAAAATAACTATAAATATAAATAAAGTGTTAGTTTATGCTCAGTTTGTATTAGTAAATATATCTTAAGCATACAGTTTCATGTACATTCAAAGACTGTTGTTTAAAATCACCGCAAATTTTAAATCGAATTAATCACAAAATCACATTCCCTTTCCAGTTTAGACAGGTATTTGGCAAAATAAAAAAATGTGCTTCTAAATTAAAGAAGTTTGCAAATTATGTTAACCAGTTCTCAAAATTGAAATGGGATCAAGTCTAATTATTTTCTTAAAAAAACCTATGAATATTTACAAAAAAAATTCAGCCTAAATACATTTTATCTTAATTTGATTTTAGTTTCTAAGCACTTGTCGGGATCTTATAATGTAAATCTCTTAGACGAATAATTATAAAAAACGGTAGCACAGAAGGCAAAGTAAATTCCGATTGAAGATTCAATGTTAAATCAATTAAATATACTTGAAAGCTGTCACTGCGAGATTGCAGTCATTGGAAAAAATTCTTTCAGTTATTGATCGCAAAAGTAATTTGTATCCGGAAAGTTAATATAATAAAAAAATGCTGACTTGTCCGTAATTTTTTTCGCATAAAATATATGCCCACTTTTAAATTAGCATTATGTATGTTAAATTTTTTTTATTTGCCGTTGAAAGAGATTTCGGTGATTTGTATGTAAAATCATGGCCGATCACTGAAGGTGAAATAGTTGGTTGAGAAGAGAGACTGTCATTGGCTGATAAGAGAGAGAGTTACGTGTTCATTTTTCATGATCACCAATGTAGAGAGAGTTCGAACCAGATGTTAAGCGGCACCAGCTTGAATCAAACTCGGGACCTTTGTGCCCATAGCCTAATGCTGTAACTACAGTATAAGAAAGGTGATCCAAATTGAGTTAAATATTGATTGAAATATTCATTGAAATTGATTTTTATTTTATTTTATAACCGTCGTTGAACAGCCGACCCAACTTAATGGGTTTACGGCTACTAATGTTCAACTCCGTAGCCTTGTAATTTTGAACCCAATCCAGAAGACAAGGGAACTCCTGGATCGAGTATTGGGAGAAATTTGCCTTCGTGGAGGACTTTTTTGATGGAGCTAACCCGCATTTGCGTTACATGGAGAGGAAGACCACGAGAACCTCCCACGGTTAGCCTGACGGCAAGGGGACTCTAACCCATGATCCGTCTACCACTGAGGATATTTCACGTCAGCACTGTGGTCAGTGCAAGCCGGATGCGGAATTCGTATCGACTGGGATTCGAACCCGGTTCGCCTCATTGGAAGGCGAACGCTCTATCCCCTGAGCCATCGCGGCTCATTGAAATTGATTGAAAGATCTCCAAATTGAGTTAAGAAGCTTTATATAAAAGCCGTAAAAACTAATGATCATTTGCATTGATTTAGCAATAGGTTCGCAAAGAAAGGAGCTGGCTGTATTAATTGATATGCAATATTTTTGTTGAAGTTCATTGAAATAATGAGTAAAGAGTCAATAATAAGTACTGTGTACTCATGATTTAATCAAACTCATTTAACAAAACTGTAATTATTAGTAATGCAATCATTTACGTGTAAAAATTTACAAAAATGTATTACAACTTAGCACTGTTTAAATTTTTTCTGAATTTACCTCCATCTTACAATATTGTTGAAAAATGTTTAAGTGTTCATAATACTATTATTTACTGTGTTATTTGAAGAGATGTTCCTTTCTTAACATAAAAAAAGAAATAATAATAAAACCCAATAGTATAGCAGACAACGCGTACCCATATTCAATTCAGACATACTTCAACATTTGTTTTCTCCCGTTTTCTAAGTCGGAAATAAGTTTTGATACACCAATTTGATTCTAAAAGTTCTATATAGATCTTCATTACTTTTATATATCTAGATATTCTACCGTACTTAAAATGCGTGTACAGAAAATAAAACAGAACTAAACGCATTAAAAATAGATATCAAACGTAATACGCAATTTGACAATTCTTTTGTTACAGTAAAATAACCATAAACAGTCATTTGGATAAATTAATCATAAAATAGAATAAACTTCATTCCATTACTAATATGCACACATTTTAAAGTAATTTTAATGATCAGAATTTGTCAAAATAGAAGTCAAAGGATATGCGAAATTAACAAAGATTTACCATGTTGCCTTCAGCTCCTATATAATTGATAAAAATGAATAGTAATTACAACATAAATGAACTTTTTTTTGTAAATAAACTTTGTTAAAAAAGATTAAAAAATTCCAATAACTTTCCAAATCCTCATAAAAAGCCCATAATAATGAACCAATAAATTGATCAGTGGAGCAAAAAACTTAATTAACTAATTCAAATCCCAAAATACTTTTCTCCGTCATTAACCTTGACTACAAAGCTCCGGAAACGGTACCAAAATTAATTATAGTCCCGATGGAAAAGAATCAATGATCCCCTAAATCATGCTTATTAATATCTCTATCCCTTTGCATAGTGATTTGCGCTTTGATTCTTCAGTCTTTATTAGAAGTTATTTTATAAGTCTTCCATGCTAGGAATAGCGATATTTAATTCTAGAGAAATTAATAATTTTACAAACCTCAGTTTATCAGTTAAGTTATTATTTAAAATTTTAAAATAAGCGATGTATCTGATATATTGCTTCCTAAAGCAGATACTTTTATAAATATTTAGAAGGTATTTGCCACTAAACGAATGAAGTGTACCGGGAATTATATGTATCTTTAGTTGCTTTAAAATAAGTAATTTTGAGTTGCTTTAAACTAAGTAATATTATTAATTAATTTATCAAACCACTTTGTTTCACATCGTGATAAAATGTTGGAAAACATGTGCATGCATGAAAAAGTGGTCTGGTGTCACTACTGCTTACTCGTTACAATAAGCCATTGTCCCCCCCCCCTCTTTTTTACCTTTTTTTTTATTTTTTTTAAGGAGCTGCATGAAAAAAAAATAAACTCCCTTTTAGCGTAAGCTTCTATTCAAATATAAAAATATGTTTAAGATATGTTAAAAATATGTTAATATGTTTAACAACATACAGAACTACGAGAACGACCCTACGACAAATTTTTATTGGTGAGCCGTGATGGCTCAGGGGATTGAGCGTTCGTCTTCCAATGAGATGAACTGGGTTCAAGTCCCAGCGATGGCTGGTTAAGACGAATCCACATCCGGTTGCACAGACCATAGTGCTGACGAGAAATATAATCAGTTCTAGGTGGATCATGGGCTAGAATCCCCTTGCCGTTAGGCTATCCGTGGGAGGTTCTCGTGGCCTTCCTCTCCATGTAACGCAAATGCGGGTTAGTTCCATCAAAAAGTCCTCCACGGGGGCAAATTTCTCCCTTTACTAGATCGAAGAGTTCTCTTGTCTTCTTGATTGGGTTCAAAATTACAAGGCTATGTAGTTGAACATTAGTAGTCGCAACCACACAACCTCCCCCCCCCCAAAAAAAAAAATGGGTCGGCTGTTCAAAGAAGCTATAAAATAGAATAAAAGCTTTATTGGTTAGTTTGACCGAAACTTTGTATCCAGGGTAATTCAAATAGAATTGAACACACACCCATAAATGATTTTGGCTTTTAATATTTCTGTTTATGATGTATTTTTAGAAATATTTTATCAAACATCTTATTAAGCTTTGGTTTTATTTACTTATAGCTCGCATGAAAAATTAGATAGATCATTTAATAGTTTAATAGTTAAATAAACAAATTTAAACATTCTTCTTACAAATATGTTGTAATATCTAATGCCCTCTTGAATCTCGATAATGCATACAATAATGGGATTCCTCTCGAATCCTAATGTGTACGCTTTTTCGGCTTCGCATTTAATAAGTATTCCAATAATACACATGGAAGGCGATTTTAACGGAATACCTTGTTTGTACCTTAATAGGTTTGCACCTTTCTAAACTATGATTTCTTTTTATAAATACTAACTCTAAAAACGTCTTATGAACTAGATATTTTTTAATTAACTATAATATCAGTATTTTAAATTAAGAGCTTCTATTTAAATAGATTAGCCTTCTACTCAATTTAAAAGTTATCAATAAAGGATACATAAAAGCTTTCAGATCCTATTACTACAAAACAGGAATATTTGAAAATAAAGGATAAATAGATAATTTACCGAAACAACAACCACATCTGCAGTTGCATTTTGTAATCAGCCAACCGCACTTGCTTCGTGTGTCATAAATATGTTTTATCTTCCCCAAGTATGTTCCCGGCATTCATGTATAATAATCTCTTTAACATTAACAGCAATACCAAAGCGGTCTAATAACCGTAGTTGAGATAAGGCAGGATACAAAGAATGAGCGGGTGAATATAACGCTATTAGAGACCAAAGCTAAATTCCTTTGAAGATCATAATATTTATCTTTCTCCTTGCTTGCATCCATTGATGTAAAATGAAATAGAAAAGCTTCTGATGTACCGCGAGAAGTTCCAATTTTGGGGGTGTCAGATTATCAGTACATTTTGGAAGCAATAGTGATATTTTGAAAGAGGAAGCGTTGAACTTGTAAAGAGTTTAATCTAAAGATTAGAATAAAGCTTAGAGCGTGTTTATTTTTACCAACTTTCACGGTACAAATAATTTTTAAAATTTTAATTTGTATTAATACATATGAAGGGTGATTATCACGGAGTACCTTGCATGTATTTTAATATGAACTGATTTTATAAATTATGCTTTCTTTTCATAAATATTAAATCTAAAAATGACTTATGAATTACATGTTTTTTTTTTAAAAAAATAATAAGTGTATTACATTATTTTAAGGGTCAAGCTTCTGTTTAAATAAATTAGCCTTGTAATAGATTTGAATGATATCATTAAATAAAACTTAATGCTTTCATATCCAATAATCATAAAGTCGGAATATTTGCAAATAAGGACAAATAGATATTTTACAAAAACAACAAACGCATATGCAATTACATTTTGAAATCAACAAACCGCACTAGTTTCATGTGTCAAATATGTTTTATCTTCCCCAAGTATGTTCCTGGCATTCATGTATTATTTTCTCTTTAACCTTAACAGCGATACCAAAATTAGTCTAATAACCGCAACTGAGATAAGGCAGGATACAAAGAAAGAACAGACGATTATAACGCCAATAGATACCAAAGCTAAATTCCTTTAAAGATCATAATATTTATCTTTCTACTTGCTTGCGTCTATTGATGTAGAATAAAATAAAAAAGCTTCTGATAAATCATTAGAAGCTCCGATTTTGCAGGGTATCAAATGCATGTATCAGTGATATTTTGAAAGAAGAAGAGATTAAACTTGTGAACAGTTTAATCTAAAGATTCTAATGAAACTTAAATCGTGTATATTTTAACAATCTTTCATGATCTAAATTTAGTTTTTGAAGTAAATATTTATTTTTATATAAAAAGGAAAAGAAAATCTAAGATTAAAATTCTAAATAATTTTTTTAAACCTACATTATATTGTAAATCTTCCATTTCTATATATATATATATATATATATATATATATACATATATATGTATGTATATATATATATATATGTATATATATATATATATGTATATATATATATATATGTATATATATATATGCATATATATATATATATATATATATATATATATATATATATATATATATATATATATATATATATATATATATATATATATATATATATATATATATATATATATATATATATATATATATATATATATATATATATATATATATATATATATATATATATATCTATATATAACCTTAGAAGAAAATACAAATTGCAAATTCCGCCTTAATTCTTTGCAAATGAAAATTTTTAAAGGGTTTTATAAAATTAAAAAGATTACTTCGAAATTGTAGGAAGACCACAAAAACTAGTTTAGAAATGTACAAAAAAGGTATTAAGAAGGCAGCTTCTATATGTTACTTAAAGTTCAAGAGATTTTGCAACTTACTTATTTACTAATGCAGTCAATATCCTTATATTTTTTTCTTAATGTTTAAATTTGTTTTTTTTTTATCGTGCTTTATAAAAAAAGTAATGTATAAAATTTTTTTTAAAAAATGCATTTTTTCTATAGTTAATTATAGTAAATAATTTTTAAATATTTTATTATATATTTTACACACATTTTAAAACATTTTTATTAAATACACTTTACATTAGACTTTAAAAAAATACATCTTTTACGTGAAATGTTTACTTGCAAGAGAGTATTTTTTTTTTTGGTGAATAAAATTTTAAGTATCAATTTTATTTATTTATTTTTTTAATGCTCACAAACTGTTTTAACAAATCCTAATGCACCTCGTCACATTTGAATAAATACGCTTTTTTGATATAAAAAAAAGCTTTTACGTTGCCAAAAGGTTAATTTATTACAAAAGTAAAATCATAATGATTATAAAAAACAAAATTTTTTTCTTTTTCTATATTCTTTGACTAAAATAGCCTATGGAATATACATTCTGGAGAATGCAGTTTTTAATCTGACATGAAAAAAAGTTCCATATAAAGTGAACACCAAATTAATATGGCGTGTCGGTAAATTGTTTAATTAGAGCACTTTCTTTATATGAACTTGTAGCTAGTTTTTGAATTTAATTAGCTGAAACTGTTTTATCTGTTACATGTTAGACGGATTAAAATTACAGTCATCTGGTGTTTGAACCACTTCAATTGCATATTTTTCGGTTATAATAGTGGCGAACATAAATTATACTTTAAATATCTAAAATTTACCAAACTTCAAATCAATAATCCATAATATGAGGAATCAAAACAAGTTGTAAATTAAATAAAATTAAAAACACGGAAAAAAACATCGAAATGAGCACTTTTCTAAATCTTACAAATCAAGGATATTTAGGGATCAACGATAATTTCTGTGTTAAATAGATTATTCGCCTAAAGCCGTAATTTTTTAATCTTTTAACGACTTTCTGTAGTAATAATAGTAATTTAATGTTATTTTTCTCTTTTTTTACCTTTTAAGGAACGTTTAAAAATATATTTGAAAATAATAATCTTTCTTTTTTAAATATATAGTAAACATGAACATATTTTAGTATACAATTCTTAAATATCTTTTTAATTGCTGCTATTTAGTTTTAATTAATAAAAATTTTTTTGACTTGTCATTTATAAAAAAAAAAGTATGAAAAATCCAAATTTGAAAATTTGTATATTTCATTTACTGATATTTATTTTTTGACATTTTTTTAAATTTTCAATAGGCACAAGCAATTAAAAAACGGGATACAAAGACAATATTAAATATAAAAATAAAATAAATAACACAAGTCATTGCAAAGAGATATGATACACAGAATAAGTAAAGTTATTTTTTTGTGAGACAATATTAAGTAAGAATCAACAATTTTGGTAGCTTACATACACTAATTCTTGAAATAAATTGTGTTTGGAAGTCAAACGTACGAGTAACAGAGAATTTTAAAAGAATTCAAGCTATGCTTGGCAGAGCAGGAGAGAAAAGAAATAATACATTACAAAATTTCCTAATACAGTTTAAGGAGACTTGAAAATTTAAATATAAGTATTTTTATTACACTACTGAAAACATAAATACATATTTTTAACGAGGAACTTAAAGTTCCGCAGATAAAAAGCAACATTGTAGACAACTGCAAACACGCGCCAACTTGTTATCGATTGTAAACAATATTTCAGAGGAATTCAAACCGTGCCAAAATTGGAGTTTTGGGAAGCGAAATTATTTAATGTATGTAAAAGCAAGTGATTTCTGTGAAAACTTTTTACATTTTCGGTGTTTTGAGCTCTCAAACACCCTTTAAATTATACATGAATGATCGATTTAGAGTTAACTAGAGAAAAAAAGCGTTCTCTTATGCAACTTTTAGTGTTATTCATAATCGAATATGGTTAAATATTACTTCACCGTTCCTGCAATGTATTCCGTGAGTACATATTAAGGATTTCTCAGTATTTTTATAAAATTTCAGTAATTTAGTAATTTTATGTTGAGTCAATCATTTTAATATTGCTATATAATATGAAATACGTTAAAAAATATTTTTTGGGGAATATTTTGAAACACACGCACATATATATCGATAAACCTTGCAGATCTTAAGTATTGAATTTCTTATACTCTTCTTAACATGCTTCACATATTCTACACCCTACAACAAGTAATTTAATTATTTACACAATTTCTCTATCTATATTTAAAAAAAGAAATATATTCCACTCAATTAGCGTATCTGTGTTTGCACAATTACTTATTTTTAATTTAATTCCGAGAAAAATAATTCCGCAATAAAACAAATCAACAACAATGCCTTTCATGAAAAAAAAAATTTGAAGCATCATTTGCTGATAATATCAGCGAAAACAAAAGCAAACAAACATGAAAAAAACCTCAATTCTATCTGAGGAGAGAGATAGGAAGAAAAAGTCATCATTTCGTCACAGCCAATGTCCCTTTGGGTTGTTGGATTTAATCTTTACTCTTCTTTCACATCAACTTCCCTTCCACGGCTCCAGCGAATAAAAAAGACGTTAACTTCATAAAAGAATCATTGTTTCGCTATTTTCCCTGCTAGACTCGTTTATTTAGTTTTCATTCGTTTTTTGTTTGCCCTACTAGTTTCGGGATTGGGCAGGGAGGAGTAATTACAAACAATTCTACTTTAACGCTGCTTTGGTGCGGGTGTTGTTATGACATCAGAATTTGTCTTCATTTCCACGCAATTTCTTTTAATAACGATTGTGTGGAGAAGATAAGGTAAAAAAAAAAGACAATATTACACCTAGGGGAGAAATAAAATCATGCGATAGTTAATGTCTCAATAAAGAAAATTTTCCCGAATAAATAATTTACCTAGAGAAGCAATATATCTTAAGAAATACTTGTCTTAACTTTTCCTAAATTAAATGAGTTTAAAGAATAGGTCTTAAAATAAATTCAAGACATTCATTTTCTTTAGCCTTTGCTATGTCGGAGAAGATATTTCATTGCATTAAAATGTAGTATTGTTGTTCAAACTGAATTATTGCAATCCAAAAAAAAAAAAAAAAGATTCGTTAGAATCCTTTATATTTATTCAAACTTTTTTGAATTCGTCAAACTTTAAAAGTAATTTTATAAAAATTTAACAACGTGGCATTTTCATTTAATATTTTTGAGTTTTTTGCATTTGTTTGCGATGGCTTTAATTTTTTGCAGTGTGCGTCAGACGATTAAATTTATTTTATAACGTCTCTTCATACCTTCATTCTAATCTAAAGAGTCCCTGATTTATTCCATGGAGATTCTGTACTTTCAGAATTTTTCAACTTCCATTAAATTTGCTGAACTCTCTTTCCGTTGAACTTGTTCTTTCCACCTTAATCGTTCAACACTACGCATGCGTAAAGTGTTTACTGGCTGTTTGAGACTGCGCATTGGAAAATTGTTTAATTGAAAGACGATGGTGACAGTGAAACAAACATTTCAATGTCGGATACGGAACTGGATATATTTATAATTATTATTATTATTATTACTATTTTACCGATTAGAAGGAAGTGAGTTGCAGACGATAAAAAACCTAACTTGAAACCCTAAATATAAAAGGGCTTTGTTTTGAAATTTAGCTAAACGCATTTCCATATAAAATTTTGCCTTAAACTTCATTTATTAGTGGTAGCTTTTTACAAAAATATCAATTGCAATCTTAGATCACAGATTATAACACAATTTTACAAGTCACAAAATACGTTTTGTGTTATATAAATATGAAAATTTAAAAAAATATATTAACCCACTGGCGGTTAAAGAAATGGGCGAAATTGGGAGAAAGTTTCTCCCCTACACACAGTTCCCCTATCTATTAACATTGGAAAACCTGTTTTGCTATGCAGTGAAGACTGCAGGTTAAAATACGACTTTCCACGTGCAGAACCGTCAGTGGGTTAAAGTATAACAAATTATAAATATAGCTGCTATTACCATACGTATTAGGGATAAAATAGATTTAAAGTTAATTTAAAGGGATTTAAAGGAAATAGATTTAAAGTTAATTTAAAGGGATGCATGATAATTTTAACTCACACTTCTTCCCCTTTTCCTATTTCGTACATACTTTGAAAAAACTCGCATACTTTTAATAAAAACTACTACAATTAAAGTGTGAAATATTTTAATCAGTTTTTTTTGAAAAACAACTTAATGATTTTGACTTAAATTTTTAAATAATTTAAGCCCAAAATAATAAAATTAAAATATTTTTTTTATTTATTGTTTCCTTAAATAATGCAAAACATTCTTCAAAAAAATTGCTATAATATGGATACAATTGCTTTTTCATTAAGCAACTAAATAATATTGAAGTTTAAGTACTAATTAGTCATATTTAAAAACATAACTCTGCGTAATTGCAGCTGATTATTTTTCGCAACTAGGTGATTTATATAACTGTAAGCAAAAAAGTATGTCTATGCACTTTAGAAATATACTACATTAGTTTATTTCGTTAGTTTATTTGTTCTTATCCTTAAACAGACTCGTTGTATTTGACATCTCTGATTAAATAGTCATTCCATCGCGAACTACGCATAGTCCAATTCTTGCCTAAATTGCATAAGGGATACGAAACGAACTTTATCTATCTCTTTTCCTTGCTTTCCCTAAATCAATTTATCGTTTCCCTTAAGCTCTTAGGCTTTTGCAACGCATAAAAACAGAGTTAAGCGTTAAATCTCCTGTTTACCGCAGGTGGTGCTATGAATCTTGCTTTGCAAGCCAAAGCATTAATTTTATTAATTAATTAAGTTAAAGGCTCGGAGGCGGATGCAGAAAAAATATCAAGCTAGTGTCGTGAAAGAAATCGCTTTGCCAATAAATTATACTGGGTTCTGAAAAAATAACATTTTTAACGGAGTTAACTGGTTGGTTAATTCCTTCTATCTGACTGAATTAGTAGTTGATGGCTTCATGCTTTGCTTCAGTTGTTGGATGTCTTAGTTAAGATTGGCAAACAAGTCTTTTAGGAATTCATTGATAAAATTATCGATAAAGTGTATAAATTTGAAGCGGAGTTTGTTGAAGTTTTTTTTCTTTTTTTACCATCAAAAGCTTCATAACTATGCAAAGTCGATTAAAGTATTTAAGGAATGGAGCATTGTTAAAGTATTCGGGCATTCTGTTTAGCAACATTGTATCGAATTATCGCATTCTTATCAGTTCTTTAGAAGTCATCCACTTTGGCATATTTTTAAAAGAAAAATGTTAAAACTACAGCGCGTTTGTTTAAATTAAAATTTTTAAGCTTAATTGTCGTATTTATTTTTACAATAAATATGAAGAAAAAAAAACTAAAAATATTGAACAATTTTTCACTTTCTCTCAAATTATTTTAAATAAATTGCTTTTCTTATTAGTGTAAATATCAATTTAAAAAAAAAATTCCCTTGTATGATTTAATTAAAGCATATTGCGCCCAAAATACATTTTTAAAAACTGTTCACTTATTTAAAATAAAACTGGCTAAATATGGTGTTGTATTTGTTTATCTTGTTGTAAGAATTTTATCTACTTTTCAAATTACAATTATTAGATAAAAGTATAGCAGATGAAAGAGTATCAAACAGCCATACGTAATTACTAGATAAAAATGTATCAAACTGCCGTATGTATTATTACATTTTATTCATAGCATGCGTACATATATAAACATACATATTCCTCTTGAAACTGAATTGGAGCATAGATCCTTTATTATAGCACTCCATCTCATTCTATTTCTGGCCTAATATTTTGACTCTTTGCATGTCTTTCTCATGGTTTTCAATTAACCTACAATCAACCTGCGCAAAGAATTTTTAGGTCTTCTTTCTATTACCCCGAGGGTTCCAACCAAAAATTAGTTTTATTTTAAATTTTTTAGGTATACAAAAAACATGACCAATCCATATTCATTTACGTTTTTGTTTTAATTTCCAGTTCAATTGGTCACTTTTTCTTTCTTTTTTAAAGATTTCTGCTTTATTAAATTTATGAAGCCACTCCTTACGTAAGATTCTTCCCTAAGTTTTGTTAAATAACATTTGAAGTTCATTACATAAGTTTTATCTATATTTTTATATTTTATTTCTTATATTTGAGTAAAAAAAATTACATCTGCGGATAGATAAATTTATAGTACAGTTTTTGACCGTTTTTTATTTATGCAAAAAAAAAAATTCCTACAAAACAATTTCTAGCTTTATTTCTATTTTATTCCGTAATAAAAAAAAAAGGTCATTTATAATTTTTTTCTTATTTAATTAAAGTTTATATATTTCACTCACGTTAATTTATATAACATTAAAAAAAACTATACTTTAATGTTACTATCAACAAACTAGTTACATGTAGGGATACACTAAAAAATTCTAATACAATGCAAAGTCAATGTTACGAAAATTTTTTGTTCCAGTCAAGCTTCAACTAACCAAATACTTATAATCTAAAAAAAAATTTTAAATATCTGTTAATACCCTATACAAATATAAACCATCTAAAAAAACTGTAAGCTTTAATAAATAAAATATAGCAGCTGAAAATTGAAACAATACAAACGATTATTTTAAGGAAAACCATGATATTTTAAGATTTAAAGAAGAATAAGTAACTTCAGAATTAATGAAGTGTATTTCAAATGTGTTATCTGCTCCAAAATACTCTATTCTTAATGGATAGTTTTGATTAATCGTACTTATTCCTTCTCTTGGTATAATATAATGGAAAGGAAATTGATAGCCCCTATCTTCAATAGAAACCTAATAATAGCATTTTTATCTGTGAAAGAATCATTATTCACTGACAGTACCTTTGAGACAGCAATAACAGATATCAATGTTATGAAACTAGCTTTTACAAATGGAACAAAGCATTCACTATAGTTTTAATGCCAATATCTCGGACATTCTATTTATATGACTTAATTCAGGTAATACAATAAAAACCTATTACTCGAAGTTGTAATAATTTTATACTGGTAATTAATACTCTTTCTTGCAATGCAATTCTTGCGATATGGTTTTATTTTATTTTGATAGGTGTACAAATAATCTATGTTTTGTTATATATTCATCAAATTTTTAGAAGGGATTCAATGAAAAAGGTAACTATTAAAAAAATTAATTAAAATAAATTTTTTATTGAATTCTTTATTGAAATTAATAATTTAATTTATGTGATACACTTTAATTGGTCCAACTGATTTAAACATCACTGCGCTTATTTGCTTGAATTATTTGTTAAGTAATTAACTTGATCCTTAAAATATAATAGTAGTAACTTAACATTTCTCAATATTCATATAATAATAACGAACTCTAAATGAGTAAACACAAAATAAGAGCCTAGCGTTCTAATCAATTTCCTCTAAAACTTTTTTTTAAAAAAAACTCTAAATACTTTGAAAAAAATCAAATACTACTTTCAAACTAAAAATAATTTAATTTTTTTCTGGCCTTGAGTGTGGAATAAAATATCTTTCATAATAAGATCCGAAATCATTTAAATTATGGTCTCAGCTAAAAAAAAAAATGTTTCCTTGTTCAAAATAATTTTTTTAAAGTTAATTTTAAAAAAGAATATATAATTAATTTTTCAAAGTAATAATTTTCAAAATAATTTTAAATTTTTAAAATATTTTTGTAAAAGTTAATTTAAAAAAATATTTAAATAAAGACATAAAATAAAAGTAAACAAATGTCGATTTTTTATAGCCTTGTGCATGCGTTAATTACAAAAATGTCTACAAAAATATAAGTTAGATTATTTTTATGAAGAAAAATAAAAAGTAAATTACCCCAGATACAGAAAAACACAAAGGAACTCACTGTTTATGTAATTCTATACATATATATATATATATATATATATATATATATATATATATATATATATATATATATATATATATATATATATATATATTTTAAAAAGTGTAAACATAATTTTAACTTTTGTACATTCTGTTAGTTCCACTTTATGTATGCGTCAATTGTGTCTACATATTAAGATTCTCGTATAAATATTTAAACAGGAAAAATAAACATGCTAGAGAAATGTAACAAATCGATCAACAGGAATATGGGACTAAGCAAAACCGTTTTGAAACTCGGGAGGAAAAAACGTAGAAAAATTAAAAAATTATTTCCGGAAACACCAGTAAACAGTCTCCCGCTTATAAACAGGTTTTCATACAATTCGCATCTTGATGGATTTAGATGGTCTGGTGCTTTTGGAAATATTGAAAGCATTTTTGTTTCTTCTTCACTACGGTATTAATTTACAACCAAAATCTACTTTTTTAATACATTTTCACACGAATTCTAAAAATATGTGTTAATGATAATGATGAAGGGATATTTTTTTTTTCTTCAAATATTGAGACTTGTTTTCAAAAACTTCAAAGATAAAACCTATTGCCAAATGTTTCTGTAAGCTATAAAATTAATGTACAATTTATTTCTTTGTAATTAAATTGCGTTAAAAGCAAATTTTTAATGTGTTTTCATTGCAAAAAATGCTGAATAAGCTAGATAATATGAGTTCATATTTATTGCAAATAAAATCGTTATTGCAAATCCAACATTCCCGGTGAGAAAGGATGAAAACTATCTTTTATTTTTGTTTTCAGAAGTAGAATATTGAATATAAAATCTACAAAATGGAAAACAGCAAAAAAAAGTTCCTTTTATGCACAAGATTCACTAAGATATTTACATTTTCAAGATATATTTTTATGACAAAATATTACCATCTTTGATAGTGCAAAACTTCCATTTAGATAAACGGAAAATGTAAAAATCTATCAAAAATCTTGAGAATAATAAAAAAAAATGAGTTTTGTAATATAATTCTAGATTAAAAGATTGTATCATAATATTTATCTTCATTGTTTTCAGAAAAAAATTACTTCTTTACTAATATAAAGAATTAACTACATCTTTACATGCATCTACCCGTAATTGTTTTTTCATTTATCTTCAAAATAAACTAAGGTTTCCTCTAAAAAAAAAGACCAATCTTTTAAATTGTTTTAAATGACTAATAGCGGATAAATATTTCAGAAAGAAAATCTTATTTACGAAATATTTGATAAACAGTTACGTTTCGAAGAGAATTGTATTATATTTGGGAGCGAAAAAAATAGCAACGTACTTAGATTTAGATGAACATTTATAAATGTGTATACGCTGATAAGCAAGCTATTTTTTACATTCAGTAATCGTAAGCGTAATCGATGCATATAGAACTTTGCTTAATGCAAAAGAGTATCTTTAAAAAGTGAATAGTAAAAATATTTCGATTATATGTAAACGGTCCTAAATAATAAAAAAAGAAGACAATTTAAAATATTTTCTGTTTCTTATTTAAATTCTATTAGTCGTAAGTAAAATAACTACCAGAATGTATGATTTATAACTGTTTCTACGGTTAACAGAAACATTTCGTTTAAAAATGTTTAAAAAAAAACTGCGATAAAATAATATACATAAAAAATAAAGAAACTTTTTATCTTGAAATTATATTGACTGTTTTTTGCTTTTGTTACGATAAAGATAATATTTCCAAACGTTCAGAATGTGAATATTTTATTTTATTGTTATTAGTATGTATACACATGAGAAATAAGCCATTTGGAATTTATTTGCTTAATTTTTATTTATTACTGTTTGGAAAGCAGAACAGGAATTCTTTTTTTTTAACACGAAACAATGGGTGGACAAAGTTTTAGTGGAAAGCAAATTAAACCAATCATTATATAAATGGCAAAGAAATATTTCATTAGTAACACAGAGATACCTTGTACTGTTACTACATTAACATATTTTGTTATTCATATAACAAGAAAATTAAGTTTTTTTTAAAAATTTTATGAGAGTTTTGAATTTATATTTGAATCCGTGAATTTATGAGGTTATGACTGCCAGACTGATTAACCCTGATGCAAAATTTGGATTTCAATTCATTTAATTACATTTTTATTTTGATAATTATGTATATATTTTACAGTTTCATACAATAATTGTCAAGTCAGTTAATAAAAGAAATTATTTTAAATCTAATTTTCCAGCACATATACGAGTTTTAACGGTCCATGTCTATTTTCTGTTTTCAATACAATTGCGTATATTTAAAAAAAAAATTCCGATATCAATATATACTTTTTAAAATATCTTAACGAAATTGCCAATGCGGATTACGCACCGAGAGAAAAAAAATATGGTCAAACCTTCTAGAATATAGAAAATTTTCTGCGATTCCGACCCCTATGGAAACACAATTGCTCGGTAATAATTACTGAAGTGCCTTGGTTATGATTTTGGTTATGATATAAATAACAATAAAGCTTTATAATATGTAATAGAATTTAGTAAATCTATTACGATATCTTAGAGTATTTACTTTTCAGTTTAGTGTTTTTTAAAAAATATGGGTACTAAGAACTACATTTCTGTAAATCAAAATTTCAGATAAATATTCGTGGTTACCATATGAACAGAAAAATTGGCAAACAAATGGATATCCTATATTTGTACAGATTACAGGCATAATGAGAGATAAAATTTTTCATTAGAATTATTTTTTCAAGAGCATGATTTATTGTTTACAAAGATTTTTTTTAAAACTTTTTCTTTCATTTTACAAATATATCAATTAATTTTATGCTTCACGTGTGGTACAATTTTCGCGAAATCTCCCACATAAAATTTATTTTTCCAACTACTTGTTTTTCTGTAAGTGCTAGATTGACTTTTAAAACTGCTATATTTTTTAAAAAACAGTATTTCTGCTCGTAAACATTTATTTATTTGTTATTTCTTTTTGAAGCATTGCCTTAATGAATAAAAATTTGTTTTTTCCATTTTTCTTACGCTATTTCTGCTAATAAAAATTTCTTTATTTGTTATTTTTTTCTAAAGCATTGGGGTTTAAAGTATGAATTTTTTTTTTTAATTTATACCTATTCCGTTTCATTGGGATATCTGGAGAAGAAAAATGTTTTTAAGCTTAGGCGACCAATTTATATTGAATAGACAGACTTACATATTTTAAATTTTGAAATATCAAATCCAAAATATTTTCCCAACTATCATTTTTCTTTTCACTAAAGCTCCTTTTGTAATAAAAGTTAAAAGCAGAAAAACAAGTTTTACATTACGGAATGGGAATAAACATTTCACTTAGTTTTCACACATTTAAGCCTAAACAACGTCTGCTCTTAGTTTTCAAAATCCCCCAAACTCATCAAGAACAAAGTGCATAGTTTTCTAGTTTTAATCTCTTGACGCCATTAAAGGAATAAAACAATAAAATAAAACAACTCCAAGTTCTTTACTATTAATTCCAAGTCTTTAACACCACAACTTTTCTCACTGCATTTGTTTAATCGAGGTTAACATATTTCGTTCGTAATGTAGCTTACGTTTTCAGAAATTTGCAAATGGAAATATTTCGTAATAATAGAAATGCGTTTTAGTTTTGAAAGTTTCCATTTACCTTTTCATTAACTAGTTGTAAAATAGCTTAAATCACTTCAATTCTAATTTAGGAAGTCGAAATGAAATTAAAAAGGAAAAAATGTATATTTTGCTGATGCTATTTTAAGTGGTTGTGTTTGAATAAATACAAATGTGAAATTCTAGTTAACAAGAATGCTTTTAATTTTAATTTTGTTTCAAGACTTCCACTTGCTGAAAATCGTATAAAAGCTTTTTTATTTTTTATTTTCTAATTTTAAACATTTTATTTCATGTATTGTAAATATTTTTAAAATGTCAAAGTTTCTGTGATATTGAAAATGCTTGCAGTGTCATAAATGCTTGTAGTGTGTGCTTATTGGGTCTTAATAGTTAAAATTTATTGAAGTAAAATGCTTTTTTTTCTTTTCAATATTCTTTAAATTATAAAAGCTCTATATTTTGTTTTATTCATTTATTTAGGAAAAAAAGAGCTAAGACATATAAAAAAAAAACGAAACTAAATTTCTTATTATTTTCTATTTCTAAAAATTTTATTGTGTTATTTTGTCTTATATTATTAATTAGGTTAATAATCCTAATTAATTGTGTTATTGACTTAGACTATGACCATAATTAATTATGAGTCATTATATGGAGAGAGAAACTAGGAAAAACTCCTACGGTTAGCCCTAAAAATTATCTTTTTCTGATTTTCAAATTAAATTCAGGAGTTTTGTTTAAATACATTGCTCCATGAATTCGCAATTTTTTTTTAATTTTAAATAACACAACAGTTTTTTTTATTTTTTTTGTTATTCTAATATTCAAAAATAAAATAGTTAAAATTAATATACATCATTATATTTATACGTGTTATAGCAATAAGTTATAATTTTTCGATAAGAAATAAAAAAAATTATCTCGTTTTTTATTATCTATGAAATTTGCATTAAATTTGAAATACAAATATATTTTCCGGTTTTTAATTTTTTAGTTACATGGAAATTTAAATAAAAGAGTTCGAGTATGTTAAATAGTTAATAAATGTCAACATGCTGTGTTAACGGTTTTTAGAAATTATACATTATATATTTATCGCTTATAACTTTAAGCTATATTTGTAAAAGTATTTCTAAACAATAAAATTCATTAAAAAAAATTACTTAACCTTATTTTTAATAAGTCACCAATTTTTTGTACGATTTTTTAATTATAAAAGTTCTTTTTAAAACTTAAAATATTTAAAGGCCAGGTTTTCGTAGCAGAAATTGAGTAAATTTTAATGCAGACATTTTCGAAAATATAATCCATATTTTTATTGAAAAGATTTTTTTTGCAAACAACGTTACAGTAATGACAATCGTTAATAAAAGTATAATAACAGTCTAATAAACAAAATCGTCAAGATTTTAATTACAAGTTTTTTAATATTTATTAATCAATTCAATAGATAATAAGATAATTATTATTAATTGTCACGCTTAACTTCAAAAATATTATTTTTTAAAATAATTATCGTTACTAAAACGTCAATAAACACTTAAACTAATGTTAATCTAATAATTATCTAAAATATTAAAAAAAGGCATAATTAATTATTTATTTTAAAAATAAATATTAATTAACTAATCAATGGTTTATAATTTAATTGTGATTGATATAGTTCGTATTAGCTCTAAAATATTTTTTTATTTTTCTTTTTAACGTTATGGTTATGATAATGAGTTTGTGCAAATGTAATACAAACTCAAGCTAATGCAATGGACAATTTAAAAAATAAAAATTTGATTATTTTAACTGAATCATTTTCTAATAAAGTTGTCTGATAACCGGAAACTGATTACTTTTAAATGAACTAGTCAGTGATTAAAAATCCCTATTTGTTCTAAAATTGAACTTTTTTTAAAATTAATGTTATAGTAATTACATAATGTTATAGTAAGGATAATCTAAAGAAAAATATGATTATTTTAATAACATAACTTTTAATCTTTCAACGTTAAGCCCTTGAGTAAAATTGTACTGAAATTTTCTTATTGTCAAAACTTTACATTTTCTCATTAAATAACATGGGGAAACCGATTCTTTGGTGAAGAAAAAACTGTATCAGAAAGTTTGGAAAAGTATGGAATAAAGCTTTAAAACAAACGTTGATAACCTATATTATTATATTATTCATTAACATTATTTTTATACTATTCTGATTCGTAACTTTTATACAAAAAAATACAGAGCCACGTCATTTAAAATACTACATTTCTAAAATATATATTAACATTTTGTATGGCCTATGTAAACTCAACACTTATGGAAAATATTTTTATCTCATTAATTGTGTATGCAACTAGAGAAAAAGTGAAATGATTATGATTAAACATGTGATTTAAATCGAATTTAATTGGATACTTGTGAGCAACGTTAGGCATGTGTTGAACTTGATTGGCTTATTAATCGACAAATGACACTTTTTACCCACGATGCTTGCAATTATCCATTTAATGGATCTTATACGGTTGCTATAAGAAAATTTACCTGTCACTTAGGGGAAAAACTGATGTATTTATTTCTAATAGGTTTAGATGATCATGTATAAACGGAGTGAAATAATATTAAAAAGCTAACAAATAAATAATAATTATTAATGGCATAATTTGCATATTTTTTGTATAATTTTAAGCATGTATAGTTTGTTTTAGGTAGAAAAAAGAACCTCTACGCATACCTTTTAGAGTTGAACGTTTTGTTATAAATATAAATTTATCAAAACAATAATGATAAATAATAATAAAATATAATCTCCGTTTAATATATTTATTTAGTTATATTTAAATTTACGAAAAGTGTGTATTTTTAAATCTATTACAATACCAGTATGAAAAGCAAAAAATAACTGGAATTCACGTCTGATTTTAAGTTTACAATTTACTTCAATCATCTTTAGATTATTTAAGCAATCATCTTTAAAACCAATTAATTATTGAAATATAATAATTTAACTATATATTATTCAATTTTACATATCTGTAATGTCTTGAACAATTCTCAAATTAAATTGTACCAGCTACAGATATCATATTCCAAGTATGTTATGACTCAATTCTGTCTTCATAATTATTTAAGTAAATTTATTTAAATTCTGTTTCCAAGCCATTCATTCCTCACCATTCTAAAGTAACTTTATCATTTCACGTTCCAGACTAATGGAATTGCATGTAAATTAGGATCCAAATAACCCCAAACAGAAAGTGACAAATGGAATAAGATTCGTGGTCAATGGAAAACTAATAATTTGTGACCACATTCCATAAAGTCAGCAATTTAATCAAATTTCAAAAGGAAGTCAAGTCTAATATTTTCTCTCTCATTGGAATGGAAGCCGTTGTTCAAGTTGGGCGTTGCCTGGGACAATTTATAATATCGCCAAATAAAATGTTGAAATACAATCATTACCTAGTCACGATTTCTTTCTAATCTTTTCGCGTGCAAACACAGGACAGAAGAAAAGTTAAGGTGATATTATAGAATTACAAAAAGTTGCAAACCTGTAATTCACTGTTCGTTGGTTGAAACTGACCTTCCAGATGGTGTGAGGAATTCTTTTGTAAGTTTGAAATACAAATCTTGCATATTAATTCTAGTATGTAGTTTTGGCATTTTTAATACTTTTTAGGCACGAATAAAGTTTGTGCTATACTAAAATATGTGTGCGATGTATATAATCATGAGAAATTATTGGTTTGAAAATATCTGCATATGTTCATGCACATAGTTATCCAAAGTTTAAATGTTTCTAGACATTTTACGTAATCATCAAAAGCAAAATTACTCGCCAAATAGTGGTTAATTTCCTGCCAAACTCAGAAATATGTTCTTGTTAAATTCTTAAAATACTCATAGCCTTACTCATAGATAAATCTTATGCTATACTAAAATTTGTAGGTGTAATATAAATCTTTACGATAAATTAAAAGTTTAAAAAATCAAAGCTTTTATTTAAGTAAATTCAAATAAAAAAATACTTTCTAACTATGCATAGTTATTTAGAATCAGTATATTTTATATTTAGTTCGTAAGAAATAAATGTATTTTCTCCTCTCATGAAAAACAGACGTTTAAAAAAATGTTTCATTTATGTTTCCTCGGATTCATAAAACTCAATTTCTCAATAGTTTTAAGAATTAAAAAATATATATTTCAACGATATTTCAAACATAATCTTGAGAAACGAAATAGATATTTTAGAAAAACAAAGTCAGAAGGTAGAAAAGCGAACGAAAAAATTTAATATTTCGACTTTTTTTTTTTTTTTTATGGTATATTTAATTCGCTTGAAATTATGCCACCATATTGCTTGATTCGTAATAGATTTTGCTCTCAATAATTTTTGATCCACAAATTTAATATCATGAGGCTGTTTTCAAGCCAGGTTTTACTGTACTTTTTCTAAAATAAATAAATAAATGAAAATAAAAATAATAAACCAGTTTTTAAAAAAATCAAATTTCAACCATAAAATATCAAGCATAAGTAACATACATAACAACCATAAATAATCAGTATCGTGAACCATGTATTTTACAAATTTTATTTAACTTATACAAGAATTGGCTTAGCCATATAGTTAGATATCTAATAAATTCAATTGAACTGTGCTTCTGTTCAATTTGAAATAAATCAGTCCAGTTTAGTTCAATATAGCAGTCAATCTTATGAAACTTAATTTGTATGACAATATGGCTCAAGTTAACACTGTACCAAACATTTGCTGAACTAAACATTTTCTGAACTAAGCATTTTTTGAACTAAATATTATAATTGTCATTTCTACTACGACTTAGTGTAAATGAAAATTTTGAACAGAGTAAAATTCATGTGGTTTTTTGTAACCAATTTGAAATACACAGATAAGAAGTATGGTCAAAACTACCAGAATATAATAAAATATACCGTATGTCGGGCACTATGGGAGCAGCTGAAATCTTAGTAATTTTTACCGAAGCGCAAAGTTAACAATATAATATGTTCTTGGAATATGTTTTGGCAAAGTTAACAATAAAATATGTTCTTGGAATATGTGATGAAATTTTATAAAATTTAGTAATTTTAAGCGAATACCTTAGACCACGGTATAAAAGGCATTTATTTGGTTAAATTTATTTTTTAATTCTAATTCTTTTACTAACTGTGTGCTTACCACATTTAGTAACCATCGTTACCACATGAAAGCAAAATTACCCTAACAAATGTTTAAATACCGTATATTATGGTTTTATTAACCAGAATAGCTCTTATTACTCGAAATGTCATTACCATGCAGTACGGTAATTTTACCGGAATTTTTTTTTCTCCGTGCCTGCAACTGTCAGTCCTTGTCGTGTTGTCTACGTCTTCTCAGAATTCAAAATTGCTGCACAAACTATCTCTGTATTAGGCGAGTTATTTTACAATTTTGTTGCTTTACAAATAGTACTTTTTTAAGAATAATTTTTTAATGAAAGAATTTGTACGTTTTATTCGCACACATATATTTATATCAATTCAATAATTTTTACAAAATCTTCAAATAAATTTTTTATTAAGTTAAATGCTTATATATGATGAAAAAATCAATTTATATTTTTTAAATAACTGAAAAATTCATATTTAATTATAAAAAAAAAATATTGTCATGAATATGGGGTTTTTAATGAATTAACATTGCTTTATTTTATTTCTCTCTTCAAAGTGAAATTTAAAAGAAAAAATATTTATTCTTACCAGAGTTATGGTTTTTTATTTACCATCAATATATCATCAACATACAGGGCGGTAGTAACTGATTTCTCCGTATAGTGCTCTAAATTATGTAAAATAGAAAATTTTTCCAATTCTTGTTATGTTTATGTATATCCTAAATAATTCAATTTCAATTGTTATGCTGTTCTTTATTATAAAATAAACCACTTATTTTTAAAGTTAATTATTTTTCCCAACAAGTTTCGAAAGATTTTCAAATTATTTCCCTGTATCATAGATTGAATATTCATAAAAAAGAAGATTTATAGTAAAAATTTGTTTCTAAACTAAACCATTGTTTACTTTTAATTAATTGTAAAACTATGTTTATACGTCGCTAGACGTTTTGTTTTTCTAATAAACCAAGAACGTAGAAAGTTGTTTCAACTAATTAGTTTCAATGTCTTTGATTCTGCCATTGTTTGTTCAACTTGGATGCAAAAATACGCCTTTTGTTGACCACATTGTAGAAATTCATTCCATCTGTGAAAAAAACTATTTGTGTTTAAAAATAATTTTGTTTGTATCCTTGTGTATAAGAGCATGAGTAATTCGAATAAATATCTACATGAATTTTACGTGAATAAAAACTGATATCATAATTTTGCATTTAATCTATTATTAATCATTCAAACGTGATAAACTAAGAAACTTTATTTATAATAAACAAAATGAATTATTTTGTGTTGGCTTCATATTATTCAGGTGCTGAGTTGACACAACTAAATTGAAAATTTTAATTTAAATTTTAAATGCTGCTTCCAAATGCTAAGACTCAGTAGCCTTTAAATTAAAGTTGCTAAAAATTCAAGCATTCCAACACAAATCTATTTTATTCTGTTTTAATTTCAACGACATAATTTTTTTTCTTTTTGGTTTTAATCTTGCTTTGCAATTTCCAAAAAAACATTCGCTTTTATTTTACTATACGGTCATCATTTATAAATAAATATTTAAATTTGTACATCAATCAATATATTACTTATTATTTTATACGAAAGAGTAATGTATTTTCCAGGATTTAAGGAAATAAAACACCAATTTTACTACTTGCACGTATGTTGAAACAAAAACATTTACGTCCCAATGTAAATTCATAGCAGTTTTTCAACAACAACGCAAGTGAAACAAGATTATAAAATCACACATAAAAACTTTTATCAGCTATTCTTTTCCTCATTTATCATAAAACTCTATAATTATTCACTATGGTTTTAAAATAATATCTCACTTTTCATTTAAATTGTAAAAACATTAAAAAAATGTCGCTCTGAAAACAAGTTTTTTGACTGCGTATCTACATTGCCCCTATATACTTTTTTTGCACCTTACTATTGTGAAATCAATATTCAGAGTTTTCAATGCCACCATAAGCTATTGCAATTCATTAAAAAAAATTTCCTGCATGTTGCAAAAACTCTCAGTTCCATCTACAACCTGTAGACAGAAGAAGTCTTCTCCGTTAATGCATTTTAAGTCAAAATATTTGGCTCAAATAAATGGAAAGGAAGCGTGCCTAATTTATCTTTAATTTACTTTGTAACGTTACGTGTATTTTTTATAAAAACAAGCTCATTGTCACAACAATTTTGAATGCCATTCCATATTATCGTTAAACTGGATATTAATTCATCCAAAAAAATAGTTTGTTCCCTCTAACTAAAATAACCCGCAAAATTCCTCTAATTTTGGTTTAGCAATTTCTCCCTTGTAATGTATTGACTGTATCAATTTTTACTAAATGGCCTTAATGCATTTATGCAATGAATAAGCATGCTTATAGATAATCAAATCAATCACTTAAATTAAAATTATCGTATTATATGGGAATGACACTTCTGGTACAAGAAATCCCTTAATTGTCGCATTTAAAACCAAAAGATACGGTATTTTAAACCATTCAATTGGTAATTTTAGCCGTTCATATCTTAACGGTTTACCGGAAATTCTGGTTTTCAAAATAATAGCTCTTATTATCACACTATTAGTACACATACAAAACTTACTACAAACAAAAAAAACTACATATCTTAACGGTTTACCGGAAATTCTGGTTTTCAAAATAATAGCTCTTATTATCACACTATTAGTACACATACAAAACTTACTACAAACAAAAAAAACTACATATCTTAACGGTTTACCGGAAATTCTGGTTTTCAAAATAATAGATCTTATTATCACGCAATTAGTACACATACAAAACTGAAAAAATGTATTAAACCGATTAAATAGTTTTGATGAGATGTTCTAAGGTATTCCCATAAAATTCCCACGCTTTATTCTACATTATGACACCATATTTTACTGTCAAATCATTACCAAAGTTCTTGAGGAAAAATTATTGAGCTTTAAGCCTTCCCATGGAGCTAGAAACACGGTAAATTTTACCACATTCTGAAAATTTTGACTGCAATTTTTTTCTCAGAGTATACTTTATCTCCTAAAATTCGTACCCTAAAGATACTACCCCATTAAGTACATATTATTTCTAGAATTACTTTTTTACATGTACACGAACTGTGTATATGGAATAGATAATATATCATTAAATTTAAATTCAATTTATTTAAAAGAAAGTTTAATTGCAAAACTTCTTTTATTCAAATCTCATAACTGCACTCTTGCCTATAAATATCGCATTTATTAACCTAAAGTGATATAACCGAAGTAAAATATATTATACATCAGAATAAGCCATCTGTGCGGTTGTTTCGTAAAATAATCATCTCCTCTCTATCATTTGTTAACAGAGCAATCCAACTCATTCTTGAGGACGAAAATATCTCTCTCTTGATGACTTATTGATTAAGCCATGTCACCCACGTTGCCTAGACACCGAATCCCAATTCTATTATGTACTAGATTAATAACAGATGACACTTCGTCCGAAACATCAATAGAAGTCGCCAATGTCTCCGTCACCTGCGAATGCTCGCCAAAGTCACAACAAAGTGCTGTCTGTCTATTGACTTGGCAAACACGTGTTATGCCGAAGAACTGTCATATGAAACGAACAAGAGGGATTAGCGATCAGCACAAGATTTAGAATTCATACATTCCTCGAAGGGATAAATCTGCAATAAATATTTCTTTTTTCTTTCTTGATGGAACTCAATTTCGCTTTGGCTTTTTTTTTCTGGAAGGAAATAGTTATCTATATTTCATTTCGAAATGTTGATCAATATTTATTCAGTGTCAGACAAAATTAATTTCGCAGTCATTTCGAGTTTTTTAAATCTATCTGGTTAAAAAATTTATTACTTCTCTGGAAATGACATTAGATCCTAAAATTAATTCTTAGAAGCACTTATAAAAAATTTTATTAATGCATCTAATGTTGTTAACTCATCAATGTATTTTATGTGACACCTAATAAATCTATTTTAATAAAACACTTTAGCAACAACAAATATAGCCATTTCAAATTGGTATTCTAAGAACATAATAGATTATGATGTAATTAAACGAAAAACTAATAGAAATAATATAACTCTGCATGATTGTAGATTGTATAATAATAAAAGTAAATAATTTTAATAAATAATATTTTTTACCATTTTATAATATTAAAATAATAGTAAATGATTAAGTAAAGTAATTAAATGTTAGAAAAGGACGACTTTAAGACTATTATATATCCCAATTCATCATGATGAATTTTATTTAAAATTTCTTACAATTTAGTGCATAGTTAAATAATGAAGAGTAAATTTGTGCTGTAAAATACTTGAGCACAATTAGCTTTAAAGAGAAAAAATGCTTCTGTAATAAGTGCTTGATGAAAATTTCTGGTGGTAAATAAATGTTTTATTTAGAAAAATGTATCGATATGTTTTTTTATATTTTTATTTCTTAAGTATAAGAGCAATTCTACAAATAAACGCCAATTAGGCGGCAAAAAAAAAATGCTATTTCTACCTGAGCCATTTATTCAGATAGAACGATTTTTAAATAAATATAATATTATTATAATGTCTCTCTAAAATGTATTTATAGAGATTTCATACTATAAGATTATACTTTAGTATAAAAAACAAAAATAAAAAATATTTAATCAAAGTCTGTAAATTGGAAAAATCAGGAAAAATCAAAAATTGGTACTTTGTCATTTAAAGTATATCTCAAAGAAAATATTTCATGTTCATTATTTTTTCTTGCTTTTTTAGGGTGTAAAAAAAGAAGAGAATTCTTGTAGAAATAACGTGCCCCCCCCCCCCCAAAAAAAAAAATTTTTTTTTCTCGGCCGCCTAATTGGCGTTTATTTGCGGAATTGCTCATATGTTTATGTTTCAGCTTTTAATTACTTGTGCTCTAAAGGTTTTACTTAAAAGTTGATAGAAAAGACATTTTCAACATTTTTTATAGAGTGTATGAATGATCTTTTTAATTCGTTGAGTTATGCCATGAATTAAAAATCATACTTTTTAGTTGTTTAATACTGCCACTATTGATAAATATTATTTGTTTTAGCAACACGTTTTAAAAACATGGAGAAGACCTTTTTAGGAGTCTATTTTTATAATCATTTAAGAAGCGTTGTTAGGGAATGTGCTTTACTTTCTGCTTAAAAATTCTACATCGTTAGGAGAGGGTTTAAATATGACGGATTTTAAATGTAACTTGCGTTTATGCACTGATTCTTGAAATCTTAAATATCCTTTAATTGCATAAGTAATTTAGCAGCTTTGTTAAAGTAAAAGAGTGATCACCAGAAATAAAAGTGCTGCATGTCTCATGTTTTTCAAATTGTGGTTTATATAAAAATTTGATTTATATATATTTTCACAATATACTGCAACTTTTAAAGATTTCTTCTTGGAAATTAAAAGTATTTTTAAGAGACTCAACACCATTTCGTGATTGTTATTAAATATTATCACAAATTGTAATTAATTAAACAAGTTGCAATTTACAAAATTGTTGAAACTTTAAATGGCTGTGCGGTGTTATTATATTTTATCTTTCATTAATCTTTTGAATTCCAAATCTAAGCACGAATGAATCAAAATATATTTGCAGTCTACGGAAAAAAAATGCTGGCAAAATGACCCCGTTGTTTAGTAATGACATTTCTGGTTAAAAAAAAAAGGAACAAAACATATTCCTGACTAATAAAACTAAAATATACGTTACTTAAAACCATTTGGTACTTTTTCAGTTTGTATGCTAAAACTTTACCAGAAATTCTGGTTCTAAAAGTTATTGTTCTTATTTCAACATATTAATTAAAGAATACAAGCAGAAAGTAAATTTAACCAAGTAAATAATTTTTAAGATATCATTATTAAACTACTGAATTGTCCCACATTTATCAAACTATATCACGTATTATAAATTCATATTCTATTGTTAACTTCACCAAAATCATTAAAGCACTTCTGATTAAATTAGCTACATAATTCCTTAATTAGTTTCATAATATACTGTACTATACACAATAATTACTAGTAAGTAATAAAAAAATATTTCATAAAAATTATATCAGTGAATAATTCTATCAAGTAATTCATAAAAAAATAATGATAAAACTTTTTCTTAGAAATAATTTTTTTTTTCATTTCAGCTGTGATGCAGTTTTATGAAACTCAAGTATACGATGTGTTCGTGACCAAAGGTAACACTGCTGTTCTAAAGTGCCACATTCCGAGCTTTGTCAAAGAATATGTATCTGTGATGTCATGGATGAGGGACGATGGTCACATCATTCACGCAGAGGTCACTGCTGGTAAGAAAACAAACAAATATATAAATGTCTTATGGTAAAGTTTCCAGATACCAAAGAATTCTCAGAGAAATACACTAACAGAAATTTCTGTACCAAAACCATCCGGAAAATATTTCAATACAGTACATGGGATTTGGATTTTCTGTAGGATTTTAATATGACCAAAATCGATACATTTGACGTCAAAAACTGGGACGTTTCTTGTGACCAAGGAGATAGTGATCACGTTTAAATAAATCGTGAAACAAGGCAATGAATTGTCATGGTGCAATCTGTCGAAGAACGAGAGAATTGAGTTTAAAACTAAATCTTTTAAAACTTTTAATTACGACTACACTTTATGATTTTCGGCTAGCAGGATATACCGACTTAGGCTTTTTATCCCCATTCTTTGGATCTTTTACACATTTTTATTATCACAAATATGTCAGGGATGCTTATTTAAGCTATTGATATATAAAATATTTTTTTAAATGACAAATTTTAAAAATGCAGATTATTTATCAAGCAATGTCAAGCAATGTTTAGTAAATATGGAGTAATTTCAACAAGTGATTATTTAGATCACGTCTTCTATTTCTAAATTATTTTTCATCTGTATCATACATAGAAGGAAACTTATTTCCTCTGGAGAACTGGGTACAACCGTTATCGAATGAAAATTCAATGCATAATAATACTTGCACGAATTTCTTTTATAAGATACAATATTTATTGAGGAATTTTATTGATGTTGATTCTTTATTTTCAATTATCCATTATTCCTTATTCTACTCCAGGGTTATAAATGAAAGAAATTATTTTAAAATTCCTAAACTGCTTTAAAAAAGAATCTATTTTAAAGAATTTGAAAAAAAAGCTATAATTTTTTTAAAATATAAAGCCCTATAAAAATAAAAAATTTTGATATACTTATGAATTACTAAATGGATAATTTTAAAAATTCCCAGAGGGTAAGGTAGCAGGGCCAAACCACCGCAGACCACCATCATTCATAATTAAATTAGAAATGTACATCTACATGTACACGTTATAAAAGTTCTCGCTTAAGAAAGTTAAAGAATTCGTGTACAAGCTTCTAATTGCTTTAATTTATTGTCAACGCTATTTTTCTAAGACTTGCGCCAACAAATTTGTTGGGGAAAAAGGAGAGTGTGAGAAAAAATAACGAATTTTGATAAAAATCGAAACATTTATCAACAATGTAATGGTTTTCGAAATATATCCTAATGTGTTAATAGTAGACGAATCATGGGTTAGTGTCCCCTTGCCATCAGACTACCCGTGGGAGGTTTTCGTTTCTTTCCTCTTCATATAGCGCGAATGTGAGCTAGTTCCTGAAAAAAGACCTCCACGAAAACAAATTTCTCTCAATACTTGATCCAGGAGTTCCCTTGTCTTTTGGATTGATTTCAAAATTACACGACTGCGGAATTGAACATAAGAAATCGTAATTGGATCTGCTGCTTAACGACGGTTATAAAATAAAATAAAATGTGTTAGGCAGAGAGGCGATACTGAGTCTTAGAAATGAAAAGGTAAATGTGTAGAGGGAATTTCTAAAGATGAATGTTCTTCAATGATGTGAAATAAAGAGAATATCCACCATTTTTATTTATTGACAACTGAAAAAAGAAAGTAATAATTTAGTTTTTCAATGCTAGTAAATACATTATGCATATTTTTGCATGAAAATTATAAACAAGAATAAATACCATAACAGAATTATTTATTTATTCTAAGCAAAACCAATTTTATTTATTGTTTCATTGTAAAATTGCAATATTATAAAACAAACAATATTAACTACTTTTGAAAAAAGATTAAACATTGCATGGGCGTTATTTGCATAACAACTATTGTAACTTTTTATTAATAATGTTATATTTTAAATTTGAAAAAATTTGTTTCAACAAAATATTTATTAATTTGCTGGTTTTACGCGTGATTTAAATAGTTATAGGCTTCTACTAATATAAACTATTCTTTAATTAATATAATTTAAAAAAAAAAACATTAAATAGTTAACATATTTAAAAGGATATAGTGATTTACAAAGACCTATTCAAATAATATTTTAGACAAGTGAATTTATATAGCTATTTTTCATATATTGACTATTCCTTTGTTCTTCTTCCTCAAATCTTTTAGAAAATGTATAGCCTTACAATTTAAAAAATATTTTTTCAAAAAACCAGATGCAGAAATTGTTTTTGCTTAACACCAGATCCCTCTTCTATTCTTTTGAGTAGATTGCTTTTTTTTACAGAATATGAACAATGCTATTTTCTAGATAATGTAAAATAATAAAGTTAATTTATTTATTGTTTCATTGTAAAATTGCAATATTATAAAACAAACAATATTAATACTTTAGAAAAAAGATTAAACATTGCATGGGCGTTATTTGCATAACAACTATTGTAACTTTTTATCAATAATGTTATATTTTAAATTTTAAAAAAAATTTGTTTAAACAAAATATTTATTAATTTGCTGGTTTTACGCGTGATTTAAATAGTTGTAGGCATCTACTAATATAAACTATTCTTTAATTAATATAATTTTTTAAAAAAAACATTAAATAGTTAACATTTTTAAAAAGATGTAGTGATTTACAAAGATCTATTCAAATAATATTTTAGACAAGTGAATTTATATAGCTATTTTTCATATATTGACTATTCCTTTGTTCTTCTTCCTCAAATCTTTTAGAAAATGTATAGCCTTACAATTTAAAAAATATTTTTTCAAAAAACCAGATGCAGAAATTGTTTTTGCTTAACACCAGATCCGTCTTCTATTCTTTTGAGTAGATTGCTTTTTTTTACTGAATATGAACAATGCTATTTTCCAGATAATGTAAAATAATAATTCTCCCAAAATTTAAAATTGAAAAGAAAGAAAAGCCCCTATTTTTCAAAAGCAGAATAATAACAAATGATTGAGAGTTTGAAGGGGAAGTAAAACTTATGGAAAGGGTGAGAATTTATATTTTAATGTTGCACAGATAAAATTATAAAAATATATATAAAATAGTATATTTTATTTATTGTTATTTTACAAGTACATACGATAGCAATAGAAAAAGCTTATAAATAATAATTATAAAACCAATTATCTCACACAAAAACACTTTTCTTTATAAGTATGAAACCTTTAACAAAAATATAAAACAAAAAAGAATGAAATTTACAGAAAAGAGTTAGTATTACGATATACAATTTGGAAAGTACACTGAAAAAATGTGCGGTCTGAGCTACCAGGATATGGTAGAGTTTACCGTGTTTCTGGATCTAAAAGAGCACCAAAAATTTCGGTATTTCTTACCAAAGTGATGATTTTGATAAAATTAGCAAAAGAAAATTATTTTTTAATGTGCGATAAAAATTGGTAAATGTGATAAAATTCGGTAATACTATCATTATACCTTAGAGTATGTCATACAAACCATTTATTCGCTTAAATTTACTTTTCAGGCTTGTATTTTTGTGTGATAATAATTAACTATAGTTCAGAAAACCCCACCTTACGGCAAACCATTGCCATATACAAGGATAAATTTCTAAATAAATGGTTTAAATACCATATAATTTGGTTTTATGTCTAGAATTTTTTTTTACCATAAGGTGTGATAATTTTACGATTCTCCGTGTATAGAAATTCATTATAATAAAAAAATTCAAATAAATACAAATGATATTTATAAATATTAAGGGTATTTTCAAAAATATTTTTATTAAATATAACTTTATAACAGTTTTTCATTTAAATTGTATATAAAAAAAATTGGATATTAAGGAAAGTATGCGCTAATTACGCACATGACTGTTTTTGGCATTTAAATTATAACTTTTACAAATTAGTTTCGTTTAAAGTATTCAAAACTGATTTACGAACTTAACATTTTAAATTTATTCTATATTCAAACATATTGCTTAAAGAAAGAGCTTTCAATTCAACATTGCAGATATGAAAGAAAACGTTCTTTTATGAAAGCTTTATTTTAAAGAATATATTTTAATTTTAGTGATTTTCAGAAATAAATTTAAGAAGAGTGCGATACATATCAGTTAGTATTTTTAAATTTCAAGATAAAACAAACTTATATTTTCAATAATATAAACTGATAGAGTCAGTGCTAAATATTATGAATTTTTTTTTTTTTAATACAACTACAATTATATAAAACATTTAATTTTTTATTCTTCAGTAAACATCCAAGTTCCATTGCATATTTTATACAATATGAAATAAATTTTCATAATAAAATTCTTCAGTTTTAAGATAAATCATATTTATAGGCTTCAAAGCATTATTATATCAATGTATCTGTACTCAAAAAACGAAACACCCAGGACAGCTTTTGATTTACTGATCGGATTTTTACGTTCTAAAACTCAAAGTCAATGGCTCACGGGGTGAGCACAAATATGCTAATTAACTAGGGCAGATTATCCTTTAAGTTACGAAGTCAAACAAAAGACATTCTTTCTCTGAATAAGCATTCATTTTTTCAGTGGATTGAGATTTCTGACTCTCAAAATATGTGGGAAAATGTTATTCGCTATCTGGTAAGTATATAGTCTCAATTAGTTGGTCAGGAGTGTGGTTGTAAGTTTGAATCCCTTAATGGCCCATTCTTTATGCATACTTCGCCATATTTTCAGAACTTTTAAGGCGAATTGAAAATTTTTTGCACACACAAGTTCAAAATGCATTTATCTAAATATAATTGCATGCAAAAAAGTAACTTATTGTAAATATATATTATTTTTTTTATTTTATTTAATAAGAGTTTCAATTGAAAGTTGTACAATTTATTACATAATTTTAAAGAATATAATTTTGCCCAAAAGCACACGGTAAAACCAAAAATGTGAATAAAATTCGTCAAATAGTTCCTGAGAAATCGAAATTTAAAAATTGGTCTTTTTCATATTCGATTTTCTCAGGCTGTTTTATTTTTATTTATTTCTTTTATTTTTTTCACATTGTACAATATAAACATTATAAAATCGTTCTCTTTGTATTATCATAATGCAGATCAAAATTCATACTCCATAATCAGGAAGTACCAGCGCTCAGGGCATCAGTACTTTTTGCTGTAAGTCCACTTTTACCGTAAATTTTCTCAGAACAAATTATTTGAAATACCGTAATTTTTACAGTAATATTTACTGTAAAATTACTAAATCACTATAATTAAATAAACATTTCAGTAAAAATTGTGGTCTAAAATTTTATGGATATTGCACTCAGAATGCCAGAGCTTTTTATAGTAACTTAATCCAGTTCATGACAATAACAATACATGAGATTTAAGTTGATGGAGAGATTTATGATAATTTAACGTGTTTTCAAGAACGGCAGTAGAGGGGAAGCAGACGTTAAAAGCGTATAAGGATATTATCAATAGATAAAAAATTGAAATTGTTTTTAAAGATTGTATAATGTATAGTTTAGTTAAATGCGTCGGAAATAATGCTGATACACAACAAGAATTATATTACTTATATATTTGATTATGCTAACTAATTTCTAAAATTCCATCAACCTCATTCGTAATCTTAGTTTCATCAAAAAATGTATCATATCTAATTATTCATTAATTTGAACTCATCATTTTTCCAAAATCATGTTTAATGTGACTGAAAAAATAGTTAAATGCATGAGTCAAAGCCCATTTTTGTCAAAGGCAATAAATTGAGTCCATCGTAATCTATTTTTTTTATAAAAATAACCATGTCATCTTTAAGAGCATCTTATTTATATTCTTAACTCTACTATTTAAGGAACAAAAAAATATTCCATTTTATTGTATAGCTATAAAAAATACTTCGCCTCGTACTATAAATAAGGAATGTGTTTTAAATAATTTGCTTTACTTTTGTAAGAAGAAGCATTTGTTTAAATACTTGAAGTATTTATTCAAATGATTTATTTTTGATTCAAATTGCTTGTTTATTTATTCAGCGATTCCATTTATGTATAATTATGTATTATGTATATTATGTATTTTCTAATTATTAATTAACAATACTTATTTGTTACATTATCATGTCTGTAAAATATTCACTTCTAAAATATTCTTTACTTACGCTCAGTTTTTTTTTTCTTCATTTTTAGTAAAAGACGAAATGACAAGTTTTAAAAGAAAATGTAAAATTAAATGAGCGCAATGTCAGTATAATTTAATGAACTGCTGAAAAATGGACGAAAATTAAAAATTATTGAATAACTGCGAAAAATTAAAATAATTTTTCATATATGTTTACGTTAAACTCATAATAAAATTTATTTAAGGCGTTTAACTGTATTTTTAATTGAATGATAATATTTATTTTAAAGCTTACGAAACATTTTAATAGATCATAGTTGTATAATCCTTTTTAATAGAGTTTTTAAATGAATTTTGTAAAACGTTGAAAAAGTACGAGAGAGGTAAGGGAACGTAAGATAAGGTACGTTGTAAGTAATATAACTAAGATTTCGGGCTATACAATATGCTGATGAGTTGCCAACTTTTACCCTCTGAGAGAAAGGGTTTCAAAATGGAAGCAAAAATAATAATTGGTTAACTCCTTGCTACAGCATGGACGAAGCTGTATACCTTTTCAGAAATATGTTTTAATTTTTTATGTATAATTATTGTCAGTGTAATTTTAAATAAGATTTGTTAAAACAAATACTTAGAAAAAAAATGCACAAAGATTGATTCTTCTTGTATCTAAAGAAAATCTCTAGAATAATCATTAAAAATAGCAGCTATGAGTGTAAAATGCGCAAAAAAATTTAACATTACAACTTATATTTAAATGATCGGTTCTTTACGTGCGATCTTAATAGTTTAAAGGGGGGAACTCAAATCTTCTAATTAATTAGTGCAGGCGATATTTTGATTTACAAAATGAGACGCATTAAAAGGTTCCAAATTTGGCCCGAAATCCGCCATGTCTGGAGAGCTTTTGTTGCAAATCGTAAAATTTCTGCAATCAATTATAAATTTCATTTATTACAAAAACAATTTCATGGTCAATAAACTTTGTATTCTTTGAATCGTAAGACATAGAAATTATTACATAATTTTAAAAAATGCAATAAATTTTCTTAGGTAAAATGCAAAATATAAAGGAAATCAGTTAAATTTTGCATTACAAAATTGCATTCCTTAATACGATGTAAAAATGTGTAGGTCATAAAATTAAAAAAAGGAGGATTAATAAAGAAAATAGTAAAAAATTATTACAAATTATATTATGCATAGAATTATCTTTGATAAATAACTTTTTTCACTGCCTGCAAAATAATTTTGATTATGTTGTAAGAAATGCAGTTTTTTACGATTTAAAAACTACTTTATATGACTAACGCAATGTTTGAACGAAAATGGTTAATAGGTTCTGAATTGCAAAATTTCAAAACTTCGTACATTTAAAATGTGATTCCTTTAAGACGATTAAACTAATTTTGTCCAAATTTATCTTCTTGTTACTTAAAATTACGTGCTTCAAAATTATCTTATTGTTTTAAAAAAATTTGAATTGTAAGAACTACGCATTTTTTCGTCATATTATAGTATCTGACTAGTTTCAAAAACATTTTTGAATATTAATATAAAATTTGAAAAAAAAATTAGTTTATTTGTTTTATTATGTGTAAAAATTTTGATAACAAGCAAAAAAGAGCATTTATTTATTTTTTAAAATGGCCATTTTTTGGTACAAATAAGGCATTTTTTGCATATATGCACTGTAAAAAAAGAAAAGATGCTTTTTTTCCATAATAAAACATCTTGTGAGTATTTTATTCAAAAGTCTATCAACTATGTTTTGAACTATTATCTGAAAATCAAGTACATATAATACTGAGTTAAAGAATCAATTTTTTACAAATTTCAGCACTTTGTCTTCGTGAAAAACCATACATGAAAAATAACTTTTACTCTTTTTTCTTTGTTTGCAGTTCAAAACATGTGTGCTATAATCATAAACACACATAAAAAAATGTAGACAATTACTTTAAAAGCAACATGAGATATTGTGTCTAAGGTAGTGTAAAATGTGAAAAAGTTGATTTTGAGATAAATGTATTTTAAGACTTAAAATCACTGGGCAATCCACTGTTATCGCCTTGTACAAAAACTGCTATAACTCAGTAAATAATTAGAGTACAAAAAAAAAATAAAGAATTTTTAGAAAGCTAAGAGTAAAAGAATTTTTAATTTATAAAAAACTCAATTTCTAAACTTTTGTCAAAAATCATGTTTTTGCACTAGTCAGATATATTAAGGGATGTAATTTTCTAATACAAATTAACAACAAATTTCTTTTAAATTTTAGATTGTGCCCTTGAAAATAATTACGTTATTTAAAATGTTATGAAAATTTGTATGTTTTGCTGTACACGATTGTTTTGACTATTGTTAAATAAAATAATAAAAAAATAACTATAAAAGTAAAATTTATATAAAATTGCCATTGGATAAAAAAAATTATAATTTCCAGTTCGTTTTTGATATGATTTTTAAATTAACTGAACGTAACTGAAAATACCATATGACCTTGCTAATTAGCATATTTGAGCGTGTAATTAAATTGTTTTATCACGTAAACTTCCAACCATTAAGGTTGAGTCCTAACATGTGCAGATCCGATTACTAGATCAAAAGTTATTCAGGGTGTTAATTTTTTTTCTGCACCGTATATAAAAGAAGCCCTAAAACAATTATCAAATGATGGTGTCGCAGTTTACAATTGTTGTTCGTACATATATATCGCCCGGCAAACCATATGGTTCGATCCAGTTTTCCCTCATTAATTTCCATAATTTTTTGGTTGTCATCAGTATAAGTTATAAAAGTATTGTTTTCCTTTAAATATTGATTTTATCCCAATTTTTTTTTCTTATCTTACTCTGCTTTTGTTGCATTTTGGACTCTGATTGTATTCTAAATTACGAATATAAAATTAAAGGAATTGTTTCTTTATAACTTTCTTTATTATCTCAACTTACGCTATGTTTAAGATTAATGGTAAAAATATACTTCAGGCTGCCCCTTGGTGAAATTGGCGACTTATGTTTGGCGCCATTCCTTTTTGCGTGGAACACTGTGGTAACAGGAATGGCGGGTAAAACTTTATAAAATTGTAATGAAACCAATAAGCAAAATTAATTAACCCAATAAAATGAATTTTGAATGAAACAAAATTTAATGGAGTAAGCACAGAAAGAAAAGGGAAGGTTAAAAAACTCGCTTCTTCATTAAGCTTGAATATCCTCAGATTTAGGTGCACAGAATTCTCGAATAGCAGTTAGATACTGTCTAAATTTATCATGAATAGAATCTGTGTACCTCCATCGCCACATAAATTCGGCGAAATACGAATCGAAAATGGCGTCTGTATCGGACTGGCGGGGACATTTTTTTTATAGTCCCTTTTTATGACTGCCCACATACGTTCGATCTTATTGACCATAAGCAAAAGTAACCTTACCAACCGGTATCCAACGTAGAACTAACGGACCTCTGAAATTACATATACTATTGAACATTTAAAAATAAAGCTGAAATCTAAACCTATCAGAATCACGATTGGGTTTCAACATATCGCCCAGCTTGGCGATCAACCGCCATCACAACTTGGCGAGAATCAAGGGGCACCCTCAAATATAGTCTACCCAAATAAACTTATTTGATTTGGTGCCTTAACTTATTATCCGTCTTATAATTGTTATTTTTTGGTGTAAATTACATTTATAAGCTATTTAAAATCACCGTTCAAGAAATTCGTTAAATGATATGGAACTTAACGATCAATGCCCAATGTGATGTATGTATAAATTGTAATTCATATATTAATCTGTTTGGTTAACGAAACAATTTATTTGCGATTGTGATCTCATCAAACTTGTTAAACAAATAAAACCTTTAATTTTGAAAGTTACTTAAAAATATGATTAAACAAAGTTATTAATTTCAGACTTTTAAGATTACGTCATAGTAGGTGATAATACAGTTCAAAGGTTGATCACTTTTCCTTTTTTTTTGTACTTTGTAATTTCTTTTGTACCTTGTACATGCAACAAAACTAAATATGTAACGAAATTTGCATGTATCGAAATTCAAGTTCCATAAATTAGCATATTATAAATTAAATTACATATTCTCTACTTAAATGCGATTACATAAGAGTAGTGATAGTCCTAAATAATCATCATGTTCCCTACGTAAAAATACAAGTTGAAATAATCACTATCACAAGTTATTCCAAAAAATAAGAAAAATGCAAATTATTTCCTAAAAGATATAAAATTAGTGTGGAACTAATTAAGTTATAATAACTTATTAAATTATAGAGTAAAACTTTTATATTTTATAAATAAATAAATTAAAGATATAAATTTCCATAAAAACCTTTTTTTCTATATAAATATTTGAACTTTGCGGGGAATTTTCTTATATGCAGAACTTTATCAAGTTAATATGAGAATTTATATTTTTTTTTTACTTTTAAAATATTATTTTTAATTTTTTCAAGCCTAAGAAATATGAATTTGGAAACTCAATGTAAAAACAATTTTAATATAACTTCTTTTTATAAGCTTAAAGTTTTAGATCTACCACGAAAGAGTAAAATAACAAGAGTATTAAATTATGTTTTCTTCTTTTTGTATTTTCGAGAACCATCGTAATGAATCGAAGTAAGTTTATTTTTGAAGAAATCTAATATCGTTTGTGCCCTTTCTTACCAAGAATTTATTTAGTAACTCAAGGCCAAATATTTTTCTGGATAGATTTTTATCCAGATTTTGCCATTTTTACTGCAAAAACATTTTTAATTCTATATTTTATTGCATATTTTATCTTTTAGTAGGTGATAAAATTGTTTAAGCACGTAAGTAAAGGTATTTTAGGTTGATAATATTTATGTTATGTTATATTAAAGATTGAAGAAGGTGCTTTATAAATGAATATAAGTGACCGTTACGGTTTAGGCAGTTGCGAGCGGTGTAAATTTTCAAAAAGTAAATTTAAACTTAAAATTTAAATTGAGCCAAGGGATGATTGTCAAAATTAATTGGAAAGTTATTGAAAATAAATTTTCTTTTTCCAACGTAAGATTGGTTTTGTTGTTGGAGATTTTTTGAATTTGATAATTGCAGAAATAATACCTCTGAGGAATTTGACACTAATGCAACTGAAATAGTTATATACAGTAAGTACCTAAAATTTGAAGTCTTAGCGTTTATCCTCTATAGAGATAGTGGCTTCGTGGTCCAATACTATATTTAAATCTAAAAGGTTTACTGCAACATAACCATCATTAGTTTCATGAAGATTTAAAGAATTTTGATAAATTGAAGGATGCCAACTTTCAAAATCAAGAAAGTTAAAGCAGAAAATGTCATCAATGTATCTGCAACATAAAAAATTGTGATTTATCTCGTTATATAGTTGTTTTTCACTGTAAATTAAAAATAGGTTAGCCATAGTTGAACTAAATTTTGATCTTATGGAATTGCCATTGGTTTTAGGAGTGAATTTAATAGGGATATCTATTTTCTAGTTTTTCACTCACAAAACCCACTAACTCGAACCCACACATGAAAATCACTCTCCAGTTTCCAACTAATTGCTTTCTCTGAGTGTATGTCACTTTGATTTTATCAATAATACATTGCATTGGCTTTTTAAATAGAGCTATAGACGAAGTCGATTTTTCTACTTTATTTATTATTGTTTAATTTTGTGTTAAAATTTCCTCTGTACATAGTTTATCACTGTTTGTAATTTGATAAAAAAAATCTATGACATATTCCGCATTATAATTCTCAATTAAAATTCCTGTCTAGATTGCTTGTAATCAAAAATTTTCCACATGATTAAAGCAGTGATAAGTCTTCCACAATTGTATATACTATTTCTCTATCTATGTAACATTTTTCTTATCTATCCAATAAAATTATCAACGATTGTTGCACATACACTGTTTTCCATTCAGATTTGGCTGAAGACTGAAATATTTAAAATAATTATTCACCACACAGATGACATAAATACCATTTTAAATACAAATTATAAACTGTGAATTACAATAAAATTGAAATAAATAAATTATTCAGGGGTTTTTAATTTTTTTTAATACAAACACTATTCTTTTTCTTTTTAAATCAATAAATGATTAAAAGTAAATGTCTATTTGTTCTGCTTTCTTAAGCGGACAGACAAAAGGGGAAAATAAGTCATGTTGTCAAACAAACTTTTTCTAAGAACACTGTAAAAATGTTCATTAAAAAAGTATGGTAAAATAACCAACAGCTGTCTGTTCATCCAATTAACCGTAAAAATGAACACTGTAAAAATGTTCTAAGAACACTGTAAAAATGTTCATTCAAAAAGTATGGTAAAATAACCAACAGCTGTCTGTTCATCCAATTAACCGTAAAGTTTACGATAAAGAATATTTTTTAACTTTGCGGTTTTTTTTTAAAGCATTTACAAACTAATACAGTTAAGAAACCATTAATAGAAACCATACTATTTTTGAACTACTTACAACTATCATGGTACAAAACTGTAAAACCAGGAAACTTAGTGCCTTCATTAGGAGAGTCTAGTTGGTAAGATAAAATTTTGGTTGTTGAACCGTATTAAGGAAAGCAGTTAATAAACAGTTTTTCTCACAGTTAACAGTCTGAATGCCATCTTATTTATGGTTATCTTACTGTTTCATTTAAATATGGCAAAATAACAACTGAATAAATTATTAAACCCTTTTTTCAGAGAAATTTCTAACAGTGAATAAACTTTATAACGAAATTTCAGATAGTGTTTTGAACTACAAAGATAAAAAAGAAAGCTTTTTTCTTTTTTAGGTGGTCGTTACAGTGTGTTTTCTACTGGCGAATTATACATACGCCAAGCAGATTCTGTAACGGATGGGATGAGGAAGTTTTATTGCCAAACAAAACATCGCATAAGCGGCGCAATCAAGCAAAGTAGTTCATCAGGAAGAGTAATAGTTACTGGTAAAGTACAACTTTCTGACTATTATAGCAATGGAAGTATATAATTGGAAGAAAATTATTTAAATCGGAATTTCCAGCTAAATTTGAACTATTTTTACTTATCAAGCAAAATTTAAAATTTCCACTTCTTGTAGAAAATATGTGTAATGATAATATTTATACTATTCAACTAATCATTAATTATTGTGAAGTAATAACTATTCTTTTTATTACTATTATTTATGCTTTTGATTAAACAATTTTCTAATTAACAAATATCATCAAATTTCTCAAACAAATATCATCTACCTTTTCTTTTTTTCTGATACGGTTTCTATATGTTTAACGCAATTGGTCTAAATAATTAAATCCATGAAATATAATATAAATATATTTGCCGAAATAAAATGTAATATATTTTTTGAACAAATAGCCTTTTAATTATATTGGCAAAATAGACATATACTGCTATATGCTTAATGAAAGATATAATTATTTTAATTTATAAAAAGGCATTAACAGCTATAGCAGAATAGAGAGATTTTTTGATTTAGTAATTTTATAGCTGCAAAATATAAATACCCCTAACGTTTAGAAAATTAATTACTCTAAGTGCGAGTTTTAAATAAAATTAAATTATTCACTTTCTCAATATTATACAAAAAAATAATTTTCCTACTTTCCTCCTATGCATGTTTTGAAATTTTGACTTAAATTTACAAACTCAAATACGTTTTAACTTCTTTTTATTTAAAAATTGAATCTAAACCGAAATGAAATTTTAAAAAAATTTAATTTAATATAAACCTCAGTACTATTTTCAGAACTCATACAATAAAGTACGCTTTTTAATTCAATTAATGAGTATTCCATTGATACAAATCTGGTTTATATTCAACTACTTGATTATATATATATCTTATAGTTCTTTGCTGATAAAGCATTTTCGTCTCTAAAAACTATCAGTGTTACTCTTTCCTTTTTTAGTCTCAAGAATTTATGGTTCACTATTTATATTGTTCTTGAGAAACGAAACATCAATAGTTTTTAAAGTACAGAGAATTGTCCACTGTTTTCGAATAGAGACATTTACGAATTGTTCGCAGATAATTCATGAAATAAATCATTAAGAAATTAAAAGACTAAAGAATTTATTTTCATTTCGATGAGATAAAACAATATGCTTCTTGGTGCCAAATTGTCTTTTTCTTCTTTCGTAATAATACATTTTCATTTCATCGCCTATTAATAAGGAGAAATAAAATAACTTTTATCCCATAAATAATCAGTGGTAATTGATGTTAAGATACGTCAGTGAAATACGCATTGTACTGAAATATTAGTGGCAGATTTAATTAAAATTTATTTATTTATTTATTGAAATAAAATGTAGCTACATAGAATTTAAAGAAAAATATTTAATGCCGCAAATGTTTTTTTAATTATTCCAAGAATTCAGTCTTTTAAGAACACTTTTTTCCTCAAATAATGTAACCAAATCCATTTTTTTTTCCAAGAAATTGTTTAGTTTTTGATATTTTATAGCATAATTCCTTAATAATAAAACACTTCTTATCAAAAAAAAATGTCAAAATGATATTCTTTCTCGTGCCTAATAATTTTATGTTTCACTTTTTACGTTTTTCTTGAGCGATGAAAAATCAATAGTCTTTAAAGTAAGGAGAATCGTCCACAAGTTTTGAAATGAGGAATTTACAAAGTGTTTTCTGATAATTCTAGTAATCAATCATGAAGAAATTAAAAGCTTATGAGCTGTCAGAATATTTTTAAGTTGCGCAATGTATTCATCAACTAAAGAACCTAATTTCATTTCGATCAGAAAAAGTATAATAATTCCTGATGGTATGAAAATTTTTTTTCTCACCCTAACAGTTACTGTTTATTTCACTTTCGATAAGCGATAAATAAAATATTTTTTCCCGTAACTAACACTGGAAAACAATTTTTTGTTGCATCATACAAAAAATTGATCTCGCCTGATTCGGGTGTGGGGGATTTCAAATCTTAAATTAGTTTTGCTCCTGAAGCCACTGATTTCTTTTAAAATAGCATATTTTGTCTAATTTTTGATAAAATGTACAATATTAAAAACTTTATATATTACAGAGAATCACGTAAAAGTTAAGACAAACTCCTAAAGGAGTTAGAGCACATCATCAGATTTAAAATTGCATAGGAACCCATGACCGAGAATTTCATCATACGCGGATAGGGGCTCTTCTCTATCTTGACCAGTTCAGAAAGACCTGAAATAACAGTTCATTACAGGAAAGCGCCTCTAGTGGCGTATAGCCACATATACGGGTAGAGGTTCGTAGGCAATTTTAAGCCTGATGATGTACCCTAATTCTCCAAGCAGTCTGTTGCAATATTCTTGCAACCCCTTGGTATCTATAACGTTTTTAAACGTGTACATTTCGACGAAAAATAGATTAAAATGTCATTAAGAAACTAGAGCTTGGAGAGAGCAACCGATTGCAGATTTGAAATCAGCGATACAAAAGTATCTAAGATAAACAAAAAAAAAAGTGTAATCAAAGTTATTGTTAAGATACAATGAAAAAGACAGTAAAATTAAGAATGGTTAGTTGCAAACTGAAATAAATTTCATTCAATTATTTATTTATCAGGAAAATTTTAACTTCAAAGTTTTTTATTTTAATAAAATGCCATTTTTGAATCCCATACTAATCATAACGAATCCCATACTAATCATAATTTAAGGAATTCCTATTTTGAAGTACATTTTCCATTCAAATGAAGTAAAAAATTCCCTCAGGTAATTGACTATATTGTTAATAATTTGTATGCACAAATATTTTATAATTCATTTTTTAAATTTTACTTGGAAAAAAAATTCAAAAGTTTAAAGTACGGAAAATTGTCCAAAGGTTATGAAATAACGAATATGCAAAGTGTTTTCAGACAATGCTAGTAATCAATCATGAAGAAATTAAAAGTTTATAAGCTGTCAGAATATTTTTAAGTTACGCAATGAAGAATTAATTTCATTTCGGGGTGAAAAAATAAAATGTTTCTTCATGACAGAAAAGTATTTCTTTTCTAACAATACAACATTTTCATTACACTTCACATTAATAAAGGAAACAAAATTAATTATTTTTATTCCATAAATAATCAGTGGTTATTGCTTTTCAAACAAATATATTTCTTTAATTAAAAACAATATACAAAGAAAATAAAGAGTATTTTAATTAAGAGACAATGTAAAATAAAAAAATACAAGCAATGAAACAATGAAAGGTTATTTTTTCCATGCTAGTTCTTCTTTTTATAACGAAGTTTAATAATTTTTTTTTCAATGAAATATCATTTCCATATCCTTTAGGAATTTCATTATTTATCACAAGCATTACGTTTACACTTTTTTATTCAATTCTCTTAAATTATATAACTTTTTTTTTAATGAATATACATTTAGAAATAGTTTTACACCTTTGAAGTATTCCTCACAATATTGAGCTAAATAAGACTTAATCAATAAAGTACATCTTGTAAATATTACACAAGAATATAACAACGTGATTAAATGTTGGTATTAAATAACTATGTCTTTAAAATCTTTGTTACTTTTAAGGAGAATTTTAAATCTTACTTTACATAGCCCAGCCACTCAACAAAGACATTTTGAATTTTTTTTTCCGACAAACAATGAAATAAATAAACAATTCCAATCAATTTTTTCTTGTTATGTGAGTGTGAAATTAACTATTGCGAAGGGATACAAAACAAATCTTGCTGAACAGATTTTTCTAAAGTCTTACGTAAGCCTTTTTTTATTGAAGTATGCACGACCAAACAATCACAAACGGCATCTACAATTTTTAAATTAGAAAAAATTATTAGTTTTTTCGATTATATATATATATATATATATATATATATATATATATATATATATATATATATATATATATATATATATATATATATATATATATATATATATATATATACTTATTGACTTATGTAAAGAGTTATATTTCTTTTCTTTTACATTTGTACATTACTATACATTACAAGTACGGTTTTGCATTCATAATTAACATCAAAAATATTAAAACGAATCATGATTCATGATAAAAATTTAATGCTTTTTTTCAAACTAATTGATTTAACTTATCTTAATGTGCTTTTAACTTTATGCTGAGTATTTGAGAATAGTTACGATAAGAAATAGACATTTACATTCAACAATGCTAAGCATTAATATCATCGATTAATTTGTTTTTTTTTTTTAAATTTAACATCAAAATAATAATTAAGCAAGAAGCATTTATGTTTATTTCTCTGAAAAATAATTAACATAACATGAAACGAAATGCTTTAACTGAGAAGTTTATACTTTAAACAAAACATTGTATTAATTTAAATTATTAAATCCATTGCAAAATATGCCCCATAATTTTTACTTGTAACTTTCCAAATATTATATTGTGCATTGAATTCTTTTTCTTATTATGCAACGCTGTGTTAAGGTCAAAACCCATATTAGATTTCCACTTAGAATAAATCGTACAGCTAGCAACATCTTCTACATTAATAAATTTTCCACTTCCACGCCTAATATACAGAGTATTAGTTTTTATATAATGAATTAATGTATCTTGAGTAATGTATCCCAGAATGACCCAGGATATCTTGCAGTGACATATGAGAACCCCACAGGTCTCTACTCCCCATAGACTTTCCATTTCGGCCACTGCTACGAACTTCAATTAGTTGTGATTGGAGAGACCGAAACGTCGAGGAAAGTCAATATCGCTCCAGAAATTACATTGAATGTCAATCTCTGGACAACATGCCAAGAGAATCGCGTTCCGGGGATAAGTGGTAGTGGGGCACCTTTCTACAACGATGGGGGAATTTCTAGACGAGAATTCTGAGATGCGATGGGGATCAATAATGTTGAAGTTGAGGCTTTTAATGTTTACTAATCAAAGTTTTAAGTGAAGACATGGCTTTTGAATATTTTAACTACTTAAGTAGAGTGATATAAATAGAGTGCCACTTGATTTTGGTGGTTCAAGATCAAATTTAAAACATTAACTGTATTTAAATTTATTCGGTTTGATACCTCTTTTATATTAAGTTAACAATAGAGAGTGATATATTTAAAATTCTTACTATTTTTGTAGCAGATATATAATATTATAATTGTAAAAAAGGCTTACGTAAATTCAATGTTAAATTATATGGGTTTTTTTTGGTAAAATAGAGTTGAATTTGTATCTATGAGACAAATAGAGTGATGGAAAATTTAGAGCGTCATTCTAATAATTTAAGTTTTCTATAAAACATCAAATAATTTTAATTTTTAGAGAAAAAATATGAAATGGACTCAATTAAAATAGTATAAATTAAACAATAAATGTAGAGTCTTCAAAGTTGCAGTATTTGTTGCTTTTTAAAAAAGTTTTATGTGAAAACATGATTTTAAATACTTGAGTCTACTTGTTATAGTTTCTTCATAATAAGTCATTCAAAAGTTAAAATTGTTATTACATTTTCATAACGACTATATAATATTGTCGTTTAAAAACTAAAAATATAATATTACGTAAAATGTGCCCTGTAATTTGAAGATAAGAGGCAATCGTAATATAGCGTAATAGTATCGCAATACGATTTATTATTGATGTAATATAACCAATTATGTTTAACATTTTTTTTTATCATGAAAGATTTCAGATTAAATGTACATTAAATTATATTCAAATTCATTGCAGTCGTAAAAATTTAATCCTACTTTAAAAAAAAGAATCATTTTTATTAAATGATTTTGAAATGAATTAACTGTAATTAAATATAAGTGTTATCTACAGAGAAAATATCTATGTAAATTTCTCAATCCTCATAATTTAAAAGTAAAAATATCATATTAACTCATAAGATGGGACTAATATAATAATAAAATTAGTGATAATGTTAAAGTGGTCATAAAACCTAACTAACTATCAAATTAAAAATTGTCCTTGACAGTAGGAATAGTAGGAAAAGCCTTAGCGTAACTCGTGTTATGTTGGGTTCACTACAAAGAGGCTTCCAATATTTCATCTCTAAAAAAAATACAGAATCTTTAGGAATAAATCTAAGAACTTTTTTAGCAAAAAGGGGTTCAACTGTTATCCAGAGTCCTTTTAAAAACTCGTGTCTTAGCCTCTCTTAAGTCTTTAACAAAACAATTTTGTCAAATATTTTGACTCTGGAAAACTTTTGTTCTAGGTCCTGACTAGTCTGATACGTCTTAGGCTTACCTAATTAAAATGGCAGAAAATATCACAGACAAAACTAGAAGTACAGCTGAGGCACTTTTCCGTGTTTTATAACATATTTGCCATGTCACAAATAGCACAAAAACTCTTACTTTTTCTGATGTAAACAAAATTAAACTTTTGATGTTGCACATGACAAGTATTCAGCACAAGTATATAGAAAAACCAGAAAATGAATGTCTTTGTAGCCACCCCTAAGATTAATTTTAAATATAAACGAATTAAATGAAAAATTTGCTTATTTTTCTCCCATTTATTTTGGCATAAAGCCAATATAAGCCTATATTAGATTTTATACCTCTAACTAATATTTAATTTGTGCAAGCCTTGTAAATTTTTCCGAAGAAATTTTATTAGAAAAATTTTAATATAAAAGAGGTTTCCTATAAAATGTAATATTTGCCTTTATACTGCAATAAAAGAAAGTAGAAGAATTAATGTTTCCCTGCGAGATTAATGAATCCTCAAAATCAATAAATATTCGATTCTAATCCATACAATGTAAACATTAAGATAGCATGAATTTACGGACTCGGTGCTCTGCAAACTAATTTTAATACACTTTACTGTAGCCTTACTATAGATGTTTGAGCTCATTACTTTAAAAATAAACTAATACTGGTTCGTTAAATATTTAGAGTAATTTTTCATCAAAACTGAAATCTATAGTTTAATTTAGTAAAATATATGCTAATACGAAAAACATTCCATTCATCTCCTTGGGATACAATACCGCAAGCTGTGATACTGAAGAACAGCTGTCAAAAATTTTATTTTCTCTGAATATTTGCATAAATCAATACTTCTGCACGCAAGATGGTAAAATTTTATCGTGTTTCTTAGATTAATACATCGACGAAAACTTGTTTGCTAAATTTATAATGAAGTGAGAAGATATACATAAAAGCTTTTCAACTATCTCGATTATAATTAATACTGTTTTGTTTCAGCTTGAGATAATTGCATATCACTAGCTGTCGATAGCACTATTTACAAAGTGGAAATAAATTAATAATAAATTAACAATGAGAACATTGATAAATAGAGCAGTGTAGCACTTTATTTAGCATTGTTTTGTACTTTATTTTTAACACGGTAAACAAACTACCCACAAGCATATATTTATACACGTGGTATAAACATAACAGCACAAATATGTGGCATCTGCAGATGTTGAAAATACACTGAAAGCATAATTATCATTAATGAATGATCATGAATGATCATTTCTAGATCAGTGATCAAATGAATGATTATTTTTATGACAGTTGTAATTTTGCAAATCCAATTTTTTTTTTGGATTTAGGTATTATAAAAGAAGAATATAATTTTAATATAAATTGACTTTTTACTTGGAATTCTAATTTTTCTAGGAGCATCTATTTAAATACCACTTTTAATGAAATAAATCGAATTAAAAGAATATGTAGTAATATTTATTTATCCAAAAAACAAATCAGTAAACTCTTTCAAAATTTGACACAAAAAACAATGAATACCCAACTAAAATAATAAAATTCTATATAAAATCATTGAGTTAATCGTATATTATTGTAAATATATTTACTAAAAATTTTCTTTGTTAATTTATATAGTTTTCTAATGTGCAAATCCATTTCGGGTAAATCTGTGGGCAAAATTATTCACTAAAAATTTATTTGTTAGTTTGTATAATTTTTCTATGTGCGAATCCATCTCGGGCAAATATGTGGTCAAAATTGTTTACTAAAAAATTCCTTTACTAAAAAAATTCCTTCGTTTATTTATTTAATTTTTCCATATGCAAATCCATCTCGGGCAAATCCGTGGCTAAAATTATTTACTAAAAAATTTTCTTTGTTAATTTATACACTTTTTCCATGTGGAAATCCATTTCGGGCAAATCTGTGGCTAAAATTATTTACTAATAAAATTCCTTGTTAATTTATACAATTTTTCCAAGTGCAAATCAATTTCGGGCATTTCCGTGGCTAAAATTATTTACTAAAAAGATTTCTTTGTTAATTTATATACTTTTTCCATATGCAAATCCATTTCGGACAAATCCGTGGCTAAAATCATGTGCAAAACAGGCAATTCATGCTTCTTTCTCCTTTCTATTTTATATTTTTTTCTTAAATAAATATTTCTTTTCTAAAATTATTTATAGTCAACTTCTTTAAATTATCCAGTCTAATATTACCTTGCGCACATCCATTTTCAGGCCCATCCTTGGTAATTAACAAATCAAACGCACTTCAGTAATGCAGCATCTAAATTTGCACTTTTATTTACATATTTTGCAATCTGGCAATCTTGTTACGAAAATTTTTAAAATCATTCATGAAAAATTTCCCGTTCATGTAAGTTCATTTGATTTCGCTACTCGCTTTATAGATTATGTTTTATGTTCTATTCTGTTTTTTCTTTATATTTTACTTTCTGTTTTTACGTGTTATTTTTACTTATTGTGTTCTATTTAATTAGTTGTAATTTTTGTAAAAAATTTTTGAGTGCTACTCACACTATTGTATTGATAAATTTTGCTTTAGCTATATTAATACAATATTAGAAAGCACTCTTTTTGCAGATATAATCGTGTGGGCTGCTTAAAAGATTATATATTTTTTTTCCGGATTTTTTTAAAAATTCTATTCTTTTTTTTTCTTTTTTTTTATCCCTTCCATTTCTGTTTTTTTTTATAATTTTCTTTTTTCCCCTTTTTTCATTTGTCAGTAATTTTCCTTTGTTTTATCTTAATTTTTATCATCATTTTATGTATATATATATATATATATATATATATATATATATATATATATATATATATATCCCAGGAATTGAAAACTTTCCCCGTTCTAAAACACCGTTTTAATTTTTCTTTTACGTTAAATAGGACAATAGTTATGGGTATTTTAAAATACCATCTGTATTTGTTATTAAATTGATAATTTTGTCTTTATTTAGTTTTTCTCTCAAAACTAATTTTTCTTTTACTTTCTGAATAAAATTTCTCAAAATATTTTAGTTCAATTTACTTAATATTTTACTTTACTGTTTTTCATACATATATATAGAGCATAGTATGGACTAATTGATTCAACTAGCATTTTACATTTTACGCATATAAAATTAAAATATTTTATTCTAATTTTTTACCTTTTTTGCGGAATAAGTTTTGAAATTTGCTGTAAAATATCTAAATATTAATATTGTATTTATTACGTAATAGATTTCCTAAGTTGAGTATTTAAAGGCATTATAAATCAATAACACTAAAAAATAGTAAATTTTAATCAAGTTACGTTATTTGAGAGAAAAAAAAGTCGATTTTTGATCTTTATGATCAGTTCAATAATTTATTTCCTTTATATTTTTCTTATACACATTCACACCCATCCATCCATCCATCTACAAATCGTAATTTTGACCCGAACCAGAGCCGGATCAATATCCGATCCAGAACCCAGAAAGATTTTGTTTTGTTATGGGAACTTAGACACTTAGTGACCCCGACAGATTTTGCGTGCACCAGTCACCAGTTTGTTCCCGGGGAGTCTTCGGTCTGATAGGATCGAACTCACGACCCCTCGAACATGGGCTCAATGCCCTACTCTCCAGACTATCCCGGTCGTTTAGCAAAATGGGTGAAAACTCTATTTCTGCTTAAGAATATTTTTACTTTGTTAAGTTTGAAAAAGGAAAAACTTTTTTTATTAAACAGTTTAAACAAAGTTCATTTTTCTTTTTTATAACTTGTTGCCAGACATAAATGTTTTACAATATAAATTTAATCAACTGACATTATTTTACCTAACGTCGTAGGTGTTGCAACAAAAGTTAATGTTGCGCGTGCGGTTACAATATGTCTTCTTAAAGCCTATTTTCATGTCAATCTTTTTCTTTTTTTTGTTTGTTTTTTTTTTCGTTTTTTTTTTTTAAATTAGGAAGATATTTTTTTGTAAACCTGGATATATTAGATGCTTTAACTACATACTTCGTAGAAAACATTTGTTTGCAAATATATGTTTCTTCAAAAATAGTAAGCATGACAGTTTAGGCTTGAGAATGATTTGTAAGAATAAATATTATAAAATGTTTTCAAACGTCTTTTGCCATAAACGTCTTAATGAGGATTCACGAATGCAATACTAAATATCTAACTTAAATAATTCGGGAAAATGCTTAAAAAAAAAGTCAAACAATAGCTGCTTAAGAGGAGGAAGCCGGGCAGCACAAATCAATTACTAGTGGCTCATGAGTCATCAGTTTTTGAACCCTGAACTACATGATGGCAGCACTACAACAGGATTTCGACTCCAGTACAATCCCCATCTCCTTTTGTAACCTACTCGGATCCCTCATTCTCTGAAGAACTGCTCTCGTTTGGTCAAAGTAACATTATCTACTAATTTCTCAAGCAAAATTACTTCATCTCATGCGCTTTTTAATGAGAGATTAAGCCTTTTAAGCTTTGATGATCACTTTAGCTACGAAAAAGGATGCGCTACTCAAATAAGGAGTTTCAGAATTAAAAACGGCTATTAAAACTGCGATTTTTCTGAAATTATAAAAACTAGAATTATCTTGAGATTCTAAGTTACTAGGTTGATTTTGAAGCTGATTTATAATTGCTAGTGTAAGGAGATTAATATTGGTTCTCCTTCTTCCGAAGATAGATTATTTTTAAAATTATGCTAGAATGTTTAGATCAAAATATTTCTTTTTATTATTATTTCTGAACATATCTACGGAATATTGTAAAAAACCTTGTCCTACTTTTCTCCAATCTTAAAATGTAAAATAAACACTTAGCACGATTCCCATTTTTCTAAAAATGACATAAAAGGTTTTTTCACATTCAACGTGTATTTGCAATCAAAGTTATGAACCTAAATTGCATAATGATGCATGGGTAATGTTTTTGGTCAAAACGTGCAATTGTGCTATACTTATGTTCGTAAAAAAAGTAAACAAAATATTCATAAAATAGCAAATTTTCAACAAAAAAAATTTATTACAATATGAATTATTTACAGTACTTGTTTATGTCATTTTTTTATGCGAGTGAAAAGAAAGAAAATACATATAATGTATAAAATAGCAATTAGTTCAAAAATTAACTTAATAATCTCAATAAACAAAGAGTCTTATAGCATAAATTTAAATGCATTGTTCTTATAATATATATTTACGACATTTCTTTCTTTTTAGAGTTAAATAATGCTTGCTTATTATGGAAAATTATTATTTTATTCAAAAATGCTTTGAATTTACTTAGATAGCAAATTCTAAAATATTCTTTAAAGTAACGTATACGTAATAACAAACTTTTCTTGAAGCAAAAGCAATATCCTTTTCTTGGAGATCTTATAGTAGATTACTTTTATTATAAACTATTAGATTTTTACTTTCCATAAAAAAAAACAAAGGGACTGATAGCTGAACTTTATGTATTCTTTGGTGCTGAAATGGAAAAAAATAATGAAAAATTTCCGTCACGTCACGTTTTCTTAAAAAATTCAATTTTACTAGAATTTTTCATGAACATTTACTGTAAAAAAATTTTCGTTTTTGAATTTCTTGCCTGACCGGCATTCTATTTTGGTTAAATCTACAAAATTACCCCTCTATGACATCTTCCTATCACAGTCGTTCTCTCTGTCACAATATCGCTCTACCAATAGCGTCACGAAAATTCTTATCTTGGACCTCTCAGGAAAACTTGCAAGCGTAATCGAGAGTCACTTTTTCGGAAGCAATTTTAACGTCTGCTTTTCTCTGTGCGTTTCGTGAAACATGGCTTCCAGCTCGAGACGTTGTAAAAATTTCATTGCAGACTATTCATTACAGACGGAGCATTACAGACTATGTAAGACAACTTTATCTTGCGTATTTTGGCATGAAACTCGGATAACAGGACTAATCGTGGGCTCCTCATAAAGTTTTCATACAGTATCTTAATGATCTACGCTTGTGGCTCCGAGGAAAGAAGACTGCCATACGATTTCGAATTCCTATGACACGTAGAGGGCCTAAAAACCACATTGATGATTGTTAATTTTGTACCTGCAATGTTCGTGGGTATAACCGGAAAAAATCAAAGTCTTATATCTTATCCTGATCACATTCCATCGGCCATACGCCCCGCTCTTCAAGGACATGATGTTCATGTGCCTTTTCCTCCAACTGAATTGCCAGTCATCTCTTCAGAGTCTTCATACGCGGGACATCTAGAAGTTCAAGGCTCCGATATTGAATATAAGTCATCTACCAGCGGTCCACCACAACCCTTTTCTCAGGTTGAACTAAATGATCTGGGCCTTTCGAAAGAGACAGTTGAATAATTGTTAGTCTCCAGACTGAAAGAAAAAACATATTGGCTAAAGGAACATCTTTTTATTAGTGCAGGAATCAAGAAAAAGAATTTATTAAGTACTTTGATGAAGAGGAGAACTTGATCTATTTTTCTGACGTTCCTTGATTGATGAGCAAATTCAAAGTCATCTACGATAAAGATGAGTGGAGGCTGTTTATAGATTCATCTAAGAGAAGCCTCTAAGCTGTCCTTCTTCATCATGGGAGCCAGTATGCATCTGTACCAGTTAGACACTCGGTATATATAAAAGAATGCCATGAAAACCTGGCTTCCGTACTGGACAAAATAAAATATATCGACCACAGTTGGGCCATTTGCAATGATATGAAAGTTATCTTCATTCTTCTTGTTTAATATGGTGGATTTACAAAGTTCTCATGTTCCATTTGTGAGTGGGACAGCCATGACAACACTGGGTCAAAATAGAATGGCCGAAAAGACAAAATCTTGACACAGGCTCCAAGAATGTAATTCGAAACAGCTTAATTTATCCAAAAAAAAGTATTGTTATCACTTCTAAATATAAAATTAGGTGTAATGAAGCTGTTTGTCAAGGCTGTCGTCGATTGTTTCGATTGTCGTCTATTGTTTGTCGATTGTTTCAAATACATGTTAAAAGTTTCCAGGTTTATCCCAAGCTAAGTTGAAAGAGGTAATCTTTGTTGGTCCAGATATCCGCAAACTCAACTAGGATAAAGATTTTGAGTTTAACATGACAGCAACGAAAAAAGAACCTTAGCTTGCCGTCAAAGATGTCGACAGTAAATTTCTGGATAACAACATGGATCCTGACTGTAAGGCAATTGTAATGGAAATGATGGACAAATTTAAGACGTTGGATTGTCCCATGAGTGTCAAAATGCACTTCCTTTGCATGTGAACATTTTCCCCTAAAATGTAGAAGCAGTGAGCGAAGAACAAGGTGAAATGTTCCATCAAAATATCAAAGATATGGAGCATAAATATCAAGGAAGACGCGATAAGAACATGCCCACCAACTACTATTAGATGCTAACTTGAGATAGGTATGAGATTAAGCATAAAAGAAGATCATCAAAAATAAGTTTCAGAGGAAAGCGAGTATGTACTTATGTAAAAAATTTGTTTTCTTTTGTTTTGTTTTTTTGTTCCAAACTTTCATGTATACGAAGACAATATTTGCTATCCTTGGTCAATCGTCAATTTTAAGTAAGTTACCTGTAAATTAAAATGATATGTTGGTGATTTCCTTCTAGAAAATGATGTAAAAAGTTTAAACTCAAGGAACTTATTGTTTTTCTCTAGACCAGAGGTAACTTATGCGATCCGGCAACAGTATTTTTCATTCATTTTAATCTATAAAAAATTAGCCGGTCGCTCAAAAATTAGTTTACCTTCACAAGATTCGATTTCACATAGATTGAAATAAATAAAGACGACAGTTACCAGATAGTGCATGCACAAGTGTTTGAGAAAATTCTTTCCCAATCAAGATTTTAGTGAAAACATCTATACCGATTTTACAAAAAATCCTGACGTGATGGTGGAAAATGAAGGTCATTTTCGAAATCAGGGCATCAAATAACATATAAATCAGCAATAACTTCTCGTGTATTTTTCAAAAACTTCAATTTCGCCGGCTCGTGTTATTTGTCCCAATTCTTATTCAAGTACTGAATCTCATTCGTATATTCTTTCACACAAATTTTTATTCCTATTATTTCTTATTCGTATACTTTTTTTTTAATATTTTTTTTTCTTTTTAAATTTTGAATATTGTCTTAGTTATAACAATTAAAGTAAAAACACGTTTCATTTAAAATTGAAGATTTAATAGTTTTTCCTATTGTTCACATGCTAGTTTTAAAAAGAATAAAGTATGTGAAAATCCATAACAATTATGGGAATTTTCATGCTGTCAAGTATTTTTATTTAACATTTCTGATCTCCCCCCATAGACGATTTCTCTCGACCACTTAACTGGTTCTTTTTCGGGTGTCATGGTGATTGAAATACTTCAAAATATTTCAAAGGTAAAGATTCATTAACTTCTTAATGAATCGATATTTTAAAAACACATTTTCTAACCACCATTAATTATTTATATCACGTAGTCTCCTTTAAAAGATTTCACCACTAGAATACAGACAGTGAATCTAGTACGGACAGAACAAGAAAAAAAATCTTCCTGCCAATGATAATAAAAATTTATTTGTCTGGTGGTTAGCACCATAAATTCTTTTTCGTAAAATATATGTAAGAGTTAGCAAGCAGAGAAGAAGAAAAAACATCGTAATGCTAATCATGGGTCAAACGCTCATCAATCGATGAACTGAGTCAGAAAACAGTGGAAAGTGCATATCCTAGATATTATTGACTTTCTCGTCATGAAAGACAATTCGAGCTTTGCAATTGCTTTTCACTCAGATGAGCCAATGCGAACCAAGGAACCAGGCGAAATCGTGTAATGATGCTATTTGTCGAGGATCGAGTGAGTTCCGTGATCATCGTGATTCCGTGATTGCCACCAATATAGGTTGATCGAAAGAAAGACGTTCTTTGGCATCAGCTGGAATAGAACCGGGGACCTTTGTGTTCGTAACTTGACCCTGTAACCCTCATAACAAAGTAGTAGAACCTTTCGAATTCAGATAAAAAGCCTAATATAATTCCTGTGTAAATTAAATATCAATTTACACAGTAAATATTATTTCTGAGAAGGAAAGGAGTACCACATAAATTAACGGCCAACTCTCCAAATTTATAGAAATTTCTTAAAGTGTATCTGAAAAAAAATATATTTATTTAAATTTGAATCCTATAAAAGAAATAAGTTTCTTTAGAATATATATCTATTAGATATCTGTTAGACATAAAACATACATCGTCAAAAGAAAACCTTTTTCTTTATCAAATTATTATTTCTTGCTCGAATTGGCACATACATGGATTTTCATTCAGTTTTTAGTCTTGAACTCAGGCAAAAAGCTGACTACAAAGGCATATAATAAAATACGGTGGAGTAATTGTCGAGAGAGTTAATTACTGACTTAATGTGTTTTTTCAACTTAAAAGAAGAAGACAAATATTTCTGAAGATATTGATTGCATCGAAACAAGCTTTCATAATTTACTTTGCTTCCAGAATTATGAAAAAATATGAAATTATTTTTCTTTTCATTTCATTCAGGACAAATTTCTTTCTTATTCTAATTTTAATGATATTAATTATGTATGCCTCAAGCAATAGTAATAGTTAAGAAGAATAGTTAAATTCGCATCCTTAGACGTGGCCAAATATTTTATCCAAAGTTCTAACAAGGTATAATCATTCATTCTTATTATTTTTTTAAACATTGGTTAGAGTTTTATTCTTGTTAATTCAAGTCTTGAAATTAACTATTCCTGTATACGTTTACGTAAACTAAATATGTGAATAAAAAGTACTCCAAATGTTATTCAAAATATATATTGTTCTAAATAAACAAATAAAGCTATTTTAACTTATATTACGTGACCACCTACACTGTTTAAAATTTCTCGAAAAAAATGGTTAACTAACAATTTATTTAATTGTTATTTTACCATATTCAACCAAAACATTCAAATAACCATAAAAACAATGGTATTCAATTGCTTAAATGTAAGAAAAGTCGTTTACTGACTATTTTCAAGAAGTTTATCCGCGCTAACTAGGCCCGCCTTTTGAGTTCCTTGCAGCCCCTTTATTTCTCTCAGTTACTTGCAGGTGTGTACATACTACACTTGAAAGGGCTAATCAGTTAATCTCATGAATGGCTCCCTGGGGACTCGAACACCAGTGTTTCTTCTACTCTTTCAACACATGAGGAATTTCCAGTGTGCTACACTCCCATATTGTTGACCCTTGTTAGAAACACAAAAGTCTAGTATTTAAATCCTCCACGATACGTTGCAACACCAGATTTAAATTATTTAATTCTAATTAAATTACATTCCATAGTTCATTTGACAAAACATAACTCAACCACACTCTTACTCCTTTTTTCCATTAACTAACATAATGCCTAACTCCAATGTCCAGTTAAGTTCTTTCTTACGGTTTTCAAACCATGCTAGTTGTAAATAGTTACAGAACCGTATAGTTTTGTATTCACATCTTTTATCATACCAATTGTAAGTGGTTTTAAAACTGTAAGGGCAAAGATATATTCCTTACTGTAAACTTTGCTATGTAACTGATGTAACTATGTGCTACTTTAACTGATGCTATTAAGGCTTCAGTAATATAATGTTATTTTTCATATTTCTAAATCCACTCAGGAGCTATTATTTTTCATGGTTATTGGTGCATTATGACACACTGCAATTTTTTAACTACAGTAAGCGAAGACATAATGTTTCTGATCCATTATGTTAATCAATCATCTGGTCATTTCAATGAATGCTTTTGAGGTTATGAATAAAAATGATTGACTATTATTATATTTATTGGCATGCCTATTCTGCAGTTAGTCACTCCTTATAATTTGTTAATAGCGTATTTTATATTTATTTTCTACAATTTTATAGCTTTAAACTTAATTGCATTACTTAAAATTTTAAATCCTAATTATATAGATTTTTCAAAATATCATGTAATTGGAGCTCTTATTTATTTCAAATATTCAAAATTAAAATAGACTTATGATTTCTCGAGGTATACTTCACTTTTCTACATTAGAAAAGTAGTTACTATAAAACTTGTTCAAGTTGACCACTTGTGGTGCATTGTTTTAGTGATCAACTTAGGCTAGTGGTCAACTTATAGAGGGGGCGAGTCATTGTTTACTTTTTCATTTCCTATATCATGTTGCTATATATTTAATTCTTTTTTTTTTACTTGACTTAAAAATTTTATTTAGCAAATAACCAAATGAATGTCTTAAGAAATGTGTTTAAACCTGAATGAATTCCAATTTGTTACATATACATAATTCTAATATTTAACTAACTTTTTTAAAAAATTATTTCGTTAGTTATGCATGTGAAGTGTTTTATAAAAATAATTTCTTAAAATATCAGAACACGAAGACATGTAATTTGAAAACTTTAACAAAACAAAATTATTTGAACACTTTAAAATTTATTCTGTTATTACTACACTTACATACCTATCTGCTCACTACTGCAACTGGAAGAGCAACTTTTCAACTAACACACCTGTTTTCAATGAATGAATGAAAGAAATGGTCAAAAGCTGCCCCCCTACAGTTTCCCCAGATGGTCAACTAACAAAAGGGTTTAGATTAGCTTTTTACACTATTTCACCAAACAAGTGAAATTTTAACATACATTGCAAAATGACAGAACATTTTCTGAATTTTTTTTCTGGTCAACTGAGGGTTTTAGAACAGAATTTAATAGTACTCCTAGACAAAATTGACTTATTTCAGTTGTCAACATACAAGATAGACAGGTGGTCCAGTTAAAAAGGTTTTGCTTCTTTATATTATATAGGAAAAATTCCGTTCTTGATAATTGAGGTCAACTTATGCATGTGCCCAACTTATAAGGGTGGTCAACTTGGCAGGTTTCACTGTATTAAATTTCTGTAAGTAAATATGCTTCTTTTGAATAAGTTTTCATTTTGCATTTTATTTTCAGAACCCCACAGTACGTTTCCACCTAGAATCATTGATAGAAAAACCAGCCTGATTGGCAAACAAGGTACTACAGTGGAATTGCCTTGTGCGGCTGAAGGCTATCCCGTTCCCTCCATTCATTGGTTAAAATTTGAAAAGAGTCAAGCTTTAAGATTGGCAAAAAACCAACGTTACGTTCAATTAGGTGGTACGCTCATCATCCGACGGGCTGAACCGGAAGACAGTGGAAAGTACATATGCTACGTGAACAACAGCGTTGCTGATGAAAGAGTTCATACAGAGTTGTTAATTGCAGGTAAATATATTTTGTTAACCCTGAAAATAAAATTAAAAAGAAATTCATAAAAGGCATGGAAAGATGTTACCTGTTTCAAAACTTCATTCGCTTCAAAAACATGCTAATCGGAAATAACAGTTGCTCAAAAATTGGAGCTTCTCATTCACCTCTAGGAAGTCTTGAAAATGGGAGTCTATTTCCGATTTTTATGTTTTTGAAGCGAAAGAAGCTTTTAAACAATTAAATGCATAGTTTATTTGTTGATTATAAAAACCATATCTGTAGCATTTCTTTTCACAAATAATTATTTGTTGATTTAATACGCATTTGGTTATAGCTAATTTAAAAGGCGTAATTTCCATTGCTTTTTGTTCTCAAAACGCAATATTTTCCATAAAGCTAAGGATTAGAGAAAAAAATATTATTCTTAGATTGTCTAATTAGACCAAAGGTCGGATGTAGACTTTTTCCTAGACCCAAAAACTTGGATTGAACACTGCTTCAGAATCTAGTACACTGTATAAAAATGAAACTGAAATGTCATGAAACATCCTTCGTTTTTGACGAAACCGTTTCCTGGTTTATAATCCAAAAATTACATGAAAGTGGTGAAATAACTATCGTTACTTCTTTGAGAAATCAAATTTCACCGAAATTAAAGAAAATTTCGATTTTTTTTTTCAACAAAAAAAAATTTGCGTGCCTAATGTATCTAACTTCTCTGATAATTACTTCAACGTGGGCACCACACAAGTGGAACAAAACAACCAGAACAAATCGATAGACTACACCCATGTCCGAAGCGGAATTAGAATCCCGAATATTCCTTGTACGAAGAAAAAACTCCCGAATAACTCCTTGACCAACGGTCGGCTTAATCCGTCACATTATTTTCGATTGTCTGATCTTTTAGTTTAGTCATTCTAGTTAACAATCTCCCACAATGCGCTACGACGAGATTTCAAGTTGAGGAAATATTTTCGTCATATATTTAAGAGTTCACGTGTCTTTACAAATCACGCGATTTCTTTACGACAGGATTCTCAAAATTAATAAAATACTGCTCAAGGATTCTTTAATCGTCAAAAGTAAGAGTTTTATTTCTGATAGTTCCATGAGGCATCAGAATATGAAAAGGAAGCTAGTCTGATTCTTATAAATTTAGACTTAGTCAAAAACATGTTCTAGACTGATCCGAGATCTAAAGATTATAATTTTAGATTGTTCCAAAATCCAAGATGCCTCAGATTAAAGGAACTAAAAGTGATAGTAAAAAAAGAAGGAATAAGAAAATAATGTCTGCAGCAAATTTAATTTTAAAATTTCAAAGCTATCTCAAAAAGTTTATTTTTTTATTGGATTCTAAGAACATAGTTTTAAAATACAAATAATTTACTTTTCTATATACTCTAAATATTTGTTCAATATACTATGCATTTTGTTTCCAAAAATTTATTAAAAAAAGATTTAGTAAATTTTTATCTCAAACATCGAATCCAACAATCGATTTCCAACAATATAAATTACTATATCTTTATTCTTAAAATCAATATTTGTTTTCATATACTTTTTAAAAGCAAATATTTAATTAGAAATATAAAATATTTGCGTGTCTACGTCTTCATAACGATGTATTAACTAATTAACTTCTTAATTACCTTTTCTAATTGGAAACAAAATTATTTGCCTTCGGGGACTTCAGGTTAAAATCCGACGAAATTTTGTCATTGACTGTAATTTACTTTTTTAATTAAAATTCCTCACTGTATCAACTTCAAATCTCGTAATTTTAAATATACTCCACAAGAGCATAAAAGTAAATTTATTTAAGATATTATTTCTTTCCACTGAAAATATTTTCTAAGCATATAATTAGCACATGTATTTTAAAATCTTTTTCGAGAAGTTAACTATTTAAAAAATATCTTTGAAACATACGCCCTAGCACATCAGTAAATAAAGATTTGAAAAATATTATAATCACTTAAATGATTTAATACCTTTAATATTTGATTAAAATAAGTCCCAATGCATAATAAATTAATGAGTTTAAATGCATTTACGTAATGCAGTAATTTATCCGTTTATGAAATACTATATAAACCAAATCTTGAGTAACGAATAAGAAAAGAATTTATCATTATCTACATTTGATAGAATTTGTAGTTTCATTTGTATTTCTTTCCACTGAAAATATTTTCTAAGCATGTAATTAGTACATTTTAGCACAGAGGATTTCTGATTATCTACATTTGTTAGAATTCATATTTTTAAATAGCTAAATAAACATACTACTATTATTTGCTAAAATATCGTTATTGTTTATATCGGCAAATTTTATTTAAAAATCAACAAAATCAACATTAATCTAAATAAAAGATTTTAAATGACTCACTGTTAAAAATTTCACAGAAAAAAATTGAAAAATAAAAATTTATACACTTGTTATTTTACATTATTCAAGCAAAACAGTAAAAAAACCATAAAAAAAAAGATGGTAATCAAATGGTTAACGACGAGAAAAATTGAATAATATTTTTTATCTCCTAATGCGATTAAAAAACCAGAATTTTATCCACACCAACTAATCCCACCTTCGTAAACCAACTTATTCCCTTTCAGCTGTATATACAATGCAGCTGAGAGGGATTATCTGTAAATTCCATAACTACCTGGACGGAGGCTCAAATCTTAATGTTGACACCGCAATTTTTCTTCCATTCCTTCAACACAAGAAAAGATTTCAGTGCCCTGCACTCGCCAACTGGTGACCCTGAACTGTAACATAAAAGTCTAGTAATTCAATCTTTAACCTTAGATTTACACCACTAGATTAACTAAGAAAATTACAATTCATGGTTAGTTTGACAAAACACAACACAAACACATCCTAACTCCAATATCCATTACCTGACGTAATGCCTAACTCCAATGCCCAGCTAAAAATCTTTTTTACGGTTTTGAAACCATGCTAGTTGTAAATGATTACAGAAATGTATAGTTTTTCTATAACAGTTTTTTAACCATTTTTATAAACGGTTTTAAGTCCGTAAAGGCAAAGAAATATTCCTGTAAGTTTTAAGGTAAGTCAAAGAAATATACTGTAAGTTTTATGGTTAAGTTTATTATTAGACTGCTATCGGTTGTTTTATCGTAATTTTAGAAAGAAAATTCTAACAGTGCTCGGTTGGACTTAAAATAAGATTTTTTAAATGATATGTATTTATTCTCAAGCAAATTTCAGATATTTAAATAGTTCTTTGAGATAAAAATGCTTAAAAAAAAACATATAATTTAGTATTGATTAAGAATTTTGATTCCTTACTGTTTAAATTCTAAGTTTCTCTAATATCTTGTTGTAAATATATGAATATATAAATTATAAGAAATATATGAGTAACATATGAATTATATGAAATATTAATTTAATATACAGTTTTTAAAATTGTTTTTTTTTCATATTAAATGTATCGCAAACAGCGCTATTTAGCAGATATTGTGCATTAAATTATACCATTAGCATTGAGTAATTACATAGTATAATTAGTAATAATATAGCTCTTCTATTTTGTATATTCATTAATTTCAAGAATTTCAGGTCAATTCAATTCTTCTGTATCATGTATGCTCATATTCCATAAAGTTATTCAAATTAACTAGTATATTTAAATCCAAATAAACTATACCATACCATTTTCAAAACAATTAATATGTTTTGTACGAAAAAAAAACATTTAATTGATTATAATGAATACATTTTAAAGAGATATTTGTAAATTTCTTTCATTCCAGATTGTATCGCTTTTTTGTATCATAATAAAAAATTTTGGCGTAATGTAATTTTTGATAATAAAAATAATATAACTTGGTTATTTTGATTCTTCTAATCATTGCGTCGTTGAATGAAATATAAAATTTCTATTTTGGTACTGTTTCTCCTTCTTTCACAATAAATTTATTATTTAATTAATGAAATTATATTAATAACTCACAGACATAAAAATCGTTAAACTTATGTCATTCATATTGTAAGTTAACTTTTTTGATTGCATCAAAAAATTTGCTTATTGAGCAAAGAACGAAAACAAAAGAATATTTTTCTGAATCATTCAGCGATATAGACTATTCCATGCTTTATATATATATATATATATATATATATATATATATATATATATATATATATATATATATATATATATATATATATATATATATATATATATATATATATATATATATATATATATGTATATATATATATATATATATATATATATATATATATATATATATATATATATATATATATATATATATATATATATATATATATATATATATATATATACATATGTATATATATATATATATATATATATACATATATATTTCATTTTTCTAAAAAAATACTTTTCTCATTATTATCAATGAAGTTTAAAGCTTTCAGTGGTTTGAGGGGCCGACAATAAATTGAAAATTGTGTTTTGAACACTCCTTGACAAAACATGTAGCAATTAATTTGTAACTTGTAAGAATTATTTCGGTTATTAGATGCGATAAATGTACAAAATTTCGTAAACCAAACATAAATATTTATGGATATATGCACATTTTTTTACAAAAAACTAACTATAACACAAAACTATTCATTGAATAGTTGCAATTTAATTAATGTCTGTCTAAATTAAGCAAATTGTTGTGTAACAATTTAAAATTAATTACAAAAATATTTCTTTAAAATTTGAGAAAATTTGTTAAACAGCGCATGATAAGACGAAGTAGTTTTCTTACTTTTTGTTAATTTTATTTGACTATCAAAAAAGAATTTAATTAGAATGTCTTTAGAATTCAAAAGTTTCAAGCAATTTTCTAAGCAGTTTTTGTACTTTTTAAAAAAAGGTTTTCAGTAATAGGGTGTTTTCTACAAATTTCATTTTGTACCATTCAACATTTAGACATATTCCACATTTCCTTCATCATTTAGACATATTCAACATAACAACAGATTTATTAAAAATGACAACAGTATTGTTGGGTATCCCCATAAAAGTATCTTTTCTTTGGCATGTTCATTACCTTGCATAACCACATTTTGATGTATGAAACATTTATTCTAAGGTATTAACAATTGTTTTTTTAATTTTGCCTTATGATACAAAATAATATTTGTCCCCCTTATCTAGTGTGATTTTTCTTTAAAAAGTAAAAACTGATAATATAAATATTTTAAGAGGAAATAAAATAAGTTATAGCTTCATACGAAAATAATTAAACGTATCGGCACAGCCACAGCAAAAAAAAATCGTTAACACGAAGTGGCAAACTAAATAACAACAGAAAATAGCAAATTAACTATCAAAAATGAAGAATATTAAAAAGAAATTAAAGCGGAAAGTCCTAAAAAAACATTAATAAAGATTTGTTCAGATATATACAATTAAGGATCTGGCCATTACCCGGTCTCAGAAAAATATTCAAAATTCCAAAAATCATCTTGCTTCGTTAAAAAAGAAATCAATATTTCTGACAAAGAGGTTTATCTCGAATCATAATTTACTCAACTCCCCTAAAATATACTCAATATATTAAACTCCCTGATAACTCATCAAAATCTTAAACAATCGGGTGCCAATAATTCATCGTTGTTTTAAACCTAAACGAATATGTCTTTAGTATAAGCAACTATCTCCAATGTAATAAATAAATAATAAGCGAAAATGAAATTTTTGGTCGAAAAAGAACTACGAAGATGAATGGATGAATGTAAAAAGCAAGCTCAAAATAACAATATTACGGAAACGAAATTAGAAAACACAGAAAAAAATTTTTTTTATTGTAGGTGTAATCGAAAAAATTTATTTAAAGAAGGAATTGTGAAGAAATGTAATTTTCTGAAGAAATGTTTACATTATTTTTCGATTTTGGAAAATAATTACAAATTCTACTGCGTTTAAGTAAAAAAAAAAATTAAATGAAATATGTGACTAATAATACGCTGTAGTATTTTTATTGTAAAATGACAGTAAAATAACCGGCAGCAGTTTGTTCATTCAATTAACTAAAAATTTTACGGTTAGGAACATTATTTTCATCTTTATGGTTTTAATACCACTTACAACTATAATGGTTTCAGAACCGTTTCTTTTCATTAGGTAAGGGCAAGGGAGTTAAATCTTTCATGAGGTAATGAACTGTAGAGTTAAGTTGAGATGGTTGAGTTGTGTTTCGTGAAATGAACCGTTGAAAAGGCATGATTAATTGTTTTTCTGGTGGTGCCATCTATCGTACAGAGTGGGACATACTAGACTTTTGATGTTAAGCAGCTCTCTTCTGTTGCTATTTGTGCGTAAATGAAAGAATCGTATTCTAATAGTTCTGGTTCAACAATTAAAGACTGCCGAACAATAGAAATTCTTTATATGTTGAAGGAATGAAAGAAACATAGAGGTGTCAATGATAGGATACAACTCGCGCTCAGTCAATCATGACATTCACAGATTTACCCTCTCGGCTATAATGTGTGCTTATCTGCAAGGAATTACATGGTTTCATAAGGTGAGTCTAGCTGGCACGAATACAATTATGTTTGTTTAACTGCGTAAGATGAAAACAGTCAGTAAATGTTTTTTTCTTGCAGTTAATAGTTTGAATTCCTTTTTTTTTTAGATTATTAGGCCGTTTTGATTAAATATGGTATAAAAACAATTGATTAAAATGTTAGTTTTCCATCTTACGAGAAATTTCGAATACTTGTTCAGATATTTATAGCATAATAAAAGATAACATCTAACATTCCTACAGTAGTTTTAAAAAAAAATCTCAAAACTGACATATATCTCAAACATCACAGCATCAAATTAAAAGTTATCGATGTTATTAATCATAATATATCAAATAATTTATATGTTTACTACTCTTACAATGAGCGGTAATCGGTTAAAATGAAAGTCCGAAAGTATTATGCGGTCAAAATATTTCTAACTTTAATTTCGAATCTTTCAGAATCGTCTTTTTAGAATTGTTATTTCTTTTACCGCAAATAATAGATTCAAATGACTTTATTGTAATTATTTATACGAAGAACGTTTCCCTGACAAATATTATAAAGAAACAATTATTCTCTTCTGGAATTAATTTCAGAACTTGAAATTAAATTGATTGATTATCTCAACATTTGAACTTTAAATCAATAAATTACAAAAAGCAAACAAAAGAATCATAAAAATCATTTAATGCAAAGATTAAAGAAGTATCTTTAATCGAAACACTATAAGCTTTAAAATAATGACGAAAATGCTTGAAATGATCATGGAAAAAAAAAGGAAATTTTAATTGAATTCCTTTTAATTCACGTCAGAAAATAACCACCGAATCTTAAACTGTCGTGAAAAGAATAGAAGAATCTTAGAAAATCAATCAAAATCTTTTGTTTAAAATGATATTTTTTTTTTTTTAATTTTTCTTACTCGACTTGAAACAAATACCGTAAAAATAATTTTAAAATTTACTGATATGATTTCAATATCTATAAGTAGGACTGTATTTTTTATACAGTAGTATTTTTTCTTTTATTTAGAATTAACGAAATATGTTTTTAGTAAAATAATTGATATCATTGTTGTGGAATATAAAAAACAATTCCGGAAGAAGTTACTTTATATAATTTCTTCTTTATAAGTTGACCACTTATCTAAGTATTGATCCAATAATAAACGAATATTGTAAAATAAATATTACTGTTCTTATGAATTCTGATGTTTAAATTCAGAAAAACTGCATGTGTTTAAATTTTTTAAAAAAATGAAGTGTATTTTAAATTATTTAGAAACTGATGTGAAGATATATTTTGAGTAACCGTAAGGAAAACGCCATTAAAAGAAGAAATTAAAAAATACATACTAAAAGGAATTTAAAAAAAAAACATAAATAAATCAAACTTAAGAAAAGAATTTAAATTTAGGAAAATGTTAAACAATTTAAGTGTAAAAAAAGTTATTGTGTGGTATATAATTTAATAAATATTTCAGTAAAGTAATTTTTTAGTGATCATTTTCTACTTTAAACCAGGTTTAAAACTAACTAAATAAATAACTAATTTAAAACTATTTGAATTGTTTAAAACAGTTTAATTTTATTACATTTAAACCTGTTTAAAATCTACTTAATTTTTGCTTTATTTTCGCGAAAGGAGAATTAAAAATTCTTGTATACTTGTACTTGTATACTTGTATCAGTTGTTTGCTACAGCATCAGCTCTGAATCAACTCATCTCACCATCAGCTCCTGCATTAACTCATCTCAGCATCAGCTCTGCATTAACTCATCTCACCATTAGCTTGGCCATGCTATCATTTCCAATAACTATTTTACAGCTTTTAAATTTCATCGAATTCCTAAAATTATATATACTTCTTTTCTTAGCAAAAATAATCCTTAACTTATCTTCATAAGTACACTGAGAAAACTATGATTAAAAACTATGAATTACGGTTAAAAATACCTGAGTGCAGCATCTGTATAACCCATTTTACCGCAAGATCTATATTTACCGTAAAAATTTATTTTTACCCTAAAATATTACACCTTAATTTTTAGAGTGATAATTATTTATTTACAATAATTCAATGATTTTACAGTATTACTATAAAAATTAGAGTATCACATATTTCTTGTTCCATAAATCTTTACTATAAAAATATATTTTACCATAAAAAGTTTTGACCCTCAAGGTGCCAGTATTTTCACTATAATTTTTTACTTTGCAAATACTGTTTAGATAAAATTAAATTGTAAACACAGAGCTTATTCAATTGAATGTCATCATGGAAGATCAAAGATTGCTATAAATATGCAAAACTTATTAAATTTTATTCTCCCAATAATTTAAGAAAACCTAACACAATTTCATAAATAACCAATTTTTTGTGGAATAGTTAAACAAAGAATTTCTGCCAATCAGGATTGAGGATTGTTTTGCTCATTTTTTGTTTAGAAGCTTGAGCTAAGAGATCGGAGGAATGGACCTTCAGTTTTATATTATTGTCCTTCGTTATTATTGCTTCGTTATAAACAATACTTTTTAAAATTTTAAATAGTTAAATATATATTTCTGGGGTTAAAGCACATACTTATTACTCATTAAGTAGTCTTTTTTTTTATTTATATTATATCTAAACTGTCTAATGTTTCAGCTCCTCTAAAAGTAAGCGTTACTCCCAAGCAAGTCAAAGTAGAAGAAGGAGAATCGATAATATTCAATTGTTCCATTAAAGGCCATCCAATCCACTCTGTGACGTGGGTTAAGAACTTGAACCCAATTGTTGCCAACAGCAGAATCAGATACTTATCCCGAGATCTTCTTCAAGTAGCTCCAATAGTTAGAGAGGACAAGGGCATGTATCAGTGCTTCGTTACCAATGATTTTGGAATGTCTCAGGGCTCTGCTGAATTAAATCTTGGTGGTAAGTGTTCAAATGATACGTCTCTAGTTACTTAAAATTGCTTTAAAATATTGAAAAAAATCTAACTGCAGTAATTATTAGAATAAATTACAACTACAAATTGATCTTTTACTTACAAGAAAAGTTTAAGAAACTAAACTGAATTTCAAACCGTCAAATGCGATGCTTTAACTATAGATATAAATCAGAAGAAACTAAATCAATATTATCGAAAATAGAAAGCTATTTTTTCTGCGTTAGAAAATAATTGCATTTATTGCACTATAAAGGTTTCAAATTGATTATAGTTTTTACTTATTAATGGTTGTCAGGTTTCCTTTAAAAAACCAAAAACTCTAAGTAAAAGGAATTCACTCAATTACGCTTTGATATATTTTTAATATAAAACTCCTTACATTCACAGAATGTTATCACCATTGTTGAACAGCCGATCCATATTGAATTTACAGCTTACAATGTTCTACTTAATGTGTAATCGTAATAATTATTTAGAAGGAAAACAATTGAAAACTTACATCAATATTTTATTTTATAACTGGCGTTGAAGAGTAGACAAAATAATGAGTTAATGATCAACGTTGAACTCCATAGCTTTGTAATTATATGAACTCCATAGCTTTGTATCAATATTTTATTTTATAACTGGTGTTGAACAGTAGACAAAATAAGGAGTTTAAGATCAACGTTGAACTCCATAACTTTGTAATTATATGAACTCCATAGCTTTGTATCAATATTTTATTTTATAACTGGCATTGAACAGTAGACAAAATAATGAGTTTATGATCAACGTTGAACTACATGGCTTTGTAATTATATGAGCTCCATAGCTTTGTATCAATATTTTATTTTATAACTGGCATTGAACAGTAGACAAAATAATGAGTTTATGATCAACGTTGAACTCCATAGCTTTGTAATTTTTATTCCAACACAGAATCAAGCATTGGAGCAAACTATCCTTTGTGGACGATTTTTGATGAAACTAACACACATTTGCATTACAAGGAAAAGAAAACAACGAAAACCTCTCACAGTTAGCCTGCCAGCCCCCACTGGGATTTAAACTTGATCACCTCAATGGGAGACGAACACTCTATCCCCTGAACCACTATGACTCGAAACCCAGGATTTTCATTTTATAGCCGGAATTGAACAGGTCACCCAATTCTGAGTTTGCGATTATTAATGTTCAACTACGTCCAATTCAGAAAGCTAGGGAACTCCTGGATTAAGCATTGGGGTCCGTGGAAGACCTTTTTGATAGAATTAACCCACATTCGCTATACATGTGAAGGAAAAACACAAAAATCTCCCACGTTAGACCGACGGGAAGGGTTAGAATATTTTACGTCACTGTGGTCATTGCAAACCAATAGCAGAATCCGCCGAACGCACTATTCCTATTGGGACAAACTCACCTTTGTAAGAAACTTTTAAAGAAACTAACCCACATTTTTGTTTCATAACGAAGAAAACTTTGAGGGATCTAGGTGACGCCAAATACCACTTTACAAACTTACTTCTAATTATAAAATCTGCAATAATTTCTATGATACTTAAGTAATTAATTACTCGTGAATTGTCGGATATCCAAACCTAATTATAATTTTGTAAGCAAAATGAAAAAAAAATCAATAATTTCTTGATATTATTGTTCTATTTTTTAATAAATTCTATATTTTTACGTTATAAATAAAACCATTTTTATTAAATGATTTTTTATTTTAATTAAAATAATATAAATAAACTTTTAAATAAATTTGCTAAGAATACAGTATTTATTCAACTCAAAAATGTTTTCAGTCATTTGAAATTCTCTGAAATAGCACACTAATTTGGACTAAATTACACTAATTTGCATCCATTCATATTTTTAAATATTTTTATACCGAATATAAAGAGGAACAGTTTGCTCTGTTTTGCAAATATTAACCTTTTTTTCGCATTTAAAATATTTAATTCCGAAATCTTCAGTTTAAAACGCTTAATTATATCAATGGAACAAACTCCAAACAAATATTAGCCTGACTTAATTGGAAAGCACACTTTATTTAAAAAAAAACAATCACAAAATTTTTGAGAACAATTTAATTAAATTTCAGAAATTTTAGAATAAAAACCATATTTATTTATTGGCAAATAATTTTAGCCTATACATCATAGATAGTTAATAAATATGATGTACTTTCTGAGATAAATTACATCGTGTACATAAAATGGAAATTAGAATAAATAGATACCACCGTGGTAATCAAATACATATTAATAATATTGCAAATTTAGGAAGTTAAAATATTATTTGAAAAATGAGGTATATTCCTTCTGGAGATTTATTTCATTCTTAGGGTATTTATTTAATTAGATTGATTCAGAGATTTTACAGTAGTCATTTCTGAAACTTGACGGATAAACGGATGGTAAAAACGGATTTTGCCGTATAAAGTAAATGCAGAGTGCTGATATTGTTTGCACAAAAGCATCGTGGCATATTTGCGAGATGTAAAAATTTTCTCTATTTCTCTATTCTATTCTATATTTTCTCCTAGGCAGAAATTTTCTCTATTAATTTTATTAAGTAAAAGTAATAAGCTTTAAAGAGTAAAGAAAAATAATTTAATTGCGAATTCCTACGTGAAACACTATAACTATTACCTTTTTTCAGTTATGATAGACACATGTGTAACATATTTCAACATTATTATTATGTAATAGACATAGTATTATGTAAACAATCAAAAACTATAGGCCAAAATTAATATAGATTTATATGTAAAAGATAAATATGCAGTGAACTACTGTTGTAAAAATTGTGCAATAAATTAAATCCGATGCCTGAATGTTGCATATAATGAATTAGTATAATCTTTTAGCAAGACTTGTTAAATTTTAAATATCATGAAACAATGGAACGACAATGAAGGGGAGTAAATGTAATTAATATTAATTACAAAATTATATTTGAAAAAGACATATGTTTATATACACTTGTTATAAACATGTGTTTAACATAGGACATCTATCTTACAAAATATTAGCAATTCCACAACTGCTACTAAAAATAAAATAAAAAGTGTTATAGAAGGAAAAATTATTGCAGCTATTATAGTTTAAAATTAAATAATTTGAAGTAAAAGTACTTAGTCTGCATTATTTATGTATCTTTTTTATTTTTTTTAAAACTTCTTCAATTGTTTAACTAATAGTTGCTTTATAATTGGAGAAAATAGAATTATTGAAGATAAATATGCTATGAAAAGAACAATGAATGCCTTTATTTGAACAGATTGCCTAAAACAGAATTAAGTAACAGAATTGAGAAAGTTATCGTAACTTGGATACAGAATTAATATTTATATCCTGTATATTTCGCAGCGCATCATTATTTGACATTAGTAATCGTATCATTAAATTGATTGAATATTTTTTTCTTTTTTTTTTACTTATCTTTCTCAACTTTCAAATTTATAATTTTAGCTTGCAATAAGATTATCAATAAATATCAATGATATCTTTAAATATATTAAAGAACAGAAAAAAATTCCTTTGCATACTGGATTTTAAAAGCTGTTAAACGGAAAAATGCATTCATGATATCTATGAAGATTTAAACAAAAATAATAATTTAAGTCTTTTTTTTAAATGGATAAAAAAAATATTTCCTTAAAGAAAATAACAATGAAAATAATGTGTCAAAATACTTAATTTTGCTACTTAATTTTTTTCGTTTCTGTTTAAAACAATAAACATTTACTTAAATAACTAAATAAAAGTATTATTAAACTGCTTAGATGATAAACTCCATTATATCTGAAATTAATAGATTATGTTTAAGTCCATTTAAAACTCAAAGTTAATGCATATCGGCATTTGAGATAAGCAGGTAGTTTAATCTTTATGCATCCGAAGATTGGTCAAACAATATGAGGAGTCTAACAAGCACATGGAATTTAAAATGAACTATAAGCCAATCATTAAGGATAATAATCAAGTATTTCAAAAGTAAAATCCATTTGTATTTAAAATTTCATTAACTTTTATTACATTCTAATAAAATTAATACGATTCTTAAAACATAAATATGATTTTAAAAATCTATTTCCTGTAAACTAAATGCATTATCAGCAAGTATATAAACAGGTGCCAACAAAAAAATACCTATATTTATTCGGTATTATTCACTATTCATTTGATTTCAGTATTATTAAGTGTTATTTAATTTCTGTGAGATATAATCTATGAAAGGTTTTTTTTTTTCAGTTTTCAGAGATTTGTTAAATTAACAAAGCAAAAAAAAATTAACCTAGTAAAACAATATCTTACTTTTTATGAACTGAGTGGGTTTAATTTGACCACAGCTGAGCATATCGTAATGTGTATAATAATCTGTGTTTATATAAATGAATGCTAAAACTATTTTCTGGGAAATATGATTTTAAAAACCTATTTCCTGTAAATGAAATGCATCAACAGGCGTCAACAAAATAAGCCTATATTTGTTTGGTATTATTCAGTTTTCATTTGATTTCAGTATTATTAAGTGTTATTTAATTTGCGAAGTATAATCTATGAAAGGTTTTTTTCCCCAGTTTTCAGAGATTTGTTAAATTAACAAAGCAAAAAAAATTAACCCAGTAAAAAATATCTTACTTTTTATGAACTGAGTGGGTTTAATTTGACCACAGCTGAGCATATCGTAATGTGTATAATAATTTGTGTTTATATAAATGAGAATTATCACAATGAGAATTGTCACACTGTTTATCATACTATACTAATAGTGTTCAATCATAAGTTAAAGAGGATTGCCAGAGTCACCTGAGGTCTCAACCATCATGTTCTAAGAAAGATCTACCTCCAGGCAGCAACCAAGAGAATCATCGTCTATGTGGCCTGTGTCTGGTTTAGAAACACAGTCAAAATAAGAGAAAAACTCAAATCAATTCAAAGAATTCCGCTTATAACCATTACCAAATCGTATAGGACTGTCAGTACTGATGCACTCCAGATACTGGCCAGGGTAAAACCAATCTACTATAAAATCATTGACGAGATCTACATTAAAAGAAATACCTGGAAATGAAGGATAGAAGGTATCAATCGGCTTGAAAATCATATGTACTTTCCTGATCACCTCTTACTACCTCCCAAACTGGTTCACCCCTCAAACTCACTCGCGTTGCCCTGGGGGAAATTTCTTCCAACTAATCATGGCATTGAAATCTTCACAGATGGGCCGAGAATTCAAACCGAAGACAATGGCAGACTTATAAATAAAACTGCATATGGTGTTGTAATGAAGGTAAATGGCAAAACCATCAGTACCATCTCGGCGCGTCTAAGTAACAAAAGCAATATTTATCTGGCTGAGCTCCTTGCGATCCAGTCAGCGCGCCAATGACTTAAAAATCAGGGTTCTCCAATAGCAAGCATTTACACAAAATATCTTCACTCATGAGCCTGGAGAACCCACGTAAACATCTCAAACTTATAGAAGACACCAAAGCCATGTGGAGTAGTAATTATAATACAAATTAGATTAAGGCACACTCAGGCATTAAAGGGAATGAAGAGACTGACTGGGTTGCTAAGGAAGCCACTAAGCTTGGCCAGATAGATTTTGAGATCCCAGGTGAAAAATGTCAAATTAAATTTTATATTAAGAAAATCACTATTAACCGCTCGAGAGATGACTGGATGTCTAGTGACGAGGGACAAACCTATAAATTTTTTAAAGAACCTAGCATAAAGTGCCTGCAGGCCAATTTTTAACAGTTCCTTACTGGCCACGGAGTGTTTGGGACCTATCAATAAAAATATTTCAGGAAATCAGCTTCATGCAATCACTGTGGAGTGAGACAAGACATTAAACATTGAATTAAGCACTGTCCAAGATTCCGAGCACTTCGTGGAACCCTTATTAACTACGAAGAGGAACACCAATTCTTTGCTATATTGGCCTGCGGGAAAATTTTGATTCAAAATATAAACCAAACCCTCTAGGACTTTTTAACCCCTGATCAACTGACCCCAGTCATGAACCAACAATAGAACATGTCATCGTTATTTTATACTGATCAACTTTTAGCCTTACATTTTGAAATTTTATCTACTTTTAATTTTAGACTTCATCGACTTCTATTCAGACTTTTACTTTTAGACATTTACATTTAGGACTTTTAGCTCTCATTGATTTTAGTTTGGTGATTTTATTTTCATCTCTTGTTTCCTATTATTATAATCATTTAATTCTCGACGTTTACACCGGCACTATTGGCTTTCATTGCCTTTAAAACATGCTTTTAATTGTCAAAAGTTTTAGTTAGTTCACTTTTAACTGATAACCACCACTGTCATTAGGCAGAATTTTACTGTAATTTTAGTTTTGAGAGAATTTTTTTTAATGTAATAATTTATTTTTTATCTCCGTATGCCCCCCTGGGGTGGGTCGGAGTTCAACTTATCTTACTACACTAATAATAAAGGAATCAATATTTTATTTTGAAATTATATAACTGTGAAACGTTAAGATTGAGGAATTAGCCATTCCTACAAAATATGAATTTATGTTAAACATTTATGGTCTAGAATTTTTTTCACAATGGTATGTACATCAGTGCAAAAATTTGTTTTTGCATCGATAATCCTAAGGCTCTTCAGTTGATCCCACAGACCAACAAAACTTTAACTGAAAAATTCAATGAGATTTATGAAACAATTCATATAGAATTTCAATACTTACGTTTCTATACTCTGTCAAACTTTTAACACTCACGCAAATATACAAATATATATTTCAATTTTTCAGATGACCCACCCGTATTGGCGTATACTTTCCCTGAACAGACACTCGAACCTGGTTCCTTCCTGTCATTGAAATGTACAGCCACAGGAACTCCACTACCACAAATCACGTGGTCTCTGGATGGATTCCCAGTCACCGAAGGAATTCGTACAAGAGTTGGGGATTTTGTTACCAGTGATGGATTTGTAAACAGTTTTGTAAACATCACACGACTGCAGCCTGAGGATGGAGGAACGTATGAATGTTTAGGGTCGAATGATATAGCAACCGTTGGACATTCTGCTAGACTAAACGTCTACGGACCGCCGTTTGTAAAACCTATGAGAAACATATCCGTCCTTGCGGGTAGTAATTTAGTGATAAAATGTCCGGTTTCGGGATATCCTATAGAGAAAATTCTTTGGGAGAAAGGTTCGTAATATTTCTTATTTTAGTTAATTATTAGTTTTTATTTTTCATTTTAGTTTTTATTTTAGTTAACCGTGCATAATTCTAACCATTATTTGAAGATACAATATTAATAATGTATCGCAATGTTTAAATACAATATTAGATTATGTAATGGAAAATATAGATACACAAAAAGGTAAATAAAAAAAAAACATTTTATTTTATAAACAGTTTAAAAAAAGATATTGATCACAATTGTTATTTATCTTATGACGATGCAAATGGATGGCAAACCATTCAATTAACAAATTAGTTTCTAAATATTGAGTCGAATATGACAACTTATTCAACTAATGAAAAGTAACTTTTTTTCAAATATTGCATAAAACAACACATCCAATTACATATATGTTAAGTAAATAGCACAAAATTTCGTATAATGAAATAATATTTTACTGTCAATTAATTTTAACAAAATATGAATTGCTTTTAATTTAATCAATGAAAAACTATTGTCAGAAATTCGTCCTTTATCATGTAATTGGGTAAAAATAGTTAATATTGAAATAAAACTCATGTTGTTTCATTTTTCAATCATCAAGATGTTTAAATTAAATAAACAGTTGTTTGATTTTTTTTAATACACATCTTATACAAAATAATACAATGTTTATTTTTTTCCATCTTTTCGAAAAACGTATAATTAAAATTTTCTTTTGAAAGCAGATTAAGTCCTAATGAGTTAAATTAATAATGAATAGCATTTAATTATGCTTTAGTTTAAAAACAAAAAAAAAGACAAATTACATAACTGTAGCTATTTTTAGCTATTGCGAAAACAAGTAAACAAATTCGTAAATATGCGTCATTAAAAGCTTTTGTTTTGATAAAAAAATTATAACAAACAAAATAAAAAGTTAAGAAAAACAATAATTCTTTCTTTCACACTAAATTTTGTTTTTCTATTGTTGTAACTATATTAGCCAGCTATGGTGAAGGATGAATAAAGCACAAAACATTGACGGAAATCCATTGTATGATTTTTGTGAAATACATTCAAAAATAAACTTTCTCATATTCAACTACAGCTTGTTTAATACGCAATAAATAAATCTATGAAATTAATAGAAACTTTTACAAAATACTGCAATGTAACACATTACAGACGTAAATGTTTAACACATCATCGAGATGTTAAATAAAGATTTCTTAATTAGTACAATATTAATTTAGTGGCAAAGTATTTGTAAAGGGACTATTATTTAATTTTCTTGCAGTTTCTTTTTACTTTATTTTATTTCTTCATTCATATTTCGTAACTAACGGTAATTTAACGAGTATATTCGCAAGATGCATATCGTTATTTATGAAATTTTTCACTTCATTATTTAAAATCATTATTTCCATTATAATCATAATCATTACTTCATTATTTCCCTTCATTATTAAATTAATTTAAAACATTTATTGCTTTAGAAAATTGATTTTATGAATATTTCTCCAAAATCTTATAAAACATGTAGTATTGAAATATTTCTTAAACAAACCTTCGGTTAAAGCAAAGTGACATGAATCAAAACTGAATAACACTTAATTGTATTAAAAACTGCAACACTTAATTATATTAAAAACTACCTAATTAAGCACATTAAAACATCGTAAAAAGCAAGAAAATAAGCAAAATAATAACTAGTATATAACAAGAAAATAAAATAGTATATAATTAATAAAAATCTAATCAAGATTATTTTTAATTATTTTTAACAGCACGCTGGGCATTAAATGATTAATTTAGTGGGTTCTCCTAATTAAGATGTTACGTAATATTAAGATACACGTATTCTTAGGAGATAAAAAAAGTTAGGATATAACTTTACTACAGTTATTTAATTATTACCAGGAGATACATTTAATACCATATTATTTTATAAATAAAATAGTATAATTATTATACTATTTTATTTATAAAATAATACTATTAATAGTATTATATTATATATTACTATTAATAGTATTAATAGTAATATATTTTATAAATAAAATAAAATAGTATATAATAAATAAAAATCTAATCAAGATTATTTTTAATTATTTTTAACAGCACGCTGGGCATTAAATGATTAATTTAGTGGGTTCTCCTAATTAAGATGTTACGTAATATTAAGATACACGTATTCTTAGGAGATAAAAAAAGTTAGGATATAACTTTACTACAGTTATTTAATTATTACCAGGAGATACATTTAATACCATATTATTTTATAAATAAAATAGTATAATTATTATACTATTTTATTTATAAAATAATACTATTAATAGTATTATATTATATATTACTATTAATAGTATTAATAGTAATATATTTTATAAATAAAATAAAATAGTATATAATTAATAAAAATCTAATCAAGATTATTTTCAATTATTTTTAACAGCACGCTGGGCATTAAATGATTAATTTAGTGGGTTCTCCTAATTAAGATGTTACGTAATATTAAGATACACGTATTCTTAGGAGATAAAAAAAGTTAGGATATAACTTTACTACAGTTATTTAATTATTACCAGGAGATACATTTAATACCATATTATTTTATTTTCTGTGCAAAAATAAAATATCTTAATAAAAAAGTCGTAAAATTTTTTGTTTCTACAAAAAAAAAATAAAAAAATAAGTAAAACACTTAATTATATTTTGCAGACAACCACAATTTTGCAGTACATTATCCATATAATTCATAATATCTATATAATTCATAAAACTTTAATCCAGAAACTACATAATAATTTATAACAAGACTTAAATGATTAATTTAGTAGATTCTCCGCATTTAGTTACGTCACGATGTTACGTCATATTATGAAGATACACGTAGGCTTAAGAGATAAAAAAAAAAGTTACAAGATAAATTTCCTACAGTTATTTAATTATTACTAGGAAATACATTTAATGCCATAAAATAATATTTTTAGTGCGTATACAAAATATCTTAATCAAACATTTGCAAAAATTTTAATTTCTACAAAACAAATTTAAAAAACATAACTAAATTTTATTAAAACATGCTTTCTTTACAATTTAAAAAAAAACGAATAATTAAATTTTATTAAAAAAAAATTTTTTACAATTTGAAAAAAAAACACATAATTAAAATTTATTCAAAACATGTTTTCTTTACAATTTAAAAAAAACACATAATTAAATTTTATTCAAAACATGTTTTTTTACAATTTTAAAAAAAAAACACGTAATTAAATTTTATTTAAAACATGTTTTATTCACAATTTAGAAAAAAACACATAATTAAATTTTATTAAAAACATGTTTTTTTTTACAATTTAAAGAAAAACATAATTAAATTTTATTTAAAACATGTTTTCTTTACAATTTAAAAAAAAAAAACTGGTTAATTTAGTGTGAAAAATTCATTAACAAAGACACTGTTTTTCAATTGTTAAGAATATAATAAGAACATCCCAGTCAAATTAAGTGACATATGAATGGGAAAATGCCCAAAACTTTTCCGGAAATCCAATGTGTGTTCTTTGTTTCCCACAGGCGAAAGCAAACTTCCTCAGAATCGACGACAGCAGGTTTTCCCTAACGGGACATTGATCATCAATACTGTGGATCGGAACAACGATGAAGGGAGTTACAGATGCATCGCAGAAAACAAAGACGGCGAAACTGCCTTCAGGGACGTAGGAGTCAAAGTCCTTGGTGAGTCGATTTTTCAATCAAAAGTAACATCCCAACCCACCCTCCGTACACTCCTGACATTGGTTTCTCGACCTTTAAAGAAAAATGTGCTGAAAAGATAACGAAATTGTGCAAAGAGTTAGGGTCGCTACATTTTTTGTGGAGCCTTGATTCGGTTTTTTTGTTTTAATCGATTTGAAAACTCAATTAATTATCTTTTTTGTCACTCGACCAAGAAAAATGCGTGTTTTAGGATCAATTTTGTATTTTTTTTTTTTTTTTTTTTTTTTTTTTTGCTTTTGTTCAAAAGATGAGAAAAATGTTTTTGTCGGCTTCCGGATGTAATTGGCTGGGAGCTGAATTTAATTAATTCTAAATAATTGTAACGAGAACATTTTACAGCTATGAGTTAATTAAACTATTGAATTACGTTATTTTTAATAGTTTTCACTTACTTATAGTTTTACTTCAATAGTTTTTACTTCACTTATTTTTAATAGTTTTATTAAATGATTTAATGCTTACGTAATTAAATAAATTTTATTCATTTTTCCATTCTTTTTTATATTGAAATTTCAGTTTTAATACTAAGCAAAACTTAAGCATGATTATGTGACAAGCATAAAAGTGTTTCAAAGTAAAATACAGTATTTAGTTATACTTAATTGTTTGGTGTATTTAGTTATTATTTAGCTTTGTTTATTTTTTGTTTTAGTTAATTAGTTCACTTTAGTTGACTTAGTTACTTTAATTTAGTTTTTTTTATTTATACTAAGTTTGTGAGTGAGATTTAAAATCATTTGTGTTCAACTAGCATTGGAACAATTTAAAAAAGCTGTTTTTCTATTTTTTTTACGTTTAACAAAATTACATATTGATTAATGAATCTAGTTCACGAAGTCTTCGTATGATTTTGAAAAGATATTGCATTACTTAAAATCACAATAATAAAAATTTATAGAAATCTAAATCAGCTGTAGTGAATATTTTACGAAGCATTAAGGAAGATCTTATGGCATTATTTGATTACATATCTTTCAGCAAATGTGTTTTATACTCAATTAATAAACTCATTAATACTCAAATAGTAATTTTAAGCATAATTGTTTACATTATTCGTAAAATAAACGGCAAAACTTCTGAAAATATTGTGCTTGAAAATGTTTCATGAAAAAAATGATAGTTCGGCAACGTTTTGCAATTCAAAATTAAAAGATAATTCATAAAATAACTAAAATATCAAGATACTCTGAAAGTATAATAGTGTCAGCTAAACTATTCCTTTCTAGCGCAATTTTTGATTCGAATATGAGTAGAAAAGCCACTACCCTTGCACGTAAAATCTCTTTAAAATATATATTTCTGAAAATTTACGTTTTAAAACTATAGAGCTTCGATTCCCGGTATTTTTTACTGAAAATTCTTTATTTATGGAAAATATTTACCATAACGCACGTGCGCACGCGAAAAAAAAATCCTCCTGTCTTGAATGATTTTAATATCGAATAGAATACAATATATTAGAAAACTAATCGTGGCGTCATAGTGGATGAGAAGAAAGCTATAAAGGCCCTCTATTGCAATTAAACTGAACCATTTTCTGAGTATAATTCAGTGTAAAGGTGGAAGAGCACTGAAGAAACTGCATTTTACCCTACTATTTACAGTGACTGATTTTTCAGACTGTCGCTTTATTTTATTAGATAATATAATAACTAAATTCATATTATTAATTTCTCTTGCCTCTATAATTAATCTAAGAATATGCAACAATTAAATTCATATTATTTTCCTCAGAAGTACTTGTAATCAATCTAAGAAAATCTAATTATTAAATTCATATCACTTATTTCAGTTGCCCCTGTAATTAATCTAAGAATGTGTAATAATTAAATTTATATTATTTTTTTTAGTTGCCCCTGTAATCAATGTAAGAAACTGTAATGATTAAATTCATATGATTTCTTTCAGTTATACCTGTAATCAATCTAAGAAAGTCTAATAATTAAATTCCTATCATTTATTTCAGTAGCCTCTATAATTAATCTAAGAATGTGTAATAATTAAATTCATATTATTTCCTTTAGTTGCCTCTGTAATCAATCCAAGAAAATGTAATAATTAAATTCATATGATTTCTTTCAGTTGTACCTGCAATGAATCTAAGAAAAATTTAATAATTAAATTCATATAATTTATTTCAGTTGCCCCTGTTGTCAATCTTAAACGCAATATTTAAATTCGTATTATTTTTCAGTAGCATCTGTAGTTATTATTAGAAAATTTTATGATTACATTTATATTATTTCTTCCAGTTGCTCCTGTAATCAATCCATTTCACTTTCCAAACAATTTAAAAGAAGGAAACAGAGTGATTATTACATGTTCAATACTGGATGGCGACACACCAATCAATTTAAATTGGTACAAAGATAATCAACCTATAATAGACAACGCTAATATGAGAGTTGAAACGACAAATGAGTTCATGTCTGTACTATACATGAAACGAGTTACATATGAAAACAACGGCAATTACACTTGCGTCGCTTCCAACAGAGCTGATGTTGTAAATTTCACTGCACCGATGGTTGTTAATGGTAAGAATGCAATCTTCGGTTTTATTTCTTTTTTACTATTTACTATAGTTAAAATAAATAATATTGTTTTTTTTTAATTGTTTTCTCAGTCTTATTGGATACTCAATGAGATCTTTATTGGAAATAAAAAACCATTTTTACTTAACTATATTTTAAGTAGTTCACTTTATTAAAACGAAACCTTGCAATACTGGATTATTATGGTCGAAAACTTTCTAAAAATTAAATAGCATTTTAATGGAAGCATTTTTATATTCACTTCATTTATAAAAATAAAAATATAATGCATTTTTTAACTTCGAAAATTTCCTGAAAATTAAAAAGCTGGGAATATGGATATTAGAAAGGATTTTTGCTTAAACGTTTTTAAATTAGTTCACATTAGTATTAAGTTAAAATTTAAAAAAAATGAACTGCCAGATTAATTGAGAGTAAAATTTCCTCAGAACCAATTCACAACTAAACTAGAATTATGCGCATCTAAAATTATCTCTGTTCATATGAAAATCTGACACATAAGTAAGAAATTATCGATGGAATTCTCATAATTTTGTGCAATCATTTCTGCTTAAAAATTAATGCAATATTTTCTTCTAATCTTCTTTTAAGAATCAAATCACTTTTACATTTTTGTTTCCAGGTAAATTAGCTTACTATAAAATTAATTAAACTATAATTTACATGACCAAATACAAAATTTGGACAAAATCGGCCGAATAGTTCCTAAGAAAATGAATTTTAAATATCTGATTATTTTTGAAATTCAATTTCAACCAATTTCATTCAAATTTTCCATTTTGCCATGCAAAATTATATATTTTAAAATCATTCTATTAATTTTATACCTTGCAATTCAAAAGTTGTTCAATTTTATTTAAATAAAAGAATAAAAAGTAATAAATATTTAATAGAAGTTATTTTTCGAAAGGAATTATCTTTGCCTGCATGTATTTTATAACTATTTGCAACATATTGTTCCTCACTCTTTATTTATGTTCCAATTAATGATTTTAAGACAGTATTTTCATACGTGTCAATTTATGTAAAAAGAAACTAAATACACATTACTTTTGAAATTTTTACTTTTTTTCTTGAATTGAAGCTTAGTTTGACTCAAGTGTTAAATAGTTTTAGATTAGAATTCGGTTGCTTATTCGGTTAACTCTTTGAACAATCCGAACTTCGAATAGAATAGTCGTAATTCTGGTAAATAAAACCAAAATAAATGGTATTTAAACTATTAATTTTTAAATTTCACATGGTAACAGTTTCTCGAAAATTATAAAATTTGCCTTTTAAAGTTATAGCTCTGATTACCACACAAAAAATACAAAACTGAAAATTAAATTTAACAGATTAATAGGTTTTTATGTCTTACCTTAAGGTATCATGATAAAATTACCGCAATTACCAAACAAATATTACCACAATTACCAAGTTTTACCACTTTCTACATAATATATTTTTTAGTTAATTGTACCGAAATCATTACTAAAACGCTACAGTAAAATTGGGTTGACGCTTCCAAAGTAATTTTACCGTATTCTGATAGTTTTCCCCATACTTATTTATCAGTGTTAATACCGTTCAAAATTCAATGTAATCTTTAGTATAATGAAACTTGAGTATTACATTAAAATAAAAAATTTTAAAAATGATTGGAAACTGTTGTTTAATAAGCTCAATGAAAATATTATGTGTACAAAATGAAATATTATCCATGTTCTATATTTATTTTTGGTGATTAGTTTATAATTACGGATGTAAAATATTTAAGTAATTCTTAATTAAAAATTATCTTTTTCAAAGTTTATATACAAGAAGATTTAATTCAATTCCTTATCTTAGTTCATTAACATATTTCGAAATTCACACTTTAATCGGATACACTTTAACAACTTATAAATCACAAGCAATTTAGTTTTAGAAAGATATAACTCATTCAAAGTTTTAAACTGTTTATAACTTAAGCACATATTTCGAAAATTCAGATTCTAAACTACACTTCCATTCTCAACTTAAAACTATTCATCAATTTCTCTTTGACTTAACATTAATTAGACTCCCTCCACTAACTGAATTTCTACTTCAATAGCGAATTTGCATACACATCAAACATGAAAGTATATAACATTTCATCTTGATATATTGAGGCACTTACGGATTGCCTTCCCAACAGAGGAATTAAAACTTCAATAAAGACCTCAACAGCGTTTGTTAACCCTGAAGCTTTCTTTTATAAAGAAGAATGTGAATTTTCTATAAACTTGAGTATTACATTGAAATAAATATTTAGAAATGCGAGGAAATTGTGATTTTATGCACGAAATAAAAATAAATCCTGAGCTATGTTTAAATGTTCTATATTTTATATATTATTGTGATTGGTTTATAGTAACGAACTGAAAATATTTAAACCATGCTTAATTTAAAAAAATAATTTTTTAATGTTTATATACAAGAAGTACCTAATCTTTCAGAACTTTCAGAATAATCAGAACTTTCTTCTGTCTAATATTATAATAGTGAAAAGAATTCCAATGAATTCCAATGAAACCAGAAAAAAAAAACCAAAAATTGACTGATTATTCTTACCCAGTCACTTTTTTAAAAAAAATCAGATTTAAAATATTTCACTCAGACCAAAAATTTAACAATTAGCGATGCAAGTTCCACTTCAACTGTTTGTTTGGTTTTTATCTTAGATTCCAGCAACTGTCTATGAAGGTTTGATGTTTCAAGCTTTAAAGTTGTTTTCGGGTTATAATTTCATTTAAGTATAACATAAATATTAAGCTTTTTTATGTTTCTGTCAATATTGTTTTTTTACTTCTAAAAAACTTCCCTCAGAGGACTGATCGTAAAGACAAGGTTCCCAGAAGAACGCCGAATTCAAGCCTCCCTCTCTGTGATCAGTAAGCGGGTGGGTGACCACTTTGATCAGCCTGCGTAAAGACCAAGCGTGCGCGGTATAATTTTTCGTTAAACTGTTCTACCGTAAAGTGTTCGACTTCGCACACAGGTTGTTGGGCTGCCGGGGAGTCATCCCCTCTGCAGAGGATGAAAATTGCGATGGCATGACTTCAGATCATCTTCATGAATGTTTCCCAGACAGTCGCCAATAACCCATCGTGCAGCTCTAGTTTGACGTAAATAAAGTACCTATTTCGAAAAACTGTTATTATACCTATTTTAACATTTAAGAGCAAATTATTTTTTGTTTTATTTTATGCTTGGAAACTTCCGTACAAGTTATTTTTATATTTTAAAATATTGACCACCACTAATAAAGTTGAGGAATCATGTCCAGAAATGTCACCATACACATATGGGAGCACTTCGCTATTATGAACTGTTTCTTCGTGTACTTCTTAACAGGTCGTAATACGTCATCTTTTTAACAGCGCCCCTAGCAACGTAGGGTGACATTTTCGAACATGGTATCCTACTCAGTCTTACTCGCGATGAGGTGCCCTAAAAGTTCATTGCAACATTTAGGTGACTCTCTGTTACATATAACGTGTTCAACCGAGTACATATTAAAAAAAAATAGACTAAAAATGTCGTTTAAAAAAAACATCTGTAGCTTTAGAAGCAAAACTAATTTCAGGTTTGAAATCTTTCCACTCGAATTAAGCAAGATGAAGAATTTGTACACATGCATCAAATAAGTTTCTCCCTGATGTAATCATATAAATAAAGTTCAAAAACACTTGAAATATGTTATACTTATCAATCTAATAAATTCTAATTAGATACTTAGTAAATCAAATAAATGTTTCACTCATTTTACACATATCATATCTCATTCAATAAAAAATACATACTCGTGGGTAATTAATTATTATTTATACTTCGTTTAAATTTATAATTTTGTTAACCCTGTGGGAAATCAAAAACCCTTACTTGTTTATTTTCTAAAGCAATTTTATTTAATTTTCCACTTCAGTAACTGGAAGGGTTCAAATTCTTAGTTACAAAAATACTTCAACTTCCACAAGAGCAGTTTTGCGTGAAAAATGACTTAAATCGAATATCATACTAGCCTTGACATTTTCTTTCAAATTTTCTTTAATTAAATTTCCTTTGACACATTATCTTAGGTTATGAATCTTTTTAACATTTAAAGAATTTTCCAGCTAGATTCAATTTGGCAAGTGAAGCGTCATTCAATTAGGTTATAAAACGAAACGTTTTCAACTAGGAAGAAAAGTTAGTTTTAAATTGTAAGTGACAACCATATATATTTTGTTTAAACTAGAGAGGATGACATTGTTTAGCGAAGTATCAGCTTTAGCTTGCGCATGAAATTAATGATAACGATAACAGTAGAGTTTCATTTTTTGAACTGAATTAATGTGTGGGAAAAGTTAAAAAGTTAATTTTAAATGTTATTTTATGATTGTGTTTAAGAGAAAATGTTAATAGGATTGCAAATAACACTTAACAAATAAATTAAATATTTATTAAATTACAACTACAATTTAGTCCGATTGTCATAAATTCGTTTCTTTTTCAAAGTTTAATTTAATACATAGTTTGACCAGTTTATTGATTATGTAAATAAAAAAATACTTGATTAAACTATATTTTAAAAAAATGAATAACAATTTTTTTTAAAAGAACTGAATATGTCTTGAGCAAGAAACTAAAAGTAAGTAATTAAAAATTTAATTTTTAAAAAATGTAATGAAATAAAAAATAAATAATTAATCAAAACCATGAAAATTATTAGGCAAGCGAAATGTCATTCAATTAGGTTATAAAATACAATATTTATATTGGGAAGAAATTGTAAGTGGCAATTACATTCATTTGGTTTGAAGTAGAGAAGGTGACATTGTTTTATAAAGTATTAGTTTTTGCTTGCGCATAAAATAAATGTTAACGATAACACTAAAGTTTAATTTTTTAAACTGTTTTAAAGTGTGAGATAAGTTGAAAATTTAATTACACAAACATAAATGTTATTTTAAGACCATGTTTAAGAGAAAAATCTTAAGTATGGTTACAAGTATCACTTGATGAATAAATTAAATAATTAATAAATTAATGCAACTTATTCCACATATTTTTCAAGTTATAATTTGATACTTAGTGCTTAAATGGCATTGTTTTATAAAGTATCAGCTTTAGCTTGTGCATAAACTTAATAATAACGAGAATACAAAAATTTTATTATTTTGAACTGTTTTAAGTGCGAGATAAGTGGAAATGTTAGTTTCTAATATAAATGTTATTTTAGAATTATGATTATGTAAGAAAAATGAGTCTTTTGAATCAATAACCCTTACAAAAATATTAATTTTGATTACAAATGTCACTTAAGTAAATTAAATAATTAATGATTCAACTGAACTTATTCAAATTGTTTTTAAAATTCGTATTTTTAAACTGTAATTTAATAAATAGATTGACAACGGATGATAGATTCTGAATTAATATAAGATACTGAACAATAAGTCATTGTTTTGTAAAAAAATTAAATTTATCTTACCACTGAAACTTATGAAAGGAACTAAAAAAAATTTTGTTTTTTAAGAAATATAATGAAATGAGAGATTAATAATTAATTTAAATTGCAGAAATTCTTTTAAGAATTTATTTTAAAAAAACTAAAATGAGCCTCCTTTGTACATTTCCTTACATTATCTACCTTCTTCATTTCATGTTAAAATGTAATGTTACGTAACGTAATAAAGACAAAAAATGCAAATTGTGATTATAATTATTGTTTAACAATTCTATAGATTAAAAATCTAAATACTGTTCAAGAAACCAGTATTATCTTTAATTATGTTTTTCTTAAATTTTCTTAGAAAAAGAATCTTTTTAATATTTCAAAGATTTTAATTAACTAGACTTAATTTCGAAAGTCAATGGTGTCACTTTGAATTTAAGGGTAAGTTTGAAAGAAATAATGTTATGTTAATTACAATTGTTGCTTAATAAATCAGTATAATTTAAATTAATACAACACTATTTCTTTTAACAATTAATAACATTTTACATAGTCATTTTCATTTTACATTGCTTTTATAAATAAGAATTTTAGCCTGCACAAAAAAATGAAAAATAAACGTTCGATATTAATCATAAAATATTAATCAAATATGCTTTATTTTTAAGGAACTGCGTTAAAGTGTAAGATAATATTTATGTTATTTACGATTTTATTACGATTTGATGTTATTTACGATCATGAGTGAAACTTTTTAAAATATGTGACAATTAAAAGATAAATATTAACTGAAAGAAAAATAAAGAGATAAAAGTTAACTAATAGATAACTGAGAGATAAATGTTAAATAAGTGATAAATGTTAACAAGGAGATAATTAAGAGATAAATGTTATATAAGAGATAAATTAACAGTTAAATGTTAACTAAGAGAAAAATTAACAGATAAATATTAACTAGGAATAGAAATATCACTTAAATCAATAGAATCAAACAGTGCAAGTCTTTAACCGATTTTTTGATCCTATTTAGAGATTATGTATTTAGAGATACGTTTCCTATACGACCTATATCTATAGATACGCCCCTTATCTATTTAAAGATACGGTACAGTTGCTTAAAGTAAATATTTAATAAATTTAAACCCTGTTATTTTTTTAAGTATAAAACTATTTTCTACCCGTTTTAAAAATGTGCAATAGTACGAAAAAACTCTTTAGCCTTTGAAAATTATGAAGTATAAGATAAATAAAAATGTTAAATAAGACTATTAAAGTTACTTCCAATTTATGGTTAAAAGAAAAATTTTACTTATTATAAGTTTTGTTTAATAAATCTATCGAATTTCAATTAAAACGACTTAAGTCCAATTGCCAATGGAGTTAATATTTCCTAATTTATATTTATTGTTAGCATTTTTCTTGAGTTAATTTATTAATTTGTGGTTAATGAAGAATGCTTGAGCTAAGTTGATTTAAATTTGTGTCATTGTTTTGTTAAAGTCTTAAAAGTTTTATATTTATTTATTTTTGCTTTGAATTAATGAATAAAAATGAAAGTTAATTTTAGCTTATAGAAAATGGGGTGAAATGTAAGTTAAATTATTAATTGCAATAGTAATGTTATCTTTAAATTATTTCAAACAGTAAAAAGTAAATAACGATTAAAAAAGCCTTTTGACTTCGCTAGAATTTAAAATGAACACTATTTGACTGCACTGAAGAAACACATTAATTTAAATATTAACTGTGTTTAAATATTTTTCTGTTAAACAAGATTGAAAGGAAAAATTTCAAACCTGCTAAGAAAATGTTAAAATTAAGTTTTGTGGACACAGAAAATGTTACATTAAAGTTTAAATTATAAACAAACAGAACAACATTATTATATGTTAATCAAAATAAATTTCATTTCCAGTTGTACCATAATATCCACACTTATTATATTCATTAATTTATTTAGATATGAATACAAGGTGATCGGAAAAAAAATGTCCCAATAAGCAACTGTAATATTTTAAAAATCACTGCACATAAATCGTTCGTACTTTGGTAACAAAAAATACTAACAATAAAATTTTCTTTGAGTATGCTATAATTTTTTTAACCACTTTCAGAGTCGTGTGATTGTTCCGGGTCATTCAGATCACACTGGAATCTTATTCTCCTAACTTCAATCGGTTAGACTAAAGGAAGTATTACGACATTTTGTTCTGCGCATGTGTCACGTCATTGCACGTGTTGACAAACACATCGATCAAGTGATTTCATTAGTTTGGAATTGACATTTTTTTCTATGGTTGGAATAAAACATGCTTATTTAACGTTTTTTTTTTCCTTTTGCGAAGATTTTATCTGTTTACCCTAAATGAACTATTGCTTATTTTTACGGTATTAGTTGTACTCTCTTTTATAATTCATATAACTTTTCTTTTTCAGTTCCTCCTCAATGGAAAATCCAACCAACGGATAAATCAGTTGTTGTTGGGCAAAATGTGATAGTTGATTGCCAAGCAGATGGATTTCCACAGCCCAGAATTTGGTGGGAAAAGTCAGAAAGTGAGTATCAAAAATTAATCACTGCACTCTCGATGCACTGTTAGAATTTGCATTTGAAAATTACAGTAAAAAAAAGAGAGATAGAAAACAGCAGTATACCCCTTCAATTAACCGCAATGTTTTAACTTTTGTTTTACTTTGAAGCCGTCGTTTGTTTTTAACTGGTGGTGTTAAAACCATATGAATTCCAGAATGTATCGTTTTGTAACCATTTACAACTAGTTTCAAAACCATAAAAGTAAATTTGACTGGTCACTGGAATTAGGTTATGATAAGCTTCGCATTAGACAACAGACAGAGTTAGGTTGTGGTTGAGTTGTATTATGTCCAATGAAACGTGAAAGATGGTTTAATTAGTTTATCTGTTAATGCCCTCTATCGTGAGAAATGGGAGATGTTAGACATTTTTGATTAAGCAGCTCTGTGGTTCTGTCATCTATGCAAGAAAGAGAGTTTCGAATTGTAATTCTCCGGGGTCACTAGAAACGCTTCATGTGTTGAAGGAATGGAAGAAGTGGTGTCAAGCTGGGATTGAATACCCTGTTCAGCTGATCATGACATTTACTTATTGAGCCTCTCGGTTTTGGTATGTTCTCAGCTAAAAAGAACAAAGTAGCTTTATAAAAAAGGCCTAATTGGTGTAGATAAAATTTTGGTTGTTTAGCAATCTTACGTAATAACGCTTTTTCTTACTGTTAAATGTTTGAGTAACATATTTTTACGTCTTTTTTATTATAGTTAAATATAGTATATTCATAAATAAAATTCCAGAAGCCATTCCAGAAATTTTTCAACTGTTAAACAAGCAAATAACAACAAAAATTTCCAACGAAAGTCTTGAAGATCTTGATGGGTCAGCATATTTGACAAAATTTTAATACATTTGAGAAAAATTTTAATCAATAATTTGAAGAAGTACTTTAAAAAATGTGGAGGAAGTCTTATCTTGGCTTGTGCTCATCTAGGATAAATAAACAATTTTAGACGTAAATTTTTCATAAGAATGATTTAAGTAATCTCAAAATTTAATCTCAAACATTCTTCCCTTATCTGCTTTCATGTAGCAAATTAACTATTAATCTTTTCCTCTTTTGCCTGTAAGTGCTAAAATAATATTGCCATAGCATAATATCTTTATTAAAATTTCCCTTAACTCAAGACACACAAAAATAATATTTTGAACATCTAAATGAAATTAGCAAAGGAAAACAACTAAATTATCATATTAAATGATAGCATGATTTTATTTATCATAATAATATATTGTACTTATAATATAACAGAACTCATACACTTAAAAAATGTGTCTATTTTTAAATAACAGTATTTTTCTGCGAAATAAATGGTTTTATACTGCAACACCAGCTGACAGTTTTTTCTGAAAACTTAACAGATTTTTTATAGTGCATCAATATATATTATTAGGTTTTTTGTGTATTATTTTCTTTATTAATCTTGATTGGAAAATACTTTTGTTGTAATAAATTATTTAATATACAGATATTTTGTTTAAATTAATTTTAAATCATTGTCTTCAACTTTGTTGATAACAGTTTATTTCCTAACTCTATCTGTTTTCAGTCACCGGCTCTAGAGATTACAAGACAATCATTAGTAATTCCCACATTCATGCATTAGAAAATGGATCTTTAATGATTCGAGAATCGGAACAAAATGATGCTGGCTACTATCTCTGCCAAGCAACCAATGGCATTGGATCTGGACTTAGTAAAGTTATTGAGCTTACTGTTCACGGTAAACTTATATCTAGTTCAAGTATAAATGTTTGTTTTATCTTCATTCACGGGTACATAGCTGTATAAACATACATGTAATATTTTTATGTGCTTAATTGCTATATAATAACTGGAAGAGAAGTTATTTTTGAAACATTAGTAAAACCTTAGTGATAAATAATAAAAATTGGAATATATGTAAAAAATCTATATATTTTCATAAACTAATATCTAGGAATTGATAATTCTTCGTCTGATCTTCGACTGGGATTTTGTGCTTTCGCTTATTGTCTCTTTTTTGATCCGAAGTTATGTGTGATTTAATTTTTTTTTTCATATTAAAGGGCTTTCTTTTTTTAGCTTCTTTTACAAATTAAATAAAATATTCTTGTGCAGTTTTTTTTTTGCTCTCCACAGGTCATAAACACGTAAACATTTTTGATTCCTAATGAACTACTTCCTGGAAAAACTTAGTTTTGTCCTTACGGATTTTTTCATTGCTATTTCATTCTTTTTTCTCTTTACGAGTTCTCAGTTTTTTTAAGGTTTTACAGTTTAAATTGTACAGTGTAATAGTACAGTTTAATAGTGTCATAACTACGAAACACATTAAAACAATAATTTAACATCGTTATTTTTTGTACCAATTGTTTGATGAATTAAAAAAAGTAGTTAAAAAATTCAAAATAGATTTGTATAGGAAATATGTAAATAAAAAGGCTTTATAAAGATTTCTTTTAAATGTTTTTAAGTTAGCATTTTTAAGAAGCTGTTTTTTTCTGAAATAGAAACAGCTATGAAAGTATAAAGACTTAACACTTAAAACACAATCTGGATAATATAACTATCCATGTTGGAAAGGAAGAGTGCTTTGCTTCCCCAGGTTGTTGTTTATTCATGAATTTAACTGCATAAGTTTAATTTTTAAATATTTTTGTTTGCTTATTAGTTAACTTTCTTTTAATGAGTTTAATTTTAATGTTTGAATAACTTTTGTGTACATTAAGACATAATTAATTAATGATATATGCTATTAAATAAAGGAATATTTCCAGAACATACATTAATTTATCAGATTTGTTCTCTCTCAGGCTGAATACTGAAACAGTAAATAAATGAATTTAAAGTGTTAGAGCATGCGTAGAGATGTTATCACTTGCCGAAAGATGTGAACTAATGGCAATTTTGATACAAAATATAGCACAAATTAAAGATAACAAACTTAAGCTAGTTTTTTTTAAGCAAAAAGTTAATTTACTTCTCGCCCTCTCATCTGGCCTGCGTTAACTTCTTCTCACACATTCTTTGATAGCCATTTTTTTCTCATTGTCCTTTATAATTACATGATAAAAAAATATGTTCTTTTCAAAATACGTGGGTATATTATTCTGCACATTATAATTTATGATATCTAAATAAATATTTATGTATTTCGCACCAGTTTTGTACTCTTTAAGAAAGAAAATGGAAAGAAAAAAATAGCTTCTCTTTAAAGCCTTAACATCGTCTGGCATTTAAGTTTTAAATTAAATCAATTGTTTATTATGGCTTAGCATTCAAACTCTTTCATTCACTCGATAATAACATACTTTGATTATAATGGGGAAGAAAAAAAATTCTGCTTCATGAGATTTTTGAATGGTTCTTTGATATTTTTGGATCTATGAATTCAAATATGCAATCAGTTTCTCTCTACAACAGATTTATGCAACATATATTCTGAATCAGGATTTCTAACTATTCATTCTAAGTGCCTCACTTCTCTGATACGTAAGAAGTGTTAGAAAAAAGATGATGGTACAAATAAATTTATGATGCGATACATTGAGGTCATATGCTTTCAAAGAATCAGACAAGTGTATGGGTATGCATGTAAATCTATACGTTCTTTATAAACTTGTACAATCCGACAATAAATAAATTAAACTAAAAATATCATTTTGAGACAAAAATCTGTTACTTACCGAACAAAACTAACTTTTAATTTGAAGTTTTCTTCCTCGAATTAGGTAATTAAATAAATTCCGTAAAAAGTTTTCCACAGTGTTAGTCATTTTTTTTTTTTTTTTGATAGTTACGGTTGAGAAATAAGAATCGAGATGAACTATTAATAAATTTGGTCAATTCCAATTTTTATTTTATTTTAAATAACAAGTATGTGAAAAAATACAGCAAATAAGTTATATGTCAAAAAAGTGCAATTTATTTCAATTACTTCAAAACTCAATTACTCAACTTGTAATTATATTACATTCGCAGAATCATGGAAACATTATTCATAATACTTTTATATAGTCATCATTTCAGTATTATGATCTATTTGTTTAACAAAATTATATATATATATATATATATATATATATATATATATATATATATATATATATATATATATATATATATATATATATATATATATATACTAGGAGGCTAAGCCCCCTGTTTGCTACCACTCCAACCTCGATAATTGCTTCGCAATTATTGTCGTTTCTTGACAGAACACAATTTTTCCACTAAAATTAAAATTATCCTCTTAGCATATATATAGTAAAAGAAATTCTGTTTGATCACGCGTGTGCCTCTTCTTCCTACGTCCAAATATTATTATCTATTAATATTATAAATATTTAGATCTATTGGTAAGCAGAAGTAATTTTTCTAAGTAAACATTTTTTAAAATAACAATTGTTATAACAATATATATATATATATATATATATATATATACTAACTATAAGGTAAATAAATACTATATATATAGTTCATAACATGTTCAGATAGCTATCATTTTGCTGATTTTGGAGTAATTTCTATTTGTTTAATAATTTTTGTATTAACCATTTAAATGTGTATAGTAAATTAACCACGTTATATTGCATTAATACTAATTCTTTATTGTGAATTGATAATAAAACAGTAAAGTAAAATTGTTTCAAAATATATATTGAAGTTATTACAAAGAATAATACGTTATCAAGACGAAATCAAACTAAATTGATTTTTTTCGGGAGTTTTAAAATGAAAAAATTCTAATAAAAAGTTTCTCAATTTCTTTTAACTCAAATCAAAATATCATTTTTTATATAAAAAAGTTTTTTTTTTTATTTCTTTAGTTTTCTGTGATTGACGATTGTCTATAGATATCTTTTCAACGTTTTTTTCTCCATGCTTTATCTTTCAGTTGCTGCCTATTTCAAAGGAAAGTTTGTTGCTCAAACTTTGAAAAAAGGTGAAAGCAGTGTTCTATTTTGTGAAGCCTTTGGCGAAAGCCCTATCACAATACTTTGGAGTAAGGACAGACAACCTTTTGATCCTGCCTCAGATCCTAGGTGAGAACAATAGCCAGCTTTTACTTTTTTATTTTCATTTTAAAACAGCGTTATAAAAGATTTCATCAAAAAGAACATCTCTATTTTTCTTTCAAATTAAAACTTCTTTTTTCTTCAATTATAAAGTGATAAAAAAAGTTTACTTCGTATAAAAAGGATCACGTTCAATTTAATATTGCTAAAAATTTCCAATTCTTTGAAGAAAAAATATAACAATACTTATTTTTCATTATATTTAATTTTTTTCGGAATTTCCAATTCATAGGGATTAATGTTTTTTTTAACTAAATTTGAAAACGTTAGTAAAAAGAAATTATTAGTTGAATATTTTATAGTAATATGCATTCAGTTTCTTATTATTATGCATTTTATTTACTTCTTAAATTAAAGATAGATTACATTAAATTTAATATTGCTAAAAGAAAAAATTTATCAATATATATTTTTTATTATATTTCATTTTTTCAAAATTACAAATTCAAAAGGATTAATGTTTTTTTAAACTAAATTTGAAAAAGTTTGTAAAAAAATTACTAGTTGAATATTTCATAGAAAAACACGCTCAATTTTTATTATTATGCATTTTATTTATTCCTTAAATTAAAGATAGATTACGTTCAATTTAATTTTTCTAAAAATTTCCATTTGTTTGAACAGAAAATGGATCAATACTTATTTTTATTATATTTCACTTTTTCAGAATTAACAATTCATAGAGATAATTTTTTTTAAACTAAATATGAAAGCTTTGTTAAAAAATTAGAAGTTTGATTACTTTATAGTAAAACGTGTTCAATTTTTAATTACTATGCATTTTATTTATTTCTTAAATTAAGGATAGATGTTAGTGATTATTACTAATAACAATACTCGTACTTAATTTTTCTACATTATTTATATTTTATTAAAACATAATAACGTAAATATCGTTTTCAAAAATTAAAAACTAATGAAAGTTTTTTTTAAACAAAAACTAATGATGCAGTTTCTTAAATAATCATTTAGCAACTCAGTTTTAAAAAGAGTAAAAATTATGCTCTAAATTGAAAAGTATTCTAAGGTGAAAGATCGCATAGTCCGTTTAATGTTAAAAAAATAAAGCTTCCGAAGCTATAACATTTACTAATTCCCAGGCCTGGGATTTTTTCCGAAAATTCCTGGGATTTTTTTCCTCGAATCACGAAACTGTTTATTCGTGGACTTCCACGAGTCAAAAATTTATATTTCAACAAACTTTTCTAAGAATTGCACTCGTGTAAAATTTAAATTTCGCAACTTTTGCGAGATTCCGGTAACGATGCATTTATTCCTCCCTTAACAGTACTCCTTCGTACTTTTTCCAGAATTATTTTATTCCAATTTTATTATATTATTTCAATCCATTTTTTTTTCTACGCTAATTGTATCTGAAATGTAACTCAAAGAAACTCAAAGAAAAATTCCATATTCAAATGCTGTAGCAAAAACAAAAGGGAGAAAATGATTATATGAAAAGAAATTACGAAATCGCAAACATGTGAAAGACCCGTTGCTAGAAAATAAGGTATTCCTTTCCTAATTTTTTTTAATTCGATATTTTATATATTTCAATGCGTGGCTATTTCGCAACAAATTTTGATTTGTAACGGAAGAATAATTAACACAATGTGGTTTATTTAGAATCCCCACCGCCTTTTTTAAAGCGGAAACAATTGGATCGAATTAAGATTTTTAATACGTTATTACGACATGGAAATTTTGGATTCCACATCTGCTCGTTTTATTTGTTATATTAGAATGTATGACTCTATTATTGTGTGGCTTATGTCGTTGTTGTGTTGTATTAATATGTTTTAAATAATCAAAAATGCGTCAATTTCAATGCGTGGCTATTTCGCAACAAATTTTGATCTGTAACGGAAGAATAATTAACACAATGTGGTTTATTTAGAATCCCCACCGCCTTTTTTAAAGCGTAAACAATTGGATCGAATTAAGATTTTTAATACGTTATTACGACATGGAAATTTTGGATTCCACATCTGCTCGTTTTATTTGTTATATTAGAATGTATGACTTTATTAATGTGTGGCTTATGTCGTTGTTGTGTTGTATTAATATGTTTTAAATAATCAAAAAATATATATATATAAAATCTAATATAAACGTTTTTTTTTTTGTATAACTGAAAATAAAATCAGACATTTTCAAAAATTAGCAACAAACGTAGCAAAGAAAAATTTACTTATGACTTGCTTTATTTTAATTTTTATAGATATGAGATGACAACTGAGAGTAGAAAAGATAGCCTTATATCAAAAATATCCATTCATTCTGTAGATAGAAGAGATTCGGCACTTTTTACCTGCGTAGCGACAAATGCGTATGGACAAGATGATACCAATTTACAACTTATTGTTCAAGGTATGGGAGCTTTCTCTTCCTTTCCGACTGTAAAGGGTGACTTTCAAGTGCAAAGGATATTACTGAATTCTTTTTAATAATGCTTTTTCATATTGCTTATAAAAATGTTTCAAAACAAATAAAAGGTTCTTGTTTTTTGTCATTAAAAGATGTATCCTAAACCGGGTCCAATTGCAAGATTTGTATTTATGATTTTCGGTAGATTTAAATGTCTTTAGATCAAGCAAAATAGTAGACAATCGTCTCCAAAACTAAAAGTCAGTTAGTTATATTTTCGCTTATTAAATTCTGGAATGTATTTAAAATTGTAACAATTTTCTCATTCTTAATAAAAGAATTGTCTCAGCTAATTATTTGGTTTAGAAAATTGTCAAGTTATCAAAAATATCATTTTTAAAAATCTGGTAAAAAATCTGTCAATGGTTTAAACTGTATAACCATTCATTTAAACCATTTATTTGGTAATTTTTCCTTTTGCATGGTAACGGATGAAACAGAAGTATACAAATAACCAGAAATTCTGATTTTCAAAATTACTGTTCGTATTATCGCACATTTAGTAAAAATTATATAAGTGAAAAGTAAAATGCTCTTTATGAATTTATGAAATGCTCTAAGTTATCATGATGAAATTACCAAATTTTATCACAAACTATAAGAATACATTTTAATGTGAAATTTACCAAAATAATTGCCAAAGCCCTTCGGTAAAAATTAATGAATTTTTTGGTGTTCCCATAGAGTCAGAAAAGCTGTAAATTATCTGACAGATTTGATCAATTTTTTTTCTCAGTGTAACTAAATACTATTAACTATGTAAAGAAACTAAAGACACGGTTTAAAAACTACCGTCAGTTATGTTTATTTGGATGTTTAATCAAATACGAATGCTAAGTAAGAATAGTTATTTGCATACACGATTTCTTATTTCTTTCTACAGCAGAAAACAAAAAAAATAAAGTTTTAAGACTTATAAATAAGTTGTTTCCCATAACAAAGTCATAGTTAGACTGAAATGTTTTATTTAAACGTAATTAAATACTGAATTACTAAATAACTATTTATTTTTCTTTCAATGAAATGTTAACTGCCGTTTCATTAGCAATTTGAGTTATAAATGTGTCATCTATTCTAAACAAAACAAAAAATAACAGTAAATAAATGATATAAATTATATTTCAAATGGTATTTTTAAATCACCCTTAATATCAGCTAAATAAAATGTAGATTTTCAAAGAATAAGCTTTCCCATTAATTCCCAAGACATATCCCCTTAGGAGTTCAAAATTATTGAAATATTTCTAAGCTGAGCCCATAACTCACAATGCATCAAGAAAGGAAAATTATAATCTAAAATTATTCATAGAAAGGCACAGAATTCATCATTGAAACATTTCCCAAATGATTAAATCCGAAACTTTTAAAGTCTTGTTTGAAAGTTCTCGTTCATTTATATCTAGTAGTAATGTGTTTGAAAAGGAAGCATTTTATTTTTAAGAAATGTATGTTGCTATTACTATTTTTGCTATATTAAAGTAATTACCCTAACATAGCGCGAATACTGAAATATTACTAAATATTAATCGTTAACTTTATTTACTATATTTTTGAAATAATATTATTTAAATTATTGTTAACATCAAAAATTTAGTAACTTATAGGCTTAGATTTTCCTTATTTCATATGTTTTATTTTGTGACGTACATTTGCTATCAATAACTAAAGAAGTTATTGTTTTCGCTATTATTCTTATCATTGCTTATTTATAATACAATAAAAAAAATCCACGACCTTATGAAATTTTCATAGAATGTTAAATATGACAGAATATGATTAAAAACTTATTAAATAACATCTTATTCGATTGCTATTTTACCGTATTCAAACAAAATAATTAAATACCCATAAATAAGATGGTATTCAAAATGTTAACTGTGAGAAAAACTACTTAATAACTCGTTTAATTAGTGCCTTTTTTAAGAAATATGTTTAAGTTTATTTAGTTCGAATTCTGAATTTTACTTAGATAATTTATTTTGAGATTTAAATGCAAAATGGCAAATCATGAACGAAGAGGTAAGATTTTACTAATAGCACTGAAAGTGTTAAAATGAAAATAACTCTCAAATAGTGAATGATAAAACAATGAGAATTATTCCAAATTTAAAGTAAAGGAACACAATACGCCATCTTAAGTCTAAATATTGTTTATAATGTATACATGTTCTTACTTTTATCAACAACAAAAGTTTGAATATTTATGATTCCACTACATTTTGTACAATAAATATAAAACTTAATATTTATGATGTATTAATGATGTATTGATGTAATCTAATTTTATTTTTCAATAACTAAAGTTTAAATTTTTTTAAATGTACTTTTCTTTGAAAAATGGAAAAAAAATTACATTTTTATCTTACAATAACTTTTCGGTAACTGATAAAAGATTTTTAAACTGTTCCTCGAGAAAAATTTAAATTAAAGAGTGATAAACAGCATAAACAGTATAAATAGCATAGTGGTAACCAGCCTAACTAATGCGCTTTAAATTATTAAAATAAAACATACAAAAAGTTTCGAATTACAGAACACATTTTCCAAAATAAATAATGCAATCCTAAATTTCAGCTTCCGCAAATTAATAGTCGATCGTTTCGGCGTTGCCTCAATCTTCACTGAGAAAAAAAATATGTTTAAATTTACCAGAATAGGGTAATATTTAACATGTTTTTAGCTCTATGAGAACAAAAAAAAATCGGTAATTTTTACCGAAGCACTTTGGTAATGATTTTGATAAAATTAACAATAAAATATGGTTTTATAATATGTAATGAAATTTGGTAAACGTAGTAAAATGTAGTAATTTTGTTATAATGCCATGCATAAAAACCTGCATTCGCGGATAACATAAAATCTTTATTCGGTTATATTTACTTTTCAGTTTTGTATTTTTTACTAAATATGTGGTTATAAGACCTATAATTTTGAAAACCAGAATATGCGAATGGAAAAATTACCAAATGAGTGGTTTAAATAACGTATATTTTCTGTTTTATTAACCAGAATTACGGTTTGTTTTTACCCGAAATGAAAATGCCACCCAACGCGGTAATTTTACCACAATTTTTTTCCATGTCATTACAACAGTACGATATAATTTGGATATACTGCAAAATAAGCCAGATCAAACTACGGTATTAGGTACCAGCCCATCGGGTGCCGCATTATCAAAGTCCATTTTCACCATATGTATACCTTAACCTTAATTTACCTTAATTAATAGTCGATTAATATACCTTAATTTTCACAGTAATATTTATTTAATTCGAGTGATTTTACGGTAGTTATTACTGTAAAAATTATGGTATTTAAAATTTTTTGCTCCGTAAAATCTCCCGGAAGAAATGGATTTTATGGTAAAAAGTACCAGCATCCTGAGTAATGATTCTTTTTACCGAAATTTAATAAGGAGTTATTTTACCGTGATTTGATATTTTTAGCAGTATGGAAGACAGAACACTTTCTTAAATAAATCATAAATAAAAAAAACCATAAGCAGAAACTAACCATCACTCGTTCTATACAAACTTAATAAACTCGAAAAACTATACCGCACATTACTAACTTTGTTTACAGAAGCTCCAGACAGTCCAGGAAACATCCTGGCCACGGAAATCGGGAGCCGTACTATCACGATTCGATGGGCAGCTCCGTACTCTGGTAACAGCCCTATAGTGTCCTACAAAGTGCAGCACAAGCTCTCCTCCGGTAAATATTCAAGTAACTTTCCTTTCGATACTGAAAGTTTTATTCCGCATGCACGATCTTCCCATTAACATTCAACATCACGTGTACCATTTACTGCAGAGACTTGGGGAGACAATGATAGGACATCCACCATTTCTGGTCGGGAAACTTCCGCCATTTTGAGAGGTTTAAGGCCTGTTACCAGTTACCACGTGAGGGTAATGGCTGAGAATGGTATTGGATGGAGTGAACCCAGCCAAGCAGTGCACATCACCACAGCAGAGGAAGGTGAGAAGAATATTTCTATTTTGAATAGTGCTCAAGAGATATTTTTTGCCAACTACGTGCAGCTTTCGTTAGCCAAAAGTTCTTTCACTGAAACATTATTATTTCGGTATCGTTGTGTGTATTTTTAGAAAGGGAACTTACGGATGCTTATGTATTTAAAGATAAAGGCGAATGGAAAGAAATTGATTTTAACATACTCTCTTTTTTATTAGTTAATTAATTTCTCTCTTTGAAAATAAATTAAACAAGTGTTAAGGGAATGAAAACTTAAAACTTAAATTTATATAGAGTAAACACTCTTTCACGAAATCATTATTATTTCGATATCGTTTTATGTATTTTTATGGAAAGAACTCGCTGAAGTTTAGATAATTGAAGAAAAATACAAATGGAAATTAATTTTTAAAAAAATGTCTGCTTTACGAGTTTATTAATTTAGTTCTCTAAAATTTAAGTGATGAAATCTTAAGGGAATTAAAGGCTCAAACTTAAATTATTGATGTTAGGCACTCTTTCATAAATTTTAGTATTCATATTTTGGTTTTTTCAAGATGAAGCTTGTGGGTGTTTCGATATTAAAAAAGAGCGGATGGGAAAAAATTTCTTTTAAAACACCCTGTTATATTAGTTTATTAATTTAGCTCTTATAAAATAAAATAATGAAATGTTATGGACAATTATTTCTTAATTTATAATTGAAGCGGTCAATAAAAAGGGGTATGCAACAGTTTTACTAAAATAAGTTTTATGTTGGTTTTGAAATATCAATCACCAATTATCAAATACCATGTATTTTTTCAGATTGCCTAAAGAAGAGAATCCAAACATTTGAAGCAATTAAAACAATCTTTCCACAAATTGTCACAGTTTTTTTTATTTATTTATTTATTTATTTTTTTTTTTTTTTTTTTTTTTTTTTTGGTTTTTCTTGAAAGTACAAATTTGCAACGTACCCTTTTTGAACACTGACCGCTACAATTTTGAATAATAATAATAGGCATAAAAAACGATACAATATAGCAACTACTTCAACATATTTATTTACATTTACTGTCATAAAATCATATTTTTTAATTTAATTAGTCAATTCTGATTTTTAAACCAAAATAATCCAAAATCTACTCTCTAGCATTAGGCAGTTTGTCATCAGTGAATTTTTAAATCTGTACGAGAATAGACACAGCTCGAGAATGCGTATTTATGAAAATGAAAACAGCTCGAAATGCGTGTCTATGAAAATGAAAACAGATCGTAATGCGTGTTTACGAAAATGGACATAGCTCGAAATGCGTGTTTACAAAAATGGACAAAAATGGATATAGCTCGAAATGCGTGTTTACGAAAATGGACATAGCTCGAAATGCGTGTTTAAAAAAATGGACATAGCTCGAAATGCGTGTTTATGAAAATGGACACAGCTCGAAATACGTATTTATGAAAATTGACACAGCTCGAAATGCGTGTTTATGAAAATGGAAACAGATCGAAATGCGTGCACATAAAAGTGGATAAAGCGCAAAATATGTGCTTAAAAAATGAACATCGCTCAAAATACGTGTTTTGGAAGATGTATACAGCAAAAATACGCATTTTCAAATTTCAGCATAAAATTAACCACCCGATGCGAAATAATATGCTTACTTTTAATTCCTTATTTTAAAAAAATTAAACATAATCATTACGGATTAAGTCTCGGACTTCGGGGTCGGGTCGGCTAGGTATTTTATAAATGTAACTTTCCAGATGATGTCTTCGTATTCAGAACTCAAAACGCTAAAGTAAGTTTAAAAACCCTAAATTCCTACAAATTTAGAGTTTTTAAACTAGAACCGTAATTTAAAATAATTGGACGTAAACTTAGAACCACTATTATAAATTCATAGCACCCGTGGTATCCTTTTAAAATCAGATTTTAACTTTTAAAATCTTTTCAAATAAATAATAGTATAATAAAATGTACCAAAAGCAATAAGATATCATATTATGAATTTACTTGTAATCATTAGTTATTCTTTAAAAAAAATAACAACACTCATAAAAGAATTTAAGATTATGTTTATAAAAGAAAATTAAATGTGTCAACTTTCTTAAATAGCTATGCCCCTTTTAGTAAGCATGCATTTCGAGTTGTGTACATATGGGAAAACTTATTGACGATGATTTTTGGAACATAAGAAATATATAGTTATTTCATAAAAATCGATAAATAATAAATATATTTTCTCTCATTAAGGATCTAATTTCTTTAATACTTTATTTTCTAACAATAAATATCAAGCTGTAAAAACCTACATGTAATTAATAGTAAAAACATCTTTAACTAATTTATTTATGTTGAAAAAAAATTTTATTAACAAATTTGATAGAATAACTGAGAAATAAATATTATTGTCAATTTCCAATTATTTTTAGCTCAATTAATTACAAAAATAAATAAGCATAAAAAGTAGGCTAAGTTGTAATCTAAGCCTATTTTTTCATGATTATCTATTTTTGTAATTAATTGAGCTAAAAATAAATGGAAATGTCATATTAATGATAAATAAATAAATAAACTTTTAATTTGGATGATTTGAATTAATAAAATTCATTCTTATAAAAAATATCACAAAGAAACTTGTTATTAAAATTAAACTAAGACATTTTCCAATATACTCATATTTATTTAAACGATTTTAACTGCATTAACTTCAAAAAGGAATGCTATGCTTTATGGCAATATTATTTAAAATATACCAATTTCATTTTTCGTCAATTTCTTAGATTATGATTATTAAAATTAACAGAAAGTCCCAGAAAGAAAAGAACAAAATACATCGTTCCACCCTGAATGGCTTTCGTTCTAATGACTGAATTTTCATAAACTGAAAGATAATCTTATTCAGCCAAAAGGGTACGATCAAATCTGCTATTTAAATTTTTCAGTGTTTGAAATGCGAGATCAGGAACTAAAACGTACTTTCTTTTAATTTATATACCTCATTATTACGGATTTGGAATTTGGTTATAAAACTATGCTAAGGGGAATCACAATTTGTAAAATACGCTTCACGATCAAAAATCTTAATCCCTTATTATAAAAATCTATTTCTGTGAATTTTTGTTATAGTTCGGAAAGTTTAAAACGAATACGAAAATTTTTGAATGTATTCAAAGGAAGAAAAAGAACGTTTTGTGGCTGCTTTTTCAATTTAAAATATAGTCTGCACTTCTTAATTAGCATATTTGGGCTCACTCCCTTAAATTTAAGCCTTGTATTTAGTCAGTAAAAAACGATCGTTCGAAAAACAGTTATTCAAGTTATATCTTTTTACGCATTATACTTATATAGATGCAAAAATAGCAATTGCAATTTTATTTTTAATACACATTTGAATTTTAATTGTACCTGACGTTCACACTGAAATATTTCAAACAAAAATAGAATGAAATTATCATTTTATTTTCTTTCAAAACAAATTTACATTGAAATAACGTTTTTTTTTTTTTTTTTTTTTTTTTTTTTTTTTTTTTTTTTTTTTTTCTTTTGCAATATTTTTTGAATCTTTCGTCTGTTAAAAGATTTTAAATTTTACATCACTGATATTTTTCATAAAATGATTCATTTGTTTTTAAGTTTATTTTGCTAAAACTTCCAGAGAATTATTAATTTTAATGGCTTAATAAAACGCTAGCAATTGCTAATAAATCATTTAAACTAAATAATAAAATCATTTAAATCATTAAATCAATAAATCATTTAAACTAAAATCGTTACAATGGTTTAATAATATCAATTGTTAGGGAAACAAAACTAAAAGGAAAGAGATGTTTAAAATGAAAGTTTCGTGTGACATCGAAAATCTCATTAAGTCATTTAAGAATAGTTTCTAATTATAAAAAAGACTCTTTAACGTTCTTGATATCTCTCAGTAGTTTTCTTGTCAAGCTTTACTTTTAATTCTTCGTTTTAAAAGACATTATTATTTCGAATGAATTTGATGTTCAAATTCTATGACTTATTTCATTTAATTTCTTAAAGCAGAGCTTTTTATCTCCATAGGCATTGCTTTGTTTGAACTTACATTCTTTAAAAATAAAATTTGAATTTTCTGAATTTCCTTATTAACAAATTTAATACTTCAAACCAAAATTACTAACATTATCCTATCTATAATCATTTACTTGTGTTTTCTACACTTAATTTTAAAGTTAAAATAATCGTTACTTTAATCTATCTTATTAGAATTTGAATAAAATTAACCTCAAACGCCGAAATTATTAGTTTTAACATCTCAAATTAAAAAGATAATATTTAAACATAAAGGAATTATTTTTACAACTAACAATCTTATAAAAAATTCAAATAGTTAATACTTCAAATAATTAACATTCTATTAAACAAGGCATTTTATCTTATCATAAAAGACAAATCATAAAATGTATCTAAATTTAAAAAAAAAGCTAATTAAATATTTTTTTAGATATGTGACATTTAAAATTTCCTACGTATAGAGCTAAATTTCAAGATTATTATTAATTTTTTAAATTTAAAAAAAACTGATATAACCAAGCAATCTTGTAACAAAGGTCAAAAACAATAATAACGTAATAGTATATTAGAAAAATTTTATTCAATTTTTTTTTTTCTTTTTTATTTCCTATGAGCTGCACAATCAGTCTTCCCGATGAGCAGGCCTAGTGCGTTCTCCAGAAGTGGTATCCACTCTTTCAGGACCACCACAATGGAGGAGATACCGTTGGCCATGTTAATTTGCACGTCTAGTTTCTGCTACACTAGATGGCAGCACCGAGACTCTATTTGGATGCTAAAGTGCACTAGGAATTTAATTTTGCCGGAAATGACAAGAGCCAATAAGGCACTTCCGGGATCTTTTACATGCCGCATAATCATACGACATGGCCGCTGAGGATTTTCTGCATCCCGAAAATCCCGTGTCTGGGCCGGGGATCGAACCCGCAGACTTGGGCTCAAAAGGCCGACGACAAACGAACTGCGCCACCTAGCCACCTATTTTAATCAAAAATATTATTAAACTACCTCCAATTTTTTCTGTAATACCTGAGAAATAGATGTTTAATAAAATTTATCCGGAGACAAGATAAACCATTTAATCTACAAAATAAGTAACAGCCTTGTTTAATATGAAGACTAAGAGCTCTGTGATTTTCAACGTGCAGTGCTATTTTGGAAGAACAACTCACGTGTCATTATATTAGTGGAATTATGACTATTTAAATTGCCACAAATTCACGAGAAGAGATTATTATAATTAGATCAACTTTTTATGCAATACCTCAGAAATAGATATTCAATTTTTTCTGTAATACCTGAGAAATAGATGTTTAATAAAATTTATCCGGAGACAAGATAAACCATTTAATCTACAAAATAAGTAACAGCCTTGTTTAATATGAAGACTAAGGGCTCTGTGATTTTCAACGTGCAGTGCTATTTTGGAAGAACAACTCACGTGTCATTATATTAGTGGAATTATGACTATTTAAATTGCCACAAATTCACGAGAAGAGATTATTATAATTAGATCAACTTTTTATGCAATACCTCAGAAATAGATATTTAAAAGAAAAAAAAAATGCATCCGGAGACAAAATAATGCATAGTTCCTACAATATAACTAATATCTTTGTTGAATTTGCAAACAAAGAATGCTCTGTAATTTACAACGTTCAATACTACTCTAAAAAAGCAATTCATGTGTCATTGTATTAATGAGACATATGACTAATTGAATTGCAACAAATTCATGAGAAGTGCTTATCATAATTAGCTCGAGTTTTTCTGCAATACCTGAGTAGTAGATAATTTCTAATGAAACATTTTACCCAAAGACCTGGTAAAGCGAATTGCTACAATTTTTACATAAAGCGATGATCATCTCCGACAAGTGTTTTAAGCAAACATTTACGTGTGGTTTGCTTCTGGAATTTACACTCTGTTTCATTTTAACAACAATATCTTAATATTTTCAAACTTTTTTTCATTATATTTATTATAAGTTATTCATTATATTATATAACCCTTGTTAAGTTATTCTATAACACTTAATTTTGGAAAATAATGAATTCGTAGCATTTTTTGTTTCTTTGTTAATTAATCTATTATACGTCAATAAGAAAAAATGAATTAATAATTTTTTTTTTTTAGTTTTTTGTTAAGCAATTATATTCTACTTCTTTTTAGAAAATAACGAAATCGTAGCATTTTTTCGTAGAATCGTAGCATTCATTATATTATATAGCCCTTGTTAAGTTATTTTATAACACTTAATTTTGGAAAATAATGAATTCGTAGCATTTTTTGTTTCTTTGTTAATTAATCTATTATACGTCAATAAGAAAAAATGAATTAATTTTTTTTTTTTTTTAGTTTTTTGTTAAGCAATTATATTCTACTTCTTTTTAGAAAATAACGAAATCGTAGCATTTTTTCCTTTGTTAAATAACTCTATTATACGTAGAGAAAAAAATGAATTCATTGCATTTATTTAATGTTTATTTATTAAGTTGTCCTGTTATTTCATCATGAGAAAAATGAATTCGTTGCATTTTTTTGTTTCTTATGTAACTATATAATAATTCAATAACAAAATGAATTAATTTTATTCATTTGGTTCCTTATTAATTTCTTCTGTTATAATTCAATAGGAAAATAATGAATATTGTAATTTTTTAAGCCCCTGAAGGTGTACCGACTGCTGTTCATGCTGTTGCTTCATCATCAAATACTATTCATGTTTCTTGGCAAGTAAGTAGCTATCTTCAAATTGTACCATTGTATTAACAATAACAGTAATTTTGATTGAAAGTAATCTTAAAATTTCCTTTAAAATTGCCGGAAATTATTTATGACTTACAACGTACAGAGTTAGTACTATGAAGGTTTTTTCAGTTACAAATGTACAGTGTTCCCTCTTTTTACACGACAATCAATAATATCTCAATTTTTTCACACATTTCGAAACTTCGAACTTTCAACATATTCAAATGCATCGCAAATGCATTATTGAAGGTCTTTCAATGATTTCAACATCAGTGGCTCATAAATGGTGTCCCGGGCGCGTGAGTTATTGGTGATTTCCTTGGAGCTTTAACAGGCTTATTTTTAGCATTTATAATTAGTAATAGTGACGCAGCTAGTTGGGCTGTCAGATTACGGATCTAAAAGTATGGGGTTCGATTCCCGTAGTTGCCTGTGGTAGCATGAGCTTAAATAAATTTACGACAAACTAGAGCCATGACGCCATCTATGAGAATAAAACTTAATAATTATAAAAGCGCCCTAAAATATATATTTTTTGAAAAACAGTGAAATTTAACTTAAATAATCAATTGATTTTTACCTTTTCAACAAATTTCGACAAAAAATATTGCAACAAAAGCTTGATAGACAAATTTTTTGATAAATTATTTAATAAAGCTCCAAATGCGGTAACATAGATACAAATCTTAGCATCAGTAAGTTACAGTCCCTGGCCAAATTATTTGACGCACTATAAGATTCTATGAAAAAATTAATTATCAGATTATGTTATATAGCTTTATTGTTTTTACGTGACTGAAACCGGTTTACACTTATTTACGTTTGTGTATCAATTGGTAAAATTAAACGATATATAATATAAATTAGACGATATATTGTATAAATATGGAATATTTATTATATCTGGTATTACATTAGTATATTATAATAATTTGACCAAATAATTAGACGCACTGTAGTTTTTTAATCATTACATGTTTTGCAGGAGTTTATATGCAATATTTTTATATTTAAACATATATGTAATGTGTTTTTATGCAGGAGATTTTTTATACACTTCCTACTTGTATTTATTTTCAACGCATTGCATTACAATGTTAACCAATTGATACACAAACGTAAACAAGTGCAAACCGGTTTCAGTCACGTAAAAACAATAATGCTTTATAGGATTACCTAATAATTAAGATTTCACATAGAATCTTAAAGTGTGTCTAATAATTTGCCCAAGGATTGTATGTAAATACTTCTTTAGGCTTGCACTGAGATCAATCTTAACCTTGAAATATCCACAGTCGTGTACAGATCTTTAAGTACCCTTATCATCTAGTAAACAATACAAAAACCACGTGGTTTTTGTCTCCATTTAAACTCAAATGTGCCTAACTTTCTCCATGAAAGCGATTTTGCCACTACGGCTTGTTATAATATCCTCTTGTCTTATAGGTCAGCTGTTCAATAATGAAGATAAATGGAAATGAGAAACTAAATACTACTTTCAAAATCGCGTTAAAGTTCGACATTTTTGCAATCTGAGTTCTGAAACTCGCACTTTTTGTGTTTATTTACTCATCAAACAACTGTTGCACCACACTAAAGCACAACTAAGTACAGAAGAAATAATAAAAATATTTTTTCAATTCTTCATCATACTTATTTTGCCTTTCTAAATATTTTTAAAAGCAGTATTTCATATCGATTCGATATATATTGTATTTGAAAAGGATATGTTCTTTATTGAATGATAAAAATAAATAAAATGAAATAAAATTAAAATCAAAAATAGTAGGGAAAAAAAATAAAGCAAAAAATACTTTTAAAATTATTCGTCTTTTATCTTCACCCTCAGAGTTTAAAGCTTGCACTTTTATTATCTCCAATTTACTTATCAAACAACAGTCGTAAAAGAAGAAAAAATGCAGACAATGTACACAACAAATATAAAAAATTTCGATTTTACAGCATTTTTTTTTAACTTTCTTGATATATTTCTTAGAAATAATGTTTTACATCGTCTTGAATTATATTTTATTTGCCAGAAATTTATTTTTTATGAAGTGATAAAAAATAAAAAAAGAAATCAAATAAAAAAAAAATCAAATAAAAATTAAAAATTTACAAAAAAAAGAACTTAAAGCAAAAAATGTTTTTAAACTGTGTAAAAATCCGATATTTTCAAATTAAGAGTTCATAAACTCGCTCTATGTCAAGTAGATTTACTTATCAAACAATAGTAACACAAAAAAAGCAGGGATAGAATACAAAAAGAATTATTTTCTTCGTCATTCTTCTGCCTCGCTTAATACTTTTTTAAAACTGATAGTTTGCATCCATTTCAATTATATCGTATTCATTAATATTTTAGTGTTTCTTTCATAAAACGTCATAAGTATAGTATTTGTGCGTAATAACCAATTCACATTTTTTAGCGGAAAAAGAACTGTTAAAGTGCATGCCTAAATTATCCTTTTACTTCTCTCTTTTATATCTTTGAAAAACGAGAAACTTTATGCATTAATTTTTTTCCCATTTATTATAATTTGAAAATCAATTAATTAAAATTCCTTTAAAATGGACATTTTGGTGCAATATAAAACAGAATTTATGGTTAAAAGTTGAAATACAACTGGGCGAAAATAACTGCAATTACATTTACTTCACGTTATCTCTCTATTCCGAATGTAAAGCGTTTTAAGTATATAAATTATTTATGATAGAGAAATGAATATTTTACAGGTTGTCTCGATGAGAAATGTGCGAACGTGAGGAGAAATAACGAACGCTTAATTTATTACTCGGTTGGTAATTACCACTGTAAAGTGTTGATAAGTAACTTTTTTTCTAGTTGAGTTAGTTCAATATTTGAGGTACAAACTCATAACCTACCTCATTTCAAAACTAATGGTCGCTATTTAGAACTTAAAGTTAAAATTTAATGCTTTTTCAATTATGGTTAAGACAAATTGTAAATCGAACGAATTTCAGAATTATATCATTTTTAATACTTTATGTTAATTAGCATTTAATCTTCAAAAGTTTTTTTTTTTCCTTGAAATCTTCCTTTCTTTCTTAAAGAGTGTTAAAATACTAAAAATAACATGAATATTGAATAAAGAGAAAAACTTATAGAAAATAAGACATATAAAATTTTTAATCCTTTCTTTATTAATTAATCTCATGGAATTCAACAGATGCTTTTTTACGACGAAGTATATAGAGTTTTCATTAAGTTTTGTTTTAAAAGTAAGTGAAAAAAAACTTTTCCATGAAAACAAATTTAATTACTTTAATAGTTTAATTAATATTTTAGAAAAAACCTGATCTAATTAATTTTTGTCCAATAAGTCATTATGAGTTGAAAGGAGAAATATATGAAAAACTTATTTGGTCACTCAGCCGTTGGAGCTTTTAATAGACGTAATAGTATAAAATATAACTACAATGCTATACAAATTTGTAATAGGTTATATGTATTATAATAAAAAATTACTCAAAAATTTAAACTTTAAAAATAAAAATTTTAAATTAAGAAAGACCTTTATAGCTCAATGAAATATTACAAAACGTTGAAAATTTAATACATACATATATAAAAATAATATATCAATTTTAATTTTAATCAAACGATCTTTTAAGTATATATATCTCCCGCAGTGGACTGATCGTTAAGACACGGTTCCCAGCAGATCACCGAAGTCAAGCATCATTGGCTGCGGTCAGTGTGCGGGTGGGTGACCACTTGGATCAGTCTGCGTAGGGACCGAGGGTGTGCGGTATTGGTCCTCGTTAAACTGTGCTACCGTAAAGTGCTCGACTTCGCGTGCAGGTCGTTGGGCTACCGAAGCGGGGGTGCCATCCCCTCTGCAGAGGATCAAAATTGTGATGGCATGTCTTCGGATCATCCTCAGGGATGTTTCCCAGACCGTCGCCAATAGCCCATTGTGCAGCTCTAGTGCGACGTAAATGAACTACAACAACAACTACAACAAGTATATATATATATATATATATATATATATATATATATATATAATATATATATATATATATATATATATAATATATATATATATATATATATATATATATAATATATATATATATATATATATATGTATATATATATATTAACTAAATTTAGGGGAAAACATCTTTGTGATATTTTTTCTATTTTATAATCTAAGTTGAACAAATGAACCGATTATAAGCTCCGTATAATCCGTAGTCTTGTAATTTTGAACCTAAACCAGATGGCAAGGTAACTCATGGATCAAGCATCGGGAAAAACTAGCCTTCGATTCTAACCCATCATCAGTCTATCACAGAGAATACTTTACATCAGCACTGTGGCGAACCAGGAGTAGAATTCGTATTAGTCACCTCATTGGGAAGGCGAGCACTCTATCCCAAAAGTCACTGCGACTCATCATTTTGATATTGAAAATTTCAAATCGATATTTACTTTCTTTCATGATTGAAACATAATTGGAAGGCGTTTGGCAATACAATGATTATCCACTCGCTTAAATTTTCCAGAAGACTTTTGATTAAAAAAAAAAAGAAAAAAGCTGAGCATTGTACCGTTTTCTAATCAAAATTCCAGAAACTTTCAAAGTACCCACCTGGAAATGTGAAGTACTTCTGTGAGAATGTGTCTTATAACGAAGCCACATTTTTTCTTGAGCTAAAAAAAAGTCCTTAAACTAATTTATTTTTATAAGAAATCATACATTTCTTATAATTTTATTTCTTTTTCAAACACTTTCTAGAGTATATATTCGATTCAATTAAAATGTAAACATAAGCTTGAACAATAGATATTTTGACCTAAAAAGGTCAAACATTTCTGCTTTAAGCCCGAACTTTAATGACATTCATATAAAAATCTTCTAAAATTATTAATATGAAATGCATTTTTAATTTTTTTCCAATTAAAGTGAAATTTCAGTTTAAAAAAGTTGAAAACAGAATTTTAGAGCAATTTAAAACCTCAGTTTTAGAGCAATACAGTGACAAGCTTTTTTACTGGAACATTTTTACATCAAACTATTCCACAGCGTTGTTTGAACTATTCTTTGAACTATTCAGAGTTGTTTGAACTGTTCTTTAGTGTCGCATTTTACAAAATTGAAATTTTCAGCTAACAATAGCACAATATAAAAAAAACATTTTTTTTATTGATGAAAATCCTGTCCAAAAAATGCTTTTAACCTTTTACATGGTAATTTTTTATGTTACGCTGAAATATTTTTTGGAGATTAACATTGATTTATAAAACGAAATTCATTTAGTTAATTACTTAAAATTAATTATGATTAATTAATTAAACTTTTAAGACCATATTTTAGTAGTTGAAAAGGTAAGTGAAAGTTTACATTTATTTAAAGAATAAGCTTTATACTTGAACCTCCGTGCTTACAAATATCCGAATTTACAAATTGTGTGTTTGTAACTAGAAATAAACTCGATAGGAAATGATCAATTAAACAATGCGTAACAAACAGGATAAAATAACTTACCGATGAAGGTCCTTTTTTTGGCCCCTTGCAAACCTTTACTGTTACCCACTTATATGTAAAAAGTTTCCCATTGGAATTTTTTTTTTCCTCCATTTTCAGAAGTTTTCAGATGATGGCCTCATTAATCATAGGTAGGAAAAAATTTCCTGTAGACACTAAAGAACTAAAAGTTGTAGAGAATCTGAAAATGCAAACTATCACTGTATTGCTCCAGGCACTTCATATGTATTCTCATAAATATAATATTAAAAACATGTATATAAATACCCTAGTTTATAAGCTAATATTTTGCTTTTCAGCCTCCTAAAAAAGAGCTAAGACACGGAAGCGTCAAAGGATATTATGTCGGATACAAACCTTACGGAGGAGCAGAGAATTATATTTATCAAACAGTTGAAGTACAAGGAGATTTTAAAGAAGAAATCATTTTGACAAATCTTCGGAGAGCCACAAAATACAGTATTATTGTGCAAGCTTTTAATACAAAAGGATCTGGCCCCCCTTGTGAAGAGCTTACAGTCGATACTTTACAAAATGGTGAGTCAAACTCAAATTCAACTGATAAGTCTGCCAAAAAGTAATTGAGACAATAATGAATTTTTCGCACCTGCCTTTAGCTGTCAAATTAGGTGTTTTTTTCATTAAACATTATTTTGAGTTAGTGGACTTATTGTGAGCTGCAAATCAAGCTGCCAAAATCTTTAGTGAAAGATTTTTTTTTTAATAAACGCTACTATATTTCATTATCTTTCTATTTTGTGCCCTTATTCGCTTAGAGAAACTACAATCCAACGTAAGTGACGCTTAGTTAATTTTGGTAAATGTATTACTGGTATTATGGTAGTCGGAGCGGTTTTAATAAGATTTCTGCAACGAATTTTCTGCAGTTTCAGAAAATATTTTTCAAATGGTAGCAAAGATAGTGAATTAAAACTTTAATAAAATTAAAAGAAATTTTTCCACCGCTTATAAATATTTTAAACAGTATATTAAATGTCTGATAGAAAAATGGTCCTTCTCAAAAGTCCTTGTTAAGGTCTTATTAAGTTTCCACAAGTCAAATATTAGGGCCGGGATAGCCTGGTCGGTAGGGCGCTGTGCGAGAGTTCGTGGATTCGAACCCCACCGGCCGAAGTCTACCCGTGTAGTAAATTGGTGACTGATGCACGTTAAATACGTCCAGTCGCAAAGTCTTCCATGATCCCATAACAAATCAAAACCTCTGGGGGTACTGAATTGAGATTGTTCGTTCTCTGATTCAGGTCAAATTTGCTATCTGTGGATGAATGAATGGATGTATGAATGGGTCACACCCTATAAACCGGCGTGACGTATGGGTTTGGCAGAAGTCGAATTCTTGGCCATAGATGTCGCTACTGGAAAACAAGAACAATCGCACCCCTTTGCCTCAACAGGCATACGCCAACAACAACAAGTCAAATATTGAAGCGTTATGTAATAGGTATCAAATATACTAATATAGGTATAAAGTAATACATTAATATAGTTGGTATTCATTGAAACTGCACCAATACCCTCGAATGACATATGTACCGGAGAAAATTACTTGATAGTGGTAAATTTTGGCTATCATGAACTTGCAGCAAGCAGTATCTCATGCTGCAAGCAGTAGCATCATACTATGTGATGCTGAATACATTTAATCTCCATTCTCTTTGGGATGAACTGAAAAATGTGTTTTACGTAATTTTATAATGTAAAGGCAGACAAATAATAATAAATAAATAAAAATTTATTTATTTTAGCTTTATTAATTGTGTTCGTCTTTCAGTTTTGTACATGATCTCTGAGAGTTCTGCACTTCTGATTTGTTGATTACTAGCTGAATATGTTTTATTCGCCAGGGGCAAAGAAAAGTAAATGATCAATGAATCAGCATTAATTAATAGTAGTAAATCATGCAAAAAACTGAAACATATAAGCTGACACAATTAAATTGTAACAATTAAAAAAAATTTACTTTACATGTTTTTATAAGTTTACCCCTATGAAATTAAGATTAATTATCATTTGGCATAAGGCAATTGTTCGATATCAACTCCTGAAGGTAAAAAATTACCATAATCAACACTATTTTCCTGTACATTTCCCTTTTGCTGGACCGTTAATTCTTGTTTCCACAGATATATTTCGATACCAATCATAGTAGGGTAAACCAACCAGTGAAGGAACACTACCCAGTGAAGGAACATTTCATATATATTGATTAAAAATAAGAATTTGTAAGTCTTTCCTTAGATTGATTGGTAACAATAGCTTACTGCCAAACAACAGGAAGTCATATAACAATGTTTTGGATTACCTGGTCAAATAGACTTCTCTGGAAAAAATTTTACATTTGTTATTATCTCTGCAACACCTTGTTTCTTTGAAAAATTATAAGGTGAGTATTTGTATTTATATGTTTGAAGTGGAATTAATTGCATGTAATAGTTTTAATTTTCTCACTGTGAAAAAGAGAATTCAAAATATAGTTATTGAAGTTACGTTTTATTTTTTTAAGCATCATAGCATAATAAAGTACTGAGATAAGGGGGTGTTTATTCACTGGATCACCAAACGATGAAAAACCAGTGATGGAGCAAGTGTTCCTTTACTAGGTTTTTTTCTAAGTTAATGAAAATAAAAGATAAACTTTAACTTTTTTGTACCTTTAGTGATGTTCCGCATAAAAAGTATGTTAAAAATACGAAAAACAACTTTTAATCAGTGAGGGAACAGACATGTTCCTTTACTGGGCATAGATTTCCCAGTGAATAAACAGTATGTGTTAATATGTTGACACTTTAATTTTCAATTCATGATTACAAAAAAAAAAGTTAACATTTTTCAAGTATCTATAAGTTATAATTTCAAGAATAGGCTCGTTTTTAAATATGTGTATGGCTTATTAATTCATAAAGAGCATTAAAAAATAACCAAAATTAAGTGTTCCTTTACTGGGTGTTCATTCACTGGTAAGAGCTGTTCCTTCACTTGGTCTTCTTACTACTTGTTATTTGAACCTCCAAAACTTTAAAACAATATTATGTAAGTTCTCTACAATTTTTTGACATAATTTGCAATTAGTAACAAATATGTTGACACTGTCATTTAACTAAAATTACGAATTTTGAAATTAATATGATTTTTTAAAAGGCAAGTGAAGCTTAAGTGTTTCTTCACTGGTTCGTTTACCCTATATTTGGTACTTATTAAAAACCCCAATTACCATAATAGCAGTAGTACCTATTATGATACTGAAATTAACTAAGCAACATTGGCGTCCAAAATAATAAGGCGATTTTTTATGATTTCTCTAGATGAATAAATACCTTTCCTCTATTAATTTTAAAAGTTTTTTCCTTTATTAATCTAAAAAGTTTTTTAGTAAAAAACTTTTTTTTTTTCGTTTTAATTTGTACCTGTTTCCAAAATGAAGCATCATTGGCGTCAATAACAATATAGCAATTTTTCACGGTTTATCTAAGCAGATAAGAACCTCTTCTCTATTAATTTAGCATTTTAATATTTTTTTATGTTTCAATATGTACGTATAATAAATATTAATCAATTGAAATTCGAGAAAATAATTAGTAACGACGCTAATATTTTTATAATCAGTTTTAATGAACGACATAATATAATTACTTATTTTGAATGTCATAAAAAATCGCCAAACTATTATTGACGCCAGTAATGCTGTAATCGCCAAATCGCCAAACCATTATTGACGCCTGTGGTAATGAGAACCTATTACACCAAGGTGTATAAAATAGGTACTGTGGTGTTAGATAATTTACCACATTTGGAAACGGATAAGTATCCTTATATAACCATCCTACACATTCATTATACCAACATACAACATTTATTTACTTTTTCTATTATTTGTTATGCATTCAGGTGCAACTTCATAATATTAGATTCACTATTATCAGAGTTAGAAGTTCAACTAAAAGAAAGTTTATCTACATGTATACTTACTATAATATGACATGCGATATTAGAGTTTACCATAGTTTTTTATGGCTTAATAAATAACTTCAATTCTATTTCATTAGTTCTTCTTGAATTTCCATTATTTAAGTTTATAGAGTCACACTTTGAAATCACAAGTATCAATTATAGAAACACGTGGTTTCATATACGACTATTGAAATTATTTATTTTGAAATACGAATTATTTTTAAAAAGGAATTCTGTGACGTCATAACCATACATCGTGAAATTAAACGTTGATTTTACTTGTGATAGCCTAACATATGAAACCAAACATAAATAGCACGGGAGAACAATTTTTTGCTGTTGCTTGAGTTTTTGTAACAGTTCTTAAATCTTTTTTATCGTTCATTTTAAATATGTAATTGATTTTTCTCGCCAAGCTAGAGTTTATTTAAACGAGTAACTTTTAGTCTGTTTTTTTTTTAAATATATAAGTTCGAAAACGTTATATATTACAAGCGAATTGTAAAGTTGCAAGCATAAATGTTGTAAATATTGTGTAAACTCTTAGGGCAGTTAGGTCATATTATCAGGGTTAAAATTGCATACGAACTCATTCCTTGAAATGCTGTCATATGCCGCTAGGTGCAGCACTCCATTATGGCCTGTTTCTTCATGTGCTTTTGTACAGGTCATAATATGGAAACACCCCGAGCTGCGTACGACGACGTTTCAAGACATGGATTCCTATGACATTTTAATCTTGTTGATGTTTCTTAACCCTCTAGAAGTTTATCGCAACATTTACGAGAATTCTTAATGCATATAACGTTTTTAAACTTGCTGTTTTCGACAAAGAATGGACTAAAAATGACATTTAAATAAAACCTGTAGCTTTAAGGGCAAAACTAAAACCAAACTTGAAATCTCAATACCCGACTTAGGCAAGATCAAGAATTTGTATAAATGCAACAAAAAATTTATTCTCTGGTGTCGTTTAGTAAATTAATTGTCATTAACATAATATAGCTCCTAGTAAATCATAATAATGTGCAATAAAGCTCATTTTTGGCTTATTAAAACTGCAAGCTAGCAAATAGCCTTATTGTAAAAGGTGGAAAAATTTTCTCTGTGATGTAACGTGAACCATCGTTCGAAAGTATTTTTAAAATAGAAGGTCCGCTATGTCTTTGTCAGTATTTATACAAAATTTGGGGAGGAATTGTTCAGAATTTTAAATTTGCCCACAGTAAAGAAGGATAATCTACAGTTACAAAGAAAGGATAATCAGCTAGTTTTTTATAATTAGTTAAGCAGTTTCATTAAATTTTGTTTCACTGTATATTATCAATGTATAATTTATATAACATTAATGAAAAGCTAATTTCCCGCTGCTTATTCAAATAAGCGAATTAATACCTAACATACAATCTATATTTAGATACAAAATACATTTACAATTCAATCTTCAAATCATTAAATATTCAAACCTAAAAAACTAAACAAGAGAGGATAAAAAAAAAAATCCTTAATTTATTAATATTTAATACTCATTATACTAAAAGTATTAAACATGGCAGAAGTTATGCAAGATAAATTTGTGCTGCAATACTGGTTTTGCTACTATGTGCGCCTAAATAAAAAATATATCTTTCATATCATTCTCTTACTAATTTGAAAAAAGAATAATTTTGACCTTTAAAATAATAATAATATTATTTAAAATAATTTTTAAAAATTAGGAGCTTCGAGAAGTGAGTTTTTACCACTTCTTAGTAATGAATTATTTATAAAAACTATTAGCGATTCTTAAAGGATCTTAAGGTCTTGTTAGTGCTTTAGCCATGAAAATAAAATAATCATTTATTTTTAATTTGTTATAACTTTTTATACTCACCTATTTTGAAAGAAATCAAATTGAATTAAATAGAATATTGTATTTAATTATACTTTATTTCAGAAATTAGATAAAGAATTTTAAAATTAACACTGGGAAAATTCTTCCTCTATTTTTTCGAAATATTGTGGAACTCTATACTGCATGGTTTTTCTACGCATTTATAAACTATAATTTTGCGATTCAAGTATTAGTTTTGAAAAAACATAAAATTATATTTTTATGCAATGTATTGTGAAAAAAAATTATTTAATAAAAGATGAAAAATTCCTTTAATTATAAATACTGCTTTACAAAAATGAGCTAAGTATTTCAATTACTTTTTAATAAAAGATAAAATAGAAATGAATAAGATTCTTAAGATTCTTATCTCTTATAATATAAAGATAAATTAAAAGATTGCATTTAAAAGATTATTAGTCAAAAAATTTAAAGAAATTATTTGAAAAATAGTAAGACTTAATCTAATAGTAAGTTAATTTAATAGTAAGATCCTAAAACAGTTATATTATATTATATTATATTATATTATATTATATTATATTATATTATATTATATTATATTATATTATATTATATTATATTATATTATATTATATTATATTATATTATATTATATTATATTATATTATATTATAAAACTAACTAAATGTAACTTCATAAAATTAAATTAAGCAAAAATAATTTAATAAATATTTCCAATAAAGGGTAAATATCGCAGCATTGTTTTAATAATGAAAAAGTATTAAATAAACAATTTTGATGAAAAAACAACAAACCATTGAGATCATATTATAAAATATGAAACTAATTTTAGTCCAACAAGAATAATTTTTTTAGAAAGACAAAGAAATTTAAAACCAGCTCGGCAATAAAATATCAAGTAACGTAACACGTCCGTTTATTTTGTAAAAAAAACTATTTTCACATCAGTTTTTAGATTATAAAAATTTGCGTGCATTCTTTTCTACGCAGTGTTCAGTACAAAATGTTTTATTTTCTCATTAATTAAGATACAGCTATGTTTTTTAAAGTAATCAGAACAATTTTTAACTCGTGTTTAAGAGTTCAAATTTACTTTAAACTCTAAACGTTTTCCTAACAGAACTATCAAACGTATTATACGAGATAAAAAATTTTTTACTCTAATAGAGAATTATTCTTTCTCCAAATATTATTTAATTTTCATAGAAATATAGCGCTAGTTCTTTAGGTCTCCTAAATGTTCTAAAACAACTTTAACTTACTTGAAAATAATATATATATATATATATATATATATATATATATATATATATATATATATATATATATATATTATAGAGGTGTATATATATTTACGCGTTCAGCAAATAATTGAAGATCACTCTTGTGAATAAGCATGAAAAGGTGTAAAGGTGCATGTATACAAATTTCTGAATGAAAATTCTTTTCTCGCGTAGACAGCTAGAAAATTAAATAAATTGATCTGTAAGTTGTTAAGCGTTTAATAAGTTAAAAGTGAATAACTCATATAAAGAAATAAAGGGTTTTATTTTATGTTTTAATTATCCTTATGCAGGTTCAATGATAATTAATTTTTTTATTGTTTTTGTTATTCATTTCAAAACTACGAAATGAATGGTAGTTATGCTCTTATCCTTTTTATGAATAATAAAGAAAACGTGCTCGATGAGCAGAATAAAGCGTTAATGAGAGGTTGTTTTTTAAAACCATAATTGCTGTTTTCTTTCTGCAAATGTTTCGATTTGCGTGTCATTTATTTCAATTTGATTTTGTTAATTTCAATAATTTATTATCAACAAAAAATTTAATTTTTTGAGGATTAATTAGTCGTAAGTGCTTTAATAATTGATTTAAGTTTCTAAGAATTTTCACTGGAACACATTTTAAATTGGTTTAACAAAGCTGTGAGTAAAGTAGGCATGGTTTGAAAAGCATAATTATAAAATTGTATAAAAATTTTAAACAAATAAAATTGTATAAAAATTTTACGAGATAGGGAAGCACCACGAATAGTGTGTTCCACTCACTGTTCATATAGTTTAAAACTGCTGTTACATTTAATTCTTACTGGCATTTTTTTTAGTTGAAAGAAACTGCAGTTAAACGTTGTGTTATTTATTTATTCTTTCTAACCATATATGGGTGTTTTCTGTTAAGAATAAGTATTAAATTATGCAACTAAAAGTGATTTTATATTACTTATTTTAATCTTAATATTCAGTTTTAATAATGAAATTTAATCACCAGTCCCATTTTGTCAACAATTTTTAACTTGTTAATTTTAATGCACTATTTTCTTGGCATTTTAATATCCTTAAGTTTAAAAACTACATTAGTTAAAACAATTACTTTATATTTAATTAAAATGAAACTTCAAAATATACAGGAGTCATCATATTAATTAAGCCAATATTATTTTTTTGGATTTTTTAAATTTGATTTTTTGAAACTTTTTGCTTTGTTGGATTCTTAAAAAATTGAATTTTAAAATTTTCCTGAATTCAATTTAAAAATTTTACAGACATTCAAAAATTAATTTTTTTCAAATTTTTTTAAAATTTAAAATTTTTAATTTTGGTTTTCCTCTTCCAAATTTTTATTTTGAAGGTGGTTTTCATATTATAACGTGGATTATTACCGCTCGTTTCTTAATGATTGGATTAAATACCATAAAAAGTACTCACCTGTTTCTTTGTTTTCTTATTGTAACACGTTACAGAACTAAAAATCTCATGTTCCATAATTTTTACAGTAATAATTACCGAAAAATTAGTAAATCGCTGTAATTAAATTAATAATTACTGTAAAATTATAATTACTATAAATTAATAATAATTACTGTAAAATTATAATTACTATAAATTAATAATAATTACTATAAATTAATAATTACTGTCGTTAAATTGGATTTTACGGTAAAATTTATTTTACGGATGATGCACCCAAAGTTAGGAAAATCAAATCGAATGCTTTAAAATCAAATTACTAGTAAACTATAAAAATATACTATAAAAAGAATGATCACATTTCTAATACAGAATTACTTCAAAAATCATAAAAATCAATTTTAAATAATTTTTTTTATATTTAATTTTCAAATCATAATCTGAATGGTGAAAAATTTAATTCCCCAAAATCGTTACAACAAAATATGAGTAATTTACTGTTTCAACATTTCAAAATTACTTATGGCTTCGTATGTAATTTTCATTCTGAAAAAAAAACGCTAATTTCATTTGCGTAAAAAATCCCAGAAACTGATATTTACATTTTGTATTTGTCTGAAATTTTAAAACGCAGAATAAAATTCCCCACACAGCTATAAATAAAAATTTTGAACAGATATAAAAATTAAACGAAATATCCCTGCTATAAAGTTCCGACCTAAAGAATTATCATTTCGAAAATTGCTCTTCCTGAATAACCTCTTTATTTAGTACAATGTTTTATAAAAATGCTGTCTAAATATTTTCCTTATTAAATATACTAAATTAAGCAAAGTTTTAAAAAACTAAAAATTTTATAAAGGCAAACAATTATCGTTACACAAATAATGACTGACTATTTGAGTTTTGTCATCTTAAGAAACTGTTATTTGTAAAATAAACTCAGTTCTTAATAAGTTTATTTGAAAATAACGCCAAATAATGATTTAATTCAAAATTTAACTTCATATCGCCAAAGTAATTAAGACCTGAAATTATCTTCTGCGTAAAATCTATTGAAAGAAATTTTTTTCAATAACTAAGCTACTTTAGAACTATCGGCAAAAGGCGCATTACTGCCTGTTTTTAAAAACAATTCCATTAAAAATACATTTATAAGCAAACAAAATAAGCCAAAAATTTAATCCCTCGGGGCAGGTAAAGAGCTGAAAAGCATTTTTGAGCACTTTTGGATTATATGGGAGGAATGGAATTTCTCCTAAAATTCTATTAAGAATCAACGCCTGGAGCTTCTAGTTTAATCCTCGCCAAACCACCAGCTGTGGCCGTCGTGGCAAAAATAATAAATGCTTTTAGGTGCCTTTCAACCAAGAAGTTGTCGTTATATAATTAAATCTTCAGTAAACCGTTTCTCAACTTTTGTGGCGATAGCATTTAGATGATGGGGAAGTTTCCGCGGAAATTGTTTTGTTAAGACGAATATAACTAGTTAAAAAGAATAACATTAGCTTTTATTCGAGATATCGGGACTGGTTTTTGAAACTAGGAATAATTTCGTTGGGATAATATTAGGAGAAATTTAAATTAATCTGTATGCTCAAAATAAAATTCCTTGAATATTTGAATAACTGGAAAACATCATAGTCTATAAAATTTTAAGAACCAAAATGTTATTAATCTTTAAGAATTTCGTTGATATTTGAATAAACTTATTTAAATACAAAAATGTTTAACTGAAATTTGAATGATAATGATGTGTGTTTTAAGCGATAAAATGTGTGTAAATAATAAGTTGAGTAAAAATAAATTTTCTGGATAAATTTAACTTAACCGCTAATGTCACTGCCGTAAGCGTAATTCGGCAGCTTGCGTCTAAATAATTAATAAGAAAACTATTAAGCGTTGGAATAGTTAATTAAATTCAAAAACCTAGAAAAGTTTTTATTTGCGAATTTTTTTGAAAAAATTTATTATTTTATCATTCAAACCTACCATGGGTGGCTTTTTCAATGTAATATAAAGAAATTTTTTAAATGTTGTTATACATAATTGAATTCAAATTAACTAGAATGAATTAGCAAATAACTAGAGAAGCGTAAAACCAAAACATGATGCCTGAAATTTCTTTGATAAAATTAGCACATTAATTTTATTTAAAGATAAAACTTGCTCTCTATATATTAATTCTAAATATTAATAAAACAAAAGGCCTAAAGATATAATTGGAAACAGAAAAAATACCTATAAAAATACTCATTTTTTAGGAATATATTAGTGGGATTTTTTAAAGAGAAACATACAACTGCTTGTTTTTAAATATATTTTTGTGCTATACAGTAACAGATAAGCTTTACATTTAATAACAGCACAAGCTTAGATAGCAGTATAATAGTTTTGAAAGATTGAAGAAAGAATTTGAAAGATTTTTTTTTATGTTCTTGAAATTCTTAAGAATGCACATACATAAAATATTTTTATAATGATAGTCAAACAGTGGACATTCCCATGTTTAAGAGAGTAAATAAAATCGTCTTTGTAACGTTTTAAAATGCTATTATATAATATTATGTAAAATTATGTAATTATGTAAGTTTCTGAAATAGTTAATTTTGTAAGGCTGGTATTTAACAAATATTCACGTTAATAATATAATAATTGAAATTAAATTTATTTTAATGCAAAAATTAAATTTATTATAATGCATATAAAAATTTAATTTATTATAATGTATATAAAAGTTAAATTCATTATAATGTAAAATTTTAAGATCAAATATGCTATATTTTTATTCTATATATTTTTCTTTTTTCAATAACTCAAGTTCCGTATTAAATTTTCATTACTTTCCTCATTTTGTTTAACTTATATCGAGTGAAAAATATTTACGGTTTCTAATCCTTAATTATTCAGTATAAAAGTTCAAAACATTAAGTTAAAATGTTTTTGTCGATTTCTGATTTAATGCTTACCCTTTCGATCAAAATTAACTTAGTATAATAGAGTGCATTTATTAATAAATTTCAATTTAATTTTTAAACTATTTCAAGTTGTGCTGAATTAGTTCTATTACTCCTATTACAAGAATTCTGAATCCTAAATTAGTTTAAAGATATAAATCTCAGCAAAAGTTTTAAGCAGAATAATTAGACTAACAAATTATTTCGTTATCAAAAGAAATAGAAATTCATAAGAAAAGAAAGAAATTATCATTTCAAAATAGCTTATTATAACGATAACTATTACAGCCATAGGCAATTACTGCTTTTTGAAGATCATATATTTTAGTTTTCTTACTTTTTTTCAGAACTAGAAGTATTCAATGAATTTCAATTGCTTTTCGATTGACTTATTAAACTAGAATACCTGAATTTACTCTAAAGTAAAATAAAATAAATAAATAAAATTATCGATTCAATAGTATAATTTTACATTAAAGAAAATATGAAATAAATGTAAGAGAACTCAGTCGATATTTTAAATTATTTTTTTTTTTATAATTTATTTTAATATGAAAAGAATTTCGCTTTCAATTCTCGCTTTTATTTTTAAAATAGTTGTAGTGTTTGAAAACCGATGAATATTTTTTAAAAAAATAATGAAGGTCTTCTTTAAAAATTTTTTCATACCAATTTTAATTTTTTTTTATTATTTTGCCAAATTTTGAAAAGAGTTATAGAAAGTAAAACTAACGTAATTTTTTTTCACCCATCATTTGGCAAAACTTCAGTATACATGAGGTGATTCTACTGTTTTTTTCTCACGTCTGATAATGAAACTAATATATATATATATATATATATATATATATATATATATATATATATATATATATATATATATATATATATATATATATAATATATATATATATATATATATATATATATTATATATATATATATATATAGCAAACTGTTGTAACATATGTGAAACAAATTTGATGTGAACCTTAAAACAGTAGTGTCATTTCGTACTATATTGTTGTGCTAATTAAACTGTCCTCAACTTGATTATGCGTTTCTAATTCTAACTCGTTCCAACTCGAATAGAAACTTGATTCAATTTATCTTATTTTAAATCGCACCATAATACGGCTCAAAGCACCGATATTATAAAGCGACGAACATGCTTTTTGATTTTTACAAGAATGTATGAGTTTGATGTTTTTGTGGTGTGGTTCACAAGGATTTTTTATTTAGAGATGCAAAAAACTTTAAATTTGAAGCAATAAACAATAGATTTACCAAAATAAAACACTCATTCATTTTTGCCAACTACAAAATGTAATGTGGGATTCAGATGCAGTTTCTCATTTTCCGGTTTTGTAAATATGTTGAAGAATTTCAAAAGTTCTAAAACAAATTATAAAATGTTTCAAGAAATCATAAAGTTTCATTTTTCAAACTTAACACCATACAAATATAGCGTTTTTTCTTACTTTGGTTGAACTCCAAAATATATTATTATTTTGAGAATTCTGTATAAAAACTTGAACTACCATATTAAGAACAAAACTGATATAAAATGAATTTCTATTCGATATTCACCTTATTATAAAAGTAAACATTCATAAAAAAAATTTTATGGCAATTAATTTGTTTTTATTCTCAATTTATGAGTTTGATATAATTCGGATTTAAAGATCAGGGGTAGAAAATGAATTTTTACTTGAATGAAAAGACAACAAAACTGAAGAGTTTAGCAGAAGAAGGTTAAGAGACAATTTAGAAAGAATTCTGATTTCAAGGGGAAAAGTCTTAGATTTTATTGTGATCAATAACTCATTGCCAGTCTATGCTTTTTTTTTTTTTTTTTTTTTTTTTTTTTTTTTTTTTTTGAGGAAAGAAATGTTTCAAGCGCATTTCAAGTAGCAACAGTCATCGAGTAGCATAAGAGAATTTATCTTTCGTCAGAAAATTAAATCCCATGTTGCGAACGATTTGAATGAGTGTTAGGAATTTATATATTTTGCCTAATAGAGGCAATTCAACCAAAAATAGAGGAAAAGCATTTTCCTTCCTTCCAATCAAAGTATAAACTTAAGAGCTGTTTTACCATAATTTTTTCAAATATATAAAGGCTTTAATACTACTTAAAACCTTCACTCATTAAGCTTTTTATTTGCCAATAGAAAACTTCTAAATCCTTAACAGAAAGCGAAGAAATGTTGTATTTAAGAAAAAAGAAAGTCTTAAAATAGAAATTTAATTCTATATTTCAGATCCACCTGTATCACCAAACTTAACAATAACATCTGCCACCACTTCAACAGTTCAACTTAAATGGTCTTCCATAGAGAACGAAAATAGTCCTATAACTGGTAAGATATTGAAAGGTTAAAAATTGATTTAAAAGAAACTTGAGCATAACCTCCGAGCATTAAGGCCTCTCAGTAAGTTTGTAACGTCACCCACGGAAGTTCTATGGAACGTGATAGCTCAGATTTGTATGAAGAGAAAACTATCATAAATAGTTTTCCTTCACTAATAGACCTTATTTCTCTGTGGTTATGATTTGACACACACGTTTAAAATATTTTTAAAAATTTATATTCTAGTGAATTTTAAGCAGTTTTACTGTTTAATAAAGATTCAAAACTTTTTCACAATTCCTTTTACAGCCATTTTAAAAAATTTTTAATTTTATGAAATTTTAAAAAAAATTGAGTCTTTATAGTTTTTTATATAATTTAAACTAACTTAGGAAGTATTATGCTAAGTCTAACAATGTTTGATTTACATCTAATAAAGTTATCCATACATTAATTTGTGATAAAAGGTTTTGCTTCTATCATTGAAAAATAATTCCTAAATTTCAAGTCACATACTCATTTTAGTATTATTTATTATAAACTTTGTACATTAAAATTAAATACAAAATTTTATATTTCTTACAGAAAGAAAAATATCCAAACTTTACATATTCCAAATTTAATGGAGTTCCTAGTTTTAGTTTTGGGTTACAACTTTAAAAAGTAGAAAATAATGGGTCAAAATAAAGTTGCATTGTCAGCTTCAATATCACTTAAAGCTTTCAATATCACTTAAAAATCAATTGGAGGAAAAACAATAAAGCTAAATCGTGCCACACGTTCTTACTCTTCTTTAAATATATTTTTTTCTCATTTCACAAGGAACGAATGGAATTATTTTTTTCAAATAACAGAACAAATCTCTAAATTTTCGAACTAATAGCAAATTCCTGATCAATTTACGAAAAGAAATACAGGTTCTCAGGGTCGCGGTACTTTCGACCGTGAAATTCATTTTTACCGGAACATGTTACGGAACCAAACATCTAACATACTGTGATTTCCTCAGTAATAGTTAGTGTAAAATCACTGAACCATTTTTTTCTTTTTAATCCCATCCAATTGACACTCGTCATTTAGGTATCAGTTGCTATTACGGGCCACTCTTTCATGGACACCATAAAAGGTGGGCCAACGTTGCTCCGACAGTAGGGACACATAGTACAGAGAATGAAGGAACATCCTCGCCTTGTCCGGGATTCGAACTCAGGACCATTCTGATGTGACGTCATCTTCCTGATCACTACACAGTCCGTTTGACACTGAACCAATCTAGTTAAAAAAATATTAATGAAAAAATTACGGTATAGTATTTTACGGTTAAAAAAATGTATATTTACGGATGATGCAACCAAAGTGTCGGTACTCTATACCGTATTTTGATCCGGAATTTTTTGCAGTTAACCTCTAAAAAAAAGCTTTAATACTCATGATTGTCATTAAAAATTTTGCTTGCAATGCAAAGACATTAAGTTTACTGTGCTTTATTTAGGGTATTATATATTTTTCAAGAAGGAGTATGAAACTTGGGAGGAAAGGCAAGTTCCTGGCCATCAAACAAGTTATACTTTTCAGGATTTGTATTGCGGTTCCCACTATCAATTTTACATTGTGGCTTACAACGCCGTCGGAAAAGGCAAACCTAGTGAAGTAATAGCTGGTAAAACATCTGGCACAGGTAAGGAAAAATTGTTGTCAAATCTGTAATCTCAACCTCCTAAAATAGTCTTAACTTGTCCTGTCATGATTTTAACTTGAGACTTATGTGTTAAATATTAACTTCACGCCTATTTTTATGGGGAAATTTTGAGAATTTATACAATGGCTATTATTCACTATACTGAGAAAGGTGGAATTAAACACATCAAAATTAATATAATTACAGACATGAAACTTGAAACATTTACTTTCTCGTAATTTCCACCTGAGAAACAAGTCTTGGTGTAGTTAATTTTGGCTTCATCAACAATAATGTGCCACGAAATGGCAACATTTTTGCTTCTTCTTCTCTTGAATTTTAATGTGCCCGATTGTAAGGTCACATACTAAAAGTAGGCATGTTAAAATTAATTTTATTATGAACTTTCTTACAAATTAAAGCCATTTTCTATACTTTTAAAAATCATAATATTTACTATAATATTTTTGCCTCCCAACATATTCTATAATATCTTTGTTCTAAGACGCACTATACTATACTATTTGTTGCAAAACATTCTATAATACTTTTTCAATTGTATTATGTATATGTTTTTATTTAATTTTTGATGAAGATTTTTAAAAAAATGAATTTTTAATTTTGATTAAGAAATGCGCTCTATTAAGAAAGATGAGTTCTGTCAGTTTCACACAATAACTCTTCAAAGAAGATGATTTCGTTCCAGGGTATGACCCAAGAGTTCTCTTGTCTTCTAGATGGAGTTTCAAAAATACGAAGCTATTGAGTTGAATATTAATAATCTGATAAGTATCAGCTGTTCAACGCAAATATCAAAATAAAATATAAATATAAAGCTTGACAGTATTTTTAAAGAGCCGTGGTGGCTCAAGGAATAGCGCATTGGCCTCCCAATGATGTAAAACAGGTTCAAATCTCAGCGGTGACTGGTTGATACGAATTCTGCTCCCAGCTCGCATCGACTACTGTGCTGACGTAAAATATCCTCAGTGATATGCAGATCATGGGTTAGTGTCCTCTTACCTTCGGGTTAACCATGGGAAGTTTCCATGGTTTTTTATAACGCCAATGCATGTTAATTTTATCCAAAAGTTTTCGACGAGGGCTATTTTTCCCAATGCTTATTCCAACAGTTCTCTTGCTTTTTGTGTTGGGTTCAAAATAACGTGGAACATTTATAGAAGTAAACTCATAATTAGGTATTTAAAAAATTTGTTTAAAATTAGATTAAAATCAGTTTTTAAAATATACTATTTGAACAAACGTTAAATTAAATTAAACGTTAATGTAACAAAATAAAAACTTTAAATAATATTTAACTTTCAGCACCAAATCCGCCAAAGAGGGATGCTCTGCTCAGCATCAATTCAACAGCTGTAACGCTCCATCTAAATACATGGCTTGGAGGAGCTTGTCCAGTGAACTTTTTTATAGTACAATACAAAGCCAATACACAAAGAGAATGGATATTGGTCTCTAATAATATTGTCCCAGAACAGAAAACATTAACCATAACGGATCTAACACCTGCCACCTGGTATACAATTTTGATGACAGCACACAGTGAAGCAGGACCAACGGAAGCAGAATATGTATTTGCCACATTAACAGCATATGGTGGTAAGTAAAATGTCAGCATTATACGATTTTGAAGTTAGTTAAATTTCTAAAAAATCGTTTACTGATATACTACTTTTCAGCAAAACTGGCTTTTAATAATAAATTTTTAACTGTATCAATTATTACTAAGTCAAGCGTAATATTTTATATGAAACTTCAAGGTATATTTTTTTTTAAAAAAAAATAGGCATATTTTTTTATTCGTGGCAGCATGAATACACTTGTAAACCTCAATCATATAGTTAATCTATAAAACCCACTTTAGCTACATCACATACTGACTTATTCTAAAGTAAATAGAAATTAACATCAATTTCTCTGGCGGGATTCAAATTCACGCCAATTAGAAAAATACCATATTCTGTGTTAATCAAATGGAGAAAACAATTCTGGTAAAATTACCGAGCTTAATGATAATGACATTTATTAAAAAAAAAAAAAAAAAAACATGTTGTTGTTGTTGTTATATTCGGTCATTAGTGCAGAGGGGGTGCGATAACTCACGTTTTTCAGCGGCGGCGGCGTCATCTATGGCTAAGAATTTGACATCTGCCACACCCATACATCACACGCATAATTAGAACCGTAATTAAATATAATTCTAGTAAATAAAATCAAAATGCATGATATTTAAACCATACATTCTTAGACCACATTCTAATTACTTATTCTTATCATCACAGATTTAGTAACACATACAAAACTGAAAAGTTAATTTAACCGTATAAATAGTTTTAATAATATGCACGGAAGTACCATGATAAAATTACGAAATTTTACCACATTTACCAAATTTTATCACATTTTTCAAAAATTGTGCTGTTAATTTTACCGAAATCCTTGCCAAACCGCCTAAACATTTCCAAGCTTTTCAATATTCTTATAGAGTCAAAATCATGGGGAATTTTACCATATTATGGTAGTCATGGCAAATAAAAAATTTTCTCAGTGTACAAAGGCACTTTATTAATTAATAGTCCATTAAAATTGCTATTATCTGAGATCATAAGGCAATACATTTATCAAAAAAAGTCATCAAATATTAGATAAATATTCATATCTTTATCTGAAACTTGTTTTTGTCATATGTCTGCACGACTTTAATTGTTTTAAACAACGCAATTACCATACATAATATTTCAAAAATTCTTTTAATGGATTAAACTATTTGAAGTCTAAATTTCACATTCAATAGCATTTTATCTATATTTCCCATTAGAATAACCTCCCTAAAACTCAATTTCGTTTAATCTGTTAAAAGCAAATTCACAAAAGGCAAATCTTTTGTGCTCGATTTAAGTGAAATATTTTCTCTTCCATTGTAAAACTGTCTTCCATGAACAGAATATGAATGAAGTATGAATGATTGATTCACCAGTCAATAAGTGAAAGACTAAAAGACTGATATGCATGAAAGTGAATTCATGCGTGAAAGTAAAATTGAATAGAGTCTGGTAATTTATATGCTTACTCCGAGTTTCCGAAATACCTTTAAATTAAGTAATTCCCTCTGTTTTTAGAGAAATTGAGTTTGAATATTAATGTCGTGAAACTATGCAATTTAAGCTTACCTAATATTGTCTTCTTTTCAATGATGCGAAAGTCAAATATAGCTGAAAAGAAAATTAGCTCAGCATAATGCAAAACATGCATTTTTCTTCTTCATTACGGCTGGATTATGATAGAGTTATAAGAAGAAAAATAGATTTAAACTTGAAAAATTATCAGTATTTTTTATTTCCTATCAACTGGGTGTGTTTTTTCTTTTTTTTTTTTTTTTGTAGAAAATTTATTACGCATTTAATATATTTTTTATTTATTATTTATTTTTATCTTTATCGTATCGATAGACAAATAGACATAAATGCTGACCGCATAAGTGCTGATACTATCTTTAGTTATAAACTAAACGCTTTTGAACGAAAATATATAATTTGATTGTATGATTGTTGAAAATATTAAGGATCAAATCATGATAAAAAAAAAAGTTCTTGGCACCCAGGTACTTTTTACCGTCAGTGCCGATACTTTTTACCATTATACTCATTTTTGCCAGAACATGTTGCGGAACAAAATTTTTGATATCCCGTAATTTTTACAGAAATAATTACGGTAAAACCTTTTGAATCATTTTATTAAATTAATATTTCTGTAAAAATTACGGTAAAATATTTTACGTTCAAAATGGATTTCACACTGAAATGAATTTTATTGATGACGCACCTTCATACCGTTAATTGATTCAAAATTTTTCACAGGGCAAGCCCCTAAACTTTAGGGGAGTTACGTGACTTTTTTATAGTGTAAAGAAAATTTTCATTACATCATAATTATCAAATGCTTATTGTTTCTTATTTATTATCTTTTTTTCTCATTTTTTACATAAATACATACCACAAAAATGTCAGTTTTTGTTTTCACTGCATACTAAGCGCTTATAAACAAAAATAGATAGTTTGATTCCATTAGGTACAAAAATTGATTTCATTTTCATTAATTATTTATCTATTTATAACATTTTTTACAACAACAATGCATAACTATTATCCACATTGCTTGCGACATAAATATCAGTTCAGCCCATTTATATGTTTTTATCAATTAACTGTACATTTTCGCATGAAAATATAAACATAATTTGATTCTTTGGAACATAAAAATGATTTCATACAATTTATATTGATTTTTATTTAAATTTTACTACTTATTATGAATTATTGCCAATATTATATCAGTGTATACATGAATTCGTACTACATTCATGTCAGCTCCAATTTTTATATGTGAACCGAATGTGAAGCATATTTGATACTACGTAATGTAACTCATTATAACGTATTTATTAATTATTTATTGTTTTCATTTTCTATTTTTATCAAAAAGTAGAAAATTAATTCCATCCCAGTATCACTATGACAGATTTTAGAGTTTAAGTTTAATTTCCTTTTTACATCAACATTTTGGAGAAAATAAAAATTAGATTTAATGAAATTATAAGTCAAAATAATATATAAAAAATAGGTTTTGTAACATAATATTTATAAAATGTTTATTGTTTTTTTTACTGTCTTTCGTCCCATTAACTATTATCTTTATTACATCATTGTCACATGACACGAAATAAATATTACATGTCCTATAAATCTTAGTTTTAAAGAAAATTGTCTAAAATGTGTTTTTTTTTTACCGATAATATTTATAATTTGACTCATATTTTTATGAAGATTCAAAATAAGTCGCATGGCATATTTATTTTATGCTTATTAATTTGTTTATAATCTATTCATCATCTTTACTATATCACTAAAAGGCCAATCGATTAGTCTAATGCGTAATATTATAATTAGGTTATTACACGATTGCACACTGGAAAAATTTATGGATTAGCTCACAATCTGTCACTGGAAAAAGTGTTCCAAACACTGACTCCAATAATAAAATTATGTAGGTAGACCATAAAAAAAACAGGTCTACCCGGATTTTTTTTTTTTTTTTTTTTTTTTAATATAAGGTTTACTAACTATAAAATAACACAATACTCGTAAAAGTTATCTTCAATTCAGGACGTTATCTGAACTTAAACAATTTGTTTTGTGAATCAAGGCAAATTGTAGAACGAGGCGAAATAGAGTAGTGCTGCCATCTGTCGAGTAGCGAGAGATTTGCGTGTTTGTTATCTGTTGTCACTAATGTGGAGGGAGGAACAGACAAGGAGTATTTACGCTGTATATGATTGCCTTAGTCACGCGTGCGAATGTTTAGAAACTACATATAATATAAAATGCTCACGCATGAACAAACAAGTACGCGTATCGCATGCTATGATATTTATTCAAAAGGCGTTTTGTCGGGATTGAACATGGGACGTTAAAGACTTTAGCCACAGGCTGTAACCACCCTTGTAAACTGTGTATTCCCCGACAAGGGTGCGTTAGGAATCTTCATTTCTCTTGGCTTTCTTTCTCAGAGAAAGCAGGAGCCGTGTAAACTAACAGTCAACCTTAAATTACTTTTGCTAAAGTTCATTACAATCATGGGCACTGGGCTTTTACTATACCAAAGAAGAGAACTGACCGTATAAATTAACGCCCCTTCCACTAAGTTTGCTAGAGGTTAATGCATTTACGGACCCTAGGATTTTTTTTACACTAGGAAACTAGGACACTAGGAAATAATAAGCCATATAAATTAATTGTCAATTCTTTATTTTTTACGGAAATCTCTTAATATTCATTTAATTATAAATTTTTAAAATGTTCTCTATTACTTTTTCGTTATGAATTCAAGATACTAAGATCGGGCCGCTAAATTTGGTTGGTAAAGCTTTGGGCCTATGTCCAAGTGGTCCTCAGTTCGATTCCCGCTGGCCAAAAACTCTCCGCTGTGTAAATGGTGACCAGTGTACGTTAAATCTGTCTTGTCATAAATTCCTACATGTTCCCATAACGAATCAATACCGAGGGAATGTATAAATGGAAGTATTGAATTGAAGATTGGACGTTCTCTGGTACGGATCAAATAACGATTTGTGGATAAATAAATGGATGTATAAAGGGGTCCACCCTCTAAACGGGCTGTGATACGTGTGTGGCTAAAGACCTATTCTTGGCCACAGATGGCGCCACTGAAAAACAAGAAACGCACCCTCAGCCTAAAATTCGCATAGTTTCACAAAGCAGACTAACTGGTATTTGGCAATTGACATTAAAAACAATAACAGATACTAAATTCTCAATACAAGATAATAAGTTTTTGATTTTTTTTCAGCAAGATAAGAACACTCACATTTTTTTATAGATCAATATATTTTTGCACTTAGCATAAAACGTTTTTGATTTAATATAATTTTATTCAATCATGTTAAAATTGTTTAAACTCCCATAAAAGATTAAATGAGAGCTAATTTTTTTATAAATAAAAAATTATACTCTAAAATATTAATTTCGCTTTAACAAAAAGTTTGATTTTATTATTAGTTCATATCCCATACAAATTATCATTTATCTAATTACATATTTTTAAAAAAAATAAGTAAATACATCAATAAATACAAATATTTCATTCCTTATAGGACAAAAATAACATATATTACCATCTTTTAAATGTACTAGATCTCTTTTACAGTATAAATATTTAAAAAGCATTTTACTAAAATTATTCTTAAAATCCAATGCATTATACTTTTTCAAAAAAAATTTTTTAATGCCTCTTTTTCCGAAATACTCTTTTCCATTTACAAAATATGTAAGAAATATTGATAAGATACACTTTGATAAGAGATTATTACATAAAAACTTTCTTTTAGCTTGGTTGCTTTAGTTTAATTTTTATGTCTACATACGGTTTTCTTTTTATATTTAAAGAAGCGATACATAAAAGATTTTATTAATTAAAATTTATTGTAGTAGTAAGCATAGATTATTTTTTTCCTTTGAATATACATGATCAATTTATGAAATAACACTTTGAAAGTTTCATGCTTCAAAATAACCAGCACTAATTTAAATACATGGAAAGAAATTTAATTATCAATGTGCATATTTATTATAAGTTTTAGTTTATTAATTTTCAATCAATCTAAATAAGTACAATATAATTTAAAAGCTCATAGGTATACAGTTTTACGAATTTTTTTACCAATAAACAGTTTCTGTTCGTTATTAAAACGGTAAATATTTTATATTTTAAAAGAAAGAGGCAAATATTTCATAATTACAAAATAGAAGTAGAACTGATAATTATTTATGCGATATTGCAATATATTATGGTCTATATATTTTTAAGTAAGCACAAAAAAATATAAAAATGCATGAATTTGTTAAGTTAAAAGAACTTAAATAAGATATCGGTTGCACAGATTATAAAATGCCTAATTTAGCTGACTATTGATATGTTTAAAGATTTGTATTTTAAGAAATTATTACAGTGCCGCTTAATGTATCAAATTAAAATATTAGATTTACAATCTCCATAATAAGTAATCATCGAAAGAAAAATTAAAGGATAGATGATCTGAAATAGATTTGCTCCTAAAGTTACAAATTTTTTAATGGCATCTTTAATCTATTTTTGTGACAAAATGTACAAGTTTGGAAACATTATATCTAACAGCGGTTCGCGTAAGTATTGCCAAAAACTTTTAGCGGAATTATGGTACATCAGCATGATAACAACTCTTGTGCAAGCTCGAGTGCTCTTTATAAAGCACTATTGATTACGTGTGTCACTTTGGAGAACAGATAGATCAACTTAGAATTTTTCAAAGATGCACAGTTTCTGTTGTAAAGAGGTAAAAGGTTCAAATCTCCTGCATCACTAGATAAATGGTAGCTAATTCTTCCTCTATCTCGTACTATCTGTACCTCGACATGATAAGGACTTATAAGCTCAACTTTGAGCACACAAGCCTGAATATGTATAATAAATAAATAAATATGTTTGATGCTTTCATGTTATTGTGGAATTCGAACCCGCTGTCTCTATCCTTCCACTCTAGGATGTTAGAAAAGCCTTGACGCGTAATAGTTAAACTGCTGATTTAGTTTAGCTTTGTCCAGACATTTATCGCTTTACAAATTTACAAATACACAGTTTTTATAGTTTAAAAGGTTGGTAGCTATTAGCTTCTAGCTTACACATTTTAGATTTTATAACCATTGTGGAACAGCCGACCCAATTTGTTAGTTTACGACTACAAATGTTAAACTCCGTAGCCTTATTGTAATTTGAACCTAATCCAGAAGACAAGGGAACTCTTGGATCAAGTATTGGGAGAAATTTGCCTTCGTGGAGGTTTTTTTGATAGAATTAACAGTATTCGCATTTCATTTCATGTAGAAGAAAACCGCGAAAACTTCACTTGGTTATTCTGACGGCAAGGGGACTTTGACCCATGATCAGTCTACCACTGAAGATATTTTGCGTCAGCATTGTAGTCGATGCAAGACGGGTGCTACCAGCCGTTGCTGGGATTTGAACTCGGGTCATTTCATTGGAATGCCAATGCCCTTTCACCTGAGCATCACGGCTCCTTATAGCTTACATAGATATAAAAACAAACAACCCATGAAATCCCAAGTTTGCAAAACTGAATAAAATAGAGATTATCAAACTGAACGTTTCGCGCTGTCTCAAATTCAAATGGTACTGTTAAAATTACCAATTTTTGGAAAGATATTACCGAATCTTACCTCATTTTTTTATCAAATAGCATGATAATAAAACCATATTTTGCTGTTAACGTTACCAAAAGATTCAATCAAAGCACTAGATCAAAAATTAACACACTTTAGGTGCTACATAGAGTCAGAAAATATGTTTTGTTTTACCATATCTTGGTAGTTTTTTCCGTACTTTTTTCTGAGTGCAGTTTCAAAACGTAAGTAATTACCCTGATCATAAAATGTTACAATATAAGGTAATATAATGTGATTACTTTATTTAAGAGATCTGCACATTAAGTTATAAGTTAAATAATGATCAAAAACCAATAATACTAACAGATACCTTTTAATAATATAAGCGGCAATGAATTTCAAAAATAATGAAATGTCCCCTTTTCTAACAATATCATTGGAACTAAACAAGACGTTTTAATTTCAGCTACAGTCCCTCCACCGCTAAGCATCGATGAACGCAGACCGATGATATATAGAAGTCTCAGTATTTTAGTTCCAACTGTGTGTGCAGCTGTTGTTCTAGTGGTCATTTTAATAGTCGCTTGTGTCGTTGTAAGAAGAAGAAGACAAGTTGATAATCCAAATCGCCGAGGTATGTACCACAAGTTGGTTAAGGTAAAATAGTCAAGACCGGTATAAAAAAATTTAGGAAAATTTTTATCGGCTTTTTGGTTTCTCCATGTTATTCCCCCGCCGTCTTTGGATATGTGTGTGTGTGTGTGTGTGTGTATGTGTGTGTGTGTGTGCGTGCGTGCGTGCGTGCGTGCGTGAGTGCGTGCGTGCGTGCGTGCGTGCGTGCGTGTGTGTGTGTGTGTGTAACATAAAAGCTTCTAGTAATATTTTTATGTTATCCTAATTAATTTTTCTAATCGAAATGCTTTCTCACTCTTTTAAAAGCCACATCCTGTTCTTAAATCTATTTTAGGCTCAAGTATGCAATTAATTAAAAGCAGGACACTTTTCCCTTTAATCTTCGTGGGAATCACTCGACCTACTTCATGAACCAATAACAATTACTAAGATTTCCCTCTTTCCCTAAATTGAAACATTTTACGGATTTTGCTTTGCAAGATTTTCCCTAACATATAATGAAGCAACACAACTTTTCGTACACACCTTTCATGACTGCTCTGTCTAATAATTAATAAATAAATTTTGTACCCTCCTTCCCTGCCTAAGACCTGTTTTAATCCTTCCACTCGGCAACGACGTTATATGCTCGTTATATATATATATATATATATATATATATATATATAGAGAGAGAGAGAGAGAGAGAGAGCGAGGGAGGGAGGGAGAAAGAGAAATACGAGAGCTGTTTTTTTAGTAAAATCCGTTTTGTTGTGTACACTACTAGGTGACGCATGCGTACAGCTGTGTAGTTAACCTGTACGGTCAGTTCGGCATTTTTAAAATGTTCAAGTTTACCAAATCACCCTCCGCGTATGAGGTGCAGTTAGTGATGCGTATTTAGTCGGGGGGAAAACCTGATTGCTGCATACATTAACCGGCAGATTCGTGAAGTTTACGAAGCTTCCTGGACAGAAAATTTTGCTATTCTATGTCAATGACTCTCTCCACAGCTCAGTACTGAGCTTTATTGGACTCTTTTGGCTGGGTAGTTTTGGACCAACCTTCAATAAAGCCTTGCACTAAGTGATTTCCCTCTTTCCCTCAAACATTATTTTGGCTGCAACCAGTACAACGATGACGAAGACGTGAAAATGGTCTTTACCTCTTGATTATCGGAGCAGGCGGCAAGTTACGTTGAAAAGGATATTCTAAATCTAATTGTGAAGTATGATAAGTGTTTAAGCAATCTGAAAAAAAAAACATATGTAGAATTAAAAAACAAATTTGCTTTGTGAATATTTCTTTCATTTGGTTTTTATTTTCAAATATACAAATATAAATTAGTCGTAAGGTTCGTTAGTGGTAAAAAATACTACTAACAAAATCAGGGTTCATACAAACATTTCTTGCATTTTTCATTAACAATGTATTCTGTAATGCAAAAAATTCAATATAATCGTTACTGTGCGACGCATTGCAATTAAAGGATCACCGAATGGTAAGTATTAAATATTAGGAGGATTCGCCCCCTGCTCGCTGTCGCTCACCAACCCCCGGAACTGCTTTCGCAGTTCATTTCGGATTGCTTCGCAATCCATTGCTCGCTCATTGGATACGTTCTTAATGTCTAGCTTTTGTATACTTTTTTGAATACTGAAGTTCCGAAAACTTTTCACTGTAGAAAATTCTAAACCTGTACATTTCAATAATAATTGCAATTGTTAATTTGGGCATTTAGCGATACAACACTTATAGAATTGAAGACTTGTTACGTCAAGCGCTCAGGTATCATAATTTTGATTTATGTTGCTAAGTTAACTTTCAAAAAATTCTACGGCTGGCAACAGCATTTTTATTTTTTAAGTTGTTTATTTTTATTTTTGCCGCAGCTGAATTGAACAACCTGATAATGCTCACTCTGGTTATTGTTTCCGTTTTTAAAAGCGCTATATGTTGAGCCACCTCAGCTAGATTTGGCATGTGACATTTATAGGTGCAATCATTGGTCGATTTTCTAACGTTGCCTTTCGAGAAGTTGAAATGAGGATTTTTTTTTTTGGTGCCGTGTAAGAGAAATATATATATAGATTTATAATTTATAAATGTTTACGTGCTCAAATGTAAAGTAAAAGTACTCAAAATATGAAAGTTTAAGTACTCATATCTGAATTTGTCGGTAGTAATAATATCGTATTTAAAATCGCGATTTATAAAAAGACGTGGAAATTGCTAAGCTGAAAGTGAGACAACTATTCTAACAACTGCCTAGAAAACCGATTAGAAAATGACGTTGATTTACAAGTGCATAGTCGTGAGTTGAGTGCGTCAAAAAATGATTACTCTAATTCAATTGTTCTAATTACATCATATTAAAAATATTGCACTTTGAAAAGCCACGTAAAAATACCGTAAAAACGAAAATTAACTGACGATGAAATGGAGGGAAATTAATGTGGATTAAAGATGGAATTGTCTCGAATAAAGCACATCAAAAATTGATTATTCAAATCCAAAATTCGGATGTTGAAATATGATATCATATAAAATACTATGCTAAAATGGTCAAAAAAATCAATAAACTCCCAAAAAATTATCAAAAACTTTTTTATTGTCGGATTCATCGCGATTTGAGAACATCAAAAATTATTACTCAAATTTGAAATTCACCTATCGTAATAACATCGTATTAAAAATGTCGGAATAATATATTTATAATATTTTTTGACACAAAAATTTTTGTTTTAAGATCACTATATGCAATTTTTCTGAATTAAAAACAAATTACAAGCTTAGCATAATATATTATAAATCTGTCAGAAATGCATAATATAGTAGGCATTTAAACCGACAGGTTCTAGTTAAAAAATTTACCAAATAAATATACTTTAATTAAAAAAAAATGCCTAAATAAATATACTTATATATCATAATGTAACCAATACATTTTGACCCATAAGTCAGTTGGTAATAAATATCCCAAGATTTATTTCCAAATAATTTAAAAGCATGATTCATTATCCGGTTGAATAAACAAACCTTTAAACTGATGGTAAATATAATTTAGTACATAATTAAGCTCTTGATAATCATTTAAATATTAAAGATGCTCTAAAATAAATTTTCAGAAAATATAACAAGTTTTAGTTCTTTCACTTTGGCTCCTCTTTAGAAATAATGGAAAGGACATAAACCAGAAAAAGAGCAGTTATGAAATTTATGGTCCGAAATTCTTGCATATAATAGAACTCTCAACTTGGCTGACGTCTTCATAAAATTTATCACCCCAAATAACATTTGATTACCTTTTTGCGCCATTTTTTCAAGACGCCATAAATCACATGAAGCGGAAAAACGAATAATGAGAAATTTAGATAGAAAAAAATAGGAACGCCAATTTCCATATTTCTAATTATCAAAGCTCGTTACTTATCTCAAGAATTGCTTATTTTGCGTTTTATGCGTTAAAATAGTAAGTGATTATTAATAAAAGTAACGATCATTAATTTTTTGAAGACTAGTAACAAGTTTTGTTTTTTATTGAAGTTTTGCACAATTTTTTTTATTATTTTTATTTCTTAAAGTAATACAAAATTGGTGAATCATCAATTTTACTTAAGTAATAGTTTTAAAACAGTAACCTGATACATTTCTCCAATAGAAGTGTTTAGATATTTTTTTAAAAAAGTTTCATCAAAGAAAAATAGTAAGAAGGATTGTTTAGTATTGGAGAATAACTGGATATGTTAGCAATATATACAACGTCGATGCAATGCTTCTCTCTAGGCATCCTGTGAAATTGAGAGATTGTCCTGCAGTAGTAATGGTTAAAAATATGCAACATGTGGGTAAATACAGCATAGATAAAATGATATAGAATGACTTCTTAATTATTTTTCTTACCTATCACGTATAATTGAAAAGGGCTTTGGAAAGCGTTTGCAACAGATGTACTTACGTGGTTTTCAATCATTTATGAATCTCTGTTTTGTCGTTGTTTATTGTATATTGCTCAATTTTTATAAAATCTAATATTATATAGAATTAACACCGATACACGATAATATTACAGCGAACTCTAGATAATATTTTTTGTATAGAATCTTACGTTATATAACGCAGAGGAAACAGCGATCTCTTGTATCTTTCAAATGTTCGAAGGTTGTTCAAAATAGCATTAAATTTTCTCGTTTTCTGATATTGTCTAATATTATGTGCAACTTGGTTTACAAAATTAAAAACTCTGATAGAAATCATAAACTTTCAAAATCGTTAAAAAAAAAGAATATCAGAAGCAATTCAAAAGCAATAATAGACTATTATATTTTCAAAATAATGAATTTGCAAATTTCTTACTAACCGTCTCACATAGACATAATATTAAACAATCCGTGTTTCGACACAGTTTAAAGTAGTACCAAAATTATTGTATGTCTTTTATTTCTATATTTCTTTTCTATAATTTCTCCTTTTTATATTTCTCCGTCCTTATATACACCAGTACAAAAATAGCATGATACCATCTTTGAAAATACTATTGAATTCGTATATTCCTTCGTATATATATCCTAATCGAACGATTTTAAAGTCAAACCATAAAAATGTACTAAAAAAATTAAACGCTGCGAAAAAAGGATGATACATTTTTATGGTTTTTGCAATTATTGCATTCATAGTCTACCAATGATAAGTCAGTTTCACTCTATTACTAAGTTAATTACGCTTTTAATAGAAATCATCAACCTTTAACTTCGCTGAAAAGGAATGCCAATCTATGCTATTTTTATCTAAAAGAACGAAAGGGGGTACCTTTTGAATTTCATTAGAGCAAGCGTGATTAGACAATCTTAGTCTTCTCGCAATTAAATACCGTCTCCTTTACTCAAAGAGCCTAATTTCCTGTTACCTTAATCAGATTCCCGGTTCCGAGACGACAAATCAGGAGAAGGAATGAGCATGGCCGTGATGGAACGGAAGCAGCAGGGCAGTGCCGGAAGCGGAAGTCCCATTAAAGACCAGCTTTACTACCCTTCACCATATGCCATGAGCCACATTCCCATGTTCCAAAAGCAGGGCTCGCCTGAATCAGATTGCAGTCAAAGCCTTAGAAGAGATTTCGGCAGACATGAACACATTTATGATGTTCCTTACCCTCCAAAGTGGGTGAGTATGATAGATAGCATGAAAGGAAGTGATTTAAGTGCTTCTATTGGTAAGATGCCATGCATATGTATCAAACGCATTCGATTATGATTCAATAATTCTCTTCATAATTCAAAACAGAACTGGATTAAATGCAATTAAGCAACTAATGGAACAGTTTTAGTTGAAGCTAGCTCAGTCGGTAAATTGAGATGGATATTATGAGGAAGGCTTTAATAATGCGAAGGTTAGAGAATAAATGTTATTTCAGTAAACTACTCCCGAGTTACGCAGTTTCTTGAATAATTTGTTATTTTAATTCGTCGGAAAACTTTGTTTGATAACTTTAATGCATTCAAGTTTTGCTTTATAAATTAATAGTAAAATAATCAGAAAACATGTCAAAGCAATAGTAAAGCACGGCAAAACGAATTTTCATACATAAATGAAAACATAAAGTACTCTATGTGTTTATTCTGGTATAAACGTGGTAATTGTTGTTAAAAAATAGGTAAAGGAGTATTTAATTTATGAAAAGTAAATAAGGAGAATGATGATTAAAAAATGGAGAAGAGTAAAGTAACTCGCAACTCCAAATATTCTAACTTGAGTATATAACCCCAATCTATAGACCTTAGCGACACAAGTAGGGAGTTATTATTTTTTTTTAGCAGTAGTGTTTATTTCAAAAAATATCAGTATAATAAATTACATGAATGCAAGCAATTTAAGTGCTCATATTGGAAAAATTTGATGTGCTTGTACCAAATTCATTCTATAATGATTCAATAATTCAAAACAGAACAGGACTGAACGCAATTCAGTGCCTACTGTAATACTTTTAGTTGAAATTAGTTCAGCTGGTTAATTAAGTTGGGTATAATTTCAAATACTTTAGTAATGTTTGATACAAGAATAAATGACAGTTCAAATAACTAATCTCCATCAGATAAGCTACTTAATTTCTTGGTAATACGTTATTTTAATTTGCTAATGAGTTTTCATATTTACTAGTTAAATTGTAGCCAAATAGCTCTATATCTATATTGTAATATAATTAAAGTTATTATTGCTTATAAAAAAATATGTAATTTATCATAAGTAAAGCATGTTCTGAATATAAATCCACCTAACTAGACCATATGAAATTAAACCAAATATAATTAGACCATAGGGATTAAAGCAGTGATTAATTCATTTTTAACAATGTTGTTTACTCCAAAAACTAGATTGCGGGCTTAGAGTGCACTAAAACTAATTTATAATCTCATTTTTACAAAAAGGTTGGAAAGTTTATGCTGTGCTTCTGAATTGAACTTAACTACTGAACATTGAACTTAATTGCTTGTATAATATCAGCACGGATGCAGCTCTATAACTTGACTGTGGTACTTATTTAAATATTTTTTTTTGTGGGGGAGGTTTCTCAATTTTAATTAAATTTAGTAGATCTAACTAAAATTTGGTCTCGTATTCCTCTAGAGAGAATTTTTTTGCACAATATAGCTTCAAAATTTCTGTTTGTAAGCAATTTTCTTAATGTTGGAAGAATAGAAAAAGAAGTATACTATTAAAAATAGATTAAAATAAATTTTTTTATTAATTTTTTTTGCGATAAAGGCATATTCAAAATATGCTAACTTCAAGACTGTCGTGAAAGCTTCATAATTTTTTTTTTATAAAGAACTTTGTATATATTTGTTTTTAAACAAAATATTTATATAACTTTCAAAACTCAAAAATTGACACAATTTTTGATTAAGTTTTTTAAAACCAAGCAAAATTTGAAAGATGAAATATAAACCAAAAAACTTAAGAAAATATGTGTTAACCATCTTTTGGTAAAACTAAATATTTATGCTAGATTTAAATTTTAAAATTTCTTACGTTAAAAATGTTGATGATGAATTGATATACTTGATATCGCTATGAAGATGTAACAGTACATAATTTGTGCAAATTTGTAAAACTAATGTGGGAACTAATAAAACACTGTAAAGTTTTCACTTTTGTATCTTGGGCTAATCCATTTCAGTCTTTCAAAAGTCAATAATGGCTTTCAGACTGAGATATATTTCAATTAATTAAAGATTATAATTAAAACCTTGCATAAACAAAATGAAAAAACTTCAGCTTACTTTTTAAGAAGCATCATTTTTCATTGTGTTCCAACAAATATCAAACTGATATCAAACTCTACTAAAATAAGTCGAGTCATAATTCATTGCAACTATTTTTGAAAATAACGGTTCTTTGAAAATTGCATACCAACAAATAGATCTCAAACATAGAGTTTTCAATACATAGGATAAAAATATAGAAATGCAAAAGATAATTAAATTTCGCACAAAGATATAATATTTTCAAAACTTACCAGAAGTATCATAATAAAATGTTTCAGAACTTCTATGTCTTAATTTTAGACCTGAAGTGACGGCATCGTAGGTAAATCGTGCCATTCGTAGATTCAGAAGCCAATCAGGTTCGACTCGCACGCGTGATGTCACTTACGGTATTCGATTAAATCTGATTTAAATCACATGGTTATAGGCATAACCGCTTCACTTCTTCTCGAGTTGTGTTATCACCTAAGTATCCAATCGCTAAGTACCTAATTGTAGTGTTATTAAATATTTAGAAAATCTGAAAACAAAAAGAAAGTAATGATATTTCTATATATAGCAGTATAGTATATAGTATTTTATATGCAGTAGTACAGTATTCGCCATATGTACTACTAAGTGTTTGTCGATTGTATCTTACATTCTTTGCGCTTGAAAAATAATGAATAGTATTCATTTTATCTGAATCAAAAAGAAAAATAAATTTATGTGCTAAATAGCCCCATTTTTTATAACTAATTTATGGTAAAATAATAGTTAGAATATTTTTTATCACTAAATCTTTGGGCAACTTAAAACATGTGCTGTAACATGTACATAAAGTACGCTAAAGCATGTACTGTATAACCAATTTATTCATAGCTTGTTTCTTTTTTCTTACAGCGAGAGCAAGAGACTTATTCTCATATAATGGAAAACACAAACATAGCAATCCATCCAAGCAATAATTTATATCAAACACCTCGTAAGTCATATTTTGTCGTTAATCTGTATCCATCCATGTGGAAATTATACTTCTAAAGTGCATTGCAAAAATAACATTGAGGAACAAGCTTTTATGTTGAATTTATACAAATACTTGATCTTTCCTCATTCGGGTGTGGGTTTTTCAAATTTGAAATTAGTTTTGTTTCTAAAACTACATATTTCCTTTCTTTTGAAGGACACTTTAGTATATTTTTTGTCGAAATGTGCATTTAAAACGTCATATATAACAGTTGGTTGTGTAATTGTAGCAACAAACTTCAAAGGGAGTTAAGGCACATCATCAACACCATAGAAACCCATGAATGGCAATGTCTTCGTGGGCAGCAAGGAGCGGTTCTCTATTATGACCTATTTAAGAGCACACAAAGAAATAGTTCATAATAGAGGAACGTCTCTAGCTGCGTATGGTGTCATTTCCGGGCATGGGTTCTCATGCAGTTTTAATCCTGTTGATGTGCCTTAACTGCCCAAATAGTTTTTCTCAATATTTGTGAGAACCCCATGTTATGTATAACGTTTTAAAACTTATGCATTTAAACACACTAAAAATAATATTCTATAACAACTAATAGACTAATAACATGTATACAAATTGTAACTACAAATTATAACTACAAATTGTAATTTTTGTTTTTTTTAAACAGTTTTTTTTAATATATATGAATAGCTAATAGACTATACCAACTAATAGACTAATAGAATAAACAACTAATAGACTTAAAATTTTATTTACGAAAAAACTGTTGCTTTGGGCGAGAAACCGATTGCAAATTTGAAATGAGTATCTAAGATCAGTTAATAAAATCTCATGCCACAAAAAAACAAGGAAAAAGTTGTTTTCCAGTATAATAATGCTAGTAAAGCACTTCGAACTATAATTTAAGAGTATTAGATAGTGTTTTTAACTGTAATTAAGTTAAATACAATAAATAGTGTGACAAAGATAGTAAACTTCCAATTATATAATGACATATTATTCTTTTTTTGGTTTATTCGTGGTTGTAATTTATCCTCAAACTGATTCTAGGACAAACTATAATTAAGGCAAATGTTGTCATCATTTCAGTAATAAGAGATTCTGTTTTAGAATTTTTTTTATCCATGAGAATCTTCTCTGCGATAATTTAACAGGGTAATATTCAATTCCAAGGTATTCATGGGAAAGTGATTAGATTTTATGGTATGTTTGCTGCACAGCGAAAAGAATTTTGGCAAAATCGTTTGTATGGTAATGACACTTTTGGTAAAAACAAAACATAATTCTGGTTAATAAAACTTACTTATATAAGTTTTTTTAATAAAAAAAATGGTAAACATAGGAGCGGGTCATTAAATGATACTGGATTGGAAAATCGCGACTGCGAATTGAACCTGGGACCTTCGAGAGATGAAGTCAGCTCTCTAACCACCATATTATCGGTCGGCCGACATAATTTGGTGGACTTGAAAATAAACAAGAGGCAAGAAAAATTAAACGAATAAATAATATGGTTTAGAATAAGCTAATTACGTAAAAATAAAAACTTTAATTTTATTCCAATTGATCAAAGGTTTTCTTACATTTTAATGACATTTTCTTCAAATGTGCATAACTAAAACAATATTTTATTAGTTATGTCCAATTTAAATGTAAGTGGTATTCAAAACAATTCACATTTCTTACTTTCAATTCTCAATAAATAAAAATAGTATTAATTAGAATGTAGTTCACTTTCCCACAAGATATTTTAGATATAATTCATTTTAAATATATTGTAGAAATATTCTCAATTATTTTAATATGCCAATTCACAGACAATCTATATACAGATTTTGTATCCAAGTACGAACTTTTCAAGAATCAATAATGGCTTGATTATTTTGTGTAGGTGTTATACCTGTGCACGCTGTGCGTGCAAGCACACCTTCCCATAGAGAAAGGAGGTCAAGCAAAAGCAGAAATTCTCACCGTTTAAGTTACAAAATGTCCAATATGGCTTCAGAAGGGTAAGACAATTTTTCGACACTCCTTTCATTTTAGTGATTACTTAATGTTACTAGTTTAAAAACTACAATATATGACTCCGTTATAACTGTGGACCTGTTTCCAGCCCTCCAAAATATGAGCCCATTTTTAAGACTTGAAAAGAATGAGAAGAAACATAAGTAGTTTGAAATGATAAACGTAAATTTGCCAAAGAAAAATGGAAAAATAAAGGGGAGAAATAAAACTTGAAAAACCGCGGTAACCAAGAGAGAGAGAAATGTAAAGCACATAACGGCCTAGAGGGGCAAATAAGTGTAAAATGCATTTCCATATCCTACGGAGATGTGATGAGGAACTAAATCGTTAAAAAGGGAATAAGTATTCATATGAATAAAACAAGATCCCAAGGTATCAAGATGAACTAGTGTAACTGGGGTAAAAAATATTTTGGCATTGTCGAAACTCTGGAACAAAAATAATTCTCAAATAAATTCTATTTCGACAATGCCAAAATTATTTTTCCACCACAGTCATCTTATCTTGATGCTCTGGAATCTTTTTTATTCGTATGAATTCTCATTCCTTTGCTGACGACATTAGTTTCTCACCATCTCGCCATAACGCCGGGAATGCATTTTACCCTGATTCACCCATCAGGGCCACTATAGGCTTTCTTGCTCTGTTTTTAAATTTTTTTTTCTTTCACGACTACTATGGTTTTTCTAGTTTTGTTTCTCCCCTTTTTTTTTTTTTTTCCATTTTTCGCTGCCAACTCAACGTTTTATATTCAAATCACTTTTGTTTATTCTCACTCACATCTGGCAGGTCTAGAAAACGGACACCTATTTTTGAACATTTCAAACAAATCGACTGTTATCTCCGATTAGCATGTTTTGAAAGCGAATGAAGTTTTTTAAACAGGTAATATCTTTCAGCTTCAATTTCTTGGGATTATTTATTCAATATAATAAGTGTATTTCATTATTTTATCACACTGGAAAATCAACGTGATTTACATACATTTAAAGAGAAAAATCAGCGTCAAACTTTTTTTCACTTTTAATTCTTATACATGCGCTGTGATGCCACAATGGGCATTACATATTTCCTAGCTTTTGAAATTTCTTTAATTTCTTAAACTTATTTTTTTAATCATTCTTAATCAAAGATTAATAAAATTAAATCAATTCTTTAATTTTTATTATATTTTATAAGAAGCGAATATAAAATATTTTATTCTTTCCTTAACAATCAATGTAACGGGTAACTTTTTTATTTTAATTCTAATGTATGATTACACTGGTGCGACTGAATCGAAAACAAAAAATTTTTTATAACTCTTTATCCTTTATTTCTTCCTACAAAAATGTTTTAGTTACATGGTCATGCTAATTCTCACAGTCTTTTTAGCGATTCACTTTCGCCAAATTATTTTCAAATTTAATATTGATTATGAGGGTTGACTTTATTTTTTGGCTATATTTTCTTTCGATAAATCGCCAACCATAGATCTCTTCCTATTCTACTAACTGTCTGTTGGGAACAATTCAATCACTTTTTCATTTGGCTTTTGTTTAAGCTTTTCGTGGGGGGATTTATCACCCTTGGCCTGTGCTTATTGATATCATAATACAAAATTTATTATATCACTTAAAAGGTCTTTTTGTAAATAAAAATTTACATGATCAAAATTTATATGAATAAAAATTTTACTATGATCATGATCCTGATTTTATCAGAGTCTTCAATTATACCATACAACTCCACATTCACAAATTTCGTCACTACATGCACTTTTTTCTCTTTCTGTCTTACCTGATTTGAAAAGTTTCAAACTTTTTCGGTTACCAGATCTCATAATAAATTACCTTCTTCGGAAGAAAAAAAAAAACGCAAAAGCACTTCATGTGGATTTCTATTACAATTTAAAATCTAAAGTACGAAAAAAAGTCAGTTCCGGTGAATTAAAAGTAAACCATAAAGTTTCAAATGCTGATTTTTTTTCAATATATCAAATACAAACAAATTGTGACAGAAATATGCAGTAGAACAATTTCCTCAATAGTTATTTTATTATTATTTATTATTAGAGAATTTAAAGTAAAATTTATAATAAAGCATTTTTGATCACAGTTGTGTGGGATTACTTCGCACAATTACTCAAGTTTAAGTGTGTGAGTTATTTAATCAAACTTTAAAAAAAAATCAATATCATTGTTTTATTTAACATATTTAAACCATTAAAATGCATATTTTAGCAAATTAGTGTACACAACAAGAAATGAAGAATGTTACATATTAATTCTTATAAGTTTCTAATGAATTTCAAAACAAAAATACGAACAACAGTTTTTAATTTTGGTTCTCTATTTTCCGAGCTTTAGGGACAGAAAAAAAATGTATTGTTCATAATTTTGATGCATGGTTATTAAGGTTTCAAACATTCAATAGATTTCTGTATGGCGAGGATTTATGCTGTCAAATGCAATTAAAATAACCTGTGTTCTATTTTTAAAACTTTTGACAACAATGTCTTACATGGATTAATTTTTGATTAAAGCTAGCTTGCTACGAGAAAGAAAGTAAAAACTCATATTTTTCTTTAAAGAAAAGTTTCTCTCTCAAATAAAAAAGATTAGAGAACAAAGTTAAGAATTTAGATGAATAACTTTATTTTCGTTTAATAGAAGTTCCTCCAACAAGAAAAATAAATTAAAGGAACGCCAATCTATTTATTTTAAAAACATCTTTTGTTTTCCATTAAACAGCTCTCTCCAAACCGGTTAAGCTCTCTGCGGTTAAACTTTTGTACTAAAGATTAGCTAAAAAAATGTAATTATTGTGATTCACGTTTATATAAATCGCAAGATATTTTTATTTTAATTAATGAAAGTTTGATTTGCTAAATTTTACATGCACAGAATAATTGCGTTTTTCAAAGATCAAACTGGATACAAATTTTTATTAAAGAAAAAAAACTATTCTGGTTAATAAAACCGAAATATATTCGTTTAGTAAGTTTTCCGTTCAGACGTTAACAATTTACTGGAAATTCTAGTTTTCAAAATTATAGTCCTTATTACTACAAAAACTAAGAAACTTAAAAGTAAATTTAACCGAATAAATGATTTTTATGTCATGATACAATTACCAAATTTTACGATATTTACCAAATTTTTCACTTATCATTAAACCATATTTTATTGTTAATTTTACAAAAAATTTTACCAAAGAATTTCGGTAAAAACTACCGATCTTTTGGTATTCTAATAGTGCCAGGAACACGGTAAATTTTATCATATTCGGGTAATTTAAACCGTACTTTTTTTCTCAATGTAATTCAACTTTAGATCATAAAGTATCAGTTTGCGTTTCCAATATTATGATTAAAATTATCGACATTTTTATTTTTTTAAAGTACTTTTATTTTTATTTATAAAAGAACATATATAAATTTTAATAAGGATATATAAGAAAATCTATAAACTGAAGCGTATTTTTGATAACGGATTTACAAAAAACCAAATAAATTGAATAATTAAACTCAAAAATCGGGAAACGCTGGATGACCATAGGAGGAAATTTTTCAGAAGAGCGAAGAAGCTTTAAAACTCGGTCTTCTGCCACTTGCAACGTTTTTTATGTCACTTTAATGTGTAGGTTTTCAAGTGTTTCGTTAAGTATTTACGAACTGGTACGTTTTTTTTTTTTTTCATTTAATTTAATTTATTAATAATATTTTTTAAAACAATTGATCTTTTTGTTCTTTGCAATAACCACAAAATCAGGTTGTGCAATGATTATAAGCCACCACTCGTCTTGGCCCATAAAAAGTTTCGTGGAAAAAATATTTATTTATTTTTACATTTTTTCATTTTCAGCCCGAATAATTAAAAAATAATAATTATACTCTCTAAATCAGAGGTTCCTATTTTTTTCGAGGGTGGAACCCTTAATGATAGACATTCTTTTGGCGGAACCCCGAGACTTAATGAGTATGTTTCATTAGAAATTGTGAAACATATTAAATAACGAAATACAATTAATTATTTTAAAAATATGCACTGATCTAAGTTTTATTAATTATTTAAAAAATATTTAGTGAATAAATAAAGAATGAAATTTTTTCATCATATTTCATCAGTATTATTTTAAAAATTGGTTCTTATCTAGATAGTTGCATTCACACTACTGCAGGGCCATCTAATCAAGTTTTAATTTGACTTAAACTGAAAATGAATTAACTGAAATATAATTTCCAATCAAATGAAAACAAAAACAAATGAAAATAAACATTGACGATGATTACCAATCAATAAACAATCAAATTTTTTCATCACATTTCATTAGTATTAGTCTAAACATTTGATCTTATCTCAAGCAGTTGCATTCACAGGACTACAGCGGCATCAAATCTAAATCTTAATTTGATTTAAGTGTAAGCTTACACTGAAAATACATTAGCTGAAATATGATTTCTGATAAAAATAAACACGAAAAAGAGCGAAAATAAACATTGAGGATGAATATCAGATAAATAAAGAATGAAATTTTTTCATCATATTTCATAAGTTATTCGTCTTCAAATTGGGTCTCATCTCATACAGTTGCATTCACAGAGCAACAGCGGCATTTAATCTAGTTCTTAATTTGACTTTAGTGCATGCTTAAACTTAAAATAAATTTGCTGAAATATGATTTCCGATAAAATAAAAACAAAAACAGGCGAAAATAAACTTTGAGGATGATTATCAGAAAAGCATATATGTATAATTCTTCTTTGTTGAATTCGGTTATTTTTATTCAATGCGGAATACTAAAGCAATTTTTCATATCCTTCTCGTAATTCATTAATTATATTGTCATTAGAAAAAAATTGTGTTTGAATTTTTTTTTATTCGCAAGCCTTCTAATTAAACAATTATTTTATTAAATGAATTTAAATTTAATACCAAGTTTTGAAAACCGTAATTGGTTAAAAAAAAAAAAATAGCCTAAATTTCGGAACGCTAAGGTTACGCGGAACACCATTCAAGAACCGCTACTCTAAATAACATTACAATATTATACTGAAAATAGTAAATGTTTATTGTTTTTCAATTCCAACTATTAGTTCACGCTCTCCCTACGTCTTGTTCAAATTTTCAATCGCTAATAAAAAAAAAATTTTTTTATCCACTCAAGTTCAAATATATTGTTTTAAACTTGTAGTTGATGACACTTGATATTAATACAGTTTTTTTCAGATATTAATTCATTAATTAAACCACTTAATAGCGTCTTTTTTCTACCAAATTAGGTCAAAAACTAAGCATATTTTTGAGAAACAAATTTCTGTTAAAATCGATTACATAAACTCAAATCAAGAGTCAAAACTATTACAATTATTGATTTTATGAAATAATTTTAATTTTTATTTAGAGCAAAAATAATTGCATTTTTACTTAAAGTTGGCTTTTTCACTAAGCTAGTGAAAACAAAATTCACGGCTTTTCCCGCGTAAACGAAAAACGCCAAAACCTTTTGCAATCATACCTCTACTGGACTACCAGAGCCATCTCTTAGAAACATTGTAAACTAAAGAAAGAAAAAAAATCGGGCAAATCATTGCATTAGAGTAAAAAAATCAGTCGCACAAGCGGCGCCCGGGCAAAACAGGGAATGCCCCTTTTCAAGTACCCGAACGGTGTTTGGTCAAAACTGGGAAGTGGTTAAATAGGGATGAGAAAAAACGAAATTGAATTTTCTGATTAGTTAATCGTTATTCATTGTTTTAAATTTTACTACAAGCGATTCAGTTTTTCACATATTTAAAAGATAACATCAGTGATAATTTCTAACTTATAGCTCTATTTGAACAAAAAAAATAGTTTATTTCTCACATTTAAACATTTTATTATTTTATATTCGTTGTGTCAGATAAATTCAATAAAGAGCATTACCTGGTAGCACGAGGGGGTCACGTCACCAAATTTATACTTTTATAGTTGTCTGATACCAAGCGCCTTTTTTTTTTTTTTTTTTTTTTTTTTTTCAATTTCTACTATTACTTCACACACTCCCTATAGATATTTATATATCTTGTTCAAATTTTCAATCATTAATAAAATACTTTTTATTCCTCCACTCAAGTTCAAATACATTTTTTAAACTTGTTGTGGATGACACTTCATTTTAATATAGTTTTTTCAAATATTAATTCATTGATTAAATTTAATTAATTAATTTTCGTTTTATATGGGAGAAAAAATTTTAATTATTTAATGAAAAGTAACTAAAATAAAAATTTTCTTTGTTGACCTAAGTAGGAATTCACTTTTTAAAAAAATTTTATATCTTGTTTATAAAAGACTTGAATAGAAGGTTATAAAATAGTTACAAATTTACAATAAAATATCAACTTTGATTTATTCGGTTTTTTTTTTTTTTTTTTTTTTTTTTTTGTTTTTTTTTTTTGTTTTTTTTTTTTTTGCAGCCATTCAGGAGACGAGAGTGAAAATGAAACCACTTACATATTCAACAGGGAGTTGCCAGCTTCTTATCTTGACACTCATGAAATGTCAGAAGCCGAGTGCGACAGAGACTTACACGAGTTTTGTGAAAAAAGTAAACATAGTTACTATCGATTGGCTTCCTTTATTTACATTCTAAACTGCCGACGCACTAATTTCATGATAAGTAATGCTTGTGTCTTTTCAGATGAAAAATTTCAAATATTTGAGCAATACGATGGACAGAGGATATGTATAACTTGAATAAAGGTGGCCCCTGAGAAATGTAGTAATGTAAATAATGAACTAATTTGTGATCAGTTGTAAATACATCTTCATTAAAGCAAACATTTGAGATATCTATGTGTGTTTTTCAACAAAAAAAAGTGAGAAATAAACTTCATCTAGTTGAATGTTCTCTCAATTTGTATTATTTACTTTCAATGAATTGATGTTATCGACAAGAAAGATCCCTTACCTTGCACTAATTTTAACTGTTCATTTTCCTTTACAGAATTTACACAATAACTATGGTATTTTGTGACAAATACATTACACATTGCATTTGTTTTTTATCACTTAGCGATCATGTCATGTAAATTTACGCTTTTTTTTTTCTTTCATTGACACTTCTATCGACGGGCCACATAGATTTACATATTCTTATTGTAACCTTCTAATGGCGGATCACGTCGATTTACGTATTCCCATTGTCGCCTTCTGAGACTAAAAGCCCACGTGATCTTATGTCACCAACCATGATCTTCATTTTGCACTTGCTTCGATTCAAGTAAAATTTTTGAGATTCCTACATCCCTTGTAAGAGTAGAATAACAAATCTTACAAACATTTCACGCAAAAGTCTTAAAACAAATATACACTACCCTACAATAATGGAAGAGACATTTACAGTTTCTGACATTTTTTTAACTCTCAAGAATACTATTTCAATTAAATATTATTTCAAAAATTAATTTTCTTAAAATTATTCCTTGATTAAATTAATTGATTGATTCTTGATTAAATTTTGAATTAAAAAATAATTTTCATTTAATTCAATATTACTTCAAAAAATACTTATCAATAAACTTTAATGCTTTAAAAGGTTTGAGGAATCGGCAATAAATTACAAACGAATGCAATTATTTGTGAACAACCTATGCCGGAAAATATAGCAATAAGCTTGTATCGATTACTTTGTTGTTATTTGCAATACTTGCATAAATTTTCATAAACTATTGTTTATAGAGATATGGAAATTTTTATGAAAAAAATTTTTTTCCTTACGTCTTTTTGCCATAACTTTAAAATTATGCAATTGAATTATGCTAAATTTTTGAAGCAATTTTTAATTAATAACAAATTCTGAAAAAAATTGATTGTAAATTGTGTAAGATACAAGCATTAAAAATTGTTCTTTCAAAATATGCACGAACGGAAAAAATTTAAAAATATTTTTCATAATTTTGTGTATTTAGTAACTAATGAAAAAAGTAAGATTTGAACATCTGTTTAGTTAGTTAGTTTAGTTTGTTAGTTTAAAAAGTTTAAAGCAATTTTCTAATTAGTTTTTGTGTTTTTTTTTTTTTTTTAAAAAAAAAGCTCTCATACTTTTTTAAAGAAAGCTTTCCACAAATGCAATTTAGTACTATTAAACAAGATTTAATAAAAATGACACCGGCATTCAGTGGGGGGATCATCTTAAAGAGTATAATCCCCATAATAGTAGTATGTTTTCTTTTACATATTTTCTTCCCTAATACAATCACATTTTGATGTAGAGGGCGCCAACGTTATTTTTATATTTTTACTTATTTCACCATATATCGAGAACTTTTTAAACGAAGCGAAATTTTTTTGCACACAATTATAAAATTCGTTTATTCAAAGATAATTCCACACAAATAATTAGCTTTGGTAAATATTTGTTATTTTTTATTATTTTATTTAATTAATAGTCAAAAAAATTTCGAATTGCAAGGCATAAATTTTTTTACATCATTTCAAAGTATTTGACTTGAAATGGCAAAATCAAAAATTTAAGAAAAATTGCTTGAATAGAGAAATTGAATTTTATATATATGACTATTTTAAAATTTGATTTCCCCAAAACTATTCTACCGATTTTGCTCAAATTTTGTATTTTGTCACGTGTAAAATTAAATACATTGAAATGATGTAAGAAAAATGCATACCTTGCAATCAAAATGTTTTTTATTAGTTTGTAGTAGACTTTTTAATGAATAAAATAATAAAAAAATAATAAATATTTATTAATTTTTTTTTTTGCGTGGAATTATCTTTGGATAAACGAATCTTATAATTTTGTGCAAAAATTTTTCAATTCGCTTAAAAAATTCTCGAGATATGGAGCAAAAAACAAAAACTAAAACTAACAATATGGGATCCAAACTTCGGATCGCTCTCCTATGGGGACTATATATCCCGTATTGCTGTTACCTTCCATATTTTGGGGGTCAAAAATCAAAGTTAGTTAAAAAAAAAAAAAGGGTATGTTTATCCTGAGAAAGTACGTTTGTGTGTCTGATTTCGTAATTTTGTCTTATAATACAAAAAGATATCTATAGAAAATTCCTTATCATTTAGAGCTTTCTTTTAAAAAATACAAGAACTAAAATCATTCTTAATAAAAGTTTTATATTTTTACATTTTTACACATCATGAAATTATAAGAGCAACATATATATAGCTTTTTAACTCTCTAAATTTTAAACTATGCACTTATAAAGATAAATAACTCCTCATCATGAGTAAAACACTAATTCTATGACAAAAATACTAAATTACTCTAAATTGAAAAGAAATTACTCTAAAATTAAAAGAAATATATGTTAGTGCTAGTTTCGTTTCTTTTTTTAAATTTTATTTTAGGTAATATAATAAAGCATTGACTTTATGCAAACACATTTTAAGAAATTAGTACAAAAACGATATTTGGAGAATCATTTAAATCAAGAGTCTACGTTTCTAAAAAAGAAATAAACTAAGTTATCTTTAAAACTGAAAGAGAATTCAAATACCGGCATTTGCATTTCATCTTCCAAACGATAAGAAATCAATAGGTGACTCAGAAAAGGTCCATCTGATTAAAATTGATCAGTCAAACTAGGAGAACAGTGCATAACGATTTATCGTACATTTATGAAGAAAAACGACACAGCCTAAAGCTGAAACAATCATGTTGGCTTCCAAGCTATTTCGATAAAACATTATTCTCTTGAGAATTGTAGCACTCAAGACTGTTTACAGTTGTTGCCGGTATTTCCATCAAAATATTCCAACATAGAAGGGAAACATTTTCGTCTGTAGGGTTATTCTATATTCGTTATAAGATGGCCGAAGATTTCTAAATCTGTAACGTATGGAATTCAATACTACAAGGGTTACCATTCTCAATTCACGAGTATCCCTATTTTAAAATATTTTTATAAAAATCAATCAAATCTGACATAAACTTAAAAATATTGGGTTATGATTTGTAGAAAATTCTGTAGCAGTTAAGTAGGAAAATCTTATTTTTTTAGATATTCTCGTTAAATGCTATAAAAAAAATTAAGAAATATAGAAAAACTTATTTTTTATGCTCAGTTGAGAATTATTTAGTGTTTTATTACAGTTTTCGCTTATTTTGTTTTATAACCAGCCGACCTAATTTTGAATTTACGACTACCAAACAATGTAATTAATGTTCAACTCCATAGCTGATTAGAACCCAATCCAGCTGTCAAAGGAACTGCTGTATCAAGCACCGATAAGCCATCGTGGGGAGCTTTTTGATATATCTAAACCACATTTGTGTTACACGGAGAGGAAAACCACGAAAACATCCCGTGATTATCTTGACGGCACGGGGGTCTCACCCATGATCCGTCTACGACTGAGGATATTTTACGTCATCACTATGGTCTTGGCGTGTCACGTGTAGAATTCATATCGACCAGCCATTATTGGGATTTGAACCCGGGTCACCTCATTTTGAAGCGAGTGACCAAAACCCTGAGCAACCACGGCTCTGTTTTCGCTTGTCCATAAAGCAAAGCTTAGATTCAGATTTATATTTAAATGTACTATAAAGTAAATAATGCATGTTAAACATTATCTTGAAAACAATTAAATTTCTTATTTTTATTGCTTTTCCATGTTACATTTTTATTATTGAAATCTTTGTGCGTGGGTGTTTCTTTCTTTAAAAAATAATGATACAAATAAAAAAATAAATAAATAAAGGAATAAAAAAATTATGTTCTCCTTTGCTTTTACACTTTTTCTAGCCACCTTCTTCTAATTGTCACCCAATCTCCGATAACAACTTCAAAGTAAAAAACGAAAATAAATTGGGTTATAACAGAAATCGTAACAATGGGTAACTTAATAAGATTAAAATAAAATTCTTATGTATGTGGTAGTTTTTGTATGCATTCAATATAGCAAGCATACTACAAAATGAGTTATAGAGATTGCTTGTTTTGTGAATTTTATGTGTAACTGCAATAAGCAAAGCAATCTATATAAATAAAGCAGTATGTTTATATGCGTGTATTTACAGTGCACCAAAAAAAAAAAAAAAAAAACGGATTACTCCAAATAAAATTTGATCTTATGTCTCGGATTTATCATTCTTAATAGCTCGAGAGGGTGACCTCAAATATGCTAATTAAGTATTGCTGACAATAGTTTGAGTAAATTCAGTTAATTAGCTCAAACTGCTAATTAAACTAGTTAATTTAATCTAACAACGTAAAGCCACTGGATGGTCAACAAATATTAATAAGTAAAAATATGGATTTGTTTTAGCTTAATTGTGACAGTATTTGTCTTACTCTTTTGTGCGCGATTTTATAGTACTGATCAAAACCAATTTATTGATTCTTTAATTCGTTTTTCATCCAGTACGTAAGGGCAGATATTCAGCTAGTTTCAAATAAAGCAATCTTCTTTTTAAAAAAGCAAAATTTATTTTACTATAGTTCATATGAAATAAAATATAAATATTTAAGCGGACAATGAACAGAATAACCTTCATTTTTTTTTTAAATTTGACATTAATTATATTATAGCTCGAATTTTCCTGATTAAGAAAATATTTTGGTATATTGGTAATATTATTTTAGTCAAATGTATTAATTAATTTTAGCTTTATATGTATCTAAACGACAATTTATTTAAAGTTTAATGTAAATTATGCAAATGAAAATTTGTGTATTCCTTGACATTCTTCTTACCGGGTATCGTTTAAGGAGTAACATTTCCGGTATCATCCGTGGCGAAGATGTTCTTCGAGTATTATAATTCATTATAGTTCAGTGAGTTCCAATATTCCATTAGAAAAAAAAAAAAAAAGATTTGTGTATGATCAAATATTTATATTTTACTATACTCGAGGAAAACCTCACCTTTTAGCATGATATATAATACGATACGTAATATTCTGTCAAATTTCGTCACCCTAAAAAAAAAAAAGAGTCCGCGCACATAAGATATCCGCAATGTTGTACGTTTTTGGTTTGACAAAAACAGAATCATTTACTAAATTTTTGTACGTTTATGATAGTATTCATTATATTATCTAATTTTTACAACAGAAGAAAGTACAATTGGAGTATATCATGTGTGTATTTTTAATTTTTAAAATTGCAATTTGAATCATCATTATATAATTTAGTTTAAAACAGTAAAATAACAACTCTACTTTTTTGTAGAATCTTTGCTTAGTGCAATATTAAGAATGAGCTGTTGAAAAAAAGAAGTTAGAATTGCACATTTTACTTTGAATAAAATAAAACTACGAAATTAAGAACCCCCTGGTAGATTAACTAGATTTTGTGGGAGTTTGCAATAACTAGATACCCATAAAAATATTCCACCCTGCGACAAATTGTTAAATAACTTCATTTTAGTAGTGATAAAAAATGCATGGGTGCATAGGGATACAAAATCAGGTTATTAGTGATAAAAAAATCAGGTTATTAGTGATAAAAAAATCAGGTTATTAGTGATAAAAAAATCAGGTTATTAGTGATAAAAAAATCAGGTTATTAGTGATAAAAAAATCAGGTTATTAGTGATAAAAAAATCGAGTATTGGTGGTATTTTAAAACCAACAATTCAGAATTTGGAATCGTTTTGTTTTTTCTCTATAAAAAGTACCATTTTTGATTCGTACTTATTGTGTGGATATTACCATTATAACTTTTAAACGATTTATCCAATCAGCCCGAGTTTTATCCCATTCAGTGCAGAAAAAATGCCTAACTGACTTAGATAACTAACTAAGTAAGGTCTGTAAAGCAGATAGCAATGATTCTGTCTGTAAAGCAGATAGCAATTATAGTTAGACAGCAATGATAGCAACTGTAAAAAAAAAGTACTAAGTAAAAAAAAGTACTTCCTATACGCAAAACGACTTGCAATTTCCGAATTGAAAATTCCATTGAATTGTCTCTGATCTCATTCGATTCAACGTAAAAAAGTACATAAGAAACTATACCTCATTGGCTTAGATAAACGTTATCTAAGAAACGTAAACAAGTATAAATACAAGTACTTTTTGTACTTGGCAATCTAACAACTTCTTGACTATTAGCGCGAAAAAAAAATAAATCATTTGTCTAAACGACAATATTTAAATTTTCCTCCCTATAATCAACCCTTTTGCTTCAAAACACGACGTGCTAAGCAGTCAAACTTTTGGCCACTTACAAAGAGGAAGATACTTAACAGTTATTTACCACAGCGTTGAAATTTGACTTTTTTTATGTTTAGGATAATAGAAACGATTGCCGAAATGATATAAATCACTTTACAGTGGAAAATTATTTGATTTATATTTTACGGAAAACACTACCACTTATATAAAAACATATTATTTTTATCAAATCTAATCAATTCCTTGGATAAAATGATTCCATTGTTATTGGATTATTTTACATTTTTCGCTCAGCATTACATTTACTCTTATTAATTAAATCTAAATTATAATTCTTCAAAATTTATAAAACATATTTTTTAATCTATTTTTAAAAATATTGCAGAGTGAATGACAAAAATACTTAATTAGAATATAACTATAAAATTTTTAAAAAAATAGTGGAAAAATCCTTTCATCTTTGCAGATAAAAAAGAAGTAATTATTTAAAAATTACACTGCAAGCCGAATCTCGGAACATCAAAAGCGAGCCACGTATGGAATTTGAAATTACATTTTTTGTTAAAAATTGCCTAATTTATTCGAAAGGAGAAAAATCAAAGCGATGCATATCGCCTAATTGAATAGAATCTAAAACATTTTTTAAGACAACCTTTTCCCGTAGAAGGGAAATATTGAGGGAAGATTTGAGTTTTGTACAGTTACATGAGAGTTTTAATTTTATCTAATTAAAGTTACATGAAGAGGGAAGTAATTTTGAGATTGTGTTTGATGTGGAAAAATGTTATTTGCTCAAAAAAGGGAAAGCATTTCTCCCTTTAAAGTTAATTAACTAAAAGTTTAACAACATGCTGAAATTATAAACAAATGAAGTCAACACAAACTACACAAAATAAATATTTTATGATGACAATGAAGTAAATATACTATATGAATTTTCAGAAAAGAATTGTAAAATATTTGATTTTGTTTTGTTTTAAAGTAGTGTCGATCGTAAAGCTTCAGGTTATACTTAGATGGCGAATTCTGAATAAATAAGCTACTAAACAGCAAAATTCAATGGTAAAATAGGAATTCGTTAACACAGAGTTAATTTCACGAAAAAAATACGAAACTCTTTTCAGATTCATTTTATAGATAGAAAATCAAAAAATTTTCGAACCAAAACGAAAAGTGCATATATACTTAAGAAATATGTCACGTTTTAACTGATTACGATAAGATATACGTTATAAAATTCGCTTATATCATTTCATTTCGTCATCTCTGAAATTTTAAAATCGGATTCAAATAAAATTAACATTGATTTATTTTTTAGGAATTAAGGTGTAACTATTCAATTTTTGCTATTTCATTTATTTGCTAAGCATTTCTAATGGACAAATAGTCGTCTTTTTATTTTGTAACATTTCGAAATTAACTGTTAACCAAACTTATATCCAAAACCGTAAATATTTGTTGCAACTTTGTTCCAAATCTAAATAACCGGTTTCGAAGCATGCTTGTCCCTCCTACAAAAAGAACTCATTACGTAACATTAACAATTTAACTGTTTCTCTAGCATCGAATATCAACAAAAGCGTAGACAACTATTTACAAGAAAAATGTAACAGCTAAGAGGTTTCTCCTATCACGTGTCTTTCATTCACTAGAACACTGCAACTCTTTGTGCAAAATGATTATTTTTGGACTGAATATGAACGGAACAAAACAACGTGAAAAGAACATCAATTATAGAACACAAACAAAAGTTCTTAATGGATAACCTTCTTCAAGGTCAAAAAACAGAATGAATAGGGAAACAGAGGGTAGCCACTAAAAGCAACTGACTTAGATTTCTAAAAAACACTTTATGTCATAAAAAATTCTAATAATTTTATTTTATAACCGTCGTTGAACACTCGACCCATATATTGAGTTTACGACTACCTATGTTCAACTCTGTAACCTTATTGTAATTTTCTACCCAATCCAGAGGTCAAGGGGAATCTTGGATCAAGTATTGGGAGATATCAACCTATGTGGAGGACTTTTTTGATTGAATTAACTTGCATTTGCGTTACATGGAAAGAAAAACCACGAAAACCTGCCATTGTTAATCTGACGGCTAGAGGACTCTAACCCATGATCCGTCTACCACTGAAAATATTTTACATCAGCACTGTAATCAACGAGAGTCGGGTGCGAAATTCATATTCACCCGTGATCGCTGGAATTCGAACCCGGGAACCTTATTGGGAAACGAGCGTTCTTTCCTCTGAGCCGCCACTGCTCTAATAATTTAACTAAGAACTTTCGCTGTACCCCATTCTTTACAAATGTAAGGAAGTTTATTTTCGTTTAATTTCTTCATCTTGCATATTTTGAGGTCCGTCCCTTAAAAAATGAATTTCAATATTGATGCTCAACATCCGTCTGGCGAATTTTTTGTTAGCATCAGCATGATATTATTTGTAATTAACGTTAGCGCTTACGTTGTTTAAAATCAAAATTTTAAGAAAAATTATAAATAAAAATATGTTGAGCATCAATGGCTCAGAGGATAGAGCGATCTCCTGAACAGGTGAACCGGGTTCGAATCCAGCTGTGGCTGGTCGATGCGAATCTACATAGATAAGATGTTAATAAAATGTGAACATGAGTTTTGAATTTCGCCGCTAAAAGATTGAGATCATTCACATGAATTAGCACATGGTCCTTTTACAAAAAATAGACTATTACTGCTATTTAAATCATCATAATAAACATTCATTACAATATATAATAAATAATTGAATACATCTGCTATTAGGGCACGCTTATATGTTATAGTAATCTTCCCTGATGTGAATACTTAGAAAAGAATTTCTGTGAAACAGTTAATTTTTTAATTATTTTCACAAACTTGTGGAGCTTAATATGAAAATAAATAGTGCAATAGATAACTGCTGAATCTTTGAAGCACCGTTTTAAAACCATGTAAAATATATAGTTTTACTAAAGTAACAAAAAAAACTTTAAAAAGAGCTACAATTCCCCTTTTTTTTTAATATTTATTTTTACCTTATTCATTATTCGTTTTTATTTAAATTTGTATGATCAATTTAGATTAAAACGCATTCCAAAAAAATAAGTAAATAAAAAAAAAGGCCAGTAAATAAAACGCGATAAAATATGACAAAAAATAATCCACAGTTAGCAGGAAAAAAATTTAAATAATTTGAACAAATGGATGAAAACAAATTAAGCAAATAAGCCTATTTGTCACAGAAGTTTGAGTGAAAAACAAGTTTAAGCAGATTAAGCCTGCTTGAATAAAAGTTTTTAAATGAAAGCCAAAAATAAGAATTCTTTTTTATATAAGCTGAAATATTGAATGAATAATAAATTTTAATGCCATAAAAAACGTAACATAAAGCATATTTAAATAAAAACACTGCTGAATTTGTCGAATTTAAAATTCTAATACATAATAGAAGATAAACATTTTGATTTGTTTTCAGCAACAAAGAAGAAGGGAAAAAAATTTAAATTCCCATTTTAGACTAGGCGAACAACAAAAGTACAAAAACAGTTGAATAGCTCCTGGGAAATAAAAATTAAACTAAGTTGTACATTGGAGTTTTTATTTCTCAGAGACTATTCAACCTATTTAATGTATTACAATTTTTATCTTCTAAGAGTAGGTTTTTTAGAAGTTCTTAAAACTACAACAAAAATTGATCATCAATGAAAATAATAATTGAAAATTGTTATTTTTATTTGCTTGATAATACTTTTAGCTAAGCTGGTCTTATAAATTTTGTTTCGTGCTGTTCGTGCCAAAGACGCAACGAAAACTCCAAAAATAGCATTAAAAAACTTAAACTTTCGTCCGTTCTTCTGACAAACTGAGTTCATTTTTTTTCCTTCTAAATAATAGATATATTTTATATTTTTAGTGAAAAATCCGAAAAAAGGAAGTTACATTTATTCTGAAACTGTACTTGTGCCTGATTTGGTAGCTTTTATTTAATTTTCAAATTTCCGAAGTGGTCCTTAAATTAAAACAAGTAATATATTTTTTTTTTTAAGCTTTCGTGCTTTTTAGTATTTTAGCCTTGTTGCAGAACTCTATTTTGAATCCTTTTTAACTCCAGGACCATTAAGCGCTAGGGCTCTGAAATTTGAACATCGACTACGAGGAGCAATTTTAGCTTTCAATCCGAAGAATCTTTTTTAAAAAATTTTTAATTAAGTTACTCCGAAGAAATGATTGAAAAATAAATTGTTTGCATTAGTAATTGTTACAAATAATACTGTAAAAAATACTGCTTAAAATTTTACTAAGCATTCTTTAAAGTTTATTTATTTTTTACAGGTTCTGTCATCAACGTGAATAGCATGTTGCTTCATCTCCAAATTAGCATTTCTAAAATAATCTGAAACCACGTGATTATTTTGTTTATAATTCTGCTTTTAAAACGTGTTTATAGGAAAAAATAGAGCTCATTTTTTTTCAAAGGCACGAAATCCAAAACAAAAGAGTATGAAATAAAAGTTTTAAAAAAAATAAATAAAAATAATAATAATTTTCTATGGGTCTGCAAAAAATAGCAATAAATAAAACATAGCGTATAACGTAAAAAATTGAGTTTATGCTGTCTTGGCTAATTGTGCAGGTATTACGTTCATTTTATAAAAAGTTTATCTTAAAATGTGTTTCAAAAATATCTTATAAAATTGTTAAGGAAAACATTTGAAAAAAGTCAGTGGTTTTCGAATAATAATAACAAATCCAAGTAAACAAATTTCAAATTAAATTTCTTTAAATAATTTGAGAAAAAACAAGTTGTAAATCAGAATTAAAAACTCAAAATAGAAAACTAGAAGAATTCCGCGTAATAATTGAATGAATAATTTTTCGAAATGTGGCAAATTATGGTAAATGTTCTAAGATAAAAAAAAAATTTCTAAAAATTCAATCCTGAGCCAAACGTTACAATAAAGGAAACGAAGGAAAAAATAAATAAAAATATGACCACCGAAACCGACGTCTTCAGGGGCTACCGGCCCCGGTAGCCAGAAAACAAAACCTTTTCTATTGAGAGAGAGGCAAATGCTTCTCATATAAAGAAAGATACGTAACATATTAATATGTTACGTATCTTTTCCTTGGCTTCTTTTTTTCTCTATCTGCGCATTGTAATAGAGGGCGTTGTTTTCTTTAGTTCTAAGTGTTTCATTTTCATTCGGATTGCTTAAGAAATCGCTGTTTGACCTGGTTAAAGTGAGTTTTTATTTTTTTTGATGATTTTGTTTGAGTTTCTTTTCTGAATTGTTTCAATGTATTTCATGTTCTTTCCTGGACTTCTATACAAAACCTTCGGGGTACTGAGGGAGTTTATTTAGGCATTTGCCTCTCTCTCAATAGAAAAGGTTTTGTTTTATGGCTACCGGGGCCCGCTACCCCCTGAAGACGTCGGCTTCGGTGGTCATATTTTTATTTATTTTTTCCTTCGTTTCCTTTTTTGCAACATTTATTCTTTATTTGAAATCTCTGCGGCTTTTAAGCGCGTTTTTTTCAAAGAAGTTTTGTCTTTTTAGATTAAAAAATTTTTTGTTTTCTTTTTGTATCCTGAGGCAAGCATGTTATTCAATTTGCATAAATGGGATAATGGTATAAGTAAAGAAATGTTTAAGAAAAGGGACACAGTCCAAAATGCGTGCTTATGAAAATGGACACAGCTCAAAATGAGTGTTTTATAAATGCTTGAAATGCATTTTATTTTTATTAAATTAAATATTGACTTACAAAAACAAATTATTGAATGTTCTTAAAAAGCATGTTCGTGAGCTTTCTGTAGGCAATATAAGTAAGGCAGTTTTCATTTTTAATTTGTGTCTGTTCGAAAACGCAAGAAAGTATATATGGATTTATTCAATTCTTTAGAGTCAATGAAATAAAACTGAAAATGTTCTTTTACATTAACTTCATACCTGTCTACCTCCCAGCTAAAACGGACTCGACTTTCTATTGAATGACAAGCGCTTAGCGGGTCGTTTAAGCGATATTGGGGTTTGAGTACCAGATGCCACACTTTTAAAACGTATTTTATGTTCCGGTGTATCTTCACTGGACGATGTATCTGCATCACGTGAGCTTTCAGATAGTTCTCGACCACTTATTCTCTGAACAGAACTGTTGGATTTTTTGGTCATTCTTTGGTTTCCAGCACTACTCTTAGATATTGTTACAGATTTTGCGGGCGCATCAGGTGCTTGTCCTTTACTGATGAATTTTTTTGTCATCGATGCACCTGCATCAGATAGTTGTCGACCACCTATGCTTTGAACAGACGTCGCTTTCGAATTGGTGGATTTTTTGGCCATCGTTTGGTTTCCAACACCACTTTTAGCTACTGCTTCAGATTTATTGAGCGTTTGAGGTGCCTGTCCGTTTTCTCTTATACCAGTTGTCGAAGTAGCTTCACTTTGCTGGGTATAACTGGTGCTACTTCCAACTCTTGCGGATGTAACCGATGGTAATGAATCTTCTGCTGATGGCAGCATAGCAGTTGGTATCGGACTTAAAAGAATCTAAAATTTAAAGAAAGGTGGAGAAAATAATTATTAACTTACACACTGCTCAAAATTTACTAGATATATTTAAAAACTTATGACTGAAATAATGCACTCATACTAAGATTCGAGAAAGAAAATATATAAATTAAAGACTTGAGAGATCCTGTAGATAATAATATTTAATTACTTTTAAGTTTAAAGAAAGTACCAGTACTGACGTTCTCTAATTTAATCTTACATACATGTAATGCAACTATTTCGATGCTAATGTTTAAGAACAGTTTAAACCTAACTTTAATGAATTTTGAACTTATATTTACCACAAATGCTTAAAAGATCGACGGTAGCGCTTAGTGCTGTCGTGTCACTGGTCCCTGGATCGATCCTCAGGCCGGGCAAGGTTTACTCAGCCTTTCCTACCTTCAGTGGGTCGATAAATGAGTACCAAGCATGCTTGGGAACTGAACACGGGGGTTCCGCGTTCGGCTGACCACCTGACCGGAACATCTGCTCCTGCACCAAGGTCAAGAAAACTGAGATGGGCACAGTAGGCCTTGGCCCTCTATGGACTGTCGCGCCGCTGAGTTTAGTTTAGCTTTAAAGATCAACTCTGTTCTTGATGAAAAAACTAAATCTATTTGAGCCTATCTCTCTATATAGGAAAGAAATGTAAGCCGTTACCAACGCTGCTATTTTGAGAGTTCAACTTAATGTTATTTTTTGTTTTGATACCTGTTTTTCTTTAGCGATTGTCAAGCAGTGTATATTTCTCTTGAATGGCTTTTTCTTTTATAGTTCAAAATAAGGTTTTTTTTTTATTACAATTATTTTTTCAGAATTTGGCTTAATTCATTCATTGAGCCTATCTCTCTATATAGGAAAGAAATGTAAGCCGTTACCAACGCTGCTATTTTGAGAGTTCAACTTAATGTTATTTTTTGTTTTGATACCTGTTTTTCTTTAGCGATTGTCAAGCAGTGTATATTTCTCTTGAATGGCTTTTTCTTTTATAGTTCAAAATAAGGTGTTTTTTTTTTATTACAATTATTTTTTCAGAATTTGGCTTAATTCATTCATTCTTACACGAACAGGTAAATTGATTTACTTCGAATTAGATAGAAAAAAATCGTATAGCTGATTATGCTACAAAAGTCTTTATTGTTTTTGTACACTTTTTTTACTATTTATATGTTTATATAAATGACTCGAAAAATTTCCCATTTAAGAAAATACTATTGGCCTTCTAATTATGAGGCCAACAGTGCTCTATTTCCATTCAAGAACTGCTGAGGGTTTAAAACTTTTGTTTTACAAAGCTGTCACACTTATTCCCGCTGTTACACAATAATGCTCATTATTACTACTTATTTCATTTCCAACAAAACATATATTTAACACAATTTACAACATTTTTTTTTTCTTTTTATGAGTACTATATTATTACATGAAACGTGCATTTAAATTAAATTACCTGAAATATACTAATTGTAAACATTAGGTGACAATTATTGAGCATGAAATAACATGTTCGACAAGCTTATGCAGGAAAGATTAATAGCCAAATTCTGTAAAACTCACTCAAGTATATCTAAAAAGTAGTGTTACATACATTTTGACATTTTCTACGGAAATTGAGTAATACTAACATGAATGAATATGATTTTTAAAAAAATAGGAATAGGCCCTGAATGCACCCACAAAATTTTCAGTGGCGTAAAAAGGGGACATCTGTCCCTGGACGCAGCTAAGAAAATTCATTAAAAAAATAAACTCCAAGGAATAAATTTTTTTTTTCTCCTTTCAATAACCTTAGAATCATTTACTAATAAAGTGCCTTATAACTTCTCCAAATTTTTATCCAATTTACCTAAAAAGTGAACAGCGTGTATCTTATTGTTATTGTACTTTGGTGTGCACGTAGGTTTATTTTCTTTCTAAAGTTACTTTTGAAAAATTTTCAACGTATTGAATGACACGAGTTCTTATTTATAAATGCTTATCAATTAACCAATAAAAAATTAACGCGATCAATAATATTTAAGTATAATAGAAACTATAATATCATTCACTATTAAATTTAAAAAGCAATGTGACGAAAATTTATTAAGTTATATTGAGTTACGCCGTTTAAAAAAAAAAAAAAAAATTAACAAAAATAATAATAAAATATAAAAAAGACATTATTTAAATATTCAAAATCTTATACAATGTAAAATTTAATAATCTAAAGTCAATGTAAAGGATTTCAATTTTACCATAATCTGCAACTTCATAATCTATATTTTATCATAATCTGCATTATCTTAAAATTGTCCTAAAAAGCATCTTTAAATCTGACATCACTTAAAGGTGCGCAAAAACTGAGTTAGACAACTACGCACAGCTAGGGTTTACAATGGGTGCTGTAAACGTAGTTTTAATTGAATTTCTCCAAAGGTTCAAAAGTAAGCAACTTTTCTCCCCCAACCTCAAATAGCAAAATAATTGTCACCAAATTCATTTAAAAAGGATAAAAAGAAACTATTTATAGCTGTTTAAAAATTTGTCTGAAAAATCTAGCCAATTTCTAGTGATTGCAAGATAATCGAAACGATTGAACTTCAAACTCACCCGCATTCAGAAGTTTAATTAAAAAATAAGAACGTTTCAAATTAACACCAAACATAATTTACTCTGGGTGTCTTAACTTACCATTCTTAAAACATACGCGTGGAATGTGACAATTTTAAAACACATGGGAGAAAAGAGGAATAATTTTTTTTTTAAAGATACGTTTCATTTTTATTTCATTCAATTTAAAAATAATTTTGAGAAAGATTCAATTAATCATGTCAAATGCAGAACTCGTTAATTGACATCAAATAAAAGAATAGAATGATACCCCATTTCAAACTGGAAATTTTCCACGCTCTTTTAAATGAAAAAAAAAAAAAAATTCTCAAAAAAGGCTTATTTTGAATTCAATTTCATTACGAAAACATTTAAATGCTCAGCTTAATATCAACTTATTGATTTTCTATAAAAAAAATTAATTTATTTCTAAACACTCTACATCTCAATATGAAGTATTCAACGATATTATCAATTATTAACTATAAAAAAGTAGCACTCACAAAGAGACCCAAAATAATTTGAAAATCAAGGTACAATACTTTTATTATTTTCTCATATTCGTACAAAACTTAAGTGAAGACTTCAAAATCAAAACGAACTTAAAGCTACGCAATCCGAAACTAACAAGGTGAGCAATAAAAGCAATGTGGACAGAAATACACAGTATTTTATTTAATATTTGCTTGTACAAAAAGGGTAGAAAATAAAAAAATCCTAAATGCTCAACATATATTTACAACACTTCCTTGGTGTTATATTTGCTAGTTTCAATTATTTGTTAGTGCTACACAAATCGAATTATACGCAGCATACATTTATTAGTCATCGGTTGGCATATTTTATTTTATAACCGGCGTTGAACAGCCGATAAATTTCTGAGTTTGCGAATAACAATGTTCAAATCCATAGCCTAGTCATTTTGAACCCAACTCAGAAGAAAAGGGAACTCCTGAGTCAAGCACTGAGACATACTAGCCTCTCTTGAGGACTTTTTGATGGAACTAACTCGCATTTGAGTCATATGGAGAAGAATACCACAAAGACCTACCACGGTTTACCCGGCGACAAGGAGAATTCTAACCCATGAACCGTCTATTACTGAGGGTATTTTACGTCAGCAATGTGTTCGGTGCGAACCGGAAGCAGAATTCGTATCAAACGGCAACAGCAGTGATTCGAACCTTGGTCAACTCATTGAGAGACGAACGCTCCATCAGGTGGCATATATATTTGATAGAATAACAGTGCAAACCTTAAACAAAAGACAACTTAGTAGGATAATTGTCTAACAGACAAAGGTTTAGCAGGGTGTTGAAAAGTATTAAGGTTTTACTTTATTTTTCACAGCATAACTCTGCAAAATTTTATTACCCGAGTCGAATGAGACACCTGCAAGTGACGTAGTGCGGATCTCGATTGGTTGTTGAAACGAAGCATTTGTTTAAGTTATCAACTGTTCTTTTTATTCAATTTCGAGTAAGCCAAACCGGTCAAGTACCAATTCTCTTACAAAACTCATCAGATATTTTTTCGCAAATATTTCAATTCTTTCACTATATATACAGGGTGTTTCATATTGAATGGGACAAAAAGATTACCACAGTATGACTGCCGTGATGGATTTATTCAGCTGAAACAAATTTTTTCTGCAACTACAATTATAAAAGTTTTATTTGGCAACAGGGAAATATCATCAAATGACAAACTCGCCGCTAGAGGCGCTGTTAAACAAAATGTCGTCCATGCAGGAGAAAGCGTACTGCGTTTTCGAATATGCCAAGACCTCCTCCGTAACTGTTGTACAAAGACATTTTCCCATGAAATTTCGTAAAAGCCACCGCATCGGCATAACATAAGCAGGTGGGTGAAGCAGTTACAGGATACCGGCTGCTTATGCAAGAACAAAAGCCCAGGACGAAAAGAAACAAAACCCGAAGTGGTTGAAAGAATTCGTGATTCGTTTTTACGGAGTCCCTCAAAATCAACGCGACGTGCAGAACTTGCACAACGGTGTGGCGTGTTTTACGGAAGCGTCTCCAATTCAAGCCGCATAGATATCAGATGGTCCAGGCTACTACTGACAAACCGTTGCGTAAGAATTTCTGGGTGAAATTTCAAGAAACGCTCGACGTGAATGGTTTCGAGAACACACTGGAGTTTACCGATGAAGCCACGTTCCACTTATGTGGCAAAGTTAATCACCATAATTTGTGATTTTGGGACACGGAAAATGCCCATGTAACATTAGAACATCAGCGTGATTCTCACAAGGTGAACGTTTTCTGCGCTTTATCAAACAGTTGTGTTTTTGGTCCATTTTTCTTTGCTGAAAATCGATTAATGGGGACATTTACCAAGACATGCTCTCTGAGTGGTTGCTCCCCTCATCTGGAGGATTCCTGATTTAATTTTGCAGCAAGATGGTGCTCCCCCACATTGGAATAACAACGTACGTGAGTTCCTGAACGAACGTCTACCCCATCGCTGGATTGGCCGTGCTGGGTCACAGGATTTGACATGTCTTCATTGGCCGCCGAGATCACCAGATCTAACGCCCTGTGATTTTTTTCTCTGGGGTTTCGTTAAAGACAAGGTGTTTGTGCCTCCACTTCCTCAGGACTAAGAGAAACTGAAACAGCGGATAACATCAGTGTTGAACTCCATCACAGGGGATATGCTATCACGAGTGCGGCAGGAGCTTGATTACCGTGTAGACATTTGTCGTGTCACCGGAGGGGCACATATTGAACACCTGTATAAACTTGTATAAATGTAGTTTTGAGATAAATTTTAATTTTCTAAATATATTAATTATAACGTTTACAATCATGTTTTCTTTTTGTCCCATTCAATATGAAACACCCTGTATTTATTTCTTAACACAAAGACATGTAGAATATAAACCAACTAATTAGTATCGAAGTTGCCAGTTGCACGAAGCAAAAATATATCACGGTTACAATAAAAGACGTAGAGGAGAAATAATTATATTGCAACAAATTCGATGTGCGATACGGCTCTGTCTTTAATTAATTTCACGTTAATTACATTCTAACTTGAGTGGAGAAAATTAGCTGTATTTAAATAATTTCACTTTAATTGACATTCCAACTTATGTGGAGAAAATTAGCTCAATTTTAACACGCTATTTAGCTTATAAACGATCAGCTGGTGCTGACGTCATAGGTCAGATGTGCAAGTAGACAACTGTCTTATCCAGCAGTTTAACCATGGGTGGTAAAAAAAAAGGTCCTTCAAATATTACAGAAAACAAAAAGTAAGAGGTATGGGCGATGTTTATGTACGACCTTGTATCCTTTATTCGATATATTAAAATAAATTGTTAATTGGAGATATAAGTCCTATGTAAGCTTTATGAATGTGATCTGCTGACTTGTCCAGACAAAAATGGAGGGTTCCGAATTACCAAAATATACTAACATATTTGTACTACCTCAAAAACATTTTATCTTTCAATAAAATAAGAAAAAATCTCTAACAATGCTTGATTTTTTTCATTTTTGTTAACTGTTTACTGACCTTATAACCAAAACATAAATATTCGCCTCGCTATTATTTAGCATCAGAAAGATCTGCTCTACACATTAGTGTATGCGGCTCATTTACTCTTCCTCAAGCATAACTCAATAGGTAACACAACCTAATCAACAATATTGAAACAGTGGAAATGCTAAGAGCCTCTGCTGATCACATGTTGTCTATCAGAATCGAAAAAATACTTTAGATTATTCTTAGTGCAGTATAATAATAAGCCACATTTCCATATTGTTCCGGGCATTTTCAGTGAAAAATAACACGGTGCTCTTGCACTAATGAAATGTGTCTATGTATCGTGCTGTTATCTGATAACAATTGCAAAAACAATGGAAAAAGTGTGGCTTATTAATTTATTGCTCGAAGCCCTTCAATTCTATTATATGATTCAAGTAGATTTTGCTGCACAGAATTCGAATCCCCAACAAGAAGCTTTATATTGCCCAGAAATTCTGTAATCAAGTTTGAAACATAGCAAAATCAATATTTTTAACTTATTTCAATAAATTATGTATATAAAAAAAAATTATTAAGATTTGCTACTGTTAGAAAATCAAATTTAATTCCCATGAAGTTATCATATTTTAATTCCAACTTTCTCACTAGACTTTGCAAAAGCATTCAATTAAAAAGCCCTTTAACTAAACACAAACATTTTTTCACAAATCTTTACTTACATTAATCGAAAAGAAAACTTTAATTCATTTAATTCAATACAAACAAGTATGTAGTGAAAAAATTAGACCTAATAAGAAGCATTTTTTAATACCACTATCACAATAAGATAGCAAGTAAACGATAATAGTTAAAACGCGATACCATAGAATACGAAAATCATTTTAGTGGCTCAAAATTGCTGATTATCTTGGGTATTATCCACTGCGATCAACATGAAGAATCTTGAGTAATCTAAAAGTAATTTAAAACAGGTCCCGATTTTGCCCATGTTGATATCTGATGTCATTTTTTTTTTTTTTAATCTTAAGAGTTTCGTGAACAATTCTTATTTATTTCTTAACTTAATTCTTCACTCTTTGTTGACCTCGCACACTGCAAGTATTCGGTATTCACTAAAAAAATAAAATTAGGATGAAACAAATACCTTTATGAAGAAGAAAAAAATCACACTGAATAAGAACATTTACAAGTATGCACATTTTCTTTAATCATGGACCTTTCTAACTCAAGAAATAAAATATTGTCTCCAAATTGAAAAAAAACATGACAATAGATGAGATGCCGTATACTTAAAAAAAAAGAAAGAACTAAATATAACTGAAAAATCAAAAAATTAGTTTTTTTCTATCACTCCGTAGAAATGAAAAGCCCCATAGAAACTACGTAAAATCTGTAATAATTAACATGCTTAATCAAGTTTTGCAAGCGAGAAACCCTATACATGGGGAACTGAAGAAAATATTTATAGAAGTAAATTCCATACAAACATACCACAACCTTTTCTTCTTCTCTTTCTCGCATTTGTTCCCACTGATAAAAGACAAAAGTAAGAAAAATGTTTTTAGTAATAGAAATTCTGTTTAAGAATAAGCACTGACAAACAAGAGATTTATCAGAACAATTCTTAAGAAAACATGAGAACATATATGAATTCTTAAATAGTAAATTCATAAATTATGTATACCTACGTTTCAAAACACTCCACCTTTGCTTACCTTTATGTGAGGATATGATGGCAAAAAATGCAACATCTGAGTTATGAACTCATTTTTAGAGACTTATGAAAAAAACAATTTTTTTTTTACACATTTTACCTAAAACATTATTAGTTCTTAATTTAAAACATACAATTTATCAATATCGTTTAATATTAGGATAATTTTAAAGTGTTTGTTGCTTTTTATCTGGTTTTATTTAATTAATCATTGACAATATTGTTTTTATTTTGATCCAGATTTTTCAATAATTATTTCACTAAATAAGAAAGGTTATTTTTGGTGCTTCTGTACAATTAAGTAGACATCAATTTATGGAGCAAACATAATCCAGTTAAGACATCCACCGATTTTAGTGCAATAATAAGCACAAATAATTCCAATAAGCTCCAGAGCATAAAATTAAGCGGAAAAAAACTATAAGTACAATACTACAGAATCATTTGAATTTAGTGTGAAAAACAAAATTCTCCAACGAAGAGAAAAACCAGGACCAGACATAAGCTCCAGAACACAAAATGAAGAAAGAAAAAAAAATTAATAAATACTACAAAATTATTTGAATTTAATACGTAAAACAATATAAATCAATAAAGAGAGAATGCAAGAGCATACAAGAATAAGCTCCAGGACATAAAATGAAGAGAGAGAAAAAAGGGAAGAAAAAAGCTACATAATCATTTGGATTAAGTATGATAAACAAAATCTGCCAATGAAGAGAAAAAGCAGGACCAGACAAAAGCTGCAGTGCGTAAAACAAAGCGGGGAGGGGAAAAAACACAAATACTTTAGTATGAAAAAAAATTTACCAATAAAGAGAGAAAGGGGGACTAGACAAGTAGTCACAGCTGAAAAGTTGCAAGCAAATAAAAGTTAAAAACATTAAGTTAAGACCAGTAGCGTTTGTGCTCTCTCATTGCCAATAAAACCTTTATCTTATTTAACTAATGTGTTTGACCTAGCTCCCTTAACCTCATTGAGAAATTTTTCCAAACTTAATTGATTCTGCAGACCTAGCATAATTGCTTTTCATTTACTACTCCTAGCACAAATGCCAACCACCAAAATGACCTCTTGCCTTTTAGCTATGTTATTTGTCATATATACTTAGTTACCGTCATGTAGCTGTGTTAAACAGCAATTATTATGTGGCTAGCATTAAGAAGTTTCAATTACTGCAACAATGATGAATATTCTTTATGGCAGCAATCAGATTCTTCTATTTGGTTAAAAGCCATATTATCATATAGCACTATATATAATGCTTCATACACATTCAGCACGAGAAAGTATATTCAAAAGAGAGAGAACTAGTTCAAGATTACGAAGTCTTGATTCAAACTGTTCATATTTTAAAATTTTGGAAAAGTTATATTTTCAATGATTTGATTGAGAGTCAACACCATGCCAACACATCATATGCTGTAGGTATAAAATTCCAAGCCAGTGTGAAATCCTGAACCCAAACTTTGGATCATGAAAAGAGATTCATTAATGGCGATTTATTAAGAAATAACACTCTCAGAAGTAAAACCAATTCCACTTTATCGAAACATTAAAATTACTAAGGTAAAATTTAAATAATCTGATATCAGAATTAAACATTAAAATGATCGTTACAATTTAATATAATAGCCTTAACTGAAACATTTTTCTGCTAAAATGAAAGCAACAGAAAGAAAGGAAGAAGATTAAAAATAGATTTTGATACTTAGATAAATAATTTAATAATTCATTAATCAATTCAAATGAATAAAAATAATTACATTTTTAAACAATGTTACATTTATTGAGAAATCAGAAAAAAATATTTGCATCTTCTCTGTAAGAAAAGGAATGAAAAAATAATTAACTGTTTTATTTAATTAAAAAAGGATAAGGAATAATAATTAAATATGAATATAAATTTTATAAAATAATGGAAATTCAAAAGCTAGAAAATATTTCAGGGCTTACAATGACATGACAATCTGAAATTGTGAAGCCTCAACTTCCATGGACCCTCTGACCAACAATCGGCTGTTGCAGGAGTACAGTACTTTAATTTTATATACTATGTTCATTACTTTATTACATTCAATTGTTTCATTACTCAAATTTAAAAAATAATAACCTTATGATGAGACATAATACTGATTCCAAATTACCACAAGTGTCTAGGAACTTCTAAATAAAATTTTAAAAAATTCCAAAATCTAGACAAAAGTTCAGTAAAATTATTTAGCAGCTACATAAAATGAATGCATTTGAGGAGATAAAATATTTTATTAATACTACATTCAGTTATATGCAAATAATCAAGATAATCTACAGAGGGCAACTATAAGGTATACTGAATTGTTAGCTATACAATTTCTATTGCTAAAATACACTTTTTTTTCACTCAAAATTACCTATAAAATATAACAATAACACATTTATAAAGTTTGTAAATGGTTGTATAATAGAATTTCTTTGGTAACCATTGAAATATTGGTTATAGCACACTTTGAACTGCGAGTAATTCTAAAGCTACATTGAGTGCAAAAATAATATTTTTGTTTATTTACAAAAGCAAGAAAATCAACAACAAAAAAGTATCAACACATAGGAAATTTTAATTATTAAAAGAAATAACTAGATCTTATCTTTAAAATAAAAAAGGGGAATTAAATAATATCATGAGTTAAACCAAACTAACATTAACTTGCCTTTAACAATAAACCAATAGAAACATCAATCAGACTTAAAAACAATTTTAAAAGATTAGAAAAAAAAAATGAGAAAATAAAGGATACTCAAAATCAATGAAATTAGTTACCTAATTCAATCAGGATTATGTGGCAAATGTAAAATTAAAGATTCAAAGTAGTCTACAAAATATGAAGGTCAAAAACAAATTTCAACAAACTATTGTTGGAAACTTTACCTTCAAGAAATTTTTTTTTAATAAATATGGGATCAAGAAAATTAACATATTCATTTGAAACAAATTTATTTAACAAACAAATATTTTTAAAATAATATTTATAATTGTGCAGTAAGTTTTTGTTTGTAAGTTAAGTCGTAATCTTTGAGCGAAATTTGATTGTATGGTATTCAACTTAGAATACACACAGGCATAGAAAATTTATTATTAAACAGATACAGAGAAAAAGAGGCAATCTTATATAATTAAGTTGGTATAAAAATTTAATGAAGCTTAGTAATTAAAAAATAATAATGTTTTAATGAAGAAATGTTTTAAAAATTCTTCTGAAAATTTTAATTACAGGTTAATGAAAAAAAATATTTGAGTACATATATACATAAAATATAACAAAAATAAAAAATAGAATGTACTAATTTGACAAATACTGACCAAATAGTTTAAAAACATAAGTATATGAATAGACTATAATCCATTCAGGAAAACTAGACAGTGAAATTTAATGAAGACACTACATTATATGTAAAAAAAAAAAAAAAAATTTAAAAAATATCAATTCAAATTTGGCATTATTCATTTCATTTTTGTCGTTAAATGAAATGTTAACAGCCATCGATGCCAATTTATGGAACTTCTTTTTTGATTAATTAAATCAACACAAACATCATTGCAAAGATTTACACATACTGAAAGAATATAATACTTAAATGTTCAACTTTAAACAAAATATATAATGAAAAAACATTAAATAAAATAAATAAATTTTAAACAGTAAACTAGGAATTTTCAATTTAAGCATTAGAAAAATTTGTCATCATTCAATTCATTTTCATAGCTAAATGAAGTGATAACCATCACTATAGACTGTCTTTAATTTCAACTTTTTGTTTTCCTGAATGGAGTGAAAATAAACTATCACATAAAAATAAAAGCTAAAAAAAGGAACTACAAAAATATAATTTTTCTTTAAAATGTAGCTCTCACAATAAATGTAATAGCGAAATTTTAAGAACGCAGTTATAAACAAAATGGCACTACTATATAAATCAAGCACATGATAAGATTACACAATATACTATGCTTATTTTTTCTTCATAATATGCTTTCAGTACATAAAGAAAAGTTAGTATAATAAAACAACTAGATGACATATAAAATGATTTCTGTATTGAGATTCAACAAGATGGTATAAAATAAATTTTCATTAAATATTCATAACATAATCAAAATAAATGTATTTGCAATAATGCCCATAAATTAGAAATATATTATAAAAAGTTATTAACAAAATAAAGTTTAAGCTGTACAAAATTTATATAAAATTTAAAATGCTGCATTGGTTCAGTTGATACTTTAAAATATACAAATGTGGACTTTTAAAATATATAGCATGAGTGATGAAGTTACAAAATAGCCCACTGAGATTGGTCTTTTTCTTATTATCCTGCTAACTTAAATCAGAAGATACAACTTTTTATAAAAACTAAATATATATTTAAGTTATGCTTCTAATTAAATACCCATGAAGAACTTTGATATAAAATCAGCATATCGTACTAATTTTGTTAATTTGTCAAAACCAGAATTTTTTGTACACAAAATATTTAAAATTTTAAAAACAATTTTTCATAAAAATGAAAAAAAACTTTTATTGTAATTTAAAAAAAAAAAAACTAGTTTCATTTTTATGAAAAAACTATTTTTCATAAAAATGAAAAAAAAAAAAATTTTTAATTTTAAAAAAAAAATAGTTTGGGTCATTTATTATTATTCACTAAAATCAACTCATAATTGATTTTAGTGAATATAATTATTATAATACAAATTTTTCTAACAATTCATAAACACAAAATTTTTTTTAAAAAAAAACTTAAAATGCTTTAAACTCAATTTTACCTAAATAATAAAAGAAATTTACAATATGAAGATTTTTCTTTGGGGGCACATGAAATCATACAATTCATAAAACTATATTCTTATAGTTTAATACCAATTGACTCTTTTTTACAAACAAGAATTCATTTAGACCATTCTAAAATGGGCCATCATGCAATTATGAACTTATTAACATGACAAAGGCACAAACTATAATTTGAAAAAAAATTCTTATAATGGAAAACCACATACATATAAAGTGTCAAATTGCATTAGCAAACAATCGTTTATAAAAGTTGTAAGATCAAAAGTAGCAAAAATTGCAATCACTTGAATATTTACAAAATTTAAAGCGCAAATATCAATTCACACATTAATTAAAGCGATTTTTCAGTGGAGTAATATCTGAAGAATGGGCTTGAAAACAAACTCACATTGCCGCTTGAGCAAGCTTCATGGACTAAAAAAGAAGGTTCTTTTCAGAAAATTGGAGGGGCAATAGTAAAATCATTTACTTTTCTAAAATATAGAACTATAACCATAAATCAAACTTTATTTTTAAAGAACAAACATTGTAGGAAAAGTTTTGGCTACAAATGCAACTACATTTTGATGGTCAAAAATTAAAATACAACATAAGTTTTTATTTTTATCTAGTATCTGTAAATATTTAGTTGCATTTCTATTTAAATCTAATACTGAATAAAAATTATTATATTTGGTATATTTGGAAAAAAAAACTATACATAAACTAATATAATATTAGAGCACAATCTGTCGTTCAAATCTTTAAAATATACAGGGGAGTGTCGGGTAGCCCCACCCACTTAAGGAGTATTGCCTATATTTCTGTATAATATTGAGTAATATTCAATATTTTTGTATGTTTCTATTGTTCTATCATCTAATTAAATAATGCAAAAAGAATAAACCTAAAAAAGAATAGTTTAATTTTAAAAAAATAGAAATTTAAAAAATTTGACTACTGTATTTAACATATTTTCAAAACTATTGTTTACCATGTTACCAGCTGCATAAATACTTGAAACTTCGAAAATAATCTTTTTTTTAATATAACAATTAATGTCCGATGGCCCATTGACTTGAAAAAATATTCTATACATATGAAATTGACAGTGGGCGGGGGTACCAGACACTCCCCTATATATATATATATATATATATATATATAAACAGAAATTAAGCTTACACTATATTAAAAGAGGGTAATAAGGGCACAATATAAAAAAAATGACTTTAAAGTAAGATAAATTAAAAATTACTTTAATGTTTGTAGAGCAACTTAGTTATAATTTAAAAATTGAGTCACATTCTTTATAATCTTGGTATTGGAAGGGAATAAATCCCTCATTTCAAATAATCTTTCAAAATTTCCAATTACAGTTTCACTATATTATTTCTTATACATGGGCTTAAACGAGCTTTTAAACCCCCCTATCCCTTTTAAACCCAAAAATCTATGCAATTCATTTTGTCTGTATGCAGTGTTCAATCTACAAGGTTTAAAAATTTAATGCTACATATTTTAGGAGCAAACTCAATTATTTGTGGTGCAAACTCAGCCTTTTATTGTTATTTATATTAAGATAGATAGGCACTTATTGTTTACAATCTTGTAAAAAGACAAGCAACAAGCAGCTACAAATTCTATTATAACAATTAGATTTGAATCAGAATAAATATTAAGAAACACCTTTATAAATATGCATTAATAAAAGTGAAAACCAGCTAAGTACATAATCTGGATTGTTTTCTTAACATTCTAATGCTGTACCCTCCATCATTTCTCATCTTTTTCAGTTTAAATTATATTTATAAGTTTTTGTTAATCAAAGATACAATAAATATATATTTCTATTTGAAAACTACCAAAAATTTTCAAGCAGTCTGACACCAAAGTTATAAATATTAAAAAATTATTTTTATAACATTGAATATGTAAACTAAAAGCAATACTAGAAAAATGCCAGCCTTTAAAAGCAATACTAGAAATTTAACTATTTATGAAATGTTTGCAATACCCCTTTTAAAAACTAGTAAAGTAGTTTTGTTTTAAATAAATATGTATTAAAATTGCTAAATAGTTTTTACTAACTTGAAATTTTAAAAATATTAAAATCATGAAGTCATATGATTTCATTTAAGCAATTTATAGTTTCATCATTAGAAACTATAAAACAATGAAAGACAGTGGGAATTCAGACCTTTTTTTAAAAAACTATTTCTAGTCACGTCTGTTGACATTATATTATAAAATATAACTAAAGTAAAAGTGAAAAAATTTGCAAATGTATATAATAAATTTATCTTTACTAGCAACAATTTTATCTTTTTAATAAAATACGAGCATTTTTTCCCAATAAAATATAAGCAATTTTGGCAATACTTATAACAATATTTATCATTTGTTAAAATGATAAAATTAAATAATTTATGTCTTTCATGTAATTGAAGGGCTTGAGACGATATAATGAGAAGTCACGTTTTCAAATTGTTCAGTTTTGTTTAAAATACCACAAATTCCATGGAAACAACAAAATATTTCTCTGGATTGTGCTAATTTTTGGAAAAAAATTCATAAAACTTGTAAGAACCTCTCTGCATTAGGTACTAAGTAACAGATATGGAAATGTCACCTTAAGAAAAAGTGTGATTAATTTCTACATTTTCTAAAGCCCTTTCATTACAAAATTAATTTATTCAAATCAACAGTTATATTTGATTAAACTAAATGGGAAGGAAAATAATTCTGAAGTAAAGAGGAAGTAAAAGTTGAAATACCTACATGAGTGATGTTCACCCCAGTCAACTGACTTACAACTTGCGGAACTTTAGAAATTATATCCATAACTTCACCTGTTAATTTACTAGCCCCAACGTCACCTTTACCTGATGAAACCATAGTGACCTTCCTGCACTGAGACAATGGAGCTGAAACTTCAGCAGCAACCTAAATAATAATATTGAGATTGTTGAAATAAAATACAAATAGATACTACAGACTGTTCAAAAATAAAGTTTTAAGAAAAAACTGCACTAAGAAAGTCAGTAATTCTGAAATTAATAGTTAAATTTTAAAATTGCAATCATATCATAGCATTAACACTCTAAAGATACTTCATGTAAAAATCTCTTTTCACATGGAAAACCAGCTTATCTCTCATTAATGAATAATGAAAACTTGTATAGAGAATAAACAAGTTATAAAATTGTTTAAAAAAATTACACGCGTTTTAATTTAAGGTGAGGTTGCCACTGGAGTAAGACTAAAATTAATAACCTCAGTTGCTTCAAAAATGTAAAATAGTCACAAAATAGTTACAACAGACATAAAAAAATTTTCCTTCTAACATATTCTTACAATATTTACACTTTAATAATATAAAATAATCCAAATAATGTATTTTTTAAACATTTACACAATATACTTTACACAATTTTATCTACACACAATGCAAAAGCCTTAAACTCAGTCGGCTGAAAATGCATAGATATCATGTGCGTAAATGTTTTCAGAAACTTTAAAAAAATAAATACATAATCTCATTTGAAGTTTCTCATTTTTTAAAAAAAAATAAGACCCAATATATTTTTATACAGTATAATTACAGGCAAAATTCAAATCGCTTATTTGTAAATTAACTACTGATGTGATGATTCCACCATTTTTTCAACTTCTCAGCAGTTATTTATTATTTCTATTCCACATGGTATTTAAAATTCTGGCGGTTTTCTCCTTTCATATTACTTTGACACGTGAACTTGAATCGTGCATTTTAATATTAAATCACTTTCTGGTGCACTTATTTTACGCAAATAATATAAATCCATGTGATGTTTCAATTGTTTTTTCTGGCAGTTATCAATGTTGATTTTCAAATGATTTTTAAAGATTTCAATATATATTTTAGACAGTATGGAAAATTCAAATTGTGGTTAGATTATTTATTTTTTTGATGCATTGATTCTATTGTTTTTCAATCAATTTTTTGGCAGTTAATGCTATTGATTTCTATATAGTTTTCAAATCGAAACAGGCAATCTTGAAAGCATCTGACTAACCCCATTTCGAAGATTCCGATTCATCATCAATCTTTTTTTGGTAGCTACTGTCACTGATTTCAAGAATTTTTTATTTTTGATTTGATGACTACTTACAAAATGCAAAAAAGGAAATGAGAGTGGAAATTCCTTTAAAAATAGGGAATATCGCCCATAATATTGTATTCTTTAATGCAGTGTTTCCCAAAGTGTGGTACGCGTACCCCTAGGGGTACGGGAAAAGTATAACGGGGGTACGCGTTCTTATGCGAAATATCTTGCAACAAACGAAAGTTTCAAAGAATTTTATTTAAAAACAAAGCTTGCCATGAAAATTCCCAATAACGTATTTTTCTATTGGCCATTTTTTGCAGAGTTAACAATTAATAATTAATGGTTTCAACAGCCAGTTGGGATTTTTAACTTTTATGCAATTTCTTTATAGTAAAAGATACATTCATTTTTTTTTTTTACAACTGGGTGCGTAGCCAGATTTTACAACAAAAAATAAGCACCTTTTAAGTACTTTAATGTAAAGTACTTAAACACTCAAAAAACATTTTTAATCCAAAAAAAAAAAAATCACAATTAGGATCTGTGCAGTAATAAAAATCCCTTTTTTCTATCGTTTAAAAGTTCTTAATTTAAAAACATAAAATCATTAAAAATCAAAAATATTTTCGAAACATTTAAATAATCATCATAAAATAACTAGTTTCTGATAAATATTGCAAAGAAAATTGTGAAAATCATGCATTTTTTGTAATTTAGAAGGACAATCGACACGGCATAGAAAAAATTTCTTTTTAAAAGATAGAAAATTAAGCATTTTTTACAAACCCCGAATAAAAAAATTAATCAAACTCAAATCGAAAATAAGCACTTTTTAAAAACTCTACGCACCCTGTATTAGGGGTATACAGCGTTACGAAAAATTTAGAAAGGGTACACAAAAGTCATAAGTTTGTGAAACACTCCTTTAATGTATGTAGAAGAAAAAAATTTTTACATTTGCAATTAAAAAATTGCAAGTGCTTCTGTTACATTAAGTTAGTAATATATATTTGTAACTGAATAGTATTGCTAGGGAAACTATTAAAAAAAAAAAAAAACACACACAAAAATTCTGCCATGGGGTGTGTGTGTGTATATAAATATATAAAGATAAATTATTATTATAGACACATTTTCATTAGCATCCAATAGATTCCTTCTTGCTTTCCTACAGTTAAGTGTGGCAAGTTATGTAATTTGAATACTTTAACCAAATTCTAATATGTAATAATCGTATTTAAATATGGAAAAAATGTGGTTTATTTACTAATTGTTTGAATTGTTAGATTATAATAGAAAGAGCTTAGCATGATTGAATATTCACCATCATAGAATGGATAGAATAATGATGCAATTAAAATCCGTTAGTAGAGATGAGGGGTTATTAATGAGAGGTTAATCCGTTAGTAGGGATGAGGGGTTATTAATGAGAGGTTAATCCGCTAGTAGGGATGAGGGGTTATTAATGAGAGGTTAATCCGTTAGTAGGGATGAGGGGTTATTAATGAGAGGTTAATCCGTTAGTAGGGATGAGGGGTTATTAATGAGAGGTATTTCGTGGAAATTTTATGAGTAGTATAAAAAATAAATAAATCAGAAATTTGGATATTCCCAGAAAATTGCCAATTCTGAATTTTTAATAATCAGAATTGGCAATATTAGATTTTAAACAAAGTTAATTCCTTTATATGTATGGCAGGTTGGCTGTGGGTTCATTTTCTATTATTGAAGAAGTAAGCCTATATTGCCTTTAAATAAATATTACTAGGAACTATTATAAATAACTAGAAATTAATGTAAGGAATAAAATAGTGATTGTGTTAAAAATCACTTGGGACATTGATGAAATCTTATATGAATAAATGGACCATCAGTGAAAATTATGCAAAATAAAATTACAAGAATAAAAAGACACTAAAACAGAAAAGATATTAAACATGTTTTAGTTGTTGAATTAAATTGTGCATGTAATCATTAAAATAGCTAAGTTTTAAATTATATTACCATTATCACTCAATATATAATTTAATACTTATGAAAACAAGTCTTAAAATTCTGTTACTGCACTAAAAACAGCAGGCAAAGGACATTTAAATGAACTAGACAATGTATTTACATGAAAGGAAAAATATTTTAGGAAAATTCAACTATACTTTCATATAACGTTAGTTTAAATTCTATACATTTTATTTTAACTTGTAACTGTGAAACAAACTCCAACACGTCCGAAGATTGTTCTTTCCTATAATAATAAAATTTCAAGGCTGTAGTTCTCTTTAGTGGCATGAAACATTCCATTGTAATTGCACTGGTGAAATGGAGTGAAAATGAAGATAAATACAGATAATAGGCATAGCAAAAAGGAACCTATTCTTAAAGTTACCACAGCAGGAGAAATAAAATTGTGAAAAGATTTTTTTAGTAGCAAATTGGTAAAATAAACATCAATTTTTTGCAATTAATTGCAAAACAGTCGTTTCTGCCTATATTAGCCTTTACTTCCTTAGACCATAGTAGCCTTTTCTTAAAATAGATGGTTTAGTCGTCTTTTTTGTTTTCTATGGTAGCCCAGTTTCTTCGCAGAAGGAAACAAAAGTTAACAATTTTGAGTGGACGGAGACTACCAACACAAATATTAAAATAACTTCAAAATGTCATACAACTTTCTGATTCATCATCTGTTTTATTTTAATGAAATATGTCTCTATTAATATTTGAACCCAAATGAATGTAAAAAGAACTAAAGTATAAAAAAAAATCGATGCCCCGAAAATACATACTTTCAGTTACTCCTCCCAATTTGCAAAACACTGAGTAAAAGTTTCATTAACAAATTGAGGGGCATATGTATGATAAAAGAAATCCCCATCAGGTCTCTAGCTGCTTAGAAGCAGCGGTAATGTGGTACACCAACAAAAACACAATACTAATAAATTGAAATAAATAAATATTTAATGTTATAAATAAAAATTAAATAAATCAGGGTTAATTATGACAAAAAGTAAAAAAACAATTAAAATTTTATGTGCAAAAAATCTATAGCAATTCATATACCATACATGTTTTGTAATTAACATAATTTTTTTTAACTAATATTTATAATTAAATTACCTAACAATGAAAAATATCACACCTTAAAATTAACTAATTTAAGAAAAACTTAATTTTTATAAGAATCGCGATATTTGACTTTAAAATCGTGTGAATAAGAATCACGACATTGGATTTTTAAACAATGTTAATACAAATCGTAACGTGTAACTTTTAAATAAAGCTAAATACAAAAATCTATGTTTAATATTGAAATCGCGTGAAAAGGAATGGTGATAATAACAGATTCCAGCGCAATTACAAATATTCAAAATGGCGAAAACACATCAAAACAAAAGAATAAATTGATGGAAAAATCATGTGAACGTAAGAGTCTCCTTATCAGAAATAAGCAAAAGTTTCAAATTTTGATATAGAGCCGCGATGGCTCAGGGGATAGAGCGTTCGCCGTCCACTGAGGCGAACCGGGTTCGAATCCCAGTCGATACGAATTCTGCATCCGGCTTGCACTGACCACAGTGCTGAAGTGAAATATCCTCAGTGGTAGACGGATCATGGGTTAGAGTCCCCTTGCCGTCAGGCTAACCGTGGGAGGTTCTCGTTGTCTTCCTCTCCATGTAACGCAAATGCGGGTTAGCTCCATCAAAAAGTCCTCCACGAAGGCAAATTTCTCCCAGTACTCGATCCAGGAGTTCCCTTGTCTTCTGGATTGGGTTCAAAATTACAAGGCTACGGAGTTGAACATTAGTAGCCGTAAACCCATTAAGTTGGGTCGGCTGTTCAACGACGGTTATAAAATAAAATTTTGATATTAGATTGAAAATTTATGCGAAATTTTTGCCAGATTAAAAATTTCTGATTAGCGAAAGTCCGAGAATCAATGGCCTTAAAAAGCACGGAATTCCGCAATATTGCCAGAAAAACAATATGCCTACTCCTAATTTTCAGATCCAGAAGGTTAATACGAAAAACCCGGAGTGCAGGGGGAACCCTCTGAATACAATCACTCCTGGTAAATGAAAGAATGTATTTTTAAAGTTTTTATATCAATTTTACACTATCAGTCGCCGGTGCTAATGCACCCTAAATGGAAAGTGCAGTGTGAGTGACTGACGACTTGTGTGGCATTTAGCATGTTAAACAGAAATTAAACAATTTGTATTTAAAATGACTTCTTTTAATCTGTATTTCCTTCTGTAAATTAATACATTTGTGTCTAATAAAAAATTTAAAAAAAAAACATATATTTTGTATAGTCAAAGGACACCCAGTCAACCAATAGTAATAGTTGCTTGCATTGTTTTTTGCCTACTCTGTTTAATGTGTTGACTATTTCTCTTCCTAGTGAAAATATTAATAATTTTAAATAACATAGCTTTTAAGGCTATCATTATGGATCTTGTGATAACATGTGACCAAAATATTTCTTCCTTGTTAAACTTCTTACAAATAAATATATACATTAAAATAAATAAATAATTACATTTTTTTCATTTCGGTTTTTGTAAAGCCCAAAGCTAGTAACAGTGCTAGTTGACGTAAAACACTTAATGACTTTTATATTATTAATAAAGATTTCATTAGAATAAAGAAGGATTTAAAAATTTAAATTTCAAATCCGAATAAAGTTTAGGAAAATGGAAAAGTTAAGGCAAATTATCAATACTCTTCAAGTAATAATAAAAAAATAAAAAATAAAAAAGAGAATCACTGCGAATGCACATCAATACACAACTCTGAAAATTCAATTAATATTCTATGGTATTAAAATATAGCTCTGTAAGTAAATTCACAAGCAAATTAGACCTAGTAGTCCATTAGTTAAAAAAAAAAAGTGACTTTATAGAACAAATTTTTCTAGGAACTTATATTTTAAGTTTGAAGGAATAAATCTTGAAAATAGCAGAACCAAACTTTTTAGGAAGATTTGCATGCTACATTACATGAATATAATTAACTTTAAGCTTCTTTCTACCTCAATCCGATGCATATACCTTTAAAATTAACTACACATTTTTTTGTAGTTTTCTACAACATATACTCTATTTCTTAATTTGTACATCATTCTGCTATTTGGAAAAATATTTTAATACTTTGTATTCCCACAGATTTCATATAAATAATAAGTAAAATAGACAGTAAACTATTACTACTAAAGACAGCTAACACTACTCAGTTTTAAAATTCTTGACAAGCATCTAAGGCTATTTACTAAAAACATTACCAAATTAGCATAATAAAAAAAGCAAAGAATTATTTATAGTATATTAAACAATATAGAGGAAAACTATTCATATCAAATTAATACATATGCTCACAAACCAGTGATTTAGTTTATATGAATTAATTATTTCATATTCACTTACTTTAGGCAAAGTTTCCAAAAACATGTCTACCATTGCTGCATCTTTGTATTCTCTAAATGCATCAGCTTTTTTAGCCATTTGTTCTGCCTCAGCTTTCGCTTTGGCTTCGATTGCAAAAGCCTCTGCTTCTCCTCTAAGCTGAAGAACACAAGTCAAAAGAATTTTAAAAATTTAGAAAATAAATTATTATTTCTAAAATTTAGCTTTATTAAAGATTTTTTTACCATGATTATCAAATTATTTTAAAAGCAAAAGTAAATACATTTTTAATAATTTCTTTTAACTTCTCAGAATTTAAAAATCATTTAAAGACAAACAGTATCTGCTCTCTAGTAATAGTTAAAAAATATAAAGAAAAAAAAAATTGTAAAAAATACAGAATAATTTTTGCTAAAAAGAAAGACAAATACATACACATATTTATATCATAAAAAAATAAAATTTCTTTAAAGAATTACAAACAAAATTATTCTAGCTTATAAAAAAAGAAATAATTTTACCCTGATTGCTTCAGCTTCTGCTTCCGCCTCCATTATGACACGATTTCTAAAATAAAATTTAACACATTAAAAGTTGACAATACATTATATTACATATTTGAATTTACTTTTAAAGATTTATTGATCAACGCTTCTAACAAAAAAGTGAAATTTATATTGCTCAACAAGCTTGGGTCAGGTAAAAATTCTGATTAGACATTTATTATTCACCCTTATATGTCCAGCCAGCTTGTAAGTATTCAATCATAATCTGCCTGCAATCGATGAATCAGTGCAATGAATTAAATTTAAAACTTCTTTGTGACACAGTTTGTCTGCTAAGAAAACCAATAATTTTATGTGAACAAAATTGATGGAGTAAAAGCCTTAAAATTTTGATTCCAAATTGCAATTCAACATTAGTTGTTTTGCAGGAAATGAAGTAGGTAGGTTGAAGACATGCACTTGCCCAAATTTAAAGAAAAAAAATTATCTAACTAAAACCCCAGGGAAAAAAAACCTATAGCAACCTGATTGTGGTTGTTCTCTTCTTGTTAGCCCAAACTTATTCTGTCCTCTTTTTCAACCAAACTTACTAAAATACAATCATTCACTAACAACTTTGTGCTTCAATGCTTTCATTACCCCTCATAACCCCAATTTAAATTATATGATTTCCTGACATCTATTATTATAACTACAGTCATAAGTTTTTAAGTAATAGCATTTTTTATAAAGTTTCAAGTAGCAATATATATATATATATATATATACTTATTGTTTTTCTTAATTTTTTTGTATTTATTTATTTTGCTGTATATATATATATATATATATATATATATATATATATATTTTTTTTTTTTAATTTAATATTTTTTTCCCTTAGGTTTCAAGCAATAGTTTCTATATTTTCTTTCCTTTTTTAAAAAAAAGATAGAAGTTTTTTTTCACAAGGTACATACAACAATTACTTAGGTTTATGGCAAATGGATGGATGTCTGCAATTATTTTATAACCATCGTTGGACAGCCAACCCAATTTTATGGATTTACGACTACTAATGTTAAACTCTGTAACCTTGTAATTTTGAACCCAATCCAGAAGACAAGGGAATTCTTGGATCGTATAAGCGAAGAAAAAAATATATTGTGTGTAACTCGCCCCTCCGGCCACGACCATATTCCCGATAGATGCCTTTTATGGGGCATAGGTCCGTGGTTGTGTGCTGGCATTGTTGTTACACTTGCCGACAATACTCAGAATTCCTTTGTGAAAAATAATGTCCTGTATTTACTTACCAGAAATAGAATAATTCTGAAATAAGAATAAAAAGAATCCCTTTTAAAATACCTGTTGGCTTCTGCCAATTTTTCCAATTTATACTTTTCAGCTTCAGCAGGGCGTCTTACAGTGGCCTCTAACTCCCTCTCCCTTCGCATAATTTCTTGTTCTTGAACTTGAATATCCTGAGTTCTTTCAATAACTTTTACTTGCATCTGCTCTTCTTTAATTTTTTGGCGAGTTTTTGCTGCTTGAAGATTATAAGCAAGATCTGATTCCGCTTTCTACATATAAAAAATAAAAAAAACATACATAAGTAAAACTTGCAATTTTCTCATAAAAACAGAATCAGTATTCAAGAATTACTATAGTTATTTACTTTGGTGTTAACTTCCATATCATATGCAGCTTTCTTCAATTCAAAATCCCTTTGTGCTTTAGCAATTTCTGTGTCATTGAGATATCTAGCTGCCATCCTCTCCTCTTCTGCAATAGCTTCCTGAAAGAACAATTAGATCAAATAGAAAGAAATACATACTTCCTCATTAAAAAGGGCTTTATATCATTATTAGATACATATTTCTATCTATTATAAGTAAACTTTCTTAATTTTTGATATCGCCTGACAGATATGAATTTTTTTCTCCAAACCTTCATTTTTTCCCTTTTTGATAAAAAAATTTTAAGATCTATAATGTCCAATAAATTTTTTAAGGATACTGAAAAATTTCCACACTGCCGAAACTTTTCTAACATGTATTTTACAAATTACTTAGATTACAATCAAAATCAACTTGAAATCTATTGATGGAAAAAGATTGAGGTCATTTTCAGGCAATGTTGATCTTTCTATGTGGCTTATTAGAGAATTAACCACTATACAAATAAATAAAAAAAAATTTTCATTAACTAAAAAGACATTTTTTTAAACTAAATATTTCATATTTATATATTAATAGTTTAATATTTACAGTAATTAAACATTTTGTTTGAATTTTTTTCAAATGCTTTTCTGAACTGCTGATCCATTAGTAATAAATATATAAATTTCCTTAAGAAATTATTTTATACATGAATTCTTTTCATTTAAATGTTTATTTTGCCCTAGGTTCTTTATCTTTTTTATTTTCACTTTAAATAATGAAATAAATTCCTTGTCTATACATAAAAAAAATAAAATATAACAGCATATTAAAAAATTTTGTACAGTAATTGTGAATTTCATTTAAAAAACTATTTAATGAAATAAGTTTCAAAATATATGCAATTATAAGAGGAACTAAAATACTCTTCAGAGATAAAGAAAAAAAAAACTTTTTAAAGGATATTATAAAAATATTAACTAAGTTATTGAGTCATATTTCTTAGTGATCAATAAATACAGATTTTACTATATCGCTATGTAATTTTTCATTTATTAATTACAAAATATTAAAAAGACTAATATCATGAAAGTAAAATAAAAGCTGAAGTGTAATGATCCTTAAATTTTACCTGTTGACTTTTGCTAAGAAATATCTTATATGCTTTCATTTAAATTAATTGTTCAATGAAAAAAATATTAAACAATAAAATAATTTTTTTAAAAGAAAACTTAGCTAAAAATAATATTTTAAAAGATTTCTTGTAAGATATATAATAAAATGAAACAAGGTGAAAAAAAACTTTAATTATTAAATATTTAAAATTAAATATTTTAATTTTATAGTATATTTTATAGTAATTTTATATTATAACTCATACAAGAATACATAAAGCTCACCAAAAAAGAAAGACTTGATATTAATTTTCACAAATATAAAGAAAAAAAACACATTTTCAAAATGCAGGTTTCATAATTAGGGTAATTATTTTTAAAAATTTTTTAATTTTAATAAAAATTCAAGAAACATTTAAAAATGTATGCGAACTAAAACATAAGGTAACTAGCATAATACTGTTAATTACTGATTTGATAAATAATATTTTAAAAAGATATTTGATGAGGAACTATACAAATATTGAAAATTAATTCTTATCTTAAGAAAAGAGCAATAATTTTCCTTCTTTTAAACTAAATGAAACAAATAAATCAATCAGGAATCTGTTCTATAAATTTAATTATAATTGTACAATGGTTAGCAATATTAATGAATAATTAAAATTAACTGCACTTCAAATTAATATTATTGTACAGTTTTACACACAAGTGTAGATGCCTTGTGTTATTTTTCTAAAAGAAAAGAACGACTATTAGAGAAATGATTAATAAAGACTCAACTGCATTAGAAAACAAAAATTATAAAAAATTTAAATTTATACGTATAACTTAGTAGTTAACTCAAATGAGCAGAAATTAAAATTTATATGCGGTACAGCTGCTAATATTTCAAAACAAAAATTAAATAATTTTTATGTTAATATGTTATTCACAAGGTAAAAATTAATATTTATAATGAAATAGGGATTCTTTTTTGAAAAATCCCATTTTTCTTTAAAAAGAAGCAAGGACTATCCAAAGGCAGGAATCAGTAAAGAGATATGCTTGATGACTTTGCCCAAGGGCATTCAAAGGATAATAGTAACATGTTAAATAAATTGTTTCTTCCAAATGAACATTAAAAATTTGAAACAAAGCAAATGAAAAGTTTTTGTCATTACTTATTATTTCTTAATAAAATGTGAAAAAATACGTTTGTTAAGCTTAATTTTAATTTAAAATTGGTATTTTAAAAAAAAGAGAATTTTATCAAAAAGGTATTTTTTTGACAGAAAATGAGAGAATTAAACAGAATTGAGAAGGTGTCACAAGAAGAAATCAGAGTAACTGAAAAATGGGGAAATTTAACATTTATAATAGAGTAAATTAAAAACTGGTAGAAGATTTAGGGCTAAAACAAAAGATTAGAAGAAAAAATTAAAAAGTATATTGATCAAAACACAAATTAATAAAAGTAATTAAATATTAAGGAAAGTACATTCATTATAAACATAAAACATATAACTGTATTAACTTTAAAATAGATGTAAATTGCATATTTAGTAATGATTAAAAGCATGAAATGTTATGAATATATTATGTAACATTATCAACCTTTATTTGTGAGTCTCTGCGAGCTTCAGCTTCACCCATTCTGGCATCTCTCTTGACTTCAGCAGTTCTAGCCATTCCAAGAGCTTTTAAATAACCCTAAATGACAAAATAAATTTTGAATTATAAACATTTTCAGTGATCAAAATTCTAAAACATTGTGATCCATTAATTTAATTTCAGGTAAAAAAAAAAAAAAAAAAACATTTTGCTACAGATTTTAATTAAGAACCAAACATTAATTAAAATTATAATTTTTTTACTTCATCTTATTAATCACCTCTAACTGTAAAAAACTATTCAGGGTTCATAGTCAAAAGAAGAAAAAAAAGTTCCTGACTATTTCAAGTAGATTTACAAAAAACTCCAGTTTTTTTTTTTTTTTTTTTTAATTATATTTAATAAAAATTAGATGATTTAAATAATGTCAGCTCTGATTATAAATAATATAGATCGTCAAAACTATAAACGTGACAGAAAGGGAAAATAAGACTAAGAGAATTTACTAGGCAACATTTAAAAAAATATATATTATGAAGTTATTAAAAAAAATTTATAAAAATATTTAAAATATCAGTATATATAATATAATGAAGATGAATTAACTTAAGAGCATTTTTTTAAAACAAAAAGGCAATAAACATTTAAAACCCAATATATTAGCATTGTTTAAAAACTTAAAATTTAATAAAATTAGATAAGTATCATTTGTAAAAAGAGAAAGCTGCAATCTGTTTCATAAAATAATAGTTTGCTTTTAGCAATAATTTAAGTATAAACTATCTTCTGCTTTTTTTTTAAAGCTGACAATTTTTGAACTTGAACAAGATACCACATCTCTGGACAATCAGAATTCATTCAATAAAAAAATATTATTTCTTTAATAGATATCAAATAAATAAAGATAGCAGTCAATAAAAAACATTTTGTTATAATAAATCAAATATAAAAAAGTTGAAAAACAAAACTGGATTTTTAAAAAAAAACTAACATGTTAATAACAAGGCAGAAGTTACAAGATCTTAACTCGGACACCCCCAACAATTAGCAGTTTTCTCAATACTGCAGGTGCGTATGTACCCTGATTATTAATTTGAGACATTTTAGCTTTTCCACTGATAAAATTAGTTATTCAAATTCAAAAAAATCATAACAGCATTTTCAAATTTTAAAAAAAAAGCATTTAAACTGAAGTTTAAATTTAATATAAAAATAAATAATATCAGTTTTAATCAACAAAACCAAAAATTAAACAAGACAAATATAAATCCTGTAAAAAAGTATTTAATGCTATTGGACAATTCTACCACTTATGAAAATCATAGAGTCATAAAATCATCACTTTAGAAGCATACAACTCAGTTTAAAAATCTGAGCAGTTCTAATATTTTATGAAAATAAGTCTTTGTGTCATTTACATTTACTCTGAATTTTATTTTATAAAAGTTTTAAAAGTGAGTATAAATGACACCAAGATTAAGTTTACAAATACAACATTAGTAAATGGTGGAATTGTCCTATCAGGCACATAATTTTAACATAGTGCTTTTTCAATAACATACATGATTGTAAAAATAAAATCTACTTAATAAATTGTCAAACTAAATAAAAAAAATTTATTATAAAAAGATTAGGCTTTTTTTAGAGTATTAAAGAATATGAAGAAATGAACTAAAAAAAATTGGCAGATATGCAATAAATCTAAAAAATATATATTGGAAATTATTAAAAGAAACTAAATACAAAACTGTTTTATCAAAAAAATTAATTAGCCAGATAAAGGCATAAAAAGAATCCCTATCTTTCATACAGATAAGCTGAATTTTAAAACCCCTAAATTACAATGAAAGCTTCAAGATCAACTTATTATACAGCTGTCACACATTTAGACTATTTTTATTTTATTCTTTTTTGAAATCTCACTTATAAAAAAAATCAACCACATCTTCAGGGTAAATATAAACATAATAAAAGTAATGTTGTTACAAATAAAAATTTTATTTAACAAAAAAATAAACGTTTTACATGTCATCATACAGGTTCCATTTAATCCATTGATTGAAAGAATGTATTTATATATTATAGATGGGAATTTGGCATATTTCATGAATTTAGAAAGAAAAAAAATTTAGCACAGATAATACTTTTTGAGAACTGACTTGATATTTGTTTTGATATTTGATCCAAGAATAGAGCAAATATCAAGAATTCTTTAATAACAGAGCATCTTTATTTGTAAGCGAAAGAGCAGAAATAGTCATGCATTCTGAAAAGTTCATCTTATTTTATTTGCAAATTAAATTTTATACTAAAAGTGGAGAAAAAAATTTAGATTAATTATTTAAATTATTAAAAATTATTTTTTACTCATCTCTGAATAACAGAATTTTATATCTGGTTAAAAATTTGTTTCTTGAACCAAATAAAATGAACCAAGTGAACAAAATGACTTATATTACAAATGCACAAAAAAAAATAATAATAATAATAATAATAATTTTAAAAAAAATAAACATTTTGAAGTTCATAACAGAGGGTGGACTTCTAAATCAGAAAATACTTTTACTTGATAAGACCACTTACATTTTTGATAATTGATAAACATATACTTCAATTATAATCTAATTCATTTTTACTTAACACATGTAATCTATGAAAAAAATGTAAGATTTAAATTAATTAATAAATTAAATTAATTATAGGTTATCAAAGAAAAGTTACCTCATCATCACTTATATCCTTTATTGTATAAGAAACAACAGTTATCCCCATATTTACTAAATCAGATGAAGCAACCTCAAACACTTGTTTTGAGAACTTCTTCCTGTCTTTGTAGATTTCCTATAAAGATGAAAATATGAACATAGTTTATAAAAATTTGTTGAAACACGTGCATACATACAAACAATTACTATAAACAGAAAAATAAGTCATAACTAAAAGTGGATGAAATATATAGTTTTATGGTAGATAAGCTTGCATCAGACACATTGGAAATATAAACAACATTTACAAACTCTAGGTCAAGTATACATATCAGAAGGTGTTTCAAACTAAATTCAAAGCAAAAATAATCAGTGTAAAAAATAAAATATTAAAATTTTTAATAAAAACTTATGCATTTATAATACATTTAGTGCAACTTAGGCAGACTAAATAGATCTTTAAGATCTTAAAATAAAAAATAAAATTCAAAAAGCTGAAAAATAATCAGTTTTGAATTATATATAACTGATACTTAATAAAAAGAGAAATAATAATTTAAGACACATTGCATATCATAACTTATTTTTCCAGGCAGCTTGCCAGCTAACAGCACTATGTCCTTACTTACTGTAGATTAATTTTGCATACAACAGCAGAAATATTGATTCCAAAATAATACATTTTTCTATTACAAAAAATAAACTAAAAGTAAAATCAATTTATCAAAATATGCATTAGCATACAATGGCCTAAAATGAATACCTTACTGTTCATGTGTATAAGTAGATTATCTGCACACCCAAAGTAAAATAAAAAATTAAGTAAACTTAATTATACACCAGTAACGCATTTGCACTTGATTATAACAGCATCGACATTCATGCAAAGATGCACGAGATTAAAGCATAAAAATACATAAGTACAAAACAGTAATTAACCGCATAACTTTGGAAAACGAAATAACATAACATTAAACATAAAAGAGATTTTGTCAGGTGCATGAACTCTCTAGTCCATCAATAACCATTGCATAGGTTTTCCTTCTTTCAATGATGAACATTTCAGTAAATAATCTTTGTAAATCTCAAAATTCTGGATTCACAAAAAAAAAAAAAAAAAAAAAAAAAAAAAAAAAAAAAAAAAAAAAAAACAGACATTTAGTGAGAAAATCATGAACAGTATCCAAACAGCACGATGGATCAAATAATCATTCAATTTCCAACATAATTATGGTATTCAATTTCCAACATAATTAATAACAATATAGTAATATTTTAAATTGTTTTTCTTCCTCATTGTGCCTTTTTTGAACTAAATGTCATAAAATATACTTTATTTAGTTTTAACTTTTGATGCTAATAGAAACTTTTTGTTGCAGACAGTAGAGCTGTTAATTAAAAAAAAAAAAAAAAAAAAAAAAAAAAAAAAAAAAAAAAAAAAAAAAGAAAGAAAATTAATGGTTAATTTTATGTTGTATGAAATCAAATAGTTATTTTGTGATGCTAGAATAAAAAAATTCACAAAGCATAACAATCAGAAATTTTTATGTAATCACAATAAGGCAGAATCATATAGAATTAGTAGCAATTATATATATATATATGAATTTTTGATTTCTAAACAGACGCATTTTATGCTTTAAATTTAACTACATCCATTTTTATTTTCATTCTTTTATTTATTTATTTTTTTTCTTCTTCTACATGACGGCTTTCAAAGCTTAAAAGCTTAGCCTTTCAGTATGAAAGCTTAGTCTTTGCTTACTACTCTATAGATTAATATTACTTACAATTGCAAGAATATTGTGCTTAAGAAAAAACGATTTTTTTTCTCTTTTCTTTTTAAATTAAATGTTATAAATTACGTTTTATTGCTTTTTTTCTCATTTTTATTGCTAATATGATAGCAGAAACTAAAAAGCTAAACAATTTTCTACAAGCTTCACAAATGAAATTATTAAAATCTGTCATTTAAATCAATTGATTTAAAACATTTCTAAAAAAAAGAATCAAAATAATTTATTATACTTTTAAAGAGATTTTGAACATTAAAATCAAACTTAGAATTTTTCAAGAATAATAAAATTAATTTGAAAAATTTTGAATAGCATAACCATAAACTGATAATTAAGGGGAAAAAACTTCAAAGCTTTTTCGGAGGAAAGCATTTTATTTGCCTTCATCTCGAATTAATATTTATGATCAAAAAACATCTGTACAAAAGCTGCTAATTTGTACAAAGCTCAATTTTTAAAAGTTATTACTGTTTTAAAGTTAATTAGATACTTTTTGGTCTTATGTCATATCTTATAATTTAATGTCTAAAAAAAATTTTTTTTTAAATCTTGAATTGAATTGGTACAGAAAAAGCATGAAATAAGAGAAAAGTTTGCAATTCTGCTAGATTTATGTAGCCAAATAATTAGATATAAATACAAATTTAAATAATAAAAATTTAATAATATTGAAAAACCATACAATATTTAAAATTTAATTAATGATTTGAATTAAAAAAAAATACATACATTTCTAATGTTTGAAAAAATTACTTATCTTTTTTTTTTTACACCCTCATGAAATAATTATATGTAGGATATAATTTTATCAGATTTAAATTATCACATAGAATATTAAGGATAAATAAATAAAAAATGTGAGGAAGAAATATTAATTATATATATACCTCTACAGACATAGTTCCCATTATGGCTCTTTGGTGTCCTTCCAAAGTTTCTCTAGCTATATGCATTACATCAGAATCTTTCTTTCCAAGAAATTGTTCGCAAGCAGCTCTTAGCATCTCAACATTTTGGCCCTGTATTTTAACCTATTAAAAATATTGAGACAGATAAAGATTAACATCTTATTTTAAAAGTATGAATATTATTGATAAGCAAATTAAAATCAATAATTCAAGTGGTGCATACTTGAGCAATTCCAGTAACTGAAATTGGTACTCCTTGTTGAGTATATACTTTTGGACTTTCAATAGTTAATGTCATGGTATTTAAAGTAATTCTGTAAGATAAAAGTTAAATAAATATATATTATAAAAATCAAATAAATATATATTACAAAAATTGAGTACTGAGTAATTAAAAAAAGTTGATAAAAAATTAGAATTTAAAGAAAATTAGAAAAAATGAATTTACAATTTTGAAAATGATTTTCTACATTTAAATGGTACCAAACTTTATGACAAAAAAATTACAGTGCTATGAGGTAGTTTGAGTATAAATTAATTGGGTACAATTATGAAAAATCATTTTTTTTATTTTAAATTTCTTTTCAAACAATATATTCAAAGTATAGCTTTAAATGATTCTGGTGGATAAACGCTGACATTCTAACAATATTTTGTTTTGTTAAGCATTAAAAAGCAAACAGCTTTTTCACTACGCTCAGAAATTCAGGGCTGGCAAGTTTTTGACAATTGATGGTATTATCCATTTTTAACCATGGTTTTATCAGTCATGGCAAAAAAAAACTTTTTGAAATAGTTTTAGACAGGCGTCAAAAACCCAAATTTTTATGTAAGGATAATTATTTTAAGTTACACAGATAATATAAATCATAATTATAGTACTATATAATGCAAGTATTGTTCATGATTTAGTATAGAATAAAATGTTTCCAATGTCAAAAAAGAAACTTGCCCCATGTTTTTGACAGTTTATGACAGGTTTTTGATGTCAAAAACACAACTCTGCAGAAAATTAATGTCTTTCACTAAAATGTTTCAAGTTGTTCTTCGGTGACTTATTTTGTTGAAACAAAATTGAAATCTAAAACTCTCACATTTTAAAGGTGATTTTTAAATTTCTTTCTCTAGGAAAATACTAATGAGCACAGTTATATTGAAAAAGTGCATAGTTAAAGCAAAGCTTTAATTTTAAACTTAATACTACTGAATCTTGCAAATGGTAGGATCACCCTATTGTTTAGTTAAACTGTTCCCATTTCGTTGTTTCTTTTTATTTGCTCTTGTCTCATGTTTCATATAAGGTTTTTCTTGTTTCTCTAATAAAAAAATTTTTTTACTTTAAAGTTAAGGAGATTAAAGCAATTAGGAAAACATACTTAATCCAAATCATTCTAACAAATTATAATAATTATTATATAAATAAATACTCTTTACTTTACCTTTGTACTCTTTGAATAACAGGCCATACAAATACTCTCCCACCTGGCACCATCAAAGGATTTGTATGACAACATCCTATAAAATATAAATCATTTAAATAGAGAGGAAAACGGACCAAAACAATATTTTTGAAGCATATAAATTTATTTGAGTAAAAATATATATACACACACACATATAAATATATATATATATATATATATATATATATATATATATATATATATATATATATATACACACATATATATATATATACACATATATATATATATAATTAATTATCCTTTTAATTATCCAAGTTCGACTGTATATATATATATATATATATAGATATATATCATTAACATAAAATGAAATTTTTTTTCAAGTCTCAATTTCTTTTTTCTTGTTTTGTTAAGAAAAATATCATGAAGACAAATTTTAAAGCTACTTAAGTTATTATTTTAATTTCTTTTTCAAACTTTCATTTCGTTTTCTTTCCATGGATGAATTCCATTTTCAATTGAGACATCGCAATAATTTTATTTTAATAATAAAAATAAATTTTTAAAAAAATAAATTGTTTTCTTTAGCAAATGAGCCAGAGAACCATAGTGAAAATTATAATTAACAGAAAAAAAAATCTCTGAATTATTAAAAAATGCAATTCTAAGCAAATAATTTAGTTAATATGCAAAATAGATCAGAATTATTATGAAAAAAAGCAGTGCTAAACTAGCAATTCTACAAAAAAATAAAATTAAATGAAATTGCTGGATTTAAAAAGAGAGAGAAACTAATTATCTAATTTAATTCTACAAATAACTACTAATAATCCCGTACACCCAATTCAATGAATTCTACTAAAAAGTGCGTTGAAAAATTATTAATAATGATATAAAATAATTTCAATTATATTGAGTTATAATTTTACTATTATATTGAGGATGGTATATTCCATGAGGTATTTTCTATGAATCATACCCAAATTGAGAATTATATACCCCCTTGAGAAATATTCTATAAATTAAATATTTTAAATTCCTCCTTTTCTTTATAGATTTTTTTTTTTTTTTTTTAAATTTTCTAAATGCCAATGTCTGGTTATCACGAGAAATCTGAAATTATTTCATTTTTTATTTATCTTAACTTTTCTTTTCTTCTTTAGTCTGTTTAGCAAACTCTTAAGTAAATACATTTCACTGCAAACTCTGTACACATCTTACAAATAGAATTTTCATAACAAAATAGCCACTTTCTGTTATTTTGAGAAAAGCTGTAATCCTGATTGTTTAATCAGGATCGCTGAAAAAATATTTCAGATACTTTTTTTCTTTGAGATTTCTATCATTTTTAAGACAGTTCAGGATCTGAGTTAAAAGGCACACCTGTGTAATTTCGAAATTTCATATTCTCTTTACATTCATATGGTTATGATTTATTTTTTTTAAGTTAATTGATATTAAATCATTTTTAGTTCACTGATGTAGAAGTTTTCTCTAGTGAAAAAAAAATTTGAGATGGGGGTATTATGCTTAAAAATTACTTGATGTTTAAAATAGACAAATAAATAAATTGATATTTAAAATGGACAAATAAATCTATCAGAGGCTCAATGGGCATTAAAGTGAAAAGAAACTTTTAAATTATATTTTTGTATTAGCAGCATATAAAATAATTTGCTGATTAATAAATTATTACAATTACACCCATTTAGCTTTTTATGTTTAAATAATTAATCAACTTTATAAAAAATAATAATAAACAATAAACTTATTACATGTGTAGTTTGATGAAGTAATATTCTGCCAAAAGCAATTTAGGATAAATGATTTTTTTTAATGTTTACTTATCTTAATAATTTATTCTTCATTAGATATCTGCCTAGTAAATTTGATTTTCTAGTTGATGAATTCTAAATATTGTTAAGCTTGATTAAAAGCAACTATGATTTTATTTATTCTGCAATTAGCTTGTTATTACATTATAATTATAACATCTTAAGTTAGAAACATATAGTTACAATATTGTTACTAATTATTTAACAATATAACTTTAGTAGAAACATTGTTTTTAAATAATATTAATATTTTTTTTAATAAATTTTATCCCAATTTTAATTAGTAAATGTAAAAAAAAAATTAAAAATCAAATTTGGATTCAGAAATTAAAACGATTTTTAAAAAATAAAAATTTGTGATCATTGTCAACCCTGATAACAAAATTATGTTAGAAAAAAGCCAATTTTCAAGTTTCGAGAAACATGATTAGAGAAATTTAGCTATAAAATTTGCGGCTCAAATTAACGAGCCAGAAAAAACAAGACGAAATTTGTAACTCAATTTCAATCCTGAGTGCAAGACAACAAATATCAAAATGCCATTACTCTTATCTTTTATCACGCAATTATTGATTTGTACCTACTATTTCACTTAGAGAAGTCAACAGTATCATGAAAAGTGAAAGAACATCAGATTTAATAAAATTTAGGTTTAATAACAAATTTTGAGAAGAAAAAAAAACACAAGCATATGTTTACAAAACAAATTGTAAATGATTGCTAAAGTTGATTGACGCAATTGAAAGATTTTTAGGAAGGAAGCAGTTATAAGAAAAATTTACCTGATACTACTAAGGCTTCATTCGGCCCACAAGTCACAAAACCTGCCATAACTATGGATTAAATAATAAATCAGAAAACTAAAATGAAGAATCGAGCATCACTTCGAAATCTAAACAACGCTATTTTCGTTCGACTTACGATTTTATTTTACAGTAATAATAGGCGTTGCCAAAGTCAAGGCTGTACAATAAAAAAAAAATTTTATCGCAAAATTATTACGTCATAAACAGTACTAAAGGCTTATTTTTGTTGTCACATAAAACAATTGCATTGCTCATTTAATCATATCTCAGAATACATCTGCGTCAAATAGACCACTTGCAGCAAGCGATTGCTTTGTTTTTGAATAAAAATTATAAGCAAGGTGAGAAGTTACGATCTCGGTAAATGTTCCACTTTCTAGAAAATTACAAATGCTACATGGTATCAGAAAAAGACATAGCTGCATTGTAAGAGTTTTGGGGCCGTTCTCGCTGCATCTGACGTACCGTTAATACTGTAAGAGAAAAATTCGCATTAGTGAGTGAAAACCGGATTTGTGAAATATATTAACCAGCAAGAAACTCGCCAATCCGGTTCTCGTTCGTATTTCTGAATTTGCATTTTGAATATTAACGGATACAGCGTATTTTGAATTTTAACGGATACAGCGAATATGGCCCTTGAACAAAAACTGGTTGGCTAATTTTTCGGGGTAGAATAATTTCCCCAATAATAAAGTTCTTATTCGCCTGTGAATTTACAGAAATCATGACAGGAGGTATGAAATCGTTCTTCCGCTTTGGTAGCACGTCGACCTGAGTACGAAGTTGAGCATTTTAAGGGAGAATAATTTAACAAATGCCGATACCACAATCCCCCGGTTTCAACGCAGGTTGATCGAATTGGTTACCTATCCGGTTTCGGACCACAGCAAGTGATGCTTTATTTTGGTGTTCTATTGAGAATCATGTCTTTACGATCCATGAACCACGGTGTTCCATTGAGAACCATGTCCTTACTGAGGAACCATGTCCTTACTGTCCTTATGTGCAAATCCTTAAACGAAAATTGTTAATCTTATTTTCAAGTTACATTCTTGAACAAGAAAATGGGGAGAAGTAAAAATATTCAAAAAAAGTCGAAATTTACTTTCTAAAATTCTTCATTAGCAAATGACATTTTTTAAGAATTAATATCTAAGTATTTCATAGAGCTAAAATTTAACAAATAAGCAAACGATTACAAGGAACTTCATAATTATGCTTAAAAATAATAAATGAAAAAAATAAACTCATCAGTAGGGGGAAAGTAAGTGGGCTCTACACCCTACTTCGGAACGATGACCTTTCGTTTAAAGGATGAACGCTACACCCCACTTCCTCAGAATGGAGGAGAGTTCAACTCCACTGATAAGCTCTTAGTATGGATGACGTAACATGGTTCTTTACGTTGTAGTTTTTGGACTAAGCAAAAACTACTTAAAAATTTTGGGTATTTATTTCTTCTCAACTATGGGTATATTTGAAAAATTTGACCCTAACTATTTAATCTGAAATAAGTTTCAAATGAATTTCTCATTGGAAAAAATTACAAAAAATTTCCCAAGTGGTCTCCTTTATTTTAACATGTACGCTCTTAATGTAGCATTCATTGTTTGGACAAAAAACTGCTTCTGATTTTGAGTTCACATTTTTTGACTTAAACAGTTAAATTCGCGATCGCAACACTCGATACGCCATCTAGCGGGAGACTGTAAATATCGTGCATTAGTTCCCACATAACCATTGGCAATGACGGACGCCATTTTCTTAGCATACAAAAAGAAGCAAAATTTCCCTAAAGAAAAGGTAAAACTTCTTGAAAAAACTAATCAGAACATGCCAAACATTGAAGCAGAACACGCCAAGCATTTGAAGAACAACTTCTCAATATTTTTTACCTTTCTATTACCAACAACATAACATGATTTCATGATCACTTGCTGTTACAGATGTGTGTATTGCGGTAAAATAATTTTTCTGTCTTCAATTCATTACAAATTAAAATGAAATCAACATTGCTTTCGTCATTCCAATGAATAAATGTGTTCCAATGAATTCCATACAGAACTGTGATAGTTATAGAATATTCTTCTTCTTCATAGAATAGTATATATTTCTACATAATTCAGAAAACAACAATAAAGAATAATCCGAATTACTTGAAAAAGTATCTTTTGTGCTGATTATAAATAAATTTTTTATCGTTTTCTTGGTAAGTGTTTTTTAGTTTTGAAAGAATTTCAACTAGATTTCAGCTATTCTGTTTTTAAGCTACATATTAAAATTCATATCGAGATCTTACAATTATAAAATTTTGATGTGTGGTATGTTACCTAAAAGTAATGAAGGGATAAACTATGTATATATTATTTGAGAATAAAGTTTTCAAACAAAGAACATATCATTTTGGAATTCTCCGGACTTATAAATCAAGTAAGTGTTATGATTTTTATAATAAAAAATTTGCTTGTAAATAATTTTTTTTCTTACTTGATGATCGTTCTCTACAAAATGGTTTTTTTACGTCTGATTAAATACTATAAGAATTAAAAAAAAGAAACAAAACGAAAGTTTTTATTGAAAAATGAGGAATTTTTAAAATCGTTTTTATCCTAAGAATTCTTTATTTTACGTTTTTTAGTTTATCATTTTTTGATAAAATTGTTGTCAAAATACTTTTTATGAAAAATTAAAAGGTATTAAATTATGTGTTTATGTATACTTCTTGCATATTCTAATATTTGAAGTAATATGATTCAGAAAAGTATGGAAGAAAAATTCGGTATTTACGTATTAACCACAGCTACAGATTTGACAGATTTTTAAGTGCCGCCAATCTACACTTAAAATTTTTGGAAAAAATCTTAAAATGAAACACTTTGTTTAAAATCAAAGTAGTCAATCGGATTTCGGTGGAAAATGGGCCGATATAGAGTTTAGCATAGATTCAAAACTAACTTTTCTCTCACCTGATTCTATAGCCATTATGAACTCTAATAAATAAGATTCAAAATGAAATAACATTTCCAAAACGGACTTTTACTAAGATAAAGTTATTGGTACATTTTCGTTATATTTCATTCCATAAAATATTTCGCTCTTAAAAAAATAAAATTGCATCTTGTTTTGTTTTTGGCAAGTCTCGAAGACGCATTTTCGTAACACTAAAAATGGCGAAAAAAAAAAGAATAGTTCTTTATTTGTTTCGTAAGCATTCTTTATTTTACGTTAAAATTTAAATGGGCCTTTCATGTTATACCATTAAATTTAGTAAAACTATTTCTCAGGCATTAGGTTTGAACTTTTATAAGAATATACCTATTTTTTTCTCTTTATTTACAAATATTTTTCCGATGTGTTCTGAATGTTCCTTCTCTAAAAAAAAAGGAGATACCATTTTGTTTTCGTTTGCATAAGAAAGAAAACAAGCATTTTTCTTTTTTAAATTTAATCAGCCACAATAAAGATGGAACGTTACAATGCTACATGCTGCATTAAAGACGTCTCCAGTGTAACTGAATGACTGTTCATGTGGAAATCGCAGGGATTCGGCACATACAACAACGCCCCCTATAGTTCGTTGCGATCGCGAATTTGAAAGAATTGACGCTCATTTTTTTTTTTTTTTTTTTTTTTTTTTTAAATCTTAATCAAGTTTCAGATGAGTTCCTCATTGCAAAAAAATCGCACATTTTCCTCCTTTTCATCAATTAAGCATATGCTATTAACACATCATTGTTTGGAGTAAATAAATCTTTCTTAAAACTTTTGATTTCTCATTTCTTGATAAATATGGGTATTTTTGGAAAAACTTACGCTCACTTTGTGATCTGGAACAAGTTTCAAATGATTTCCGCATTTCAAAAAACTTTTTAAAAAATCCGCTACGTATTCTTTATTATGTTAACTATATCATGGTTTGGACTAAACATATGCTTCTTAAAAATTTTGGGTATTTATTATCTCAAATCTATGGGTATTTTTGAAAAATTTGATGCTTACTTTGTAATTTTTAACAAGTTTCAAATGAAATCTTCATTGCAAAAAATTATAAAAAATTTGTAAAATGTCCTCCGTTATTTTTATATGTATGATTATAGAATAGCATTGCTTGGACTAAAATTTGCTTATTAAAAATTTTGAGTACTTATTTCATGACACAAATAGGTATTTTTGAAAAAATTTGACACTCATTTTATAATCTGAAGCAAGTTCACAATTATTTCCTCATTGAGAAAAAGTTTTTAAAAAATTTGCAAATTATCTATCCCTCCTCAAATAATTATACATATGTGCCCATCACGTGAATAAACAAACCCTTCTTAAAAATTTGAGTACTTATTTCTTGAAACATATTGGAAATTTTGAAAAAAAAATGACGCTTTGTAATTTGAAATAAGTTTCAAATAAATTTCTCACTGCAAATAATTATAATATTAATAAATTGCTCATATCGGGAGTAAGCAAATCCTTCTTAAAAAATTTTAGTACTTATTTCTTGAAACATATTGGTATTTCTGAAAAAAAAGTCACTCTCACTTTGAAATCTGAAACAATTTTCAAATGAATTACTCATTGCAAAAAATTATAAATAATTCACAAAGTGTACTCCATTGTTTACCATATATATGTTCTTAACGTGGCATTGTTTAGATTTCGGCATGGTGGCATGATCAAGTAAGCGTCAAATGTTTCAAAAATAGACATAGATGTGAAGAAATAAATACCCAAAATTTTTCAGAAGTATTTGTTTGGTCCAAACTATGCTAAGTTAAGAGTGAATAAAGTGAGAGTCATTAAAAAAAAAAAATACCAATATTTTTCAAGAAATAAGTAATCAAAATTTTTAAGAAGGATTTGTTTATACACGTTAAGAGCATATGTGCTTAGCTAACATAATGAAAAATAAATTGAAAATTCTTTATAATTTGAAATTTTTTTCAGCTTACAAAGTAAGCGTCACATTTTTCAAAAATATCCATAGATGGGAAAGATAAATACTCGAAATTTTTAAGAAGCATACGTTTAGTCCAAACCATGCTGCGCTAAGAGAATTAACCCAATGACGGTTCTGCACGAAAAAGTCGTGTTTTAACCTGCAGTCTTCACTGCATAGCAAAACTGGTTTTCCCATGTGTGTAGGGGAGAAACATTCTCCCAATTTCGCCCATTTCCTTAACCGCCAGTGGGTTAATATAGTTAACACAATGAAGGATATATAGCGTATTTTTTATTATTTTTTTGCAATGAGGAAATAATCTGAAACTGGTTTAAGTTTAAAAAATGAGCGTTAATTCTTTTAAATATACCCAAATATGTCATAAAATATGAACTCAAAATTTTTAAGAAGCAAATTTTAGTCTAAACGTTTAGAGAATACAATAAAAAAATAAAGGACACTTTGAAAATTTTTTGTAACTTTTCCAATGAAAAATTAATTTGAAACTTGTTTCAGATAACAAAGTAAGCGTCAAATTTTTCAAAAATACCCGTAAATGTGAAGAAAAAAATACTAAAAAATTTTAAGAAGCATTTGCTTAGCCCAAACCATGCTACGTAAACAGCCATGCTACGGCAACCCAATTAAGAGCTTATCATTGGGATTGAACTCTCATCCATACTGAAGAAGTGGGGTGTAACGCTCATGCTATATACGAGAGGTCATCGATCCGAAGTGGGGTGAAGCGCTCATCCCCTAGAACTATAGTAAGAAAGGTCATCAATCCTAAACGTGGGGTGTAGAGCTCATTTCCCCCCTACTATAATAGTTTAGAAGTTTTAAAGATTTAACATATAGTTAGTTCAAATTTATGATTATACCTTGTTAAGCAACTGATATTGCTGTCTAAACAAATGAAGTATTGTTTCCTGTGTATTTTCTTACTTTTAATCGATTGAGACCCAAGAAAAATCACTTTGATGAGCAGATACTGTATTAATTAATTGCAATTTAAATTTAAAATATTTGTACTTATTTTACTTTTTACTATTAAAAATACTATTTTTGTCATTGCACTTATTTACACTCTATTCACTGCTACACTTACGCTACCTAGACAAATCTGGTATTGCTTCTTGTGTGATTTTTGACACTGAAGCAAATGAAGCCGAGTTAGCAGAAATAGTTTTGAAGTTATAAGGGTTTTGTCTGCAAAAAGTACAATTTTGCTCTTGTTGGTAAAAATTGAGCGAGTATACCAACACAGAACTAAACAAACGTTTGATTTCGAATAAATAAGTAATGGATGCTAGAGCAATGACACCCAGAGAAGCAAGGTGAATTTAAAGCCGAGAAACCGTGAGTTTGTGAAGGTGGAGTATTTGCCTGCTGGAGGCTAATTGTGTAATAAAGTATGTAAAAAATAATGCGAAAGAATTGTACTGGAATAAATGATGAAGTTGTTAGTAAGGTCTAGTGCACTTGCCTCCCAATGACCCAAGTTCTATTCATAGCGCTGAATCATTGATATGAATTCTGCTCTTGGTTTGCAGTGATTACTGAGCTGACGTAAAATATTTTCAGTGGTATCCGGATTATAGCTTGGAATCCCTTTACTTTTGTGGTGATAATCATAAAAGGATTTCGTGTTTTTCCCTCCATGTAACGCAAATGCTAGTTGATCCAGGGGATTTTGTTTTTTGGTTTGGATTCAAAGCTACAAGGCTACGGAGTTGAACATTGGCAGTGGTGACTCAAAAATGGTCGGCTGCTTAAGGCCTGTTATAAAATAAAATAAGACGTTTGCACCCTTTATAGGTTTTTGTTTTCTTTTTACTGCCCCCCCCCATATATCAAAAGCGTTTAACATTCCCGAATTAAAAAAATTTACACTTGCATATAAGAAATTAAATATTCCTGATTTTTTTTAAAAAATCATATCACTTCTAACTTATTCTAAGAAAGTTGCGTTTTAAATGGATGCTCTTATCTATGTATAATATATTTATAAAACAATGTAAGAAACCAGAAAATTTTCTTTTGAATTAAAATAAAAAAAATCAGAATCGTTTGATATTTATGATGTTAAGAGTCAAAAAGATTAGAATCTCTGAAAACTGAAACTTCAGAACTTAAAGTTATGATAGATTACAACTACTTCTAAAGCAAGTAAAAATAAATAAACAATTCTTATAATTTTTAATTTGTTTTTATTTTAAAACATAGATTATGGTTAAAAATTTCACAAAAAGACATAACTTTAAATGAGGCGAGTTCATTCAACTGAGAGGCCCCGTGTTTTTCTTTTTTACCTGATGCCACAGGGAACATCAAAGAGTAGTTCCATTTTTAGCTGTTTATTAAAAAATATGCAACATCAGATATCTTTGTCGTTGACAGGGTTTGGAGGAATGCCAGATTTACTAAATATTTTCATAGCAAACTTTTCCTCGATATTCTAAAATTAGAAATACTCGATATAAAAAATTTCATTAAAGCATTTAACGGTAGAATGGATGGAATCATTTTTTGTGGAAGGTATATAACTTATATTAAATGCTCTTCTAAATTTTCTGTTCAAAAAAGAATTAATGTCTTTTTGTAAAGAAAAGAAAGAAATTATAGCAAAGTTTAATTCTTTTATGATACTTCTTTCTATGTTATTATTATAAGCATGTATTTAAAAACAAAAATATTGTATCTTTATGTTTATTACTCTTCTTAAATTTATATTTTATAAGCATCGTTAAACAGCAGACTCAATTTTTTAGGTTAGCGACTACTAAGGTTCAACTCTGTGGCCTTGTAATTTTGAACCTAGTCCAGAAGACAGGGGAGCTCCTGGATCAAGTATTGGGAGAATTTGCCTCCGTGGAAGTTGATACTAACCCGTATTTGCGTTACATGGAGAGGGAAGTCACGAAAATTTCCCACGGTCAGCATGCGATGGAACTTTTTTTTTTTTATCTTAGGTCCATTAAATTACGTAAGCACCTTAAGGGCCGAGATTTAGTGATTTGCTTATTTCCGCTGGCAAAGTATGAGGAAAAATATGTGCAATGATTTATAAGACCATAAAGTCCTTTTATTTTCAATTTTTTTTTTTTTTATGAAACATGAATAAAATGATAGAAAAAGTAAATAAAATTATGCAATAAAAAAGTTTCGAATTAGAAATAAAAGTTTTTTTTTTTTGAATGGCAGGCACTGAATTTGAATCTTTTGCCTATACTATGCCAGAATTGTTGCTCATTTCGCGTTACCCAGTGGGCACCTATGAACCAAAGTCACGGAGGCGAGCAACATTGCCCACGCCACAAACCCGTTTATAGGGTGGGCCACATTCACACATCATACACACAATAGAGGACAGTACAAAAAGAGAGAAACATCCATGCCCAGAGCGGGATTCGAACCCGCAGCCTATGGCTTCGCAGTCAGGCACGCTAACCGCTCGGCCACCTGGCCGGCAGAAATAAAAATAAAAGTTAAATTTGTAAAAAAATATATAAAAAAATTTACAAGAACTTTATCTATAGTATTTATCTATAGTAAAACTAATCTATAGTATTATCATATTTATATTTCAGAATAAACGCAATTGCAAGATATTCAGCACTTCGTTTTCTTTAGCTCTATTTTTTCACGTCTAACATAAGTTGTTCTTAGATTTATACCTAAGAATTTTTAAACGTAAATGAAACAAACACATCCATACAAGACGAAGCACATAAATATTTTTTTTTTTCTTCATACCACTATCTTTTAACCGCGTGTATGTTTTTATTTTAACATTTATAATGCAGAATTTTAAAACAAAAATACAACGCTTCCAGACAAGACCAATTACCATTTTTTTAAATCTTTATCTTTCAGCTTATTATATTTTAAAAATTATATTGAAGAATTTTAAAGCCTAAGTGCAACATATACATAAAAGATCAAGCAACTAAATTTTTCTAAGAATCCATATTTTATAATGCAATTTAGGCCAGACTAGACTAATAATTTAATTCGAATAAATACAAACAATTTTATTCTTTAGTTTATGTTTAGCATAAAAGTGTTTTATTACAAAATTGCATATAATTTGTAAAATTGTGCAAAATATTAATCAAGGATTGTTTTTGTTTAAATCAAGGATGTGTATTTAAAACTACTTATAATGATTTGTACGTTGTAACCATAATCATTATTATTACAATCACACGCTTTCTAATGTTTTCACTAATATCTAATGTTCTCACATGTTAAGCAACCAAAGTGTGTCCTACTTGATTCAATAGATGTCTAGTATACATATATGCTCCAAATAAATGGCTTTAACTAGAAACTTTTAATATATTATTTGACTTTCAGGCATTGACAATTCATTAATCTGCATATTAATGCACGCTATAGCCCTATTTTTTTTTATGATGAATCATATTTTCAAATTAAATTCCAAAAGCATGAATTGAGAGAATACTTAACACATTAAAAAGATAAAATGTGTCATTTTGACTGATTAAACTCATGGAAAAAATTATTTTTGATTCAATCACTTTTAATGAATATAGTCACGCGTGTCCCAATAATTGGTGATTTATTAGCAAAATATTCTTGTGATGGAAATCCTAGTGATAGAATAATTTTATATTGTGATAAAAATAATTCATTTTTTATTGCCTAGCATCTTAATGACACGATCTCATAAATCGTATATTATCAGAGGTGAAAAATAACATTTAAGTGATTAATGGACGATACGATTTGTAACATGGAAAATGTTTTTCATAGTTTGGTAATTCTTCGATCTTTTGATTAAAATTTTATTGCTTGACCTTCTTTTATCAAAGAATACTTTAACAAACTAAACATTATCAAAACAGCAAAACATTATTAATGAAGGATTACATGAAACAATTTAGATAACTTGTTTTCTAAAGTACAGATCTTCGCCTAATAAGCCATCTGACATATGCTTTCTTTCAATTAAGGTCAGCACAGTTAATTTTGTTTATTAAGTTGTTAAATCAAAACTTTTTAAGATGGTATTGATTGTAGTACCAACTTGAAGAATAATTACTTGGAGTTTGAAAAAAAATTTACAATTTTGTCAATTTGAACCTAATAATTCTAGAGGGAATGAAATATCAGTCACTATTTTACTATTTTTTTGTTTTGCCTTTTTGGCTTTTCATGTTCAGTCATGCCTCTGAAACTAACTTTTCGAATCCATACTATTAATGCATATTTATAAAACTTGTTTAATATATGAAATATTAAATCTCTGAGTCTTTAAATATTTGATTATTAGAGCTTAATATATTTTTTAATTTCCTGCAGACTGCATTTCGTGTTTTATTTATCTGAATTTTTCGTCATTTCCGATAATAGTTATTCATTATTATGTTTTATGTTATTATGTAGATGCAGTTAGTTTCAAAAATACTGCATTTACAGTGTTAGAAATTTCAGAACATGTTGAATTATAAAAGAGAAGATTTTTCAAAGCGTTTTCGATTCCTGTAACTACGCTTCACTGAGCCTGTGCGAAAATTTTCTATCAAATCGCAACATAGCGTTGCAAAATCTCTCCAGTTTTCAATTAATTGCTTCAAAGGCGGGTTATAATCACTCGAATCCCGGCGATGGCTGGTCGATGCGAATTCCGCATCCGGCTTGCACCGACCACAGTGCTGACGTGAAGTATCATCAGTGGTAGATGGATTATGGGTAAGAATCTCCTTGCCGTTAGGCTAACCGTGGGAGGTTCTCGTGGGGATTGACAAAATATATATATAAAAAATGAAACACTAGTGTTATCTATATCATGATTTATGTAAATTATACTCTACAGAATAAAATGACACTAATATAAAAAGTAGTGATATTATATTCTTTATTTTTATGGTGCTTTGAAATTGTTAGCATTAAATTAACATCGTTTATTGAAACAAGATATGTGTTACATAAACTGGTTTTGCTTGACAAATTTTAAGAAGAAAAACTGTAAAACAAGTAGTTTATTCATATTCATTTTTTTTCTTTTTATAGAACTTGGATTTTAAACTATGAAACTAAGTTTAGAATGAAACTAAAAATAAGTTAAGCTAAGAGACCAAGTAATATCACGCAGATACTAACACACAATTTGTAGAATTCAACTGGCAAATGCTACGTATCAGCGTCAAATTTTTTCATTGTTGTAAAATATCTAATATTAATGTATTCACGTCTTATACAATCTTTTCAAAAATAGTCAACCGACTGAAATTACTTGGAAAACATTTAAATCATTGAAGCCTAAGGCACAATTTTCCAATTTTGTAAAATAATATTAAATATTACGACGGCAATTAGAAAATTACTCCTGAATGTGTTTATGTATTTATTTAAAAAGAAATCGTAAAATTTTAGACGCAATGAAAAAACAAAAGAAACTATTAAAATCTAAAAACGTGTGAAATACTATAAAAATATATTTTTACGGTTAGAACTTTAAACATACTGGTCATAATTTTCCTCCAACAATTACCTTTTGTGAAACCAGATAATTATCAAATCAGCACAAAATTTTTTAAAAAAAAGCATAAGAACAACAACAGCAAGTGCCAATTACCAATGTGAAATTTTTAATTTTTTTTACGAACAAATATAAAGGCATTTGTTTAACACGAACCCTTATTTTTGTTTGACCATAAATGCCCGTAAATATTAAGTACGTAAAACTAAATTTAAATCTTTAATACCCAGTATGCATCATTTGAAAGTAGCAAATAACAACATGATATCCTTTACCTCTGCATATTTTGCTAAAGTGCATTGGTAATGATTTTGGTAATTTTAACAATAAAATATGGGTTATATAAGGAGTTATAAAATTTGGTTAACTTAGTAAAATTTGATAATTTTATCGTGATAATAAAACTATTCATTAAACTATTTATTTGTTTAAATTTACTTTTTTCAGCTTTTTTTATTATTAAATGAGTGATAATAAGAACTATAATTTTGAAAACCGGAACTTCCGGTTAATCGTCACCATATGAACGGTTAAATTAGCAAATGAATATTTTTAATACCGTTCTTTAAACCCAATTATGATTTAGTTTTTTTTTTTTTAAATTAAAAATGTCATTGCCATGCAGTACGGTCATTTTACCAGAATTTTTTTTCTACATGTGTTTTCATGTAAAAGAGAAATATGAATATATACTTTAACTGTTGTTCGCATTACTGCTTTCAAAACGTATGGTGTATAAATTTGATGTTTGAGTACCGTCGAAAATTCAGATATTCTGTCTACGCATGAGCATATTATTGAAACAAAAATATTATACTACTGTGTCTTATTATCTGGCCAGCAAATGAAGCGGTCCACGAGGAGCTAAGGCAGTTGTTTAGGCGGTTGGTGAACAATAGCAAGCTGAGAATGGTAGACCGCTAGTTATTTTTAAAGAAAAAAATAATTAAAAAATCTATTGACTAAATATAAATTCTATATAAGGTTGTTTATCGCTTTTATAAAAGGAACCAAAACTAAATAGGGTTACGATTTGTTTCAGTGAATGGAGATTAATTATATTTTTCTGTTATATGTTATTTATGTGAATTTTTTTATTATTTTTAAGTTACTTATTATCGCTTATCTTATTCTGTAGATGTTATTCATTCCGAAAATTAAATATTAATTTTCAAGACGTTTGATTTAAATGATAATTGCAGCGATTGTCTCAAATGAATGTTATAGTTGTCAAAAAATGCACTTTTACCATATAAAACAACATAAAATATAGTAAACTAAATTGTTATTTCATAATAAACCACGAATTAAATTACTTTAAAATAAGCTACTTTCGCTTCGAAAGCAAAATAAGTTCGGCACTAAAGAAAAACAATACCAGCATATTTCATTGATATCACAGAAATTTTATGTCCTATTTTTATTTTTCTCAAATAATTACTTTCACGGTAAAACTATTCCAGGATCGGTTTTGAACGTAGCATCATATATTTTACAATTTATTCTACTAAAGAGATATTCATGAAATATGATCACATAGGCGGAAATTGTGGCAACCATGCATCAATTACATAGGCTGTGAAAAACAGAAACTGTCGATTCTCATGGTATTTAATTCGATTTCATTGAAGAGGAGATTCAGGGAAAGAATTATTTTTAGTACCGATAAAAATCAGAGGAGCGAGGTTTTCTAGAGACGAGTTGCTATGACAACGAGAAAAACGAGAGGAAAAGGTGGCAAAAACTCAATAATTTGGCTAAGTATCTTCAAATAGAAATTTTCCGCACGAAAGTAATGAATTTATTTTGAAATTATAAAACTTTACTTTGTAAATTAAGTCCATTCTAATATTTTAAAATTAATAATAACGGGAAATTTAGAATGGAAAATTGTAACTTGTATTTCGTGAAACCGTAAGATAGTTTTTTTTTCTTCTGTTAACACAATTTAGACTAAGAGAATTATCTGGAACTGAGGTCAGAAACTTGTATTCCGTGGAACCGTTTTTTTTTTTCTGTTAACACAATTTAGACTACTACATGTTTTTTTTTTTTTTCAATGTTTTTCCAAAAAAAATTTAAATGATTTGATATTTTAGAAAAAAGGGAACACTCTGGAACTGAGGTCAGAAACTTGTATTCCGTGGAGCCCAATGGTAACCTGGAACTCTATCAAGAGTTCCGTATTCCGTAAGGGATAAATTTGCTTAATTAAAGTGTTAAATTTTTAATTTTTTAAAAAAGATTGAGTTCTCTCTCTCTCTTAAAGGTTGTTTATTTTTGTAAAAATAAACAATTATTTCCAGATGGAAAAATACTATGCAATGAAAAACAATTACAGACAAGTCATGATTTTTTTTTTCATAATTTGATATAATTTTATAAATTGTTGTTTTTGTATATGATTCGTAGAATATATTTAATAAAAAAATTATTAGCTATATTATTATTCATTATCTTATTAAGACGTTTGCATTGTGTTAACATAAAAACCCAATAATGAATCAGGAAATTCGAGAAAAATGTATCTTTCATATCGGTTTTTTTTTCTCTCTCTTTGATCAAGAGGTTCCTTTAAGAAAGGGATAAGCTCAAAGGGTCACTTCACTAAAGTGAAACGGGTCAATTACTCCTGCTCAAAAATATCAATAATAGAGGGGGATGGATTTTTAATTTTTTTGGAGTGTGGGTCTGCAGTTGGGTATACTATCAGGGGACGTCGCGACGAAAATTTCGAAATTATGCCAACGAAATTATGAAATGGAAGAGCAAAAAACTCATTCAAAATAATGTTGTGGCAGAGAGTGTAGAAAATGAATATTCTACTATTCCATTCGAATTACGGTATTTCTACCCAAATCAATGTAGAACAAATAAATTCGACCTTAATTATTTCTCTGCTGGCTAGCGTAAATTTTTTTTTTATAATTATTTTTTTTTTTTAAATTTCATGCGTTTTAACACTGTTTCTAAATTTATTTTTACCCGTTTTTTAACACATTTTAGTTATTCTCGTTCATTTAGTTTTTTAGTTTTGTCTCAACGTAGAGCATGTTTGAGCGCTCAAAATATTCCACAATATTTTTATATTGCACTGGGGTTTTTAGTTCCAAGTATATCAAATCAATTCCAAATCAGATTTTTTAAAAAAGATTTTTTTATTTATTATTAAACCTTACTTTTATTTTGCTATAACTGATTTTTTTCGTCATTTCTACAAAACCTTTTAAAATTTAACGACTAAATTTCTGTATGTTTCAATTTTTATAAATAAATAAAATTTAAAAAAAAAACTAAAATCTACAAAAAAATTTCCTATGGACAAAAAGTTTGAATAATGTATTGAAAGTCATCTAAATTTATCGACGTTATCATTATTTTATTCAATCACTTTAAATTCTTATAATTAATCAAATCTATCAAATAATCGACCAGCTTGCTCACCTTTTAAAATTATTTTGTATAATATAGAAATCTTAAAGGTAACCATGCCGAATGCGCATCCCAATTGTATTTAAATATTCAAATTCTTCAACCCCTCCTCCAATTCTAACACCTTATTTAGTTTTAAATAATATATTAACGAGATTTTCTCATCGTCTAGCCGCTGCCATCGGCTTTGCCTGCACCGAAGTACTCTGATTTCAATTTTAGTTATTTTCGAGAGACGTCCGTTATGTTATCAAAGTTCTTTATGCATTGAACTTAAGTAATAATCTAAAATTTGTTTGTCAGCCATTAAATCACACTTATAATTTTTATTCTAAAATTATGGAAAAATGACCGGCAACAGTCTGTCCATTCAATTAACCGTAAAGGTTACGAAAAAGAACCTACACAGTTTGAAACCATTTACAACTAGCATGGTTTCAAAACGGCAATAACAATTAACTGGATATAGAAGCTAAGCTTTTCATTGGGTAATGGGCATTGGAGAGAGCAGGACACTGGAAACTCATCATGTGTTGAGGGGGATGGAGGAAATATGGTGATGTTAACGCAGGGACCAGAACCCCAGTTCTGTCGGTTATGAGACTGACAGAATAAATGGTTTTTCTGTCAGTTAGCAGTTTGTTTACCATCTTATTTATGATTTTTCGACTGTTTTGTTTGAATATGGTAAAATAAGAATTAAATAAATTTTTATTTAACTATAATTTTCGAGAAATTTCAAACAGTGCGCAGAAAGCATCCTAAGTATGAGTTCGAAATATTTCAGCATAGTAGGCAACGGTAAAAAAACTTCACTCACTGTCGTCAAACTTCCATCACTGTCGTCAGATCGATGTCGTCAGATGTTCCATCAGATCGAAAACTAAGCTCATTCCAATGCTTCGACAATAGGTGCTGCATTTCTTTCTCATTCACGTCTCGAGCTATCTCTTATAATATATATAAGCTATTGCTCGAAAACGTACCATAGCATCCTGTATGTTTGAAATTTCTGCAACCATTTCAGCAAAAGATCAAAAATCAATCCAAAGAATTATTTCGAAACTATGTTTTATTTATCTAAAAATACAATATAATTTCAAATAAATACTTAACGAATTCACCACTACATTTATTATTACTTAAAACAACCTAACAAAATGGATCTAAGAAAATACTTCACATATAACTAATATTTTAACTCTACTTAAAATTATTGCTTTATACATACCAAGATGTGTGCAAAGTAAAACTAAAAGGGTGGAAGGAGGCAAGAGGACTGGCTCAGGACATGGCTTCCTGGAAAAAGGGACTTCTGGCCTTAAGTGCCAGCTGGCGCGAATTAGAAATTATTACCTAAGACAACCTAAAAACTGAATAAAAACTTGTCTAATTCAAGTTGTTTTTTGCACAGTCCACATAGCACAAAATATACCTTATCTTTTTTGAATAACTATAGTGAAGGTTAAGGGTATGGTGCTTTCACATAAGAGAAATCTCTCTCTCTCTGAATTTCTTATATATATATATATATATATATATATATATATATATATATATATATATATATATATATATATATATATATATATATATATATATATATATATATATATATATACAGAGAGAGAGAAAAAACATCGAAAAAAGTAAGAAGATGAAAAATTATTCAAATAAAAATTTGAAATATATATAGAAAATCCGGGAAAAAAAGATATTAGCTCTTCATCAGCTCACACGATTATATCCCCAAAAAGGAGTGCTTTGTAACATTGAATCAATATTAGAATGGAAAATTATTCTAAAGGAGTGCTTGGTAATATTGTATCAATATTAGAATGGAAAATTGTTCCAAAGAAGTGCTTTCTAATTTTGAATCAATAAATGATTATATCCACAGGAAGCACTTCTCTTTGCGGATAAAATCGTGTTAGCTGAAGAGATTATATCTTTCCCCCCGGATTTTTATTTATATTTTTTAAATTTTTTTAAATATTATTTTATTTTATTAAATTTTCTTCTTATCTTTTCATTATTCGGTAATTTTTTTCATGTTTTCTCTATATTTTGAACTCATTTTATGAGTTCTATATACTTGCAGTTGATGCGCAGTAACTAAAACTTATTAATTTTCTTCGCTTTTCCCTTTTCCGCCTTTCTCTTTTTTCTTTTTATCCTTTTTCATTTTATTTGTTGTGATATATATATATATATATATATATATATATATATATATATATATATATATATATATATATATATATATACACACAACAGTAATATATTTTCTAATATAAATAAGAAGCAACTAATACACGCTAAAAAGTTTACAATGCAAAAATCATGTCTGAATATGATAAAAATCGTCTTCGGACTTTTGCTGAAGTATCATTCAATCACTTTATTTTCATAACAAAAATTATTCAAATAACTAATGTATATGATTTCTAAGGAATGCAAAAAGTATTAATGCAATTAATTTCTTTTGTATCTACAACATCATTATTCTATTCAATCACTGTGTCTTCTTAAAATTAGACTCAAATGTGTCCAATCGCTAATTAATAGGATTCCTAATGTGTGTGTATTCAATAGTAACATAAAGATGAGTTCTTTTTCCTGTTATATAGGTTTTATATAACAATTATTTCCACAAGTGGCATTGATCGAGGATACGGTTAGCTTTCTTATGGTTTCTCTATCTTTTCTGTTTTCGCATCATTTTAACTCCACGCCAGAAACCACTCCGTCACGGCGAATTTTGGCGCTTTGGTGCGTTTCCTAGCAACCCGAGCTGAGCCCCGTGAATGGCGGCGTGCTAGCAGAAAGAATCCCATTCCCGAATCTGCACTTCAAGCTGGCTTTCTAATCGATGGCCAGTGATATTTTATTTTCTCCCCAAACAATCCCAATTTTTCTCGCCAATCATCCCAAATACTCTTCGAATTATATTCTAACTGCCAAGAAGGCATTAAAAATGACAATTTAAGGAAAATACATCAGTGAAAATTGGTATTGACATATGGACATTGTCATATGAACTGTGAGGGCTTCTTAAGAGGAGCTTTAGTTATTCGGGGGATTCTGAATAAGTTCAAGCGTTTTGGTGTAAAATTTCTGTTTTGAAACTGTATGCCCAGTCAGGTGTCTCCAGAACCTGAAGAAGAAGAGATAATGTCTTCAGAGAAGGGGCCAATTGATCAAATGAAACCCTTTGGAGGTAAGCAATTTTAAAATTTTCATATTTCGTTCGTAATGTGAGATAAAAAGTATTAAGACTGTGCGTTTGTTATAGAACAATTAATTTATTTTCTTTTTACGTGAAATGTAATTAGAGAAAAGCAATTTATTATAAATGTTCGAAGTAGTATACGTCATAGAAAATGTTATTAATAACTTAGTAATTTTGAAAAAAAAAATAAGAAATTTGTTTACAAAAACATTTCTTTTTATTAAAGATACATTGATTTAAGATTTTTCCGAAATTTTGTTTTAAAAAATTAGGAAAAGTTTTTTATTTACAAGAGACAATAACATGTTAAATGTTTAAAAACCGCTTAATATGTTCTTTCAGAACGCTTTTCAACCATTTATTTAGTTAATTTTGATATAATATTAGTACATATTTCGTTAAAATTTTATTACATATTTAGAAGCATTGTCCACTAGTTTTAAACTGCAACTCCATCATAGTAAAAATTTTACTTTATATATATTTATCTTTGAGTACTTGTCTATATATGTTACACGTAAATGGACAAAATATTTGGAACACGGAAATTTTACTCATCTAGTCCAGTCTATTTTGAAAGTAAATTTGAAAAGTTTTAATTATATCACTATTTGGTTTAAGTATATAATAAGAATAAGTGTAGATATAACATATTTTTTGATTCTTTGATTTCTATTTCGAAGTAATTAAAAAGACAATACGGACTCATCAATCTGATTTTTTTTCTAATTTTAATTAATTTAATTAATTAATTTAATTATTAATTTAATTAATGTTTTAATTTTTTTAAAGCATTTCCGACAAAAGCAATGAAACAATTCATGGTAACAATTTAATTTGAGACACTTAAACTGCCATAACAAGGATGAACACCAAATTAAGATAATACTGACAAGATTATTAATAGAGTTAAATTTATAGGACTTCAATTAAAATTTTAAATTGAGCATGCTTAGATAATGTGCTACCACAGCATTATGCATTCAGATTTAAATTCATTTAAGTAATTTAAAAATATATATTATTTTTGGGAGCGTATTTTTCAATTTAAATTTAACGTGATGTATACTTTTGGAAAAACAGTTAAGATTTAAGCGGTCATGTAACAATTTTAAGTAAAGTTAACAATGTTAAATAAAGCTAATATTAAAACCATAAGTATAGTTATTTACGTAGACATATACGTAGACATACCATAGTCATATGTAGCTTTATATACCTGGAATATACCTGGAAAATACAAAACGAAACTAGTTTGCTAATTTGGACATAATAAACTTTAAATAGAACTTAAATTTCTGATTTATATATAAGATAAACAACATTCTCTTCTAAATTTGTGAATTAAAATGGTTGCTATTATTTGTAACATTAGATGTTTTAATTACTTATTTAATTAATAAATGAATAAGGACATTATAGATAATGAAAATATTCTACTCTAAAACTATTATAGAGTTTTAAAATATTGCCACAAAAATATATAGATTGCAGTCAATGATAATGTTTCCTAAAGAATGGGTGATGTCTTCTATAGGAGAAATCTTTATTTATATTTCCCGAGCAAAATATGTTAGAATTAGCATTTAAAATTGATTACAATTACATTTAAACTTACAACTTTAGAATATCTTTAAACCAAAAAAAAAAATGCCTCCATCTGTCTTATTTTATTCGAAATTGATATTTTAAAGTGATCAAGGAACTATTATTGGCAGTTATACCAAATTTTAAATTTTTAAACTTTGAATTTATTATTTTAAAATAACTTGCCACTCAAAAAATGCCTTGGTAAGTTTAATTTTGCTCACAAATAGTATTTCGAAGTGAAAAATAGAATGATTCCATAAATGGAGATAATTCTTAAATTACTTTTTTAAATACTTGTTGATTAAATTGAACAAATTAAGGTATATTTAGAATAATAAATTCTTTAACTTAGTTTTTAATAATTATTCATTTTCTTTCAATTCAAACTGCGCATAATTTATAAACTGAAGAAGAAAAATGTAAATAGCTTTTCGTTTAGCTGACGCATTTTCACTATCTAATAAGCAATTTTAATGATCTATGTTTTTATTAATTTTTGTCCCGCTTTAAATATGCTAATTAATTAATGCAGGCGATGATGTAAGTTACGGTGTCTGACAAAAACTTTCATCGTTCGAATAAGTATGAAATTTTTTATAGAGTTTAATACCACAACTGCAATCTAGAAAATATTGTTCTAATAGTTTAGTCAGCAAAGATATCAAAAGTTAGGGTATCTCAATGGTGGAAAGATGGAAGAAAACTTTTTTATCCCATTTTAAACTTTCGCCTTCCCTTATACTTATTTAACATTATATGTATACTTTATACATCTCTCGCAATGAGTAATAAATGTATTAAAAAATATGGCGATACAACTAAAGTTCGGAAAATGACAGTATCTCCTTCGAAAAGTGATAGATGATTTCACATTTTGCATTTTTTTTCTAAAATCCAAAAATTAGAAAAACCTTCAGAACAAATTTTGTAAGTAATATGTTATATTAATTAAGGTTAAAGGCTATAAATCGATTGTTTTTATTTGTTATATACTTATGCTTATAAATAATAATGCTTATAAACAATAATGCTTGTAAACAATTATACTTTATAATGCTTATAAACAATAAGTATTGTTCTTAAGAACAATTTTATGAGAGACATCTTTGTTTCATCATAGAAAAATTAGACGTTTTTATGTGTTTTGCTGTTATGTAGAAAAAATTCCAAATAAAATTTATAGTTTATATTTATTTTTAAAAGTTATAATTGATACTAAAATTTTCGTTTAATCAAATCAGCATTCGTGGATTAAAATTATATGGATTTGTAAAAATAAATACGTAGTCATTTTAAAATACACAAAAAGTTTTTTCACAGACAAATTATGAAGTTGCAACTATAGAGAATACATAAAATGTATATTCTATATATAATTAGACACTTTTTGTTTCGAGAATATATTAATTTCGTAAATGTATTATTTATTTTAAATCTTCTGTTAGCACAACATTTAGCTCAAATGCTTTTAAGATAAATGTTTCACAGTTGGGCTTGAGAGGTTTGAAGCATCGCACTTAACACTTATGCTCATCTGTCATGGATTGGCTTTCACCCAATATTTCTCTTTTACTTAAAGTTGAAAGTAGTTCCACACCATTAACGTAGTAAGCAAATCCATCATTGAAAACTTGGAATGATTACATGACATAAAACACGTTTTACTACAAGAGAACGAAGAACAACAAATCGTATTTAATATAACTTTTACCATACTGAGATAAAAAAAAAAGTATGGCCAAAACTAGCAGAATATGGTAAAACTTACCGTATTCCTGACTCTATTGTAACGCCAAAAAGCTTGGTAATCTTTACCGAAGCAATTTGTTAATGATTTTGATAAAATTAATTATAGAATATGGTTTGATTGAATGTGATAAAATTTCGTAACTCTATCATCATATCATCATACCTTATATATGAACGTAAAAAGTTTTATTCTACTTCTGTTATTAAAAAATTGTTATGTTATATTTGGTTTCATCGATGATTGATTTTCTGAACATTTAAAAAAAAATCTCTGAGTCACTGAAACTCATGCGAATTTTTGAAACCTACTGATTATATTGAAGTGACCACACCAAATACGATTAATAAGAATTAACTGTGCATATCAAAGATACAAATATGCATTATCTTCAACAAACAAATAAACTTAAAAACAATAAAAACTGGGGCAAGTTACAATATTTAAATCAATATTTGTTAAGGGAAAATGAGCTCAATCTTTATTCATCTTCGACTTCCACAAAGAAAACATTTAAGCATTTCGTGGAATTAAAATGATACTATATCAAAATGATGGATGAATCTCATAAATCCAATTTAAAAAATGAAGATAAAAACTATAAATTCATTGTTTTATTAGTAGTTAAGCTTGTCAAAGTTGGACGTTTTATGAGTAAAGACTTGTAATATCATGATTGTGCCACTCTTTTAATAAAGAAATAATTCACCAGCATCATTATATATATATATATATATATATATATATATATATATATATATATATATATATATATATATATATATATATATATATATATATATATATATATACACACATATATACTTAAGTTTTATTCTAAAAACATGTAGCGACGATATGCAGAATAAAAATTAAAATTTAGTGCATTTAATTTATACTTGAAACGAACATATAAGCACTGAAATAACAAAAATATTATTTTAATGAAACTTACGAAAATAAATTGCTCAATAAGGGCATAGCAACGTAATTGTTTTGATGAATTATAGCATTCTAAAGTTGTTTTAGTTATTGATGATTATTTTGAAATAATATTACCTTAACGTATTACGTAAACAAAAGCTCCATTAAAAGTTTATTATAATAAAAGAAATCATTTCAAATTTATTCGTAAAATGCCTTTTGACAAAATAAACACACGCAAATGTATAAATTATTTGCGTAATATTCCTAACTCCAAAAGAATAAAATTAACTAAATCGTTTTGAAAGTAAATAATTAATATAAGTTGTGACAAAATTATTTCGACTTAACATTTGCGTTTCTTTGTTATTCGAGGATAAAAATAAGTTTTGCTATTAAATATTTGAGCTTTCATAATGAAAACAATTTATTAAAAATTTAATAATTAAAATCAAACAACGATGAGCTAATGAAAATGAAATATTTTTGCTCATTCTTTTTGAAAACTTCATTTCAAAACAAAGTATAACTTAACTTATTCTCAAACACGTTTTTAAATTAAACCGAAATTAATTAACTATTAATAATCCTTTAATTATGTTATTTTAAAATATTTTCACTATCTCACTGTTTTCTGGTTAAGAGATATATTTCCACTTGCAAATAGTTGAAAAATATTTTCTCGAATATCAAGCAAATTCTTATAAAATGATGATTTACGACGCTTAATTACACTATTGTTTCTGATTAAAATAATTATATTGTAGTTACAAAGAAATAACATTTGATTGCTATAAAACCCCAATGATAGTTATTGCTTACATTTCATTGAAAACATAAAACAAAAAGTAATTAAAAAATGGAATCTATTTATGATCGGAATCGTTTAGATTAAAGAGTAGTAATAAACGGTTGTTAAAAAATGTTATGAATTAAAAATATTAAGAAAAGGACCCATTACAAGTTTTACAACGAAGTTTGTAACACTGAGAAAAAAATATGGTCAAAACTGCATGAATATTGCAAATTTTACCATTTTCCGTGCTCTTGGGAACACTACAAAGCTCTGTAATTTTTACTGAAGTGCTTTGGCAAGCGATAGACATTTGGTAAATGATTTTGGCAAAATAACAGTAGAATATGGTTTTATAATTTGTAATTAAATTCAGTAAATGTGGACAAATTTGGTAATTTTATCATGCTACGGAGGTATCATCATATTGATTATGGCAATAGATTATGGCATAAAAACCATTTATTCAGGTTAAATTTGCTTTTCAGCTTTGTATTTTTTACTAAATGTATGCGTAATAAGAACTAACTATTTAATAATTCTTCATTTAAATTTTGAAAATCAGAATTTCTGGTAAACCGTTACCATATAACTGGAAAATTTGTCCCAAGTAAATGGTTTTAATACCGTATATTTTAGTTTTATTAACCAAAATTATTTTTTTACTGGTAAATTTACCAAAATTTCTTTCTCCATAAGTAATCATAAGAGTAATCGGAAAAACAATATTAAAATTTAAAAGCAGAAAGGATTAGAATTAATCAATAGAATTTAAGAGTTGATGATGTTGTCTTGCTTATCTTATTAGTGCTAAATATTTCTAAAAGTTTGAAGGATGAGTAAATTAAAGAGCAATTATAAGAAATCATATAATGAAATCAATAAACCAAAGATACAAATGATAATAATACTATTAAACCTGACAACGGGAAACTAACACTTATACATTTTATTATGTAATAAATATTAACCTCTCAATTCTATGCAAACAAGTTTTCCTCCTTTTTTTCAGCATTAAGTTATTGTCAAACACATAAGCAACCAAAGGCTATTTCTATAACATGCATAGCACAAAGCACCTCTGCAATCTTTTCTCTCATTTTTTTTTTATTCATTTTATTACTTGGTTTATTCGCTTAATTTACCTAGGGTAATACTAGCGAATTTCATCTAATTTTTGACAATTATTTATCCTAAGTTTTTATATTCCTATCGTATTAAGATGTTTAATTGTGTTAAAACATGCTTAAATATATTTAGTTTTGGGATAGTACATTTAAATTGATGGTACGCTAGTAATAAGCGTAGTCTTTTTTTATTACAAATTATTTCACTTTCTGATCGATATGAATTCGAATAGTTTGACTCAACATGTTCTCTGCTCTTTGTGACACTTTGCCGCACATCCAATTCAATGCATAACTAGTACACCCTAAAAAATTCCGGATAAAATTACGATATAAAGTACCGGAATTTCGTGTGCATCATTTGTAAAATCCATTGCACTATAAAAGAAATTTTTACGGGAAAAAAATATTTTATTGTAATATTTTAATTATTTAAAGAAATTTAGTGATTTTACTGTAATTATTTCTATACTATAATTATTACAGTTATAAGCAAATTTTTGGTTCGTAACATGTTTCCATAAAAATTGATTTTTCGGTAAGAAGAAACGGCACCCTGAGTGCGTGTACTTTTTACCGTGATTTAATTCAGAGTTACGTACATTTCTTTTGTTATATGTATCATTAGAATTTCAGATACTGGATGCATTTATTCTTGTTTTAAATTTATGCCATCTGAATTATGGCTACGAGATGGCGCAGTGGTAAAGTCACTGATCTGTTTCTGTGGAACACCAAGGCTTTATGTTCAATCGCTGCATAAAAAACCACCAGACTTCAGATCTATGGGTATTATTAGTTTATCAGGGAGGTAAATGAAAACGATGCACAATCATTATCGCATTGCTGCAACCATGTTTTTGATTTCAAAATTGTAAAACAGTAACCTGGATAGCCCACTTCAATCAACAACCTAGCTGTCACTTTATTTTATGAATTTTTTAGATACTCTTAAGAAGTTAAATGGTGTTAAAATATGTATAAAGTTTTTTATTTTTGTGATCGAACATTTTAATTGATGATAGCTTTCAACTGTAAAATTAAAAATCGTTTTTTTTTATTATTATTACTAAAGGTTTTAGGATTTTGTCTGTTCTTCATGTAGCTTAACATTGTGATTTTCTTCCTTTCTTAATTAAAAAGCCTGCTCTTGATCATAAGCAGCAAGAACATAGCATACAAAGTATATCCTAGTTTCTCGTTATTTTTTATCAATTTAAAATGTAACAAATGTAATAGTTTTTGTTTTTTTATTTACTTATTTTTCAAATTTTTTTTAATAAATAGGGGGAATAATAATTTTTTTAATAATATTTTTTTACAGTATAGTACAAATAGGAGGAATCGCTGACAAATTCCTATGATTGCTTGCATTCATGTCTCTTAAATGCTGTTTCGTCTGAAAATGTCGATATTTTTAATGAAAAGGAAATAAAATTTTATTAATTATTCATAATTATTAAGTAAAAAATATTTTAATAAAAATTTCTACTTTAAATTTTTTTTTTAATATAAAATTTAATCTAAACAAAACAACATATTTTGAGAAAAAATTATCATCCAGGTTGTCAAGTTTTTAAACCTCAAATGCATTTTTTTTTCGGACTGTAGAGTCACCCACATAATATTTTTTACCACAAATTCGAAAGTTAATAATTCTCTAACTGATTACCGAATACCAAATTTCTTATTCCATCGTTCTCCTTGTACATATTTTTACTTACCGTAATTTATCCTTTCTAAGTGTAAAAGTTTTATTGTAAGAAAAATTTCAATTTAAAGTTGCAGCGTCAATTACGAATTTTAAACCCAGTGAGATACTTAATCCTTTCTATCCATTAAATATTTTTCTTATAAATATAAAAAATTGGCAACAGAGTAATATTGGGAAAAAATCATTCTTTTCGATTATCATCTTTTTCAAATCCTCTCAATACTGAAATCCTATTATTGAATTCTGTACTTCTGGCGAATGTAGTTTTCCACTTCCAAGCCTAGAATTCACATCAATTATTCATGAGAAATGACAACATTCCATGGAAAAACAACCCATATAATCTTCTTGTCTTCATTAGATGTAGGATTTAAGTAAATGATTTCGATTGATTTAAACAGCATAATAAAATATTAAAGTACATTTAACATTTTTTTTTCTACTGTATTCCGCAACGTGTATCAATTGATGGCAGATCTCAATGGCAAAAAATAAACCATTTTCTTGGTTAATCAATATACGAAATCAACAAGCTTTTCTCTGCTATAAATTATTCCTAAGATAATTGACAGTTCCGATGATGGACCATCACTAAAAGGAAGTTTCGAGGAGAGTTTGGAGAATAACAGATCGATAGCTTCTTATTTTATTCATTCTATAAATCTTTTGTTGTACCTTAATATATCAGTACAACGACCTCAGAAACATGCATTTATTGAGGAATTAAACGTCTTAAACCAATATTTATCGAAGAGTTTAATAAAATATTTAATGCTATTTAATTTACTAAAAAAATAACATTCTGATAAAAATAGATTAAGCTTCATTTGTCGAAATTATTTTATAATTGTATTCTTGTATTAAATGTTTAAATTTAGGTTCGAGGTATTTTTGGTAAAACAGAAGATGATAAATTAAAATAGTGATAAGATTCTCTAATAAAGTTGTATCTTAAATTTAAGAAAAAAAAACAATATATATGAGGAGTGTCCAACGAAATAAAAACTTAAGAAAAATTAGTTTTGTTCCTTTTTTTAATTTAAAAAACCTACATTGTAAGGCCTCGTAAAAACACATAGTAAAAAAATTCCAGATCAAATTATGATATGAAGTGCCGTCCTTTTTTTCCAGTAAATTCATCGTACCTTAAAATTCTTTTTACCGTAAAATATTATACTGTAATTTGAGTAATATGTAATAAATTAGTGATTAGGTGATTTTACGGTAATTATTACTGTAAAAATCACGATATATCAGATTTTTTGTTCCGAAACATGTTTAGAGAAAAATGGATTTTACGATAAAATGTACCAGCAACATTAAATTCCGAAATTTTCAACCAGAATTTTTTTAAATGTAGAAGAATATTCTCAAACACATTTTTTGCTTGCTGATTACATTGCTGCTTAGAAATACTAAAATAATTTAGAAATATTAAGAAAGCAAAGTTTTAGATAAATGTACAAATTTAAATTATAAAGATTATTAAAATAAAAAACAAGAATTTATCACTATTTATTTTAAAGTACATTTTCTTGAAAAATATCATCATCATCATCATCAATGACTCGACAGCCCAGAGTGGGCCTTGGCCTTCTCAAGACGTTTTTTCCAGACTAACCTGAAACATTTACAGTTAAAAATAAAATATTTTACTCTAAAATAACACTTGCCAATCAAATGTATTTACACAAAAGCTGATAAGGCACATTCTTCTACCACTAAGTTTAGTTCCTCTTTTTTACTCATCTTAAATTTACTCCGATACAATACTGTCATTGATTATACTTAACTTGATATTGTAGGTTCTAGTTTCTTCTCTGAAACTTTTTTTAATTTAATCTCAAAGATCTAGGCATCTTTGTATCGAATTCCTAAAAAAAAAAAGTTGGATGTATTAAAAAGTTGGAAGTTATAAGATTTAGATGGATAAAAAAATTACTTTTGTGATAAATTAGATCACGATTTTTTGCACCATTTTTAGTAAATCTCAAGAAAATAAATTCAGTTTAGGCAATGTGAATAAGATAATTAGAAAGAAACATTCCACGCAAATATTTAATTACTATCTAAAATAATATATTTTTTAGTAAAAGTTTTAGTAATTAGCACATTAAATGAATATGAAAGGCTCCAGGCAATATAGTGATAAACCAAATTTTTCAGAATGTAAAATTCTTCCATACACTGAAAAAAATTGCGTTAAAATTTTTTGTCTGACAGCTGAGTTGGTTATGCAAAACCATGAAACTTACAAAGTAAATCCGAAGCCTCTACAGTTCTTCTTTGAATACAAGGATAAGTTTCCTCTATAAAAACTACTTAGAAAATCCGTAATCAGATTAGTCATATACTATACCAAAAACAAGCTTCTTCTGTAAAAATTATTAAGCAAATCAGTACTTGCACTAAATATATACTTTCTGACAACATTTTGGTCGGTGCGAGGCGGGAGCAGAATTCTTATTGATTTGTCATTATTGGGATTCGAGCCTATCACCACATCTCTCTCGTGTAGATTATGTTTCCCAAAATGTTATGTGATGTGTAATTTAAGTTACTTTATTTCTTGCTTAATGAAATTTTTGTAAGTTCAAAGAGGAGTTTTCATTTATGCTTGCTTGGCATTTTGCACTAAGCACTCAAATATTCCTGTAAATAAGATAATAAAGCCAAATCACAATTTTGTTTATACAATGATCAAAACCTTAAAATAACAGCTAAAAAGTAAATACAAGTAGGGGAGAGTGGGGTCAATTGTAACATTTTTACTTAACTATTTTTAACTAACAAAAAATCCAATATATTATTAGTATTAATTGACAGATGAGTAAAGTAGACTATCCTCTACTAGAAAAAAAATATATACCTTATTTTAAATGTTATTATATCAGTTATTAACAATTTTTGACAGTCGTGCACTTGTTACAACTGTCCCCACTTACGGGGTCAATTGTAACAGTTCATAAATTCAACTAAAACATAGTTAATTATACATATTATCATAGTTGTGATATATTTTTTTATTGATCAAAATAGTAGTGATATTTTAGGAGTAAAAATAATAATGAGCAGAGACCTAAAGCGTTGAACTTGTAACTTTAAGGGGTTAAAAATTTTAATTTATGCTGTGAAAGGTGACAAATAAAATAATGCACATGCAACATAATATAAATGATATAGGAAACTATTTGTGGTTCTTAAAGAGTTAAGTAATGGTTTGTAAACATAAGATTATTTATTTTCAGCTGTTACATTCGTCCTTTACTTATTGTTACAATCGTCCCCAAGACGCCATTTCAGCTTCATTTGTTAAAAACAATGCTAGTTAATTAACAAAACTAATCTTTTTTTTTTGAAATGTTAATTAAGGTGTCCACTTACATATTCGGTTTATAATTTTTATTTGTTTAAACAAAATTACTTTGTTACAATATAATTTTCTAATCGTGAAAATATCTTTTGTGATGTAACTCTTTCAAAAGTACATAAAAATGGTTGCCAGCAGGGATGTACATGCAGATTTATTAAACACACCTTGTGCGCTACCAAATATAGAACCCGACACTCGAAATTTTTGCTCTGCTACAATCGTACTCTGTTACAATTGACCCCTCTCTCCCCTACAGAATATAATCGTAAAATCATTTGAGAAAAGGTAAATTTATCGCACGGTAAGCAAAGCTGTATGAAAAAAACTAGGATTTGAACTGATGGTTTAATTCATTTATGATTTGGATGAAAAACCGTTTTGTCAGCAAAACTGCCTTAAACCGTAACATATACGGTTAAAGTCCGGACAAACGCGGGTATTTTGATAGTGACTGTAATTTTCAGTTAAACAATCAAGAAGTTCCAGGAATTTTCACAAGGTAAAATTAAATGCACAGAAACAGTCATTGCCTAAATCATGATATTGTTCAATAAGAAAAATCTTTTGGGCAATTTGATAAAGATCTAAGTAACATCTAAACGCAATGATAATAATATCACATGGATACTACGTTAAGGGTCAAAGAAATTGAAATACATCAGAAAAATGAATGAAACTTTTGTGCTGTTTCGTTGATTACTGCTAAGTATTTCTAAATTTTTAACGAATAGCACAATTAATAATATTTTAAAAACATGAACACTTTATTCAAAATTAATGGATTTTTACATTAGCTACAAATCTTCTTGAGAATCGGGAAAACATATACACTTCTATGTACTCCAAAACAGACATAGATTTTTTTTAATTATAAATCTAAAGTTATATAAAGAAATGTAATGTTTAACGAGATACCTTTAAAGGAAACTTTGCCTTTTTAAATCTTTTGATTAGATTTACTTTAATCTTTTATATTTTCCTCTCCAAAATCCAGTTTTTAGGAGAAACAAAAGTGAACTATAAAAAAAAGTTATAAATCCATTTAGATGAAATAATCGAGATTTGAATTGTTTTCTAAAGTTAAAATATTTTTAAACTCATTATTTTTCTGTCGCATTCTTTTTATTTAAAAACGTCTGTCTCTTATTCAAAGAACTGTTTTTTGTTTAAAAACGAAATACAAAGAAAGCAATTTTAAAGCCATAAAACGTTAGTAATGCAAGAAGCATTGGATTAAAAACTTTTGAATAAAAAGATTTCTATTTTTCTCGAAACGAGAGATTTTATTCTCTATTAGCTTGATGTATGCTACTGTACTGTTATGTCACAAAAAGTAAATTCTGCCTGTTTCAAAAGCATCATTAATATTATTAGGATCAAAATATATTTTTACATTTTTTTCTACGTTTGGTAACGTTTTTATTTTAAACCAAATGTGTAACTACCTTATTTATTTGTGTTAAACAAAGTATCTTAAATTTTTTTAAACTTTACTTTATTCACTATTTTAAAAAAAAATTCTGGTAAAATTAGCATGCTATATGGTAATGACGTTTCTACTGTATGGTAATGATGTTTTCGGTTGATAAAACAAAAATATACGGCTTTTAATATATTTACTGGTAATTTTTCTGATCCTATGGTAACAGTTTACTGAGAATTCTAGTTTTTTAAAATTATAGATCTTATTACTATACATTGAGTAAGAAATACGCAATTGAAAAGTAAACTTAAATAAATAAAAGGTTTTTATGCCTCGTTTTAAGGTAACATGATAAAATTACCGAATTTACAACAGTTGCAAAATTTTATCCCATATTATGAAACTATACTTTATTGTTAATTTTACAAAAATCATTACTAAAGTGTTTTGGTAAAAATTTCCGACTTTTTCTGTGATCCAACAGAGCAGAAATGCGATATATTTTGCCATGTTCTGGTAGTTTTTATCATACTTTTTTCTCAGTGGACGAATATTTTTAGAGCATTTTAGAGTCGGATTTCTGAATTCAATTTAACTTTTCCTTCGATCCAAAAATGTTCTTTTTTACAATCCTGAAACTTTTTGCTGTTTTGAAAAATTGACGATTCTTTCTATATAAAATTCTATTTTTGGAATAAAAAATGTAAAAAAATATATATATATATATAAATATATATATATATATAAAAATAAAAAATTATATATATTGTATATATATATATATATATATATATATATATATTGTATATATATATATATATATATATATATATTGTATATATATATATATATATATATATATATATATATATTGTATATATATATATATATATATATATATTGTATATATATATATATATATATATATATATATATATATATATATATATAAATAAAAAATTATATATATTGTGTATATATATATATTATAAGTTCAAAAAGAAGATAAAACAAAGGAAAATTACAGACAAATAAAAAAAGGGGAAAAAAGAAAATTATTAAAAATAAAAAAAAAAAATAAATAAAAACTGGAAGGGATAAAAAAAAAATATTTTTAAAAAATCTTTTTTTTTATTATTATTATTTTTTATTAATTTTTTTATCCCTTCCAGTTTTTATTATTTTTGTTTTTAATAATTTTCTTTTTTCCACTTTTTTCATTTGTCTGTAATTTTCCTTTGTTTTATCTTCTTTTTAAACTTATTTAATGAGTTCTATTTACTTGCAACGTATGCGCAATAAATGAAACTTATTGTTTTTCTTAATTTTCTTCGTGTTTTTTTGTATTTATTTATTATGCTATATATATATAAATTTAGCAATCGAGTAAAAAAAAAGTGTAAGAGCTTCAGAATTTTCCGTCATTAAATAATTTTGAAGTAGAATATATGAATGAATGCATGGCTTGTCTAGTAAAGTTGGTGGTTTTATAGATAAAATGTAAAATAATAATATTTTAGAAACTTCTCTTTTTAGAAAAAACTATTCTTATCTTACATCTCATATAACCAAGTCAGAAGTTAAATATCAAAGTAAAATATAATATTTTAACAATTATAATCAACAACGAAAAATACTGTATAGGGTAATATTATGAACAGATTCAAAACGATAGATGCCATGTAGAATACTATCACGATTTTTACATACATTGATAAATATCGAATATGATAATATCGCAATTATTATTGACTACTATTAATATCAAATAGGATAATAGCGTGATTATTATCGACAATGAAAAATATCGAATAAGATTCTATCACCATCATTAAAAATAAATATCGAAATATCGATCACAAATTTCGACTACAAAATATTGCGAGTCGTTTCAATTAAAATAATTACAGTGAATACAATTAAATTTAATTTGGACGAAAATTTTTATTCAGTGTTAAAATAGCGTAATTATTAATTAAATTAATAAATTTCCGGATATATCAGAACATCGCTATTTCCTGAATATTACATCTCGATATTTAAATAAAGACTGTACAAGTGCCTAAAAATGAAAAAATATGAAAATTTCTCTAAACCAGCTTATGAAAAATAGCTTGAAATTTAAACACAAAATATAATAATAATCACGTAACTATAAATAAAATCACATCAGCGTTGTTATGCGTTTAATTTATCAAAAAAGCTAATTTTGTCATACTAAAAGAAAACGGAAATAAAATAATTTGACGTCGCAGATAATTAAAGAATAAAAATAAACGTTATTAAGTTATTACTGGAAATATGTTAGCGAAAGCAATTATTAGAAATCATTTCTCAATTTCGTAAAAAAAAATAGAAAAAAAAATTGACTTATCTTGTTATGCATTGCTAAAATTATTCATCGTATTTTTTACAATTAAAGAATTTCGGAGTATATTATTACTGATATTGTTATGTCAACAATTTCTTTTTTTAAAGAGCAATAAAACTGTCATTCGTAGAGAAATTAATTATGATGTCATGCTGTGTCATTATTATTTCTGTTCATCACGCATGATAACAATAAAAAAATTATTCTATTTTATTGGGTTTTATTATTTCGTCCTAAGTGATGGAATGTTTAGGGTTGAGATGAATTCTTGCAATCTTATCATATTCACATTTAATTAAAAACATTTCAAGATTAATCATCTAATACAGTTAATAATATTATTTTTAATACAATACAATTAATAAATTAATACAATTAATTTAATATAAATAATATTAATATTATTGAATTATACATCTAATAATATTATTTTTTAATAAAAGAACTATGAATATATTTCTGTTATTAAAAAAAATTTAAATCTCTATTCGAAAACGAATTTTTCTTTTCTTTTAATGAACGAGTATTAGCATAAATTTTTCGGCATTGTTTATTTTGTCGATATCATTATTATTTTAAATATTTTAGCTTGATATTTACTAATCTGAACTAGATTATAAAAATATACCACTGGTTATAACCTGCATTCAAGGTAGCTAAAATATTGTTAGTTACAAGAGTTGTGGAATTTAATACTTCTTTGAATACCTTTATAAACTTCAAAAATATTTTATACGAAATTCTTCACTTTTTAGATCAGTACTGTTTTCAACAAAAATATGATTTGGAAACAAATCATAAAGTGTGTTTCAAAAATGACAAACGGGTTTGCTATATTCAATTAGTACATATTATTAGTTAAAATTAATAACTTTAATTGTTTATTTTAATTAAAATACTACATTTCCGTGAAAGAAGGTTTGGTATATTTAATTTCAAATATATAATATTTTAGAAAAAATCTATAGAAGTTTGTTGATTGCTCTGGGCATGGATCAGAACAGGCTGGTAAAAACAAGTAATTAGAAAAATGTGTAAAACTAGCGGGAATATATGGAAAAAAATTTGCTTTATATTTAATCAAAATACTACAATATTTTAATATTTAAACACTGAGCTCGCAAGATTGAATGAGTTAGAAGATAAGTAAGTCTATTAAGAGCAGCATCACATTTATTATAAACCCTAAACTAATTGGACATTTACTTTTATCAAATAATAATTTAATTTAAAAAATACATCACAGCTGCTTCAATACTAATATAACAGTTGGCTATTCCCCCTTTACAACCTAAAGACATAATTCATGTTAGAGAAGTTAAGTCACTCGAGATATGCGCGCAAGCAAAAGTTTAACTATTCTAAACTAAAGACATTCAACGCTCCTATACATTATCTACCAATAAGTAATTGGACACCTACGCAAATGACTATATCTGCGGTCCTGAGATACGTCACGCCCTCTGCCGGTATATATCGTGTAAGGAACAACATCGGCATTAGTCCCATGCAAGATGCCTACTGCACTATTTTGGATGATGTGGCAGTTTTACGGGGTGGACCCCTGTTTCTTCCAGGACGACAATGCCAGCTGGCATGTTGCGAGGGTCACTAAGGCTTGGTATGGTGCCAATGGATTTAATTGAATGGACTGACCTGCCCAGAGCCCTGACTTGAACCCTATCGAGAACCTCTGGGATGAGTTGGATCGCAAAATTAAGGGGTATATCACCCTTCCAAAATCGGTGAAGGAACTTACATGGCTTCTCCAAGCCGAGGGGAAGAAAATACCCCTAGCCGTCACACAAGGACTTGTGGAAAGTATGCCTCGGAGGGTTCACGCTGTAATTGCCTCTCGTGGAGGCTCTACCACATATTGATTATGAATAAAATTTGTTTTTCTTTTCGTGTCCAAATACTTATACCAAATAAGTATACCAAATACACGTGTCCAAATACTTATACCAATTAAGTATACCAAATACACGTGTCCAAATACTTATACCAAATAAGTATACCAAATACACGTGTCCAAACTACATATCAGTAGATAGTGTAGCATGTTTAACGTTTAGTTTTAATGTTAACAAGTAAATATGAGAAATGAACTGTAACTACGTATAATGAAATTTATAATAGTAATAAATGAATAATAAAGTAATAAATTAAACAACCGAAACTACACGCATGAGAGCCAAAAAAATCTAGACTAATAAATCTTCCATAGTTGAGCAACAAATTGTTCTTCTTACCTCCTTAACATCAAAAGATTTTGAATTTCATTCTTTCCGAAATGGACAACAAGTCAAACTCGAATTTTATGACATAACTAAGGGAACTGTTAACCGTGATTAAAGTCAAAATATAAATATTTTCCTCATAAAAGCCACTTCTTAGCTCTCAGAATGTAAACAATCCTTCCTTATATAAATTATAGCCTTGACATATAATATATATAAGAAATACTTCCTTATATAGCCTTGTTGTTGTTTTTAATATGCCACTTGCCAATACAAACAATCCTGCTTGGTAAAATCGTGCAAATTTAAAACAGAGCGTGCGATTCTTGTTTTTCACCTACGCCATCTATTGCCAAGAATACGACTTCAACCACACACATAAGTCACAGCCTGTTTTGCAGGGGGGACCCATTCATATACCCAATAATCCACAGATCGCAATTTTGACCTGAACCAGAGAACGATCGATCTCCAATTCAGTACATTCAGACGTATTGGTTTGTTATGGAAACTTGGAGGACTTTGAAACCCGACATATTTAACATACAGCAGTCATCATTTACTACACGGGGAGTCTTCGGTCGTCGGGGATCAAATTCAGAACCCCTTGCACATTGGCCAAACGCCCTATCAACCCGGCTATTCCAACCATAAGTACCCTTTCATAATAAATACACAAAGCAGAACCGTAATGGCTCAGGGTATAGAGCGTTCGCCTTCCAATGAGATGAATCGGGTTTGAATCCCAGTGCTGACTGATCGATACGAATTCCGCATCCGGCTTTCACCGACCGCAGTGCTGACGTAAAGTACCCTCAGTGGTAGACGGATCATGGACTAGAGTTCCCTTGTCGTCAGGCTAACCATGGGAAGTTTTCATGGTTTACCTCTCCATGTAGAGCAAATGCGTGTTAGTTCCATCAAAAAGTTCTCCACGAAGGCAAATTTCTCCCAATACTTGATCCAGAAGTTCTTTTGTCTTCTGGATGGGGTTAAAAATTGCAAGGCTACGGAATTAAACATTAATATTCGTTAACTCAAAAAATTGGGTCGGCTGTTCAACGACGGTTATAAAATAAAATAAAATACACAGAGCAAAGCTTTCTGCATAACAGAACCGATTGAACCTCTTTTATTGCTTCGGAAATCGCTTTATTTATAGGGTAAACATAGACATCAAACCAAAGCAGTTAAGATGCTCCTCCCATGCAGATTAAGATGCTCATTTTAGGCGAAATTTACTGATCTACAGCATTTGTATTTACACTGATTAATACACAACGTTGTTTGAGAGATATCTTGGAAAATACCTTAAAAATGCCTTATTTCAGGTCACGTTTTTTGAGCTAGAAGAAGACTCTTTTCTTCCCAGCGGTAATTGGCGAAAGCAAACTTAACTCATTTTGAAACATTACAAAAGCGGTTTTAAAAAAACACGTTTCCTAGGATTTTTTTCCGAATTGAGCTTGTTTTCGTTCCCTAACTACTGGAAGGAAGTTATTTTCATTTCAGATACATATTTTTTGATACTTTGATATTATATAATATATATAAAGAAAAATATATATTTGTAATATAGAATATCCCATGCACCTTAACATAGATTTCGCTATTTAATTTTAAAACGTAGAAGTTGTTCTTTCACAAGACCCATAAAAAGACAATATTCCAATTGACAGATTATTTTTTTAAGTTAATAGGTTATAATCCTTGGAGATATATTCTTTAAAAAAGTTCCGAAAACTCAATAGAATCTATATAGCGTCATCTTTGAAAACGAATCAAAATGTAAACTTTTTTTCCATTCGGATGACACTTGAATGCATTAAAAAAAGATTTGGATACCAATTCCCTTTCAGAAGTCCTTAGAACGGAAAAAATACCTTCACTATGAGCAGCTGCCATAAGATATTATTAATTAAAAATTATGTTATTGATAGAAATGTATTAGAATAAAATAGAAGCTGATGAAATCAATTTTTAATTCAATTCATATTAAAACTAAATTTCTTTCATAACCATAACTAGGCTTAATATTATGTTTAATAAAAAAAAGTTCCGTTTATATTGTTTGGCTGGTTTCAAACAACTTCCTATTGTGGAAGCCATTTTATAAAATTTTGAAACTTAATATGGGTGTAAACATCCTTCTTAATGGTGGTTTTGTTATAAGATTACGGCCATAAAAGTCCCGAATTCGATTCAAGCCTGGTCTGAAGATAAATTTTGCGAGGATAATATTAATTTGTGTTTAGTGGTGATACATATTTAACAAATAAATATTTACAGGCAGATCATTTTTAAGGTCATGACAACGTTACGGACACATCTTTGTTTTTACGGTTAATGACAGTTTTTGTGATCAGTGATCTAACTTAGCAGTAAATTTTTTTTTACAGAGCACAATTTAAATAATTTTTAAGTTAAAAAGAGCGAAATATTAAACTAGTAAATATTTAAAAATTACCAAATGTACATAAAAAAAGAAAAACTCTGATGGTTCTTCATACTTTTAAAATATGTTAATCTTTCCTAAGCTTACCTTACACTTATTGTTATTTAATTTTTTAAATACTTCTCCACAAGTTAGAGACACAATCACTTACTTTCTAAACTTTTATTTAATTTTTTTTTAAATATTGGGTCACGTTTGAACTACTCAATCGATACTTTGTACAAGAGAATATTTCCTTTGAATACTACCACCCTAACAAAAAAAGATTAAAATTTCATTGAGGTTGAAAAGAAATTTTCATACATAAATAAAAGAAAGTTTTTTAATAATACGCTAGCTTCTCGTAACTTTGTATGTTAAACTTTTGCTTCATAAAATTTGAATGATAATAAGAATAATACCCCGCAGTGCTTCAAAATGCTTTCACAGTCTTAATTATAAGCATCCGTATATCTTTCTGTTTACTAATTACAATTCTTCCAAACCCCTACTCTGTAATTATAGCCCCTTTCATCAGTATTCTTTCTTATTGGGTTTTTTCTTCAGTTACTTTCTCATCAATATTAATTAATTTAGGAAAAAGGACGAAAATAAATCTTTCTGATTGCAACAATTGTGGTAACATCCACAATTAAGCTCCAATTGACGTAATCCCAACCGAAGGTAATTAACTATTATGTCTGCAAATTAACTTATTAATTGAAAAGAATAAGTATATTTAAAAATTCATCCCAAAAATTTAATATTGGGAAGACATTTTGTTTTGCAAGAAATGCCAACATAAATTCCAACTTAGAAACATTTATAAGCACTAAAATATGTCTCTAAACTAGTTTTGGCATTAGTTTATATCTAACATCATCTTTCCATTAATGGTAAACATGAGTTTTACATTAATAAAGGACAATCAACTATTACAAATATATTCCATCAATTTCTTTAATATTTAAAAGAATATTCTACGTGAGAAAATCCATTTATGTGTTTCAAAGGTGAGGAGTTTTATATCCATGATTTTGGAAAACTCCTACCATGAAACTGGAAAGTGAGACAAGAGCCCATGTCAAACTCAAAATTAACTAGACGCTGCATTAAACGTTAAGCAACCTGCTTATTTCATTAAGTATTACCTACCGTAGTAACAATCATTTATGTGGATTAAGATAACTGGTGTGACATATGGAGCTTTATTAAAACTTTAGAAGCATTTCAAAGCTTTTTACTTTATTTATTAGATGATAATTATTTTCTTGAAACTATATAAAACGACATATTTAAATCAAATGCCCAATTTAATACGAGTACATTCTTAATAATGAGTAGATCAAAAATACGCTCGATGGTTGAAAACACTCAAATATTTATTTATTTACTTTCTTAGTAGAAAAAGGTCAAACGTAAAGATTCAAGGGATCTAATTATTCCACAAAATCGACAAGAGTTGTGAAATACTTCAAGAAAAAATTGCAAATGGTCAATGAAACCAAATTTACACAGAGAAATTTCTTTAAACTATCTTATACAAACAGTAAAAAAAAAAAGATTCTACAAAATTTAATGTTTAGAGTTTTTAAATAGCCAAACAACATAAATTTCTCTTGTTATCCGTTATCTCATAAAATCGTTTTTTTTTTTATTTACAAAGCAAAAGCAAAAAAACATTGATACATAGGTAGATCGATCTAAATCAAAGAATTAAAACACTTTTTGATCTGCCGTATATTCATATGCTACATATTTCAAAAGATTTAATAGATTAATTTACATTTTGTAATGCTAATTACAGTCTTTGTCATCCAGAAAACTAAAATGTAAATTAATTCAATTAATAGGACTGTGGGTAAAAAAATTTGGCATGCTAAGAAACAACATCTTTTTTCATCCGTTTACTTGCTGAGTGGTTTGATTGTATACGTTTCCCTAACACAATTATAATTAATATTTTCTTTGCACATAGTTATATATATATATATATATATATATATATATATATATATATATATATATATATATATATATATATATATATATATATATATATATATATATATATATATATATATATATATATATATATATATAAGCACACCTTTTAGCGGATATAATTAAACTTTCTTTGTCATGGTAGCGTTAGTTAAATATATTATTAGTGGCAATTTGTACTATTATTAAAACTTGAAAAAATACGAATTTGCAAAGTTATTATAAAATTAATCGAATTTAAGTTATTTTCTAAACTAAAAACTCAATAAATACTTTTTTATGTTTTCGTGAAACTCACGGGCCCATCATATTGAACCTTTTCCTGAGATAATGATTATAAAAAATTTAGAAGGTTATTATACATCTATTATTTTTCTCTAAATTTAAATAGCAGACTAATGGTATTTTTCACGTTAAAGTGTTTGTTAAACGAAAGTTTTGTTTTTAAAAATAGAGAAATGACGCAAGTTCTTATATTATTAAAATTTGTGGCAACAGTAAAACTTTCTACGTCATATCTTCTAAGTTTTCTATTGATCATCAGTTGTTATGGAAACAATGACGCATGCGCGTCCATCAAATTCTAAGCGATGGCTCATCATATTCGTTTGAATAAACACGATTAGCTAACCCATGTGTAAGTATTGATTCTCATTATTTCCATTTCTAACAACGATCCAGTGTAAATATGAAACATAACTTACTAATGACATTATCAATAGTTCTACAAAAATAATCCTTATAAACAACGTTTATTGCAAAAACCGGTAGATCAGTCTTAAATTTATCTAAAACATAAATACTTATAGTCTATAAATAAAAAAACTAATTTTAGTTTTTTAGAAACATATCTGTCTTCAACATATGATATTAAATTTGAAAATATAGTTATTGATTAGTTTTGACAATAAGTTTAATTATAGACTATTATTTTGTTAATGATAATTTTTTTTATAAAATAATACATATATAAGTACTAAGATTCATTCATAGTTTAAAAACTGAAAATAAAACTTGTTAGAAACGATATTATAAGTTGTTGTTATTTGCTATCTGTGTTGTTTTGAAAATTAATTTGCTTATTCTAGGATACTATTAAATATATTTTGATTTGTCCGCTGAAATATTTGATATTAACTCATAAAAATTGCATTAACGTTATAAATTAAAAATTTTTATAAAAAAATTAATTCATTTAATGATTATATTTCATGATGAATTTAATTACTGATGATCATTTTGCGATTGATAATTTTGAATTTAATAAGTAAGAAAGAAGGGAGTTAAAACAAACAACTTTCATAAATTTCTTGATAAATTTCATTACTGGCAATCATTTTTTTATTGATAGTTTTGTTATTGATAAGTAAAGGGGTGCGAACAATTTTCAGAAATTTCTCAGTAAATTTAGTTACTGACGCTAATTTTTTTATTGATAATTTTGATATTGCTAAATAATGGAGAAAGGAGATAGGGCGAACAATTTTTATAAATTTGTCAAAAAAGTTTACCATTCTTCTTTTTGAACATATCTTAAATTTTTTCATAGAGTTTGTTTGTTTTAGAAAATTTTTCAATATTTTTATATTGAAAATTTTGAAAATTATAATTTTATATTTTGAAGCCACAGTTAAATAATAAATCATGGAAAATATATATTAAACTTTAAAGCGGAAAAAAATGCTGAAGCAGATAATTTTAGAATTTAAACCATGAACTTAATAACTTAAAAGTAGGTTTTCTTTTCTTCGTAGAAAGAAATTTAACAAAGATTATTTTGTCTAACTTTAGTCAGTATATCTATAAATAATGAGTGTTTTATTTGAATCATGTTCAAAATAATACATGATAACATTTAAATCTCACAAAACAACCAAAACACCTGTTATTACTTTAAGAAACAAAGGTACACAAATAAGTAAAAGGAAGTTAAAAAAGTGCATGAAATTTAAGTACCTGATCAGGTAAATCAAACATTAATTTATGTAAATGTTTTACTGTGAACGTTTCCATTACTTGAAATAGATTTTGGTTATACAAGGTATTTATTGACAAATTCTTTTTTATTGTCTTATTTTAAAAATCGTCTGAAATTAAAATAAAATTCTGTAAACGTACAAATTCAATTAAGTAACAACAAGTTATTTATATTTTCATAACCAAAGAAAAATCAACAATATTTATTAAACCAGTTGCATATTTTTCATATTCTACAATCCTCTTGATATAAAATTTAACGTTCCTGGATAAGTGATGCTTTGAAAATTTGCATATTTAATTTTATTAATTTAACACCGGACAATATATTTAATAAATTAATGTTTTTACCTCTGGTTCTTAAATCCATAATTTTTAAACAACAATATTTTATAACAAACTTAAATACAAACTTTTAAATTTTAAACTTTTTTATAAAGATTAAAAATAAAGATTGAACAATTTATATTTGTAAGGGTCATTAAAAATTACCCAATCCGGTTTCGAATTTCCGATCCAGCAGCTTTTAACAACCTGTTCACTTACTTTTACATTTTCTTAAATAAAAAATTTTTATTCTCAATTTTTTTTGGTAACAAATTTTAAAAGAAATAAGCGCTTGCATTATAATTACGAGCAACTACAGTAGAATCTCCTAAAAAGAAAGCGAGTCGTTGAAAGCTGCTGGATTGCAAATTAGCGACTTGTTTTATTAAGGAAGGGCAATCGTTCTTTGCAAACGGTGGATCCTGCTATTCATGGGGTTGGCTGGTTACATTAACTATTTTTTAATTTATAAATTTTTCATCTTTACCATTAAGTACATTAATTAGGACAAATATATAAACTATTTTAAATATTAACTTTATTTGATAATGTTTTTGGAACTCTTTACACAGTAACAGATTTTTACACAGTTTTTGACGATTTAAGTAAATCTTCGATTTCTGTTTTGGAAAAAGAAATTAGTTAAAAATTGAGATGATTTTGGTAAAATATAGTTTTATAATATACGAAAACGTAGTTTTATAATATGTTATAAAATTTAGCAAATGTAAAAAAGTTTGCTAGTTTTATCATGATACCTTAGAGCATGGCATGAAAACCATTTATTCCGTAAAATTTACATTTCCGTATTGTACATTTTACTAAATGTATGATAATTAGAACAAGAATTTTCCATAAACGGTTAACATACGAATAGAAAAATTACTAAATGAAAGGTTTAAATACCGTATATTTCGATTTTATTAACCAGAGTTATGAGTTTTAATTTTGTCCAAAAAAGTCATTGCCATAAAATAAAGTAATTTTACCAGAATTTTCTTCTTCACTGTGTGATTTATTTGTCTACTATAGTTCATTATACCCGCATATTGTTGTTTTGAAATGTGCCAATTTTTTTAGCCGTTAGTGTTTCATTTATTTAATTACTAGACGCTTGGTACATTTATTATTTGTAATTTTTAGGACGAATTTTTTTAGTTATTTCTTATCCTTTTTTTATTTTATAAGATTTGCTCTGTTTGGGAATTTTAAATTATTCGAAATAAACTGTGGTAAGTCAGAAGCCTTGTATGTCAATTCTGCTCTTGCAATTTGGTTTAAATGTGATGATCGTTTACCAGCCGTAGTTCATTTTTAAAAGAATAAAAATCAAATTTAGCTAGTTACAAAAGTTATTATTAAAATTTTATTTTCCTCAATATATAGTTTTATATTGTTGAGTTAAATTTACTTCAGTATGCATAATGTCGTATTATTATTATTTCTTTTTTAACCAATTATTATCCCCGTCATTCCTAAATTTTAAACAAACGAAATGTATTAAAAATTATTTGCAAATGAATTCTTTAAAATTAACAAAATTATGACGTTTTGTGCTTTATGCTCCATTCCTGTTTTTTCTTTCTCAAAATTTAGTAATCGTTTTATTGATTACTTTAAAACTATGAAATAGACTTATAGAATTCTAAACTATGTTTTATTATCCAATAGAGTATGATCGAATCCGTATTCCAGTTGAAATGGTCACAAGGAATTCAGCAGAAGGAATTTCTTTCGTTCCATGTATGTATATCATATAATTTTATCACTTTATGCACTTTAATATTACTTATAAACACATCTCAATCAACTTTTAGGTTTAGCAATTTTAGTTCTTTTGATTGAAACATTTGAATATTTTTAGCACATTTTTCTTCAATTATTTAACAACAGTGTTTGTTCGTAGATAAAACCACTGTTTTGTATACCATATACTTTATTTTAATTATTTTTGACTCTTCAACTTTACAATGCACTGAACTTCTTTTTTTTCGTCAAAAACTTTTTTTTAATAAAATAGCGCACTTTTTTTTTTATAAATTGTATTATAATTGTATTTGGTGTCTTCGAAAAATTTAATGTTCTGTTAGCATGGTTTCTTAGGTTACCTTATATTCAGAAGTTTCATCATCAGAAGTTTCATTATCAGAAATTTCAGTATCGGCATACAATATTAGCTGTTATATGAAAATAAACCACCAATACTTAATGCCTAGCTTTCAGGGTCACAAACATTGTATGTCAAAAATTTCTTTGAAATGTTAATAAAGAAATCATTTATATAATTTAAGATAATTACAGTGCAATTTTAAAATGTAGTTGGCATGCAACTTGAGCTTTAGTCAAAAAGGTTGAATTGTCCATATATATTCAGAAACAATGATCATGATTATGTATTATTTTCATAAAAAGCATTATTAATTGACAGAAACCTTAGTTTTCGACTAAACTGTTTTAAAACTGTAGCTACTTGATTTTAATATATATGTTACCGGCAAAGTATGAAATCCAGCATTATATATAATGCCTAAAACTAGTCGGCAAAGTATGAAATGATTTATATTTCACAAATGTCCTAGGCATTATATATAATGCCGGATGCTATTTAGGCAAAGCATGAAATAAACGTCCTGATGAAGGTTATTCTGTAAATGATGTGCATGTTACTGTGAATGACCGAAATCGGTGGTTGTTGACTTTCACCGGTGAATGTTGACAATCACATAGTCGCTTTGGTGAATGTCTGAAATATTTATTACATCCGATTTGATATTAATTTATTCGTGAATATAATTACATTTATTCGATATTTTAATACTTACTGACTATAGATTAGATGAAACATCAGTGTTTGGAGTATCGGGCAAATGTATACCGGGCAATGGCACTTGACTTTAATGTAATGTAATGTAGTTATATCCACGAATAAATTAATATCAAATCGGATGTAATAAATATTTCGGACATTCACCAAAGCGACTATGTGATTGTCAACATTCACCGGTGAAAGTCAACAACCACCGATTTCGGTCATTCACAGTAACATGCACATCATTTACAGAATAACCTCATCAGGATGTTTATTTCATACTTTGCCTAAGTAGCATCCGGCATTATATATAATGCCCAGGCAAAGTATGTAATACTTCTCATATTTCATGGTTTGCCTAAAAACGTCAGGCATTAAATATAATGCCGGCATTTCATACTTTGCCGGTAACATATATAAAAAATTTTATTTTCAATGAAAAATTTCTATTCTAAGATTTAAAATTTTGTAAAATGCCCAAACTGTTTCCGTGCGTCAATTTTCAACCCAAAAATTTAACGAATTTAATTGAAACACATTTTTATGAAATAAATAAAGAGATTAAAGAGTTTCAGAATCGTTTTTTATCAGCCAAAGGTAAATTTTTATTCTTTAATAAAAACATTTTAAAAAAACTCAGGTTTAGGAATGACTAAATGGTGCGTAGAGAATTCCTACAAGCTTATCACTTTATTTACAAGATCAGATTACAAATTACGTTGTCCAAAGAAAAGAAACTTAATTGTGGTTTAAATATATGTTAAAAGAACTATGCTGCACGTAAACTTCATTGAATATAAAATCTAGTTTCTATTTCAAAAAATGTTACGCTCTCGAAAACATACACTGTTATACTTTTCATTCTAAAGTTCCGGTAAAATAACTCCCAGCAATCTGTTTACCCAATTAACACTGTAAAGTTAACGGTAAAGAATTTTTTTTTTTTTTTTTTTTTTTTTTTTGCTTTTACGGTTTAGTAACCGTTTACAACTAACATGGTTAAGAAACAATGAATACAAAACTACATGGTTCTGTAGCAAGTTACGACTAGCATGGTTTCAGAACCGTAAAAAAGAAAATTAACTGGACATTATATAGTTTAGCAGATTTATAGTGCTGCCATATATGCGTGAATGAAAGTATTGTAATCTAAAAGTCCAGGGTTAGAAATTGGGAGTGCAGATTACGGGAAACTTTTCAATGCTGGTGGTGTCAATGCTAGGACTGGAAACCCTTTTCAGTTAGCCATGAGATTGACAGATTAGCCCTTTCACTATAATCTGAACCCATCTGCAAGATGGTAACACAGAGATGCAAATAAAAATAGCAAACAAGTTATAACTAGGGAGAAAAGGCTGACCAATAGGGTGGGATAAAACTTAAACAAAATCAAACAAAGGAAGAGAGATAAGTAACAGGTGTGGTGGGTTAAGTGGAGAAGAACCTCATATGTTAATAAATTAAGAAATTTAAAAATATAGATTTCAAAATTAAAACAAAGTAACTCAAGTAGGCATCCATTTGATTTGTACAACTTCAATATCTGGGTTTTCACCATATCCCCTACACACCTATCTCTTTTTTTTTGTTTGGTTTTAATTTCAGTTTGCTTATTTGCTTATCAATAATCCACTGTTTCATTCTGTGCTTCGACACTAAAGAAGATTCATCATACACTGAGAAAAAAGTTTGTCCAAAACTGCCAGTATACGGTAAAGTACGGTATACGGCTCTGGGAGAACACCGAAAATCTCGGTAATTTTTACCGAAGCACCTTGGCAATGATTTTGGTAAAATTAATAATAAAACATAATTTTATAAGATACAATAAAAATTTGTGAACGTGGTAAAGTTAGGTAATTTTGTCATGATACTATAGAGCATGGCATAAGAACCAGTTTTTCGGGTAAATTTACTTTTCAGTTTTGTATTTTGTACCAAAAATGTGATAAAAAGGGCTATAATTTTGCAAAACTAGAATTTCCTGTAAACCGTTACCATAGGAACAGAAAATTAATAAATGAATGGTTTAAAAACCATATAATTTGACTTTTAATACCAAAATGATGAGTTTATTTTACCAGAAATGTCAATGCCATAATGGATGGTAATTTTAAAAGATTTTTTCTTCTTTTGGTATAGAGTAGTTGTTAATGTTGTATTGTTTGTTTTCTTCTTAAATTGCTTAGCTTCATTCGTGTATTTGACAAAATTGTACTTTTTTTTTACTCAAGTAGATAAATTATACTCTTTTTATGCCATTATTACCATTTTATTGAAGGATGAAAAGCATAAAACATGAATGACTCAAAATTTATCGATATTTGTAGAAAAATAAACTAGATAAAATATCAAAAAGATGCAGAAAGCATATTTATCTCAGAAATACATGAATAAGTTTTAGAATATTAACAAAAATTGTATGCGCCATTGCTGTAATTTTTATTTCGTTTTATTTACACTATATTATTATAGTAACTTATTAATATCATCATTATTTTACTGTTCGTGTTGAATAATTTATAAAAAATTGTAAATTAAAGTAAATTCTAATATCTGGGTCATATTTACATAAAACTAGATCCACTTCCATAGTAACAAATACATACAAATATAAATTACTAGGGACTGTTGCAATTACGTTAGTTGTATAAATTTATTGAGAAACGCTGTTTTGCTTGAAAATAATTCTATGCAATTAAAACTAAAATACATAATTAATTAGTAAAAGTAAAACTTAAGTAGCGATTCCTAATGTAATGACTTGGAAACCTGATTTTCTTTAAGACACATATTTTTAAATTATAACTTATACATCCTGTAGGTTAAATTTAGATTTTTCTTAATTACGGATGCGCTGCCAAACAGGAATCAATAAAATTAAGCAAAATCGAAATTAGCCAAAATCGAGAAAAAAAAACACTATTTGCCTATTTACTGAACTTACTTGCCTATTTACTGAACTTACATAATTACAGGCAAACATTTTTCAAAAATTACGGATCAAATTTTTTAACAGTAAATTCCATTCCATTTTTACCGGATCATATTACGGAACAAAAATCTAATATACCGTAATTTTTACAGTAATAATTACCATAAAATCTCTGAATAACTATAATTAAATAAATATCACTGTTAAAATTACTGTATAATATTTTAGCGTAAAAATGGATTTAACGCTAAAATGCATTTTACGGGTGAGGCACCCATATTGCTACTTACACCCAAAGTTTATACCGTAATTTGATCTAGAATTTTTTACATTGTAAAAATATTAATAAATTCTTCCTCTTTTATGCACCATTTCACGACTTAAAATACAAAATTCGTTCGTTTTTTGTCTGAATTAAAAAAAATCTCAATTTCTTAAAAAATGAATTAATGGTAACTCTGCTTTCAGTCTAGTTTAATTTAAATTAGCGTTTTTAGATTTTTGGGTCACAAATGCCTTAGTGGAAAATTTCCACGTCAGTTTCTTCAAATTTCGCTCAAATAAATTCTTTATGGCTAACAATAGTTAACTTAATTACTTTTATAGTTTTTTTTTTTTTGTTCTACAATTCTCATTCATTTTAAAGACTTAACTTACTTCCATATTCCCTAGCTTTTGCTTGCAAACTACTACTACTGTCTCAAGCATTGGTCTTTCAAAAACATTTTTTAAATCGTTTTTCAAAAACGAACATTTTAGTGCATAGTTTTAATCAGTGCATCATATTTTAAAGATTTATAAACACAAAAAATGTTTTATGCAAGAAAACTTATTCCTTAAACGAAACTTTTATACATTAAACACTCATTACCAATGAAGGAAAAAAAATAATAACAAGTATAAGGCAGAAACGTATTTTCTTGAACAAAAAGCTATGTTTAATTAATTAAAAATGGTAAATTTATGTCAACAATCAACTCTCGGACAATTTCTCAAAAATTCAGATAGCTCCTTTTAACCAACAGGACACAAATTAAAAGTAATTATTATTACAGTTTTATAACTTTACCTCATTTAGTATATTATATCAGATTTGGTTTTTATATTTATTTCCCAAGCATTTTTTACTAATAAAAACAATAATATGTGACAGCACGATTTAAACTTTCTGTCTGCTTTTATTTAAATTAGCGTTTCTAGATTTTTGCTTCATGAAATTGCAAAACATTGTACAGAGTAGAAAAATTATTTATTCCATTTATAAAGAGTGTTTATAAAGGCGTAGTTAGAAATGTTAACATATCCTTGAATGTATTTTGATCATTAGTTAGTTAAAATAATTGTACGCACATTTCATAAATACAACGCTCTAATAATAAATGGAAAATGCTCTAATTTTGTAACCGCATACTAAAATAATTTTAACTTTAAGCATTCAATCACTGCAAAATATGTTTGAGAAATATTTTTTTTTTACGAGGGTTGCTATTTATATTTCTGGCCTAATAATGAAAAAACAAATATGTAGGATCGAAATTGGTTTTATTGTTTATCAAAATATTCTCCATGATGATCAATATACTTTTGCATGCGTTTGAACCAATTTTCAAAGCACTTTTTCCAGTCCGATTGAGGTAACTCCAAAACATGCGTTTTGAATGCATCAACCACTTCTTCGGGGGTCGAAAATCGTTGTCCACGTAATTTATTTTTGATGTGTGGGAATAAGAAGAAGTCATTGGGTGCCAAATCAGGGCTGTACGGCGGATGACCCATCAGTTCGATCTTTCGCTCCGTCAGAAATGCCTTTGTTTGAGTCGATGTGTGAGAGCTCGCATTGTCATGATAAAGAATGATTCGCCTGTTCTTCTGCTTTTTTCGAATTTCTCCGATGACTTCTGGCAAACAAATGGTCGTGCACCATTCAGAATTGACCGTCCTGCGTTGCTCTAACGCCACTGTTGCCACATGACCGTTAATGCCGAAGAAACAGGCAATCATTTGTTTCGATGTGCTTCTTCCTCGAACAACTTTTGTTGGTTTTGCCTCGTCTTGGAAGACCCATACAGTTGATTGCCGTTTTGTTTCCGGCTCATATGCATAGATCCATGATTCGTCACCTGCGTAGATGTTATACACAGCCTTTGATGTACCTTGAACGTATTTTTCCAACATTTCCTTGCACCAATCGACACGAGCCTTTTTTTGAGCGTTTGTCAGATTATGCGGGATCCAACGCGAACAAATTTTTTTTTACGCTCAAATGTTCATGCAATATTTTATTGATGCTAGTGATACTAATGTCCAAAGACGCCTCTATCTCACGGTATGTCACATGACGATCTTGCTTTATCAGTTCACGCACAGCATCGATCTTTTCTGGCACAACAATGGATTTTGGACGACCTGCAAGGGATTCGTCCTGGATCGAACATCGACCACGATTAAATTCGTTATACCAATTTTTTACAGTGCTGTAGGATGGCGCTTTATCGCTGAATAAAGAATTAAGTTCATCGAAGCACTCTTGTCTTGACAATCCACGTCGAAAGTTATGAAAAATAATGGCACGAAAATGTTCACGATTCAATTCCATTTGTTGAAAGAGAAGAACTTTTCAATTTACTGTCAACAACACAAATGAAGCTATAATGGTAAATCGTCTGCTGAATTTATGTTTAAAAATATCAAACTTTCGAATAAAATCGTCTGCGGTCGCCTAGCAACACTTACTGTTGCCAAGGCCAGAAATATAAATAGCAACCCTCGTAATATCATAATTTAAAGAATCTTCAAAAATTTTATTGATAAATCAGTAATGCCCTCAATTTATTGTAGAAGATTTTTTTTTTTTAAATCATAAAATTAAGAATTTTCTTTTTCTAATGGTTGTCACGTAACTATTAACTTCTTTGCCATGGAAGATGCCAGAATTGTAACTCATTTGACGTTACTCATTGGATACCTAAGTAATTAAGATACTGAGTCACGAAGACTGGCAATATTACGCACGCCACACAACCACACATAACCCGATCATAAGGTAGGACACAAAATATGCATACCAAAGTGATAATCAAATTTTTTTATTCTTTTCTTAAAATAATATAAGTTTCATTTTTTTGCATTCTACTTGGAGAAAAAAAATCCAGATAAAATTACCGTACTTTATGGTAGTGACATTTCTGATACAAAAAAAAAATGTTTATTAAAACCTAACTATACGGTATTTAAACCATTAAATTGGTAATTTTACGGTTCATTTGATCACGCTTTACCAGAAATTCTGGTTTTCAAAATTAAAAGCTCTTGTTACCACATATTTGGTAAAAAATACAAAACTGAAAAATAAATTTAACCGAATAAATGGTTTTTAAGTCATGCTCTTAGGTGTGCTAAAATTACCAAATTTGATCACATTTACCAAATTTCATCATTTATAGAATCCTATTTTATTGTTTAATTTACCAAAACCATTACCAAAGCTGATAGGTAAAAATTATTTAGCATTTTGATAAGAGCATAATAGAGAAAGAAACATTTTAAATTTTAACATATTCTGGTAGTTTTAATTATACTTTTTGTCTCAGTCTAGGAATTTACAATAAGGAAATAAACTATTCAGATATAAATATTTTAAAGAGTTTGAAATATTTATGCTTTATTATCAACTGCAAGTTATTTAAAAACTAGGCAAATTTAAACCCATTTAAACATAAAAAGTGCATTCTTCTAAAGCCCCTTTAAATTAATTAATTTTCTCCATAAATGAGTTTAAGAATGTTATTGCATCTCTTACTTTTTAAATTTTTTCTCTACATTACTTTCTAAAGCTTTGCTTTTAAAATTGGTTTTAAAAAAATGTATTCTGAGCGTCTGTATCCATAACTATTTTTTAAAAGCTTACAAAAAAAAGTTCATAAAAATAATCTGACACCTAACAATATTAAAGAATTAAGAAAAATCACTTTTTCAGTGTTATTTTAAAAGCATTTTCAAAATAAAACTATGCTTTAATCAGGTAACGTCGAAAGATTTAATATCAATTTTTTTAGTTTTATTATTTAAAAAAAAACGCGATTTAAAACAAAGTGAAAACAATTTATTGAGTTTCCTGATTTTATTTCTACTATTATTCGATTTATATTCAGAATAAGAATAATTTTTTCAAATATTTAAATTAATTCGCAAGATACTAGATAATTGTTTAAATGTTTGATTATATCAAATACTATTTTTGTTAACATAATAAATTTAATTAATGCAATCATTGCTTATTATTAATTCGAAAACATTTAATAGATATATGCTAAAATGCTCTGCATTTTTGGCCTATAATGAAGAAAAAAAAAATTGTAAGCGAAGTCATCGCTCACGCTTAAATTCATGTTGAATTAAGAAAAAAAAGCGGGATTAGATGTAGCCAGATACAAATCTTAACATTTATATGGAGATTTTTAAAAATGTAGAAAACTTAAACTCAAGAAAAGTAAAAACAGTTTCCAATTGAACTGTTACTATGATATAAGGTTATAGTTAAATGCCATTAACAAGTAAAATTACTTATCATTTATTTCAGCTTATTTTGGTTCTCATTCCTTATTCCAAATTTTAAAGATTGTTCAAATTTAAAGTACGATTGATTAATTTCAAAATCCAGTTGATCGTTCATCTCGCTACGATTAAGAAATTTACAAAATATTCTTTCATAAAATTACACTTTCAGAAATAAAACTCTCACTTTTGACGATTCAACAATCCATGAGCTAAATTTCGATCAGGTGATTTGGGACGAAATATGAACTCTCAAATATATGACGAAGATATTTCTCAACTTGAAAAATCATCGTAGTGTATTGCGTGAGATATTCTTAACTAGAATGCCGTAACTAGGAGTAAGACTAAACGATCGAAAATAAAGTGACGAAACGAGCCGACTGGAACGTTTGGTGGTCACGCTGCTGGTCGCGTACCAGGAAGATCCTGGGTTCGAATCCCGCAGCGGATATGGGTGTACTTTATCTCCCTGTCATCTCTGTTTTTCTTGTGTTGTTAAGGTTTCTTGTGTTGTTAAGGTGTTTCTTGTGTTGTAAGATATATGTTGCCCATAATAAAGAGATTATTGGAAAAGTTCGGCATTACGAGTTTTTTCTTTCTTTTTTGGAAAAATGGAATAACAAAATATTCCTTTACTATCGATAAAATTCGTTTTCTCGGAGAAGTAAAGATAGTTATTTCGTCACTTTTACGAAATGTTCGCTCAGAGCATATACCACGAAACAGTTTCGTTAAAACTGAAGAATGTTTCGTGAAATTCGAGTATTAGTGTTTTTTACAGTGTATGAGGATTATATATTTTATTCAAAAGAAATGTTCCTTGTTTTTCTAAAGGTTATTGCCATTTTAAAAAAGAACAAAATAAATAATATTGAATGAGAAGTAATCAGGGAGGTTGGTGAATGGAGACTGCATAGAGTGCAGACTCTAAATGCTTTTTGTGTTGTTGTTTGTGTTGTAACTTTTTGTGTTGTTCTCCATAAGACCTAACGAGTTCATATATATTTATTTAGCCGATTGAATGTTATTCCACTTAATCATTTTAATTAGTTATTAAGATAGATGTTGGTATTAAACTGTCATTTGATATAAAATCTCGTGATGTTCTTTTTTTTTTTCATTTGCTATTCGTGTTAGATACTAAGCAAAGTTTCAGAAAGAGTATTAAGATGATAATATTTTGTTACGGTACTCTAACAAATTGCTAATTAAAAAAACCTGATAGATTTTATCAGATAGATTTTATCAAACAAATGAGAGATATTTCGGTTACCTGAGATCACGTGGTTCATAATGGTAAACATAGATGGTAATAATAAATTTAAAGAAGTTCATTAAGAGACAACACATAAAAGTCCACTAAGAAAAAAAAGTATAATCAAAAATATCTGATTATGGTAGAACTTACCATGTTTCTTGCTTTATGGGAGCACCAAGAAGCTCGGTAATTTCTACCGAAGTGTTTTGCTATGATTTAGGGAAAATTAACAATGAAATATTGTTTTATAACGCATGGTAAAATTCGGCAAATGTGATGAAATGTGGTAATTTTATCATGATGCTTTAGAGCATGGCATAAACATAGTTTGTTCAGTTAAATTTATTATTCAATTTTTTACTAAAAGTGTGGTAATAAGAATTGTAATTTTGAACTAAAATTACCGCTAAATCGTTACCATATGAATGAAAAAAATGCCAAATGAATGATTAAAAAGCAATACATTTTTGTTTTATTACCCAGAATTATATTTTTTTTGCCGGAAATACCATTACCATAGAGCAAAGTAATTTTACCAAAGTTTTTTCTCTCTCTAATACTTTAGTGGAATGATTTCTAAATTAATAATTTTAAACAGCTAATAAGATAGTGTTGATATAAAACTGTCAGTTGATATTAAGACTCTAAATGCACTTTATTTCGTTACGTATATGGGCGAATCTCAGAAATCATTAACCTATATGTCTTCAAACTTTTCTTTTAAATATATAACATAATAAGCGAAAATTAATTCTAATAAAATTACAGGAATAACTATGCATTACTAACTCTAAGATACCTACAGTTTTGATCGCGAGTAACTTGCTTTTGGCTTTCATTTCTTACTTCAATCCTACATTTGACAACTTTTCATGGTTGTCGCTTTGAGTATTTAACATATTTTTTTTTTTCAATATGTATTCTGTTTAAAAAAAATCTGAAAATCACTAAAAACATAATTTAGTACCTCAGCTGTACTATCATATTTTCTTGAATAATATTTTTCGTGAATACTGACGTTTGCAAACACTTAAAGTTTGTCACTAAATTTTGGCACGTCCAAACCCCGTAACCAGCGAAAATTGAAAAAAAAAAGGTATACAATCCAATTCTGCGATTTTTAAGTTAGTGATATTCCAAAAGCTTATTTAAAGTAGAACAAACTTGTATCATTATTATAGATAAATATTTTTATTTGCAGTAATTATAAATTAATCGAATTTATCACAAACTGTCATTCGGTGAGGTAACAGTAACGATGTCAAGACCGTAACCAGACGCAGATCTAAAAAGTAAATGTTAAAATCAATCCAAATTTTGATCACACGTTTGTCATTGCCTAATTTATTTTCTGTGATGAGTGCATTGCATTGCGTTGTATCTGAGTAAAGTTTTCAAACTATTCCCTAGGTTGTCCAGACCGTAACCCTGTCAAACCGTAACCTCAGGATTAATTAATTGAATTTAACATATCAGAAATTAGTTTTTTCCCTATGTTTTACTAATTGAAGATATTTTTTGACTGAAAATAATTAAAGTAAGCCTTTTTATACATATAAAAAATTAACTTAATATTCAAATTTTTCAATTCATTTATGATACTAATAATTTTTGATCAAAAATAAAGGGTAAATACGGAAAATTCAAAAATTTTAATTTTTTGTTTATACTTGTAAGGGCATTAAAATTTTCGATGTTCACGATTATTTTCTGATATTTCATACATTTTCAAACAATTCTGGAAGTGTAAAAATAGTGTGCCTATTATTCTTTTTAATTTTTTTTTTACTATCAAAAGTTAAAGGTTCTAGAGATTTGCCCATATACGTATGTTAGATACTATGCAAAATTCCAGAAAAAGTATTAACATTTTAAAATTTCATTGCAGCGCTATAACAGTTAGTTAAATGTAAAATAACTCTGATAGATTTTATCATATCAACTATCCATATAATTTTTTTCATTATTATTATAATTACTATTTTCATGGAAATAAATGAATGTGTAATCAAATATTTTAGTTTCATAATTTAGGAAAAACGTAAAGTGGGAAAGGAATTAAAATCCGAATTCACACCAGAATAATCTGTGAAAATTGTAAACCTGAGACAAACCCGATTTCTAATCTTTAAAAAAATTGTTAACACTTTTACAAAAATTTCCTGCGAAACAACTAAATGTAGAGCGACTCAAGTAATAAATTTATTGTAATGCTGAATTTCTAAATTTCAAAAAATTGAAAAACATCAATAACCACAAAGCGTAAAAATGCGATTATCTTTTAAATTCTCAAAACTGTCATTAGTTGAAAAATTATCAAAAAAAATTCTCTAAATTTGAAATATTCTTTATAAATGTTATTCTAAAAAAAAATCTAATCAACCCATTTTAGTTGATCCAGTTTAAATATTTAGGTTTATTTTACAATTTAATATATAAAGTAATATATTAAAGTGATCAATAATTCAATCATGAAAGTCTTGGGGTTTATCGTTATTGAAAAACGTTTAAATAGTTAAAAAGAAAACAATTATGTCTTCTCATAATTGACAAGCATTGTCAGCTAAATCAAAAAATCAATAAACAGAAGTATTCCATAGGTTTGAGGGAAAAAAAAGGAAAAATTCGATTAACTGATTAAGTATACAAAATAGATAGTAAAAAAAAAACCTTCCGCATGCTATAGTAATTGTTTAAAAAAAAGTTTATTTCTTGTGTAAGCTGAAATTCAAGGCGTGTCTCTATAACGGTGTTACTATGACAATGGAAGTCACGTGATCCGCCTTTGTCAATATATCAAGTTGCAAGAATGTTTACCCATCTTATGGGTCTTATTTTTCTCAGATACCAACCATCATTATTATTTTTTATGCTCACGTCTATAGTGTCCTCTTCTTCTAAGAGATAATTGAAACCGATGTCGGTCGTAAATGTATGCAAAAGGTAAGTATTTTCACGTTTGGGTATAGTTGTATGATAAATTAATCCTATAAAAATTATATTCCAAGCATAACAATTCCGAAAAATTAGATTATTATTCCAATTTTAGGCATCAAAAATGTAACTTTAATAAATAAAAGCGGAGGATAATTTTAAATGAATATTATGCTTTTTACGAGGAAAATGTAATTTAACAAAATTTTGAAACAGAACTTTAAATAAATGCATATAATTTAATTGTTTTATTCGAGACTGGTTAAGTTAAAAAAATATTTAAAAAGGTAAATTTTTTTGTGTATTTCATTGTATTAATTAATCAATTTAATATTTCATGCTAAAGCCGTAAATAGAGTATTTTTAAAACTTTGAATACGCATTTTACCATATAAAAAAAACAATAAAAAAACTATAACTAAGTTAGTAATCAAACTGTTAAGTGAGAAAAACCGTTTATTAACTGTTCACCTAATACGGTTAAACAACTCGAATATTTCGTCACCAACTAAGCCCACCTAATGAAGCCTCTCACTTCCTTGCAACTGCGTACATATTATAGCCGAGAAAGCTAATCTATCAGACTCATGACCAATGGAACTGAGGCTCGAGTCCCAGCGTTGACACCATAGCATTTCTTTAATTATCTTTAACACATTAAAAGTTTCAAGTGTCCTTCCCTCTCCAAAGAGTATTTCCTTGCGAAAAACCTACCACCTATGTCTAGTTAATTTTTTTACGGTTTTAAAACCATGCTAATTGTAAAGGTTTAACAAACCGTACAGTTTTGTATTCATGGTTTTATAGCCATACTAGTTGTAAATGGTCTCAAAACCGTAAAGGTAAAAAATGTTCTTTACCGTAAACCTTATGATTAATCAAATGGACAGACTGCTGCCAGTTATTTTACCATAATTTTAGGATGAAAATTACATGAACAGTGTAGCGTTTGGAATGAACAGTGTAGCATAAAGTTAATAAAAATAACTGCATGGTTATTAAATAAGAAAGTTAAAAACGATAACTGCATTGCGAAATATAACTACCACTACTACTAAATTGTGATGGCATGTCTTCGGATCATCCTCAGGGATGTTTCCCAGACCGTCGCCAATAGCCCATTGTGCAGCTCTAGTGCGACGTAAATTAACTACAACAACAACAACAACCACTACTACTAAATTCGTGAAGAACATAATTTATTAAAATTTTGAAACAATCCTAAAATCTATGCTCATAATTTGATTGTTTTATTGGAGATAAAAGACTAGTCTTGTCATATAAATGTAAGAAAAAGTAAGCTTTTCCATATGTTCCCTCACTGGTTAGAAGCTGTTTTTCGTATTTTTTTAACATACTTTTGATGCGGAACATCACTAAAGGTACAAGAAAGTTAAAGTTTATATTTTATTTTCATCAACTTAGAAAAAAAAAAGGGGGGGGAACAGTAAGGGAACACTTGTTCCTTCACTGGTTTTTCAGCGTTTGGTGATCCAGTGAATAAACACCCCTTATCTCCGTACTTTATTATGCTATGATGCTTAAAAAAAATAAAACGTAACTTCAATAACTATATTTTGAAATCTCTTTTTCACAGTGAGAAAAATAAAACTATTACATGCAATTAATTTCACTTCAAACATATAAATACAAACACTCACCTTATAATTTTTTCAAAGAAACAAGGTGTTGCGGAGATAATGACATATTCAAAAAATTTTCCACAGCTATTTGACCAGGTAATCCAAAACATTGCTAGATGACTTCCTATTGTTTAGCAGTAAGCTATTGTTACCAATCAATCTAAAGAAAAAATTTCAAATTCTTATTTTTAATCAATGTATATGAAATGTTCCTTCACTGGGTAGTGTTCCTTCACTGGTTGGTTTACCCTACATAAATGGAAGTTTTATTTTTGAGAATACTGAAAGTCATTCAAGCACCATTTATTTTTTAAAATATTTTTTTATAATAAAGCTAATAATAATTTGATATTATTTTCAACTTTAATACGGTTGCTTTCATTAAATGATTGAATTTTCTTTTTATAGCTGATTCGTCTAATACTGGAATAGGAATTTGCGGATGGATTCTGACTATTTTGTCGATGATAATTGCTGTTGCTACTTTTCCTCTGTCCGTCTTTTTCACCATTAAAGTAAGAAAATTTGCAATAATAAATAAATTTAGTAATGAAGCATTTATCGACACTGTGTCATTAAATAAATATAGAATCCAAAAAACTAACCAATTACTTCTTAATGATCTTATATATCGATTATATATCTCGATATATAGTTTTCTTAAAGATTTGGCAATTTATATTTTATTTTGATTTGGTTATTCCAACTGTAACTTTATCTTTATTTTTCTTATATGTGGGCGTATCATTATTAAGTCTTACTCTGTGTACTTTTAAATTGTGTTTGTTTGTCATTAATTTTTCATTGCATTTACACTTCAATTTTTCGAATTGCTTTTTCTTATTTGTTTATTCATTATGGGGCCTCGGGGAACTGTCAGTTTTCGGTATTACCACTGACGGCAGAAAGACTCCCATATGTTGGAGGGTAGCGTGTCCCCTGATGAAGTGCTATCTTACTGAACCATACATTTTTCTCGTTTTCTGCTAGAATTGTATTTCTGACTTTCTAAATTAAAATAAGACAAATTTTGTTTTAGCTGCTTTTAGCGCTTTTCCATTTTGATTTATTATTATTTTTAAACATTATTTACTTATTTTGTCTTTTTCTGAATTTGTGCAAATCAGTTTCATTCTTTGATTAGATAACAAATTACATTTTAAATGAAATAATATAATTTTTTTTTTCTCTGCGTAACCTTAAGACAATCAAAAAATAGTAAAATAGCATTTTTTCATAAATTTCACACTAACAAATAAGGACATTTATCTATTTATATTTTACCAGGCATCTAACAATCAGATGTATGTTAAAAATCCAAGTAAGCTTATACTGAGACCCTTTTATGTGAACAAAAACCTAACTATGAATTTCAAAACATATCCAATTTTCTATAAATCTAAAATTACGTTTTTATAAATGAAATAACTAAAAAAAGAATCTGCAAAAAAATAGTCTTGACGGATTCGTCTAAACTAAAAAGTAAACTTACTTAAATTTGAAAAATTTGCATAGAACTATTTGCTGTGTACTAGATCTGTCTGTAATAGAAAATTCCAAGGCAATTTGAATTACTTTTTTCCGATTTTATCTAACGCCAAAATAAATTAAAATTCTTAAACTAGCTAGATAATAATTTTTTTTTAACTAAAATTTACATGGTCATTGCTTATGTAATAATGCATTAAAGTATGCATGTCATATCCTTATGACATGCATACTTTAATGCATTATGTACGAAATTTCTTTTTTTAATTTAAGTTATAAAAATAAGAAATTATATATCCATTTTATTCATTAAACATAATTTTATAAGTTTTGATATTTTTTAGTCTCAAAATTGACCCTTCATAGGAGCAAAAATAGTGAATTTTCGAAATGTTCAAACATTTTTTTAATAATTTTGAAACTTAAAGCAAACTAAAATAAATAAATTACTTAATTTAAATGAAATCAACAATCTTACTTTTTATGTAGCATGAAACCTACATTTTTTTTCTCATTTGATAAATCTTTTTTTTTATTGTATTAGATAAATTAGTAAGATTAATTACACCAAACGAAATTGTTGTTAAAATAGTGTACTAGTTAATAGAACTATGAGTAAAATACAATTTTTTATTTGATTTTATCTTGCTTAAAAGCTTAATATGGCTAATTAAATGCTATTTAATCCTTAAAATACTTATTATAGAGCCATGATTTGTAATTTTTTCCTTGGGCACAATCTTTAACAGAAAATATTGAACAACAATACAATTCATAATTATTTAATCAATAGTAAATATATAATGACAAAAAATGATATAGTGTATCATTTCGGTATTTCTCTTATAATTCCAGCACCATTTGAGATAAGATCTTAATATTTGGACAGTGGATAAAAAGGGCAATTGCAGACCCCACCCCTAAAACAACGTATGAAATCATTTATATTTCACACATTGCCTAGGCATTCTATAGAATGCCAAATGCTATTTAGGCAAAGTATGAAATACATCTCCGATTCTCAGATACTGACCGAAATCTGGAGAATGTCGACTTTCACCGGTGAATGTTGACAATCACATAGTTACACATATTTATTACATCCGATTTGATATTAATTTATTCGTTGATATAATTACATTTATTCGATATTTTAATACTTACTGACGATAGATTACATTTATTCGATAGTTTAATACTTACTGACGATAGATTACATTTATTCGATATTTTAATACATACTGACGATAGATTAGAAGAAACAACAGTGTTTGGAGTATCGGGCAAATATATACCGGGCAGTGGCACTTGACCTTAAAAAAACATCAGTATAGGTTATACCGGGCAAATGTATACCGGGAAGTGGCACTGAACCTTAAAAAAACATCAGTGTAGGATATACCGGGCAAATGTATACCGGGCAGTGACACTTAACTAGACCTAGTATGACTAGACCTTTGGTAAATGTTCGAAATATATACTAGGTCTAGTTAAGTGCCACTGCCCGGTAGACATTTGCCCGGTATACCCTGCACTGATGTTTTTTAAGGTTCAGTGCCATTGCCTGGTATACATTTACCCGGCATACCCTACACTGATGTTTTTTAAGGTCAAGTGCCATTGACCGGTATACATTTGCCCGATACTCCAAACACTGATGTTTCTTCTAATCTATCGTCAGTAAGTATCAAAATATCGAATAAATGTAATTATAATCACGAATAAATTAATATCGAATCGGATGTAATAAATATTTCGAACATTCACCAAAGCGACTATGTGATTGTCAACATTCTCCGGTGAAAGTCAACAACCACCGATTTCGGTCATTCACAGTAACATGCACATCATTCACATAATAACCTCATCAGGACGTTTATTTCATACTTTGCCTAAATAGCATTTGGCATTCTATAGAATGTCTAGGCATTGTATACAATGCCTAGGCAAAGTATGTAATAATTCTCACATTTCATACTTTGCCTAAAAACGTCAGACATTCTATACAATGACTAGGCATTCTATGCAATGCCGGCGTTTCATACTTTGCCGGTAACATATATAAAATTGCTAACTGAAGAATCAATAAATTAGCTATTGTTGTATTTATTAAAATTGAGTTTCAAATTTATTGCACGTTTTACAATAATCATTTATTTTTTGATTCATTATGAAAGCTCAAGCAAAATTAACATGGAATGACGTCATCAAACTAGTAGATTAAAAAATATCTATAATCACATAATTAAGAAACGTGTTTTGATCAATTTGAATCCTAAATTATGAAGCGTCGAAAGAAGTTAACATAAAATCTCATCAGCTAGTCTTATAATTTTGAACACATCCCTGAAGACAGAAGGACTCCAGGATCAAGCATTAGTCCAAACTAGTTTTGATGGAGAACTTTTTACGCATATAACTGGCATTCGTTTTACATGAAAGCAAAACCACACAAGCCTACCAAGATTAGTCCTACGGTAAGGAGATTCAAGACCACGTTAGATATTTTACGTCTGCGCTGTGCTCATTTCGAGCACGGAGTAAAATTCGTATCGCACAACAATCGCTGGGATTCAAACCTGGATCACTTCATAAGGGTACGAGCTCATTATCTCCTGAGCTATCACGGCTCATATTTCTTTCGTTGATTAAAAAAATCTTTGGTTGATTTTATTTTATTTTTAACCGACGTTAAACAACCGACCTAATTCTGAATTTATGATTGTCAATGTTCAACTCTGTAATCTTGTAAGTTTGAACCCAAGCCAAATCACAAGGAACTTCTAGATCAAGCTATGGACAAATTAGCCGTTTTGATGGAGAGGACACAATCACGTTACATGAAGAATCACGAACAGCTCCCACTTTTTTTCCTACAACAGAGGGATTCTAATCCATGATCCGTCTACCACTGAGAAATAATAATATATATAAAATAATATATATATATATATATATATATATATATATTGAAATTGGAAGAAGCTTCGCCAAGTAAAATTGTTAAACGGCTTATTGTAAGTCTTTTTAGTTTTGGAAAATCTAGTAAATTAGTAAATCTCTAATACTAGACCCATATTTCATCTCAGACTAATGCAAAAATTTAAGTATTCGACACCAACACATTACTCTGACATATGAATGAATATTATAATTTCTGATAACAAATGAAAGATAATAATAATAATCAAGCTATTTTTATTATTTGAGTTCGCTAAAATTTCTCCAGAAATTTTTTTCTTCATCCTTGCTCTGAACACGCTAAGCCGTGTCATTTGTAAAATGGAAATGAAAAACTGAAAAAAAATCAAATAAAAGATATATATTCACTGAAGAAAAAATAATATTCGAAAACAAAGTCTTTAAGTTATTGTTGTTGAAACATTTTCAGAACTTCATAAATATTGAAGGGAATAAAAGAAATTGCGTGCCGTTCTGGCAATGATCGATGCACAATTTTTCACGCAACATCTATCTTCGATTTGAAGTATACATTTTTCATAACAGTAGCTCACTCTTTTGCCCCGCCTTTGACTAGTTTTGAAAAATGTTCAAGCAAACGCAATTAACAGTCTAGAAATTGAAGTAATTCGATTCGTCAGCTTCGATTTATTGCTTCAAACATAAAAAAAAATGCATCGAACAACTGAAATTGAAGTTAATTTATAAAATTAGAAATCCATTTTTTAATTCGATTTGCTGAGGCTTTAATATCGAATCCAAATGTATTGCAATATTATGGAGAATATCGATGCCTGTTGCATTATGAAATCAATATCTGTTGCATAATAAAAAGAATAATTTATGAATTAAAATATTTTTTTCCTTACTAAAATATTAATAAAAATTTTGAATGCAATTTTCTTGATATTCACAGCTTTGATATTTGAATTGTTTTTTTTTTTTTGTTTTTTTTACATTATGCAAAATCAAAACAGGCGTCAAGTATCCAATTTACTGAGCTGTAAATATACATGCTTATAAAATTAACGGCACCACTTCCCGCAAAGCAATTTATAATAGACTAATTCTTTTAGTTACGTTTGAAATCTTCAAATTGTATTTAAGGGAACTCTGAGAAATTGCAAAAAAAAGCAGACAGCTTCTTCCATATATGCGATTCATCATAATTACATTTCGTGTCTAAGTTCGTCCAAAACTTTATTATTGCTCATTGCTACTTCATGAAATAATACTACTGAAGTAGTTATGAAGCACAAGGGAGAACAGAATCATGAAACGACTGCGCAGCAGTGGTACATGTTCTTCCACTAAAAATGATCCTATTTCCTTCAAAGATTAGACATCTTTATGAATATTTTAAGAAATATCCGTAAAATTTGGAGAGTTGACCGTAAATTTATATGTCCAGATCCTAACTTTTATAAAGAAAAAAAGTCCAGTTCGCGTAAATGTAACGTAGATCAGCAAAATTAGAAGAGTTCCCACTGGTAATTTCTGTGGCTGATTCCCTTCCTTTAAGGAAAAAAAAATCAGTGTCCATAATTGTAACGATTTTCAGCAAAACTAGTAGAACGGATCGCTCATTAACACGGCCAGCTCTCTTCTTTCAGAAAAACAAAAACTCAGTGAAATAAAGCTTTTAATTCCTCAAGATTGGGGTGCAAAACATTTTCCACGATGATTATAGCATCTGGCCATGGAACCAGAGGTCCCAGGTTTGATTTCAGCCGGCGCCAAAGAGCGTCCCGTCTTACTCTTTAAACTCTTACTTCTTTACTCCTTTAACACTAGTGACCATTGAAAACAGACATTCAATTCTTTCACTCCACAAAGAGATGGTAGCAACACACAACTTCGACTCGTTTGACGGGTCACGTTGATTCAACAAAACAAATCGCTTGATTCTCTAATAGCGCAAGGCCCGAACCGAAGAGAACATTTTTTAGCATACTGTAAATTTACTGTTGGTGGCATGCCGTTAATTTAGTATACCAAATATTTTACAAGAAAAAAAAATTTACGAACAGACCAGTAATTAATGGTCATGATAGGTTTACTCTCATAAATTTATTTTTACGGTCAGCAATTCGGAAAAAAAAATTTGTAGGCCACTGACCGTAATCTAGCGGTGAAATCTTTTATTTTACTTTTCTTTAGCGTCGCTAGATTTAACCTTAAAAGAAAAAAAGTGGTTAAAAGTGAGAACGTTACAGCTTCACATTGACGTTCCACATTGTAGAAGTTAGATGTGGCTAAGTTATGTTTCATGAAGTTAGATCTGAACCATGGTAGACCTAATTAAAAGTAAATAATCTAGTGAGGCTACCTAGCGTGTGATTTGTATGGTAAAATGTTCTTTGAAAGATTGGCTACTTTTATGAAATATCACTCTCACACAAATAAACGATTTAAGCTGTTTATTTTTAGGCTTTTTGCTACATAGAAATAAATCTTTGTCACTTTTTGTTCACTTTCATAGGTTGTACAAGAATATGAAAGAGCTGTTATTTTCCGACTTGGGCGATTGTTACATGGAGGATCAAAAGGACCTGGTAGGTTTTTCTTTATTTTAATTTTTTATTTTAAAGGAAATAATATTAAAACTACTTAAATTCAAACAGATGAAACGAACAAAAAAGCTAATACTCTAAGGAAAACATAAATTTATTTTAATAGAGCATGTTTTTTCATAGGACATGTCTAAAAATTAAAAGCATGTTTGAAACATATGAACAAAGAACTTTAAAAACACAGATACAGTGTTGGATATGGCTTATTCAGTAGAAAAACGTTTAAAATTTATAAGTTTTCAAACTTAAATTCAATCTCAGCATGCGTCAAAAGTATGCTATACATAAAAAAAATTTTAGTAAAGCGATAGGTACAATCCACTATCTCATAATTAAATTTATTTTTAGGAATTTTCTTCATTCTACCTTGCATTGAAAACTATACAAAGGTTGATCTTAGAACCCTCACATTTGATGTTCCACCCCAAGAGGTAATTTACTGGGTTGTTCGGAAAGTAATTTCGTTTCATCCTTATGAAAATTAATCCACAGATAAAGTAAAGGTATTATTGTTTAAATGTTTTTGTAGAGAACTGAACTGATATTGTAGACAACTCATTTCTCGTCCCCAGTGAAGATGCGCTTCTAAAATGGATAATTTTTGGGACGTTTGAGAAGCAAATCACAGACGTCTAATTCAACGAAGCAAATCCCTCTCCCTAAATACACGTAGAACCTATGTGTGGAACTTTGAGAATAAACCCTAGGCGTTTCAAATCGAAGCAGGCGAATTCAACAAATTTAATTTCTCAAGGATCTCGGGAGTTGTTATTCCTTAATTTACATCAATTCATACCTTTATTATGCCGTAATCAGCCTAATTTGGCTCATTGTATTTTCGTGCATATTGATTAAAACCTCGCCTCATTGATATTTCACAAACCAGTTTTCGCATGAACGTATTGTCCATACATCTTCTTCATGCACATAGATAATTTCTTCCTTGCTTGAACAGCATTTTTGTATTTTCAATAGTAAAAAATTTAAAAAATGCTGAAAATGCTCCTTTTGAAATTTCTATATTTGAAAGGACACTAACCAGAAACTGTTGTGTAGAATCAATAAAAAAAATTTCACAAATAAGCCTTTTTATATCAGCTTTCAAAATTTATAATGATTATACGACTTAACTTTGAAGTTAGTTGTGAAAAAATGCAATTAAGAACTCTGTTGGGCGAAGATGAAATTACTCTTCGAACAATCCAATATTTTTATGTTACTCTATGATTATATAAAACTTCAATATTGACTGAAAAATAACTGTATTTTACTAACTCACATGTCAACTACATGCATAATATTCTTAAATTGCCTTTATAATAAAAATGTCCCTTACTTTTTCATTGATTCTATTATTTTTAAATTTCCCATAGAGTTAATGTGTAAACCCAGTCTTACCGCACTAGTAGAGTAAGACTTAGATTTAATTTTTTTAGTAAATAAATAATTTATAAAAAAGTAGCACATCAATGACTTTTTAAGAAGGATATATTTGTACACAACTAAATGTATAAATTGATTAATTTCTAGATCGAGCAGTTTAGTTCCAACAGGCATTCAAATCTTAGCTACCCGGTTTTATCGCAATTCCCCCTACAAATTGGGAAAAAAATCATTTTCGGGCTAAAGAAACTTTATATTAAAAGTTCAATATTCCTAATTATAGTGTGAAAGAGCTTTAAACGCATATTTGTGACTTTCAATTGATGTGCTATACATTTTGAAAATTGAATGAGTTCAGTTGTATATTATAAAATATTTTATTATAAAATTTGTTTATGATAATGTTTACGTGTAAAAATGCTTATTATTATATTTTTATTTCAAAATTCAAAGCATTTTTATAAATTATCAATAAAAAATAAATTTGTTACATTAAACTTCAGAAGTCAGTTTTTTTTTAAAGAATACGAATGTATCTTCAGTACAAGTGTGACTTTCATTTCAGGAATATAAAATATAACTGTTTTTTCTTAGGTCCTGACAAAAGATTCGGTAACTGTATCCGTAGATGCTGTAGTGTACTACCGTGTACATAATGCTACTGTATCGGTAGCAAATGTCGAAAACGCACATCACAGCACAAGACTGCTGGCCCAAACAACACTGCGAAATATGCTAGGAACGCATCATCTTCATGAAATACTAGCTGACAGGGAAACTATCTCAAACACTATGCAGGTAAGACAAGCATTTGTTAAGTGTCTTGTTTTATTTAACATATAAAAGAAAACGTCAAACTTTTAGGAATTCCTTGGAAAAAATGGTTTTACCATATTCAAACAAAACAGTCAAATAATCATCGCTGGCTACACATTGTAGCTGAGAGGGCTAATCTGTCCCTGCTATGATACCACAAAATTTCCTCCAATTCCTTAGACACATGAAGAGTTATCAGTATCCTGCACTTCCTAATTTGTGACCTTAAGATATTTAAATACGATACTCTCATTCACGCATAGATGGCACCATCATAAAGCTGCTAAACTATCTGTCATGTCCTGTCTTTTTAACAATTTTGAAACCATACCAGTTGTAAATGGTTAAAAACAATTTTTTTTTTTTATTCATAGTTTTTTAACCATACAAGTTCTGAACAGTTTCAAAACCGTAAAGGTAAAAAAAAAAATTTTAACGTAAAATTTACAGTTAATTGGATGGACTGACTGCTGCCGGTTATTTTACCATAATTTTAGAGAGAAAATTCTAACAACGTACTTTATGATGTATGAAACAGGCATGATTCATGTATCATGCAAGTAGTACAAAATATAATAGTACAAAATAGCTTTAGTACAAAATAGCAAGTAGTACAAAATAGCTTTTATTACGTAAAAAAGTAATAAAGCTATTTTGATATCTCGCTTAAATCAAAATTTTTGCATGTCCTATCGAGGCATTTAGGTAGATGTTAGGAAAAAATGATTGATTTTAAAATAAAGAAGAGCAATATTAAAATAAAAAAGGAACTAATTTTGAGTTCATTGAAAAGAATTATATCATGCAGTTAATTCTCGTCATGAATATATTCCTATTAATTCTTAATCATTCATCATAACTAAAATTATTAGCAAATATTTAAACTGTAACATTGCAAATTGTCTGCAAATAAGGAAAACTTTTTTTATAAGTGTATGAAGCTATTTATATTTTTAGTGTGATTAAACACTATAAAAAAGAGAGATTTTATAGAAGTGTTACAGTATATAACAGCAACACGAATGAAAAATGAAACTGTTTCGCTAACTAAATACTTGCTACTTGCCCATTTTTGTTTACTAACTATTAACGACTGGAATAAAAGTTAACATACTCAGAAATAAAACTCTCACTTTTGACGATTCGGCAATCATTGAGCTATATTTCGTTAATATTGAAAATAGCTTCCTTGTAAGATATTGTTAACTAGAATGACGAAACTAGAAAGAAGACAAGACACTAAAAAAAAGTAAAGAAAAAACTGACTATTTTATATGGTGGTCAAGTAGTTGACCTCATACCAGGAAGATCTCAGGGTAGAATCCCGTTTCGGGGCATGGGTGTTATTTACATCTCTGTTCTATCTGTCCTTCTTGCGTTGTTCGGGTGACATTGATCCACCTATATGATGCCCCCGATAAGGTGATTATTATAAAAGTTAGATACTTTAGGCACTACGAGTTGTTGTTTTTTCCTTTTGCAAGAAATAGAATAACGAAATATTCCTTTTATTTTGACGAAATTCGTTACTTCAAAGAAGTGGTGATAGTTATTTCGTCACTTTGACAAAATTTTTGCTCAGAGTATATAAGTTTCGCGCTCCTTGAGCATCAATTTTTTTACTTTTTATTAAATTCAATAATGAGGAGTTACAGCTTTTAATTTCAAAATTTGGTATCATAAACACTTTGCCTCAACTTTTATTAAATCTTACATATTTATTCCCATATTTTTATTTTTACGTTGCTGCTTTTTTTTTTAATAATTTTTAGCACAATTTTTTACGTTTAGTATTTAAAAGTTTTTGAGAGATTACATCATAAAGAAAATAATTTGTAACCTATGAGTTAAAAGTAAATCACCTTCATGCATATTTGTCTAACATAATAGAAACTATCACTCTAAATTTCATAATATTCATCTGGCTACGAATATTGAAATCGTTAAACTGTGAAATCCCTTTCCAATTATCGACAAGACTACGAAAGCATGTTTATGTTCTATAATCCTAAGTTAATGAGACAATGCAAACATCTGAACTAATTCTGATCATTCGAAAGGGATTCATCAGTATAATAATTAATTGGGAGTCTAAAGTGTTTATGAATTATGATTTATAATCAACTCGATGTGCAATTTAAACTTAATTTATTCATAAGCTCTTTCATTCGTGGGATTAGAAGGAAAATATTAGGATTCGCGACTAGGAGAATTAAACTCGATGTCATAGATTAACTATTAAAATGAAATAATATTAAAATGCATAAAAAAATTTAAATGCAATAATGAATTTAAACTCAAAACTATTATTGGAAAATAATCAAAATTTATCTAAGAATTTGCAGTGATAATTAAACTTCAGAGATATGACCGTAATCAAACCTTTGTTGCAAATTTCAACAAACATAAATCCTCGACAGCGCTATGTCTTTCCATGCACAGCCAATATTCAAATCATAATTATTCTGTATTTTTATACCATTATAAATAAATATTTAGATGTTGAGTATTTACAACTAAACAGATGATTCCTTTTTAATTATATCTTCTAACACAGGGCTGTCCAACTGGTCGCCCGGGGGCCGCATACGGCCCGCCAACGCATTTTGTGCGGCCCGCCAACTTCTTATTCGGCATATTTCTTTTTTCGAAATTTTATGGTATCAAGAAGCATCCGAGACTACCATTCTTGGTCAAGCCGAGATCCCCGAAGTTTCCTCTTGATCGCTTTTTCACTCCTTTCATTGTATTGGGAGAAAAAGGTACAGGACATCTACAGGTCAAGAGCAGTCCTACCCTGCACGCTGGTGTTATACAATAGTATTGCCTCGCGTTAGATAGACAGTGAGAATCGAGTGTTCCAAGACCGCTGGGAAACCGAGTATTTCATCACGAATGGAAAGGACGAACTCCAGTGCTTGATTTGTGTGCAAGCTGTGGCTGTGTGCAAAGAATATAATTTCAAAAGGCATTACGCGAGTCTTCACGAAGGTAGCCACAGTAAATATCAAGGAGAAGCAAGATCTCCGATAGTTTTAGAACTGAAATCAAAACTGCAAAAACAAGCAGGGATGTTTACTCAAGTAAAACCTATCAGTACAACGCTTTGCATGCTTCGTATGCAATTTCACTTGAGCTTGCTAAAGCGAAAAAACCTTACATTGTTAAAAAGGCGTCGTTGTTAAAAAGTGTGCTGCAGAAATGGCAAAAGCATTTGGTGATAGCAAAATGGCTAAGCATTTTGATTCAGTTTTCCCATTAAAATGTAAACAAATTGTTTTATAATCCTTCTGTTCCATTGTTCTATAAATAATAATTCAACTATTAATTGTTATTGTATAAGAGGTTATTGTTCAACTTTTTCAAACAGTGACCGGAATTCTGGCCCGTGAGCTCTTTGCAGTTGGACAGCCCTGTTCTAACATATAATATAAAACAATTACACTGTAAAAAATTTCAGATCACATTACGGTCAAAAATACCGGTACTCAGGGAGCTGATACTTTTTACAGTAGAATCGACTTTTACCGGAATATGTTACAAAACAAAAAATCTGATATACCGTAATTTTTACAGTAATATTATCTGTAAAATCAATATTTTTCATTCGATTTAAATAAATATTACTGTAAAAATTACGGTATCATATTTTATGCTACTAGCGTAATATGAATTTTATGGATGCTGCATCCAATGTGCTACAACTTAGTATAGTAATTTGATCCTGAATTCTTTACAGTGTAGTGCTGAATTGAAATTACTGATGAAAATATTTCCTTCTTAAATAAAATAAAAAGACTTTCATGGCAATTTTGTATGCTTCGTAAAAAACGCGATTTCGAAGATTTAAATTTAGTTAACTACATAATTTTAATCGTTTGATCCGTCTACTTTTAAATGATCAAATAAACTCAAAGAAGGCATAATAATTAGTTTCTTAAACTTATTTTGTATATTGAACCTAATATTTTGTATGTCAAGTATTTCTTAGCTATTAATTCAATTTTTTTATAACTTCTTTTTAATCTTTTTTAATTACATTCATCCATAAAAAAAAACATTTCGATCATAAATAATATCGTAATAGGTCAAACAATGTTTAATTTAGCATTTCAATTTTCAAAAGATTAAATCACATATTTCATTTTCTGTTTTACAAATTCCAGAGATTTTACGATGTTTTTCTAACGATTTAATCGACTTTCATTTTTTGCGTGCTATCTTTAAACGGATTACTATAAAGAATTTCATAAAATTTTCAAATAGAACTTATTTTTATAATTAAATTTTAGTGAACTTTGCATTTTGTCAATACACGCATAATGCATTTTCTTATATCTGTTTTGATTTATGCATGCAGAGGAATGTAATAAAGGGTCTACATTTGCTTTCGATACATAAATATAACCAAATTTTCAGAAGCACGTCTGTTACTGGAATAGAAGAAGCAGAGTAGGCATAAATAGGCATATTTTGGACATAAATTCAATTTCTTCAATGCCAACATTATTTCCACCCCAGTTATATCATCTGATCTTGAGGTCCTGGAATCTTGATTTATTTATATGAATGCTGATTCCTTTGTTAACAACATCAGGTACTAACTACCTCTCTATAACGCACGGGAATACATTTTATCCTGATTTGCCTCTCTCGGTCACTGTGGATTTTCTTATTCTGTATTTTATCTTTTTTTCTCTCTTGGCTGATGGTTTTTATAGTGTTGTCTATCATCTTTATTTTTTAATTTTTCATTGGCAGCTTTGCGTTTTATATTTCAAAACACTTTTGTATCTTCTCATTCATGCCTGGCAAGTCTTAAAAATGGGCGCCTGTGTTAGGGCACTTGAATTATATCGATTGTTATTTCGATTTATATATTTTTTAAGCTACTGAAGTTTTTAATCAAGTAAAAGCATAATAGATGTTATTGTACCCTGCATACAGTAAATTTTAATAAATAACCTAAAATAGAGGTTTGTAAATAACCTAACTTGTATTTGTAGAGAAAAACACTATGTAAGTTGTTTTTTTATTCTAAAAAACTTCTTAAAATTTAAAACACGTAAAACAATGGGTATATTATAGATTAGATATTATAACAAGACTAAATCAATTATTTTAATTGCTTAATTTATTTAACTATTGAAATGTGCTTAAAATAACCATAACAATAATAATTAGTTTTAATATAATATATTCCATATAAGTGCCCTTCTGACCAATAGTGATTTTGAACATCAGGATTTCAGTAAGATAAAATTTTCATGATTCACAAGATCCATTTGCGATAGGAAATATTAATTTTCATAAACGTTACTTCTGCACTGAATGAGATGAAATAAAATAAGAATGTCACTTACTAATCGATCTAAAGTTTTATGTAAAAACAAATTTTAAAATTCGAAAAAAAGTATGCGATAAGGTAGGTTTATTTTAAAGTAATTATAATGTCGTAACTGTACTAAGTAATTATAATGTCTAAACTGAAATATTTAAGAAAAAATAATCAAATTTTAAGCTAACTATTTCTAAATTTCTAGTAAAAATCATCTTTTGAGTTTGATTAAATCATAAAGATTTGATAAAAATATAAACGATTATTTTTTTTAACAAAAACTTGATTATTTAAAAAAAAATCTGCTAAAGTAGTTTTTTCATTTCGAAAAAAATAAGCTTTTTTTTTCCTTTATTTTTTTAATTTTTCTTCAAAATTTATATTTTTAAAGATTCCAAAACCAAGAATCCATCTGAATACCTTTCTCAAAATAAAACACTCAGCTCATTTGATGTTTATTTAACACATTCCTATATTACTACCATTATTATAATTATATTTATAATAAATTTTAAGTTTCTGTTTCTTAAAAAAAAGTTTTTTGGAATATGAGCAAAATTTAATTTTTCCAGAACTGCTTGGATGAGGCGACTGATCGCTGGGGTATTAAAGTGGAAAGAGTCGAAATGTGAGTAGTTACTCCTATTTTTTTAAATTCTTCATTAAATAAAATAAAACAGGGTACAAAAAATTTTTCGAAAGTATTTTAAGAAAAAATTGTAACAGTTTTCTTCGAAATGAGCTATGAATAAAAACAAAATTCATTTTTTAATTTCCTGTTAATAAACTTAAACTATTAATTCTTATTTGTATAAAGCATAAAAAGATATTTTACTAAATTCAATAAGTTAAATTAAATCTTTAATAATTATTTAAATAATAAATGAGTACATGCACTATGCAGAATTCAAATTAAAACAAGAATTAAAGTTATTTTATTTCTCTTTTTTGCTTCAAGAAGAAGCACTATCGTGGTGATATAAAAAAGAGCTTATAAGTTATGTTTATTAAATTTATTTTATTTTATATACTTTCTTTATATTACTTTCCTTTATAAATTATCTTTATTAAATTTTATTTTATTTCATATGTACCTAAATTAGTATTGTGGTTTATAATAAAATAACGCTCTAATTAAATCTATTATAATACTAATTAATTTATATATTATTAAAACGACTTTTTATAGATCAAAGAATTTTATGACATGAAAAAATTTAAATGCTTAATCAATTATTTAAATCAAGTATTTATTCGAGAACATCAATTCTAACAAATTATATATTAATTTATATTCATAAATATTGACTGAGATATTTTTTAGTGAAAATACATTTATTTACTAAATCATTTCACTCATGTTTTGAGTCAAATTGATCATGAGTATTCTCCGTTAGAATTACTTCTAAATTTGAGAGTTAAATCGTCAGTTTAACTATTAGATAAAAACAAACCTGAAATAAATTTAAGCCAACGCATACTATAAAATATGTTTTCGTGGATAAAAATGAAAAACTTCGACATCTTTATTACTGCAACATCGTATTTCTTCTCTAAATTTAGTTTTAAATGGATATCAATTTATTTCAAATAAATATGAACGCAAACAATACAACAAGAGTTATGAAATATTCAACAATGAGGACCAGGGGTCATGCTTCATTTGGTAAATTTTACTCTAGTCCGATTTCCCGAAGAAAGATCGAGAGAACTGAAACCATACTCTTGGCGACAAAACAATGCAACTAACTGGGTTCATAAATTGAATGCAAGATTAAGTAATTTAATGGTGATTAAAATTAAGAAGCATTTTACAAAAGATAACTTTACGTACTAAAGCACTGCATTTATTGTTCATTCATATACGTAGCTCAAATTTGTCAAAAATATCATTAATTTCAGCATTGTAAAATTCCAGATCAATTTAAGGTAAAAAGTACTCAGGGTGCCACTAGTTTTTGCCTTATAATTCCTATTTACCGGAACATGTTATGGAATGAAAAAATCTGATATACCGTAATTTTTACAGTAATAAAATTACCACAAAATCACTGAAGCACTCTAATTAAATAAATAATACCGCGAAAGTTACTGTATAATATTTTATGGTAAAAATGAATTTTTACGGTACGGATTTTGCAGCCAAAGAGCCGATACCGTAATTTGATCTGGACAGTTTTACAGTGTGCCAGAATGTAAGAGCTCTAAAAGTTAAACCATATATGGCAAAAAAAAAGGGAGACCTCTCGAGACAAAAGAAATATTTTTATTATAACTGATCTAGTTAAAAATGAATTTTAAAACAGATATTTAACATATCATTTTTGTTGACAATTACAGAAAAGACGTTCGCCTACCAGTTCAATTGCAGAGAGCCATGGCAGCAGAAGCTGAAGCTGCTCGAGAAGCTAGAGCTAAGGTATAATGAAGTTATTTTGTTGTTGTAGTTTCTAATGCGACTTGCCAAATACTAGCAAGCCTGCTTGATGAAAGCAAGTGAATTTAAGACAGAGGGAGTGTTTCTTGCTTTTCAGTGGTGCCATCTATGGCTAAGAATACAACTTCAGCCACACGCATACATCCCTGCCCATTTATAGAGCCGACTCATTCATATATCCATTCATTCATCCACAGATCGTAATTTAGACCTGAACCAGAGAACGATCAACCTCCAACTCAGTACCCCCAGAGGTATTGATTTGTTATCGGAACATGGAGGACTTTGTGATCTGACAGATTTAACGTGCAGCAGTCACAAGTTTCCCCAAGGGGAGTCTTCGGCTGTCAGAGATCAAACTCACGTACCCTTGAACATTGGTCCAACTCCTCACCATCCAAGCTATCCCAGCTTCATATTGATTGAATGTTAATTTTAAATGTTTTCCTCCCAACTGAAATTCAGTCTAATGGGAAAAAAGAACCAACAACGATATTTTTAGAAACTATTTAAATTTTTGATTGAAAAACTTAAAATAATGCCTTAATCAAATTATTGTGTTCGAATAAATAATAAAAAACGGATATTTATACTTACATTTTATTGAAAGGTCCATTACATTTTTTTTTTACTTTTGTTAAACAATAGGCTAAGTCTAATGTTAAAAAAGATCAATATGAAAATTTTTAGGGGTAAACTGTAAATTATTTTAAAAGTTTTAGTCACTTTCCGTCATAAATATCTAATATTTTCCTCAATATTATATAACTTGAAACAACTGATAAATGGCATCACTTGTCTAAATAGCAATATTTAAATTTATCCCCCCCCCTTTGACCCACTCTCTCACCATGGCAGGATAGGGAGGCAAACTTTTGATATTTATATTAGGCCCAAACCACACCTTTTTAAATGATTTCCAGCTTCCTTCCAATTATTTACTCATTTAACTACTTAAGCTCTAACCTTAAAAGTCATTATTCTAAAACATCTAAACAATATTGAAAAAGAAAATTGGTAATAAACATAGACTTTTGCTGTTTTTTTTTTTTAAGACATCAGAAAATTTTCAGAAATTTTCATGTTAAGCATTAATATTTTAATTTAATTTAAAATAATTGCGAAAATGCGTCTAAATTTTTTTCCTTTACATAAAAACGCAGTTATATCAACGAAGCGTATCACTAAGAATTTAGGAATTGTGATATCAAATAAAAATGGATCTCTCCATCTCCATAAAGAGAAATACTGTTTGCTATTTTATTTTGATATTATGGCCATATTTGTTCCTTTGAAAATCGCTCTTTAAATGAAGCAAGTTTGATATATTTCTGTAGTAATCCCTCTTTCACTAAAAATGCAAATGTACTATGGGGATTGACTACTACATTCGTGCCACCATAAAATTGGTGATGGATTCCAGATATGAACTTGGAAAAAGCTTCAAAAAATATAAATAAATTAATTGTTTTAATTTCATTTTAATTGGATTAAGAATGATTTTAAAAATTTAATTTATGAAAATAAAGAAATTTCAAAAACTGGGAATTATGTATTGCCTTAAATCGAATCACAGGAATAAAATTTACTACTTTTGATTCGCATTCCTTAATAACATCCTCAGACCAGAACGGTCCAAGCAAGATATTTAGAGTTAATCCTGTGATAAAAATGGGAGGTGGCATTATAAAAATACATTTTTAGGCATATTTTTCACTTATATTTCCTAATACATGTTAATTCTAAGCCGTAAGCCCTACACTTTCTGAAAATTTCATTCAACTTTAAACCATAATGTGAGTATTTGATCAACCTTAATATGATGCCACATAGAATTATATTATCGTGCAAAGAAATCCTACTTAGACTAGAACCAATAATAATTTGCATAATGGAATTAGGATTTATTTGCATCAGATAACTACTTTAAGGAACGTTGAATAAATCAAATGAAAATAAACTATTGATTTTTGAAAGAAAAGTACTTATCCATCTCCGGTGCTGTAAGAGTAAAAAGTAAACAATATCTGATAAATTCAATACAATCACGCGTTATACAAATAATTCAAGCAACTAAACATCATTTGAATTATTATAAATCCTATCAAATTAGGTAGATGAGTCATATTTATCGAAAATATGTAGCTGACCGACTTTACCCCTTAACACACAGATTTTTTGAAAATAACTGGCCAAAAAAAAAATCAATTTTTTTAATGAAAAAAAAATTGATTCCGCTGCTGGTTCAACTTTTCTTTTGGTGGACAATTTTGATATACTGCGCTTTTTTTCCATGGAAAAAGGCTATATTTTATTCTTGAATAAATAAGTATTATAGCTTACAATCCTATGTAAATGATAAATATCCATAAAAGATTTTCTTTCTTAGCTTTCACATTGTTATTTTCAATTCTCGATTATATTCGAATGTGAAAAATTATAGCAACATAATATACAACGCCGCTGGAATTATTTCGAGTGTGCACACAGTTTGGCTTGTTTAGCGCGCTCGAATTAACTTAAGCGCAAATGTTAAGGGCCTAATAAATTGACCTTTGTTAAATTTACTCGTTCCCGAAAATAAAAATACTGAATACAAAATAGATTGATTTCGTAAAAAACGGAGAAAATTAAGAAAATCAATAAATAAAAGAACTTAGTGTCTAGACACGATGACTTGTTGGGATGACTCTGAGGGATGACTCTGAGGGATCATATTAGTAGTAAGGGCAGGCATCTATGCGGCGGAAGTGATGGGCAGTCAAGGGGTGCTTATTTCTGCCCCAACCGGAAGTTGCTTATTTCTGCCCGCCTGAAAATCGAAACTTCGTCTGCAACGTCATGGGGAGCTTATTTCTTTTTTTTTCTTAAGCCTAACATATTTGTAGTTTCGGTTTCTGTTTTTAATTTAGTTTCGTTTTTTAAATATTATTTAATTTATTAGTTTTTTTGAGGGTGGCAACACTTATTATTTTTAATATTAGATTTTAAGGATGGCAATACTTATAAACTTTGTTATTTGGGGTAGAAATTGTATATTATGAAGTAATGACGTCATCTTTTATTACATAACACGTAAATGATATCATGCTTTTACTCTAGTGGCGCCATCTATGTGGAAATAAAATAACTTTAAATCTATTTTGATATTTAAATCTGTTTTATTATTATTTATTAAATATAAATAAGGCTGAGGATCGAACTCACGCCAACAAAAAGCCTTCGCGGGTCAGTAGTTGGATATCATAACCACAGACCCACGAATGCTTGGTTAGATATGTGTTTATAAGTTTTACTTTAGTTTTCTGAACACGTGTATAAATAAAAAAGATTTGATATCGATATCATCCTAGAGTTTCATCGATATAGTTTCACTTAATCTTTGACAGTTATTCAATAATTATTTCTGCCCCCCTTAATGCTATTATAACTTTCTCTGGATGGCAACGGTACTGAACATACACGTGTTTTGTGTGACGCGTTTTTGGAGAAATCGTATATTATGAAGTAATGACGTCATCTTTTTTATTACATAATAAATGAACGATATCACGCATATGCTTTTACTCTAATGGCTCTATCTCTACTTAAAAAAGAATATATTAATAACTCTTCATTTTACTTATTTTTTAACATAAATATAGCTGATATAAATGACTGTAATTATTATTATCCTAATCAAAATTAATGAATACATTTTAAAATAAAATTGATTTAATATTAAAATAAAATTTTACTTATTAAGTACTGAGAACATTAAAAGTATTAGAATTAAAGCCATAATAATTTTAAATCAATGAATGTTGTTTTATAAGATTAGATATTTATCACCGTCGTTCGGAATTACGGCTATCTGTGTAGTCTTGTCATTTTTGAACCCAGAAGACAAGGGAACTCCTAGATCTTGAGGTAATACGTGTCTTTGAAGAGGATTTTGTGAGTACCCATGTTGTATGAAGAGGAAAACCACGAAAACCTCCTACGGTTAGTCCGACGACAAATAATGGACTTGGTTTCGTTAGCCAGTTTCCTGTGAATGTACAGAGATCAGAGGAAAACTTAAGGTTAAATAAAATAAATGTTATCATTTTATATATATATTCTAATGATGTCATCTATACTTAAAATGCTAGAAGGAGAATATATTAATAATTCTTCATTTTAGTTATTTTTTGATATATGTATAGTTGATTTAAATGACTGTAATTATTATTAACCTATTCAATGAAAAATACACCCTTTAATAATTAATACAAAAAAAAGTTTCAGAAAATATATAGAATTTTCTGAAAAACTAGAAAATTATTACAAAAACATTAGATTTTTTAAAACTAGCAAATTTTTAAAAAAAAGTTCAAATATTTTTTAAAAAAAGAAAATTTTTTTAAAAACATAAATATTTTATTAAAAGATAGAAAATTTTGTTAAAAAATTTGCTAGTTTTATAAAAATATTTGAACTTTTTTTTAAAAATTTGCTAGTTTTGTAAAAATATTTATATTTTTAACAAAATTTTCTAGTTTTTTCTGAAGATATTTTTATTTTGTAATAATTTTTCAAAGTTTCACCCAAACACTTCTGCAAGCATACATCACAGGTTTCTTAAGAATTTTATTTTTAATTATAATTTTTTTTTATTTACATCTAAATGTGCTGGTAAATGTTTTAAAAATACATTTCTCCCCCACTGGAGCTGATTTTCTATTCGCAAAAAGTCATTTATAAGATCTACTATATTACTTCCAGGAACAGTTTTATCTTGAATTCCGAGTGCTTATCCTATTTATAGGTCTTGTAGAAATCGTCCAAATGCTTTCGCCTTAACGAGAGCACAATGTTTAAAATCTGGTGGATGTACAGTGCACAAAGAAAAAGTTGGTAACAGTTCATCTACTTTAGGACAGCCAAAATCTTCTAAACTGTAACACACTCTGCCGGTTAGAATTTCTAAAAATTTCCGTTTCTCGAGTCCTTTCACATAGATATGTGAATACATATCACACAAAAAAGACAACATTTCATGAAATTTACTGTAGGGTAATTCTCCTTGGTTCCAATCTATTCGATGAATATTTCTTTTTATCCAAGAATATTGCATTTTCTGCTGTGTTGGAAGTTCTTCGAACGGGAAGGGTGGTTGGAATGTACACACTCCGGTAATGGGATTACCTTTCACGGCATGAAAAGCAAGTTCTTTGACAATGTAGCACCCTGATGAAAGTTGGAAACCTTCAAAATCAATGACTACAGCTGACAATCCTTTTCGGTTTCCTTCCTACAATAAAAAAAAAAAAAAGAATTTTTTGAGTCACCAAGAAAAATAATTAACAACACACAGTTAAAATGTTTATGATAATGTTCATAACTCCATTCGATTACTACGATTAAGAATTTATTTGCAAAGTAAAAGACTTTACCCCCTGAGTTCTGTCTAAAATAAACTTTTTTACAAAAGCAAATATGAAACGTTCCTTTAACAAATAGAAAGTTAATTTAACAAATATTAGCTTTATTTAGATTTCGTAATGAAAAAAAAAAAATAACTATTCCTAATTTGTAACTAAGAAGATGGGTAATTTTTATTATTATTAACAAAATAAAAATAAAAAATTAAAATGAACAAAACAATTTACTTTCTCTTGGTTAATTAAAGATTAACACAGCTCAGCAGCTTTATAAATAATACTATTTAACATTTTCAATATACTATTTATCATCTATATAATAAAATAACATAGTTATAAAATTTTAATAAAAAATTAGTACTTACTTGAATATCATCATGCTTTCGCTTTAGTATTGCGTTTCCATCCATAACGAAGAGAAGAATCAAAAGAAACTAACGATTTAGTAAAAATAGAAAACTGCGAAGTAAAAAAATTTAACTTCCAGTAACTTAATAATTTTAATTAAGAATAGTCCATTAATTTCCAGTAACTTAATAATTTTTAAAACTTAAAAGATTTAGAAGACACGCCATTCACCGAAATGCATGCGAGCAAGTGAAGTACTATCACTTGAGTGAAGATAGTTTAATTCAATTCGCATGCGTCAGAGATCGAGCCTTCCCTTGTTTAATCTTGTCCACCTTGGTCTTGTAGTATCCGCTTTGACGTCATGACAGATACGGTACATCCCCTAACATATGGTTTAGATTAGATTACCAACAACTGCTCATGGATAATTTTAATTCGCGTAGGTTCGATCCCCACTCGAGCCTAAAACATCAAGTAAGTTATTTGCATTATTATAATATTAAATAATAAAATGAATATGTTTTGAATATAAAGCGGTAAAAAACCCCCATTATATGTTTCTTAGATTTAAAATAATTCATTCGAAATCCAGTAACTATCCAGATTTTTGTAACAAAATTTCTCTTTTAAGAAAATATTTTTTATTTTTTATGAAAATATTCTAGTTTTGTAAAAATATTTCAAACTTTCTAACAACATTTTCCAAATATTTTTTATTTTTATGAAAATTTTCCATCTTTTAGTAAAATATTTTTGCATTTTGTAAAAAATATTCTAGTTTTGTAAAAATATTTCAAACTTTTTAACAACATTTTCCAGTTTTCAAAAAATATTTTTATTATTGAGGGAAACTTTCTAATGTTTCAGAAAATATTTTTATAAAAAATTTCTAACATTTTCAGAAAATAATTTTTTTATAAAATTTTTCTATCTTTTAGTAAAATATTTTTTTTGCTTCTGCAAAAATTTTCTAGTTTTTCAAAAAAAAAAAAAAAATCTAATGTTTTTGTAATAATTTTCTAGTTTTTCAGAAAATTCTATATATTTTCTGAAACTTTTTTTTGTATTAATTATTAAAGGGTGTATTTTTCATTGAATAGGTTAATAATAATTACAGTCATTTAAATCAACTATACATATATCAAAAAATAACTAAAATGAAGAATTATTAATATATTCTCCTTCTAGCATTTTAAGTATAGATGACATCATTAGAATATATATATAAAATGATAACATTTATTTTATTTAACCTTAAGTTTTCCTCTGATCTCTGTACATTCACAGGAAACTGGCTAACGAAACCAAGTCCATTATTTGTCGTCGGACTAACCGTAGGAGGTTTTCGTGGTTTTCCTCTTCATACAACATGGGTACTCACAAAATCCTCTTCAAAGACACGTATTACCTCAAGATCTAGGAGTTCCCTTGTCTTCTGGGTTCAAAAATGACAAGACTACACAGATAGCCGTAATTCCGAACGACGGTGATAAATATCTAATCTTATAAAACAACATTCATTGATTTAAAATTATTATGGCTTTAATTCTAATACTTTTAATGTTCTCAGTACTTAATAAGTAAAATTTTATTTTAATATTAAATCAATTTTATTTTAAAATGTATTCATTAATTTTGATTAGGATAATAATAATTACAGTCATTTATATCAGCTATATTTATGTTAAAAAATAAGTAAAATGAAGAGTTATTAATATATTCTTTTTTAAGTAGAGATAGAGCCATTAGAGTAAAAGCATATGCGTGATATCGTTCATTTATTATGTAATAAAAAAGATGACGTCATTACTTCATAATATACGATTTCTCCAAAAACGCGTCACACAAAACACGTGTATGTTCAGTACCGTTGCCATCCAGAGAAAGTTATAATAGCATTAAGGGGGGCAGAAATAATTATTGAATAACTGTCAAAGATTAAGTGAAACTATATCGATGAAACTCTAGGATGATATCGATATCAAATCTTTTTTATTTATACACGTGTTCAGAAAACTAAAGTAAAACTTATAAACACATATCTAACCAAGCATTCGTGGGTCTGTGGTTATGATATCCAACTACTGACCCGCGAAGGCTTTTTGTTGGCGTGAGTTCGATCCTCAGCCTTATTTATATTTAATAAATAATAATAAAACAGATTTAAATATCAAAATAGATTTAAAGTTATTTTATTTCCACATAGATGGCGCCACTAGATCAAAAGCATGATATCATTTATGTGTTATGTAATAAAAGATGACGTCACAACTTCATAATACACAATTTCTATCCCAAATAACAAAGTTTCTAAATGTTGCCATCCTTAAAAACTAATATTAAAATAATAAGTGTTGCCACCCTCAAAAAACTAATAAATTAAATAATATTTTAAAAAACGAAACTAAATTAAAAACAGAAACCGAAACTAAAAATATATTAGGCTTAAGAAAAAAAAGAAATAAGCTCCCCATGACGCTGCAGACGAAGTTTCAGACGGGCAGAAATAAGCAAGCGGGCAGAAATAAACAACTTCCGGTTTGTAGGTGGGCAGAAATAAGCAACTTCCGGTTTATGGGTGGGCAGAAATAAGCAACTTCCGGTTGGGGCAGAAATAAGCACCCCTTGACTGCCCATCACTTCCGCCGCATAGATGCCTGCCCTTACTACTCATATTATTAGAGAATAAGAACAAAATTAGTATTTTTTTCCCCTTAGCTTTTGGTGATATGTACAAGAATTAAAAAATGAACAAAGTAGGAACAAAACAAATGACAGTGTTCCCATTCAAGCAGAAAGAAAAGTCATCGTCAATAAATATTAAGCTGTCTGCCACTTGCTTGCTACAGGATCCTCTCAACCCCAGTAAACATTTTTAAAACAATGATTTTAACGTGTGACCTATTTACTTTCAACACACAGATGGCAGCTGCAAAATGCTCCGTCATAAGCTTATACATTAATTTCACCACAATATCGTGATCGTACATCTTCGTGAGATTGCGCCACTCATGACAATTGCCAAACATTTCGTAGTGGATAGTATGAGAGTGATTTCAGCAAACATTCTTTGGACCATCTTTTCCAAAATGTGTTCAACAAATTTTGCTGTTTTCTGTAAACAATAGTAAATTTGTCATTTTTGGGCTCAGGTCCGTTTTCGATGAAGGTCAGCTCTTGACCAATTAGGAAATGAGACAGGGTTAAAGATTGTCGTAACATATTTCCTGCTGAATAAGAACTTGAATTCACGATATTGTAGTTAAATTGAAAGGGGAAAAAAACTTAATTCAAAGTCTCATTAATTAGCTAAAACTTACACGGTATCATGGTTAAACAAGTTCCAAATTTTCTAGCAGCGTAGTTGTATCTTAAACCTCTGGTCAATTGGCGATTGACCTTCTTAGAACCATAATTTTATTTTCGAATTGTAACACGTTGATTTTGCATTGTATAACAACAGACAAATCTTCAACATTGCGTACTGATGAACGTATTCAACAAATTTTGGCTCTTTCTGTAAAAATTAGTAAATTCGGGATTTTATGGTTCGACCCATTAAGAGATGAGACATGGTTTAACTTTGCCGTAACAGATATCCTGCTTTGCAATTACAGATAATGCGGATAACTTTGCCGTAACAGATAATGCAATTGTTGATTGATCTTGCTAGAGCTATAACTATATATTTGTATTGCGACATGTTGATTTTGTATTGTATAACGACTGAAAAATATTGCATTGCAGGTTATTGCCGCAGAAGGAGAACAGAAAGCATCTCGTGCTTTGAAGGAAGCTGCTGATGTAATTGCCCAATCGCCAGCTGCTCTTCAGCTTCGGTATTTGCAGACCTTAAACACTATTTCTGCCGAGAAGAATTCTACCATCATTTTCCCTCTACCCATTGATTTCCTCAGCCAGTTCTTGCCATCCAGGCTTCAAGCAGCTTCTGATTAATCGTGATATTCCTTTTATTCCACTTTAAACGCTTTACGATTCCATCACCCATTATCGCGTCTGTTTTATCCCACCCACGCATATTCGATGTTGTAAAAGTGATGATTGTGATTTAGAAATGCATTCATTTCATTTTTTTTTTTTTTTTTTCCGCTTCGGAAATTATTGGTTGTGATGAAAATTAGTTGTTATTGTGACTCAGTTTTTGAAACAATCGATTTATTGTATTGGGTGATCGACACTAAAAATTTTAATTTTGGCTGAAATATGTTCAAGTTAACAAAGAATAATAATAAGCAATATTTGTAGTTTCTGATAACTTGAAGATTCATGAAATACACTTACTGAAGTAAGGAATCATGTTAACCCTATTATCGTGCAAATTTGCTGCCATTTTAATAAGTTTTCAAGTGAATTTAGAAGTTGAACCTTAATACAGTGCAAGCTAATCATTCATTCACTCAAATGCCCGGTACTAAGACTCAGAAATGTAGTTCATTTTAGCATCTCATTAAGGTGACAGCAAATTTGCATGATAATTTGGTTCAAATCAGCCTCGATCATGAACCAAGTTTTCTATCGGTGTTGGATCATACGCATTTTCCGCAACTGTTCATACGCAACTGTTGTGGTTATTTATATTATGACAGTTATTTACCAGAAAATTTGCTGTAGCTTATTTTTTCTGAAAAAAATTATTATAAATCAAATTATAGTTATCAAGCAATAAAAATGTCGCTACATAAATTTTTTACTTAACTATAACTATTAATTACTTTTAGAAATTACATTACATAATTTTTTTAAAAATTTCCTATTGCAAAAGTTATGATTAAAATTTAAAAACAGAAATTTTTTAATCAAATTAAATACTCAATTATGTATAGTTGTATTTTATTGTTAGGCTAACCTTATAAATATAAAAACAAAAAAAAATCTTATAGTGTCGTAAAAAATGGAATATTTGATAAAGTTTTGATGCATGTAACTAATGGAAAGAATTTTAAAATTTTGAATTATTAAATTATATTTACATAACATTAATTTAAATTGCTATTGTACATAAATTTTAGATTGCTTTAACTATTGTTCAACATTGCATTACATACAATAAAAACAATTAAGATCAAATGAAAACTTATTTACATATATTTACACGTATAGACAAAAGTACGAAGTTTAAAAAAAAAAAAAAAAAAAAAAACATTTGCCAAACTTGTTAGATAAAATCAAAATTTTATAAACTCGTTACTTTATTACGAACAAAAACCTAAGACTCTATTTGATTATTGAGAAAAAAATATCAGTGTTATATAAGGTATTTTGAAATATCAGTATTACAAGAAATAAGAAAATAAGAGAAACAGTGCCATAAAACTCTTAATATATATTAACAAGTTTTATATTGTAAATGTAGGTATGCTTTTCAGCAGTTAAAGAAGTTTGTAGCGCCTAATATGTTCACAATAATTATTGAACTCAATTGTTATAATTATAGCTCAATAATTGTGTACATATTTTGAGCAAATATGTAGTTACTGATTGTGTGGATTATTAGAGAAGTTGCTTTTTATATAAAAGTAGCGGAAGAAAAACTTGCAAGATTATATTTTCTCAAAAGTAAATATAGTACTTAATATAAAAAAAATATTTGTATTGAGAAATGAAATTTATTATACAATTATACATCCTGTATGAATGAAATTTATTATACTTATCATACAAAAAGCACATTGTTTAGTTGCTTTAATTAATTATATTTATTTCCGTGTATTTTTTAATTATGCTAATTAGATATTTTAAAAAACTTAAATTGTTCATAGAACTATATGTTACATAAAAATTTGTAAATTGTAATATTAGTTATTTCCGTATTTTACAATTGTAGCTCATTAAAAATACCTTATTCATCATTAACTAGTAGACAATGAGTTTTACAGCAAAATAAAATGTGTTCTGTAATAAAATGTACGAAAATGATAAAATAATGATTTATAATTATTAATAAACTGCATATAACACCAAGAGAATGCACTATAAGGAGTAAGGAGATAAAGTTAAACTCAAAAGAGTATTAATATTTTATCTATTAAATAATTTATGTAATATGATATATTTTATCTATTAATTAATATAATATAATTAATATAATATAATTAATATAATATAATTAATATAATATAATTAATATCATATAATTAATATCATATAATTAATATAATATAATTAATATTTTATCTACCTAGTATTGTATTATTCGGCTGAAATCAGAACGCAATTAAAACTAAGTCTTATCTAATATTAAAGTAAATAGATTTTTTTTAAAAAAAATTTTGGAGTAAATATTGCATTTTAAAATTTTGTTTTTTAAGATATTTTTGCATTGTTTTTTTAGAATAAAAATATAATTCGATTGATGTATTTATATTGATTGAATTAAAAAAAAAACAAGGTTTTGAGCAATAAAGCTCAACAAAATGTGCTCATACTTATTTGACTTTAAATACTATTTGATTACTAACTAAAATGTAATAAATAATATGAAGTTTTAGTTTAAGAATATATAAAATTATTAAAGGAATAATAATGATAAAAATACCACGATATATAAAAAGAATAGTTTATTCCGATTATACTTTTCGATTATAAACCTATGTTTAAAATAATTAAAGATTTATATTTATGATCTGACTATGTATATGTTTGTCATTTGTATAATTTATTTTACTGTCATTGTTGAAAACCATTATTAAGAATATATTTATTATCATTTATCATTATTATACGCATACATTATTTTAAGTTTCTTTATAATAAAGCATTATACCTGGTCTTGATGTTGCATTGTTTTATTGTCAGTGTTAATTTCTTTTTTCGTAATAATTTTTGTCAGAAAATAATGAATGAAATTTTAGATTCTATTCATTGCTCATTTTACATCATATCTAATGAAACACCTTTTTTAATTTCATTTTAATTAATCTTCTTTAATTAATATTTTCATTAAACTACAAAGCTTCATACAACCCTGTGGTCACTTTCGATGACATTGTTTTTTTTTTCCTTAAAAGTCGTTGAAAAGCATTTTGTTGAGAAAATATTAATTATTATAAATTTGTGTATGCATATTTTGTTAAAATATTTATCGTAATGAAATGGAAGGATAACAAGATTTTAAAAATTAGCAACTGCACTCAAGAATGCATTATACAATACGAATGCATTTTACAATACGAAATAATAATTTAAAACGAATTTTATTTGTTAACAATGTAAAACAATAAACTTTTATCTTATAACCATGCAGATTGGAAACAATATTTAACTGACTTGAACCTTCTATATTTTTCAAAATTTCCATACAAATGTAAATGTTAAGATATATATGGCCCACAATGAAATACTGATACCGACCACAATGAAATACTTTTTGGTTAATTATAAATGCATTATTTAATAGGAAATGTTTATTAGTTTATTTTTAATTTTTATAAAATTAAATATTGTACGCATATATGGGAAGTACTTAAAAATATTTTCAACTCTTAATAATAAGTGTCTGAAAAATGCATCGGATATTAGTATTATATCCCACAAATAGATGGCAGCACTACAATAAACATTCTCTGTTAAATTTTACATTAGCAACACAGACTATCTACTGCAGTGTTTCCCAAACTTATGACTTTTGTGTACCCTTTCTAAATTTTTCTTAACGCTGTGTACCACTAATAAAAAAATTAATTTATTTTTTACTATAAAAAATTGCACAAAAGTTAAAAATTGCATCTGGTTGTTGACACCACTAATTATTAACTGATAACTTTGCAAAAATTAGCCAATAGAAAAATACTTAATCGCAAATTTTCATTGCTAGCTCCTTTTTAAAATAAAATTTTTTTAAATTTTCGTTTGCTGCAAAATATTTTGCATAAGAACGCGTACCCCCGCTTCCCCAGGGGTACGGGAACAGTTTAACGGGGGTACGCGTACCACACTTTGGGAAACACTGATCTACTGAAATGACTGAATACCGTGCCATATATAATTATATTATTTGTTTATTAGGTATATTACATGTGCGAATAAATAATGTTAAATATCAGGATTTTATTTTCTTCAAGATTGTCGAATTTTGTCTGATAAAGAAATTATTCATTCATTCTCTTTCCTTTAAGCATTAAATTGAATTATTCTTTCTTACAAACCAATTCTTGTATTTGACTTATAGAAGGAAGTGGAACAAAAATATGCTTGTTTGTTTTCCTTCAACTTTATTTAAAGATTGTCTTTTTAATTTGAGAAAGGGAGAAAAACAAACATGCTCATGAAACAGAACAGAAGCATTTTTTTTTTTTTTTTTTTTTTTTTTTTTTTAAATATTTTGAGTGTTTTTTTCCCCTAATGGCAGGCACTGAAATGTTACGTCCTTTGCCTAGGAAGATGCCGGAAATATTACTTATTTAACGTTACCCAGTGGGCACCTGAGAGCCTAAGTCACGGAGGAGAGCAACATTACACACTGCCACTGATACCCGTTTACAGGGTGGGCCACATTCACACAAGAGAGAACAATACACTGAGAGGAACTTCATTGCCCTGACCGGGATTCGAACCCGCAGCCATTGGCTTCGCAGTAAGACATTCTAACCGCTCGAGAGTCTGGCCGGCTGTTTTGAGATTTAATGTAGAGCTTCTCAAACTCCTTTTGGCTACGCTGAATGTAAATAATTTAATGATTCAATCAATGAAAACTGCTTCGGTGTGGTGTGAATGAACACGAACATTTTTACTTGCTTAATGCAACGAAATTAAACGATCTTGTACACTAAGCATGTCGCAAAAAAAGCAAAATTTAAAATAAATAAATATAATGCAAATAAATAAAAAGAAAAGGAAAACTCAATTAATCCGTGATCGTAGGATCCATAATTTGTGGGAATCCGTAGAAATAAACAGCTGAAAGTTTCTAAAGTTTGCTTTGTGAGCGTGCTTATAAAAATATTTTTACTTAAAATTTCATTTCTGCCCCCCCCCCCTTCAAAGTGTCTTAAGTTATGGGCACCTTGATCTGGTCATCATAGTCAAAGTAACTACTGCCAGGAGTGCTACTGATTGCAAAAGGATTCAATTATTTTAAGCTCCACATTTAGCTACTTAACACAATCCCCGTATTATCAGTGACCTACTAGACGTTGTGATACCGGAAAGTCCCATATATGAGTTGCAGCCTGTCTACTTAAGAATATTTTGTAAAAATATCCCAAGCAACTAATTTTTTTCGCCAAAAATATTTCTTGAAAAATAATTCCCTTAAGAGGAAAAGAATGATTTTTATTCCAAAATATTTTATTTGAATTGTTACATAGCGCTACTACCCAAAGCGCGTCGCGTACAAGCATACATTCTTCATTTTTGACCAACATATTACTTTGATGATAAATTGCAGATGCTCTCTTCCTACAAGAATTACTTTTTTTTTCTTTTCCCCTTCCATTTGATATTTTTATGCATTCAGATATTTTCCTACAAACGCTACTGCCCTTTCGACGGTGTCTTCTAACATCGCTTTTAACATCAACTATTGAATTTTAATTTAAAAGTGGCATAACTCTACTTCCTTTTCTCTTTGACAACACTCCATTTTGTGTTATTACATCACAATCTTTGTCACTTGTTAATACCTTTGGCGGTGATTGGCGAGTTACTTTTATGCTAGATACTTTTATGCACTACAGATATTTCAGCCTAGTGTCAGTAGTGTCTACTGACACTAGCCTGAAATATCTGTAGTGGTAGAGGAATCATAAAAGAACATTCGCATTGCGTCAGTTTAACCGTGAGAGGATTATTATTTTGATTCCTTGCCCGTGTGCGAGCTAATTGTACTTATGAAATCTTTGATGACTTAAAAAGCACATCAGTGCTCATGTTTTATTGAAGATTTTTCCAGTGTTTAATCAAAATTAGAAGAATACAGAAATGAGTGAGCATAGCCCTATATCCACTACGTGGAAACTATTTATCAACAGTAAAGTTATTTTAAAAAGTCTTTTTTTATGGTTACATTTAAAAAAAAAATTTATTCAAATGGACTTTTTAGAAAAATAACGCAAACCGCAGTACACCTGGATATTAAAAGATTAAATTGAGCATTTTATATTTTATCTCGAAAAAAAATACCAATAAATGTTTCGTATCTGAGAATCATCGCCAAGAAAGAAGATAATTACGAAGAAAGAAAGGAAGAAAATTTAAAAAAGTACGAAGAAAATTAAAAAAAATATTGCAATTTTGAAGAAATAAACTATAAAAATAACTAGGGGAAAAATCGTTTAATTTTGCATAAATAGATTAAAGTTCATAGAATTTTTTTTTTCTTTTTTTTTTCCAATGCCCACGTGATTGATACTCGTGATTCAGGTATCAGTAAGGCTGATTCGTTGGTCACTCTTTCAGGGGCACCATATTAGGTGGGTCAACGCTGCTCCCACGGCAGCGTAACACAGATAGAACAGAACATCCATGCCGTGTCTGGGATTCTAACTAAGGACCTTTCGGACATGATGTCTCTTTTCCCTGACTACTACACTGTTTGGTCGGCGGTTCATAGATTATTCACTTTGCTGTTTAAAATTATGATAGAAAGGTGTTGAAAATTACAGTGCTATTTGAAAATATGAAAATTCAAACAAGTTATACAATCATTAACTACAAGTTATACAATCATAAGTAAAACTACAACTATACCTACTCCCCGCTTCTTCTCTTCGTATAAAGAATTTAGTTTGACGTACATTTTCGAACGCTAGCTTAAGATCTATTTAGTTTTGACGCAATGATAAATCTCAAAATTCCTTACATTTCTGGAAAGTTAACTTTGCACGACACTTATAAAGTAGCAAAATGATTAATTACATTAATTTGAATAAAAAACATAAGTAAAATCATTTAGCACCATTTATCTGAAAGTCTAAATTATTTTATTACCTTTAGACTTTTTTTTAAAAAAAAAATCTAAAAATATTGTAATACGTATTGAGTGTCGGGTTAAGCATTTCATGATCAAAATAGAGTTACAAACAGTCATAACAATTTTATTAGAATGACGTTAAATAATTTGATCGTTCCTCTCAGGCGATTTAACTAACGCGTTAAACTATTGATAAAAAGTGAAATTGAAAATTATTTCAACATCATCATACGTTATTTTATAAGAATGATAATCATCTTACAGAGGGGCCGGGATAGCCTGGTCGGTAGGGCGCTGGGCCCATGTCCAAGAGGTCGTGGGTTCGATCTTCGCCGGCCGAAGACTCCTCGTGTAGTAAATTGTGACTGATGCACGTTAAATCTGTCGAGTCTCAGATACCTCCATGTTCCCATAACAAATCAATACCTCTGATGGTACTGATCCAGGAGTTTCCTTGTCTTCTGGATTGGTTCAAAATTACAAGGCTACGGAGTTGAACATTAGTAGTCGTAAACCCATGAAATTGGGTCGGCTGTTCAACGACGGTTATAAAATAAAATAAAATAAAATCTTCTTACAGATATGAAAATCTATTCATAGAATTAATCGGGAGGTAGTGATTGATTCTGAACTTAAAACAAAAACACTTAGCGCCACTTCTCTAAAAGTCTAAATTATTTTATCATTAAAAAAGTCTTAAAATAATTTTATAAAAAAGTCTAAAAATAATGTTATACGTATTAAGTGTAGGGTTAAACATTTAACGATCAAAATAAGGACATATCTAGTCATAACAATTTCATTAGAACGGCGTTGAATATTTTGATCGTCTTTCAGAGGCGTTATAACTAACACATTAAACTATTGATAGAACCTGAAAATTGCTATTCAACACCTTCAAACATTAAAGTCATAAGAATTATAATCTTCTTCCAGATGTTTAGAACTTTCCACAGAATTAATCGAAAGGTAATGATTGGTACTGAACCTGAAAAAAGTCTAAAATTTTGATGTTGAGACTTGACCTTGACGCCTACTTTCTTAATTCAAGCTTTTCCTTTTGTTTTATTTAGATGCACTTTTTTTTATTTATTTATTTAATTTTTTTTTACCTTCTGAGAGCAAACGTGAGAGCAAATTTCGCTTTCAAGGTCTCGAATACCCAAGGCCAACTAACTACCTTTAAGAAGACACCTGCGTGGGTTTAACAAGTTTTATTAGGAATTAGCCTGACAAGGTATTTATTCCAATCTATAACTGTGCCGAAAGGGTGATTTGTTTCAAATGCCCATTATCGCTGTGTTCTGGATTTTGAACGGTTGAGATTTAACACTTGCAAATAATTAGCATAAATTCTCCAGCGGCTATTCCAATCGCAGGCCATCAATCTTTGAACTGCTTGGTTACTAACGTGCATGAAAATGATTACTGCAATCACGTCTATAAATCTTACTCGAAGAAATAATATTTTCTCAAATTTCTTCTTAGGATCGAAACAAATTTGTCTACGGTGCAACATGAGTTGAATAGTATTTTTGCAACTCCAGATGGAAAAAAGGTTTTTTAAGACATAAAGCATGACAATAATCTCGACGTGGTGGTGTGAACTTATCGTATGAGCATAAACGTAGCGTAACGAAAACTTTTAGGGGGAGGGGGCACGAGAATTTTTTTTTTAAATCTTGTATATTTTTTTTTTAATGAAAGCTGATATAAATAGATCGCCTCTTGATTTCCATAACATTTTTATTTTACATGATTAATTTATAAACACAAACATACATACATATACACACACATATATATATATATATGTATATATATATATATATATATATATGTATATATATATATGTATATATATATATATATATATATATATATATATATATATATATGTATATATATATATATATATATATATATATATATATATATATATATATATATATATATATATATATATACAGGGTCGTTCAGAATTCCCTCTGTTTACTACAACCTTATTTTTACTACAACTGGCTTCAGTGGTACATGTTACAGCCCTCTACCGGCAACTGCTTAAACTGAAACTTGAATACTTTCGGAACAATTTCATATGTTCTTTTTTGCCATCATCTTCGTTTTTTTACTATTACGCTTCGAAACCCCGGAGGAAATTATGAATAACCCTGTATATATATATCTATATATAGTGCATATTTCTCAAATATTTTAGGGGTCAGAAATCCAAATCTGACAGAAGTTATTAAGAGAATGTATACGTTTTTTCGTCTGATTTCGTAACTCAAAATATCGTCTGCACTAATTATTTAGCATAATTGAGGTCCCATCCTCGAGCCAAGATTGAGTCATAGACAGTGAAGATCCAAACAAAAGATTTAAAAGTTGAACAGAATAGTCCGTTTTTTTATGCACAATACAAGACAAAATCTAATTCAGGCAAAATGTTGAGCATACAACAAAGGAGATTTTGTCAGCTCAAGAATTTGCCCAGCAAAATTCTGTCCCTGCAAAATTCAATCGGGGAAAAATTTTAATCCTGTGATAATAAGTTCTAAGTATGTTTATGGCTACTCTATATTCCTCATAGCCAGATTAGGCTTATAAAACATTTTATAATCTCAGAATTATGCCCATGGTATAATTGTTTCACTCAAAATTTCTTTCGAAATTTCAACCTGATGCCTGTACAAGATCCAATTACAAACACACATCGAAATATTAATTTTAAAAAGTAACGAGTAAACTTAAATGAATGATTTTGACGAAAAAAAGTACGCTACATATTCAGATAAAAAATCAAAAAAGTAAAGGCAACACAACTTGCAAAAGCTTGAAAATTATAATTATCGTAAACTTTTACATGAATGAATAAAAAGTTTAAATTATTTTAACTCAAGGTTTACGTTAGTTGATTTTCAGACATTCACTACTGTTTGTTTTGCCATTGAAAAACTAGAACTAAAGCGATCATTAGATGCACATGCAGCCTTATACTCTAAACATCAAACAGACTTCTAACCAAAGACTACCGCGTAAATCATACTCGTAATGTCATATTTATGACGTAGCTTAAAAATGTCATTCATTTCAACAGCCTAAGTGTAAAACTTTTATTTGAACTCTATTTACTACAGCTTTTGAGAATTGATTCAAAATCGAAATGAAGTGAAAATACAAAACAAAAATGTACTTTAGGTTTTAAGTAGGTAATAGAGTGAAACAGTTTTGAAGTAAAAAATTTAAGTAAAAAAGTAAACTATTTGAAGTAAAAAAGTGTTTCGAAATCCGGAAGAAAAAAAATAGTGTTTAGTTTTGGTTGAAAATTTGGAGCAAAAAATAAATACTGTTTTTTGGTTGCAAAATTTCGAGCATACACTTTAGAATTGATATTCCTCAATGAAGATATTTTGTTTCTTTACACGCGGCGAAAAAGATTCTGGAAAAATTACCGTACTGTATAATAATGACTTTCCTGGTAAATAAGAATACCATAATTCTGATTAGTAAAACTAAAGTATACGATATTCAAAACTTTCACATCGTAATTTTTCCGTTTCCTGGAAATTCCAGTTTTCAACATTCAATTATTACAACACATTCAGTAAAAGTACAAAACTGAAAAGTTAGTTTAACCAAATAAATGGTTTTTATGCCATTCGAAAGTATCATGTAAAAATCACCAAATTTCACCACATTGGCCAAATTTTATCACAATAATATAAATCCATTGATAATTTTACCAGAATCATTATCAAAGCGCTTTGATAAAAATTACTAATTAATAAAAATTAATAAATAATAAAAACACTATAGATTTTACTATAATCTGTTTTTCGTTTTCTTTTTTTCACCATACTTTTTTTCCCAATTCTGTTTTTGATCGTGACTTACATTTTCTTGCAAAATCTAATTGCTATAATTTTCAAAAATTCCTCGAAGAATCAAATGAAAACATAAAAAGGAAGGCTAAAATTAACAAAGAAACAGAAGTGATGAAATCGATATCTGAAATTCTTTTAAAAAAAATTTCTGGTTCTTTTGCCAAAAAAGATTCCTTTTTTGCCAGAACCTCTCTGCCTCTTCTTTCATCTTGACATATAGTAGAACAATTTCTGTTTCTTTGACGAAGATTTTCGTTTCTTTGCGGAACAAAATCTTTTATTTAAATTTTTTTCCCTCACAGTTCTAATACTAATCTTAGATCAAATTCTATCACGTAATCTAATCATTAAGGTTTATAATAGTTGTACGAGAAACCAGTTGAACGAGGGAAAATGCTACTGTATATATTGAATGGAATAGGATTATGCAGTAGTATTATGTTGCCCGATAAAAATTCATAACATTAAATTCATAAACATATTATTTCAATAAATGTAAATTTCTTGAAAATTTGCTTTTGCTTTTATAATTTCATTATACGATTAAGAAAGCATTAAATATCTTAAAAATCGCCGTTTCGTCATTAGATTAAACAGAACCGAACACTTTTAGAAGCATTATGGATTTTAAAAATCCTCCTGATATCACATGTAACAAAACTGAAAGTAATAGAATAAAATTTTAAAAACTTTGCTTCCTAGATGGAATAAAAGAGGACAAAATTATTTCTAATGAATCAAAAATGAAAAAAATAGGGCTCTGCACTTTTAAAAAGCGTGAAGTGTAGATTTTCGGAGATAACAGAAATTTATAAAGAAACTGTTGCACAATGAAATTTTTGATTTCAGTCTGTTACAGTTTATAACAATAAATTCGATCGATCAGAAAGAAATCAAATAAAGGGAATTTCGGTTGTTGATAAATTCGATTTAGTTATAAACTCAGATTATGTTGGTTAGAAAGCACGCGAAGTCATTTTCATCATTCACGGGGCATCACTTAAAATTTCGGAATTCTACCTTGTCGAGATTATGGATTCCAAGATACCACACAATAAAAAATTCTGCATCAAGTTACGCTAAAAAGCACCGTCATTCGGGGTGCCGGTACTTTTTACCGTAAAGTCTATTTTTACCGCAACATGTTACAGAGAAAAAAATTTGATTATTAATTACCTCAAAACCACTGAAACATTATAATTAAATAAATATCGCTGCAAAAATTACGGTATAATATTTTACGGTAAAAAAGGATTTTACAGTAAAAATGGATTTTACGGTAAAATGGATGATAGGAATGTTCACCTAAAGTGCCCGTACTTTATACCATAATTTGATGCGGAATTTTTTCCAGTGCATCACTCCACATACAAAAACGAGTTGATAAAAACATAGAAAACAAAATCCCACAAGTAAGTCAGTTAGGATTATATAATATTTATTAACACCTCTATGTACAGAATAGTGTATTAATTTAATTTGATAACTTAAGCCTTAAACACGGAAGTGAAAATACCTCTCACATTTATTAATTCACTTCACACTGATAACAAGACTCATGGGGCAGTGACCGTTACTTTTACCATCAGTAAAAATGAAAAACGTTTTGAAGGTCAATCTTATTCTTTTTACACTGCAAAAAAAATTTATGCATCCCAATTGTCACACAGCACGGCATCTAAAAAGCCCTGCAACTTATATATTAGAGAACTTACACTTATTTGTGATAAATTGGCTTGGATATATGGAAATCATACGCCGCATGCGGGCGTGGGTTAAACAATAAAACCGTTGCGGCAAACTAACGAGAAACTCTCTATAATAACGATCTTCTTACAAGATATATGCGGGAAGATATATGCTGGCTTCCTGCTTTCCTTTTTATTGTCTCCTTCAAACGTTTTCCCTTTTTTACGATATTGTTCAGCGATTGATTAATTGATTTTACTGCTTTCAATTCTCCTGATTTTGATCTGGTATACATTTCCGCTTTACACGAATGACGAATAATACCACAATGATTTATTTTGATACTTGAATATATTTGCATATGTTATTCAATAATGATGATGCTGTTGCGGGATAAGAAATTGTCTATGACATGAGAGAACTTATGTTCAAGATCGCGACTGGTTAAATTTTTTTTCCTCGTAATGTTGCAAACACAGAAACAATATGAATTATCTTTTTAATATTGCATGAGATATCTTGAATAATAAATGTTTGAATATATTGCGGTATCTATGATTTAATGTAGTTCTTTCTTATTGTTCAGCATATACCATTTAATATATTTCGATATTTAATTAGTAATTATCTATTTATATAATGTGGTTACAATAATCATTTTTACAATAACATTCAGATAACTAGAATTATGCACAATGACATATTTAGTTATCATATATTATGCATTTAATTAGTAATTATCAATTTATATAATGATTTAAATTATCACTTTTACGATAGCATTCAGATAACTAGAATACGTACAACGACATATTTAGTTATCATTATTAGTTATTATCTATTACATGTTTAATTAGTAATCATGAATTTATATAACGGTTACAGTTATCACTTTTGCAATAACTTTCAGATAACTAGAATGCGTACAATAAGATATTTAGTTTTCACTTGTGAGATCATTGTTGCCTATTAAAACCATTAATGAGTAAATTATGTTAACATTATCCATTTCTAATTATGGAATCATTAGTGATGAGAAACGAATGAATCAAGTATCAAGTCTACCTCATTAACATTTAGTCTAATGATCGAATTTTCTCTCACTTAAACTTAAATGCTATCTCAATAAATCATTGAGTCCCCTTAAGATATGATAAATAATGAAAACTGACAACTAATTACAATGTAATATCATGCACAAAAAAAAATTTATACTTTAGTATAAACATTCTTCTTTAACAAATTTGAATTCTTAACAATTATAAAATGGGTACGATAATCCAGAAATGACAATTCGTATAGTTTTTCCAATAGTAAAAGCAAAATTCATGGAAAAAAACGTAAATTTATAAAGAGGAACTGCACTTTTGCCTAATTTATAATAATGGTTTATCATGTCATGATGGTCTCGTTTCTTACAATATCTAATGACGAGTAATCACTCTAAACTTGATTACTTGTTCAAGAAAATAAGTAGTTCAGAGTGCACGTAATTATGATTACACTTAGAAAATGGCTGCTTACAATCATTGATCATGAATACCTGTATTTTTGGTTGTAGCAGTAATCGAAAGTAAGGATTTGATGCAATAACAGAATAATAATACGAAATCATTAACAATTGTAATCGTTTTCCATAATACTATGATTTCTTATATTTTGCAAAGTGGACGCAAAATAATAAAAATAATCTGTTAAGATTTTTTCATTCGTAACATTTTCCTACAGCATTTTAAAATTTACTTTTGCTTTATCTATACATAACAATAAACGCGGCTGTGTGTGTGTCTGTAATCACAATATATCGCCCCAGAAGCCTCGCCCAGGCACGAAACTTGACACATAATTGGGTTTTGACACAATGAAGAAGTATTTTTTTTCTTTTTCAAAAATTTGGATTAGTTTTTTAGTTATCAGTCATTTTGTAAGAAAATCTATGATTTTTCGTCTTCAAAGAGCCATATTCAAAAAACTATTAAAAAATGCATATACTTTTCTCCACTCTTATAAATGTATGCTAATGCGAACCTTACAATTGAAATATTAATTTTCGACAACTTAAACCAATAATATACGAAGGAATTAATAATTTAATTGTAAGGTTCGCATTAGTTTACATTTATCAAAGTGGAGTAAAGTTTAACTTTTGTATTAAAAATGTGGCAACATATTCGATACGTAAATAGAACGCTTCTCTTTGATATATTTGTCGCTGTTAATAATTGTTATAATAAGTTTTTCTTCTTCTTTCCACGCTCTATTTTTTTTCTTAAGCGAAGACGATAATTTTTGTAGCGATATAGAAATAGAAATTGATACCATAAAAAATTATATAGAAATAGAAATTGATACCATAAAAAATTAATTCGTTTTCGTGTTCTTTTCATGTATTTAGCATTTTAGTTTTTTTTTTCTTAAGCGTTGTAGCTATATAATATATAAAATAGGAATTTAATTGTTTTTGAAGGAACGATCACACTTACCTTGGATCTCTTTGGTTTTTCTATTCTTTATTTTAACAGTTTTTATTAAATGTAATTAGTTATTTTCAGAAAGTTTCAGTTTGCAGGTAAGCACTTAGATTTTAATATTGAAGTTTCATAATTTGCTTTCATAGTAATTGTTGTTCTAAAGTATTCGTTGACTTCTTAAAAACCCGATTACTGACATGGCAGAACCACCTTCCAAAAAACTTTGTATTTTGTCAAAGAAAAAGATATGAAGAGATTCTCAAAGAAGAAGAAGGGCCCAAGAAACGTCTGTGGAACGTCAAAGAAGGATGGAACATGACCGAATTTCGACAAGCAATTCTAGAGCCCAAGAAGTATCAGAGAAACGTCAAAGAAGATTAGAAGAGGATCGTGTCTCAACTATCAGTGCTAGGGCCCGAGAATTACCTGAGGAACGTCAAAGAAGATTGGAAGAGGATCGTGTCTCAACTAGCAGTGTTAGGGCCCGAGAAACACCTGAGAAACGTCAAAGAAGATTGGAAGAGGATCGTGTCTCTACTAGCAGTGCTAGGGCCCAAGAAACATCTGAAGAACGCGGGAGAAGATTAGAAAATAATCGTGTCTCAACCAGAAATGCAAGGACCCGAGAAACATCCCAGGAACGTCGAAGAAGGCTAGAAGAAAATCGTGCTTCAACATCCCAAGCTCGATTGCATTTGTGGCAAGACAAGGAAAACTCTGGCGGACAGCTGGCCGCCTTAAGCGGCTAGTAAAATAATAAAGCAGAATTTAAAGATTATCAATTAAATTTTTAATCAACCCCAGAAACTGTTTTTCTTTTTAAAATATTATTTGAAAAATTTTTCGTCGCTCATTTAAAATAAAATCAAAATTGTGAATGATTATATTTGACATGATAAAAATTCATGAATTTATTTCGAATAATAACATAAAAATTCATAAATTCAGTTAAAAATAATAAAAGAAACCGATAAACTCATCGACCTAACTAATAGTTAAGTTTTTGGCCATGGCATATCGGTAAAACCGTTTGGGCGAGTGTTGCCCTTTTCCTTCCAATTGAAAAAAGAAACGCTTCGCCTATGCTTTACATTGGAGTGGGAACACTTAATATATTTTCCTGTGATTAAACTTTTTTACGATGAACTATAATACTTAAACCTCTGCAACCTGCGATTTGCTGTTGTTGCAGTCGGTATGAAGTCTCCCTTAGATCGATCCATCAGGACGTTTTTCTTGAAGTTTCTCCTGACCGTACTGCCTCCAGCGCCCATTAACAACACATAACGGAAACGGTTAGTTGATTTAGTAGATGTAAATAGTTTACATTCTACGGTATATTATGAAGTATCTTTGTCACATCTTTATTTACATCTATACGATTGTATTTGTAGCATGAATAAATGAACAATAATTCCTTGTGATTTATTGTTTTAAAGTTCAATCTTATGTTTCATTTCAATAAAAATTATTAAATTAGAATTTTATTTGTGTAAATTAGGATTTGATTTGAGGTTTTGGTGAGTACGTTGTGTGATTTGATTACGTATATTAGTGTTTTGAAATATTTTTCACACTGTGCATTCATATAGAAGTATAAAAATTTTTATTCAATTCCATATTTTTTATCTTAGTTTTTAATTCTATTATTATTAAAATCTGTTTCTGTCAAATATTTATTTACTCTTACTCTCTTGTTTTTTTTTTATTATAAATTCTACTTTAAACGGAGAAAGTAAAAATTCTACATTAACAATTTTCTGTATTTATTCTTCCAGTAGTTTTGATGCACATCATGTATATAAATATGCATTTTATGCACCATAAAAAAGAACATAAAAACAATAAAAATATGCAAAATTATTTATAGTAAACGTAATTTAGTTAACTTTTGTGTTGATCCTTAAAGAACTAATATTTAGACATTTCATAGAACTAAAATAAAACAGATAAAAAATTATTACAAAAAAAATCGTTAATTAAATTAAAAATAATAAATAAAAACAATAAACTTATCAATCTATCAATAAAACACGTAGTTAAGGTTTTTGTCGCAGCATGAAGCTAAAAATATTACTGCCGAAGTGTTGCAATTTTTGCGCTCTCATCTTTAAATAAAAAACGAGTCATCTTTTAATATTCTCTAATATTAAAGTGGAAGCTCTTTATACATTTCTTTGTGTTTTTCCTCGTAGAATGGTGATGGAATCATTGCGGCAATTACATCGCAATTAAAAAAAAAAGAAAAAGAAAAAAACCATACATTTTTATATGTTCTAGCATTAGAGTGGAAAATTTTAATATATTTCTCTGTGTTCGACATAGAAGACCAAATGTTTTTGATCTTCATTTTTAACTAGTTGATCATTGAACATATATTAAGATATTTCTAAATGTAGAAGCTTTTTATAAAATATGCGTATTTCTTTAAAATTATTTAGTTCGCAATAATTTAAAATTTGCAAGAGAGTATTCATTAAAAAAAATTATTTTATTTCCATTATTCTCCATTTATTTCCATTATTTTATTCTCATTAAAAAAATTATTCATTTTTATTAAAAAAAATTATTTTATTTTTTTAGGAAAAAAACTACTAAAATAAATCTTTTGTTTTCTTCGTTTGATGTAACCAAACGATATTTCAGATTCAACAAGTGTTAAAATTTACTGTTGTTTTGAATGTTGTGACAAAGATCAGTAACGGAATTCTTTAAATTAAGTTTTAAATTTCTCTTATCTTTTATATATTTTTTTTAAATACTCAAAAAACTATGTATATATACATTTTATTCAAACTAGGTTTATTAGTTAATTGTTCCGCGTTTCATAAAATGCTTACGAATATTGTTCTAACACAATATCTGCCCATTGCTTTCTTTTTTTCGTAAGAACTTCTACAGTAAAAATATTTTGCAATAAAAACGTAGGAATTGATATGTGCTTTAACTTGATTTATTAATATTATTTATTCTTTGATTGTTCCACGCTATATAAAACGCCTATAAATGTTGTTTTAACGCATCTATCAATTACATAAGATTGATTGTTTCACAAAAGCCCGTGACAGTAAAAAACATAAATATTTGTTTTAGTTTTAAAGACTAACTTAAAAGTATATTTAGAAAAACTGAAAATATCATTTACAAGTTTAAATGACATTTATATTAATCTACTCTTTAATTTCGTTAATGGGATAAAAGCAAGTGACGTAGTGTGGGTATCTCGATCATGATTGGTTGTTGAAGCGTAGTATTTGTTTACGTTAGAAACTGTATTTTCCATTCTATTACGAGTGAGCTAAACCCGTCAAATATCAATTCTCTTAAGTGACTCATTCGATATTCTTTCACAAAGATTTCAATTCTTGCTCTATATATTTCTTACTTAACACTTAGACAGGCAAAACGTCATGTAGAACACAAACTAATTATGTAACGAAGTTGCCAGAATACACAAAGCAAAAATATATCACGGTTACGATTAGAATAATAATACATAAACAAACAATAAATCTAAGTAGGAGACGTAGACGAGATAGAATTTTATTTCAACTAATTCGAATTTAATTAACTTCACGTTAATTAACATTCTAATTTATGTGGGGAAATTTCGTTCAAATTTAACACGCCATTTTGCTTATAAACGATCAGCTTTCGCTGATGTCATAGTTCACATGTGTGGTGGTTATTTTAAGAGAAAAAATTTAAAAATTGCAGAAGAAAATTTAGTTTTTTTATAGAAAACTGTTAAAATAGAACTTAAACTTTGAATATGTTTTTATATGCATCAGGTGTAAAAACCACTGCTTCTTTTGCTGATGAGCTTCAATAATAAATAAATAAAATAAATAAATTCATTTATCATTTTATATATAACATAAAGGTATTATGATAATTATAAATACATAAATGTGTATGAAAATTATTCAGTATGTCTCAAGAAAACTGTTATTAAGCATTAAATTTACCTCCATAATTTTTAATTTTAAGCAACATATACTTATTTAGAAAAAATTATATAGTTATATATTTATTAAAAGCGATTACTTTTTTGTTCTTTAAAAATAGTTACTTCAGATAACTAGATATGCTCGTAACAGTTTTTTTTTTTTTTTTTTTTTTTTTTTTTTTTTTTTTTTTAAAGAAAACTTTATTATTTGTGTTGCTCTGCTATCATAAAAGTTGATTCAAAATATAGAGTGCAACAAAACCAATGATCACAATTTCATATTCTAGTTTGTAATTAGCGTGAAACAGCTGAATCAATATCGTATTTGTTGCTATCAAGGTTTATAAGTGTAGTTTTGAATCCAGCCCAGATGACAAAGAACTCCTGGTTCAAGTAACTCTTGGTTCTCTTCCTCTCTCTTTCTTTCGCGTCTTGCTCTTTGCCTTCCGATCCATGGTACGGTGAAAAATGTATTGGCAAGCCATATCACCTTTGATCATATGTTTTGTAATGGTCATACTTGTAAAGGGTTGCAGAACTTGCCAAAATAAACATACTACATGGTGTCAACCTTATACGGACAATGACGCTTTATCTTAAAATAACATCAGAGTAGCAAATCGGTTTGTTATTTGATATTGTATGCATTGCCTCAGCATTGAGATAACTTCAGAATAATTTTACACTTTACTAGTTTTTTTTTCGGCATTGTATACAATGCCGGATTTCTAACTTAGTCGGAAACAAAAACTAATTTTAATTTTTACTAATTACAAGTTTTTTACTTGTTTCTATATCATAAATATTATTTCTATTCAATGGTGACTATAATCATAAACTTTCTATGCATAGATCTCTATTCTATTCTGTGATAAAATTTCAGTGATAAAAGTGAATCTGAAATAACGTCACAGACATAAATTTCTTCATAAATGCCTTCGTATTGCGTCATATTAACTCAACTGATCATAGTAGTATTTACCTGAATGTATTCTACAGAGCAAAATGTGCTATTGTGAAGAAATTATTCGATATATGAATTGATCATATTCATTTTTTGAGTTATTAATAGTCAAGTAAGTGTTAACAACATCGACACACTCCAAGTGACAAACAAGTTCGCATTCCCACTTGTTTGACATATTTTTCGCCCTATTTGCAATTTTTGGAATCAACTGGCTTGCATCAACCGGCCAGACTAGATTTATTTGGTCTACTCAATATAAAAATGCAACAGTTTGTTCTTAAAAAAATGCATGTCACAGTTAGAAAAATAGACAGTTTTTATTTCTGATAGAAAACTTTAAAGAAGAAAACAATGAAAATACAAAATTGACAACCGAAGCTGAAGTCGTCAGGGGGTGCCACCTTATTATTTTTATTTCTGAATTATTTTCAGCACAAGGAGCTTCTTCTGGATAAATCAACACAGCTCAGGTTAAAACATAGTAATGTAAACCGTGAGCATAGTGCATAAAAATGCGTGCAGAAATGATTATCCGGGATTTAACTCAAATAGTCATGCACCAATGCGGTTGTTTTGGAAGTTGGTTATATCCGTATGGCTGACTGCCTCTTCTGTTTTTCAGTTGGTCGATAGGCTTGATCTTAGTTTTGAGGTTAATACAGTTGACGAAATAGAACGGTGCGAAATAGATTTTTTTAATTAGGATATAAATATTTTTACTAGTAATATTTCAAACCAAAAGTTTCTCACATAAGTTTAAAAAAATAGGCTTTTTTTTTTTTCATTTTGTAACAGTATTGTTTTTAAGTAATTTTTCGTGGTTAGCTGGTTTTAAACTAGCTTGGATTAAAACCTTTAATTATTATATTTAAAAGATTATAGTACAGATTTTTTGTCTCTCTTTTTTTAGAAAGTTTCGATGCTGTTGATATCACCTACGATGCTGTTGATATCACCTACGTTAAACAACTAAGAAAAGCCAAATATAAAGATCTGAAATTTAAAATAGCATTTCAGATAAAATCATGCGATTTTTATGCTCCAGTGATTAAAAAAAGTTTTTGTTTTTTATAAATGCACAAATTATACTGAATTTGCGGTGAAATGTGAGTTAAAGTAATATCTATTAGATTTTCAAGGCGAACAAGGTAAGGTAAATAATATGTTTGAAAATTGAAAATCCTATTCTTTGTTGTGTATTGTGATAATCCTATACTTAAATGTGTATATTAGTCCTTCCTATTTCATGAGATAATTTTTATTCAAGTCATTCAATCTGTCAGGGAAAAATAGTTTTTGAATACCAATTTGATCAAATTTGGTTCTCGACTCGAAACTCGAAAGTTCTGATTCAAACAAATATTACTCATTAAAACGTTTCAATTCAGTATTAAAAAAAACTTTTATAGAACGAAATACCAAATTTATTATACCAGAACCTAAAATTTATGATACCCAGAATAAGATATTCTAATAAAAAAATTAGCTGATGCCGTATAAATAATTCAGAATAACAATTTTTTCTTCTTTTTTTCTACATTATATGTAACAGGGGGTTGTGCAAATGCTGTGACAATCTTCTAGGGAAGTCAATAGAGCACCTGGCATAACCAATATTGAAATTGCATAGGAACCCATTCTCTCGAAGGTTGTCATGTGTCTTATTATGAACTGTTTCTTCGTGTACTTATGAACAGATCATTGTAGGGAAGAAATTCACGCTGCATTGAACGAAATTTCCAATCATGAATTCCTATGCAATTTTTATCCTAATATTTATATTGACGCCATATTTACGCACCCAACTTTTGTATATAATGTTTTTAAATTTGAATATTTCGAAAAAAAATTGAAAAAAAATATCATTTTAAAAACAAAAATATGTAGCTTTAGAAGCAAAACTAAAGCCCCACACCCAAATTAGGCAAGATCAAATATTTGTTTAAATGCGCAAAAAAAAAAAATGTGTTTCCCAGTTTAATTCATACCTTAGTTTCTCTGAGTAAAGTATAGCTACGATAATTTGATTTTTTTGGCATTTATTATTAAAACAAATATCGCATATAAAAAGTAAAACCTGCTATAAAATCATCTTCAATTATTTTGTTAAGAAATAGTGATCACATTTTTGACTTAAGGAACCCTAACTTAGACAAAGCTGAATTTTTCTATAAAGTATAACGACATTTTCGGGAAAGGGTTCGTATGCAATTTTAATCCTGGTCATATACTCCCCTAAAAGTTTGCATCAGCATTTACGCCACTACCTGTTATATATAACGTTTTTAAACCTCTGCATTTCATCAAAAAATGACATTTGGCATGACGTTTCTTGTATAATGTCATTGATTATAAGAACAGTTTGCAATTTTTAGAATTTTCATGCGGACCTTTTATGCGGATTTTAAACTAAAAGAATATATTGGAAGCGCACTTCCTTGTATTCACTTTGTGATATGAGTGATAAAAGGAAATAAAAATAAACTCTTACTAAGACGCTAAGTTTTATAATTTTATAAAGCAAAATTGTAATGTTAAAAAAAAATGATGAGAATTCTGTTCTCGTATTTTATTTATAAGTTCTAAGCTAAATAAATCAAAATACATAAAAAGTTAACTTTTCATAACACATTCTTTACATTTTTCTTATTTTATGGATGTACAGCTTTTAATGGAACCATTATTTTCCAAAATCTGTCATTCTACTAATGAAGTAAGTTGTTAATTTCTACATTTTTTAAAAATAAAGAAATCATGGATACTAAACCAACTTTATCACGCGATGAAGTAATCTCCAGTGCGTAATAACCTGGTTCATAGAACCATTCAAGCAGTGTTTCTAAATCTAGTCAAAATCCCTTCCCCCATCCCCCACTCATTTGAGACGACAAAATAATCTGTCAAAAAGTCAGTCAGACGATCGGTCAGTATGTTCTTACAGCTGTAACATTTGAGGAAATAGAAAATCTCCCTTGAATTCAACGAAACAGGGAAACCCCCTTCCTCTATACTATCATCCACCTCTTCCACCGCCTTGCTGATTTTTATCGTTCATCTTTACGCCACCTTAGGCCTATCGAAGCATGGCCACCCCTGGCCTGCCGGCTAACTCTCTGTTGTTCTTGCCTAATTTGATTAATTTCGAGATGGATTATTTTAAATGCCGTTTGTGTGTTTTACTTGCTCATTTTTGAACAAAATAGAATTATCGGTCCTATTACAAATTTCCTTCACAAGTGTAATTAATAAAACAATTATTTTTAAACATTAAACTAATTAATGGCATCTTTTAAATATTATTAACAATGCCATTAATTATTTTAATGCTTATTAATAATTTTAATGTTTAAGTAAAATAATCAAAATATTAAAATTTTTTATTGAAATATTAATTAAAGGGAGAATATTTACGTTGTTTACCTACCTTATAAGAGCAGTTTATTACTTTGGAACACAGGAAATATTCGGTAACAGCATAAGAAAAAGTAGTAAGTGAAAAAAGTTAATATCTACAGAAATTTCAAACTCTCTCAAGAAAACGAGAAAAAACACTACTCTTTCTGTTCCATTTGGCTTTTAAAGAATATGTCGGAAATCTTCAAAATATTGGAAGAAAAGTAAAAGTTTAAGGTTTTCTTATTCATACATAAGTAGACCCCTTTATATATTGGTAGGTTTCATCGGTTTTCTTCGAAAATTGAAACAAAAATAAAACTCAGTCATTTTAAGTTAAAATTAAGTAACTCAACTTAAGCCTTTATGTTAGATGGACCATAAATTGCTTAAATTAACTCTTGTAATTAACACTGTGGAAAGAATTTTTAAAAAAAAGTTTTGCTGATATGTACAGAATAAAATTGTGTATCATAATCAATCATTAAGTAAATAAATAACTTTGATTACATCCAAGCATATTACAATCATACATAAACTTGGTATGAGGTTAATATTTGCTTTCCCTCCTTACAGTATTAGCAGTTAAAAAAATTTCTGGTGACACTTCAATGTCCTGACATTCATAAGCCAAGAAAATGACAGCCAGGATAATGACAAATTCGCCATTTTATATCATATAACTTTACTTTAATTAAATATTTTGGCCTAAGACGTTTATATTCTATAGAAAACAACAGGATTTCTTAAAATAACTCAGATAAATCTATGTAGTTTATGTTATTAATGATTTCAAGAAGCCAGGAAAATGACAACACAAAAATCTAAAAAAGTTTTGAAATAGATTTTGAACCAGAAAATTGGTTCTTTATTCATGTAACAAGATATGTTCATATAGGAGGGTATCTAATCAATCTATTAACATAAGATATTGATTGCTGGCTCTATCTATTTTGGTTATAATCCACTTTATAAAAGTATTCAGGAAAATGACAGAATTTCTTGGGACAAACAAATTATTGACAGAAAAAAATATTTTAAACGAAGTTTTTGTAAATAATACCCTCTGCGTATATTCTAGAAATGCTTACACCGGTTGAGATAAAAAAAATTAGATATTGAAGAATTTATGGGAAGTTTTGAAGCTAGTTATTATTGGAAGCATTGTTTGGGATATGCAAGAAACATGAAATTTCGAAGTTCAATTAAATTTTTTAACTATACAAAACAGTCAATGCTAGTGCAAAGTAATTTTAGAATGCTAACAGCAATGCTATTTATTAATTTTTTTAAAAAAAAGTTCTTTTAGTATTTTAGTATTAGATCTTGAAGCAAGAATTGTGAATTGACGTATTTCATGAGAATCACCCATATGCATATTTTCTAGCTATAAAAGCACCGATTTGCAACTGATCCAATCAGAAAACCCATACAATTTAGAGAACTTAAATCACCATTATTTACCAGGGATTTCAACAATCAGACAATTCATCTGCTCATGTAATATAATACAAATAAATAGTTTTTCATAGAACTAACATTAATGTCGTTTTGCATTTAAACTGCAGACGTTTCTAATTTTTTTTTTTTTTTTAATCAGTTAAAGTCCCACTGCTACATTAACGTAATCTAGCCCCTAAAAGGAATAGAGCAAACATCCCTACCTTCGATTACGAAAATCAGGGTTATGTGACTTAGCGCAGTTTTTATTGACAATAAATATTTTAATAATCAAACTAGCTTGGAACAGATGTTAGAAAGAAAAAGGTTTAAAATTCAATTTTATTATTTCCTGCAACTTTAAAACATAAAAACATCGCTAATACGAATAGACAATGTTTTTAGTGTACAAAAAAAAAAAAAAAAAAAAAAAAAAAATATACAATAATAGTAATACTTATTTCACTTAAGGCATTAAGTAGGCAAATAAGTATTCATGCCTAAGAAAAGACCCCCTGGGATTTTAAGGAGATTGACCCGGTTGTTAAGAAAATTTATTCAAGACTGAAAGTTGGGAAAAAAGCTATTTTAAGACTCCATAAATTATTACTTCCTTCAACAATTTTCGTCACTGAAATAAATATCTTAAAAATGATAATAATATTCCGTTGCTGAGAGGAAATACTTGAAATATGCATTGACCAAGAGTCTTTGATTCTTTTTAACAAGAATTAGTTCCCCATTGATGAGCAATACTAGAACAGAAGACCGGTCAAATTTACAGACCAATGACTTTGGGATTCTAATGGTTTCACTTGGTTGGTCGAGCTGGTGTGACGTCAAAAACGGCGGTCCCTTTGAAGTATCCTTGCTTATTAGAAAGAGATAAACTGAAAGCTTTTAAAATGTTGAATAAATAGATAAAACAAACTGTCTAAGTATCAAAAGTGCCTTTACACCGTGAGTTCAAAAGCTTGTGAGCATCATTATTACACTTACGTGCAATGGAAAATTTTAAGGAATAATGCTTCTTTAAAAGAATAATTTCTTTGTTTTTATTGTTTATAGAAAGACAAAAACATTACAGATCTAAAAAGACATTACATTATTTTGCACAATTTCAATATGTAACAATAAAAAAAATGCAAAAATTTTAAATGGTGAAATAAAATAATGAACAATCAACGGGAGATTCTTTAAAAATGATTTTGGTAAATAATTATATTTGTAAAATTATAAAGAAATAATAAGATTGAAATAATTTATATTTATAAAAACAAAATGACCTTGTTACTGAAGTCTCGAAATATATATTGCATATTATTGGTTAACCAGTTCATGTGAGATCTTTTTAAATGTAAGTAAACTCGTGCTTAGATACTAAGCTTCCAGAAGAGAATGCGTAGTAGTAACAGAAGTTGAGCATAAAATGGACATTTAATGACTAATGGTTGCTGTTTAGAGCAAGCACTTAATGTGGCAAACGGTAATAAACAAGCTATATAAAAGTTTTCGCGAACCGCGTGCAGCAACTCTACCATGACCCAGGGCAAGCAAAATAATGATCTCTGAGGAATCCGTTAATTATGAATTAATTGATGATCATCGAAAGAATTCCGATTCTTGTCACTTTGACATCTGTGTAAATAAAGAAACGATGCAATCCTCTTCTGCCATTGGAAATCATACTTCTTCCCATTGTTTTGTTCTAGATGCATTCAACTAAGCTCGACTTTACATCCACTCTAAATACTCTCATAGGAAGTGGTTAAAAAGTTAACACAACCTGTGATTTGCTCTTGCTTTATTTCATAGTCCTGAAGGATGGTATAGTCCGCGGTATTTCTTACACTATCTCATGTGCCCACTTTTCATTATTTTTGTATATATTTCGAAATCTCGAAGAAGTCGTATTTTTGAATTTTAATTTATTTAAAACCAATCACCAGATTTCTTTTGAAATTTGAATTTTATTATTTAAATATGCATAAATCATAGAGCTTTAAATATTTACATCTCAAACATTTTTAAAATTTAGCAATGTGTTAAAATTTAGTAAATGTAGTAAAATTTGATTGTAAATTAAATAATGAAAAAAATTAAATAAATCGTATGCAAATATTTTTAATTTACTTACTTCTGAAAATAAGGCAAAACACTCAAATCAAATTTTCAAATTTTACATTTTTCCATGGGGGCCATATATAGTTCAGATTGCGAAGACCCTCATGTTTTAAAAATGAAGAAAAAAAAATTATATTTATTCAGATGACATATTTTTTGTCTCTGAGCTCGTAAAATAAAATAATGTCTGTACTAATTAATAAGTATATATTAAGGTAAGGCCCTCAAACCATTAAGATTGAGTACTGTTATGTGATAATCCGGATATTTGATCAAAAGTTATTGGAGCAATCTCTTCTTCTTGCCTAAACTCTTCTCTCATATTTTGAAGAATAATTTGTTTTGGAAGACCCGAAATACATTGAAAGAAAAATGCTCGTTTAGTTAAGAAAGTGCACTTTGTTACCATATTTTTCTAAATTTCGTGCCTAAAAGCAACACTTATTATTTTTTCTCGGCATATTGTAAAACGATTTTGCGATCTATTCTTGTCATAATGCAAAATTATGTATAGCACTCCGTATGCATAACATCCATTCTCATACTTGAAATGCGCCACCTATCTTTTGAAATATAGACTATTTTTCCGAGTTTCTTTTTCTCAACGGTCCATATAACATCTATGCCAAATTAAATTGACATCCGTAAATCAGAACGGATCACATACAAATTTTAAAAATCGAAAGAAACAAATAGAATTTTTCATTTTTACTTAACATGCAATATTTAACCAAACAATCCCATTAAACTTTACGTGCTTTGTAGATTGTTACAGAAAATTACTTAAAGAAATCACGAACTTGTGTCTTGAAGCAACAAACTTATAGAAAGTTGGAGAAGGTGTAGAAGAAGTTTAAAAAAGGATTTTTTACAATAGAAGACCAAAAAAAAATTTTTTTTTCAATTTTCCTAACTAACTATAAATATAATTTGCAATAAATTATTCATAAGCAACATTTCATCTAAACACAATTGATAAGCAATAGTCTTGTTTCTTTGAAAGCACAAGAAGAAATATTTTCGCAATATCAATCAGTTATAAAAATTAATTCTCATTAAATTGCTAAGAACTAAAATAATTTTTTTCTATTATTAGTTTCTCTTCTGAAAGTATTCCAACTATATTGGTTCAAAACTTCATCTTAGTGAATAACAATATATTGGATAAAGATTTAATTGAATCATACTAGTGTAGTAGGTTTTTAGACTTATATGTATTAAAAACATAATTTGCAATAAATTAATGATAAACAACATTTCAGCTAAATCACAATTTAATTTTTTTCAATTTAATAAAGGTAGAGTGTAGGAAGAATATATACTGTCTTTAATTAATCAAAAAAAAAATTTAAAAAATTATAATGTTTCAACAGTTAGCATTTTTTAAATAAACTATAGTACATTTAATACTAAAAATTTTTTATCTACTCTAATTCTGTAGTTAGAAAATTGTTAAAAACCTCCAATATCAAGTAATTTAGGCAAAAGGAAAATTAAAAAAAAAAACAACTTGTTATTCGTTTAAAGTTCAAGTTATGATGTAACTGATGCTCTATATTTAAAAAGAAATTTAATTATTTGTTTCGTTAAAAAAAACTAATTTGTTATGGTTTAAATATTTAAATGTATTAAGACTTAATATTTCCTACTCTGCTTACGAACCATATTTAGTATAATAAATATGCAGATAGACGAAAAAGTTATTTCCTGAATTTTTCTGAACTTCTTCACAAAAAAATAGCTTAAGAATTTTTTTTTTTTTAAATTGTTGCTAAGAAAATTCAACAACCATGTTTTCATTGAAATGAAGATTCCCTTTCTAGCAGAGCTTGGGATTTAATGAATGAAGCAATCTCTTTAGAACTACATTCAAACTACTAAAATCTAAAGAGATTCGTGATGTGTGACGTCAGAAAACGAGTGCCGTGGTTCCCTGAACTAATAACTCCTTCTTTCGAGGCCACCTTGTACAGCCCCAGTAGTCCATTCTTAATATGGCCTTGTATAGTTTGTCTAAATTAAGAACTCCTCTAGACACTCGTCTGAACCCGCCTCGGGTGACTGACTACGATAACGAGGTGCAAATATTTCTAGTAGGGGTGTGGGTTTACTGTTCAGGGCAGGTTTTGGATAGGGTTGGCGAGAGAAAAGGTATATTTTTTTCAGTCTTTTGTGTTATCCCTAGAGTGAAGAGAAGCTACCCTCCTGGAAATGAGCTATTCTTGTTTCCATAGCAGAATACGGCCTCAGACTTTGTGGACGGGGGGAGTTCTTACCGTAGACAAACTATATCTACTGGTAAATTTCTACTTACCAGTAGATACTCTGCTTATAAGTCGAAAAATGTTGCCGAACACTATTACTTGGGAAAGAGCCGCGATGGCTCAGGAAATCAAACGTTCGCCTTCCAATGAGGCGGACCGGGTTCGAATCCCAGTCAATACGAATTTCGCATCCCGCTTGCACCAACCACAGTGCTGACATGAAATATCCTCAGTGGTAGACGGGTCATGGGTTAGAGTCCCTTTACCGTCAGGTTAACCGTGGGTTGGTTTTTGTGGTCTTCCACTCCGTGTGACGCAAATGAGGGTTAGCTCCATCAAAAAAGTCTCCACAAAGACAAAATTTCTCCCAATACTCGATCCAAGAGGTCCCTTGTCTTCTGGATTGGGTTCAAAATTACAAGGCTACGGAGTTGAACATGAGTGGTCCTAAACCCATAAATAATTGGGTCGGCTGTTTGGTGACGGTTATAAAATTATAAAACTTCTGAGAATAAAATGTTTACAAATAAAATTTTAAAACTTTATTTGCAAAGCAAATGGTTACAGAATATCTATTATGTTAATTATAGTATTTTTCAAAAACTGTCTAAAAGAATAAAACTCTTTATCGAATCAAAACAGGGTTCTTATCATGGGAAAAATCAGAACTTCAGTCATGCTTACCAGATACAACAGAAACTGAAACTCGTCAATTCTCAAGGCACGCCGTAAGAAAAGAAGAAAGAAAAAAAATAGAAATAAACTCTATGAAACTGTTTGTATACTTTTCTCACAACTCTTCACGTGCGGATATTCTCAAATTCATTTTTTATTGCAACCAAACACATCAAATCCAGTTAAGGTTATGACAGGCCATGCTGTTGCTCATTTACTTTGTCTTCGGGGCATACGCAGCTTATTACAACGCAATTTAGGTATTCCTCTCGTCAGTCATTGTACCAAACGGAATATTCTAAAAGAAAGTAGATTAAAAAATAAAAAAACCAGTTCTATTTGCCATTAACTGTAAAAATAAAATCAGCAACATGAGTTTCTACTTTCTTTTTATAGCCCTAAAGGCGTTGTTTTCTTTTCCTTTATCATTTCAATCCCCTTCATCTCAGTTGTAGTCAATTGAAATTGTGCTGGTAGCTTAGATTTCAGTTAACGGTCGAAAACGTGGACTCTGCTTATCTGATCTTGGACTGGTCAAAAGGCGGAGTTGAAAGGCTGAGTAAATAGTAATTTTTACCGTTAATGATCCTCGCATTATTTACATCCCATCTTAACCTACAACATGAAAGTATTTATTAAAATAGCTTAGTAGTGTTTCCGTATGTTTTCAGAATGAAATTAGTTAAACTCATTTACATACACAAAACTCATTTACATTTTACGTAACTGTTGTATGAATATCTAAAAGTAAAAACAAGAAAATCGTCTTTAGAGTACTTGTATACTGTGCGCAAAAAAAAAAAAAAAAAAAAAAAAAAAAAGAGAAAACACCTGATAACTCTTACCCAAATAACCAGATTTTTACGTATTAATATGAAATCTTGTTGTTTCGAAGAATTCCCCTTAATTTAATTTAATAATTAATATAATGAGCTTATTAAGTAGTGCAGTGGATATTATAAATAACGAAATCAGTAATCGAAATTTTCCTAAATAAACAAGCCGATTTGTTAAATATTAGATGAGTAATTTTAATTCAGTAAATTTGCTTATTTCTAATTTTTTTAAAATTTATTTTCATTTTTGTTAAAACTGACCGAAACTGGTTTAAATAATGATTGGTTTGATAATAACCGGTCTGATAATCCTCTTAAAAATAAATTCATGTTTTTTTTAAAAATATGAAAACTATGAACAAAATAAATAGATGTTAAAACATATTTCCGAACTTTTTCCTATGGTGGAATAAAATTTAGTCTAATAAGAAAATATAAAATCTTTAGAAAAAGGCAAATGAATGAATAATAAATGTGCTAAATAGGAAAAGAAATTATTAATCAATTTTGCGAACTTCACACAAAAGAATGTATGGGGAAAAAATATGATTTTTACTACCAGAATATGGTAAAATTTATCGAATTTCTGACTCTATGGGAGCATCAAAAATCACGGTAATTTTTACAAAAGTGTTTTGGTAAAGGAGTGATTGTAGTAAAATTAACAATAAAAATGGTTTTATAATAGGTGAAAAAATGGTAAAAGTAGCATAAAAACCATTCATTCATTCATTTACATTTCAGTTTTGTAATTTTTACTAAATGTGTGGTAATAAGAACTATAATTTTAAAAACCAGAATTTCTAGTAAGCCGTTACCATATGAACGGAAAAATTACTAAATGAATGGTTTAAATACCTGATACAAACACCAAATATGAATACCAGTATATAAATACCAGAATTACAGTTTTTTTTACCATTAATGTCATTACTATTTCGTACAGAATTTTTTTCTATGTATAGATTCAGAAAAAAATATCATATTAAAAAGCAGTAATTATTTATAATAAACTTTTAGTGTATTTATAAAGTTTAACTACGAAATATTATTCTTAATTCTAAATATTCTGATTTATGAAATCAGCCACTTTGTAACATCAAGTGTTTTTAGAACGAAAGTGATCTTAATAGGCGGATTGAGCTGTGTGTATAAATAAATGAACTATTCCATTTTTGAAAAGTAAGTGAATTTGCGTGACAATGTGTCGTTCATAAATAATAAATCTGATTTTTAATTCACTTAAAATTTATTTGCGAATTAAGTTTAATAATTAATCAGGCTTTCGATGACGAATTCAATTAAATCTTTCTTCCATTAGATAGGATTTCTTCTCTTTAAAAGTGAATTCATTTTATAATTTTACGCATGATGAATTAAAAGTAATTTGAAAATTACCATTGCATATTCAGAAAAGAGACATTTATTAAGGAAACTCATAATTTATTCCTTGACTAAGTTAATGAAAATGTTTTTTTTTTATTATTATTATTATTAAACGACTGAAAAACTCCTCATCCACCACAAAGTATAGCATGAGGGTTACAGAAGTAAGTAGAAAACAAAATTTACATTAAAAATTCCGCAAGGCAGCAAGACTTTCGATACTTTTGACCAGTTCTGATAAACAGGAGGCCAACAAATAGAAAGACGCCTCAAATCAGTCTTTAATTTCATTCGGGCACTCGCATACAGATTGCAATGAAGAAGAATATGCTCAGCATACCATTGTGCATTGGCCACAGAAAGTGCCAGAACTGCTAACTCTCTTTTCGTTACCCAGTGGGCACCTGTGGCGAAGCCACGGCGGTAGAGCAGCGTCGCCCACGTCACACTACCACAACCCGTTTATAGGGCGGGTCACATTCACACACAAAGGCGAAAGGACAAAAAATACAGATAGAGAGAACGAAACAACCATGCCTTGCCCGGGATTCGAACCCAGAACCTTTCTGATGCAAGGACAGTTCCCTGCCACCTACACAGGTCGGTCGGCGATGAAAATGTTATGCATGTTAATTCCTTAGTGCTCATCGTTTTGTAAGATCATTTTTAATAATGTGACAAAGGAACATAAAATATACAAGTATAGAACATTACGTAGAATAAAACATAAAGGAATTGAAAGCATTAAAAACTTAAATGTAAACTCAATGAGAATATATAATTGTGAATAAAAGTTAATACAATCATTATCTACCTTTTAAAGTTGTTAAAATGTGAAGAAAAAGTTTTAACTCATCTTTTTTTACGAAATTGATAAAATATTTATGAATGTAATTGTTAGAGCATAATATTTCGTTCGTATTTCATTTATACAAAAATTTATGATAGAAAAGAAGAACCAAACGAAGTAAAGTGTTGAAGAAGAACATGAAAAAATTTAAATTTTAAATAAGTAATTACGTAATTTGAAATAAATGTCAAAATTTTGAATACAGACGAATTGCACATGTGATGAAAAATGTTTAACTAACTCGTTCTAAGCCATGCCATGTGTGATTACATCTTTCTGCTTCATAAAAAATTACGTAAATATGTTTTTGATGTAAAAAAAAAAACATCAGTACAAATTTAAAAATATATTGAAGTGAAAAATACCAATCGTAATGAAATAATAGATTGAGTTATAAAAAATTTAATGTACTTATAATATGACTGCGAATAATATATTTTTTCAAGGAAGAAAAAGAGTATGCAAAGTTCTATGATTATAATGTGTTTTAAATTTTTAAAACCATTATGTATGTTATTATACCAGAAATTTAGGTAACCTGATAGATGTGAACAAGAAAAATAATAATAAACGAATGCTTCAAAAAACATATATTTTGGTTTTCATCACCAGAACTATATTTGTTTGTTTTATTTAACCAACCATTACCATACAGTACGATATTCTTACCGAATTTTTCCCCGGTTATAAAAGGTTTTTAGGCCATCGTCTTCTTTATTGCCCCCTCAGGGCAATAAAAACATAACTTATCCACATTAGTTTTTAGTATGCTTGCATGATTTTTATTTTAAAATTAAGCAGTGGTAAATAAAATAAGACAAAAAAAAATGATAGTCCTGACTTCTAATAAATCGATAATAAAATAGTTTTGATGCTACTTTTTTCCTTACCCTGATTGTAGTCCTTCAAAAAATGTCTATTACCTGGTTTTTACACTAATCTGTTCATTTAATGAAGTTAAAATAATTTCCTTTCCTATTCATTATAATTTGTTACCCTTCTTGGTTACTTTACTTCATTATATTACGAAGAACTCGTTTTTTGAAGAACCGTCATCAGAATAGTGATTAATCATTTACTACTTTTCTTCATTTACTTTGCTTTTTAGCACAGTTTATTTTTATTTCAATTAATACTTATTATTTATAATAAGTAGGCATTGCTATTAATAATATAACGGATAATAATATCTCAAAACCGAATGAGTATCCTTTTTTCCATTAAGATTGCTTTTTAGTAGATAGGTTATTTTTTATTTTAATTTAACAACATTAATTAAACATCATTGTTGTATGGCAATTTTTTACGGTTCCCCTAAACGGACAAGTACATTTACTTCATCAATTTTACCTTTTAGTACATAGATTATTTAAATACGCATATATTACCTAAACTAATTAAGTATCCTTAAATCCTTTAAATGATTACATTTTTAAGAATTAAAGTTTATTTTTTCCCCGAAATCATTAAGTGATTATCTTAGTTATTTTGAGGAAAAAATAATAATCGAATTTTAGTGATATTTGTGACTTATTCTATTGATAAATACAAACGTATTCTGTGTAGCAAACGGGCACTGATTAAAATACAATTTAAACTTTTATTCTAATTTGCCAGAGGTTTACGGAAAAGTAAGAAAAGTAAAGATGCTCCAAAAAAAGATTCGACGAAATCGGATTTACATGTTTAAAAATACTTTTAAAATCACCAAAATTTTTTTTTTTTATAAACTTATAAAGTTATAGTATTAAATTATTAAAAAATGCTAATTGCGTAATATAATTGTTATTATTTTTTTAGAATCAAATTTTTTAGCAAAAAATTCTTGGGAATTCGTATTTCATTTCTAATCGCAAAATTTCTTACAATTTTCGAACAAATATCGACTTAACTTAAGATAAAATATATTTCTCAAAGTCAATTCTATTATCAAGCTTGATGAAAGTCAAATAATGAAAAAGAAAAAAACTACACTTATGAAATTATACATAACTTTATAAAATAAAATGACTTAGAGTTAGTCAGTTGATTCATGTGATTAAATTTTTAGCAATTATTGTTACTTTAATCTCCTGAAATCATCAAATCGTCAATAATACTTATTACCCAGAAGGAAAAAAATAGATTTATAACTTAGGCGAAATTTATGACACACTCGATTCATAACTCAACATATTCCGTGTAGCAAGCAGCCACTAAAGGTAAAATAATTAGACGAATTAACTCCACTTTCTACTTGCCGGAGGGTAACGTAAAAGTGAGAAAAGTAAGAACGCTCTGAATAAGATTCTCAGGTGTTCAGTAACTATTCTTCACTTTTTCCGCATGTTCCACTTACGGCATTTGCGCATGCGCATTTGTATCGCTCTCGAAGCGCAAGTTTCGGAACTCGTTGTGAGTAAGAATTTCAAGTCATTCCGAAACTCGCGTAGGTTGGATGCGTGAGAGTTTAACAATTGAACTTTCTCGAAGTGTTTGTTTGGTTTTTTTTAAAAGGAATAAACATTGTATCGGGTATTAAATCAAGTAAAAAACTTATTTTTTCCAGTGTTTTTCGTGGTGATATTTTTAGTGGATTTCATCCTCTTCTTCTGAGAATTTAAATGGATTAAAATTGTTACGGATTACATAAAAGGTATGATATTTTTTTTTTATTATTCTTCCTACTTAAAATTGATGAAATTCAGCATGAATGAAAATTTCTGCAATGAAAATTAACTTTATATTTTATATATAGATAAGTATTTTCATAGAAAAGTGACAATATATAACTTCTCAAATACTTAAAAATGTGGCCTTTTATTGTGGCCTATAATTTGGCCACACAAAAAAGTTTTTTTCTTTTTTTTTGAGAAACTAATCATTAAATGACGCACGGAAAAAAATTAAAAATAAGAAAAGTTACGATAATTTATTCAAGATTATCTCAAAAAATATAACAATGAAAACTTTTAAGACATACCATGAATATACAAATTTAAAATTTAAGAACATAATCTGTTTCCAACTTCTGTTCATCCTTATCTGCTGATGTAGATTCTATTTCATCCTTATCTTCTGTTGAGGTTCACAAAAAATCGTCTTCTCCATCCAAGAAATTTGAAATTTAACACTTTTTAAAAGATTTTACAACAAAATAGAATTTTCTTCTTCATCAGTTGACTTATACTCTCGACATTCCAGAAATTTCTTATTTAGTAATAAAAAACAGGGGATTGGGAATGGCTTTTATTTTATCAACTCATTACCAAAGCGCTTCGATAAAAATTACTAAGCTTTGTACTGTCCCCATATATATATATATATATATATATATATATATATATATATATATATATATATATATATATATATATATATATATATATATATATATATATATATATATATATATATATATATATATATATATATGTATATATATATGTATATATATATATATATATATATATATATATATATATATATATATATATATATATATATATATATATATATATATATATATATATATATATATATAAATATATATATATAAAATTTATCTCCATTAATGATTAGTTTTAGAGAAATAATAAAGACCCTTAGATACTTACTTTCTTTGTTTTATACTATTTTCCAATTTTTCTGCTTCATATCTATATCTATAACGCTACAAAATTTAATAGATACAAATAATTAAAATACGTTCTTCTGAAAAAACAAAAAAAACTCATTGCTACTCACGATAGGTTTTAGAAAAATCGTGAAAGTTTAAACAAAATTAGTTTTATACCTTCCTATTTCTAATCTTTGCTTCTTTATGTCTCAAATGTTACCGATAAGAAATAGTTTAAAAAAATGCCTTTTGTCTTGTTGCAATGATTAAATTTATCTTAATTAGTTTTAAGTTTAAGTAGAACTATAGATACGGAAGGGCACATAATCTCCTCTCCTCCTTCCTTTTCGTCCTTAACTCTACAAAACTTTTATGAGGGAAAAAATTAAAATGCGATATTCTTGATGGATAAAATGAAATTAATTTTTCTCCATTTGTGATACGTTTTGGAGAAATGATAAAGAAAAATTCTGCCTTTATGAACTTTTCTCTTTCTTCCTATTTCTCGTTTTTGTTTTATAGTATCCCAACTCTCCGTATTTTTATGATTTAGTATCACAAAATATGTACTGGGGAACAAATATTTTTGTTTTGTTTTCCTTAGCATGAGGCTTTTTTGACAGAGCTTATATACTTTTGTATCGTCACTGATTTCAAATCTCCAAGCTATATTTTTTTAATGAAATTTTTAGTCGATATTTTTACGAAATTTGAAAAGGTTATATATAACAGGAAATCCCATAAATGTAGCAAAATTCTTCTATGGCACATCATCAGGTTTAAAATTGCATAAGAACTCATGTCCGGAAAAAAGTCTTCATACGCCGCTAGGAACGCTGCCCTATTATGAACTGTTTCTTTGCATACTTTTCAGCAGTCAATAATAGGAAATCGTTCCTAGCAACGTATGATGACATTCCCGGACATGCGAACGTGAGTTCCTATGCAATTTTAATCCTGATGATGTACTCTAACTTCCCGAAAAGTTTTTTGCAATATTTACCCCGGTGCATTTCGACCAAAAATGCCATTAAAAAAATCTGCAGCTTTAGGAGCTTTAAAATCACCACACCCAAATCCAGCACAATCATTTTATTCGTATAAAGGCAACAAAAAATTTTTAACCCCCAGAGTAATTCAAGATTAATTAATTTTTTTAACTTCCAATTGCAAGTTTTAAATATATTGTTTTAAAAAAAGAATACAAAAATATAACGGAGGGTAAAAACTTTCAGAGTTACAACTTGTAATTTTAATCCTTTTTCTAGAAAAAAGCTTTTTGAACTTTCCTGATTTCTAGTAGATTGCAATATGTATAATTATCAAGATATTTTTTAAAAATTGTTACTCAATCCTAATTGTATGATTGTATTTTGCTGTTCTTGGTAAGATTTAGGCATTAAATATTTCTTTTTATTTCAATATATCAGTTATTTTTTAATATAAAAAACTTTCTTTTTAAGTTTTTCATTAAATTTACCCTAAAATACCCAAAAAAAGTCCATTATAAGTCTTGCCTTTTAAGTTATTTTACGAAAATACTACCCCTTTAAAACCTTTCCTCTGACGTTACCTAAACTTTTAGTTCACCACATTATAATGCATAAATTTCTCACATGAACGTGATTACATTAGAAACAAAATTACAGTTTTGAAATGCAATTATATTGCAAAAAAAGATAGAATACCATGCTAAAGTTTCACCTAAATTGATATAAAAACATAAATTTTTTTTCCAGGGATAAGTGTTTTCCTTTAGGTGGTTCCTAAACAGTAAAAATAAATTATTCCAAAATCTGCACGAAGTGATATTTATTAAAACACAAAAACGATTAAGAGTAATTAACACTTAAATAATATTTCTATCATTGTAAACAAAGCTACACTTGCTTCACACCCAATGTTTATATGAGGAAGATTTCATATTTCAAACATTTACACCTTCTTTTTCTCTCGCTTTTATTTTTTTTTCAAGAAGGAGCGTTTAAGCTTCGTTGATTGCGAACACTAAAGGTAAATCCACCTTTTCCGTCGGATCGTGTCTTGGTCTTTCCACACTCTGCTGATCATTTACTCTAAATGGGTTTTGTTAAACTTGCCTATACACGGTTCAAATCATTTAGTGAAAACCTCGTCTGATATGTCTCAAAAGGCAAAGAGTAATTCCTTTATTTACATACTGCTTCTACGGATTAGGTTGCAAATTGATGATTGATTCCACATAATATTGCATTGAATCGTGACAAATGTCTAAGCAGAGATCGATGAGGACAGTTTTGCCCATGATACATCAAAATTCTTTAGCCTGACAAATTTTCAAATCATGCTAAGTATGTCTGCGATTTTGTGGTAGCCTCATGAAGGATTAAACCTCCTATACGTCTGGAATACAAAATAGCTCTAATGCTACTTTGAAGTAAGCTATATTATAAAATAACTGTATACAGGAAAAAATAATTCATTTATGATTTAGTATAATCATGTTCTTAAAATATTTTCAGTCTTTTGTTGCATTAAAGTATTCATTTTATTATGCGTTGAAAGCATTTTATCGTACTTTTAACAAAGAAGAGGGTTTTGTATATAAGCGATGCATAACGGCTACATAAAAAAGATTAAGAGTTAGCAACCACAGTTAAAAGATTATAAGTTACCAACATAATTTTATACAGCTTTGATAGAACCTGACATCGTATAGAAAAACTGCAAGCTCATTTTGTTTTAATATAAACTTGCACCAGATAATCTCCTTTTGTTGCAAATATGTGCATAAATATGTTATTATCCGTTATTTTCTAAGAATTTTATAACTGATTGCATTTTTTGTTTTCAAATATAAGCGATGCATAAAGGTAACATTTCTAGAATAAGAGCAGTGTCGAGACTATTGGTCGTAAATTTCCTGGTAATACTAATACTTTATTTTGACATAACGATGTTTTTAAAATACCTTCATGCCATCAAAATATAAGATTGATAGATTACTAACATTCTATCATTCTTGCATTCTATCGTTCTATTCTTGCTGGTAAATACAAGTCTTAACTTATTAAAGAGCTAAAGGCAATATAATAAGTCCAAATTTCAAATTATTTAAGAAAGCCTTTAGGAAGAGAAACATTTTAATATTTATTTATTTTATATTATTTTTTTGGTAAACTAAATAAATAAGCTTCATTATAAATATGTGATATTAAAGTTAATATTTCAAATATAACAATTAATTGGCTCAAAAATATTTTTTTTTAAAAAAAGGTACTTTATTTAATTTTGTATGTTTATGTAATGCGATAAAGTAAAGCATATTCCAAACTGAAGAATTTGTATTTCTTTTTTATTAAAAACCGCACGAGAAGCAAATATAAAGGCAAGAAGAATATAATTAGACAATATTTATTTTAGCAACAGGGAGTAATATAAAAAACAAAACAATTGCTTTTAATGTGAAAAAGAATACGAAATTTACTTTGAAACATTGTTTTAGGTTTCAAGAGAGTAATTACATTTGATGTAAAGTTTTCCACGAGGAATGATCAGCTATGGTTATTGGGCTATTTAATAGGTATTTCTCATTCATGTGCTTTTTTCGGATAATAAAAATTATATGAGAGGTGGGATTTATATTAGGTTAAATGCGCAAAACCACTGAACACAAAGTTGTCTACATCAGTTCTTTGAACCTAATTTTACAGCAATATAAAAAAATTGCTTTATTCTAAAACAAAACGCTTCGAAAAATTTTTTCTCTTTGATTCCTTGAGAACTTTTCAAAAAAATATTTACGGTTTATAAAGAGAGAAGAAGACTAAAAATTTTTCGAAATTGTGCACATTATTTTCTAGAATTATTAACTTTAGTAATTACGCAAAAAAACATTATTTATAAATTATTTACTAAGGTAACGATATTTATTCCTAAAGAATTCAGTGTATTGTAAAATCAGGAAAAGTACAAGAAGACGACTATACAAACAACAAAATCTAAAAATAGCATGTTTTTCTCATTTTTAAAGTATTTTACTACTATTTTAAACTTTATTTTTAAAAAATAAGCAGTGAAAAAAAACTTTGAACTATAATATCAGTACCTTGCACCACATTGCCATACAAAGTTGCTGTAACCTTCATCTAATATTAAAAAGTATCGCGTTGCCGTTACAATTGACGTATAGTATCAAGTAATGAACTTGAAGACAAGATTAATTTAGCCATATATTTTGGTTCCAAATATGACTAATCAAGTTTAAAGTGTTGTTCTACGATTCAGCGTGTACCAGAATTTTTATAGCATAGAATAAAATTTAAAAGTTTCTTGAACAAAATGATTTTGAAATGCAATAAAGTCTAAAATCTGAACTAATGTTGTTATTTTAAACTTCTGTGATAATATAAAAAAAAAATTTTACTTTGCAAATATTTATAAGTCATGGCTAAAAATATAATAAGAACCAATTATAAAATATAATTAATAACTTATACGTAAAAGTTTAAAAAATTAAGTGCATGGAAAATTTTATATTCAAAATATATCTGTTTCTAAATTTTTCAGATTTATTTTACGTTCTTTAAATTTTCATACGTACATTTAATAAATTATTTAGACAAAAGAACAAAAAATCCTTAAACAATACCCAATAAATAATTGTCAAATCTGTTGAATTATCATTTGCAATTCAATAATACTAAAATAATGCAACAAAATTAAATAATAACTTAGGAACAGATGAAAAAAAATTCTACGATCATTAATTTCCGTGTAAGTTTCACGGCTCTCATTTTGATATACTATTTTTTTGAGTTGCAATAATAAAGCTATCTCTTAGCTATTGAATAATAATAAATGTTTCACAAATATAATTTTTTTTAATTGAAAATATTAATTTTGTAGTGTGACGGAATTTCTATCGAATAAGTATTTGATTCGACTCAATATCATAACTTCAAAAGAATTAACGAATTTTATTGTAGTACATACTTCTTCTAAATACTACTTTGTAAATGTTTTGCTAAAGAAAAGAGATACTGATAAGAAATATCCCTTGATCATAATCCCTTATTTATTACGGAAAGGGTTTGGAAGCTAGTTTTTAAAATTCAAAGAGTTTAACTATTATTCAGCTGTTAAAAATAATAGTTTTAATAAAATAATTTTTTTTTCCTGCAAGGGACAGGGAATTGTCATATTTTGTGAGAATCACCCATATATATATATATATATATATATATATATATATATATATATATATATATATATATATATATATATATATATATATATATATATATATATATATATATATATATATATATATATATATATATATATATTGAAGCGTTTTTAAGTGTTTCTCAATTTTTTGTATATCTCTCTTGGGACTAGGCTCTCATATATGTCAATCGTCATCTATCAAACTGTACCTCGTGATAGAACCAAGTTAACATGTTTTATGTATACTAGTGAATTGAAATTTAATAGCTGTGGTGGTAGATACGCTACACTTTGAAGCTGAATCGGCGTCGATGCGATTCAATTCATACATTTTTACACCACTTAAATTTTTCTAAAAGAAATATGTATTATTCAAATTTGTATTTTAGTTTTTTCTTACGGTATATAAGTTTTTTTTCGGTAGAATTCTTACCCTACCCTATAAAGGGATAAATACTTTAGGCGTATAATATATAGGACACTTTTATAATTAAAAAAAGGATTTTTATATGTGACTTTATTACTAAAATTATAAGTGAATGACATTCTTAAAAATTAGTTTTTGTCCAATCGCACGTATGTAACGAACGTTACGATTTCGTATGTAGTACTTATTAATATCACAAAAAAAATTTGAAATAATCTTAATTTAATCCTAATTTCTTACTATAATCTGTTTAACCCAATGTGTAAGTCTTGCTATTTTTAGAACTTTTTAACTTAACAGAATATAATTAAAAGCAATTAAAGAAAGAAACAAAAAGTAAGTTTATCAGTAAGAATATACGAAATATAAATTAATAATAAGAATTACTATAAAAAAGAAAATTTTAAACTTACAGCAAGAGTTTTAAAGATCAAAATGTAAAAAATATAAAGAAAGGTTTTGGAAATTAGAATGTTCCAGAAATTAGAAATCAGTATATTCTTAGTTCAGAAGTTAGTGATTTCAAAAGTACGAACAAAAAAATTTGTAGGTAAGATTTTTGCAATTAAATTTAGAAAATATTAAATCAAAATTATGAAAGTACAATGTCGCATACATAAAGAAAGAAATGATTAAATAATAGCGGAGTGGCCAAAATTTAAAAATATAATTTACGAGGCAAACTAAGAAATTTTAAAAATTTGAATGCAATGAACCTAAATTAAGAACTTAAAATATTTAAGTAAGTTTCTTTAAACTTCAATTTACCAAACGAAAAGTAAAAAATATAAAATAATGTAATAAAACCAAAATGATAAAAAAATGAGCCTCTTTCAACTGAAAATATGAATACGAAACTAAGTTCTGAAAATGAAATGAATAATTTCTAAAATCAATGCTACAAAAATGAAGCTTTTGAAAATGAATAATGTCTTAAGTAGAAAATACTGAAACAGACCTTAAATTAAGCCTTTCTAAAAAGTACAAACCCAGAAATCGTTAAAATAATTGCGACTTTTTGTGACAATGGCATAGCTTAATAAGTAAAACAAAAAATATTTATAATAAATAAATAAATTCGCTCATTTTTGAATTAAATTTAAATAAGTAAGTTTTTCCCCTTAAAAATTACAAACTAATAAATTAATCTAATTTTTTAAAACTGATTGAGTGACTGATTTAGCATTTTTTTTTTTATATAAATTTTGTCGAACAAATTTTTTAAGTCTTCTTAGTTTGCCTCTAATTAGCAACTTCTCTAAAGTTCATTATGACAAAAATAAAGATTAATCATAGATTTGGTTATGTGACTAAATATTGTCTCAAAAAACACATTTTTGTATGGTCATTACCACCAAATATTATTCTTTCTTCTGCTTACTTTACACCATTTTTATATAACTCTAAGACATCTTGAATATAAAAAGTCTAGATTTGTCATCTTTTCTTAACACTTTTACAAACATAGAAAAAATATTAAAAAAGAACTTGGTGATCAAGAGAGAAACAATATAAATCTTACTCAAATTGGTTATTTTAGCAGGAAGTAAAACATCATATGCTATATCAATGTTGAGCTTAGCTTAGTTAAAAGAATCGCTTAGCTTCTTTTTTTCAGATTTTCAGACATTTCAAAAAATGAAGAAAAAGATTATAAAAAGGGTTTTACAATAAACTAAGTACACTTGAGCTATAGAATCTCTGATATCGTATAGAATCTCTGATATCGTATAGAAACTCTGATAAGTTTTGAGAGCTGTATGCAAACTGTTCATGAGTCCTCCAATTCATTTACTTATAAGGAAAAAAGCCTATTAATACTTTAGCGCATGATGGTCTACATAGAGAAAAAAATGTTCAAAAGTATCAGATATGGTAGCATTTACCGTGATATATGGGAAGACAAAAAGGCTCGGTAATTTTTATAGAAGAGCTGCGGCAATGATTTTGGTAAAATTAATAATGAAATGTGGTTTCAATAATATGTGATAAATTTGTTAAATGTTAAAAAAAAATTTTAATTTTTTATTATGATACGTTAAAGCAGGGCATAAAAATCCTTTTATGCCCTGCGTTTCTATGAGTTTACTTTTTTTTACTAAATGAGTGGTAATAAGATCTATAATTTTGAAAACCAGAGTTTCGGGTAAACAAAAAAGCTACTAAATGAATTTTTTAAGTGCCATATTTTTAAGTGGATTTATTAACCAGAATTATGGGTTTCGTTAACCAGAAATATCATTATCATGCAGTACAAAACTTTCACAGAATTAGCTCTGTGAGATTGGATACAAAAGTCTGAGAGTTGGCAGATCTAAAAGTACTGATCATTTACCTTTTTCTTTAATTCATTTGCCTAAAAAAATAATAAAATTCTATGTTCATTTACTCAGTTAAATAATATGAATAAATGTATTGTTAGAGTTGGAAAAAAAAAGAATTCTTTTGCTTCAGATTCCAGTTTAAATTTAGCAATATTTCATAAACAATATAACTTTTTTTACTATAATACTCTATAAACTCTTTTCCGCAATTTTCATGTCAAGTCATTGATGTAATAGATATGACAAAGATCAAAGAACCCTTTTTCTTTTACTACAGAAAGAGAAATTACGATTTGTACTTCCTGAATTCAGTTACTCGACAAAAGAATACAATTTTTTTCCTTAGAAAATAAAAAGAGACTAAGTATTATTAGAAAAAACTCTTCGGAAATTATTCTATTATTTCCCGAACAATTAAATACAATTAGAAGAAAAAACATGCCCAATCAAGTTGAGGAACTTATGTTTTATTAGTTCATCCAGAAAAATAATAAGTTTTTTTTCATTCACTATGCGTTAAACATTTTGATTGCATAATTTCATTGCTGTGAAAATTTATTGCCCGATGACACTTGATTAATTTCAAGAACAACGAAAACAAAAATTTCCTATTTCTACTAAATGCTTTTTTTTAAAGTAAAGTCATCCTTATTGTAAGATTTTTGTTGTAAGTTTGTTTGAAATAAAAAACTATTTTTAAACATGTTGGGGTTTTTTATCCTTCAAAAAATCTTTAACTTCAGCCGGCATACCTATTCTAGTTCTTCATACCAACTTCAAAATTGACAGGTAATCTAAAAACTCATTTTAAAATGAATGCGTTTAATTTGTTTCATTAAAAGTCATTATATTATATTATATTATATTATATTATATTATATTATATTATATTATATTATATTATATTATATTATATTATATTATATTATATTATATTATATTATATCATATTATATTATATTATATTATATTATATTATATTATATTATATTATATTATATTATATTATATTATATTATATTATATTATATTATATTATATTATATTATATTATATTATATTATATTATATTATATTATATTATATTATATTATATTATATTATATTATATTATATTATATTATATTATATTATAATTTATAATTCTCGTAAAGAAAATTAACCTTAACTATTAACTGCAGCTTTTAAATTTATCGATTTGCACTAAAAAGGAGTAATATTGGGATGTTTTCTCAAAAGGCCTGATTTCTTAGTTCAATTGATAAACAACAAACAAATAATATCAAGTGAACAAGTATATTCATTTTACAATACTCTACATGTTTAGATTAGAATTTAAGAAATATAATACATGAAAATTTCTATAAACTTAAAAACATATATATATATATATATATATATATATATATATATATATATATATATATATATATATATATATATATATATATATATATATATATATATATATATATATATATATATATATATATATATATATATAGCAAAATAAATAAATACAAAAAAAAAATTAGGAAAAACAATAAGTATCATTTATTGCGCATAAGCTGCAAGTAAATAGAACTCATAAGATAAGTTTAAAATGAAGATAAAACAAAGGTAAATTACAGACAAATGAAAAAAGGAGGGGGGGAAATAATAATAATGACAAACAACTGGGGAAAGAAAAAGAATTAGTTAATTTGAAAAAAAAAGAAAAAAAAAGGATAAAGTTTTTTTTAATAACCGGAAAATAAAATATATAATCTTTTCATCAGCCCACACGATTATATCCGAAAAAGAGTGCTTTCTAATATTGTATCAATATAGCCAAATCAAAATATATCAATACAATAGTGTGAGGAGCACTCAAAAGAATTTTTACAAAAATTACGACAAAAAAAATTATACACAATAAGTAAAAATAAAACACAATAAGTAAAAATAACACGTAAAAACAGAAAATAAAAAATAAAGGAAGAGCAGAATAAAACTAAATCTATAAAGCGAGCAGTGAAATGTAGCGAACATACATGAACGGGAAATTTTTCTAGAATGATTTAAAATGTTTACGTAACAAGATTACCAGATTGCCAAATATGAAAACTATGAAAACAAAAGCGCAAATTGAGTGTAACTAGAGGAGCTTAAAGTTCGTTCTTGCTGCATTACTGAAGTCCGTTTGATTTGTTAGTTACCAAGAATGGGTCAGAAAACGGATGTGCGCGAGGTAATATTATACTGGATAATTTAAAGAAGTTGACTATAAATAATTTTAGAAAATAAATATTTATTTAAGAAAAAAATATAAAATAGAAAAGAGAAAGAAACATGAATCGCCAGTTTTGCACATAATTTTAGCCACGGATTTGCCCGAAATGGATTTGCACATGGAAAAATTATATAAATTGACAAAGGAATCTTTTTAGTAAATAATTTCGCTCTGGGATTTCATGTAAGTTCGCTACATTTCACTGCTCGCTTTATAAATTTTGTTTTATTCTGCTCTTCCTTCATTTTTTATTTTCTGTTTTTACGTGTTATTTTTACTTATTGTGTTTTATTTTTACTTATTGTGTTTAATTTTTTTTGTCGTAATTTTTGTAAATAATTTTTTGAGTGCTCCTCACACTATTGTATTGATATATTTTGCTTTGGCTATATTGATACAATATTAGAAATCACTCTTTTTCGGATATAATCGTGTGGGCTGCTGAAAAGATTATACTTTTTATTTTCCGGTTTTTTAAAAAACCTTTATCCTTTTTTTTTTTTTTTTTAATTAACAAATTTTTTTTCTTTCCCCAGTTGTTTGTCATTATTATTATTTCCCCTCCCCCTCCTTTTTTCATTTGTCTGTAATTTACCTTTGTCTTATCTTCATTTTAAACTTATATATATATATATATATATATATATATATATATATATATATATATATATATATATATATATATATATATATATATATATAATAAAGTTTAAGGATGAGTCTTAATCACGAGTCTTAAATGAGTCTTATCTTATTTCACGGCAGAGATAGAAGTCATGTAATTTTAATACTTCTGCTGCCTACTAAGTCGAAATATCCCGAACACATGGCTACGGTGGTTTGTATCATTTAATGAATGATGACAGATTTGAAATTATTAATAATTTCTATACATAAGGAACTTCGACAATATTGTGATCATCTCTTGAAATAGTTAAAATAGAAATCAAAGTACTGCCATGCAAGATACATTTGGACGGTAAAAAATTTTTTTTCATATATTGTCTAAAACTTATTAAGTTTTTAGCATTGGAGGAGGGGTGGAAGAGTTAAAATATTTAAATACTGTTGTGCTGTGCTTTCGGCTTGGTTACCATTAAAGTTTATATGCTGTACACGATAATTTTGAAAGGTGATCAAGTTGATTGCCAAAGGCAAGCTAGTATTTCAAAAAACTCGTTAAAAACATTTTAATACATTTCTTGAAACTTTTGAATTCACACAGTTCACCTACATGTCCCAAAAAGTTTGATATTCGCATTCTAATCAACGGTTTTAAAACTTGTCCCAGAAACGCCCATAGAATCCACTCATTAGCAAAATAAGTCACGTGCACGTTTCCCTTTGTGAGATCGTACACAATGCTGCTATGGACTTGTTATATATTTTGTTGGTTTGTTGGAACGTTCACTTCCTTAGATGGTAAGTGGAAGTGATAACAGAGCAATTTTTAATTTTTATGCTCCAGACGTTGCTTTCTTTAGTTTCGAAACATTTGTTTTCTAAGATGCAGCCATCTAGGTTAATTATATTTCTTCTTTCTTATTGCTATAATTGCATAACATACTTCGTTATTTTGCTTAATTGAATGAAGAATGTTAATTTCGTGTTTTGGCCGAAACGTAAATAATTTTAAAAAATAATTTAAACTCTTAATAACTACAATTGTTTTTACTACAATCTCTTTCGAAGTGTATTTGTTTTTATTGGTTTTAATTCATAATTCTTCTGTTGATCGATTTTTTTCCTCCTGAACTTCGTAATAAAACCTGTCTTTGGAACATTTTGAATTAAAATATAAATTGGTTTAATTATAAAAAAATTTAATGTGATTGAGAGAAAATTTCGGAAAGGTTAATAATTGCTAAAAAATATAAAAATATATTTAAAAATATTATTTATTAATTTTTAAAAGACATGGTCTTGAAAATAAAATTTTTTTTATTTTAAATGATGTTTGCGTTTTAAAAGTCTAAAATAGAGAAGAATAAATTTAAACTTAACATCTTAATAATTTTGATTTATGATCTAGTAATAATTACAATTCCCTTTCCAATGCTATTATTTCGGGTTTTTGTTTTTAAAAAAATTTGTTGTGACTTAAAATAACATTACATTTCTTGTAGTCACATACTTCATCTATTTATTTTCAAAAACATTTTGATATTTCAAGAAAAATTATTTTTTTTAAAAATTAACATATGTATAAGATTCTTAGATAGTTTGGAGCTTAAGACTTCTAAGTTTCAAGGCCAACAGCTTCAAGATAATAATGAAGTTGGCCTCCATTACTTCTCGATTAATTTGATACATATTGATCTGAAGCAGAATGGACTTCCAACCGCCACCAAAAAGAGAACCCCAGTTCGTCACATCGTAGAACATTATTGAGCTTAAAGAATAACTAAAATATTTGTCATAAATAAAATAGATAAGATAATATTTTTATATTAGATAAGATTTCTGTTAAATACATTTATCACGCATAGAGTTTTTGCTTCATATATCTGTTATACGTAGCAAGAAATTTATATTAAAATTTATATTATTTTAATCCTTTGAAAGAAATAGATTTCTGTGATAATTAGCCATTTAATAATAGCGATGTAAGTACATTTTCAAAAGTTTGTTTTACGATTTATTTTTCAAAACAACTTGCAAAAATTATGAAAAAGAGGTAAAATTTTTATGATTATATTCTTTCAAATAACATATACTTCATATACTTACACTGAGAAAAAAGTGTGGTCAAATCTACCAGAATACTGTAAAATTTACCATGTTTCTGGCTCTAAGGAAACACTAAAAAACTCGATAATTTTTACCAAAACGCTTTGATAATGATTTTGGTTAAATTATCAATAAAATATTGTTTTATAATACGTGATAAAATTTAATAAATATGCTAAAATTTGGTAATTACATCATTTGGTAATTACATTTAGAGCGTGGCATAAAAGTAATTTATTTGGTTAAATTTAGTTTAAGTTTAGTATTTCTTTACTGAATGCAATAATAAGAACTTTAATTTTAAAAAGCAGAAGTTTTTTGGTGAATCGTTACCCTAGCAAACGGTAAAATTACCAAATGAATGCTTTAAATGCTGTTTATTGCAGCTTTATTAACCAGAATTACGTTTACCAGATATATCATTACTCTATAGTACGGTAATTTTACCAGAATTTTCATCCCCGTATCGTGTCAGATGTGATATGAGATGTAATAGATATTTGTTAATGTGAGTCCAGCTCAAAAGAAATCGATGGGATTCTTAAGATAGGATCTATTAGAACAAAAATCATATTTAGATCAACCCAATCTTGTTCCTTTTTTCAGTTTTTCTCTTTATTTAAAGTCAGTTTAAGATGCATTTTCAATAAATTTTCAAAGCAATCATGAAACTAATTTGAAAATGTTTTTTCAATTTACTTTAATAACTACTTAGGAAAAACAAAAAAATAATTCATTAAACTGATTTTCGGTAATAAAATTTATTATCTAAGTTTTATACTAATTGAGGATTTATAAAGAATTTTATTGATATTTTCAAACTCGAAAGAGACCATTAAATTTTTACGATCTCAAATTTCCTGTATCGGATTGAACCAGCGCTGGTCCAGTCCACAGCCCAAAATAACTCATCGGGGAGTTTTAGATGGCGCCCACTTAAAAAAACATAAATAAACGCAAAATACATTTTTTTAAAAATACTCAAAGGATGTTTTTCTTTCTATTTTTATTCTTCGTTAAAATAAGTTCAAATAAGATTCCGTTATCAATTTTATTGCTGATGACCAAACTAATTTTTAAAAAAAATATATAAAATACATATTACAAAAGAAGTACTTCATTAAACTGATGTTTGGTGACAAATTTCACAATAGAAGCTTGATTTTGATTGAGTACTTAAAAAAAAAATGTGTTTTATTGATTTTTAAATACATTTTCACGTTAGAGCGATTTAAAACCTGAGGAGAAAATCACAACCTAAAATTATATTCATCTTTTTAGTCCCAAATATTGAGTTATATAGATTAATTCAATTTGATTTTTGTGTTAAACCAAGATGAGTTTTATGCATCTTCATAACTTATTTTTGTTGTTTCGCAATAGCTAAAATAATATCATTTTAAAATTACTGCATTTTTTCGTTTAAATATTTTCTTTTCTATCTGGATAAATGAAATGCCAACAATACATCAGAGCTTTTTGTAAGTGGTCATTGTTAATTGTTTATTTTTAAAAAAACTAATTTAGAGAAATCACATTATTTTTTTTCCACTTTAATTGGAGGTAAAATAAGACTGAATTCCTTTTACATAAGAAAAAATAAACTTTTCCTATGTGCTCATTTTGTTCTATAAATAATAATGGCCACTTTAAATATCTTTTTGATCAATTAAAAAGTTACTTACGTCAAGTGAATGTGTATCGAACATCAAAGAAGTCAGAATAATAGGGCCTAGTTGATCGATATACCTCTAAAATTAATACTCGCAAAATAGCACAAACACTTATGCACAAACACTTAACACATATGATTTTTTATACTACAATTACTGCAACATTTTATATTTTATGTATGAACAAAATGTCTTGTTGTTTACCTTAAAAGTTATCCATTTGTTTCTTTTTATCTTTGCTTTTTTTATATATACTTTAAGTCTGGGATAGATAGCCATACTTTTTTCAAATCGAAATATAAATACTGAGATAGGATACACAAGATAGGATACGCAAGATAGGATACGCAAGATAGGATACACAAGATAGGATACACAAGATAGGATACACAAGATAGGATACACAAGATAGGATACACAAGATATGTTAATGCATAATTTAAATTCTCATATACGTACTCAACATATTTTAAGCAAAAAATAATGAAATATTGAGAACAAAATATGAAAACATTTCTTCAAAATAAACTTACACTTCTCTTTAAAGTCGAGGTGAGTCTGTCATCCGATAGAGTAAAGGAAAAATGAAGCTAAAATATAGAAACACCTTTCATACTGTTAACCATGAAAAACGTATATATAAAGAATGAATTTTTATCATGAAAAATGAGCAAAAAGAATCTAGTAAACAAAATCTAATTAGCAGATTTAATATTCCACTTTCGAAAAAACTTCGCGACATTTTCGGTAAAAGTTTTCAAAGTTTGTAAATGTTTCATGAACCGTACACATATTATTCAGTCATCTTTTTTACAGCTAATAGATTGATTTTCATCAAATTCTAAATCTGTAGAATCGGAAAATATGTAGTATTATATTGTATAACATGTTAGTTCTGTAGAATCGAAATGTAATATGCAGGGTTTGCATGTTTCTCACGGTTCGAAGAAACTTTACTACAATTTTGGCGAAGGCTTTCAAAGCTTGTATATGTTTTTATGGAGGCCCTACGTACCCCTTACACAATACACATCTTATTCAGTCATCTTCTTGACAGCTAACGCAGATATTCAGCAAATACTGAGACTGTAGAATCATAGTATAACATGTAGGAGGTTCTAAAGGATAATATTACCAGTCTGTAAAATCGGAATATAATATGCAGACCTCGTACGGTTCTTAAAATTAAAAAAGTTGTTTCAATGTTTCCATACTGTAATATAAAAAAAAGTTTTTCTATTCATTATGTTTCATTTACAAAACTAAACGAAAACATTGACAAAAATAAATATTTCGTATATGGAGATGTTTATTTGGAAAGATTAAACACAATGTGGTAAATACGAATTTACTGAAATGCGTCTTATTTTCTTATTTTTTCTTCCTTGCAGTTTTAAAGCTCTATAATCTCTGATATTTACGATTCCAATACATATTAATGAATATAATAATTTATTCCAATAAGAGATTATATTATTTGTCTCTGAAAAAACAAAATTTGTTACGCATGAAATAAGTATTTATGGGTTCTATTTTTATACTGTAATGAATTATTATTAAAAATATAACTAATTCTTTAATAATAATTCATTACGATTTTATAAATCTTTATTTCCTTATAAAGTCTCCGAAGAAGAAGTTTTGATGCTCGTTGCAGAAAAAATTAATTCGTTAATATGGTGAGGATTGTCATAAATTTTATTCTTAAATTAAAATGAATTTTCATAAAAAGATATTGCTACTTCTTTAAAAATAAGCTATCGAAGTATTATACGTTATATATATTTTTATTTAATTGTAATCCGTAATAACCTCTTTCAGAAAAAATTAAATTAATTAGTGGTGTCATGAATTCTATATTTATTTTATTTTTAACAAGTGATTTGAAACTCTTAAAAGTTTAGTAGAAGTTTAGTCCTGGTTTAAGGCATAAGAGTAGTTTTATAAATTTATTTTAGGATTGATTTATAATAGGCTGCCATAATAATAAATTAATAAATAACTCCTATATTCAAACTACTTCTATTGATGATTATATTATTAATCATAATCATGATTTAATAATATATTTGTAAAATTAATCAGATTTGTAGCTTTACTTTTACTCTTGGTACATTACCCTCGTACAAGAAGTTCCTACATTTGATTTGCAGCTGCAACTTATACGAAAACTGTAAATTGAATAGAACTGATCAAAAATATAAACTAAGCCTGAAATATTGTATATACTTTATGTAATGTGTGTTCAACAAACTAAGATACTTTTGAAAGTATTATTAACACTACGAAAATTAATCAGATTTGTAGCTTTACTTTTACTCTTGGTACATTACCCTCGTACAAGAAGTTCCTACATTTGATTTGCAGCTGCAACTTATACGAAAACTGTAAATTGAATAGAACTGATCAAAAATATAAACTAAGCCTGAAATATTGTATATACTTTATGTAATGTGTGTTCAACAAACTAAGATACTTTTGAAAGTATTATTAACACTACGAAAATTAATCAGATTTGTAGCTTTACTTTTACTCTTGGTACATTACCCTCGTACAAGAAGTTCCTACATTTGATTTGCAGCTGCAACTTATACGAAAACTGTAAGTTGAATAGAACTGATCAAAAATATAAACTAAGCCTGAAATATTGTATATACTTTATGTAATGTGTGTTCAACAAACTAAGATACTTTTGAAAGTATTATTAACACTACGAAAATTAATCAGATTTGTAGCTTTACTTTTACTCTTGGTACATTACCCTCGTACAAGAAGTTCCTACATTTGATTTGCAGCTGCAACTTATACGAAAACTGTAAGTTGAATAGAACTGATCAAAAATATAAACTAAGCCTGAAATATTGTATATACTTTATGTAATGTGTGTTCAACAAACTAAGATACTTTTGAAAGTATTATTAACACTACGAAAATTAATCAGATTTGTAGCTTTACTTTTACTCTTGGTACATTACCCTCGTACAAGAAGTTCCTACATTTGATTTGCAGCTGCAACTTATACGAAAACTGTAAGTTGAATAGAACTGATTAAAAATATAAACTAAGCCTGAAATATTGTATATACTTTATGTAATGTGTGTTCAACAAACTAAGATACTTTTGAAAGTATTATTAACACTACGAAAATTAATCAGATTTGTAGCTTTACTTTTACTCTTGGTACATTACCCTCGTACAAGAAGTTCCTACATTTGATTTGCAGCTGCAACTTATACGAAAACTGTAAGTTGAATAGAACTGATCAAAAATATAAACTAAGCCTGAAATATTGTATATACTTTATGTAATGTGTGTTCAACAAACTAAGATACTTTTGAAAGTATTATTAACACTACGAAAATTAATCAGATTTGTAGCTTTACTTTTACTCTTGGTACATTACCCTCGTACAAGAAGTTCCTACATTTGATTTGCAGCTGCAACTTATACGAAACCTGCAAGTTGAATGGAACTGATCAGAAATATAAACTAAGCCTGAAATATTGTATATACTTTATATAATGTGTGTTCAACAAATTAAGATACTTTTGAAGTTATTATTAACACTACGAAAATTAATCAGATTTGTAGCTTTACTTTTACTCTTGGTACATTACCCTCGTACAAGAAGTTCCTACATTTGATTTGCAGCTGCAACTTATACGAAAACTGTAAATTGAATAATAGAACTGATCAGAAATATAAACTAAGCCTGAAATATTGTATATACTTTATATAATGTGTGTTCAACAAACTAAGATACTTTTGAAGGTATTATTAACACTACGAAAATGACCATAACTCATAGCTAAGGTTAAATAAATTGACTTTTACTGTGAACGAAATTTCCGCCTTACTTATTTTGAAACGGCTGATTGTATTGTTTTAAATAATACCAATGACGTTGTCGGATGACAGAAATTTCTTGTCGAAAACAATAAACAAAGAAAGTATTTATTCACTTTCACTAGATGTAGAACAGGGTCATGATGTCACGAAAAAGTCATGTTGGGGTACCGAAAAGACAATTTACATGCCTAGTCCCTATAATCTAAATTCTGTTGTGAATCTGGAATTTATAGTGAGTTATTAAACTAGTTTTAAGGTTATACGCGTGCACATAAAGACAATAAGGTATCTCACTAAATAATATTTTAAAATACCAATAAAAATTTCATGAATATCACCATGTCTTGAGAAATTTTAAAAAAAATACACAAAAATATGAAAATAACTCTAAAATGTAGCTCTTTTTCAACCATAACCATAACTAATAATCTATACATTATTAAAGTTTAAAAATAATTTCCTTATCATTGTGAAATTATATTAATGATTTTATTATATCAAAGAATTAATTGATTGATTGATATGATTGATATTGATTGATATGATATTGATTAATTAATTGATATAATATTAAAACCTTAGAGCAGTCTAACTAATAATATAAGAGAGAATTTTTTCTTTTTAAAATCAACCCTTTTCAATCAATATTTTCTATCTATACGATTATAGATATACGATTATAGATAATACAGATACGATTCCTTCATGATAAATTTTGTGTTAGGTCCATCCATTTTTCCACTTCAAGAAAAATAATAATAACGGAATAACGGCAGCTTTTATTAAACATCAACAGAGTTAAAAAATGCAGAGATGATTATTTATTCTTATGAATATTTTTTGCATAGTTTCCGACTCAAGAACGCTTATTGGAGCAATAGTTTTTATTTGTCAACACTGTGAAAAAAATAGGGTCTGAACTACAGAATATGGTAAAATTTAACGTGTTTCTGGTTCTATGGATTTCAAAATTGTTGTGTAATGGCATTTGAATTATAGTCCTATGCATTTAATTACCTCAACCAAAATTCTGCAATGTAATTATTTTAATTATTTAATTTTACTTACTTTTTAGGACATTTAGTTTTAAAAAAACATATGATAGTTCGGAATAATGTAGTGCAAAAAAAATGGCACGTTAACATCGCCGAAGTCGTTTTATTTCAAAGATTCACATGGTAATGCTGATTTGAATTTAACACGTTTTTAAGGAAATTATCATGATTCTTACAATTAAGATGGTACTGATTGCAATCAAAATAAAATTAACTTGAAAAAAATAAAATTATTGTATCTCATTTTGCTCTGTCTAATAATAGATGAGTTGTATCTGAAAAAAAATTCATTAACAAACCTAAAATTTATTCCAATTTAATACTTCGTAAGCGATGCTCATTTATCGCCTAAAAAAGTTACAAATAACTACCAATTCTACTCTTTTATTGGAAACATTTTAACTTCTTCGCCAAACCATCTTCTCAGAATTTCTCTAAAAAAATCAATCATTACCAAAAAGATATAAATGGCAACATTTTTCATTCTAATAATTTTTTTTTTTCCTTCTGAAATATGAATTACATCATTAAACCTTCAGTGATGACAGGTCATTGTAATGTCAAAAAGATGTTTTGCGATATTTCTTAAGAAAAAAAAATTTAGCTTGTCACCTGTCAACATCTTCATTGTCGGCAATAAATGCTTCCCCCATTTTCAGTTACTCCTTTAAGTTTTTGACAAACAATGTGAGAGAGTTAAGATTCTTTTTCAAGATAATGTCGCGTTTTCAGACGGATTAGAAAACTTTACAGTTGTGACTAGTTGAAACATGTCCTTGGTTAATATGTAAATTATAGTATAAAGTCATTATTTGTGTTTTTTTTTAAGACTCGAAGGTCGTAAAAACAGTAATTACTATTCCGTTTTGTTTTATAATTTCAATTGAGTTATTCATTGGAAGTTAAAGAATGATTACAGTAAAATAAGGTAACACCTGTATGCATATAATTACGCTTAAAACAATAGAAAGTCAGAGGCAGTATAGAGATAAAATGCATTTTCAGATTATTTAAGAAAGCATTTTTGATAAAAATAAACAAAAACGATTATTTATTTATAAGTAATAAGCTGATATTTATCAAATGTAGCAATACTGTGCATATGAAGTTAAAAGCAATACTGTGAATGGTGATGTTATCTAGTGAAAATACCTTTCTTCTGACTTTTAATATAAACGACTTCTAATAAATATATCTATCTGGAAACAACATTACAGAACAGCTTTATTCAAAAATGTCATATTTTGAAGAAAAGTCTGGCTCATCACTATATCCCCTCAAAGCATGAGATTAAGTTATATTTTAATAAAAGTTTTTATTTTTCAATCACACTTGTATTTTTTATAAACTTGTTGTAATGTCATAAACTAAACTCAATGAGTAAAAATAATAAATCTCAAATAAGAGACAATTAGGAGATAGTTTATTTTTATCCTTCAACTACTTCACTTGCTTTACGCCATTTTTTTTGTATAAAATAAAAAAAACAATTAGCTAATTAGTTTTTAATTTTTATAGCCTTTGATACAAATAATGAATCTCGAATGAAAAGCTCTAATATTTTTCTTATTAGAGTCATACGTCATCGACCACACGTTTATTTGATTTCACAAAGTTTCTTTGATAAACTTTTTCAAATGTACCTTAAAAGAAGTTTTTTTATTATAAAATTTATAAATTTACTTAAAATAATGATTATGTTTTAAACAAGAGCAACGATAATTTTTTTTGCCTTAAGGCATCAAACTGCTCTCAAATAGAAAAATGTTAAAAAAAGTAAAACAAATCTTGTTGCTGAGTCAGATTTTTTTTAAAAATGTCTAGTTTTTTTTTTATATTCTGGTGACTAAACATATTACTACACTTACTTTAGTACAGCACATTTCTATAATTACTGAAAAATTATTATTATATTTTTCTTTTGAATAATATTTAACTAGTAGTTTATTCATTTATTTAATTACTTATTTATTTATTCATTTATTATTTATTTACATGTTTATATATTATTTGAAAACTTTTGAAACGACGGAAGAGATAATTTAAAAATTTTAAACGCATTGAACTATTAGTTTTTGCATGTGTTCTCTGAAAAAATTAAAGTTATTATATAATTTATTTTAGCGAATAATAAACGCATTTTTGAAGAACCTTTGCTGTTTAAGTTAAAAAGTCTTTTGTAAAAGACTGCACCATATGTATATTGATCTTTTCAAAAACAAGCACATATTGATTGTAAAATGACTTTGCCAACGAATGCGAACATATTGTTAAAAATTACCGAAAATAACTTTGGTAAAAAAGTATTCTAAAATATACACTCAATATCAGTGTTAAAAACAATAGTCCAACTTTAACATTTCCTGTTACAGGGACAAGAGTTTTCTTTCTAAAATTACAGTAAAATCACTAGCGCCAGTCTGTTCATTCAATTAAGCGTAAAGTTTATGGTTAGGAACATTTTTTACCCTTATGTTTTTAAAACAGTTTACAACTGGTATATTAAAAAAAGGACCATAAAACTATACAGTATTTTAACTATTTACGACTATCAATGTGAGAGGAAATTTAACTGGACACTGTAGGTATTGGTTAGGTATTTTGTTATGAAATGGACATTGAAGTTAGGTTATGTTTCAGATGTGTTTTGTCAAATGAACTGAAGAGTGAGGCGTAATAAGTTTATCTTGTGGCTCCATCTATAGTGAGAAAAAAAGGGGAAATACTAACCTTCTCTGGGTTAAGTAGCTCTGTGTTGCTGTTACCTATGTGAATACCATATTCTAATTGTCGAGGGTCATCAGATAGGGAGTGCAGCACACTAGAAACTCTTCATGTGTTAAAGCAATAAAATAAATATTGTGCAGTCAACTCTAGGATTCGAACCCAAGTTCATTGGATATGAGATTGACAGGTTAGCCCTTTCAGTAATATTATGTCCCCAGCTGCAAGGAACTAAGTTACTTCATATGCTGGGACTAACTGAAGCAGGTGAAATTCAAGTTGTTTAATCGTAATTCTAATTTTATAACGGCAACCGTATTAGGTGAAAACAGTCAATGCACTAATTTCGCCAGCATTAACAGTTTGAATTTAGCATATTTTCTAAGGTTATTTAACTGCTTTGGTGTAATATGTAAAAAATAACAGTTAAACAGATTGATATTTACCCATCTTTTCAGGGAAATTATAAACAGTGTAGAAACGTGATTCTCTCAGTAAATATCCTTCAAATAGAGTTAAAATATTATTTTCAGCATGATAAGGGGCTCTTGGCGCAGGTATCAGTTATTCAAATCTACTGAACGTGCTCTGATAAAAAAAAATAATAAAAATAAAAAATAAAAATTAAAAAAAGTGAGTATATGCTGCTCTTCATTGCCACCACTATCATTGCTAAAACTATCACTGCAGCCCCTATCTCAACTTTTATTATGAAACAGTTTACGTCTCAATGAGAGAAGTTAATGTTACCATATGAAATATTTAAGAATGTCGTGAGCTTTGGATAATCATTTGAAATACTGTTCTTGAGACAAAACCTTCTAATACCTTTATACAAAACTTTATTCCATTTTCCAAACACCATGCCTTTTGATCCTCGATGGCTCAGGGGATAGAGCGTTTTCCTTCCATTGAGGTGAACCGGGTTCGAATCCCAGATATGGCTGGTCGATCAGAATCCGCTTCCGGCTTACACTGACCACAGTGCTGACTTGAAATATCCTAAGTGGTAGAGGGATCATGAGTAAGAGTCACTTTGCCGTAAGGCACACCGTGGAAGGTCCTCGTGGTCTTCACCCCCATACAACGCAAATGCGTGTTAGTTCCATCAAAAAGTCCTCCATGAAGGCAAAATTTCTCCCAATACTTGATCCAGGAGTTACCTTGCCTTCAGGATTAGGTTCAAAATTATAAGCCTACGAAGTTGAACACTAGTAGTCGTAAACCCAAAAATTGGGTTGGCTGTTCGACGACTGTTTTAAAATTATAAAATAAAAACACTATGCTTTATCGATACCTTAGTTTTTAGTTTCATTATTTTACTCTTATATTTTTCTGATACCCCTCCAAGAAATATTATTTTGAAAAGCAGTAGTTATTAAATTTCATCCAGGTGTTAATCCGATTTTTAAAAAATCTTTCACGAGGCCATATTGACAAGCATTAATTATCCAGGAGTGGTCACGAATCAGTTTCTCGTCGCTGGATATAATTAAAGATTTGCATACTATAATGTGTCCACGTGAATCGTGAGAAAAGACTTCATCAGTGTCCCTCCATCAAGAAATGCACCAATGTCAGTTGACGGGTCATTCTCGTCTAATTATTATATGTATCACGTATCCGTCACAAAACAATAAGAGTGTATCACTTCGCTTCTTTAATTGCAACTTTTATTAATGCTTCATCTTTAGTCATTCTTCTCATCTTACTTTCTGTGAAGCCACGCGTGCTTAAGCCATCGTCGATTTGAATTTAAGGGAGGGCACTCTCATGCTTTTTGTTGAATGTCTTCCTATTACGTTTATTATGGTGCTTCTCGATTTCTATCGCGGCTGTCAACTAAGTTTGATAATATTTATCGATTTTAAAGCAGCGATTAATCATTGTTCGTTATTTAATCTGAAGAATCTGCGTACTGTATGATATGTTCTTACTGAAGTAATTGTTTTTTTCATAAGCCTTTAAAACTTTGTATAGTAAAGAAACCAAAATGAAAATCTAACTCTCTTTGGACTTGAATTATATTTTAATTTTAATCCATTCCATCCCTCATTGTTTTTTTTAATTTTCCTTTATTCAAATGCACTGCAAAAATCAGGTTTCTCAAAATTGTATTACATATCCTATTCGCTTAAAAAATGTTAAGGTATAGCGGAATAAGCAAAAGGGAAAATTAAAATTACCGATCTCTTGACGAAGCTGTTGTGACCATCTTTTCTAAATTGCAACACATTGTACCATTGAAGTTGGAAATTAGTAGCAATGATGCATCACTGTGGCGGCAACTACGTAAAACTATTTAACTCTTTTTAACCCGGATTTTACAACTACGGTGCTTAGAGTATCCTGCTACGAGCCCCGAAGTCTTTGGTTCGAATCCTGCTGGCAGCCAACGAATATCTCTCACATACTCTTCTACCCCGACATCTCTTTTGAAACTATGCAGTTTTCTCAAAAATGAATAAATGCTGTTTCAATTTTAAATACATGGGATTTTCATACTCGACTATTATTTGTTTCTGAGCTATTTTGGCACATTTTTGCTTAATTTTGAGAAACGCTTTTTTTACAGAGTAAGAAAGCGAAATCCATATTCTACTAAACTTTCATCGTCCTTTTTTTGTAAATAAACTGAAAAATGGTCAATCATGATAACAAAAACTACATAAAAAATATCTTCAGATTGTTTTTTTATTTAACATATGAACAATAACTTTCAAACATTGTTTGTTTCAAAGTGAGCATTATACCTACAATGAAAAGGTAGGTAGCAGATTATGAGTATTACAATTTAAGTAAATAAAGCATAAGAGTAAATAAAGTCAATAAAAACTAATATAGTATCTTTATATATGTAGCTTTTTAGCGTTATAGATGTAGATATAGTATCTTTCTGTAATATCTGAATTGACATAATCATACTATGTGCAACAATTCCCCCTTTTCCCTTCCTAAATTCACACTTAATTGATGAAAAGATAAAAGAACATAGTTCCGAAACTATTTATAAAGTTAAATTTATCTTTCAGTTTTGAATCTTTTCTAAATATGTAGAAGTATAATTTTAAGAACCATAATTTCCAGTAAATCGCTACCATATCAATAGAAAAATAACTATATAGTTTATATACCATAATATTTGGTTTTATTAACCAAGATCATGTTTTTTTTACCAGAAGTGCCATTACCATATAGTATGATAATTTTACTAGAATTATTTTCTCTGTTTAATAATACAACATCAGCGGGCACAAATATTAATTATAAGTATGCATTTCTATTATATTTTATAAAAAAGAACATATATGAAGCATTCGGTTGATAATGTAGGCGTTTTTAAAGTCGGTATTTTTGAAAACATGGACTTGCAAAACAATTCGGAACATCAAGAAAAAAAGTGTCACTTTTTTTATTATTTATTAATTAATTTATGCAAGTTCAGAAGATAGATTAATATATAAACTTATGATAAGTATCTTTTGCTGTAATATCGTCTAGATTAAAGCAAACAAAAAGCGTGAATAAAGCACAAATAAATATAGAAAATTTGTATTTTCATTTATGCTTTATTCACATTGTTTATTGCTTTAGCCGACATATCACAAAAATTTACCCTTTCCTTTGCTGAATATCGCACTCCTTTGTCGAATATTTCTTTTTTTTTTGTTTCTTATATGAAACAAAAAATTTTTTTGGAAGTTATTCAGTAAAATAGTAACATTGGTAAAATAGTAAAATAGTAACATTGGTAAAATTGGCCATCTTTTTCGAAACAAACAAATGATTTTCAAATAATGTAATGATTTCTACTCTTTATTAGTTTCCTATCTCTTGTGATCATAAAAAGAATTTTTTTTAATTGAAAAAAATTCAAAAGCTCGAATGACATTAATTAAAATTATTTATATTTTCTTTTTCTGAATCATAAAGAAAAACTAAAAGGATGAAGTTAAAGTTTTCAGCTAAATTAAACCATTGCTACAATCTTAATGTTTTGGGGAGAGACAGCAGTTACTATGGTTCAACTTTACACGATACTATGGTTCAATTTGGACGGACGCATAGCTCACAATTTAACACCTAATTAAAACTGCAGCAAGTTTTCACTGCAATATGATCATGAAGAACGCGCTTAAACCAACTCTTGCGAATTCTGATAAACAAATGTAAATAATTCAAATTGATTCATGATTCAGTCGTTCGTAATGTTTTTACTAAAGCAAACTGTTGAATATTTCCCAATTCTGATTTTTTTTCCTAAATTAAACACAACTGTTTAGTAAATATACAATCAAAAATAATCATATACTTTACATTTTGCATGGACATAAAAAAATGACCCGAAAAGCCGGAAACGACCCACTGGCTGCGCAATAAATACTTAGAGAAATGTCCTTCATATTTTCTCTGAAAAATACTCTAAAATTATAACAAATATCCTTTTTGATTTGCTATAAATAGTGAAACGAGACAATTCATTTCAATCATACTTATTTTACACCTGAGCTCACAATCAAAACAATTGAAATATATCCCACGGACAAACTCGTTGGCGGTCAACGAAAAGAAAACAAATTAAGAAAGCGAAATGTAGACAGAGAAAGAGAGAAATGAATGAAATCCATTTCACTTTATTTAAAAGTGGGACATCAACACATCGTATATAGAAGCCTAAGTCTAAGGTGTGTAGGAAATGAAAACAAAATAAGTAAATAAAAAGTTGCTGTCCTCGATAGGATTTAAGAGAGCTGCTGGGTCGTGAGGTTGTGTCCTACTTTTTACAAATAATCTCTTTTTTTCCACGTGATGGAAAATAGATATCATTTTTTTGTTCTTTTCAATGATCCTGGAGATTCCGTTAAAAGGATTCAGATTTTTCAAGTGATTGCTAATTGTGAAGAATCTAAGAACCATATCTATTTCTGGATAAGGCAGTTGTTTTGGTTGTTCTTTCATAAAGAATTTCAGTTCGCTGACTTTGACCTACTCTGAAATGCCTAAATGAGGTGCTTAATTACAAAACCAGCTTAATCGATTTTCAAAAGTTTCATGGAAGAATAAAAAAGAATTTACTCTTCTCCATTTGTAATTAAGTTTGAATTCTTTTGCCTACATTAAGAAATTGTAAGCTCCCTTGCCTACGTTTTAAATATTCAACTTAATATTACATTTTGCTTTTTTCTCCAAAACTATTAGACTTATAAAACTAGAAATAGTTGAATTCCATGCGCAACAGAGGGGAAATCACACAGGTATTTTATCATAAAAAATGTAATAAATATATGTGAAAACAAAAAAATTTACAATAATATGCTACTTTAAGGTGCAATGTAATGTGTAAAGTGCTACTTAAGGTGCAATTAAATGGCATGATATTTCCCTGTAACTATTTGTCAAATTTGAAAAATGTCCTCTCTGCTACATTGCATTTTTTGAAGTTAATAAAAATGTATAAGCAATTTAAAAAGTCTTATAATAATTTATTTTACCTTGAAATGTGGTCATTAAAAAATTACAAATAATGTTTAGGAAGTTCCAAATAACAGAATATAGCAGAAATAACAGTGCATGTCAAAAATGTGGGATTTTCTTTGTTCCCTCTATTACGGACACTTTTAATTACCTGGCAATTAAATTATGAGGCTCTTTTATTATTTTATGCAATTAAATTAAACATTGCACTTTAAAGTAGCATATTATTGCACACTTTTTTTCACATATATTTAATAAATTTTTTAGGATAAAATACCTGTGTGATTTCCCCTCTGTTATGCTTGGAATTCTAAAATACAAAGTTGTGTAGAAAAATGTACAGGTACTACGATAAAATTAAAAATGTAACATTAGACAATTAATTCGAGAATTATCTGATAAATCTGTAGTAAAATTAACATTTGTACCGCTATAGGTACCGCAGAAAGGCAACTGCATGGTTGAAATTTGAATGAATCACACTTTTTTTAAACTTCACAAGAGTTTATATTCTTCGGAAATTGCAATTTGGTTGAAAGTTACTAAAATTAAGAGCTTTGTATGTAAATTTGTTTTCACTGCGCAAAAACTAAAATTTGAAATTAGGATCAGGGCTCGAAAAACCGCCCCTCCTCTGCGGCCAAAAATTCCCCGCGGACAACAAATTTCTCGAATCCGACGTCCGCGCGGACGGCCATTTTCCCGTTAAAGTTCATGATACATTTTCAATTTTTGTTATCTTACAAGAGTCTATCGCCTAACTTCTATAATGACCCTCTAATCTAGAAACGTTGGCCCACCTAATACGGCACCCCTAAAAGAGTGGCCAACAAATATGCCGTTTAGATGCTAGTATGATGCCCTGGTGGGTCATTCTAAAAAAGGTGGGTATTGGAAAAAAAATAAAAAAATATTTGTGTTGTAGCACGAATATTATTTCCTATACTTTTAAACGGGGAGTTTATATTAGTTTACTCCAGGGCTCGAAAAACCACCCGACCGCCCGTCCTCGGCGGTCAAAAATTCCCCGCGGACAGCGAATTTCTCGAATCCGACGTCCGCGCGTTTTATTTTTAATGTTCGAGATATATTTTCAATTTTTGTTTTCTTACAAGAGTCTAGCTCCACGCCTCTAAAATGACCCTCTAATCAGGAAATACAACAACATACTGCGCATGGTGGAATTGATATTTTCTCTGCCTGGGAGTACTGCAGCGGTTGAAAAGAGCTTTTCAGTAATGAACTTACAAAAAAACACATTACGTACTGGTCTTAACAAGAAGCGTTAAACGCAATTATGAACATCTACCTAAATGGAAAACCCCTTTCAGATTTCTGAGCACAAACCTCTGTAAATCATTAGATTGATTGTGGAACTGGCAAACGTCATATTTGATTCATTTAAAAAACGCAGTACCCTCGGATAAATTGACATTCCAGATAACTTGACCTTTGTCATTTAAATTATTTCATATAAGAAATAAATTATTTCATAAAATAAATACTAGGTTACTATTAGTAACCTAGTATTTCTTTTATAACTGTATAAAGTTATCCTAGTATTTGTAATCCTAATAACTACTAATTCATTGTGCAATTTATATGATAAATGCTTGTAATAAATAAGAGAAAATTATATTTTTATTTATTTAGAAGTGACGGGTAAGTTTAAAAGGAAGACGGGTACATTGTTGGACAAGCCATCCTCGGGGACGGTTAAAATTTCCGAGTTTTTTCGACCCCTGATTAGGATGAAATATGAAAAAATATACTGAGAGTACGACAGAAAAAAAAATTTTAATTTGATAATTAGTTCTAAAATTTTTAATTGTTTAAGTTGAAGGGGGGAAAATATCATAAGGGTCTATCTATAGCCCTCTGAAATTCAACTCCTTAGTTTAAATTCGGAATACTGAAAAATCCATCTTTTTTTACTTAACGGGAGTTTTTTTTTTTTTTTTTTTTTCAAAATTCCAATGTTTTAGATTATTGCAAACTTTAATTGTTCAAGCCGGGCGGGAAACATATTTTAGTCATTATGATGTTTTTCCAAAAAATTTCTGCTGAACTGACCTTATTCAATAATAACATTGCGATTTTATTCTTAAAAAGCACCAAGTAATTTACATTATGAAAAATTTTGAATTGCTTTGAACCTTAATGCCCTTTAAATTTATTACGATGGCAATTTGAATCATAATACGTACAAATAATTTTTTTCTTGTACGTGACTACAACTTACTGTAGTTTAAGTTGAAAGAAACCACGGTAAAATTTAACACTTAATTACTTTTTAATATTAAAGTTATAGCAAATTTGAACGATATTCTGTCCCTATGTAACATTATTATGTGTCAACGTTAAAATAATTTTTCTGATATTCTAAAAGTATATAATTGAGCGATATTCTTTTAAAAGATAATAGTAACTAAACTAATACTTTTCAAAAAAAATTTTTAAAAATATATCTGTATTTTCTTTAAAAAAAACTACGAAAAATTTATTTGTTTTTTTTTTCTTCAGATTTGTTTTATTGCAGACATATTTTTAAAAAGCTCTAAATATAAAGAATTTTAAAAAAAAGTAAAGCTAAAAAAAGTTAAGTCGTTCTTTTGATTAAAATGCTAACTAAAACTTTTAAATTGGTATATAATATGTAAATATTTAGATGGTTTCAGAATCAAACGTTATTGTAGATGAGAAAGCTGTAGTTATTTGTGGAAAAAATAAAAATAAAAAAAGAGAACAATGTTTTCTGAAGTTCAAATGAATAAATTTTGTAATTATCATACAGTAATTACTTTTTTTAAATTATGCAAATGGTTGGTAGCTTTTCTTAAAAATACTTAGCAATTTGTAGCTTTATTTTTTAATAAAAACTATGAATTGATTAATGGAGTAAAAAAAGGTAAATTAGGATAAGAAATGACTCATCATTAGCATAAAAGTAATAAAGTTTTTAAATTACAGAAAACTTTAAATAGGTTTCATCTTAACCTTGGTTTTATTCGTTAAGACTGACGCGCTATGTGTGATTAATAAATATTGTTTTACATACATTAATAGTGATTTAATAAAAATCTTTTATAATGTAACAGATAACAGGCATGTTAAAAGAATGCTTTTATTAAAAATTCTTTGATTAAGTCAACGTATTGAAAAAAATTATTTTGACTTTGCAAAAATATTTTGACTTTGCGTGTATGATGAAAACTTTATTTTCCTCTAAAATAAAAAAGTAAAATATAGTAAATGGGACCTTTTTTTTGTAAAGGCCAGGAACTGCTGCTGATTTTGATATTTTATAAAAAAAGAGGAGATTATAGTTTAATGTCTTTTAAAATGTATTTATTACCAATTTCTTAAATGCAAATTTTACTTTTGCATAAAAGAATAATATTATTGATACATCCAACCTAAAAGCTGTGTGAATGTTCACAATTGTTTTTTAAAAAAAAAATTCTTTTTGCTACGCACAATGTAAACTGCTATACTTTAAAGTTAATAATAATGTAATAACACAATAATAATAACAAAAATATTAGAATATAAGAATAGCACAAAAATAACTTCATAATAATACGTTAAAAATCAACTTTTGAAACTATAAAATGTGAGATTTGATTAATCATAAGTCATTCCACTTTAATAAAAATAAAATTCAGATAACGTTATAAAAATTATTATAATAAGCAATTGAAACAGAATTTCTTTATTTTTCACATTTTGTTCAATTACACAGGAAGGTTTCAAAATTTTATCCAACTTCCTTTTTTGATACGATTACCCCTTGTTGTCCATATATTTGTAAGACTTGTTCTAGTAACTATTTCTCATTAAATAAATATAATACTCGAATTATTTATAATAAAAATGTCATATGTTTAAAAAAAGTAAAAAAGAAAATTTTAAGAAATATTAGATAAAAAGCTTTTTAAACACACAATTTCCAGGTTGATTTCGTATCCAACTCACTAAAAAGAGGTTTTTATTTTTTATTTGAATATTAAATTATTAGATTTTGAGAAATGGCTTAAAAACGAAAAAATGTATATTTTTAGTCATTGAATCTTTTGAAATGCTGAATTAAAATATTTACCGACAAAACAAGTTTTATTTAATATCAAAATTTTATTACATTTTATTTTTTATATATTTATTTTGGGTCACCTTCTTAGAGGTAGGAATAGGTCAAATTTCTCAAAAACAGTTTTTAGTTGCTTTATTTTCCGCATGTTTTGTTTTACATCATTTTATTCTAAACCTTGAACAGTATACTTAATTTACCGAAACAGTTTATATATCTTTGACATGATATAGAATTTAACACTTAAAAAAAGGTAAATTTTGATAAAAGAAAGAAATTGTTCTTTTTCAAAACTATAATGAAATATATATAGTTTGATAAATTCTCATTATTACTTCTTGTTTTATATGTATGTGTATACCTCTGATAATTTTGAATAAAACACCATAAAATATATCAAAAATTGACATTTTTCTGATCTTAAAAATTGACAATCTTGCCTTTTTCTGACTTAATATTAAAGCGATAAATTTATGTGCAAAATATGAAAATAAATAAGGTCTCAATTCACTTTCAATATGTTAACTGCAAGACAAATACTTTTTAATTTCCTTAAAATCTTTCAAGATTTATCCACTAAATTGTATTTTAATGAATTTGACTTTATAACTATATATTATTTATAATAAAATTTATAATAAAATATAGTTATAAAAAAGATAATAAAATATAGTTATGAAAAAGATATGGTGAAATAAAAAAAAAGATATTGTGAAATAAAAAAATTTATGGAGATCAATCAATAAAAAGTTTTCAACATTAGTAGCGAAATTTTAAATCATGAATGAAATATTTGAATTGATGCAATAAAAAAATTGATCTTATCGAAAAAGTCAAAAGTCATAATATTTTCTGCAATTCCAAAAAATAAAGTTATTAAAGATTAATTTTCAATATTTTTTTAAAAAAAACAACAACAAATAAATTAAAATTGCCTAAGCAAAAATATGTACATTTAGCAACAAATTGCAAATTTTCTGAAACCAAGCTAGGTATAATAAATATCAGTTTGTAACAAATATTTACCTTTAATCTATTTTGAGGATACAGTTTTACTAAATACTTTCTATTCACTATTAAAATAGATCAATAAATATGTCTTCATTTATTTTTGTAGTTTAAAAAACGCGCCATCGTTGAATGGTACTTTAGTTACAAAGGTATTTTGCCTGACCTCAAATTTAACAATTATATGAAAATTACAGCAGTATTACATGTATTATATTAGCTTATCATATTTCTTTCATCATTACGCAAAGCAATTAATAAGCTTATAAAATATATGTCTTGTTTGCAACACCTTTTTCAAAAGCCCCGCAAATGAACCAAAAAATATATTCAAATAACGTTTTGTTAGAAAGAACCAATACAATAGACGTTTATTTTTAAAATAATGCATTCATTTTTGTTCGTTGCTTAGTCAATTATGATTTAGGTCAAACGCTTAAAACATTTTAGGTCAAAATGCCCACGTGTCCAATGAAAATGAACTGACTAAGTTCTTGTCTTAATTAGTGATCTTCTTCATCGGACCATTAAGTTTGTGTACTTTAATTGGCAGCCCTTGGTGCGTGAAGAAAAAACCACCACATAGTGTAGAACTGGTGCTCTTTAAAAGATAAAATCAAAAGATAAGATAAAAAATATTATTATAAGAACAGGCATATTGGAATTTAAACCAGTGAAATAAAAGTAAAAATTGAATAAATAAATAATTTCTAGAATGGGTTTTGAAATTATTTGTTCTTTTCATGCTTTCTGACTCAAACTTGTGTAATGAAGTGTTTCAAGGTGGACTATCAAAATGTTTAGAGAACTCTAATCGATTAGTTTTTCTTTTCTTTTTATTTTTTTTCTCTTGAAACATTTTTTACGTTAAACATGCTATAAAATATGTAGAATTTGGTTATCAATTTTCTTATTATTTAGAATTAATCAGTTACATTATTTTCCTACCGTTTTGTATTTCAAACATATAACTGTTATGTTTTTCTTTTTTTTAAATTTATCAATCATACTATTAGAATGATTCTAAAAAACTGAAGTGGTACGATATTACTTGATTAAAAACTTCATTATTTTCCCCCCAGTCACAGCAGCTCATCTAAATTCCCTGGAATCTTGTTTTATTCATATGAATGCTGATTCCCTTGTTAATGACATTAGTCCCTTACCATCTCTCCTTAGCACGTGGATATGCATTTTACCCTAATTTGCCCCTTTCTGCTAAGATAATTTTTCTTGTTCTTTTTTTTTTTTTTCTCTCTCTCTGCTACTGCGGTTTGATTAATTTCTCAATAGTTCAGTTTCTCACTTTCATTTATCGATTTTTCGTTGGCACCTTTACATTTTGTATTTCAAATCACTTATGTCTCTTCTCATTCAAGTCTAGCAATTCTGGAAAACGGGCAATTACTTTTGAACGCTTGGAACATATTGACTGTTACTTCCAACTTGCATATTTGTTAAGTAAATGAAGTTTTTAATCAAAAAACATACTATAATTATATTATTTGGTTTATAAATTGCACTATTTTTTTACTATTTAGTTTCTTGCTTATATTATTATTTATTTTAATAATTTATTATTATGGATAGTTCTTATTATTACCTGCTTAGCTCCATTTCATAGATAACATTTTTATCCTAACCATTTCTTCCACCACTTATTTTTCTCATTTAGACAACTCAAAAATTTATTGCATTTTATGAAATATTTCATTATTTTATAAAAATTTCATTATTTTATAAAATGAGGCTCTAAAAGAAATCTGACCTTTGAGTTTAGGTTAAGACTGAAGAATGATTAAAATACCGGTTTTATCGATAAGGAATAAAATTGTTATGCTCGTTAATTATTTAAAATACTTGAATTTAAAATATTTTATGCGCCGTGAGCGAGAATAAAATAGCTTTAAATTTTTCTTTTTACAAGACTATAAAAATTTTATTAACTTATAAACTTGATATATATGATTAGTTACGGAAACAAGATATACATCCTAAAATAATCCTTTTTATGTAAAATATACGAAATAGCATATTTTTTTATTAACCCTAAATCCAATTAAAAGCAGATCACGCTACCAACTCTCAGGCCATTCTAGCTACACTTACTAAACTCGGGTGATCACCAGACATCATAATCGGCTTTCAAGTACCAGGTTTTACAAAACTCATCCTCCAAACTTTCGGAATTATTTAGCTGTGGATTAGATAAGACAAAAGCAACAACATATTTTTCATTATTGAAATATATTTTGATAGGAAAGGTAAACCGAAGTTTAAGTTTCGCTTACGCTGAATTACATACTTTTTTAAAGAGGCCTCTTCCTTTACCATTTTGGACATTACATATAACTTCCTATTTACGTTTTTTTTCTATCTTTTTGTTCTTCGCAAATTTTGTATATTAGGTTGAATGATCACTTAAACAAAACATTTTTAGTAGAATCAAAAGTAAAGGAAATCACTTTTTTAACTGTAATAAAAAAATTCAAATTTTTCACAGAAGAACCGAAAGCAAATTTTGCGTTCTTATTGAATAGTTAAAATGCTTAAAAAAAATTTTATAGAATATATGAATTTTTAAAAAAAAGCTTCATAAACTTCTTCTATTAAGAGCACTCTCGCACTTTCAGAAATAAGACTTTCACTTTTGGCAATTCAGTGATTCTTGAGCTGTATTTCGTTAATTTTGGGAATTAATTTTAGTTCAATTCGTCACGAAACCACGTGATTTGTAAACTCTCAAATTTATGACGAAAATGTTTCCTCAACTGAGAACTTTATCGCAGTACACTGAGAAAGATTTTTATAACTAGAATGGCGAAACTAGAATGAAGACTAGAGAACCGAAACTAGAGAACCGAAATAAGCCAACCAGACTGTATGGCGGTTAAGGAGTTGGCCTCATACCAGGAAGATCTCGCTTTCGCATCCCGCTCCGAACAAGGATATAATTTATCTCTCTGTTCTATTTGTTCTTCTTGTGTTCTTGGGACAACATTTATCCACCCGTATGGTGCCCACTAAAAAGTGATCAACAATACCACCCCTTAAATGCCATGAACACCAAGAGTCCCTTATAGTATTTATTATGAAGAAGAAAAAAAGAATAATGAAATATTTTTTTTAATTCTTGACAAATTTCATTTCCTTAAAGAAGCGATGATAGTTATTCCTTTGCTTTGACGAAATGTTTGCTCGAAGTATATACCAGGAAACGGTTTCGCCAGAATTTGAATATCCATTTCATAAAATTTGACTATCCATTTTTTACATTGAGAACGAATGAATATCCATTTTTTACCTTGAGAACATTTTACATGAGAACTTTTTATGGCAAATTCTGTTTCACATTCATTGCTGTTATAAAATTTAAATTTCAGTGAAAAGTAAGTTTAGATAAACGTATAGTAAATCGTAAAGTTTTAACTGCTACAAAAATGTTAACAAAATATCCGATTGCTAGCAAATTATTGCAGAAATATTTCCCCAAAGCTCAATCCCGAGTAATTCTTCCATAATTTGTTTAAATTATGATGTTTAAAGAAGAAAGATTTCAGCATTTGAAACTTTATGGCTCATTCTAGGCTCACAGGAACTCACTTCTTCTTTATTTTAAATTACTTAAGTAGGTAAAAGAGAATTTATCATGAAGGATTTCTCCCGAAGTACAGCGTCCTCTCTTAAGGTCACTCTTCAATAGAAAAAGAAATTCTGCCTTTTCCATGTCATCCAGCAGATATCCATCTGAATATATTTCCTTTACTTATGAAGAAGTTAAATATATTTGAGAAATGTTTTGTTTTATTTTTTTTTATAAATGTGTTCTCCGTTATAAAAAAAAAATTTTTTTTACTATCTACAAATTTTAAGATTGCAAACATTTTTAGTACTTAGACTTCGAAAAACATTAAACTCTTAAAATGTTTCAAAACTATATATTATCTTAAAATTTAAAATACAGTTATTAAGTACAATAAAACACAGAAGATAATCATATGAACTGTATCATATATCACGTTAGAATCAAAGGTAACGAGATGGCAGACTCACTGGCTAAAGATGCTTCTTTGCAAACTTTACAGCCAGATATGCCTTCCACTTTCAATGAGGTCTTTGCAGAGTGTAAAAAACATTTTATGGACCTCTGGAGGATTCCTCCACTGCATAGTTGGTACTTCAGAAAACGTACTGGGGGTGCCTTGCTTTTTGAGGGACTTAGAAGCCAGTAGACTTGTTTCTCTCGCTTTGCCAGTGGACACTAGAGGTGTTTCTCGTATGTTCAAGGGCGAAAGACTTTTGGACTTTGCATTAAATGTAGGACTGCTCAGGCTTCACCCAAGCATATTCTAAACTGTATCGATTTTAAGATCGACGAGATTATTTCAAAACCTCATCTGTTTTTAGACTTTCTGGACATTTTTGGACTTATGGATTTGGTCTAATTGGGATGGACCTCTTGGGGATTAGAAACAACAACAACAGATAGTCACATAATTCAGTAAATTCGTTCATAATATTCCTTTGTCATATTATTCCATTATCAAGGAAATTAATGTTTATTATTTTGATATAAATATAATTACAAGTTTATACACAAAATTATTTCGGATTAACCAAATACAAATTTATTACTGATTAATATTTATGACAAAAATTATAACTGATTTAAAAAATTACACTATCAAAACCCGTGTGATCTTACCCCAGAACACCATTTGAGAAAGCGTCATACAACAGCAACACTGTATCATTCTCTCGAATTTACACCAAAAAAAAAGGTTGTTTAATTAAACTCTTTCTTACAATATAATAATGCTGTGTAATTTTTAATCTGGCAAAAAACAAAAGACAGTTTTCTGTTAATTTCACTATTTACTCAAGAAAAAAATTTCTTTTTTTTAAAATTCGTTCGCAAAAGAAAACACCAGCGTTACGGCAGGGAAAACTCGCTGGAGTGCAATCGAACGTGTCCGTTCTTGTCAAGATAGCGAAACAAATCTTCACCACGCTCTGGGGCTTCCTCTTCCCTTGTCCCCAGCGTCTGATCTTATAGCTTATTTAGCTAGTAGCCGAGAACGAACAGGAACCAAAGATCATGTGAAAATTTTAAGATCATACTCAATCATCGCCTTGCTTTTTCTTTTAACATCCGGTACACATATGAAATCATGACGAAAATAGTTAAAAGTCTCCACCGGTATAGTGAGAAACCACTAACAGGGTTCAGAAAGCAAAGCTGTACTTTAAAGTATAAGATATCGAATTTTAACAGCAGCTTATAATTTGATGTTTAATATTTTCCCACTTTTCATTTCGTTAAATTTATTTATTTCAAGCGATTATACTGATGAAAATAGATATTCAAATACCTCGAAACTTCCTTCGTTTTTGACGAAACCGTTTCCTGGTATGTGCTCCGAGCAAAATTTTCATCAAAGTGACGAAATAACTATCGTCACTTCTTCGAGATTACAAATTTCATCAAAATTAAAGAAATATTTTGTCTTTCTAATTTTTACTTGAAAAACAACTTGTAGTGCCTAAAGTATCTAACTTCCCTAATTATTATTTCATCGTGGGCACCATAGAGGTGGATCAATATCACCCTAACACAAGAGGGACGGATATAAATTACACCCTTGCCCCAAGCGAGATTCGATCCCGGAATCTTCCTGGAACGAAGTCAACTCTTTAAACTCTACAGTCCAATCGGCTAACTTAGTCACTTTGTTTTCAATCGCCTAGTCTTTATTCAAGTTAACAATTTCCTACAGCGCACTGCGATGAAGTTTCAAATTTAGGAAACACTTTCGACATATATTTGAGAACTCGCAAATCACGTGACAAAATTATTTTCAAAATTAACGAAATATAACTCAAGGTATCGTCAAAAATGAGAGTTTTATTCCTGGGAGCATATTAAAATGGTTTTACATGTTTGGCAACATTGTTATATTTCTTCAATGAAAATTATAACAAAATGTGTCGATATTATTAACAACCAGCTGAATTCCCGTTCTTCATACGGAGTGAGAAAAAGAAAATAATCAATAAACCAGTACTGAACCACACTACGAAACTGTGCGAAAAAACTATTGACTCATACCGACACAGTTAGTGCCAGTTAATAACCAATTACTAACAGTGCCAGTTTTTCTTTTATTCATTATAATTTGTTGCCCTTTTCTATGGCTTTACATTATTAAACAAAGTGAAACAGGTTTTTAAAAGTTATCTCCATCAAAATTAAGATTAACTATATTGAGTATCATTTGGCCTAATGCTACAGCTCGAGAGGTCAGAAATTACCATAATCATTAATTATCACTGGTACTTATCTTTTTCGGTGGTCCTTTAAATACCTATTTTTATAGTATGCTAAGTATTTTGCTGCCAGTTTTAGTATATTTAGTTCCTACTAAAAACACCAATAAACATAATACCAGTAGTTAACAAGCTTAAATAGCATCAATAATAATAAGATATATCTTTATAGCTCTTCTAGAAGAAGAAGTACCTTTTCTCCATTGATTTAGCGTTTTAGAAAGAAAAAAAATTATTTTTTTCTACTTCAATTTGTATCTATTGCCAAAATTAATTAAGCATAATTGGCGTCAATAACAAAGTGGCGATTAGCACGGCTCACATATACGAATAAGTATATTTTTTTCATTAATTTAGCTTTTTAATACAAACTTTTTTTTAATTTTAATTTGACCTATTACTAAAATTAGTCAACTAAAAATTCTCGACGTTAATTCAATTCGTAACGACATTATTATTTTTGAAATTATTTTTGGTGATCTAACATCGGTACTTAATGTAAAGACCGTGAAAAATCACCAAACTGTTATTGACAACAGTGATAATTAAAAATGGAATTAAAGACTACTAGTATTCTCGTTAAAGATGCTGTGATGATAAGAGCATTATACTCTCGCAGAATGTTGATAAAATATTAAGTAAATGCTGAAAGTTAACGTTTTTAGGAAACTTATTTAATGTATCAGATTCCGATTTGATTTTTTTATGGATGGATTCTTATGTTTTAAATCGTTATCAATTAATTTAGACTCAAAAGAAAGACAGATAGTAAATATATGAGTTAAGATATGTTATAAACCCTCAATTTTTAGTCAAGTAAGAGAAACAGATATTTGAACAAATTCCTTTAAGCATGCAACGTATTTTTACCACGTTTATATTAACTTGTGAATAAAAGTGACAAAGTGAAATAAAATAAAAATTAAAGAAAAAATTAATATTTTCGTGATTGTCTTTTGTTGCCGATTCGATTATTTCAAATTAGTGTCGCATGTCAGTTGAAAAGTTTTGTGAGATTTTAGAAGTGAGTACAAAAAAAATCAAAATAAAAAATAATATTTTTAAAAACCACGTTTTTGTAGTGGAGAATAATAATTAAAAAATAAAAATTTGAAAAACGAAAAACGTGGGGCGCCTGAAATACATAACAGTACATTTACACATACATATACACATATTTTTTATTCCTGCACATGCACAGCCACATACACATCCACATATACATCCACATACACATGCATATACATAAACATATTCCACATACACATCCACATTCAGATAAAATTACAATTACAGATATACATACACATATTCTCATGAGCACGCATACACACACTAATATAACATTACTGTTATGTATTTCATGCGCTCCACGTTTTTCGTTTTTCAAATTTTTATTTTTTAATTATTATTCTCCACTACAAAAACGTGGTTTTTAAAAATATTATTTTTTATTTTGATTTTTTATATAATTCCTATAAACATTTCTACATGGTTACATGGAGGAAAAATTCTTGTACAATTACAGTACTGTCTGGTTGGTAATGGCATTTCTGGTAATAAAAAAAAGTATAAATCTGGTAATAAAATCAAAATGTATTGAATTTAAAATATTCATTTGGTAATTTTTCTATTCATATGGTAACGGTTTACTGAAAATTCTGGTTTTCAAAATTATAGCTCTTTTTACCACACATTTAGTAAAAATACAAAACTGAAAAGTAATTTTAACCGTATAAATGGTTTTTATGCCATGCTCTAAGGTAACATGATAATTAACTAAATTTTATCATATTAAATAAAACAATATTTTATGGTTAATTTTACCAAATTCATTAGCAAAGTGCCAGGGTAAAAATTACCAAGCTTTTTGATGTTCCCATTAATGAATTGGAGGACAAATGAGGGGAGTTATTACACGATCTCCGCACCATGTACTCCAACCACCAAAATATACATGACGTCAAAATCAAATATTTTCAGAACTCTGTAAAAACTCTGCATTAGATTGGATCCCTAACAACTTAAGCGAAATCTAAGAAAGTGAAATCCAAACAGATACTCAGTCTTCATCACGGGGAATTCGAACTTCGCTGTAAGCTGCGATTGGCGAATACTAAACTCTCATCGACTGAGTGGGAAATTTTTAACTTATTTTCTTTCTATATAAACTGTTAATGAAAAATAACGATTGAATCATGAACCATGAGAAATGTAAATAACTAGATTTGTATTTATAAACAAATTGATTACTAGAAACTGTAAAATTATTTATTTGTTTTAGGTAAGAATGCTTATGGAATTATGATTTTAAAGAAGTTTCTTGAGAAATATGAAAATAGAGAAATCGAAGTTAGTAAGAGTATTTAGTTAAATGTGTATGTATGCATCCAATTTTTTTTCCTTAATTCATTTCATTTTTAAAATAAGTAAACGAGACTTTCAAAAAGTTATCATAGCGTTTTATCATACCGAAACATTTTCAAATTTAATTACTACACTTTCAAAATTTTTAAATTTGATCAACTATATCAAAACATTTACCATATCAATATCAAACTAAATCAATTGATTTAAACATTAGCACTAAATAATTTAATACTAATAAAAAATTTGATGTTTGCAATTATAGCTTGAATTACTAAAATTTATGTTAACACATTGTAAGCTGGTCGCGTAAAAATATGTTTATTAAATTTCAGCGATACATACAAAAGTTTAAGAAATGGTAGCCAAACTACTTCATTTCCGCTCGGTTTTTCAAAGAAATTGTCCAATCGTGATTACCACAAGCATAATAGAATCGGTATAATCAACGTAATTCTTTTTTAACTGAAGTTGTAGCGATAGTGACAAGTTTGTTCAGCCTCTGTGAAATTTTGCTTACCACTTCTTTAAAATTTAATCTATACCAACTGTAGCACATTTTTTGAAAAAGTTGCCCACACGTAATGTGTTGAAAAGGCAATATTCCAAACTTATATAGCTTCACTAAATAAAAAAAAATAAATATTAAAAATGAACGAAGTGAAATCAACATATTAGATAATAAAATAATCAAAAGGTTCAAATCATTTTAACAAGTTTTTTAAATTAAATTTTCAAAATACTATCTATTTATAAGCGTCACTCAAAAGAAAAAGTGACATTAAAGAGTAATCATATAAGGGTGTGCTAAACTTTATTCTGGAGTCATATGCCAAAGAGCAGAAGAGTTATAATTGTTTCTGAACCCCTACAACCAGTCGTTACTATTGAAATTTCAACTACTTTCGGTCTTAAACAAACGATAGACGAAAGACATGGAGCGCATCACTTTATAGCTCAATCACCTCGTAAAATGCTCCGTATGTTTTTTTTTTCTAAAATAAAGCACATTGTAAAAAATGGATACTCAAATTTCACGAAACTTGGCAAAAACCGTTTTTTGATATATGCTCTGAGTGAACATTTCGTCAAAGCGACGAAATAATTATCGTCACTGATGAGGAAACGAATTTAGTCAAAAGGAAAAAGATATTTTTTCATTAAAAAATACTATAAAAAGCACTTGGCTTTTTGGTATCTAACTGTCAGTATTGTTAATCACTTTTCCGTGGGCACCATAAACGTAAATCAACGTTTTTCGGTCTATGCTCCGAGTGAACATTTCGTCAAAGTAATGAAATAACTATCGTCATAGATGAGGAAACGAATTTCGTCAAAAGTAAAGAAATATTTCATGCTTCTTTTTTTCCTCGTTAAAAAATACTATAAAAGACTCTTGGCTTTTTGGTATCTAACTGACAAAATTATTGATCACTTTTTCGTGGGCACCGTATAGATAGATCAACATTGCCTCAACAACGCAAGAAGAATAGATAGGACAGCAAAATCCAAAGCCCGAAGCGGGATGTGAACCCGGGATCTTCATGATACGGTGTCAACTCCTTGATCTCTATACAGTCCGGTCGTCATATTTCTTGTTTCTAGTTTCGATTCATTCATTCTAGCTTCGTCGTTCTAGTTAACAATCTTAAACAATGTACTGTGATGAGGTTCCAAGTCGAGGAAACATTTTCGTCATATATTTGAGAGTTCACGCATCGTCCCAAAATCACCTGATTTCGTGACGAAATGATTCTCAAAATTAACGAAATACAGCTCAAAAATTGCTGAATTGTCAAAAGTAAAAGTTTTATTCTTGAGAATGCACCCCCACTTGTTTTTTTTTTATTTATTTGTTTTTTTAACTGCAACAAAAATAAAATTATTTTCTCAATTTCCGAGAAAGAATGTTTCTTTAAAAAATAATCATTTTTGATTATTTCATTATTTCTTACCACTCATTAATTAAATTTTACGCTGAAATTAAAAACTGACTTGGAAACTTTACTCTTCTAAGATGCGATGGTCTCTATATATCAAACACGGGATGATGCAGTTCGCTTAGATTGAGGCAACCGTAACTAACTCAGCATTAACTCACGCGAGATTTCCATTGTAATAGTTGAAGACGTTTTTCTTTCACCTCTGCAATTTTGTGACTGCGCCCACTATCGTGACTGAAGCAAAGATTTATGGCCTCTCTAAGATCAAAAATGAATCGAAACATCGTATAATCGAGCTCACTTCCTGATTTTAGTTGGTTTTGTTTCATTTCAACACCTTATTCTCTTTTATAGTCCAATTCGAGGGCTACTAAAAAAAAAAAAACTTTAACCCTTGATTTTTCTAAAATAAAGAAGGCTTTGCGCAATGTGATCCATATAGGTTTCAACACTTAGAATGGTGGGATTTATTTATTTATGGTTTATAATAAGTAACTCTCTTTTTTTTCTGCGTTGCTTTTAAGCCGAAAATATTTTGTAATTAATTGTAACCTGTTTCAAATTAACCCTTTCAAGGACGATAAGTTCGAACCAGTCCCTAAGTTGAAAAAGTTGGGAAAATCTGAGAATAGAGCTTATTTTACCAAGACAACTTGAAATATCATGATAAATAAATATATAAATATAAAAAAAATCAATAAAGCTTAAAAATGGTGCAATCTCTTGTCTTAACTTCCGGCACAATCAAACATTTTGCTTTTTAGTTATGTTTCAATACCCGAATACCACTGAAAGTCTTTTTTTTAAATATGCATTATAAACCAAAACAAGATGTTAATACATAGAAACTTCAAAAGAAAAAGTTTTTAAATATTTTGGTAAAAAAAATAGTTTAAAAAAAACGTCTAAGCCGTCATTTTTTAACGATTTTTTACCATAAATGCTCAGAAACTTTATTTTCAATTTTTACTTTTTTTTTAATTTTAATCACACTATCATGTTTAAACTTAGGAAATAAAACTGTTAGTAACACAAAATATTCACCAAAAACGATGAAAAAAATACCTTTTTTTTTCAATTCAGCTGTAAAATATAAAACAATAATTTAGTTTAACAGTATATAGTGTATTCTCAGGATATAAATATAGAGAATAATATATGATATTTTCAAGTTAGTACAAATAACAGATTTTATGACATCACTTTTAATTAAAACAATATATATATAATGTGGAAATTGCGAGCAAATATATTTCTATAATTCTTTTTTAAATGAACAGGCCATGTTATACGAGATTATTTGCAACAAGGTTTTTTTTTTATTTTGAATGATAGGCTCTTTCTCTAATTAATAATATATTTTTAATTTTTCATTTAATATTGATTGGAAAATTTTAAATTGTGTATATACTATATATATATATATATATATATATATATATATATATATATATATATATATATATATATATATATATATATATATATATATATATATATATATATATAGCATAATAAATAAATACAATAAAACACTAAGAAAAACAATAAGTTTCATTTATTGCGCTGCGCATAAGCTGCAAGTAAATAGAACTCATAAAGTAAGTTCAAAATGAAGATAAAAGTCTGTAATTTTCCGTTGTTTTATCTTCATTTTGAACTTCATTTATATATATATATATATATATATATATATATATATATATATATATGACAGTCAAATTAAGAATAGAATATATAAAAGACAGTCAATCTAAATTAGGAAAGCGCTGCTAAGGGCGTTTTTCTAATTTAGACTGACAGTCTATTCATTCGCAATTGAACTGGTACTTTCATTTATCTAAATTATCTCAATATTAATTTTATGTTTCCTCATAATTGTTGTTGACATTTGCATTCAGTTTGTCCCAGCAACAAAATTGATGAACTTTGCTAGTAAATCTCCAAATTATAATCTATAGTAAAAGATCCAACTCTGGCCTATTTTAGTTACAATTCTTGACATTAACTATCAGTCGGCATGAAAATAAGATAGTATAGGGGTGTATAAAAATACTAGTTTAAAAGCACACGAACATCATTAAAGCGAAATAGCTATAGTGGTGTCCGGTCATGGGCTGCTGTGCAAGTCTCGATCATTATGATATACTTTATCTCACCACCAAAATTATTACCGACATGCTAACTCACCTATACAAACTACATAGGTCTGTATATGAACCGCAGTGATTCATATAGAGCGCTAGTTTCACAGAAAAGTGTGCCAGATTCGAATCTCTGCGATGACTGGTCAATCCGAATTCTGCTCCCAGTTCTCCAAGACCACAGTGTTTGCAGCCAGGCTAACCATGAGTAATTTTCTTTTTTCCCCGTCCGTGTAACGTAAATGCGGATCAGTTCTTACTAAAGGCCCTCCAAGAAGGCTAGTTTTCACCAATGCTTGATTCATGTGTCCCCTTGTCTCATAAGGTTTTAGTTGAAAATGGACAATTGTGAACCCGAAAAAATAGCTCTGCTGTTTAGCGTCTGGTATTAAAAAAAGGTTTTAACATTAGATAAAGGCTTAATATGAAATAAAGATTCATATAAAATAAAGGCATAATATCAAATAAAGGCTTAATTTGAAATAAAGGCTTACTGAATGATATAAGCTCGGTGTATTCTAGCTTCTAAAAGCAAACAAGAAATCAGAGTTACAGAGATAAGTATATACGAAACCGTTTTCGGAACAGCTCACACATAAGATTTATTGAAGCAAGATCAACAGAAAAAAAAAAAAAGAATCTTTTCTTATTAGATCTTAGCATTGAATGAATAACTACAACGGGAGAAAGAGAAAAAAAAAACGACAGTTGCCCGTTATGCACTTGCACCCATCCAACTGCTTTTCTCGCAAACCGACCCCTCATGCGTAACAGGCGTTGCGCTGACCACGGACACAGAAATAACCTCTTGGTTTTTAACCGGAAATCGCAGTGACTTCTTTACATTACATTTCTATTACCAGCTACAGATGCTTCCGTGTTCGCTAAGAAAAGAATTAGTGAATGTGCGCTCTTTTTTTAACAGGAGAGCTATTAACTCTAACAAGACAGAAATCGTAACAACGTGGTATTAACAGCCAAAGAATTCTTTCAAATAGGAGGCAGAGGGACAAAAGGGACTTTTTACTAAGTTCGATTTGTATCTGTTGCATCATTCAATCATCTTTTTTATGTGCTCTATGTAGATTTTCCAATCATTTCCATAAGCATGAACCAGACAATTTAAATAATTACTTTTTGAACATTTAGTTTAAAAATTAAAAACTAAATGTCATGTTGTGATGGTTAGTCTGAATGTTTAAATGTTTTGATCAAAATATACAATTTTTAATCAATTCAACCCAAATTCGGTTTACAAAATTGCTCTAATAGCAATATCATAACTCAGGCAAACATGGGACCAATGTTCGTAATCATGGCTGGATAAACGCTAAGGAATCCGATATCAGCTAATATTTTGCCTAAATACGTTCCGAATTGCCTAAGCCAACTAATATTTTACAGTGATTAATCAGCCCGTGTTTAGCCTACATAGATTTAAAGGATTCAGAATATATGTTTCTGCCACTATTATGCCTACTAAGGCCTACACTGTTAGAAGTTTACGATTATGTTGAACTGTAATATCGTTCATATTTTCTGCAGATTTATCAGAAATTGATAAATATTATTCAATTTCTTTATTTCAGATACTATTTAACCTCATTTGATTAAACCTATAAACATGGTTCAATTTCACTTATTATTAAGAATAAAACAAATTTTCACTGTATTATGGTGTCGATATTATGGTTCAGCGTTGAACCAAATTTTCTGAGAGTGCATATATAGAAGATGTCTGAACTCAATAGGGTCTGTTGAAAGTAAAGTTAGATATACTGTTTGAATTTTCCTTATGAAATTATTGTAAAATAACCAACGGCAGTCTGTCCATACAATTAACCGGGAAGATTAAGGTAAAAAACCTTTTTTTTTATCTTTGCGGTTTTTAAACCGTTTACAGCTAGTATGGTTATAAAGCAATGATCACAAAAATAATAAACATTTTTTTTTCACTATTTGCAACTAGCATGGCTTCAGAACCATAAAGATGAAATTTAAGTGGGCATTGGAGCTAGATTGTAGTTCATGTATATTTTATCAAATGAACCGTGGAATACAGTTTAATTGCTTTATTTGTCTGTTTCACCTATCGTAAGAGATGTGGAAATACTAAATTTTTATCCAGATTTATGGTACTTTTTCAGCTTTGTAGTGCTGCTATCTATGCGTGAATGAAAGTATCGTGTTCTAATAGCTCAGGGTCGGAACCTGGAGAGTACAGGACACTGTACAGGAACTCAATATGTCGTAAAGTTATTGGATACTGTGAGGTAAACGGTGGAATTCGAATCCCCGTTCTGTCAGTCATAAGATTGACAGAGTACTTATTAGCCCTTTCGGCTAATAAGTACCTAGCTCTAAAGAACTAAGTGCCTTTATTAGGTGAGTCTAGTTTGCGCAAGAAAATTCTGGTTATTTAACCGAATTAGGAAAAAGTGGTTTTTCTCACAGTTAACATTTTCAAAGCCATCTTATTGATGGTTATTTGACTGTTTTGTTTGAATATGGTAAAATGAAAATTAAATAGATTGTTATTAAAAAAAAAATTCTGAGAAATTTCAAACAGTATACCAAAATCTTGATTTTCTGATTCATGTTCTCGTGGGACATTTGTTGAGTCAGTTTTGAACCCGAGATACGCAGAAAAGTTGAGATTTTCAAAATAGTTGACATCTATTTATTCTATGATCTCTTTTTAAAATAAATTTTAAAGTCAATAATTTTAAAGCTAATATTTCCATATATTATGTAACTTATCATATGTTAATAACTTTTATAAACAAGGCGTATTTTTAATTCATATTACTTATTCTAGTATGGTAACTTTTATATAAAAAATTGTATCAATTTGTTTTCACTCCCTGAAAAAAACATAACTGGCAAACAGATCCAAATCCAAGACCACGCGCGCAACGAATTACATATTGGGTAAGCACTGATGCGTGAAGAACGCAAAATTTTTAATACTGTAAGTAAAATATAGAAGAAGAAAAACATCATGAATGGCACAACCCTTCAACAAATGAGAGGTCTAAAAAGACTTTTTTTTTTAACATCGTGACTGCATCAGTAACAGTTACTTATTTTAAGACTTACAAATGATAGCAACAAAAAAAAATGGGTAACGGTTGAAGCAATTTTAGGATTAAGAGGAAACATCGCGGAGGCTTTCTTAAATGAGATCAGCCTTTTTTTTTTCTAAGTAAATCGATGGATAGCGTAATAAAAGAAACATGTATGCTTTATATGTTTTGAAATAGACTTCAAATGTTTAACAAAATAAATTATAAGAATATAAACACAGTTATGGATTATAATCTAAGATTTCCCCTTGGAGACATCTAAAAACAAGGAATTCAATCAATCTTTCAATGTTTATCCGATTTTAACATACTGTATAACATTGATACAATTTTCTCTTTATTTAAGTTTTTCATTTAATTTATTTTAATGAACTGGTGCGCAAGAAAAAAACCTAAAGGTTTCGATTTTAATGTTTAAACTATTAAAAAAAATTTAACGTAAGCAAAACCGTTATCATACCATTAAAATTGTGCATAAATTCCAGGGAGATTATAGAGCTATGTCAAATAAAAAATACATTTTTCAAAAGCTGAAGAGTTCAAACACTTTATTCGAAGTTTAAAAATATAAGTTGTTTTTAAAATATAGGTTAGATTATAATCATCAATGTCTATGATGAGGAGCGGAATGACAACTAAATTCTGCAAAACTTGCTGATGTATCGAGACCTCAATACTTTCGATAAGCACCAGAATCGCAATTCTGGGATTGTATGGTAAAACTTTGTCTTTAAACTCCCACAAAAATGAGTCCATAGGTTGATATCAGGAGAATATAGTGGTTTTGAAAATAGACTTTCGCAAAATTTCGAAGTTTTTAGCGAAAGATGGACAAGAATAAAACCGCGATGCTCACAAACAATATGCCCTCCATTCAACTGTCAAGTTTAAACTGAATCTGGCCGAATTCTTAAAAATCATTTCAATTGTTTTTCATGTAACTCAATATTTTACCACGTTTATATCAACTTGCCTTCGTGTATGTCTGTTCGGGTGGAATTTTGTAATCGATTTTAAACTAACTTCCCGACTAGCCACAGACTTCAAATTTGGCGCATAGTTCAAAATTGGATGACAAAGCATGAAAATGAAGAGAAAAAAGACATACAAAGTAAAATAAAATTAAAATTAAAGAAGAATTAATATCTTCGCGATTGTCTTTTGTTGTCTGTTCGATTATTTCAAATTAGTGTCACATGTCAGTTGAAAAGTTTTGTGTACAGTGAGTAAAAAAATTGAGATTTTGGAAGTGAGTACAAAAAAAAATAATAAAAAATAAAAATAATATTTTTAAAAACCGCGTTTTTGTAGTGGAGAATAATAATTAAAAAACAAAAATTTGAAAAACAAAAAAACGTGGGGCGCATGAAATACATAACAGTACATGTACACATACATATACACATTTTCTTACTCATGCACATGTACAACCACATACACATTCACATACACAAACATATTCCACATACACATCCACATTCAGATACAATTACAGATATACATACACATAATCTCATGAGCATACATATTGTTACTGTTATGTATTTCATGCGCCCCACGTTTTTCGTTTTTCAAATTTTTGTTTTTTAATTATTATTCTCTACTACAAAAACGTGGTTTTTAAAATATTATTTTTATTTTTATTTCCACCTATATATGCATAAAGTTAAATTAAGTAAATATGATAAAAGTTGAAGAAGTTAACGAGTCCGCACTGTTTTGAGAAAGCAGGTTTTTTTTTAATTTTACCTTCGTGCGATTCCATCGCAAGTCTTTCAGGAAAACATCTTTTGTTAAGGTGCATCTATTTTTTTGAAATATCTCTAAATTAAATGTTAATTGATAAAATAGTTTATTCGTATTTATAAATATAAAAACTTAACAGATATTAAATTTTGCAAGAATTGCAATTTAAATTTTAAACAAGGATGGATCCAAACAAAAAGCTACAAAGATAATAAAAATTATTTATTAAGAGTGCACAACAAGTAAAAAATAATATTAAGAGGTGATATACTTGTTGATCACTTGTCTACATTACCACTGAATCTATCCAGACATTTATCGGAATCCAGAATGACAGAACCAATCTGTTCAATCGGTCTTATCAGATAGAAATCACGTCCTTGTCTAACAAGCCGGTTCTTCGACAGCTGTTTTCACAACACTGTCAGAAGATAACCTTGTTCTAGATTAACTTTCTTTTCAAGTTCGGTATCAGAAAATAGTTTCTATTTTCCAAAATATTGGCTGTTCAAAGTGATGGCTCCAGACTTGCCACAAGGTGTTTGCAAGCACTATGAGGCTTTAAATTGCTTGCTCGAGGAGAAGGTCCTCACTCAACATGCCAAGGTGTTTCTTCCGGGCCATCTCAACAAAGATTTGGTACTAAGTAACTTTTTCCTGGTTATAATTTTTTTTAAAAACTAATCTAAGACAACTGCCAAAAACTCGCCTATGAGCAGGAATTAGGAACAACACTGGAGAACAAATTTTTTGCTGCAGTTTTATAGTACTTAATATTACCTGATTCGAGTATGGACATTTTAAATCTGAGATTAGTTTTGCTCCTAAAACTACAGATTTTCTTTAAATGACATTTTTAGTCTATTTTTTGTCAAAATGTATAAGTTTAAAAATGTTACACATATAACAAGGGGGTCGCGTGGATAATGCGACAAACTTCTAGGGGATGTAGGGCGCATTATCAGGAATAAAATTGTATAAAAATCCATTCCCGTAAATATTATCATACGCTGCTAGGAACACTTTCCTATTATTACTGTTTCTTCGTGCTCTTCATAGTAGGAAAGCGCCCTAAGGGCGCATGACGACATTTCTGGGTATGAGTTCCTATGCAGTTTTACTCCTGATGATGTGCTCCAACTCCTCTAGAAGACAATATTTGATCCTCTGTTATATATATAACGTTTTTAAACTATTACGTTTCGGCGAAAAATAGTCTAAAAATGTCGTTAAAAAAACTGTAGCTTGAAGACAGAAACCTATTGCAGATTTCAAATCAGCGGTACGAAAGCATCTAAAATCTGATAAAAAATTTCATGCAACATAAAACAAAAAAAAAAATTCTTAACTAATGTTATTAAGTCGCAGGACAAGCTTGTCGAAGGGATGAACAAATTGTTCCGATAAATGCCTGGATATGTTTTGTGATTAAGTGAAAAAGTGAATAGCAAATATGGCTGAATTCATCCTCGCATGAGTTCCAATACTTTTCGAAATTATTTTTCAAAAATGCATATTGTTGAGTTATGGTTTTATTATTATTAGTTATTTATCAATATGAATAATGTATTGATTTTGCCAACAGTCTCTTAAGCAATAATGCGAAAATTCCATATTTAAAATCGAAACTATTAATGTGGGCGACTTTAAATTATGTACTTTTAAATTTATCAAAAGGTACATGGATCATGGAACATGGATTATGGAACATGTAACATGGATCATGGAACATGGATCATGGAACATGGAATGCTGAGTACCAGAAACATACAAACAAAACTTTATGTAAATATCGGGTACTTGGACATCTTTGGAGTCTTGTTTTCGAAAATAACGGAATATACAATCTATATGAAAATAACGAAGCCATTTTTTTTTTAAATTTTATAATAATCTATGACAATGGTGGGTACTTTTACTTCTAGGCCACTCCGAATATATACGCGTTAATATTAGAAGCATTCATTTTTTGTTTTATTACGTTAAACAAAAAACTGATTTTACTTTCTTTTATTTATTGTATACATTCTTTGTAGATTTTTGTTTGCAATGTTTTATGGTTCAAGAACAAAATATTAACTTTGGACACAAATTATAGATTTGAGAATTGTTTAGATACGCATATAATAGGTAACAATAAATAAAGAAAGGTAATTTCCCCCCTGTCCTACCCTGCCAACTTTAACGTATTTAATGAATATATATTTATTTAACTTTAAATGAATACTTTAAAGCTTACAACTATCCGACCATTTTAAAATAAATAATAATACGTTAGATTAGTTTACAAAAAAAGTAACCCCCATCATTGTTATACAAAAAACTATCACTGCACATAATGCCAGGTATCATTAATCATTATTCTTATCTGAACACCAAAGTGTATTTTGAGAATGCTATTAAGGGTTTTTTAAGCGTCTCATTGTTAAGCATACAGAATTAGCTTTACCTCTAAGTGATATTAGAAAATTACACTGAAACAACTTAACACGCATTGTTAACTGTCACGTTTTGTTAATTTGGATAACCAAAACATATTTAACAATGCTTTCAATTTTAGAAGCTGAAAATTGCGGCTGAGAGTAAAAAGCTTTTATGTTGAACTTAAGTACAACCTATTTAAGCGCGTCACGTTGTTCCAACACTCAACAATAACCGAATTCATTGTTTTTAATTATAATCATCACGATTTGCCAATAACCAGATTTAGTAAGTTAAGTACTTCTATTAGCGTGTTCGCGGCTTAGCGGTTGTCTTACAAACATTTGCAGTTTATTTCAATGTACAATGCCCTGGTCTATTCATAACATGGTGAATCGAATAATCAGACGATTTTAGATTATCGTCTGCTTCAGTCTTTTTTTTTATTTAAAAGAATGTCGGAGTATTTGATGATAAAGATCTAAATGTGGATATCTATAAAAAGTCAAAGCAAGTTTTTACACATTAAAAAAAATAGATAAATAAGCTTTTTCAAAATGTGAATTCGTTTTATTTTTGAGGTATGAAGCATGTTGATTTAAAAAAGTTTTCAAGTTCTTGATCGTTAAATATTAGAAAATTCTTTTGGGACATTCCGAGACTTTCAGTATATTTTTTTACTTCAAAATATTTTCTTTTAACTAAGGATATTTCATTATATGTATTGTCTAAACATGAAGAATTTTAGAAAAGTTTAAGCTGGTAATAATACACGTTTAATAAAAATACAGCAAAGAGAAACTATCAAAAACATTTCTTTGTCAATAAAAGTGTGTTTACAAACAACAATCCTAACATTATTTCGAAAGAATATATCATGGTTAATTCTGGTTAACAAAATCCCAACATATGCGATATTTAAACCATTTATTTGGTAAATTTTCCTATATATGGTAATGGTTTATCCGAAACTCTGGTTTTCTAAATTATACTTCCTATTACTACACTACACATTCAGTAAAAAAGTTCGAAACTGAAAATAAAAAATAAATTTAACTGAATAAGTGGGTGTTTTTTGCCATGCTCTTACGTATCATGATTCATTTACCAAATTTTACACATATTTACCAAATTTTATCACAAATTACAAAACTATATCTGATTGTCAATTTTAACAAAATCATTACCTAAAAGCAACGGAAAAAATTACCGAGATTTTTGGTGTTCTCATAGAGCCAGAAACACGATAAATTTTACCACATTCTGATAGCTTCGACCGCAGTTTTTTTGTTTACGATCATCATTTGATTTAAGATTCATTCATAAAAATAGAGCACTTGCTTGTAATTAGTTATATTGCAGTTGAGTAATATATATATATATATATATATATATATATATATATATATATATATATATATATATATATATATATATATATATATATATATATATATATATATATATATATAAATAATATATATATATATATACATATATATATATATATATATTACTGTTATAATATTTAAAATATGTATTCACTGTTTCTCTTTTTTTTTTAATCAATTGTTATTTATGTTTAAATACAAAATTTTTCACAGATTCGGATTTCTGACCCCCAAAATATAGGGAGCAGCAGCAATCTGGAAAATATGGTTCAATATTTTGGTCAGGAGGGTGGTCCAAAGTTTGAATCTCGTAATGTTAGTTTTACTTTTTACATATTTCGTTATATCTCGAGAAAGTTTGAAGCGAATTCAAAAATTTTTGCACATAATTATAAAATTTATTTACCCAAAAATAATTCCATGCGAAAACAACATTTAATAAATATTCATTATTTTATTTAGTATAAGTGGGAAAAATTTTGAATTATAAGGTATAAAATTCGTTACATCATTTTTAAGGACATAATTTTTCATGACAAAATGCAAGATTTGAGTGAAATCGGTCGAAGAAATCGAATTATTTTTTATGGATACTTAAATGTAATAATTCATTGTATCAACAATGTAGAATATTTTAAGATAATAAATAATATCACATTTATTACTTCAACTTATAAGATATACTATGCATCTCATGAACACAAAAAATAGCAGATTATCTCTACAATAGTTTGTATTGCGTTTGGAAAGTGCTTTTATGCTTAAAAGAGTGAGGAAAAAATTCTTCAATATGAAAAAGAAAAAAAACTTTCATACTATAATAACAAATGCATTAACATTTTGGAGTGACAAAAATAATTTACGAGTTCAAATCCTGTAACCCCTTCTCATTTGTTGAAAATAAAGGGGTGCACGACCTTTCAATTCCTTTTTTTTTTCTATTCTCAAATCTTAACAAAATTACACAGCGATAAAACGAGCAGAAGCTACAACTTCTAAAAGCCATACAGCTATACCTTATGACAAACGATAAGTAAATTCGTTCTTATTTAGTTTTTTTTCATTTTTTTTTTTTTTTTTTTTTTACTCTTACTGACAGAGATTACGGTTGCAGGTTCTTCTTTTCTTTTTTTTCACTCTTCGTGCCTTAAGGTACTCTATGCTTCATGCTTTATCCATAATTGCACCGCTTTGCTCTTCGACTTGCCATGGCTTTTCAGTCTTACCGCCATAAATCATTGCGCGTCTGTCATATTCATCACAAATGTTAAGGTTAAAAAGATAAACCGGCTATAAGAGTGAATGTCATGCTTGTTTGATATTGAAGATGGTAAACGTAGAAGACTAGTTCGCTTCAGAATTTGTTATCTGTTATCTGTAACTTTATTTTAACAGTTCTTTTTCAGATTATGCTCATTAATATTCAGTTTTATTTTAAACTGCAACTAAGTTTTTTGCTTATTTTTTTATTATTTGTCTATTTAATATTTTTGTCGCTGTTTTTTTTTACTTATTTAATTTTATTTATCCCATTTTATTTACTTATTTATTTATTTATTTATTTAATTATTTATTTATTTGTTTATTTATTTATTTATTTATTTATTTATTTATTTATTTATTTATTTATTTATTTATTTATTTATTTATTTATTTATTTATTTATTTTTAATAATAAAGTGATATTATGAAAGCTTTGAAAGAAAAACTTTCATTAAATTATAATTTTTTCCCTTTTTTGGTCAGATAAGGAAATCCTGACTTGAGAGAATATATTGTTAAAAAGTTTATACAAGAATATCACAAAATTTACCGTGTTTCTAGCTCTATGGGAACCCCAAAAAGCTCAGTAATTATCACCGAGGCACTTTGGTGAAGATTTTAGTAAAGTAAACAATAAAATATGGTTTCATAATATGTGACAAAATTTGTGAGGTGAGATAAAATTTTGTAATTTTATCATAATACCTTAGAGCATAAAAAGCATAAAAACAATTATTCGGCATAAAATAGCATAAAATAATAATAATAGCATAAAATAGCATAAAAACAATTTATTCGGTTAAATTTACCTTAGAGTCTTGTATCTTTTTACTAATTATGTGGCAATAAGAACTTTAATTTTGAAAACCAGAATTTGCGGTAAATGGAAATAAATAGAAAAAATACGAAATGAATATTTAAAATAACGTATATTTCTTTTACTAAAATTATGGTTCTTTTTATTAAAAATTTCATTATTATATAGAATGTTAATTTTACCAGTATTTTTTCCTTCACTAAGTTAAACTACAATACTTTAATACGGTACCAAGTTTAAACATGTAATCATGCAATAAGATAAACCATCTTAAATTTAATTACTCAATATCATACTTTAACTTAAATGGTAACATGGTTGATTTTAACACCTTTTTTTAAATTTGCAGCTATTTTGCACAATGTTATTTTTAAGGTACCAATATTATGATTTAACATGAATCCAATATTTCTAAGAGTGTGCAGTATTTAAAAAAGAATAACTGAATGAATATCGTCATTTTCTACTGCGTGCACTATGCCAGAATTTACATTCAAATGAGCCCTGTAGCCTGTCTGAAACAACAACAAAAAAACATAAACAATTGAAAATATAAATAAAGTAAAAATTTTTTTTAAGGTTCACTACATTTAATCCAAATATACGAAAGAGAAAATTTGAGATTGCACTCTCCGATAACTTTAAAAAATTTTAATCGAATTATGGTTTTAAACATTCAATGGAAATAAAAAAAAATAAAAAAATCCTTTTGATGGGAATGCTAGGATTGTGCAGCCTACTTTAAAATATATTTGCGTTTCTCTGCAACGACTTGCAAATCTGAAACTTGTAAAGGAAATATCATTAATAATGAATTATCAATATTGAAACAAAATGAAGTAATATATTATTAATACTTACGCAGCAAATCTAAAGTTTTCAAATTACGCGACTTTGAACTGTTGGTTAAAATTATAAACAGAGATAAAGACCAAACAAAATTTACTATTCTTTAGTTATTTTATTTAATAGATGCTAATACAACAGGTTGTTTATAAGGCTATGTTACAATACTAAACGTCGTATATTTTGGTTTTATTAACCAAAAGTATTGTTTTTTTTTAACAGAAATGTCATTACTATAGAGTAAGGCTAGTTTTACAGAATTTTTTCTCCGAGCTACTTCGATATTTCGCTAAAATTTTAAAAAAAATTTCAAATTCCCTTTACTTAAATTACCTAATAGTCTATAAAACATTCTTACTTTTTTTTTTTTACTTTCTACTTACTCCCGGATGTTGTGAAATCCTTTTTTCGGCACTTAAGAAACACTAACTAATCGTATCACAAATTAAGCCTTCTGGATCTTCTAGACTCTTGTAATGTCATTTGCCTTTGCCCTGCTCTCATCCCACACGTGTCTATTTATCGAGATTCTTTTTCTTTTTATCTCTTTGCAAAAAAAAAATAAGCGTTTAAGAAACTCTTTTGTAGTATTTGATCTGTCGCCATTACTCGTCAATGTAAGAGACGACCAAGACTGATCGCTTGTAATTATTTCGGTAAATGTTAAAAAAGCTTTTAAAGCACTTCTTTCTTTAGTTGCATTTTCCTTAAAATACCAGTGTAGTTAGAGGAAAACAATGTTGAAAGAACGCAAAACGCTTCGAACTAGGATCTTAAGAAAATTACTAAAATTATAGCTTGCTTTGAAAGTTTCAAAAACATCCTTTATCGACTTTACATGATTATCTCAATTTATAGTTTGAAGTGTCGATCGAAATATTTTAAACCCAAAAGCGTATCTATTTGTTTGAGTTGAAAGTATTGATTTTAAAAACCGTTTTTTTTTTAAAATTTATATCTCAGATTTTTAAACAGAGAAATAAAGAAATCAAATACGGTCAAAATTAGCTGAATATTGAAACGTTTACCGTGTTTCTGGCTCTATGTAAACATTATAAAGCACGGTAGTTGTTTTGTACAGCTCTGGCAATAATTTGATAAAAATAGCAATAAAATATTGTCTTATAATATACTTTAAAATTTGGTAAATGATATAAAATTTAGAGATTTTTCATAATACCTTAGAACATGGCATAAAAACTATTTATTCAGATAAATTTTACTTTTCAGTTCGGTATTTTCACTATATTTATTGTAATAAGAACTATAATTTTTAAAACCAAGATTTCCGGTAAACCGTTGTCATATGAATTGTTTAAATGCTGCATATTTTGTTTTATATGATCAGAATGATGATTCTTTTTACCAGAAATGTCTCTGCAATACAGTATCTTAATTTTACGAGATTTCTTTCCTCCGTGCATAAAAATAAGAATTTAAAGCTATTTTTGCAGTATCAAAAGTATGAATTTAAGACGAATATGCTAATGAAGCAACTCAAAATGAAACATACAACGTTTTTAAATTTATTAATTTTGTAGGACGTCCGTACTCCTTTTCATTACTCTTTCTCATTCTTAACCCCGATCTCAAAATCAAAACTATTAAGTTAAATCAATAATTAAAGAATTATTAGAAAGATTGGTAACATTATAAGGAAAAAAGAAAGATAAATTTCAAAAATAATATTATTTTATGGAATCAACATGCTGTTTCTACTTTCGGCTTAGAATAAATTACATTACCGAAAGAAATTTTCAAACATTCCCATACTTTTCAATATCTCTTCCTTGTTTCTTGCCGCCGGATAAATAATAGCTACAACTGTAACCTACACGATTTCTTAAAAATAGCAACAAATCACTTTAAATACGTGAGAAATTTTGAAGGGAAAACATTTTCGATTATTGTTTTCTTTGACTTCTCAGCCGTTTGAAACGTAGTAAAAAGCAATCAAAACCAAATATCATGAAAGGGCATCGGCAATGCTATCTCCAGACCTCATCAACCAATCTGTCGATCATATCATGCTAGAATAGATTTGTGAGTTCTCGCCTTAATAGATTTCCCTTTGTTTTGAATATGCAAGTGATTTTGTTCTTTATTCATGTGTTTTCAAAAGTATGCAGTTAATGTTTGATATATTATTTGTCTTTATTTTGAACATAACACTGGCTTTGTTCTTTATTCATTTGTGTTAAAAAACATGTCGTTCCTTGATGATGTAAGATTTGTCTTTATTTTATATATGCGAATAGTTTTTTTTTTCTTTATTTATATGCGTTAAAAAGTAAGTCGTTCATAATATTTGGCGCAAGATTTGTCTTTATTTTGTATATGCGAGGGGTTTTGTTCTTTATTCATATGAGTTAAAAAGAATGTCGTTCCTTGATGATGGAAGATTTGTCTTTATTTTATATATGCGAATAGTTTTTTTTTCTTTATTTATATGTGTTAAAAAGTAAGTCGCTCATAATATTTGGTGCAAGATTTGTCTTTATTTTGTATATGCAAGGGGTTTTGTTCCTTATTCATATGAGTTAAAAAGTATGTCGTTAATAAATATGATGCAAAATTTGTTTTTATTTTGAATATGCAAGTGGATTTATTCTTTATCCATATGTGTTAAAAAATATGTAGTGCATAATATTTGATGCAAAATTACAGAAAACATGGTTTTTAAAACCATAGGGTTGTTTAGAAAACATTGTTTTTAAATGCATATAACAATAAACTACGAATATTTAAAAAAGTACACGAAGTCTTAAAATGTATGTATCTTATTTATTTGTAAACTTATTTTTTTAAATAATTTTCTACACATATCTTAATGCAATATAGCATGGAATATAATAAATATTAACGGATTATAATAAATATATATAATGGAATATAATAAATATATATAATGGAATATAATAAATATATATATATATATATATATATATATACCAATAATTACATTAAAGTTTATTTAAACCAGGAACATTTTATTCCATTATTTTACATATAAAGCTGTCTCATTTTAAAAAAGAAGACTAATGCAGGAGAAAGTTATGTGCCAAGTCTTCAATCATTCAAAATATGAGAAATTCTGCAAATTTATTTTACTTATATTATTTTTCACTGATATATATTACTTTTGTATTTTATAATAAGTAGTTTTTACAACAAGACATTTAAATTGTCAGATTCTTTGGAAAAAATAAACTTTATTTAATTATAATATATAAAATAAACTTGTCATTTTAAATAAAAACGGTAACTTTTTTGAGAGTTTGAAAGTAATATTCAAATTCCCCATAAATTAAATTATATACTAATTATTAAGCGCGGTAACTTATAAACCAAGTATTCCCTTATATGCATGATATCGAGTTTGTTTTATTATTCTATTAGTCTTTCAATAATTTATGATACGTAATTTAACAAGACAAACAATCAAACAGACAAAAAAACATTCTAATATATTAAAAAATTCTTGTCATTCTATATAAAAACGCTAATTTATTTCAAAATTTAAAAATAATATTAAAATTCCTCTCAAAAATTAAATTCTGTAATTGTTAAAAGTGGCAACTTATAAGTTGAGAATTTCCTTAATTGCATAATATATGCACTTAAGGAAATTCTTTTTTTATTTTGAGTTTGTTTTATTATTCTATTAGTCTAATAGTATTTTATGATAAGAAATTTAACAAGACAATTTCATTTTCAGTTTTTATGAAGAAAAAAACATTCATTTAATTCTAATATACTAAAAAAAAATACTTGTAATTTTATATAAAAACAGTAATTCATTTGAAAATTTAAAAATAGTATTAAAATTCCTCTCAAAAATTAAATTTTGTAATAATTAAAAGCGGCAACTTATAAATTGAGAATTTCCTCGTGTGCATGATATAAAGTTTGTTTTATTTATTTATAATTTATTTTTTCGAAATTACATTTTATTCGAAGCTTGAATCAGCATCAAAGATTCTTCTGAAGAACTTTCTTGCTTTTTTTTTAAATGATGCTGGTATTCATAGATTTGGTGTTTCGAGAAACAAGATTCAGAATAAAAAAATATCTTTATGCCTTTTAAACGTAAGAACAGAAATTTCGATATATTTAAAGTAATAATATTTTTGAAAATATTAAATATCACGACATTAAAAATACATATCTGAGGGATATGATTTCTCTTTTTCTTATCCCTTAAAGATATTGTTTAATTTCATAATAATAAATTAATCCTATTTTCCTTTTTTTTCTTCTCATATTTTTTATTAAGACTGCCGCATTATTTACCAATATTGCTTAGGAATTTTATCAACCGTCTTAAAACTTTCATCAATATTCTTGAAATTATTTCAAAATATGTTATAGTATTCCGACACTTAAAAGACATTTTCAACTTTTATCAATATTCTAGAGAAGTGGTTCCCAAATGGTGTTCCACAAAGGGTTCCACAAAAATATCACGGGTATTCCGAGAGTTGGTACTTTTTTCTTTTTATCAATTATGATTTTCGAAAGCAACAATTAATTTATATCCAATTAATAATCCGTTATTTTTTGAATATTTCCATTGTTTTTTTTAATATTTAATTTAAATATTTACAAAGGGAAAAAAATCAAATTGAACGCTAAGTTTTTTTCCTAGTAACAAACATTGAAGAATAATGTAAAGGATATGCAGTTATGAATAATTGTATTAGTATTCGATCGAATGAAAATTACCATATATTTTTCTCTCTGTATAATCAAATACTCTCTGTACGAGGGTTGCGATTTATATTTCTGGCCTTGGCAACAGTAAGTGTTGCTAGGCGACCGCAGACGATTTTAATCGAAAGTTTGATATTTTTAAACATAAATTCAGCAGACGATTTACCATTATAGCTTCATTTGTGTTGCTGACAGTAAATTGAAAAGTTCTTCTCTTTCAAAAAATGGAATTGAATCGTGAACATTTTCGTGCCATTATTTTTCATAACTTTCGACGTGGATTGTCAAGACAAGAGTGCTTCGATGAACTTAATTCTTTATTCAGCGATAAAGCGCTATCCTACAGCACTGTAAAAAATTGGTATAACGAATTTTATCGTGGTCGATTTTCCATCCAGGACGAATCCCGTGCAGGTCGTCCAAAATCCGTTGTTGTGCCAGAAAAGATCGATGCTGTGCGTGAACTGATAAAGCAAGATCGTCATGTGACATACCGTGAGATAGAGGCGTCTTTGGACATTAGTATGACTAGCATCAATAAAATATTGCATGAACATTTGAGCGTAAAAAAAATTTGTTCGCGTTGAATCCCGCATAATCTGACAAACGCTCAAAAAAGGCTCGTGCCGATTGGTGCAAGGAAATGTTGGAAAAATACATCAAAGATTGTGTATAACATCTACACAGGTGACGAATCATGGATCTATGCATATGAGCCGGAAACAAAACAGCAATCAAGTGTATGGGTCTTCCAAGACGAGGCAAAACCAACAAAAGTTTTTTGAGGAAGAAGCACATCGAGACAAATTATTGCCTGTTTCTTCGGCATTAACAGTCATGTGGCAACAGTGGCGTTAGAGCAACGCAGGCCGGTCAATTCTGAATGGTACACGACCATTTGTTTGCCAGAAGTCATCGGAGAAATTCGGAAAAAAAACAGAAGAACAGGCGAATCATTCTTCATCATGACAATGCGAGCTCTCACACATCGACTCAAAGGCATTTCGGACGGAGCGAAAGATCGAACTGATGGGTCATCCGCCGTACAGCCCTGATTTGGCACCCAGTGACTTCTTCTTATTCCCACACATCAAAAATAAATTACGTGGACAACGATTTTAGACCCCCGAAGAAGCGGTTGATGCATTCAAAACGCATGTTTTGGAGTTACTTCAATCGGACTGGAAAAAGTGCTTTGAAAATTGGTTCAAACGCATGCAAAAGTGTATTGATCATTATGGAGAATATTTTGAGAAACAATAAAACCAATTTCAATCCTACATATTTGTTTTTTCATTATTAGGCCAGAAATATAAATAGCAACCCTCGTATAATATCTGTAAAAGAAATTCAAATTAAGAACTAGACAAGATAACGCTCCAGAGATGTAAATTCAACTATCTGACAAAATACAGTTTTAAGACTGTTGATTAAACGATATGATGAAAAAATTTTCTGCTTCCTTCATTGACGAAATGTTTTAAAAATAATTAATAAAATTTCCACTGTCGAATATTTCCAAAATGATTAAGAGTTTTTCGTTGATTTATATGTTCTCGATTGCTAATGAAATCTATTCAAAGTCAAAAGGGTTACGCCAAAAGAATTTCAGCCACTTTTCCATTCCAGAGTTCCATAGCCGAAAAAAGTTGGGAACTGCTAGGAACTCTTATATATATTTCAAAATTTTTTATTCATATTTTAGAAAGAATTTATTAATTTTTTTTACTTATATCACTATTCTTGCCACTCTTAGCCCTTTGACGCAGATGGGATACCGGTGTCGCTTTTATATATTTTTTCTGGCACTTTAATTTCAAGCAAAAATATATTTCAATATTTTTTTAATAATAAAAACAGTCTAATAGTTAGAAAGAAAATCTATTAAATAGTCGGAATTATATTTGTACTAAAATATAAAATCCAAAAAAAAAGTGTTTAAATTTTTTTTTATTCATATTCAAAAATTTAACAATAATTGATTTTTCAAATTAATGAAATTTCAATGATGAATAACTGTTTCTCTTATATCTAAATAACTGTAGATATAAGTGCAATTTTGAAAAAAAAAGTGTTCGAAAGTGAATCGTGTTTAGAAAATTTTACCTTTAACACAGAAAAAAAAAACAGGTGTTCCTTAACCATAAATTATTTAAATGCTAACTACAATATTTTTTACTTACTTTGACCTAAATTAATACAAAATAGTAAAAAAAAAGTATGGAAAATATTTTTAATAAAAATTCTGCTTCAAAGGATGATTTTTAAGTTGACAATTATTATTGCTAAAGCTTAGTCTTAAAAATGACTTTCAAATACAGCAGACGTCGTTTGATCTGCTTTCAGAAAACAAACTTTTTACTTTTGCTACGGTTGACTTGAACATTTCGAACATTAGGTAGGAAGCGTTTCTTTTATAACTGAACGATACTTTAAAGAACGGTTGTGCTAACATTGGATGCGCAAGTTTACCTTGATTATCTTGCACTTTCGCGTAAAAGGGTTAATGTACGGTGCTTTAATGGTCTTATTTCTTTCTTTATCTTCCCACTTTCTCTCACCATTAACAAAATAAAAAAGAGTTCGAGAGCGAAAATGGGTCCATTAACCTTCTAAAATGTTCTAGTACACCCCCGACTCAAATGATTTCTAAGCTTTTCTTTGTTGGACATAGTGAGCTATAAGGGGTATAAGGTCATGAAAGGCATACAACAAATCCAATAGTCAAGTTCAAACCTCCCGTCGTGTTTCAGGGTAAGAAAAGAATGGATTGTCCGGAATGCTAGTTGAACAAAGAATATTTTTTCGTACGGTATTCTTCTTTATGTAAAAACCGCATATTTATCTTTTGTTCTATCATTAGAGCGTGTTCTGGAAAGAGTGTAAATAGTTGTATTTTTTAAATGCTAAACACTGAACACAAAGAGGTTTTTTCTTTGTTGAAGTGTTATCGTAAACATTTTTTTTAGACATGCTAAGATCAGAAAAGCGGAAGTAGTTAAGGAGATAAGAAACAAAGGGAGTTTAGATATTTACACAAAATATTTTACACATAAAAGAAAAACAGTTAAGTTAGCCGCAAAAGAATTTTTTAAAAATTCCTAAGGTTTTTCTTATTTTTTTATTTACTTACAGAAACAATTATAACTTTTATTTCAGATCCATAAACAGCATGAACTAATTTGAATTTCTGGATTGATAATTTGAACCGATATTACACAGTTGTCCAAAGGTTGAGCATTATTCGACACTTTTCCAATATTTTGAATTATTCTTAACTTTTTGACTCCAGTGTACTTTTTCAGAAATATGTCTGAAAAGAAACTTTGCAAAAATATTCATAACTTAAGGCTCTACTTCCTTCTAGATTTGCTCACTTACACGTATGATCACTATACGAAGTCATTTTTACTAGACATTTTTAAAATAAACAGATTGTTGCATGTCAATTAAATATTATTCAATTAAAAAAATCCCAATTTTTTAAACAGATTTAATTCTCGTTAATTTAATTCATAAATATTTAATAGTTCTAATTGCCTGTTAATCGGATACTTGCAAGCGACGTCACGCGTGTTTCAGTCAATCAGAGACACGCAAGAGTGACGTCACTTGCAGGTATCCAATTAAATCTTAAAGGGAATTGCTTCAGTATTATAATAAACCAAAATCTAATAATTGCAATGCTAACACACCACGCACAACCGCATAATTAGACAAAACCATGTGAATAAATGCCAGTACCAAGTTGAGAATAGTTTTACATAAATCTTATTGCAAAATAAATATAATTTATTTAATTTTTAATAAGTGTGGAACAGTAAGATACCGTTTGAATATGTTTATCTCTAAATGCTGCATAATAATGTATTGTAATATTATTTTATCATAAAGAAACACCACTTTTAGTTTTAACCCTCTAGTTTTCGAACAATAATCAAAATCAAAAACTTAATAGCATAGATTAATTATACTAAAATATGATAAACTTAATAGTGCGAAAGGATAATTGTGAGAAATTATGAGAAATATTTCAAAAAAATAGCATTGAATGAGGGTAAATAATTCGCAGGTTTAAAAATATCTTTATACTTTCTAATAATATTATACAAATGAAAGTTTAAAAAAATCGAGATATTCTTAATTGATTAAAAAGCCATATCAAATGATGTACTGGCCAATAAGATTTCACCGACAGAAATGTCAAATGGTTTAGACCAGTATCTTATGATGTTAACTGGAATGTTATGAAAAATATTGTGTTATAGTAAAATTCCGAATGAAATCCCAAGCATCGTTTTTTGAAAATAATGTTAACCGATAAGAGAATAATTCTTTGACTACAAAAAAATTATATCTAAAACGTAATAAAGGTAAATTTTTAAAATTTTAAGACAATTTTAAAGGTTTAAATTAGAATCTTTCATCAATTTTTCAACATCGTATGATATGTGTAAAACATAACTAAAAATTAGTAAGAATTAAAAATTAAAAAAAAAAAAAAATTAGAAAATAGATCTTAAAAATTCCTAACGATATATATTACTAATATGTGATATAAAAAAAGTGAATTGAGGAAGTATTTATTATAAATATATGCAAATTTGCAAGAATTTAAAAAAAAAAAAAATAAGAAACTGAAACGAGGAAAAAAATTTTAGAAATTTGAAAGAAAAAAAACTTGAGTATGAAGACAATTTTGTTCCTATACTTGACTTATGTGTTCGCCTATCTGCTGAATCGAATTCAAAATTACAAGAATATGGAGGGCGCAAAAATATCATTTTGGTTCTTGCCTGCAAATAATCCCTAAGGTTTGACAACATCTGGACAGTGACACAACAAGAAACTAAAATAAGAATCACCACAAAGTGATACAAATCGCAACCAACCATTGACAATTAAATAAAAGTTTGTCTTAAATTTAATCCAAGTACAACAATTGGGTAGTTTTACCTGGTGCCTTAGCAATTTATGTTGGCGAGATTAGGTACCGATACAGAAATATCCCCTAAGGTGAATGTTAAATGCCCAAAGAAATCCCCCACACTCAATTTGTTCAGTTCAATAAGAATTGATTTTAACTAAAATCCAATTTTACCGGAACATGTTATGGAACAGAAAATCAGATATACCTTATACCTTAATTTTCACAGTAATAATTACCATAAAATCACTGAATCACTCTAATTAAATAAATATCACTGTAAAAAACACGGTACAATTTTACGGTAAAAATGAATTTTACGGATGATGCACCCAACATACCAGTAACTTATACCGCGATTTGATCGGACATTTTTTTCTAGTGTAATTACTATACTGAGAAAAAAACTACAGACAAAAATACCAGGATATGGTAAAATTTACCGTATTTCTGGCCCATGAACAACAAAAGCTTTGGAAATGATTTTGGCAAAATTAACAATAAAATAAGGTTATAAGATGTGTGATAAATTTCGGTAAATGTGCTTAAATTTAGTAATTTTATTATCATATCTTAGAGCATGGCATAAAACTGATTCATTCGGTTAAATTTACTTTTCAGCTTCGTATTTTTACAAAGAATTTCGTGAAAATCGTTAAATAAACGGAAAATTTACCAAATAAATGGTTTAAACACTATATTTTTTGTTTTTAACAGCCGGAATCGTAATTTTATATACCAGAAATATCATAACTAAACTGTACGGTAATTTTTCCAGAATTTTTTTTTCCCCGTGTTGTAAACCACTCAATGGAACTAAAATTTTGCAATCAGGTAGATTTTAAGGCTCGGAAATAATAAGTTAAAATAGTTTTCTCCAATTCGAACAAGGTATTAAGTTATATGTCGTTTGAAACGATAATTTTCGCGTCAAATATAATGGAAATGTTTATGGTTGGCAGTAAAAGAGCACCGCAAGATGTAAAAGGTCTTTAATTTAAATACGGTTTCCTGTCATAAAACGATATAATAAATATTCTTATATAAATATTATTATAAGTTTTATACAACTTTAAAATAATTTTTAAATGAAGTTTTTACTAAAAAAATGGTCTTAATTTGCACCGAATGAATAAAAAAATGTACATAAATTTTAAAGAAAGAAAAGTGAAAATTCTTTAGCAAACGATTACATAGACATTTTGCAATCGTTTTATGACTTTTTTTTGTCTTAAAAGCTAATTTTTTTAAATATATTACGAACAGATTTTGGGTTAAAAGAAAAAATTATTCAGGGCATTATTTACTTGACAATTTCTTATTTTGATTGACAGAATGAAAACAGGTATTGATCCTTTCAAATAAATGATTTCTCTGCATAGATTACGTAGTTTTAAAAAAAAATCTTAAGAATTCTAAAAATCACTATTTTTTTTGAAATTAGAAGATTCTTTAGCATATTTTAAAACCTTAATCTTGTAAAAACTGCATGTTTCAAAAAATGACCTTAAATAACTTAACCTCCAAGTCTCTTTGTGTATTTAAAAAAATCAGCTCAATTTGTGAGTGACATTTGGAATGTTTTCTTTTGTCCGAAATGCTGTTCATGTATACTTCCAAAAAAAATATATGTCAGAGAATCACCGCCTGCCTTTGTAGAGTGAACTGCGTAAGTTTAAGAAGATTTATAATTCATTGAGTTTCAAACACTACTTTGACATGAATTCAGATAAATAAGCTAAATATAATTTCTAACATGCACATCTCTGCAGTTGTTAAATAAGAAAAATTAATTTAATAGTTAATGCCGCTTTTCAAAATATGATTATTAACAGTTTCATGGTATTTCATTATTTTTAAAAAAAGAAATAACACCACTGACACTTATTTTAATAATCTCGACAAAACGTACGAAATTTAACTTAATTTTGAAACAAACTCAATTAAATAAAGAAACAATTCTAACGTGTTATTAAACTGGTTTTGAATCAGAAACTAAACTAGAATTTGAAAAAGTTCGAGGTGAGCAGGGTTATAAATGAAAGGAATAAAACTAATGCTTATTATTAAAAAATGATGTAAAGAAATTTTAGATCCTTGAAGCGATATCGCCATTATTGTTAGGTGTAATTATTGCACTATTTCGTTGATGCTTTTTTAAATTAATAAGCAATGAATAAAATTTCTTTTTTGATTACAGATTAAAAGATTATATATTTGCAATAAGATAGCAAAATTATATATTTCAAACAACTCATATTTCATATTTATTTAACATCGGAATGAAATAGATCCATTGCATGAACTTACAATATAGCTTTTTCAAAAATTCCTGTCTGTATCTGAATTTTTTTCTTTTGGTGTTCACCCAAGCATATATCTAATCTGCATATATATATATATATATATATATATATATATATATATATATATATATATATATATATATATATATATATATATATATATATATATATATATATATATATATATATATATATATATATATTGCTTCAACAATGAATAATAATCTTAAACTGAAAATTTTTTATATGATTTGTTTTATTGTTAAACAATAGTTATCTTAAAAATTTCTATATATAACTGTCATTTAATAAATTCGTTAAATACTTCAAAAGGTTTAAAGAAAAAAATTATTACATACAGGGTTTGAACAAAATAATTAAAACACTTTCATACTAACTCTTTTTTTTTTCATATTTCTCAAAAAATACTTAGAGAATTATAAAACTTTAGAAGTGCTTAGGTCATGCAATTTGTTAAACTTATCAATAAAGTTTAAAGCTTCGAGGTTTGAGGGACAGGTATTCACTTGCGAGTGAAAAAGAAGGTTTTGGAACACCCTTTGCCAAACAATACAGCGATAAGCTTATAACTTATTTTAATTACATTTATATCAATTTTTTGTTTACTGGTTCATGAAAATCCAATCATTAGATTATAAGTCAATCAGGGTGGTCCGATTTCATTTTTGTTCTCTGTACGTCATTTCGGTTTAACAATGTCGAAACAACGCTAAAAATAAATTTTAATTTAAAATAAAATTCAATTTTAAAATTAAAATTTCAAATTCTATTTATTAAAAGTTTTTGATCATCATTTAGAAACTCAACACTCATACTCATGCTTTTGACAACATTTCACTGAATTTCTCAGGTTATCCCTTACTTGGACGAGCTGATTTTCAGGGCTTTTCATCTGCAATGTATGAAACTCCGTATCAAATAAAGGTATAAAATACCGGCACTTTGGGAGCATCTTCTGTAAAATCCATTTAATCATACCGCAAAAAATTACATCGTACTTTTCACTACAATATTTATTTAATTAGAAGGATTCAGTGATTTTTCTGTGATTATTATTATATAAATGACGGCAAATCAGATTTTTTGTTTCGTACAATACTTAATACTCCTTCGTACGAAATAATACTCTTTAGTACTTTGGCAAAAATTTCTTTTTTGGTAAAAATTACTGGCCCCCTGAGTACCGGTACTTTTTACCATAATTTGATCTGGTATTTTTTACAGGGTATAAATATCAAATTAAGGATTTAAAAAAGCACGATAACTCATTTAGTTACTTTGGAAAAACGTATTTTTTGGTAAAAATTACTGGCCCCCTGAGTACCGGTACTTTTTACCATAATTTGATCTGGTATTTTTTACAGTATATAAATATCAAATTAAGGATTTAAAAAAAGCACAATAACTCATTTAGTTTAATTAGCTTCACTTGAAAAGGTATCAAATAACAAATTCACATGTTTTACTTTTTATTTTACAGTAAGATTCTAAAACATAAACAGTAAGATTCTAAAACATAAGCTCTCCGTATAGATCAAATTTGAAAATTTTAGTTCTTTTTACTTTTATTTTTCATTCATTTCTACGAGCAATTTAAAGTTATATTTACATAATTCTGAAGTCTAAGCTGAAATGAATTTTGTGCATCCTCAGCCCTTGTACGTCTAAATTTCCCTTGCACGTGTATATTCTACACACATAATTTTACCAGTAAATTAAGACTAAGTATACGTATTTCTGACGGGTGGTTTGTTAAACCGAGTTAATAGTGTAAATCAAACAATGGTCTTTGTAGATCTGCATATTTTACATACATATACATATTTCTAAGAGCAATTTAAAACAAAGTTTACGTAATTCTAATGGTTGTCTTGTAAGGTAGAGTGAATTTTTCAAGCGTTGCGCATTTTCGTCTTCTACACATGTTTATCTGTACCAGCAATTTAAAACCAAGCACTAATTCTTCGTAGCATACAGAAGTATTTAAGCACATGCATTTTTTCGCGTAGAATATATTTTACCTGGAACTTATCTTTTTTTCCAGAATAAAATCACTGATGCTTATAATTCCATATAAGCTACACAGAATCGAAATACTTCTACTTATATTCACATTCATTGGAAGATGGTACGAAGAAGAAAAAAAATATATCCATCTAGTATCCTTTTAGGCCGACAAATTACTGTCTTTAAAAATAGATTTTTCTAGTATATTGATATTCTTCATAGTCAAATGTTAAAACTAGTAGTTTAGTTCCTTTTACCAACGACATGATAGCTGTCTTTTATGTCATGAGTTTTTTTACAACATTCTTAAAGCTAATGGCAAGGTATGGTCGGTGAAGCATCTTTATTGAATGTAAATAAGTTAGCTGCTGAAGGGAAGGTAGCAATTTCGCTTTGGAAATAATGATATAGAAATTTTTATATGCCAGTAGGTAACTAAGACTGCTTTTGGAGAAAAAAAATGGTCTCAGTTTTATGTATTTTGTGAACCGAGTATAAGAATAGGGTAGAGTGTTGTACCTTCGACCGCATGTACCACGGACCAGAGTATATATTTGCGCCATCTAGTTGAGGAATTCTGCAATTACTATAACAAGAGAGAGTTTTAGAGGAGCTGGGAAATGTTTAAGATTTACTTGATCTGCTCTTGAGAACTTTATCTTATTTTATACTAGCTGAATGCTCCATAAGCAATTAACGAAGTAAACGAAATCGTGACAGCACTATAAAATCATGTACAAAACTTAAAAACATATATCAATGCAATTAATAAGGCTAAACTGATTCCATTTTCTTTTTTTCAAATAAATAGTACTGAAAGTCTTGAAATACCTGGCTAACATCAATAAAAAAGAGACACAACCAGAACAAATCAAAAAAGCAGACTATAATTTTGGAACTTCCTTGAGTTGGTTATTTTCCTTTCTTTTTCACCAGCGTGTATTTTTAATCTTTTTACATCATATTAAATTAAAAATATTTTTATGTTCTTTTATGATTAACTTATAATAATGGTCTCAAGAAGTGATTTCAATACGAATATAAAAACTAAAGAAGGAAAATAATGTTGTGAAATCTTAAGAAATGTACTATATTACTTGGAATTGTTAACCATTTCAGCCCATTTGATGGCAAGAGAACAAACATGAGTTAATACAGTTTTTGCAATCCATGACTTAAAATGTTGTAACATTTAGGAAAGAAAAATACATTTAACGAATGTGTAACCAGTGAACGCAATAATACGATCACAATTTACACTCTTTTGTAATTAATCGTCATTATATGCATTTCTTTTACATTGTAATGTTTAAGTCTTTTTAGAACTTAAGAATGTATGCTTATTTTATTTACTTTTTAGTATTCAGGTTAAATAAAATAATTTCGAGTTATAAAAATACTTTCTCAATTTGTTTATTTTAAATTATAAATTTTGCTTAAAGCTCACCGGACTTCCTATCTTTAACCAAAACTTTAACCTTCATAGCACCAACAGCAAAGGGCTGGCGATTATAATTGTTAAACAAAAACATTTCGAAACAATTTAGTTTTTGCTTCAGAAATCTTTTTCTTATGAACACACTATTGTAAACGACAATAATGTGACGTCACAAACGTGGTGTCTGGGTGTCTTTTTCGAGGTAAATCTGTATATCACGTAACTCAAGGCTAAAGGTAGGTGACATGGTTCTGTTAACTTTAATTCGAAACACGAAACCGAAAATGCAATATTGGCCTTGAAAAGTCATAGAACTCTGTATTTGGCACTGTTCTTTTTAAATTAAGCGTTGCTTGGAAAATATATTGTTTTTAAAAGATTTACTGATGTAGAAAACGAAACTGTTACGATGTTATTACCTATTGTTAAGATAAAAATCCATTTAGTTAGAATTTTTTCACGGAGACCTTTTTAAATAGCTTAACAATACTTTGTTTTAACATAACCCATTAACGACAAACGTAAGTCTTAAGGAAAGGTTCTGAAAACTTAAATAAATTTCTTTTAGAAAAATAATCTCCGATAATCATTTATTAGTATTTATTTCTTTTTAATTTAATGAATTTATTATTTTTAAAAATCGCTTATGAATTGTATTTTAGATTGTTCATTAATCTTGCATTATTTTCTTTGTATATAACAATTATTCATTAAATACAGTTGATGCTTTTGGAAGAATAAAATGATTAGTCACATTTTCAAATTTTCCAAAGAGGATATTTGCCAGAAAACTCACATTTCAATGTTTCATTTATTTTCCATTTGTCTGGAAAGTTTTCTGAAACTTTTTTAACTATCTACCTGGAAATATTATTAAAACACGCAAAAGAAGTCGTTTTTCAGGGAACTTATCACAATATTGTCTCAATAATGTAAACTGTGTCCCGAAACTTTGGTTCAACTTCTTAAATTTAATCGGAAATTTTCCCGATAGATCTTTTTTTTCTGCAATCTTCCAATTCTAAGAATTAAAAGGTTAGCCCACCATAATGCTGAAAAAAAATATTTCAAGATATTTTGAAAAAGCAAAATCGAGAAAGTTTCAGTCTCTAGATATTATATTTAATTATTAAATTTATATACAATTTATTTATTTAAATTTAATTTAGGAATGATTAAATAGTGTATAATTGTTCCTATTAAACAAGGATTTTATTCGATATTTTTATTTTAGTACTACTTCATTGTGTTGTTATGCTGACCGGCCTGTGTAGGGGTTAAGGAACTACCCTTGCATCAGAAAAAGTTCTGGGCTTGAATCCCGGGCAAGGCATTGATGTTCTTTCCTTCTCTGTACTATCTGTCCTTACTGTGGGAGCAACGTTGGCCCACCTAATACGGCTCCCTTAAAAGAGTGGCCAACAAATCTGCCCTTTAGGTGCCAGTATGATGTCCTGGTGGGTCATTCTAAAAAAGGTGGGCATTGGAAAAAAATATAAAAAATCCTTGTGTTGTAGCACGAATATTTTTTCCTATACTTTTAAACGGGGAGTTTGTATTAGTTTACTCCAGGGCTCGAAAAACCACCCGTCCGCCCGTCCTCGGCGGTCAAAAATTCCCCGCGGACAGCGAATTTCTCGAATCCGACGTCCTCGCGAACGGCCATTTTATCGTTGATGTTCGAGATATATTTTCAATTTTTGTTATCTTACAAGAGTCTAGCTCCACACCTCTAAAATGACCCTCTAATCAGGAAATACAACAACATACTGCGCATGCTGGAATTGATGTTTTCTCTGTCTGGGATTACTGCAGGGGTAGAAAGGGGCTTTTCAGCAATGAACTTACAAAAAGACACATTACGTACTGGTCTTAAACAAGAAGCGTTGAACGCAATTATGAACATCTACCTAAATGGAAAACCCATTTCAGATTTCTGTGCAGAAACCTCTGTAAATCATTGGCTTGATTGTGGAACTGGCAAGCGTCATATTTGATTCATTTAAAAAAACGCAGTACCCTCGGGTAAATTGACATTCCAGATAACTTGACCTTATTCATTTAAATTATTTCATAAAAAAAAATAAATTATTTCATAAAAGAAATACTAGGTTTTACTATTAGTAACCTAGTATTTCTTTTATTACTGTATAATGTAATCCTAGTAACTACTAATTCATTGTGGAATTTATATAAATGTTTGTAATAAATAAGAGAAAATTATATTTTTATTTATTTAGAAGCTACGGGTTAGTTTCAAAGAAGGACGGGTTCATTGTTGGACAAGCCGTCCTCGGGGACGGGTGAAATTTCTGAGTTTTTTCGAGCCCTGGTTTAATCAGCGAGTAATGGTTTTCAATTCCAAAAAAATTGCTACATCTGTTGTTTGCAATATTGATGCACTTTCAATCAAAGCTAATTTCGTAAAGAGATGTTTATAACAAATCAATAGTTTTAAATCAAGTTTTGGGTTTAAAAACAAATGATATATTTAACTAATATATTATATTAAAAATTTTAAAAAAACTATGCATAATGTCCAAATGATGAAAGGATGTATTTTGTTGAAAATAGCAAATCTACGTGAATAAAGCTCAAATAAAGATGCAAAAATGGACAGTTCTATAAAAAAGAACCTTCCTCAGAGTCGAAACACAAAGTGGAAGTAATTTTTCTTTTTCTTGTTTATAGAAAAGAAACTATAGCATGTCCACTATTATACATTTATTTGTGCTTTATTCACTTAGTATTGGTGTATCAATACTTGATGTTCCATATTTGTCGCCAATTAATGAATAGATTTTTGAGACATTATCACAAAAGATCCATGCCACTAAAATCCACACATTAGAGTTGCAAAATAATTGACGAATTGTTATCGAACTTAATCACACTAAATACAAACACCAATTCATTTTTCAAAGAATACTAAAAAGTTGCTAGATGTTTATCTTAACACTTTATAGTAACTTGTATGAACATAGATTAACTATTATAATCTCCTTATAGTAACTAATATACACTAAAGTAACTATTATTAATACCTTAATTATACTATTAATGCATAAATTTATGCATGCATAGTTTAGTTTTATAATGTTTCGTGTGAAAAAAAGATCACTTGAAAAGTTTTCTCATAAAACTAGCTAAATAATCGAAAATCTTTTACTTCTGCTTATCTAATGTTATAACACGATTGATGACTAGAATAACTATTATGAATACTTTAATTTTACCATTGATGCATAAATTTATCTATGCATAGTTTAATTTTAAAATGTTTTAAATAAAAAAAATATTTATAATGTTTTCTCCTGAAACGAACCAAAAAATAGAAAAAGAAACCTTTTACATCTGCTTTTATAATGTTACAGCACGATTGTAAATTTGTATATGCGGAGATATGAAATCAACAAAACAGTAAATTAAAATGTAAAACTTATTACAAGAAGCAATTAAATAAGAAATCTATTAGAGAAATATACTTTTATTTTCTATTTCTTTTCGTGCGAAAATTGAAGATAATACTAATTCCAGCTGCAAACTTGTATCTTGAAGAAAGGGAATAACACTGTTAAATTTTCAAATTTTAACACCTTTGGATATAATGATAAAATTATATAAATGATATTAATGATATAAATAATGAAATGATATTAAGGATTATATAAATTATTTTTGTATAAATGATAAAAATAACCGAATTGCATTCCTAATATGTATTTTTAAGCTTACTTTACAAGTTTTACAATTTCTTCAATGTTCCTCCAGTGCATTAAAAATTTTATAGTATGCATGTCTATTTTATATTGTTTCTTTTATATTCGGATTAATTAGATGATAACTCTTTACTTTTTGGTCATTTCTCTTTTAAATATGCGTTTGTTTTTAAAAAAAATATTATTTTTAAGAAATATAACATCCTTGCAATAGAACCAATGGTAACAATGTACATTTTTTTAAATATTATAAGAAAAATGTATGATTATTTTATGAATTTATTTAGCCCATTGTTATAAAATGTCCCCAATCACCCTTTTTTATTTTGACATGAGTGATTTAAATATTATAGTTTAATTGAGCTAAATATATTGATTTAGAAATAAATTTACGTTGTTGTAATAAGTTTATTTTATGTAATATTCGATATTATTGTTTTTTTTTTTCCTAACTATAAATTCATTGAATTTTGCATTATTGACTACCCACAATGTAATAAAGTAATAGAATAATGCGTTAATTCTTACATTAACATATTATGCAATGAATGTTATTCTATGAGCGTATGGTGTATTAGGCTTAATTCTGTTAATGTATAATATATTATACATCATTCTAGCAACGCAGTTTTACAAGTAATTTAGCATTATTTCAGTTATGCATATTGTATTTGACCTTATTTTATTGTCTTATACAGTGTTAAACATTTATTTAGTATAATGTATTCGGCATTATGTTAGTACTACTTGTAACATAACTAGTAGTAACATGATAATTAGCACACAGAGAAAAAGTATTGTCAAACTTACCATGTAAAATTTACCATGTTTCTGGCTCTATGAAAATATCAAAAAGTTCAGTAATTCTTACCAATGCGCTTTGTTAATGATTTTGTTAAAATAACAATAAAATATGGGTTAGTAATATCTGATTAAATTTGGTAAATGTGGTAAAATTTGGTAATTTTGTCATTATAACTGAGAACTTGGCATAAAAGCAATTTATTCGGTTAAATTTATTTGTCAGTTTTATATTTTTACTAAATGTGTGGTAATAAGAACTGTAATTTTAAAAACCAGAATTTCCGTAAATCAATACCATACAAGAATGGAATAATTACCAAATGAATTGTTTAAATTCCATGTATTTGATTTTATTACCAAAATTATGGCTTCTATTTTCTGTAAATATCGTTACCATACAGTACGGTAATTTTACCAGAATTTTTCTTTCTCCGTACAGTAAGCATAACATATAAGACATCATTCTATTAACGTATAGTGTATTGGAAATTATTTTATTAGTGTATGATGTATTATACATTATTCTATTCACTTAGATTAGAATTATATATTAAACTAACAGAAATTCCAACTTTGAATAGATATAACTGATGTTCTCTTATTCGTCAAAATATTCTTCTTGTTTTTAAAATATGTTCAGTAAAGCTTATTAAAAATTAGTGAATTGTGAGATCAAAACCACCATTTAATCTGACCCTTGATTTGCGTGACACAAGAAAGTAGAAGAGGTGTAGTAGAAAGGGCGATGAAGAACATGAAGCATCCTTGAGGTCACCAACCTTCTTTTTCGTTCGAATTCAATCATTCGCTTTTATTCCTCTAGTATGCTTCATGACTCTTCTTTCTCTTGAGCTTCCATTCATTATTCTCCGATCACACGTATTCTCTCACTTGAGATTTTGGATTAATCGCTAATGGGATAAGAACTTGTTTGAGAACTTTCAATCAATTTGAAATTTGATGGTGCCTAACGTTCGATGAAAATTCTTTTGCGAAATGGTATCGTTTAAGTTATGGTGTATGCATTTTCGAACTTAATACCTTAACTTATCGCACTATAATGAACTTAATATAAATATATCTAAATGGATGACATTACTTGAACTAATAGTAGAGTAATGTAATAAAAGGAATAAGATTAATAATAAAAAATCGGAGTCATACAAGAGCAATCCCAAAAGTAAGGTCTCCTGTTTTTTTACAGAAATGAAAATAAAATCTATTTTCTTTTCGATTATATTTTCATTTTAACGGTTGAATATCTGTCTATTTTACACACAATTACCTATTTTCGTTGATGCGGCGATTTATCTATATCAATGCCTTAGACATTAGATTTATTGCCCCAAAACATTTGCCAACCTTTCCCATTACCTTAATCTCATCCCTATTTTTGTCATACTTAAATGAATTTTTGTATAAAACATTTACTTTCTTCGTTCTGAAGTTATCCGTGAAAATGAGTTTATTCCTTAACTTTCGGTCATGAATGTAGATCAGTTAACGCAGTATTGTTTTTCATCAAAACCGCGTCTAATGTTGAAATATGTAAAACCCTCAAGTCAAATTGAAAGGAGGAAACTAGTTTGGATCTGCTGATTAAAAAAATTCCATACTAGATAGGAATTCAACATTAGGTAGGTAGGTACTTTATTTACATGGAGCTGCACATTTGGATATAGGAGACCATCTGGGAAACATCCCTGAGGATGATCCGAAGACATGCCATCGCAATTTTGATCCTCTGCAGAGGGGATGGCTCACCTCCTTTGGTAGCCCGACGACCTACGCGTGAAGTCGAGCTTTTTATGGTAGAACAGTTTAACGAGGATCGATACTGCGCACCCTCACCCTCTACGAAGCTGATTTAAGTGGTCAGCTACCCGCTTACTGACCGCAGCCAGTGATGCTTGACTTCGGTATTCTACAGGGAGCCGTGTCTTTACGATCAGTTCACTACGGGACCCAACAAATATTTTTAAAAATTTTAATATATATTGTAAAAATAGAACTTAATTATTTATTTTAGACTTAGCTACTCACTTAAAATGAACGAGTGAAAATAACTCAACTTGAGTGCTATTTAACTCTTTCATCTAGAAAAAAACGGTCTTCTCTTCTTGTGTTAAAATCACTCAAGTGAAAGAGTTATATGGAAATAGCTCAAGTTAGAGTGAAAAAAATTTCACTCAAACTTGAGTTATTATCACTCGTGTTTGGGTGATTTTCAGTATTACTTGAGTAGATCGTTTTTACTCAAACTTGAGTGATTTTCACTCGAGTTTGAGTGATTATATGTATCACTTGATCGGGTCCTTTTAACTTGAATTTGTGTGAACTTCAATCATTTTTTATTCATAATTAGCATCATTTTAGTGAAAATATTTTAATCATACTGTTCAACTGTTCAATGTCCGGAGGTCACCAATGTGGGGGGAGGAGTTATCGACAATGCCAACCTTGCTTTTTGAGAAGGGGAAATCACTCTTTCATTTTAAGAGTTGTTGTTGTTGTAGTTCATTTACGTCGCACTAGAGCTGCACAATGGGCTATTGGCGACGGTCTGGGAAACATCCCTGAGGATGATCCGAAGACATGCCATCACAATTTTGATCCTCTGCAGAGAGGAGGGCACCCCCGCTTCGGTAGCCCAACGACCTGCACGCGAAGTCGAGCACTTTACGGTAGCACAGTTTAACGAGGACCAATACCGCACACCCTCGGTCCCTACGCAGACTGATCCAAGTGATCACCCACCCGCACACTGACCACAGCCAGTGATGCTTGACTTCGGTGATCTGCTGGGAACCGTGTCTTAACGATCAGTCCACTGCGGGACTTCATTTTAAGAGAGTATATCGTTAGAGTTTCAAAAAAACTAGCTAAATTAACACATTATTTAATTTATTTTAATAACTCTCGCATTGTTTAAGCAATGATTTATTTCAATATTTTAAGCATTATTTAAGCAATGGTTTATTTCAATAAGTTTGGAAGTTTTATTTAATATTCATTTACCTAAGGAAATAATATTTTTGTAAAGACCCTTAGTTAGTGTCTCACTCCACTAGAGTTTCGATGCAGTGAACCAAACAAAGCCAAGCAATTCAATCTTTGTTTATCAAGAATAAAAGAAATGCCCAGTCAACCACCTTGAACTAATTAGACTTGTTATGGTGGTTCAATATTTTTTACTATATACATCGTTTTCTACTGATCTATATGTTTCCATTTGCAAACAATATGCACACTAGAAGACGTTTTCTAAATGAAATGTAAAATTTAGCTTGATGCTCTCATATATTTCTTATGAATGAGTTTCTAAATTTTCAAAAGATTTCAGATTCTTCTTTCTAAGGGGACAAAGGACGTTAAAAACAAAAAAGAGCAATTTTTATTCAATCATTTCAGATTTTAACAGAAAATTGGTAGCATTAATGGCATTCTGTATACAGAGTTTTAGAAAGAAATTAAGATTAGTTTTAAAGTTATAACTAAAAGTCTGTTTTTAGCTGTTGGTAATTAAAAAGTTTCTTGTGAACAAATTTTAATCTTTTCAATCTAACTTTTACCCAAATACGAAGTTTATTAGACTTTAAATAAATTTAAGGGATAATAGTAACCGTATAAAAATATAATGTAACTAGGCATTAGATTTTTATTTTGTCACCAAAAATTTCTTCAGAAAACACGCTTTAATTAGGCATGTTCAATTATTAAAAAATTAAATTAAGATATTAAAATAATCAGATGCATTAGAATTAAACAAGATACGTGTATCTGAAAATTTTTTAACAACAATAAAACAAAAACTGGTGAGCAAGGATCTTTTTAAAGTAAGGAGAACATTGAAAAAATTCCATTACGAGAAAAAACAACTTTGTCAACGAGAACTACATATTGATGTATTGGACCTTTACAAACTCATTATCTTATAACTCGATAAGAAAAACTCTGATTTAAACACGATTTGTTGCCTATTACATAGTAAAGAGTAAATCATTTTAATATCTCAAAAACCAATTAATGGATTTTTGAAGGATTTTTCTCATTCTAAACATCCTGTGTCTTTTTTTAGTTTATATTTTTTACGAAAATGTATCAACTATTTTTTACATAAGGTTTATATCTAAGTTTTCCATTATTAACATCGCAAGTAATGTGCGCAAAATTAAAAAACGGATCATCTTGGATAACTTTCGATCGAATGATCGGATCTTCACATTCTAATACTTAATTTTAATGGTTCGTAGAAGTGACCTCAAATGTGCTAATTAATTAGTGCAGATGAAAATTTAAGTTACGAAATCTGACACAAAAACGTACTTTCTCAGAATAAACATACCTTTTTCTCGACGAATTTGGATTTCTGACCCCCGAAATATAAGGGGTAGCCGCAATTTGGGAAATATAGTCTCCATAATTTGGTCAGGAAAGCAGAGCAAAGTTTGGACCCCTTAATGTTAATTGTACTTTTTGCCTATTTTGCCATATCTCGAGAACTTTTTAAGCGAATTGAAAACTTTTTGCCCACAATTACAAATTTCATTTATCCAAAGATAATTTCATGCAAAGAATAACTTTTAGTACATATCAAAAAAATTTTATTATTTCATTTAATAAAAGTAAAATTAATATTAAGGGATCTAAAAATTGGATGGCTCCTCTAATTAAACCATTGGGATCATATATTTACCAGATTGTGGCTAAACCCTATATTTTGAGCGTCAGAAATCCGAATCTGTCCAGGAAAAAAAAAACGCATGTTTATTCAGAAAATCTGCCGACCGGTCTGTGTAGTGGTCAGGGAACTGGTCTTACATCGAAAGGGTTCTGGGTTCGAATCCCAGGCAAAGCATAGATGTTTTTTCACTTTCTGTACTAGCTGTCCTAAATGTGGGAGCAACGTTGACCCACCTAACATGGTTCCCCTGAAAGAGTAACCCCCCAAGTCTGTCCTTCAGATGCTTGTATGGTCATTCTAAAGGTGGGCATTGGAGGTAAAAATTCAGAAAAATTGCATTTTTATGTCTGATTTCGCAACTTAAAATATTGTTTGCACTAATAAATTGGTATATTTGAGTAAAACCCCTCAAATCATTAAAATTGAGTCCTAAAAAGCGAAGATCCAATCACTAGATCAAATGTTATTCAGTGAGGTTTTTTTTTTTATTTTGCGCACTAAACATTTTTGTTGGCAAGAAAATAGCATGATAGATTTCAAATAATAGAAAATCATTTCCAAAATTTTTTTTTTTTTTTTAATTTTTTTTTTACTTACTGTCAGTCTCGTGCACAATGTGATTCATGCACAAATTACATTTGACACATAACCAATCATAATCGGTTTTACTCAAAATAATCATTTAATTTAAAGAAATGAATGTTGGACGTAGAAAGTGAGAGCACAAGATTAGTTAAACGAAATTATTTTTAGTACATATATTTTAAGTGAACAATTTCCATTTTCGCAAAAAAAATTTTTATGCTAAGAAACAACAATTATTGGAAAGCAATCATTGGGGTTGGTGAACGGCAGCGAACAGTGGGCTTAGCCATCTCGTATTTTAAAACGAATGTAAATTGTTTCTTAAACGTAATGAAGAGAAATAAATTAAATGCAGTTTGTTAAGTTTTATTTGCAACACATAATTTGTTAAGAAATTATTATCTCTAGTTTGAAATATATAAAACTATAAAACTTTCTAAATAAGCAATAAGAATATGTTTATGAATCGGTATTATATTTCAATATTCGACAAAAAAAATTAATCTGTTTTAGATTGTTTTAAAAATCATTACAAAATACTTATGACAGCATTTTTTTCTTCCAGTTCCTTCTGCCTTTTTTCCATTACATCATATTGGAAAATATCAAAATATCGGAGAAATAAAAGTAAGTGATATATTTTCTTTATTACTAATAGTATGTTAACTATAATGCAGTTTAAAGTGTTTCTTTGTTTTCAAAACAATGTTGTAACAAATAATACTACACATTTTACTAATGCTGCATTATATTTTTTGTTCGTATTTTTACATAAAATTGTTAATGAATTAGGAATTTAAATTTAGTAAAAAAAAGCTAATTAAGTAAATTTAAAATAATGAAAATTCAAAGTCGTGTATAAAAATGTAAAATACATTGCTGTTTAAATTGAACAAGCATTTAAAAATAAAGAAAGAAAATGCCGACATGCACCAATAAGTTACAATAAACAGGCTCATCTGCATTTCTCATTCCGCCTTTCAACCTAAGAAAAATAACATAAACCTATAATAAATAACATAGCATAATAACAACAATAAATAAATAACAACAATAGATAACATGACATAATAATAACAATAAATAACATGAAAATAATATCTCCAATGGTTATATACTGAAACTAAGTATGGTCAAAACAAACAGCTCTGTGGCATTATGAGAGCACCAAAAAGCTCGATAATTTTTACCGAAGTGATATGGCAATGATTTTGGGAAAATTGACTATAAAATATGGTTTCTGTAACATGAATTAAAATTTGGTAAATGCGGTAAAACTTAGTAATTTCATCATGATACTTTAGAACATGGCAAAAAATCATTGTATTCGATTAAATTTACTTCTTAGTTTTGTATTTTTTACTTTGTTTTGCATTTTTTTACTATGATTCTTACGTGTAGTAAGTAATACGAAGAATAATTTTGAAAACCAGAATTTTGGGTAAACCGTTCCCACATAAATGGAAAAATTACCGAAAAAATGATTTAAATAATGTTATTGTCTGAAAGCTTTATTATTACTCTATATCCTAATTTCTGTTATTATTACTATTATTTAAGAAACATTTCACTAGTGCCAGCATTTTTAAATATTCCGACAGTTTCTTGAGAGTATAAATAAATAACAGAGAAAAAAACATTTACAAGTTTGTATGATATTTTTATTAAGTTATAGGATATTAAATAGGAAGGTAAATAGTTTAAAAGTACTTATAAAGGGGTTACCACATAAATGGAAAAATTACCGAAAAAATGATTTAAATAATGTTATTGTCTGAAAGCTTTATTATTACACTATATCCTAATTTCTGTTATTATTACTATTATTTAAGAAACATTTCACTAGTGCCAGCATTTTTAAATATTCCGACAGTTTCCTGAGAGTATAAATAAATAACAGAGAAAAAAACATTTACAAGTTTGTATGATATTTTTATTAAGTTATAGGATATTAAATAGGAAGGTAAATAGTTTAAAAGTACTTATAAAGGGGTTACCACATAAATGGAAAAATTACCGAAAAAATGATTTAAATAATGTTATTGTCTGAAAGCTTTATTATTACACTATATCCTAATTTCTGTTATTATTACTATTATTTAAGAAACATTTCACTAGTGCCAGCATTTTTAAATATTCCGACAGTTTCTTGAGAGTATAAATAAATAACAGAGAAAAAAACATTTACAAGTTCGTATGATATTTTTATTAAGTTATAGGATATTAAATAGGAAGGTAAATAGTTTAAAAGTACTTATAAAGGGCTGCAAAAGCTTGTAAACATTAAAATAATTTACCAGAAACTAAAAAGTATTTACATCCAATGAATTGCAAAATATTTTCTCAATAAAGTAAAACTATTGGGTATTAAACTTATGGGTATTATTATGGGTAAACTTACTGGGTATTATTTAGTAAAACTATTGGGTATTAAAAATGTAGAATCAGTTTAGAAGCACTTATATTATTTCTAACTCTTGTAAACACCGCAATGCTTTAACGAAAAAGTTTCAAGTATTCATATGTTTAAAGTTTCAAGTATTATATTAAATTTTATCTTAAATCATGCTTTTCTAAAAAACCGATTTGCACTCAGTTTGAAAAATAATATTTCCTGCCCTTTTTTTTTTAAGTAAAGACCTTAAACACTTAATCTTTTAATGTCTATGATCACAGGTTTTGAAAACACTTTCAGATTTAGTTCTACGTAAATAAAGACCACACACACAACCATTAATTCCCATAATTCTCTTCGGTACATTGATCATCGAATTGTATCTAATATAATTTAATAAAAAATACTAGTTTTTATTAAATTATGCAATAAACTATGCTTTTAAAAAATAGATTTAAGCTCAGTTTTAAAAATAATATTTCCTGCCTTTTCAGAAATAAAGGCCTCAAACACTTAATTTTGAATGGCTATAATCAAGGGTTTTGAAAACATATTCAGATTAATTTCTAACTAAATAAAAATCACACCAACGACTATTAATTCCGATTATTCTTTCCGGTATTAAAATAATATATATTTTTTTAATTTTACCTTAAGTCATGCTTTTTAAGAGAACTGATTTAAACTGAGTTTTAAGAATAATATTTTCTGCCTTTTCAGAAATAAAGGCCTCAAACACTTAATTTTTTAATGGCTATTATCACAGGTTTTGAAAACATTTTTAGATTTGTTTCTAAGTAAATAAAGACCATGCACACAACTATTAATTCCCATTATTCTCTCTGATATAAAAATAAAAATATTCATTTAATTTTAAATTAAATCATGCTTTTCAAGAGAACTGATTTAAACTGAGTTTTAAGAATAATATTTCCTGCCTTTTCAGAAATAAAGGCCTCAAACACTTAATTTTTGAATGGCTATAATCAAGGGTTTTGAAAACATTTTCAGATTTATTTCTGAGTAAATAAAAATCACACACACGACTATTAATTCCGATTATTCTTTCCGGTGTTAAAATAATATATATTTTTTGATTTTACCTTAAGTCATGCTTTTCAAGAGAACTGATTTAAACTGAGTCTTAAGAATAATATTTTCTGCCTTTTCAGAAATAAAGGCCTCAAACACTTAATTTTTGAATTGCTATAATCAAGGGTTTTGAAAACATTTTCAGATTTATTTCTGAGTAAATAAAAATCACACACACGACTATTAATTCCGATTATTCTTTCCGGTGTTAAAATAATATATATTTTTTAATTTTACCTTAAGTCATGCTTTTCAAGAGAACTGATTTAAACTGAGTCTTAAGAATAATATTTTCTGCCTTTTCAGAAATAAAGGTCTCAAACACTTAATTTTTGAATGGCTATAATCAAGGGTTTTGAAAACATTTTCAGATTTATTTCTGTGTAAATAAAAATCACACACACGACTATTAATTCCGATTATTCTTTCCGGTGTTAAAATAATATATATTTTTTAATTTTACCTTAAGTCATGCTTTTCAAGAGAACTGATTTAAACTGAGTCTTAAGAATAATATTTTTTGCCTTTTCAGAAATAAAGGCCTCAAACACTTAATTTTTGAATTGCTATAATCAAGGGTTTTGAAAACATTTTCAGATTTATTTCTGAGTAAATAAAAATCACACACACGACTATTAATTCCGATTATTCTTTCCGGTGTTAAAATAATATATATTTTTTAATTTTACCTTAAGTCATGCTTTTCAAGAGAACTGATTTAAACTGAGTCTTAAGAATAATATTTTCTGCCTTTTCAGAAATAAAGGCCTCAAACACTTAATTTTTGAATTGCTATAATCAAGGGTTTTGAAAACATTTTCAGATTTATTTCTGAGTAAATAAAAATCCCACACACGACTATTAATTCTGATTATTCTTTCCGGTGTTAAAATAATATATATTTTTTAATTTTACCTTAAGTCATGCTTTTCAAGAGAACTGATTTAAACTGAGTTTTAAGAATAATATTTTTTGCCTTTTCAGAAATAAAGGCCTCAAACACTTAATTTTTAATGGCTATTTTCACAGGTTTTGAAAACATTTTCAGATTTGTTTCTAAGTAAATATTAACAACTATTAATTCCCATTATTCTCTCCGATATAAAAATAAAAAATTTCATTTAATTTTAAATTAAATCATGCTTTTTAAGAAAACTGATATAATTAAAGGCCTCAAGAATTAAGAGTTAAAGGCCTCAAATACTTAGTTTTTTAATAGCTATGATCACAGGTCTTAAGACATTTTCAAATTTAGTTCTAAGTAAATAAAGACCACACACACAACCATTATTCTCTTCGGTACATTGAGCATAGAAAAGTCTGCAATTGAATTCTTCTCAAAATATTTATTAGGCACAAGTCATGCAAAACCCTAAAATGACTTTTAAGCTTGTGAAGTGAATAATTTTAATGGGAGTGTTTGTTCCAGGCTGCACACCTGACAGAATACTTTCGAAGAAAAAGGAAACTTATGTATTGAGTGTCTGTCATCTGAAGCAGGAACAATAAATATTTCGAGCGTCCTTTTTTTTAAACGTCACTTTTCATTCCAGTTAAATTTTAAAGTAGACGTTTCCAAGCTTTTTTAATAATTTCAGAAAAACTTTGATTTTTCTAAAATCATGAGACTTTAAAACTTTTTCTCAATTGTGACATATACTCAATTGAGACCTGAAAATAACCACTCGCCTTGTGGCGAATCAATAAAAAAAAGTGGCGCCTTAAATGAAGAAAACAACCGGTCTCTTTTTCCTTCTAACTTATATAAACTTTATTATGATTTTTTGTGCTATAACTACAATTCTGTACTTGGAAATGTGTCTAGTTTACCTCAACACTGGTAATGGTGGCAACTATACACCAAAAATTTTCTGCAGTGAATAAGTAAAAAGAATTTTTGTTAAGGGATTGGTTTTTAGTTGAATTGGTTTTATTCAAATATATATATAGATTGTTTACAAATAAAAATTGTTTCATATTTATTAGTCAGTAAAATCAATTGAAAATAAGTTAAATAAATGGAAATAACTTAATATATTACTTTTAAATTAAAATATATTAGCCATAACCTGCTTAAGACAATGGCTAAGAAAGCATTACGAAACATAATAATAAACAAGACATTAGCCTAAGTAAAACAAAAACTGAGTGATAATATTTAAATTGTTTTTTCCTACTCATAAAAGTGACATAAAGAAAACTTGTTGTTAATAAATGTTTATTTTGTTTCAATGAGGAGTGTTCAGTATTTTAAAAAAATCCTCCTATAAAACCATTTGGCGCCAGTGCTTCAATTTAGGTAATGCATTCCAACTGTAAGTTTTAGATTCAAAGATCCGCCAAACTTTGTCGACAGCTATCCGCAAAACACGTTCTGAAACGGTCATTCCGCTATCGAATAAGAGCCAAAACGAAACGTTCTAGATCCTCACAATTGATTCAATCTAGCATAATCATCGAATGCCGGATAAAAAGAATTTTGCCGATAAAAATCAGTTCTTTGGCTCGCCTGTGCCAATCAATGAAGGGGAACATTCCATAGCAAGTTCTATCAAACTAACAGCTCAATCATCATTATACGGTGGAAATCGTTAAATTCTTAATACAAAACAAGGGTACTTAACCCTTTTAAGGTATGGATCACGCAAAGGCAGGTGAATAATATGAAAATCGTGAGATGAACTAGACATGTAGAGAAGAGTAGTTAAGTTATAATAAAAACAAAGTTGATGCTTCTGTGATAGATGCACGATATTGAGATCTTCCGCTTCATGAAACTCACGGAAGAATGAGAAATATGGTTTTACCAATATTACTCTTTTCATTAATAAAAAAAAGTATCGAAAAATTTTCTTCATACTTCAATCATTATTAAACAAACACCTTTTTTCGATCTTTTTGATGTACCTCCTGATGACTATGTAGCCAAAATATTGTTGTTGCTACAGATTATTTGCTAATATTTTTCTTGCTTTTATTGTTCTTCACTTCTAGAAATTTGTCATGTTAGTCTTGTACTTTTCTAGTTTAAGTTTTGTTGCATATGGACTTTAAAAGTTCTAACATGACTGGACAAGTTGAGAAGTATGTTTAGGTAATAATGAAACAAAGTGGATGTTTCTATGACAGATTCACTATATAGAGATCTTTTCTGTCATGAGAAATATAGTTTTATCAATATGAATTTTTCGCAATATTCTCGATTATTGTGAAGGATTGTATCGTACCCTCTGATAAGTAAAAGCCACATAATTTCTATTTCTACACTATAAAAACTGTGATTAAATATTTCTCAAAATTTAGTGTTGAACACCCCTGAAAATTTTATGAATGAACACTTCATTTCAAATCGTGAGTTCATATACTTTTCTAAAGAGTATAATTAAATCGAAACACCAATAATGGATAATGCTTTTATCAAACTCACACGCATTCAACCAATCAGGGATTTTTTTGCTTCCAAAAAACACCAATTTTGGCGCATGTTTGGATATAATCCATTAGCAGCAGTTGATAGCTTGCAATCGAGTATGAAGTTGTACTAGTTTATATTAGTTTTATGTGCTGCTATACATCTTCAGAATTATATATATATATACATATATATATATATATATATATATATATATATATATATATATATATATATATATATATATATATATATATATATATATATATATATATATATATATATATATATATATATATATATATATATATATATATATATATATATATATATATATGTTTTTAGTTGTGTAATAAGGATAATTATATTTTAATTACAAAATATACGTCAATTGTATGAAATAATTTATGATGTTTAAATTCGATTGGCTTCTGTGCTCTATTAAGCCTGTGCTGTGAGTATGTCCAATTTACAAAGTAATTTTATTCTAAGAATTAGTGTGAATACACATTCCGAAAGAATAGTTCTTATTTTAAAATTATATCGTAAAAATAACTTTTCTTGATCTTTTGTGCATTATATCTCATTGTTATTTTAAATTTTATTGTTAGTGAACACCAAAAATTTTGATAACGGTAATAGTAAACTTGATTCTCTCTGTTGCCTTAATACATCAGTTTTGATATAAATTAGTTTTTACAATTTTTTTAGAGAAACACTAAAAATTTTGCAATTTCTCTTAAAGTGTTTTATATTCCTTACAGAAATTGTTATATTTTTGTTATATTAAAAATTAGTAACTTTAACAGCTTTAGTTATGTCTAATTTGCAATTTTTTTTTTTTTTTATTGTATATAAGTTTTAAAAAAAAGTAAAATTTTTTGCTCCAGATTTGATGGCAAAAACGATGCAATCAGATCATAAGGAAAGACGAAATTTAACATATTCAAAAAAAGACCTGGTATCTCAAGAAAAATCTGTGAATATAGTTTCATCAATTTTTATAACTTATACATTTTAATCATTGTCATTGTACGTCGCGTCGGTACTTTGAAGGAAGGGGTGGTAAAAATTATATGGAAAATTATTTGTTTTAAGCTCTAATCGTTTCTCAAAGTTTAACATATTGCAGTGTATTGATAAATTTCGATTATAAAGTATGATTTAGTAAGTTGCTTCTCTATCGTATCAAATTTACGGTACATGATAAAAACTGAAGTATGCTAATGTAAGTGAAAAATATTACAAAACAGCCAATATTTCGGACACACGTCATTTAACGACGGCTAGCATACGTCAAAAAAACTCTTTGTTAACTAAATATTTTTTTAAATAAAATAACAGGAAAATAAATTTGTTTCTTCATTATTTCTGAACAAAATTTATTTCAAGCAAAAATGCTATTCTTGAGATATAGCTGTCTGTGTCATTATTCTGTTATATGTTGTGATAAAACACTTTCTTTTACTTTTTTAAAGGGCACATTATAGTACATTTTTCAATATGAATGCAAACCCTATAACTTGCCTTACACTGACGCGAGTACGGATAAAATTAACTTTCTTGAGTTAAAAATGACGTTTTCTAAAATTATATTTTTCCTACCCTTAGTCATAATAATTTCTCGTATTTTCAGCCAATTTAGTTTAAAACTTTCCCAGAATGCACATTACTAATTAAGTTACCATTGCACATACAATTTTGTTTTATTACTTTTTATATTTTCTGCGAAATTCAATAATAAATTTAGATTTTTTCTTTTAGAAGGAAAAACCTAAATTTATCATTTAATTTATCGAAAACTACAAAACACTTTTAAGTTCAAGGAAAACTACATTAGTAATATCACCACATTAGTAATTATAAAAATCTAGATCAAATTGGTTGAAATAAAAATTTTAGTTTCTTCAATCAGAAAAAGTATTTTGAAAAAATGATATTTAAATTTTACACGGAGAAAAAAATTCCGGTAAAAATAACATGCTGTATGATAATGACTTTTCTGGTTTAAACAAATCATAATTTTGGGTAATAAAGCCAAACTACAAGGTATTTAAGCCATTCATTTGGTAATTTTTCCATTTACCCGAACAGTTTACCCGAAATTCCTGTTTTCAAAATAATAATTCTTATTACAACATATTTAATAAAAAATACAAAACTGAAAAATAAATTTAACCGAAAGAAGGGTTCTCTTGCAATGCTCAAAAGAATCATAATAAAATTACCAAATTTTATCACCAATTATTAAACCCTATTCTATTGTTATTTTTACCAATATCATTACCAAAAATACTTCGGTAAAAATTACCTATCTTTTTCATATTCCCATAGTGTCAGAAACACGGTAAATTTTGGTAGTTTTTGCCACACTTTTTTTCTCAGTGTACGAAAGTTTATTTCTTTTACACATGGCATCAATTAATTAGAGACATGTATTTATTAATATAGTAGGTAACTTGCAGTTGAATTATACAAACAAATATTAAAATTATCACAAATACATAAACTGACAATTTTTTGAAAAATAAGAATATCTTTTTCTATTCCTCAATTGCATTACCTTTTAAAAAAGGCGTTTTTTGAATTTGCCCCAGTTTATTAATCATATAAAATAATATTCAATTTCAATTTTTAAAAATAATTAAAAATGTCTATGATATTCAAACGAATATTTCAACACAAAATATTTTAATAGATTTTTAAAAAAAATTCTAAAAATGAAGGTAGCATGTTTAAAAGTTAAAAAAAACTCGGACAAAACTAGGTTGTTGATCGATAATTTTCTCTCATTTACATAATTAATTTTCATTTCTACACTAAATATCACAGCCACCCACTACAATTTAATCGAGGTTAAGTCTTCAAACCAGGACGATAACATGTAATTGTGAAAAGAACTTTCAGCTTAAAGCTCAATCAGATGCAAGTCATCGTTCCCAATTTCAGAATTTCTGACATCCCGTTATACGGATTTCTCTACAAGAAAGACGATATCCCATTTCCTATTTGAAGAGGTGTTTTGTTTAAAAGGAACACACCTTTTTCCCCGTTCTTAAAAGTTATGCAAATAACAGTGGGTTAGTGTCACGTGGTAGGCGGTATTTTTACATAGTCCTCAACCTTGAAAGCGATATTTAGTACCTTAAATCAAAAAAGGCAAGCCTCGGATTGAGAAGGTGGCATCCACTTGTTGGGTAAGTTTTTGATAATTATGTTTAATTGAAATTCTTGTTAATAATTTTTTATTTGTGGTTTCCTGTAATTTTGTAATTTCCTTGAATCTAAATAGCCATTGCTAATTCACCTTTCATTGCAAAAATCCATTAAGGAAGCTCGTTTTCATTAGAATAGTAATATTCTTGTCTACAAACAAATGAAACTTAAATCTAACGCAAAAGTAATTGTAGAGATAAGTTTAGTAGATACTTTTATTATAGTATTTATAATCTTTAGTGGTTTCTTATAAAACCAGTGGAAAAAGTTCTTTTTGAAAAAATAATGTTTATCATAATTATATATTCCGAACTTTAAATTTTTCCCCATAGAAAAATTTTAGAAATAAGTTTCTTTTCAACCATGCTTTATATAGTATACACTTATAAGGCTTATATTTATTATATGATGCTTTTAAACTCATTGAAAATTCTTAATCTATACAATGTCCTATGGTACTTCTACCCCTCGTATGAGTATGTGAAGAGGAGCATGCGCAGTAACGTCTTTAATGTTTGGCAGACGATACCATATCACGATACGATTTCAGGACATCATATCAATTTGAATACTCATTAAGAATCTATTATCATAATAAAAATATCAGATAAAAATCAAATTAATGTTTAATTTTTCTTTGTTAATTAAGTATTATTTTAAGCATCATTACACAATAAAATAAATTATGGTGCTTCATCAATAGCATGTTAAGAGCTCTCCCAGTTTTCACTTCAATCTTCAACTCCTAAATTGTTTTACAATCATTTTTTTCTTAACCTAAACAAAATATAACATTAAAATAAATTTTTTCGATTAAAGAGTCCCAAAAGTCTTTATTAACACAACTTTAGTTTCCGATTCTATTATGATAAAATTTGGACTCTATTGTTTTACTCAGCTATTATTTCAACTTCATCCTTAAATTGTTTTTCTCTCTTCTTTTTTTAAAAAAAAAATCTTATGTGATTTTTCTGTTACTATAAAACACGTTTAATATATTTCACCTAAAAGAGCAACTAGCAGCAGTACATTATTTTTAGAAATGATTACGTTACTTGCAACATTTGCATGCAATCCACTTTTCTCGACTTGAAGTTATTACAAAAAAAAACTGTCTAACATATAATCCGCAAGGCTTTACTCACTTTTATAAGTTTAAACGCAATCATATACTTATATAACAGCAAAACAGTAAATATTAATAATTTAACTATGATTTTTGGGAAATATATAAGCTCTTAATTTTTTTTTATTTTTTTTTTTTATTTATTTTTTTTTTTTTTTTTTAATTTTATGTGCAGGAATGGATTAAAGATTTAAATATGCACAAAAATAATAAATTACTAAAACATAAACAAGAGTATGAGTTTTTGAATTTTACGCACTTTTAATTCTTAATTTTAATCAAAATATTGCACCGGTTTGAAAAACTAATTTTAAAAAATCAGAATATTTGTTATGTTTTATAAGTTTATGGATTTTTTTTTTTTTTTTTCCATTTAAAGAAAATAAACATTTAAAACAGAATTCTTATAAAAAAATAAAAAAAAGACTTGGATACGGCGAGTTTCTGATTGCATTGAAATATTTTTCAAAATAAAATTTCCTATAACAATGCAATATTAAACCGCAAAATAATCCAGAAAAGTTTAAAAATATTTGCTTGACAATCCAAGGAGGATGGAGATGGAGAATGACAAAAGCAGTGATGAGCTACACTGCTGCCATCTATCGAATATAAGAGTATTTATTATAAGATCCTTCTATCTTCGATAATATTGTATCTTAACTATCTTACAATATTTCATTTGTAGTACTATTTCGAAGAAAAAGATAAAAAACTTGTTTAATAATTTTCATTTTTTGGTTTTTCAAAGGATGTCCGAATCTTTTTTCTTAAGAAGTTTGAAAATATGGAATTAAATTTAATTTTTCATTTAAGAGATCAACAGATTTTAACGGAAATTCCAATTTTCCAAAGCAAATATATTTGAGATTTAAAAATTAAGATAAAGAAAAACGTAATAGAATTTTAAAAAATTTGAAAAAAATATCATAAAATATAATTATTTATAAAAATTTACATAAAAATTTGCATTTGAACAATATAATACGCCATTAACATATTAAACACATATATGATAGATATCTATCAGAGAGCGAATGACTTCATTTCCCACAAATGAATTTTAACACAAATTCAATCGTTAATCTTTCTTTTTTTTTTTTAAATTATCTTAAAAGCTTCAAAAATTACACCTAAAGGCAATATTTTTTAACATTCTTATTAAAATTTTTAATACATTAAAGAGTCAAGTAATTATTTGTAATTGTCTAAATTCTTACATAGTCAAATTTTAAGCCATTTTGGATCATTATTATTAAAAGATATTGGATAAGATAATTATTTTGAATGTTGAATAATTATTTAAAATGTATAAAAAAATTTAATACTTATTAATTATTACTATTAAATTACCTTTTACACATCAAAAATTAAACCTGAACGCAAATTCATTTTAGAGTCAGTAAATTTTTTTAACTCAGTGAAAAATGAGACAATTATTAATATTTGCTCCAGTTCTAGCTATTGTTTTGTAACCAGTTCGAATTATTAAAAAAAGTAAAAAAGAAATCTTATACATCAAAGAAATGCTCTAAACGCAAATCGTTTTTGTAACTCATAGAAAGTTTTAACTTCTTAAAAAATAAGCACTTAAAAGTTCGCTAAAAAAATTTTAATTTAAACAATTTTCAACAAACAATAGCATTTAAATCTGGTTCGTGTCAAGCATTTGAAACCTTTTACAAATTAAATTATAAACAGAGTAAAAAATTCTGTTAAAAGTACTGTTCTGCAAAATAATGACATTTCTAATAAAAAATAAAACTATGGTTCTGATTAATAAAACTAAAATATACGGTATTTAAACCATTCATTAGGTAATTTTTCTGTTCATATGGTAGTGGTTTAGCAGAAATTCTTGTTTTCTAAATATTAGTTCTTATTACCACACTTTTAGTAAAAAAAAAAAAAAAAAAAAAAAACTGAATATGGAATTTAACCAAAAAAATAGTCTTTGTGTCATAATCTAAAGAAAGTATCATGATAAACTTACCAAGTTTTAATAGAAAGCCAAATTTTTTCCTAAAATTACAAAGTCTTCGAGCCAGAAATATGTAAAATTTTACCATATTCTGGTAGTTTGGATCATAATTTTTTCTAGGTATAATTCTATAGTTTTTTGAATAGTTCAGTTTTCTTAGATATAGATAAATTTTATTTCAATTGGATCAATTTTTACAGTTTTGATGTTTCTATCTGAATTTTATCTAGGATTTGAATTATTTAGCATACAGTTTATTTGCACAAATGTAAAGCTATTTATTTTTCATTCACAATCTTTATATTTAAAAAATTCACATGCATTTAAATTATTTCACATTATATGTATCGATTTTTTTCATTTCACTCAGCTTATCTCATCAAAATTGAATTTTGTAGGTGCAATTTAATTAGTTTTCTAGATTACGTTTCTGTTTGAAAATTTTTAATTAAAAACTTCTTGTTTAACTTGATTATCAGTGTTTAAAATGTTACTTAATATTATATATTCGCTCTACAACCTAAAAGTACAATAACTTTCATACAAATAAAATTTATGTAAAGAAATTGTGATCTGACGATAACTCTAAGCATTTGCTTAGTAGTCTTATTTTTCAATAATAAATTCAAATAATATAAACAGACAAGCTTACCTTTCCCGATATCCTTCTAAAATGTGAGGTCATTTTTTAATTAATTAAAATTTGCTCACACATATTTATGTGTATACAAACACTAAGAACACACAATGAGTGTTCAGAACTACTAAGATTTAGCAAAATGTAAAGTATTTCTGGCTCTATGGGAACATCAAAAAACTCGATAATTTTACCGAAGTGCTTTGGCAATGTTTTTTGTAACGAAAAAAAATACAATAAAATATAGTTTTAGAATCTGTGATAAAAATTTAGTAAATGTGATGAAATTTGGTAATTTCCTCGTGATACCTTATAGCATGGCCAAAATAAAGACATTTATTGGATTAAGTTAAATTTTTAGTTTTGTATTTTGTACTAAATGTGTGGTAATAAGAACTGTAGTTTTTAAAGCCTGAATTTTGGGTAAACCGTTACTATATGAACAAAAATATTAACAAATGTATGATTTAAATAACATATATTTTAGTTTTACTAACCAGAATTGTAGGGGTTTTTTTTAAAGAAATGTCACTACTATACAGTACATACAATTACGTACCAATTTTTTTTCTCCCTGTACATTCCCTACTTTTTTCTTTCGTAATTTTAGTCATTAATTTTTTTTTGAAATCGAAACAGTAATGTCAAAAAATTTTTAGCTCTTTTGAGTTATTAAACTTTAAAATCAAAGAATTCAAGCAATTTGGTAATTTCTTGGCCGTTTTCAATGCTGCTTTAGCATAAAATTGACCGAAAAATGTTTAAAGAAAAAAAATGATAAAAAAAATCTATAAAATATGAATAAAATTTATTTCACACATTATATATAACAACCATAAGTTTTTTAATTCAATTTTTTTTAAAAAACGTTTATATTTAATATTCTGAGAAACAAAATTTAAAAGCATTTAATAATACATTTACATTATATATTTCAAGTATTGAAAAATAATATTATAAATATTTTTAATGTTATTTATAATCATCCTGAATCTTATCTTTTTATCTTTACCAAATTATACCGACAAATATTCAAACTGCTTTTTTCAGATAAAACTGATAACGTTATTTACAATATGAATAAGCTCGATAAGTGGTGTTGTGTAACAATGAAAAATTGATAAAACAGTAAATGCTATTCATTACACTTCCTATTAATCTTTTCTTAGAATGTTGCAAGCAAATAAATTTTTATATTATTTATTTGGATAAAAACTAATGATGATATGAATATAATTGTTTTATAAAGTTAATGCATAATTGCAGGGTTATACACAGTTATTGAAACCTGTCACAGTTAATTTTTAATATGATACTGCTTAATGTAATATGATACGGTTTTGTGCTTTTCGCGGAATATTTAACATTTAATGATAAATATGATATAGTTATGAATTAGATTTAATGTGATATGTTTACATTATAAGTTTATTAAATCGTGTTTAATGTGGTATGTTTAATATAATTAATAAGTCTAACGAATTTACGTTTAATATTACATGTTAAAGAGTTAAGGTTAAATGTTATAAATTTGAAAATTAGTATTTTAAAAGTTTAATTAATATTTTATTTAAAAGATATTACTAATTTGATAATTAAGTGTGACATTTAATAATTTATCTAAATTATAGTATGCTTAGCAATTAATATTTTCAAGTGTTCGTGGTTAAAATTTCTAGATTTGTCCGTGAAACTTTAAACATTTTTAATATTTATTATATAAATTGAAAACTGCATGGTTCATGTAGTTTCGTTTAAACTGTCCGATTATTAATTTAATTTAAAACTAAAATTAAAGTAAAAAAAATCTAATTTTTTTTATTTATTTTAATTATTTAATCAGTTTACGTTATTTTAATAGCATTGTAAAACTGCTATCCTTATTGTAATCGGGCATTAATATTTTGCATTAATATTTTTGAAAGAATTGCAAAAGAAATTAGTTTTAGTTTCAAATTGTTCGCAGCTTTCAAGACCTTTTTAAAAAAGAACTATTCATTTAATTGTTGTTAAATAATATTCAAAAATAATTTATTGCTCATTCATATTTAAAGTCAGTTTAATTGTCATTCCAATTGCCATTTTATACGAAAAACAATTTAATTCCTATTATATAGATAAAAAAAATCATACTTTATTTGAAACAAAAAATTTAAATTAATCTCTTACTGAAAAATGATTTTAAAAATTTCTCAAAATCAAATACAAATCGATAAGATATCAAAATAGATATCGAAAACACGAGTTTTAAATTTTCTTTTCTTAGAAATAATTTTTATACGTTACCAAATCAAAAACTTTTAAGCTCATTGCTCAATAATAAAAATAATCAAAATTATCAAGTAGTCAGAAAAAAATAAATTTTTCGTATGAAATTATCTTTTAATTCTAGTTTTGTAATTTTAAATAAAGTTAAACTTAAATTTTAATTTTAAATAATTAATTAAAATAAGATAATTTTAAATGTTGATAATCCTATTGTATAAATATTTTAAAAAATATTATAGATGTAAATACTATTTGACAAAAGAGCGAAAGAAAACAAAGTAAAGACATTCCTAAAATAAACCAATAAGACTAGAGCATCTGATTACAGATAAAATACTTTTTTACTATTTATTATGAATGGCCATATTTCTTTGAGTAAAATGAGATTAATCATTTTCCAGCTAGCTTAAAAAGAACGAACTTTCTATGAAATAATATTTGCAAAAAAAATTGACTATAATGAAAGCATGCCATACTCTTTCTTTTTCTTAAGAATAACAAGGGGAGATACGAATTTTAGAAAAATCATGATAATAAAAATAATTACATTTTTCAACTTTTGAAGCCTTAAAAAAGCAAGGATTTTGAAAACAATTATTCTAGATCATTATCTACTAAACTTAGCCATTATTCATTCCGTCAATTATTTTGAACGTTTTTTTAGAATGCATGTCTATTTACTTAATAAATAGGAGTTAAATTTGGGGAATTTCGATTATATGGTACGTTATTATATTTTTAATTTAAAATATCCTTTAGTTATATTTGTAACCGAAATATTCTAGAAAAAGTACACTGATAAAAAAAAAATTCTGAAAAATGGTTAAATAACAATTTATTTAATTGTTATTTTAGCATATACGAGCAAAACAGTGAAATAATCATAAGTAAGATGATATTTAAACTGTTAACTATGAGAAAAACCATTTATCAACTGCTTTCACCTAATAGGGTTAAGCAACCAAAATTTTATCTCATAAACTACACCCATTTAATAAATCCGTTGGTTCCCATATATATTGGTTTCCCATGAATTTTACTATATTCTGGTAGTTTTTTACTCAGTCTAGATTTGGTTAAGTTTGTTAGATTCTAAAGGCCGATAAATTGCCCTGTTAGATGGTTCAACAAAATTTATTTGCTGTTCATCCTCGTTATTTTCTTAAATAAGTCCTGGATGACGGAATTCACCATAACTTACTAGCAAATCGTATCCCGACTATTATGTCATCAGTACTATAATCAGTTGAACTTACTGGATCATTAGTTGAGCAAACTAAGCTGACTACATGCTTCCGTTGCAATGCACATCTAAAACAATTCAAATACCTCATAAGTAATAATCCATGTGATATTCCTACACTGTAAAAAATTCGAGATCAAAATACGGTAAAAAGTACCAGCAGTCAGGGTACCGGTACTTTTTACCGTAAAATACATTTTTGCCGAAACAAATATGGAACAAAAAAACTAATGTGGCGTAATTTTTGCAGTAATAATTGCCGTAAAATCACTGAATCACTCTAATTAAATAAATATTGCTGTAAAATTACGGTATAATCTCTTTCGGTAAAATGGATTTTACGGTTGATGCACCAAAAGTGCCGGTACTTTGTACCATAATTTGATCCGAATTTTTTTTCAATGTAGTACAACAAAGTATTTTGGATGAAAAAATAAATAAATAGTTCCAATTTTACTCGTTCTCCAAATATATTTGCTTTAAAAAAATTTTATATTAAAAAAACCCCGTGAAAATCATTAATTAATATTGTAAACATACACTTCTACGCCATTTCCTTGATAAAATGATAGAAATAAAAATTTCCCTCTTTCAAGAAAATCTAATTTATAAACAAGTTTTAATTCTCCCTTATTATTCAATTTAAAAGGAATTAATTTGAACAACAATATGGTGCTACTGCGGTTTGTATATCGCTTATAACAAATATAAGCGACATTTTGCCAAAATTGTCAGCTATGTACTAGAACTAAGATAATTGTATTTCTTTTTTATCCATCCTCTGTCCCTTAAAAATGCAGTTCTTTGCAGCATACAGATTCAGTTAAACCTGTTTAAAAAATTTAAATAGTAACCTACACCTCAAAATCCAATTTTATTTATGTGACTGACTACAAAGTTTTATAACATCAACTTTAAAAAAACGAAAACTTTGTTTTCATTCTTTAACCTAATTTTATTTGTTTTCTCTTACGTGGGATTCCCTCATAAATTCTGAAACAAATCTAGCAATGGCCTCGTTTTGTTTGACCTTATAGAGTCTGGCTATCTATAATAAATATACGCATTCCTTTTGCTGCTGATTCAAAGGTATGAAAAAAATGACATGAAAATACATTACTACTAAGTTGTCTGGGTTTTAATTTTGGTTTGGAGTTCTTCAAACTTTCGTATATTTTTTTCTAAGAATAATAGAAAATTTTATACGTGCTTGTATTTGAAGATGAATGTTCCTAAAATAAATAGGTTGTTTTTTATGAGATTATATTTACTTTCTTCCTTTAAACGTGATCAAAAACTTTAATTTTTTTCTAGACCTTATAGTTTTTGTTGAATCAAAAGCTTTAGAAGTTCCTTACTATTTGGACAACAACACTCTTGTTGGGTCAAAAAATAAACCTTCTCAAAAAAACTCGCTTACTTAATACACTTATATCCTTATTCAAAATATCAACACATTATTAAGTTTGTTAACTTATCGTATTTAAAATAAAACGTAGTTTAAAATAATAAAAAAATGTATTGTGTAGTTTTATAAATCGATGCAAACTTTTAGCAACTAAAAAAAAGTTTTACATACTTTTTATGTATAATTTTTAAAATTACATCGTTAAACAAGATTGTATATCTCAAAATTAAATTGTAAAATTTAAAATACATTTGAAAATGTATGTTTTGTATAAATTATCTTTAAGTCAAGCATTTCATTTTTAGTTACGTGTCTTAATTGTTTCAACTTACGAAATTAGTTTTCGAGAATATAACGAAAATTACGAATAAAAAAATTTAGAAAGATGAAAACTTTCTACCTTTTTGTTGACCTATTAAATCTATAAAACTATTGAGATCACAGCTGCATCGTTGTCTGGCTTAATGCTAATAGATAATAGTTTAATCAGTAAAGACGATTAAATGAAGAATTCAAATTCTTCATAGTTTAATATTCAGTGAGCATTTAATTTCAATTCATTTCCCAATCGCTAAATGAGACAACGACATTAATTTGCCTTCAAAAGTCTTATTTCTTTTGATAATTGTTTTTTATTAAGTTTTGCAACTTAATATAAAGAGAAATGTTTGTGTTTTCGATAGTATCTGGTTAATATTTCACTACATCGCTCGCATTTAGTGAAATTATAATTTTTCGTGAAAGGCAGTTTGCGAGTTTTACCTCTTACTACGTGAAGATCCAATAAATAGATCAGAAAAATTTCTTTTTAACTTTGCCAACTGTACATCCACTGTAAAAAATAAATTTATTTAAAATAAAACTTAAGTTAACGGAGAAAAATTGTCATCTGGTGTGTACCAGTATAAGACAATTTATCTCACAAAAAAATACTGCTATTTAGAAACAGGCGCCTGTTTTAAAGAAGATAAGTACTGTTATTCTAAAAAAAAAAGTTCTATTATTTTAACAAGCAAACTCTATTATTTTAAATTAAAAATTTTATAAAGTAACTACGTCGGTATTGCGGTCGGTTCGAGCTAGTGGCAGCATTCGTACAACCATTCAACGCTACGATTTGAACCTGGTTGACCTAATAGGGAGGTGACTGCTGTGTTCTCTAAGCTGTCTCAGTATGAAGAAGTTTCTTAAATTATGTTTACCTTAAAAATATTACTTATTGAAATTAATATTTAAACGTAAAAACGGTCAACACTAAGTGGCCTACCCTTACGAAAATGTCTGGCAATTGAACTTACCAAACAATTATCTCTAATTATCTCTCAAATCCAAAAAATTATCTCTCTAAAAATTTATGTAATAATCAGGAAGAATATCAATGTGGCAGAATCGAATAGCAGTTTTCTTTATACCCCGTCCGTTCAAAACCATAAAATAATTGCTGAAAATTGCTGAAAATATAATCGTAAAACGTTCTGAAGAAAAAGGTAGAATTATCGTAAGGTAAGCAAAACAGAATGCCAAAAACCAGAACTTGAACTGATGGTTTTAATCCGTTTATGATTAGGATGAAAAACAGAGAAAAATCATTTTGTGAAAAAAAAAGGTTTTAAACCGTCAATTATACAAAGAAAGTCAGAAAAAAGAATGAGAATTTGTTACAGTGCAGCTAAGTAAAACATTTTCTGAAATTCATTCGGACAGGCATATCTCGCAATAAACTCCCATCAAATCTCTTATATTAAAAGACATGTTTTATTTTTACTTATCTTCCATCACATAAAATAAATCCCTGTCCTTTGAAAACCAAATCTTCGAGTAAAATCTTATCAATGACCAGTCTGAATCTACCGAGAGCCAATTAATAGCAAGAGTTAATGTGCCGATCCTTCTGTAGCTTGTCTTGGGTTGACACTTTGTCTTCAAAGGAATCAACTCCTACATTCGAATGTGGGCTGCAGAGGATTGGGCAAGATCGGCCTTCCACAAATGTAGAGGCGTTTTTTGTGTGGGAATCGATAATAATTGCAATTTGGTTGGTGTGAGTGGCCTTGAAGCACGTTGGCTGGGCTTCTTTTACCCAAGACGCGAAAGTCGTTGCTACAGTGCTTTTGATTTTCTTGACTCTTGTCACTTCCAAAAATGGGAGGCTAACGTCCTTGGACAGACAGCTGTTGATAAATATTCAAAGCATCACACCGTTGTCTAAAGCATCATAAAAATGTATATGTAAACTGAGAAGGTCAGGGCCTTGCTGTTATAACTTTGTTTTCGTCTCATAGATTTTTATACTTTTTTTGTTTACTCAGTGATTAGTTCGTATCCCCCGCTTTGCAAATAGGAAAAAAAGGAGTTCTTAACCAATTCTTCATAACAAAATACAAAGTGATTGCTAACACATGACCTACAAATACTTTTAACTTCATTTGTAAATTACATCTACGCTTGCAATATATTCATTCAGACATTACTAACTTACCTTGCGACAGAAGTTGCTGAATCAACTGGTGTAAACAAAAGTACCACCGTAAACAGATAATTATATGGAGGGTGGTCACGGTCTAGAAATATTGATTCGATAGGTCAAAATTACCAGTATAAGGTTACGGTCAAAATTACCAGTATAAGGTTAAAATTTACCATGTTTCTGGTTCTATGGGTGCACCAAAAAGCTAGGTAGTTTTTATCGAAAGGCTTAGCTAATGATTTTAGTAAAATTAACAATAAAATATGATTTTATATTATACGATCAAATTTGGTAAACGAGGTAAAATTTGATAATTTTATCGATACCTTAGAGCATGGCATAAAAACCATTTATTCGATTAAATTTACTTTACAATTTTCAATTTTTTACTTGATGCGTTATAATAAGGAATATACTTTTGAAAATCAGAATTTCTGGTAAACCATTATCATAGAAACGGATAAATTACTAAATGAATGGATTAAATATCGTGTATTTCGGCTTTTTTTTAAACTAGAATTATGTTGTTTTTTTTATCAGAAATGTCATAGTCTTTATCTACGGTTATTTTGCTAGAATTTTTTTCTCCATCTATCCCATAAATATCAACTATCCTTTGATATATCAACTATCCCATAAATATCGCCAACAATCAAGTACACTGAAGTTATATTAGAAATATTTCTTCTGAATTTAATTTCTTTTTTGATTTCAAAATCGATAACATATTCAAATCAAAGTAACATTACTCTCTGCAATTTTACTTACAATTTTCAAGTTCATAATTTTAATTTCGTTTTTGAAATTCAATATATTTGCAATTAATAAAGTAATCACTTAAAGGAAATGCGAACACAAAATAAAAATCAACATTAAGTTTGTTGTAAGAAATGAAACTGTTTACTCCACACAGGTGAATGTTCAAAAACTGGGAAGTTACCAAATGAAGTGTGCAATAGCTTAATTTGAGTGCGATCTTCACCGCGAAGATTGTTTACGTTACAAATAAAATCAAACTCCCTTCTCAAAAGTGTCATTAAATGCTATAAATATAGCCATTTTCTCAACTACTCCACAAATAACACTGACAATTTAGTTCAGTGAAACGACAACGCATCTTTCACTCATTAACCTTGAAGACATAAAACTGACAAACATTATTTCCGTGTTGCTTCCAGCAGGCGCCATCCATTACCTATCATGGATGAGTGGAAGATCTTCCAGGATTCTGATGGAACACAAAATATTCCATTCCCGCATCTTAAGAATGTCGAAGATGTCCCGTTGAGAGAATGTTACAACCTAACGGCTGGAGTTCCTTTAAGGACGTGATTAGGTACGGTGTATTACTTCACCTCTATAGCGTTCCAGCGAGAATTCGGTAATTTCTCTATGGGTAGCTTGAATGCATCTGTGGTAAAGGGTTGCACATCGGGGGTGCATCTCAGGTCAAAAGGTAGAGCGCATGTGGATGAGGCTTGATGTGAATTTGTTTTTTGGTGCGTAGTAACTTATAATGATATTAATGAAAAGTGGCCTTGGTCGTTTAAACCATTTTTTCCTGAAATTGATAAGATTATGCAATTGGAAATTTTTAATTTAAGGTCTTTGTTTTCATCTAAAATACTTTTTAATCATATTAGATAGTAATATAGTACATAAAATGAGTCTTACTTAGAAAAATAAAAGTTAGGTCTAACAAATTTTACTCACGAATAATTTTATTACAAGGTTTAGAAACACCTTATTCTACTGCAAAGTTTACTTATACAAAAATTATTTATCTTCCAATTTTATGAATAATTTTATTACAAGGTTAAGAAACACCTTATTCTACTGCAAAGTTTACTTATACAAAAATTATTCATTTTCCAATTTTATGAATAATTTTATTACAAATTTTACTTGAAAATTTTTTATTCCAAGTGTTACTTATATATAGCTTCATTACTAAGTTATATTTACAAATATTAGCATACCGACAATTTTACTTACGAATAATTTGTTCACAAGACAAATTTTAGACATAATATTTTAATTGCGAAGCTTGCTTAATGATTTCATTAAAAATTTCTCTTGCAAATGCTTGAAATTTTATTTAAAAAAGTAATTTGATTATGAATTTTCTAAAAATTAATTTTACTTTAAGTATTAAATACAAATAATTTGATTATAAATTCCAAATAAAAAAATTTTAATTACAGGTATAAGTAACAAGTAATTTTACTGCAAGTTTTGCATAGAAATAATTTAATTCAAAGTTTTCTCTACAATATATTTAATCTCTAGTTTCATTGGAAAATATTTTGAATGTAAAAGATACTGAAAAATATTTTGATGACAAACATTATATTTACACTAAATCGACAGCAATTTTAACTTACAAGTTATTTGATTGCAAATTTTAACGTCAAAATTCTTTTTTAAATATTATATTCTGCTACTTTTTTACTTAATTGTCTAAATAAATTATTAAAAATTAATAGAAATAAACATTTTTTAATTGTTTTCTAAGACCATATTTGAAGATAAATTTTTCTCCTCTGTCAAAAATTCAATATAAAAAAGATTACTTGGAATAATGATCACTTAATAAGTTGCTATAATAATACGTCATCAAAAAATTTTACTTTTCGAATCTCAATACAAAAGGATTAAATGAAATACTAATACCAATGATTTCATTTATATTGTTTTCGTTAATTTTATAACTCACACTTCTCAAAATTTAGAAACAATGCTGTGAACTACAACTAATTTTGATCTCTCCTATTTTATGCAATAAATGTTCACTATCTTTAGAAAATAGTTTTGTATTAAAAAAGTTATGATGACATTATTTGTTTGATGATATATATATATATATATATATATATATATATATATATATATATATATATATATATATATATATATATATATATATATATATATATATATATTTGAACACACTCTAATTAAATAAATATTACTGTAAAACTTACGGTATGATATTTTACGGTAAAAATGGACTTAACTGTATAATTGATTTTAAGGATGATGCATCCAAATTTCATACCGTAATTTGACCCGAAATCTTTTACATTGTAGGATTATTACAGGTTAAAGTATGTACACGTTAAAATGTATGAACACTAAGAGAACACATAACATGCATAAGAACTTTTTAATTCATTAATTCTTTAAATAAAGCTATCAACCTCATCTAATTTACCACAACATTAAATTTAAACATTGAGATATTGAAAGAAAACTCTACATAAAAAAGGAATTCCTATGCAATTTAATTTTTTTATATTTATTATTATTTTTTTCTTCGCTTTAATCTTAAACAATCCACAAAAAGCGTTCAAAAAATATAAAAATAATTATCTTAATACTGAAATGATAAATGGGAAAATATATATAAGTCAATATCTTGTAATATTTCTTAATTAAGTAGTATTTAATAAGAAAATGTTACTAAGAAAAAGTTAAATAATGTTGTTAAAGACTGAAGGAAATATGATTACCTATATATGGTATAATATAAAACACAATTCTTTAGAAAAAACTGAAAACTTGTTTAAGTGATAAACAGGAGCTCTACTTTAATGATACAAGAAACAAATAAATAATTTTAAGTGAAGATCGTTTCAAAACAAAAAAACCATTCATTATACACACGATGTCGCCATCTCAATAATAAAACAAAATTCACAAATATCAAACCATCTTATCCTAAAAAAGAAAATTATTATTAGAGCTTTATTTTTTATCCTAAGATAATGATAGTTGTCTTTCTGTCTTGACCACGTCGATATTTGTCATCAGATGTCAAAGCCTTTTCAAATTTTTGATTGATGGACACAATATTTACAAAAAAAAATTGCTCAAGAAGCATTTATAAATCATTTATATGGAAATCAAGAGACGGATAATATGGAAGGATGTAAAAGATAGAAGATATGGAAAGCGTATCAGACTTTATAGGTTTATAATTGTTAAAACACACGGTTATTAAAACAAGGTTTGCATGGAATGTCGTGTTTACATGAGTGTTTACGTGAAGATTATAATGTTTAAGTCGTGTGTTTACATGAAATTATAATATTCAGTTAGCACAAATTAATTATTGTCTTTTGAATACAGCAGAAACTCTATACAACCACAACTGTAGTTCAAATAAAAAAGGAAGTAATAACGTGAGGTAAATACATCACAACAACTGCAAATATTTACACATAACTAATAAATACTGAACTTATATTTAAAAATCCATTTTACTTTATTTTTGTTACTATTGAATATAATACATTAAATCCCATTTAAAAAATTTAAATTGCATCTTTTAATATTACCGAACATGTGATAATAATACAGCTTGCTTTTTTTTTTATTTTAATGTATATATTTAAGAATAAGGGAGAAAAACTTAAATGAATCAGTTCTTTATAAAACTATATTAGTTCTGTTCAACTATGTTAGTTTTTGATTTTGATATTAATCTTCTGCACACTTCACTAAGATTTTTATGATATAAGCATATAGCGTAACACTGGTTACGAACAATTAACGCCAATTTGGAGGTGAAACAGAAACTGAATAAGTTTCATCTTAAAAATAAACCGCCTATTACCACACTTTACAAAAAAGTGATTAAAAGATTCAAATAAGGAAAATGATGGATTTATTGAACCCTTTGAAGAAAAATTTCAAAGGTAATAAATGCATATAGTCGAACAGTAATCTCAGATTCAGTATAGAATATATATTTCTAGTTCTCAATTACGAAAAATAGTCTATATGTAACTATCTTTTTAACCATTGATTGACCAGAATAGGGAGTCCTGACACTCTTGCTTCATATATAGCGAATTCAAGATGTTTCATGTTAATTGAGCGTTGATATCAAAAGAAGTGATGTGTTTCAAATCCTCCATACTTAGTTAATGGAAAATGTTTTGGAACTGATTTTCTTGGAATTAAAACATCAGTAGCTATAATGGAATGAATATTTCAGCTCAGACGTTCTAAAAGGCGTTCAAAAAAATATTTTAGATGTTTTTTTTTTTTAATTTTGTTAACATACGATCTATAGCAAACGGTAGTGAATGATTAACAGTTGACTTGCAGACTTTTGAACAAGAATTGTATGTAGATTTTTTGGATTCATAAATCAAATGCTGGAAATCTTTACAATTTTACCTTATTTATTTGCTTGCAATAAGCTATAAAGTTTATGAAAGAGAAAAACTTGTTTCTCGCATGAATGCCTCGTAGAACGACTCAGGTATAAAAGTTAAGTTTTATTATTTCTGTCTTCGTGAAAATAACTTTATAGTAGAACATTTTCTATTGTAAACACCTCCAATACAATATTTCTTTAGAAATGGTTGACGTTTTTGCAAGAAAAGCTGTATAGTGTTTATCAGAAAATTTCAGCAATTTTTTTTCAAATGGCAAGAAATTTTCGCAGTTAAAAAAAGTTTCGTTCATACTAGGCAAAATAGAGAGTCTATAATGTTATTTACGCGATTTCTAATAACTAGTTTATGAGCCTTACTTGTAATGTGGTACTAAAACTCCTATTTCAAATATTACTAAAATTAAGTAAAATTATAATAAATTTCACAAGAGTCACCGAATTTTATAATCGTTCTTAAAAAAAAAAAAAACATCGTTTACGACTATGGGTAAAGACGATCACACAACTCACAAAAAATATATCCATTATTAAAAGTTTTTTTTTTCAAACTTGTTACAACTTTCATACAGTACCAAATAAAACTATGCTGTATGAAAATTTGATTACGCAATTCTACAGTTCAATTTGAATAGCAAGGTGATTCAATTTAATACCTTTTAGCAATTGCAACAAATTCCTACTCGGAGGAAAAAAATCCGATAAAATTACCGTAATGTTGTAAGGGCATTTCTGGTAAAGAAATATGATTCTAGCAATAAAACCAAAATAAACGGTATTTAAACCAATCATAAGGGTAACGGTTTACTCTGGTTAATAAAATAAGAAAAAACTATATTCAAACCATTCTTGTGGCAATTTTTCCATTCATATGTTAACGGCTCACCTGATATTCTGGTTTTCAAATTCATAGTTCTTATTACCACATAATTAGTAACATATACAAAAGTAAAAAGCAAAATTACCTCTAAGATGCATGATAAAATTACCAAATTTTACCACATTTACCAAATTTTATCACATTATTATAAAACAAAATGCTAATTTTACCAAAATCATTACCAAATTGCTTCGGTTAAAATTACCGTGCTTTTTGATGTTCCCATAGAGCTAGAAACACGGTAAATTTTACCATATTCTGGTAGTTTTGACCACTTTTTTTCTCAGTGCACGATATTATTATTCAAGGAAGTGATACTTTGGTTCAATGGTGAACAGATTTTTCTGATAGATTGAGCAGATTTCGAACAGATTCAGATAGAACAGATTTTGTACTGCAAACTTAGAAAGAGCAATTCCTCGTTTAGGGGAATGAAATTTATCAGTAGCAATACCAAATTATAAAGTTAATTTAGAATGTCCTCTTTAGCATCAATGCCAACCATAATTGTTACACCCAGTATAGAACATATCCCAAAGGTTATTCTATGACAAAATATGGTAATGCCAAAACATATTTCAGTGTAGACTCGACAACGGACATCACATACAACTATTTAGTTTCAGTTGCATTCTTTTTTTTAAAATAAAACATTTTAAACCATTGGAAAGGTTTATTAAGTTAAGCATTTTTAGTCATGAATCACACACTCTAAGCATAGTAATAACTAAATTACTATTTCTTGATTAAAATTTTCATTCACTTCAAAATTATACTATTTGAAAATAACAGTCGACATGCTTCCAGCTCTCAAAAAAAGTCGCCTATTTCAAAGACTAACCAGACGTGCATGAGAAGAAACATAAATGGTTTGAAATCTTAAACGTAAAGTTGTTAACCACAAATGAAAAATAAAGGTGAGAACCAAACTAGAAAAACCTCAGTAGCCGAGAGAGAATAAAAGTAAAGATAAAAAACCAGAACAAAAAAAACTACTGTGGCTGAGAGGAAACTGCAATTCCACTAGCTATGGAGAAGTTGTGAAGAGCTAATTCCGTTAATAAAGAAATCAGTATTCATATGAATATTCATTTCCTTACTGTATATTTTTGAAACGAATGAGTTTTTTCAATTACAAAATAACTTACCGCTACAGTTTCTTCGAATTATTTATTTAATAACTAGTTTTTTAGAAAATTAGAAGTTGATGTAGAAGGTAGTACCAAAATATTATAAATATGTAAGAACTAATTCTCATAATAATAGACAATGGTTATTCATAGAAAATTAGTCTTTTAATAAAAAAGAATATATAAAGTATAATAAAGTATTCTTTCGCATTTGACTAAAAATAATATACTTTAATGATGAACTTAAAACCTCACCAAAAGAAACTTTTTCTAACATCGTCCATGCTCCACATCACAGCTAACAGAAGGCTTTTGTTTTCTTAATGTTGCCTTTACATGTCTTTGATTGTTAGGCTTCAAAGATAATATTTGTTGAGACCACCACCACCACTTTCGTTTTCAATAGTAGTCTTGCATATTAATCCTCTTTTTTCTATTGGTGAAATATTTTAAAGGTTTTGCTAACATTTTTAGAAAAAGTAAAAAAACTTCATTAACGCTCATGTTTGTGAAAATTGCAAGACCATAAAGGAATTATGCAAATATAACGAAATTTACATGAAATGTAATACGAGGTAAAATTTTCAAATGTTTAGAAATAATTAAAAGCTGGGAAAGACAACCAACTCATTATTAGCACAACAGGTTTCGCTTTCTCCATGGCCTGCTTATTCTCCGGATATGTCACCACTGAACATATCTGGGATGGATTTCATCGATTGGTGCCTTGCTCAAACCGCTGGTGAGACACTAAACATTGGTGTCAAGTTTCAAGTCGTAAACCATGTGGAATGCTATTCACCAGAATTACATTCATAACCCGTATGATCCAATGTCAGCTTTTTTGTCTTTTAAATTTGATTATTATTAAATTTGATTATTATTTTGCTATATAAAACAATTATATCTGTCTTAACTTATGGATCTGAAACACGCTCCTTAAATAAATCACTAACTAAATAGCTGTTTTTGAGAGAAAAGCCTTGGGAAAAATTTTCGATGCTATAAATGTGGATGCTTAGGGAGACAACAACATAATTTTGAACTATATAGACTATTCATGGAAGCTGATATCAACAAATACATAAAAAATATGTTGCTTAAGCTTGTCACATCTGTCAAATGGACCCTTCTTCCTTGGAATTTGAAATCTTCAATTACAAACCAATGGGAACTGGAGTTAGAATTCGCCCAAGACCAGATGGCTTAACTGTGGGGAAGAGGATTTCAAAACCTTAAAAATTACTAACTCGAGGACAATCGCAAAGAAAAGATCAGAATGGAAGAAGGTTTTAGGGAAAGCTCTGGACCACAAAGGGCTGTCATGCCAATAAAAGAAGAAATTTTATTAGTTATCTTGCCACTAACAATAAAGTCATAAATAAATTTCATTAACTTTGTATAATTCAGTCATGCTGTTGCGATTTTTATAGGCACTCGTGTAATATAGACTTTTGGTAAAAACTGTGGAGCTTATAAGGGAGTTTTAAAATGAAGTTTAGGTCCTAAACCAAAGTACATCATTGTCGGGCCCGGAAAAAAAAAAAAGAAAATTAATTACCAGTGTAACGCACTCGCAGAAAGGGTTGGGTAAATAATAAGTCCAGTTTTGTTTTCTTGATCCCATCTTCACTTCTTTTTACTTTCTTTTGCCGCCCTCTCTGACGTAACATCAGAAACCAGATGTATCCCTTCATTTCGACTTCATTTTCGAATCTTTTAGTATGGAATGAACAACCACGGGAATCGGTCTTGAAATTCAGAAAACCGGTCGCAGCGGCAAGAATTGAGAGATTTGCGGTGCATCTGTCAGTGAAAGGGGTGTTACGTTTACGTTTTTTCATTACATTTGGATTTAATAAAAAAAGAAAAATAATTAATTGAAGTGAAGGAATTTTTTTGAAACACCGTAAAAGATGCGTTGAATTAAAAGAGTACGTGGATTATTTTTTGTTGCACAGGTAAAATCTTATTTTAATTTATTTTCCAATTTAATAATAACAAATTAATCTACAAATTTCATTTAAGAATGAATTGCTTTTTTATTATTAGTTTAACTTAAAACATTCATTGAAATATTTTACTAGTGGAATAAAAAATAGGTAATTAAAATTTATTTTTGATTAAATGAATGAAAAAGATCATTAAAATTAAACCACAAAACTGCTTTTATCACCAAAAAGGATATATTTACCTCTTTTTTTTCATTGTGTAGATGATTTATATTTCTTGAAAAATAAAACATGTAGTATTTCTGCATATTTATTTTCCATAAGCTTATATTAATTTAATACTTAATTTTTAGATTATCCCTAAATATGCTTTGAACATATAAAATTGTCTTAGTCTAAATTGTTCACACTTCTGTATTAATGCTTTATAATTATTTTCACATTTTTTATGCAGTGCAATTTCCTTATGGGAGTGCAGGAAAATATTTTCTAAACATCATCCTTTTTTTATTATTTTTTCTATTTAAAATGGTTGAAGTAGTACTTCTAATTTTAACTATAAAAAGTTAATACTACATTAAAATCGTGTCACAAAAGATATAATGAAAACAATTACGATTATTATCTATTACGAACAGTCTTCTTGTTTGTAAAATTATCTAAACAATTTAGGTCCAAAACAATTTAGGTCGCAATTTTTCGATAACATATTTTCTGAAATACTTTAGAATAGTGTGCACCTCGTTGCTACAGATGATGCTTTAGAAGGAGTTGTAATTACAGTAAAATAGTGAGAGAAAATTTTATTGATTATCTGTCTGTCTCTCTCTCTCTCTCTCTCTCTCTCTCTCTCTCTATATATATATATATATATATATATATATATATATATATATATATATATATATTTTATATATATATATTTTTATTAATATTTATTTATATATATATATATATATATATATATATATATATATTTCTTTCAATTTTATCCAAAAAATATAAACAAATTTTTTTCAAATTGTAACTTTTTTGCCTAGTAAATAAATTTTTAAGCTTGGGAGACGAAAATTAATTCAGGCTCAACTTCAAAAAGCGAGCTTTTCAAATTTAATAAAATGTCAACATTTTCCCATTTATTAAAATTTGTACCATTTGTAGATAAAAAAAAACAAAAAAAAATTTTATTTTATCTATTGTTTTCTGAAGAGAATTACGTCAAAATATAGCCATTCTAACACTGCTTATGATAAAACATATGACTTTCTATATTCATGGAAATTTTTTATTGCTTAAACTATTTTTTTTTTCAAAAAAATAAAGTTTCCTAATGTTTCAAGGTGAAATTCATGTAATCCGTTTTTCAAGTTTCTGTAAAAATTCCAATTTCTAGTATAAATTTTGATGTATATAAAAAAATTCAGAGGTAAAAAAAAACTATTTTATTTATTACCGATATTTTTATTAATATTTATAAATATAATAAATAAAATAAATAATAATAAATAAAATAAATAATAGTAAATAAAATAAAAAATAATAAAACTTAAAATATTCATTTATAAATATTTTATTTATAGATATTTATTTATTATTATATATAATTTAATATTTATTTATTATTATTTATTTAAAGAGTATTTTATTTATTAAACTCATAAGATTCTAATATAATGAACATTTTAAGATATGTACAAGAAGCTTAAAACCTCTGTTTAAAAAATATGCATAAAATAACATTCGTAAAATATTATGTATAATAACAGTAAACATTCATAAGATTTTATGTACAATGCAATTATTTCAAAATCACAATCAATCACAAGAATAACAAATTCAATATTTTTTTCTACCTCTATAAATTATGAAAGTTTAAAAGTGATTTTAAACAATACTCTTGAAATCTTTAATTACTCAACAAGCTTGAAGTATTAATTTTACATAACTGATTTGGACTAAGATTTTCAGACTTATTCGAACTATTTTTATTTAAATTAGTGAAAACACTTGATTTTACAATAGATTTTAGCTTGTTTAAAAAAAATTATCTTCGCAAATTTAAATGCGAAAACAAAAGAATGCTTTATCAACAAAAAAATAATAATAGTTTTTTTAATCCTTTTTGAAAATAAGAAATTACCATCGAATATAATGCACTAACAATATTAAAATATAAAAAATAAATGGAAACTAGTGTTGCTCTTCATGTAATCCTTCATCATCATCAATAAATACGATTATTCAGCTAGAATCCATTTTGTTATTGTTTTATTTTATTTGAGTTTAAATCATAGTTTGTTTATTTTTTATTTTTTTTGGTGCGGAACTATCCAAAGTCTAAAAACGTGATGTGATTCAAAACCAATTATTCGTTATAAAAAAAATAATTTATGAACAAATGAAACGATAACTATAATTATTAAATGAAATGATTAGCTTTCGAAATTTTCTGATATCTGTTATCTTCAATTATCAAGTATAATCAATTATTTATGTCTATTTAAAAAGATAAAAATATTTTAAAGATAACAGGACACTAAATCAAAGATAATTAAACAACAAAATTCACGTTGTAAAACATAACAAAATTCAAGTGAACCGAATCTTACTGTGTTTGACTAAAAAAAATTATTTTTGTTAATTAAAAGTACCTGGCTTAGGTAAGCTAAAGCAATAGGAAGCTCAATAATAATTTTTTATCTTAACTTTTTGTTTGTTGGAATGCTTTTATTGAAAAATGGACGAAGCTATTAACCAATATTAATTCCGGATTTTTTTTATCAAGGGTAATGAAATTTATACATCTATTTCGAACCACCAATTTTACAGAAAAGAAAATAGTTTTCAAAAAAAATGATGAACATGTTATTGATTTAACTGATTAAAACAATTGTAACTTGAACTTTATTTCCTTTACATACGAGTTAACACAATTAAAAATGCATTTTCATGCATAATTTTTTTACATTAAGGCCTAAGTTGATAAAGTATATTTTTAATATATTTTCAATTTTTCATTTTAATAAATAAAACAATGAAAACACACTAAATAAATATTTGCTAACATTATATCATTTCAAAATAAGTATTAGTTTTTAAGTTGAAAATATTCATTCCCTTCTTAACTTTATCTGTAAAATCAAACCTGAAACATGTGTACTTTAAGATCAAATTAAAATTTTGAACTCATTTAGGAAATTAGGAAAACACATAATAATTAAATTGCTTAGATTGAAATTATAAAAATTATTCTTAAATCATATTTATTTCTTCAACGAAAAAAAAAATCACTAAATATTTTCTTATTTCTTACTATATATAAAAATCTAATGATGGTGTCGCAATTTCGTGAGTTTTTATTGGCCGCGAAATCACGTGATAGGATCCAGTTTTTCCTCATTCACTTAAATATTGTTTTGGTTGTCATCAGCATAAAATTAATAATAGTCGTAAAGGTATTGTTTTTCTTTAAATATTTTTGTATCCCTAATTTAAACTTATTTTCCAGTACTGCTATTATTAGCGAGAGTATTAAATTATGGTTGTGAACTCATCAAATTTGTTTGAACAATATAATGTTATAAGAATATAAATGTTATTTTAAAAAATGATTACTTCGAAAAATCACTTCCGTTCATCAAGAGATCCAAATGTTTATAATACCAATAAATAGTAATATTTGGACTTGGGAAGTAGAGGCACAAGAGTAAGCAAACAGAATTCCTTTTAGTACATATATGTTAAGTGAATAATTTTAACTTATGTAGAAAAACTGTTTTCTGCCAAGAAAAGACAATTATTGCGAAGCAATCATCGGGGTTGGTGAGCGGCAACGAACAGGGGGTTTAGCCCCCTAGTATTATATAAAATTTTAATCAAGCTAAATATCTTTAAAGTTCAATTAGAAAATTTTATTAATTTTGCATAATAAAAAATTTATTGACATTAATTAAATATTATTATTTTTAATTACATATTATTATTTTTTCTTACATTTAATAAATTAAAATATAAAATTTATAATGTACGAACTTTTAAAGCTTGAGTAAAAAAACTTTAATAATATTAGCTGCTAATAAATATTATTATTAGTTTTAATTACATATTAGTACTTTTACTTGCATTTAATGTATTAAAATGTATACTTTAAAACATATTAATTTTTAAAGCTAGCCTAAAATAAACAGTGCTCAACTTATTACACAAAAAATATTTTTTTTTTTTTTTTTTTTTAAATATCGAACTGAAAAAAGAATTGAGCTTGAACATGATAATGATTATATAACTTTTCTATTTACAACTTTCGCTTTCTGGATATTCTCTTTTAGCTTATTTTCAGCTGTCACTTCAAAGTATTCCATAAAAGGAAACATGAAATAAAATACCACATCCTGACCTACTTCTCTTAATAGTTGAGTAGAGAAAGTTTTTTCATTGTGACACACTAACGAAACCTTTCGATCTCTGTAACAGGTAGCCCATTTTGTCCTTGAGAATCATATTCTTAGACCTAATTGCATTTATGATAAAAACAGGTCTTACACCTTTTTTTTTCAAAACGAACCAAGAAAAATTGACTCTCTATGAATGTTTTTTTTTTTTTTTTTTTAATATTTTTCGAGCACAGATATTTCATACCTTGTAATTACTATGTAATTTATCGGTTTATAAAAAATGTCTGAGTAGCTACAGAAGTAAAGTAACTATGAAGGAAAAAGCAACTATGTTAGGGCAAGGTATTTTTGTTTATAATCCGAAAATATAGATGTCTTGCTGCCTTGCGGAATTTTGTTTTTAATGTAAATTTGTAAATTTTCTTTGTTTTTGTTTTCTACTTACTTCTGTCAGCCTCATGCTATACTTTGTGGTGCATGAGGAGTTTTCAGTCGTTTAAAAAAAATATCCGAAAATATTAAAATATTGTCGCAGTTTTTAAAATTTGTCAATTTTTGTAATTTAAACAAGGCACAATCTCGATATATTTTAATAGAAAAACATTCTTCTAAATATTTTATGACAGTGCCTTTCATACATTGGAAAAAAAACTGAATTAAATTTTATTTACGGCTTATCAAAGGCAGCGTGAAATTTAAAAATCGAGAAGAAAAAAGACACGGAAATTGGAAACGCTTCAAATCTGAAATTATTCGAATGAAGGGTTTCATTAATTGAAAACATTCATTCAAAAAATTAAAATTTTAATAATTTTAATTTTTTTTTCTTAGGTTAAAAGCTGCGTTTTTTATTATAATGGCTACAGGTTAGTGGTAAAAAAAAAAAAAAATGGTTTCAAGCTAAAAAGTAATAAAATTATTAACTCTGATATATAATTATCTCGACTAATATCGATGCAGCAGTTGCATTATTCATTACCTTGTTAAAAACTTCAAAAAAAATAAAAACTTGTGAAAATGGTAACGAAAGTTGAAACTTATGCTCACATAAATTTTTTCTATAAGAATGAAAACCTACTCATCTAATTTATCTATTATCTAATTTATCATTAATGAAAATTAACTCATCTAATTTATCTATTATTTATTTTATCTATTATCTAATTTGTCATTAACGAAAAACTTTTAAATTTATTTTATTACTCATCTATATTATGTTATTAAAGTTTAAATAAAGCATAAGCTAAAGAAAAAATTCTCTAATAGCTAAAAACCTCAATCTTAAGTATAAGGTTTGAATTTTTAGAAGTAAATTAATGTTGTTCAGTGATGGAAAACCTTAAAAAATTTTAATAAAATGCTCCATATTTATAAAAACAAAACTTTTCATTATTCATCTTTTTAGCTTATATATCAATTAGTACAGCAACGCACAATATAGCTTAAAATTTTGATAACAAAATAATTGAACTATTGTTGTTAAATTTAAAATTTTGATTTATTTTAAATTACCGAGATTTTAACTAGAAGAGATAAATACTAACGAGAAAGAAATCAGAAAGATTAGAATTTGAAGAAAAATAAATTAAGATAAAATTTAGCTGTTAGAAATTTTGGCGTTTGTTGGCCTAATATCGTTTAAAGTTGTTGAAACCTTAATATCCCTCCTAAGTACTTTTCAAACTTGATTTCCTGATAATATGGTTGAACTTGGGTGAAACATTTATTCATTTAAACACAGTATGAGCTTGTAACAAAATGAATCCGTAATATAGTTCAAAATTTCAATATTATGATTCAAAGTTTAAAAGAATTTTCCTAATTTTTGGTATATATTCCTAAGTGGAGATTACACTTAGGAATATATACCAACTTCATTTACATTTATAAATGACTTAATTTGTGTTGAAAAATTGCGAGTAATTATCAGTTCTTCCTATCCTTTTATGTTGAATTTAAATACAATAATTTGTAAGCATTACATAAAACTTGGATATATTTAAATTAAAATAAAATATATAATAATATAAATATTTTTAATCACACTTTAAAAATCAGTTCATGAGCCAATTTACTTGTCTATTCCAATATTTCGAGATTTGACTTTGTGATTTTAAATTTTTGATATGACTTCAAATTAAAAATTTCTCTAATTAAAGAGAATTTTGCAAAAAAATTAACAAAGTTTATATTCATTTTGTTAAATTTTCGTGAGAACTGTTTTATCTGATTAATTTTTAAATGAGAAAAAAACGAACCCTTACGCGAAGCTATGAAGTTGCATTCCAAACTTCATAGCCTAAAAACAATTTTCAAATAATTAATGTAGCTATTATTAATTGTTTTGTAGTTTCATTTATTAAAAAATTCCAAAGCCCTAAAAGTAAAAAAAATGGGAAGTTCATAAAAAATGAAGTCTTTTCCAAATAGTATCATGAACTCGTGCAATTCCCAACCCATCTAAATCTAGAAACATAAATTCTAAAACCATTTTTTATATACCTTGTCTTGTATAGTCCACTCACTATCGTTACTACAAAAACTTAATAAAGTAAATCATGGAACACAACACACGAACCCAAAAACCTCAAAACTTTCTTTTTTCTTTTTATGCGCTTTCATTTGCTAAAAAATGTAAGCTATTGTAACAGGGCATTGTCATTAAAGCGGCATTTTTTTGTACATTTTTAAGCATCATTAATAACGGGCATTCATTCCTACAAGGTACTACTTGTTAAGCTTTTTTTAGCTAGTTTTTGGCATTTATCCTCTTTTAATCCCTAATTCCTGTTATTTGCGATTCGATTTTTCATCACTTTTCTCGAGGGGGGGGGGGGTGTGAACTAACTCATCTAAACTCATGTTTTTCTTTCTGAGTACTTATTAGGAATTTTTATTTTTGTTTTTGATAAGACAAAAAATTATTGTTCCATTTTCTTTTTTAAAAAAAACCTGTTTTATAGCTTTTACTGTTTGTTTGTTTTTTTTATAACTTTTTTAAATCATATGGACATGTGATACGACACATTCTACACTATTAAAAATTTTAAAAGTCCTATACAAATACAAAAATTGTTTAATATTAAATATAATATAAGATAACAAAGAATATGCGACACGACACATCCTACACTATTAGAAATTTTAACAAGCGTATACAAATACAAAATCTTTCATATAAAGGGTAATATAAGATATTAAAGGATATGCAACACCACACATCCTACACTATTAGAAATTTTAACAAGCGTATACAAATACAAAATCTTTCATATAAAGGGTAATATAAGATATTAAAGGATATGCAACACCACATATCCTACACTATTAGAAATTTTAACAAGCGTATACAAATACAAAATCTTTCATATAAAGGGTAATATAAGATATTAAAGGATATGCAACACCACACATCCTACACTATTAGAAATTTTAACAAGCGTATACAAATACAAAATCTTTCATATAAAGGGTAATATAAGATATTAAAGGATATGCAACACCACACATCCTACACTATTAGAAATTTTAACAAGCGTATACAAATACAAAATCTTTCATATAAAGGGTAATATAAGATATTAAAGGATATGCAACACCACACATCCTACACTATTAGAAATTTTAACAAGCGTATACAAATACAAAATCTTTCATATAAAGGGTAATATAAGATATTAAAGGATATGCAACACCACACATCCTACACTATTAGAAATTTTAACAAGCGTATACAAATACAAAATCTTTCATATAAAGGGTAATATAAGATATTAAAGGATATGCAACACCACACATCCTACACTATTAGAAATTTTAACAAGCGTATACAAATACAAAATCTTTCATATAAAGGGTAATATAAGATATTAAAGGATATGCAACACCACACATCCTACACTATTAGAAATTTTAACAAGCGTATACAAATACAAAATCTTTCATATAAAGGGTAATATAAGATATTAAAGGATATGCAACACCACACATCCTACACTATTAGAAATTTTAACAAGCGTATACAAATACAAAATCTTTCATATAAAGGGTAATATAAGATATTAAAGGATATGCAACACCACACATCCTACACTATTAGATATTTTAACAAGCGTATACAAATACAAAATCTTTCATATAAAGGGTAATATAAGATATTAAAGGATATGCAACACCACACATCCTACACTATTAGAAATTTTAACAAGCGTATACAAATACAAAATCTTTCATATAAAGGGTAATATAAGATATTAAAGGATATGCAACACCACACATCCTACACTATTAGAAATTTTAGCAAGCGTATACAAATACAAAATCTTTTATTTTTACTTCATCCTCAAGTAACAACGTCTCATTAAATTTTTGTAACGATTCTTTTTACGTCTCTAGTATTGTTTTAAAAAAATAAGTCCCATTCCTTTATAAACAATCATTCAGTTCCTTATTTTTAAATCCATACAATTCAATATTTAAATAGCCACTGAATTCAGTATCAAAATATTTGTTCAATACCTTATTTAAATAATTAATCAATTTTCTTATTTTAAAAATCGATTATATTTTTGAAGAAAAAAAAAACATTTAACTTTTAAAAGAGAAGTTTTATTTTTATTATTGCACCGTCTAGTCAAGAGTTTTTTCACATAGAAAAGTCGAGAAGAAAAATATTATTTTTGTCTACTCCCGTAAAAAAGTTCACTTTTCTTTTAAGTTATTTTTAAATTTCTTATTATTTTACTTTAATCACTTACTCAAAGAACGCATTTAACAATTTCACTAAGCAGCAGGTTTAAAAGACAACATATGTAAAATAAGACAACAAATGAAAGACAATGCATGAAAAATAAAATAATGTATAAACAAAAACAATTAAATATATAAAATCGAAAAATATATAACCGATATAGAAATACAACAATGTATAGAAACAACTTACCTACAAAAAACAAAGCCAAGAAGCGTTTACTAAATCTAAATCGTTTGCCTCATGTCAAATTATAAATTATATTATATTATATATATATATATATATATATATATATATATATATATATATATATATATATATATATATATATATATATATATATATATATATATATTGTAAAAATTATCACATTTTACCTCATTTACTACAAGAAAACACGGAAATAAAACCATATGTTATTGCTAATTTTACCGAAGCGCTTCGGTATAAATTACCGTGCTTTTTAGTATTCCTATGGAGCCAAAAACACGATAAATTTTACCATATTCTGGTAGTTTTGACAGCATTTTTTCGTAGTGCAGCTATAAACTTTTCCAAAAACAATTTTAAATTGTAATTTCGCCGAAAAATATTACTGAATCTTGTTTTGAAAATATAAAAATACGTCAGAGTTAATTACATGCATTCATCTCAGTTTTATTATCAATTTGGAAAGATTAATAAATTAAAAGCTTAATATTTTATAATTAAACATTTTGTTCATTAATTTATGAAATAGTAGAAATCAAAAACTATTATGAATTGAAGGATAAATTATGAAATTAACTGTTTAAAATTGTGTTGTAACTGATTTAAATGAAAGAAATCTCAGAATGTAAAAATTAGTAAATTCTAAAAATACGAAGTAATACGAAAAAATTTCATGCTTGAAAAAAATGTAACTTTATTTTACGCTTGTTTAATTATTTAAATAGAAATATTTAGTTAGTAATAACTTTATAGATAAACACATTGGTTAGCATTTAAAATTAATGAAATGTGATTAGAAAAAAAAATCTGATAATTAAATACATTGAAAACCTTTAACTTTTTTTCACATTTTACAAATCATTGAACCAAATGGGTGATTTTTGTTCACATTTTACAAATCATTAAACCAAATGGGTGATTTTTGTTCACATTTTACAAATCATTGAACCAAATGGGTGATTTTTAAAAGTAATTTTCAAAATTTTTAAGTTATATAAGCATATTCTATAATTATCAATATTTAAATATATTTATATAGCTTCTATTTTAAAAATAACTTTTGTTTATTTTTAAAAATATTTGTTTTTAATAAAATTAAATTAAATATGAGTTTATTTATACAAAAAATAAAAACTTTAAACTTTTTGTTTTATTTAAATGTTTTGTTTTATTTTACGCTTTTTATTTTAAAAAAAAGAATATAACGTAAATAAACCTAATAAAAATTCAATGAAATATTTTTATATTTATCTAATTTCAAATCATTTAAATATTTATATCCTTTTTTATGTATTTTTTAAATCCTGTGTGTAATTTTTCTTAATATTAACGGAAAATTTAATTTATAAGCTTAAAATTTCAGACACATAAAATCTAACTTGTTTAAAAATCTGTAAATTGTTGGTAGTCATCTAAACTTGTCTTAGAATATTTCAAGAAGGTTGATTTTTTAAACTTTTCTATTCTCAAATAAAAATACTCAACCAATTAAGAATTCTTTAAGCAATTAACATTTACAAAAAAAAAAAAACATGTATTTATCACTTTTATGATTCTGAACTGTTTTATTCCACCTGCAGTGTTTAAGCAACACTTACTTTATTTTATTAATGCCTGACCTCTTTAATGCCTAATCTTTTCTTCTTTTTAAACTGAACAGTTTTCTCTCTTTGGTCAGTGAAAAAGAAAACAACTTCAGATAATCAACTTTCCTTTCTTAATTCTTTTAAATCTGATGAAGGAAGATCAGATAAAAAAAAAGCTTGACCGAATGAAAGTACGAAACTTTTGTACTGATTCGATAAAGAAAATCAGCAAAGGTGACGCTACCAATAAAATGACCTCTGAATGGATTTCCAAACGAATTCCCGTCTATGAATTCGAACTTAGTAGATTATCTGATAAAAATTTACACATAGAATCTATATAAGAAATTGAAGTATAAATATATATATCTGATCCGTTAAAAACTAAATCTAAGTAAACAGCTCAATTTACTTCCTTCGCTTGAATAAGTTTTTTCAAAGCCTTATTAATAAGGTTTGTTTTTCGCGAACTTCTTTTTACTACTTGCCTTTTTTTTTAAAAGTTCATTGTTGTTTTTACAATTTCTCTTCATAGAACTTTCTAACTCTGTTAATAAATTATTATTTTTTTCTTATCATTTTTTTTTCCTTGATGAAACTTTTTAAATAGATTTTTTTTCCGCTGTAAATAAAGCATACTTGAACTTAGAATTTGCACAATATGTACATTGTTTAAATTTGGCATTGTTTGTAAAATGATTTGAAAAAAGCAATATATTTAAAATAGGGTTCTTCCAAGAGAAAAATTAAGAACGTCCTTTTAATACAAAAATAATTCTAAGTTTACGTTTTCGCATTTATATGCAATATGGCTAAATATCGGCTGTAATTTGATATTTTCTAGATTTTTTTTTCAAATATTAAGAGATGATACACTTGATTTAAAATGCTTTGGTAAATACGCAATAGTAAATACACAAATCAAAGAGATTTGATCAATCAAAATTTAATTTTGATCAAATCAAAAAAGTTAAAATAATAAATTAAATAGAAATTCTGAATTCTTTTAATTTAAACTAGTTATGCACTTGTTATTGTATTTTAATATTATATAAATAATTACAATTTAAAAACTCTGTTAGTATTAATATTTACTGTATTTAATAAACGTGATTCCGAATGATATATCTTATATACTTATGCGTAAAGTTTTCTATTTTTTAAGTGTTTAAAGCAATTTAGTTTCATCTGCAATAATGAAAAATATTCGAAAAATAATAATATAAGAGACTTATAAATTTAATTTAAATAAAGTTAGCTTAATTCTTTCCATTTTCTAATAATTAATCAAGTGTTTTTGCTTTTCATTTAAGAATAATTGGAAAAATATCGAAGTTATTAAGAAAGTGTATTGCAAGCGCAAAATTAAAAAGTAAATTTTACTGAATAAATGGATTTTATGCTATGCTCTAAAGTATCATTATACAATTACCAAACTTTACCACATATACTACTACCAAACAATGTGATAATGAAACCATATTATATTGTTAATGTAATAATAAGAGTTTGGGTAAAAATTACCGTGCTTTGAGTTTCGTATTTTTCCTCATTGAGCTAAAAACGCGGTAAGTTTAACCATATTCTGGTAATTTTGACCACACTTTTTTTCTCGATATAGGAATAAAAGAAAAACTAATTCTTTTACCGTTAAATTATTTTTTCAGGCTACATAACTTTTGATTTCTTAATTAATTCCTATTTTCATTGGGTATATGCAGCTCAATATTATTTGAAACGAGGCTTAGAAATAAACACTTCATTGACTTCATTGCTTTCATTGCTTTACTTTATTAAATTCTAGTTTTAGCAAACTACATGAGTCAAACAAATAAAGAACAAGTCAAATTAATTTTATTGTCTAAACACAAACTCAATTGGAGAAATAATTCTCATACTTTAAAGAATTTTTTTCGTGATTCTCACGAAATTGCGAATAAAAATAGACAGAAATAGGAAGCTAATTTCTTCAGATACGAAAACTAAAAGAAAAAACCATAACCGGCTCATTAGCGACAAGTAACCGTTACCTCGAAGACAAAGATATCTCAAAAAACCATATGATAAGTAACTACTTAGTTCTCTGAACCATGACTTTTGGTAACAGATATTCTTGTCCATCAGGGATGGGCTAGAAGTTCACACCATTCTTTATCAGATGGTGAAAAAAACATAGATCATTCTCAAGTAGCAATTCTATCTTTTTAAGCAGAGATGATCTTAAACGGATACGTGCGTTTTATACCTGTTAGTGAATATTACTGATGTAAACGACGATAACGGATAAGAATCGTTTTTCTTTTTTGTTAAGTGATTAAAAGAAGGACTTTAATCTGTTTACTTTTTAGATCAGCTTTTGCGGGTCATCTTGTTTATTTAACTACTAACAAGCAAAGTTGTGTAAAGTATGTGTTTATTATTTTATGTCAATTTCATTTCTTTTAAAAGCATAGCTAGCTAATGATGTTATCATTGATTAAAATTTATGAAATAACCAAAGCATTTTTTGAAAATTTACTTTGTTTAGTTTTCTAAATTCATTTTAATAGTTATCAATTAATATTTATTTCGATAAAAAAAAATTATACTTTCGTTATTTATTATAAATTTTACATTGAAACGAAATATTTTTTAGAAGGTAGTCTGTAATATAAATATCATAAAAATGTTTTCTTAGCTTATTAAAATAATAAAAAAAAAAATTTCTTGTACTGAATGCAATGAATTACTTTGTAAAAACAACCTACTTTCTGAAATATTTATTCCTCGCACATGAGAATATTCTGTTATTACTCTTTTTTCTTAAAAAAAACTCCTTATCCAAATAATTTAACTTGAAACTAATCTAACATAAAAAATATTCAAATTGTTATAAATATACTCTGAAATCATCAATAATTAATAAAAAATGTGCAATATTGTTTGATTTCAGCATATAATAATCAAGTTAAATGAACAACGATAAGATATTTATTTGTCTTTTTCGGACGACTGTATTCTTGTTTAATGTATACTTTCACTATGTAGTATTTCTCTTTAATAAGTTTTACTAGTAACATCATCACTGGATTTTTGCTAGTAACGTAATCACTTTTTGAACCGTCTAATTTTTAAAACATATGCTAACCGTCTAATTTTTGTTTTGTATCTAATTCTAATTTTTGAAACATATGCCTATTATAAAAAAGAATTCAATTAATTTTAAATATTCAGAAAAATTGTAAAAAATCAGGGGGGGGGTTCGTTTTTTTATCTGCATTTTTAAAAAAATTAAATGGTTTAAATTATTAAATTCATAGCTTATTATTTGTATTATGTCTCACGTCCTTAGGGATTATTAAATTCCATTTGATAACAGATTTTTAAGGATTCTTAACCATAATTTTTATTTATTTATTACTTAATCTTTGTTCTTTCACTTTTGTATTATTAAAATTTGCTTTTCCAAAATATTATGATCACATAATTGCAAGTTCTCTCTATAGATGAAATTCTAGAAAATAAAATAACATACATAAGTATTTAGAACAAATTATTATCAGAGAACTTTTCTTACACTTTTTCATCCTTACAAAATAAGAAATTATAACTATTCGTATAATTTAATTTTATTTGGTATTACTCAATCTATTATTTCCCAAAATTTTTTGTTTTTAACATCAGTACATTTTTTAATTTGAACTGTAGCTTTTTGTACATTAAAAACATATTTAACCAAACATGGCATGATTTAGAGCAAATTAGTTAAACATTTTCCATCACATATGCCATTCTCTTGAATATAAAATTTTATAATTTCATTTTTTTTCACATTACATAATTATGCATCTTAAATTTCATTTTCTTTTCACTTACTTCTTACACTTCATTTAGTTTTTTATCGATTTTAAATTTCTATATAAATGAAATAAAAAACAACATATTATACTCGAACATTTACATTCCTAAATATTTTATCAATTTCGTAAAAAGGATAAATTAAGTTTTCTTACTTTTTAACATCTTTCAAGATATATAACAATTGCATTTACTTTCATTCGTAATCATATAGTGTCACTAAGTTTACTTATAAAATTTTCAATTCCTTATAAAAACTTCAATTTACTTATAAAATTCTATTCAATTTGTTTCAAATTCTTTATTTTTCATTCCATTTATTGTTCCAAATTTGTATATTTCAAATTCCTTTGTCACACTAATAAAAAGTATCTTACAAAGCACTAAGCACTAATGAATTAACCCGCGTAACAATTTCATCAATCTAGAACTAGGAACAAATTTAAAATTTCCTTAATCCCCTCTTCCGAATATGCAATGGTCGTCAATTTTCAAATAACTTTTAATTCATCAAGCATAAAATCATAAAATGAATTCACTTTTAAGAAGAGGAAATTTAATCTAACGAAAGAAATATTTCATTAAATCCTTTAAGGAAAACCTGATTAATCAGTAAACATAATACTTAAACAAATTAAAGTGAATAAAAGTCGCATTTATTATTTATGACCAACACAGTGTCACGCAATTTTACTCAATTTTTCAAATTTGAATAGTATATTTATTGCTAGATGCAGTGCACAAAGCTCATTAAAATCTCGTTTGTTCTGAAAAGATTTGATTTTATAAAGCATCAATACCATTATGATTCTGCTCTTGCAAATTTGATTTTAAAAAGTGTTTGATTTTTATAATACTATGATTTTATTGGTGACCGCCACTAGATAAGAAAAACTTACTGTTTTAATTCATTTTAATTAACATATCTCCCATAACCTTCATAATTAGCTGTTATATAGTTAGTTGTTTCATAATTTAATGTTCATTTTAAAACCATATTTTTTTTCAAAACGGTGATAATGATTTTATTAAAGAACGGCATTATTATGTTTTGTTACCATTATGATTCTGCTCTTGCAGATTTAATTTTAAAAAGTGTCTAATTTTTATAATACTTTGATTTTTCGGTGAACGCCACTGGATAAGAAAAACTTACAGTTTTAATTAATTTTAATAAACAAATCTTCCATAGCCATCATAATTAGTTGTTATATAATTAGTTGTCATATAATTAGTTGTTTCATAATTTAATGTTCATTTTAAAACCATATTTTTTTTTCAAAACGGTGATAATGATTTTATTAAGGAACGGTTTTATTATGTTTTGATACCATTATGATTCTGATCTTGCAAATTTGATTTTAAAAAGTGTCTGATTTTTATAATACTATGATTTTATTGGTGACCACCACTGGATAAGAAAAACTTGCTGTTTTAATTTATTTTAATATAAAAATTCTCAATAACTTTCATAATTAGAATATTAAAGTTACTAATACGGATCAGCAGAAGATATAATTTCTGCTAGCAAAATATTCGCTTGTACTGTGAATTTTTTTTCATGTAGTGACAAAAAATAAAAAATAAACCCTACATCAATAAAAAGTGAGATTTTTATTGAATTATAATGGCAATTATAGAATATATGTATTACCTCCTCAATTCCATTAGGAAAGTAAAGTGTGTTCCATATCATTCAAAAATAAAAGAGTATATTAAATTAACGATTCTTTTTAAAGGGAACGATTTTTGTCCATTTTTTCCAAAAATGGCAATTGGATTGCCATCTGTTGCATTTTAATAACTTTGACAAATCTCTAAAATTATTGCGGAGTGAATGGACCGTACTGTGGAAAAGCCCTTCTTTTTGGCGCGCAATATTGTTTTTTCTCCGAATCACACACACACAGCTTTTATGGGCATAAACCGTTTTTCACCCGTAGTCCTCATTCTATAAATGATTTTAAAAAAATTTAAAAGAACTTTCTTTTTTAATGGATTTTTTACAAGGTTGTAACATTATCCAAAACATTAACCAAAACATTTAGCCAAATAAAACAATATCAAACGGCGGTATCTTTTTCGACTTGTGATTCATTGATTGACGTTGGGGGGATTTTATTTTTTAAATTTGGAATTAAATTCTTTTTCTAAAATGGGAAAAAACTTATGCTACAACTGGTAATGATTAAGAGGGGGGAGGGATTAAAAAAAAATTTGCTTTAAATAAAATAATAGAGTAAGTCTGACATTAATATAAATATGCTAGAAAATTCTTGATTTATAACATAAAAAAAGAACTTTTTAAGAAAGATAATGTAGTGAAGATAAATTAAGTGAGCTGAAAATATTATTGCAACAAGAAGTACAATATTAATTAAATTTCCAGACAAAATCTCGTTTGGAAAAGTTAACAAAACCCTGACAGAAAGATATAGAATACCAAATTATTCAGAAATATTGCATAGATTTTCTTTTCCGCGATAGATTTCGCCATTGCCAGTTATTCTCCGGGTGAGGTTTTGTCAGATAATATTTTGCCCCAATAAAAAATAATAAAAAAAAGAGAATGTTTATTTTATTTTTTACATGCAATTTTAACGTTTTTCAAGAGGAAAGAAACTGATACAAGACTTAAAAAAAACTGCTCATAGATTTCAACAAAACAGAAAAATCTTTTTTTTTTTACTTTCAGTTGCTCTACCAAAAAGAAAGAAACTGATCACACTTAAGAAACTGAGCTTAAATTGATTTCATTTAATAAAATCAATTTACATTTTCTGTGTAATAAAGGCAATCATTTGCCTTAGCCAGCAAGTAATAGTAGCCAAATATTTTTAAAAAATTAAAAAATGACCGACTTTCCTATTTTATATAATTTTTCATTAAAAGTCACAATTTGAAAGAAAAGGGATTGTTTACAAAATCATTTTGTAAATTCAATTACATCAAGGAGTTTTCTCCATACAAGTTTTAAATTATTTTAATAGATATTAAAATGCTTTGGGATAATTTTAATATACTTTATTATTTCTAAAAGTGCAGAAATCTCTTACCGTTCAAATAAACTAGTTTATTTGGTTTATTGGTTTATTTTCTTTTTTGGTGATTTTTTTTTTTTGTTTTTTTGTTTAGTCTTTCTTACAACGCTGTAATGGAATTCTTTTCTGCTTCGCATGTTTTTAAACTAAATAATCAAACGATTATCATTTGAACAAAATAGTTATACTGTTGGAATAATAACAACAAAATTTCTTTGTAGTTCAGAGTTATTCCAACCTTTTTCTTTTTTGAAGATCGTAAAAATCACAAACATATTTCTTTTATGCAAGAAAACAAATGAATTTAGATTGAAAAGATTATATAGCAGAAGTAAACTTGTTAGAACTTAAGAAATTTGTGTATAAAAATGCAAAAGTATTTAACTCCGTATATTTTAATTTAATGAATACTGAAACTTTAAATATTTTTTCAATTTTTTTTTCCTCTAGAGTTTTGCTTTATATATTAAATAACATAAAGAGATGTTTTACCAGAATTTCCTTAAATTTTATTTTAAGAACTTGCTTTATTATTATTTATAGATAAAAAAAAGTTTGTTTTAATAAATTTAAAAAAGAGTATAGAATTTATGTATTTAAATTTTAATTTTGTAAACTTTGACTTTTATAGGTTGATAAAAATTATTTATCTTTAAATTATACTAATCAAGATGCATTGCAAATCAGGACAAAATTTACAAAAAAAAATATGCTATAAATATTTTATTCACAATTTGTTTGACAAAAGTGAATATCCAAAATTATATGCCAAAATGATGAAATAGAATTAAAACAATCAAATTAAAACGATCTAACCTGATATTACTCCAAAGAAAAAACAGCTCGTTCAGATATTTGAAAGTTATAAAGCTATAATATACTTGTTGATAGTGTTGTGAAAACTATGGAGTCGGACTATGGAGTCGGATTTGATTAAAGTTTCGCAGGAGTCTAACATTTGTTTGTATAATATTTGAGTTTAACTCTATTAGGAGGGCTTTTGGAAATATCTTATACTCTACTCGATTGACCAGAAACGAAAACAGCAAAATAGCTCTTACTTAATCAGTAGGCATGATTTTTTTTAAAAAAATATAATATACCAATTTTATCGAAATTTTGCTCGAAATAAAATTTTGCTTTCATGTAGAATTAAATAGTGTTAGAATTGTAGATAGAATATTATGATTTTAAATGTTAGATAAAAAAATTTTATTGTTAAAATGTTTTACTTCTAAGTACTTAAGTTTCAGCGCTGCAAAAAATTTCTGTAAAAAATATACACAAAGAAAAACAATCTATTAAATTGCGGAATCTCTATTAAACTACGGAAAAAAAAGTACCTCGGTAACAGAATTACGAAATATGTGGGGGGGGGGGGTTCCTATTTTTCTGTGCATTGCTCTAAAGGTACTTTCTTTCAGATATTTCAATATATTGTTAATTATTTCAGAATAAGTAACAGCCCGTAACCCAAGGTAGTTATACTTAATTTACTTCTGTCTAATTACTGAGTCTGCTATGGATATTTTTTTGTTTTTTTACAGAAACTTTCTTTTTTAAATTTTTATGTCCATGAGAGTTTTAATGAATAATAACGAGTAGATTTTGGAGTATTTATACCCAAAACTTTTAACATTGAACATACACATCACATTGAATACAACAGAATTTAATAGAATTTTCTGTAGAAAAAGAGTTGTTTGTAAAAATTATATTTAAATCAACAGTAATAAGTGCGTGGTTAGTGTGCTGCCATATATCGCTGTTGTTGTCGATTGACAAATGCAGACTGCACTGCCATATATAAACAAAACAAATTAATCACAGAAAAGTAGTTAAAAGAAAAAAACTGTTTCGACTATTGTAAGAAGCATTATTATCCGAAGTTAAGATTGAACTTCAATTCTTTATGTTAGCTCTATTGATAATGTTTAACAAGAACATCAAAACAGCTCTATAGGGGAGAATAAAAGGACGAATGTAACAGCTGAAAAGAAATAATCTTATGCTTACAAACCATTTCTTAACTCTTTCAGAACCACCAATAGTTTCCTATATCATTTATATTATGTTGTTAAATTATATTTAAATCAACAGTAATAAGTGCGTGGTTAGTGTGCTGCCATATATCGCAGTTGTTGTCGATTGACAAATGCAGACTGCACTGCCATATATAAACAAAACAAATTAATCACAGAAAAGTAGTTAAAAGAAAAAAACTGTTTCGACTATTGTAAGAAGCATTATTATCCGAAGTTAAGATTGAACTTCAATTCTTTATGTTAGCTCTATTGATAATGTTTAACAAGAACATCAAAACAGCTCTATAGGGGAGAGTAAAAGGACGAATGTAACAGCTGAAAAGAAATAATCTTATGCTTACAAACCATTTCTTAACTCTTTCAGAACCACCAATATTTTCCTATATCATTTATATTATGTTGTTAAATTATATTTAAATCAACAGTAATAAGTGCGTGGTTACTGTGCTGCCATATATCGCTGTTGTTGTCGATTGACAAATGCAGACTGCACTGCCATATATAAACAAAACAAATTAATCACAGAAAAGTAGTTAAAAGAAAAAAACTGTTTCGACTATTGTAAGAAGCATTATTATCCGAAGTTAAGATTGAACTTCAATTCTTTATGTTAGCTCTATTGATAATGTTTAACAAGAACATCAAAACAGCTCTATAGGGGAGAGTAAAAGGACGAATGTAACAGCTGAAAAGAAATAATCTTATGCTTACAAACCATTTCTTAACTCTTTCAGAACCACCAATAGTTTCCTATATCATTTATATTATGTTGTTAAATTATATTTAAATCAACAGTAATAAGTGCGTGGTTACTGTGCTGCCATATATCGCTGTTGTTGTCGATTGACAAATGCAGACTGCACTGCCATATATAAACAAAACAAATTAATCACAGAAAAGTAGTTAAAAGAAAAAAACTGTTTCGACTATTGTAAGAAGCATTATTATCCGAAGTTAAGATTGAACTTCAATTCTTTATGTTAGCTCTATTGATAATGTTTAACAAGAACATCAAAACAGCTCTATAGGGGAGAGTAAAAGGACGAATGTAACAGCTGAAAAGAAATAATCTTATGCTTACAAACCATTTCTTAACTCTTTCAGAACCACCAATAGTTTCCTATATCATTTATATTATGTTGTTAAATTATATTTAAATCAACAGTAATAAGTGCGTGGTTACTGTGCTGCCATATATCGCTGTTGTTGTCGATTGACAAATGCAGACTGCACTGCCATATATAAACAAAACAAATTAATCACAGAAAAGTAGTTAAAAGAAAAAAACTGTTTCGACTATTGTAAGAAGCATTATTATCCGAAGTTAAGATTGAACTTCAATTCTTTATGTTAGCTCTATTGATAATGTTTAACAAGAACATCAAAACAGCTCTATAGGGGAGAGTAAAAGGACGAATGTAACAGCTGAAAAGAAATAATCTTATGCTTACAAACCATTTCTTAACTCTTTAAGAACCACCAATAGTTTCCTATATCATTTATATTATGTTGCATGTGCATTATTTTATTTGTCACCTTTCACAGAATAAATTAAAATTTTTAACCCCTTAAAGTTAAAAGTTTAACCCTTTAGGTCTCTGTCTCTGCTCATTATTATTTTTACTCCTAAAATATCACTACTATTTGGATCAATAAAAAAATATATCAGAACTATGATAATATGGATAATTAACTATGTTTTAGTTGAATTTATGAACTGTTACAATTGACCCCGTAAGTGGGGACAATTGTAACAAGTGCACGACTGTCAAAAATTGTTAATAACTAATATAATAACATTTAAAATAAAGTATTTAATTTTTTTTTCTAGTAGAGGATAGTCTACTTTACTCGTCTGTCAATTAATACTAATAATATATTGGATTTTTTGTTAGTTAAAAATAGTTAAGTAAAAAATTTACAATTGACCCCACTCTCCCCTACTCTTAAAAATTTTGATTTAATTTTTATTCAGATACATATACTATGAATAACAACAAAAATTTTATTTTTGGCAAAAAAGAAGAAAAAAATCATTGAAACAGCTGTATTATTTTAGTAGTTTTATGCTTTCTACGAGTTTTGCTCCAAGTTAATTGCATTGTTTTCCTAGTTTTATCAAGATAACATTATTTAACTGTTCTAAAGTAAGAGTAAAAAATTAAATGCGTTTGTTTTATTTATTAAAATTTATCTAAAAATATTGGTTAATTATTTGACTAAAATTAGTAATTTGTATATTTTTAAAACTTTTCCCAATTGACTTTTTTCTACATATTTTGTATTTTTCTTTCAGGAGACTTCTTATAATTAAACAAAAAGCAAAAGGGATGCAAGAAGTGATTCTTTTTGATTGAAGGGTAAGAAGCAATATCTAAAATTATTTATTTTTACTATTTTATTTATTTTTGATAAAATAAACTGTGTACTGGTTTATTTGCACAGAAATGCACACATTTAGAACTTAACTCAATTATGAACTAGCTCAATTACGGTGGATCAGACAACCGGCTCGCACCGACCACAGTGCTGATGTAAAATATCTTCAGTGGTAGATGTATCATGAGTTAGAGTCCCCTTGTCAGGTTAAAAACGGGAGGTTTAAGTAATTTTCCTCTCCATTTAACTTAAATGCAGGTTAGTGCCATCAAAAAAGTCCTCCACTAAGACAATTCTACTTCTAGACAATTTCTCCCAATACTTGATCCAGAAGTTCCCTTGTCTTCTGGATCGGGTTCAAAACTACATGGCTACGGAGTTGAACAGTGGTAGTCGTAAACTCAAAATCTGGTTGGATGTTCAACTATGGTAGTGAAATAAAATATTCAATACCTTCCAAAAATTTCAAAGTTATGGCTCGATACGTTTCAAAATTTCAAAATTTGATGGGTTCAAAACTTTTCGAGCAGTGCAGATTCTTTACAATATTTATTACGTTCCAAAATTTTAAAATTATATGGGTTCAATACACTCTAAAATTTCTAGTTTTCTAGATTCTTTCCATTATTCAAAATACTCCAAAATTTCTAGCTGTCTAAATTCTTTACAATATTCAATACGTTCCAAAATTTTAAAATTATTTCTATACAATAGGTTTCAAAACTTTTATAAGTGTAGATTCCTTACAATTTTTTAAACGCTTTATAAGCGCTACAATAAAAAAATATATATAAAACAATTCTTATTGGAAAAGAAATAGTTAGATAAACCGGAATTGCAGTTTGGAAAATTTTATTAGCCAACCAGCAGCAATATTTTGACCTTTTAAAATTGAACTGAGCTATATAATTTTACAAAAAACTACCCTCGCATCCAATTAAAAAATAATAAAAACTAACCATTATTCATAACCTTTTATTTCAAATCTTTTCAAAGTTTTCGCCGAAATTGAATTCAAGAACTTCAATTTCGAACTAAATTGTGACAAACTAAATCCTGTTCATTTTAAAAATACTCGGTCGTGATTCCATTAAACGTAATAATAGCAATTCGAATTTTACAGTCAACCGTGTTGAAAACTAGAAGCTCACTTGAAAAAAGCTTTACTTTCTTTAGATTTCGAAATCCAAGAGGGTAATAACGGGGGGAAAATCATAGATTTTTCACGGAATTAAGACCGATTTGGCGGAACAAGCACTATTATTAAAGTCCCAATTTTAGAAAAGAGTAATGAACTAAAATGTAACTGTATTTACGGAGTCTACGAAATCAGTGATGAGTTTTGACCTTTAGAACTTTGACCGTCCATGTCTGAAAAAGAATTATAAATAACAACAGAGTGATGTACAACAAAGCACGATTCGTTATTTGTTAGAATACCGGGTTTGCGTGCGGATATCGTTTTTTCATTCATCTTTAGCCATTTTTTTATGCTTTCTCTCATCAATACAGCTTACCGTTAAAGAAGAAGCCAGAAAATGAAAGTAATGATTTAAAGAAACAAAAGACCCTATCGTGACCTTACAATGAGCACTTATGTCTATCTAATAGAATATAGAATTAAGCACAAGTCGACATTTACTAAACTGTAACTGTGATGCTGGAGAGTAAACTTACGACTCATGTTTTCACTCGCCAAAGTTCATGCCCGAAATATTAGTATTTACCTTTTGTGTGCGTGAGAACACGTTTCACATTTGGCGAAGAATGCTTGGTTCATATGACATATGGTGACAAATACTTCTAAGAAGTACTTTCATTCAATGTAAAGTAAAATTTACGATTCTCTATTATTGATTCAGAAATTTCTTCTTTATTTTGGAAACTTAAAAAAGTTGCATTCTATAATTCCATCATCGCTTACAAAACATTTCACTCCTAATAATTTAAATTTAGAATTACTTTTTTAATATCATATGGGCTTAATTTCTAAGAAGTACATTTTTTGGATTCTATGACACTGGACGTTTAGAAATATTGTTTTAATGCAGAACTATAATATTGTCATCTTAGAACCAAATTTGCCGCAAGTAATGTATTAAACTATCTAATTTTTTCGTTCAAGTTTAATGATATGGTTGAGTAATCAATTTCAAAAAGATTTAACTTGGATGCCTATATAGTCAAGCTTAACACCGTATTAAATTTTTTGAGAATTTGAATATTAGAGCTTTAATACTTTTCAAAAGTTCTCTCAAAGCAAATGCTCACATTGCAAATGTTTCAAATAAAACAATAAATGTTTCAAATATAAGTTTGCTGAAAATTTGAATGATATTAGGGCTTTAAACTTTCCAAAATTTCTGCCTAAGCAAATGCTCACATTGCAAATGTTTCAAATATGACGAATCTATATCTTGTATATGTTTATTTAAGCTCTATTAATAACAACAATTATTAATAAAAATTATCATTGGTTGTTCCAAAAAATTGAATTCGATTTATTTTTATATGAAACTTATACAAATATTGAAGAAAAAAATAAGATGGTTGAAAAAGACTGTTATTTTATTGGTTATCGATAATGAAAATTTTACTTTTAAACTCGTATTAAATTATTTTCTTTTCATAGATGTGGTATTCATTTGTAAATATTCCTTTTTTATTATTTATTTCCTCAGTTACTATTGGGTATAAATTAAAAAAATTTCGAAAAGAATAATTTACAGTTCAAGTAGAAATTATGAACATACAAAGAGTTTTCAAGATTGTGCCTTAGATATAATTTTCAGCACCGAAATCAAAAAGTATGGTCAAAAGTTAAAACTACTAGAATAAGGTAAAATTTATCGTGTTTCTGGCTCTATGAGAACACCAAAAAGGCTCCATAATTTATATCAAAGCGCTTTAGTAATGATTTTTTAATATGAGATAAAATATGGTAGTTTTATCAAGATGCCTTAGAGCAGTGGTTCCCAAAGTGTGGCACGCGTACCCCCAGGGGTACGGGAACAGTTTAGCGGGGATACGCTTTCTTATGCGAAATATCTTGCAACAAACGAAAATTTCAAAAAATTCTATTTCAAAAACAAAGCTAGCCATGAAAATTTACGATTACGTTATTTTTCTATTGGCTATTTTTTGCAGAATTAACAGTTAATTATTAGTGGTGTCAACAGCCAGTTGTGATTTGTAACTTTTGTGCAATTTTTTTATAGTAAAAAACTCATTCATTTTTTTATTAGTGGTACTCAGCGTTACTAAAAATTCAAAAAGGGTACACAAAAGTCATAAGTTTGGGAAACACTGTCTTAGAACATGGCATGAAAACCATTTATTCGATTTAATTTACTTTTCAGTTTCGTATTTTTTTACTAAATGTGTGTTAAAAATAACTATAACTTTGAAAAATAGAATTTCTGGTAAACCTTTACCCTGAAAACAGAAAAATTGCCGAATGAATGTTTTAAATACCATATATTTTGCTTTTATTAATCAGAGTTACGTTTCGTTTTTTTACCAGAAATACCATTACTGTACATAATCATAATTTTACTAGAATTTTTTCCGTAAGACACCACAATTAAGACATGTTTTTTTGAAAAAAGAAAGTACTTCTGAATCGCAAATATGGGACTTTTCATTCCTTTTTATTTTTGTACACTCTCAAAAAAATCTGTTAAACATTGCACCTTATTACCGCGCGATGACTGAACAATAGTAATCACATTTAAAATGGTCAATTTTGTGCTTAAGTATGTTTCAACTGAACATCATATTAAAATTGCAGAAAACTTGTCTTGGGATTGTATAATAAAATTACATTGAAAACAGGAATCAGATTACGGTAGTCGAAATACAAAATAAGTGATCCGTGGTGACACTTATTTTGAGTGAAGCTTATTTTTAAAGTTATAAGTAATAAATGTAGAAATAAGTTTCATTTTTACATAATGATATATAATAATTATGTCGTTCAAAGTAGGCTTGGTTTATTTTTCCTAAATATCATATTACTATTTGTCTCTTTCTCCTAAATATCATGTTACTATTTGTCTCTTTCTCCTAAATATCACATTACTATCTGTCCCTTTCTCCTAAATATCATATTACTATTTGCATCTTTCTCCTAAATATCATATTAATACTTCGTAAATAAAATGTATATAATTATCATTGTTATATTCCCTTGTTATTTAAATGTTGCAGAATTTAAACAGCGCGACAAACTAGTGCCCCAGATTGAAGAATACGTCTGTCTTTCTTTTCTTTAAATGATGCTTATAGAAGTTGAATAAAATTTATCGTATCTCCATTATTACCATATTTTTGGTAGGAAAATCCTTCGATTTGGTTTCATCAAATTAAAAGCCAATTTATAAATTTCGGCATCACTTAATAAATTACTAAGTATCACACGGTTGCTAGAAACATCGAGGCTGACATTTTGTCGCAGGTAAGGGACATTATCAAATCTTCTTATGAAAAGCCGTGATGCCTCAAGGAATAGAACGTTCGCCTTCCAATGAGGTGAACTGGTTTCAAAAACCACAGTGCTGACGTGAAATATTCTCAGTGGTAGACGGATCATGGGTTAGAGTCCCTTTGCCATCAGGCTAACCATGGGAGATTCTCGTGGTCTTCCTCTCCATGTAACGTAAATGCTGGTTAGTTCCATCAAAAAGTCCTCCACGAAGGCAAATTTCTCTCAATACTTGATCCAGGAGTTATATATCAATAAAGGAAAGTGAAGCTTATTTCTACATTTAATGCTTATGTTAACCTTAACGATAAGCTTCTCAAAATAAGTCTCACCACAGATTAATTTATTTTATAGATGAAGGAAAATTAAACACGGAAGTATAAGTCTTTTCTTTCCAACGTTTTTCAAAAAATGTTTCTTTATTAATCGTTCAACGCATATTCACTTCCTATTTAGACTCATGCATTCATTGTTCTTCTACCAAAAAAGTGAAAAATTTAGGGCGTACCCCAAAAAACAGTTTAACCCCAAGGTCGAGTGACTGAAATAAGCGGATGCGCATATTTGGTCTTCTCTTCAGAAAAATAAACTCTTTTCATCATATATTTTTTCTTCTTATAGACGTTATACTCCTTTATAAAGAATTTGCACTTAAATTTTTCGATGAAATTCATATTTTGAAAAAAAATCAGATTTTTAACATTCTCTTCTTAAATCCAGCATTAGTCTTTTTTCTTTTTTTTTTTTTTTTTGCTTAGTCTTTTTTTTCTATTCTGCAATAATTATTTTTGAATGTTGAGTTAAGTTCTTCAAGCATTATCCAGGAAACTTATTTATTTAATCATTAAAGTAGTGTTATTTTCATGATTGTTATCAAAATTGAATATCTATATTGAAGTGATTATCTTTAAAGAAAAGTAATTATTTACATTTGTTCTTCTTCGGCTGTTATTTAAGTTTCAGTCATCAAAAGATTTTAAAATTGAGGTTATAAAGCTCTTTCACCTAGTCAAGTTTCGAGCCGAGTTTCACCGTTTCAAATAAAATATCAAAATTTAGGAGATTAATCTAGAATTAAATCTTCAATGTTACAATTTATAAAATCTTACAAAGAAAAAGAAATAGATTTTTAAAAAATAAAAAACTTTTCCAAATATTATTTATATTGAATTGTTTGAAATAAAATCGCACATTTGGAATTCCAAAAAGGTTAAAGTACCTGAATAATTTTCAATTTTTTTTTATATTATTAAAACAAAAAACAAAGTATATATATATATATATATTTCCCTTTTACCTATTTTACCATCTCTTTTCAAATATGTAAATATTATGAATAAAAAATATGCATGTTTAAAATTATAACTAGACGAAGGTGTATAATATGAATATTTTTTTTCAGGTGGATCATGCTGGTTGCCTTAATTTCACTTCTCATTTGTCAAGTTGTATGTATTGTTTTGTAATTTGTGTTTCAATAATTATATATTTATTTAACACTTAATTTCATATCGTAATGCAATTGTGTTTAAAAAAAATTTTTTTTAAAGTTTTTTTTTATTTAAAAATAAATATCAATATGTATAATGTTTTTATAATTTTTAAGCTTCATCAGAAATCGGAAACATTTTGCGAAATATCTGCAATTTTTTTTAATAAAAAAAAATTAAGGAGATAAAAAAAAACGAAGATGAAATACTTATCATCTACAACGTGATAAGATATTCCAAAACTTAAATCTTTAAAATTATTTTCCTATTCAAAACTTTTTAAAAACATTGTTTTATACATTAAAATAGTACACATTTTTTAATATTGTACTGAAGCAAATAATAATTTTTGATCTCTTTTTGAATATTTATAAAGGAAAAATTTAAATATTGGGGCACTGAAACACCTATTCTTCCTAATTGTTGTTTTAATAATTGTTATTTATTAAAATAACAATCTTCTCATAAAGAATGAAAAATTATTATCTTTTCAAAGTGATAGTCATTTTAGCAGTATGGAGGAAAATTTATAAATATTTAAGTATTAGTTAATAAATTATTTATATTATAGAATTCTAATCTCACTTTCCTTAATGGGTGCACATACTAATGCTACACTGCACTAAAATTGCATGAACGTGTTGATTTACACTGGGGAACTTTTTTCTTCAGTTGTAATAAATTTTTTAACGAATATTAAATATTTCTAAGTCACTGATTTCAAATTTGCATTCAGTTTCTCTCTCTAAACTACGGGGGGTTTTTTTAAATGACATTTTTAGTCTATTTTTTTTTTTTTTTTTGTCAAAATATGTATGCTTAAAGACTTAATTTTAAAAAGTTGTCGTATAAATGTTGCGATAAATTTCTATGGAAGTTAGATCACATCAGCAGGATCAAAACTGCATAAGAACCCATGCCCGGAAATGTCGTCATTCGTGGCTAGGGGTGTTGTACACGGCGACATTTCCGAACATAGGTTCCTAGGCAATTTTAATCCTGATAATGTGTCTTAACTCCCGTAGACAGACTATGGAAGCACTCCTAAGCCGTACACGGCGACATTTTCAAGCATGGGCTACTATGCAATTTTAACCCTGATAATGTGTCTTACCTCCTCCGAAGTGTGTCGCAACATTTATGCGACACCTTGCTATATATAACATTTTTAAGCTTGAACCTTTCGAAAAAATAGACTAAAACTATCATTTAAAAAATTCATAACTTTAGGAGCAAAACTAATTATAGATTTGAAATCTCTGCATCCAAATTAGGCAAGATAAAGTACTTGTATAAATGCACTAGAGAACAAAAAAAAATTTTCTCCATTGCTAGCTATAGAAAGTACCTTAGATAAAAAAAAAAAGGTATAGTTTTGTTCATCAAAAGTAAAACTATTTTCCTTTCAATCCAAATAACGCTTTTTATTAATTACAAATACGTTTTTTACACTTGATTTCGTCTACCTTTTCAACATACATTTAGTACAATTGACTGGTCATCGATTAAAAATAAGTTAAATATCAAAAAGGCTTAGAAGTTATAATTTTTTTTCAAAATTTAAAAATAAAAAAGACCGCAACATTATAAGTAAAAACAGAAATACAGTTATTATATTTTTTTCATATAGTTAAAGCTGGTCTTACTTTAAATAAAAGGAATAAAAAAATAATAATTTTTAAAAAATTTAAGTTCATTGTCAAAGCATGTTTTTATATTTTATAATGAGCATACGCTTAGAAGTTTTAAATTCATAACAATCAAATCATAACAACTTAAGCTGTCACTAAAATAATATATTTTCCAAAAAAAATATGTAGCAAATTGAAAATAATAAGTGTTTCCTAGAATGGTTCGAAGATTTTCTCTTTTGTAGAGGAGACTGTAATAAAGGTATATTGTAATTTTTTTAAAAGAATAAAAGTAAAATAAAGTTTGATTTTCAAGTCATGTAAAGTTTAAAAAAGTAACATTACAAAAAATTATTTATAAAATGTAAGACTTTGAATCCCCGAAACCTTTATGAAAACATAAATCTAATTCCCAGAATTTAAGTAATAACCTAGCCTAATGATTCCATTGAAAATTTAAAATATGTACATTTGTTTATGAAAAATTGGGATTTCAAAGAAGATTCTTGAAAATCTAGATGTTATATTTCATATACAATTTTTTTATTACTTAAAAACTGATATTCGTTTTATACTTATAATTTGAAAATAATTAAATTCCTAGCCATAACATTTTTACCTAAATACCCATTCCGGAAGACTTAAATATGTTTCTGACCAATGAAGTACTCGAAAAATCTCAAAACTTTTGCACACCTATTTTTACTGCCGGGCACGTTAGGCCACAAAATACTTACCTAAATGAAACTTTTAAATGCGCGAGCATCTTTTTGATTACACATTAACCCTTTATAGCTATCCACGGATCAAAATTACCTGAGTAAAAAATACAATTTAAAAAAAGTCGTATATTTAAAATTTGATTCCTCGGGAACTATTCAACCGATTTCACTCAAATTTTGTATTTGGCCATGTAAAAATACATACTTTAAAATGAGGTAAAAGATTATGCATCTTACAATTCAAAATTTTTTCGATTATTATTAAATAAAATAGTAAATATTTACTAAAACTTATTTTTTGCTTGGAATTATCTTTGGATAAACGAATTTTATAATTGAGTGCAAAAACTTTTCAAATCGCTTAAAAGTCTCTAGAGAACGCAAAAAGTGAAATTAATAATAAGGGGTCACAACTTTGGATTGCTCTCCTGACCAAACTATGGAGACCATATTTCCCAGATTGCACCTACTCTCTATATTTTAGGGATGAGAAATCAGAATCTGTTGAAACAAAATATGTTTATTTAGAAAAAATACATTTTTGCGTCTGATTTCGTAACATAAAATATCATTTGCAGTAATTAATTAGGATATTTGAGGTCACCCTCTTAAACCATTAAAAGTGAGTACTAGAACCAAAAAATCCGATCATTAGATCAAAAGTTATTCATGTTGGTACGTTTTTTTTTTTTTTTTCGTTTTTTTTTTTGTTTTTTTTTTTTTTTTGTGCACTGTACAATGGTTGTTGTGAACTATTTTTATATAAAAAGAAGTGTAGCTAAAAGTATGAGAAAGAAAAAAGTAATTTTGTTTAAAAAATCTATAACATAATTATTGTTAAATTTAATTATTTGTATTATTAAATCCATTAATATTTTGGTTTCGTCAAAGATAAATTCTTTTGTTCCCCCTTTGATGCCGTTTATTTCTCTATTCGTCATCTTAGAAATTTGCGTCAAATCTTTAGGGACATTTAAAAGGTAATTTATGGTATCTCTGTATGAATATTTACATATCTTACCGGGCATGTAAGATAGAAAAAAACATGCACGATCAAAATTTTAACCATACGATTTTTATTTTTATTTTCCGGGTATCTCGGGCAAAATAACATTCAAGCTGTTCGAATATTTACATGACCGGCCATATTGACAACTTTTTCTCGACTTCTGAATTTCGAAAAAATAATTTTTTTGCTACACCCTTATACATGCATATTTATTTTAGCCCACTGAAAATACATAATCACTTTTGCATATAACTGTCAAATATCTCCTAAAAGCACTTCAAACGAAAGGACGAAGAAATTATAATTCTTTCAAAACCGAAACCATATGATCACTTTCTTTTTCCTGTGTAAGCCCACCCAAATGAGTAATAATTTTTATGTAGGTAGCTTATGTGGGTTCAGGTATTTGGCCAGTTTGGGTCGTGAAAGTTTGTCGAAGAAAGTTCATGTGAACGAAAGTATTTTTTTCTTCTTCTAACAGAATCTTAATGTTTATGTTTCTTTAAGCCCACCTCTATTTGCCTACGCATGCTATTTACCTCAGGAATTAAAGAGCAATGACTAATGACAGGCGGAAGGGCATGCAAATAAGTCAATTTTGCGTCCGCTGCACCTGTCAACACGTCTTCATTTTGTTATCAAATCCAAACTAAGAAATTCCATCTTCCCCAAAGCAAAGCAAACTGTATGTTTTAATTTTTAGATTGAGGAAAAGTCATATATATAGAACTGCAAATACGCCATCGTTACAGAGGTTATCCAACTATTTGTTTTACAAAGCATAACTAAGGTACCCCAAACATAACACAGAATATCTCTATACATACTAAAAATAAAGTTTTCTTTCATTGTAAGAATTTTTATTTTAAAATTACGGTAAAATAGCCGGCAGCAGTCTCTCCATCCCATTAACCGTAAAGTTTACTGTAGAAAACTTTTTTTTTACCTTTACGGTTTTGAAACCGTTTAAAAAAAGAAACATTTGTATGATGTATGACGTTTGAAAAGAAGTATGATTTAAAAAGAGCAAGAATACAAAACTATACTTTTTTTTTAACCATTCACAACTAGAATGGTTTCAAAACCGTGAAAAAGTACGTGAGTAAGACGTGACGACGTACGAATACGTGAGTAAGAGAATCGTATTCTAATCGTCCAGGGTCACAAATTGGGAAGTGCAGGTCACTGGAAACTTTTCACGTGTTGAAAGGAATGGAGGAAATAGTGTAGTGTCAACGCTGAAACTTAAACACTGTCAGTAATGAAATTGACAGATTAGCCCTCTAGGCTATTATATGTAACCAGTTGCAAGGAATTACGGGGCTTCATTAGGTGGTTCTAGTTGGTGCGATAAAATTCTGGTTGTTTAACGCTATTAGATGAAAGCAGTTAATAAACGGTTTTTCCTTCAGTTAACTGTTTGAATACCATCTTATTTATAATTATTTGACTGTTTTATTTGAGTATAATAAAATAATAATTTATGTAATTGTTATTTGACTATTTATCCGAGAAATTTTTAGCAGGGCATATTGTAGTCCGACCATTTTATAAAGTATTTTATTGGTTGGAAAATCACATACACGTTAGGATTAAGTTTTCCCTCACTGACTCCCACAATTTTTTTGAATGTCACCAGCATAAAATTAATAAAAGTTATTAAGGCATTGTTTTTCTACAAAATATTTTAGTATCCTTAATTCAACTGTAACATTCATTCAATTGTAATAAATTTAACTGTAATATTTGTTTTCCTTATTCTGATCTGCTATTATTAAGTTTTTGATCTTTCTTGTTTTATAAATTAAGAGTTTGTAACTAAAAGATTTATTACAACGTAATTGTATGATATTACCTTAATACGCAACATTTTAAGATAAACTTATTTTAATTGTCGTCTAAACTTTTTAACGTTTTGCAATCTGTGCTATGTTTATATATAAATTACATTTATATGTTATTATAAATTACCATTAACGAAATTAAAAGAACTTAACAATCGGTTTTATGTACAATGTGATGCACAAATTTTTATATATCAACTTGATTGGTAAGCGAAAATTTTAAGAGACAGTTATGCACTCAACTAATTTTTTATAACAATAAACCGATAATTTTAAATGTTAATTTAAAAAATTATTATAAAGCAAAATTATTTATGTTCAGTAACGGATCTTAATATAATTCTAAGGGAAATGTTTGTCAGAAAACATAATTATTTTTAGTACTATACGTGAATAGTTTCAGCTTTCGGAGTAAAAACTTTCATGTCTACGCTATAAAAAATTCCAGATAAAATCACTTTAAAATAATTCATTTAGAAATAAACAAAAGAGAGAGATAGAGATTTTTCTCTAATGTAACTTATCACAAAATCACTCAAAAAATTTTCCTCAGACGCAAGTTTGCCTCAATACTTTATTCAGGAGTTTCTTTGTCTTCAGGTTTAGATTCAAAATTTATAAGAGTACTGAGTTTAATATTAGTAGCCGCATGAACGATTCAAATTAAATGTTTAATTCCGGGTTCAACAAAAATAAAATTAATAATGTTTAAGTTTATTAGAAATCCTATTTAAAAACTACAAAGGAAATACTTCGAAATTAAATTCCAGGTTTCGTATTTCTTACTGAATATTTACTCTATTACAAACTTTGACGCACAAGTAAATAATTTATTTAGAATGAATTTATTTCATAAAAATAAAATAGAATTCGGGTGTCTGTTTATCTCATAACTTTAGAACCCTTTGTTCTATCATAGGTACTCAAAATTGGACAGTAGCTGCTAGGGCCTATTTTAGCCCCCCCCCCCCCCCGATTATAATATTCGTTTAAAATTTTCCATTAAATCGTTCGAGAAAGCCGTTTGAAAGATGGAATTTTCTCATTAGTTAAGCGTGAGTCGTGGTGGCTCAGGGGATAGAGCGAATCTCATCGATGGCTAATCGATTCGAAATCTGCATCCGGCTCTAACCGATCACAGTGCTGACGTAAAATATCCTCAGTGGTAGATGGAACAAGGGTTAGAGTCCCCATGTCGTCGGGTTAACCATGGGAGGTTTTCGTGGTTTTCCTCACCATCTAACGCACATGCAGGTTAGTTCCATCAACAAGTCTTCCACGAAGGCAAATTTTTTCCAATACTTGATTCAGGAGTCCCCTTGTCTTCTGGATTGGGTTTAAAATTACAAGACTACGGAGTTGAACATTAGTAGTCGTAAACCCAGTTAATTGGGTCGGCTGTTCAACGACGGTTATAAAATAAAATATAAATTTAGTTAAGCGTTAGCTATTGATTTAATTTAAACTATAGACGATTCTATTTTTTAAAATATTTTGAAGATATCTTAAAGATAGCATCAGGGATGATATTCTGATGGAATGGGTAAAAAAAAAACATTATTTGCTTAATTTAATAACGTAAAACCACTGAAAAGGGAAGCAAATAATAAGAAAGAAAGAAAAAATTGGAATTATTTTAGCTTTATTAATTGTGTCGATTAAGACCTTTTTTTTTATTTACTATGGGTATTCAGCTAGTGTTGAAAATAATTTTACCCTTTTTATAATAGTTTGATTAAAATATCTTTTTAGTCTTTTATATGCCAGATACGTTATTAGATTTAATACGAATTACAAAGTAAGTTTTACTACAATTATTTTTAAGTGAATTTGAAGACATAAACTACATTTTCAGATAGTTTAAAACTATAATGGTATTTATATCATCAATTATAACGAAATAAAAAAAAACATTTGTTTTCAAAAACATCAATGTGGATGTCATATGACGTTGGTGCAAATTCCAAGGATACTTTGTATAGCGTTTAGTTGGCATTTATAAGCAACTCTTAATGGCATATTTTCAAAGAGATATTTATTTTAATTTTAACCATATTTCGTCATTTTTAGACGAATTGGAAAACATTTGTGCGTCAATAAAGTGAAAAATTCGAAAACTGTCATGAGTTCCTCTCACGAAAAGAAAACACTGAGTAATACGATGTCTAAAGTTTATTCAGCCAACTATGTATCCCGTAATTCGACTTTCACTTTTCAATTACTTTTCATCACGAGACAATGGGAAACAAACCATATGACAGAACTTCACTAAAGCGTGTGAATTCATCACGGTATTGTCAATCGAAAGCCTGTTCAAAGAAAACTTCTTAAACTCCGATGACTTTCCGTCGTTCCCTCTGCGAAATCCAATAACCAATCAATAAAACGATAAACGTAGAAATACAAAAAATGGAAAGCATTTGATATTATTTATACGATTTCATCTGAGTTGCTAGTATTTTTAGAGTAAAATAACAATTCAAAATAAGTTGAAAATCAAAGAATAATCGAGACACGCATTTCTTAAATGTAAGTATATCTAAATCTTATATATAAATATATATATATATATATATATATAAACGAGAGAGAAAAAATATTTTTCAAAAAAAACGAAAAAAAAGGAATCATATTTTCATATTTAAAAAAACAATTTTAAAAATTTAAAATTCGGAAAGAAAATAAGAAAAAGATATAATCTCTTCGTCATCTCTCACTATTATATCACAAAAAAGTGCTTTCTAATATTGTATTAATATAGCCTTATATATAAGTGGTGTAGTTCCATTGGATCGTGGTGGTTTTTCCTAGAGGTAAAGTCTGTAAGTCTTTATTCGAATAAAATACAGGAACTAATAAATAAAAAAACAATTATTTAATACCTACCACTGAAATTTCCTTGAAAGTACAGTTTAATTGTTACGCCATTACATTCTTGTTATTTGAAAGAGAATTTAAAAGTCAATTAAATATTACCCACTCAGTTATCTATGGATTTTCTTTCAATTTTCTCGCATTTTAAAGTACATTTAGTCCATAATTCTTCTTGTAATCAAGCACTCGATCTTAATTCAACTATTGAAATTTTCTGGAAGTTAACGTTAATTAAAAAGGAAAGTTTTCCTCGCAAATTTCTTTTCAGGTGAAGTTGGCTTTTAAAAACATATAATGTTTTATAATCTTTAATTTATCAAAAAGTTAACGATCGATAATGAGTTTCAAACTCTAAATCTAGGAAAAAGTGGGGTAAGCTAAGATTTGAAGGCCTGTTAGAGCTAAATTGTTCGACCTAAAAAATGGCAAATTTTATCCATATATTCATTGTTTAATTGTGTGCAATATATCATTTCTAAAAAATCATAGATGTACTACTGTTTTTATGAATGATTGAATGACTTTATAATTTTTTAACTCAATAATGGGAAGAGAAAAAGACAAAGGTCCTGGGACGGGGTACTTCTGAAGCCTCAACCAAAATTTACAAAAAATATTGCGTTTATTAATTTGTTTGTTTTTTCTAATAAAATTGCGGAAATAAAATTTTTTTATATCTATATAAGAACTAGAGTATTGTTTAAAGGGTCTTCAAAAATTCTACGAAATATGAAGAAAAGAGTTTTGTGTTTTGAGGAGGGGGCTCGCAATGGATTTTGTTTGTAGGACATTCATTCAGCTTGGGATATATAGTTATTTTTTTCTTCTTGTGCAATGCAACTTTCGTGTGCCCAGCATAGTCTCACATCAGGGGGGGGGGGGGGCAGAACTGGATTATACCCGGTCTTACCCTGAGAGCAGAGGTTATCATAACAAAACAGAATAGCGCTATTATTGGATTAAATCTTTATTGTTTGTTAAAAGATATAAGTGTTTAGTATACGCCTCATAAGATGAGCTAAAAGTAACTTTCTTTTGTAACTCTAACAAACGATAAATAAGGCTATTTTAAAAACAAAAGAGCATTAGAAGGTTGACATACTAAACGAAACTTCTTAAACAAATCAACAACAACAACATGGTAGGCCTTTTCTTTTTGATTAATAAAGTGTAATTCAGAGTTAGTCCGCTGGGAAACCAATAGGAAACGAATAGGAAAATACTTAAGGATTGTCAGATGTAGTGTGCTTTTATGTTAACAAAGGAATATTTTTAAGTATGTGTTTTTAAAATTGTTTTTTCTTTTGTAATTAGTTTAATTATTTTTTTTTGTATTTTGCTTTTGTATTTTGTATTCTCTTTTTTTTTTTTTTTTTTTTTCTTGTCTCTTTCTGAACTTGCAAAACCTTTGGGGTACAGAGAGAGCAAATTTTAGACATTTGTCGTGCTCTCTTGATAGAAAAGGTTTTGAGGTTTCGTGACTTCCGGTGCTGGTTCATTTTTATATTATTTTCATTGTTTTCTTCTTTAAAATTTTCTATTGGTTTCAATTTTCTTATGGAATTTCCACTACATTGCACAACGTTCCTTTGGAATTGTAGTTTTTAACGTTTTATATATGATTTTCGATTTCTCTTTTATTCCGCTAGGAAACAGAGCTAATTTCGTCACAATCGACTTACCCGGTCTCACCCCATTACTCGGTCTTACCCCACTCTCCGCAAGCTTTATTTTTACACAATTCCACATCATGTATCCACGTCTGCAGTCTTTTTTTTGTCATATATAACAATGCAAGTTTTTCTTTTCTAAAAAAAGAATCATTGCTAAATTCTTTACCACCCAAGCAGTTAGCGGAAGCCTGAAGCACACTAATCGTTTTAAATCAAAGTAACACCAAAAAGTAACTTCAAATTTCCCCTATTTAAGATATAAAAAAAAAACTATTGTAGTCCATACATCAAACACTATTATTACAACGCATCATCAAACGTTGCACTATTGTCGGAAACATCCCATAAAATTATAAGAATCGTGCGATGTCACAATATTTACTTTTCATGGATGATATTGCACTTTTCTTTTTTTACCGCTTTTCTGAAATCTAACCACTTCCTAGAGATGAAAAGTATACTCATTGTGCGTTTGAAACATCTTATTTGTGGTTTAATGCCCTTGGTATTTGAAATCGACGCTTTTGAAAAACTCTATCATTTCCTGTACAATTTTCTATAACTCTGAGGAACATTAAATTTTCACGACAGGGCGGAACGCTAGTGTTCTTCCTCGATTTTTTAAGAACTGAATCTTTCGTTCAAGATTATTTATAGAGTTTAAGGCACTGAACTTTTTCAGGAGGCTTTCTTCTGCTAATGTGAAGCTGCTGGAAATATCCGCATTCAGAAAAAAAAAATGGGAAATCCGACAGATTTAATTACACCAAAATTTTATTGAATTTTAGCATGAATTTGTATGAATTTTATTGAATTTTAATATGAATTTGTAAAACAAGCTTTTTCCCTCCGATTTATGCTTAATTTTGTTGAAGAAAAGTTTGTCTCGATAGTTCTGCAGAAAAAAAATAATAAATATGAAAGTTGAAATCACAATATGAAAGCAGCGGGAAATCTCAATTGCTTTAAAATAACATGTAGGAGGAAAATGCACCCGTCGATAATTTTTAACAATATAGATAACAAGGTTCTGCATTTACGCTATCAATTCTTATTCTTGCTTCTTAAAAAGCCATAACTTGTTTTTAAATAATACCTACTAGGGAGCTCCGCTCACTACGTTAGCTTGTTCACGCATTCTGTGTTCAACTGCTGTATCTACATCATAAAAGTAATTCTGAGCGTACTTTGGCTGACAACCTTCACTTGCTATAAGTGAACCAACACGATGGTAAAATGTGTCATTGATTTTAAAATGATACATTCCACCGGTTACACTTTCATCTAAGTGTGTCTCAGAACTTATCATGGCAAATGCAGAATTATAGGAGCGAATATTGTCCAAATAATTTTGGGATCGTTTCTTTGCAGTATGGTCTAAAGATGTTACACCAGTAATCAAATTCTCAAAATATTGTGAATGCGACAATAAAGGTAGATCAACCTTGCCTTTCTGACAGCAAATACCATATTCATTGCTACTTCCTGTCTTCTCTAACATAAAATGCTTAGCATGACAAAAGTTACAAATAAAAGTCATAGATCCAATAGTAAAGGGGTCACAATCGTCATGAACAGTCAATGCAGATTTGTAAAAATCTCGAATTTGTAGAGGTGGCGATTCCCTTCGGCGAGAAATGCTTTCCCGTTTAGAATTCCGCCATTCATTTCTCTTACGTCTGCCAGAGATATTTCGACGCCTGATAGGCAGCAGGCACTAAATAAATAAAAATAGAACTAAATAACTAAGATATCGTTTTAAATCTCAAATCAAAATAATTGTTTGTAGAAAGTTTGTTTTGGTTTGAATATTCGCACGTTTGTTTTGGTTTGAATATTCGCACGATGAAATTGCCATTTCAATCTATTAATTCAGAAATGCTTTAAATCAAACGATGCTTACAGAAACAATGCTTATGCGAACCACCCGAAAAATGATTTGCTGAATTCTCATTGGTTGAAACTAAATTATTAATTTTATTAATTAATTAAAGGAAATTTTCATAATTTAAGACCTTATTGCACATCTACATAACAATACCTTTAAAACGACACCTTATTTGTTGAATTCTGTTGCGTAGTTTGGGAGTTTTTAGCGAGACAAAATATTGCTAGCCTATTAATATATAGATTACTTCTTTTCAATTTATACTTTATGCGTCTGATTTGTATTAAAAGTATTGATGAAGACATCATATTGTTTTCGACATTTTTTTTATAGATCAATGCATTCATATGATTTCATTATTATGCATACGAATTAGAAAGTTTATAAAATTTTCTTTCAGGCATGTATATTAAGTGCTAGCATGGCCATCAATGCATGCAAAAGCCATAACACTTTACTCGTCTGATTTCTATTTTAATCGAAACGAAATAGACGCATTAAGTAGATAATTATTAGCATTAAGGATCGCCGAAGTCAAGCATCACTGGCTGCGGTCAGTGTGCGGGTGGGTGACCACTTGGATCAGTCTGCGTAGGGACCGAGGGTATGCGGTATTGGTCGTCGTTAAACTGTTTTACCGTAAAGCGCTCGACTTCGCATGCAGGTCGTTGGGCTACCGAAGCTGGGGTGCCATCCCTTCTGCAGAGGATCAAAATTGTGATGGCATGTCTTCGGATCATCCTCAGGGATGTTTCCCAGACCGTCGCCAATAGCCCATTGTGCAGCTCTAATGCGACGTAAATTAACTACAACAACAATATTAGCATTAAGTAGGTATAATTACGCATATGAGTAGGTATGAGGACGTATTAAGTAGAATTGATGTAGACGATGTAGATATCATATTGTTACTGACATTTTTCCGATAGATTGCAAGGGAGCGCAACTGCTTTCAAGTAACATGTTGAAGAGTGCCGAAGATTCTCAAAAATGTTGATAACAAGGCTCTACATTTACGGTATCAATGCTTGATCTTGTTTAAAACTTCATTTTTATTGTTACCCGATACTTTTTTAGTAAATAATACTTCATGCGTCTGATTTGTATTAAAAGTATTTATGTAGACATTATTTTCTGACATTACATTTTTTACTGACATTTTTTTCGATTGATTTGATTGGTGCATTCATATCATTTCATTATTATACGTACGAATTAGATCTTTAAGTGAGTGAAAATTTCTTTTAATAAGTATTTGGATTACTAATATGCCCAGCAAAGCGTGTAAAAGTCTTAATATTTTTCAATCCTTAATATGCTTTATTATTAATAAAACTACTCAACTTTTAATAGCTTAAACCATGTATGTAAAAAAAAGAAATAATCTTTCCAAAAAAAAATTGCATTTTTTTAATTAGATTTTTCAACAAAAAATACGTAGAAATACAAAACTGTGTTTGTTTACTAGGTATTCCAGCCTATTGTTTGTCAAGAAGGCAAAAGAGATGACACACACGTGGAAAACGTTGTGCGGCAAGCAGTTGCAGATGAATTTAGCAGTGAAATACTTACCAATAGGACAAGAGGTAAGAAAAAAACCCTCAAAAACAGATTATAAATATTAATCAATAACACTTCCTTTTTCTATCACTTATAAAGGATTAAAATATACTAGGAGGCTTCACCCCCTGCTCGCTTGCGCTCACCAACCCCCGGAACTGCTTTCACAGTTCATTTCGGATTGCTTCGCAATCCAATGCTCGCTTTACTCGCTCATTGGATACGTTCTTAACGTCTAGCTTTAGTACACTTTTTTGAATACTGAAGTTCCGAAAACTTTTCACTGTAGAAAATTCTAAACCTGTACATTTCAATATTAATTTGAAATTGCAATTGTTAATTTGGGCAACACTTATAGAATTGAAGGATTTGTTACATCAAGCGCTCAGGTATCATAATTTTGATTTATGTTGCTAAGTTAACTTTCAAAAAACTCTATGGCTGGCAACAACATTTTTATTTTTTAAGTTGTTTATTTTTATTTTTGCCGCAGCTGAATTGAACAACCTGATAATGCTCATTCTGGTTATTGTTTCCGTTTTTAAAAGCGCTATATGTTGAGCCACCTCAGCTAGATTTGGCATGTGACATTATTAGATGCAATCATTGGTCGATTTTCTAACGTTGCCATTCGGGAAGTTGTAATGAGGCTTTATTTTGGTGCCGTGTAAGAGAAATATATATATAGATTTTTAACTTTATTTGCTAACTTATTTTCATTAACTTCACTCGACTGCAAATATCGGAAAGATTCTGTTATGAAAGTTACCTGAAACTTTTAGCCTTAATCTACATGTGGATATAGTAAGACACAAAAGATATTAAAATGGATAAAATTTTATCTCAAAATCAAGCAATTGATAAAAATAACACTTTTTTCTTGTTTATGCTAACTTTTTTTTTAATTTTCTTAAAAATTGTAACTTTCAAATTTTCTGACTATTAAAATATTTTAAAAAACAACAACAAATTGTTCAAGATATTTTATGTAGCTTAAAGTTTTATAATGTGTGTGATATAAGCCTTTATTTTAAAACCACTCATCGCTTTGAAATTTATTTAACACGTGTTTTGAAAAACATCAAACTTTATTAGGTTATTGAATCTTTTTTATTCAACAATAATGCAAGTAGAATAATTATAGAATAATTTTAGGCAACAATAATAAAATAATTCTTTACACTAATAATACAATAATGTGTTACAAGAGAAATATAAAGTATGCCATTTATACAAAGCATGCATTTTTTACAAGGTTTCATAAATTATCTCAAACCTTTTTTAAAAAAAGGAGAAGGACATTTCAAATCTTCAGCACCTATTTTACAAAAAGAACTATTTTCGAGAAAATTGAAATCGTTGTACTCAAAATTCAAATGAGTAAAAATACTAACAAAATTATTGGTTAGCACAAATGGTACAAATAGGTAAGGAAAAATTCTTCATACTTAAATGATGTGAGATTCATTTGAGTGAAAAATTAAATTGTCAGTAAGTTTTTAAAATCATAACAGTAACAAGGGAAATTTTTTTAAATTGTTGCAATTTCGAAAATATATTCTAAATAGTAATTCAGTTTTTCTATTATTAATTTAACAAAATTTCCGTTTATATGCGTCTTTAAAATATTTTTAAAAAAAAAAAAAAATAATTTAAATAAATTTATTTAATTTTAATTAAATTTTTAATAAAAGTTATTTTTTAATTAATATGAGTCTTAAAGACCTATATTAGTTTTTAATTTTATTAATTTCTTAGATACATTAATTAAGAATATATTAATTAATTTTTACATTATTATGGGTTTTAAAATAATAATATTAATTATTAGATTAAGAACCATAATAATATAAAATTTAGTTAATATTATCATCGTATTATTAATTAATATTAGTAAATGAAATTAATATCTATTTTTAAACTTAATATATGAATTTTAAAAATATATATTAATTTTATAATATACTTATAAAATTATTTTTAAATAACTAATATTGGTTATTTAGTATTCACGAATTGAATCATTGTATTTTTCTATAGCGTGACTACTAAACTTTTAAATAAAACAAATACCTTTAATTAATATTCACGAACAATGATTTTAAATTTTAATAGATATTGAAATGAAACATTTTACTATTTTATTACATTACTGTGCAAATAATCTTTCTTATAAAATATCTATGCTTTTGGAGAAGATCTCCAAAATTTAATATTTTTAAAGTTTTTTTTTTTTCTTAAATGAATTACTCTTTAATGAAAAACGCTAGAGCTCCGATGATTTTGAATATTAGTCAAATATAATCCTGTTAAAATTCTTTATACATTTTTTCCCCGCTCATTTCACTACCTTTTGACATACACAACACAACAGTTACTAAATAGCAGGTACAATTATTTTCTCCTCATTTCTTTTATCCTAATATCCTTACATCAAGAGACATTCCAAATTTAATTTAGAAGTTATAATTTGAAAACAGAAAGTTGAGAGAAAGTGCTGCTCAAATTGTTAAGAAAACAAAAGCTTGACATATTTTTCATAATTTTCACTTACCTTTACAGCTCTAATTACAAGACACGTTCAACACAGTTTAAGAAATACCATTTAATTATTACTCACGTTTTTGTGATTTTTATGCTTATTTTTTTATTTGAATTTTCTTTTAGCCTACCTCTCCTGCGCATCAGGTGAGATGGTTATCAAAATCAACTTCACTGAACCATTTCGTGGCGTAACATACACCGATTACGACAGATCAAGTCCATGCAAATTTTATGGGGATGGCAGTCGCTACTACGAGCTTCGCATACCATTAAAAGGATGTGGAACAAAACAGGTAAAAAATATTGTGCTATTAATTTTTATGCTTCGTGAACTCAACACACTGAATAACAATGTATTTGAAATGATATCTAAATTCTTCATGCCATACTTAATGTGTTTTTTTCTACATTTTTAAGTTTATGAGGAATAAATCTTAATAGAAATCACATTTAGAAAAAAAAAAATCATTCGTCAAAACTTTGAAGCCAAAATATTATCAAAAATCAATGATAATATCTGGGCCTGTTAGTAATATTAAATTTAGATCCCTTGACGATAAAATCCCTATTGATAATTTCTAGGGCATTTACCACATACCCAGCCAATGCAACCTGAGATATAGTGGCCAAGCTTAAGCACTTTGAAAATTTTATTAAGGGATCTCGACTGATATGACCATCATCAAGAATTCGATAAATCAATCATCTATTGCCACATATTTTTGGAACTTTAGGTACATGTTTAAATTTAATAATGCCAAGATTCTTTCCTCCTCCGTCTCATCAGTTCATATTGATGCTTTGAAACGTTTCATTCACATGAATGCCGAGTCTCAAGTTTACCACCCTTCCATTCCGCTTTAAAATGTATCCTGCCCTGATTTGATGCATTCAGAAACTGTTACTTCTTTTAGCTACCACGATTTTACTTGTTTTATTGTTCTTAGCCCTTATTTTAATTATTGTTTAACCCTAATTTTTTCGTTTGCAATTTTGCTTTTTCTTTTTTCAAATCTTCACGTTTGTTTTTCCTTATTCGCGTCTAGTAGATCTTTAAAATGGGCGCCTTGTTTAATGCTCAAAACATGCAAACTTTTTCTATCTTTATAATTATTGAAACTAAGGAAGTTTTTTGGATTATCAAGTATATCTGAGAAAAGTCTACAAAATCATCACAGCATTTCACCCGTATCACCTAGGATCATCATAGAAAGGATTTAAACCATGAAAATTCGTTTCAACGTCCCCTCAGATAAAGATTAAAAAGCTTTTTATCAAACCGTAACTGTGAGTAAATTAAGAATAGGAGCAATGGGGGCCAATCATCATTGTTTTTCCCAATAATGAATGTGAAAAGTCAATGGTTTCAAGTTGTATTTGTTTTGAATATTTCAGTAAATTCATATTTCCACATGGTACATATGATACTCATGAGTACATATGATAGTACCAACAAGGATTCATTTTTTTAAATACCACAAACCCCAAAATTGCTCAGTGGGTTCATATTGTATTTGATTACTAAGTTCTTTTTTCTGTCTCTGAGTGTTAGAAGACTAAAATTTCCTTCATCGATGAAACTTTTGAGGTTAGCAAAAGTTTTTTCGTCATTAATGTGTGGCCATCACGCAAGAATAAACTGCCGCTGAAAGGCACTTGACACAAATTCCTTAAAATAAAAAGTTGTAAGAAACCAGACTGTTCTACACTCTTCAAAACGAAGGCATAACCACTCCGAAGTGGACTGGTAGCCATTTAAATGCCACTCACCTATCAAACCCACCCTACGTGTGGTCCCCAACATCCACAGAGCATGTCTTGAATACTAAATCAGGGACCATCGCTCTCTATCGCCCATGCCCTTCTTCTTGCATTAATTTGCTCTTTTAAAGAGTTGGATAGCTGTACAGATGGTGCCGCTGACGCCTACGCTGGTATTGAACCGGTTCCCGCCTCTCTGTTATCGAGTTCAACAGCTGAATAACAAGACATGGCATTCGTGCCCATGTGACGCTTTTCACTTTTATTTAACACTGAATGAATTGCCTTATCTTATTTCTGTGTAGTACGAAGACATCTAATGTTTTATCGGAAAACAAGTTGAACATTTATGTCCAAAATGCTGTGAGTAGTTATGCAATGAAAGTGATAACTTTGTTAATGTGCTTCGGGGTTTTTTTTTTTTTTTTATTTGCCATCCTTGATTATCTGCTGAAATGATAGAGGGTAAATCATTCGTTTCTTGAGGCATCCTTGGCGATAAAATTATAGCTGAATGCTAATGGGGAAAGTAAGAAGAATTTTAAAAATGAAGTGTCTGAGATTTCAGTCACAGCTACTCTTAATGCATATTTATCATTAAGAGTTTTCTTAGCAAAGGCTGGAGTTGTGTCTTTAAACAGAATTATAGTTTAAGTAACTAATAAACGAATTTGCTATTAAGCAAATATACGTTTGAAAATAGTTAAGTAATACTATTTTCAAAAATTTCAAATAAAGAAAGAATCAGAAATACAATGATTTGTTAGATGAAATTCAATGTTTTTCTTTCCTTGACTATCTGTTACACAGTTAAAGATTTCGGATCAAATTGCAGTATAAAGCACCGGCACATCATCCGTATAATCCATTTTCTTCTAAAGCTCCTTTTTACGAAAAAATATATTTTTGCTTTAAAATATTATACCGTAGTTATTACAATTAGATTACTACAATTTATTTAATTAGAATGATTCAGTGATTTCGCTGTAATTATTACTGTAAAAACTACGGTATATAAGATTTTTTTAGTCAGTGACATGTTACGGTAGAAATGGATTTTGCGGGAAAAAGTACCAACACCCAGACTGCCGGTACTTTTAACCGTAATTTAATCCAGAGTTTCATTTATTTGTTGATAAGAATATTATTGCACTTTTAAAAAAATTACGATATAAAGTACCGGCACTTTGGATGCATGATCTGGGAAATCTATTTTACTGTAAATTCCATTTTTACAGTTAAATATTGTACCGTAATTTTTTATGTAATATTTATTTAATTAGAGTGATTCATTAATTTCACTGTTATTATTACAGTAAAAATTACGGTATATCAGATTTTTTGTTCCGTAATCTGTTCCGATAGAAATGAATTTTATGGTGAAAATTACCGGCACCCTGAGTGTCGGTACTTTTCACCATAATTTTTTACATAGTATAGGGCTGGATAGTAAATCAACTTTTCATAAGACATCCTTAGTGATCAAGGTAAATCGTGAAAGCTGAATAAGTAAAGTTGGAAGAAGTTATAAAACGAAATGTATAAACTTTTAGCCACACTTGCTCCTAATGCGTAGTTCGTATTAAAAGATTACTATGCAAGGTTGCAATTGTATCGGGAAATAGACCTGAAAATTATGAAACAAATTTAAGATAAACAAATATATGATAACAAATAGAAAAACAAAGTAAAGAAATTAAGGAAATATAGATAAAATTGAAGTTATACGTATTTTCATGAGCTCTTTATCAGCTCTTTAAGTCAATATAATTTAATAATAATGCCAGCTGATAAATATTTAATGTACTTTTACAGAAAAAGTACATTTAATCAGCTATTAACTCAACAGAATTCATCTCCTATGAGTTTAAAAAACAAATTTCGAATCTATTTTTATGCAAAAGTATGTGCAGTTTGAGAAAAAGTAGTTGAACTAATTGGTAAAAGAGCAACCTTAAACGTTAACTAGCCAATCCCACAAACATTTTCCACATTTTATTTTTAATTTGAACTAAACATTGTCTGTTATAAAAATTACTACCATCAATTCAAAATTACTAATATTTTTTGCATTAAAAGTTATATTTAAACAATATCTCTATGTTTTTTGCTTCACCCTAAATTTAAAAATAAAAAAAATATTAGAATATATTATCGTTAGATTTACATTTTGCATTAGTTTTAATAATTTTGGCGTTACTCGGAGAAAAACACTCTAGTAAAATTACCGTACTGTATAGTAATAACATTTCTAATAAAATTGGGAAAAAAAATCTGGTAATAAAAACCAAAATATATGGTAATTAAACCAATTGTTTGGTAAATGTTTCTCTCCCATGGTAATGGCTTACCGAAAATCTTGATTTTAAAAAATTATAATTTTTATTACTACACATTTTGTAAAAAATACAAAACTGAAAAGCAAATTTAACCAAAATGGTAATCAAGATAAAATTACCGAATTGTGTCACATATTATCAAAACCATATTTCAATGTTAATTTTACCAAAATAATTACCAAAGCTCTTCGATAAAAAATTACCGAGCTTTTTGGTGTTTCTATAGAACTAGAAACATGGTAAATTTTACCATATTCTGATAGTTCTGATCATGCTTTTTTTCCAGTGTAGTTCATATATTTTCAAAGAAGCAAGTGTCCCATTTTATAGTGAAGTGATCCTATTTATAGTGAAAAATATCATTTTTATCGCGGAAAGTACAGTAAACCGGGGTGAGTCTACTCATCCAGGGGCGAGTCTACTCATCCAGGGGCGAGTCTACCCATTTTAGTTTTATTTAATTTTCACTATTTTAAATTGCAAATAAAAAAAATTTTACCGACGGAGGACTTAGTTCAGACTCTAAGAAAGATGGCGCTGTAGTAGTTTGATCCGTTTTTATTTATTTGGTGTCTTTTTAACCGACCTGTTCAAACGTCTTTTGAGAGATTTGTCTTGAAAATCAGCAAACTTTTAGTTGGTGCTCCGTAAGTATATTATTATTATTACCTAAAATTGTGTAATCTTAGTCTTAGATAAGTTTATCACTTAACCAAAGTGAAAATAGTATATTATTATTATTACCTAAAATTAATGTGTAATCTTAGTCTTAGATAAGTTTATCACTAAACCAAAGTGAAAATAGTAATAATAATAATCTACTTACGGAGCACCAACTAAAAGTTTGCTGATTTTCAATACAAATCTCTCAAAAGACGTTTGAACAGGTCGGTTAAAAAGACACCAAATAAATAAAAACGGATCAAACTACTACAGCGCCATCTTCCTTAGAGTCTGAACTAAGTCCTCCGTCGGTAAAAAATTTTTTATTTGCAATTTAAAATAGTGAAAATTAAATAAAACTAAAATGGGTAGACTCGCCCCTGGATGGGTAGACTCGCCCTGGTTTACGGTATATGTTTTACAATGAAAAGTATTTGTTTTAGAGTGCAAGAAATTCGTTTTACATGAAAAAAAAATTTTTTTTTTTAAAGTGTCTTAAAAAATTAAAAAGATATGCTTCATAATGAAAAGTATTTATCTTATGGAGGGAAAAAATTTGTTTTATAGTGGAAAGTATTCTCTTTATGGAAGGAAAAAATTGTTTTATAATGGAAAGTATTTGCTTTAAGGTGGAAAGAAGACAGTTTATTATAGAAAATCTCCGTTCTACAAATGAAAATTTTTGCTTTATAATGTTCATTTTAAGCAGAAAAAAATTTATTTTATAGTTAAAAATAGATTTGTCTCGCTGGGAAATTATTAGAAGTTATACTATCTTATCTTTTCTCTTATACATGACATATTTAATTTTAAAATGTTAACTCTCAGGTCTAATAAAGTCAATTATATTACAATAAGTTATTTCTTAGTGAAATATGCTACTTGTTTTGAATGTAAAAATTATATTTATTACAATGAATATATTACAAATTTAAGTACAAATAAATACCAGCCGTTTCAAAATAACCTCTTCGACATTTTCTTCAATTCCAATTTCGTAATGAGTCTTTCCTCAACATGTGTTCATGTTATTACCCATGCTTTTCCTTACTTTTTATCCCTTAAATTTAGGTAATTTCCTTATAGCTAATTAAAAACTTTTCGACCACCTTGTTATCAAAATATTAAATTATCGTTTAAAAATTCACTTTTCATGCTGTATGAAACATATGCTTTAAAGAATAGCACATAAACTTTAATAGTGATATTTTAAAGTAGTTTAACATTTAAAACTAAATCAAAATATAAATCTAACAAATTAGAGATTTAATGCTTGAAAAATCTTCTTTAATGGTCTAACAAATTAATTAAATAATTATTTACTCATTTTTTATTGTTTACTCTTGTAGGAAGCTCCACGAGTTTTTATCAACAACATTATAGTGCGATTTCATAGGTCTTTGGAACTTGAAGAAGATGAAATCAAAACAATTATCTGTCGGTATCCACCCCCACTGGCTCCAACTCAAGTGCCAATCGTTTTGTAAGAATTTATACTTATTCTTATATACTTATACTTTTTATTTTTATACATATTCTTTCATTTAAAAAAATTTTTCAATGAATATAGAAGTAATATTATATATTTTTATTCATTTATATTCATCATATATTTTTATTCATGCCTTTTACTTTCTTTTTAGACCACCCCCAACTGCCGCTGTACCGGTTATTGTACCACCAAAACTCTCCGAAATAGAACTGCTTCTTATCATCTGTGCCCTACTTTTCTTAACACTCCTTCTCTTGGGAATAGGTATTGCTTATTACTGCTTAAAGAAAAGGAACATTAAAGTTATTAAGAAAAGGAAACCCTTATCATCAGGACCAGGATCTGAAATTACTAAATTGAGCGGATCGACGATGGGGACTTTATCTATGTTTGACCCAATACGCATTCCCAGGGCCATAGCTCAATCTACATCAGGCTCTGAAGCTGCTCTGCTCACTTCTCTGTCGTCACAGAATGGCTCGGGTGACCACAGTGATACGATTCCTTCCGACTACCCAAGCGAATCACCTTCATCTGTAAATTCCGATGTAGAAGAAATAGAGGGTGGTCGGAGAATGATGATAAATGATTTGTCAACCATGAGAGGAGATCACTTTAGATACGAAAATACAGCTTTCATTCCTGATGAAGCTAGTAGCATTGCTTCCGGTTACCCAGAAGATCAGGAAAGAGCGGCTAGCGTATCATCCATACCTGTGCAGCAGATTTTGAAACCTGTTGAAGCTCCCAAGAAAAAATTAAAAGCTAAAGTTGCTAGAGAGCACCAATTAACCACTATTTCTGAAAGAGAAGACGCGATGATGCAGCGGGAAGCTTTTCAGAGGACATACGCTGACATGAGACCTGTACCGCACGAGCTCCTTCCCCCAGTTAGTTATTCGAAAGCTTATATCAGAGAAGCTCCCCCTAAGGCACCTTCTTCTTATGCGCCATCTCTATATGGAAGTATTCCTGATAATGATAATCGCTCGCAAGCAGAATTTATTGAAGATGTACCAATGGCTATTCAGAGACCTCCTTCCTCATATGCCCCATCACTCAAAGGGAGCATTCCAGATAACGACATCTGGTCTCATTCCGAGCTGGAGAGTGAAGTTGCTGTTGTACCGTATGTAAGAAAACCCAAAAGAGAAACAGCTACAGTCAGTGATTATTTCTTGAGTTCACAAAATATAACCGAAATAGAAGATGACGTGATGAATGTAAGAAAAACTACAACCTTACAACACAAGCCAAAACCTCAACCTGAATCACCTCCAGAAATGGAAAGTGTGGAAACATATGTGTCAAAGGCCTTAGTTCCTAGAAAGCCTAAAGTAATTGTTCAAAATATTGATGATCTATACTTAACAACGACAACAGAAGTTCATGCTACAGAAACAGTCACGAAAACAACAAAAGATACCATTGCTCAGCATGTTAAATCTCCCCCGCAATCAACAGAACCTCCCTCTTCTGAAACACCACCCTCAACATTCGATGTAAGAATAAGACATTACCCTCACGAATCTCAACCTGATTTTCCAGATTATGATGACAAAATTTCTGAACGCCGCTGGGATGCTTACTCCGAAATAAGTGAAAAATTCAGAGATGCTGAAAGTACGACGACAGAAATCCCTGCTCATAGGAGACCACGTCATCCATCAGAGCATTCAACATCCACTACTCCAAGGAATTCGCAGTCCCCGTACAACACTTTGAATAGGGTTCCACAAAAAATTCCGCATCCTACTTACACGAGTATAATTTACAAAGTTCTGGAACCCCCACCCGTGGAAGGTGTTGATCAGCTTACTCCGCACATTAAGGAAAGATGGCGCACGGTAATTACAACTGATGAAACATTCCGATATCTTGTGCAGGAAGCAACGACTGTAGAAGAATACATTCGCATTACAAAAGATTCCCGATACGAGAAACTTTTCGACACTCGAACCTGGCACGTCATTATAAGGGCTCTGAGTACACCAGACGAAAGGTATCCTCCTGTTCAAAATGAGCCCCCTGGAGACGGAAGAAACACCCGTTATAAGAAAAAAAGTGAATTTGAGCCACCTCGAAATCGACGCAGTTCTTTGCCACCTGTAACCGAATTCTCGTTAGCTCGCGATGCCCCACCTTCGATTAGTGGAAGCATCCGATCTCGAAGAACTTCTAGATCAGGTTCCGTACCTGAATATGATCTCCGATCTATGACAGAAGTCGACGTCGACTTTGCGCATGCGGATAGAGAATCCCTTTGGAGCGTTGATACTGGATATACATATAAAACTTCGAAAAGTTTAGCTGAGAGATCTACCTCCGAGTTCCTGGAAGATGTGCCAACGATTGTTGCTGAACGATCCCCACAATATAGGGGAGTTCATCAGCAATCACACTACTATGTTGAACAGTCATCAGCTGGTTTCGTGAGAACCAATAATTCTCACATGAAAGACTCTCCCCACACCGAATTTGGCGAAGGTGACTTCTTACACAAAGAAGCTTTACCATCCACATCTGCTCCACAAAAGCCAGTAAGGCCACGTTTCTTGGAGAGATCCTCTACGGAATACTTCGAAGATATTCCGAGAATGTCTTTGCCTGATTTAAGACAATCTTCAACAGAAGTTTCGTCAGTAACTGAGCGGCGAATGGACAATGTCGTTCAAGAACTTCGCCAAAAAGGAAAATTTTCGAGATCTGAAGTTATAATTGATTCGCCTATAACCAGAGCTATTGATAGAGTTTCTAGTATAGGCGAGAGAGAGGAAATCAAATCCATTACAGAGACTGATATTGTGGACTGGAAGAGATGAAGATAATAATTCATAGCTTTTTTTAACACATTAAATGTTGTCGCTTCGATTACTGACATAAAATGAGAGATTAACCGTTTGTAATATAGGAAGTTTAACTGTATAAAAGAAAGTTATAATTTATTTAAAATCTTATTCTGTTGAAAACAAATTTTTTTAAAAATTAAGTTGTTTTGCTGAGTTTCTGAGTGATTAAAATATCAAAATGTTGGTATTATTTTTAAATGAATAGAAAAAATGCTTCAATTTTGTTGAATCATTTATCTAATTCTCATTTGATTTCTGTTACAATCAATACGAGGGTGTAATTTTGTTTCAAGAATTTACAAATTTTACTAAGTGCCTCTTAAATGCTGCAGAAACTTTTTAGAACATGTAAAAGATTCTCATCATAATAACTTAAAACTGCATAGCAACTCATTATCAGAAACGTCTAGGGAAAAAGGTAGCAGATGTAGAAGTTTTGAAAAAACAAATGATAGTGATTAATGGGAAACAATTATTGAACACCATGTGTTCAAATGGCCTACTAAAAGACGGTAGTTCGTAATGCCACTGTACATGTTCATTGGTTGAAAAATCAGACGCTGTGCATAGCTGGCATCTATGGAGCATTAATAGCCGCACATCAGAAATTTTCTTTGGTGAATCATGTCCCGGGACTCCTGACTCTTCAAGCTCTTGATCACAATTGCTTTTAAAGCTCCTCGCAGAAAGAAATCAAAGATATATGAAACAAGGTGAAGGGAACATATATCAGCAAGTACACTGTGTTGCTAGTTGCACAATAGCATTATAAAAGATGAATAGAAGTGAGATGCAAAGCACCAACTATCGAGTTACAATAACATTTCTGGTCATGGGTTGCTATGCATTTCTCGAACTTCATGTTAGACCCTATCATTCTTGTCCCAATACTTTCGAGACATTCTGAGTACATAATGTATATACAAATACTTGAAAAACTATAAATTTATTGCTTTATGCAAGTATGAATTTTACTAGCCAAGTATTATTTGAAATTAAAACAAATTCTATAGGTTTCATTTTTGCTAATTTAAATATTCTCAACAAAAATGAAATGCAAACCAATTTGCATTTATGATTTTATATAGTGAAAGCCTTTCTCTAAAAGTTTCATTATATTTTCTATTATTCGCAAACTCTTCATAGATAATGTTATTTGTCACCAATTGCAATTATTATAATTATTTTATGGGTAAAAGAGCAAAATATTGAGGATTTTCTATCAAAATAACATTGTGAAATCTGAATTGTGTAAAAAAAAATGAGTACTACTAACAAGTAATTTAATGTATGGGTCTTTCTGCAATGACTTCTCTTAGCATATTTTTTTTTATTTTTGTCAAAAATGTCATCCAAAAAAAATATTCATAGTAAAGGACGCAAATTATTCAAACGAGGAGAAAATAAAAAGGCTATCGAAATCGGTCGACTATCTCGTGAAGAAGATGGAAATATCATAATCAATTTGATTGCCAGATGAAAATTCGTGGGTTCTTTTAACAATTCCCTTTTAAATCCTCTCTGTTTCATCAGTCAATAAAACTGATTTTTATACTTTCATTCCCTCCTCATCAGTGATTTATTAAATTTAATAAATATTTGTATTCTTTCACCTAATGTGACCCTTTATATAACTACTTTTTTGCTCTTTTTTTGACAAAGACTCTAAAAATATATACTATGAGTGGTCAGTATTAAAAACCCTGGGTGATATTTACAAGAGAATCGCTGTTAACAAATGTATTTATGTATGATTAATTAACCACATTTTATCATAGCATTTAAAAGAAACATTTGAAACTACTTTTTTTCTACGGCATTTAACATATATTTCTATACCTTTTTTTTTTTATAAAGTTAGTTCCGGTGCTTATATATAAATGATTGCAACATTTTATAAATGTTGCATTCAGTGGCAGCTATTCAAGAACAATTTTTTCGCCTGGCATCATGTTTTATTGTATTCTTACATTAGTTGAAACCTTCTCTACTTATTTTTTTATCTTTGTGTGTTTAAAAAAATGGAAATTGTATGTAAAATTCCAATCAGAATCAATATAATTTTATGCTTGCTTAGTGTTAGTCAAAATGAATCATCAAAGTTCTTCAAACATGCCGAATTATCAATTTTATTCATAGTTATTCAAGAAGTACACCAGGGTTAAAGTGATGAACCCAAAACAAGACATTTATTTTCTGACCTAAAAGGGTTAACTGTTAACCGACCATTTAGATAAAACATAAATATTTATTTTAATCTTGTTCAACGTCAAAAGATGCCGCTTCCCATGAAGACTGAGATTTGTCTTCCTCACACAAAAACAGGCAGAACTCATTACGTAATAGAACCTGTTGAACCAATTTTCTAGTTACGATGACGGAGGCATGCTAGAAAAAATAAACATAGAAAACAAAATAAACATAGAAAACAAAATAGTTAAGAACCTTCACCCATCACGCATTGTCAAACAGATTTTATGTACTAAAAATTATGATTCCCATTATTACAATCATTTCCGATCACCTTTGCAATCAGTTTATCTCCAAATTCACTCATGAGAAGTCACTTGAATATGTTGATTTAAATCAACTTATCAAATAATCGAGAAACGCCAAAACGTTCCGATCAATGCATCATTTTGATTAATTTGAATCAATTTATTTAAACGACTGATTCATTTCCCAACTCTAGTGCTTGCAATTTTAAAAGGTTGCTTTTATTGATTAAACTGTGCAACTGCTTACACTGCCATATTTTATACAAATGTATGTCAAATATAACATCTCCGAAGCACATGTATGCATATAAAAGGTAAGTAATAAATAAAAAATTCAAGATTATATATATATATATATATATATATATATATATATATATATATATATATATATATATATATATATATATAGAGAGAGAGAGAGAGAGAGAGAGAGAGAGAGAGAGACTAGGCTAGGTTGATTTCAGCTTTTTCTGGGTATTACCTAATTTTGCATTTTTATAATTCCTATTATTTTGCATTTTCATCCTGTTGTGTCAAATCATATGGATAAGAATAAATAGATATATTTATATTTTTAGATATTATAAATTTTAGTTTTAAGAGTTTAAAAGATAAAGTTTTTTTTTTTTTTAATTCAAATTTTATTTTTGCTACAATTGTACATTTAACAAAAACTTGCATCCTGATTTCTTCCTATTTTTTAAATTGTTCATGGTGCTTTAAGTTTTTTTTTTTTTTTACAAATCCTTCAAGTTTTTTCTTTCGTATAATTATTTCAATGTTAGTTTATTTTCATAATTCTATAAATTGGAAATGTTGAAATTCTGATGCTAAATTGTCTTGTAAACTATGGTTGGTTTCTTGGTTTTCTAGTCATTGCGGCTAAGGTTTTATTGTTCTTTATCCGGTTTAATGATGCTAGTATGAAGTCGTTTCAAACTGTTTATTTTAAACTATGTTTTTTACAAGTCACTAAAATATAAATGAAAGCAATAACATGTCTTTTAATGCTATTTTGTAATAAAATTTTGAAGTTTTGTAAAATGCATCTGCTTATTTCTATTACATTATTGCATTCACAATACACCTGAAAAGTAGTGAAATATTTTAAAATACTTTCGCAAACGCAATTAAATCCAAAAAAGTTTCAGATCTTTTTAAAATGTATTTTTTACAACGCAAATTACTATTTAAAACGTACGTACAATAACCAGAGCTTGACTAAGGCAGGGGCATACGGGGCAATTGCCCCGGGCCCCCACATCAGAGGGGAACCCATAAATTAAATAGAAAGTTTGTTTTGCGTTTCCTTCTTTAACGAATTTTTTTTAAACAAAATATCAGTGTAAAATCCGTTAGTTTTATGTTAGCTTCCTTATTTATCTATCGTATGAGCACAAAAATATATATAATTCATAAATCCACGGCTTTCTAGGGCGGAATTCAGCTAAATTTTCGCAACTATGATGAACAAATTTGGCCAATCAAAAGCCTAATTTTTACATATCTCGAAATGCGATATGTTTACAAAAATACAGCCATCTGAATAGCTTAATTAAGCCATCGTAATTGCGAAAATTTATGCGGAATTGAGCTAAATTTTCGCAATTATGATGAACAAATTTGGCCAATCAAAAGCCTAATTTTTACATATCTCGAAATGCGATATGTTTACAAGAATACAGCCGTCTGAATGGCTTAATTAAGCCATCGTAATTGCGAAAATTTGTGTGAATTCCGCCCTAATGTTAGCAAGGATATGAATTTTTCACTGGTAGTTGACAAAGTTAACAATCAGTCATCTTATTGTTGAACGTTTCATGCATCTTTAATTCAGTTAATGGAAAGAAAATAATAAATTAGTTAAAATAACATTGCTTTACATTTTCTATTTATAAGTTTAAATAGCATTTTTGTCAAATTTTGGCTCTTCAGATGTACCATATCCTTTTAAGGATGGACATGGAAGTGTCAGAAAATCAGTAAAATGGACAGAACGATATTTTGTCTGAACATTTGAGAGGGGAGGAATTTATAGCTATTTTAGCTTCGAGTCAATTTTCTTGTTATATATCTATAATGTGGTGAAAAATTTAAATACCTCCATAAAGTTTGGTTCTTCAATACTGAAGTAGTGAATCAGAGGGGACCCCCAAAGAAGTTTTTGCCCTGGGCCCCAATTAGGCTAAGTCGGGCTCAAGCAATAACTATTTAAAAATTCATTTTGAGTTATTTTCCTTACACACAAGTTTACAAGTCAACTAGAGTTAATGATGAAATCCTTGACAATGATTATTCAGGATTTTTATATCGGAATGTTTTCTGAAGACACAGAAACTCGTATGCGTAAACAACATGTTGTAATATATAAAAATGTGCTAGGTACCACAGTAATTTTCACCAATATTCTGACTTACTACGTGTTCCATAGTCACATCCTTTAATGCAGAGTGCCCAAAATGGAAAAAGGCCCGTAAAACATTTAAGATATCAATGTCAACTTGGATTTTCCTAGCCGCTTTTATAAAGGCCACATTTTATGCATTTTTAATATTCTAGTCTAAGATGAAGACAAAAAAAAATACACACATTGTGGGTTATAAACAAAAACGTTCTCGAAATCTGACAAATCACTATTGAGAAACATTCCTGTAGAAAAATTAAAACCTATGTAATCATTTTTTAAAATATTACTAATTATCTCCGTTTAACTTCTCGCCGTTATCTCAGACAATCAAACAAGTTTAAATACTTTTTAATCTTAAACTTCTACTGTAGTGAATTTAAGGATTTTGATATTATTTTCGTTTTCACATAGCTGAAATATATTGCATCATCCCACCGTGATTTATAAGAATTATAAATTATATATTAAGGATAACTGGAATAACCTGTATAAGCTGAACGCTCATTTTACAATCATACAGCTTTTTAGAATTTAAGGAACCACGCTCATTTTACAATCATACAGCTTTTTAGAATTTGAGAAACCACGCTCAGTCTTAATTATTATGGCAGAGACAGCTTGATAAACTTCTTATAACTAGCCTTGGTTGTGGTGCACACCATACATCCATTTTATTGAAAGTTTTCTTAATTTGATGGTTCGACTTGATTTAACAACTAAATCACTTAGTTCTCAAAAAATTCATTCTCATTCTCGTAAAAAACTCACTACTGATATGGTGTCAAACTTTCTGGTTCACATGAAAAAAAGCGTGTCAAGACTTCTATATGAAACTGTTTAAGTCACCTTTATCAGAGGTGCACACGTATTACAATGGTGGTTAGAATATCCTACCACGGCCCAAGAAGCCTTATATAAAGTGGAGGATAAAGAGGCACCACTCAACATTTGAAAACGTATATAACATTTAAAACAAGCCTGTTTTCCCATACTGATGCTGCCATCTCGTGACAATTATAAAAAAATAAAAGTTTTTTATTAAGACTTTTATCTTGCTCTTTTAAAGAATACAGTTTATAAAACTTAATTTTTATACGACTCACAAGTCGTTAAAGTAGCTCTTACCTTTTATATTGGTGTAAAAAACAAACTATATTAGAAGAAACTTTTACAGTATAGACCGATATCTTCGAGTGCAATATACGTTAAAGATTCTACGATGCTATAGCAACTGGTCCCGACCGCCATCTACTGATGACAATTAAAAAAATGTTCATTTCTTACTTGGAGAATATATAGTAAATATCTTTTTATACCACTAACATGTCCACCACAATTTCGATATTAAGAGAATTTTTTTCTACTAAATTAAGATTTTCTACAAATTTGGATATGTCAAATACATCCCATAGGATTTCAAACAGAATCCATTCCCCGCTCCATTACCTTAAACGTAATATTCATTACTCTATCCTTTCCTGAAGTCTCACATTTTTCATATGGTGTTTTTTATAATCACCCTAGCAACAATTTTACCCTGGTCCCAGCTGGGCTCAAAATTGGTTCAATATGGGTCCTATATGAACATGCACCGAGGGACCAATATTGGGATGCATAGTTTTTTTAGCATTTGTCTTATATGGGATCTTATATGTCCAATATAGGTTAATTATATTAGCTGAATAATGAATATAAAATATTGTTTGAATCTGACAATTCTATATACGGCCCGATATTGGTTGCAAAATATCGGTTGAATCAGTCAATTCTATATAGCGCCAATATCGGAAAATTACGGCCTTTTAAATCCTAATTGAGCTAAAATTTCTGAATATTGAACCAATGGGGACCCAAGTTATTTTGCTGCTAGGGTAAAAATAATAAATTATTTGTGACGAGTGAAATAAGATTTTCTTACTTTTTTTAATAGATATCAATGTAAAAGCAAGTTATGAAATTGCAGTTTTACTTCATATAGATCTATCAACTGCTTAAAACAATCATGTTTTAGTAACACAAATTGTACATAAAAAATAATTTTAAATGTTAAGATATAAATTCAATCTAAATTTAAATTATAATTTGTTTTTTTAAAATTAGCTATAAATAATATGTTAAAGTTCTTAGTCACGAAAACAAATCAAAAAATAGTCTTTGTTCCTTTAAATTGATTGTATCTTTGCCAAAATTTTGAAATTTTATTAACTAAAGAACAAGTTTTGCAAAGTTTTATTACAGTGCTTTTCTTACATTTTATTAAATTAAAATGAAAAGACGCAACAGCTATTCATACAAAATTAAAATATATTAAAGGTGTTAAATAAAAAGCATAATTTTTATGATATAAAAATTTTTAATTTAAAAGGATTTACTTTTTTTTGAAATTTTATTAAAAGTATACACTTATCTCCATAAATTAGGGATAATTCAGAATCAACGGAAATTGAACTCTACAGAAAAAATTGTAAACTATCAAGCATATCTTCAAGAATAATATGCAAATTACACGAAGCTATACTTCATTCCACCTTAAGTTGGCACTGGAGAAAAGGGTAGGCAGACCGGATTACAGACGTTGTCATGGAAACTGGGTTACTCTTTAAAGCGGTTGAGGGATGAGGTAGCAAAAAAAGGAGAGAAAGGTGCCAGTATTGGCGCTAAAGAAAGCAAAACGCCGATGTTTTTTTTTTTTTTTTTAAACCGAGAATCCTACTAAAATTTTGAACAGAATACAGAAAAGAACACGATTTTTTAGAGCATTTCTAATAATTATTATTTTAGATACTAGTTGTAAGCTAATTTCTTAATTAGTATTTAAAAAACAGATTTTCTTATTAAGATTTTTTTAACTAAACTAAACTATTTGTAAACAATAGAAAAAAAAATATATATTTTAAAAGTTTTTTTTTTTTTTTTTTTTTTTTTTTTTGCTGAAATCTAAGTAAAAAAAGGAAACGCATAGATGCGCATAAATACGTTGTTTTAAATATTTATTTTTATATGCTTACTTTTTGTAGCATATAGCTTTTGTATTAATTTATCCCACATTGGTGTTTTGTGGGGAAAGAAAAATCCAAGGCAGGCATAGGTAGCATAGGCAAGAAAAGCATAGGCAGGGGATCATTGATCATGAAAAATATCATACCTATGTTTTTTTAATATTATATATATATATATATATATATATATATATATATATATATATATATATATATATATATATATATATGTAAATAAAAAATTCAAACTTTTTTTCAGAACAGTTTTTTTTATTTTTTTATATAAAAATAATTTTTTTCTGAAATATATTTGCTTCTTAGAGACAAAAGAACTTGGATTTTTAGTATTATTCACATAGGAAGCGCGTACTGTATGTACGCCCCCCTCCCCACCATATTTTCAGCTGTCATATCCCACCATCTTAGACTCAACAAGAGCTCATTGACCTGTCCTGGTGGTTATCATGTTATTCATTTAATATTTTAACAGTTGACAGTTCCTTCTGCAAACTTTTCGTGGGGCCGTCCTGAATTGAATTCAATCCACAACTTCTTATCAGGAGAAATTCTACTTGGGTGGTTAGGCGCATTTTTTCAATAGAAAATACATATTTTAAAATATCAGAATCTTCCATTGCTTTTCAGGATCTTTGCGGGTGAAATGTGGCTTAAGAGATAAATCCGTATAATTAGTTATTTAAGTATAGTAGAATTAGTCTGGAAATATTTTGTCAGATACTGAAATATCTTAATATTTTCTACACAAGAGAAAGAATTTCTCAGCTTTTTTGACTTTGTATTTCAAAAATAATTATTAAAATATTGACTGGTTTAAATTGGCCTTTCGATATTAAAAAAAAAAAATTTATTCACATTTTGTATCTTTTTTTAAAATTATTTCAATTCCTATACTTACACTTATATTATGGAATTTGTATTTCAGATAATATTTAAAAATCCCTTTAATTTAAACAAAACTAAAAATCTTAAATTTCCGCCATCACATTATTAAAGCTCCTATAAAAAGCGAATTATACTTCAGAGCTACACATGGCGCAAAAGACACAAAATTTGAATCTTTAAGGAGATTGAATAAAGCAAAAGCAATTTTAACTTTTGTCGTAAAAAAATAATAATGAAATCATATGCTGAATTAGCTACACAGCAAATATGCTCAACTGTCATCAGTTTAATAATATTCACCTGTCTATTTTTTTTTTTTTTTTTTTTTTTTTTTAATTCATTCTGAAGGAAAAAAATTTTTCATTAAATATTGTACATATGAGGTTAATATTTAGAAAAATAAATAATCAATTACACTTTTACTATACTGGTTTAAATTTGTTATTTTTTTTTTTTTTTTTTCATTTATGAACAGGGTTTGTTGATTTAAATCACGATTTGAATCATGATTTAAATCAAATGATTTTTTTAAAAAAATCATTGATTTAAATCAACTGATTTTTTTATATATATATATTGATTTAAAAAATAAAAAAACAGTGTTTTAAATCATTGATACTTTTATTATTTCTTTTCTAAGTTTTAAAATTCATTTTAAATAAATTGCTGCATTAATTAATTTTAGCTAACGAAATTACTCTCTTTCTTGGTATGTGTTAGATTCCAACACATTTCAAATTACTTTTTTAAAAATTTTTTGGTTTTTGAGATTGAAAGTACAGATTAAAGTAAACATTTAAGTTTTTTTTTTTTCTCATAATATGTTTACAGTATCTTTGGCATTATCAGATTTTCTATAAATAAATATAGTGAAAAAAAATTTCAATTACTACATAAATTTTTTTAAAAACTTTTTTCAGCTGAACTTTTTTTAATGAATGACTACACTTATAAACACAATCTGATACATTTATTTTGTCATTTTAAAAATCAAAAGAAAAGAAAAAGAAATCACAATTTTAAATCAAAATTATGGTTTGGTAATTGAAACTTTGTTTTAAAAGTTAAAGTATTTTTAAATTCTCTATTTCATCTAGTCTTTAAATTTCAATCATGCATTTGTTTCAAAATGGTTACTATGCATTCAGAGCAATAAGTAACAAAATAATACAAACTAACAAAAAAAACATGCTAACATTTAGTAATAAGCAACAAAAGAAGAAAAAATTTTAACAAGGAATCACAAAAAAAATTAACAATTGATGCAAAAAAAAAAAAATTATAACTATAAAAAAACAAGCTAACATTATATAACTAGTAAAAAACAACAAATTAACAATTAATGCAAAAAAATTTATAACTATAAAAACCAGCTAACAATAACTAACCAATAAAAAACAACAAATTAACTGTTTATAACTAATAAAAAACAAAAGAAAAATTAAGCGATATGAATGAAAGAAAGCGAAAAAAAAAAAAAACAAGGAGAAGGGAACGAGCTGGCTGACCAGTGTAAAAACTTAGCCAACGCACCAATTCCTTGGCCTTGAAAACTAATCCAGCGCCAAACTATAACACCTCCTTCTTCTTTGTACATTCGCTTTACTGAGAAGGTATTTATAAGTTAAATACATTTAAACATGAAAAACTTCGAATGTATGTTTCAAGATAAACTTTTCTTATTATACAACATTAATTTATATTTGAACTCGCATTTAAACTGCAATTAATTCCAAAATAGAGAAAAACTACTTTTCAAAGACAGAGTATTACATATCCTACCCTTCCCTGCAGTGCCAACTTAAGGTGGAATGAAGTATAGATTACGCCCATAGTACGTCACAATAACGAGATTGCAAAAGAGGGGTATACACGGACGTAGCTATAGCTTTTACATGGAGGGGGGGTCGAGAATTTCCATTATATATATATATATATATATATATATATATATATATATATATATATATATATATATATATATATATATATATATATATATATATATATATATATATATATATATATATATATATATATATAAGCTACTAATATTTCAGTAATCATACAGATGTGTAAAATATTTGTTTATTGTAAGGAAAACAATGATCAAAGAGTATAGAAAAATGTTAATTACTTAAAGTAATAAATTTAATCTTTTGCGCCTTGTTGATAACTTATTTACAATTTCGTCGGAATCCAATTGCACCGCCAAGTCACGATGCACACTCAGAAGAGCAAGTCCAGTCAATCTCTCATCTCCCATCTTATTTCTGAGATAGGTTTTTAATCTCTTTAGAGTGGAGAAACTTCTTTCTGGTGTCGCGGTGGAAACCGGAAGTGTTGCCAAAATACCCAGCAATGTTCTTGTCAGAGGGAAAAACTGTTGATCGCACTGATCGAGAGTTTCGAGAACAGTGACCGGTTTTTCGGATATTGATTCCCAGTGTTTGCTCCATATGTCATATTCACTAAGAAATGTGTTTCCTTCACTTTCGCCTAGAAAGGTTACTTTTTTCAGACTTTCTTTTGTTTTGTCATCAGCTTTAGTTTTCTCGGGTAGAAGCAGTTGAATGCCTTCTATAGCGTCTTCATGTGGTTTGAAACGAGCATCTAGTTCGGTTACCACATGGTCTATAAACGGATAAAACACATTTCGCCGGTAGTAAATTTCGGCAGTTTCTCCAGGTGCATTGCTGCGTTGGGACGCTCTTGCGGCCATTCTTGGGACAACTATTTCATTCGAGCTCATTCTCTTTGCTTCCTCGAAAAGTATGGAAAATTTTGTCTCGTTTCTAATGCTTTCTATGGTTGTTCTGACAGTTTTCGCATAACTGCAAGTGGCGATTAAATCAACATTCACCTTCTGCATCACCTTAATCAAATTTACAGTATACGAAAACACTTTTCTGAGTATGACCAAAGATACTATAAATTGGCTATTGTCCACAGCTGTCTTCAGCTGAAAAGCTTGTGTGGCCACGTCTGAACTACCAGTGCTTTGAAGTATTTCAAGCGTTGCACGTGCAACGGGTAGCATTTCTGCGAACCTTTCGACAGCCACACGTTTTTCAGTCCAACGTGTTTCATGAAGACCGATAAGGGTGGAATGTTCAAAGTTATTTTCATCGGCAATTTTCTTTAATTTACCATCCCGTAGTGGAGATTTTCGGAAAAAGTTGATTACGGATTTTATAGTTCCTAGACAATTCCTTATCATAGGTACTTCACATGAATGAGCTAATACTAAGTTCAGTACATGAGCCACGCAATGTACGAATTGCGCTTTTGGATACTGCTCTGCGATTATTGTTCTCACACCTCGTAATCGACCACTCATCACTGCAGCGCCATCATGTCCTTGCCCTATAAATTTATGCATATCTAAATTATCGGATGCAAGATGTGTTAATATGATCGTTGCTAACGCTTGAGCAGAAACATCTTCTACGCTTATAAATTCAACAAAATCTTCCCTGATAACTGCTTTTCCAGATGAACAGTCTACGTATCGCACACACAAAGCTATTTGTTCTCGTCGTGATATATCTTGTGTTTCATCAGCTAGTACACTGAAATAGCCTGCCTTTTTTACCCTTTCTAGAAGTTTATCTTGAATTGTTTATCTCGCGGGTGGAGAAGGACAGAGTGGATGGGGAGCTATCTCGATGAAACTTTCGTTTTTAAATTATTTTTCGAGGCAAGACGCATATTATAAGAAGTTCTATACGATATTTGGAAATATGGATATTAAAAAAAACTCAAGCTAAGGGGGGGGGGGGGTCCGGACCCCATGGACACCCCCCTTATATACGTCCGTGGGGGTATATAAGGAATAGTAGCCAAGAAGTAAAATTGTTCACAAGCGTTGTGTAAATCGCTTATTACCTTAACCGAATATTTATGATACAGAGGACGCATTTCGATGATTTCTTAAGTTGTTGAATAATCAGCCGTCTGGAATGTTAGCGTACTCAGATGGAAGTATCCAAGAAACTTATAATTGCCCAAAGTGTCATCTCTACTAACCTTGGCTAACGATTATATAATGATAGAAATGTCAGTAGACATTACAGTACAGGCCACCTTGAGTTACAATGCCAAATGAAGACCAGTATTTGGCAGTAACTGTCGAAAGAAGCAGACGGAGCGTAGCCTCCGGCCTATCTCATCAATTATCTGTAGCCACGGGTTCCACAGTTTCAGGGCAAACCGTGTACCGTTCGTTTGGGAAATTTTGGTCTATTTGCTCATCGGCCTTTCAGATTTCCACTCAAGGCAACTCGCTATCACCAGTGATTAACCTAGAGTAAAAATCATCAAATGTGGACACGCAATATGTGTTCAAGTTCAACTTGCACTCCGATTCCCCTCGGACTTCTATATGAAGAACGTCAGATACCCGTTTCTACGAAGACAATATCATTGAACGACACCTTTACGGTGGCGCAGGATAGCTTCTCTGAGATGGAATTATACTGGGCTCCACGCAGCCTTGTCGCGCTCACGATTGTTTAGAAATTACATGAAAGATCCGTGCATGCGCATGCATGAATCATCACCTGCGACTCAGCAGTAGAAACGGTTTCTAAGTTTCATCCTCCTAACAATATTAAGGCTGAACTTACTCTTAACTGTCACTAAAGCGTCAAAATCAAAATATAAACAAATTCATGTACAAGTAAATGTTTGGAATGTAATAATCTCCTTTATATTCTGTTTCGCAAATATTCATATGGAAATTAGGTAACACTATGCTATAAAATTTCTCATAAATAAGGCCACATATCTAAGAAAATTCTTCATCGTTATACTTTTCTATATATTTGAATTCTTAGTATTAATTATTCATTCATACAAACACTTTCTTTCATTCAATGAACTTTTATCTCATTTCCTTTCTTCTATCGATCATACCTCGTGATCATCTGTTTATCACGATATTTGACGTAACAGCTCTAGAGAAATATTTATAAGCAAACATAAGGGCAGCATAGTTTTATTTAAGCATCGCTTTAAAATTGCTAAAGTATGGAGTTCAAAGTAAAATTTTCATTTTTTGTTTTCTTCTTTTATTTTTGCGTAACTCTTGTGTTGGCTGTTTTAAATACTCAACCTGAGCAAGTGCATATATCATTTGGGAAATCTCCATATGAAATGGTTGTTACATGGGTTACTTTTGACCCTACAAGCAAATCCACTGTCGAATACGGACAGGTTCCTAGTAAATTGAATAAAATTAAATTCGGTACCGTGACAAAGTTTGTCGATGGTGGATCAAGTGCTCGAGTACTTTGGATACATAGAGTTTTACTTGATGATTTAGTTCCTGGTTCTGAATACATGTACCACTGTGGTAGTACAGATGGTTGGAGTGCTGTTTACTGGTTTACAGCTATGCAAAATGGTACAAATTGGAGCCCAAGACTTGTTGTTTATGGGGATTTGGGTAATTATAATGCTCAGTCTTTGCCACGAATCCAAGAAGAAGTTCAGAAAGGAATGTATGATGCACTGTTGCATGTCGGAGACATGGCATACAATTTAGACTCAGAAAATGCAACAATAGGTGATGAATTTATGAGACAAATTGAAACAATTGCCGCTTATCTTCCCTACCAAGTATGTGTTGGCAATCATGAACAAGCATACAATTTTTCGAATTACGTGAATCGATTTAGTATGATGAATCAAGAGGGTGAAATAAACAACAATTTTTACAGTTTTGATCTCGGCCCTGCTCATATAATTGCTTTCTCTACCGAGTTTTACTTTTACGTTAAATATGGTTGGATACAAATTGCTCGTCAGTATGAATGGCTTGAAAATGACTTAAAAAAGGCAAATTTACCAGAAAACAGAGCTAAACACCCATGGATCATTACAATGGGACACAGACCCATGTATTGTAGCACCAATGATACTGATGACTGTAAAAATAGGGAAAGTATCATTCGAAAAGGATTACCCATTGCTCATGCTTATGGTTTGGAAGATCTTTTTTACAAATATGGTGTTGACTTGGAATTATGGGCTCATGAACATTTATATGAAAGGTTGTGGCCCATCTATGATTACAAAGTGTATAATGGTAGCCTTGATGCACCTTACACTAATCCAAAAGCTCCGGTGCATATTATTACAGGTTCTGCTGGCTGCCAAGAAAACTTAGATCCATTTGTTGACAACCCTGCAGAATGGAGCGCTGCAAGATTTTCTGACTATGGTTACACTAGGTTTAATATCATTAATACTACGCATTTATACATGGAGCAAGTATCTGATGATCAGGGTGGTATTGTACTGGATAAAATGTTGCTAATCAAAGATAGGCATGGCCCTGATGCATGGTTATAAACAAATAATTGAAATTTTATTACATACTGCTATCTCTCTCATTAATTATGTCTGTGATCTATCTTTTTCTCTTTAAAATACGTGATTTATTGCAGGACGAATCTCACTTTTAACGTTATATTTCTACATTTACTTATAAATTTTTATGCATATTAATAAAAATTATTTTAATTTTTATTAATAGGGTGACCCGGGGTAATTCACGATCACTCTGTTTCTGGGGTAAATAATGATCACCTAAGTTTTACTTTAAAATTTATTTTTTTTTTAAATTTGAGTCATGGACAAGAAAGCTTGTACACTTTACTAAAGTATAACTAAATTTACTTAATAATAATTTTTTGTTCAATCAAACAAAATAAGTATCTTTTAAACTGCTTTCTGTATTTTCCATTTCAAAGATGGGCCTCAAAATGTGCACATTTCTGCAAAGATCCTCCTCCTTCTCTTAAAAATAAATATTTTGAGTTACTTTCTTTTTCTATAATATGAAAATAGTGTAAGCTTTCGTTTAATTGTTTCATATTTACTGTAAACATTATAATTGATTATAGGAAACTATATCAAATGTTGCCCCCTACAGATGGGGTAATTATTGATACTGGGGTAATTCCTGATCATTATCATTTCTTTTTATAAATAGTATTAAAAATAGTGAATAAATAGCTGATTGTCTCTTCTTAAATAACAGTTCATATTTATTAAGAGGAGCAACCATAAAATATATTTTAACTGTGATCACAAAATTTGTTTAACTGTATACAAGACAAATGTGTTCTGATTTGCACCATTTCTTGTTTGTCTTACCTTGCTTTGATCTTAACTTTAGTCCCGCAGTGGACTGATCGTTAAGACACGGTTCCCAGCAGATCACCGAAGTCAAGCATCACTGGCTGCGGTCAGTGTGCGGGTGGGTGACCACTTGGATTAGTCTGCGTGGGGACCGAGGGTGTGCAGTATTGGTCCTCGTTAAACTGTTCTACTGTAAAGTGCTCGTCTTCGCATGCAGGTCGTTAGGCTACCGAAGCGAGGGTGCCACCCCCTCTGCAGAGGATCAAAATTGTGATGGCATGTCTTCGGATCATCCTCGGGGATGTTTCCCAGACCGCCGCCAATAGCCTATTGTGCAGCTCTAGTGCGACGTAAATTAACTACTACTACTATCTTAATTTTATGTGAGTACATTGTTAGGATAATTTTTAAGTTTATAAATTAGCCTAATATAAATATGGTGAGAAATTATAAGCCTAAAAAGGATACTAAGCTTCTAAAAAGCAAAATTAGGTATTTTTTTTTAATGATTGAAAATTAAAATTTCAGTGTGAGAGCTGTTGACACACCTTACTTAACTTTACACTCTCACCTAATGAAGTTACAAAATCCAGCAAAAGAAACCCATGTGGGAGCTCTTTCTTTTGTTCCAGCAGAACATGAGAATGAGTTGGCTGCTTGCCTAAAATGTATGATGATGCAAAGATTTTTGGGAAATTTAAAGTGTTAATCTTTATCCTTGCTTTTTAAATAAATCGTTTTATTAGCTGCTTAAACATATCTTTTTGGTTTATTTGTTAGATCTTGATGTCTTATTTGTTAATTACCATTGTATAATTATTTTTAAACAGTCCCTTTACTATAAAAACTGGTGATCAGTAATTACCCCAGAAGTGATCAAGAGAAGGGGTAATTCCTGATCACTAAAAATTTAAAATCTTTCAAATTCTAATTAGATTTTCAAACCAAAGAAGGTGGCATAAAACTCATCTCATATAGCCTCAAACTTCTAGTAAATATTAATATTCTATCTTGAATAGTTTTTTCACAAAATAGATGTTTGCATTTTTTGATCGGGAATTACCCCAGGTCACCCTAATGACTTATTACTTAATAATTAATTAAAAATTAATTATTCAAATTTAGTAATTAATAAGGACTTATTAATTAATAATTTATTTGTCAATTTTTTATTAGCTTGATTATATAAAAAAAAAAATGTTTTTGTGTTTATATATATATATATTTATGCTTACATTGGGGGCCATTCGAATATTAAAAAAGTAATATCTAGAAAGAGAGGTTGCAATTGCTAGTGACAAGGAAACGGTTTGTTTGAAAAATGTTGATGCTAAATTCCTTTTATCAGCAGAAGATAAAAACCCTCAGTAAATTGCAGAAATAATTAAATTTTGAAAATATATTTGAAGTTTGAAATTAAATTTTTGTTTAAGAATATGACTGTGTAAGCATAGGTTGATTGTATAACCATTGTGTGATTTACTTATTTTTTCTGACTTTTTTATTTTTTCTCTTACTTATTTTTTCTGAGAGTCGAAAATCATAAAAAAATAAACTACTTTATATTAATTTGATAGTTATTAAAAGTTTTTTATAGATATAAGTGTTTGATGAATTACCCATAAAGAGATAATCAAATCAAAACAGTATTTTATGTTTAGGAATTCAACTTTATGGATAATTTTTAATGTATATTTACTTGAGTTTTATTTTTCCTTTTATAAAATAATTTCAAAGCTTTTATGCTGTGTTAGAATTTTTCTAGAAAGCATGATTTTAACTATAATTTTTCATTTTATTTCAGAATAATGGGTAAGATTATATTTACATTTTATATCATTATTATGACTTATAAAAGTTATACTTAAAGTTCTAACTCGTTTTGTTTTCCTCTAATTGCATCATAAAATCATTATTGCATCCTTTAAGGGTTTAAAAATGATAATTTTTCTCAACCAAAATTTAATCCTTGCAATTTCATTTTAACTTATTGAGTATTACACTATCTAAAGTCTTTTAAAACTAACACCTGAAATCAATTTTGTATTTTAGAAAATTAATTATTTATAAATTGTAGTTGTGAAACATTTGAGTGAAGACATTAAATAAGAATCTTATGTTTGCATTTCAAAGCTTTACATTAGCTGACTTGAATATAATATGATTTTTAGATGTGTTTGTTTATGTTACTCTTAATGCTCTGTTATTTGTAAAGATCTATTTATTGTTTATAAAGATCCATACTATAAATAAAATGAAGTTCTTTAATCTTCAAGAGATTATTGATTTACTTTACAAATACTTAATGTTATAAGTCTGTAATGCTTCAGTTAATGATTTAGTTTCTTATCATTTTAAATTATGATTGTGAAAAATACAATTTGTGTGGGACTAGTTTTGTTCATTATTTTTGATGGTGAAACATTTATTCATTATTGCAAAATGTTGCCTTTTTTAGTCAGGTTTATTGGCTCTTTCTATTTTATATCAAACTATTCAAATTTAACATACATGAATTTAAAATTATTTTATTAATGATTGTTTAGTAAAAAATGTGTAATTAAAATTTGTTGTGAAACTTAATCAAAATTCAGCATCATGCGTCATATATTACAACAAATGAGGGTATCTTAGCAGGGGTCTGTCCAGGCCAAATTTACTACTGTTTAACGGTACCTACCTTCACAAATTCAACTTTAGGAAAAACGGTAGTTTAACAAAATACTTTTTTTTTTAATTTTATTTTTCTATCCTATAAGAAACGATAAATCCATGTTTTTACCATATTTTTGTGTCGATTTTTTAATATAATTTTTTATTTTCACAAATTATGTCTAACTTTTCTGCAAAATAGATACCTCTCAGAAAAACCTAGACCGACACCTGCTTAGTGAAATACAACTAATGTAACGAAAACAATCTCTTTGGACACTACTATGTATTAAGGATATTTTCATGTCCTCAACTTTCAGGGTTTTCACAATTATTTTCTTAAATTATAAACAAGATGTAGAGAAATATTATTGATTTTACTGTGTAACATAAAACTGGTTAAGTTTAATATTATTTAAGAAATATAGAATTATTTTCAATAAGCAAGTAAAAATTTATTACTTTTTTTTTTTTTTTTATAGTTTCGTACATTAAAGCAAAACTGCCTTTTTATTTGTTTAAAGTTTTACTGTACAGTTGTCATAATGGGCATTTTTCTACTCAAGTTTGTTTGAGTAGAAAAATGTGCTTTAGAACAATATCAAATTTATTGAGATATTTTTTTTTTTCCTGCAAAAATAAATTTTTATTTTTATTTTAGTTTTTTGAATATTTGTTTCCTAAGTAACATAAATATAATTATTTGTTGCGATGTAATTGCTGTTTTAATTCACTCTATTTACTTCACAGCCTGACATTTTTACCCAAACTTTTTTTAAATATATTTTAATCATATTCCAATTCATCCTACCTGTACTTTAAACTGCTCCAGTTTCAAAAAATCATGTTCAAACTACTGTAAATCAAGCATTTCCTCTAATATTGCCCTAGATTTCAAAATAATATATTTTCTTGAAAAAGTAGTTAAAAATTATTGTTCCTTAGGATACAAATATTTAAAGCTTTCGTTCCAAACTGTTATGAAAATGCAGAATTACCTCTTATTGCTCTGAACTGTTATTCACAACTATATTTTATTTTGATACAAGAATTAAAATTATAAACCTTTTTTTTTTACATGGAAGAGGATGAAGAAAAACCTACCCATTAAGTGCCTTAAACCAAAAGAAAAAAAAATTTCAGCTTCTTTTGGCTATGCTAAAATCTGGGATAATAAAATATATGAAGTTCTTTATAGTAATGAATTCATTTTTTTGAATCTCTTTTCATTCAATGAATGATTGTTTCAGTTCACCCTCAAATAAGAGAATCAATCATCCAAAATCAAATGGGGACTTTTTAATTATATAATAATACAAAGCCCATTATTGGTAACCGTAAATAACATCTCGTGTATTTGCGATGTCTGTGCCAAAACTAAACCGAATTGATTATTATAATTTGAACATAAACTTTCCCAAGTAAGATTAACGTTTCACAAAAAATATTAATGTGTTAAATTTCTAAACAAGATAAATATGATTACTAATGTATTTATTACTCCATAGAAAAAGAAATTTTGAATGATAGTGGATGTATAATTTTAAACCTAATAGCTACATAAGAGTTATATTAAAAACCCTATAATAAGAAAGAACCATGGATTTTAGATGTTCTAACGTTTAATAACTCTTTTATATTATAACAAAAAGGACTTAATATTGGTTATTTTAATGGAGGGGGCATCTTTCTTAAAAATATCAACTGTATTTCTTTTCTATACACTTATTTAATGTCAGTGATGTTTTACAAATGAGTGCCAAAAAATAAATTTGTTTTTTTTTATTTGATGGATGTAAATTTTATTTTAGTACTGTAGAACCTCTTAGTAAGAGATATTAAAAAAAAAAAAAAATCAAAAAGTAAAATTGAGAAATACAATTTAAAATATTCTTTATTAGTATGTTTATCCCCTCATTTGGGGATAACTAATTAAAGGGTGGAAGATAAAGGACATTGAGAAAAAAGAGCTTGTCATATAGTTATCAAAAAGGATTTGACATTTAAAGAATTGCTGTGAGTAGGGATAAGTGGTGCTGGGTTAAAGATGATTTACCACCTGAAAGGTACTTTGATGGTTTTGGAGAGAGTATATGTCAATGAGAAAGAAAGAGTCCTCAGGTGCCTGGACAGTCCAGTGATGCTAATGAATTGTCATTTAACAAAGCATTGTAATGTAGGTTGAATGAAAATTTTCTATTATTTTTAGTTCTTGTGAGTGCTGAGATGTTGTGTGAATTATAGTTTTGGACCTGTATATATATTATTTTTTTTGCATTATCTTTCATAGCTAGCAGGAAAGGAATAGGATTAAAAGAAAATGCTGATATAATTAAGGTATCATAAAGGGTGAAGATTTATTGGAAAAATTTTAGACTTTAATTTGGAAAAAGTAAAAAACAATTGAGTAAAGTGCTAAAAAATATAGAAGAGTTTTCTTTTTAAAATTATGAATTGCTAATTAAACGAAACATCCCAAAAACTAAAATTTGAAGGGAAAAAAACTTTTGTAATTGGATTATTCTTATTACAAGAAAACGTAAAAGAAGTTTTGAACGAAGGGTTGAACAACAGGACTTCAAAGCATAAAATAGTTATACAAGAAAGTTAAAACAAATTATCAGAAAAAAATTAAGCAAACGCATCGTACAATTTTAAAGAATATTTGTGTATAGTTTTTTTTTTTTTTTTTTTATTTGTTTAAAAATAAAAGTGCTTTTACCAAAATTATTATTTATTGGCAATTTTTACTAAAAAATTTTCAATGTATAAATACTAATAGAATTTATTAATAGGCACGGTTTTATTTTATTATCCAGCGTTAGAGAGCAGTCGATATCATTATCACTTTCTTTTCCCATATGATAAATACCACAATTATCCCTCATAAAATCGCTAACAGTGACCAATAAATTTTTTTATTCTATTTTTCCCCCTAGTCAGAATTTCTGAGTTATAATTTTTTCAGATAAATATTAGTTGCTTTTTAATACTCTTTAACGCCCAATAGATTATTTATATTTAAGGCACTTTATTTAACTAACTGAATAACAGAATATTCTAGGTATAAGAATTAAAATTAATGTTCTTTTTCCCGCTTTTTTCACAAATTGATATTCAAAGGAAAAACTCATTTACTCCTAATGATATCAAACATACTCTATTGAAGTGAAAATAATATGCACGCTCTTTCCTTGAGTAATGTAAGGTTTTTACCTCAATTTTGGCTCAGTGTTTTCCTGCTCTTTTACCTTTGTAAGACTTAAAAGCTCAAGAGATTGCCAGCTGTGAACATTTATTTAAGCAAAAGAAAATTCAGCCTTTTACTTTCTCACTCTGACAAAAATAATCTGAATTACATTTTGTTTATGGATTTTATGCAGCTCCTACTAAAGGTGTGTTATCTCTTGACAACAATGGATCCCAATCTAAATACTTAAACGAATTCACTTCGCCATTATTGATATGTGATGAGCTACGCAATCATTTATTCATTCGCTTTTTTAGCAAATTTTTAACAGTTATCTTTCTCACCTGACCTTTATCCTTTTTGCCTCGTGATTTGCTTATCAAGATTTAATGTTTATATCAAGGCAAGAGTAGAATTGTTTATTATTCTTTTCATATTCCAAGTGCAAGTGTCAACATGAACTGTAAAATGACACTTCTTTGCCCGATTTTTGTTTTGTGTGTGTATTTTTCAACGACATTCGTATCAGCTGTTCTGGATACTCAACCGGAACAGATACATTTATCATATGGAAAAGCTCCCAATGAAATGATGGTTACATGGGTTACTTTTGATCCAACTAACGTTTCTACAGTAGAATATGGACGATCTCCCAAGGCATTGAATGAAGTCAAATTCGGTACTATTACTAAATTTGTCGACGGTGGAGCTAAGGCAAGAGTACTTTATGTCCACAGAGTACTTCTTGATAATTTAGAGCCAGGAACAGACTATGTTTACCATTGTGGCAGTGTAGATGGATGGAGTGCTATTTACTGGTTCACTGCTATAAAAGAAGGCACCGACTGGAGTCCAAGACTTGTAGTTTATGGAGACTTGGGTAATTATAATGCTCAATCACTACCTCGTGTACAAGAAGACGTTCAGAAAGGAATGTACGATGCACTGTTGCATGTCGGAGACATGGCATACAATTTGGACACGGATGACGCTCTAATAGGAGATGAATTTATGAGACAAATAGAAACAATTGCTGCTTACCTTCCCTACCAAGTGTGTGTTGGCAATCACGAACAAGCATACAATTTTTCGAATTACGTGAATCGATTTAGTATGATGAATCAAGATGGTGAAATAAACAACCATTATTATAGTTTTGATATCGGGCCCGCTCATATTATTGGTTTTTCAACTGAATTTTATTTCTGGTTTAATTATGGTTGGGTCCAGATCGCTCATCAGTATGAATGGTTAGAAAATGATCTGAGAAAGGCAAACCTACCAGAAAACCGAGCTAAACGACCCTGGATTATTACTATGGGACACAGGCCAATGTACTGCAGCACAAAAGAACCATTATCTGAAGATGATTGCAAAAATAGAGAAAGTGTTATTCGCAAAGGGTTGCCAATCTCTCATTCATACGGTTTGGAAGATCTATTTTATAAATATGGTGTTGATTTGGAATTCTGGGCCCATGAACATAACTATGAAAGAATGTGGCCTTTGTATGATTACAAAGTGTATAATGGAAGCTATGATACCCCATATACCAATCCCAAAGCACCTGTGCATATTACAACTGGTTCCGCAGGCTGCCAAGAAAATTTAGATCCATTTGTGGAAGACCCTGCCGAATGGAGTGCTGTAAGATTTCCCGATTATGGATATACCAGATTGCAAATAATTAACAAAACTCATTTATATTTGGAACAAATTTCTGACGACCAATACGGGGCTGTGCTTGATACAATGATGCTTATAAAAGATAAACATGGACCAGAGGCATGGCTATAATCAGTGATTTATCCTTTGTAAATAGTTTACTCTTAATGTTTTTAAAACATTTGTCTGACCTTAACTTCAGCGGTGATTTTTTTTCAGATTTTGATTCAAAATTTCATTAATTCATGCCAAGTTTTCACTGAGAAACAATTAAAATTGTTGTTCTATTTATACTCATAATTTCAATCATCAATTTTGTAACTGAATTTATTTTCGCCTTAGTTAGGTGAGTATACGTTTAAAATGCAATACTTGAGGAATAATTTATTTGAAACATTACATTTTAAAAAATATATAGTTGTTTGTTTTTAACTATGAAATGTCTCATGTTATTTATTGAAATTAATCATTTCACTAACTTCGATTTTTATTAAACATTTATTTGAATTTTTTCAATATTTACTTTTTACCCCACTATAATAAAGATGATAAAATTAATCTGTGATAATTATGTATTGTCAATATAAAATATAATTTACTTCATACCTCTAACTTTCCCAAACTACTTCCCCAAATTTATGTATTATAATAATTGTTAATACTACTTTACTTTTAATAAATTAATATATTGATTTATTAAAATTAATATATTGATCATAAATTAATATATTGATTTATTAAAATGTATGAGTAATATTCTATTTGATTAAGGGCAATAATCTTCAATAGTTGATGATTGAACGATGTCTTAAAAAGACTCTTAACTAAAAAATATTGACTTTGATTCAAAATAAATGGTTAATTTCCATTTTATGAAACGCGTTTAACCCCCTTGATGCAGATGGGACACCGGTATCCCTTTTGTATATATTTTATGACTTTTTAATTACAAGCAAAAGTACAATTAAGCAAAGTCATTATAAAATTTTTAAAAATATTTATGAATAGATTTTTTTTTTAAATATTTGTTTATAAATTACATTGCTTTTCAGAGAGAATTGAATCCCGATATCTTCTCTTTTAATTGCTTTTACCAAAATTATTAATTATTGACTATTTATTCTTAAAAAAATTTCTTATCTATGCTAGTAGAATCTAAAAAACGTTTTCTATGAATTTTTAATTTTTAAAATTTATTGAAAATATATGGTATCTGGCACAGTTTTATTATCTTGCGTTAGAGAGCAATCGATATTATTATCACTTTCTTTTCCTCATGTGATAAATACCACAAATATCCCTAATAAAATCGTTATCAGTGACAGATAAACTTTTTTATTCTATTTTTCTCCCTAATCAAATTTCTGCGTTATAATATTTTCAGATAAATGTTAGTTGCTTTTTAATACACTTTTAAGCCCAATAGATTCTTTTTATATATATTTTAGGCAGTTAATTTAATTAACTGAATAGAAGAATTTCTAGGTATAAGAACTAAAATTAGTGTGCTTTTTCCGGCATTGTTCGCGAATTGATATCGAAAGGAAAAACTCCTTTACTCCTATTAATATAAACATAATCTATTAAAGTGAAAATAATATGCACGTTCATTCCTTAAGTAATAAAGGTTTTTGACTCGGTGTTTTCCTGCTCTTGTATCATTAAATTCTTCCCCTCAATGTAATCAAGTTAAAAGCTCAAGAGATTTGCCTGCTGTGAACATTTATTTAAGCAGAAGAATCAGCGTTTTACTTTCTAACTTTGACAAAAATAATCTGAATAACATTTTGTTTGTGGATTTTATGCAGCTCCTCCTAAAGGTGTGTTATCACTTAACTTCAATGGATCCCAATTTAAATATGATTTCACTTCACCATTATTGATATGTGATGAGCTACGCAATCATTTCTTCATTGGCCTTTTTAGCAAGTTTTTAACAGTTATCTGTCTCACCTGACCTTTATCCTTTTTACCTCGTGATTTGCTTATCAAGATTTAATGTTTATATCAAGGCAAGAGGAATTGTTTATTATTATTCTCATATTCCAAGTGAAAATGTCAACATGAACTGTAAAATGACACTTCTTTGCCCGATTTTCGTTTTGTGTGTGTATTTATCAACGACATTCGTATCAGCTGTTCTGGATACTCAACCGGAGCAGATACATTTATCATATGGAAAAGCTCCCAATGAAATGATGGTTACATGGATTACTTTTGATCCAACTAACGTTTCTACAGTAGAATACGGACGAGTTCCCAAGGCATTGAATAAAGTCAAATTCGGTACTATTACTAAATTTGTCGATGGTGGAGCTAAGGCAAGAGTACTTTTTGTCCACAGAGTACTTCTTGATGATTTAGAGCCAGGAACTGACTATGTTTACCATTGTGGCAGTGTAGATGGGTGGAGTGCTATTTACTGGTTCACTGCTATAAAAGAAGGCACCGACTGGAGTCCAAGACTCGTAGTTTATGGAGATTTGGGTAATTATAATGCTCAATCACTACCTCGTATACAAGAAGACGTTCAGAAAGGAATGTACGATGCACTGTTGCATGTCGGAGACATGGCATACGATTTGGACACGGATGACGCTCTAATAGGAGATGAATTTATGAGACAAATAGAAACAATTGCTGCTTACCTTCCCTACCAAGTGTGTGTTGGCAATCACGAACAGGCGTACAATTTTTCGAATTACGTGAATCGATTTAGTATGGTGAATCAAAATGGTGATATAAACAATCATTTTTACAGTTTTGATATCGGCCCTGCTCATATAATAGGTTTCTCTACCGAGTTTTATTTTTTCACTGGCTATGGTTGGATGCAAATTGCTCGTCAGTATGAATGGCTTGAAAATGACTTTAAAAAGGCAAATTTACCGGAAAACAGAGCTAAACGCCCATGGATCATTACCATGGGACATCAGCCAATGTACTGCAGCACAAAGGAACCATTATCTGAAGATGATTGCAAAAACAGAGAAAGTATTATACGCAAAGGATTGCCAGTCTCTCATTCATACGGTTTGGAAGATTTATTTTATAAATATGGTGTTGATTTGGAATTCTGGGCCCATGAACATAACTATGAAAGAATGTGGCCTTTGTATGATTACAAAGTCTATAATGGTAGCTATGATGCCCCATATACCAATCCCAAAGCACCTGTGCATATTACAACTGGTTCCGCAGGCTGCCAGGAAAATTTAGATCCATTTGTTGAAGACCCTGCAGAATGGAGTGCTGTAAGGTTTCTCGATTATGGATATACCAGATTGAAAATAATTAACAAAACTCATTTATATTTGGAACAAATTTCTGACGACCAATACGGGGCGGTGCTTGATACAATGATGCTTATAAAAGATAAACATGGACCAGAGGCATGGCTATAATCAGTGATTTATCCTTCGTAAATAGTTTACTCTTAATGTTTTTAAAACACTTGTCTGACCTTAACTTCAGCGGTGATTTTTTTCAGATTTTGATTTAAAAATTGCATTAATTCATGTCAAGTTCTCACTGAGAAACAATTTAAATTGTTGTTCTATTTATACTCATAATTTCAATCATCAATTTTGTAACTGAATTTATTTTCGCCTTAGTTAGGTGAGTATACGTTTAAAATGCAATACTTGAAGAATGATTTATTTGAAACATTACATTTTAAAAAATATAAAGTTGTTTGCTTTTAACTGTGAAATGTCTCATGTTATTTATTGAAATTAATCATTTCACTAACTTTGATTTTTATTAAACATTTGATTGAATTTATTCGATATTTACTTTTAACCCAACTATAATAACGATGTTAAAATTAATCTTTGATAATTATGTATTATTATTATAAAATATAATTTAATTCATACCTCTAACTTTCTCTAAACTACTTTCTCAAATTTATTTATTATAATAATTGTTATTACTTTACAATATATTGATTTATTAAAATATATGAATAATATTCTACTTTTTAAAAGCAACCAAAGTAGATAATGATTGAACCATGTTTTAAAAGGACTCTTAACTTAAAAATATAGACATTGATTCAAAATTAATGGTTATTTTCCATGTTATGAAACTCGTTTAACCCTTTCATGCAGATGGGACACCGGTATCCCTTTTTTATATATTTTTCTGACTTTCTAATTACAGGCTTCCTAATAACATTTATCAAACATTGGGTATTTTTTAATTATAAAAAACAGTTTAAAAAATACTAAAAAATTTTCTGTTGGGTGTAACCGGAATTATATTTGTACTAATATATAAAATCCAAAAACAAAGTAATTAAATATGTTTTTATTCATATTCAAACATTTATCAACAATTGATTTTGTAAATTTTTGAAATATCAATGATGAATAACTGTTTCTCTTAGATCTAAATAAATACATTAGATATTTTTTAATTATAAAAAACAGTTTAAAAAATACTAAAAAAAATTTCTGTTGGATAACCGGAATTACATTTGTACTAATATATAAAATCCACACAAAAAAGTAGTTAAAAATGCTTTTATTCATATTCAAACATTTATCAGCAATTGATTTTGTAAATTTTTGAAATATCAATGATGAATAACTGTTTCTCTTAGATCTAAATAAATACATTAGATATTTTTTAATTATAAAAAACAGTTTAAAAAATACTAAAAAAATTTCCGTTGGATAACCGGAATTATATTTGTACTAATATATAAAATCCACACAAAAAAGTAGTTAAAAATGCTTTTATTCATATTCAAACATTTATCAACAATTGATTTTGTAAATTTTTGAAATATCAATGATGAATAACTGTGTCTCTTAGATCTAAATAAATACATTAGATATTTTTTAATTATAAAAAACAGTTTAAAAAATACTAAAAAAATTTCTGTTGGATAACCGGAATTATATTTGTACTAATATATAAAATCCACACAAAAAAGTAGTTAAAAATGCTTTTATTCATATTCAAACATTTATCAACAATTGATTTTGTAAATTTTTGAAATATCAATGATGAATAACTGTTTCTCTTAGATCTAAATAAATACATTAGATATTTTTTAATTATAAAAAACAGTTTAAAAAATACTAAAAAAATTTCCGTTGGATAACCGGAATTATATTTGTACTAATATATAAAATCCACACAAAAAAGTAGTTAAAAATGCTTTTATTCATATTCAAACATTTATCAACAATTGATTTTGTAAATTTTTGAAATATCAATGATGAATAACTGTGTCTCTTAGATCTAAATAAATACATTAGATATTTTTTAATTATAAAAAACAGTTTAAAAAATACTAAAAAAATTTCTGTTGGATAACCGGAATTATATTTGTACTAATATATAAAATCCACACAAAAAAGTAGTTAAAAATGCTTTTATTCATATTCAAACATTTATCAACAATTGATTTTGTAAATTTTTGAAATATCAATGATGAATAACTGTTTCTCTTAGATCTAAATAAATACATTAGATATTTTTTAATTATAAAAAACAGTTTAAAAAATACTAAAAAATTTTCTGTTGGGTAACCGGAATTATATTTGTACTTATATATAAAAAAATCCAAAAACAAAGTAGTTAAAAATGTTTTTATTCATATTCAAACATTTATCAACAATTGATTTTGTAAATTTTTGAAATATCAATGATGAATAACTGTTTCTCTTAGATCTAAATAAGTGCAAATTTGGAAAATTATTGTTTGAAAGTGAATCGTATTTTACATTTAACTAGTGTGTGAAGATTTCACCTTATACTCAGTAAAGGACACCGGTGTTTCATGCTGTATTTCATAACCATAAATTATTAAAATACTAAATTTAGTATTTTCTATTTATTTAAATATAATTTAATACAAAATAATGAAAGAATCGTGAGAAATATGTTTATTAAAAAATTCTGATAGACGGTATTGACGCAAATGTATATGTATTAAAAAGCAGATTGAGCCTACATTATTACGTATTAGAACTCTATTTCTTTACGAAAATAATCAACGAATTTGAAAAGAAAAAAAAATTAAAGATTTAATTTTTATTTTTTTAAGTATGTTGTTTCCATATTAAAAATGAAAATTTGGTAAAAAGGTAGGGGGAAAATCGCTCTAGAAGAATCGTTTTTAGTTATTCAATAAAGAAGATTAAGGATTCTAAATATACTGAAAAAACGTTGACTGATCTGAGAGAAAAACGGATTAATTGCCTTTAACATAAAAACATGTCTTTTTATTTTAAAAACTGCACAATAATTTAATTCATTGCATTTAATTGTCATTAAATTAAACTTTCATCAAGTTTGAAATAAATAATTTTTCATAAAAGAAATTCTAATCAAAACTAGTTTATCAAGTTTGAAAAAAGAAAGATTTTTTTCATAACGAAAAATTTTATTTTTATAAAGTTCTAATTAAATAAAACTCCTTTTTGAAGTTAGAAAAAAAATTTCATAAAAAGAATTACTATTTTTATGAAATTCTAATTAAATGAAAAATTTCTCATCAAGTTTTAAAAAAAAAATTCAGAAAAGGAAATTCTATTTTTATAACATTCTAATTAATTGAAATTCGTTTATCAAAATTAAAGAAAAAAAGGACTTTTTCAAAAAAAAAAAAATTTATTTGAAGATTAGTCAATTTTTTTCAAAAAGACATTTGCACATTAAAGATTTCCGTAGTATTGTTTTTAGATGTGTACTTTACAAATTTCTGGAATTTTCACTAGATAACAGCACTATATCGCCCGAATGAACATCTTGGTGTTTTAACATTCTCCTGAACAATTTGAATTGTGGCTTGTCATTATATTGCATCAAGCCCCTGCATTTGTAATGAGAAACAAAGATGGCTTTGTAACAATCATAGGAACTGATATTGATACTGATACTTTTTATTGAACTAAGCTACAGAAATTGATTTTTTTTTTTCAAAATTAATATTGATAATAAAATTGAAAATTTGGTATTTATGATAATGCTTTGTGACTGAGGTTCGACCAACTCCCACCTCCCTTTTCAATAATTTTATCAGTGATCTCAATTAACTCTATATAATATCCCATACAAATCTGCACTCTACGTGAAAAAGACACTGCTTAAATTTACGATTAATGATATTTTTTCATGATAATTTGCTTTAATTATCTAAAATAATCCTTAATGTTAATATAATAGTGTAGCGATAGAATAATGAAATGATAATGATTTTTAAATTGCTGATTGAAAAGTACCGATTTTCATATTGGAGTTTGGACTGATTTTCTGTGTGTTTGTGCTATTATAAAGGTAATTCCGAAAACTATCTAAGGAAGTTTACAGCTAATTACTAAGGAATAGTTAGATGTTAAAATGAAGGCACCTTTAAAAATAATTGTGGTTAATTACTATGTTTCCCTAACCTCTTCATACGTTATGCACTTACCTATGACTTTCATTCCTCAGATTTTTACATGCGACTACATATAAATGACTGAGTATTTCCCTTCCCTGCTAATTTTAAAGTAAAGCAGCATCATTAAGCATAAAGTCTTAGAGCTCTTATTTATTTAGTGTGAATTCAATTTTGTAAGTTATGGTTTTATCCCTTTTGCCTCAAGTTCTATGGCCGGGATAACCGCCTTGTTGGCAGAGCGCTAGACTCGCGTTTGTGAGAACGGGAGTTCGAATCCAGTTGGCTGAAGACTTACCGTGTAGTAATAGTAAATGATGACTGATGCACGTTAAATCTGTCAGGTCACAAAGTCCTCCATGTTCCTATAACAAATCAACACCTCTGGGGGTACTTAATTGGAGATTGATCGCTCTCTGGTTCAGGTCAAAATTACGATCTGCGAATGTAGGAATGGGTCCGCCCTATAAACGGGTGTGGCAGAAGTCGAGTTCTTGGACATAGATGGCGCCACTGGAAAACAAGAAAAATCGCACCCCTTCTGCATTAATGGCCGACGACAACCCCAACTTCTAATTTTATGAAGTACAAGTTTAAAAGATTCTCTTAAATTATTTTTTCGGTTTATTGGTTTAAAAAAGAAAAGAAAAATTAACATGGCAGGTGTTTGTTAGTAGCAGAAGTTAAATTTCTTCATAATATTTTAATGGGGAAAAAAAATTTGAAAATCATTCTAATTTAAAATCGAGTTCGTTTTATTAAATAAAAAATGTCAAACAATAAATTAAATTTTCCATATTGCTCTTGATCCGAAATAAAAGAAAAAACAGTCACAAAACCAAACTTTCTTCTAAAAAAATTCAGATGTGTTAGGGTTAGAGAAAGGGGAAAAAAGCTATTTTCGATCAATGAAACAGATAAAAGAAAAGGAAAAATTAAATCGTAAAATTTAAATTTTTCAAATTTGCTAACTCGTTACTTACAATCCTTTTAACGATCGTATTAGATATTTTCTAAAATAATAAAAGACGTTCATTTTCTCGTTCACCGCAAAAATTAATTATTCAATGATAACATTTCGCTTGCCTATGTAGGGAATAGTTAATGATCTGGTTTACTTTTGATTGCCAGCTTTCAATCATTTTAAAATCTGCGAGACTTTTTACGTTCTTTCACGAGTTAGACTTACGCTAGCGTAACTTTTTTATTCCAGTCAAAAGGTAGCCAGTGTTTATTTGTATTCAAATTAAGTTTAGGCATAAATTAAACACTTTTTTACTTCAGGAACTCTGTTTACTTAAAAATATGGTTAGAGTACAGTATATACTAATTATAATAAAGAGATATTTTTCTGTTAAATACAAATTCTTAACCTTTTTTTTTAATTATTAGCTCAATAACCTTGTGAGCGAATTCTCCGGCGGAAAAGAATTACTAGTTAGATATAGAATGTAATTACTACCTTTTTTTGAAGTGAAACTTTTTATGCGACTTTCAACAAGGTTGCGTTAAACGTTTAACGCTACCGCTGTCGTGGAAACTAGATTTCTCTTTACGTTCGTTGAGCGTACGAGGTAAGAGAAAAACATAGTAGGTAATATTGGCGTTAAAGAAAACAAAGCGATATTTTTTTTAAATTCGCCAAGAATACCTTACTGAAATTTAGAACATTTAGAAATAAGCTGATTTCTTATTATAATTTTTTTTAAAAATATATTTTATTATTAATATTTTTTAACTAAGCGAAAAAAATTTTAAATGAAACAAAGTATTGTATTTAAAAAGTTAATAAGTATATTTTTTTTATTAAATACAATTAAAAAAATACTTTGCTTTAGATACTTATTTTTCTATGTTTTTTTTTTTTATTTTTGCCGGTTATTATTTTATAAGTGAAACTTCTAATGCGACTTCCAACAAGGTTGCGTTAAACGTTCAACGCTCCTGGGGAGGGGGAATAGAAAGAGACAGAGCGAGAGTGAATGCGTGGCACTCGAACGCATGCGCGTTGAAAATGATAATTAAAAGATGCGATCAATTGTGAATTGTTAGCAATGTTAATAAAGTTTGTCTTAAAGAAACAATATGATTTCACTAAAAATCAATTTTTACCCTTTCCTATTTTCATTTCCACATTACGAAGTTTCACTTCTTCCGCGCGGAGGGACTCCACGCACTATTTTTTATTTATTTATTTTGTTTTCGAAGAAAAAACAGTCCTTACAGTACATCTGCCTTTAAGTTGCGAGAATCTTAAAACTTAGAATTAGGTTTCAATTCCCAGTGTCAACTTGAAGCCAACTAGCTACAAATCTATGAGTACCAGCTTGTATAGGAAGCTAATATGGTCGATGCTGAATGCATTATCACGCTGCTTTTAGACTTTACTTACATGACCCTCCTGGCCCACAATGAGAACGCTTTTTAGATGTTCAAATTAAATCAGTTCTAGTTCTGAAGATTTTCAAATGGGAATGAAGAGTGTACGAAGTTCTACAACTTCAGAGTTCAACCTTGTCAATGTTTTTGACAAGACTGTTGGACAGTTAATGTAAAATCAAATCAATCAGCTTTATGACGATTTTTTCTTTAACGATTTAAGCTTATCAATTATGTTCTTTCTCACTTTTCAAATCAAACATTTTGTGTGAGCAAAACCTCTCTGTCTCGATCGAATGACTGAAATTCTCTTTCTTTATATATCTATTCCAAATTTTCGCTTTCAATAAATGTGATGATACCTATCAACAAGTATTTTCAAGGTAAAATTATAAACATGTAACTTACATTCTCTCAACCTTGAAACTGCAATACCTATTCCGAAGTCATTATAATGTGTGTTGGAAAAAAAAAAGGATAATGAATTACACCATAAAATTCCCTTGCTCAAAAAAAATTAATCAAAACTTGATTGATGTCATTGACTCAAATCCGGATTCGAATTAAGTGGTTGAAATCAAATGAGTAAATCAAATCAACAAAATAATACTCAAGGTTAGAACCGCCTATAATATATATTTAATATCATTTTTATTTTATAACCGTCGTTAAGCAGCCGACCTAATTTTGTGTTAACGACTACTAATGTTCAACTCCGTAACCTTGTATTTTTGAACCCAATCCAGAAGACAAAGGAACTCCTGGAGAAATTTGCTTTCGGGGAGTACTTTTTTATAAAACTGACCCGTATTTGCGTTACACGGATAGGAAAACCTCTCACGGTTAGCCTGACGGCAAGGGGACTCTAACTCATGATCCGTCTATCACTGAGGATATTTTTACGTCAGCACTGTGGTCAGAGCAAGCCGAGTGCGGAATTCGAATAGACCAGTCATCGCTGGGATTCGAACCCGGTTCACTTCCTTGGAAGGCGAACGCTCTATCCTCTGAGCCCCCACGGTTCTTTTAATATCATTTTCAAATATGGGGAGGAAAGTTGGGAATCGAAAATTTATGTTTAGCCGATTTAAAAAAAGAAAATAAAACGCTATTAAAATTCGAAAAGTTGCGATTAAGGAAAGCGAGTGTACAGAACATAAAACCTCTCTGATTACCATTTAACATTTTGTGTCTTTCTAATATAATCGTATTTCTCCTCTCTACCCCATAAATCAAACAAGTATCAGGGTTTCATAAACCCAACTTTCTCACTCTTTGCGGTTGCATTAAATTAATAGATTGTTGCGATAATAGTCCGAGTAAACTTTTGTTGGATGGACTGCTGAATTTATGCAGAATAATGAAGGGGGAAAAAACAATTCTTTAAGCTGGAAAAACGCTACGTCACTTAAACACAATTTGTTAAATATTATTTTGAATTTTATAAATCTCTAATCCATATAAACAGCATTTTTCAATACCATAAAATCAGTATAATTCTTTTCTGTGGTGGCGGGGAGAGTAGACATACGACTAGAACTTTGGTGGCTGAGAGCAGACATAAGACTGGAACGGTTAAAAGAACTTTGGTGACTGAGAATAGACATACGATTAGAACAGTAAAATCCTCTTTCGTAGCTGAGAAAAGACATTAGAGATGAGATCCGGGTCTGAAGAATTTTAATCCGAGTCCGAGATGAATGTCGGATAAAGGCCAAATTTTACGGTCTCGCCACTCGGCCTTTGATGACTAAATCAAAAATTAAATTTTAACTGGCTCTGTTTTTTTAAAAGACAAAATATTTTTTTTATTAATTTAATTTTCTATAAGTTATATAAATTCTTTTAGTTTAAATACAACCGAGTGAAAAAAATAATAAATTTTTCTATAAAAACCTTTTTAAGTTCAGTTGTGTTAGTTTAAATAAACATTTATGTGTAATTTTCTGTGTTTACGTATCATTGAGCTTTAGTAAAAATATATTTATAAAATAAATTAATGTGAGCAAATTTTAAGTAGAGTCATTATATCTAAAAAAATGCTTAAAATAACCAACTCCATATTCTGTTATTTTCTAAAATTGGAGAAATAATGTAATTCTCAAACGATTTAAAATCAAAAATTTCTCTTATTTTGTCTTTCAATTAATACATTATGCCTGCTACTAGGGTATAAATGAGATTGAAGTGTTATTCTGAATTTCAAATTTTATTTTTCACAATATTTTTAGAATTTTTTCTGTTTTCGGTGTCAAAAAAGTTTTTATTTCAGCATGTTCTGTTATCAGTATGTTTTTATTTACAATTCTAATTTTTTTTCATAATACAATGCTTATTTAAAGAACATTTTAACAAATAAAAAATATTCAAAAATTTTTTTTTGTTGAAAAAAGAATATTGCATTAAATTTTTCGTGTTCCTTTAATACTTGTATTGACTCATTTGGAAAAAAATGCGAAAAGTTCATTTAAAAAGAAAACTAATGCTAATATTATTAATTGTATACAGCTAAATTATGACATTAAATAATGCTGAATTGTGACATTTTCATTTATAATACACAGAAAAGGTGAACTCACGTTTTCACTTACATTATTTGGATATTGAATGTATATTTGTATGTTAAGTGGAGTTGTAAAGTAATGCGCATTCAAAACCTTCATTTACTCTTTTTTTTTTATGATGTTAGCATATTTATGGAATGAAAGTGGATTTTTTTTTGAAATATTTTTTAATGTTTTAATTACTTTCAGTTTTGGGAATAAAATATTTTTCAACTTTTGTTTTAAAAAACCCAGTTTAAACCAAAAAAAAACTAGTTTAAACTTAAGCTATCTATGTAGATATCACTTCATTTAATTCTGCGTTTCGTATAACCTCTCAACCTAATCTTATTAAACTTAGTTGTGCAAATTTTGTTAGATTGACAATGATTATTAACTTTTCATCTTGTCTGACTTATCAAGAAATTACAATGGATTATATCTCTAGACGTTTTTACATCGATAAGCTTTATTTTGCAAATGTTTTATTCTTTCGTAACTTTTTTTTTTTAACAATTTGTTATTATCACAGTATTCCTTTATCGAGTTTACCTCGTGATTCTTTTATCGTGATTTAACTTCATCGCTACTAGGTTTATATAAATGTAAAATGCTAAAGAAAATTTACATTATTCCAATAGATCTGTAAATATGGCTCTCAAGATCAAATTATTTCCGTCTTTTCTTTTCTTGAGCTTATATTTTAATTCAACTTTTGTCTTAGCTGTTTCAAATACTCAATCTGTTTTGAATACTCAACCTGAGCAGATACATTTATCCTATGGAAAATCTCCCAATGAAATGATTGTAACATGGGTAACTTTTGATCCTACAAATACATCTGCTGTAGAGTATGGACAGATTCCAAATGGGATGAATAAAATCAAGTTCGGCTCTGTGTCCAAATTTGTTGATGGTGGCTCCAGCAAAAGAGTACTTTGGATTCACAGAGTGCTACTGGACGATTTAGTACCAGGTTCTGAATATGTGTATCATTGTGGTAGCACAAATGGTTGGAGCAGTATGTATTGGTTCACGGCTATTAAGAACGGAACAAACTGGAGTCCGAGACTTGTGGTTTATGGAGATTTGGGTAATATAAATGCTCAATCCTTGCCTCGATTGCAAGAGGAAGTGCAAAGAGGGTTTTATGATGCCCTGTTGCATGTTGGTGATATGGCTTACAATATGGACACCGATAATGCTCGCGTTGGGGATGAATTCATGCGACAGATAGAATCAATTGCCGCTTACCTTCCATATCAAGTGTGTGTTGGCAATCACGAACAAGCATACAATTTCTCTAATTACGTGAATCGTTTCAGTATGATGAATCAAGATGGTGAAATAAACAATCATTTTTACAGTTTTGATATTGGGCCTGCTCATATCATTGCTTTCTCAACTGAGTTTTACTTCTACACGAACTACGGTAAAGGCCAAATTGCTCGCCAGTATGAATGGCTTGAAAATGAACTAAAAAAGGCGAATTTACCGGAGAACAGAAATAACCACCCATGGGTCATTACTATGGGACATAGACCCATGTATTGCAGCTCTACGGATGGAGATGATTGTACAAAACGAGAAAGTGTAATCCGCAGAGCTTTGGAAGATCTCTTTTATAAATATGGAGTGGATCTTGAAATCTGGGCCCATGAACACAATTATGAAAGATTGTGGCCTGTGTATAACTTTAAAGTACATAAAGGTAGCTATGATGCTCCCTATACCAACCCTAAAGCTCCTGTCCACATTATAACTGGATCTGCTGGCTGTCAAGAGAATTTAGATCCTTTTGTGCATGATCCAGCAGAATGGAGTGCTACTAGGTTCTCAGATTATGGTTACACAAGACTGCACATTATTAATAATACTCACTTGTATATGGAACAAGTTTCTGATGACCAAAATGGAGCAGTTCTTGATCGAATGTTACTCATAAAGGACAAACATGGACCTGAAGCATGGCTGTAAACATAACAATACTAACTTGTACCTGGGATAGATTTCTGCTGACCAAATGGAGCAGTATTCCATTCATTGTTATATCAATGATAAACATGGACCTGAAGCACAGCTTTAATCATAATATACATTTGTCTAAAAAGTATTTAATACAGTGTTCCTCATAAAGGATAAGCACAGAACTGAAGCATAATTGTAAACATACATTTTTCTCACTAAATTGCTTTGTTTTAACTTTTAGATATTAATATCTCTTTTTTGATGTTAGTACCAACAAACTGCTATCTTATTTTTATATTTACCTGATATAAATTCATGAGGAATCGTCTTCAAATTTTTTACCTTTCAAAATTATTATTCTGTATTTATAGCACATAATTGGTTAAAAAAAAACTGCTTGATTATAAGAACAAAAATTTTATCTTCATGAATGTTGTGTACAAATTTACAAAAAATGCTTAAATTACTAGAAATCAAGGCAATTTTTTTGTTTTTTTTTAAATTCCTGTCGGTTACGCATATCTAGACTACATATGAATTTAGTCTGTTAAAATAACCTGTCCACATACCATTTTAAATTTTAGTTTAAATTTACAATTATATTTTTTTTCTTTTCACAGTAGTTGGTATTTATTTTTTTTTTTTGGGGGGGGGGGGGACGCGAATTATTTTCCGAAAATATTCGCTTTCTTAAAGTCGGAGCAGTAACTTTTTTTTTTTATTATTATTAAAGTTTTTTTCTAAAAATAATTAAGTCTTTAAAAAATTTTATATTTCAGGCAAAAGTAGTGTACACTATTTTATTTTTATGTTGTTTTTTTTATTTATATAAATTAACAAAAACAAGCTTATGGAAATTCGACTTAAGTTTAACATAAATTATGCTAACAGAGAAATCTTTTTCTCAGTTAGCATAGCATTTTTTTCTTTTTAATTATGTGATTATAGTGCCTCAATATTTTAGAAAACATACTAGAGGATACAAAGCGATATTTATTATTAAAATAGAATTAAAATACTGAACGATATTTTATAGATCGAATGATTTGCGAACGAATTTGTATTATGATCTCATTCAAAAGTTCTATTCTATTTCAAAAGTTAATAGTATAAATAGTTGCCATTAGGCAACAGGTAAAAATTAAAGATAAGTGAAAATAAACACAAATATAAAGCTTTTAACCCTAGCGCAATTTTTATGCCTTGTTAAATTGTTTTAGTTTGATACATTGTTTTATAAAATATTATTTCATAAAATTTTAACCATTGAAGAAAAAAATCCACATTAGTAATTTTAAAAACATTTGAATGCTTAATTAACTATGACTTTTTCACACTTAATATTTTTCAAATTTAAATAATATATTATTTAATTAAAAGACTCTAACGTGTCTGTACTTTTAGAGATATGAATGGAATGTTGGTACCTGAACCAATACGATCTAAAGTGAAAATATTCAGTTACCAAAACAATATAGAAAAACTAAGATTATGAAACTATTCATCTGATTAAATCTATATTTACAGAAGTACTTTTCTATTTTAAGATTATATTAGGCTTAAATTCTACCCCTTATTTTGATTTAAAATAATAAAACTGAAATATTTATACCTTTAACAATGGTGAGCAAACACTTTTAGCCGAGCCATGTATTCCATTTATCGTTATTATTATTTCAAATCTTTACGATCACTACTAGATTAAACACATGTTAGCTGAGAAAAATTTCTTTTTCTCAATGAGAAAAATACCTTCTTCGTGCAAATTGAAAAAATAAAAAGAAAATGGTGAATAAATCAGTACTAAACGAAATCATGCACAAAACTAAAAGTTATTATGCTGACACAATAATAAAGCTGAAATAATTCATTTTATTTGTAGCCCTTTACATAGATTTACGTAATTAGATTAAGCAAAAAAAAAATTTTAGCAGATCATCCCATCAAAACAAATATTTACTGTATTTATTATCATTTGGCATAATGCTATTGCTCGAAATCAACTCGTAATAGTTAAAAATCATTCCTATCAAGCAATTTTCTCTAGTACTTATCCTTTTAAAAGGGCAGTAAAAACATATTTTATTAATATCTATATTAAGACTATGCTGTCTTGATGCAGTATAAGTGCGAAATGAACTAGTACAATACTTTGTATATTTAGTTCATAGTAGAACAACACAATTAAAATAATACCAGTAGTGCCCAGTTACCAAAATTAAACATCATTGGCGACAATAATTACAAAGCGTTATTTTCTTTTACGTTCGTCCCACAAATTAGTACCAGTTCTAAATTAATTTTGCTTTTTATCTATTTTTACCTATTTTTTGTTGTAATTAAAACCAATTATCAAAATTAATTAATTATCTTTGGTATCAATAATAGTATGCCGAATTTTTATAGCTCCCCTTATCGAATAAGTACTTTTTCTCCTTTAATTTTTCTCTATTAATAAAGAGTTTATTTGTTCACTTCAACTAGTACCTATTACTAAAATTAACTATTCATTGGTGTCGATAATAGTTTGGAGATATTTTTACACTTATCTAAAACGAATTAATATAATTTGTCTCTTGATTTTGCCCTTTTGTGCATAACTTTTTTTTAAATTAAATTTCCGTTGATTTTAAGTTATTTAGTTTTTGTTTAAATTTAGTAACTATTAACAAAATTGAAACGTATTTTCAGATAAGTTTAGAAATACCTGTTATGGTAGACCGCCTATGCTAACACGTTCAAAATGATCAATTACTTTATCTGACATAACGAATTGAAAAATTATTAAATATTAAAGAACGTACCAAAACTTCGTTTTTTATCAAATAGAGCTAAAAGCTAGCAAACATTACTGAGATGTTATCTTTAAAATATTTCTTTAAAAGATAGAATGGGATACCTGCTAGTGACGTAGGGTGGATATCTCGATCCCGATTGGTTGTTTAAACGTGGCATTTGTTTATGTTAACAACTATTTTTTCCATTCTATTTTGAGTCAGCCCAGCCCGTTAAGTATCAATTCCTAAATGGCACATTCTATATTCTTTTACTATATATTTCTTACTTAACACAAAGATAGGCACGAGGCCATGTAAAACATAAACAAACTAATTATGAAGCGAAGTTGCCAGGTACCCAAAAAAATATATCATGGTTAAAGTAAAATATATTAACAAATAATAAATCTAATTTAAGTAGAAGACGGAGACGAGATAGAATTATATTAAAGCTATTTCGATGTGCGATACGGCTCTGTATTTAACGAACTTGACTTATATTTACATTATAACTTAATGTGGAGGAACTTACCTCAACTTAACACGCAATTTTGCATATAAACGATCAACTGTGGCGGTGACGTCATAGGTCACATGTGTGGGCTTTCGTGACCTTCTTCTTGAAGTGCAAATACCCAATTACGCTAGCTTAAAAATAAAATTGCAAAATATTTTTAAAAACAAAAAATTTTCTATAATTCAAATTGAGCCGCCATTTTTCAGTGGTTAATGCACTGTATTGATACTGTGAAGAACCGGGATTCAATCACTGGTGGCGGCTTCAAGCAACACCTCCTAGAAAGAGTAGGCCTCAGCACGGATTACCCTAAATATCCTTTAGTAGTCTGAACGTAATGACATATTTCGTATTTTCAACCACTGCGCAGCTTAGTACCCCGAACGTAATGACATCTTTCTTATTTTTCATCTGCGCAGTTAACTTCGTCACATCGGACTACTAAATTGATCTGTGTTGAGGCCTTCCTTTTTCTAGGAGGTGTTGCTTCAAGCCCACCTAGCTTCGGATCGATGGGTACCAGTTCGTCTGAGAAGTTAAGGTGGACGGTGGGCAATGTTGGTCACATTGCCATAATCATGCCATTCGTCCCGAAATTGTAGAGCCTCAGCTCCCCCCCTCCCTTACTAACCAACAGTGGGCTGTGACGGAAATGCTCTACTCTTCATAATTCAATTTGAAACGATGGCTAACGCTTTATCAATGAAAAAAATTCGATTCTTCAAACGGCTCTATCGAACGAATTAAAAATTTTGAATGAATTTTAGGATCGGGTATTTAACTTGCAACTGCTGTCCAAATTTCAAGACAATAGCGTTATGGGGTCTTGATGGAAAAGACGCAAACACAAACCCTTCATTTTATTATTATAGATAATCATTTTTTGATAGCATTAAAATATATTTTTAATTCGCTACTGGATGTAGAAAATACATAATTCCATATATCGGTGTGTTTATTGCCTTTTATTTATGCCTGTAAAATTACTAGTTTGACTAATTAAGAAGTTTAAAAATTAAAAGCAATAAATTCAAAGTTGCGTCAATGCGAGTCATATTGTTATTTTTATATCTAAACGGTTATTCCAGTTACATACGTCTTACAGAACTGGACTGCAAGAGTATAGGGTCCGTAACCCTCGCCCGGCCCCTAATTATTTTTTAAAGCATCGCAAATTTATGCAGTTAAAATTGGGTTTTTTTTTTATTTTATTGAAAATTTACAATATGTAATATTTTGAGCCGTGATGGCTCAGAGGATAGAGCGTTCGCCTTCCAATGCGGCGAACCGGGTTCGAATCCCAGTCGATACGAATTCCGCATCCAGCTTGCACCGACCACTGTGCTGACGTGAAATATCCTCAGTGGTAAACGGATCATGGGTTAGAATTCCCTTGCCGTCTGGCTAACCGTAGAAAGTTCTTGTGGTCTTTCTCACCATGTAACGCAAATGTGGGTTAGCTCCATCAAAAAGTCCTCCACGAAGGCAAATTTCTCCCAATACTCGATCCAGGAGTTCCCTTCCCAGTCCCAGGAGAGGAGGATTGGGTTCAAAATTACAAGGCTACGGAGTTGAACATTAGTAGACGTAAACCCATAAAATTGGGATGGCTGTTCAACGACGGTTACATAAAAAAAAATTATGTAATATTTTACAATATTTCTTAAGAATCTTTAAAATTTTAATGCATTTTGAATCCAGCTTCAGATTGATGCGTTCCTGCTCGTCTGGGAAGTAATGGTGGTCTGCGCGCAATGCTGACCACATTTTTGAATGCAAATTTTGCAACTTAGCTTAGACTGAAAAACTGCTCAACTGCCCTCATTCAACTCACTAATTTTCTCTTTTGTATTCTTTTACTTCAAGACAGATGTGTTTGCAATGGACTTACTAGCAAACTTTCAACTAACATTTACTAAACAATTAAAAAATGTTGATGTGTCTTGAAATATCGAAAAAATTACAAGTTTGGTATTAAGGTAGAATTCAATTGTTTTTTTAATATTCCTAAATTCGCACGTTATCCTCCCCTTTTTCGATGTTGAATAAATTTAACGGTTAATATATTTTAAGAAATGAGTATCTAATCGTTTGTACGCCATAATTTTGTTTTTAATTAAAGATTTCATTTAGTTATTATTTAAAAAAAAGGCCGGAAAACACAAATTGAATTTGAATATTTTTTAAAAAAATTATTATTGTAGTCATTATTTACTTATGCATGGATAAAACTTGCTAATATCAGTTCCCTTATTTGCTAATTTCAGTACCTTAATCCGATCACATGGCATAATCCTCAAAAATAAAAAAATACATATGTGTTACAAGCAGTTTGCGTAGAGTAATTGTTAAATATCTTTGCCGGCGTATAATTCTCTTGCGAAGGCAGCGTTCTAAAAAATTTTATAAAATTTTGCATAAAAGTATTATGAAGTATACATTCAAGAATAGTGATGAAAATAATTATTCTATTTTCGAGGTTAAGGCGGCAGAATTTTAACATTTTCAAACGACAACGACGACTTTTATCTTTGAAACGGTAAACCGCATAATAAAAGGTTTAAAATAGGATTACAACGATGCTTTGAATATGAGTGAAAAAAAGACGGCGCTAGGCTGAGATAAAGCAAAATACATATTTATTGATTTTCGATGAATCCGCATTTAATTCTACTTAATAAACTCAGACGATAACGAGAAGGGGAAAGAAAGGCACATTGTGATACTGTAATTATGATACTGCAATTTTGGTACTGTAATCAAAACCATACGATTTAGATAATCGTTTTTAACACCAGTCTACCCTTTACGGGGAAGAAAAAAATTTGGACAAATTTCAGTCAAGAAGAGTCATAAGAATTAATTGTGATCAGGATGGGAATTATAATTGTGTTCCTCATAAGCAACTCTATGAGGTAGAACAATTATAAAACGTTAATTTTAGAGATTAAAATTATTGCAATTTTAGTGGTTTATAATATTGTCTAAAGTAAATGGGTTAATTTTTATCCCAATCCCACCGCCTATTGAGTACTTGAATACAAACTTTTATTCCGTTCTCTTTATTAGTAAAAGCGACAGTCACACAAAACTGGTTTCTTTCCCTCCCCCTTTCGAAACTCGGTGAATAAAATTGCTTTAATTTTTATTTGCATGATAAAATAGCCCTTTATCTCTAAAAATAAAAATTATTCAATGTAAAAAATCAATATTTCGTAGGTTAAATTAATTTGTTTTTATGAGTATAAAATACGATTTTATAGGATAAAACAGAGGGCATGTATAGAAATAAAGAAAAACAATTTTTTTTTTTTCCCTACTGAAATAAAAAATAATATTAATAAAATAAAAATCAATTTCAATTAAATATTAATTGCCTACTACCTATCTTTTATCTTCTTTTTTTTTCAAATGATTAATTAAAAAACATGTAGCTTTAATAATTTGTAGTTTTAAATAACGTGTAGCGATAACAATTCATTAAATATTTTATTTCCAAAGTTCATGTTTTTAAAATTATAAAATATTTAAACATTTTATTAAAATTTATATTTTTAGTCGTGATTTATTTTATTTATTTTTTTATCAAATAGCATATATTCAAAAAATTTGTGTTTTCGCAAATATAAAATACCTAACAATTTCTACTTTTAGTTAAATTTCTTTTTTTTGTTTATAGTTTTGATTTTTATAATAGTAAAGAAAAAAAAAACTCATAGTTTTACCATCATAAATATGCATTTGTTTATTTTTGAATCTTTATTCTTGAAATATTTCATCGGACGTAAAAGAATACAAAAAAGAGGGGCTACCAAAAACCACAAATTTTGAGTATATTAAATTGTTACTATCGACAAGATAGTATACTGCAGCAATTCCTAAAGTATTCTTTAATTAAAGAAAAATATATTGAGAGAATTTCAATCTTATAAATGTTTTTTTTTTCTAATTTAAATTCAAATCATATTTATTTATTTATTATAAGACTTCAATTATTTATGAACACTGAACTGACGTGTCTGGTTACTGGGGTGCTTTCATAAAAGAGCTTTATAGTGTATCATTTTAATAGTAAAAGTTTTTAAAAAAATATACTATGATAGTATATTTTTTCATTTATTAATAATGAAATAATATAATGGCATATATTATTCAATTTTATATTTTCCTCCTCCTCCTCCTCAATGGCACGACAGCCCCGGGTGGGCCCTGGCCTTCTCAATCAACTTCCTCCAGGCCTGCCTCTGCCTGGCAGTTGTCTTCCAGTTTGAGACTTTTAAGACTGGTAAGTCTCTTTCCACTCAGTCGGCCCATCTCATCTTTGGTCGACCTCTGGGCTGAGCCAAAAAGATTATGTTTGTCGAACGCTCTCTGTTCATTCGAATAATGTGACCAGCCCATTTAATTCTTTGGATTTTTACATACTTAACAACATCAGGCTCTCAAAAAGCCCAATAGAGTTCTGAGTTTGAACGTCTGTACCAAGTACCATCAACTTGTTTGCCCCCAAAAATGGATCTTAGGATCCGACATTCGAAGATTCCCAAGGAATTCTCATCTTTCCGTGTTGTTGTCCAAGTTTCTGAGGCATATGTTAGGATAGGTCTGATTAAGCATTTATAAATTAGCAGTTTAGTGTCTCTTTTTAATAGGTTTGATTTTAAATATTTTTTTAATCCATAAAAACATTTACTTGCACTATTGATTCTTCTTTGTACTTCAGGTGCGATATTGCCATTGACTTCAGAACCAAGATAAATAAAACTGTTTACTTTTTCAAACTTGTATTCACCAATTTGCAAGTGAATTGTAGAATCAGTTATTTTGGTGCATTGCATACACTTGGTTTTCTCCTGGTTAATAGTGAGATGCATTTTTCCTGCCTCTTTTTCCATGGCTAGAAAAGCTTGCTTTAAGTCAGATTGTGTTCGCGCTATGATGTCAATGTCATCGGCAAATGCAAAAATTTTTATATTTTATGTGAGGAAATATAAATGTAATAAAAAATCCATAAATATATAAAAATATATTCTTTTTTTTTTTTGCATTAAATAATAACTAAAAAAATAATAACTAAAAAAAAAATTTAAATTCACTCAAAAACATTTCAAAATATTTATAAAAAAATATTTTGGAATAATTTTTATTTAAATTATTTTTAAACTACAGAAACGTTGATATTTGTATCAAATTTACAAATTAAGATTTTATTCTTTATTGAAATAAGGAAACATTAAATAATATTAAAAGTTTGCCCACATTTCAAAAAATAATTTCTTTATTTATATTATGCTCCGTTTTACCCCTTGGCAAAAATAATGTAACACCATCACTAAATCAGAAATTATATAAACATATACACTCCTAGAATGTAACAACTAAAAATCATAACGATTTTCTCCATAAGAAATTTTCAGATTAAGCTAAGAGCAGAGTTTTATTTATATTAACTGAACTTTCGAAGATTTTATCCATTTTTTCATTAATCCACAAATGAAAAGCAATTTTTAAATGTCTATTCTGAAATCTTAGAAAGGGAAAAATCTTTTTGAAATTTTTCCCTACATTCTTAAGCAGGCGTCCACTTTCAATTCGCTCCTCCCAAACTATTATATACAGTTCAATCAGTTACATCAGTTTCAATCATACATCAATAATATAATCAGTGACAAATGACTATCAGTGACTTTCAATGACAGAAATGTTATTAGTTTTCTCTTCTGATTCAGTTTCTTCATCATCAGACAATATTTGAAGAATAGCAGCAGCTGGTGAAGCTGTCTGTAAGAAAAAAATTGAGACATTAATTTTCTTTTCACAATGATGTACATAAAGGTATTAATTTATAAATTTTCTTATTTTTCATAGCCGAAGATTTAGGTAAACACATAAATATATAAAGCTTTTAAATAATAATCTATATAAATGTTAAGTCCTCATGCATTATTAAAAACCAAATCCAAAATGGGTAAAAAACTAAAAAGTTGAGAATAAAAATCCAAACACTTTGAATAATTTAAAAATACCTGAAATTTAAGCAAGGAAAAAAAGGAATGATTTACCCACAGAATGTTCTCAACCTTTTAGTAAAAAGTTTGATGTAAGATTTTATTTATTAATTATTATTGTGTGTATGAATCTCATAGGTATGAATCTCTATAATTAGTTTTAAAACACTGGGAATATGAATACTGATTATTCATTTGAATGTTTGATTTTAAAAGTGTGTAAATACAAAACTCAGTTTCTGATTTCAAAATTATTATATATCTTATTTTACCTTCAAATCTTCCAGAAATCTTTTGAAAGCAACATCGCTTGCTACAGGCACAACCTCTGATGATTTATGGTTGGTTTTCTTCTCTTTTTTCTTAAAATTGATGTTAGCAACCGGCATTGGCTCAACCTGAAATAGAGACAGTTGTTAGAGATTATCTAGTTTGAAAACTTAAGTATTACACTTCTAATAATGCTGAAAAATTGGGAATGATTAACTTTAAGTTTATGTATGCAAAAAACGATCAATATTATAAGTGATAAACTTGTGTATGGAAATAAGTGATCAATATTATAAGTGATAAGTTTGTGTATGCAAATAAGTGATCAATATTATATCTGATAAGTTTGTGTATGCAAATAAGTGATCAATAGTGAGAAAGAGAAAAAGTAAAGAATATTATCACCTATTGCCCAGAAGGTACTTAGAATCTATTGTGTAATAGGTAACCCAGCATTAATGCAGTTATTGGCAAAAAAAATTTCAATTAAATTTCAATAATGTACTCAAAATGACAACTGATCTTATACATAATCATAAATTAGGTAAAAATTGCCTTTTGAAAAAAAAAAAAATATTTTATTTTATAATGCACTCAAAATGACAACTGATCTTACTATAGGAAAAAATTGAAAAGCTTTTCTTCTCCTGTAAGTAAGAAGTAAATTAATTCTTATAAATCCATAACTCTTTAGCTTTTTTCTCCACTAAATAATCTTTGCGAATGCACTTGCCCACATTTACTGACAGAAATCTTGGATTGAACCTTGATTATAGATGGGTATAACATTTTGACGACTAAAGTAAAACAATTAAGTATCATTAATGCCTGACTTTTATCGCTTAAATATATGATATTACAATATGACACTTTTTTAAAGTATAATATTACAATAGGGTCAGGTGGGGGAAAGTGGTGGGATGGGGGAAAGTGGTGGTATATTAAAAAACTCCTCTTTTCATTTATTATTAATACATTTTTATTTAAAAAAAGTATTGTAAATAATTTTTGAGATTGTGAGTCATTTTTATTTTAGTTTAAAAATCTGGCAACAGTATTGATGCTTTCAAATTACACTGTTTATGTTCTCTGCCATGTGATTGCTTACATGTGATGCTCACAAACTTCCATACAGTACCTAATTGTATTTATTTAACGCTGATATTTTTATATAGACTTCTAGAGGAACATCAGAGGAACACATTCACATAAAAAGGTAAGGAAAATATTAATATTTAAATTATTTATAGTTGATTTTCTAAGGTGGGGTAAAGTGGTGGTATTAGGCTTAATTATGAACTGTATGATATTGTTGTTTTTCTCTCTACAATTATATTTTTTAAATATATTTCTTCAAAGAATTTAGTAATAAAACTATTAAATTCTTTTACATCAAGTATAAACATAGATTTTAAGTTTTAATTATTTTTATTTGTTATTTTTTTTTATCTGTAAGTTAGGAAAATATTATTAATCTGTTTAGATGGTAATGTTTTATTGCATATAATACATTTTATCTTTTTTTATTACAGTTTGGCAATGCCTAGGCATTATGTGAAAAAAACTGATGGTCCAAAGTACACTCAAGATGACCTGCAAAATGCTTTGCTAGAGGTTGAAAAAGGATCTTCAGTGTATGCTGCTGCAAAAAAACACTGTGTTCCAGAGCAAACTGTAAGAAGATGGGTGATTAAAAAACCCTCGCATGCAGGACCAGGAAGGAAATCTTTCTTGACTACTGAAGAAGAAAAATGCATAGTTGTAGCTTTGCAATTTTTGGGCAAGTGTGGTTTTCCTTTCGACAGAAGGGATGTTTTAAATTTAGTTAAAAGTTACTTAACTGAAAACAAAAATGCTCAAAAGCTATTTCCAAATGGAAAGCCTGGTATTGAATGGGTTCGAGGGTTTGAAAAAAGATGGAAACAGGAGCTTGGAACTGGCTTGTATCCTTTAAATAAGAATGCAATTAGTCACCGTATCATAATCACTGAAAAAAATGACCCAGAACAAATCCCAGGAAGCAGTAAAGAAAACATACAAGAAAGTGAATATTTCCTTAACTCGCCCCTAAAAGATTTGAAAAAAGCTATATTGCATACACTTTCACCCCCTCCATCAGCAAATACTGTTCTAGCAATGGCAAACTCAACAAGAAAAAGGAAAAGAGTTCAAAATAAGTGTGGTGAAGTTTTGACAACTGAATCAGTTTTAGAAAGACTGGCTGCAGAAGAATCAGATCGTAAATTTAAATCTGAAAAACGAAAGGTACTAAAAAAGCCTATTGATAAAATGAAGATTAATGAAAAAGAAAAGCCTCTAGACATGAAAGAAATAAAGCAAGGTTCATGGGTAGAAGTTGAGTATAAATGCAAACGCCAAAATTCGAAATTCATAGGTCAAGTCATTGATATTGATGAATTTTACCATGTAAAATATCTTACTAAATCTAAAATAGGTAATTATTACACATTCCCTGAAATTGATGATGACGATTATGTCGAACACAGCAGCATTTGTCGTCAACTGAACGAACCAAACTTTGACAATCGAGGACATTATTTTTTTAGTTGAATTATGTACTCTTTTTTAATAAATATATTCAATAATAAGTAAAATAAGTATATTATTTCATACAGAGTAATAACAATTAATTTATTACTTGAATTTGTCATTTTTTAGCTCTACCACCACTTTTCCCCACCATGGGGGAAAGTGGTGGTGTATATACTAGCCTAATTAAATATATTACTGTAAACATATCACACAGTTAAAAATAAAAATACTGCAATAATTTTATTCTAAAATGTTCAAATGTAAGTATTTTCAATAAAAATATTTTAGACAAAAACTTTAATATCTTTAATTTTAAGCTTTGTTTCAAAAGTGCCTGATTTTACCACCACTTTCCCCCACCTGACCCTATAATTTACAGAAATGTTACATCAAGACAGACAATTCAATTTGAGAAATAATAGTTACTTTGTTTCTTACATTTTTTGATGTTTTGTTCCACTTGCAAGGCTCCGACGTACACGCAGGCTTTTCTCGCTCCTCTTTTAATGACTTTTCAACAAAGAAAAGTGTTGCTCCAACATGAGAACAAGTTTCTCCGAGTCTGAAAAAATTAAGTTCAATAGAATTAGCTTTGCTGGTGACATTCTAAACAAGTAACAGTTAAATTATTAAGTACTTATAAATAAATTATCATAACTATTTAGAGAAGTGATTCTTAACGGAGGCAGTACAACTCCTGTAGTGTTAAAATTACACTGTTTAAAATTTTCGCCTTTTATAATTGGAGCCTCTTTCTTACACCGTAAAATTCGGAATTTTCCCAAATAAGATATTAAAAAACATTCCACTCCTTTAGGAGACTGCAACTTTAAAAAGGTTGAGAATCTCAGATTTTGAGTCTCTTACTCAACATTTCCAATGCTGCAATTGCTCAGGGGATAGAGCGTTCGCCTTCCAATGAGGTGAACAGTGGTTTGATCCGGCTTGCACTGACCACAGTGCTATATCCTCAGTGGTTGATGGATCATGGGTTACAGTCCTTGCCGTCAGGCTAACTGTGTGAGGTTCTCGTGGTTTTCCTCTCTATGTAACGCAAATCTCGTGGTTTTCCTCTCTATGTAACGGTTAGTTCCCTCAAAAAATCCTCCACAAAGACAAACTTCTCTCAATACTTGATTCAGGAGTTCCCTTGTCTTCTGGATTGGGTTCAAAATAACAAGGCTACGGAGTTGAACATTAGTAGTCGTAAACCCAAAAATTGGGTCGGCTGTTCAACGGTAATGAAAAAAAAAATTTTAAAATGAGGCAATTATTATTATATTTAATAAAAATATTACTTAAAATGATCTGAATCGTAAGAATGAAAAATTCTAGCAAGTTAAAATGAACTTATGAGATTAATTTTATAAAATTTATAACACATAATGAAGATACAATTTGATATAACAATTGCAAATTTAACTACATTGATGAAATTTACAAATATTACACTTACCCAGCCATACAAGTACAGTGGCCTGAAATAATTTCACCATCATATGTACAAACAATCCATGGCGTGTGGAATTTTTTTGATTTTTGGCTAGCTTCAACATTGGCAGACAGCACACAAACACCGATGGCACTTCTAAAGCATTTCACACTTTTAACTTTTCCTGAAGTGACATAATTGTAACATGGAAGCGATGAATAGTCTTTAAATGCAAGCTTAGTGTACATCCCATGTTTCTCGACTAAGTATGAATATATATCAAAAACACTTACGCTAGGCCATTGTGTACTTGTGTAAACAAGTTTTCGAATACCTTCATCTAGAGGATCAGGCAACTGAATATTATTGTACAACAATTTTTTCTCGTATTTCTTTTTACAATCATCATTTAACTTGAGATAATAGGAAGAGCTCATTTCGATTTAATAAAACTGAATTCAACAACAAGGACAAGAAACAAGGTGAATAGCGATAGTAAACAGAGCCAGAGCATCAAAAAAAGAAATAGTCACGTTATGCTGTGACGTCATAGAAGAGCCCAAGAGTTCCGGTAGGGTTTGTTTGTTTTTTTAGGATAGATGGTGATAGATGGCGTTACCGATCAAAAATGCCAAGCACCAAAAGTGTGTTATGCTTTCTGGTCAAGAGAATTTTGCTCTTATACCTCTTTTCCAAGGCATAAAATTCATTCAGTTTAAAAAGATGCACATCTTAGTTAAGCAGGATGATATTTAACGAACTTAGGACGGAATAAAACTTTACTCTAGTTGAGTCAGTTCATTTTTTTTATATATCTCTTGAGATAAATAAACAAATGCTCTTCACAGCCCTCATCACCTCTTACTCTGAAATAATTATATAATTTAGAAAAATTGAAATGAAATAAATTAACTAATCATTAAAACGGAGACATGTTTAACAAGGTAACATCTTGATTTACTTTTAAAAGTTTACTATTTCACATTGTTCTATATATGAAATAATTGCACATTTTTAATTGCTACAACGTGGGTTTAATTTCTTTTTTTTTTTTACGATTACATAAGTATGACCTTTTGATTTGATCTCTATCTTATCTTGATGATTTAGTTAAATTATTTAGATAATTTCATAATCGCAACTCGGAGAGATAAATTGTGAATAAATAACAACCATAATACAAAAATTCACTAGTGATTTTGGCGTTCGGCAAACTAACATCATGATATTTATTACATTATTTCTTTGTTTAATGATACGTACTATAGATGTTTTAGCTGTTTTAAATACTCAGCCTGAACAAATTCATTTGTCTTATGGCAAGCAACCAAATGAGATGGTGGTGACATGGGTCACCATGAATCAAACAAACGTTTCTTCTGTTGAGTATGGAAAAAGCATTCAAAAACTAAATCTTATAAAAACTGGATCTGTCACAAAATTCGTAGATGGTGGATCTGAAGCTCGTGTACTTTGGATACATAGAGTTCTTCTTGATGATTTAGTACCGGGTACGGAATATGTTTATCATTGTGGAAGTACTGATGGATGGAGTGCAATTTATTGGTTTACCGCTATGAAGAATGGAACAAACTGGAGTCCAAGGTTTGTTGTTTACGGGGACTTGGGTAATTACAATGCTCAATCATTGCCACGTATCCAAGAAGAAGTACAGAGAGGAATGTATGATGCAGTTTTGCATGTTGGTGATATGGCCTACGATTTAGACTCTGAAAATGCTGCAATTGGTGATGAATTCATGAGGCAAATTGAAACAATAGCCGCTTACCTTCCTTATCAAGTTTGTGTCGGAAACCATGAAAACACATACAATTTTTCTAATTATGCTAATCGATTTAGTATGATGAATCAGGAAGGTGAAATAAACAACCATTTTTATAGCATGGATATTGGTCCAGCACATATCATAGCTTTTTCCACTGAATTTTATTTTTTTGTCCAATATGGCTGGACTCAGATTGTCCGTCAGTATGAGTGGTTGGAGGCAGATTTGAAAAAGGCCAATCTTCCGGAAAATAGAGCCAAGCGACCTTGGATTATTACAATGGGTCACAGACCAATGTATTGTAGCACTAATGATACAGATGACTGTAAACATCGAGAAAGTATTATCCGTAAAGGTATACCCATCATTCAAGCTTTTGGATTGGAAGATTTGTTTTATAAATATGGAGTGGATTTAGAACTTTGGGCCCATGAACATTTGTATGAAAGACTGTGGCCCATCTATGATTACAAAGTGTATAATGGAAGCCTTGATGCACCTTACACTAATCCAAAAGCTCCGGTGCATATTATTACAGGTTCTGCTGGCTGCCAAGAAAATTTAGATCCTTTTGTTGACAGCCCTGCAGAATGGAGTGCTGCAAGATTTTCTGATTATGGATACACTAGGCTGAATATCATTAATAGTTCTCATTTATACATGGAACAAGTTTCTGATGATCAGGGTGGTGTTGTTCTAGATAAAATCCTACTCATCAAAGATAGACATGGACCTGATGCATGGCTTTAGTTTGAATACTAAAGCCAAAATTTTGTTTTCAACTAAATATTGTTACCAAAATGTTTAAATGCCCCATTTTCCTGATAACTTCTTGCATTATATGTTAGAATGTATTTATGGGATGGTTCAGATATTGTGAAAGCACTTAAGGAAGTATATTTTTGCCATCTGCTTATTTATACTGACAAGAGTATTTTTGCTTTAAAAACAGTAAAATATTTATTGCTAAAATTATAAACTGTAGGAGTGTCATGGTTATATTAATAAATAAATAAACAAAGTCCTTTTATACAGATGAGACACTAGTGTATCTTTTATACATTTTTTTCTGGCCCACTAATCACAAGAAAAAATATATATTTCGTATTTTTAATTATAATGAACAGTCTAATACTTAATTTTAAAAAATATGTTAAATTATCAGAATTATATTTGTACTAAAATATTAAATCTAAAAAAAGTGGTTTGAAAAAATATACTTTTTCATTAGGATTCAAAAATTATCAAGAATTGATTTTGTAATTTAAAGAAATTCAATGATAAGTAACTGTTTCTCTTGGATCTAAATAACTACAAATAAGTGCAGGTTTGAAAAGATTATTGTTTGGACGATTTAACCTTTTACGTCGATAAGAAACTGGTGTTTCATAGCTATGAATTATTAAAATGCTTATAATATTTTTCACTTATTTTAACTTAAATTAATACAAAAAAAATATTTTTAATAAATATTCTGCATCGAAGTGTTAAGGATTGTAATTTTTTTTTTTTTTTTTCCTTACTGATAAGATAAAGAGTAAAAAATCACCATAATACTTTATACTATAATATTTTAGCATTCTCTATGAATATATTATGTATGACCTAATATGTATACATATATATATATTTGTATGTCTTTTTCAGTATACATTGAAAGAAGACCATAGAAAGTTTTTACTTTGTGAAAAGTATAAAATTTTCAATCATTTTCTTCATTGCTAATTTAGAATAATTTACTGTTCAAAAGCCATGAACACTTTGATATTTATATGTTATTGGTGATCATACAAATATATCCTGTGTATGTTTTATTGACTTTTGGCAACTAAATACTTAGCGTTTTCAATAAATTCTCTTTCTTGATAATTATAGAAATGTGCTAAGTGTCAAATTTACACACTCGTAGTATAATTTTATCTTGTATATATTTTCTATTTTGCTTTTAACTATTAAAAACAGAAATTTTTTTTAATTTGTCTCATTTAATGTTTATGAAACTTCACTGAGTTTTAATTTTGTGTTATATGTTATTAACTTAAATTTAAAGCAAAATGTGTTGCTTCGAAATTGTTCATATTCACTGTTCTTGTATTTGTATGTTGTACCATTAAAAAATACTATTATTCATTTGTCAGATAGATTCAATTGATTATTTATTTTATTCCTTTGCTAACGAGGATTTAAATAATATAGAGGTAAGATTGTTTTCTTTAATGGAGTTTTAATGTTGATTGTTTCCTTATCCATAACTGCACAAAAAAACAATTTTACACTACTGTAATAAGCAGCATAACTTGTAGCAACAAAAACTTTCATCAAATAATATGGGATTAAAAAGCAAAAGGTGAGTCATTAGAGGGTGACTATTTGATGCACAATAGAAAAATAATAGAGGACAAAGAATTTCATATTGCAAATTTAAAACAATAGTATCCAGGTCTAAGACGGGCTTCATATCAGCAATGGAATGAGTTAGCATTATTCAGGCATTGGAAGTTACTTGCCATGTTCTAAACTCTTGCATCTGAAAATGCTAACTCAGTGCCTTATTTGAAAAATCTTACCCCTCTTGCTAGATTGTCATTTGCATTGATTGATTGACTCTATACATATGTGCATATTGTATAAGATACAAATCACTATACATTGCAAATGATTAATTGGTATTGCAATTCACCCAGTCCTGTAATCATGTTTTATGGAGTAACCCCTACAAATCTGAATACATCACTAGTTTATCTAAATATGAATTACTACTTCTGTATTGATGTCAAATAATTTGTTCCATCCATACAGAGTATCATAAATGCTTTTCAAATTTGTGTCCTAAAAATGTTTGCAATGATTTTTGTGTATCATACTCTTATATATTGCTATATGTATTTCTCTCACCATTATAACTGATTGTAAAATTTCTCTTTGCAGATTGGCAATCAGAATTCATAAGAACTACCAATGGCTGCAATAGTAAACAGTTTTGTAAGAAGAGCGTTGCGTAAATCAGCAGTGATCGGGAGCAATTTGTTTGGGAAGCATTTGCTATTGACTAATGCTACATTTTCTATGGCTATGGGTGTAGCTGGAGATCTTGTGCAACAACATTATGAAATTCTAACAGGAAATGAAGAGGAAGTGAAATCTGTTAGAACTGTTCACATGGGTGCAGCAGGGTTAACTACAGGTGTTGTATCACATTACTGGTACATTATAATAGATATATTTATACCAGGATCTTCATTTAGAACTGTAGTTAAGAAAGTATTGTATGATCAGATATTATTTTCTCCCATTAATTTATTCGTTTACTTTGGAACAGTAGCAATTTTAGAAAAATCATTAAAACAACTGAAGGAAGAACTTATGGAAAAAGGATTAAAAATTTATACTGCTGAATGGATAATATGGCCACCTGCACAGTTTGTTAATTTTTATTTATTACCATTGCGGTATCGTGTTTTTTTTGACAATTTTATTTCCTTTGGGTTTGATATTTATTCTCCATATGTAAAATATAGATGTAAGTTGAAATCTGAAATAGAATCAAATGAAATAGAAGAATAAAATATTAAATTATTTTAGACTAAACTTTTCTTAAATCAATTTTGGTTGTAATGTGTCAGTTCATTATTGAAACTGGTTACCATTCTAAAAACTGTAAGTGTCTTAACTTTCTGTTTGTGATCTTGCAACATTTTTGCAGATTTTCATCTTTGATTATGTAAGATAATTAAAACAGTTTTGTGGATTATTGGCTTAATGGAGGAATTTCTTTCTCGTGGTTTGAGGTATTCTTAAGATACTTTTGATTACAATTGTTAATTACATATACAATTAAAATACAAAGACTTATGCAGTTGATCAATTAACAATACTTAAATCATTTAAGAATATAAAGATCCCCTTCAGACAAAAAAGAAAATCGACTTCCATGTTAACATAATACTGTGTTAACCATACATGGCAATACTTTTACTTTCGTTACTTGTAACAAAATTAAAAAGTACATACTTTTACTTGTACTTCGTTACTTTTTAAATTCAGTACTTTTACATAGAATGGGAGAAGAATACCTTGCAGACTTAATCTTTTTTAAATAAATATATATTTCGATTTCTGGTTTTGTTTCTGGGTATTTTAAACGTTCACTAATTCAATAAATTTTGTAAAATTTTCATGCATTTGAGAGTTTTGTATGTTTTAATTAAAATTTCATGCATTTTAAATTAAAATTATACTTTTTTTAAAATTCTTTAATGAAATTCAATGCTTTTGATTTCCTCGAAGTGTACTTTAGAATTTTTCCTTTTTTGTGTACTAACAAAACACACATGCATTTTTTTGTAAAGTGCTTGTACTATTACTCATTACTTCTTAAAAGTAACGCTCCTATGTATGGTGTCAACTAATAAATTGTTGCATATTATTATATTTACATTGATCTAATAACTATAAACATATTGAGTTGAAAAGAAAGGGAAAAAAATAGCTTACTAAAATTGAAAGGGAAATTACTTTGTTCATTCAACAAGTGTTAAAATGTTACTAATTACTATAATCTTCTATTAATTATTGTTACATCAGTTCCTTTAAGAAAACATATGCTTTACCTCGAATTTTTCTCAAAAATAAAACTTTTTTTGATAAATAATTTTTTTATATTTTAAATTAAGAGTTTCGAACAATGTATCAAGTTTTCAACGAGTGCTTCAAGATTATTTATTTGATGTGCAGTAACATAAAATATTATAAGGGATAACTAGTTAACTACAACTCATACAAACCTCAACAATAAATTAAGTTTCCAGTTTTTACACAGTTATTGTTGCTCCTGTATAAGCTAAAGTTAATGTTTTAATTTTATTCCAGAATATTCTAACGTGTGTGAAGGATTGCTTGTAAGTTCAAAAAGGGATTTTTTGTTTTAATCACTCGGTGACAGAAAAAAACAGGTTTGTGCCTCAAAATCACAGAGAATCTCATTTCTTACAAACAAATACTGTAAAGAAAATTCCCATGTTCTCAAAATACTTAGTTTCTAAGACACATTTGTTACTCGTGGTTCCCTACAATAAACTAATAGTTTATAACCCATTTTAAGCCAAACATTAGCTAGAACAGTTAACCCGTTTTATGAAATAAGGCATTTTCCTGAATATTCTTTGAGTACCTTCATCAAGGTAAAAAAAAGTTCTGCGATTGAAAAATATTTAAGAAATAAAATGATGCTTCTGTACACTATTAGCTAAATCATTTAGTTGAACCTTAGTTTCTTATGACATTCATTTTATTTACAGATCTTGCAACTTTAATCATAAATGCATACGATTTATCTCAAATGGAATAATTATTTCATTTTCAAAAAGTCAAATTTGTCAATAATCGTTTTAAGTTTTTTTTAAAAAACTAATGTAGTTAGAAAATTTCTCAACAAAACGTGTTTATGCCACTTGATTTACTAATATTTTATATGTGTCTTCAGAACCTTTAAAAATAGCAGAAAATAAAAAATATACCTTTTCAAGTTTAAAAACTAGCGTAGTAAGAAAATTTTATTACCTAAATTGAAATACTAATATTTTATCAATGTTTTCAGAATCCTTCAAAATAGCAGAAAAATATGTCACGATGTTAATAAAGAAATATTTATGCCGAAATTGGTTAACAAAAAAGTTTTCTGCTTTTTATATCAGTATAGAAATTGTAATATAATTATAAAAAATATATATATACTAAGTCCTTTTGTAACAGTTTTAAAAAATATGAAAGGATACAAATATACAAAGTAAGAAAAATTTTATTAGGGTCTAAATACACAGTTTAATTGAAAGGGCAAGAAATCTACATATTTGAATAAAAAATAATCTTTAAAGTAATGAACAAAGCTAAATACATTAAAGCTTCAAATATGAAACATAAAAGGAGAGTGCTATTATAAACATTGCACAGTTTACTATTCTAATGTAAGAAATTTTGGTCCTATCATCGTAAATGATTGGACAAGTTATCTATTAGTAATTTCCTTTTATTTATTTTTCTTCTCTTAATGAATATATTTTAAAATCCTCTAAATTGAATGTTTTTGCATTATTATATATACATCAATTTGTTATTATGGATTTATTTCAAGTTATATTAGCCTTTAGATGCCTTATAATTCATGTACACAAATCAATCATGCTTAACATATTTCATCTGAAATCAATGTAAAAAGTTTTTTTTTTTTTTTTTTACAGTAATTTTAAATTATTTCTATTTCAAGAGAAATGTTATTCAATTGCATACACCTACATTGAGACTGACAAAATTTGCAGCAGTGATTGAGGTATAGTATGGTTAAGTTTTAAAATAAATAGCATTAAATAACTAGTAAAATTTTATAAGTAGCTTTCTGAAGCTGGAAAAGAAGTTTCACCAGTTAGATTTTTATTGATAATCACATAAAGTATTAAAAAGCAATTTTATTATAAAATTTATCTGATTTAAAAAATAAATAAAAGCAATTATATATTACTATTATGTTGAAGAAAGTAATAAATAATAGCTAAATCATTACAACACTTCATGAGCAATTAAAGATAATTTAACCAAAATTTTAAAAGGTAATCCAGAGTACACTGTCCTTTCTTAATTCAACAGTTTTTTTAAAAAAAATTATGACAAAAAAACTCAGTGTCTTGATAGCTATAACAAAATATTTCAGCTACTAAAATCTTTTTATATGGGTCCTGATTCTGTCAAATATACCAGATAATATTTAAACATCTTCTACACATAAAATGATTTTACACTAAAAGTTTACTTTGATTAGAAACAAGTTTATATTGAATATTGATTGTGAATTTTGTTCAAAAACCTGTTTAAATATGTATTTTCCTGGAAAAAATTTTATTAATTAGCCAGTATCAAAACATCGTTTAGAAGAATAAGCAGTGAAATCATTTCATTTTGCCATGTATTCAGAAACTAAAAATATTTTTATATATTTATGCCATGCCTTGTAACTACATAATTACATTAAGTGGACAAAAAATTAGAAATGTTAAGATATATTAATTTTTAAGATCAATAAACCCATGATAAAATTTTCAGATGATTCACAAAGTTTGAAACATTTTTCTAATTTGACATTATTTTTAGTAATTTAGCTATTATTAGAACTAAAAAATTAATTTTTGCCAATACAGAATAGAAGATATAAAGTTTTACTGATCAAAATATAAGTTTATTTTCATTATTATTTATATTTAAAAAAATAAGTTATAAGCCTTTTATTTCCCTCTTCAATGGCCCGAAATTCATTAAGAAATTTTGAAAATTCTAACTACATCGAATAATAAATTCTTTGAATTAATCTCAAAATTTACTAATTTTAAAAAAAATCCATTATTAACTCAAATATGTATCTTTGTTATCCCCATAACAAAACTAATAAATATTTTGTTATATTTAACTTCATCATGAGTGACTACTTTCTAATATTTTAGCAACAAACTATATCATAAAAAATCAGAATAACTATGAAAAATTAATGTTATCTTGAATTGATTTATATGAAACTGGCTTTAAACTAAAATGCAAAACATAGGATTAGGTTTTTATATCATATACATACCATCAACAAAATTCAACCTATTTACTTAAATTATAAAAAATATTGACTAAGTATTTTTCAGTAATTATTAATATTTCCAACTTATAAAACAGGGATTATTTTATTTTTAAAAAAAACACTAGAATAATATAAAGACAGTGTGAACTCTAATGTTACCTCTTAGTTATTGCTATTATTAGGATACGAAAATGAAGCACAAGAATACAATTTTAAGAATAACACTAAGATCTTTATATTTAAACACAGTATTCTACTTTTTAATCAGAAGACTTTTTCAAAAAATAGAAGAGAAATATACATTTTACATTAAAAAAATTTATAATTATAAACATATACAAAAGGAGGAAAAAGATGGTTGCACCACCAACTAATATCGAATCATAGTTACACCAAAAAAGTTTTTAATGGTTATAAATAACTAGCTCTTTTCTAATGAGGACAATCGTCAGCCCAATGCCCGAGTCGACCTATAAATGGAAAGAAAAAAAATAAACATTTAAATTACTCAAGTTTTTTTTAATTAATAATAAGGAAATAAATTTTACTGTCATAAGCATCAATACCAGAGAGAAATGAAGTTTTACAAACAGGGTTGGTAAGAATCATGATTCTACAATGAAACTCGGATTAAGTTTTAAATTTTTTATTTACTGTCATTTGTTTATTTTTTCATTTCATTATTTTTTCATTTATTTTTCCGATTAAAGCTCTGATACAGTGTATCAACATTATTTAAAAACATTATACGTAAACAGGGTTCCCACTATAATTTCTGAAGAGAAAAAAATTCCCTGATTTTTCAAGGAAAATTTCAATGATCTATACCATGCAATTTTTAATTGGAAAACTTTAGTTTTCTTATTTATAATGTCAAATATTATATTTTGAGTGCAGAAAAATATCATTGAATGAGGATGGGAACTTGGAAAAGCTTATTAAAACGTGAGTTTTTATAACAAATAATAGTAATAGATGTTAGAATTATTTAAAGCAAATTTAAATAACTGATAATTGTTTCTGGAAATTCTAAGACTGGTTATTTTACAGGTATTATATTATATAGGAATTTTCCAGGTTTTTGTATTAGAAAAAATTACAAAATGCAACTTTCCTTGACTATTCTCTGCTTCTTAGAATCAAAATAAAATTCCAGATTTTCCTGTTTTCCCTGACCTGTAGGAGGCCTGCTAAAATACTTAATATTTCTAACTAAATTTGTTAATATTACTATTTAACTATTACAAACTAGTCAATAAATAAATAAAAGGAAAGCTATTTTTTATTAAAGGTTGAAACCCTCATATATATTATATAAATGACAAGTAGCCAATTTGCCAGGCATCAAACTACAAACAAATTAATAATCAAGAAAATTTAAAAAATTCAATTCTAAATTTATGCTTGGTAAACAAAATTTTTTCATGATTTATGTACTAACTCAATATCACATACATTTTAAAAGCACTTTAAAATCGAGTAATCTGCTCTGCAAAAAAATTAAAATTTCAAAATGGAAATTTTTTTTATATTTGTAGATATTTATATATAATAAGCCTCTTATTGCAAAAAAAAAATAAATAAATAAATAAACAAATCAGTTTTTTGAAGTTTTATTTTAGTGTTCATAGCAACTTTCCCTGCTTTTAGAGAAAGAAACTCTGTAGAACATTTTTTTGCATTTTAATTAAATATATTTTACTACAATAACTTTCTTTTAATATAGTAAATATTACAAAAGTTACTAACACTATTATCAATTTTAAAATTATTAAATATTTCAGAAAAAGAGAACACCATATTTAAAGGCAGTGGTGCAAGTGCTGCGCCGATCTGCGCCAATTATGGAAACCTGCGCCTACATGCTCCAAATTGAAGTATTTGGCTTAAATTGCGCCAAAAAGGATATTTTCCCATGGGTATCGCCAAGTCACAATTTTGCAGCAACCAAGTTACTGCCATGAGGGAGGTTGCTCTGGATTCAGTGGGAAGAATTCTTGCACTCTCATGTGCAACTCTGCTTCATTTTGCAAGATATTCTCAATTTCAGGCTTCATTTTCTTCCTCAGAAAAGGAACCGAAACTTCTCTCGAATTTTTGGGGACCAACTAAACATTGCCAAATTTTAATAGCAAAAGAAGATTTTATTTCTCTTGTTAATTTCATCGTTATTGAAGTGCCATCGTCGTCGTCCATGGCAAGCTAATGGCCTTCTTGCGCTATTCTATCTATAGATTAGTACCATGATCTTTGAATTAACTTGGGGACTATTCAGTCCTGAGAGCAGTCATTGGGGACCTGAGAGCAGTCACAAAGCTTCATAACCTCAAAATTTCCATATGCCTCTTATTCATTTAATTTAATAAAGATAAGAATTAGTTAAGTTCCTTAAACGTAAATTTTTATCTGAGGGACCATCCACTAATTGCATATTGTTTTTTAAACATTTATTTTATTATTATTTTTTACTAATATTTTTTTTTACTTACTGCATTTTATTATTGTATTATTACTTTCAAAATTCTTAATGCTTTTAATTTGTTTTAGGAAAAAAAACTTAATTATATTTAGAGGCAAGATTTTGATAAGTATGAACAGAGGGGCTTTCAATATTTTAAATGCAGCAAAAAATCTTATGTTTTTCAGATTTGTCATTCAAAAATGTTTTAATTCAACTCTTAATGATTTGATTTAAAACAATTGATATAAAAAATTAAAATTTTAATTATCACAGATTTGTTAAATATTATGAGTGTAGTATAAGTCCTTTATGAGTGTATTATAATTTACTTCTGACAAAAAATTGTTAGCTTCAGTACTCATTGTATTTGCATTTAAAAATTATTTAATTTTTTTTAATCATTTCATTAAAGAAATACTGTACTAGGTAACCAATTTTAATAAAAATTTATTAGGGGCAATTCACTAATTTATATTTGTAATATAAATTTATTAAAGTTTTCTTAATTTAATTAATTCTTTATATATTTTTATAAATTCGGTATGATCAATATTAATCGTGTTAATGTTTTGTTGAATATATTATTACAAATAACATTTATTTAAATTTTAAGAAAAATACTTTTGATAACCTTAAATAGTAGTTAAATTAATTAGAGTTTTGAATTACCTTTTACAGAATTAAATAAAGTAATTATTAATTTAAAATAAGGTATGAGCCACTCAATAATTGAGTTTATTTAAATTGCTTTTGCAAAAAGCTCTTTTTTTTAAGAATTATTTCGGCTATATTAAAAAAATTTTTAGGTCTTTTCCAAACTGAGACACCATTGATTCACTTGCTGTTTGATGAAATGGTGTCTCTAGTTAAAGCATTGTTAAGGCGTTTTTTAAAGAGTTCTGCTTTTCTTAGTTTGTCAGGAAAGGACTTAAAATCATTAGATGTACAAAACGCAGAAATTTAGCAAATTTCAAATTTAATAGATGTTGGACTAGATACCACAAAGGCCAGGTCTTTTTACTTGGCATGTGCAAAAAAGTTATTAAAAGAATTGCCTCTTGAAAATAGGTTACTGCACCATCTTAAAGTGTTGCATCCTATAATGAGAATGGAAGACACATCTATTAAGTCAATAAGATATCTGGCAACAGTAACCCCATCCATTATAAAACCTGAAGAGGCATCTTTGTTGCTAGATGAATGGACAAGGTTACGTGGAGAATCAGAAGGTTATTCTTCTGACTCAAATGAATATGCCCCAATTGATGTGTTTTGGAAAAACTATTTTGTGAAGAAAGATAATTTGGGAAATATCAAATATCATCTTTTAACAAAGCTTTTTAAAGCTCTTTTGTGCATACCACATGGGAATACTGATGTTGAAAGAGGTTTTAGTGTGAACAAAAAGCTACTTGACAATAGGGCAAGTTTAAATTCCCATAGTGTTAATGGTTTGAGACAAATTGTGTCACATATCAACAAAATAGGGGGTTTAAATAACTTTAAAGTTGACAAAGATATGATTAAAGTGGCTCCTGCAACATTTAAAAATTATTCTACTCGATTAGAGGTTGAGAAAAAAGAAAGCACAAAGAATGCGAAAACACTGAAGCTGAGGAAAGCAGATTGAAAGCTGCTGAAATTGATTTAAAAAGAAAAAAAAAAAAAAAAATTGAAGGCTTCTCAGGTTCTCTTAGCCACAGCTGAAAAAAATATTAAAGATGGGTAAAATAATAAAGATATGTCGATTATAGAAAGCGGACAAATCCTTTTATCTGAGGCTAAGTCGAGTATAGCAGAATATTTAACAGCATTGGAAGATACCAAAAAGAAACTTAATTTGTTAATGGTAGGACCTTCAAAAAAATGTAAAAAATAAGGTATGTTATTAATGAACAAAATTAAAAATTCTTGTTATTAAATTCTTGTTTTAATTTTTTTTTTATTATTATTATTATTAAATATGCTCCAAATCTTTGTTTTGCTGCTCCAAAATCGCTTTTTTGTTGCTCCAAAACCATGTTTTGCCACTTGCACCACTGTAAAGGGGAAAAATGTCATTTTCCGACATACATTTGTTGCAGTAGGTAATTATCCCAAATTAGGGCTAAGAAAAAAAAATTTTGAAGTTTTATTCTTAAATTTGAGAGTGCCAAACATATTTTAATTACATGTATACATAGCTATATACATATATACACATGTATACATATGCTTTGTAACACACAGACAACATTCTTAGTTTCAAAAATAAAATGTAGGTTTTTTTCCTTATATTTTAGCTTGAAAAAATTTTGACTTTGAAACACTAGATGATAGTGCTTTAATGATATTACTCTGGTGAAAAAATCAATAACAAAAATCAGAGTTTAAAGAATTATTATTACCGCAATTGTAACAACGCCCAAATCCACCAAAGTAACCAGAACTATTATTTTCTCCACTGTCTGGAATTCTATCATTAATCAGTTCATCAATTACATCAACATAACTTTGAATATCATCTGTATATGACTGAATTTCACTGATTCGTGATCGAAGATATTCTACTTCATCTTCTCTGTCAACTTCAGCAACTTCTGGTGGGTTACTGCGTCTTCTATTATTACTTTTAGATTTTTTACGCTTTGGTTTTTTTTCTAAAATAAAATATAAAATGAGCTTTATAGAATATTAATATAAGAATAATACACGAAGCTTTAATGTTCCAGAAAAAATTTAAAAGCAAACATTAAAAACTTCAACAATATAAAAATAAAATACATTTTGAAGTGATAAAAATTAGTCAGACAAAAATATCAGGTTTAAAAAAAATTTTATATTCAATAAGGAAATTGTGTTTATTAATATATGAAACAAAATGTACTAGCATATGATTTACTTATTTTAAACAAAAAAGCTTTGGATTTATCGATACATTTGATGTAACAAACTTAAAATGTATATGCCATATTTTTACAAGAGTATAATAATTTATTAAAAAAAATAATAAATTATAAATAGTTTATAAACACACATGGTTACTAAAAACTTGCCTCCTAAGGAATTGTATATTTTCAAAATAAAAAGGAAAAGCAAATGTAAAAAGGGAATTTTATGAAAAAAATTTTAGAAATAACACCTTTTTATTTGTTTCAATTTCCTTGTTTTATGTTTACCCAAATCAAGGGTGAAATTCGACATTCTTGCCTGTGTTCTGTTTATGAAATTTTGTGAAAATATTTTTGCCAAAGATTTAAGCCATTTTCCAATGGAGGGTATAATTTTTGAAATAACTACATTTGTGGAGAAACTAGAACTAGCAACACCTCCAAGCAAGAAACTAGAAAAACTCAGAGAGAGTGGTAGTGAACGTACGAGTAGGTAAACCTGCCATGCAGTGCTCCTTTTTTTTTTCTTATTTAGTTTTACTTATGTTGTGTCTGTGAATGTGCTGAGTGCTTATAGATATAGTAATGTTGTTTAAAATAAAATAATATAAGCTAGCCTCTGCCTTTTATTCCCCCCCCCCCCTATGCACCACATCTTCACAGAAATTGGTTACCCAATGAGCGTCACGAAAAATAGATGCATCACGCTAAGACGATAAGTATTTTTTATATTTAGTTTATTAAATATAATTTTGGTCAATCCTGATCATAAATAAATATAGATGGTTAACCATCCTGGTTAACTATTACTATTATCGTTCGTTTAGAGACCGTCCTGGTCGTATCAAAACATTTTGATCAACCTGATCAATTTATTATGCTTTAATGTATAAAGATTATCCTAATCTTGAGAAAAGTTTATTTTTAATCAATGAAAATATATATTTATTGTGTTTATATCTATATAAAAGCATAAAGTTGCAGTTTATTCTAAAATCTATTGCTTTTTTAAAGATTTTTTTGAAAGAAAGTCAGGTGTACAAAGTGAAACTTAATACTAGATCTACATTTTCTGAAAGCAGAAGTAATGGATTAATTCGTTTCTTAGTGGAAAAAATTTTTAGACTTAAAAGTGTTATTTATGACTTGGGAATTACTAATTCTGAAATGTTGTATGACTGCTTTTAACGATTGTAGATGTTTAAATGAAGTCATCTACTTAAGGTTTACTGAATATTAAATTATGTATCAGTAAAGTTTTATACGTTTTCTGATTTGATATTTTGCATTCTGTTTTATGATTAATGAAAAAAAGAAGTCACAGTGAAGTTGTGAAGAACTACTTTTTGAATTATGTTTATTTTTTTCCTTACATAATGTGCTATTAATGATACTAAAGATTTAGCAAATATTCAGAATACTATTTATTTTCTATTGTGTGAAAAGATATGGTATTTTAAATGAAAAAGAAAATCATTTTTGTTGTCACTTTGAAGTTTAATTATTAATGGTTATTAGATTAAGCTTGATATATTGACGACAATTTTTATACATTTTGATGTTTTCTTGTTGTTTACAATTTGGATAGATTGTTATTTTATTATTATTATATCAGGTCCTATTGTTAATTTTTTTTTTAAATCTTTTTTACAACATTGTACAATTAATTTCATTGGTGACATTTAAATCATTTATTCATGAGTAACTGATCTCCGTAAGTGACTTATTGAACTCATCTACGTAAGTGACTTATTGAACTCATTACGAACTCAACTACTCAAAATGACATATTTGGGAAAGGGAAAAAAGGTTGACCTCATGATGTTAGTGGAAGAAATTGCGATTCCTCCCAATTCTAAAATCATACAAATTAAGGAACTAATCACAGAAAATGAAGCATACGATGAAGAATTTTGCCGAAATTTGTTGAATTTACAAAATGTTATTGATGACAGAGTCGAAAAAGAAAGAAGCGAAAAATTAAATAAAGAAAAAGAAGAAGAGCAAGAACGAATTTCTAGAGAAAAGGCTGAAGAACAAAATCAAATATTGAAAGAAAAGGAAAAACATAATTTGGAGCTGGAAAAATTACGCTTGCAAATTGAAGCCCAAGAATTCATACAACCATCAGCTGGTTTAACCAGTACTTGTCCTGTCAACTTACAATTAGAGAAATTACTATCTGAATTCAATCTGAAAGAGGACGATATGGTTTTATATCTCAAAGCCAATTGAAATTTTTAAAAGTAGACAAAGAGAATTGGGTAGCTTATTTACTTGGTGTCCTGCCAAAGGATATTGCGCAACTCCTCGCAAGAGAAGCAGGCGATAAAGCTCAAGATTTTGACTATATCAAGAATCTGTTATTGAAACGATTTAAATTGAGTACAGAAAAATTACACAATCTTTTTGAAACTCATAGAAAAGCTCCCGATAAAAACTGGAAGGACTTCTATTTTGAACTCGGAGGTTATTTTAAAGGATGGTTATCAGAATTCAATGTTCAGGACTTAGAAAGTTTAAAAAACTTGATGCTTTTGGATCAAATAAAGAAAAAAAAGAGTTCCTTCAGAAGCAAGAGATCATTTTATGGATATGTGGTCTACCTGGCTTACACCAGTCGATTTGATTGATAAAATGGATACATTTGACAATTTGTGAAGAAGCAAAAAAGAAATACAGATGGATAACACAGATACTCATAAGAAAGTTTCTTCCAATAGAATTGATCAGCATCCTACAAGATATTTTAATGCAAAAGGCCCCAAGCTACAGAATGATATGATCAACAATTATCTTCTAGAGTTCCAAACTATTATAAAAGATATTTCAGAAAACCTGCACAAAATGTTCCTTATCATGTTGATAGAAAACAAAGATGAGATATAGATAAACTTGAATAAGACAGATACTCTGTAAGTTGTTACGGCTGTGGCACAAAAAGTACCATAAAGTCACGATGCAAAACTTGTAATCCTACGACTCCCAGAGAAAGTGCACTACCTCCCAACATCAATACTATGGACATGAGTTTTTACAGTTTGTCCAGTGAACATCACCCATCAAGCCTTATTGAACTGTTGATTTGCGACAAGAAAGTTGCAGTATGTGCCGACACTGGTGCTATACATTCTGTGGCTGGTGAAAAATTTTATCATCTATTGAAAGAAAATGGTCGTCTTTGAACCAAAAACAATTGACACTACACTAGCCAATGGAGTTACTGAAAAGACTGAAGTTCTTACAACAGTTGTGAATATAACTGTTAAGGGAAAAGTCATTCCAACAGAAATAACGGTGCTCAAAAACACTCATGGCAATCGAACTCTTTTTGGCATATACTTTCTAAGTGCAGCAGAGATTGTCTTAGATCTCCGAAAAAGACATTGGTGTTTCTCTGACTCCCCTCAAGAAACATATAAATTCATTGGTGCACCATCGAATCTGAATACTCTTTTAACTGTTGAATCTGCACCTCATCCCTGTCCATTACGTGAAAATGAAGAAACATGCCTTACCTCACAACAACATAAGGAACTGAATAATTTGCTTGCTAAATATGAAAAATGCTTTCAACCAGGGGGAGAGTCTCCATTTTCTTGAAGCACAGAATAGATACTGTAAACAATTTTCCTGTATCTGTTCCTCCATATCGTATGTCGCTGGCCAAAATAGAAGTTTTGAAAGAACAATTTAAGGAACTGTTAGAAAAGAACATTATTGAAGACTGTGAATCCTCTCATGCTGCTCAGGTAGTGCTTGTTGCTAAACCCAACGGGAAATACAGATTATGCCTTGACTACAGAGGCCTCAAAGCTGTAACAAACTCGTCTAACAGAATTCAAAGAACAAGTCAAATGCAACGGAAAGCAAATTTTGATCGTCGTCAACGACCACTATACTTCCGACCTGGTGACAAAGTTTGGGTAAACATCCACCCAATTAGTAAAAATAAGAAAAGTAGAAAATTTATGCCCAGAAGAGAAGGACCTTACGTAGTTCTAACTAACCAATCCCCAACAACCTATGAGATTGCTGACCCAGCCAGCCCAGACCAAACTCTGGGAACTTATCACGTGTCATCTTTAAAAAAACTTATATAGAACCCGAAGTAAAAATAAACACTGGAGGACCTGTCGCTCCTATAAAAAGGAGACGTCCCAGGAAAGAAATCCTGGTTCCTCGTCGAGGCTCCATCAGAGCCAGAGGGGGAGTCTGTAGAGAAACTAGAACTAACGAGAAACTCAGAGACAATGGTAGTGAACGAACGAGTAGAAAGCCTGCCATGCAGTGCTCCCTTTTTTTTTTCTTATTTAGTTTTATTTGTGTTGTGTCTGTGAATGGACTGAGTGCTTATAGATATAGTAATGTTGTTTAAAGTAACCGCTGCCTTTTATTCCCCCCATGGCAGGGTTGCCACAGAAAAAAATGAATAAAATAATTGCTTTTAGTAGCCTAAAGCATGGAAATAGTAGCCGAAAACTATGAAAATAGTTGCCTAAATAAGAACAAAAATTCATCAAAAATATGACTAAAATTTTGTTAATGACTTAATTGTCATTTACCATAATCCATTTAATCAAGTTGGTGGCAAATATGATAATTTTTATATAAACGTTAGTGTTCTAGCACTATTTCCCTTTCATCAATAATTGATCTAGGAAATATATATACATTGTAAAAAGTGATTACTCCAATTCCAAATTCACATATCGTATTAAAAACAAAATTTGTAAGAAAAATCCTGCGGAATTTCGCAGCAATAACCATTGAAAAGCCGATCGAGAAACGAAATAGACTTACAATGGAATCTGTGCAGATTGAACAAATTAATAAGTGAAGACTTAAATTTGCAATTCAAAATGTTCAACTTTTATTTTAAGGGGGGAAAAAGCTCAATGTGTTCACAGAAACTATCGCTTGGGCTGCAGATTTTCAATCCAATTTATGCTAAGAGTACAGGAAAGTCTCCCAATAGTCTCCTTTTCTTGAAAACAGTTGCTTTTTAAGCCTTTTCGGGCAAAAAAAAGTCGTCATAGTCGCCTCATGCCAAAAATAGTTGCATTTTAGTAGCCTGTGGCAACCCTGCCTATGCACCACACCTTCATACATTTATATAAAAATATATAAACTTTTAAAAACTGAAAATTTTAATGAATAAGTGCTTTTAGAATAGCAAAAAAAGAAATTTTTAAACATAGGTTAGCAAAGTTATGTTTAATAATCTTATCTGAAATTATCTTACACTTTTCCACATTTATGAATTATGCTTAACTTTTGGACAACAGTATTTTAAATGATGCAAAAGGAATGAAAAAGTACCAAATTAAAATAAATGAGTTTACTGCACTTGCAAAATTAGATTATTATTATTGACCAATAGGAGAGACATATTCACATGCTTAAAATTTCATCATATTAATTTATAAGTAGATCACACGAAAATTTTTAAAAAATACTAGTGGAAAAAATTATACTCATATATTAATAGAATAAAATTAAAGCATTTATTATGCACAACCTGCCTACAAAATCGACCTATTACTATTTACCTGCAAAAATAATATATGAAAAAAATAGAAGAAGCAGCTTAGAATTAATAACCAAATGAATAAATGCCAGACAGAATATAAGAATTTAATAATTAAAGAATTCTTTAAGGTCTGCAATATTTTTATGGGCCAGAGCTACATTGAACATTATTTACTGAAATTTATTTACTCATTGCAATTTCTAGTTATTACTTAACTAATCTGCCTCTTGTTAGTTGATAGAAAAATTACAATTGTACATTATAGAAAAATAAAATTTGGGGAAAAGATTTTTTTTTGCAGATTGGACTTTTATGAAGGATCCTTTTTAGATGTTTGAAGTAAAAAAATCATTAAAAGGCATTTTTAATATGGTATAATAAAAAGACTCTGATCCCTGATTGCTTCGCTCACCAACTACAAAAATTGCTACACTAATTTTTTGTTTCTAGACACTAAACAGCGTCTAAAATAAAAAGTATTCAATTGGAAAAAATACATTGTGTTCAAATTATTTAGATGTATTAACACAGATTTGGATTCATAGAGTTATTTCTTTATTCCTTTTTAACAAAATTTTATCCTTATTATTTTGCTTCTTATATAATTTTTAGTTACATAAAAATTCATTTAATAATTTTTCACTAAAGAAGTTATTTAGCATAAGTGTGTAAAGTGAATTCCCAGATGATATTTGCAATCATTTATTGATTATTTTAATTGCATAGGTAGACTGAATACAGCTTTTAACAAAGCGTATGATGAAAGCATGGTACTTTTTCATTTAACATCCGTGAGTGTATGTCACTAGACACAAGTAAAGTAAATTCTTTTCTCTTTTTTTTTATTTCTTATTATTTCTTTTTTAAATCATAATTATTTTTTTTAAATAAAAAACAAAACAAACTGAATTTACTTGCACAGGCAAAATGAAAAAGTACCAAAAGTAATTTTAAAATATTAAAACAGATAATAAGTTTAGATACTGATTAAAATATGTTTATTATATAACTATGCATAATAAGGTAATACTTTAGGATTACTTATGAAAACACAAACACATTGCTTTAAGTTTTTAATTTGGAATAATAATAAAAAAAACAGCAGAGCTAAGAATGCAAAATTAATTATAATGCTAAGAAAGGATGATTAATAAATAATGTAATTTCCTATAAAAGATAAAGAAATATTTAACAAGCAAATAATACCTTTATAACTTTTAATTTCAAGCAGATGATTGCCAAAGATACTTAGTTTATTAAAATTAGAGAATTAGATTATATCTCATGATTTTATGGCCAGTAAGAATAGACTTAAAACAATTGTAAACTGTTTCATGCTGTGTCATTTTTAAGAACTATTAAAATTTCTTCTAGGTTTTATGAAAAGCACAATTATGGTAATGAAATTTAGGGCAAAAGAAATGCTAAAAAGGAAATCAACTTGAAGTTAGTTACAGGCATTAGCATTTATGTCAGCTTTTATTGTTTTTCATGATCATTAATACAAAAGAAAAAAAAAATCAAGATTAAAAACAATACATTTTAAAATAATCATAATTTACTTATAGTATTTTAAAATAATTGTCAATTTACTTTGTGATTCTTCTCTTTTTTTCAATAGTTCCAGACGTTTTTCTAAACTAGGTGGATCCAATTTCTCTACTGCTTTGTTTATAAAGTTGTCCAAAAACAGGCAAGTAGTTTCTGTTTCAATTCTTTCTCGACACATAGGACATTGCTTTTTCTTTTTCTTCCACTCAAAAATACAATGTTGACAAAATGTGTGAGAACATCCCAAGGTAATTGGCTAAAACAATTTAAAAAATATGGTAAATCACAATAAAAAATTCAATTTCATAACCTATTTCATTAAATTCATTTATTAATTTAGGTAATTGGATCAACAAAATCAGAAAAAAAAATGAAATTTCTTTGAAAATTTTATAAAAGCTCTTTTTTTAATATTTGAGTTCAGGTTTCATACTCAATTTCAGAAAAAAAGTTTTAAACTTTCAGAGCAAAGTTCTAAAATTAAAAGAAAATAGTTAACACATTAATGCAGGATAACAATAAAGAACATGGGACAGTAACACATGTAAACGTGAGAACAGATGTGCCATGAACTTTAAACAACTCTACTTTGACCTCTTTTGAAGTTAAACTTTAAAATAGAAGTAGTTAATAACCACAAGAGACTTATTTTTTTCATTTCTCTAAAATAAACTTAAGTTTATTTTTTTAATCAACTATAACAATGAAACCACACGATAAAGCAGAAACTTTAAAAAAATTTTTTAACAAGAGTCTTAAAAAAAAAAAAACCTCATTCAATACTACAAGCATCATTTAGATTTCTTCATAACTTATAATACAACCCTCATACTTTTAAATAAAAAATCATTCATAAAAAAACTAAAATCACTGCAAGGAAAAATTTAAGTGCTTTTCAATTAATTAATACTGTTAAAAGAATAGATGTTAATAAATAGATGTTAAAAAACTAAAATAGTTAGTAGGGGCGAGTGGTACACCTTGGGACATTTTTATTTTTGGTCTTAAATTTTAAATTATCTTTTAGTTCTTTTAGATACAGATATATGTCAGCATTACCTAACCTTGGAACATATTTTGAATCTATTGATTAAGCAGGTAAGAATTTATTAGAATTTTTATTTTTTGAAGCATGTTTTTTTACTTTTATACGAAAGTTTAACTAACTGTAGAAAGAAATTTTAATAATGGGTAATATAATGAAGTATAAAGCTTTGCCTTTAGAAGCCATCAAGTTTAATTTTTTTAATGCTAAGCCTAAAAGTATATTTTAAAATATCCTACTAAGTATATAGTGCACCTTGGGACACTAGATATGCATAATTAAACCTTATTAAAAATATATTTTTTACAAAAAGATATTGTGCATGCAAAGTATTTTTTAATTTATATAATCTGTGTTTATTAATAGTTATTATTTCTTATTTTAGGAACTCATTAGACGTAACTTATCAAAAGAATTGGAAGCAAAAAGTATAACAATAATGCAGCAATTTGTACTAACAATGTTGAAAAAGTATCTGCAAATTTTATCAGAGGAAATGACTTGTAAGAAAGCTGCTGAATTCTACAGTTTTAGTAAGAACACTCTGAACTGCATTTTTATTTCCTTTAAAAAAAGAGAGCAGCCAAATTCTAACTTTAAATATATTTTAAATGTACAGAGTCGCAAAATATTCACAGATGAGGAAGAAACAAATTTGGTACACTATATGTTACAAACCTCCAAGTACCATTAAGGATTAACAATATGTGATGCACATATATATGAGTGTGCTTGTCAAACCATATGAACATTCCTCCAAACTGGGAGAATGTAAAATAAAATTTAAAAAATCTGGGAAGATGAGGATTTAATACTATCAGAATTAGTGAGAAATACATCCAGAAGAAAACCAGTAATTAGGGATTTATGCAATGATAACAGTGATGATGATGCTTGCAGCTAAAATGAAATGGACAGTGAAAGTGACTCCAAAATATTTGACAATAAGAAAAAAATACATCTAGAAAAAAGTAGTGAAACAAGATTACATATTGGAAATTTTGCTCATATCAAATTTGCTGGTAAAAGATCCGTTTGCCTTTGTAGGTTCAATGAAAGAGTTGATGGAGATGAGTAAGAGTTATCAGTTTTGAGAAGAGTGAATCAATGTGCAACATTTATTTATCCCGAAAAAGAAGACAAATCATACATAGATTCAAATGATATTTCGTTAAAACTTAAGCAGAGCACGTTTTTTAGCACGATTGAACGCTTTTTAGGTTTGGTATTTGATTCTGAACAATTGGATTTGCATACAAGAAGTTGAAACTAACAAAATAAAACTTTATTAACAAAATTAAAAAATGTAAATTTATTTAGTTATACTATTTTCAGAAAATTTCTACTTAACTTTTCACATCTTTTTAACTGTCCCAAGGTGCCCCACTAGGAGGTACACCTGGATACAAATAACAAGGTAACTAAACATTTTCTTTAATTTTTTCTATGATAGATACAAAATAAAAACCTAGTTAAAAATGTTTTCAAATGTTACAAGAAAACCAGGTAAAATTTTGACAATAATTGATCAAAATAAAAAAAATTTAAAAATATGAAAATAAAAAAGTGTCCCAAGATGAGCCACTCTCCCCTATTCTTACCCATACAACAAAAAATGGCAAAAAGATGTTTTAACCGACTAACATAGAATGCTTATCTGAGAAAAAATTAAATTATGATAACATAATTTTTAATCAAATTTAAATATGCTATTTCTTCAACTTGTTTTGGTTTCATCATGCATTGAACTTGTTACTTTGCTAAGTGTTGTTACTTTGTTGATATTCAAACTTATCTTTTAAACAAAATCTTTTCTCTTTTTTAAAAAAAAAAAAAAAAAAAAAAGTCTTAAACAATTACTTTTATATACAGCTCTGTACAAATATTACAAATCAGTTCATCTTCTAAGAGTTTTTTGAAATCTTCCTTCACATTTATTTCAGCTTCTTCTTTAGATTTCAAAACCTTTAACAAGAACATTCCATTAAATAAATATTCCCAAAAAACTGAAACATTAAAATATTACTCGATTAAAAACTTCATTCGCCTCAAAAATACACAAATTGGGAATAACAATCGACAAATTTTGAATATGGTCTTCGGTTTTTTAATGCTTGAATCATGTCGACTGTTATTTCCCATTGAAGAAAATGAAGTTTTTAATCAAGCAAGATGATCCCATATTAGAACAACTTATAACAAAAATAAATCATAATTTCAAATGCATGGATTTTTATGGGGGGGGGACTATTTTTCTTTACTATTTTGTAATTTTCGAACTAAGTTCATGGCGAAAGTTTTGTCGCCCATGTCATTTTAGCGACAATTGTCCCAATGTCATCATACTGTCATGAAACCTAGCAATAATGATATCAGGTCATACTTTTATATCATTAATTTGAAAAATCAAATCACTTCTCATTTATTTCTTTACCTTAAGTCCCATAATCGACGCCCGGTGGCAGTGATAGCAATTCGAGCTCCTGTGCCACAGGTCCTGGGTTCGATCCTCGGGCCAGGCAAGGTTGACTCAGCCTTTCATCCCTTCAGTGAGTCAATAAATGAGTACCAAGCATGCTTGGGAAATAAACACTGGGGGTTCCGCGCTCGGCTGCCCACCTAACCGGAACATCTGCTCCTGCACTCCAGAGCTCAAGGTCAAGTAAACTGAGATGGGCACAGTAAGCCTTGCCCCTTTTTGGGCTGTCGCATCACTCAGTTTAGTTTAGAGTTCCACAATCTGTATTCCTAAGTTTTTCTTTCTTTTTTTCTTTTACAAGTATATTTAATTATTTTTCAAATCCAAGCAATTGTTCCTTTTGCTAAGATTAGTACATTAACAAAGTGCTGTTACATAAAATTATAAATGCTACATATTTTATAAATAAAATGACCTTAGTTTTTTTTTTTAAATAGAAAAATACAGATTTTTAAGAAATAGAAAATATGACGAACACGAAGTAACTACAGCTTGATGAGCGGAGCAAGCAGAAAGCAAAGCCTCTTAGCATATTTTTTAAAAAAACATTTTCAGTGCACCTGTATAAATAACAGTAACAATTCCTAATGAACATAAAAATTAAATTTTATCTACTTTAATTACAGTTTACTTGTAAGCAATTTCTAGCATTACAATATTTTAATACTATTTACTAGCAAATTACAAAGTCATAAAATTTTACTTTAATTGTAATTTCTATCTATCATTTATTTAAAAAAAAAAGTGATTTTAAGGATTTTTACTTTTGAAACTTCTTAAAAAAATAAGAAAGAAGGATAAAAAGCCATTAGTTTTACTTTTTTTGAGTTAGATCAAAAAAAATTTTTCTTTAAACCTTTAAGATATTCCCCTAATCAATACTCCGTTAACTCTATAACTGAACAATACTCAATATTCCATTCTGGTCATGTATATCAACTTCACTTCCATTTTACAGCTACAAATGGCAACGCAACAAAAGACTTCGAATTTTTTAATACTAAACCGTCTACCAATCAAGAATTAAATACCAGAAAAATGACCTTTCGTACCACAATTTTTTGATTGGAAGGGGGAGAATTAGCTCTAAATACAGTTACATAAAAAAAAAAAAAAAGTAAAAGCATTTAAAATGAAAAAGTCAAAACCACCAGCAGCACATATATTTTTTTTTAAATAAATAAATAAAAAAAAAAGTATATTTAAAAAGTATATTATAAAAATTATTTGATAAACAATACATTTATATTTTATTTTCAGCATGAAGATTAACTGCATTTTCCTGCCACAATCATTGGCAGAAATTATGACATCCTCCAGCTCCAAAACAATTTGAGACAAAACCAACAACAAAAATTAACTCTTTACTTCGATGAATAAAAGGCACACATTTTATCAAAATTGAAAATGGGTGTCATGGCCCAACTAAATTGAAGTGGAATTTGTTTTTCATTGAGTTTGAGTTAAAAGCAATTTACCTGTATCTATATGTTTCCAAAATTTATAAAAAATGGCAAATGGAATTCTTCAAAATAAAAGTAAAATAAATATAACACACATTAAAAACGAAACAAACAAAAAACACTTTAATAATAACTTACTTCAACTAGTCTTGCATTTTCATTCATAGTATCAGAAAATTTTAAATTTAAAGTTTTGATAGTCTTCTGTAAGTCATTCACTTTCTTTTGTAAGACTTTAAGAAGATTTGAATGTACAGCCACACTACTTGAATTTAAATCACTGGAACACATGAATTTTTTCACAGGACTAACATTCTTCAAATCTTCATTCTTATAACTGTGACTGTCTGGATTCCAATCAGCAATATCATCATTCAAAAGGCTCTGTGAATTTTCGCTGTCAGAATTCTCCTATAGTGATAAATCAAAGCATGTTTATTCAAAGCTGATTAAAAATTCATTATACCACAAAAAAGAGACATTTATAGCATAAGCCACGCTAACTGACTCCAATAATATAATGCATCAATATTAATAGGAAACAAAGTAGAATTCATACACAGCACCTTGTGACTGCTAATTTCTCATTATTAAAATTAGAATTAATATGAAGGGAAAGAGCTACTGAAGAAAATAACTCTGTATTAAAAGGCAGATATGTTGTATACGAACGCACAAACACTGTTTGGGAAAAATTTATCACCATCAGGGGAAATTTTATTAATATCTCTCATTGTAAACCAAAAACAGTCACAATTTTCAAATTTCTTCCATTTTATCACACAGTTAAAATTTGTAAACATCAAGGAAAATTTTTTAGTATTACTCATTTAATATATATATATATAGTCAAATGTTCCCACTCTTAATCTTGCAAAGATAGATATGAGAATTTCTTTCTTTGCTTTGCACAGTCGCACTTTTCCCGCAACGTCACAGCATTTGATTATCAAGCATAAGCAATCTAGAGTTCTTAAAAATTTTAATATTTTTTAAAAAATTGGTGCTTTTGAAACAAATTTTTCCAAAATAGATGGCAATGAAAGGGTTGAAACTAGTTTCAAAAGTTAATTAAAATTAGGATATTTAAGAGTTAGTTATAATTGTACATTGCTCACAGAAAGTTTTTTATTTGACTGAAGTCGATTAAAAGATAACACTAATGATAAAAAATTATGTAAATTAAAAGTAATTGAACTGCTTCTATTAAAATAGCAAAACATTAATTTTCTTTTTAAATTGTCAAGAGGTATCACTCCACTTAAATTAAAAAAGGAGTTAAATATTTTTTAAAAAAAGTTACATTGTAAAAATATTTAAAAAGTCTGAGCATATTTTTAATACTTTTATTTCTTTATTAAAAATAAATAAAATTTGTTTGGTTACGTTTAACTTCAAACTAATACTATTCATTTCTAAAAAAAGTCACAGAATTACATTTGCTTCCGAAATTTTACACTGAAATATTAAATTGTTTCAACTTGGTGAATAAAATAATGATTTCTAAGTATTTCATCAAAATTTATTTAAAAAATTGTATAACTAAGTAACAGACATATTTTCCTTCAGTTAGAAGGCAGAGAGCCACATAGAAACCAATACTGTAGAAATGTTTTGATCAACAGCTATTTGTAAGTTTTAACTTCACAATTATCAAATGATCTAATTATAAAATGATTGCAAACTTTGTGCAGAAACTTATAATTTTCAGATAGATAAAGATTCATAATAAATTACATAGAACTAATTTTAATTGCAATACTTCCATAAAATTTTATCATATATTTATGTTTTCTCAATGGGATACAACTGTAAAAGTTACACTTTTAATTTCCAATTATTTATATGCTTACTTTATAATTTGTTTAGTATTTAAAATTATTTATTCAATATTATTTCACAATGGCTTGTTATAAAGTAGTTCGAGAAAGAAAAATGCTTATTAAAAAATATTTAGTTTTAATATCATTCAAAATATAAGGTTTGACAATCAGTACTGGCAAACAAAAAACATTTATTACACAGTTGAATATCTATATAACATAATTCCATAAACCACAATTCCCTATAAACTACAATTCTACATAAACCACTCTAGTTTTGTAGTTGTTAGCAATTAAACTTACAATTAAGAAATTTCGATAACTAAGAACTATTAATTTTTTACATTATTTGCTAAGAGGTTTAAATTTCAAAAGGTAAACAAACCAAAGTTAATTAATTTGTTTGTTACTACTTCTAATACTGCAGAAAATTGCAAATGTAATTTTTTCTAATTGAATTAATTACTGTAAATAATAAATACTTAAATGCATAGTTTATATTTTTAATTATTTGTAACTAAATACCATTTTAAAACATTTTAAGAGTGATCTTTTCCACACTAATACTGTCATATTTACTAGGTAAATTTAAAGATTAATGAAATGATATATAAAACACAAAATTCAATAAAAAGCTAAGTCCCAGATTTCAAAGTTTGTATTATAAAGATTGTCTACTGTACTAGCAATATTAATTTCCCTTACTTGGAAAGGCAATCTTTCAAGACTAGGTACTGGCCGAAAGAGACCAGTTGAAGTGGATGGACCAATTAAATTGTCCTCCCGACAGAATCTTGCTCTCTTTTCTTTCTTCTTTTGAGATGAATTGGCTTTACGTATTCTAGTTTTTAAACTGTCTAAACTTGATATAGAGGAATCGGTGTGATAACCGTCCTCTTCACAGTTCTGATTATTTGATTTTACTAGAAGATTCGAATTTCCAACAGCTGGAACACCAATCACATCAATCACAGTCCTTTTTTCTGGGCTGCTCTGGGGAGACATGCCAATAGGAGAAGCTTTTCTTTTAACAGCTTTAGTGTCAGAGGATTTCTGAGAACAGTAACTTTTACGAGTAGCTCTTTTCCCCAGCTCATTTTCACCATTTGAGAGCTGTAAAATAAAGAGAATGTCAACATAATTATTTTGCTTAATTAACAGTATCAAAATTAAGTCCTAAAACAATTAAAATAAGAGAGGAGTAAAAAAATATCTTGCTTCAATACAAGCTTTATGTAGAAAGAAAGAAAAAAAGTGTGACAGCAAAAGCTCACAGCTTCAGAATTTCACACTGCACTTCCACCTTCATGAACTTACCACTTCGCAACTTGACCATTACCCTTTTGCATATTTCATTTCATAACTTTAAGTGCATACATTTGCTCTCAGATTCAAAATTCTATAGAATAATAAAAGACAAATCTTTCTTTTAAATTTGTTCATTAATTTCTTTCAATTTCTTCTTCCCCTTGGTACTTTATAAATATTAATGTTAAAAAGAAATTATGCTTATTTAGTTCGAAACATTTAAATTTTTTGTGGAAATAATAAATGTACAATTTGATGAAAGGTATATGTAGAAGAAAAAACAGCTTAAACATTATACACTGATCATGAAAAGCAATAAAATGTTTTAAATCATAAATTGAGTTTCCAAAAAGTAAACCCATAATTATTAAGAACCTGCAAAACACCCTTAACACATATTGAAACTGAATTCAATTAGTTAAGCTTGCATAGCAAGTTTTAAAAAAAGAAATTGAAATTCAATTAACAGCCAAACCTGTAAACCAACTAAAATCTAATCTAAACATTGTTAAAAGTCTTAATTCTTCAATTATTAACTTAAAAATGTTTTTCTTTTATTACATAGAGCAATAAAATCCTCAAAATGCAGCTGGTCATTTACACAAAAACATATAAATTAAATCTGGTTTAACAACTGAATTATAATGTCTAATTGAACAAAATGTCTCCATTGAATATGAAGAAAAGTTGGTTTCGAGTACAAGAATGCAAAAATGTCTAAAAATAAGTTAGAAATCTACCTCGTATGGATGACTAGTATCAATCTGATGATAATTGCACGTAGTACAAAAAAAATCTGCCTGAAACTTGCTTATTCGCACTTATTACTTTGCTTCAACATTTTTACCAGCAAAAAGAGTGTTCGACTATCTTTATATAGATACAAACAGATCTTATTAAAAACTGAACTTGTATAGTGGTTTTCAGCTAAACAATAAGTCTCAATTCAAAACATAAGTTTCAAAGAGGTAATTAACGATTTTTCTTACTTTGGCACTTTCAAACTTATATCCTTCTGGCGCATCTTCCTTTGGTCCAAAATATATTGAACAGCCAGAAGTAAGTGGAACATGTTCATTAGAAGGAATTCGAACATTGTCAATGTAAGTTCCGTTGACACTCTGCAACAGGAAAGAAAAAAAAAAGTTTTGATCTTTAGGGACTGAATTAAAATACTAAATCAAAACAAACAATATTATAAAAAAATTCTTACTCCTAAATCTTTTATTAACCATCCATTTGGAGTATATTTCAGAGAACAATGGTTTCGTGAAACATTTGGGTCTTGGCTACTTATATAAGCAGTTTTAGAACGTCCAAGTATTACCTAAAACATAACATAGGATAAAACAATCTTTAAAATAAAGGTCATTCAAATTACAAAAGAGGATTAAAAAAAATTTTTATAAACTTTTAGCATCGTAAAAACAGATCATAATATTTTATCATAATAAAATTTTCAATCAGGTATAAAATATTAGTACTTTTTGCGTATTAGCACTTTCTTAAAAGTCTGTAAATGCAAGCTGATACAACAACGCACATAATCCTTTTTACCCTTTTGAAAATTTATCACAGTGTACTAGGGATGCACAACCTGTGGCCTGCCAATCCTCGTTGTGGGGCCCGTAGCAGCAATCTGAACAAATATAAAATATTTATATTAAACGCAGTGTTTTTTTAAAAAAATAATTCCAAACACGTGCATATTACTTCACCAACATGAACACGTGCAAATTTAACAACACACACCCAACCTTTTTTTTTTTTTGTCACTTATCACGTTTTGTATTTACGCACTTTAAGAATCATACATTTTGATTCTTCTCGCAATTTAAAAGTCACACATCGTGATTCGTATTTACGTGATCTTAAAATTTCATATTAACATTAACGAGATTTAAAAATCATCCAACGCAATTCATATTCACAAGATTTCCAAACCACAAAGCACGATTCATATTCACAAGTTTTAAAAATCATATGTTGTGAGTTTTCTTCTCGCAATTTAAAAACACACGTCTTTTCGTATTCACACGATTTTAAAACCATGCATCATGTTTTTTATTTATGCAATTTAAAAATCACATACAGCAATTCGTATTCAAGGAATTTAAAAATAACACATCGCTATTTGTATTCATGTGATTTAAAAATTAGGAAAGGAAGAAATAACACCATCTAGAGCAGTTTCCAAAACTAATTAAGTTATTTGCCTTAAGTTTAATACTATCTACAACAACAGCTTCTGTCGAAAGACTGTTTTGCAGAATGAATTTGGCCTGTTCAAAATTGCAGAGCAGTCCTTAAACAAAATCACTAAATTTTCATTTAATGGCTTGAAGGTATCACATGATAAAGTAGATAAAATTATCATAATATTAAAAAATTTTGCAAATTACAGGATAACCATTAAGAAATTTTTTAAATAATTTTCTACCTTTTTAGACCATTTCATATCCTTTATGTTTATGTGCTAGAAAATGATTTGTATAGCATTAAATTTTAACTCTAAAAAAATGTAATCAAGATAAGTTTTGTAAAGTAATGCAAATTTTAATTAATTGTTAATATATATATGTGTATTAATTGTAAATAGTAAGTGTCATGTCAAAAAGTATTGGTCAAAAAAATTGTAAATAGGTATCTTAAAACATTTTATTATTAAGAAAAACAGTTCCTTCAAAAGTTAATGTTTTCTTTCTTTTTCTTCCCTCTCTCTCAAGCCCTTCCTCTTATAATAAATTTTAAATAAAAAAAATTTAAGTTAAAATATATTACCTACTAAATGTTGAATCTTATTTTGAAGCAGGGTTGCAAAAAACCCGGGTTTTTCCAGAAAAACCCAACCCGGGCGGGTTTTATTGGGCTTTTCTGGGTTTTTCATGTTTTATTGGTTTTTTTTTTCAAAAAAGAGGGCAGGGGTAAGGTACCTTATTTTAAAAAAGCTTATATTAATAATTAAGTTTAGTTTAATGAATTGATTTAACATATAGGCAATTAAAGTGTAATTAATAGAAATAAATTGGTGCAAAAGTCTGAAAAAAGTCCCTTCTGACATCAAGATACAAAATGTTATATTTACTCATATAGCTGTAATAATATATATGAGTAAATATATAAATATTTCCTCCTAGCATGTTTAACGCTGATGTAATAAAAAAATTTAGAGCATCACAGTGGTAGAAAATTGGTTGAAATGCGTACTAATGATAGAGATATGGCAGATTTTTGCAACTTTATGGTTGCTCTAAGCAATTGTCCAGCTAGCTCTGCATCATTGGAATTAGTGTTTTCTACTTGTGGACTGGTTTGGTCAAAATTGAGAAATAGACTGTGTGTACAAAAGGCATCAAAATTAGTTAAAATACATAGACATTTAAGATTGAAGAGTTCTAACACTGATGACCCGATTGATTTATAATGTATTTCCTCTGTCTGCGTTTATTTTGAGTTAAAAACCTAATGAAATAACTTTTATTGTAGTATGATTTATACTCAAATTATTCTGTTTTTTATATGAAACCTATACATTTTTCTTCAATAATTTTTCAAATAATTTTTTTTTTCAGATTGTTGTTAGTATTTTCACCATAGATTCAGTTTTTCATAGGCTAGACTACATATATATTTCAATAGAATAGCTCTTTAATATAACAGAGGATAAAAAAAAGAAATCAACTTTAGAAAAACACAGTAAAACCCACTCTAGGGTGGGTTTTACTGGGTTTTGCCCAGTGAAACCCGCCCGTGTTTTTCTGGGTAGGTGGGTTTTTTGCAACCCTGTTTTGAAGGGGTTTTGTTAAAATTTTAATCATTTTACTCCCTATAAACTTTCTTAAAATCAAAGTATTTAACTTGCATTTATTTTAATAACGAGAACATTTATTTATTTATTTTAAATTTGATTCTGTGAACAAATTTTTTAATGTTAAAATTTATGTTTAAATAGATTTTTGTATTCTGAATTATTATAAAGAACATGAATTTTCCCATAATTTTTAATTATTTTAATTTATTTAATTTTTTTTGTTAAAAAATTGGTTCTGATTTTCTCTAAGTAATCAGATTTGCAGTTTCTAATTTTAAACATTTAAAAGTATTTAATTTTATGCAAACATATTACAAGGTTAACTAATTAGAAGAATTTAGTGTCAAGAACAATGATGTTTATATAACAATTACTGTCAACATGTCTGTCTTACTTTGCCATCCAGTCCTTCATTGGTCAATCTGCTGTGCATGTGGCACCCCTACAGTAAACTTTTAATAATTTTTGATAAATTAAAAATCTTTATAGTTTCCAGTAATATACTTTTTGAAATATCTTTTAGCCTTTCTAGATTAACTCAATAAACTTTAACTATGTCATGTATTCTGTATAGTTGGATAAAAGAAAATACTCTCATTTTTAATAATAAATTACAAAGCAATAGATTAATACTAAAGAAGATACAGATAATTTTCCCAAAAATTTTGCAACTCTGCTTCAACAAAATTGTTTGCATATGGTACTTATAATTGGCACTTTTCTCTGTCCCTACTCTGACAAAATCTTTCCACATCTAACTGTGAGAATTTTAAGACAAATGGGAAATTTCTCCAGTTTGAGCAAAACATAAACCTTAATATAATTATTTATGCACAAAATGAAATGCATCCATTTGCAATGTTGACAAAGTAAACAATTGCACAAAGCAATTTCCTTTCGTATAACATATTAATCGGCAGTTGGTTTACGTTACTTTATTATTTATCCTGTATACTTACATCATAATCATATAACGGAGTTTTTTTCCCAGAATTTACACCTATAACTTTTTGTAAATAGCCAGTAATAATTTTGATTTGAGACACATTTCGTCTCGCCATATCTAATTAGAACTCAAAAAATTTTACCAGCTTTAAAAAATGGTAAAAATTAATTAAGAATTAGCATTAAAGATACACATTCTGTGTTTAAAATTTATTTTCATACATAAATAAAAATTCTCAAAATCTACATAACACCATCATCAACTTTTAAAAATAACAATGAAAGTTGAAGTACAATTTTCACTTAAAAAATAAATCTTTGCTACTACATTCTAACTTTCGCTATCGATGTGAAGCAGCCAATAAGGCACTAGGAGTAAAAATTTAGAGGCTACTCTCACTGCATCCATAAAATTTATAAATGGTTCTCGCTGCTTTTAAGAAATTCGCGTATGCAACTTTGGATGAGGCCATTCTTACGGAATGCTGGTTCCGCAATGGACTGATTGTAAAGACATGGTTCCCAGAAGAACACCGAAATCAAGCACTCAGTAAACGGGTGGTTGACCACTTTAATCAGCCTGCGTAGAAACCAAGGGTGTGCAGTATCGATCCTCGTTATACTGTTCTACTGTAAAGTGCTCGACCTTACACGTTGGTCGTTGGGCTACCAAAGCAAAGAAGCAACCCCCCTCTGCATAAGATCAAAATTGCCATGACAAATTTTCGGACCATCTTCAGGGATATTTCTCAGACTGTCGCCAATAACCCATTGTGCAGCTCGAGTGCAACGTAAGTGAAATACCTTCCTACCTCACAGAATGCTGCGAAAACTCTCTAATCGTGAGAAAGATAATCGTCCTGGTCGAGTGCGGCTGCCCCCATGCTAATAAAAGCTGGTTGTCTGCTGGAACTAAACTTTCTCCGATCATGTGTTAACGATTCATTTCAAACACGGTTAGGGAGCATTCTCATGCGGCTAGGGTAATTTGATGCAGTTTGTAGGAGGAGAAATTACTACAACTCCCCTTCTCCCCGAACTAAGTAGAATAGGGGTAGAATGCCGGTTTTGTCTTAGGATAATCAGTGGCGTAAATAGCAATCCTCGCAATACGAGAGGACGCACGATATTTGAGAACGACAGATCCAGCACCCTCAAATGAGCAAGTGCTGCCACGAACAACCTTCAGTTCATGACAGCACCTGCACATAGTAATAAAAAACTAGTTTTTCTTTTAGTAAAAATGAAAAAAAAGGAAATTTTGAATTGCTTATTTAAATGTTTTACGAGCCAAATCTAAATGAATGTAGTTTTATGATTGCTTTTTCGGAGGTGATCGTTACGAATTTCCAAACTATTAAAAATCCCTATCAATTTTTAATAAGATAAAATTATGATGCGTGAATTTAGAATTTTAGTTATCTTTTCTGAAGCTCTTTATTTATGCTCAATTCATAATTAATCTAAGTAACTTTTCGAGCGTGTTTTTCGTGATTATTGTCGAATTTTCAAGTGTTTCTTTAATTCTGATCAATATGGTGCCATAACTATTCGCGATCTATTATCACACTTGACGGGCTTTATTTGTGTCAATTTTATTGTTAATTCAAGCAAATTTTATATTGTTTTTGGCACTTCGTATTAACATATGGTTTTGAATATTCTGATATTTTTAATAAGTATTAATATGACACACTTGACTCTTTCCAAATAAATATATTTTTATACCCATTTAATTTTATTCACATTTATTTCAATACAAGTAATTTTAAAACTTATGAAATGTCTAGCTAGAGTATCTAATTATAAATAAAGAAGAATCGTTCTATAATTTTAAAAATGTTTTCCCATATAAATTAATTTACTTTTCATTGGACAAGTTGGTTATCTTTCTTTCCAATTCAATGATATTTTTAGTTTAATAAAAATAAAACTGACTTCATTCATTCAGTAATTAGATTGCAATAATCAAATAATATTAACCTTTTTTATTAATAGTGGTATTAAGAATTTTAGTTGCACTATTATTGATAAATTATTATTTACATATTTTGTCTCGAGTTTTAATCATTAAACCCGAAAACAATTCATAAAAACAATCTATATTTTGCTGGAAAAAAACATGCTTTTTACAAAAATGATAAAATGCCTGGATGTTTGGCCCACTGCAGCTAAAATCCTAAGCACTTCCCTGTCTGAAATCTATAAGTATAAGACATTGTTAACTACCAAACCATACGCATACAAATGTCTGAATGTTAGATGGACTGCTCACGCATGGGCAAATCAGTTGCAGTGAAAATGTCTCCTAATATTGCTTTTATTAAATAAATTATAAAAAATATAAATAAATGGGACAGCTTTTCGGTGAAGAAAATTTTGCTCCGATACCCTTAACAAGACAAACATAAATTTGTTAAAGTGGACAGAACTGAGAAAATCTTTCAACAGGAGTCCAAGTCTGCTCAGAAAAACATAATCGAGAAGCTTGCTACTCAAGCTATTTTAACTAAATACATAACTAGAATTATTACTACTATTGTTATTATACTTAATACATACTATTGCCATTATTAAATGAATTCATTAAAATTACGATTTAAATTTTATAAAAAATTTAAAAATACAATATTATGTGCTACTTACATAATTCACATATATTTTACATTGATTCAACAAAGAGAAAAATCAAAATGAATTTTGTTTTAATTGACAACGGTTGTCTTCAGATCTTTGTGATACATTCTCAATTTGTTTAACATTTTAACTCTGTTCTCATCATTTTTTAAAAAAAATTAAAGTGCCATAAAGTAATGTTAATTTTGCACCACTTATAACCACTAAAGAAATTTTGCCCTTTCATTAATTTGTCAATAAAATAACACTCCAACCTATATAAAATTCATAATAAAATAAAATTTATGAAATCTTGAGTGCCTACCATAAAGATTGAAAAAAATACCTTTTATATGCAAATAACAGTACACACGAGCCTTTTATGTCCCAGTCTTAACACACGCAAGAGCACTCAAATGCTCATCTTAAGAAGGGAGTAGATACTAGTTTTTCCATAGAAGACCTTGGATTTTGTAAAATTTTCCATGTGAGATGTCCTAGCATGACTGTCATCATATATGAGAAAGTTCTGTATTACTTTTTATTATTATTATTCTATATGCATGAAATATGAAGAATATTGTAATTTGTTAAAAGGTGATAAAAACAATTTATAGTCAAAAATACTTCAAACAGGATGGTATTTATTTTTTACCAATATGTTCCTGATTACAATGTATCTTGAACTAATGTGAGTTAGAATGTTATTTGTATTGGAAATTCTGACTTATAATAAATAAATAGTTCAATATTTTCGATAAGAATACTTGACAATTTTAATATTTAAAAAACAATACAATACAGATACTTGATTTTTAATAATTTTTTTCTGTTTTTTTTAAAGATTTTTTTAAATTTTAAAAAAATTCGTAAATCAAATTATTACATGAATAAATCAGAATCATTCAATAGCTTTTTAAATCTCTTAAACCAATAAATTTTTTTTCTAAGTTTGAGCAATCTCAAAATTCTGGCAAAAGTAGAATAGAGAAATAAATATTACAAGAAGATAAATAATAAAAACGAAACATATTTAGCAAATATTTAATAAAATATTCCAGCAATACTTGTTACAAAACATCAAAATAAATAAACAGTTACTGGAAAATGTGAGCACTTCTTTTATATCAATAGGACAAAACTCTAATCGCTGTAACACAGTTACTAAGAGAAGCTCTGTCTTTACATATGCATGTCATAAAAATTTCACTTAAATGCACATAATCTAAATACCTTATATTCATATGTAACATACACACAATACATCTAAGAACTAGAGGCTTACCAAATTGTCAAAAACTTCAGTAATTTTTCTTAAATCAATTTATTTGCATAAATAGAATGGTTAAAATTATCTAATAATGAAAAAAAAAAAACAAATTATCTATCTCAATAATAAAATTTTCCACAGATACTTGGAAACAGCAAATGATCTGAACAGAGTGGTCAAACAAGCTAAATATTTTAATTACCAGACTGTTCATTAAAATAATTTAATTAGAAAATATTAAAATTTAAAAAACACTTATTTCTTACATTAAGAATTATTAACTTCTTGCATTAGATAAAAAAAATTAAGGTATGCTAAAACTGGTAAAAATTAGAAGTAAATAAAACATAAGTACTAACAAAATTATAATGTAAATTTATTTATATGACATAAAAAATAAATTACAGAAACAAAAAATTTCTTTTCACTTTACAATAAAAATTAGAATAATAAAAATTTGTTTTAGAATGATCAAATCATTTAGAAATTTACACACAGTAATCTTAATTGAAATATTTACATTCTAACATTTTAATATTTTTCAAAAAGAAAGTAAATTACGAAAGGCCATGAGGAAAAAGCTCTAAAAATTTTACATATATGTATTTTACATTAACAAAAACAACATAAGCTAAAAAAGTATAATCTTGAAAATTTAGAGCACTGAGAAATTCGCAAATATAGAATTAAAAAATTGTCTTGATAAAAGTCAATCAGAAATACAGCTGAAAGATGAAGACATAAAATACATTTAAACAGTTTATATTATATTTATTTAAATGAGCATTTGTTATAAGGCCAGGATTTGTTATGCAATATTGTTATTTGGAAGACAACACTTCGATGTGGGGTAAAATTATTAAGTATAACTACACTTTTAAAAACTGATAACACTGACATTCTTTGAAATGTACCAATAACAGAATATTCAATACCAAGAGAAAATTTACAATTAAAGATAATATGCAGGCATTACAAGTACAGGTATAACAATGCAGGTATTTATGGAATTAAAATAGATTTTGTATAGATTAATGAGTGCTAAGTGCTCTATTTTTTGGAATTCTATAGTATTTTAAAATGAAAACTTTGGAAAATTACCATAAGACTTACCTACAGCTGAATTAAAAAATTAAGAGATGGGTTAATTTTTATGCAATTCTCTTTTTTGAATGAAAAGGAACTAATGCACCCGGTTTATACCCTAGTACAAAAGTTATACAAAAAAATTTTTTGTCTGGCTTTAGTTTATAATTTGTTACTACAGTGAAATTTTATCCATTTTTTTTTAGCTCACACAAGTAATGTATATTTTACATTTTGTCTCAAACTGCATTCTATGTCCAACAATTTAAGACAAACTTTTCCAACTTAAAAGATGCATGACTAGAGTCTTTTTATCACCTCACAAATACTGGATATTTTACCATTTATTTCAAAATGCATTCTATGTCCAAAGATTCAAATATACCATAAAATTGTTTTATATTTTAACTTTTTTTACAAATTATATTTCAAATATTCAGAAGCATTCAACTTGCATAGATAGCGAGTAATGAAGACATTTTCTACAAATAAGCTATTTTCAAGAAGTGACAACACAAAAATAAAATTGTGTCAGAAATTTCTAAATTTTTTGTAATTAGATATCGGAGAAGGTACTAAACAACAAAAACAAAGCAGACACATTTAATATTTAAAACGTTTCTATTAAAGTGAGGGAACAACATAGTGCGAGAATAATAATTTCAGTAAGAAATAAGTTCAAAGCAATAATTTTATTGAACATATTTAAGTATTTAAATTTTTAATTGTTATAAAAAATAAAGTGAAACAAAAATAAATTTTTTTTAACTAGTCTTTAAAAATATTCGAATCAATCCCTCACAAAAGTGTTATTTTCACACAGGAAATGCTTAGTTTCTCAATCCGAAATGTGTTAATGACAGAATAACATTAGCTGCTTTTAAAGTTTATACCCACAAATTAAATCAAAATAACAATATATATTTTGAAACTATCTCACAAGAAAAAAGTAGAACACTTATTAATACTTTTTTAGAAAATAATCTAACTTCATAAGTTACAAAAGGGCCATTTTCTCAAAATGAGAAAATGATAAATGTAGGATTGAAAAACTAAGCAATTGTTGGATGAAAGCTTAACTGGCATTGTAGTGTAATTAATTACCACAAATTTTAAAACTTGCTATACCTAAAGAAATTAAATGTGACTCATGTTTCAATTGTCAGCAACCTTAGAAGATATTATCAATGATTATTCTACTACCATTTTCTGAAAAAATTTGCACAGAAACTGAATAACACCACAACGCTATTTGCAATAAGCATGTTTTATATTCGCTTTGAGAAGAAAAAGGAAAAATTTTCTTAGAATGTTAAAAAAAAAATTTACGATTGTTAAAATGAAAATAATTTTCAATAGTAAGTTAGTAAGGGTCAGTAAGTACAAGAGTTAATTGACAAGATTATGTTTTGAAATTATATAAACATCACCTTTGCTCTTAAAGGGGAGAAAATTACATGAATTTTTACCATATGTTTTTAAATATATACTCTTACATTATATTTTAATTTTAGAGATTATATTATTTGTATCAGCTGAAAAAATACCAGTCATTTATCTGTCTCTTTAAAAATGATCATTTAAAGAAATTATACACAAATAAGCAATTTAATTTCATTTAGTCAACTAATAAATACAGTTATGCAGATCTTTTTTATTAACACTCACCCAGCATAAGGCAAGTTAAACAAATAATGCTGGAATGAATGGAATGCAAAAGAATACAAGAAAAAACAATTTCATTTCAAGTCTTAATTATAAAGCTTATAAAGTTAGAATTTGTTTTTTTACGCAATAGAAAATATCACAACCATTTTGAATTGTTTTTTAACAAAAAAAGACAAAGAAAACATGTCTCATATTGGATTCATTATAGTACAGTCAAGTAGAGCATATTTTGACTAATTTCTTAAAACATTTAATATTAAAATTTTATAATTTAAAAAAAAAAATTAAATTTAAAAGTTTTAAAAAAAATTAATAAAAGAGGAATTGTTATGTTTAACTTATTGAAAGTTCCACAAAAAGAAAGCAGTATTTCTATCTGTGGATACTTTCCTAAAAAGCAATTAAGTTTCATTAAGTTAATATATAAAAAAGATTGTATCTATGTGAGAAAAACTTTTGCAAAGAAGGCCCGCATATTAAGGTTAAATTCAACAGATAACTAAATTGCTCATAAGTCATGTTTCTAAAAAAATTATTTTTCAGACATAGAAAAATAAATTTATAAAATCCTATCAAGGGCCAATTCTATTTTTTTTAAAAGATAAATAAGTACCAGAATAAATCAGTCAAAAAAAAAAAAAAAAAGACTAAATTTTGTAAATACATTTTTTAAAATTCTTTTTTGTCTTAGAGCAACATTATTTTTATTTAATCAGTTGTTAAAATACTGTGAAAGAACTTAAAATGTCGAGTAATTTCAAACATATCAAAGCCCTGCTCTAAACAGTTCTGAAAGGGTACTTTTCTGGCTGCAAATGAAATCAGTAAAAAACCTACTATTTGTCACTACTTTTGTTAATAAAGTCCTTTTTTTTAATCATGTGATACAATTTTTAATTATAGTAAATATTACAGTATGAACTAGAGTATGCATGTCAACGTGTATTTGTATTACAAGCTTTCAAATCATATCAAACAATCAATCAATTTAAAACTAGAACCCACTTATTTTGTATAAATCAGAAACTGTACTGATTTAAACACATGAATTATTTTACATAATCAATAAGTGACCTTTTAGTCAAAATTCACAATAAACTAGTTAATTAAGAACAGTACATTTAAAACACACAAAATAGAACAGTTCTGACTTTTAAAGATATTTGTACTTAATTAAAAGAATACAGATTACTTCAAACAATAACAGATTACCCGGTTGTGGTTATTAAACAAAACTAGATATTACCTGAGAATAAAATATAAACAATTACTGTCAAAACATTAAAACACATATGCAATGAATTTAACAATTTCTGTAGCAGTTACAATTACAAAACAAAGAAACTTTCCTAAAAACAATCATAAGGATTTTAATTTACAGGTTTCATACTAATGCATTTATAAGAATTAAAAACATCAAGTCTTGTAAAATTAATATAAATAAAAATAAATACCATGAAAAGATAGCGCATTATATTCTAAAATCACATAACTGAACAACTTTTTTCACCATGTATGGAAACACTGCTCAGTTCCACAATAAAAAGGATATAAATTACAATTTCATGAACTTGGAAATAAGATGCCCTTTTTTAAAATTTTTTAATAATTGTATTAAAAAATCTATACTCCAATAAAACCATTAAATAAAAACATGGATTATTTTTTCTAAAGATGTTAATAGAAAAATTGCTACAGTTTAGGACAGTGAAGTTTTTTTTTCAGACAAAAAAAATATATATTGCTTACATCCTAACGAGAATTATATAAACACAATTTTCCTATCTATTAAGAAACTAAGACCTACCTATTAAGTATTTTGGAATATTTTTTTTAAATATTTTATTTATTTTTGTTTCTTAACTATCATAATAGCTTGGAAAAAGTTTAAAAATATTTTGTTTTAATTTTTGGTAACTAAGTTCAATATAATTAAAAAATATTCATAAACTTACGTTTGATGATTCTCTCCATGTAAACATGAAAAAAGTAGAATTTTTTTTTTTGTCTGAATAAAGCCCATTATCAGAAACATCATACTAACCAATATTTTTGCAGCAATAGAACTTAATCCCAGCATATTTAAATTTAATTCAGAAATTAGAAATAAAATTTTTTGAGCCTTAAAAGAGTTAACAGCAGTAAACAATATTCTGCTGCTGTTATAAGGTCTGACAAGTAGCTTCTACAAATACATAAAAACAACTAATTATTTATCATAACATTTTATGGTTAACTACTTGTTAGAAATGGGTGATCAAGTGCTTCAGTAGCAGTTATTCTGGTATGTGGATTCGGATCAAGTAATTTGTCCAATAAATCATAAGCACTTTCTGGGATTGTTTTACTGATGTTATGACACATTAAACAGTCAGTAATAGATTCATTAGGCTTTGGAGTATGTACAAAACAAGGTTGATCTCGTTGAATCATAAAGCACAATGACTGTAGATAGCGAGCTGGTCCCAATTGTTTACGAATATCCGAAATTGACTCTGTAGTTTCCGGCAAGTTCATAGTCAAAATTTTACCTGAAATTTTTAAATATTAGAGATCAATTTGATAACTTAATTACTAGTATTCTGTTATTGAAACTATTTAAAATACAGAAAATATTTATTAAATTACTTAATCATGAAAAGTAAATCATTCACTTAAAAAATAATTTTGATGACAAAATCAAGCAAATTGAAGTTTAAAAAACATTTTTAAACAATAAAAAATACACTCCTAGCAGTAAAAATTCTAAAATATTTTAAATTTAGGTGCTCCTTCACATACCATATAAATTTTAATTAGAAATAATTTTTTTGTAAAATATCCAAAGAATAACACGATGCCACAGTTAAATTTGCGTTTTTAACTATACATTTCGGAAGTTAAATAAAATTGAATTGGATAATGTGTGTAAATACAATTTCCCTTTAAATAGGTTAGTGGTATTGAAAGAGAAATAAACCATTTACTAAATTTTTCAATATTAAAAACATCATTAAGCACAAAATGTATTTAAGAAGTCTCCTAGTGACAAGTTCAAAGCAAAAAGAAGTAAGCATGGGACATGGAATTCTAAATTTTAAGTTAGATCTAAAGATAAAGTAAAATTTATTCCACAAAGTTAAAATGATAATGAACCTCTAATGCTGAACCAAATATTTCTATGTAATAAATATTCTAAAAAAGTACTCAATATTCAGAGGCGCAGCTAAGGTTTTTAGCACCTAGGGACAAAATCAGCAGTTGCTTCTCCTTTCAATATGATCTCAGACTTAAGACTTTAATGTGTGCAAAGCAAACTACAATAATAATAGATATCCAGTTCAATTTTTAGGTAAATAGGATAAAAATTTTAATGAGCTCTGTAGCAAAGGAAAACGGGGGCATAATGCAAACTACAATAATAGACATCATATTCAATTTTCAGGTAATCGGATAAAATTAAAATTAAGTTTTTAAAAACCACTGTTATTCAAACATAATAAAAAGGAGAAAACGATTCTGTTTTAGACCACTAATGATAAACGTGGGGCACATATCTTTTGAAAAAAAGTAGAGAAGTTTTAGGTGAGGTTTTCACAAAAGTAAAGTAATATATATTGTTTGTTTGTGTAGCCAAAATAAAATTTATACTTTTCAGTCAACTTAAAAAACAAGGTTCTTAAGAAACGTTTTATTTTATTTAATTATACTTTAGCCATTCTACTTTTGTGTCTGTTAATGTCAGAAAATTGTAAAAATTCTGATTGGTGATGAATTCTGTTTGTTGGAGCCAGAAGACAATTGAAATTTACACTATTACTCACTACAGAGTTCTGGTTTCAATTTGAGCTATCTAGCTAGTTTGGAAGTAGATTAAATTTCAATTTTGCCCCATCACTAACATACAAAAACAAATTATTTAAAATGTGGTAAAAAGCAATGGATAATTAAACCACAAACGAATTAAAGAACATGATCGTTAAGTGATGAAGAATTAATATATTTTAACACAACTACGCATTTGTAAGCTAACAAAAATAGTTAATAATTAAAATATTTTTTTAAAAACTTTAAGTAAATTAGTTATTGCAATAACAAAGTTTCCTTGCATTTTGAAAGTTTAAATTTAAAAACAAATTAATTAAAATACTCCTCAGTTTTGAGTATTTTTATATATTTTGTCTTCCAAATTTATAAACTGTCTGCCAAATTAAGAGTGGTAGTAAAGCAACAATTAGGTAAGCGGGCAAACGTTTTTAATGTTGTAACAACAATTAAAAATACAATAAAAAAAATGCCTTTTAGATCCTAAATACATTTCTTAAATTAAATAATAACATATTTTGCAACCACTTTTAATATTCAGAAGAAAACTGCTGGTGAAATTGGTAAGTTTGCTTCAAAATAAATAAATAAAAATTTCAAACACATCGACTATTAACTAGATAAAATTCAGAGAAAAAAAACATGAAAAATAAGCTGAATAAGTTTGAAAAACACTTTCAGTTTTAAACTAATTACCTATAGAAGCAGCTGCTTCTTTAATTTCTTTTGTTCCAACTAAAAAGGTAATTTCAGCTAGTGCTGTAAGATCATCATCAGCTCGAAAAAAAGGATATTTTTTACTTAAAATGGATAGCATTATTACACCAGCAGACCACATATCAATAGCTAAAATGTAAATAATTCGAACATTAACAAATAACTTTCAATAAAAATATGTGCAACACACAAACAATTCTATATCAAGAAAATTTATATTTCAAGCAATATCAAATTATCATTTACAAAAGTTAATCATATTTAGATTAGAAGTTTTGAAATAAAATAATTATAGTGTTTATGGGTTTCCACTTCTAACAGTGAATTAATTTAAAACAATTAATACTAATAGAAAAAAAAATAGTGACAGGTTTGAAAATTATATAAGTAACTAATGTAGGAAAAAAATAATAATTGAAACAAAACAGTTCCCCTAAAGAAATTAGATTTAGTTCATTGTGTATCATATAAACCCAACCACAAACACTAAGTTTTAAGAACAGCCATATTTACCTCAATAACAGGCAAAAAGCAAACTGAAAACACTGATAACATTTAATTCAATTCTAAGCATCAGTTAAAATTTAAAAAACGCATAATTTGAATTATAATACATTTTTTAAAAAAACTTTTACGATAGGTTATAATTATTATCATAGCTGTAACATGGTAGGGAAAAAAAAACAAAAAAAAAAACAGTAAAGTAGATATTATGTAGAATAAAATAAGTAAAATAAATATTGAATGCAAACTACTGCAAAAAATATTCCAAAAATAGTAAATTTTAGGGATTTGTATAATAAATGAAGAGAATTAAAATAAAAGTATATCATCTAAGATTTACAAATTTAAATCACTGCAAAATTTTCCATATGTATATTGCTCATATACTGTATAACACAAAGTTAAGAAGTTTAGGTTACATATATTATTATAGCAAGTATTTTCAAAAATAGATATCTGAATATTATTATAGCAAGTATTTTCAAAAATAGATATCTGACTACAAAAATTTCTTATTAAATTTATTATAATTTAAAAATTAAAAATTTTAGTAGCAAAAAAGGTTTATTTTAATTATTTTTTTAAAATTCCATAATAACAAAAACCAAATTTTTTTAATTGTTTTCAAAATTTGTAATTAAAAAAATCATATATATATACACACAGTCGAACTATTGTGAACCTTCAAGGGACCGACATTTCGGTTCACTATAACCGGGAGTTCACTATATCCATTACGCAGGCAATTTAACTAATGGTTCCTTAAATCCTCCCTTTTATAACACATTATTCAAATAAATGACTGAAAAATATTAAGTAGTAGCAAAAAAATGTGTTATTTTTTTATTACTCTTCGTCTTGAGCACAAAAAAAAAAAAAAAATCTCTAGTTGATGAGCAATCCTCAACATCAGATATGGAAACACTTTCCGACTCTCAGATAATTTTTCCTGAATTTCTGTTATTCCGCTTTTTGAGCCTGTCTAACCTGCAATTTTAGCACATAAAACTAGTCTCATAAAATCGCTTAGCAAATTCATCAACATTTGTTTAGATACAAACAAGAAAAAAAGCTTATCGCAACATTCCCCTCTATAGATGATTTTAAAAATCGGTATATGTATTCATTTTAGAATAGAAATTTCAAAATTATTACAAGAAAAATGAGGAAAAAAAATCAGTCGAAGACAGAAAAAGGTTCATTATATCCAACTTCCTCATTTTTTTGGTTCACTATATCCACAAAAAATAGCATATGTGAATAGCAAGGCACGGGATCGAACATTTCGTTCACTATATCCGGGAGTTCACTATAAACAGTGTTCACTATAGCGGGGTTTGACTGTATATATAAAATAACTTGATATTATTACTTATCTTTTTAAATTCATAACAGATAAAAAATACTATATGGATACTTTCGCAAACATTCACAACTTTAAGGATTTTATCAAAATAAATATAGATACATATATATAATTCAAACAAGATTTACCTACACACAAAAAATAATTTAATACTCTTGACTTCAAATAGAAGCAGAATGAAACAGAGTTATTATAAGAGAAGCATAGAGCAGAATAAACAAAGTGATTAATTGCAATTATCCAAAACAAACATTTTTGTTACTGCTAACATTTCAATTACCTAAGAAACTTTATAATTATATTCTCAACTTAGATATACTTTTACCTTTAAGATATATTTAAAACACTTTTAGGAACACACATTATTTGTTAGTGGAATTTGAAAATTGATCAGCTGTAACTAGTTTCAGACACTATTATTCATGAGATTTATAATAATAAAAAAAGTTTTGTTAAAATAATTGTATAAAACAATTAAAGCTACAGATAAGCAAAATAAGGATGATGATGCAATTTTATTTCAAAATACATAATTTAAATCTGTGAAAAACAAAACTATGTTTCAAAACTGGATTTCAATATTTTTAGAAATTAGCTAATATTGTTTTATATATATTACAATAATGAACAAAATTCATAATTTAATGAAAGTGCAAAATTATGGACCACTATTACTCTAAAATAATCCTATTCGAAGAACTGTAACTCTTAACTAAATAAAATTATTTGAGAAGTATTTGTGAATGTATGACCAAGCCTTATAATTTATAAAAAGAGCAATAAAATTAACAATTCAGTAGTAACAGCTAATTTATTTTATTTCATCCAATAAAATATCCTAATGAGTACTGATTTTTATTAGGAAAGATTTTGCTTTTAGGCTTGCAAGCAGCAAAAAAAAAAAAAAAAAAAAAAAAAAAAAAAAAAAAAAAAAAAGCAAAAAAAAAAAAAAAAAAACTACCTGTTGTTTGTTGGCTATGCTTCAATAGAACTTCTGGTGCCCTGAAACCTGGAGTACCACCCCTTGGAGCTTCTTCTTGTTCCCTTTAAAGAAGTTGAATTAGGAATTCAGAGACTGAGCTTAATAATCGGTAATGTGCAATGCAAAAATTAAATTCAAACAAAATTTACCTGCCAAGACATATTTTGCAAACAGTTGGCCTCTTAAAACAGTTACATTCTTTAGTTTTACCCTTTCCATGCTTAGCAGTATCTTTTGCTTTACTTTGTGATCTCCATCCTCCCCTAGCTTGCTCCTAGATTTTAAACATTTAACAAGATTAAGTCAGAACATTTGCTTTGCAAAATATTGTGTAGTTATGTTAGAGCAGCTTAAATATTAATAAATAAAAACCATTGCTGGTTTTAATAATTTTCAGACATGACTAAGCATCTAAAGGGGGATAATTTTCAATTTTCTTAGATAATAAATAAAAGACGTTAATAAAAAAACAACAACTAAGAATTGGAAAAATAATTTTATCTTTAAAGATTTTTTAAAAAGTTCTATTTTTGTTAATTTCAGATTAAAAGTAAAATAAAAAAGAGAATTCAGTACTAAGAAGTTTAATTATGTATACACTTATTTATTAAATAAAGTAATTTCAAGATTAAAATTTTTTCTTAGAATACAACTGTGGTGAAAAGAATTTTCCTCACAAATATAACCACAGAGAGATAATAAAAATTTAATCCAGTGATCATTTTCCAATAACAAAGTTCTAATAGTTTTCTACTGTTTAGAGACTTGACATTCTTATTATAGTTATCAGTATTGGCAAAAACCAATTAGTAATAGTAATAATGCAAAGATTTTGCAAAAGATTGTTTTTCAATTCGTGCTATTGTGTGATGTTAGTTTAAGCTTATTCGCATAAACAAGGTATAAGCCAACTAACGTTCCCTTTTTCTCTCGCTTTAATAATCTCATCGAGGCCTGCAAAAGCTCTTCCACAAATAAATAGTATGTTACAAGTATCCACTTGTATAATTTTTGGTTTTGGAAAAAACTCTTTAGTTTCAACATCAAATTCCTTTTTCATGGAAATAAATTCCTGCAACTGTAAAAAAGGAAGGGAAAACAAGAAGCTGTAAGCTTACATACATGTATTTATGAATATTGTCTACAAAAATCTAATGGATTAATTTAGTACATATTATTATACTTGAAAAGAAAAGCATTAAAAAAATACTGAGAAAAGTATACAGTAATAATGCATATAAAGGAATGTTATGAGCAATATTAGGCTTAAAGAGGGGGGGGGGGAGTATTTTGTTTTTCATGTCGAAGTATTAGCTGGAAAATTATAGGTTTCCTTTTATTGCTATAACAGTTACTATAATAAACGAAACCTAAGAAAATACACAAAAAGCAATCATGATTGTGGTTGCTTAAAAATGTAAGAAAATCCTAAACTATACAGAACAGCACATTCCTGCGTTATTTAATCGGTTTTGAATATATTGTTGCTGTACTCCTGTACTGGAAGATAAAAATTATTATACATATAATATAAGATATAAAAATTTATTTTACTTTAATAATAGTTTGAAGTTTTGATGTTCCAGCTGATGCAGTTGTTTCATTTACTTTCTTCTCTGAATCTTCAGCTAACTTTTTAATATTTTTATTCAGTCTACCACTGGAGTCTGACAAAGGCTGACGATTGGAATACCTAGCGTGTAGCTCACTGCATTTTTGAGATAGCCCAAAATCAACAAGAGTGTAGCTAAAAACGAAAGCAATCAAATTGACAGGAGGAACTAATCATCCCTTAAAATATACATAATTTTAATGAAAATTTCATTTTCATGCATATTTAATTGCAGCAATTTTTTTTTTTTTTAAATTACAAATAACATATCCAATGAAAATAACAAATCAATATTTTATATATTTTTAAACACTTTAAAGATAAGTAATATAATAATTTGGGCAACGGCAAAATGCTCAAACAGTTTGAACTTTAAACAACTACTACTGCATGTTTAGAAATAGGGAAGATAATTAAAAAATTTTCTTTTTCCACTAAGAGAGGAGGGGAAAGACAATTACATTTAATCAATAGAGGCTTCAACAGTATGTACCTTGATTAGATGGTCTTTTAAAAATAAAAATTCAGCAATGGTTGTTAGGTAACTACTTCAAAGACCTATAATTATGAAAAGAAATTTTTATTTTATTTTTTATAATATAGAAATTTCTTGCTACATACTGTTTACAAAAGCTTTTCGACTGCAATTGTCTGCAATCAGATAATTGCAGTAAAACAAAATATAATATAATCAGATTATATTTTGTTAGGCTATTGAAACCAAATATTCACTTTGGGAGAGATAAAAAATAGCTGACTGACGGAATATTTCAAAAATTCTGAAATTTTTTTACTGCATTTTCCGAATCTTTGTACCCTTCCTAATGTCTGTCTAAAGCGATTTCTTGGTATCTAACTTCATTTGGAAGTTATACCAGAAAATAGAGTAGTTGCTAAGCAGGTAGAAAGGTCCGTTTGGCCGGATTAGGAGAGGCGACATTCTTTTTGTGTCTCATCCATTCTGTTAACTGCATATAGAAACTTATTGTAGGCATTTCATTTATTGACTATTATATATATGAAATTAAACGTTTTCCCCTACCATAAGTCGAAACTTTAAGCATGTTTTTCTTAAAACACCGTCTTCTGACCTGGCCTAACGTTTTTCTCATGATCTATAACGAAATAAGCTGTTCTTTATTTTAAATTACATAAAAATATATTCTTTAAAAGGTAGCATACAATTTTTTGATATTTTTATATTTCGATTTTATATTAGTATTTTAATTAATATTTTTTTAAATGAAAAACTGAACTTTTTTTTTTAAAGTTGCCGCCATTTTAGTAATTTTGCGAACATCAAAAAACCGCTATGCTACTTTTTAGATAATGTCTTTATGTTTCACAAAATCTAAACAAAATCGTTTTCCTATGTTTCAGGACTTCTAAATCCAAGAGGCCAGTGAGGTGCTACTTCTTGATGACCAGCCACACACGGAGGTGCCACCAACTTATTTTTTAAAAGAAAATTTTTTAAAATAGAATTAAATTGTAGCTAAATAACATAAAAAACAAGGAGTCCCTGCATTGTCTCTATTACTTAAAAAAAATTCAAGAAAAACGTTAATATTTTACCATCTTAGGGTAGGATCCCTCCTTAATGCTTATATAGCCATTGTTCTTAAACAGCCAAGACAATCATTTTTAAAGAAACTTTCTTTTATTAAAAGATAAATAAACTTCCAAACTAATTAAAAGGGAAAAAAAAGGACCATACAATAAATAATCATACATAAAACAGCACATAAAGTATTCGCTTTCAATTAGCTAGTTTCTGCAAATTAATATATTTTTATGGCTAGTAGAAATAAAAAGGAAACTAAAAACAATTTTGCTAAATTTTGATATAAAAATTCTAATACTGAAGCATATTTGTTATAATCGACAAATACTGATCTTCATTGGCTGTTCTTGCTCTTAGCCGACCTTGGCAAGGCCTCCTCTCGACAGATGTGAAATACTGAGATCGATTTCATAAATTGTACAAGACTCTAGGCATTAAATTGAATTCTTAACAAATCTGGATTTGAGACTAGCCTGCTTCAAGTCTCCTCACAATTTGCCACCTCAATCCATCACTTAAATGTTGGTGATTACTGTTTGAAATAAAATTAAAAGAATCAGTTAAGATTACTGCAAAAAAACACCAAGAAATCCAGCAAGATGTATCAGCTCAGCGAACAAAATGCAGATTTTACTATGCTAGTTTATAAAATATACTCCTCTGGTAGCTTTGCCCACACACATTTATGCTCATGTATTTAACAGACAAGATTTTGTTTTGAAGCAATAGTTATACATTTTTAGTGTTTTTAAAGAAATTCAACAAAATATGCAAATTCTCTTAATGTCTGTAATAGCCAGAGTAACCAGTGTAATAGCTGTCCTTAAATGAAAAGGCAATATTATCAAAATCAATGTTAGAATAATTCATAATAATTAGAATGATTTAACATATAAAACAGACACTAATTAAAACTGTTATTATAGTCAGTAACATGATGGAAAAAAATAATTTTACCTCTGTTGGGATTGATTGTACAAAAAATTATTTGGTTTGATGTCTCTGTGAATAATTCCATGGGAATGTATTTGTTCCAAAGCAATTAAAAGATTCTTCATATAACTTTTTATATCATCAAGAATCATCAATCGAACATAATCCTAAAAACAATGCACTTATTTATTATATACAATATCAACATTAAATTGCCAATTTAGTTAAGTAATTATGTATATATATGAAGAAAAAGAAATAAATAATTCTACACAAAAATGGTATATAAGGGATAATTTATTTTTCCTTATTTATTATTTGCAAAAATTGATTTCTTTCCAAAAAAGGATTAAAAGAAATAGAGCTACTTCCATTACTAAAATTACTTGTAAAAATGTTAATCCGGTAAAAAAAAGAAATTATCTGCAATTTTATTACCACCAACACAGGGTAGTTTTTTTCACGATATTAGTATTATTATTATTATTATTATTTTTTTTTTGTACATCGGAAAAAAAGAAAAACTATTTTTATTTTAAAAAAATTTCTCTCATCAACTCAGTAAAGAATTAAAAAAATATATTAGAAAAAATTACAATGTGCTGTTCCTTTTTCGTTCTTATCGAGTTATCATCACATTAAAAAAAAAATACTTAACACAGTCAAATATACATGCTAATAATTCTAAAAAAAGAAAAAAGGTTAATTATATATACATTTTGAGATTCACGTGTCGTAATAAATATCATGTTTAATAAAATCGAGACTTTAAAAAATATGCTAAAATTAGAAGTGATATCTGCTGAATTATTGATTATAAAAACAATAGAATTATCATGTCAAATAGTCAGTGAATACTAAGGTTCGAGATTTGAATTTCCGAATTCTTGTTTCTTAATAATAATGCTTGAAAATATCAGAATTTTAAAAAGAAAACGATGTGGATATCAGCAATAACCGATAGAAGTCGATCAAAAAGGGACTGTTAATTTAAATTTTTGTGTTGTAATACATGCACACTAATAAACATTTTTTCTTCATAGTGTTAAAAGCTCATATTATATATATATACATTATATATGTATATATACATATATATATACATATTATATATACATATTATACACTTTTAAAGGCTTTTAAGAAACGAATATTAAAAATAAGCAATTATAAGTACTTTTTCAAAAAGCTTTGCACCCTATAAATTAACAGGCAGTAATAATTAAATTCATGCATTGAACCAATTCAAACTTCAAGCGATCGAAAACAAAACCCAGACACAAATATGAAGTAAAAATATGAGAAATTCCATAAATTATACCAGACCGTTATTAAAGCTATCAGCTTTGTGGATAAGAGTAAACTGAATTATTTATTTGTATGTGGCAACTTGCATGACTTATTACATTAAATCCTTCAGCTTCATTTATTCTTGATGAGGAACGGAACATGGAAAAGGAATAATCATCTGCTTTCACTTGTACTAAGGTTGTTTGTCACAAAAATTTTTTTAAACAAAAGTACGCTTTTGCTTTAATTCAGCACAAATTGAAGTAAACATCCTGTTCTAGCGCAGTAAGGTACAATTATTACGTTCCAGTGCCATTTTCTCAGGAGTTAAATCCCTATAACAAGAGCTGGAAATTTTCAGAAAAAGTACTCACCGAAAATCTTTGATGTGGATAATATGGCATAACAATCACCACATGTCCATTATTCATAAAACATGATACTATACCAACAACATTGTTGGTACCCCTGTAAAAAAGACAAAAAGTATGTACCAATAGTTAGCTTTGTATATTTAATATTTGCATAAATTTCTTATCAGTTAACATGTATTTACAAAAAAAAATATATATTTTATTACAACTAATGATGGATAAAAATGACCAACCAATTTTTAAATCACATAAAAATTTCCTAAAAAATGGATGTTAATATAGTTGAAAAATTACAAAAATATTTTAAAAATTTAATGAGGTAAAATATTTTATCATAATCATAGCAATTATCATAACAATTAGCATATTAGCATAGCTCTCAAAGTATTTTAGCCAAAGAAAAGAAGATCATTTGCAGTTAAGAGTACTTAGGAAGACCATACAGGTTTTTTTTTTTAAAAAAAAAAGAATTATGAGAATCAATTAAAGTTAAAACCATTTTATTTCCTGTATCATTATAAATGATTAAGTTAGATTTTGTTAAGGAAATTATAAAAAAAAAATCAATAAAACAAAATTTGTTAAGATATAGGATCTTACTAATAAGTTAAAAATTTAACAATACGTTTTTAAACAGAAAAATTTAATTTTTAAAAATACCAAATCGTGTAAATGAAAATTTTTAATTTCACATCAAAAGAGTTTATGATCCTAAAAATAAAAACAATTGTTTGTCTAATCTAATTGATAAGATCAATTAATCAAGTATAATTGACCAACTTAATCTAATTGGAACTGACTTTTTAACTTAGTTTTCCTGGGAAAAATAAGTTCATCAAAAGTAAAATTTCTTTTAATTGCATGAAGGTTTTGTTGACAAAGGAGTGTTTGATAGTCTTATAGAACAGATTTTTAGAACACCTAAATAGAAAACTGAAAATAATAAGAAGTTACACCAAGCTCAAAATAAGGAGTAAATAATATTAAATTAAAAATTATACACTTGAATAAGGAATAAAGTTAACATTAATTCTAAATTTTTACCCAACATCCTTTAAACACTGCAATTCTGTTGCAATACGAGAAGGTTTACTAGTTGGCACCAAGTACTTTAAGGCATACTCGAACTTTTGATCACCTGTATTCTTGACAAATGCCCTATATACTTTGCTAAAAGTACCTAAGTAAAGATATACAAAAAAAATATTTTAACGGCAAAAACGCACCAAAAATCTCAGAGCTAAAAAAACTGAATAAGAATACAAACATTTGTTTAGTATTAGGTCCATCAAATGTTTAAAGAGTTATTCTGTCAATGGATAAATTTATGTAAACTGATCACATTAATGAAGGATAAACTCTGTTTAACTAGCCACCACTAATGTATAGCATAAAGCAGAGTCAATTTTGTCAGACATTTGTATTTTATAAAAGTTGAATTTTTTTCCCTGGACCTTTTGAAATTGCTAGAGTATTTCTTAGCTTGATAGTTTTTTTTATAAATGACAGTTGATTACAGATCAAGTTGAAAAGGGGAGGAGAACAAAATTTCACCAGCTAAAATTTTTTTTCTAGCCAATTGCTGAGGCAAAAGCCAATGAGAACACTGGTAAGACACAAAAATTGGCAAATAAAGTAAGATTTTCTTTTTTTTAATTATTTTAAGAAAAAAAATTGGAAATTTCTAATTGTTATGAGTTTAATGGTTCAAGACTAGCCAAAATGCTAAGTATGTAATGAGGGGAAAAAATTATTTTTTATACTTAGAACTAATTGCATCAGGGTTGGCAAGATTTTGCAGCAGGTGGAAAAAACCATGGTATAAACCGTCCTGGCAAAAACAGGTATTTGCCAAGCAAAGTGGCAAAAACCTATATTTTCCAAAATGAGAAGACAAAAACACATTTTTGATACAAAATTATTCCTAAAATTGAAATATATACTATAAATATATATAATTAAAAAAAATTAACAAAATTATTATTCCATAATTAAATCATAATGTATTAATATATCATTTTAGTAGTTTAAAACATCATTGATCGGAAAATTAGTGATTATTCTCTTTTTTCCAGTGAAATGAACTTATTTTAAATTAATATAACTAAAATTTAAAACACAAAATATCTATCAACATGTGTAGTTAATTAAAATATACAAGTATCAATGCAATTTTTTAAATTTGCCCAAATTCTATACTTTATTAATCATCACAATACAATTTGTGCTGTCTCAACATAGCATAACAGAACACTAGTTTTGAAACATTATTTAGAGTCAACTTATTCCGAATTTTAGAATGTACAAATGAAAAATTCAAAAACACTCTTTTAATGGCAGTACTACTAAAAGGACACGAGTGTAAATGAGACATTAATTCCCAAAATTCACTTGAAATTTCCGAAGAATTTAAATTGTGTGGTTTTGTTTGCATTTTGAAGTAATATTGAGAAATGAGGTGATTATCAAAGTCTATCTAATAAAACATCCATCTTAGCTTTCTTATGTCTCTCTTAAATATAGTGTAAGAGTGGTATGTAAAATAATACATACCAAAAGTTATTATGAAGAAGTAAAAAAAAAAATACAATTTGTTAAAAAAAACATTTATTTAAGGATTCTAAAATGAAAAGAGGTCAAAAAATTTCAATCCTTTAAAAATTATTACCCTTATATTAATTATTAATATTTAAAAAAAAAAAATTTCATGTAATGTATCAAAATTATTATTCCTTATGATTGATTTAAATTTGTTTCAAGTATTTTGTAATAATATTTAATCAGCATTTAAATAATTTGGTTTTTGCCGGTTTTTACCACTGTCCTGGCAAAAACCCCATTTTGCCGGCAAAAACTCCAACCCTGAATTGCATAATTGAAAAAATATTTCGTACCATTTAAAGATTTGTTTATTCAAACACAATTTCAGTTCAAAAAATTAATTTTTAAATATTCTTTTATTTTCATTATTTAATTAATGTTTCTGAAAACATTTTACACTATGCAAATCATTTTGAATAAAAAATAATAAAGTATATAATAAATGCAAAATTAACTATACAATTATTTTCATTTCTACAATATCAAAGTAAAATTAACAGAACATCAAAACAAAAACAATAAATTGCTTTTCAAGTTTTAATGGCAAAATGTTAGTTTTTATTTCAATAACTAAAAATAAAAGAAAAACAAATATATTAATAGAAAATATACATCTAAAACAATACGGGGTTCAAACTAATTATACATTATAAACAATAATTAATACAATATATATATGAAAGAAAATCCAGTTTATCACTATGAATTTTGGTTCCTACAGTATGGTCCTGTTTTTTTTTTTTTTTTTTTTTTTTTTGTAAATCTATTTTTCTTTTTATGGCTATTTTTCTTTTTACCTTATTATTTTTATTAGTGATAGAGGCTCATTTTCTGCATATAGATTGGTTGTTATACTATAATTTGATACGCTGTTGTTAGTCTTTTTATTATTGAATGATATTACATTTATTGAATGATAATTCAATGTTTAATTTTGTTTAATATCATTATAGAGTTTTATAGTTCTACAGAAAACTATTGACTATGGGGGGAAAAAAGTTAGCAGTTCACATCAATAACGTAAAATATAATTGAATATGTGTTTAAATATTTACCCTCTCCAACTTTTTCTTGTACTTCAAACATTGCTCCAACTTGTGGCACGAATTGCAACATTTTCTGAATTTCCTCATCATCTGTAAGTCAAAAGAGACAACTTTACAAAAAGATGTTTTTAAATATCTATATGTTCATTCAATGGTTAAGCATTTAAACTATTTATTCAATTCACAGAGTTTTCACGGTTCCCAGCAGATCACCGAAGTCAAGCATCACGGGCTGCGGTCAGTGTGCGGGTCGGTGACCACTTGGATCAGTCTGCGTAGGGACCGAGGGTGTGCGGTATTGGTCCTCGTTAAACTGCTCTACCGTAAAGTGCTCGACTTCGCGTGCAGGTCGTTGGGCTACCGAAGCAGGGGTGCCACCCCCTCTGCAGAGGATCAAAATTATGATGGCATGTCTTCGGATCATCCTCAGGGATGTTTCCCAGACCGTCGCCAATAGCCCATTGCACAGCTCTAGTGCGACGTAAATTAACTACATCTACATCCACACAGAGATTTTTAGCAACCTAAGAAATTTACAAAAAGAAGTTTTTTAAAATCTATGTGTTCATTCAATGGTTTCGCATTTAAACTATTTATTCAGTTCAGTGAGCTTTTAGCAACCTAAGAAATTTTTTAAAAAATATGTTTTTTACATCAATATGTTTTAAAAAAAAAAAAGATGTAGTACAGTCGCTGGGAGGTTTTAATGGTATCTCTTAAAGGTTTTCTTCAACACAAAGTCTATGGGAAAAATTCTGTGCCTCCTAAAAGTGATCATAAATAGAGGTGATATTTCTTGATAGTATTTCCTTTTCTAAAGTGAAAGCTAGTTTAATGTATTTTCAGAATCTGAAAATTTTAAACATTAATTTAATTAATAACAGTCAATAAAAATTTTTGAAAAAAAAAAAAGAGAGAGAGAGAGGGAGAACTTATTAAATACTGAAATTGGAATCACAGATGAAATATAAATATTTGATTCTCAATCAAAATACTGAATAAGAATGCAGAATTTAAGAAAATTATATTATTACCTGGATTAGACATGGAAAATTAATCAGATGATTCTATTCAATCAGAGTTCTGTAAAAATAATACTGAATTAAATTATTAAGACCATATAAATTATAATACAGGAAAAAAAAAAGCAAATTAAAAAATTTTCTTATCAATTTTTTCTTAGGCAAAATTTTATTGACACTTATTATAATAAGTGTCAAAAAGCTTATTGGAAGAAAAAGTATTGACATTTTTTTCTTCATATTTTAGAATAAGAATATATTATGGCAACCAGATAATAAATTACTAATCTGAAAGTAGGTCAGTTTTGAATTGGAAAAAATGCTTTGCAAACAGTTTTCTGAAGTTTATATTATACATAGTGAAGCTGATCACACCAAACTTACAAAAATGTTGCCTAGTACTTTTTACTAAATGCTTAAATAGTAAACCTTAATATATGGAAAAATAGATATTCTTAATCATAAAATAAGAAAATATAACAGGTAGCAGGATAGGTTTCCATCGTATTGATTATTCTATACTATAGGTCAGGGGTGGCGAACCTTTATGCACCAACGTGCCATTTTGAAAAAAATTGTTTAATGAGGTGATAGACGTGCCGTCAAATAATTTTGACTTCATGATTATTGGGAAAATAATAATACTAAATACTATCAACTCAAAACTCTTTATTTACTATGAAAAAAAATACATTTTGCAATGTCTCAGTTATACGCGTAATTAAACTTAAAGTAACACCAATGAGACTTCTGTTGTTGCAGATTAGATGACAAATAACTTATATTAGGTTGTAAGATGTTAGTTTAAGCAGGACTGTTAAAAAACTTTTTTGCTAGTTATTTATTGTTAGCTTGATTTTTATACTTAATAATTGTTTTTTTTTTTAATTAATTGTCAATTTTTTTGTTAATAATTGTTTTGTTTGTTTGTTTTCTGCAAATTTTAACTTAATTGTTAATATGCTTCATAGTGAACTTTGTGATCGGTGACGTGCCCAGAAAAGTGTGTCGCGTGCCAGAAATGGCATGCGTGCCATTGGTTCGCCATCCCTGCTATAAGTTATATTTGCATGCAATTAAACTTCTAACTTAAAAATAACTAAAATAAATTTGAAATAGCTAAACTCACATAAGTGTGAAATGAGCTAAAATTAAGTTTTGCTTTTTATTTTTCATACAGAGGAAATATATTTCGCATAAATTTTTTTACAAAGAAAAGGAAACTTATTTTAGTATGTATGACAATGAATCATAACTGTCACATATAATCTTAAACAAATTTTTGAGTTGGTGAAAATTAAATAACGTAGTCATAATAATATACTAAATTTCTCACATAAGAATTAAAAAAATGTGCTAAATACCAGAATAAAGATAAAGAGAGCTTCTCTCTTGAAGCTTTTTTTTTTAACTGACATTTTTTATCAAAATGTTCTAGTTTAAAAGCGTCATATATAAAAATGGGTCACATAAAATGTTATGACAAACTTCTAGGGAAGTTATGGCAAATCATCAGGACTATAATTGCATAGGATCCTGATATGTTGTCATACACCACTGACAATATATCCAGATATGTTGTCAAAGGGACAATTCCCTATAAAGAACTGTTTCTTCATGTGGTACTGAACAGGCCAGAGTAGGTAAACACCCTCCCTCTCTCACACACACACGACATTTTTGGACATCAGTTTTTATGCTGTTTTAATCCTCATGATGTACCCTAAATCTCCTAGAAGATTGCCACAGCATTTACAGGATACCCTGTCAAATATCATGTTTTTAAACTTGCACATTTCAACAAAAAATAGACTAAAAATGTCATTTAAAAAAAAATCTGTAGCTTTAAGAGCAAAATTAATTTCAGGATTGAAATCTCTACACATGAATTCAGTATTAGTATAAATGCAACAAAAAATATGCTTTCCAGTTTTATTTTATCACTTTCTTAATTATTAACTCTAAAAATTTAAATTGAGAATAATTCAAGAAAAGTTTCTTTGTCTAAAATATTAAAAGGGACTTTTAAAGATTTATAATTATTGAGGGGGACATATACTCACTGGCACCCCACCAATAATGCCCATATAATGTACATTCACCTTTTTTAAAACTTAAATTGAAATTTACAATCAAGGTACAAACGGAAATATTTTCATAGCATAACCTTTACCGTGCTAAAAGGTTTTTGTATTTACAAAATTTTTATTAGTTTTCCCAGAGTTGAGTACAAGATATAGACCTTCATTTGACCCTCATTAGTGATTTCTTTTAAAAGTTACTTGCACGCCAATGCCTGGTTACTGTCAAAATGTAGTAATTTTCTTGAAACAAGTATCAACATAAAAATCTACCCATTAAATTTTTTAGCAACCTACAACATTTAGTAACACTTTGATAATAAAGTACTAAATAGACTTGCATTATAATAGAAGTAAAATAACTATTTAAACCCTTTCGGATCCAAAAAATATTTTCTTTCAGTACATGTTCTTGTTAACCAGAATAGGCAAAAAGTATTCTAACATATAAAATATTAAAAAAAAAAAATAAAGTTCACCCAGGGGTGACTACAAGTTGTACTCTTCAACATGGTTTCTGTCAGTAGTTTTTTTTTCAATTTCTTAGGTGCCACTATCTGGAAATCACCAAAACTTTGGTATTTATTTGGCACAGAGAAATCTTCCCCACATTCAAAGACATTTATTTTTATTCTACAGCGATAATTTAAATTATCTTTTAAATTGAAATCACTGAATGCTTAGAAAACAGTTATATTTTTCTGGTTCTAACGGAGATTAGATATTTGAATTTCATAAAAAAACTTTCTGAGGGATAAAAAATTTGACGAATACAGTTGTCGTTTGCATTTTTTAAAGAATCGATATGAGATTATTTTTATTAATTATCATTTTATATCCATTATAAACGTAAATTTATCAGATATCATTTATCAGATAAAAAAAAGTAATTAACTGATAAAAGAAATTGCACATAGTATAAAACAAATAAATAGCCTCATATTCCCGTAAGTCTTAATTAGTACGTTTTATAGTATTGGAAGATGAGACTTGTTTTAGAAAGCAAAGAATTTTTTACAAACCAAAAATTGAGAAAAGTTATGAAGGAAAATATAAACAAAAATTTTTTAACAAGCTATGATGATTGCTCAATTTAAAAGGATAACTTTAAATAGTTACTTTTCTGACAATGGAATATCAATAAATACTAACGTTTGAAGAAAGTTGGGAAATTTTTAAAAAAAATCGCTATTATTTAATGACTAGTAATAAATTAGATGAAAACAAAAAGTTTTTTACAACACTAAAAAAGCAGAAACAAATCGCGGTTAAAATAAAAATCACGGTTATGAGTATTTTGTTTCAACAATTTCCACAACCTGTCAATCTTTTTTAAAGGAGCATTCTCTTTAAAAAGCAGTCACCTAATTTTTTGTGAGAGCTTTTCTCACTGTAATTAATTAACGCACCTTCAAAAGTGGGAGGATGAGAATCTGATTAGTGAATTAACGAGTAATAATATCACCAATCACAGAGTCTGGTTCTGTGGACGATGATCGAAGGTGCGTGAATAGCATGCAGCGAGAATGGCCCTTACGAAACCCATGTATAGTTGTTGTTGTAGCATGTGTTGTAGTTCATTTACGTCGCACTAGAGCTGCACAATGGGCTATGGATGGTGTTTTCTACACTAAGGAACGCTGCAAGCTCCATTCCGCCTATACTTCCGGGTTACTGTTACAAGTGTATTTTAAAGCCATTTGGCTCACAATATTGTCATTGTGTTTTGAGATTCTTGCAAATGTCGTATTTGATTACTTATTACTTGTGTTTACAATGCTAACAATACTTGTGTTTACAATGCTAAAGGTGCTAACACTAACGTAAGATGGGCACAGTTGCAGCAAGAACAAACAGTAATAAACAAATGGAAAGAGGCCAAATCAGGACCAAAAAAGCGAGTTATTCAAAATCTAGCAACATGTCATATTTTTTAACAATATATCTATAAATAACTGAAACAAACTTTCACTTCAAACTCACCAGAATTACTTAATAACATTAATATCTTATGAAATATGGCAGATTTGAGTTCAGAAATTATTTAATTTATTTCTTTTATTGAAAACAAAATTATCCGTTTGAAAATATCGCTTCGCAGAATAAGCTGTAGTAAGCAGTTGCAAACTTTCTAACCGGAACTGAAGCAGGTATGGAACTCGAGATTGTTATTATTTACATTTATATTGAAAACACTATCCATTGGCGACGGTCGGGGAAACATCCCTGAGGATGATTCGAAGGCATGACATCACAATTTTTATCCACTATACGGAGGGGATGGCACCCCCGCTTTGGTAGCACGACGACCTGCACGCGAAATCGAGCTCTTTACGGTAGAATAGTTTAACGAGGAACAATATCGCACACCCACGGTCCCTACGCAGCCTAATCCAAGTGGTCATCAACCCGCACACTGACCGCAGCCAGATTTTATGAATTTCATATTCACTAAGAAAATTTTCACCTTTATTTCGTTATGAGTTTAGAAAATAGACCTCTGGGACTTGGCAATTTTTTATGGGGCAATGGGATATACTTAACGACTTGCTATCTAATTGCAATCAGGAAATTTCTTATAAAAATGGGCCTGAGACTCACTCCCAACACCTGAAAATTTGATTAAGTTTTTAAACCAATATGTTTAAAAAAATATGTGTGAAAGGAAATATGATAAAATATTAAAAAAAAAATAGAAGACAAGAAAAAAGTTAGAGAAATTTCCAAAAAAAGTTAGAAGTGCCTCTCCTTTTATTGGAAAAACATATATGTTTTCGACATATCGAGTTATAACTCGAGTAGTACCATCTGATTTGAAATTTTCATTTCGAATGTTAGTTTAGCAAGTTAGCAAATGTACGAAACTTCAAAAATTGGATGTCAGCACTTCGTTTGGAAAATATTTATTCTAATTAACCATCTTTTATTTATATGATTTTAAGATTTCGTAAAAACTTGAAAAAACGAAAAGTAATAAAATATATTTATTTATTGATTTGTTTTCATAGTAACAGAAAAACATTTAATTAAAAAATTTTCAGAGTTTCGGAAAGGTAACCTTAAAAATACAGATTATCGTTGGATAATATTCCGGATCTAACAATTTAACGAGTACCTAATATAATTATAGTTAATAGCGATGATGTATGTCTAGGAGTTTTTCTGAGAAATAAAGTCAGAAGCAATAAATGTATAAATTCTTCAATTGCCTGGAAACGAGGATAAATCCAGCATTTCTATAAATTCGACTATTCGACTTTTTAAATTTCCTTTTCAAAGGAAGTGATGCGGCAAATACTTCTTCGAAGATTTCTTCAAACAGCATAATCATATTACGTACTTGCAAACATATTCGTCCTCTCTTTCGTTTGATTAATTTTATTTATAGTAATTTAATGAAAATTTATAAACCGAGATAAGTTGAGAGGAATATGTAAAATGTTCATTTTGCTGGTGAACTATAATACAGAAGCAATTTGAAAATTTTATTTCATTTCATTTTATTTTTTTATATATTTTTTTACTTCATCATTATTTTTTTCGACGAAGTTCTCAAGATTTTCTTAAATTGCGTAATTATATTATGCATTAACAAACATATTTCCTACATTTTTTTTATTTTTTTAAAACATTATTTTCTGCAATTTAGGAATATTGATAGGAGAACGATCCAAAGTTTGAACATCTTAATGCTAATTTTACTCTTTGCATATTTCTTATATCTCGACAACTTTAAAGCGAATTGAAAAACTTTTGCGTACAATTATAAAAGTTATATATCCGAAAATTATTCCACTCTAAAAATAATTTTTATTAAATATTTATTATTTTTTATTATTATAATTATTAATAGTAGGGAAAAAATTTCAATTGCAAGGCATACAATCTTTTACATCATTTTAAAAGAAGGTAATTTAACAAGGCAAAATACAAAATTTGATTAAAATTGATCCCTGAGAAATCAAATTTTAAATATACGACTTTTTTAAAATTCGATTTCTCGGGAATTCGAACCTTTTTCGAACAATATGAATTTGGACGCTGGATAGCAATTTTTAAAGAAATTTTTTTTTTAAACTAATTAAATTTAGTTTGTTTTAAAAGTTGTTTTTAAGGAAAGAGAGAAATATAAATCATTTGAATATTTGGGGAAAAGAGAGTTTTTTGTATCTTTATGAAAATACATTATAAGAATTTATAAGAACTAAACAATCTAATTTTTTTTATACTTAAAAATATTTTTGGGTATTTTTTTTATATTCTTAAAATAAAGATAATTATTCAATAAAAAAATAATGTTATTGTTATTTTAATGATTGAGAAAATAAACTGTTGTAATGGTTGGTTAAAATATATATTTTAGTTGTTTTGTTGCCATTATTACTTGGATTATAAAAAGAAATACAATATGAATATTAGATTTATTTTTTATAATCAAAGAGTTGATTAAGCGCACTTTATCGATCTTTTCAAATACAGTATTTTTTTCATGAATAATTTATAACTACATAAATAGGTTTATAGCAGTGATATAAATATGAGTGATTTAACTGTAATGTAAGTGATATAACTGCAATCTAAGTTATAGATTTTGAAAAATACTCATAAAATAAAATTTAAAAAAATTAATTATTTAATCTAATTAAAAAATTAAATTAAAGAAAAAAGAAAATTATAATAAAAGAAAAGATACAGAGAAAATATTACAAAATTCTGTTCCCGAGATGCTACGGAAGGGTGCTCCATAACTGAAGTTTGAGAAATATTGAAATAATGTAAATTTAAAAATACAAAGCAAACACGTCTTTATGCATTAAAAAAATTTTCCATTTTGTAAGTAGAAAGATTATTGAAACTTATTCTTAAAGCATTAAAATATAATAAAAATTGTGTGCGAATATTATTTCTGTGAGTTAGTATAAGTTGTCAGTTACCAATGTCAACAATTGACGATAGGTTTCTTAATCTAACCATTCAAAGGAAAAGAAAAAAAAAAAAATCGACCTTTTATGAGTAGTAAAACTCGAAGTCTATCTTTGATGAATAGAAAGAAAAATATATTCGAATTAAAAATATTTAAAAATGTAAATTTTCAGATAAAAAAAAAAATATTTATCCGAACCAATGCTAAGTAATTACACAAAAGTATGTACTAATGGGAATTATTTTTCAGGAAACTTAAAAAATTATCTTCCAAATAATATTTGAAATTTTACCATTCATTTTTTTTAAAGACACGGATTAATTTTAATAATAATACATTGACGAATTTTTAATTAAACACTCTTCCTTTTATGTTTTTGAAAAATCCATGTGCATACTAAATATTTTGTAATAAAAACAGTAATAATAATAATTTTAAAAAATTTATAAATTCTAATTTGTAACCTCATAAGGGGGGAGAGCAAATGTGCCTCTCAATCTATATATAGACATCTCGTATATAGATAAGCCAATTTTCTCTGCTTAGTAGGTAATTTTTTTCTGGAGGTAGTAAAATTTTTGTTTGAATGTTCGATTCTTGGTTGGTAAATTCGATATAAAAACTTTTTTTCGTATATATAATTCGTATATATAATTCGAAAGTTCATATGAAACATTTTGCTCCAGTTATCTCCAGATATTTTGTTCCAGTATAATTGCCACTTAACATTCTTGTAATGTGATATATGAAGAGTATCGAGGAACTAATTGTTTATCTTGTGGCTTTGCTTGTGGGAAAATAAACATTTATCTGGGGAAAAATTGGAAGTTTTTTCTCTGCAAACTCTTTTAAATACTGTATGCTTTTTTTTTTTTTTTTTTAAAAAAAAAAATTCTGCCCTAACTTAAACAAATTATTTCAAAATTCTTCAGAGGAAAAAAAAAACTCTGATATTAATTGATTTTGAGCCTTTTTCTACTTATGCGCCTTTGACATTCGCAATATTTGCCTTACCCTAGATACACCACTAAACAAAAATAATATGCAAGATAATATATATATTTTTTTAATGATAACACTCAAACACAATTTGTAAAATATCATTTTGAAATAATTTATATATCTCCGAAGCTTATCGACACATACTTGAATATGATAAGTATTGTTCTTTATTGTGATGGCTGAGAGCAGATTAAATAGTAGAACTGTGAACCATCAAATATTTTTTAATAGATGCATTGCAACTGTTAAAAAATATTTGATGGCTGTAAGTAGGCATACGAGGAAATTATACAGTCCATGAAATTTCTATCTCTGTCAATGTATCTCTCTTTCTTTCTTTTTGTTGACAGTTTTTGGAATTCTAAACCTCAAATTATAGCAAGTGTAGCTAAAGTCTGCAAAATCTGGTCATAATAATTTTATTTTTAGATAGGAGATAGGTCGACCTCATAAAGTTACTTGTTTTCAGTGTTTGGAGTACCTCTGGAATCAATTTAATCAAATAAAAGTTTTTTTTTCTCCACTTATTAATTAAACTTATTTTAACAAGCACAATTTAATACAAACAATAATTTTTAATAAATATGATTATTTAATAATTTAAATTAATATTATTTTATTATTATTATTATTTTATTATTATTATGTAGTATCGCCTTCTTCCTACCACTCCCTAAGTAGTAGAGGAGTAAAGAATCTTAGTATTCACTAAGTAACTAAGAAGTAATGACACTTATCAATTGCAGATTTTAAATCAGTGGAGCGAAAACATCTAAGATCCCCTCAAAAATCTCAAGCAACCGAAAACAAAGAAGAAGAAAAAATTTCCCAGTATTGTTTATTACAGTGATTCTACTTATGTTAAAAAAATTGAATTGCAAGGTTTAAAAATTTATCTATCATCCTCTTATAAATCAGTGTAATTTTTTATGACAAAACCTAAAACGTGTTGTAAATCGGTTGAATAGTTTTCGAGAAATAAAATTTCATAAATAATACTTTTCTTTTAATTTGTTTAAGAAGATGCAAACATTTGTAAGCTTTACATTTCGAATCTTCTTTCATCATTAATTACAACATAATATCATGCAAATATATAAATATTACTCATGAGTGGTATTAAATAAATAATAACATAAAAATAAATACGTATTACTTTTTGGAAAACAATTTGGAAAAACGAGTTTTCTAATTTTCTGATTGATGCAATTATTTCCAGTTATGTGCGAAAAGAACTTTCTACAATTCGAACGATGTTTTTCAAATTGTATCAAAACTATGGCTAAACTTCTCCCTTATTTTGAAATTTTAAAGATTCCGAAAACTAAGTCCACCGTAAAAAAAAAAAAGCAATGCTTATTTAAATATGTTTTCGTGCTTTTTCTTAACTTAATTAATTGATAGCTATAAATAGTTAGAGTATTTAAATTCCCAAGTTTAGTGTCTGAAACTCATTTATTAGATGAAAACTGAATTATTAGATGAAAAAAATATATGAATTTTTTAAAATTTATTTTTAACTTAACAGTTTGAGGTATTATTTCGATATCTTTTAAAACGAATTGTTTAAAAATTAGCATGTTTTAATTATTTTAAAACAAAACTATTTCGCGATTGAAATAAAATACGATTAATATTCTAGCTAAGCATCATCTTTTTTGCAAGGTCGTATCCAATCTCTAAATTGGAAGATATCCCTTGACACTTTGCTCATAATCATTTAAGTTTTCAATGAACTTTACAAAAGAGAAGAAAAAGAAATAATAAATAAAATAAGTGTTTACAGATATCAATATAATGCTATCACTAGTAATAAATTCACTTTGGAATCTTCTGTAAAGTTCTAACACTTTTTTTTTTAATTCTTCAAACAAGGCACTATCCATGACCTTTTATGTTTAATATCCAATAATAAGCTTCTCCGATTAATGCACCTGCTCAATGACAGACAACGAAACAAAAGCGCAATGTTTTCCGGCTTTTTACGAAATGACTAACTCGTTTCCTTGTATAACGGTGGCGGGAAGGGGGAGTTCATGGCAAGATAAAAATAAAAACATTTAATAGTGAAAAAAACTAATTCTGAATCAAAAACAACCTTGAATGAAGTAAGTTACTTCTAAAAAAGAGAAACTGATTTTAACGTACCGGTAAAATTAACTTTTTCTTGATTAAGGTTGCACGGGAAACTATTTTATCTTAATTAATACATTCATTTATAAAATTTAGGTCAATCCAACGAAAATTTTGTTTTTATTTCGGACAAGAGCAAAATTTCTGGAGGCCAACTTATCTTACTACGTTTTTATACTTCCAAATTAATACATAGTTGCGTTAGCTTTTAGACACAAAATTCTATAAATGAAGGATATGCTTATGAATGACTATATTTGCTTTAATAGCAAAAATGACACCATCAACATTTTTTTTAACAACATCAAAATACGCAAGTTGTTAGCTTTTACTTTATTCTTAAAAAAATATGACTTCATGATTTCAGTTTAAAAATAGAGCCTTCATATAATGTCTTTGTGTTTTAATATTAATTTGTATACATTAATTCGTATCATATTATTAATTCCAAATATATTGCTTTTCCCCAGTTAAATACTAAAGCAACCTAATAGTCTCTCTCTTTTCAAGCGTATAGTGTTCCTTAACAAGTATTCCATTAACAAAGAATTTTTTTTTATTTATATATATTTTTTTTTTCGGATGAGCTGGGTGAAGTATGGATATTTCCTTAACGACGTTTTAACAAAATTTCCAAAGTATTAATATGATAAATCAAGAATACACCGTTTTGAGATAGCCATAAATATCGAATGTACAGTAGTTCAAGACAAAGAAAACCATTGATGAATAGTAGAGAGATTTTGCATAGCTTAACGATTTCCCATAACTCTAACGTTATTTTAGCTCTACAGCGCTTGCTTGAAAATTTGTCTCCAACCCACAGTTTCGCTAGGGGTAGAAAATGAGGTTAACGTCGTCGGTAAGGTAAGACAAACGCTTCGCAAAATCTCTCTAATATTGCCCTCATTATCGGCAACGGTAAAGACACTGTGAGCATTATCCATGACTGATTTCATATTCCTGTAAGTTTCGACAAATTTCGTTTGGGTAACAAAAGTAATGATCAGTTTCAAAATGATATAAATAAATTGATTAAAAAATAATGTTACATATGAATGTTTTCGAATGACTTGACGCGATATTAAAATCCTGATGCAGCCAAGTAATGCTCTAGATTATATACATTTGAAAACAATTTTCTAAAAATATAATTTGAAACTCATATAAAATGCAAGGCATTTTTGCATTGATTTTCAAAAGATAAGGAAATTACTTTATGTAAACTTTGAATGACGTTTCAAAAAAATCAACACTTCTCAAACTGGATTTTTTTTCACATGATTTTCGAATGAAAAATTTAACAGCATTCAATCACAAAAGTAATTTATTCTTTCCACTGCATGGAATTTTTTAAGAGAGTGGTATTAGTTTCAATTTAATGAAATTTGTGTGCCTTAAGAAAAATATGACACGTGACTTGAACTACCTTGTAATTTAAGTTCAATGAAAACTAATGATTTCTTAAATGGGAATCATGGTTTTATAACCTCTTAGGCGAAAGAACTATTTAGGTTGTTCTGTAGTATAAGTAGAATAAATGAAGAACGATGCAGTTAGTCAGTTTGAGCCGCAATAATTAGACGGCTAAAACACAGAAAATTTAAAATAATTTAATCATCAGGTAGTAGAAAAAGTGGAAATTATAATAAACTAATTATAAGTAGCTATTAAAGTGGTTTGTGATTCCACCACGACAATATGGCAAGGTAATATTTTAATTTTTCAAGAATTTCAGAAAACCTTGCTACCCGTTCAGCAAACGCATGCCCATCGAAATAAGAGAACTTTGTTTCTTCTTATTCTGCTAATGTTTTTTAGTGTACTGCGAGTACAATGATTTTTGTCGAGAGAATTATGAAACATTATTTGGATGAGAGAAATTAATGAATTTGTTCTTATCCAAACACAATTGCACTTGAGTTTGCAGTTATAAAAAGAGCCAGTTTTGGCACTAATTATGTAGGTCGTAAATAATTACGTCGGAGCAGCTGCAGTTCAGGGGATATAGCGTTCCCCTTGCATTTAGGTGCCCCAGGTTCGAATCCTAGCGGTGGCTGGTTGATACGAATTTCGCTCCGGCTCGCATCAATTACATTGTTGATGTAAAATATCCTCTAGTACTAGACGGGTTATGGGATAGATTCCCCTTGCCAATGGGCTAATCGTGGTAGGTTTCAGTAGTATATGCCTTACATGGAGTAGTCCTTTCCATGTAACGCATATGCTCGTTAGTGCCATCAAAAAGTCCTCCACGAAGGATAGTTTGTTCCGATGCTCGATCTAAGAGTTCTCTTGTCTACTGGGTTGGGTTCGAAGTTACAAAGCTATGGAGTTGGCCGGGATAGCCTGATTAGAAGGGCGCTGGGCCCATGTCCAAGAGTTCGTGGGTTCGATCCACGCCGGCCGAAGGCTCCCCGTCTTATAAATGGTGACTGATGCACGTTAAATCTGTCGAGTCGCAAAGTCCTTCATGTTCCCATAACAAATCAATACCTCTGGAGGTACCGATCCAGGAGTTTCTTTGTCTTCTGGATTGGTTAAAATTACAAGGCTACGGAGTTTTACATTAGTTGTCGTAAACCCAAATATTGGGTCGGCTGTTCAACGACGGAGATATATATGTGTGTGTATAAAAGGCTATGGAGTTGAGCCGTGGTAGCTCAGTGGATAGAGCGCACCCCCCCCCCCCAATGAGGTGTCCCGAGTTCAAATAGCAGTGATGGCAGGTTGAAACGAATTATACACCCGGCACGCACAAACCGTAGTGCTGACGTAAAATATCCTCAGGGGTAGACGTCTCATCAGTGTCCCTTTGCAGTCGGGCTAACCATTGAAGGTTTTCATGGTTTCCCTTTCCACGTAGCGCAAATGCGAGTTAGTTTCATCAAAAAGCCCTTCACGAAAGCAAATTTTGCCCAATATTTGATCCAGAAGTTTCCTTGTTTTCTGGATTGGGTTCAAAATTACAAGGCTGTGCAGTTGAGCATTGGTAGTCGCAAACTCAAAAATTGGGACGGATGTTCAGCGACGGTGATAAGAAAAATAAGGCTAAGGAGTTAAAAAAATTTTTTATAAAAGTGAACTCAAAATTAGGTAGGCTGCTTAACACCGGTTATAAAATAGAACAATTACGTCAATAAAAGTAATATTTTCCTGAAAAGATTTAGTTTTATTACGGTTTTTATTACGACGTAACAATCACACTTATTTTATGAGTAGAAAGTATAAGTATCATTTATTTACTATAGAGGCAATAAATCGTTGGCTTCTAAACGTTGTTTTAAGTTGCAAGAGCGTAATTGCATTAAAGTTAAGGTGCTCCTTAATATTGGTGAGTTGATATTTTAAGAAAAGTTTATAAATGCATTTTAATTGAATAATACCATACGCAACAGCAAATGCAAAATAATGATCTGTTTAGCACTTTGCAAAAAAAATAAATAAATAAATAAAAAATAAAAAAGAAAGCCACACGTTGACATTTGAAATTTATAAAATAAAAAGATGCAATCAATAACAATTATATGCTTATGCTACTTGATAATCATTTTATGATAACTTTACAGATAAAAACTAACAATGAAGTTGATTAAAGCGGAATTTGAAAACAATACCTTTTTATCAGCTATCTTTAATTATAAACAAAATTGATCAATTCATTCCACAAATTCTTTATCAGCGATATCAGGCTTGATTATCTATTTTAAAAAAATTATTTATTTTCCTTAAGTGCTGGTTTTTTTTTTTTTTTTTCCTTTTTTTTTCTTCCCAAAACTGAAAATTATATCTCTCGATTATAGTAGTTAAATTTGAAACGAAATAATTTTTAAGCTATTTTCATGTTACACAGAGTCAACGAATTTGGCAGTAAAAAATGTTTAAGTTAGTGGTTATAACAAAAAGTAAAGTTTATATATATTATCAGGTCAAAATACATATTAATTATAAATGAACAAATTTTTAAAAGTAATCCCAATGAATAATTCTCATTCAGACTATAACGGCCATTGGCAGATTAAGCGAACCCAGAAATTTTTTTATTTTTATCTTGTTCCTAGCTTCTGTTAGCACGTAGTGCTAACATTTCAATGCATGTTGCGAAAAAACTATAAATTGCTTATTTTTCTTAGTTTACTCAATCTTTAAGAGCTACAATGGCTCAGTGGTTAAGGCGCTCAGCTGTCATTGTGAAAAACAGGGGTTCAACCCAGCTTCAAGTTCGCTGGGTTGAACTGGAAAGGCAACTGGTCTGGGATGGAAATCTATGCGCAATACTGACCATATGGCCACAGTCATGCCGTTGTTAACGAAATTGTGGAGCCTTAGCCAAAGAATATAGCCTTAGCCTCCATAACCCCTCGACCTACAACCTGCTGTTACGTGAATGCTTTGTATATAAACCAGTAAATTAAATTTTTGAGTATCCTGTAGTTTGTGATCTTGATTATTCATACTCTATTTAGGAATATTACGGATGTATATTGAAACTATATATAATGATATGTATACTGATTATATGTATCATTGATTTTTAAAAAAAATCCTTGTGTTAAAATTACTATTGGACGATTTGTGGTTGCTGCCACCATTTGCCCCCTGATCTAAATTGTGGTGGTGTAGTGTGCGCAAGCGCCAGTATTGTCTCCAGATCATCATTAAAGATAAATCCAAAGCCGTCATAAATAACTTATTAATTTAGTTTGAGTTCGAAGATTAAAAACCTAACTAAACTTGTGCTGAAATATAATACTTAAGTAGTAATCCTGGGCGAGTACTTTTCTATTTACTTCTCCTATTGCTAAAGGACTCCGCGACTGTTAGCCAGTTCTGGAACTGTCTTTTCAGATCGTTTCGCTCGCTCATTGTGCGTCTCACTAGAGCTGCGCAATGAGCTATTGGCTACGGTCTAGGAAACATCCCTGAGAATGATCCAAAGATATGCCATCGCAATTTTGATTTCTCTGCAGAGGGGATGCTTTCCCTACTTTGGTAGACCGACGACCAGCGCGCAAAGTCGAGCACTTTACTGTAGAACAGTTTAACGAGGGCCGATACCATGCACACTCGGTCCCTACGCAGGCTGATCAAAGTGGTCACCCACCCGCTAACTGACCGCAGCCCGTAATGCTTGACTTCGGTGTTTTTCCCTGGGAACCATATCTTTACGATCAGTCCACTGCGGGACGCAAAATGATGGACAAATTTGCCGGCAAACAAGTGCTTGATGCCTGGAGACTCAGCAACGGTTATAAAACAAAGGTTTTTAATCAAACAAACGTTGTCGTCCGTATTTTTTTTGAAACTGCTCGAAAATTTTTATTTGTAAACTCACAAGATAAAACTAAACACCTATCACATGACTATTTGCTTTGAGGTTAAAATTTGAAAAAAAAAAAGATAACAAGTTTCTCTAATAAATTCATAAAAAACAAAATACTTACGTCACTTCAAATTTAATTCGAAACAAAAAAGACAACATCTTACTAATCTTCATACATAAATATTGAGACAGAACAAAGAATTATAATTATAATACGAATAGAATTTCTTTCACATCAAAAAATTCGCTGTAAAAAAAAAAAATAGCGAAACCTTAAAATTTAATAACTTCACAACTAATACAAAATTGTGAAAAAGGGAGACGTAGAGTGCACATCATCAGAATACGTGGCGGCCCAAAACTAAAATCGTACTACAAATATAGTCAGTCTATGGAAAGAACTTCCCTCGCTATTCGTCTGGAGTGGTGGCGGTGACTGTGGTTACGAGTTTTAACTGTTTAAGTAGGAGTGTTGGGTCAATTTTAATGTAGATTTGGTTCTTGAAATGCACTATTTCTAGTTTCCATAGCAGCAGACGGCCTTAGACTTCGTGGCAAGGGGAGTTCTTTGCTGTAGAGAAACTATAGTTTTCTTAGGATCATTATACTGTAATAAACAAAAATTCAACTTTTTCTTTATCTGAAAACAGTTTTGTCTAAAAAGAAGATGGACACCTGCCCTATAGTAAATACAAAATAATTGTTGGGTGCAATGCTCGTTTTCTCTTTCCGTTGCATTCATCCATCAACTATTGCAAATAGATTATTATTTTATTTTTCTATTTAAAGTCGGGACTTTTTTAAAAACAAAAGACTTCTTTTGCATTTCCCGAATGCTTATTGTGGGTAAATTCGGTCTTGTGTAGGAGGATGGATCTCAAATTTGAAGCATTTTTGATGTTAAACAAAAGAATATTTTTTTATTATGAAATTTAATAGATGTTAGATGTTTGCGAATTCCAAAAATACATATGGTTCGGAATTATTGTGTTCAGTATCATACGAATTTATCAAACGCTTTATTTTCTCTAAATTTTTAACAAAGCGCAATCCTAGAAAATAGGCTGTTTAAAAAGATAGTCAAATTTCTTCTCTTTTTTTTTTTTTTTTTGTTGAAAATATGTTACCAATTTCACATAAGTAAAATAACTTCAAAACACTTATTTATTTTAAAAAGTTCACTATGAGTCGTGATGGCTCAGGGGATAGAGCGGTCGCCTTCCAATGAGGTGAACCGGATTCGAATCCCATCGATGGCTGGTCGATACGAATTCCGCATCCGGCTTGCACCGATCACAGTGCTGATGTCAGTGTTAGACGGATCATGGGTAAGAGTACATTTGTCGTCAGGCTAACCGTGGTAGGTTTTCGTAGTCTTCCTCTCCATGTAACGCAAATGCGGGTTAGTTCCATCAAAAAGTCATCAATTTTGTATACTTGATCCAGGAGTTCCTTTGTCTCCTGGATTGGGTTTAAAATTACAAGGCTATGGAGTTGAACATTAATAGTCTTTGTAAACCCAAACAATTGGCTCGGTTGTTCAACGACAGTTATAAAAAATTAAAATAAATATAATATTCACTATTTAAATAATCAAGACGATATCTATTATATATATATATATATTTAATGTTTTTTTTTTTTTTTTTTTTAAATTTCCTGGTACACATTGTTTTGTGTTCAGACCGGACACCAACAGAGACTTCCGGTCTGTTGCCGAAGATAATTCAAAATTACTCCGTATGTAATACTACCATTTTTTAATATTGCTTTCATGATTAAGTATGTGGGAATAATCATTTTAAAAAACAATCTTGAAATTAAAGATAAATTTTGAGGATTTTTGGATTTTCAAAAGTATTTTAAAATTATCTCCGGTCTGTTACCAACTTTTTAAAATTTAGCTAGTGATAGTGAGCCATTTTTTGATCGTCAAATATAAATCAAGTCTATGATATGAACCATATTTGAGTCAGGATGCCTTAAACCTAAAACGTTTACATGAGGTAAAAAAAAAAAATCACTTAAAAATGTTCCGTCTGTAACCCGATACTGAATTTTTTATTTTTGTTTTTTATGACGACTCATAAGATCTCCACAGATCTAAATTTTAATTCAATTTTGATGCTGACAATTAAAACATAAGAATCAATGTCTATTATCAAAATTAATTACTTTTAGTTTTATTTTTAAAATAATTTGAATTTTAAAAATGCTTTAAATTTCAAAATCACTCAGGAGTTACAGTTAAGCAGCACACATTAATCTCCGAAATTCAGTGATGTTCTACACGAAATCATTCTTTTCAACCTTATATTGATCCATCAAGATCTGAACTATTTATTCTGTTTTATGAGATTTAAGAGATAAACGAATTTTCTCCATTGTAACAAAAGATGATTTTAAATTTTTGAGCTGTATCTGACTTTTTTATAAGCTTAAAAAGAACATTTTACGTAGAATAGACTCTAATTGCAGATGCATAACTTTGAACTATGAAAACAAATTATATTAAAAACTGCATATGTCAGTGGTTTTAGAAAACGATTACGATTGTTTTCCATCTATTTTCAAGTGGAATTTCTTTTTAAACTAATGCAAAAACATCTGCGTATTTATGAATTTTAATATAAAAGAATGACCTTGTTTTCTGAAAAACAAGAAAGATTCACGGGCTGTATAATTATCCACTTGACAGACCAGAATTCATTTTGATAAAAAAAAAAGCATATTTATTCCAGATTTATAAACAACTCATTAGACTGTAATTAATTCTACAGAGAGAAAAATATTGTTTTGCTTTTTTTTAAATTTTCTAATTTTTTGCTATGAAAACGATTTTTTACGTCGGAAATAAAACATCATCTAACCTAAAATATAAAGTACTTGTATGGTGGATATTATTTAAAACTATATTATAAAGTTCACATTTTAGGATCAAAAGTGAAGCTACGTTACTTTTTTTTTTACTATTAACATTAATTTTACAGTATTTAATTTTAATTCTATATTTCTCTTTCTGCTGTTGTGCGAAAATATTTATCAAAAATAGTACCATCGACAGGGGTTACTTTGCTTAGTTTTAAACTTTGATTAAACATTTCATGTACTTTTCCGTCCGCTAGAGATGGGAATAAATTTCTGGATTATTTTTAAGGTTAAAGAATTGATATATGGTGTATAAATATATTTTTAATTCGTACGCTTTAAGTAAAAATTCAAAAACACGGTGAGCAAAGTAACACCTTCAACTTGGGTAACTTAGTCCAATAGATGTTTTCTTTTGAAAACTGCCTCTGCTTTGAAGTCATCTTGGAAATATTTCCAAAGGAAAAGTGAGAGTAAAATGGGGAAAAAGATACTCCATAAACGTTGAAAAATTAATTCATTTATAATTTTCATAAATTATATTTATGTTAGATGCTTCTTAATTTTTTAGATTCTCTTTATAAAATTCAAATGGATAATTATTAGCGAAAATAATCTTTAAGAATAGAGTATTTGCATTGATACATATAATGTGACTCACACTGTTTGAAAAGTTAAGCTCTCAAGAAATGTCATATCCTTCTCACAGCTCCAGTTTAAATGACTCTCAGTGGAGGTGGGTAAAGTAACCCCGATTTTCCTATGAATCATAAGGTAACATTTCTGACCAAAAAATTACTCAACGTGAAAATTTAAGTATAAAAATTATACAATCATATCTCTCCTATAGACGCAAATAGAACAATAACAGAAGCTGTTGCGATGTGCAGTAGGGAGCAAAGTAGCTTTGTTACACTCAACTTACCTGCTCAACAGTCACTTAACAAAATAATTATTTTCCTACTCAAGAAATGGAAACACTTCTATCTCGTCACGATTTCAAACGCTAAAGCTAATAGTCTTAATTTTTTAAGGAGATCAATAGCCAATGAGTTATTTATTTGTTTATTTTGCCACTCAAACATTTTTTAGACGATGGGCAAAGTAATCCAGTTGACGATAACGAAGAGTTCATTAAAGCTAGTTAAAAAAAAAACTTCAATTTGTCAACAATTTTAACCTAAACTGAGACAACTAACTCAACTTGTTCCAATGCCTAACCAACCTAAACTAACTTGCCCCAATGTCTGAACCAGATATTCCCTTGTTTTTATGGCTGGGTTCAAAATTACAAGGTTTCAGAGTTGAACAGTGATAGGCGTAAACTCAGAATTGGATCAACTGTTCAACGCCAGTTAATAAATTAAAAAAATTCATTTGTGAGGTAATAATATTGAAAATTCATTGCATAAACTAATTTTTATTTCTATTTATTTTACTGTTTCAAGTAAAAACTTAATGTTTAGGGTAAGGAGTGTATATTTTATCGCTGGCATCGAACGTTGCACACCAATTGGATTTGTGGCAGTAGCGAACAAAGGTATAATCATCAAAAGATATGATCAGCATCAAAGATGCCCAGTGTAACTCTTCGATAAGATTCATAAGTAATTTAAAAATTAAGTATAAAAAAAGAGAGTTCAGTTAAACCTACGGTAAGCCATGAAGTTTCAAATGTCAAGAAAATGTTTTTAAAATAACGAAAAGCAAACTAATTATGGCAGTACAGAGTAAGGAAATAATCTTGCAATAATTTGTTTGCATTAATATTTTGAAACTTATTTTTTTCCCTCAGCATGGTTTACTCTAGACCTGTGGTTCACAATTTCTTTCGGCTATAGAACTAACCTCTTTTTTTGGCGGAAGACCCGAGACTTGATGAATAAATTTCAGTTGCAATTGTGAATACACTAAATCAAAGAACTATTAATTATTTTGTAAATATTTAATAAATGCACGAAGTATAAAATATTTTCATCATATCATTTTATCGATACTAGTCTTAGAATTTAGTTTTAGATCAAAAAGTTGGAATTTACAAATCTCGAGCGGCAACCAGTTTAGTTTATATTTTGATTTTAGGATATGCATAAACCGAAAATGAATGAGCTTAAAATTGGTTTTTCGTTGAAATTGGTTATCCTAAAACACACTTCTTAATTGCTATTTTTATTTGATTCGAAATACTGATGGAATATTTCATAAATGCATACCATTTTCATTATTACATCAGTATTAGTTTTTCAAAATGTACATTGCTGATAAAAAAATAATTTATTTTTTTTTAAATTTTACTTTTTTTCTTCGAGCATTTTAATTAAATATAAATTTAATGACAGATTCCGAAATTCGTAATTGACTAAAAATGTCCTAACTCGCGGAACACGTGACCCTTACACTGAAACTTAGGGTTCCACAGTACACCATTTGACTTACCTAAACACACTTCTCTCTTAACTTTAAAATAAAAGAATTTGCCAAGTTTCTCCCACCGGTATAACGTCCTCTGAAAGTTAGAGAGAGGAAAAATAAAATTGAAATAAGTATTTATAAACCCATTATTTTATGTAAGCAGAAATCATTCATTGGAGAAAAAAAATTAAGCAAAATTTACTTAATTTTTTGGCACACGCAAAGAATATTTTAATTTCAATCGCCAAAAACTTCGTTATTAAGTTTGTTCGGAAATCATACTTTTATTCTTCATAAAAAAATTTCATGGAGCTAAATATTTACTTTTTAAAAAATATGTCATAATTGAAATAAAGAGTTTTTAAAGTTTTAGTGTCCTTTAGTTAACAACCAGCAAATGTCCTCTTTTTCTTCTATCTTACATGCTACTGATTTGCGCATACCGTGGGATTATAAATTTACTATATTCGTTACTTTAATTTCATGTATCTTTTATATACCTAACAAGTTTTGATTTTTGTATTTAAAACTTTGATGATATAATAGTTCAGAATAGATTGGGCATTAGAGGTTTAAAAAACAGTATTAATAAACTAAAAGCTCACTTTAACAGAGGAAAAATAGTTCTTAAGATATAACAATATACAAGGGAAAATATTTTAATAAATTTCAAAATTCTATAAGGAGCATAAAACAATAAAAATTGCAACAAGGAACTTTTTTTAAATTGTATTAAAATTGGACAGTAACTTATTTTCCCTCTGAACTGAAACAAAGCTTTCATACACTGTCAAATTTCCAAATCGTTGCGATATTATCTTTAAAGTATTTCATAATTTCAACTAAACAATGGTTATAATGATGTGAAGACATTTTTTAACTGTTTGTCAAAAGGTTTTTTATTTTCGAAGTGGTATTTAGCCATTTTATAGTCAAGGAAATTATTCTGAAGAAAGGTCACAGATAGATAAATTTCTATTTTTTAATAATAAATTAAAGTTAAGTGATGTACAACTTCCTTTATAAGTGTATGACCTAAAGCATAACTACTAATTTTTATCTTTTCCTTGTTTAATTTTCCTACTCAAATTTAAATAATTATTGTAATTTTTAATATTTATAGAATTAATTTACACATTTTTAGGGTTCACGTCAGTAAAGCGACAATTGTTGTCTAAGGTTCTACAGATATTGCTAAAAAATTGGCGCCTCGAATTATGTTTGGAAGTAACAAAATAGTAGTAACGAAAAATAGTTTTTTTTTTTTTTTTTTTTGTTTTGGAACCGTATTCCAAGCATTTAAAAAATTTGTAGTATCAATTTTATTATTCTACTCGTAGTTTAGGTTTCAGTTTGAAAACTTTTTGAATGGAATAACTGAGAAAGTCTGATACAAAAGCTTTTAACCAAATTTAAATGTTGATATTTCAAATTTACATGTTGGGCTGAGCTTTGCTATGCATGTAATGACAGTATAGTTGTTCGTAAATAAAACATTGGTTTTCACTCTTTTAGAATTGATTTTATTTATAATTTTTAGATAATTATCCGTATGGAAACTATTGACTAATATTAATTTTGCTTTTTTCCCTTAATTTTAATAAATATGAATCTCTAATCTCTTATGAGATGATAGACCTAAATAATTTTATAAAAAAAAATGATTAATGTAATTGTTAAGTTCGATTTTTTTCTCAAGCTTGTCTACAACATTAAGTTTTTGGCGCACTAAATGAATACCTAAGTCTTATAGAACCACTAAATTTTCATTTCTGGCGTGAACACTACTATATCTATATGCAAACACTTTATTTTATATTTTATTTATTATTTTAAATTTGAGGAGAACTCCTCCAGATTAAAAGTCTGGGGCTGTCTGCTGCTATGGTAACAAGCGAGAGCACATTTCTAATGGGGGTGAAGATTGGTATTCTCACGCTGACCAATGCAAAGATCAAGACAAAACTATTTACCCCACATTCCTATTCGAAATAACTTTCCCTCGTAACCATGGCACCCGCCACGATGAGAGACTGAGGTCTGGAGGAGTTCGCCCGAAAGCCGCACTATATATCCATCATTGACGAGTCGATCCAATGTTTGGGTTTACGACTACTAACGTTCAATTTCGTAGCCTTGTAATTTTAAACAAATCCAGAAGACAAGGAAACTCTTGGATCAGTACCCCTAGAGGTATTGATTTGTTATGGGAACATGGAGGACTTTGCGAGTCGACAGATTTAACGTGCATCAGTCACCATTTACTACATGGGGAGTCTTCAGCCGTCTGGGATCGAACTCACAAACTCTTGGACATGGGCCCAGTGCCTTAACAACCGGGCTATCCCGGCCTATATGCAGACATTTGTAATAATTCAAGTTTGTGTCAAACCATGATTATTTAAAAAATCTATATGATTAGGATTCTTTTTTCTTTATAGGAATAATTAGCCCATACGACTTTACAATAAATACAGCACATTTATAAAATATTTTCGCCAACATATGACCCACTGGCGAATTTTTGTATAGAGGTTTAGTATGATTTTCGTCTAGACGGTGTTAAAAAAAATTACACCAACCAGGTAGAATAAAGTCTATTAATTTGTAAGTTCAATTTTTTTCTTTTTTTCTCTCATACTGGAGCCTCCACCATTTGTAATAAAAATGTCACTCTAAATACATTTTAGTTTTTACTGTGAGATTCATGTTTCAGTAAGAAAAGATAAGTGTGGTATTGTGAAAATTCAATCGTTGTAATTGTGAGAATTGAATGTTTTTAACTCTGGTTTTGAATGCATATTTTTAGACAATTTTGTATAAAGACTTATACTTTTATGCAAAATTTTATTGCATTGAATAGTATGATAATCAGAAACTTAAATGTGGCAGTTATTTTATAACAACCCAGCCTGGTTTATATGTATATAAGCTCTTATATCTTTAGTATGTTTTTGTATTTAGCGATTAAAGCTTAAGCTAAATTAAATTCTCACAATGCAATAACAAATTATTTTGATCTTTAAAAGAAAAAAAAAGGGGGCATGTGTTGGCATACAATATGGATTTATTTTGTTATATATTACCTTATGATCTTAAATAATAAGACTATCATTAATAAGGCATTTCCAGTTAAGTGTCAGTAGTTAAAACTAGTAAAGTTATAAGTAATTTTTTATTCTGAGCAAGACACACTAAGATACTTAAAATAAATATATCATATGAAAAAAAATAGTGAAGATTTTAAGAAATGAAATAACGTTTTTGAAATGAGGAACAGAAAGAAGTATGACGAATATAATAACAGGGTTATATTTTTTTTTATTCAGAGCAAGACACACTAAAATACATAAAATAGATATAGCATATGAAAAAAATAACTAAATCACTAAGAAACGAAATAATGTTTCAGAAACGAGGAACAGAAAGAAATAAGACAAATATAAAAACGTGATATTTTGCCATTCACAATGGAAAAGATTTTTAAAGAGGTAAATAACAGTAAAATAAAAGCATTTATAATCCAGAAGAAAATTATATTAAAATAAAGATATTTTAATTTTATTTCAGAACTATGACTTACTGACTTCCTAACGCTCCAGAAAATGTTAACTATCGGTAAATAAACTGTAAAATTATATCTAACAGCCTTAACAAGTTAAACTATTAATGAAAACAAGGAAAAATAAAGTCTTTGGCATAAAAGAAGACTAGTGACAATATACAACAATAAAATATTTTATAAAAGTTATAACCGAAAAAATATACAATTCTAAATCACATTTTAATATATTTTCATTATGGAGCTAACTAACATTTTTAATTTCTAAAATTTTGTTTTCTCAAATTTGGTTTCAATATATCTCCTATACAAATTATAGTAGATAAGGTTAGAATGATTTTACTGAATAAAAAATGTAATGGATTCAATCAACTTTTTATCTAGAATGTTTTAAAATGTATTTTATAATTATTTCTCCACAAATCTTTAAACAATGATGACAAGAAAATATAATAAAACAAAAGTATAAACAAAGAGTTCTTTGGTATATTTTGTAACAGCTAAACAAATTAGGAAGTCACTTTAAAAATCACACACATATTATGTATTAAAAAATCTGCGTAAATAAATAAGCTATAAAAACTGACAAGCATTAAATTATTTTCTTATAAAGATCAATCTGGTTTTTGATTATGAAAAAAAACAAAAGCCATAAAATTTAACTTTGAATTTTGCAATGATATATATTATAAAAATACATTAAAAGATTTTAATGCAAGACTAGATGAGGAAAAAAAACAGTTGTAAATATTTAACAAACTTATGGCAGTCCAAAACAAAAATTAAAACTTAAAATGGCACTAACTGAAAAATAACTATTATATACTGAAATAATTTTTGTCATTTAATAGATTTACTTTTAGACAGTCAAATCATAATTAATTTCAATTACAGCTTAGACAACAAAACATTTTTCAATGACATGAATCTGGTGATTAGCCCCATATTTCCTTTAATTTTTAATTTCCCCGCAAAAAATGCCTTTTCAAATGTAGACTTCTTATTTAAAATATCATACAAAGCTCCATCACCGATCGTTATAACAAGATCTGTTTTAGTGTTTGGATCGAAAGATACAAAGATCTTACCCTTATCAACACCTATACATCCTTCTGCAACATAATCAGAATTATCATCATTAACTCTGATTTTAGCAGATGCTTTCAATCTTTTATCAACCATGCCTTCTGCTGTTTTTATCAATGGGAGACTTCTCTCAAAAAACTTAGCAGATTTTAGTTTGAAGATTTCTTTAGGAGGAACAATATCAGAATCACTTGAACTAGGAAAACCCAATCTGTACAAAGTAACAACGACTGCTCCACCCAGTCCAATATTATGCTGCAATGCCAATTTTGCATTGGGCACCTGCCTATTCCCAGCTTGATTTCGTAACTGCCAACATAATTCCGAACACTGTGCTAAACCAGTAGCTCCTAAAGGATGACCTTTTGAAATCAATCCACCACTAGGATTAACAACATATTTTCCACCATATGTGTTATTGCCAGTATCAACCAATTCACCACCTTTACCCACATCACATAAGCCTAGGGCTTCATAAGTAATGAGCTCATTTGTAGCAAAGCAATCGTGTAATTCCACTACGTCGACATCTGTCGGCTTTACTCCCGTTTTTTTAAACAGTCTATCGGCAGCATTTTTGGTCATGTCGAATCCAATCATTTTTATGCTGCTGTTTTCTGCAAAAGCACTTGGAACATCTGTTGTCATTTCCATTCCCAAAATTTCAACAGCTTGACTTTCTAATCCATGAGTTTTAACAAAATCTTCACTTGCAAGAATAGCAGCAGCTGCACCATCAGATGTTGGACAACACTGTAATTTTGTTAGTGGTTCATAAACAACAGGAGAGTTCATTATTTGTTCCAAAGAATATTCATCACGGAATTGAGAATATGGATTGTTCACTGAATGCTTGTGGTTTTTGTAGGCAATCTTAGCGAAATGTTCAGGTTTAGTACCATACTTTTCCATGTGTTCCCTACCAGCACTACCAAAGAACTGAGCTGCGACTGGTGCAGCTGCAAATCCATGGCGATTAGATAAAACCAAGACATGTTTATCCATTGGGTTAGTCCGATCATCAAATTTTGAAGTTAAAGAGCCTTTTGCCATTTTTTCAAAACCAAGAGCAAGGGCACAATCACAAATACCACCTTCAACTAATTCTTTGGCAATAAACAAAGCAGTAGATCCTGTAGAACAATTATTATTCACATTTATAATTGGTATACCTGACATTCCAACCTCATACAAGGCTCTTTGCCCACAAGTTGAATCACCATAAACATAACCGACACAAGCTTGCTGCACAGCGTCATATGTTACTTTAGCATCTTGCAAGGCTTTTGTAACTGCTTCCTTGGCAAAATCTGGGTAATCATTTCCAGTAGAGCCAGGCTTAGTGAACTTTGTCATTCCCACACCAACTACATATACTTTCCTTTGATTGGGAGCCATGACTTCTTCTATTCTTAAAAAAAGAAGAAAAAAAAGATTTGAGAAATAAAGTCTTGTAAAATAAATTGCATACAAAAAAAAAAAAAAAAGAAAAAGAAAAGAAAGAATTAAATGTACTAAACACACAAAATGCTTCTGAACATAAGTTATATATACTATTAATTAGGAAAAGGTTTTAGAAAGTAGATATTAAATAGTATGCAATTTAATTAATGAATATTTATTACTAACAGTAACAAAATGAGAAAACTTAAAATTATTTTTGGAACATAATAGACAAGTATTTTATATTTTGATATTGATGAAAAAATGCAATTTACACAATATATAGAACGTTTTACATTTCGCCTTACAACCAATTTTCGCTAAAATAATAAGAATGATAAACAGATTCTCTGTTGGTTGAGTCCCTTACAATCACTTTTGTTTCTCAGTACGAAACTTACAAAACCTCAAAATGTTACAAATAAGCGATTAATTTTCTATTCTAATCAGAAAACTGTGAAAACTGTGTGTGTTTTTTTTAAATAAAGTAAGATTTAATACCTAGTGTTGTATCTAGGGGAGCAGAAAATTCCCAGAACGTAATATTTTCCTAAAACACAGTTTTTTGGTTTGAAATTTCTTTTAAAATTATAGTGTTTTTTAGTTCCAATAACTTTTTAAAATATTATTAGATAGAAAAGTTTAAAATTTTTGAGAATTAGCAAAGAAAAAAGCATCAGTTGATTTTACACAATGCTTGAAGAGTTAGCATAAATAATAGAATTAAAAACAATGAAAATAAAACTATATTGAAAAAGAATTTATAAAACTAGATTTAAAGTTCTGACCATAGACTTAAGAAATTAAAACTAATAAATAAACAATTAGACATATAACACAATTTGCGTAATATTTAATGAAATAGAAAATACTTTTTTTTTTTTAGAATGCAAATTGTAAGTTTAGACAGAACAAAATTTGGCCAGAGCTGTTCTCCAGAACATAACTTGGATGATCAGACATTATACATTTCTGGTTGTCACCAATAAAAAATTTTGAAAAATTTTATTGCAAATTATTTATTTATTATTTTTTAAATAATAAATACAGCTTTTATCATACTGCAACTTCATGGGCAAAATTGAGTTCAAACTCCTATTTTTTTTTTTTTTTATTAACATAAAATTGTGTTTATTATTTGTCAGATATCATTTAACAATAGAATAAAAAAGTCAACATTGCTTTAAGATTTCAAATACATTTTTGATTTAACTGTGCAGCAGAATTTCATTTTTTTCCCCTTCCTTTTTGTCATGACTAGTATAAAATAGTGGTTAAACCTCACCAAAAACTAGTTGAAATCATCAAGGCCCAAGAATAATAATCAAAAAATTACATATCATTCAAAGTATTTTATACCATATTTAAAACATTTATGTATGCATTTCTCTTAATCTATGCTAATATAATAATAATTGTATATTAAAGTAGCCATTATAGTTTTGAGCAGAAATTTTTTTATTTTTTATTTATTTAATTGGAGACTTCATTTTAGACTCACAGAAATCAAAATTATAATGCAATTATTATAGTTTTCCAATCAATCTAATGAAAATATTTGTTTTGTTATAATTTGCAATCTTTTTTCTTTCTTTGTAAATTTTAGCTTAACAGCATAAATGTTCATAAAATATAGGAAAAATTAGTGAGGAATCTGCACTTCTAACAATTCATGTTTTCTTTGTCTTTTTATTTAGCATGTTCCAAGTCTTTTGTTATCATATAGTGGTCTGTATAGAAAATTTATATTTACGTAATAAAGTTTTTCTCCCTAGATATTTTCTCTTCAATGCATGTTAAGTTGCATAGGAAAGTTAGGATTTAATATTTGGCCTTCAACAATTCATAGGATATGCCAATAAAAATATGAATAATAATGTTTATTCTAGTACATATATGAAATATTTTAAGGATTTGTGGGGATTTAATTAAAGACTATGTCAACCTTCATCTATCAAAAGGTACCTCAAGATAGAATCAAGTTAACATGTCTTATATACTATTGAATTCGTATTTATTATTTGTAGTGGTAGTTAGTTACACCACATTACTCCCCTTCCAGAATTTTATCTGGGATAGAATTCGATGAACGATTACCACTAGTTGATTCATGCTATTAATATATATTTAGTTAATTTTTTGCTCATTATATATATATTTTTTTTGCTTCATTTTTTTTATAGCACTTTGCTCATTATTTATCTCTGTAGCATTTCGCTCATTTTTTCTTCATTATTGTTTATTGACCGGGAGACTTTAATTACTTCACCGGATATTTTTTTTCTTTTCTTTTTTGAGCATTTTTTATATTAACAGCAAATCAACTGTTTTAATGTGGACCATCCAACGAAGTAGGCGTTACTGTTGAGATTTCTTCGAAATGGGCGTTACTGCGTGTTCAAATCACGTCCGCAGGTCACCAATGTGGGGAATTATTTATCGACCATGTCAACCTTCATCTATCAAAAGGTACCTCCGAATAGAATCAAGTTAACATGTCTTATATACTATTGAATTCGTATTTATTATTTGTAGTGGTAGTTAGTTACACCACAGATTTTTGGCATAACAGTTTTAAAAATAAGTCCTTGGAAAACAGACTATGATATGAGGTTTGACGAATTCAGTACAATTTAAAAATTTTTAAGGTCCTAAAAGTTAAACCCGAGGGTTTAAATTATGAGGGGACTAATTTAAACACAGCTGAAATAGCTTGCTAAATTTCACCAGAACAAAAACACATTCTTATGTCTGCTAAATACTTGCAAAACAATTATTTTTTTCATGTTTTTAGCATTAATGAATTAAATTGATGATTCATAAAAAATTTCTTAATTTATCTGAAATATTGTAGGGAGCTTTAAGAAGTTTTTAATTATACACAAAGACATATATACACCACCCACTTCTTCAACAAATGATGTGCACGGAATCGAAATACTGTACTAGCATCCCTGCATTTATAGCTAATGGGTAAAATATATGCCTAACATTTACAAATGTTAACAATATAAATATGAGAAATATCAATTTTAAAGCATCGGAAAATCATTATTCTGACATTTCACAATTAATCAAGTATAAAAAGAAATAGATTAAACACAGTTTAAGAAATAATTGCAAGCATTCATTATATTTAAGTAGATTTTGAGACTTTATAATATTTACACTGAAATAAATGTACAGCTTAATGCCATAAGATATAGATTTTAAGCTGTCCTTAACTCAAGATAAAATAAGGAGTAGGAATAAGGAGTAGGAATAAGGAATAGAATAAAGAAACATTAGTAGGTTATTTAAGGTCCTGATAACCACACTAGAAGATAAATTTCCTGGGGGCTAAAAGAAGAAAATGTAACAAGGGACCTAGGGTTGTAAACACTCCTAAAAGAATAAATTAACTGAACTAACCCAGCAAAGATTTTGCGTTGATGCATATCTCTTACCATAAATAAAATTTTAATTTACTTAAGTTAAATTAGATACCTAAATTTCTTCTAAAAAAGTTAGATCTCTCTCGTATTTATAAAACAAAATATGAGAAAATGATCAATGTGCAGGTAACATTCAAAATAAAAATGTTAATACAAAAACATACAATGCATTTCTGGTGTGAAAAATAAGAAATGATACATTTAGTTATAAATAAATACATATTATTAAGTCAAACTCACATCGAATTCATAAGAAAAGCGAATAAACATTTAAATAATATTTTTAATAAATATAAACTCCACATAACAATCTTATACGTTTAAAAATAAATGAATTTATGCTCGTACAAAAATATCAAACAAATGAGAAGAAAAAAAAAAAAAAAAACATCTGCTCAACTACTTATACATTATTACCCATCATGCTTTAATATTGATATGAATTTAGGAAATTATCTTTTTAATAAAAAAAAATTAATAAACTTATTACGTTTCTAAAACTGCTACATATAACGAAAAATCTAAACGAAACGAATCTGCAGTCTAAGATAAACAAAACGCCGGTAATATTATTATAAATATAATAACACACACACACCAAAAAAAAAAAAAAAAAGAATAAATAAAAACTTACAGGGTAAATATGTAAACACCCCTTCCTGAGTAGTTGTTGCAACGACTACTTTAATCAACAAAACAAAGGCGTTAATCGATAGGTTGAGTTTGTAACGAGCAAACAGAATGAAAGGCGACTATTCCAACACTAAATGTAAATTGAGAACTAGAAAAATTTTATTTTATTCCTTAGATAAAAGATAAACATTTCATCACTAGCCTTTCAATCATGTATCATTGAATCATCTTTGTTTTGAATCAGATACCATTTTGAGGATTTGAAGAATATGATTGGTTACTTTTTGCAGCCAATTAGGAATCAGCAAAGTCACATGTTTGATTTTCTTTTTTAGTTTCCATTTGCAGTAAAATAAGCAAAATCATTTTCAGCTAGTTTGTGAAGAGGAAAAAAAGAAAGATCAACGATCTGAATCATATTTTAAAATATTTTTAAGTTTCATTTTATTAATGGCTTCAAATCTGCTGATTCATTAGAGGCACCTATTTAAAAACACAAAAACGTATTTCGACAAGATATATACTTTTTTTCCCTGACAGATATTGATTTTGACCAGGTATGGAATATTTTCTTGAAGGGAAAAAAAAAAAACATTTTAAATATTTTTTTCTCTAAACTGTCAGACCGATTTCTTTCAAAATTTGGATTTGTCATATGAAATCATCTAACTTAAAATGTTACAATTTATATACCTAACAATTCAAATATTTTTCTACCATTTTTAAATTGAATACCAAGAAATAATAAACAATTATTCAAAAAAATTTTTTTTTCTTTTATAGATCGATAGATTTCTTTCCAAATTTCCTTTAAAGTTAGCAAAATTCGCAAAAATTAAAATTATTAATTCGATCCAATCCTTCGAATAGTCTCCTAACTAAACTATGGGAACCTTATTTCTCAGAATACTGTATTTCGGGTACGACTTAGCACTGGGGTACAATTTAATAATTAGCATTGGTTAGTTTAAAGGGATTATAATTATCGACTCAACTATCATCGATCAAAAGGTACCTCAAGATAAAATTAAGTTAACATGTATTATATACTAGTGGATTGGTATTTAATATTTACAGTGGTAGCTACGCCACATTAGTCTCCCCTCCACAATTTTATGTGTGATAGAATTCGATGAACAAATACCACTAGTTGATTTATGCTGCTTTTATTTATTCATTTTTGCTCATTATATTTTTTCTTCATTTTTTTTTATAGCATTTCGCTCATTAATTTATTTTCTACAATATTGTTTATTAACCGGGAGACCTTTATTTACATCACCGAATATATTTTTCTTTTTCTTTGAGCAGTATATTTTTAAGCAAATCAACTATTTAATGAAGACCATCCATCAATGTCCAATCTACCTTATTTTGGGTTTAGGATACAAATGTTCAACTCGGTAGCCTTGTAATTTTGAACCCAATCCAGAAAACAAGGGAACTCCTTGATCAAGTATTGGGAGAAATTTGCCTTCGTGGAGGACTTTTTGGTGGAACTAACCCGCATTTGCGTTTCATGGAGAGGAAAACCGCGAAAACTTCCCAATGGCAAGAGGACTCTATCCCATGATCTGTCTATCACTGAGGATATTTTGCATCAGCACTGTGATCGGTGCAAGCCGGATGTAGAATTCGTATCGACCAGTCGGTGCAACCCGGTTCACCTCATTGGAAAGCGAACGTACTATCCTCTGAGAAATCACAACTCAGTATTGATTAATTTTATTTCATTTTATAACCATCGTTGGACAGTCGACCTTATTTTTTGGATTTATGACTACTAATGTTCAACTCCGTAACCTTGTAATTTTGAACCTAGTCCAGAAGACAAGGGAACTCATGGATCAAGAGTTGGGACAATTTTTCCTTCTAACCCGCATTTGAGTTACATGGAGAGGAACCATTGAAATCATGAAAATCCCGTCATTAGAACTGAAGTATAATTTGAATTTTTTTTTTTTTTTTTCCCCGCTCACTGTACGCTTGCCATTAATAGTTAAATATCACAGACACAAATTATTTCTCTTAATTTTGATAAATAATTTGTAATTTAATAATTTTTTTAAATCTTTTATAGTGATATTAAATGTCGCGAAATGAATAAAATAATATTCTACCTAGAATTTTTTTTTTGAAAAAGGGAAATCGCAAATTTTAGAGATTCTCTGTAAAAATTAATTCATTTTAAAGATCATATAATGTTTCAAGAAAAAGTAATTCTTATAATTGTACTTTCTTACATATTTTCTGAAGAAAAATAAACTATTTTGTAAATAATTAAACAAGCTAACGCTTTTCGACTTAATATTGGGCAAAATTACTTCTATCAAAGAAAAAAAAATGTGTATACGATCAATCAAGCTAACGGCGCTAACTATCATTGATAAAATAAAAAAGCAGTCATAATTGTAAGAATATATATATATTTTAATTAAAACTTATGATCAATATGAAACAAGAGCCGGATGCAGCTATACTATGTCAAATACAAATGCTGTTATGCACTCAATAAAATGAACTCAACGATATATGTTTGGAACAAAATCAAACAAAAGAAAAGATCAATAAGGTGTCGTGATTCATTGGACTCTATTTAAATGAAAAAGACAAACGATTTGTGAGTTATTATAATTGACATAGATGCTTACAAAAAAAAATTTTTTTTTATTTATTTTCAAAAAAATTCTAATTTGGTTCCGAGTCGGGAAATACTCAGGTCATGGGGTCCCTCCACCGTTGCTTTAATTATTCTTCCATTAATTAAACAGTTCCTCAGTTAATGCTATGAAAGCTAAGTACGAACTTAGGAACAAAATTTCTAATTTAGAATAATTTTATTTAAAATATTAAATAAAAAATCTCTTAACACCAATATTAATAAATGAAATTCGTTAGAAATAATTCTGTCAGCAATTTAATTTGCAATAAAAGTAAAATTTGTCTTACCTGGCAAGCTTACAGAAAAAAGTTTATGGAGAATAATACGCCATCTTGAAATAGATGCTGGCTTTGTGTGTAAATTTGATTGCCAGACTTGTATCTTATTCACATAAGGCCTAAGACCATTTGAAATGCTATATCTTAAAGTCATATCCTTGGGTTCAAACAAACTTTGAAAAAAGTAGAAATTTTAAGTGATATTGCTACCTCAATTAATTTTCTAATACTGTGATATTTTGAAAATATTATTATAGTAAATAGAAACTCACCTTTAAGTCAATTGAGGCGAAGAAAACTTATTTGTAGTAAAATCATTTTATCTACAACTTTATCATCTTTTTCGCTATCTAGTACCAAATAATCATAATAAATATATATGTTTATGTTTGAAAAAAGAAAAAATCATCTTTAAACAAAAAAAATTTCGTTTGGAAAAAAAAATCTGCCTGATGGTCTTTAATTTGTTTAAGAACTCATTTATAGACAAGGCGGATCTTTTAAAAACATGTTGCGTCATCGCTAGCGTAATCAGTAATGTATAGAGAATAGGAAAACATATTTTATCTTCCCATTAGAATTCAAGTGGTTGCTGGAAGAAGACTACAACTTTTTTTAAGGCCAATGATTTTACCAACATTTTAAAAAATATTAAAGTATCAAGGCAAAAGGTGTCAATGTATATTCTTATTTTATCCTTGAATAATGTATTCAACCACAATTAATCATTCATGTGAAAATTAATTGAATAAAATAAAGTTATTTTTATACTTTTATCAATAAAACGGGTCCGCGTTAATTCGTCGTGCATAATTCACCGTAGCGGCAATTCGTCGCACACAGGTCTTGTCACAGTTCATCTAGAGCAGTGCTCACCAGCCTTTCCATCGCTGGGGACCGGTCAACGTTTGAGAATTTGAAGGGGACGGGGGGCTGAAATTGATATATATATTTTAAATGCTTTTGATTTAATAATTTTAATTTATTTGAATTCAAACATTATTATTAAAAAAAACAAAATACAGTTACATGCGCGCTGTATGGGTGTTGTTTTAGGTGACGGATCTTAGATTCAAGTTTATCTCAGATTAAGTTTTATTTCAGCTCCCAATAAACCTATCGTCCATAGAAAGAGAAATACACCCCAGTAAATATATATATGTTTTTTTATTTTTAATAACGGCAGGTACTGAACTTTCGTTCTTCGCCATAGAAGATGCCGGAAGTGTTGCTCATTTATCGTTACCCAGTGGGCACATGTGAACTAAAGTCACGGAGGCGAGCAACGTTGCCCACGCCACAAATCCGTTCATAGGGTGGGCGCCACATTCACTCATCAGAAGACAACACAGAGAGAGAAACACCCATGCCCAGAACGGGATTCGTACCCGCGGCCATTGGATTCGCAATCATACACGCTAACCACTCGGCCACCCAGTAAATAAAATGGAAATAATTTAATATTCCTAGAGCGGCCTGCTACCTTTTGATCTAGGGACTGGTACCAATCTGCCCATAGATCAAATGGTAGCGGGTTGGGATCCACTGGTCTAGTGCACAACTCGTTGTAAAGACAATCTGTCGCGAGCACAATTCGTTGTGTGCACAATTTTCAGCTTTGACAGTTCGCCTTAAGCTCAATTAATCACTGCAATAATTCGTTACAATAGCTTTTATTAAATGATGGAAAAATAATAATTACTCAAAATATGTTTTAGAGAATTATTAAGCTTAAAAAATTAAATTTGTGTAATCTAGAAAATAGTTTAAACAGCTAGGGAAATGCATATAGAATATTATATTCTTCGTGACAAACATGTTACTACTACAAATATTTTGGTCAGCAAAGATAATTGCTAATTGAAAATATTTAATAATCGATATATATCTTTTTCACGAAATTAGAATGCTAAGGACTAGTCACACCTTTTTCGAATTAAGCGTGGCTCACAAACCTCACTCACCCTAGTTGCTTTCGTAATATTTGAACGACCGATTAAAAATATCTTTATATACTTATTTTATATATTACCTAGTTATTAACAGTTATCTTTTGTAGTCAATGCAATAGTTTGGTCTTCGTAAATATATGTATTTCATCGAAACAACAAGACATTGTACTCGCGACGAATGATTCCCACGATTAATGGTCACGGAGGCGAATTCTGTTCGTGATGAATTGTCGTCATGCCGAATTGTGTCCTACGATGTATTGATACGAAATATGGAGAATATCTGTTTATATATTGACAATTTTCTTTTTAAAATGCTGCAGGGAAATCATAGAATAAATTTGATTGCACAATTGTGTCATCTATCTTTTGCACACAAAATACTTAATAAATAATAAGAATTTTTTTCCAATTAAAATAAAATAGAGGATATTTTTTTTTCTCCAAATAAAGAGGAGAATCAAAAAGAAAACTTTTAAGCGTAAAAAATGCAAAGATACGATGAAGTTACTTCATAAAAACGTTGAGTAGTCATTGAAAAAAAATGAAAATTACCAACTAGCCGCCTTCCGCAACTAGTTAGTCCGCCTTCACAAACTTATCGCCTCGCGATTTTCTATTGAAGCTGCTTTTCTCAGCGTTTCTTCGAATGCTTGGTTATCAAGAAATCGATTCATTCAAGACGTTATAAATTAAAAAGGTTTTTCTTTTTCATTTAAATAATTAAAAAACAAAAGATAACAGCAAGCAAACTGAGCTGAACTAGCTCTGTGAAGACTTCATTCTATAGTAAAAATTCAGGCAAAATGCACTTTTTTAAAAATTACCATTCCTGTAATACAACTAAAATATTCTAATTGATTTTGATAAATGTTGTAAAGTTAAAAAAAAAAAAAAAATCGCAGTTTAAATGTAACATTTCCAAAACGTGAAATTGGTCGATTTTCAGAATTATTAATTAATTAGCCATAAATAAGTGATAGATTTTAATCGGTGTATTGATTAATCAATTAACAAGCAATCGAATATATTTTCATAATTACACATCTCAACGAAACAAGGACGACGATAGCAAAAGAATTTTTTTTATCTAAAATAGAGAATAAAAATTCTAAAATTAACTGATAATAACATTGCGAGCTTAATTGAAAAACTTTCCATTAATCTCCGCTACTCATTTGCACTTTTAAAATTGAAACAATATCAGGGCATATAAATATTTCAGTGGTATATGCGATTGGTCCATAATAGTCCAATAGCTAGAATCGCACGTATTTGTTTTCCAAAACTAAATGGACAAGTTTTTTCATTTATGGAAACTACGATACATTTTTAGGACTTTCCTTACTTTTTAAAACGATTAAGTCAGTAAATTTTAAAAATCGATGCCTTGCTTTGCGAATTGAAATTTCAAAACATGTATAATCTATATCCAACGTCTATTTTTAAAAAAAAAATCACTCGAAATTCAAAATCTGCAAATAGGATGGCCAAGAAAAAAAGTAAATATATGGATGGCAACAAACATAACTTAGAGTATAAAAAGCACATAAAATACACTAGTGATCAGAGGCGCTACGAATTTATATTTTTGGGAGGTATTTTTTTGTTTATACATATTTTGATTAAATTCCTATTTTGCTGAAAGAAATTTCGAATTTGTCATTAATAAGTATGTAATTCAGTAAAGCATGGAACAATAGTTTTATAATTTAACAAGGAAATAATGCATGATTAGATAAACTTAGATAGATTTTTTTTTATCTTTTCAGGTGTTTATTTTTAATTTTAAATGTAATCCTTTTTTTAAAAATGACAATTGAACTTGCTAGTCTCTGTATGTAAGTCATCTCTTTTTTTACTAGAGTCATTTGTAATTTCACAATTATACATTATTCACAGTATGAAATTGTATAATAAAAACAGTACTATATTGTTGTAGTTATATTTTCATTTGAATTAACTGGAAATTTTTTCTTTAAAAAAGAAAATTTTTTTTATTACCATCCTAAAATTTAGCTATTGTTCTTATTTATTTCCATAAAATAAAAATTTTGCTTTATTTAAAAATTTATTCAAGTCAAGCGTTTCAAAGTTTGTTTTATTTTTGCGTATTTCGCCAAATCTCGAGAACTTTTTCAGCGAATTGAAACATTTTCTTACGCTATCATAAAATTTGTTTATCTAAAGATAATTCTATCCAAAAAAATAAATTTTTGAGAGCATTTATTATTTTATTTATAAGTAGTCAAAAATTTTTGAATTGTAAGGTGTACAAATTTCAACATCATTTATAAGAGTGCAATTTTGCAGGCAAAGTGAAATTGGAAGAATAGTTCCTAAAAAATTGAATTTAAAAGAAAGTTATATATTTAAAATTTCAGTTTTTTAAGAACAATGCGACTGATTTTTTCCAAAATTTGTATCTTTTCATGTTTACAGGAAGAACAGTTTTAATAAGTGTTAATTAAGAAGAGTAAAACAGTAAAATAACAGCTAAGCTATTTTAAAAAGGGCCAAAAGCAAACTAAATATGAGCATTTTATGCAAAACCTTTTCACTTTTTTTAGGAAAATAAATAATTTAAATTATTAATTTAGGAAAATAAATAATTGCTAGCAATATTGTAATCAAAATATTTCTATCAATATCCAATTTTTCTTAACAATCAACAAAATTTTTCTGTAATAAAATATTTTTTACAAAAAAGTAGCTGTTTTACCTTTTTGCTTAAATATAAGAAAGGAATAATAAACTTTGAAAACGCAATTATCAACGTTTATCTGATTAAGAGAACAGGGGTGCCAACTTCCTAGCAAAATTTATGTTTTAATGTATTATCCTTGAATATGAACTTTGTATTATCTTTGTTTACAAAATTTGATTTAAAGTTATTCTCCACACCACTAAAACCACTTTACTATCTTCCACTCTAAAAAATATTTTGCAAAAAGCATAGTAGATGGTAGCCCTGCAAGAACATAATGCATTGTTCATACTTAATTTCAATAAAAAAAAACTTTTAGTTTTAAAAATAAATCAAAATGCTCATAAAAGTAATAATTGCATTGAAAAAAAAAATTATTTAAACATCACAGTAAAATTTTCATTTAGTTTTAATAAAAACTTGTCTATACAGAAAATTGCAAAAACAACATAAATGAATAGTTGATACCACATGTATATTAAAAAATTTTGAGGAAAAGGATTTAAGTAAAAATTTCAATTTTTCTTCAAAAAGGAATTTTATTTAATTAGAGAATAAGATTTTAAAATTTAAATTTTTTCAGGTTTTTAGCAAAGTTGGATTTTTTTCAATGGGAATAATAGAGTAAAAAAAATTTTTTTTTAACCTTGTATGGATTTTTATTTTATCATTGTCACAAACATGAAAATTTAAAAAACTTACCACTTATATAATAAAATTTATATAACTTATTTTTCTTTCAAATTATCCATAACTTGCTATACTCACAAGTTGAAAAAAATTAATTCAGATTTTATTTTTTTTAAAGCAACATGAATGTAGTTTTCATTGCCAGTGAGATTTTTTAAAAAATTAAATTTTTTTTCTCTCCATAAAATTGCAGTCTTTTGAAAAAGAATTCAAAACAAAGTTAAATTTTTAAGGATTACTCAAAACCAGCCAACTCAATTAAAAAAAATTCTATGAGCAACAAAAACTATATTTATTGTGAACATTGCGCCCAAAATTTGAAGCAAATTGGTGGAAAATTGTATTCGTAAAATACAGCAAATAAGAGAAACAAATTGCGTTAAAATTTTTTGTGATCCATATAAATATATAAAATTTTGTAACTATAATACATCAATACTAGGCCCATAAGATGCTTATCTATCGTTTTCAATAATCTCAAGCGCTAGTCTAGCTCTTTTTCTTATCAATTTACTCACACAAGACGCCTATTTTTTTTTTTAGAGTGGCAGCTGAGATTCTGAGGTCATCTTCACTTTGGACACTCTTTAGCTGCTGGGTCTAAGTTAATTCTAATTGTTCCAAAACTGCAAAAAACTCTTTGAAATAACCTTCGTTAAAAATTATTACAGCTAAATAAGTTGCAGTTCCAACTATTTATATTTAAAGAACAATTAGATCTTTTTCTTATAAATTAAAACAAATTATATCAAAATGTTCAAATGATAGCTTTCCAGGTTTTTCCGGTAGCTAAAACATTCTGTAATGATAAATAAAGGTTATTTTACGAAATATTTTTGACTTGACTGTGTGTTGTTTCATGGTACAAAAATATACTCATAGGAGGAGCTGTTCTCACAATTTTAAGTAAAGTAATAATATTAAGTTATGTCAAAAAATATGCTATTATTAAAATTGTTATCCTTAAAGCCCTAAAAATTTTGATAGGTTTTTAATGAAGTTTCTTTTCTCAACATTTCTATTGAATGATAAGAGAATAAACTGGCTTATGAATCAAGTAAAACAGCCAAGTTAAATGGGGAAAAAAAATTGGAGCAGATACAAATAAAATGACGATGGAATTTTTTCTTTCTTTTTTAAATCAGACATTTATTTCCCGATCCAATATTGCTACAGAGTATAGAATACAATAATCACTTTATACAATATTTACAGAGTCTAAATACTTAGCTAATAAATAATGCCAAGAAATACATTAACTGCAGATTTCATTTACAAACAATTTCTAAATAAATGTGAGTTAAAAAATTGCTGACCTGACTAGTTGCACCAGAAACAAATTATTAAAGAAAATAAAATGCAATAATTATTAAGTGCCTACAATTTTGAAATTTTATAATTTAGTATACATATAATAAATCATGAAATAGAAAAATCACCCTAGGAAACTCATCTGATTCTTTATTTTTATTATTAGGCCTATTAGTAAAATAGTTACAGATGATTAAATAAACAGAATAGTTAAATAAGATAGTTACAAAAAACACTACTTGCCACGAAAAGTAATAGACAAGAACAATGAATAAGTAAATAACCGAAAAGCTGTTCTACAAGTAGCCTAATAAGCAAATAAAAAATTAAATATTGAATATAATGTTTACTGTACACAGACACACATTTTAATTCTTGATAAGAGGAGAAGAAAAGAACTGTCTCTTTCCCACTTTGGAATCAGTTCTTGGAGTCCTAAAAATAAATTCTTAAAATTACCATATAACTAAAAAACAATATTTAAAATTAGTGTGAAACTAACTAAATACTAAAAATCTACATAAAACTAAAAATAAGACATGTTTTTTTTAAAAGAAAGTTTTTTTTAGTCATACCAGAAATTCAAATAAAAATGAAAGTTCTGTATTAAACAATTTGATAACTTTTCTCACAGAAGTACTGGGATGGCTAAGCTAAAAAATTAAGTACACAATTACCGCTTGTGATGAAATAATGTCACAACAAACTTCATATTCTACTGAATATAGCACAAAATGTTTGTTTTTGGAGCTACTTTGATGTAAGCCTACATTGAGCTAAGTATCTTCCCTGATACTCACAAAATTAGTCTTTTCCATAAGTCCAGTTTTACTCGAATTTTGTCAAAACAACCAATATGAGAGGGGGAAAAAAGGAACAATCACACATTTTATTAAATAATAGTAATATGTAAGAGAAATAAAATAACCGAGTCAAAGAAGTCTGTGCAAGAGTCAATTTTAAAATACTTTTCTTTTTTTTCAGTCACCATTAATCATCCATTATAAACTATATTAAGGAAGAAAAAAAAAACACGTTTGTAACAAATAACAATCTGAAAAGCCTTTTCCTAGTATTTTTCACTTGCATTAATTTAATGAAAATTACTAAAAGGGGAAAAAATATTACATTCATTGTATTTATGAAATATTGTATTTATGTATATTTTATTTATGAAATGAGATGTGTGAATTTCTAAACAGGAAGAACTTTTCCAATTTTAAACCTCACAACTGTTAAATTTTACAGAAACTTAATTTTATGTCATAAAAAAGAACATAAATTCTGCTATTAAATTAGACTTGGAAAAAAAAAAAGGAACCTTACAAATTTGATAAAATATAGAATGAAATAAATAAATAAAAATATAAGAGTGAGAAAGCAAAGAAAAAATTTCAGACATAATTCTCTAGAAACACAACTTCCATTTAGTTGTAATTTAGTGTTGTCAACTTTTTTAAATCCCAATTTCCCCCCCCCCCTTCAGAAAGTTATAAAAATAACTAAAGAAAATAATGAAATAATATAAGAAACTGATGAAAAGGCAACTTGCTTTCGCAACAGGTGAACAGCAAATGAAGGAATATTTCTAACAGTAAAACAGCAAAATTATAAATAATTCTATGGAAGATAAAAATATCAAAAGGTTTATTTTAAAATAATGATTTTAACAATTTGCTTACATCAAGTACAACATGCTTATTAGAATAACAAGTGTTAGTATGATAGGCATGTTATATTAATTCTAATAATAGAAAAAAATTCAAAATCTCAAAACCAATATTAAGAGAAAACAATGCTTTTTAAAAAAAAAAAAAAAAACTTATTTGTACATAAAGTTTTATAAATATACCAAATTTTATGTAAAAATTACCTAGATCTGTAGGGAGTTTTTACAACTGGTGTACTCCTCATTTTCTGACCAGAAGTTAAAATAGGGCCCAATCGACTTGTTACTGGAGCTGAAATATTACAAAATAAAAGTTACAGAAATTGAACAAAACCAAATATTAAAATTTATTTTAGCAACACTATAAATCAAAGTATTTTAAAATTTCAGATGAAATATTCATATTATAATTACAGTTAAAGTGATAAAAAAAGAGAGAGAGAGATTTACCTGGGGTACACTCTGGAGTTTTCATTGGGGTATGGAATTGCTCAGTTTCAACACTTAACATATTTTGCCAGGTATCTGAGGATATCATAAGAAGGCGTTCCATCACCTGATTAGAGATAAAGAAATAAATAACTAAACATTGGGTTTCAGTTATTATTATTTTTTACTTAAAAGCACATTCTAAAATGCAGGTCAGAAAGTGAGCACCATTATTTTTCACAGGATATGTTTAAGAATATGTTTAGCATTATAACACTTTAACATCTTTATATTGCAAACGAACTTGATCACAAATTTTCAATTCATAGCTTACGAGCCAAGGGCTTAACTATAGAGCAATACTGAATTTAAGTAATCAGGGGTCTGTCCAGGGAAAATTTACTGCCGTTTAGCGGTACTTTCACAAACTCAATTTTAGGAATAATGGTAATTAACATATTTTTAAAAAATATTTTAATATTTTTGAAAACATTTTCTTGTTTTACCAATTTTTTGTGTTGATTTTTTAATATAATTTTTAAATTTCACAAATTATGTCTACATTTTCACAAAAAATAGGTACCTCTCAAAAAAAACCTAGACTGACCCCTGGTAATACTAATTGCGTTTTGGTGCAGTTTGCGCAGCTGTTCAAACCCTGAGTGTAAATTGACACTAAGCAGTTCACCATATTACAATAAATATTGAAATGAAACTTAAAGGTACTAAAAAAAATTTTTTTTTTGGAACACTTACTCGACAAATGATCCTTGTCTCTGTTAACATATTAGCTGGTTCAGTTTCGGAGAAACCAACAACTGTTGGCGCAACCACTCTGGCAAGGTTCTCAATATTCATCTTACACTCTCTTGAAGCAGCAACTCTGATTAGATAATAGACAAATTAATATACACTTGATATTGTTTTTTTTTCTTTTTCAAAATGATAGTGAAAGGAAATTTATATTTACTTTTGCCAGTGCAAAATAAGAAATGCAAGAGTATCCCTGTTTGGTTGAGGGAGGTCACTGAAAGCATTAAGGAGCATGTTAAAGCTCTGCTCCTCATCATGATGATCTGAAACGGGATATTAAAAGAGTAAACAAAAAAAAACATTTTATACACCTTGAACAAATTTACTTCTAAGTACAATAAAAAAATTGTTCGAGATTGCCATCAGTAACTATTTACTTCCCCTTGCTTCAATTTAAAAAATAAATTAAAAACAATTTATGTTAAATATTTCATGAGATGTAGGTAATTTTAGAATAATAATTTTAATTATAAACATGTTTAAAATCATAACTTTAATGAACATGTTTATGTTTATTAGTCCTTAACTGCTTTAAAAAACAAAGTGAAACAAAAAAAAAAAAATTTTTTTTTAATTAATCTTCTCTCAAAAAATCACATATCAATCTCTCAGAAAAGTGTAATTTTTCTAACAGTGAGTGATTGAGAAAGTATTATAATTTGCTTTTATAGTTTATACTTATAAATAATTTAGAGTATCTTCTTAACACTTATCCAATTTGCTCATTTAGTGTCTTTTTACACACGGAGGAACATCTCCCGACTGCATTAAAATAACAATTTATATTCTTAAAAAATTCCATAAGACGAAATTAGAATCTTATTCATACAGAAGAATTTTAGAAAATAAACATTAGTTGCTTCTGAATTTGTTCTCATAAATAAAATTAAAAGAACATAGTAAATTGTTTTAGTATCCCATTAGAGGAAATGAAAACAATTTCAATACATTTTTAGAAAATAAATTAACTTCATAAATTTAAATAAGGGACTAACAGTGTCCTCTAAACACTTATCCAATTTGCTTATTTAGTCTCTTTATTCACTTGGAAGATCATCTCACAATTGTATTGTTTTTATCCAAATATTAATTTCTAATTTAAAACATTCAGAATTGTGAAGAGTGAGTAAATGATATGAATTATGAGTTTCAAACTTTCTTGCTAAATAAAAAACTTGATAAAAGACCAAAAAAATTAACTTAATATATAAAAAAATCATAATTAGGATATGTGCACTAATAAAAAAATGTTTTTCTTCATAAAAACATTAACAAAATGATCAGGATAAAATAACAAGATTCTGACAAAAAACTCTTTTCTTGATTATATTAGCCATCATAAAAAACAATTAATGTAAAACTAGGAGGCTTCGCCCCCTGCTCGCCAACCCCCGGAACTGCTTTTCGGATTTTGCTCGCTCATTGGATACGTTCTTAACGTCTAGCTTTTGTATACTTTTTTGAACACTGAAGTTCTGAAAACTTTTCACTGTAGAAAATTCTAAACCTGTACACATCAATATTAATTATTAAGATTCATAATTTAACTCTAATAAAATTTAACTTAAAATGAAACAAAATATTAACTTAAAATATGAAATAATAAAACGGCATTTAACTCATAACTAATAACATAACAAAACGTGGAATAGTAAAGCGCTCAACTCAAAATAAAATAGCAATAGCATAACACGTCTCATTTCTGCCAATGAAAAGGAACTATTTCAGAACTCAAAACCAACCAACCGTTTTTTTTTCTCAGCGACAATCCGAGATAAAGCACACCCATATTCGGTTAGAATTCGGTGAGAATTGAAGACAAATGCTACTGTGTTTATGTAATGAGTTCACAACTTCTTAATTATGTGGATAAATACGAAAAAAAAGTTTAGAGATTCGTACAAAACGCCTACAATTAAAAATGAAAACTGTTGCCAACGCGAGAAAAGAAATATAATCGGTTTTCTTGATACATACGTACGTATTAGCGTTTTATATAATATAGATTTTAAATATATTCAATATTGAGTGGCTCATTCTAATTTTTTAAATTAATAACAACTTCATTCAACTATGTAAAAAAAAAATTCAAAATCAGAATTATTTTAATTCTTATTTAGAAAGGTTATCAAGTGTAGTTTTTAAATTTAAATATGAAAGTTATTTATAAAAGCATATACAACAAAACATCAAATAGATTAATATTATTCATCATACCGAATTCATATAGATAGAATTCACAAAGATATGTAAAGAATTAAGCAAACTCCACTAAATATTTATTAAATTTTGTTACTTAGTTCAGTATTTCTTTAATGAAATCAGGGGTCCATACAGGGAAAATTTATAGCAGTACCTTCACAAATTCAATTTTAGGAAAAACGGTAGTTTCACAAAATGCTCTTAAAAAAGCAAGTTCTCATGCAAACCTCGCTCTCATTGCAATCCATGAAAAAGAGGAGCTTTTCTGCCAGCTGTCTTTCACAAAAAGGTAGCAAGTGTTTGATCAGATAGTGCCTAACCAATCCCTTACGCCATATCAAAGTGAGCTTTTTTTCGTTAATTTTTTTTTAAATGAAACGACGAGGCTTTTGCCTCTATAAATTTTACAGGAAGTCAAAATTCGAATATTATTCTAAACATTTGAACATTATAAACTCTATAGTAAATTTATTCAAACAGACCTTTATTTTTGTATGAAATTTTTTTTTATTATTGAAACTTTTCCTGTATGACCTAGTATCTCTTAAAATGTTTGTGACCTGTATAATGTAGTTTTCTATTGTTTTTATTGTATTTTTACTTAATGCAGTATCTCTTAATGACCTGTATCTCTTAATGAAAATAACTTTTAGTGCTGTTAAATGCATGTGTTTTTTTTAAAATAATAATTTTGAAATGTAAATACAATGAGTATTGAAGCTAAACATTTTTGTCAGATGTAAATTATTATATGGTCCCTACATTCAAAATATTTAACAAGTATGAAATAATTGAATATATTATTTTAATTGTTTTTAAATTAAATCAATAAGAGACTCATTAAAGTTTCTTTGCTGTATTTAAGATAATGAAAGCCCCTCACTTCATACTGTTTAAAATCTTGCCTCTAAATATTATTAAGTTTTTTCAAAAAACAAATTAAGAGTATTGAAAATTTTAAAAATAGTAACATAATATAAAAAGTTTTTATAATAGAATCTATAAATAGAATAGGGTGAGAAAGCCACTAACTTTTTAGTGACGAAGATGATGGCGCTTCATCAACGATTAAATTAACAAGAGAAATAAAATCTTTTGCTATCAAGGGAAAAAATGGCTATATTCAGTTGATCAGTGAAAATTTGATAGATTTTTTGGTTCAATTTCAGAGGGCGGAAAAGGATGCCTGAAAGTAAAAATCTCTTGCAAAATACATCAGAGTTGCACATGAGAGGGCATGAATCTCCCCACTGAATCCACCTTATTCAAGGCATATGTGGACCCACAAATATTTCATCAAACATGTAAAATGATTGACGCTTTCATATGCTATGAACCGTCAGTACGCCAAAATGGATTGGGGGTTGAATAAATTATAACAATGTTGAATAGAACAATCTCAAAGCCACACTTTTAGCATAATTTGTGGCGAAAATCAACATGGAAAAGAAAAAATCTCATTTTGGAAAAGAAAAAATTCAGCCCTTTGTAACAACCCCCAATGAAAATGAGTACCTTTAAGAACTTAAAAAAAAAAAATAATAAATAAATAAAAAATATATAAAAAAACGCCTTTAATTACTTTATAAACATGATACGCACTCTGAGTAACCTATACATGAATTTAAACATACAACAGTGTAGTCTTTACTTTCTACTTCACCTATAACAAATTATGATGAATTCTCTTCTTACATTTATCTACTTTTCTTCTATTAAATATGCTGAGAAGTAAATAATGCATAAATATGATATATTTTATTTAGTATGTAAATGCAAATATATATAATATTTTTTACAAGCCGTTTCTGCTGATCATCTGGCTCATTTATATGAGCTCATCAGTTTCTGCAATTTTCTCCCCCTGCATGAACTCATTGATTCATGGTGCAAAATTTACCATTGCTCTGAAATCATGACATAAGTATTTTAAGTGGAAATTAGAAAACTTACAAACACACCCTTACGCCAGCTAGTGGGACCGTCAACACAAACACTAATTCAGAAGTATTGGTATAGAAAGCCAAAAATTAGAAAGATAAAAAAGGTTACTCCCAAAAAGATTGTTAAAAAGTTACCCTTATCAAAACTGATAAGCACAAGAAATATGTATTGCATATATAACAAGTATAACAGGCAAAAAACAATTTATTATTTTCAAGAATTCTGATAAGAGAAAAATATTATTACTTGCTGCATCCACAAATGTCTGCCATGCTGCTTTAGTTATTAAAGTATCCTTTAGCGATCTTAAAAATTCTTTAATTGTGCCACAAACTGCATGGATATCTACATCATTCTGAAATAAGAATAAAAATCTAAATTTTTGAAGTCAGGTAAAAAATAAAAATAAAAACTTTTATTGACGGTTCTAAAATTATAGACATTAAATAAACACATTAATATTTTGAAATAACTACTTTACACTATTCAAATATAACGAAAGAATGGCACTTTCACAACTAGAAACTCTTCAGCGGTCTTCTATGGCATCCTTTTCTTTTCATAATCATAACACATTATTTTACCAAGTTTATGCAAAAATCTCTTCACTATTCTCAGATATTCATTGAATAACAAGGGGAAAACTGGCTTTTTTGTAAGAAAAACAATAGGTTAAAGGACTTCTTTAAGTGTTACAAACCACAAAAGGCTCAGTGGGTTAAAGAAAATGAACACAGCTTTTCCTATACAAACACTACAGCTTTCTCAGATACAGTAAATTTTAATAAGAAATAAAAAATCACTTATAAAATTATGTTAAACAGTTCAACACAGGATAAAACATTTAAGGTTTTATTACAAAATGAACAAAAGACTGTAAAGATATAGTTTTATTTATATGAAAGAGTGAGTTCATATAAAAATTATTCTTGCTTCATAATATAATTAATCATTAAAAAAGTAAAATAAATGAAAGATTTGAAAGAAACATAACATTTGTATTATAAATATAGATGCATTATTTGAAAGAAAAATGCATCTCGTTAAGTGACGTAGTAAATATAATTTAAGATTACCATTTGGTATGCTTTTTTTATACTTCAAACTTAGATTTCCATGTACAATTCTAATACATTTGATAATGATTAACTTAAATACATCACAAAGAAATGCAGCACAATATTCAGTATTATAATTATAGCTTTGTTTTTACTTTTTCAGATAAACATGGATCCTATAACATCAAGGCATATAGAGATTATTTCTCTTTAATTATTGTTAATTCTCTTCTTTTTTTTTAAATTAAACATTTTGAATTTTTGCATTAAGTAGTATAAAAGATAAAAACAAAAGCAATATAAATTTTTATAATTATGTTTTAATAATTATAAGTATTTTTAAAAAATTAAAATCGTGATGAATTTTTTTTTTTTTCACTTCGACATACAGTGAAAACATGATTATAAAGTTTAATACATGCAGAATAAATATTCCTTAAAAATACATGAAATGTAGGTGCATTTTAAAGGTTGAGTTACTGCATTAAGTAAAAATACAATAAAAACAATAGAAAACTACATATTAAGTTATCGCTTATTAACCACATGCTAAAACAGCATATTAAATGCCACAATAATAAAAAAATTATTCAAATAGATTATATATTTATTGGATGAATTTGCATATAGAACTTTACACTATCCCTTTCAAAGTTTTCACTTGCCATCCCCAAGAAAACCTATTCAATAAAAACTATAATTTTAAAATTGCATTTGTACAAGATTTCTAATGCTATTCTAGTAGCATGGATAGCTTCAAAATTCTGCTATAATTTTACTGAATAATGATAGGGTAAAAAGAAGGAAACACCTTATTTCCAGTTTTCATTTCTCTTCAATCAGGAATCAGGGTATTACACAATTTATATTATTAATATAGTTGTTACAATTGCCAAAACTCACTGACAAATTTTCTTTAAAAAAAACTTATTAAATACATTTTTAGAAATACAGATATTTAGCGACTTTTAATATCTAAAATTGCACATGCTGAAATATTATGTAAAAAGACTTACTAATGAAGGTATACTTCTGCCATTCAAAAACTTTTCTTTCAATCCCTTTACCTCACGCTCACTTCCAGGCACTCTATATAATCCAAGTTCTTTCAAGCCACTCGATTCTACTTTGCTTACGCAATGGATAATTAAGGGTGGTATCATAGGCGGAGTTGATGGTGTATAATCACTAAGTGTTCCCTGTTTAAAAAATAATAATTTACACTTATTATGAGGAAAAACTGTGAAAAAATCAACTATTATTTATTTACAAGCTTAATCATTGTTAGCTTAACTTAACAATGATTAATTCAACAAACTTTGGGGATACAAACTTTTGAAATTGCTGAAATATATGATTAAAGCTTTCCACTAAGTGAATGTTGCAAGTTCATTTTCAAGAAACAAAAATATTTGGAAAGAGTATCATTTACACAAGTGTCAACAAAAGCATAAAAAAAGAATTGTATGAAAACTTGTAAAAAGTTTTATAAATTTTTTTTATCATTAAAAAAAATGAAGTATAATAAATAAGGATACCTAGTTACAATGTTATTGAAGAAATTAAGGCATTTAAGAATTAAACAGTTTTTTCTTTAACAATTTGCCTTTTAGCATTTTGGGGAAAATACAACAATAGCTTATACCTTGCACTATGCACACTTTGGGACTGCCCAAATAAATTAATAAATCTTTCCATTAGGTAGAAGATTAAAAGTTATTTTTAAAAAACAAAAATATATGGAAAGAGCAATGTTTAGAAAATAGAGCATCACACAAAAGTGTATTGAAACAGATTTAACAGAAGGAAAAAAAAATCAAGTACTTTTTTTAAAAGAATTTTTGACCAAAAAAAAAAAAAAAATCTGATCATTGATATTCAAATTAATTTATTTCAAATGATATGGGAAATACAATTTTATATAAATGAAAGAAGTCAATAAACATTTCACATTTTGTGTTTTTTTAAAACTAATTATAAGCATTTAAATTATAAATACGGGTGCTCCTTTAGCTAAAGTAATTCAAAGGAATACTTTATGGAAAGAGCAACATTTAAAAAATGGAACGACTGAAGGTATATTAAGAAAAAGATACGTTGTAAAAATACACGGAAAAAGTAATATCCAGAAAATACATAAAACAAATTATATAAGTAGATATAGAAAAAAGAATTGTTGGCAATAAAAAATAAAAAAAAAGAATGAATTCTTTTTAAATGGGAGAAATCATCAAACCAGCATTTTTTACTCAGAATAAACACGTACTGTTTGTCTAAGATAGGTACTCTGATCGCCACTAAGTCTGCGGCAGTCTGGTGCTATGGAAACAAGAAGAGGGCATTTTAAATAGGGTAGCTTCGATGAAGAGGTATCCTTTTCTCTCGCCAAAACCAGTCTTAAAGAGGGATCCCACACCCCTACTTGAAATAATCATACCTCGTTACCATAGTCACCGCCACAGCTCCAGACGAATGTCTGGCAGAGTACCTATCTTAGACAAACAGTAATCTCTTTAATTCACATTGTTTAATGTTATGCATTATATTTTTAACATAAATGAAATAAACTAATAATCATTTTACATTTGATATAATTTTTTAAAAATCATTATTCAGTTTTTAAAACAATCAAATTATATATACCGGCACTCCTTTGGTTGGTGTAAAATTTGTTGGGATGCAGCGTTCAGGACATTGATCTTTACATTCAGGATGACAAGTCATTCTGCAATTACCACACTTCAGGACTTGTTTACAGAACTTTACCACTTTACCACACGGATAACATTTTTCAGTTCTTATAACGGTTTTCATAACAAATGCGTGAGGTTTATTAGCTCGGCCTCCCAAACTGTAACGTCCTGTTGGTGTGCTATAAATATCATGTACATAATGTGACTTTTTTAAAGAGCATTATTATTATATTCTAAATTAAACAGAAGAGCAGTTTAAAAACTTACCTTCCAATGTAATCATTTCGTCTTAAATCGTAATTTTTTACTGTAGAATGAGCTGACTCTAAAAATAAATAGACAGACATTTACAATTAAAATTGTATAATATAATTAAAATTTTTAATAAAATTTATTAACTTTTAAATATAAATTAATTGGCGCATATAGTAATAAGCCACATATTTTTTTAAAAAGTGTCAGTTTTACATTATTAGAAACTGCTTCTTAGAACTATTTCCTGATAGGTTTTAACAAGTTTTTGAAATTTTACCTAGATAACAGCATAATGCACATAATGTCAACATGAAAATCAAGGTGCTTTTCACCAAACAAGGGCTGAATGATTTCAAAATGTTACTTACCGTTATTTTAACCCTTAACTTTCAATTAAAAAAAAAAATAATAATAATAACCATTTGCATAAACACTTTGTAAAATGTTTTCTGCAAATTACACTGAAAATAATTAAATTATTTTAATTTTTGTTTTAATTTTAATATATATATAAATTAGGGATAAAGTTAAAAGAGTAAACACTCATAACAAAATTGAGAAATGTGTTTTTTAAATATATGCAGACCGAAAAATTTATTTTTTTAATTACGTTTCAAGATGAATAAATGAACATCATTTAATATATTTTATGTATCTAGATGAAAAATTAATTAAAATAATATGTTTAGGATTTCTTCGGCAAATAAAGACATAGATAATTTTTTCTGTAATTATAAAATAAGTATTCATTATTGATTTTTAATTAACTGAAATATTTTTTTTTATTATTTTAAAAATAAACAAAAAAAAATTTAGCTATTTTCTATAATTTAATAATTTATTTCAATGCACATTCAATGAAAATCTCAAGTTTAATGGAACAGATGTGTGTAAATTTAATGGCAGACAAGTTGTGGTAGCAATGAGTTAAAAATTCTTGACACTTGATAAACAAAGAAATGAATTAATAAGTGAGCACTTTTTATTAGTTAAGCATTAACATTTAAAATTATGAATGAAAAGTAGTAGGCATCATTACTTAATAACTAGCTGCCCAATTATTTAAAACATTAATTAAAGAGAATGTCATTTTAACAGACCCCTTTTGAATTTTTTGTTTTGCTTGAGCTAAAGTGCACAAAAGCATAAATCTTTATAATAAAAAATTACCTGATCTTAAAACTGGACGAGAAGTTGGAACATCTGATGAATCTGAAGTCAGTTCACTGTTGCTGCAAAATTTAACAGTACTTTTCTTGGCCACAAAATCACTTTCAAGACAAAAATCATCATCAAAACAATGATTGTTAGCTTTCTCCTATGAGAAAGAAAAAATAAATATATTTATATTAAAATAATTGAATTGAATTGAATTATTTTCTACACAGTAGAGTTATAATTTTTATTTATTTATTATAATTTTTTTTTTTTTTTTGAAAATGTAAATAATGAATAATGTAAAGAGCATGATGATGGCTTTTGAAAATATTTAATCAATTTCAAAAAGAGACACACAAAAGCCAAATTAATCACAGACAAAAACAAAACATAAACTAGAAACACCAAGAAATTTTTTTTTTCTCATTTAATTCTATGTAAGAACCATGAATCTAAATAAACAACTATATCAGTGCATACGCATCTTTTACTATCCTATAAATTAAGTAAGAGTTTGATTACATAATTTTTAGTAAAATTTTATTTATTTTTTTGAAAGTTACAGCTTTTCATTTTGTGAAAATGATGCTCATTACTCATATTGAAAAAAATCACAATAATACGAAACTAAAATTTTTAAAATCAATTCAAATTTGGACAGCATTTTAACTCCAGACTCCCATTAATTCATAAAAAGCATAATCTTCTTTTATATATAATTGTGCTTAATTTTATTAATAAATGTAAATTTTTTTGCAATACATTCTAGTTGTACCCCATTAAACAAACTTCTGGGTGCACTCTTGATACCAATGACTTCAAGCACACTTGAAATCAGCATGTATACAAAAATAAAATTTTATTAAAAGAGAGACATCAATAATACAAAATAAATTATCATTTCTTTTCAAGGTAAAAACTTTTAACTTCTTGTCTTTTGCATATTTACAAATATTTCACACTTCAATATTAAGTCACAGAGAAAGTTGACACACAATTTGCATTATAGAAATACCTGTGACATTGCCACTAATAAATATGAAAAGTGTATTGTTTTGCCTCTCTGTTATGTGTAGCTTTGCTGAGCTTTAGCTTACTAGTTAGAAGAATAAATAATCTTGGACAAGTTGTACTGACAGATGAAAATGGACCATCTTGAATAACTTTTGATCTAATGATCAGATCTTCATGTTCTAGGACTCAATCTTTGAGAGGCAGTGGTGGTTCAAGAAGGTGACCTTAAATATGCTAATTAATTAGTGCAGATGACATTTAAGTTACTAAATCAGACACAAAAACGTACTTTCTCTGAATAAACATAGCTTTTCCTTCGACAGATTTGAATTTCTGAGCCAAAAATATAGGGGATAGCCGCAATTTGGGAAATATGGTTTCAAAAGTTTGACCAGAAGAGCGGTCTAAAATTGAGAACTCTTAATGTTAATTTTACCTTTTGCGTATTTCACCATATCACTAGAACATTTTTAACAAATTAAAAAATTTAGAAAATAATTATAAAAGACATTTATCCGAAGAGAATTCTAAGCAAAAAATAAATTTTAATAAATATGTTTTTTTTTAAATATTTTATTTTACATTATTCGGAAAATTTTGAATTGTAAGGTATACAATTTCTAACGTCATTTTAAAGAATATAAGTTTACATGGTAAAATACAAAATTTGAATGAAATTAGTCAAATAGTTCCTGAAAAATAAAATTTTTAAAGTAATACTTTTTTTTATTTTGCCACAAAAAATTATCTTTATAGTGATGTAAATTTTTTTTTTTACTAATATTAAACAAAATAATAAAAAATGATAAATATTTACTAAAAGTTTATTTCTTGCACGGAATAGGATCTTTGGATAAATGATCTTTATAATTTGCATCTTTGGATAAATGATCTTTATAATTTGCATCTTTGGATAAATGATCTTTATAATTGTGAGTAAAAACTTTTCAATTTGCTAAAAAAGCTCTCAAGATATGGCGAAATATGAAAAAAATAATGTTAACATTAAGGGGTCTAAACTTTGTGACCATATTTCCCAAACTGATGCTACCCCCTATATTTTGGGAATCAAAAATTTGAATCTGTCAAAAAAATTTTTTTTTGTTTCATCAGAGAAAGTACGTTTTTGTGTCTGATTTAGTAACATAAAATATAGTCAGCTCTAGTTACTTAGCATATTTGAAATAACCCTTTTGAATAATAAAGAAAGAGACCTAGAATGCGAAGATTTAATCATTAAATCCAAAATTATTAAGGGGGTTCATTTCTTATTTTGCGCACTAAACATACTATGTAACAATGTAAAAATTTAGATCAATGATTTATATCCTTTTATTTCATTAATAGATTAAATAAATAATTGTTATGTTGCAGACCTATTCTATAACTTTTACTTCGCACTTCATGTTTAAACAAAAAATTAGATAAAGAGCAAAATTTACATTTACTGCATATTTAATGAAAAAACTGAATGTAATTAGCATGTATTTACTAATAAAATGATTCAAATAGACCTCTGTTATTAAATTTCATAACTTTCATCAATAAAATATAGACAGCATAAATTATAAAATCATACACTCATTATAGAACTTTAAAAACATTCAGATGATATATTCTTCAAATAATAACTAGCTTTAATAAAGCAGGTTAGTTAGAAAAGTTAACAGACACTATATGATAAAGGGTTGGAAAAAAAGAGTTATGAATCACATTAATTTTAAAGTAAATTTCCTTGTCAAATTTAAAATGAAATTTTTTTTTTTTTTACTAACACCTTTAATTCATAAAAATGGTAATTATTTACCTCAGATTTTCTCTTTTTTAATGAATGGTCACTATTGTTCGATGACTTTCCTTTAGAGCGACGTTTTCGCTGAGTTACAGCAATGTGAATATCATCCTCACTTTCATCACATTCAGAATCAGACAAGAGAGAGCCCACTGATTCCTCAATAGTCGTCAAACTAAAAGACAGTATAAAAAATATTCCATAAAAAAAAATGTTGAAGCAAAGAAATAAAAGCAGAAAGAATTAGAAAAATGTAATTAAATTTTGCCCATTCACAAGGAAAGAAAATTTATTCAATAAATGGCAAATTAAAGAATAAAAAGTGATACAGAATTGTTCTCATATTTATTTAAAAGCTAACCATTTTATTATATGTATATTATACATGTTATATCATACAAATATATATATATTGATCAAATACACATGACATGTTTGTCCCCTTTTCCCAGAATAAGAATTTTAAATCTTACTCTTTATTTCATAAAATGTTTGTTAAAGAACTACAAGTTTTTAAAATTTCAAGGATAAAGTTTCAGAATATAATTACAAAAAAGTCCAGAAAGGATAATACACATATTTCTTTATTTCCATAAGCTGAAACTAAATAAAATATCTTGCAAAATATTTTAAATTTCAAAACAACGAATTACATCAGTAACAATTTATTAATATACTATGTCAGGGTGCGTAGCCAAATTATTCAACAAAAAAGAAGCACCTTTTAAGCACTTTTCAAGCACTCAAAAAATATTTTTAAGCACTTTAAAAAATATTATAGGCATTGTTGGAAAGTTTTTGACAATTGACAGTTTGATCTTGTTTTAACTGTCATATCGAAAAAAAAAAAAAAAACTTTTGGCATTGTTTTTGACAGTTGTCAAAAATCATTAAATTTTGAAACATGTCAAACGAATGGCGTTTTCATACGCTACGGACTGACAATACGCTGAAATAGATTGGGGTCAAATTAATTATGAAAACGTTGAATAGAACAATGTGAACTGTGTCCTTTTGCATAATTCGAAGCGAAAATCAACAAAGTAAAGAAAACATCTAACTTTGGAAAAGGAAAAATTAAGCATTTTTTAAAAACATCCAATGAAAAAAGCAACTTTAAGCACTTTTTAAAAACGCTACGCACCCTGTATGTTTTCTAACTCAACACTTTCTTTAAAGTGAAATAAAAGGATTCCTATAATGCATATCTATAAATTTCTGAGATATAAACTATTTATACATTGTAACACAGGTAAAAAAAAAAAGATTAATATAAAAATATACTTGCCGAGAAGGAGAACCGCCCTGATGTCTATAATTTGAGCTAAGTTTGAAAAGTTTCTCCTTAGTCTGATTATCTATAGTATTTCCATTGGATTCAAGTACTTCTTTAATCAATGTTATAATTGTTTCCTAAAAATATAATATTAACTAAGTTATATTTTTTAAATACTTTTATTAAATAGATTAAAATAATTTTTCATGAAATTATGTAATAGCTTTACAGACAAGCATTGTTGCAAAATATGCCAATTTTTTTATTATAGGAACGGAAGAGTACAATAGAGTCTAGATTGTTCGAGTTTCCCATAAATCTGTGCGAGTAAAAAAAACTCTGTCTCGCTCCTAAATAATGACCAACGCACACACAAAATGTGGAACGATTACTACAATTGGTTTTTTGATGATTAATATGGCTGAATTTTGAAAAACAAATTTGTGTGTTAAACACTGAAGAAGGAGATTTATTAAACAGTTAAAAGGAGATATTTTAAAGTACAATTAACCTGATGCAATATTATAATGAATATTGTAATTTGGTGTAATACAGTATATGAACCTGGCTCACCTAATGAAAGTAAATTTCTTTAAATATATTTTTCATTTAAATACTAAAATTTAAAAATTGCTTTGCTTTTATTTATTTAAACATTTATTAAATTTTAACTTAGTTATAATTCAAATTTTAGAAAGTTCAAGGTAGGCTCGGTGACGTCTACCTCGAATTATCAAGACTTTACTGTATTGCTAAAATTTTATTACTTACTACATTAAAAAGTTTTATTGAAGTCATACCATAAATGTTCTTTACTACTAAAATGCAATTTTTATAACATACTTTCCATAATTCATACATTTTATTTTGTTAAGATTATATCACTCTTTTAAAAATGTTGAATTACTTTTAAAGTAAAAAAAATATATATATATAAATATATTTAAGAATGATGTATCTTCTTACCACAGATGATTTCTCTTGCTCTAACTTCTTGCGTTTTTCAATTTCTGCCTGCATCATACTTCTAATTAAAAAATAATATGTTTTGTAAAATGAAGATAAAAAAACACAGTCACAGCTAAAGCTTGTATTATAAGTACACTATTTGCTTCTTTATGCATCTATTTTTATTTACATTCATATTTTTTAATCCAATGATTGACAAAAAAAAAAAAAAAAATCAAGTGATTATTTGAACTATCAAGAAGAGTGATTCGTTGAACTAAGTGAATTAAAAGCTTTTAGGCATTTAATTAGGACTGATCAAACACTAGCATGAAGTTTTAAAAAAATAAATTGTTATTTGATACTCAGAATTATTCTAATTCCTTCTTTCAGCTATTAAAAACATATTTAGAATTAAAAACAAGTTTAGTTTGATTTCAATTTCACTAACATAACTCTGCTGGCGCCAAGGTTGTGTTTTTGACTCCAAAAACTGGTTTTTGACAAGGCATGTCAAATATCTGTCGAAATCTGGCAAAAACTGTTATTTTTTGTCATTGGGGACATTTTATTTGATAGCAAGTCATCTTTGCATTATATACTACTATTGCAATATCATATACTACTACAAATATGATTTATATTACATACAATGTATAAAAATATAGCCAAAATTGTTCAAACTATTAATTTGTTTTTCTAAAAACAAGGCACTCTTAATACTTTAAGATCAATATTATTTGCTCCATTAAGTTTATATTACAGGTAATAACTATGAGTTGTTAATTATTGTCAATTTAAATATTGATTTTAATTCATTTATGCCTCAATTGAGGCAGATTTCTATAGATTAAGTGAAACTAAAGTAGTAGTTAATAACTGCCTGATCTCTACTTATGAATTTTTTTTGTCTAATTCTCAATTTTTGCTTTTATTACTTCTCGGCAGGAGTAGGATGTGTTCAATCACTTGAACGAGCCTACAAATCACGTTCGATCATGCCTAAATAATTTTTATCGTTAAAACATTTTTGGCTTTGCAAAATTATTCCTTATAAAAAATATTATAAGTTTATGATTGAAATCGTAAATTTAATTTTGTGGGGGGAGGAGTTATCGACAATGCCAACCTTCATCTATCCAAATGTACCTCGTGATTGAATCAAGTCAGCATGTCTTATATACCTGTGAATTGATGTTTACTTTTCGTAGTGGTAGTTACGCCACAATACTCCCCCACCAGAATTTTATCAGGGATAGAATTCGGTGAACGGATACCACTAGTTGCTGTACTTGTGAAAGACCGGGAGAGCTGTTGTTTTTTTTAGGGTCACCGGGTTTTTGAGTGCTGAATGTGAGAGGTGTATTAACTTCACTATAGTGGCTGCTCCTGTGTTGCCAATAGCAGTCTAGTGAATATGTGATCGTTGTGTGTGATCGAATGGAGACTGAGTAGCTACAGTGTGAGGAGGTAAGTAATGTTGCAATCACAAGTAGCAAGTCAACCGTTCAATGTGGACCATCCAACGAAGTAGGCATTACCAGATCGAAGTGGGCGTTACTGTCAAGATAGGCGCGTGTTCGCATAACGTCCATAAGTCACCAATGTGGGGGGAGGAGTTATCGACAATGCCAACCTTCATCTATCAAAAGGTACCTCGTGATTGAATCAAGTTAGCATGTCAAGTTAGCATGAATTTATGTTTAATTTTCGTAGTGGTATTTAACCCACAAGTTAACAAATATTTTTCAATATCAAATAATTTTCATTATCAAAAATTTGTAATATATAAACTTTACTTCCCAAAAACATTTTGAAAAATTATTGTACTTAAAAAAAAAAAGAGTGGAAATTTCTATTTAAAAAACTTTGTTCAGAAGCTCTGAGAATTTTCTGTGTCCCTACTTATATGTTCATGAATATTTCCAATAAATCATAACTATTATATATAACCTGGTACGTAAACTATCATAATTTACAAAAAATATAAACGTCTGTATAAATCAGTTAATAATTTTTTCACTCAATCAATTCTAGGGTTTAATTAAATCACTTTTAATATTTAGTATAGTTATTAGTAAGGCCCGGATTTTGATAAAATTTGCATTTTTTGTCCTTTAGAGCATTTTTTTAGAATTATAGGGCATTTTTCTTTAAATTTTGGGGCATATTTTGCATTTTAAAGCATTTTTTTAAATTTTTTGTTAATTTCTTCCAATTTTTATTATTTTTTATCATTTTTCATTATTACACTGGCTTCCAAACAATGAAGAAAATCTCTAGGATTTTAACAGGTGAAGCAACATCTTTTCAAATTGAAGAAGAACTGTAGGTGAGACCGTCTTTTTCAAGTACGCACCAATAACATCAGTAGACGTTGAAAGAAGCTTCTTCAGGTATAAAAATTAACTTTCAGACAAGAGATGCTCGTTTACATTTCAAAATATTAAAAAAAATAATAATAATCCAATGCAATTCTGATATTTAGTAATATTATGAGATGGAAGTTGTTACATTTATTAAAGTTTCTATACAAAATGAAAATGTTTTGGAGTCAATGTATTTTCCTTTTTTATTTATTTTTTGTTGTTAATTTAGGATATAAAACATATTTTTCAAACTTTAATGAACGTAGAACAAGTATTGCATTGCTTAATATTTTTTGAAATGACTCATAATAATTTTAAAGAGTAAAAAATTGTTTTAGTTCAATATTTTTACTTTATTTAAGTCATGTCATAAGGCATTTTTAGCGCAATTTTCGCATTTTAAGGGCATTTTTTGCACTTTTTAAGGGCATTAATTGAGATTTTTTAGGTCATCAAAATCCGAGCTCTAGTTATTAGTATACCTGAATACTAATAACTATAGTTATTACTATAACTATACTAACAATATAGTTATACTAATAATATAGTTATACTAATAATATAGTTATACTAATAATATAGTTATTACTATAGTCATACAAATAACTATAGTTAATACTGATAATTATAGTTATTAGTAAACCTGAATATATTGTAAACTCTACACGCCACGTGGCGAGTAAAAAAAAAGTGGACTTAAATTTTTAAAAAAATAACAGGTCACTTTGAAAATTTTTATGAAAAAAATACATCAATGCAGAAAGAGACTCTGGAAAATAGAATTCTTATTAAAATGTCCAATGTCTTCCTTCTAAATTTTGATCCTTCAGAATTCATCCAGATGTGGTGGAAGGATTCATGGGGAAGGAGAGTTCTTTAACTATTCACATATCTCATTCGAAGGTATTTTGCCTTACCAAATATTTTTAGAACAAATTCATTAAAGTCAGTATGTTTAACTAAATTTTTTCACATTTTCATATTAATTGTTGAATTAACTTTTTGTAACCCATAGATAACATGCAAAAAATCTTTTTTGCCTCTCTGATGTGATATTATTACTGATGTTAACTTCCCATCTCAAGTACGTATAGAAATAAATGTTTTTGTTTGTATTATGAGATCCTTTAGTAAATGGTATATATTTCGTTTTTGCAGCATTGACACATAAACTATTGTTTTTTCGAAAACTATTAGTTTAGGAAAAGTATTTTTCCATTTTTTTTTCTTCAAATAATGTACAATTAGCATGAAATTGCAAAGGACTGGGGTTCAATTCACAGCAGCGGTTTGAAGCCCACCCACCCAGCAATCAATAGGTAGATTGTTTGTGAAGAAAGGAGCTCTTGTCAGAAGCTTACCACATTACCGTAATCGTATCTAACACCTTAAAATTGTAATTGTACAACCTTAACCAAAGAACATTCATAAAGGAGGAAGGTAAATTTTTATAGACACAACGTAAATTGATCCCCCAAGGATTGGTATGTTTCCTTCAGAGCAGGGGTTCTTTTTAAACTCCACTTTTACATGAATCTCCAACTAGAAAAATTATGGAGTTGTAGAGGAGAGAGAGTTTTCTTTTTATTCACAGCAGGTCTGTTGAAACATTTTTACACTATTATTAACAGTATTGTACTATTTATTAAGATATTCTTTTGATAATTGATTTATCTCATCTATGTTGATTACATTTGCTAGCACATATTGAGATAGAACGGAAGAAATATATGGCATTTGGTGATAGGCAACATACCCAACCGACAACTGGTTCAGAAGACGTACCTCTAGATTGTCACTTTACATCTTACGTGCATGCACTGAATCTTAGTAAATATGATGCTTTGCTAAATCTGAGTACATTGCTTTCCTTGTAAATAGTTTTTTTTTTTTAGTATAGAACCCCGTCCCTGCAATAGTTACATATTTGGAGAGTTTGACTATATTTTTTTTTTAACCTTCAAGAGTCCCCTGGTTCACAGCAAGCTGTTAAAAGAATGCTAGCATGCTAAATATACTTACTTCATGTGTTTGAAATGTGTTTCCAATTTTTGTTTCCCACGTTCTAACTCTGCCACCCTCTTTCTGAGCATTTCCAGTTCGGCTTCAGCTTCTTTTCTCTTTCTATGGAGCCGTTTTTGAGTTTCAACATATTGCTTGAATTCTAATGAATGATAATTAGGATAATAAATAAACATACCAACCAATAATAATAAACAAGTAGATCACAAACAAAATACAAACCTTTTTCACACCCCTCTGTCAAACTTTTGGTGTGTCTGCATAAATCATCATATTGAGCAACAAGTGATAGCTGCGGCATGTTGTTAGGTAACATCTAGAAAAAGAGGAATATAATACTGACACATATATTATACATATACAATAAATAGTTCTGATCTTTTTAATAGGAAATATGATTTTAATTTAAGCTTTATATATTTCCAATTTTCCAAGGCATAAATTTTGATGATGAGAAAATGGCATAAGTAATTTTCTGGGGCATGATTCATTACTTAAAAATATTTTTTTTTAAAAATAAATTTTTGAATTACAATAATTTTAAAAAATGCATTAAAATTAGTTTGAAAAACAGTTATTAAAAGCAGGTGAGACTGTATACCATAGCTGCCAACAAGGATAGGAAAAAATCCAGCAGATTTTATAAAATATAAATTTCATGATGTTTGTTGCATAATGTACTAAATATTTTACACATAAGGAATTTTAGGGATTCTTATAGTCATCAAAATAGAAAAACTACAATATTTTACAGATTATAATTGACATTAAACATACTTAAAATGTTATGCATTATACTTACTTATAATTTCGAATATTAATAGCCATTTAATTCATCAAAGATTTTTTTAAATTAATTTAAAAAGAGAGCTCTGAATAAAAATAAACTGAACAATTTGTATTAAAAAAAGTATTGAACTGATTTCTATAAATGAGGTTCGCTTTATTATGTATTTTTAAAACTTATTTAAATATTCAAGCAAGCAATAATCTGTACAAAAATTTTATTTCAATTGGGTTTTTTAGGAAACATATTCAATTTTAGGGAATATTCTAAAATGTACAAACACCAGGAGAATTTTAATTAAACAAGTAGAAAAATCCAGTAGAGTTGGCAGCTATGGTATACTGATCGTTATAGAACCCTATTTGGAGAATTCCTTATAAAGTAACGTAAAAATTACGCAACAATTTTCATTCATATATGCATTACAAATGAATAAAACAATTATATATTGACAATTTCTTGAAAGCAAAGGAAAAGCATATTATCTTTACTTTCATTTTCAAGTCTGTATCAAATAATTTTTTTAATTTAGTTACTTAACTGAACACGGTAACATTATGAGAAAGATTAATATTAACAAAGATGAATCAATAAAAACTTTTCATACTTAAATCCCAAAATGTAGATTTTTCGACTTTTTATTCAATTCAATTTTAACTAATCTAGTTAAAGTCAATTAACAAACATAATTGTAAAGTATAAAAAACAAATATCAATTTAAGATAGTAAACAAAAAACAACTTTCAATTCAAATTTTCGCATACCAACTCTTAATGCGGTTGCGGTTAAGAAATGGTGAAATAAGAAACCGTTGGTGAAACAGCTAGTTCTCCTTGCTTATATTTTACGCATTTCAGATTGCTGTCCAGAGCAAAGAAAATGAGCAGACAGGAGAATGCATTTCACCAATCAGATTTTCATTCTCCCTTGGTGATTGGTAGTGAATGACAAATGCAAAGAAAACTGTCCCTCATCGTTCCCAAATGGACAAATCTAATTGCATCTAAAACAAAGCGGGTGGGTCACCACTTGGATCAGTCTGCGTAGGGACCGAGGGTGTGCGGTATGGGTCCTCGTTTCGACTTCGCGTGCAGGTCGTTGGGCTACCGAAGCAGGGGTTCCATCCCCTCTGCAGAGGATCAAAATTTTGATGGCATGTCTTCGGATCATCCTCAGGGATGTTTCCCAGACCGTCGCCAATAGCCCATTGAGCAGCTCTAGTGCGACGTAAATGAACTACAACAACAACAACATCTAAAACAAATAGTTTGTCTAAAGTAAGAACTCCCCTATAAGGGGGAAAAGATCATTAGACAATGCCAACATTCATCTATCAAAAGGTACCTCAAGATTGACGTAAGTTAGCATGTCAGTGAATTTATGCTTAATAATTGTAGTGGTAGTTACGCCACAATACTCTCCCACCAGAATTTTATCAGGGATAGAATTCGATGAACGAATATTCGATGAACGAACTATTGGTATATACCAATAGTTGCTGTACTTGTGAAAAATCGGCAGAGCTCGATTAGGGTCACCGGGCTTTGAGCTTCAGCCATGAGACCTGTATTAAGTTCATGGTTGTGTGTGTGTGTAGTCACTCCTGCGTTGCTATTAGCAGTCGAGTGTGTGCAGGATCTCGTTATGTATAAATGAGACTAGGAGCAACAGCGCGAGGAGGACGATGAGGCAGTTACAAATATCAACTCAACTGTTCAAAGTTCTTACCTGATAATCATCCCACGACATGCCACCTAAATTTTTATCCTCCGCAGAGGTGGTGGCTCCCCTGCTTTAGTAGCAAGACGACCTGCATGAAGTAAAGCACTTTACGGTAGAACGGTTTATTGAGAACCCATTCCGCACACTCTCGGTTTCTACCCAGACTGATCAAAAAGTCTTACTGACTGCAGTCAGTGACGTTTGACTTCTGTATTTCATTGGGAACTGTGTCTTTAGGATCAGTTAGCTGCGGGACCAAGCAAGAATGAGTGTGAGTTCTGAGGTGATCATGAACCATTCTCTCCTCCTTCAATTGCCACTTTAACGATTTTCCTTCGCATATGCAGGGCCCGACTTAGCCTTATTGGGGCCCGGGGCAAAAACCTGTTTGGGCCCCCCCCCTCTGCTTCACTTTCGTAGTAATGAAGAACCTAACTTTATGGAAGTATTTAAATTTTTCACCTCATTAAAAATAACAAGAAAAATGACTAGAACCTAAAATAGCTATAAAGTCCCCCCTCCAATGGTCAGGCGAAGTATCATTCTGTCCTTGTTATTGATTTTCTTACAATTCTATGTCCATCATGCCAAATGTATTTTTCTGATTGTTAACTTTCTCATCTAACTGTGAAAAATTCATGTCCTTGCTGACATTAGGGCAGAATTCGGCAAACATTTCACAATTACGATGGCTCAATTAAGCCTATCAGATGCCTGTATTTTTGTAAGAATATCGCATTTTGCGAAATGTAAAAATACAGGCTTTTGATGGGCCAAATTTGTCCATCATAGTTGTGGAATTTAAGCTGAATTCTGCCCTAGAAAGCTATGGATTTACGAAATGTAGTTTGTGTTCATACAATAGATTAATGAAGAAGCTAACATAAAACTGACGGATTTTACTTTGAACTGATATTTTGTTCAAAAAAAAGTTCATTAAAGAAGGAAATGTAATATAAACTCTTCGATTTGGGGGCCCCCTTAGATGTGGGGGCCCGGGGCGGCTTCCCCGTATGCCCCTGCCTTAGTATCGCTCTGCGCATATGTTCGAGAGACCATCATACACAAAGGATGCGAATTTGGAGATTTTAAAGAAGTCGTATTTTGAAAATCCGATTTCACTTAAATTTTTGTAAATTTTTAAATTAAATTTTTTAAAATGATAAAAGAAAATTCCATGTCTTTAAATTAAAAAAATTTTCCAACTCTTATTAAATAAAATATTTACTAAATGTTACTTAGCATGGAATTATCGTTATATAAATGAATTTTATAATTGTGTGAAAAAAAATATTTCAATTTGTTTAAAAAGTTTTCGAGACATGGTGAAATACGCAAAAAGTAAATCAATAAGAGTTCCAAACTCTGGACTGCTCTTCTGACCAAACTATTAGGTTGGCTACCCCATATATTCTGTAGAAGAGCCACAGTGGCTCAGAGGATTGAGAGTTCACCTTCCAATGAGGTGAACCGGGTTCAAATCCCAGCGATAACTGGTCGATAATGAATTCCGCATTCGGGTTATACTGACCATAGTGTTGATGTAAAATATCCTCAGCTATAGACGGATCATGGGTTGGAGTCCCCTTCCTGTCAAGCTAACCATGGGTGGTTTTCCTCTCTATGTTACACAAATGCAAGTTATTTCCATCAGAACTACTTCACAAAGGCAAATTTCTTCCAATTCTTACATGATCCAAGAGTTTCGTTGTCTTCTGGACAGTGCCATAACTTCATCCCTCGGGGCCCTGGGGCAAAAATTTTTGGTGGGAGCCCTTTCAAAAATTTTCTGTACGCCATCTCTAACCGTCATTTAGCTATCTATGTATCATGTTAGCGAATATATTTAAGAAAACAAGTTACTTGTTCGCATATAAAATGGATAAAAAAATATTTTAAATTTTCCACATATACAATACTTGAGCGAAAATGGTTAAACCTGAGAAATTAAATTTTAAAAAAGTTGTACATATAAAACTCGATTTCTCAGGAACTAATCAACCAATTTCGCTCAAATTTTGTATTTTCCATGTGGAATTACATACTTTAAAATGATGCAAAAAAAAAAAAAAAAAACTATATACCTTAACATTCAAAAGTTTTCAGACTATTATTAAATTATAAATATTTAATTTTTTTTATTTCCAATGAGCTGCACAATCAGTCTTCCCGATGAGCAGAAGTAGTGCGTTCTCCAGAAGTGGTATCCACTCTTTCAGGACCACCACAATGTGTGAGATACCGTTGGCCACGTTAATTTGGACGTCTAGTTTCTGCCACACAGCACCAAGACTCGATTTGGATGCTAAAGTGCATTAGGAATTTAATTTTGCCGGAAATGCCAAGAGCCAATAAGGCACTCCAGGGATCTTTTACATGTCGCATAATCATACGCCATGGCCGCTGAGGATTTTCTGCATCCCGAAAATCCGGTGTCTGGGGCCGGGGATCGAACCCACAGACTTGGGCTCAGAAGGCCGACGACAAACCAACTGCGCCACTATTTTTGACATGGAATTATCTATGGAAAAAAGAATTTTATAATCGTGTGCAAAATATTTTCAATTCCCTTAAAAAGCTCTCGAGCTGTGGCGAAATACGAAAAAATAAAATTAACATTTGGGGGTCCAAACTTTGGATAGCTCACACGACCAAACTATTGGGACCTAATTTTCCAGATTACGGCTACCTCCTATATTACGGGGGTAAGAAAATCGAATCCATTGAACAAAAGGTATGTTTATTCAGAGAAAGTATGTTTTCGTGTCTGATTACGTAACTTAAAATAGAATATCGTCTGTACTAATTAATTTGCATATTTGAGGTCACATCCTCGAACAATTAAGATGGAGTCCTAGAACGTAAAGATCCGATCATTAAATCAAAAGTTATTCAGGGTGGTCCTTTTTCTGCCCACTGCTTGTTAATGTTACCAATTTACGGCATCTCACAGAGTAAATTTGACTAGGAAAAAAAAGCTATTCATGTTGTCTACTCTTGTCCACAGTAGAGCCCTTTTCCTCTAAATATAATGCTAATCATAAAATACCAATTTTATAAACCTCTTGAATCCGGTTACTATATCGTTAGGAAGGTTTTTTCAAGACAAAACCATTATAAAAATGAAAATTACTTTTTAGTTTCAAAACTAAAAATTTCTGGGAATTGAACACTTTTCTTTTATCGGCACATATACCCAGATTTTAAAAAGTCACAATTGAAAAAATATCCAAAAATTTTTTCTCTATGTACATCGATCATCAAATAATAATAAAAAAAAAAAGTTGCCATACTCCAATATGGACAGGTCTCTAAAAAATATAGCTATATTTTGAAAAGAACTTTCTTGACAATTTGGCATGAGGTCATGTGATCATACATGACAAAGAGTAATAGTTTTTTTTAATATTCCAAAACGAAAAATGAGAAAAAGTCAAAAATTTTTTGCTAATTAAAAAAAAATTCTTTTTAATGGTTTGTCATGACAATAAATTTTAATTGCTACGGATTTCTAAGCTGACGTTCATAGCATTTTTTTATTAAATTAAATGCGTTTTTTTATTAAATTAAATAAAAAAATGTTTATAAAATTAAAGGTTGCATTTCATTTTTAATGAAAACAAATTTGTTAAAAAGTCTAAGAAATTCGAAGTCCCAGTTTTAAAAATGTAAAGGTCTTAATAATTTTAAAATATGAAATAAGAACAAAATCCATGCACACACATCTGTTTTCCTAGAACATCTACGTAGATAGTTGGTGGTGCGATAAATATATGACATTTTATAAAAGTACAAAAGAGCCCAGGTTCATAAAAATGATTAAGACAATTTAAAGAAGCAAAAGGACATTTACCCATAGTGTAAAAGGGGATGGCTATTTTTGGAAGAGTCAAAACTGTGGGTGGTATAGTCAGTATAGGACGCATTTTATTGCTCTATCCAGGGTATGGTAAAAGAGTGGCAATTATTTTAGTTTTCTAAACACTTTATTATTATGCTGTGCTCTTCTTCTCTTTTCGTATTTAAATTTTAAACACTTTTTTAATAAATTAAAAGTTGTAATATGTAAAAAAAATTGAAACAAAACAGAAGTATTTTTCTCGGGGTGGGGGAGTTTTCTATCTCAATTTGGAAAATAGCTAGTAAATTGGAAAAAAAGTAGTTTCTTTTTCTGAAATTACCAATTCTATTTTACTTTATTGTAGCGAATGTCAAACTTTCAGAAGGGTATTCAGAACATTATCTTCCTTCTCAATTAAATTTCAGAGGAAAATAAAGTTTTCAATTTGGAAAATAGCTTTAAAGTCGAAAATAAGAGTTAAATATTAATTTTACTTTATTTTTGCGAATGTCTGAATTTCAGAAGGGGTGAAGTATATTCTTCGCCCCATCACTTTATAAATTTTTTTTTTTGGAAAATAGCTTCAAAATTTTTTTTTTCTCCTAAAAAATAACCAATTTTACTTGACTTTATAATCGCAAATGCCTAAATTTCAGAAGATACAAAACACAATTTTACCCCTCTTTACTTTTATATCAGAAGAAAATAAAGTTTTCTATCCCTTCACTATAATTTAAGAGGAAAATGAAGTTCTCCATTCGGAAAATAGCGTTGAAGTTTTAAAGCAAAAATATTTTTTTTCTAAAATTTTCAACTTTACTTGATTTTATTCGATTAATGTCTAAATTTCAGAAGATGCGAAGCAGATTTATCACCCCCTTACTTTTATTTCAGAGGAAAATAAAGTTTTCTATGTGGAAAATAGATTTAAATATGAAATTTTTTTTAATTACCAATTTTGATTATTTTTGAGACTGCTGAAATTGCAGAAGAGGCGAAACACTTTGTTCGCCCCCTCATTACTATTCCGGAAGAAAAATCGAGTGAACATAGGAAATAAATTTTTTTTCTACTTTTATGTTGCTTTTCCAATTCTATCTTAACACAATTTCTTTCCTACATATTATTATATAGTTAGAGTACTTACTTATTTTGAAAAAGCATGATGTGGTCCCTTCATATGGGGACCCGGTGTAGTTATGACACTGCTTCTGGATTGGATCCAAAATTAGAAGCCTAAGGAATTGATTATAGTAGCTATAAACCCAAAATTTGGCTGTTCAATGATGGTTACAACATATATTTTGTGGACGCCGTGGTGGCTGAGGATAGAGTGCTCGTCTTCCAATAAGGTGACTAGGGATCAAATCTCATTGAATTCCGCAATCAGCTCACATACACCACAGTGTTGATGTAAAATATCGTTAGTGGTTGACGGACCATGGGCCTTTAGCTGTCAGAACTAACTGTGAGAGGTTTTCCTTTCCATGTAACGTGAATGCCGGTTAGTTCCTCCACTTAGAGAAATCTCTCCTCATTCTTGATTCAAGAGTTCCCTTGTCTTCTGGATTGAGTTCAAAATAACTAAGTTGAACATTGGCAGTTGTAAACTCAAAATTTGGTCAGCGTTCAATGACGGTAAAATATTTTCAGGACAGAAATCTGAATGTGTTTAGAAAAAAAAATGCTAATTCAGAAAAAATACGTTTTTGTGTCTGATTTCGTAACTTAAAATATAGTCTGCACTAATTAATTGACATATTTGAGGTCAACCACTCGAATCATTCAATTTTAGAACGTGAAGATTCGACCATTAGTTATTCAGAGTGGTCCATTTTTTGCGCTCAGAATTATTTACATTCAGTTAGAAATTTTTTTTGTTGAAAAATCAAAATATGGAATTGTACTATTTAAGAACAGAATTGTTCTTAAATAGTATAATTAATTGTTCTAAATAGTACAATAAATTGTTCTTAAATAGTACAATTAATTTTAAATGCTTCTACCAAAAAATGAAATACAGTGATACCTCGAGATACGAGTTTGATTTGTTCCGTAACCTTGCTTGTAGCTCAAAACAATTTTCCCCATTGAAATGCCATTAATCCGTTCCAGCCCCAAAAATGCTATCCCCAATTGTTTTTGTTACGTGCTTTTGAATAAGAAAAATATATTTATGAATGACAAATATTGTATAAAATATAATAAAAGAGAATGTAAGGCAAAAAAAAACTGGTTTTATAAAGTGCACATACATATTTGTATTTTAATCACTTAAATGCAACTAACACACAACTTAAATGCTACTGTATGCTCAATTTTAGTCACTGCATTTCTCTTTACTGGTATTTGCTTTTTTAGTAGCCGGATTAAAAAAAAAACTGTCCTAGGAGGTTTGTTTCGTCCTTTTCAGAATGCTGCAGAAATGAGTTAGGCAAGTGTCATTAAATAGCTCCGATGTACGACCAGTTGCAAGTTTTCGGGGTGTTTCTTTACCACGAACTGGGAAATTCTCTCCCACATTCCCATGAACTCTTATTTCACTTGTAGAGATAACCTCCTCCACCTCTGGCTCTTCCTCGAAACCAATTTTTTGCAGAACCCCCGAATGCTGCTGTTATGTTGGTATGTCCTTTATGTTATGTTGGTATGTCCTTTTAATGTATTTTATTTCTTAAGGTTGTATTATTTCTGTTAATAATTAGTTATGGGCACAATTAATTTTTTGGGCACCGCGTTTTTAATTTTAAGATCTCATTCATTATTTTAATCCATCAAACCATCCAATATTTTTCCCTACACTACTCTTCAACACCACCCAAATATTTTCCTTCACCCCTACTTGAAAATGGATTGCATCACAGGTGTGAACAGTTGAACGATGGTAGCGCCGCCTGTGGCGCGGATGAATACATGAGCGGGAAAGGAGATGAAATTCGTTTTTTTAGGCATTCCCTGTCTGACGTGCATTGAGGAAGGAAGTGGAGAATTTTTGATGCAGAGTGGCCGGCCACACGCACACACACGCACTAGCTATGCGTGTATTCCCAGCTAAGTTTTATTTATTTTTTTTTCTTATTATTCGTGCCCATAAATTAATTTTTTTTTGTTGAATAGTAGTATTAAATAATGGAAATATTTAAATAATTCTTCTATCTGAAATGTAAGTTGTATAGCAGTAACTGCCATCTTGTCAACCTAAATTGAATTATGATAAATTCTTTAAAATAAAATATTTAGTCTAGAATAGTAATGTTGTTGGATTTGAATCCTTTAAGTTTAATTTATCTTTACCTTACAGCTAATCAAGATTAATATTGTAGTAAGAATAATTGTACTGGTAATCCTAATTTAGCTCATATCATTTCTTCTTGTTATATCTGGTAATCGATGTTAAATGCAGGAAAAATAACCACAACGCAATTATTTCATCTTTTTTTTTTAAAATCTAATTTACAATTTATTTCTATTAAAAAAAGAAAGGATATAACACTGCTGCGACTCTAACTCTTGTAATTTTTCGGCCGTCAGTTCCTGAAAGTGCTCCTCGGCGAGCTCGCTCGCGCCTCTCTCACCCATAACCAGGTCCATGGATTTTCCCAGAGACACAATCTCCTCCTCTATTGTAACTTCGGGTTCGAATCCTTCGAAGCTACAGACTCACTCAGGCCACAGCTTTCATGCAGAGGTCAAGGTCCTCGTTGTAACACTCAGCCAGACCTGATCTAATCATTCTGAGACATATCACAATGTTAAAGTGGTCCTTTCAGTATTCTCGAAGGGTGAGGTTTGTGTTCTCTGTCACCTCAAAGCAGCGCCGGAACAGGTGCTTAGTGTACAGCTTTTAAAAATTAGAAATCACCTGCTGATCCATGGACTGCAGGATAGGAGTGGTGTTAGATAGAGAACCTTTATAAACTTAACTCTTTGAGGATATCATGTTCGAGGTTCGTTGGGTAAGCAAGAGCATTGTCGAGGACGAGAAGGGCCTGCATGGCTGTTCCTTGCAGCTCAAAACAAAATTTTGATCTCTTGTTATTGTTAAGATTTATTGTATTTAATTGTATAATTATGTTCATTTTATGGGAATAGAAAGGAATTTTGGCTCCACATGATCCTAATCCATCGCGTGTGAATTAAGTTTAAAGTTAAAAGCAATATCTCAACTTGTTTTAAAAAATTTTGTGTTTTAAGAATGTTTTAAGATTTTCATTAGATATTTAAGCTTTTATAAAAAAAAAAAAAAAAAAAAAAAAAAAAGAAAACGGATTACACGTGTTGTAAATTGATAGGGTAAATTATTGAATTGAATCCATAAACGAAATCTTCTTACATCGTGTTTAATACTAAGCAATTTGTAGAAATAAACAGATTAAATTAATGTTCTTATTAATAAGAAATAAAATGATAATAAATTTAGTAAAAATATTTACATAATTTTAAGAAAAAATAGTCTGATTGTTAAACTTAGAAAAATCGCGTGATGCACGTTTCGAAATAATATTTTAGCATTGAGTTTTTATTCATTATTTTTAATCATGCCTGAAACCTCAGAAATAGTTCCGACTCAGGTGGTTTATACTAACCACAGTTTAGCTGACTTTCTACCTATAATTCCGTCTTTTAACGGTAACGAACCTATTGCCCCATTTTTTGAAAAACTTGAAGAAATCGCTACCTACTGTGAGTGGGGAAATAATGATAAACTTTTGGCACTAAAACTTAAACTAACGGGTGAAGCTCAGGACTATTTTAATTCACAGAGAGACTTAAAAACAAATGCTTCTTTCGAACAAGTAAAAAAGAATTTAATCGACAGGTTTAACAGTTCAACTTCAATGACGACATCCATAACTAGATTAACATCTGCGTATCAGCTTCCGACCGAATCTACTAGACAATTTCTTTCACGAATTGAAGGGTTGTCGTTTGGGTGCATCCCTAAAAATATCCCTGCGTTTGAAGAATACAGATTACAACTGCTGTTGTCGACCGCGAAGCAAGGAATTAAGGGCGAAATACTACGCGGTATAGGTTCAGCGGGAGTTGAAGATTATGTAAATTTTAAGAAACATGCGATAAATTATGAAGAAACTTTAGCAGTAGCCCGTCCTATCGATATCGTTAGTACAGTAAGATCACCTAGCGAGTCCCAAGAAATAAGAGAGCTCAAATTGCAAGTAGAAAAATTGACGCAACAATTAAGCAGATCCCAGATTAGACGAGAAGAAAGTAGGGAAAATAATCGCGACAGACGAACTGGTTTTCGAAAGGAACCAAAAAGTTGCTACCGTTGCGGCCTCGTGGGACATTTATCCCGAAATTGTGGAACAATGATATGCGGTTTCTGTAAGAAAAGGAATCATACGGAAGATAGGTGTTTTGCCAAAAAGAATTTAAACTAATTGAGGGTGGGAAAATTGAGGTGCCGATTTCTCCCCCGGAAACCCACTTGGTACCAAATTTAAGTACAAATCATATAAATTTAAATTCAGTTTCTTTGCCTAAGATTATGATGTGCGTAAACAAGACAAAATGCCCTGCACTACTTGACAGTGGATCCACATTAAATGTTATCTCTCGTGAAATGTTAAACGAATTTAAATGTAAGCTTAAGTTAGAAAAATGTAACCTTAACATTAAAAATTTTACTGGTAGTGGTGTCAATGTTAGTGAAGTGGTAGAGATCAGGTTTAAAATTGATAACATCGAATTTAAAGAATTCTTTCATGTTGTTCCTAAATTGGGATCGTCTGAGTATTTTGTCATTTTGGGTACTCCCTTTTTCAATGCTAATAATTTTGCAATCAACTTCCAAACACAGTCATTAGTCAGCAAAAATTTTGAGTTTAGGTTTTTAGATTGCCCAAATGAGTTAAAAAATTGTAACGTTTGCATTAAAGATGAAACAGTTAATTTATATTCGAGAACTAAATACATAATTCCCCCTAAATCACAAGCTATTGTGATTGTGCGCACCAGAAGTAAAGTTAATTGTCATACTAACGAAATTTTAATTCAACCAAATAAAGAAATGTTTGCAAACGGGTTATTAATTAGTAGAGTGGTAAATTATAAATGCAATGATAACAATTATCCTATAACTGTTCTTAACACAAACGACCAACCCTATCATATAAATAAAAATTCAAAGTTAGCCTTTTTAGATTGTATAAAACAAACCCCTACTTTAAATTGTAATAGCATTGAAGACTCTTTTGAAGAATTCGAATTCGGTGGTGATATAGATCTTAAGCATTTAAATAATGACCATAAGGTTAAACTTAAAAATTTCCTAGAAAATTATAAGGATATATTTGCTACAGGATTCAAAGATTTAACTGGTTGCGACACATTGTTACATAAAGTTGACTTAGTTGATAATATACCTGTTAGACAAAGGCACTACAAAACACCCCATCATTTAAAACAAGAATTAAACAGGTAAATTAATGAGCTCTTAGAGACCAATATCATAAGAGAAAGTACTTCTCCTTATGCTGCACCCGTTATATTAGTTAAGAAAAAGGACGGTAGTTTTAGATTATGCACGGATTTTCGTAGATTAAATTTAAAAACTCTTCCCGATTCGTTCCCTATCCCAAATATTACTGAATTAGTGGATAATTTATCCGGTTCTCACCTTTTTTCATTAATTGATTTATGCTCAGGTTTTTATCAGCAAAAAATAGACCCTGTAGATACATACAAAACAGCTTTTGCTACTGATAGTGGCCTGTATGAGTGGAACCGTGTCCCTTTTGGACTTAAAAATTCTCCAAATTCTTTTCAACGTCTCATGCAAGTTGTTCTTTCTGGCCTTAAGCCTCACCAAATAGCGGTTTATTTAGATGATATAATTGTTGCATCAAAAGATAATATAGATGAACATTTAGAAAAACTTAAAATGGTTTTTAATAGACTAAAGTTACATAACTTAAAACTTAAACCCTCAAAATGTAAATTTTTGATGAAAACTATTAAATATTTAGGATTTCAAATTAGTAATGGAAAAGTTTTCCCTGATGATTCCAATATCTCCGTAGTAAATAACTTTAAAATACCAAAAAATAAAACAGAAGTTAAATCATTTCTCGGTGTTGTAGGATTTTATAGAAGGTTCATTCCAAATTTTGCCGAAATTGCTCTCCCATTAACTCAATTAACTAAAGAAAAGACTTCATTTCAATTTAATCAACAAGCCTTAGACTCCTTTCATAAATTAAAAAATTGTCTTAAAACTTATCCGTGTTTGGTATTACCAAATTTTGAAAAAGAGTTTGTGCTCAGCACAGATGCATCAAAATATGCTTTAGGAGCTGTATTGTGCCAGTATGATGAAAATAAATTTCTACACCCTGTAGCTTATGCCAGTAGGAAATTAAAAGGAGCAGAAATAAATTATTCAACTGTTGAAAAGGAACTTTTAGGAATTGTATATGGTGTGTCCTATTTTAAGCAGTACTTGCTGGGGAAAAAGTTCACAATTTTCTGTGATCAAGCTAGCCTTTCACACACACTTAAACTTAAAGATCCCACATCTAGAATTGCACGTTGGGTAATGACATTACAACAATATGATCACCAAATTATTCACAAACCCGGGAAGTTAAACGTAACTGCAGATTACCTCTCAAGAAATATAGAACAAATAAATAATATAAATATAACATCTATAGAACCCACTTTGTTACAATCTGTGGAAAAAGAACAAAAAGTTGACCCATTTTGTAAGAAAATAATTGATGAACTTGAGAATAAAGCGGATATGTCAAAGCATAAGTTAAAATTTTTCATAAAAGATAATGTTTTATATTGTGCACCAAAATATAAAGTTAGTGTAAATAATGAAGATAGATTAGTTGTGCCTAAATCAGTTGTTCCTGAAATTTTATTTTACTGTCATGACTCACCCACTGTAACTCATCAAGGTTTCTGCAAAACACTAAAAAGAATTAAGTCTAACTACTTTTGGAAAGATATGTATTCAGATATTTGCAATTATGTAAAATCGTGTAATTCATGTAACGAGCGCAGAGCCCACTTACCTAAAAGATTTGCTCCCCTTCAAAGAATGCCTGTTGCTTCAAAACCCATGGAATACGTAGCAATTGATGCTATGGGTCCCTTACCTTTAACTTATTCAGGAAATAAATACTTATTAGTAATGTCAGATTATTTTAGTCGTTGGCCCGAGGCTTATCCTACTCCTGATATCAAAAGTGACACTGTCGCTAGAGTCTTGGAACAATTTATCACTCGACACGGTGTCCCTAGTCATCTAATATCAGATCGTGGTTCCAATTTCCTATCAACATCAATTACTGAGGTATATAAAAAATTAGGTATAAAGAAACACTCTACTAGCCCATATCATCCTCAAACTGATGGAGTCGTAGAAAAATTAAATGCAACCTTGATTAATTCCCTTAGTCACTTAGTAAATGAGTCACACAATGATTGGGACAGGCACATAGAATTCGCACTAATGGCGCATAGGTCTGCCGTTCATACAACAACTGGTTTTTCACCCTCTCAAGTATTATATGGCCGCGAAATTACTTTACCACATCAAATACTCACAGAAGAATCAAAACATTCTTATACTGAAGTTAAAGATTACACTTACGACTTGACAAAACGTCTAAAGAGAAGTTTTGAAAGTGTCAAAAAGAACTTAACCCAAGCAGCTCAAAATCAAGAGAATTATAGACAAAAATCAGCTAAAGATAAAAACCTTAAAGTAAACGATATTATATTTTTGTATGAACCTATAATTAAGACAGGATTATCAAAGAAATTGTTAAAACCAAATAAAGGTCCATTCATAATTACCAAAATTTTGTCTCCTGTGAATGTTGAAATTCAGTTACTGAAGGATAGGAAAGTAGTTAAACGTGTACATATTGATAGAGTAAAGCGTGTCGAAGAACGAAAAACTATAAAAAATTTAAGTAATCAATCAGATGAACTTTTTGTTGGTCAGGAGGGTAATCCTGGAGAGGAATTGGTACCTACTAACCACGAGGTTATGCGAAGGAAACGTAGAATGAAAATTGTATTACGCCAAAATCAACCAAATTCCAGATATAATCTTAGACCTAGACGTTAAATAAAAAAAAAAAAAAAAAAAAAAAAAAATAAATAAAAAAAAAAATCTACAAACCAAATTAATGGTAGAAAGTCTAATTGTAAAGGATCTTAATGTCAATAAAAATATTTTATCATAATAAATTATATAGATTTAATCTTTAGTGATAGATATTTGTTAATAGTGAACTAAGATGGTTTTGCTTTAAAAATTTTTTGATGAATCTTGGTAAGAATATTGAAACGTAACAATTGATTATTGAAATGTAGGCATTTAAAATTAAACTTTGTGGTTAGGATTAAATTAAATATTCAAAAAAAAAAAAAAAAAAAATTAAAAAAGAAATTGAGTTTTTGATCTGGAGTATTAACTTTCCCAGAATGATATAGCAAACATGAAGTGTCAAAATGTCTTTATATTGTTTTTAATTGCAAAAATTTCATTTTTGGTTTTTTTTAATTTTCAAGGAGAAAAGAAATTTTGTTCTCCTTGGAAATGTTAATTAAAATATTGCAATTGAATGGTTGAAACTGAGTTGGAAAGTAAAACTTGTTGTGAAATGTTTAAATTATATGTTGTGCTTCGAGTGATACTCCCAAAAAGAACAGAAAGAATTAAATGGACTTCTCAATTTACCAAATGAACACTTATAAAATAGTTGTTTTGGACATTCATAAATTTCAACGTGTGTGGTCAGTCCAAGCTAAGCGTGTTCGACACCGAGGTGTGTGGTCCAATGTGTCAGAATTGAACGAAACTAGTGTATGTCTGATATTGTGAAACGACGTATCTTCAGATTCGCAGTACCCCTTCCCAGTCGATTCATTACTTCGGGGAGCCAAGCAAAAGGGCCCTTTGCTGTTCCTGTGGGGTGATGTTGATGCTGAAAAGAGAGCTACTGTCTTGCGGAATGTTGTCTCTGGTATCTTGAGAAAAAGAACAATTCAAGACCCTGTTAGGGATAAAAGTTTAATGAACAGATGAATATATGGTTCTGAAAACCCGTGATTCCATGAAATAGTCTTTCCATCAAATTCACTACAGCCTGGGTTCCAGTGGTCAAATATGGAACGCCCAAAGCTTACCTATTGCTAAGCAGCGTAAAATCCAAGATCCTCTTTGTAACCTGTCTGTTGAGGGAGATCTCTTAATTACCAAGGAAGGTTGCTACATGGAAGAGAGCAGGACACGCTTACACACATCAAGAATCATCCTGACACACACATGAAAATGTAAAACACGTGAGACCTGCTGCAGAAGGTCTGACATGGAACTTTGCCATACGAACAATTTTCGAATAAACATTTTGAACCACGGTTCTGGGAACCGGAGAAGAATTGAAGAAGATAAATTTTTATATGCAATTTGTCCAACTCAGTGTCCACCACCCTTCCTATTATTCCATCCTTAAAGTTAGAATTTTGGCTAAAACTATGAATAATTATTCCAAAAAAAAAAAAACAAAAAAAAAAATCTTTGATTTTTTTTCCCCTTTCCCTGGATGGAATGTTATGTTGGTATGTCCTTTATGTTATGTTGGTATGTCCTTTTAATGTATTTTATTTCTTAAGGTTGTATTATTTCTGTTAATAATTAGTTATGGGCACAATTAATTTTTTGGGCACCGCGTTTTTAATTTTAAGATCTCATTCATTATTTTAATCCATCAAACCATCCAATATTTTTCCCTACACTACTCTTCAACACCACCCAAATATTTTCCTTCACCCCTACTTGAAAATGGATTGCATCACAGGTGTGAACAGTTGAACGATGGTAGCGCCGCCTGTGGCGCGGATGAATACATGAGCGGGAAAGGAGATGAAATTCGTTTTTTTAGGCATTCCCTGTCTGACGTGCATTGAGGAAGGAAGTGGAGAATTTTTGATGCAGAGTGGCCGGCCACACGCACTAGCTATGCGTGTATTCCCAGCTAAGTTTTATTTTTTTTTTTTTCTTATTATTCGTGCCCATAAATTAATTTTTTTTTGTTGAATAGTAGTATTAAATAATGGAAATATTTAAATAATTCTTCTATCTGAAATGTAAGTTGTATAGCAGTAACTGCCATCTTGTCAACCTAAATTGAATTATGATAAATTCTTTAAAATAAAATATTTAGTCTAGAATAGTAATGTTGTTGGATTTGAATCCTTTAAGTTTAATTTATCTTTACCTTACAGCTAATCAAGATTAATATTGTAGTAAGAATAATTGTACTGGTAATCCTAATTTAGCTCATATCATTTCTTCTTGTTATATCTGGTAATCGATGTTAAATGCAGGAAAAATAACCACAACGCAATTATTTCATCTTTTTTTTTTAAAATCTAATTTACAATTTATTTCTATTAAAAAAAGAAAGGATATAACACTGCTGCGACTCTAACTCTTGTAATTTTTCGGCCGTCAGTTCCTGAAAGTGCTCCTCGGCGAGCTCGCTCGCGCCTCTCTCACCCATAACCAGGTCCATGGATTTTCCCAGAGACACAATCTCCTCCTCTATTGTAACTTCGGGTTCGAATCCTTCGAAGCTACAGACTCACTCAGGCCACAGCTTTCATGCAGAGGTCAAGGTCCTCGTTGTAACACTCAGCCAGACCTGATCTAATCATTCTGAGACATATCACAATGTTAAAGTGGTCCTTTCAGTATTCTCGAAGGGTGAGGTTTGTGTTCTCTGTCACCTCAAAGCAGCGCCGGAACAGGTGCTTAGTGTACAGCTTTTAAAAATTAGAAATCACCTGCTGATCCATGGACTGCAGGATAGGAGTGGTGTTAGATAGAGAACCTTTATAAACTTAACTCTTTGAGGATATCATGTTCGAGGTTCGTTGGGTAAGCAAGAGCATTGTCGAGGACGAGAAGGGCCTGCATGGCTGTTCCTTGCAGCTCAAAACAAAATTTCGCTCCCTCGACAGCTCGTATCTCGAGGTACCACTGTATAGGCAATATTTTTTGGTACAACTATTAATTTAAGAATGTTTCTATTTTTTTTTATTTAAGTATAAGTAAAGCCATTATTGTACATTCCCTTCATCAGGATATTAATTTATCTACGGAACAGCTCCTAGATTTTCAATGATCTTAAGATTAGATTATAAAATGGTTCTTCAAAATATTTATTATATCGATGTTACAAAATTCAGATTTCTTTTTATCAGAGTGGTTTTAAACATTTAATTACGCATTTATACTTTTATTAAAAAGTATTCAAATGTGAATATAAAAGTAACCTCATGGAGATTGGATAAAATAATTAAAATGTAATTTGAGACAGTCATGTTGTTGTAGTTTAGATATGTTTGAAATTGCATCAAATATAAAAGATATCCAGAAATGAATCCAGATCCAGATAGATATCCAGATAAGAATGTACAATTTAGTGGAATGTTTGCTGTAAGTCTATTCTTTTTCTTTCCTTTAAATACAGCCGGACTACAATTTAACGAACTTCCATTCTACGAATTTCTCTATTTTGCGAATTTTTTCGTGGAACCAAGAACATTTTGGAAATTTCTTCGTAAAATAACTTCCAAATAGCGAAGTGAATTTTCTATTTAACGAATTTTTTTTTATATCTACTTTCCCTATTTCTCAAAACATTTGAGAAAATTATTAACTTGTAAACGCATTTTATGGAGGAAATGATCTTGAATTGATTTTTGCATCCACTTAACTTTCAAAGAAAGCAGTAAAATTCCTTTCCCTCTTTGTTTGCATTTCATACAGATATAGCATGATAGTGTAACACTGGATAATGTTTTGTTCGATTACTTTCTTTGCAGATTTTTTTTTTATGGTTAAGTTTTATAAAATAAATAACAGATAATAATTTACAAGGTAATAAAAATTGCAATTGATACACCTTTATTTCTAGTGTTTATGAATTTAAAACCTGTTTTGTGTTGTGTAAGTATTTCAAAAGGTGATTTTCTATTTAACGAATTTTCCATATAACGAACATTTTTTCTGGATTTAGAGACTTTGTTAAATAGAGGTCCGACTGTATTTTTAGTAAAATAGTTTATATCAAGGATAGAATATTTTTTTTTTTATAAAAATTGCATTTATCTACCAAAAAATATAAATGTAGCTTGTTTTTTATATATGAAGGAGTAAAGTCATTATGACAAGCCACATTTTCAACTTGTTCAGATGTTTTTTGTGAAATGCATCTTAATTTCCATGTAGGCAATAATGCATTTCTATGTATTGTGCCATTATCTAGAGAAGATTCAAGATAATAATAGAGTAACTAGCTGGAGAAATATCAAGGGTCAGTTAGTAATAAAAATGTCACAATTAGTAAAAACGGGGCTTATTACTATGCAGTTTAAAAGCATTTCATATAGATAAGAACAATATTTTTTCAGTTGTACACTAAATTCTGAAAATTATTTTTATTAATCTCTATAAAAATCTTTTTAAAATTTACAACATGGACAAAAAACATAAAAATAGGATTAAAAATAACAAATACATAAAAATAGGATTAAAATTCTCCAATTGTACGAACATCTATCAGTGTAATAAGAACAAACATAATAATAAAACTATCAGACTAGATATTTATTTTTACATAGAAAAGTTTCTGTATAAAATGATTATCACAGATAAATAAATTAAAACATTTGAAAAAATTATCGTAGTGGAAATGAAACATAAATTATAAAAACAATATACCTCATTTTATTTTGCTTTTTAAAGCAGTGTGAAATAAAAAATTTCAGCCGAAGTTCATTGACACAGTCTTTAAATTAAATAATTGTCTTATAGTAAAGAATTTATAGATAAAAAGTTAAGTTTAGGTGTTTAAGCATGATAAAAGAATTCTTACATAATTCTAACAATTAAATAAACCTTAACTTAATAACACATTTGTGTAAATTTCCTTTTAGCAAAAAAAGTTATTTAAATAATTCCATTCAATAGCATTAAAAAAAAAGAAAACAATCTGGTTAAAAAACTGAAGTCTGTTGTTAGCCTTTTAAAATTGGAGACATATACTGCTGCCTTCTACCTGTTTTTGCTTTCCTAAAAAATAAAGTAATAAAAATTGAAATTAAAAAAAAGTTAGAAATCATATTAAATATGTTATCGAATCTTATGATATATATATAAATGGCTTTGTTTCAAAATTGAATTAATTACAATGTGGGACAAATGCTGAATATTTAAAAAACTATTTTTATTTTACTACACAATTAAACTCAAAACGAAACTGAATGCTTGCTTTCATATTATAATATTTAGCTCAGATTTTTAATTTTTTACAATAAGATTCATTTTAAATTAAAGTAATATGCATTTATTCAGTTTTTAACACTTGATAAAATTTAAAGTAATTTTAAATCGTCAAAGTTTTTTTATTTTGATGTTAAATAGCATTTGGATTAACAAAATTTTCAATATAAAACAGTTTAAATTAACAAAAGAAATCTAAAATTGTTTAATAATATGGTATATAATGTATAATTCAACGTAATATTATTTTTCTAATTTAATATGTGATAATTTCTACACAGATTACTTTAACGCTTTTAAGTCCCCTCCCACCCAGGTTTTTTTTTTTTTTTTGCCATGTTTTTGATAAAATGTTATTGATTTTTCTGAATTTTTTCAAAATTCCAAGGTAAAATTTCAAGAATCATTTTATTCATAATATCTTTTTACATTTACTAGTTAATAAAATCAAGCAACAAAATAATCATATTTACAAAAGTAATATTACTCATTATATCAATATAGGAAAAAATTCTTTTAGAATATATAAAAAATATTACAGATTAAATTTTTTTTTTAAAACTACATTTTTTAAAGTCATAAAAAATTTTGATTGCTAGATCCTGATCTCATAGACATGACAGTAAAGAAATGAAAACTTAGTAAAATTTTTTAAATTGTCACTAATACCTTGGAGAAAGATTGGCTTTCACAATAACTGGCACCCTTAGACGGGAGTTAGAAGGGAAGAGAGGTCCCAGCCTACTGCTTACAGGGGCTAAAAAAAATTAAAAAAATATATTACTAAGTTTTACAAATGTAAAACAAAAATATCACACCTGAAAATATTACCATTAATACTGAACCATGAAAAAAAAAAATTAAATTATAACCATTGATAAAGTTAAGATGTTTTTATAATTATTGTTTCACAAATTGTAGTAAATAATTAAGTTTGTAGACAAAAATCAAAGTTTAAAATATTTAGTTGTATTTCTAACATCTAAAGACTGAGAGTAATTAAGCGATCTTAAGACTTAAACACTCTTATTACAATCAGTAGGCACTAGATGATATTTTTTTCTTCCTTTGTTTAATTAAATTTTGTGAATATTGCTAGTTTTAACAAACTCTATTGTATATCAGATAACACAAATTATTTTTAACAATGTTTCTATCATAAGTTTTAGAAAGTATCCCTCGCATATAAATTGAAAAATATTCCTGATAATAAAGACAATTAAAGTAGAGTAAAAATATGAGCATGTTTTAAAATTTATTTAGGTAAGCATTTTGTAAAGTATCTTTTGGTTAACACCATTAGTTTCATATGCAATGGAAATAAAAATATTTGAAGCTTGAAAAGAATTTTTTTTTTTTCAGTTAGAATTATTGGATTAACAATAATAAAACTATTTTTTTTTCATGCATAAAATATAGAATGCTCATTAAAAAAAAGTGTGCTTTGTCTCATTTCTTGATTTAATTAATAGTTAGTTTCAATTAATTGCAGAAATTATTGGAAGACAGTGATAAGCCTTATGTTTTAAAGCTTACATTTTAATTTTTGTATACAGTTAAAACCTGAAGAAATTATTCATGAGAACGAAAGAAAAAGAAATCATACATGTATAATATAAGATTGAAATTTTCTGATACACATATTGAGTTATACTTATTGAAATTTAAACTTATAATAGAAGACTCAAACATTAAATATAGAAAGTGCATATCAAAACTACTTTTTTTTCAATAATAATAATAAATAGTTTTTGCACTTCTTAGGCAGCATGCATGCAGTTAAAGACAGCCTAAGCGTTGCAAGCTTCTTCTGGCACCATAAACATTTTTTTCTTGGTTTCACTTATTTTTTACCCCACACATAACACGATTTAAGAGCCTAACACAGCTCAGCTGCATAATCTACTGACACATACACTTCAATTGATATGTAAAAGCCACCCTTTTTGTTTTGTGATCTAATCAACATTAAATCTGTACTTTCAAGAAACAATTGGGGATTAGAGATGATTCATACAGATGTGATGAAATAAATAGTCTCCAAAACCAGTAACTTTTGAATTGCATGAAATTCTTTAGTCAAGAAAGCTTTTTAATTATAAATTAAAAGCATTTTTTTTAAACAGTAAATTTAGACTAACAAAAATAAAGACCAAAATGGCAAATAGAATATAAACTACTCATACTGAAATTTTTTAAATTCACTATATTTCAGGTCTTATACAAACATGCATTTAGGGTGAGGACAACAAGTTATGAACGAAAACTCTTTATTTATATCAAAGATTAATAAGATTTTCAATTTCTTACTAATTCTATAATATTTTAAGTTATCATACACAGCAAAGATATTTAGTTCTTACCAGGTAAATTTTCTGGAGTTTTCAGCTTATTTTCAGCGATGGTTTCTCCAGCAAAAAGATTTTGCCACCATTCTGCAGGAATTTTAAGTAGTCCAGTCATTACCTATAAAAATTAATCAAAAGAAAAAAGTTTAAGTATCATTGTTTCAAAAGTAATTACGTACAGAAATTAAGAAAAAATTTAAAACTCAAGCTTTCTAAGATGAAAATCATATATTGTACACAGCTCAGTTCCATCAGCAAAACAAACAAGACAAAATTGCATTACAATACAAAATGATCAGTTTGTGGAAAAACATTATGAAGAAAAAAAACAAACAATTGACTTAAAAAATTTATTGCAAATTTTAATGAATAAAGATATTGATACTGATATACAAATTTAAATTATTTCATATTTTACATGTTTGGCATTAATGCCTACAAAGAAAGACCTCAACAATGGTTTTGGAGACCTCAACAATGATTTATTTATGTATATTTTGTTTTTAATACCGCCTCATTAAAAAAAGTTATAAGTGTTGAAATCAGAAGAATAAGAAAGACTAGAGACTTCCATTCTAATGGCCTCTAGGAGAATCTATAAATACTAAGAACTGGTGTATTTTGACATATTTGCCAAAAAAGAACAATATAAATATGCATCCTTAAAATATATATATATATATATAACTGAATCTTACCAAAGATTCATAAGTTTTTTTGTCTATAGCTAAAAATTTGTAACCATGTAAATGAATGGTATATATATATTTGTTTAATTCATTACTATCTAATGGCGGTCACGATCACTGTAAGTTTCTGTAATTTTGAAAGGTGCAATTAATAGATATCCATCATTTAAACTGTACACTGTATTTTTTTATTAAACAAATAAAAAACAAAGCAGATATGCAACTTTTGTTCCATGTTCAAAGAATGACCGAGTTATATATTTTTATTTCTTTTAGTTTCAGAATACAAGGCCAGCCAGAAATATATTTTTTTAACTACGCTTTCTTAGAATTTCTATCTGAGAGTTCTTATATCCAGGTTTCTTACAAAAATTTGATGATTAACCTCCTTTTTTCATTGTCTTTTATAAAATTCGTAATAGACAGCGAAAAAAATTTCTAACTGAAGTACTCAAGTGTTAAGTATCAACTTAACTAGTATTTACCTCATTTTGCTGCTGCGTTTCAGAAAACATGTTGGTATCTGTTGCTTGATCAACAGAATATCCAATAACAGTCGGAGCAAACACTTTAGAAAGATTATCAAGCGGCATTTGACAGTGAGGAGAGGCAGCAACTCTGGAACAAAATTATATAATAATAAATGACATTCTGAAACAAAGTCAATGTTTACGTTCTTTGTTACACGTAATTTTATAATTTAATAAAAATTTTAGTTCAAATAAAAAATTAAAAGCTATTTTAAATTTACTTTGTAACATGAAAAAAAAGAAAGAAAAAAACAACAACAATTATTTCTTAATAATGAACTTATTTTATATGTAAATTGTATAATTTACATTTCTAGATTAAAATGTTCAACTCATTTCAAAACGCAAAAAGAAAAATACTTATTAACATTTAATAACTAAACATTTATAAAATTTGATTTTTGCCAGTTTTTCAAAGTCTGGATAGCACCATATGGATTGTGTACAATACATATTATCATTTATCTGCTAATAAAAATTTAAGAACCTCAAATTATGTCAATTTGTTTGCTGTAAATACATAAAATATGAAAATGTCACATTTTAAATTTTTTTTTCTATGAAGGTAATGATAAATTAATATGCAATATAAATGTAATTTAACTAAATTAAAATTTTTTAACAATCAATGTTTTATATAAAACAATTCCTAAATAGAATGTATTTATATAAGACAAGTTAGTAATTTATAATACTAAAATTCACAGAATTATGAAAAAGACTAGTTATAAAAAGCAATAATAATTCATTGACAAATTACCTTTGTAAATGCAATATCAAGAATGCAAGTGTTTCCTTATTTGGTTGAGGGAGATCGCAAACAGCTTCGTAAATCAAATTCAATTTGTGCTTTTCATTACGTTGACCTAGAAAGTATAGACAAACTTAGACTTAACATAAGTTTGATAGAAAAAAAAAAATTGCCATAAAAGTGAGAGGAAAGGAAAAAAAAATCAGAGTATCAAAATTTAACAAATTTTTCTTCTTTTGTGTAATAAATCCCCATTAACAATGAGAATATAAATTCAGTCAATAACAGGAAAAGAACAGCAGCAGAACCATTTTGGAGCAGAATTTTTTTTCCCGACAATTTGGTTTGGAGCAAATAATTTCTTATATTCGAAAAAGTTGCTTGTAAAATTGCATATAAATATACATTTTTTAACATATTTAACAGAGCTTTAATTATTAAATAAAAAGGATGTAATAGAAACACAACAAGGAATTATCTATGTATACAAATGAAAAAAACTACTCAATTGGATTCTTACAGAAATAAAACCTAAAAAAGACTTAAATCATATTTAAATAACTAGGCATTTTTTGCATTCTATTCTTAAAATATTCAATTAACAGTAATTCCATCATAAATCTATGTTGCTTTCAGTCTGATTATTTTGCAGCTACATTAGATTTATGATCATTTTTATCACTTCCTGAAGTGCATAAAACAGCAATTCTCTTTTAAATCCATGTTGTTAGATGATTGTAAAAAATTAACCGAACATGTTAATAAAATATTCCATCAAATTATGTGCCTCAGTATCTTAATTAACTTAAAAGTTATACAGTTTCCTTAAAGTATTAAACTGGGACAAAATCTGTAATTGCTGCAAAAATTGTGATTTTTTTAAATTGCCTATATTTGAACTTTAGTTCATTAGCTCTTAAAAATATTTTTAATTATGGCTGTTTTTTTTTTTTTTTAAATAGCTTCAAATCTAGCTGGATACCTTATAGGATAAAAAAAGAAAGAAAGAATATTCCAAAATTATGTTCTGTAAAACTCCAGGAAAATTATTTTCTAGAGAGAAATATTTAAATATAATGTTACATATAATTAAATTAAGGCTAAATATAAATATATTGTTTTTCTTGGAGAAGCTACATTTATTCCAAGAATTTTTTAATTTCCTTAATAGAGTGCATTTCTTAGGATTTAAGACTTTCATGTAAAAACAAACTGCAGATAGAACATAGATACATAGTCAAAAATAAAGTGATTAAAATAAATATCTAACATAGGGCTGCATAACTTGCATCCCTCAAATGGTCAATGTCCCTCTCTGTCTTACATCTAAAATTAGAAAAAGCCTACATAACTAGCATAATAATTGTTTTGTACAACTTTACTTATATTAATTTTAATAAATTGTTTAAAAACATGAAAATCCAAAAATTTAAATCTTTCTTTTTTTTTTTAAAGAATATTTTCTTAATTCAAAATATGATAAAAACAAATGCTATTTAAAGACTTATTTTAAAATTATATATGTTAGTAATTTATATGCATGAAAAAAAGTTATAAAACTATTCTACTGAAAAAATTATAAGTATTTTAATCTTTAGATGATCGTATAAAATATGAAATATTTTTTAAATCAAAAATATGAAACATTAAATTTACAAATATTACATATAATTTGTTGTACTTTTTCATTACATTTTAAAAACAAATTAGCGTTGTTTTCATTACGCTGGAGCATGATTAAGTTATAAACTGATAAAAAAATCAAATTATTGTGGGGCCATCAAAAACTAAATTTCTTAGTAGTTATGCAACCCTAACAATGCAACAAAATCAATTTACTACTATGTAGTAAATTCTTAATTTATTAATAATTTAAATTCTTAATTTGCAAATTCAAAGTTTTATTTACTTGCAGCATCTACAAATGTATGCCAGGCAGCTTTTGTAATTAAAGAATCCTTTAAATTCCTTAAAAATTCTTTCACAGTTCCACAAATAGCGTGAATGTCTATTTCATTCTAAACAAATAAAAAAATTCAAACTTAAAATAAAAAGTCCAAAAGTTAAAATAGAAATTGAAAGCAATTAATAATTACAACAATTGAATAAATTACTTAATGATATATGAAAGAAAAAATTGCTCAAAACCTGTTATATAACATTTTTATACTGCAAAGAAGTATGCCTTTGAAGTGTATAAAAATGATTGTCTTTATTTAATGTCAGAAGAAAATTATTTAACCTCATATTTTATAAGAAAGCAAAGGGGGGGGGGACAGAAAAAGTAAAAATTTACAACAGTGATAAATTAAAATTATACATATTTCAACAAAATGCTGAAGGCAAAATCTGGAAAACTTCTGCATACTATAGAAAGTGAAAAATCGCAATGCCTTTCTTTGATGACTTAATACACTTTTACAGTGGACAGGAAAAGAAAATAGTAATAATTTAAGTAAAAATTACTTTGTTAACATTGCTAACTACTTTATAAATATTAAACAGATTTTTTTTAAAAATAAATTTTATACTACTTTTGTTAAAATAAACAGTTATTTAAAAAAAGAGACACGAATAAGATGCAACTTCAAAAGTTAGACAATAGAATTTTAAACTTTAAGAAATGCAAATGTAGTGAATTTTTTAATGTAAATCAGAGTATTCTGAAATATCATGGCATAAACCAGATTATCAAACTGGCCAACTTTAAGGCAAAGAACTTAATTTGCAAAATAACTAAACCTAAGTATATATTCCATCATTAATGTAATTTCTACCAAAGTACAAAACATAACTAATTTTGATGTTTACCAATATTGTAATTGGAAATTGATCTTAATATAAATGTTATATTGAAATAATCATAGCAGAAGAGAATGATGCAGTGAAAACAAACTATAATGCCACTGACCAATGAAGGAATAGTTTTTCCTTTCAAAAACTTCTCCTTCAATTCTTTTATCTCCCTCTCCCTTCCAGGTACACGATATAATCCAATGTCTTCAAGACCTCTAACTTCAATTTCATTAATGCAATGCGCCATTAGAGAAGGGATCATAGGAGATGTAGAAGATGTATAATCTGCAATAGTGCCCTATAAATAAAGTAAATTATAACTAATATTTACAACAATGTAAACAAATTTAGCACTAAAAATGGAAAAGTACCTAAAAGATTTAAAAAAATAGTCACTGGAGGACACTGAAACAAGTAAACTTTGTAGTAATAAATCAAAAAAGAGTTGAAAGCTCTTCCTGGTTCAATGAACCACACAGAATGGAGAATGCTGAAACGGCCAGTGATCATATGAGCAGCAACTGATGGCTGTAGAGGAATTTAATTGTGACAGTTAGAAAACCATGGAAGTCCGAGGTAGGAGGATCAAGGTTTGGGTTGAAGGCCTGAGGTAAGATCAAAGAGTGTAGTTCGTACGTGGAAGGACACTGGCGGACGAACACTATCGTTAACCACTGCTGGGAGTAAACAGTCTTCTCTCCGCTATTAAAGGAGCTGATCTTTTGCTATTGGAGTTGTTGGAGCTTGAAGAACCTCGTCCCAATACCTCGTTTTTCGGGTGACGCCCACTTTCAGAGGAGATGCTTGCTATCGACCAGTTTAAGACTTTAATCGTTCTTAATAACCAGTTTTAAAATGTTTTTATGAATAACCTTTTTGGAGTTTGTTTGTTGTTAGATAGTTAGTTTTATATTAAAGTATGATGTTCCAGTGTACTGGTATTTTTATTTGAAGTCTTCCAAGCTATCGCTAATCAACAGTAGCCTTTACATAACTTGCTGTTATAACTAGTGAGTAACAAAATTAATATTTAAAAAATTTAATGTTTTAAATTATTATTAATAGTTAAAAACTACACCAAAGGAAAAGGTGCCTGCATAGAATTGATAACAAGTCAACAGGACAACGCTGGGAAATGTGATTTCGAGATATTTCTTGGGACTACCATTAATGACTCATGGGCTCAATATATGAGCACTCTATTTTTTCTTACATTTTAATTACCCTGTCAACTTGGCGGCCTAGCATTTCAGCACTACTTGTATGACTACCATTTGTGTCTAACATGGTCTACATAGAACCCTTTTAATGTTCTTATGTCCTAATGAGCCAGTCAATGAGTCAACTTGGCAGACTAGCAAACCTGTTTTTATTTTTAAAATAATAATTTGTTCAGTCGTGTGGATTATTGCTTTGTTGTACTTAAAGATTGGGAAATAGTTAAATTCTATTTTGTGCGCATTCTCTTCAAAAGTCCATTGCAACATAGAAACATTGTTTTTTTAATAAAGCAAGAAATTTAACATCAAGCTTCAGAATCATTTTAAACTTGTAAGTGGGTCCAGCAATTGCTCTACAAATAAATCTATCTTAGAACTCAATGAGACTATCCAGGTTTGAATCCTAGCTGGTTGATTTGAATACAATTCTTTGCTGGGATTAAGAGATAATATTGTAACTTGAAATATTATCTGACAATTCTGCCATTTTTTAATAGTAAAATCAAATTCTCTGAAAACTTGAAGTTTCCCTGACATTGCAGAAACCCCGATCTTATAATTGACATACAATATTTAAAAAAAAAAATAATAAAAATACATGAATATATAGAGAATAACTTACTGATCCTTTAGTGTGAACAGAAATAGCTGGTATACAAGGTAATGAACACTGCTCTTTACATTCAATGTGACAGCTGATTCTACAAACAGAACATTTTAAACCTTGTTTGCAGAACTTGATCATTTTACTACAGGGATGACACTTTTCAGCACGAATGAATGTTTTTGGTTGAAAAGTATGAGCTTTTCCCAGTTTTCCAACACCACTATAGCAATCGACAGGAAGACTATAATGAAATATAAATAAATAAATGCTGGAGCAGAACATTAAATTATTAGTTAGCAATACACTGTCAGTACTAATTATGGCAATTATGGCACTTAAAAGTGTTATGGGGGGAGGGAGGACCTAATTAAGCTACATTTTTTTTTCTTAAAGTATTTATTGCTTCACTAAGCTGTGAGAATTTCACTTTAAATAAATACTTTATGGTGTCAAAAGGAAAAAAAAAAAAAAAAAAAAACAATTTGTGGTTTAAGGGGACTTCAATGAGATAGAAGCTGTTAAACTATATATAGTAAAATGCAGTTGCTAGTATGATGAATATTCCTATCGATTTCTCTCGCAAGATGGTATTAATTGTTATGCATTTAATGATAATATAACAGCTAACAGTTTAATCACATTGTTCTGAGAGTGATGAACAATGCGTAGTCTCAACGCAAAGAACTGTTCATTATTTTCTTTCTTGAGGTAGAGTCAACGATAAGCAGTACTCAGTACTTTGGCAGTTTAGAAAGTCAATAAAATCTAATGTTCAGGTAAACTTTCACGTGGGGTCATTTTGTTGCACAACAATACTGGACTACTAATGCAGCCTAAGTAATGATGGAACATCTATAAGCACTAACAGAAAGATCTGCCCCCCCCCCCATCTTCATGTACTTGTTTTCCCCCCATCTTTATGTACTTGTTTTCCCCCCAAATATTTCCATTATAGTTAGCAATAGCAGTAAGATTTTAAGAATAGAAACTTAATTTGCTTAGTACTAAAAACTTGGACTATTCTCACCTGCTTCGATTATGCTTTACACTTCGATTATGCTTAAAACTTTTCCCCCCATCAAAAGACCTTTCCTTTATATGTTCAGAATCTGAAATTAAGGACACAGATTAAGCAACTATATAATTTCACAAATAACAGAAAAGTAAACATTTCTTATATCTGCAAAAACTAGAGCTTTTCCTATATATGTATACATGCATGTGGCAAGCCAGTAGACTATTTTAGATATAGAGTAGGTGCATTGCAAGTTATTCAGGGCATTTTTTATTTGATTATTCAATGGTCTTTGCAAACTTGCTTCCAAAACGGATCTCTTAACAGTGTTCAATCTATTTCATCAAAAGCAGACTGTCCATGCCTGGCATAAAAACTTCATTTTGCACTTATATCCCAAATATAAAGTTTATGGTAATGTTACCTTTTTTAAAGAGAGACCCGAGTTTAATTAATGATATTGCTATAATTGTTCAGATTGTATCAGAAATTAGTTTAACTATTCAAATATAAAATTTTCACATACATCCGATAGAAAGCTTTACAAGTGTGTAAAAGAGACATCAAATAATTTATAATATAAAGACTTATAACAAACCTGATCTTATAATTTGGCGAGTTATAACCACTTCTGGCGAAGTAGAATTTGGCTCACTATTGCTGCGAAAGGCAATCATACTATTCCTACGCATGGTTGTTTGATCTTGGCATAAATGATCATCACGAGACAAATAAGTTGAACTTCCCTAAAATTTGTAAACAGAAACAAATTTAATAATCAAGTTAAAAAATAAGTTTGAACTTTCGATGTTAATACTTAATAACAATGCTAGTTGAACATTAGGTGTTAAAATAACGGCGATAATTTTTCAATTCACACACTGCTCCCAGCACTTAAACAACATTGTAGATGGAATAATAGGTTTGAATCTCCTGGTGTTAAAAATTCCTCAACATAGTCCAGTAAGTCCAAATAATTGATCAAGGAGTAAAGTTTAAAACTATAAAGTTGAGCTTTGATAGTTTTAACACTGATGTGTGTTAACTGTTCAATGCAGGTAATAAAACATTCTCAAAATATTGACTAACTTTGTTCTAGTATTCCTTAGTTTAAGATAAATATTAATTACAAAATAGCTTAAAAATGCATACCTACTGTTTGTCAAACAAAAAATTTTGTGAAATTTGCTTCAATTTAAAGAAAATTAATTCAAATTTTTATTTGTAACTTCGTAATTTTGACAAGTACGCAAAAAAAGAAAAGAACAAAGTATGAAATTGCAATTTCACCGTGCAGAAACTCATTGAACATACACCTAATTTCATATAATAAAATATCAAGATTTTAAAAATCAAGCAAAATTTTGCAGACTTACTACTACTAATACAAAAAAAAAAAAAAAAAAAAAAAAAAAAAAAAAAAACAACTTTTCTTCAAAACCAATTTGTGCAATCAGTTAAACTATAACTAAAGAACACATAATTGATCTAAATATAATAAAAATACAAACTTAAAAAGTAAATGTGAAATTACTTCAACTCTAACTATTCTTTTCATATTTAACCAAAAATAGCAATGGTCATTTTCATTTTGTTCAGTTCATTCTGAAATTAATCCTTATCCTGGTTACACAAAATTTGAGACTGACTAAATAGCAATAAAGAAAAGTAGTATTTTGAAAAGCTTAATATTCTATTAAAATAAAAAATCTTGCATGCAAACATTAGAAAATTACCTTTGAAGTTCTGTCTTTGCCTTTTATAGTTTTCAAGTTTTTGTTTTTAGAGGTGCCTTGAGGGCGTGACTCAGAACTCTCCAATTCATCTGCCGTTTCAGTTTCATCACAATCATCAGAAGATAGTAAAGACGCAGACTCTTCAAAAGGCTTATAGCTAGAAAAGTAATATATCTTAAATATTTATGATAATTTTATTATTTGAACAGATATTAAAAAGTAACATTTTGATCTCAATTACTATATAAAATTCAAAAACATAAATTATAATACGATAATTGAAGCTAACATGATACATAAATGCTTAAAAAAGTACAGCTCTGTATTTTTGTTTTGTCTGTTTATTGGTAGAAAATATTTAACTTGCTAAAAAAAAGAAAAAAAAAAAAACTGAAACCACAAAAAAATAAATAAAATATATATATATTTAAAACTTTTGGATGGATTCCTATACTTTATGAATTCTTAGAAATGTTCCAAAAAACTATCAGAAATAATGGCACAAACAATAACATTTATATACAAAAATAAATTTCCTTTCACAGATTAAAACATTTATAAATATAGTGGAGTTAAATATGGAGATTTTTGTGAATGTTTCTATACAGAGTATTTGCTAAATTGTGAGTTTTTAAATCCATTACTTTTAGCAAACACGTTCCATGATTTATACAGGTTAATACATTATTCAATATAGTAAAAAGTAGATCTAAACGAGAGTGACCTTTCTCAGAAACCAGAGCAATGCCTTACACATTTTTTAATATGGCAATTTAAACGAAAGCAATAAAAAAGAACTGAACTACTAAACAAATAGAAAAAATAATAGTGATCCCTCGTTTTTCGCGGTTAAAGGGGAGCAGAACCTTCCGCGAAAGCTGAAAAACAGCGAAGTAGGATTTGTCAATAGGAATTTTCGTGTATGCGGGCACACAAAGGATTTAAATATGTAAACAGTATTTATACTTTACACATTTAAGACAAAAATTACAACCGTATACCTATTTACTTAAATGTGTCAGTGCTAATTAATAAAGTTAATTACAAAACTGAGTGTAGAATGCTTTAAATGCATTCAGAATTATTATAGTTATCTTATAATTACGCATATTATAATTATGCATTCAGAACACAAGCAACAGAGTCGTATTTTTGTTTTTAATTGCCCGTGGAGTTTTGGCTTAATAAATAAGGCCTGGCTTAAGCATGAAACCTGCAGCATTGCCAGCCGTGATGCCAGTCACACGGTCCTTGTGAGCCTTGAAGCCTGGCCTTTATGAGAGCCTGTAGTATATGTACTGAGTCAACTCATCTCTTTGTTTGACATGTATTTCATGACTTCTCTATCGCGCATCAACATGAAACAACGCTCCTTTCCGCAATGTGGCTGCCGACATGGTTGTATTTTTTCATGAATATTTTGGAAAAACCGGCGAAGCACTGAAGTCGCAAAACATGAAGCGCGAAGTGGCGAGGGAACACTGTAATCCAGCAATTAATTGTAACTAACATTCAAACTAGAACATGGATTTAAAAATATTTTACAATGTCTCTTAGGGGCATATACAAAAAGAAATTTCTTTTTTCTGATAAAATTTAAATATGTTATTTTCAAAAAGAGCAATACTATGAATTATTATAACTTAATTTCAAAGGAACAAAAATATCAACATCATTCCACCTACTCATTATACTCTCGATATCTCAAAGTTTAAGGGATGCTAAAAAAATTTCGAGATAGCAAGTTTTCATGATAACAAGTTCAGAACTAAATATGTTCAAAAATGTAGAAAAATATATTCTAAAATAGAAGTCTAAAAAGTATAGTGACAAAACATAAAAATAACTACTAATAAATATGTATCTAATGATACTTGACTATAAATCTATATACAAGAATAATTTTATTTTTAGAAGATAATAATAATAAAAAATAATAATAAATAAATAAAAAAAAACATTAAATAAAAAAAATTGGTTTGCAATAAACTTGCATTGAGATTTGACAAAAAACATTCGCCTGATATTGAAGAAAAAAAAAAAATAATAATAAAAATCGACATACGAGTTTGGAGAAGAATTCCTTAGATATAGGAATTCAAATAAACATTAGGTGGATATATAATGCTAAGGGAAAAAATATTTTTTTGACAGAAGTGTTTTTGAGGCACCGAAGTTCGAGATAATGATAATACACTGTACTATTCAAATAATTTAAATATATATATATAAACATGTTAAACATTAAACAAAAATATTGATGTCAAAATTCATTTTTAAAATTAAGTTAAACAAAAAGTTTAAATGTTTTTTAGGCTTAAATCATTTTAGTTGAATAAAATTTTGCTTTAATGTAACAAATAATACATATAAGAAATGTAAATATATTATAAACAAGAACACTCTTATAACTAACCATAAAAACTTTAAAATATCTCTTCCTCTTTTATGAGCTTTCCTTTTGAACATATTTATATCATAAAATATTGCTAAATATTTGATATAAATATGAAATTCTAATATATATATGTATGGTGAAAAAGAGTAAAAAGTATCAAAAAGAGAACAAATATAAAAATATTGTTAAATAAAAGTATTTTAAGCCTTATTTCTCACCACATCAAATGAAATCAGAAAAAAAAAAACCCCAATTAAATTGAAAAAAAAAAAAATATTTCAAATCTTAAACAGAAAAAAAATACTAACTTTAACATTTTTTAAACTAAAACCAGCACTGTTAAAATTTAGTTTTAGCAAAACTTTTAATATTTTATGTTTACATACTGAATATAATAAATTGTTTATGTATTAAATCGTGATGTGTAATTTTTAAATCGCGTGGATAAGAATTACAAAGTATGATATTTAAATTCACGCAAATATGAATAGCGATGTTTGACATTATGCCAAGATATAAAGCAAGTCGTGTGATTTTTTAAATAGCACGAATGAAGATTGCGGTGTGTGATTAAGTCATGAGAATACAAATTGTGAATAGAGATCACACTATGTGATTATTAAATCTCATGAATGCGTTTTGCAAGTATTAATTTTTGAATTTAACAAATATGGTAAAGTGTGGGACATTTTAAACTGTGCGACTGTGGAATATGATGTGTTTTTAAATAGTGTAAATACAAATCCGGTTGTATTATTTTTAAGCCACGTGAATAAAAATTTCGATATGTGATTTTGTAAATATAGCATGAATAGAGAATGCACTATGTCATTTTTAAATTACACAAATACAGAATATGATGTGTAATTTTTTTAAATCACACGTATGTGGTTCACAGGTAGTAATTTTTAAATTGCACAAATATGGCTTGGTTGTGTGATTTTTAAATTTACATACGGATCACGATGTAAATCATGTATGACGATTTTAAATCATGTAAATACAAATCGTGATGATGCATTCTAAATTGCATGAATACTTAACGCCCTGTAATTTTTAAATCGCACAAATATAGATTACAATGTTAGAGTTTTTTAAAACCAAATTAATGGGGATCGCAATCTGTGATTGCAAATCATAATGTGATTACAATCATATTTACACAATTACAATGAAATCATAATAATGTGATATTGCAAATAATGTGATTACAAATCATGATATGTGGTTTTTAAATCAAACAAATACAGATGACAATGTGTAATTTTTTAAATCACATAAATGAGGATCATGAGGGATTTTTAAATCGCACAAATATAGATAGGGAATTGTGATTTTTAACTTATGTTTATGTTAATACAAATAGCAATGTGGGATTTTGAATTCATGTGACAGGATTAAGGGCTTCAATACCCAAAATTCATAGTTTTTTCTGTATATTATAGTTGTTTCTTCTTTAGTAGCTTTTTCCTTTATTAACTTTAAATATTATACAAGTTTTTATTTATAAATAAGAAGTATTATTCTAAAAATTTTTCTACTTTAGTAGCTTTTTTTTTTTAACTTTCTTTTATTAACTTAATTATATTTTTTATTTATATGTAATTATAATATTTATTTATATGTAAGAAATATTATTCCAAATTTTTCAAAATAAAAACTTATTAAAAAAAAAAGAAAAGTGAATTAAAACTCTTCCCTCTTATATATATATAAAAAAAAAAATTTTTAGACTTATGTTGTATTCTAATATAAAATTGATCGAGGACAAAGATTAAATATCTAACTAGTACACAGTATTGTTATGTTTTATATATTTTTATTGTTTCAATTTCAGAATAACATCTTTATTTTCAAACTCCTAGATAGATTTGCTTTCACTTTAACAAAAACACATTTCGTTTAGATGTAACAAATTTTTTTTATCTCGAACAATTTGGCGTGACTTAATATTCAACAATGATTTCTGCATGACATATGATATAAAAGGTCAAACACTAATGAAAAAGTGCAAATTGAAAATTTGCTTACTTTGAGAAAAATCCATTGTGTTGACTAGTTACTGAACTAAGTTGAACAAGCCTTTCTTTTGTAGTATGATCTATGCCATTTTGATCAGTTAAAAGCTCTTTGATAAGGGCTATCTGCCTTTCCTAAGGGAGAAAGATATTAAATTTTATAATGTTATGGGACTAAAACCAGGGTTGGCAAGGTTTAGGACAGAATGGATTAATCTACGGTTTAAACCGTCCTGTCCAAAACCTTTTTACTCAAATTATGTCACAATTTTGTCTGAACAATATTTAAAAGGTAAAATAAATATAGGACTAATAACATATTGACAATTAAATCTACTAGAGAATATTTGTTTTTAAAAGTATAATGTTTTATTAATATTGTTTGACTCTTCAAATTAAACAAAGGAAAATTAATCAGTAATCAAGTTCAATTGGTCCTCTCATTCAATAGTACATAACTGAAGTTTAACCTTGCCATACAGGTTAAGCTATTAAAGACTAAGTGCTTGCTTAATCATAAACAGGTTTATTTATCTATAGTACTGTTCAAGAATACTTTTATTTCATTCATGTTCGATTCTTTTAGCAGAGTGGTAATACATCACCAGTGTCAGTAATTGAACTGATGTTATGCACTACAAAACTGTTAATACATTTTTCAGTTATTTTGTATTTCTAAAATTATACTATTATATATTTATATTCAAAAACAATTTTTTTTAAAAATAGATGTCTTTTTTATCAACCTGCAATGCAGAAATAATAACATTTTTAAAAAAAAATATTGTGAAAAATAAAAGGTTAATTTTTAAACAATATTAGCATTTAAAAATTTTTTTTTTTAATATTGCATTATTTATTCTTATGCAAAAACATTATTTATCAGTATTAAAAGCATATTTATATTTAAAGGATTAGGTATTCACTTTTGTTGTTCAATGAATTGTGGAGCTTCAAAAATTATAAACCTTTTCCTATTATATTATATTCCTTTAATAAGTAAATTGTATAAAAAAATATCAAATATTTATTGATACATGTAATTATGTGTACAATGGTTACATCTATAGAATTTTTACCTTTTACCAAAGTTCCAAGGTTTTGGACAGTTTTATCCAGTTTAAGACAGTAAAACCCACTTGACCCGTCCAAAAACAGTTTAGGACGTCCAAAACCCCAACCCTGACTAAAACGTTTTCCTTTAAAATTAAGAATTATGAGATTTTACAAATTACTCAATTTTAGAACATTAAATATAAAATGAAGTTAGATCTCGAATGCCTTTAGTTTACATTACTAACTACAATAACTTAAAAAAGTTCACCAGAGTTCAAATTTAACTTAAAACAGTCAATAACTTTATGTTGAATAGAAATAAAAATTAGTAAATTGGTGACACACTAAACAGGATTGAAATTCTCTTCAACACAACTTTTTCATGTTACACATGAATACGTAAACTTTACCCGATTAAAATATTGAGAAGGTATTCAAAGATTTAACTTAATAGTCAAAATTTAATTAAGAACAGAAAACATGAGCTTTGAGATTAATGCTAATCTTTAAAAGAAAAAGGATAAATATATTAGTTTAAGAACATTATTTGATAGATGCAAATTCTGAAACTATGGTAAACTGAGATACAAATCAAACTTACCAGAGAGTTTTTTTCTGATTTAAATTTTTCAGACTTCTTATATTCAGTAATCAATTCGCTTCTTCAAAAAATAAAACAAATATTATGATCAAAAGAACATAATCAAATTTCATGTCAATTCATTGTATGTTTACATATATCAATAAAAAGTGGAGATTAATCATGTAAAAAAAAAAAAAAAAATATTTTAAATATTATTTTGAAGTTTGAATAATACTCAGCACAAAGATTTAAAGTTTTCGGTTACTAGAAAAGTTAAAGGAGTACCGCTTAAAATAATTTTAAGTGATCCAGTGAATATAACTATGTAAGAAAATTAATGAGTTGGTGTTAAAGATGGTGGTTGTTCCTCTAAACCAGTGTTTCCCAAAGTGAGGTATGCGTACCCCCAGGGGTACCGGAACAGTTTAGCGGGAGTACACGTTCTTGTGCGAAATATCTTGCAACAAACAAAAATTTCAAAAAAATTTATCTAAAAACAAAGCTAGCCATGAAAATTTATGATTACGTATTTTTCTATTGGCTATTTTTTGCAGAGTTAACAATTAATAATTAGTGGTGTCTACAGCCAGTTGTGATTTTTAACTTCTGTGCAATTTTTGTTATTGTAAAAAATACATTCAATTTTTTATTAGTGGTACACAGCGTTAAGAAAAATTTAGAAACGGTACACTAAAGTCATAAGTTTGGGAAACACTGCTCTAAACACACAAAAAGCCACAATCTTTAACAGCATTCACAGCTTTTATATTGCTCAATGTGGAATGCGTAAATGATGGTCCCCTCCTACATGTCCTTTTAAAAAAACTATCAGCATAAACAAGTCCAAGCAATGGTACTTTATACAAGAGAACCCTAAATCTTTTGATCTTCACAAAAGGTACTTTAGTACTTCATGATAAATGTGCTTACAGCAGTATTAAATGAAATTACACACAGAAATTTTATTTTAAAAGAAACAAAAAACTATTATGTTTAAAAAATTACACACATATATATAAATTAAAGAAATTTTTTTTCTTCATTTATAATAAATGGCACTATTGAAAAAAAAATTTTTACTGAAAAAATAGGGAGAATACTGCTTTCAAGCATATCCCTGTCATTACATCGTTGTAAATAATACAATTGAATATACTTCTATCAATGACAAGCAAATAAATGAAAAAGCTGATACTTTCATATCAGTTTTACAGATTATTTTATTATTTGGATAAAATACTTAGTTTTGAACTGATTATTACTGATAGAATTGCTTGAATGCAGAATTTAGGTCACAAATAAGGATGAATAGTAATCCTCTTTGCTAATATTATTGTGCACATCTGATGGCTTGTCCAACAAATTATATTATTAAGAAGTATTTTTTCATCATTCAAGTTATGTTTTAGTGGTGTCTGGGGAAATGCATCACTAAAAACTTCCAAGCAAATGCTGAAAATATTTAGTCATCAATGTAGCTTTTGATTTAACTAAATAAAATATCAGTGTAAGAAACTTAGTTATACCACAACCTCAAAAATATGCATGACTCAATAGAACAGAAGAAAAAAAATTTAATAGCATAATAATACAAATTAGTCAACATATTTCAGGAAATCTTAATGCATTTTCACACAAGTGTTTATCTAGATACAGGACAAAATCTTTCTAGAAAATAACTTAAATCTGTAAACCTGAAGTCTAAAAAAACTTTCCAAATACCTCAGAACATAATTTAACATAAATAAAAGAATCCAAAACAATGAACAAAGAAACAAATGTTAGTTTACCTTGCTTGCTTTAACTGAGTTTCCAAACATAATTTATCATATTCTAAGCAGTTAACTTTATGTTCTAAGCTTTTTTTCTCACTCTCCAATGTTTTCACTTTTCGACAGAAATTCTTTTGAGACGCTACATAAATCTTGAGATCTAAAACAAGCAGTATCAATAAGTTTTTAACCATTGAATAAACTACATTATTAGCATACAATTTATTAACAACTAATTTAAATGCACACAGGGCAAAAAAAAAAAAAAAATAAATAAATAAAAAACTTGAAAAAGGCTTCAATCTTTTAATGGTTTAAAGACTTCAAATATGCTAATTACAATATGGTATATATAAATATAGGGTATAATATGCAATTATGCTTCAAATATGCTAATAATATTTGAAGTTATGAAATCAGGTATGGTGAAATATGCAAAAGATAAAATTAACATTATGAGGAACAAACTATGGATTGCTCTCCTGACCAAAACTATGGAGACCATCATTCCCAGATTGCGGCTATACCCTATATTTTGGGGGACAGAAATCTGATTACGATGAAAAAAGGGCATGTTTAATCAAGTTACATCAAGTCAAAGCATGTTTTGGTGCCTGATTTCGTAACTTAGAATATTATCGGCACTAATTAATTAGCATATTTGAGGTTACCCCTTCAAACCATTAAGATTGAGTGAGTCTATTTTGAACATTAGATCAAAAGCAATTCAGGGTGGTCCATTTTTCTTTTGGTGCATTGTACTTTGAAAAAACATCAAAATTTAAACAATAAAATTTTCCTCTCAAGAAAGTTAAAACTAATATTAAAGAAAACAATAACTATAACTACTTCCGCATTAGCAGCAAAAACTTGGACTGTCACTCAGAATGGGAAAAAAAAAAAAAAAAAAAAAAAAAAAAAAAAAAAGCTAAATTAGTTCCTCTGGAAGAAAAATTCTAAGGAAAATATATGAACCAATCATAGATGGAGATGTGTGGAGAACAACGTGGAAGAATTTTTTCAAGCACTCTGTGACATACCTCTCAAGTACTAATATCTTTCAGCAAGATACTTTTAATAATAACAAATATATATGTTACTAACTTAAAAGAAACAGAAGCATCAACTTTGAAAAAAAAAAAAAAAAAAGAAATTCTGGATAAATTAAAATATAATTTTTTAAATGAATATGTAGTATTTTTTTAAACCTAATATTATGAGATATATTATCACATTTTGTAAATCATAAATTTTAAAAACAGTGAAACCCATAGCAGTAACTACCGTAAAGAAGATAGACACCAAAATCACGTGAATCGAAATCTTCAAAAAGGGGTTACTATATACAGGTTTTCATTCCGAGATTCAGTTGTTGTAATAAATAATATCCAGGGGTCTGTCTAGGTTTTTCTGAGAGGTACCTATTTTGTGAAAATTTAGACATAATTTGTGAAAATTTAAAAATTATATTAAAAGATCAACACAAAAATATGGATTTATTGTTTCTTAAAGGATAAAAAAATAAAATTTTAAGAAGAGCATTTTGTGAAACTAACGTTTTTCCTAAAGTTGAATTTGTGAAGGTACTGCTAAACGGTAGTAAATTCTGCCTGGAAAGATCTCTGATATCCTATTAAAAATACTGGATTTTAAAAACTACGTGGAGATCAATAGTAATAACTACGAAGGAAAAAAAAAACACACCTAGAGAATTTTTTTTACTTCATTATTTTTCACTATTCTCAAATGAGAATAGAAAAATTGCAAAAACTTTTTTCTACTTCAATGTGCGAGAAAGGCATCTCTTGAATATAATTCTGAAGAAAAGAAAATCTAACGAAAATTTCTGCAGAAAAAAGCATTTTTTTTTTTTTACTACTCAAAGGAAAACTCTTTCTACAAGAACTAGATAACGTTCTGCGACAATCTCGCAATGGAGGTGGAGAATTAGAAGCAATTTAGAGTAAAGTAAGCTTTATAAAGAAAAACAGAAGGCAAATATAATAAAAACCAAAAGAATAGAATGACTAGGATATTTGAAGCAAATGAATCATGAAAGAGCAAACAAAGAAAATTGATAGGGAAAGAGAATGGTCGAACGTCTCAGAATAGTGGCAAGTGTTTCTTTTAGATAAAAATTAGAAGATAAAGGCAAAGGACAATAAAAAGTGGAGAGGCGGCAAAGCAGGGCCGAATTTACTAACGTTTAGCCGTACCTTGACAAATTCAACTTTAAGAAAAACGGTAGTTTCACCAAAAAAAAATGTCTTAAAATTTCATTTTTGTATACCTTAAGAAACGATAAATCCATATTTTTGTGTTGATTTTTTAATATAATTTTCAATTTTTCACAAATTATGTCTGAATTTTCACAAAATAGGTACCTCTCTGAAAAACCTAGACAGACCCCTGCAAAGAAGGCCAAGGTTCTTCCTGGACGGTAGGCTGAGGAATAAGAAAGCAATACCTACTAATTCAAGTATTTTTGTAACATAAGCTATAAATCGTACGACCTTTCGATTATTTTTAAATTTTCTTAACTGAAATATGTTTAAAAGAAATGTAGATAAAAGACTAAGTAAATAAAAGATGTTAATAATTTATACATACTAAAAAACTAATCTTTCTCACAAAAAATTTTTTGAAAGAATTTATTTTCATTAAAAATGACAAAGCTCAACTTGAAATGTCATTTGAATGAAAAAATATTAAACAAGAAGGTCTTACAAAGTCAAAACTTCTAGACGCTAGTGCATAATAAAAGGAAAGGGCACATAATAGCTTTTTGCTTGTTTGAAATTATATTAAAACATTTATCTTCCTTTATTACTTAAAAATAAAAGAAATAACAAGTAGTACAAGAAGTATAAGTGATAAGATCATCTGAACTGATAGGAAATACAAATTTTAAGAATGTTATAGTCAGGCGGTATGTTTAGAAATATTAAAAAATATAATATAAACATTAAAAAGGTTATATTTTATTAAAGTATTAGGCATCATATATGATTTTTAGTGGAAAACTGGCATCCAAAATTTGTCTGGTGTTTTAATTTTTAAAAAAATTAATATTATCTTATAATTATATACCTTATAAATATATTCTTATAATATAATTAATATGTTCTTAACAATCAAGTTATTATTAATTGATATGAAAATTAACTTTATAACGGTTCTCTAAAGTATCTCTCTTATATAGCCCTCTACCGAAAAAGATTGGCACGCCTAGTATGAAGAATAAATTTAAAATAAGTTTCTAACCTTTCTCACATCCATCTGCTAATCCATTCACGTGTCTACAAAGATCATCAAACTCAGCCAGTAATGTCAGCTTGTTTCTAAAAGTTCCCATGATATCTAAATAAAAAAAAATCAAACATTTGCGTTCTTTGAAATAATTGTATATAAATTAAATAATTTTATTCTATGTAATGTTTGCTATTATAAAAAGCAAAGCAAAAAGATACATTCTACAGGGTGCATAGTCAAATTATTCAAAAAAAAAATAAGCACCTTTTAAGAACTTTTCAAGCACTAAAAAAATATTTTTAAGCACTTAAAAAAATTATCATTAATTAGGCATGGTTGAAAAGTATTTGACAATTGACTGTTTCATATTATTTTAACTGTCCTGTCAAAAAAAAAAAAAAACATTTTGGCATTGTTTTTGACAATTGTCAAAAAACCATGAAATGATGAATTGTGTAAAATGAATGGCGTTTTCATACGCTACGGACTGACAATACGCCAAAATAGATTGGGGTTGAATTAATTGCGAAGACGTTAAGTAGAACAATGTGAACTGTGTCTTTTTGCATAATTCAAAGTGAAAATCAACATAGTAAAGGAAAAATCTCATTTTGGAAAAGGGAAAATTAAGCACTTTTTAAAAACAATCAATGAAAAAAGCACCTTTAAGGGCTTTTAAAAAAAGAAAGTAAGCACCTTTAAGCACTTTTTAAAAACGCTACGCACGCTGTTCTAAATTGTTTGAACTCATAATTTCAATTGAATTACATTGACTTAATAATTATGAAAGGCAAAAATATTTTTCAAAGTTAATGATAAACTAGTCACAAGAGCTATATTATCTACAGTATACAAAATATAATGTAATCTGATTTTTCTACATTGATAAAATTCCCTGGGTGTTCTTATGTTGTTTATTATAAGTGAATTTATTTAGTCTAGGCCACATTATTCTTCTAACCTTTTGACATTATTTTTGTGGGTAATTAATAAGGACGAAATTTATACAAATACTTCTAAAGCTATGGCTGAATTCAAAACTGCCTTTTAGAGAGTTTTGAATTCAGCCAACAGAACAGAAAAATAAAAGGTTAATTTTTAAACAAATTTATTATTTTTTCAAAAAATTTATTGCTTTTAACATTGCATTATTAATCCTTATGCAAAAACATAATTTACCAGTATTAAAAGCATATTTATATTTAAAGGATAAGGTATTCACTTTAATGAATTGTGGAGCAATTGTGTGTTGTTCAATGAATTGTGGAGCTTCAAAAATTATAAACCTTTTCCTATTATATTATTTTCATTTAATAAGTTAAAGTAAATTGTATAAAAATATCAAAGATTTATTGATGTATGTAATTATTATGTGTGCAATGGTTACACATATAGAATTTTTACCATTTACCAACGTTCAAGGTTTTGGACACTTTAAGACAGTAAAACTCTCATGTCCTGACTAAAACCAGTTTAGGACGTCCGAAACCCCAAAATCTTTTTTTAGCTTAGGCCACTCACATTATGGCAAATAAATTAAAGAGAAAAATGTAACACAAAATAAAAAGAATGCTGATAAATACCTATATTTGTATACGAAGCTGATATTAAAACAACGTAACTAAATCGTAAAGAAATACTAAATCGAATATTTCTTCAACTTATTACAAACAAATCTCTTTGCTGCCCCATCTGCTAAAGTATTTCTTTTAAAAAAGCGCGAAAATAAGACTGTATCACATCCATTGCCATATTTTAGATATGTATATAAAAATTACAGTAAAAATTTTTTTACATTTATCTTCATATAATTAATATTGACATCATCTTATCAAGAAAAAATTTCTTTTTCTTTTATCATGTGCATTAGATTGTGTTGTTAACATTAAGATAGGTTTACAAAAGTGATCACTCATGATAAAAGTTAGTTCTTTTTATATTCCGAAAATAATTTGAACTGAAATGAACTAAACTCACAGCATAAGTAAACAAAACATAAACTACAAGACAAGTTTTATTTTTTCCTTTCTAATTTTGAATTAGTTTAGTTTTGAAATGTGAGAGTAGATGTACAAAATTTAGTAGAAAGTACAAAATTTTGATGCTTCATACAAAACAAATTTTTAATACGTTAAGAGAATTATTGGAACTACTTTTTTAAAAGTGTTCTTGCAAGGTCATAATATATCACTTCTGTTATTACACACATAAGATTTGTCATTATGCGAGCTTTGGCGTACGCACCAGACGCTTGGAAATACTTAAATGGTATTTTTTGTGTTTATAAACCTCCAAAACTTAATATCGGACATGTTTGGAATTCTCTTCTTGTAAATCTCTGTCGAGGTAATGCTTAATTGAACAAAATGTTACTCTTGTTTATTATGAATTAAATACATTAAGGTGATTTGATGGCATTCAGATTTTTCGGTGCTACTTCTTTCGCAGAAAATCATCGATTGCTGCCATTGATCTTTTATTGCAGTAATAGTTACCTAACATAGGTTACTATAGAAATCGCTTTTTTGGTGTCCTCTCTGAACGGAATTCTCAATTACTGATGTATATATATATATATATATATATACATATATATATATACATATATGTATATATATTATATATATATGTATATATATTATATATATATATTATATATATATAAATATATAATATATATATAATAAATATATTATATATATAAGAAAAAATATATATATTTTCTTTTTCCTTTTTAATTTAGTTGAAAGCTAATCTGATTTTGTCACATAATTTTCTTCTTTCTCCTACCAACTGGCAGTATCAAATATAAGGTTTATATTTAAAGATCTGAAAAACTTACTTTTCACTGGTTAAGGGTATAAGAAATAATGTTCTGTGCTCTGAGTTTCATTTCAAGATAATATAAAACTAAGAATATCTAAAAAAAAAAGATTAAAAAAATTAAGAAATCTAATCTATCAGGGATAAATCTTTTGAGATTATGTACTTCTTCATATGATGAGTAACTAAAATTTTTTTTCTAATCACCATTCTCAATTACACCAGTCAGCTCATATTAGATTTCCGAAAAAATTACTACAACATTTAAAAAATGAAATAAATTTAACCAGTGTTATTAAGTATTTGAAAGCTAATAGTAAATGCAAATGAAGCTTTAAATAAATTGAAATTTTATCATTAAGTTTTAATAAATGGGCATAATGATATATTTATCTTAAATTGAACATGATATTAAAAGTGTAAAAATATAAGGAAATTAATTGTAAAGTCAAGGGCAATGTGTAATATGTCCATGATGATGAAAAAATCCAAATATTTTGTAACAGAAACACCTAACTAAAAAAATTTAAAAACTAAATCAACACTCTTTACATTCTAGTGACAATGATTGAGCTCTGGTCCAAGAAAATTTAATTCTGGGGAAAAATTATTTGATTCATCACTTTTTAACATGCTCAATCTGCAAAGATTTCATTGTAAATTTATCTGATTTTTCAGCTGTTCATTCTGTGGAATTCCAAATGGTTTTAAATATCCCAATATCTTTAACCCTCTGACTGCTCAATTTTTGGACCGCTGTCGCTTTAAAAATTTGCTTTACACTATGTGCTTTCCGCGCTTATAAAATCGCTTTACGCTACGCACCTTCAAATACAGCAATTTAGTGGACACCTAACGACATCTGTTGGTCAAAACGTAAATTAAACGTCTAATATTGCTAAACGGGTAATAAACGGGAAGGAAGAAAAACACATGCCTGCGGGATGAGCCGATTTTGCTACAATTGAGTTGCCCGTGGAAGTCGCGGGATGAGCAGTCAGAGGGTTAATACAACATAAAGCTATGCAAATTTCCAATATGAATAATCACATCTTAACTCACTTTTCTTTTACCAATTTCATTGTATAATAAAACGACATTGTGATAACTTATTCTTCAGTTATTACTTTTGATTTCCAATTTATTTTTAAAATCACTAATCACTTTTCCATATGCTATATTTGTGCCAATTTCTTCGTAAATCCAAGTTATTTTTCCATCATTTTTTTTTTGCAGTAGTGCCTTGCATTTAAAAATTTTTTATATATACACTACCGGTCAAAAGTTTAGACTCACTCTTGAATTTTTAAAAATTGACAAATAACAATTAAAAATGACTTCTTTTAAACTGAAAATTACATGAAATTAACTTTATTTTGAGAAATGTAGGTACACTTATATGGTAAGAACTATAATTTTATGCATAACTTATGAATTTCGTCCAATCTTGGATTCTTCGAAATATCCTCCTTTAGCCTTTATCACAGCAGCTCATATTTTTGGCATTCTTTCTATTAGATTTTGTAATGTTCCAGCTGATATCTGGTTCCAGCAACTAAGTAAAGATTCCCAAAGCTTGTTTTGATTGGTACATCTCATTTTTGTAACCTTTCTATCAAGTTCATCCCACAATAGCTCAATAGGATTAATATCAGGGGATTGAGGGGGCCAATCCATGTATTTCTTTTCAGTACTTTTTTCTTTTCTTTTGATGCAATGTAGTTTCTACACAATTTTGATGAATGTTTTGGATCGTTATCTTGCTGAAAAACAAATCCTTGACCAACGATTCTCTGTCCACATGGAAAAGGGTAACGCTGCAATATTCTGTGATAATATTTTTTATCCATAATACCCTCTATTCTTACAAAATCTCTAACTTTATCACCGGCAAAACATCCCCAGATCATGACTAAACCTCCACCAGGCTTCACAGTTGGTAGTAAACATTGACTTGTCACACGTTAACCAACTGCCTTCGTTTGCTTCCAAACAATTCAAATTTTGATTCATCCGTAAACAAAACCTTTGACCACTGTTCTAAAGACCAGGTAATATGTTTTTTAGCCCATTGCAGTCGTTTTACTTGATTTTGTTTTTTTCAAAAGAGGTTTTCTAGCAGCTGCACAACCTTTTAAACCATAGTCGCGAAGTCGAGGTTGTACAGTAGATACTTTTTTCTGCCGAGTAATTCAATTCCTCACGGATTTCTGGTGCTGTTCGAGCCCGCTACCGCTTACTTTGAATGCGGATAAATTTATCCTCACGTTTGGACGTTATTCTAGGTCTCCCTGATCACTGGCGGCTCTTATTTTGGCCAGTTTCTTTCTAGCTTTGCAAAGTTCTGACAACAGTGGTCTGAGAAACATTAGTTTTAGAGGCAATTTGTCTACTTGAATAGCCTTTTGCATGAAGTGCAATAATAACTGCACGTGTTTGCTAACTTATTTCTTGTTTTTGACCCATATTTCTGTAATAAATTGTATAAGAAAAAAAAATTTTTTTGCTTTTAATATATACCAGTTATTTTGACTAATTAAGGCTATTATATCAATATTTAAAATTTGTCATGTACATGAACATAACTTATAATTAACCCCATAAAAGAAGATGAAAAGTAAATTGTTTATAAACTAAGAATTAATAAAATTTTTTAAATCAGTTACACTTGATTTAGAATAGGTACTTACATGCACTTTCATTCATTTCGTTATCAACTACAGAATAGATACAAAATGAAAAAATAAGGAACAGTTTTAAAAGAAAACAGAGTTTTGAGATGTTTGTTTATGATTATGTTTGATAAATTGTATGTTTAAGTCAGAAACATTTAACTATTTTTGAAATAAATACAAGCGAGTCTAAACTTTTGATCGGTAGTGTATATACGCACACAAAATTATTTCACACGAAATTCAAGGAGTGAAGGAATGTGCAAATTTTTAACTGCTCACTGTTTAAATTTTGTTCCTGATTTTTCATGGAATTTTGTGTTTGCCTTTTTCAAAGAAACAAAAAAGAAATATAAAGCCTTTATTATTTAACTTTCATAAAACCTATAAATAATTCACTAAATATAAATGTATAGGAGTTGTGGTATATCTCCAACTAAATATTTAATCTTATTTTACACTGTAATACTTTTAATTTAAATCATTTAAAAACCTATACATCTTTAGTTAAAATATTTAATTTGTATTCATATTAGGTACTCATCAAAATATTTATTTTTTCCTTTTTATTCTGTAAAGATTTCAATTTTTTTCATTGTTAGATTTTTTTCAAAATCAATTTTATTGTAGTATGAGATGTGATAAGAAATACATCCCTTTTCCCCAATGTTTACATTTATTTTTAAATAATTTTAAAAGTATTTGATTTCTGCAAAGAATTTCGTGCTTAGGACATTAATGTTTAGATAAGAATTATCATATTTTCAGTCAACATGTATAAATACAAATGCAGCTCTTCGTTGGTCAACCTGCTGTGTAAGTTGCCCTCCACTCAAAAAAGTTGCACCCCTCTATCCTAAGGGTTGAAAATCTTTATTCCCCAGTGAAAGAATCTCAAAGAGTGTATCGATATATAAGTTTTTGGAAAAGGATCTTCTGTGAATTGTTTCGAAACCTCTACTAAAAATTGAAGCAAAGTTTTTGGATAGATTATTTTTCAGAAATTAATTTTATTTTCAAGAAAAAAAAAAAAAGAAGTGTAGGTATGAGGAACTTATATGGGAAGACTGAATATTTGTTTTATTTAGCATTCAAAATTTTTCTGTAAGTTTTGGCAATTAATAATTTTTATGCATAGTTGCATGACAACATATTTTTAAATAACCTTTTAAAAAACAGATGAATTCTTAATTTTTTAAATTGCCTATTTTAACTATTTTTATTCATCATTTATAATAATAGGAGAAATGATGCTATGAATGAATATGCTTGTTGCACATTTTGAGAGTTGCTTTTAATTTCTCCTTTTTTTATTTAACTAAATTACTTTATAAATAAATTTATGACTTATCCTCTCTAACCCCATGGGGATAATTGGTACAAAAATTAATAATTTTTTTTCAGTTTTAATAAAATAATACTAAAGATGTTGAAAATGTTAATGAGAAAACTATTTTGGTAATTTTGTAAAAATTGTTTGCATTGGCTCCCTCTTTCTTCTGCTATATTATGCATTACATATTATCTAGATAAAGGCAAAAATGTTTTGTATGCTTTCATTTTGGATGGCGGAATAGGAGGCTGTTGTTGAAGGTAATCCGATTTCATAAAATTATAGGCATCATTTTTGGTTGTGTTTTCCTTATAAAACTCTTAATATATTCGTACTTATAATTTTTTTGTTGTTGATAAAAACAGATCGAATATTAGCATTCAACTAAATTGTTTTCAATTTGTTCATACTTTATATTTATTCTATTACATTATATTTATTATTACATGATAAAATCATCAAATATCTGTTGTCAATTTTGAAAGATATGACTTTTTTATTCTTAAAGGAAATTGTTTAAAATAATTCTAATATTCATTCTTTTATTAGATATAAATGCAATGGAAAAACGAACTCCAAAAGACCTTGTTCTGTTGAAAGGATCTATAGCAACAGGACAACCATTTTCTGTGGAAGTGTCATCAAATTTTGCTGACCATGAGCTAGGTAAAAATAATAATTTTCTTTTGGTACAGTAAACATTATACATAATCTTACCATAGAATTTATTTAATTACATTTTACTATTCTCCTAAAACCCATAAGTAATTCTTATAATTAAATTATAAGTTAATGCTTTCAAATGATAAAAAATACATAATTCTTTTAAATAAATTTTAATTTTGTCTAGTTTAAACTTTAATTTAAGTTTCATCATTTTTTTTATTTTGTATTGCTATAAATGAAATAGTTTTTTACAGCCTGATTTAGATGTCTTATTTGTAAAAATCAACTAGTTCATTTATTATTCTAAACCCTTTACAAATAATTTCTTTCAGTATTTTTTTTTTTTTTTTAATTTTGAACATGAATGTAAATTGGATTCTCCAGAAAAATTCATGTACTAAAAGTAGTATTAGTAGAAAAGTAAAAATTCATGCACTTAAGTAGTGCTTTATTTTGAAATCGTTTCATTAAAAAAATAGTAGTTAACTACAGAAAAATGTAGTTCATCCGACCACTATCGAAAGGTATTATAGGAAAAGAAGCAAACTAATATTTGCTCGTAAATAATAAAAAATATTTATACTAACAATTGAGTTGACAAATTTCCTGCTATGTTTATCTTGACCTTGTCAAACTGTAGATTTATTCTGAATATAATGAATCAAATAGTGTAGCTTTCAATAGTCAATAATGTAGCTTTTGTATCATGGTTTTTAAGATATTTTTATCATCTTTAATTCAAATTTTGTAGCTGTACTTTAGTACTTGTCATTATCAAGTTTAAATGAAAATATTAAACTTAGATTTGTTCATCCTCAGTTGTATAATTCTTAAATTTTATTAAATAATCATTATTTTTCTTCTTTTCGCTAACCATATTTTCATATTAGTTGTAGGGCAACGATATCAAAGACAAGACATCAGATTGAAAGCTATTGACACATTAGGGGTTAACACTTCTGGAGTTATGAGTAAAAAACTTTTAAACTATTATTTTTTTTAAAAATTGTTATTGCCAATGTATTTATGATCTAACTTACTCAAAGATGTTATCAGTAACGTTTTATCGCAAACAGCATTTTAGTATTTTTTAAAAAAATATTTTGATAAATTTTGGAATGAAAATGTTCAAAATAAATGATGTTCATAGTTAAGGTTAATAATAATTATAATAAAAACTAAATATATTATAGTTGTATCATAATAAATAAAATAATTAAGTTGAATGCTGTGCTGATCTCAGTTTTTAAAAGTATTAAACCTTTGTTTTTTGTTGAAGCATTTAGTATTTATCATTGCAATTGTAACTAATTGTGAATATATTTCTATGTTGTTTTTAATTGCCATGTCTTGGCTATCAAGCCATTAGCTTTCGAGCTCTCCCATACTTTTGAGGCAGATCATTAAAATATGAGTGCTTTGCACTTGTCCCTGTGATCAGCCTTGAAAACATATCTAGAGCCAAATAAAGAACATAAGGAAGAATCTATAAATTTAAAGCAAAACAAGTAGAAGACAAGCTAGCAATTATGTCTAGAAAAAGTCTAAAACTTGCAGATCGTAGAAGGTCTGGGAGCAGAATATTCACATGAAAGAGTACACTCCATTCTTGTTATCAAGAGCATGTGAAAAATCATTCATTTTAGAATTTATAAAATTTCTTTTAATTAGTAATTTAATTGAGTGAAAAGACAAAGGCTTGAAGTGCTTTAGGATGATTGTTTTTCCTTTCTTTGCTATAAGTTAGCCTTTTCATTCCCTGGTTCTATGGGAACACATTGCTATTATGTAGTGTAAAAAATTAAATTTGTTAAAATTATGTGTGTTAATAATTAAAATTTATTTCAACATTTGTTTATGATGTTTATTAAGAAAAAAATTAATTTCAAACAATCTTCCTAAAAACGGAAGTAAAATGAATTTTATTTATAAAAATTCTAAATACTTCATTAAAATAGTGAAATGTAACAACCATGTTTCAATTGTGCAAACAACTTTATGCAACAAGTATGGAATATTATGAAAAATTTGCTATTGTAACAAGTTTATAATTCCCTGCCAAAATGCTAACATTTATGATACAAAAATTTTATATCTATAACAAATTAAAAAGTGTTCTGAACTATTGAAAATGAAAAATTTGAGAAAGAAAACAAATGACAATAGTTGAAAATAGTAATTTTGACTAAAATATCTTATCATTGGAAAATGTTTGAAATATTTTTCTATACAGGGACAGTGTAGAATTATGATTATTAACTAAAGAATTAACATCAAATTTAATAAAACAAAGTATGCTTGACATATTAGAATTTGAAAGAATTTTGATTAAAAAAAACAAACACGATTTTACCACTGAGGCCTTATTGGCTATTGATCATTAACTTATTAAATTCTTATAAACATATCTATCAGCTGCTAATCCAACCAAAATTGCTTTATGATACAGTTGAATTTTTATTCATTTTCATTCTACTTAACTGTTATTACAATTTCTATTTAACTGTATGGCATTCGCTCAGGCAGGAAGTTGCATTTCAAACTGCATTTTTCTCCTCAGAGCAAAACCGGTTTTTTCAAATTAATCAAAGATAAGAAAATTTATAGGAGAGAAAAAGGATTGTAAATTTACCCATTTTAGGATTAGTATATTTTTATATTAATGTACATGATTTAGATGATAAAAAAATTAAAGGAAACATTCTTAACAATTAATTATTAAACATGCTAATTTATTTAAAAAATATACGTTAGTTCAGAGAATGTTATGTGTTGAAGGAAATTATTTTTCAAATATTCTACTAATTATATTTAAGGACAAACTCTATTTAAGACTGTTTTTTGATTTTGAGAATAATTAAATAGAGAAGAACCTTAGAGATTTACAATATTGAGGGATTGAGAGGAATATTGAGTTTACTATATTGAGAAGAAAAAGTATTTTTTTATCAAGTTCAATTCTAGTTCTTATGCAATTCATTGCTACACTTAATTAATTTCAATCAACAACTAATATTTATTATATAGGAAATTTAGTTATCTGTAATTTGAAACCTTTTAAAAACATGCATTTAAATTTTTTTTTAATTATATGCTAAAATAAATGAAATTAGTACAGTTTTTGGAAATTTTTTTCTTATGTACTAAATAAAGTTAGTAAATGCTATTATTTATACAAAAACAGTTATAAGACGTTTAATAAAATTAACATATTTGTTTTTTATTTAAATATTTATAGTGTTTGCTGTTAATGGCGCTTGCAAGAAAATTGAAAACATTGGTTCAAGTACATTTCTTCGTAAATACGAAGTGAAAGGAAAATTTGGTTTGTGTTCACAAAATTTTATGGATGATGGAAAAATTGTTGAAAGGTCAACGTATTGTAAGTGATAATTTTTGATTTATAGCATTAAACATTTAAATACATTATTTATTAATTTTTAAACCATTTTAAACTATGTATCAACACTTATTGATTTACCCATACCCCTTTGCCTGTAGTGCTTAACATGGTGAAACCTGTCATTCTGTAAGCAAAAGGTTAAACATGTGACCACAAAGCAGGGTTCGTGATTTTTTTTAAAAAATCCCCAAAAAAATCAGATTTTTTTGATTTTCATTCAAATACATTGTAAAAACTTTAATTTATGATTAAAAAAACTTTATAAATGTTTCATCAAAATTAAACTAATATTAAAATTATATTATAACTATATTTTAGAAGCTCTAACTTACTAAAATAATTTTTCATTATAATACATGCTTTGAATGCATAGCAACCATTTTGAAACAAATGCATGATTGAAATTTAAAGACTAGATGAAATAGAGAATTTAAAGAATAATTAGGGGTCTGTCTAGGTTTTTCTGAGAGTTACTTATTTTGTGAAAATTTAGGCATAATTCGTGAAAATTAAAAATTATTTTAAAAAATCAACACAAAAATATGGATTTATCATTTCGTAGGAGACACAAAAATAAAATTTTAAGAAAAAGTATTTTGTAAAGGTACCGCTAAGCGGAAGTAAATTTCGCTTGGATAGACCCTTGTTCTTTAACTATTAAAACAAAGTTTCGATTAGCAAACCATTATCTTAATTTAAAATCGTGATTTTTTTTCTCTTGATTTTTAATATGACAAAATAAATGTAACAGATTGTGTTTATAAATGTAGTCATTTATCAAAGAATAAATAAATATTTAATCTAGATATATTTATATTCATTTTTAATCCTATATCAAAATAGATAAGTTCAGCTAAAAAAAATTTTTTTTTTAAAATCTATGTACTCATTGGAATTTTTTTCACAAAATTTCTTTATAGAAAATCTGATAATGTCAAAGATACTGTAAGCATATTAGGAGAAAAAAATATCAGTTACCAGTTAATAACTCTACTGCTTCAAATAGACTTTGGAAGGGAAGAATGACACTATATCAGGAAAAAAATATCTGAATTTATCCGCCTTTTTTTCTTCTATTTTTTGGCATATTTGGGTAATTTCTTTTTAATATAACCTCAAGCTTTAGAAATATACATTTTCCACCAATAAAATATAATGAAGATTTTAATTCCATGCTTTTTCAATCAAAAGGTAGAATTTTAATTAACAGTATTTGCTTTTTCATATAAAAAAAAATATCATGTTTATTAATTATTTTCTACAGCTATACAAGTTTATATTAAGACAGCATTAAATGTGTACTTTAATCTGTACTTTCAATCCCAAGAATCAAAAGATTTTGAAAAATGTCATTTTAAATGTGTTGGAATTTAGCACACACCAAGAAAGAAAATAATTTCGTTAACTAAAATTAATTAATTCAGCAATTTATTTAAAATAAATTTTAAAACTAAGAAAAGAAAATAATAAAAGTATCAATAATTTGAAACACTGTTTTTTAACTTTTAAAATCAATATATATGTAAAAAGAAAATCAGTTGATTTAAATCAATGATTTTTTAAAAAAAATATTTGATTTAAATCAACGAACCCTGCCACAAAGATTAACACACCTTACCCCATGTGATTTCTTTTTATGGGAATCAGAAAGTTTTATGTCAGACAAACTATTTATGATCCACCGAAAATACTATAAGGACTTAAAGTATGCATTTGTGCAGTATTTAGAACAATTAACTACTTAAAACTACAAAATTTGTTTAACAAACTTAATTACAGATTGGATGTTTGTCGTGTAATGGAATTATCATGCATAAAATATTTGTAGCTGTAAAGAAAACTTATTAATTATTTTATGTATTAATTATGTAATTATTTAATGTATCACTTATTATAAAATGTGTAATAGTTATTAAAATATTAATGTTTGAAATATGGTTATTCATTTTCAACAACTCAATATAATACATAAAAAAATTATTTATTAAAGTTCATAAAATTTTACAAATTTTGTAAACGAAGTAATTTTTTCTTTTATTCTAGCTCACATACGTCAAGGAGGCATTGATCGATTATTGTCATCCATTCAGTTTACTCATCAAGCTTTAGCTTATCGGTAAATTTAGTTAATAAAATATAGTTTTTCATTAAAATTTGCAAAATATTTTTATAACTTCAAGATTTATTCATAAATAATTTTTAATTATTTATAAATTGTAGAAAGTTAAAAAATTTTGATTTGAATATGAATCTAATTTGTTTTAAAAAATTGTGTTAAGTATTTTACTAACACATTTTTTGGGAGACAGTGACCTGTATTGAGTGAAAATAACATTTCATGGAAATCTCTTACTTATACAAAACATTATTTTTACTCAAGTACAATTCTTTTGAAAAACAAACTGAAAATAAAGCATTCTATTTCAATTACTTTTGTAAATAAAACTTTGCAATATTTGTTAGGGTTAAACCTTTCTAGGGAAATATGTCTTTTTCTCTATTTAATTGAAATGCATATTAATGAAATTATGTATTATAGATTTTTTTTATTTCAAAGAACTATATTTAAATCCTTCTTTAATCATTTATTTTATTAAGTTTATACTTTATTTTATTTTGGCAAATATAATTGAAATTCTATGATGCCTACTTTATTCTGAATATTTGGAAGGAAAAAATATTAGGAATTAGTAGTGATTGACAGCAGTTAATAAAAAATTATAGAAACTAAGTAGTAATTCATATCATATTTAAAGATTGTACTATCTGAGAGAAATAAACTGATCACATTCAATCATCTTTGATTTAATGACCTGAATTAAAAGAAAAAGAATTTTTAATTTCAAGAGGAACTATTGAATCAGAATAAAAAGTATTACATCTTCTGCAGTTTGGTGCTATTGTGTTTATGTAGTTATTTTACCAGAATTTTCAATTAAAATCATTTTTTAAAATAAATAAGGATTAGTAGGATAAGGAAGTAAGGATTAGTGTAGAAAATCCAATTAAAATTTATTAAGAACTTAATGCAGACATATATAAGACTTTAGCATAATATCTCCACAGTGGTCAATAGAAAAGACAGAAAGATAAACATTAAAAAGTCTTCAATATTTTTGTTAGATTCCGTTTTGTTTGTTTTTTCAATGTAGGGACCAAAGGGAAGGGCTAAGTTCTTATGACCTCTTAGAAGCAAGATCAAATCGCTAGCGATTATACAACAATTGCTTCTCGACACAGAAAGAATCTATTACTGGAGTTTTCAGAGATTCCAACCTCTGGCCTGAGTTTTTAGTAAGAACAATACAAACTTTCAAAAGTTTTACTACAAAATGTGTTGCAGCACATTTAAGGTATTAGTGTGGGGAAAAAAACGAATTTTTCTTCCTTTTGAAAATTTTGCACGTTATAAATTTTTTTTCTTTAAACTATCAAAACTTTAACAACTAGGTGGAAATGGTCAATTTCACATTAAATACCTATAATAACCTAAAAAATGAGATATAACTGTTGAGAAAACGACACACAACTACAGAAAAAATTATTGGAAAATGACGTGAAATTTGCTTATGTAATAACATAGTATAAAAAAATATCTGAATTTTAAAGGTGACATAGAAATGGATAAAAAAAAAGAAAGAATAATTAATATCAGCCAAAAAAGATTGGGAAATGATGTTTAAGAAAGAATCATCTCGAACTGAGTGTGTCCAGTGTGATTACTTTTATCTGAAATTCGCTTGTTAAAATAACATTGTAAAAAAATTTCAGAATTCAAAAAATGGTGTATATTTTTGATGGAATTATTGTGAATAAGACACATTAAAAAATAATAACTTACATCCAAAAATCACGTTTTGTAATAATATCATATGAAATATATTAGGAAAAGAAAACTATGGAGAAATGGCTGGAATGACGATAAACCGCAAACAAACAAAAACTATCAAAACCTGTAATTCTAGTAGTATTCCGTAATTCCCACAGGCAAAATTGCGTAGAAAACACAGAAAATCCATAGTAGTAGGAATCTGGGTATGTATTAAAAATGGGTTTTATTCAATGTTAAGCCAATCGAGCTAAACCAATTAAAACAAATTGTTGATTTTAAACAATTTGGTGAAAGGTAAAACTTTATGGCAATTATTTTTTTTACATATTTCCATTCAAATAGAATTATTTCAATTGAAATTAATTTATATTATTGGTTTAAATTGAATATACATTTAATAATTAAATGAAATTAAAAAGCTAGACATATGTAATTCCAATAATGGCATGACATGTAGCTCTAAAATATTGTAGCAAAATTGTATATTCTCTTAATAAACAGACATGTAGCTTATAAAAATAAAAAACACCCCAAAAATTTAGAATCAGACAGAACAAATGGAAATGTCTTAATTTTTCATATGAAACTGGTTGAAATTCTCAAATTTATAAATGTACTTAAATGGTTCCATAATTTTTTTTAATAATGATGTACTTTTTTTCTTACATAAATTTTTTTCTGACAAATTTTTTGAAACAAAATTTAAATTTAGAGAACAATTTAAAGTTTACATTACACTAAGAAAATTAGTAGCAATGAAATTATATATATATTTTTTTAATTTAACTTCTTTGAAATATTTTATTAATGCTATTTAATATATTAAAAAGCTGATAGAAAGCTAAAATTTTCCTTTAATTAATTAGATTACAGAATAAAGCCAATTAAAATATTCAAACCTTTTGAAAATAATTATAATTATGTTTACATTATCCAAATGAGTATAAAGGTATATTTGGTGCTATATATGAATAAAGCAAAAATAAAGGTTTCATAAATGGACATGTTTATAATTCATGTTTACATTATATTTGTTTATTAGTCAATTGCTCAGTAATTTATCAATCACTAGCCTTAGACTAGGGATAATTCAAAAAAGCATTTTTATTGTCTGAAAAATGTCACCCATAGAATTATTTTCATTTAATGATAGCATAGCTTTATGAATTAAAAAAAACATATCAATTATTAATATACTTGATTTCAAACTTTTTTATAGCTATTCTGGAGTTGATATACAAAGCCAAGAAGCATATGAATTAGCTAGTAAAGGATTAGTTCGCCCAATCGGAAGAACAAAGCCAATTCTTTATAACATTAAATGCTCGAAATTAGCATTGCCTGAATTCACACTAGGTATTCCATTAATATTTTTTTAAATATCTATTTTCATAAAATTTAAGTTATGCACTTTGATATTTTAAGACTGTTATAAGAAAAGCTATAATTTGTTTTACAAAATATGAAGGTTTTATGTAATTAAGTTATACACTATTCAAAAATAATGGAAGACACTTTCAGTTTTTTAATATCTCAAGAAATACTCTAAAGTATTATTTTATAACATTAGAGATGTTTAGTTCATGCAATTTCTCTAACTTAGCGGTATGGTTTAAAGTTGTCAGATGTTTGAGAAAGCAACAATAAATTATGAATGAAAACAAGTATTTTTGAACACTCTATGCCAGAAAATCAAGTAAAAAGGGAGAAAATTGTATAAATTACTTTGGTTATTTGCAATAGCTGCATTCAATTTCCTAAAATTTGCTTAAATATTTATGGAGATTTGGACATTTTTTTGTCATACTTTTTATTTTGCTAAAACTTTAAGTGTGGAGCAATTTAAAAATGATTACCAAATTTTATTTTGAAATGTTAAAATTAAAAAAAAAAAAAAACATTAAAAATTTTGCAGGTGCCAATAAAAAACATAATTTTTTTATTGATTTTGTTGTGAATCTTATTTGGCAACCAATGAAAAAAGCCTTTCATCCCTTCAGTGGGTCGATAAATGAGTAAGTACCAAGCATGCTTGGGAACTAAACACTGGGGGTTTCACATTCGGCTGACCACGTAACCGGAACATCTGCTCCTGCACCCCAGAGCCTAAGATCAAGAAAACTGAGATGGGCACAGTAGACCTTGGCCCTCTATGGGCTGTCGCACCGCTGAGTTTAGTTTAATTTGCTATATTACATAATGAAATTTTTGGAAAACTCCAGATTATTTTGCACTTTCTCTTAAAAAGTACCAAAACTTGAAAATTTTAAAGCAGTAGTCTTGTAATTAATTTTAATTTGCCACAAAAATTTTGTTTAATTTTACTGCATATTTTGCATAAGTTGTGGCAAAAAAAAAAGAAGTTAAAGACAAAGAAATTAGTTTTTCTATAAAAATGTCCACATCTCCATAAATTTTTAAGTTAGGTTAATAATTCTTGAAAAATTTATAAAAATGTCAAAAACTGAAAGTGTCTCTTTCATTATTGTAGTATAGTGTATATTAATTGCAAATATGGTCCTGGCCATTGTCTCAAGAATGCCAGAGAAAAATCTGTTTGTTGGTTATGACTTAGCTCTAGTAGTAAGTATGTCTATGTTCATTTAAGAATAGTGGCTGCTAAAAAGTGTTAACGTTTGAGGAAAATGGTTTTATATTTCTTGTAGTTTATAATATGTTCTCAGATTGTGCCAGAAAGATTAAACAAAATGCATAATGAATGAAACATAACGTGTGTATTTTTACAGTAACATATTATTATTTTAGATATCCATTGTTTTAATGAAACAGAAGAGTTTTTAGCAGAATTAGTTCATCAAATAGGAATATATCTGAAAAGTTCAGCAGTTTGCACAGGATTAAGAAGAGTACAGTTTGGACATTTTACAGCAGATATAGCTCTGATTAGAAAACACTGGACATTAGAAAATATTTTGAATAATATAACATTATGTAAGAAAATTTTTGATAAAGATGAATTTGCTCCTTCTTCACCAAAATTAGAAGCTATTAAGCCATCAAAATTGAATGAAGCTTTAGAATACATGCAAAATAAATCAAGAGAAGATGTTTTATAGATATTTGTATAGGTGAAATAAATGTATATTTTCTGTTCAATTTAAGTTTTGCATTGATATTTTATTTAAATTACATCAATAATTGAAAATATGTTTTTGTTTTGGTATTTTTACAAAAAACATTTTAAATATGAATGTACCAAGAAACTTTTTGCATTTCTTATAGAAAGATTTACTATTTTATTTTTCCAATTGGCATTCATTATTCCAAATAGCAATTCAGATTTTAACTAATGTATAGCTCCATATTTTGAAAAAAAATTTCAGACACTTAACCAATTTTAATTCATTAACACAATTTTTTACAGTAAAAGAATATTATTTAGGTCTTTTCTTTTCTTTAAGCAGACTATCAAAATTTAAACAATTAAATGATCTTGGATACAATTTGAGAGTTAATATCAGATGATTGTGCTCCGGAAAAAATCCGGATATTTTGCTAATTGCAATACGTAAGTTTTCAAAAATCCAAGGTTCAGAAGTTTCAAGAAATCATCGATTACATTTATGTATAAAAACTCTTGTATATATTATTTAGAAATATTAGAACTAGAATTTATACTTCACATATTTTTCATTTGTAAATATTTTTTCTGGTTGAATAATAAATATGATTAGAGATTTAAGTAAACTTATACATAATTATTCATTTAAATTATGCTGCATATAATTTATTTAGAATTTCATGTTTTGAAAATATCAATGGCTTAAATTTATAAAGAAATTAATTTTTCTGAAATGTATCATAAATGATTTTACTCAAGAAATTTTCAGGATTTTTGAGTTGGGCTCACAATTACCCCTATATTATTGTACATTATTTACAATAATTATTAAGCCAAAACTATATATATATATTAAAAAAAGCAGATTTCTGTTGATTATATAACTAACCAAAATATTTTTATATTCTTGCCAATTTATTATATTATTCCAATTTATCAAAAATTATTAGTGAAAACATATTAATACTGTTCATTCTGATTAACAAATTTAAATGTGTGAAAAGTAATAACTTTAAAAAGATGTCGACTGCATTTATTGTACACATGAAGAAATAATTTGACTAGCAAAAATGAACTGTTATTATTTTTTATGGAAGCGTTAACTCATTGCAAGTTGCAGAAATTGGATGCAAATGTCTACTGGAAAAGTGTAGAACTTATATTATACCAAACATAGTATACTTAAACCAACTTATAATCAGGGTTCACATCAGCAACAAAAATTTTGTGATCTAATAGGACCATCTAGGTATTTATTTAGTGGTCCAAAAAATTAATATGGTAGATAAACTTGAGAAAAGATTTGAACATAATTCATGTCATGGTACACATCAAAAATAATTAATTGCCACCCTAAACTAATTAAATTTATTACCCCGTAGTAATTGAAGATCAGTATTTATAAAAATTAAGTGATAAAAAGCTGAAATATTAGTATATAGATTCAACATACACATTAAAATGCTAAAACCAAATAAATAAAAAAAATTTTTAAATAAAAATAATTCTATAAGAGAATTTTTTTAAAAATTATTGTGAACAGTTATACTGTCAGTACTAAGTGCGAAGTGCAGTACAATTTGTTAATTTGACATTTAAATTTAAAATTTTTTGTACCAGACACTTTCAGTTATTTTATTTGAATTCTCTACCATGCATAGAGCAAATTAGTAAAAAAAAAAATTTCTTTTTCTGAATGCATGGAATTCGATGAAATCTTTTTAATTATTATTTTGTAAATTCTAAACATAGTTAAATGCGAGAAATTTATCGCCCATGCATATGATTTCAGCGACATTACTAGAACATTTGGTAATGATTGTCATCATGAGCCCTACGTATAATGTAACAAACATTTCTAAAACATTTACTGAAATACATTTTGTTCTAAAAAGCTTATTTTTGCTGTTAATTAACAAAAATAACTATAAAGCTCTACGGTTTTTAATAAGCTAATTAATATGAATTTCTACAATTTATATTAGAAGTTGAGTATAATCAATTTCCATTAGGCATTGTCCAAATTTGGAATATTAAAAAAAAGACTAATATATATATATATATAAACTGCTGTTTGTAGAAAATGCAACACCATGAAAGAATCATCAGAATCAAATGAAATTTAATGCAGAAACGACTTGTACTGATACAAATAAATGATGAAATTTTCAAAACAAAAGAAACAAATTAAGCGTCCGAAATCAGTATTTGGTGCAGCCACCACGCGCTGCAATAAGTGCTGCTATACGACGTGGCATGGAGTCAAACAGATGTTGAATATCTGCTTGAGGAAGAGAATTCCATATCGCTTGTATGCGCAACCAAAGTTCGTCTTTGGAAACTGCAGGACGCGGATCACGAGTGAGACGCCGACCAACCATATCCCACACGTGCTCAATAGGCGACATATCCGGCGAATAAGCAGGCCAAGGAAGAAGTTGCATGCGTTGTGCTGAACAGAAGTCTCTAACAGTCCGCGCAACATGTGGGCGTGCATTATCCTGCTGAAAGATAGCTCCAGGGATGCCTTGAAGGAAAGGAACGACTTCGGGCTGTAGCACTTCACGGACGTATCTGTTGCTATTGAGATTACCCTCAATTCGTATCAAATTGGATCGTCCATGATACGAAATCGCACCCCAGACCATAACTCCGGGTGTTCGACCACTATGTCGTTCAATAATACACTCAGGAAGGCAGCGTTGACCGGCATAACGTCTAACACGAACACGGCCATCATGGGTCCACAAATTGAAGCGTGATTCATCTGAAAAGACAACTTGGTGCCAATCAGCTCGCCAGTCTCTGTGCTCAAGAGCCCACTGCCGACGCAGCCGTCGATGATCCGCCGTGAGGGGAATCCTGTATAATGGCACCCTTGCACGCAATCCACGGCGCAGCAGACGACGACGAATTGACGAAGCCGACAATTGTACACCTGTAGCAGTAGACCAATGTGCTGCCAGCTGCCTGGAGGAAGCTGTGCGATCATTCACCGCCATGCGGAGCAGGTGTCGATCATCGCGCTCTGACGTCACCTTCTGTCGTCCAGTGCCTGTTTTTCGAGTTGTTCGGTGCTCGTCGGTCCACTGCTTCCAAACTCGCATCACTGTGGAACTGTTCCGCTGCATACGAGCTGCTATTGCGCGATAGGAAAATCCTCCTTCTCGAAGGCCGATTATCCTCCCTCGTTCAAACTCCGTAAGTTGCTTGAATTTCTTATTCTTCCGTCGTGGAGGCATACTCAGGTCTCACTAAACGTTTGCCACTAACAAATAATCATAGACTATTTTCAACGTCCCGCTACAGCACTTTATTTATACGCTTTCAGCATCAATTCAGAGGGCGCTGCGCGCGCCACGCACGCGCGATGGCTCTGAAACTTTATTAATTTGCATAATATCCTATAATTGACATTTGCTGCGAATTTCATTTGATTCTGATGATTCCTTCATGGTGTTGCATTTTCTACAAACAGCAGTTTATATAACAGGTATTACAACAATTTTAGCAACAAAAAAAAAAAGCAAATTACGAATGAGAACACTGCTGCACACCTATGCACATCCTGTTATACAGACTGTAGGTGTTGCTACTGCCACCTGCTTTGCATAAATGTGATGGAAATGCATATCATTCCATGGTTTATCTGTCATACAAATTTCCTTCCTGGTATGGCAATTTTGATGGTGAGTAGTGTATCTTGAAACTTTGTATTATTATGGAATGAAAATAAATAATTCCAAAATAATAAAAATAATCAATTTAATTACAACTATTTAATTTTACATTAGTCTTTTTATAGTATAATATAATGTTTATACTTAAAATTTTTATATGTATTTTATGATCACATGACTTATTTTCGATCTTCTCTGTTATGAACGTAAGGAGCAAAAGTTTCAGCCACAATCAATGGAAATACTAAAGTGGCATCAGCATAAACCTGTAAAGAGAGAAAAAAGGAATATATATATATAAATATGATGTCAAAAATCATACACATATATCTTATTTATGAAACAAATATTTACTTTTACTGGAGTGGCATTCTTTTTTATTTTACCCCAAGAAACAGCCTCATCTGGTCTAGCACCAGAATCACTGCCATCAAACTCATGTGCTGTATTTATAAACACTGCATAATCTGCTCCATTCCTCTATAAAATCAAAATATCTTTATATGCAGGTTTGCCCATAAACTAATATAAGGTGTTTAAAGATCCATAACTCATGATGCATTGATAAGAATGTTAAAAAAAATTAGCACGCTTACTTATAAGGTTTTAATTTCTAAAAAAAAAAAAAAAAAATCTGCATAATTTAAGATTATCTAAGAAAATTCTGCACAAACTCAAAAAATGTAATGATTGCAGACAACACAATGAAAACTAGGCTCATGCTGAAAAAATTGCAAAAAAATAATGAATGGATTAACCAAGCCTGCTCAGCTTATTAATATGGAATCCAATGATTTTGTTGCTGTTGATGATCTTTAATCAGTGAGGGAAAAGTATATCATTGTTCAAAAAAAATTGTAACAGTTTTGTTTAGTTTCAACACTTACAAACTACAGAAGAGTTATGGCATTAATGAATTTGCATTCTTGTTTAGTTTCAACACTTACAAACTACAGAAGAGTTATGGCATTAATGAATTTGCATTCAACTGCTATCGAATCTCATTTATATGTGACAGTATTCATGAACATGTTTTCCCCCACCCAGGAATAAAGTATTACATGACATGATAGAAGTTTTCAAACTTTTTTCATAACAGAATTTTTTACAGTACTCCAGTCTTGTATATTGTACGTTACGATATACAAGGAGCTCTGTAATCACAATTTTGTAATACAGCGAAACTTAGGTTAGATGGACACTCTCGGGAGAAAAATATAATTGTCTGCTTAAGGGAAGGATACACAAATAAAGATGGCTAACACTATAAATTGCTCTTAGAATAATTGCAATTATATAGAAATAAATAATTAAGAGTACATAAAGTGTAGCTGAAGAAATTTGATTTATAAATACACGCCTTTGTTTTATATTAATCTAGTTAAAAAAATTAAAAAAAGATGTGATCGAAGTTTGTTTTTAATTCTATGTCACTTTTTAAGATTGTTCCATTCAATTGCTTTGCACCCTATCACTTAATGTACATTATGATTTATTCATAGAAGTTTCACGGGGAATTAAAAAAATGTCCACAATGAGAGGCATTTGATTTGTAGAAGTATCCATAACGTGAGATTCTACTGAGATTCTATTAGAATTCTGGTCAAAACTTTATCAGAAAAAGTATACAAATTAGGTGTGTAAAATCAGTACCCAAAAAAAAAAAAAAAAAAAAAAGCATCAAGAAAGAAGAGAAAATACTTACAAACTCTGTAGGATCCTTATACAGGAAGGTGTGATGGCAAACATAACCAGTTTAATTGCTGGATAAAACTGATGGTATTTCTAATAATCAACTAGAACTTTTTCAATCAACTAGCGTTTTTGTTCGCTTCTTTATTTAAACATAAAATTCTAAGGATTGGAATTCTACTGATTTTTAGTTTTTAAACTAGACAGAGTTAGATACCTTATATGAAATACAGAAATTGATGTTGGCATTTATTTATTTATTATTTTTTTTTTGTTGCTTAAGGTGAAAAATTGTTTTGGGCCATATTTAAATCAGGGCTCGAAAAACCACCCGTCCTCGGCGGTCAAAAATTCCCTGCGGACAACAAATTTCTCGAATACGACGTCCGCGCGGACGGCCATTTTCCCATTAAAGTTCGTGATACATTTTCAATTTTTGTTATCTTACAAGAGTCTATCGCCTCACTTCTATAATGACCCTCTAATCTAGAAATACAGCAACATACTGCGCTTGGTGGAATTGATGTTTTCTCTGTCTGGGAGTACTGCAGCGGTTGAAAGGAGCTTTTCAGTAATGAACTTACAAAAAAACACATTACGTACTGGTCTTAACAAGAAGCGTTAAACACAATCATGAACATCTACCTAAATGGAAAACCCCTTTCAGATTTTTGAGCACAAACCTCTGTAAATCATTAGATTGATTGTGGAACTGGCAAACGTCATATTTGATTCATTTAAAAAACGAAGTACCCTCGGATAAATTGACATTCCAGATAACTTGACCTTTGTCATTTAAATTATTTCATATAAGAAATAAATTATTTCATAAAATAAATACTAGATTACTATTAGTGACCTAGTATTTCTTTTATAACTGTATAATGTTATCCTAGTATTTGTAATCCTAATAACTACTAATTCATTGTGCAATTTATATGATAAATGTTTGTAATAAATAAGAGAAAATTATATTTTTATTTATTTAGAAGTGACGGGTTAGTTTAAAAGTAGGACGGGTACATTGTTGGACAAGAATTTCCGAGTTGACTTGTCTGTATTTTTATGTTCAACCAATGTATTTTTAGCTTATTTTAAAAAACTAGTACATCTCCAGCTTATTTATGCTTCATCGAAAAAAAAAAAAAAAAATTCATTAGACTCCAAGACTCTATCTCAAAATGTATAAAATTAGAATTAGTTGTCTAAATATTTAAATAAATTCTTCATATATAGACTAACTTTTTTACTAGTAATTTCATGCCTTCATGAGACAAAAAGTTTACAGAATAAATCTAGATCTTTTCATATTTTTATGCACTGCAGAATTATATTATAACTCATTCTATTAAATCTTGATTTTTAATAGTCTTCTTACCATGAGATTACTGTTACAAATATGATGCTTCACAACACCACCTCCAAGGATAATCATGCCAGAATTGACAGCCTTGAGAGCAATAGAATGTATTCGCCTGAGATCTGTAAATGAAATTTATTTAACTGATTGTGAAGTTCGTCAAACATAAAAAACAATTATTAGTACTAGTTTAGATTTTTTTAAAAAAAGACTATTCCAACTTGTATACTAACTGTATAGGCCTCATAAAACTATTTTTCTTTACATAAGAAACAACTTTTTATACTCTGCCAACTAAGCAGGTTGTTCATTTTCTATTCTTTGTGCAACTGGGCCCCCAAACATATCGTGTAAATGTCTCTGATCTTGCATTAACCCAGACAGGAACTTTAATCAGTTTCAAATTTATTTTGTATATGGGTCCCAAATCCCACTTGTAACAAGTGGGATTTTCCATTTAGCATTTATAAGGCTTACACACATTAACTTCTTTTAGATGTTGACTTAAATATAATCGTTTGCTGATTTTACCAAGTATTTGTATTTGATATGTATTGCATTGCAATGAAGAACAAAAAATAAATTAATTAAATGTATTTTAGCTATTATGGAAGGGCCCAATTTTTGCTTTTCACCCTCTACTAAAATCGTAATTTTTCAGAGTACTTCTCTAACAATATGTTCACCCCAAAATTATGTATTTCTTAAAAATAAGCTTTAATTACTTTTTGTTTTATGTTGTCAATGTTTCTGCATCGTTATCAATAGCTGAATCCCTATAAATTTATTCTGTATAATTTAAGTAATTCATAAATTTATAATATTTTTCCACACTACTTGTTTAAAATACAGGTTTTAATTAGATGGTCACAAGTTTTAATCATTTAGGTGGCGAAAGTACAATGCTTTAAGAAAATCTTAAAACTTCTAAAGCTGACACTAGTTTTTGTCTTTAATGATAATAACAAATTATGTTAAGTATTCAAAATTCATAAGACAATCATTATAAAAGAGAGAGAAAGGAAAACAGAAAACCATAAAAATCACATTCTTAACTTAGCAAGTGTGCACCAGAGAGATAATTGTTAACCTTTACTGATTACTTCACAGTTACACTCGTGTCTTTTTTGCTTTATAATATTAATTTCCACGAATAAAAATTTTTTTTACTGATGAGTTCATCAAATAATTGAACCCAAATGCACTAGCTGAATTAAGTTTTTTGGAATTAGTTTTAAGTTTATGTTATTAAGCATAAAAAAGTATTGTATCTCATGAGCCAAAAATAAGAAGTCTGTAATAATGAACCTTATTTGGCTTCTTTTTTTTGTGAATTTCAGAATTTATCTGGCATAATAAATCTCAGACTAAGCCACAGTTTAATGCTTTGGTTAAAAATGCGTCCAACAACGGGCCTGAACTAATGTCTAGTTCTATAGAACCAAGCACTGCAAGCCGTGATTTATTATACTCGAGTATAATAGATCATTACAGTATATCATTAAAAACATTTATATATATTAGAGTAACTTATAATATTACTTTAAAAACATTTTTTTATCCTACACCCAGCCTGGGGTGATCGGCTAAAACTTTCTTATAAAGTTTTCTAGGGCATTTGGTGAGATCAAAATTCTGTTTCCAAAAGAGATATTATTGTAGTTTATCCATTTTCTTTTTCAATTAGTATATTATAAAATAAATATTAATGTAAAAAAAATAGCAGACCTTGATTAATATCTACAATGAGTTCAGGTTTCTTTCGGAATGAATGGAAGAACATCATATCTCCTAGTGACCCATCAGTTAAGGCTGGACAAAATATAGGTATTTCATTCTGGGAAATGAAATAAATAATAAAATAGAAACACTTTTCGTAAAACACAACAAAAGCGTATTAAATAAAGGAAAATACAATAATTATTCAAATTGGAAAAAACTCCAACACTCATGTAGCCTGTAAATAAACTGTTTTTTATTACAGTGTGTTCAGAAAATCTGATTTATTAAATTAAAAAAACAGCCATTAAAGAAGCGCTTGGTAAATATGGAGAAAAAGGTTATGTATCAATTAAACAGTTTGAATTTAGTGCTGTAACAAACAAATAATATTCATTTGAGAATTTTGTTTGGTACATGACAGGTACTATTTTTAAAAAGGTTTGAAATATTTTTAAATTGTAATTTTATAAAAAAAAAAATCAAAATGTCTAACATCAAATAAAAAAATTACAGCATACAAGTTTTCATTATCAAATAATTAAATCTTAAATTAATTACAAAAAGAATGAACAAAATGTAAAAATTTAAACTAACAAAAATGTTAATTAAATGTAATAAACTCCAGGATTATTTTGAGAAAAGTAAACTTCTAAATTATTAAATAATGAAATAATAAATAGATAAAATGTGAAGAAAAAATTTTTTTAAATGCTTTCAAAAGTAACTAATTTATATTACAATCTTTTACATTAAATCGCTTTTACCTTTTATAAGTTATAATGACAAAAGTGTAAGCAAGAAGCCTTCCTATATCCAACATTATTAATAAAAAATATAGATGCACAATTTAAAAAATTTTTTTTTTTGAGTATACGATTCTCAATGTGGAACTTACATGCACAGATTTTTAAATCACATAAAAATGAATCGTGATGTGTAATTTGAATCCTATGAATACAGATCACAATGTTCTATTTTAAATTATGACATGCAATTATAAATTGCGTTAACATAATTTTAAATCTTATTTACGCAAGTAAGAAAAAGCATAATTTTTTTTCTCTTTATCAATATAAAAAGTAGAACTTTATCTAAAAAGGCAGAATTTTTCTAGTTGTTAAAAAAGAGTGTCTGAATGAAAGTTAACACTAATTTGAAATTATTTCATTAAGATAATTTTTAATAAAATATTTATTCATAGTCTAAATCTACAGTGGTGGCCAAAAGTGTGGAAATTTGTTGAAAGTTTCATGTTTTTCAACTTTGTGTGTTTGTGTGCTTGTAGAATATATTAATTTTCACTTCAATGCAAACGTTTATATATCAAATTGAAGGTAATTTAATGTAGAATTAAATAATAAATACCGTATTACAATATCTGTATTACAAAAAAAGTTATGCAACTAATAGTAAGATCTATCTTAGATTTGCATTTTTTTAAAGTGATACTTACACAATCAATACTTAGTAGGATAACCCTTATTTTTTAAGACAGCTTCACAGCGTCTTTTCATTGAGTGAAACAGTGTTTGGAGTTCATCTTTCATAATCACATGGTGCCAAGAATCAATTATAGCTTCAATAAGTTATCTTTTATTGAATGGACGTTTTTTTTTGTACCAGAATTTTCAAACGTCGCCACAAATTTTCAATTGGATTGAGATCAGGGCTGTTTCCTGGCCATGGTAATATATCTATGCCTTTATTTTGAAACCACGCTTTACATACTTTTTCTGTGTGGCATGGAGCTGAGTCCTGCTGAAAAATAAATGGTGCGTTGTTGGGGAAGAGATCCCTGATGGAAGGTATCAATTTTGGTTTCAGGACAGTTTAGATGTATTTTTTGGCATTCAGGATGCCATCAATCACTTGAATTCGGCCCACACCATCTGCAGACATACATGCCCAAATCATGACATTTGTTGGTTTTTTTTGTAGTTACTTCAATGCAATCAGGATGAAGTTCTTCACCTACTCTACGTCCCAATCCTGATAACCTTCTCCTTATTGTTCTTGAACTTACTGCAATACCCGCTGCATTCATTTCACATCTAATGGTACTGATGAAATTTTTCTATCTTGAAGGCATAGTCACTTAATTTTTCTATCTTGAAGGCATAGTCACTTAATTTTTCTATCGACAGTAGCACTTGTGCATTTTTTCGACCTGATTTGGCTTTATTTTCCACTGATTTCGTTTTTTCATAACATAAACAGAACTTTCGTACACCAGAACAAGTCACTGAACCACCAACTTGTTTTGCAATTTCAGCATAAGAGAGGCTATTTTCTCTCAGTATGACAATTCGGCTTCTTTTTGTAGATGTCTAATTAGTTGTTCTTCTTGTAGATGACATTGTTTAAAATTAGTTTAATTAAAAAAAAGGAATTTAAATATTTAAAAACAGCAATATTCTATTTAATTGTACTAGTATGCATCATTCCGCAAAATATTTCCACACCAATAACTCTTTTACCACCCAAATAACCTAAACTATAGTTACAGTTATTTGAGTGGTCCTAAGAACAGTGTTTGTGATTGGCTAGTACGCCAAAACACGTCCTTATTCAAAACGATTTGTGTTTATTTTTTCTACTAAAATGAGCATAACTTTTTTTGCAATACAGATATTTTAATTCTGTTTTGTTATTAAATTCTACATTAAATTACCTTCAATTTGATATATAAACGTTTGTATTTAAGTAAAAATTAATATATTCTACAAGCACACAAAGTTGAAAAACATGAAACGTCCACACTTCCAAAAAATGTCCACACTTTTGGCCACCACTGTAGATATACAGCATGTTAAAATATATTTTATATAATAATTGAAATTAATATGAAAAATTAACATATTAATTCTGCTTTTACTACATTGGCTTGATACATTAATATGTATCAGGTATATTATATACATGCATATGCATTCCATGTACTTCATACATATTGATACATGTATATGTATATATGGCTTGATACATGTATATGCATAGCAGTCAACTCTTTTTTCGGTTTTCCTGGAAGATTTTATTCTCATATTTATAGTGGTAGCAAAACTCTTGTTATTCCATTAAACTTCTTGAATTAAAATAAATTATAAATGAGTTTGACCACCACTTCATATAAAAAATTGCAACAAATATACCCCGTGGCAGAATCGCAGTGACACGACGACATTGTCACAGAATGTTACGGAGTTCTTGCAGAAATATTTTTCTTTCAAAAAGTAAAAATTTTTAGTTTTCTTTTATACAGAAATTTACACGTAACATTTGAATCATACATTCAGATAATCACACATTTGCTGTGCTTAATTTACGCCGATACTATTGTAAATCCATGTAATGTTTTGATTGAATTTTCGGCAGTTCTTGATCTTGATTTTTACGTGGTTTTTAACTATCCCGATATATTTCAAACAATATGGAAAATTCAAATCGTGCATTTGAGTATTTACTTTTTAAGGCAATGATTCTAACGAATTTTAAGCAGTTATTGCTATTGATTTCTCCATAGATTTTAAATTCGATATTCCTTATACGATATTTATTACAGCAACCTAATCTCGAAAAAAAACCCGCATTTGAGGAGTCCGATTCGAGCGATTTTGTCGTCGACCATTTTTCCGGCAATACATTTCATGATTTTTAATTCTTTTTTTACAGTGATGATTATTTACAAAATGCGAAGAAGGAAATAATTAGTGTGCCCCCCCCCCCCCAAAAAAAAAATAAATTTAGAATATCATCCATAATATTAGAATAAAAAATTATTGCATGTTCAATTATAAAAAAAAATTATAATAGTTTTTGTTAATTTAAATCAGTAACATATATGTTTGTTATTAATAAAAGTATCTTGTAGAAAGATATTAGTGCTAGGGAGTTTTGCCGCAGATAGCTTGAAAAGATTCTGCCACAGGGCAAATATATAAAAGCATAATAGTCTTTACGATAGGAAATTTCAACCCGGTCAAAATATAAATGTATTTTAGAGTAAGATTCATTTTCAGTAATTTTTTTACCACCACTTGGAAAATCCATTCTCAGAAAGAGTGAAAGTTGGTAGGTATGTGTATGTATCAATATACAACATTGATATGAAAAATTAACACATTACATTCTGCTCTCACTACATTGACTTGAGTGAATATTGGTCAGGAGGATAACAATGTTCAACCACTGTTATTCTCAGAATAAGTAAAGTAGATTATATTTAGAGTCAGAAATAAGGAAAAAGATGATTATTCATGAAACAATATCTATGCCTCAACTTATCAAGACTCCCAAGGTTTTTCAAAAATATTTTTACATCTTGTTTCTTGCTTTCACAAAAGAATGGTTACAAGAAAATAATTTGTTGTATAATTTAGTTTTATTAATTTATAAGGATATTGTGAACACTATTAAAACACTTTTTTAAAGGTAAAAAAATATTTTAAAGAGAAAAAGGACTATTAATATACTTCTTTGCAAAAAGTAAGCCTTCTGATTTCAAATAAAAAACTATAACAAAATTTAATTAAAACAAATTTTATTTACCTTTGCTGCCCAATAGCATATAGATTCAGTGTTGCCTATTTTTTGGCCAAGTCTTGTAATAATTTTTGAAGGAGACCAAATATTATTCTATGAATACCAAAAATGAAAATAGGTATAAGAAATAGATAACATAAGTTGAACATACTACAAAGTTATAATTTTTTTAAAAATATAAAATACTAATTTACAAGATTTTCTTGAAAATAGTTAGCATTTTAGGTAGAACAATAAAATAAAAATCAAACAAGAAAGAAGAAAACATTAAATGCATAAAAAAATAAAACAATTTTGACAATATTTTGATTTTAAGGCTTTAAAATAAAGAGATTTTTCTTCTTTTTTTTTATATACTTTTAGTTTGGCTCATAATACCAAATGACTTTATTTGACAAATGACTTTTTTTTTCATTTCACCTTACTGTAATGTATATAGCTCATAAAAAAAAAAATTGTCAGCTATACAGATAGAACATTATTGAACATGACTTTCGACAAATTCCAGAAATTAGAGACATAGAATTAAAAACACAGAAAATTTTAAATTTTAGAAATTTAAATTTCCATTTGAAACTTTTTTTTTTAAACTCATCAAAATTTTAGTTATTACTCACATAATAAAGAACTGCATAATTTAAACTATTAACTACATTCTTAGAAAAACATGTATGGAAAGAAATATAAAACTAAAATGCTTTGCGATTATAATAAATATACAATCATTAGCTTTAATAAAAAATACTTTTTAATTGCAATCATGTATGACCTATCAAATACCAAAAGAGTCATACCCAAATATAATCATGTTGCAACTGAGATTAATATTTCTTTAAACAGCTATCAAAACTGGTCTTGATGTGAGGTTTCAGCTTGGTGAAAGAAAAGAAATATTAAACAAATTTAAATGGCTTTAAAGACTACAAGATATTAATTTAAGAATAACATTCAACAAAGAAAAAGAGTTTATTAGTAACATTTATGAATTGAATTAAACATATGCAAATTAAGTAAAATTAATTCAAAGACCCATTCAAGAATTTAAAACTAAGTAAATTTTATTAACATTTTAAAGTTGGATTAGTTGAATTTATAAATTATCTCCATGATGTACCTTTTTCTATAGTTTTAAAACCCCATCTTTTATTTTATTTTTATATAAAAATTTAAATAATCTGATTGTTAGATCTTATATAATAATTGTACTTTAAGAATATATATTTATTCTTTATAAATAATTTTTTTTATCTTAAAAATATGACAAAAAAAAATTTGTTTAAAAATTTAAAAGTTACATGTTCTTTACTCTTTTCAATATATATCATACACTTAGATATCATATTACATGAGATTATATATATATCATACTAATGTATAGAGAAATAGCATATGGATTAGCGAAGAAAATTTTTTAAAAGTGCTAACAATTATTCTTTTTAGAAGTATTGTAGAAATGAATTTAGTCATGAAGAAATGTTTTTGCTCAATAGAAATTTAAAGAAAGCTTTAAAACAATTAACTATGAATCATAACATTAGCATAAAAGACAATTTATAAATTTTAATTAAATTACAAACTTAATCCCCTTTTTTATGCTTTATCTTTTATAAGTCTTCATAATCAGGTAATTTTATAACATAAATAAATTTTATGTATTAAATAATTTGAAATATTAAATACATAAAAAAATATATTATCTCAGCGTATAAAGGCAAAATCAAAAAGTCTTATATATTGTTATAATTTACAATGTCAAAAACACTATAAACATTTCAAATTATAGAAGGCAAAAGAGATAAACTTCAAAGACATACAAGATATAATTATTGTAAAACAAAATAAATGGTATATTTTGAACTCTCAAAAAAAAAAAAAAAAAGATGTTCTGCAAAGGTTAAGTAACAAATCTCTTATAGATAGGGAAAAAATTGGTCAGCAAATAATGCAGTAGTATTACCTTTGAATGTTGTTCCTCCAGGCATTCATCTAAAATAGGTATCACCCAATTCTCAAATAAACAGTAGTTTTCATTGGGAACTAATAAATTCCCTATACGATTAAGTCCTTTGTCTCTAGGAAGAAAAAAAAAATTATTTTTCTATAATAGTTCAATAAAAAACTGATATGAATAAAAAATATATATTTTTATTTTTACTCAGTATTATTATTCTTGGTTACTTTTTAAGGACAAATCTAAAAATGCATCATAAGTTAACAGAAATTGATTTACTAGCATAATTTCAAAATTTTTTTCATATATTGCCACAAATAAGGACTAAGACCATCCCATTTGTGGGGATATGTAGGCAAATGATAACTACGGTTATCCTGCACATTTTGATCAATAAAAAAGGAACATCATTAGTACAAAATGTACTGATGCATTTAGTTGATAATTATTCAGGAATACAACGGGAAAAAAAGATGCAACATGACACTAATTGTTCTGGGAAGAGGAAAAATGTTGTGATGAGCGAATGACAGGAAGAGTTTTGATGGAGAAAAAAAACCAAATACAATTTTCACTTCTGAACATGCGACTGATGCTCAATTTCATGTGGCAGTGCATACTGTGTGTTTGATGATAATATAGCCACAATCTTCACTCACATGATTGTGAGGTCAAGATCAAAACACAAAGATGTTAAGTTTGCTTATTTTGCTATAACTTATGTGAGCATTTTTTTTTCCGTATCAGAAGTTTAAATGATAACTTTTTCTTTGTTATAACTATTACAGAAAATATGGTTTCACAAAAAAAAAAAAAAAAAATCATTTCTATGCGTTTTATTTAAGTCATTCTATTATAACAAATCACATATATTAACCATCAAAATTATAGAATTCAGAATATCAAATCGAGGCCCGGTGGCTGAGTGGTAGCGCCCTGTGCCACAGGTCCTTGGTTCGATCCTCGGGCCGGGCAAGGTTGACTCAGCCTTTCATCCCTTCAGTGGATCGATAAATGAGTACCAAGCATGCTTGGGAACTGAACACTGGGGGTTCCGCGTTCGTCTGGCCACCTAACCGGAACATCTGCTCCTGCACCTCTAAGCCCAAGGTCAAGAAAACTGAGATGGGCACAGTAGGTCTTGGCCTCTATGGGCTGTCGCGCCACTGAGTTTAGTTTAGTTTTAGAATATTAGATCGGAAGAGTTCTACTGCATTTATAAATTATTTTATTAACAGATTAGTTAACATTTACTACAATGATAATACCTCAGTTCAGCACCATCTAAAGAAAAGTCTCCGAGTATAGTGGGAGCTAAACACTTGATAAGGTCTTCTTCTACACCTCCTGCGGACGTTACTACACAATCAATCTGAAAAATTATCTATGACATTAAAAGAGAAAAACAAATAAGATGCTAACATTTAAAAGGATAATTTTAAAGTGACAAACCTTATCAAACCATTGAATGATGAATTTAAATTAAATGGTGATCATATAAGAAAATATTTTAATTTTGTAGTGTAAAAATTGTCTTGTTTTTAAGGAAACTTTTCAGAATTTTTTTAATGAAATAGGAAATTTTATGAAAACACATTTTATTCTTAAAATAAATAGAATTTAACTTAAAAATGATAAAAACAAGTTTAGCATATTGCTATTCACATCACAGCACATTTTTGTACCCCATTTTTGTAAGAAAATTTTTTATTAGGTAATTAAATGCAAACTCAGAACCAATGGAGGTAAAAAATGGTGTAAGGCAAGGCGATGCATTGGCATGCCTACTCTTCAATTTAGCATTAGAAAAAATTATCAGAGATTCAGGAATCAATACCAGAGGACATATCTTTCATAAGTCTGTACAAATTTTTGCATTTGCCGATGACATTGACATCATAGCGCGAACACAATCTGACTTAAAGCAAGCTTTTCTATCCATGGAAAAAGAGGCAGGAAAAATGCATCTCACTATTAACCAGGAGAAAACCAAGTATATGCAATGCACCAAAATTACTGATTCTACAACTCACTTGCAAATTGGTGAATACAAGTTTGAAAAAGTAAACAGTTTTATTTATCTTGGTTCTGAGGTCAACGTCAGTGGCAATATCGCACCTGAAGTACAAAGAAGAATCAATAGTGCAAGTAGATGTTTTTATGGCTTAAAAAAATATTTAAAATCAAACCTACTAAAAAGAGAAACTAAACTGCTAATTTATAAATGCTTAATCAGACCTATCCTAACATATGCCTCAGAAACTTGGACAACAACACAGAAAGATGAGAATTCCTTGGGAATCTTCGAACGTCAGATCCTAAGATCCATTTTTGGGGGCAAACAAGTTGATGGTACTTGGTACAGACGTTCAAACTCAGAACTCTATCGGGCTTTTAGAGAGCCTGATGTTGTCAAGTATGTAAAAATCCAAAGAATTAAATGGGCTGGTCACATTATTCGAATGAACAGAGAGCGTTCGACAAACATAATCTTTTTGACTCAGCCCATCGGATCAAGGCCCAGAGGTCGACCAAAGCTGAGATGGGCCGACTGCGTGGAAAGAGACTTATCAGTCTTAAAAGTCTCAAACTGGAAGACAACTGCCAGGCAGAGGCAGGCCTGGAGGAAGTTGATTGAGAAGGCCAGGGCCCACCCGGGGCTGTCGTGCCATTGAGGAGGAGGAGGAATAAAATGCAAAAAAAAAGCCTGAAAATAGAAGAGTTCAGCCAAATCATACAAACTCAGTTAAATGTTCACAGAATATTTTCTATGCAGTCAACTACACATTTTCTTTCAAATTATATTCTTAAGCTTTATTTTAAAAAATAATTAAGAGCAAAGTAAATTATCAATATTTTTATGATTATTTTTTAAACATTAAATCAAAGACTTAAACTAAAATGTTATGTCTTCTAGTTAAAAAAAGTGCTGCCAACTGTTGGAAACCTGCAATTAAAATATTGTGCCATTTTTAGTAATAAATTATTACATTGTTTACCAGTTTATGTTGAACTAAATATCGAATGGTGTCCCTAACTCCAGCAGATGCCATATTTGAAGTATAACCGAGAAATATTGAGCAATTGGTCTTCCTCTTAATAAAAGGGTCAGTCTCTAAAACATCTTCATCGGTAAATGGCTCAATTCTACAAGAAATCTAACAAAATACAAATTAAGATTTTCTCTTCATTATTCTTATATACATTTTGATAAATTATTTACTTAAAATATAAACAAATAAAATTCTTATTTTTCAAAAAATTAAATAACCCTTTTCGAATGAAAAGAGAAAATAGACGTTTTAAATCAAATTAAATATATTTTTGCACAGTTTCATACAGCATAGTTACTATAAGACATTAAAAGAGAGAATGCTAGCTGAACTTTTTTGTTAATGTTTAAATAAGCGTCTTTTTACTCCACTAATAGGAGACTATAAAATATTAAGACAAAATAGAAATTAGGCAAATATATTGATATGGCATTTTATTTTGTTCATTAGACATTTTCATTTTGTTATAAATATTATAAATGTGTAATATTTATAAAAATGAAGCACAACACCAAACTTATTAGTATCAATTATAAATCACTATTAGATATGTTTAACTTTAATTTATTACATCTAAACTTTATAAAATATGATCAAAATTTTAAAAAAATAATTACAGAAACAATTAAATGTTTCATTTTGTTGTTGTTCTTAAGTAATGTTCTTAAGTAAGTGACACTTAATAATTGGATAATTGAGAGATTCTGTTAATTCAATGAAATAAAATTTTTTAATAAATTGAAGAATAATCTATAAATTTTAAGTCTTACATTAAATTTTAAAGTGTAGAATTTTATTTTCTTATAAAAGGATCTAATAATTGCTTATATTTTTAGACACAAATCTGCATTAATACTTACAAAGAGTTTGATTTATAAATCATGTTGTTGCACACACATTTATTTTCTAAGAAAATCTTATTATTGAGGAAGACATAATCAATCTTTTTTTAGGATTGTTACAAATAAAACAACGATAATGGTATTTGAGACAAAACTCAACCTGAAATTTCAGAATTTACGTTGATTATTCTAAGTAGAAATATTCAATATGATAAGTTAAAAATATAACTTAATAGGCTAAATAATATTTAGAGAACAACAATCACTCAACTTTTCATTTTTCTTCATAGTTTGTATACAAAATATGTATTATGCCTTCATATCATTAACCCTTTGATGCAGATGGGACGCTGGCGCCCCTTTTATATATTTTTTCTGGTGGTCTAATTATAAAAAAAAAATTTTTTTGGAGTTTTTTAATTACAGAAGAACAGTCATATTGTTACTAAAAAAAACTGCTAGAGTAACAAAATTATATTTGTACTAAAATATAAAAATCCAAAGTAGTTTGAATTTTTTTTTTTTTTAAAAATTCATATTCAAAATTTTATCAATATTATATTTTGCAAATTAAATAAATTTCAATTTAAATTTTAACTAAGAGAAACAATTAATAATTGTTTCTCTTAGATCTAAACAACTGCCAATAAATGTAAACTTAAAAAAAGGAATTTGAATTGTTGATAAAAACAATATATTGAACAAGACCAGAAAAAAATTAAAAATAATAAAGTTTTAAACTCATACCTGTCATCAAATAACTAATTTCTAATTAAGAACCAAAATTAACCCAATTACAGCAAGCTTTACTTTTAAAAAAAATTATTATCTGTCTAGTGATTATTTAGTATGCATTACTGAACTGCAAAATTGTTACATAAGCATAGAGTATTAATATAATAGTAGTTGTATAAGTTATTAAAAATTCAGACAATTTAATTCGATTGCAGCAGAAGCTTTACAAGGAATAATACTAATAGATCCTAAACTTAATTAATTAGAACATCATTGTTAGCATAAATTTTGAAATTGGTTATTTGCCATGATTATCACAAGATTTTCTATCTGATTTTAGATGGAAATGCATTATTCTTTTTGTCTAAAATTAAATTTACTGACAATCTCAAGTTTCTCCAAATCCATGGGGATCCTAGATTAAACATGCAAAATTGTATAAATTTAAACTTAGATATTTAAAATTATTGTATTCTGTTAATAACTTTAACGATATTTTTTTTATTTACACTATTGAAGAGTTTATGATACTTTGAAATAAATTAGTATTGGAATTATCTAATTTCATTTACAAGTGCAGCATTTTAAATATGCCAGTAAAACTTACCATTTTATTTATTTCCTCAACAGCTAAACCAAAGTTTGTTGCCTGAAATCCTGAAGTTTTATATGATTGCAGAAGAGCATGATAGTCAACACCGTCATTGAAGTCATATCCCTTTACAGGTACTTTATTTTTAGGCAAAGCAGAAGATTTTTTAAGAACTGCATCTAAAGCAATTGCTGGAATATCTTGTTCTGCAGACATGTTTTTTAGAAGTAGATATGTAAATCTAGAATTAGTATTATTAATGTACATTTAATATCAGTTACAAAATTTAAAAAAGTAAAATAGAGAAAATCAATTAGGTTAGAAATTTGAAAACAAGAACAAGACATGCTTTTTAGAAAAGGGAAATTAATTTACATTTGCAATAAATCATAATAAATTGCAAGAAAACCTGAACGTATGAACTTAATACTTAATTTAATGTTTGCAATAACTTTTTAACAAAATAAATAACACAGATATTTATATCTATAGTTGGAATTAAAAATAAGCACAATTTAATAAACAAGTAAAAAAATTTATCTTCTTGGTCAGGTTTTTTAGCTTCTAATATCAATTAGAAATGTGATATTTGATTCTCTATAAATTGACACTACATACAATAAAAATTTATATTAACTTGTATATCTCGAGCATAAAAATTTGTATACCTCTAAGTCAAGTTTTTTTAAAAAATATTTTTTATAGAAAGTATATAGGTACTTTTTTAGTTATTAATAGCAAGGTAGATTTTGTTACCCTTAACTTCCAATTTAATTTTTCACATAAACCTACTTTTAATGAAAAAACATTTAAACAGTTTTATAAATTTTACAAGCAAGTGATGAAATTATGTCCTTCTCAGGCTTTTTTTGAGAGCCAAGTGAATACTTATTTTCTACTCTCGTCGCTGGTTACACCGGTAACGGGATTGATTTTTCCCGCATGTTATTTTCAGATCCACGGGATGTTGTTTAGCCGGTCGATAAACGTGTCGACCCCTCAGGTGTATTTAGTCAAGCAACTGGTGTAGAATATTATTTACTTTTATTTAGACATAGAAAAGCAGAAGACCTAAATATTTCCGATAAGTTTGACCTTTGTAGTACATGCATAAAAGTAATAGCAATTTATCTTACCGATTTTCCAATCTTGATTTAACTAAACGATCGACTTCTCACTTAGAAGATATTTCCCAACATGCAACGCGGAGGATGGCGATCATGAATGAAGCCGAAGAACAGGAACGAAAAATTGTTCATGAATTTTGCCATTTATTGGAAAAATCGAAGCAACTATTTAATGGATTAAGGTAAATTAATAGTTTTTAAACAATCAACTTTTGTTTTGTGAACTAAGTATTTATTATATTATAGTTATTTCTCTTTTACTTAAATATTTAGTCAAACCAGATGTATACTCTGACTTTTCTATTTTCTTAAGATTTTTTTTGAGAAGGGCCATTTAAACATTTATTTTTAAGTTTTAGGCTAAATAGGTACTCCATTGACTTTATTATACAGAGTTGTTCAAATATTATAAACACTTAAAAATTAAGGGATTGAGTTGCTTAGTTTTGCTAACAAGCAAAAAAGGGAATCTAAGCAACTATTTAAGATAAGTACTCTAATAAAAAAAGCATTGTAAAATTGCAAAATAAATTAAATTTGCCAAAAAAGAAAAATCTAAATACATAGGAAAGGGTAGGGTTGCAATTAGTTTACATTTCCTGACAAGGGGAGCACAAAATCACCAAAAATATGCCTAATTGCATGGTTTCCATTTTTTAAAATTTATTTATTATTATTATTATTATTTTTTTTTTTTTTTGCCTCTATGGTTTTCATTTAATTTGTTGTACTAGTTTGCCTGAAAATTTAAAGATACTACCAATTCTTGAATGATTTGAATTCTACCAATTCTTGAATGATTTGAATTCTATCACTGGATATAATAGAATTATTGATTTTTTTGTTTCTTGATAAATTTTAGCTTATGTGATAAACATTATCAAGTGATTATAACTTAACTTCATATGCTTATTTATTTCATCTAATTTTAGAGATCTACCTCAGTATGGCCATAAACAGTGGCAAGCATATTTTGGACGCACATTTGATGTCTACACAAAGCTCTGGAAGTTTCAGCAACAACATAGGTAGCTTTTGTCTTGTATTCATAATATTATATATATATATATATATATATATATGTATGTATATATATATATATATATATATATATGTATATATATATATATATATATATATATATATATATATATATATATATATATATATATATATATATATATATATATAGGTTTAAAATGAAGATAAAACGAAGAAAAATTACAACATACATTAATGTATATATATATATTAATTTTTCTTCTAATTATTTCATTTCAGGCAAGTACTGGATAATAAGTATCAGTTAAAAAGATGGCAAATAGGGGAAATTGCATCAAAAATTGGACAACTATACTATCATTACTAGTGAGTATGAAATACATACAATTTCTTTTTTGAAAGTATTGTAAAGTAATAATTCACAATATAATTACTATTTATACAATTTCTAAAGTATAATTAGATAAAATGTCTTTTTTGAAAGTAAAACAAAGTTTTAAGGTTAAAAATTTTTGAAACATAAATTAAATATATTATAAATGTCATAGTAGCCATTAAAATTCAGGTGTTGTTTTTTCTTTTATAGCCTAAGAACTAGTGAAACTAATTATCTGAATGAGACTTTTTCTTTTTATGCTGCTATAAGAGCCAGGGGCTATTATAGCAAAGCTAGTAAAGAAGAAAGGTAAGTTTCTTTTATGTCTGATTAAAGTATAAACATTCTACTCTTTTTAATTTGAATATGAATAATTCAAAGTACTGGGTTTTTCATATTAGTCTCGATTCTCCTGGAATTTTCTGATTGATACCAATGTTATAAATTCTAATTAAAATTCTTAATTCAAACAATAATAAACTTGATTGATACAAAAAGAAATTGATACCAATGTTAAAAATTCTTAATTTAAACAATAACAAACAATATCACAAATCTGCAACCACTAAAAATTAATGAATATGAGTTTAAACTAGTGGCTTAATTTAAATATTTAGGTACAATAGTAAACAATAATAATGATATAAAAGTTGAAATCCAAAATAGAATCAACATTGCTAACAGATGTTAAGATGTATTGAGAGACCAGTTCAAATCTAAATACATAAGTTGTGAAACGAAAATACAGTTGTACAAGTCACTAGTAAGACCAATAGTTTTATATGGCAGTGAATGCTGGGCAATTAACAAATCAGACAAAGAGAAGCTGATAACTTTTGAGAGAAAAATTTTTGGTGTAGTAAAGAGGACCTGGAGAATTTGTTACAACCATGAATTACAATCAAAATACAAAGAACCTAACATAGTAAAAATGATCAAGGTTTCTCAAATAAGGTGTCTAGAATATGTATTTCGATATAGAGATGATAATCCTGTTAAAATACGACCTTCCTAACACCTGTCCAGTATTTTCCCTCCAGTTTTTTACCAGTTACATATGAAGAATTGATAAGATAAGAAAAAAATGAAATGAGACGGTGTTCTTAAAAATGCATGCTATGATTAATATTCCACACTATCTGTTATAGTATATTTCTATATCCTTTCTATATAAAATCTTTTATTATCCGAGTTTTGCATAATTGAAGACTTTTTTTTTTTCGTCAAAGAATATAACCTTGTATTTAAGTTGATTTTATGTTACGATACCTTTTTTTTATCAGTACTTATTTTTGAAAAGTAATTTGAATTGCTTTCTCTTCCCCTTTACTTTTAAATTAAGAAGAAGAATCTATTGTATATTTTTTCTTCAATTTTAGAAAAAAAAATTTTATTTCAGAAATTGTATTAGATAAATTTGTGATGTTTTTAAAATGTTAAATTTTTAGATTGCATCATTTTACTCTAGAATAGATATTTTAGCAGTTCATTGAGGTCAGATTCTGGTGGAGTAAGTGTAACGGAAATCATGTTTAGGATATTTCTATTTTTTATATCTATATGAAAGTGAAACTTGCTGCTTTCATTTAACTTTTGAAAAGTTGTAGCATTATCTCAATTAGTTGTGGAATTAATCTTGAGATGTCTTAGTGACATTTTCTCTTTTATTTTTGCATCAGTTATAGTTTCTTGCTCCATTTAGTCTTGCCACCTTGAATTGTGAATTGTGAAGTTTATTAAAATGTGTTTGTAACAGCATCTTCTTTTTTTCACCATTTATTCCTATCTAAGGGATTTTGAAAATAGAAATTATTCAGAATTGTGAAAGTGTAAAATAAGTAGCCTCAAACAAAAATATTTCTTTTAAAACTTTGCGTAACTTGTTAAAAGATTTAACTTTTTTTTTTTTTTTTGTTAAATTTAATTTAACCACATATAAAGGTCTTCAGCTTGTTAATGTGTTTTTAAAAATAAATATGTATATGCATTTATTTCAATGTAGTCTGAATATGAAAAAATGCTAAAATTTTCCTTTGTAAAATTTTAATTTAAATAGAGTTTCTGTGCTCTAAATAGGGTTTTATTTGAACAGTAAGTGGACCAGAATACCAGGTTTTAGCGTGCTGAATAACTGTATGCTAAGAATTACTGTCTGTATGTTTTTCTGTTATATTTATATATTTACCTACAGTTCAGATATATTTATTAGTTGTGGATAAATTGATAACAAAATACTCTCCAATGATTCAAGTTTACTTTTTATTATTTCTGAAGAAATTTGTGTAAGTTCAATAAGTGGCTAGTAGAAGGGAGAAAGTATTGTTTCAATGAACTTTTTCTTTATATGTTTAAAAGAATTCTAATGTTAACTCATTTTTTTATGCATTGCAACCAGCACTTCATTTTAACATGCTTATATATAATCTAAAAAAATTATATTTATTTAAATAATGCTTTTTTTTTTTTTTTTTGAAAGTTTAAATGTAAATCAACTTTTGGTCTAGTAATAGAATGTTAATCACCATAACCAAAGATATCCAAAACAAGTTTGATTCTCTTTGTGCTGGTTGTAAAATAACATAAAAACTACAACAGATTCTAAATAGCTTATTACATTTTTAAGTTCTCATAATAAATAATATTTAGCATCTTTTGTTATTATAATATGTTATTATAATAAATAATATTAGCAGTATTTATTCTCCCCTCTTTCATTAAAATAAAAATATTATTCAATTGAAAGTAATAGTTTAATTTTTGTTATAATATTTTTATTTAATGTAAAGGCTATGTATACTTCATTTATTTGAAATAATATTCAGCAAAGTTTCTGGTATTTTTTATGAATTACATTTAAATTTATCAATTTTTAGGTCTGATTTGATGGTTAAGAAGCTGCGTTATTATGCCAGATTTATTGTTGTCTGTTTGCTGTTGAAGAAGATGAAATTAGTACGGGAGTTGGTGAGAGTAGGTATCCAAAGAAATAACTGAAAATGTTGTAAGAATTATCTAATATCTTAATTATCTAATATTAAGAATTATCTTAAGTAAATCTAATGTATAAAATCTTGTGAAGTTATATAATGAAATCTTTATGAAATAAATCTAATTATTTATAAAGTAAATATAAATTTTTCTGTTTAATTTACTGTTTAAATAATTTTTTCTAATATTTTAATCTTTTAAGTTTATTGCTAATTTGTTTTAGTTTTTATTAGTAGAACTAATTTGAAAAAAAAAAGAAAGAAAATTTAAGGGCTGTGTAGCCTAGTGGTTAGAGAATCGTACTCTGATCCGAAGGGACAGGGGTTTGATCTTCGGCTCTGCTAACACCTACTGAGTACAGAGATCTGGAGAAAATTTCCTTCTCCTTCAGATATATGTCAAAATTGTGAAAGTGGCCTAACACGAATGAGTGGTGCTGCCATCTATCTGCTAGGTTCTGAGCTAAGACATGCTTTCACCCTTGCAGTGCTCTCTTGTCAACCGAAAGCCCCACCTTCCTGATTTAATTCACAAAGCCAATGGCTGACGTTTGTTTGGCTTGTCCAAGTGTCTTAAGAAACAACAGAAATCTTAGTGGAAATTATATGTAATGCATTTATCATTAATTTAAATTGAAATGATTTTTTTAAAACAATTATTCTATTTTGCTTATAGTTATGTTTCTTCTTATTTTTTTCAGGAACTAGCTAAGCAAATTGATGACTATACATCAACCTATGAGCCTGAAGATCAGCTAGAATGGTCTTTAGTTCTTGGAGAAATTAAGTCATTTATTGAGGTTTGTCACCTTTTAATAGTTTTTAAGATTATCTATTGTAACTTTTGAAATGTGTATTTGTTATAATTGGGAAGAATTGTGTGTTATATATTGTATAAGCCTCATTTATTTGAAATTGATTGTTTAATTTATGTTTGATCTTTTGAAATATTAATTATTATTATTAATTCTAATATTTTTTTATAAAACTAATTTTCTTTTAAGTTAAAATAGAAAAAAAAGTGTTGGTAAATTAAAAATTAGAATTTTATTGTCAGTGTTGTAACCTGCCCAGTGGCTTAGCTTCTAATAATTCAGAAGTTGCAAATTAATTAAAAGAATAAAATATTTTATTCATGTTTTTAAGGAGCACCTTGCAGTCTGAAGTATTTCCATTGGCTTAAACCTGAATTTAATGCCTTATTGTTGATAATATAAATAGATCATAAAGATAATGGCGAAGAACTCTTTTAAGGATAATGAAAAATCAATCCATTGCTAGTAGCTATGTATATTTAAAAATTAGAGAAATTAAGCAAATAAAAATAATTTTTACTAAGCACTAAGTCTTGTTTTATGCATCTTCTCACTCTAAAATGTTTGCTACATAAGGTAATGGGAAAAATTCTATTATAGTAGTACACATTGAAATTATTATTTAACTAAATTTGTCTTTTCTGCTTTATGTTAAAAACATATTTTACTATTAAATTTGAATATGTATAAATTATGTTTCTCAAATTAATCTAGATAACTTTTGAGCATTTAATAGTGATATGTATTCAATAATTCTCATTAAAAATCTGTTTTTAATTCTATTTAAAAATTCATCTTTTCTTATTTTATTTTTTTAAAAAATCTCGATTTGTTTAACCTTGGTTTAAATAAAATATTTTTCTGTTTGTTACAGGCTGACAATCTTGTTAATATTGTGGATGTCAACTCGGCACCAGTTGTGCTCTCTCATCGCTTAAATCCTTTAAATAGTCCACCCATGGAAAAACTGGCCACCAATCATTTGACTCTTCAAGAGATACTTATTATGGGAAATTGCTGTGATCAGGTTAAACATTCTCATTTTGAATGGTTTACGATTATCGTATACACTTCTCTTTACTGCATACACTTTTACATAATTCATTATTAAAATTTTTATACAGTTTATATAACTACTCCTTATTCCAACAAATCTTCCAACGTAATGATCAATGTACTTAAAAATTAATAGTAATACGTTAATAATTAATAGTTTAAATATTTTTACTATAGTTTAAGTCTACATTTATAACAATTATGAAAATATTTTTCTTTTCTAGTTAGTTTGAATTAATTAATTCTATGAGAGATTCTTCTTTTTGCCTACCCCTTTTCAGATTGTGATTTTTTTGCTATATTAATTTAATTAAGAGTTTTTAAAATTAAGTTTAGTGTTTTTTAATTTAAATTGAGCCATGTTTACAAATATAATTGTCTGTTTTGCTTTTAGTTGTTAATCTTGGGATCTTTTAACTTTCATTTAATCTTAAGCTGCTTTATTAAATGTTAGGTTATAAATAATTTAATAAAATTAAATTTTGATTTCTTTTTATTATTTTTCACGGAGAAATGATTGATGAAGCTTTATAGAGAATGAAATCTATTTTGTTTTGCAATAAAGGGTATATAAGTATAATTTTTAAAGATATTCATTATAAATTGATTAATATCATTTTTATTTATTCACTAGTTTCATTTTTATATTAAGGTTAAAATTTTCACTTTATCAACTATGTAACATTCAATTAATGACTTATAGTAAAACATTGCAGCTTGCATAACTTGTTTTCAAGCATTTAATTTTATTATGCTTGATGATGTCCTCCCTCTATATTTAAAACTCTAGCCATAGTTTTAAACTCTTAAATTAATTTTTCATAACACTAAATTCAGTCTGGTGATTGTATAGTTAAAAACCATTAAAATCTTATAACATCACATTCAGTTTATCAATTGCATATTTAAAATGCATTAAAATTTCACATTTAGTTAAATTCTAATTATTGTTACTTTTAATTTTTTAGGTCAAATTTAGTGAACTTACTTTAGATATGTTTCGTATGTTGCAAACTTTAGAAAGAGAACCTCAAGAAGAAGCTACTCAGCTGTTTGATGCTCCTCCTGCTCCTGGAAGAATACCATTTGTAATTTTTTAAAAATTCCTTTTCTAATTGCGTTATTAAGATACACTCATATTTGTGAACTTCTATTATTTAACATAACAATTAAAAAGTTGGTTACAACCGACTTTTTACTGGAATTGCCGGACACATTTTTTAAAAGTATTTTTTATTGTTTGAATTGCTAAGAAATAAACTAGGTTTATAAACCTTAACAGAAGCTAGAAGACCTTAAAATCTCAGTGGATTTAAATGTAGCTTTAGAAAAAAGTAAGGAAAAGGAATATTTTTGCAAAAATCAAATTTCAGGACTTTTTCTATTTTCCGATTTTGTAGTTTCCAGATAACAGGCTCTGTATTATATTTAAATTATTTGTCAAAAAAAAAAAATCAAATTTATAATCTAAGAGTAGACTTTTATTGAGAACAAAAAAATCAAAATGTATAAGTTTACAGTTTTATATCGATAGAAAAATAAATATTCAAAAAGTTAACTCCTGGCTACAATAGTAGAAAATAGCCTTAAAAAAAGCACTCATTTGAAAATGAAATTTACTTTTAATGATTTAAACTTCTACATTATGAAGGAGATACTGTTTTCAATGTAACTCTTTCATTACAGACTCAAGATAATGGAGATCAAAGGCCTGCCAAGCGAGAAAATCCTCACAAGTATCTACTGTATAAACCAAACATCAGCCAACTTATAGTTTTTCTTAGTTCTGGATTCAAGGAACTCCCTCCTAATGGAGTACTTCTATTGTATATGTCGGCAGATGGTTGCTTTACTAATGTAAAACACCCTGATGATGGTATATTTATCTTTTTTTTATCTAATTGTTCTTATGAATATAATAAATAATTAATATTTCGCTTACTTTTGTTGTTTTATTTTATAGGTTATGATTATGGTGGAATAGCTACAAATAGTAAAAGAGAACCAGATCATATTAGCAAGAGAAATGTTCAGTTAAAAGATATACATTGGTACAAATTTATTTTATATATATGAAGAATTTGTAGGCAATGTGATATGCCACATTTGAAAATGGTTCACTAGTTCATAACAATGATTTCCATGTAGACAATGAGATTTTTCTATGCATTCTTCTGTTATCTAGTGAAACTCTGGAAACTTCAAGAGTATTTAGCTAAAAACAATACTGAGGAACAGTTTTGTGTAAAACTGTTCTCAGTGGATAAAATGTGGCTTATCACTATATTGACCTAATTCTTTTCTTTTGCTCATTTTCATTTTAATTAGAGAATTTTGTGTTAATAAAAAAAGTTTTTAATGTTTGTTTTTTATATAATTTTTTTGTTTTAAAATAATACCATATCCCATGCTATTTTTTCTACAGAATATTCTCAGGTAGTATATAATTTCATTTTATAGTATTTATTGTATTTATTTTATCTCATAAAAAATGTGTAAAATTGTTTGAATTTTCTTCATAATTATATAAGTATCAGTAATTTAAAATCAAATCAAAATCTTTGATTAACCCTTTTTAAAACCTCTTTCAGTTTGGAGTGAAGCTTGATTTTTTTTCCCCATTAAGAATCTGTTTTGCTCTATGGGACACTTTTTTTTTTTTGGCAAGAATATATATTTTTGTTTGATTGCTCAAGTAGTTTTGCAATTAAATAGTTAGATTAGTTTTATGTTCCTGATCATGATATTTTAGTATCTTAAAACTTTGATTAGAGAGGATGTTTTTGTTATTAATATTAAAAGTTATAGTACAATATTTATAATAATTTTTATTTATTTTTTTCTCTTTTTTTATGTAGTTGGAGATAAATTTTTAATTTATTCCATAAATTTATCTTTTGAAGAAATATTTTTATTTTACTTGTTGTGAGAATATGAATTTTAAATTTGTATTTTTGTACTCTTTTAATAAATATCTGCAGCCATTTTTCTTGGAAAATTTGTTTCAACAATTTGGGCAGGAACGTAACATTTTCATTAACCCAGGGCTGATTGTGCTTCGGAAAAAATCTGGAATTCTGGATTTTTCGCTAACAGTGATCCGTAAGTTTCCGGAGATCGAAAGTCCAGCCGTTTAAAAAAATCATTGATCACAGAAGTTTCCCGAAATCAAATTTTCAAAGGTGGAACTTAAAAACACAGTTTATTTTATTTGTTTGTAAGGGAGATCCAGATACTTTATAAGCTTATATTCATGATTAATATTCATTTTTTATCAGTAAATAGTTATTATAATCATAAACTCAAGAAAGAAAGACATATTTGTACATTTTAATTACTTCTCCAGGTCATCATAGGTATGTGTAAATAAAATAGGTATATGTAAAATTTTAAATATATTTAAGTAAACTAAGAAATATTGAGAAAAAGGAAAAAAAAACCTTGTTTAAATTTTTTTCTAATTTTTCAATTTACACTTTTTTTTTTTTTTTTTTTAACTCAAGAAATTTTCCGGAATTTTGACTTGGGTTCACAATCACCCCTGATTAACCTTTAAGGAAAGTTTTTATGCATTGATTTTTTTTAATGATAATAATGCAATAATTTAATGAAATTTTTTGAGAACAAGAAAAATGTATAATAGTTAAGATGTATAAGAAAAATGTATAATAGCTTTTTTTTTTATTTCAATTACCACTGAAGTCTCTTGAACATGTTTATGTGTAATTATTTTATTGTTTATAGATAGTTTTTTTCTAATTACTTTTGAAATGTATAAGAAAAATGTATAATAGCTTTTTTTTTCTTTCAATTTGCTTAAAGTCCCTGGAACATGTTTATGTGTAATTATTTTAGTGTTATAGATAGTTTTTTTTTCTATTATTTTTTTAAAAAGACGGATAGCTTTGAAGCGAACAATCATTTCAAAGTGGTTGTATAAATGAAGTCTTGTCCTGCATTTTTCTTTCTTTCTTTCTTTCTTTTTTTTTTTGACATCAAAAAGAAAATTAGCTGCCACATTTTTTTGTTTTTTTTTTGTTGACATATTTTATGTAATAAACTTTTGAAACATGCTTCTAGTTTAATTTATAAAAAAAAATTTCAGCCTTTATCCTGGTGATTTGTATCCTTTAACCAGAAAGCCTCTATTTCTAATTGTGGATAGTGACAACAGTCATGCCTTTCAGTATATTCCACGTTACTTTGGACAACCAGTTTTAGTTCTTATGTCGCCAGAAGATATCCCTCCATCCTTCCATGGTAAGCAAAACATTCAATCGTTTATCTGTATGGTGTGCCTTTTATTTAAATTCTTCAACAATAGCTTGCCTATTCTTCTCAATGATTTTGATTTTTTCTAATTTTAAGCATTCAGTAATCATAGTTATGAATTTGTGGGAAACAAAATAGAATGAAGTATACAAACAAAGCTTAGTTTAGCTAAAATAAATACATAATGCTGATAAAAAATTAAAGTGTTAAGCTTGACAGTTTTTGCTAAATATGTTTCAAATTTTTATAAAACTCTTAAAATATAAGTGTGAGTGGTATAAAATGAACTTAAAATTCTTGTCAGCAGTTAAAGTCAATATCTCTAGGAATTATATTAAAGTGTGTGTCATAAACTAAAAGTGTGGCTGATAATGTGTAATTTGTAATTAAAAATGCCATCGGCATGTAATATGGAACTCAATTAAATATTTAGAAAATTGCAGATTCAGAAAAATGTTTGAAATATTAAAATAAGATGTAGTTTGAAGATTATGTTTTAAGCTTAATAGCTTAAATAAGAAGAACTTATATAATGAATTGAGTTTTATGTTTGATAGAAGAAAAAAAAAGAGTTCTTTGGTGTGCTCTTTTTTTTCCCCCTAAAGGATTACGTATAAATGCAGCATAATAATTTTTTAAATCTGTTGTTTTTTGAATTTCTATTAAATTTTTGCTTTTTTTATAGATCAGCAGCACAAAGGAAATCTCTTCACTCTTTTTCTACATAGCCCATTGACTGCTATTTGCTTTATCTGCAATATAACAGACATACCTTATACTTTATGGGAAAAGGGTCAAAGTCATATAGATCGGTTTATGTCGGAAGCTAGCAGGCTTTTGGTTAAGTGCCGAAATATTGGTAAGCTTTAAACATAAACACACATTTCTAAATGTTCATTTTTTAAAAAACATTAACTTTTAAGTATTCATATCTTTTGTGCTACTTATTTCTATTTATTTAACATCAGCATGGATACAGATGTTTCATATTTTATGTTTAATTTCCTTTAAAACTTTTGGAGTTTTCCATTTGTCGTGTTTATCTTTTGATAAAATTTCAATAAATGTAGGTGTTTTTTTCTAGTTTAAATGTTTTTTAAATTGCATTTTCAGATCCAGCCTTTTTACAGTTTTATGGAGATGATTTTTTGAGATTGCTGATAGTACGTTTCATTTTCTGCCATGTTGTTTTAAGACTGCACAGACTTTTCATGGTGAGTAGCTAGATGCCTTTTCTTCACATATTGGCTATTATGCCAATTTTAGAAATAATTTAAAGATTATATATGAACTATCCACTAGAAATATGAACTAAAACTAAGCTGCCGATTTACATAGTGGCCACTTATGAAATTTAATTAGTAATCATTCTTCTCCCTTTACCTTTATTTATTAGAATTTGTGTAATACTTTTACTTTCATTTCCTTCTGCTATTTCAATATTTTTAATTTTGATTTGAACTTAAGTTTAATTATTAGTGTTCTGCTTAATGTGAGCTATATTTCACTTCTAAATTATTTCCCAAAATCCTTTAGATCATTATAGTGGTAAATCGCCATTGATTTTATTCTTGTATATTCCAGAAATTTTTTATTCTAAAAAATTTGTGATGCTCCGAAAATCAAACAATAATATCATTATAATCTTATAGGACAACAAACATTTTGTGTAGTATTTCATATTTGTTGTCTTGTTATGTTAAGTTATGCAATTGATTTTATGTTAGTGATTTGTTTTTTTTATTGTAAAATAATAGGTTAGATTTTTTTTCTTCCTGGAATGTGATTTAAGTGATATGATTTTTATGAAAAAGCAGAGAGTGAAATGGGTCTTGCGTTTTTGTCGATATAAATTTTTAATGGTTTATTAAAAAGTTTGTTTTGAGTTGAGGTAAATTGTTTGAAAAAATAAAAAGTTATTTGATGGACAAAGATATGTTAACTTTATATGATTATACAGATTGTGGCAAAGAAAAGGACATAAATGTCTTTTATTATGGACCTATTTGATTCCTCCCCTCCCAGCATTAAGGGTATCTATCATTATATTGTTCAACAAAATTTTGAATAGAATTCTATTTCTATTAATTTTATTTTTATAAACAAAATTCCATTCTATTAATTTTATTTTTATAAACAAATTTCAACAGAATTCTATTAATTTTATTTTTATAAATTAAGAACTTTAGACGATAGAATTTTGTTTCTATTATTGCACAGATCCTAATTATGAATTTTTTTTGGAAAGTGATTAAAAATATTTTTTGAGTGCTTAAAAGGTGCTTTTAAGGTAATTTTAAGGCTTAAAAGGTAATTTTTGTTCTAAAACCTGGCTATGCACCATGTAAATGTTTCTAAGATTACTGTTGCATTTTTGTTTCCAGAATAACAACTTTTCACCTAGATCTCATCCTCCTTTATCAGAGCCAGAAATTTTAGAGCAGCCCATCTTAAAAAAAGCAGTTCTTGAATTAGTGACTGTCTTAGATGTTCGCAATATGTTCAATGATACAGAAGAAACTGACTGACAAGTAGCAAAGTTCATCCTTGCTTGAGGCTCAACTGTTCACATTTGTATTGTCTTGAATGTGTTCTCGACTTCATAATGTTTTTAGTCTTTCCTATTTAAACATAGATCTGTTTGAAATATTTTCGTTTTTCTTTTCGAGTTTCGGGTAGGAAAAGTTTTTTCTAGATATGGCTACATTTTAAAATGTTCAACTTTTTATCTAGAAATATTCTCATGAAGCACCTGTAAACTTTTGAAAAAAATATTCCTGCCTGCTATTTTAAAATTCTATGTGTGCATTATGGATCTGAGAATTTTATATTTTACTGTATCATACTTTTTAATTATTTTATTTATTTACAAAAATATATTTATTTAGTATTAGTATTAATTTGCAAACACTTCTCTTATAAAAACTAAATACTATATACTATAATTGTCTTTTTTTTTCCAATTTTTTTTTTTATTAAATAGAGTAGAAATATTTTTTTATTTAAATTTTTTTTTTTTTTTAAATATTTGGTAAAATAGTTATTTTAACATTATTTAGATTGATTACTTTGTATCTTTTAATATTATGATTTTCATATATTATTTATGCGGGATTAAAAGTTTTAATGATATATTGCTTTTTAGAACCTCATTTAGGAGCATATATATATATTAAGAGTTTACCATTAGGAATTTAATCAAATGTAATGTTTCCAGAATATCTGAATTGAAATGTGTACTTAAATTTATTTACTTGAACTTTTAATTTATCTTCCAAAGATTAATCAAGTAGCTTATAAAAAATATAAAGTTTAAAGTTTTGCAGAAAAAAAATTAAAAAAGCTGTCTGTGATAAGTATTCTGTTCACTTCTAGTCTTTGACTTTATATTTTACGTGCCATGTAAAAATAATTTATTTATTCTTATGAAATTATTATCAGTATTATGGTTTTTAAAAAATATATCTTTAAAGATAAAAAAAAATTATTTCCTTATTGTAAAATTACTAATTATATTAATGTTTATAAATTATTTTTTTTTTTGAATACTATTTTAAATTACATAAATTTTCTATTATCTGACAGAGAATAGTTTTGAAATGATATGTTGCATTTGGCTTAGAAACAAACAAAATTGTTATGGAGAACATTTTGTTTACTTCAAAACCTGCACATCTCTCCCTTTTTTCCCCTTACTCCTAATATAATAATTCTTTTAAAATTAACACTCAATAAAGATAACAGATGTTACAATTTAATCCTTTGAACATACATTTGCTTTAAAAAAACATTTTATTCTGATATTTGAATGGCCAGAATAAACTAACGAGTAAAATAAACTTTTTTTAAATAGTTGAGTGTAATTATTCTTGTTCTACCTTAGACACTTTATCTTTGGGCGGCTTCTGTGACATGGAGTCATTACAGTAAACGCTAAATCACTTTAAAATTTCAATAATCATTTGATTACCGATTTTTCAAATAATCCTATTCATATTTTCCATGTGACCATTTTTTTTTTTAATATTTAAGAATAACTCTATCATCGTTTCAAACAATTCTGTCAGAAAATGCTCTATATCATAACGAAACAGGTTATACCCTAATATCTATGCTTATACTATTTTACCAAATAATATTTGATTCATCATTTTCTGAAACTTGGCAAATATTCTAACTGTATATGTTACACATGGTTCTGTCTATATTGCACCAATCAGATTCTTATTCACCCTATGCATGTTTTATGTAAATTTTCATTTCAATCAAAAAATTATAGTAAAATAAAGATGCTATGAAATATTTTTTATATATGACAATTTGGAGCATGCTCAACTTTATCTGTGTTACAGAATTTGCCCAAAAATTTCAAAGTAGCTTACCCCAGAAATAATTTTCATAATTTTTGACATACCTATTTTATTAATAGTCAAAGGATTAAATCAAATTTTTAAGTGCATCATATCTGACAATTTGTCCCTTTAAATATTATATATATATAAAAATTACCAGATAAATATGTATATGTAAATTGAGGAATTGTAAAAATATCACTATTCATTCTATTACTAATCTCTTTAAAACATTGAATGAAATTGAATTTTCATACACAAATATTTCAGTAATTAAGTCTCAAGTATGGAAGAACTTCAAAAATATTCACATCCTTTGTCATATCAGTTTAGATTATCTTGTATAAATAATTAAATGATGATATTCTATCACATTAAGCAAATTTTATATATTATTTCATTAAAAGGAGTAGCACATATGTGCATACTTTTAAAATGCACTTATTTATAAGTAATGAAAACACTGCTGAGAGTATATATATATATATTTGTAAAGAACCTATTACATTTTGTGTCTTTTTATCATTATTCAGAAGATTAAGAGAAAATTGGGTAACACTCTTAAATTCTGATCTTACTATAATTAATTCTTTGTGATGTATTTGTTTGGCTGTTGACATCACTCTAAATCTACACTAATAGATTATTGGTGACAATCTGGTATTAAACTTAAATGGTTAACCATAGGCAGTATTAGCTCATGTGTGCATTACATTACCACAATTAAGGATTCAAAATAAGATGGTGGTAGTAATAACTCATCCTAGGTACCACTCTCCCCAATCGTGTGTGAACTTTTCCATCTCTGGAAACACTGGTGTTATTATATTAAAATTAATATATTAAAACCACTAAGTAGGGTGATGTATTGACCACATGAATTTCATGTAAAATTAATGGATTTATTAAATTTATTTTGGGTTATTATCGATGTCTAGTTTTTGATTGATGAATTTTTCAGTTAAAATGATAACTAAGATTACTTTTTAATGCCATCTTAATCTATTGTCGAAAACAATTATTTTTTATTATTTTAAAAAGCAAAATTCTCACAAGTTCCTAATGAAAATGAATATATGGTGTGAAATCATATAAAAAATTATATTGAGTGTTACCCATTTTTCATTTTTTTCTGCTATAAATTTGTAAAAAATTTTCATTTTCTATAAGTGTTCTCCTTACATCTGCTCATATTTTCCTCTAATTTACCGGCAACTGAATTTTTTCTTGAATGAATAGTGAAACATGGTACATTAGAAAAATGCACATAGGATGAAAGCACTTCTAGAATTGCCTGTATTCTTGCAACAATTTTTATGGTAAATAAATTATTATTTTTTATTATTTAATTTATTATTTTGAAATATACCTACAATATTTAAATAAAAACTACTTTTTTTTAAATATTTATTTGGTTGAAATTTATAAATTTTAAGTTTTTGTTCAATTATTTATTTAAAGTTCATTTAATCATTTGAAAGGGCATTTAGTTTGTATAAATGTTCTAGTTATTAATAGGGGTGTGTGACTTGTGGCCAATTGCATCTCTCCAACTTACATCAAAAAATTAATTATATTAAACTTACATAACTAGTGTAAAAGTGTAAGAAATTTCATGACAGTGTTTCACATTATTAAAAAAAATTGAAAACATAAGACTAAAATTCTAGAAATGTAAGATTTAAAATATTTCAATCTTTTGACAGCAAAATTTTTTCTTAGATTTTTGTTTAACCGAAACATGTTACGCAACAAATTTAGTTTACTTAAAATTTAAAGAAGTAATTTATATTCTGTATAAAAATTATGAAATAATTTTTTGGACCTAGTTAAAAACTTACTAAGCTTCAAATGTTTTTTTTAAGTTGAAACTATTACAAATATATACGTAATTAATATCACTATCCTCAATTTAGTCTCTTAAGACAAACTGATGTACTTATTACATTAAGAAATAATTCAGTCATTATTAGTTGAAATAAAGGCTGAATTAATTGTGTCCCCAAAGGTAAGCATTTTTTCTCGCCGTCCTCTTCTGAAGAAAGTTGTGTGCCTCAAAATTAATTAATTCTTAAATAATATAAGGATATTCAATTTAATTTTTCTTAAAGGAGTTTATTATTTTTGTTCTGAGTAGAGTAATGTTCTGTTAATTTTGACTTGTAAAATTTCTTTGCTGTTTTTAAGCCAGGTTTCTATTTTAATTATTTGTTGCTTTTCATTTATCATAAACTGGTAAAAATCACTCTATCTCAGTAATATATGATTAATGGTGCTTGTATTGCTATTTATTAACTAGAATTTTATTTTATATTATATTTTTATACTCAGTGTTTGTTATGTTTTAGTTTGAGCTGTATTTCTAAGTGTGCCAAAATATGATTTATTAATTTTAAGTCATAATACAAAAATTTAATTTATTGAAATTATTTTATTGATGTATTATATTTGGTAATTGCTTAAATGTTTAGTCCTGATGTTACATTTTTAGTTAAATGAAAAGAAATATTTTTATCTATTTAAAACAGTTGACAAATATTATTTATTCTATTTATTTTTATTGTGCAATATAATTATCGTATTACAGATAAATATATTTTGTTGTGTTTGTTTTCTAAATATTGTTAAAATTTTTAATTATATATGTTATTTCTAATAGTGCATTGTTAATTTTATATTGTATTTGTCTTCTGGATTATTATTTTGTAATTTTCTGTATTGCACCATTGCATCGCTTGTTTGTGAATTTTTACCAAGAATTATCAGTCTTTACTCAGATTGACTGACTGACTTTAAGGCAATACTAGCTTTGGTATTATTAATAAATCTTACCAGTTGAATAATTGATTGATTTTTATTTGCCTTGAATGTGTCAGTTTTTTAAAATAAGAACAATCAGACCATTGTATAGTGAACCCTGCTAAGTCCATATAAAAGTAAAATAAAAGACAAATTAAGCAAAAAATTTTCTTTAAAATATAACGGTTGCCCCCCCCCCCCCCTCCAAATGAAAATGTAGCACCATCACACAGGGTTATAAAAGAATTAAGTGAAACGTGCCTTCGCTGTGTATAGATGATTAATGAGTTTACATGAGAGCATTTATAATGAATGTAAAGTCGAGCTAAGAATGATGCATCACGAACAGAACGGCGTAAATTGTTGTTACACATCCCCCTGGAGAAGTAAAGCCTAGACCAGGTCCTGAAGGCCCCGTCGCGTCAGTTCCTCACATATCTTCAGAAAGTCATGATCAACAAGCAGCTGCTTATAAGAAGCGCCAAGGCAAAAAAGAAGGTGATCAGGACTAGCAGGTTGTGATCAGGAACAAGGTTGGTAAGTCTTCTCTCCGTTTTGAAACCTTAAACACTTAAGATGGCCACTACGAAGTCACTACGATGGCCATGGCCGATTGGAAAGGCCGAGGGCCGCAGCATGTTAATGATAGGCCAGGGCGGTTGCCAGCATACCACTGATGGGTTGGAGTACAGCGCCACTCTGGAAGCAAACGATGTTTTCCCAGGGAGTGGATCTCAGTGGGAGTAAGCGGTTGAAACAGTCCATAGGAAGATCACAGCCATTCTTGGCGAGCACATGGGCTGTCTCATTGCCATATACCCCGACATGCGATGGGATCCATTGGAGGCTTATTGGTGTCTTCAGGCCTATCTCAGATAGAAGCTTCATAATCTCCTGGCCAGGAATATCAAATATTTCCGGCCAGTTCTTGAAATACTGTATAGCACTCCTACTATCGGTCAATGTCCAAATGCAATTATTATCAGTTGTCTGGGCATAATTAAGGGCAGTTCCAATAGCCATGATCTCAGATCTAAAGACTGAGCAATTGTCAGGGTTTCGAAAACTAATCCAGACTTCACTATCATTGCTGTTGACAAAAACACTGCCCCCGGTTCTACCGTCTTCCAACTTGCTACCGTCAGTGTAGATGACCAAGGCCCCATAAGGGATACTACTGACAACCTCTAGAGTTAACTGTTTCAACAGGTCTGGATGGTCTACCTGTTTATTGGCTTGAGATCTCAGATTGTCATTAAAACTGATGCCCCTAAGGGTCACCGTAGGAGGCAAACAATTTAGAGTGGTTGAAGGAGCGACCTCAAATTCAATAAACCCCTCCTTCTTTAACATATTTCAATGGGGTGTCTACGGCATAAATGGATATGATATTTAGTGGTAGAAAGTGATTGTATCATTCTTTACTTATGTAAGACAAAGTGCTGCACAGATTAGCTCTTAGATTTCCTCTAATCATTTCCTCAACAGCAGCAACATTGTAGATGATGGCATTTGTTTTCCCTAGATCTCGGCAGATCTGATATTGATGTATGCTCTTCATGTAAATATTTACACTATTTATATATAGCTGTTTGCTTTAGACAGTTTTCCCCATACAAATCAAACTTTCAATAATAAATCTCTGCATTAAGCACACCTTTCTGCTACTAAAATTTGTACAATTATGCATTGTTTCATTTTAGATCATCTATAGTATCACTTAAATTCTTGTTAAACAGTTATATGCAATTTAAGGATAACTCTTCTTACTTTATAACCCTGATGATTGACACCGTTATCGCTATTATACTGACTTTACCATGTGTGTACGCTTTTCATTTGGGCAACCCTTATTTGTGTCTTTTTTACTGCTTTTTACTGAAATGAATGTGCGCTTGGCAAGGTTAGATACCAATTGCTCTACAACTTATTCTAAGACACTTAAAATGTTTTCATTTTTTATATTGGTTTGCTTTCAAAAATGGTATTGATTTTATAGGAAACAATTATTGTGATTTATTGATAATATTATTCATAAATTTAAAAATCATTAAACAAAGATGCTAATATTATAGTTTTATAGCATGTTAATTTTCTTCATTTGAAAGTAAATAATAAAACTACAAAGACTTATGAAATTTTTTTAAACAAGCATGATTAATAAAAGTTAATTATTATACAACTTTGTGTTTGTCTTTTAGTATACAAATAAACTTTTTTTTTTCTAAATTTAAATGTTATTTCTTTAATTGTTTGTGTTATAAAGTCTATGTTTTTGGTGTTAAAATATGTAACATAATAATTTCTTATGTCACATCTAGTTTTCTATAAAAATGTTTTATAAGTATTTTTACATATTTTGCAACTGAATAACTAGTCTGTATTTGGACAACTTCTCGTTTCTCGAAATTATAATTTATATGAGTATTATATTATGTAAAGAAAAATATTTAAGAAAAGTAAAAAAAAGAAAAAAATTAAAATGCTTATCCTTTTTAAAATTAAGTTTTTATAATGTTCGACAGTTTTCAATTAGTAAATTTAAAAGAATAATGGATTATTACTTTACAAAACATTAAGGAACTATAGCTGTACGTTAAATTTTAGGTTAGGATGGCAAAAAATTCTAATATAACGTAAACTAAAATGAAAAGCTTCAAGAAAACTATGTTTTTTTTAATGGACGTATTCTTTAATTTTAAATTATGTATGTTAATAACAAATTGCATTTTTAAAAATAGTTTTTTCTCTAAGCATCAGAATATTATTTTTAATAATGTAAAATAATAATGCAAAAATAATATTCACAAAAAAATAACTATCAGTATAAGGTATGATTTGGTGCTGTTATTCAAATCAGTGCACAAAAAAAAGAAGAAATTAAATTAATAAAAGGCCACTCTGAATAACTTTTGATTTAAGAATTTCGATCTTCATGTTCTTACAGGGTGGGTAGAATTTTTAAAAAGTGCTTAAAGATGCTTATTTTCGTTTTTCAAAAGCCCTTAAAGGTAATTTTTTTCATTGTATGTTTTTAAAAAGTGCTTAATTTTCCCTCTTCCGAAATGAGAATTTTTCTTCACCATATCGATTTTTGCCACGAATTGCACAAAAAGCGTGGTTTTCACATCGTTCTATTCAACGTTTTCACAATTCATTCAACCACTATCCATTTCGGCATGACATCGGTCCGTACCGTATGAATGCGCCAATAATTTTAAATGTTTGATGAAATACTTGCGGGTCCGCATGTGCGTACACTGAGCTGGATTCGGTGGGAAAGATTCTTGCATTCTCATAAGCAACTTTGCTGCATTTTGCTCGAGATTCTCATTTTTAGGCTTCATTTTCCGCCCTCTAAAATCGAACTGAAAAATCTCTCGAAATTTTGCTAATGACGGGGACCAACTAAACATTGCCATTCCCCCTCCCTAAAAGTAAATGAAAATTTTCTCTTGTTAATTTCAGCGTTGGTGAAGCATCATCGCCTTTGTCACTGGCAAGCTAATGACCTTCTCGCGCTCTTCTATTTATAAATTAATATACTATAATTGAACTTTACTTGGGGATCATTCACAAAACTTTTTGCTCACAATTATAAAATTCGTTTATCGAAAGATAATTCCATGCAAAAAAATAAATAAATAAAATTTAGTAAATATTTATTATTTTATTTAATAACAGTCGAAAAATTTTGAGTTGTAAGGTATACAATTCTTAACATAATTTTAAATAATGTAATTTTAGATGGTAAAATTTAAGCGAAATCAGTACAATAGTTCCTGAAAAATCGAATTTTAAATACGTGACTTTTTCAAAATTCCTTTTCTCAAGAACTATTCGACCAGTTTCGCTCAAATTTTGTATTTTGCCATGTAAAATTACATTCTTTAAAATGATGTAAAAAGTTGTTTACCTTACTTCTCAAAATTTTTTCGATTGCTATTAAATAAAATAATAAATATTTACAGAAATTTAATTTTTGCGTGGAATTATCTTTGGATAAACGAATTTTATTATTTTGTGCAAAGTTTTTTTAAATATGCTTGTAAAGTTTTCGGGATATAGCGAAATAAGCAAAAAGTAAAAATGAACATTCAGGGGTCCAAACTTTGAATCACTCTTCTGACCAACCTTCGGGGTAACCATCCGATAAGTTAAGATTTGATCATTAAATCAAAAGTTATTTAGGGTGGTCAGTTTATTTTTTGCTCTGTACATACATTAACAAATTAAACAGAATATATTCAAGTCTATAGTCTATATATATTCTATAGTCAAGGCATGGATTTATGCACTCGGACACTATACATTTTATAATATAAAGTCTGAAAATTTGTTCCAGAAGAAAAAAAAATGATTTGAAATATTGAGGAAAATAAAAATCCGTTTATACATATTTGTATCGGCCAACATTTTTATAAATTTAAAGAAGATATATATAGTGTTTTGTGCAAACTAAACTATTCTCAATTATTTATTTTATTTAAATGAGCATGCATTTTCCTTCCAACATTAAAAAACCAGTTCACTCACACTATTTAAAAAATTCCGAATTTTTTTATGAAACATTATAAGCTTGTAAGTGATGAAGGTTGCATTTGTCTTTTCCAGCTTATTAAAAAATAAATGTAGGAAACGAAACGTTCTCCATATTGTGTTTTAAACTCGAAATAGTATCACTCTTAAAAATCGATTGTTTTTACTAATGTGCTCAGAAGCTCTGGTCTACAATGATTTTAAATTTGGAATTATGAAGGCTTTCATGATAGAATCGAATGATTTTTTTTTTTTTTAAATTTATGATCAAAGAAAAAAATGATTAAGTTTAGTCTTATAAATTAAGCAGTCTTATAAATTATTCTATTCCTATAAAGAAATTTCTTCCACAAATAAAATTTAAAATCATGAATTTAATACGGGATTTGATAAAGGCATCATGATGTTTTTGGTTGAACTTTGTAGACTATAGTCCACAAAGCTTTATAGACCGTATGAGATTCATTTAAGAATAGTTTTAAAAAAATTTAAAAACACACATTATAAACGAATAGTGACATTAAGCTATTGTAGTAGATTAAAATTAACCATAATTACAGCTGGTTGCATCATAAAATAGTACCAAAAAAAGAACTAAATTAAATTGAATTAAAAATGTATTTTATATCTTAAAATATCTCAAGGCTTATAATGATAGTGGTTGCAAAATAAAGAAAAAAAATTAGCATTTATTGATACAAAAAACTTATTCAACGTGAATTTTAAATAAACTTTTCACCTAAGAAAATTTCAGATGGGAGGACTAAAAGGATTTATAGGCAAGTTTCTAAAGTCGTCTCAAAACAATTATTTTTCTACTTTGGAATCCCTACTTAAAATCATGCAATTTATTGTAAAAACATCAACATTGGTCAACGAGTAGTATTCTTTGACGATAAGGGGCATATCAGACTTATGCACACTTTTTTTTTCTTGTTCCCGATCATAGATATAAAGGTCCCTGTTCCCGATAAAGAAAAAACTAATATTTCTCGACGAAAGTTTGCAGTCAAATCCTAGTACAGTGATGGGGAAACTACGGCCCGCGGGCCAACTGTGGCCCGCCGGAAGGTTTTATCCGGCCCGCGGATAGAATTTTAACTTGCCGATCCGTCGCAAATATAAACAATATATGTAGTATTTGTATACTTTGTTTAAAGCTAGTTTTTTTTTTCTCTTTTTTAATAAAGTACTGGTGACCTTTTTACTTTCTCTATTTTTGTTCTACAAAACATAAATTGATGGAAATAGCTTCAGACAACTTTTCAATTGGTAAAATTTTGAAAGCAGAAGTTCTTCATAGAATAGCTGTAGAATGGCGTCAAGAAGCGTTTGTCTTTCTCGGGGAGCAGACAATACGGAATCTAATGTAGGTGAATTGTGCTTCACATGTGGCAGACTGCGTATTTTAAGCTCCAACGAGCGGATTTTTCATTTTTCTGCCGGCGTGAATTATTTATTGCGTATGGCCTCCAAAATATAATAGGCCATTGATTGACAGTTATCAAAATATTGAAGAACTATTTTAATTTCATGAATACAGAATTTTGCCCGTGAATATCCAAAGAGGAGGGTACTGGGACGTCACATGAAAATGAATTGACCAATCACAGCCAAAAAGCTTCGCGATTTGCGTCTGCTTTAGTTCTTGTTTCCTTTGCTTCAAACTGCTTTACAATTTTTTTATAAGCGTTATAAAAGTTTAATAAAATTATAATTTCATTTTAAGAGGACCCGCGCAAACACCCGCGCAAGAGCATTAGTTAGCAGTAAGCTTTCGTCAATTGCGTTTCTGTGTGTTGTTCTCCGTAGTAGGTAACGTCTAAAATGGATGTTAAAAAAAGAAAAGTGGATTCAGAATGTCGAGTTTTTAAAGAAGAATGGACGTGGAAATATTTTTTTACTTTATTTAAAGAAAAACCTGTGTGCTTACTTTGCAATACAACTGTTGCAGTTTTAAAAGAATATAACATTCAACGCCATTTCAAGAGCAAACATGAAAACCACTCCTACTCATCGTTAAGTGAAGAGGAGAAAAAAATTAAATCGAAAGATTTAATAAAAAATTTATCAAGTCAACAACAATTATTTCAGAGAGCTAATCATTCTCAAAGATGCGTTACGAAAGCCAGTTATGTGTTGGCTTATAATATTGCTAAATCTAATAAAGCATTTTCAGATGGTGAATTTATAAAGCACAGTGCATGATAGATGTGTGCGATATTATGTGCCCTGAAAAGAAAAATGATTTTCAGTCACTGTCTCTCTCAAGAAGAACAATCACGGAGAGAATTGAAAATATTGATAAAAATCTAATTTCACAACTGACTACAAAAACTCAAAAATTTATTTTTTATTCAATTACCATGGATGAAAGTACAGATATCAGCGATACTGCACAGTTACTCATATTTGTAAGAGGAATCAACGCCCACTTTGAAATTACGGAAGAACTTGCAGGGCTGCAGTCAATGAAAGGAACAACGACTGGTGCCGATATATTTTGTGAATTTGAAAATTGCATCTATAAACTTCGTTTACCTATTGATAAGTTATGTAATGTAACTACAGATGGTGCACCTAATATGGTTGGAATCAATCAAGGATTTGTTGGGAAATTTAATTCTAAGTATCCGGAAAATGATGTTGTTTTTTTGCATTGCCTTATACATCAGGATGCTCTCTGTAAATCGGCTTTAGATATTGACCATATACTTAATATTGTTGTAAAACTAGTAAATATGATTCGTTCCAGAGGATTATTACATCGCCAGTTTCAACAGTTTTTGGAGTCCGTACATGCTGAGCATTCCGATATCCTGTATTATTCAAAAGTTCGTTGGTTAAGTGCTGGAAAAGTATTTGAAAGAATTTGGGATTTAAAAGACGATATTGTGAATTTTCTTCTTGATAAAGACATTTATAATCAATTTGACGTCTTAGAAAACGAAACGTGGCTTTCTGATTTCGCTTTTTTCACAGACCTCCTCGTACACATGAATATACTTAATCTCAAATTGCAAGGGAAAAATCAGTTTCTTCACGATATTTGGCAAAAGTTTCAAATTACAGTTATTATTATTTGCTAATCAGATCTCTAAATCTGATTTTTCTCATTTTCCAAGAATACAATCTTTAAAATTCACTATATCAAACAATAAGATTAAAAAATACGAAATTAATTTGAGAAAACTATCTTCAGAATTTGAAAAGAGATTTCAGGACTTTAGAAAAATGGAACCAGAGTTTAGTATTTTTGCGACCCCATTCAATGTTAATTACGAAGAAGTTGATGCAAAATTTCAACTTGAGTTAATAGAACTGAACTGTAATACTCTCCTGAAACAAACTTTTCATACAGTACCATTACTAGAATTTTATAAAAATTTAAGTCCATATAATTTCCCAAATCTAATTACTCATGCAATGAAGATAATAACAATGTTCGGCTCATCTTATATATGCGAACAAATCTTTTCAACAATGAAGCTTAAGAAAACTTCTTTAAGAAACAGAATTACAGATGAGCACCTTTCATCAGTTTTAAGAATTTCAGCTTCGCAAATGGAACCGGACTATGATGAAATTTTGAAGAAACAGTCTCAATTTCATTTTTCTCATGCACCATCAACCAGTAATGACACCAGAAAATAAAGTGATAATACTTCACATCAAGAACTACACTAAATTCATTTTATATTTTGTGCTTATAATTTTCTTACCTTTTGCTTTTTGACTATTAAAATAATAAGTGTATGTAATAATATATGCATATGTTTATAGAACACATAAATTTTTTAACGATTAAGCATTATTCTTTGGCCCGCTACGATTATCTAGTTATTACAAATGGCCCGTCTTAAAAAAAGTTTCCCCACCACTGTCCTAGTAGATCTCCACTTTCCACTAACAGGTGCCGAAACTCGCGTGGAAAATGAGAACAAGATATACGACGGCTCAGAGGAAAAAATTGAACATTATGAATGACTCAGTTTAATGTAAATTTCTGTTCAAGGAAACATATCTCTTAATCTCGAAGTATTTTTTCAACTCGTTCATCTTTAGTATACCTGGCGAACTACATAAAAAAGTTATTTAACGAACGCTCCCGACTACACTCAGTCTGAGTAGGGATATTGCGATCAGCGAAGCAATAATTTTCGTCTGAATTATCGTGTTTTGATTTGCCTTGTGTTATGGTTTTTGATTACGGTAATCTAATTTCGAAAATAATGCCTTATCACTGTAGGAAGTTAAGCAAAACTGCAATGACTTTTTTATGTAATTGTGTTCAGTAATAACTCGTGATTTTGCGATCTCTCGGCGTTTTATATATGGAGAAAGCATGCCCAGATAATATTAATTATCTGATAGCAATGGTTTTTGCGTAGTTATGTTACAACACTTAAAACAAATTAACTTTTCCTTCTGATTTGATTGCATTTATGTCTCATTTCATGCAATACTTAAAATTTTATAAATAAATTATTGAGAAAACTAATCGCGTAAAGTTATTTTGCAAAAGCAAATTTTAAATAATCATGAAGATTTTTTTAGTTTCATTAATTGTTTGTTTAAGTTTTCATATTTATCATTGTGAAAATTTGCCTCAACTGAAATTTTACAAAACCTATGATGTTGTGCAACTGGGACGAAGAATTTTCGAAGATTTACAATCTTCAAATGCTTTAAGAAACAATTCAGAGTTTTTTGAAGATATTCATAATGCAGGACCGTTTGAATTTGATCCTAAGTTGCTAAAAGATATTTTTACAAATGCATCTACTAGATGTCTTCACGATTTACAGTATTTTGTGGACAATTTGAATACCACAGATTTTAGAAAGATACTAAGTTCATGGGCTTTTCAAAGTATGAACACAGTTTTCTATATTTTTTTTCCTTCCTTTTTTTTATTTTGTCTATTATAATTTTTTAAATAAATTTACTCTTCATATCTACCAACATTTATGAGTTGTATTTGGAGGAGTCTTAAACCGTTTTAATTTATTTTTCATATTAAACCATATATTTCTTACTTTTTATTTTCTAACTCTTCAAACAATTAATAAGAAACTTTATTTTTTTTATATTTTTATAACTGTTGTTGAACAGCTGACCCAATTTTGAGTTTACGACTACCAATGTTCAACTCCATAGCCCTGTAAATTTGAACCTAATCCAGAAGACAAGGGAACTCCTAGATCAAGTATTGGGAGAAATTTTGCCTTTCTGGAGGCTTTTTAATGGAACTAACCCGTATTTGCATGGTGAGGAAAACCATACAAATCTCCCACAGTTAGCCTGACGGCAAGGGGACTCTAACTCATGATCAGTCTACTACTGAGGATATTTTACGTCAGCACTGTGGTCGGTGCGAGCCTGTGAGTAATTTGTATTGATCAGCCATAGCTGGGGATTTGAACCCAGTTCACCTCATTCGGATGCGATTATCCCCTGAGCCGTGAAGGCTCAGAAGACGTTATTTAACATAGTATTGATGTAAATTGATATAATATAATATTTTCAAATCTCATGTGACCCTTATTATTGGTACTTGTTGGTTAACTTTGGTTTTGGTTTTTTAAAAACTTTATTAATTTTTTAAGCACAAGCAAAATAGATACTTCTTTGAAAAATCTATAAAAATGAATAAAAAATAAATTATTGTTGAATGTACTTACGCTTGTCTAATTAAGAAGTGTCAATTGATTTAACGATACATTTTATTTCCATTTTTCTGATACAATTTTAAAACAACATTGTTTTAAAATTATCACCTGCAGCACAGAAATAGAAAAATGTAAATCAGTTAATAAATGCAATAATAAAATATAGCTTATTTAAAAAAGCTTTCAAAATCAAGTAAAACTTTGAATCTTACATATATTACAGTTGCATTTAGTTTATGAGTATTTTTATGAGATAGAATTTCTTTTCTGTATTTATTGAAAAGTGGGTTCTTTTTCATTTTGCTTACGCAAGTGAATTCAGCTACTTTATTATCTGTTTATTTATTTTAATTTTTTCAAAACAAGTAATCATGACCTAAAAAAGTAATAAAAGTAGTAAAAATAAAAAAAGTTGAATTTACTTGTGTCCGGTGACTTTACATTACTAACTTTATCACATGCGTCAGCAAAATGAAAAAAAGTACCGAAAAGGGTAAAGTTTTTGGGTTAACTATTTCCTTTCAGAATGAAGATTCAAAATTTCAAGGTGTTTTTCTCCCCGAAGTTATCTTTTTAACTATGAAACTGAGAGAAATATTCTCATCTAAATCCTATGCTGAGTATGGATGAGTTTTATTTGTAAAAAGAATTCCTTCAATAAAGTATAAAAATAAAAACAGAAAATACTTTCTAGTTTTTAGTATTCTTAACCCTTTAACACAGATGGGGCACCAGTGTCCTTTTAGATATTTTTTTTTCTTATGCTCTGATTAGAAGCAAAATTTCATTTTGGCCTTTTTTAATTATAAAAACCAGTCCAATTGTCACTAAAAAATACATTACATTACCAGAACTATATTCGTACTAAAATATAAAATCCAAAAGAAATACAGTACACTCTCGATTATCCGTGCGCGGATTATCCAGTTTGCGGATTATCCATGCTCATTCCGGAGTCGCACAAACAATTTAAAGAGAAACATTTTCAAAGTTAAAACAATTTGATTCATGAAGTTTTAACACTTCCAAATTTTTGGAAAGCAATATTCGCTTTTGGATTGCAGTACATGGAGTATCAGCAGCATGGTCAAAGATAAAATCGTCCATGTTATCACGATCGTGGAAAAAGATCATACCGCTTGATGAATAATCTTCTTCAGATATTCAAGAAAAATATGATAACAGGATTCTCGAACAAGCAAAATAAATCTACGGTTTCCAAATTCTTGATGAAGAAAAATTGGAAGATTGGTTTCAAAGTGATGCATGTGAGCCTGGCTTCCAGTATTTGACACATGAAGACATCGTTATGTTGTTAAATCAAATAGTGATGATAGTAACTGATGCAGAAGATGTAATAAATGAGGGAAATACAATTTCTGCTGCTCTACAATCTGTGGAAATTTTATTAGATTGTATAGGAGGATTTGATTACGGTGACATTACTACGGTTCGTAAAATATGTGTTAATATGTGACGCATTACACATTTTTTTAAAAGGAAAATTCCTAGTTTGATGTTATACAGGATGCAAATGTCAATAATTTTTCATTCATGTTCAAAAATTTATCAATAATTGATTTTGTAAATTAAAGACATTTCAATAAGGAATTACTGTTTCCTTTAGATCTAAATAACTACAAATAAGTGCAAATTTGAAAAATTATTGTTAGGAAGTTTTTGGAAAATTGTTCTAACTCTAAGATCTAGAGAAACTGGCCATACAATTGTGAAGAATTTCATTTGATTTTTTGACTTTTTTGTGTAATTATTTTAAATACAGATGGCTCTGGTAAAAAATTTTGAAATTTTTTTTATCTACCAAGTTTGCAAGTCTTTACCTGGTGTTAGGTTTATTCTGCAGCTGCTTAAAATAATCAAGTGGTAACAGTAAAAGAAATTCTTTTTCCAAAATATTGCCATGGAATTATTCCAGCTGTGGCAAAAAACTTTTCTGTTATAATTTATATATTATTTTTTTTCAAACGATTCAAGTTAAAAATTTTTTTTCAGTGCTTGATGCATATGGAAAGCCTGAAAGTGGCATTGTTCAAGGTAATTTCAAATGGCTTGGTGACTTTGATGAATGCAAAAAAGTATATGCTCCGAAGGAAAACTCAAGTGATGAGGGAGGGTTTTATGGAAAGTATTGTGGCTTACAAATATCTATGGGTTCTAAGGTGAAATGTTTTGATGATATTTTTAAAAAAAAAATCTTTAAAATGAGATAATAAATGTAAAATGATAAAAGTGTTCTGTTTGCAGTTTGTTTCGCTGTCTATGGGGCTGTGTGTGCCTGATTCATGTGATGGTTTCGATTTGAAGAATGATATAATGGAATTTATTAATGCCATAAGTGAGTATATCAAATCTACCATTTCTTGATTTTCGGGAATAAATAATTTATATTTATGATAATTTTAATTTATATATTTATGGTAAAAAATTTTAATATTTGCTTTTAAATTCTAGATTTAATAAATGAAAATTAAATGATCTTGACCTTAACTTCTATGGATAAATTAAACTTCTATCTTGAGTCCCATATTCAGACATCCATTTTACAGACACCCCTTTTAACCAATTATTCAATCCGTTTTTTTTTTTTTTCAAAACTCAGGATTTTTTTCTGGATTTTTCCATTTTTATATGCTTGTAGTATATTTCCAAAATCCTAAGTTAGTACAAATATTTCCCCCCCTTCATATTTACTCTTATCGGTGTTTAGAATAACTAAGCATTTCATCTTTTCATGAGCACATTGAAGAAGTTCTTGAAAAGATAAGCAAAGTAAAAAAAATTTAAACTTCAATAAGTGGAATAAACTGTGAATATTAAAGAATTTGAATATTAATAATATTTGAAAGAAACACTTGCAAACAGGCCCTATTTTGGTTTAAGTTATAAATGTTTTTGTAAAAAATTTACTAATTCTATTTCTTGTTTGATAATATAATTTTTTTTATTGAATAGGAAAAATTTTTCTTTCCAATTTGAAGTTTGCTTTTTAACTTTATTTTTATCTTATTATTTGTATCGCTAATTTTTCAGATTAAAGAGGAAAAAAACAAAAAAAAAATAAAAAATAAAGAAAAAGAAGAAAGTGAGAGAGAACATGTCTTTATACGTCCGCTAAGTTGAACTTCACATATAAAAACAGTTCAACTTATCCTCTGCTTACTTTTTTATTTTCTTAAAAATATTTTGTGAATTGTAGGCATTTGTGGGAATTTATTTTTATTATACAGTGAAACCTCAGTAAAGCAGACTTTCTTGGGACCGAATTAATTGTCCGCTTAAGAGTGTTTTTCATTTATGGGAAGGGTGCACTAATAACAAAAGCTAATGCTGTAAATTCTTTTTAGAATAATTGCTATGAAATAGAAATAATTCACTAACCTATAATAACTATTTACTATATTTATTTAAATTTAACAAAGGTTTCTTACAGTACAAAAAAATAGATGAGGAAATTTTATACTTATGTTTTGTTTTAAATATATCTAGTTGAAGAGAAGAGGTGACGGAAGTTTGTTTTAAACGGCTATGACTTACCATTTCTTTATGGTACGCTTTTAAATCATTTAGCATTTTTATACTAATTTTATCCCTTTTGGGTGATTAAAAATGTCTCAGTTCCTCAATATAAGTTTGAGCATCATAAATATGTCTATAGCTAAATTTTTTTTTCTTGAAACAAATTGACTCTAAGTTTAAATCTTACTTGCTGTAATGTTCACTAGCTTAAAAGGTAAGTTGTTTATGATAATATTTATACGGATCATTTAATATTTACAATTTCCGACAGATTGATTATTATTTCATTAGCAAAAATGGTTTAGTCTTTAGTCTGTTACATCTTTATCTAAATATAGGGAACTCTTTTGTTTAATCAAAGCTCCTTATATGTTTTTTTCTCATTTTTAGAGATTCTACCTTATAAGAAAAAAATCGAGAAAGTTATGAATTCCACAACAATAACTTGTCAAGCTAACTCAAGAGAACTCACAAATGGAGCTATAGCCACCATGTAAGTTAAATGTTTCAGTATTGCAAATTGCTACTATATGTAGTATTTCATTTAACCATATTCTTATTCTGTAACAAATCTTAGCCTAAAAAACTATCCACTAAATGTTTTTTTTTTTTTTTCTAATTTTTTTCTTAATATTTTTTCTAGTCTAGTTAACATAAAAACTTGGAAATTTTGTTCTGAAATTTATTCAAAGTTTTTAAAAAATAAATAATTTTGGAAAAAAATGTAGTTTACTTTAAATTGAAATAATTTTTTAGTGTACTGGTTCAAGAGTAATTTGAATCCCAATACGTAGCTATGTACAGTGCGACAAGGAAAAAGAAAAAGGAACACCCTAATCATTGATCTAATGATTGGATCTTCACGTTCTAGGATGCAACCCTAATGGTTCAAAGGATGATATCAATTATGCTAATTAATTAGTGCCGATAATGATCCTTACGCCAAATTTTGGGTTTTTGACAACTATGTCAAAAGGTTTTTTGTTGACTTGATGGTTAAAACCGTCAATTATCAAAACTTGCCAACCTTGCCTAATTATGATATTTTTTTAAAGTGGTTAAAAATATTTTTTAAGAACTTAAAAAGTGCTTACTTTTTGTTAAAAAATTTGGCTATGCACCCTGTGTTATTGCTTACGTATATATATATTTTGAACAGTTTAAAATATAGGATCTTTTAACAGACCTGAACAGACAAGTACTTTTTTCTGTCAACTTCTTTTAAATTTATTTACCAGAAGCTACACATTAATCCCAAGTTAACAGAGGGAAATGTTTAAATTCTATTATGCGACTGTATTTCTTATCATGAAGACTCATAAAAGATAAATCATAGTAAGTCTCAAGTAAATTACAAGTAAAATCAATAAAAAAGGTACAGATTGTACATAATTAAACTGAGCAGCTTCTTAACCCTGAAATTTAAGTGTCCTAGTTAAAGAGAAAAAAAAAAAAAATGCACAACTTCCAAGATCTATGTTCTTTAAATATTGAAACAAATTTTCATAGCTCTTGTGAATTGTCCAAACTCCACAGGTACTTGAATCGACTTAAAACCTTAAAAAGCAGAATTAGTTGGATGGAGGCAATTTGCATTTGATGCAACTATTATCTCTAGGCTTTTCAGGTGGCTGCTGCAATCTAATATGTCTGTGGGCTCGAACCATTACAAGAGTATATCTTGGTTATTCTAGTAGTCCGGAGTTATTATCTCATAATATTTTCTGTAGGTTTTTTAATATTGAGCAATTATTTTCTCGTTAAACCTTGGATCTTGTTAAATCTGGGAACCAAATAATCGAGTTTGGCTGTATTTTAAATGCTTAAAAATTTATTTGTAGTCATAATTCAATTAAATGGTTGCTTCTATTTTCAAAGGTAAGAAATAGTTAATAAACTAACTTGAATTTTTTGTCATACCGTGCCAAGTCATAACGATTTTACTGGGTTATTCCGTATTAAGTAATTTAATTTTGTTTACTTTAGAACCATTCTATCATTTTTTACACTCCTGGCCATATTGGGTAGCTTCATCACTGCTTATAAATATTTCTCTACATCAACAAAGCGTAAGAGTTTTCTCCATGAGAGTTCCATAAGAATAAATTATGATAAAGAAAACGAAGATGACTCAGATGAAATACTCCTTTTTACTGAAGGTGCAAAAACAAAGTTTAGTGGTAGGTTTTTTATTATCAGAAAAAAATGTTTTACCTAAAAAATATAATTTATATTTCTTGTTTGATGAAGTTGAATTTTCATAAATTTATGTCAATGCTTTATAAAGGCTTACTCGCTATCACTGTAGTCAGTTTTATTTCATATAAAAAAATTATGCTTTCCAAATTCATATTATTCTCTTCACACACACAATGTCTAGAATTAACTTGTTTTGTTTTTGAAAATTTTAATCTTGCACAAAAGTACATATTGAAGTTAAATTTGATTTTCATCTTGTTTGCATGCAGGAGTTGTATATGTTATTTATTGCAATTGGAAAGAGAACTTGACAGAATGTTATTGCTTTATAAATGCTAAGTCACTATCACCACAATCAGTCTTATTTAAAGTAAAAAACTGTTTCCCAAACACATAATTTATTGTTCACCGCACACATAATGTATATATTTACTTACTACCTTGTTTTGTTTTTGAAAATTTTGATGTTGCGCAAAAGTACATATTGAAGTTAAACTTGATTATCTTCTTGTTTTTATGCCGGAGTTGCATATGTAATTTATTGCAATTGGTGACAGAAAAACTAGATAGTTTGTATCAGTTGGAAGCTAATTAATTTGTTCAGAGTTTGTGTATTTAAAAATCTAAAGATTAATTTCAAATTTATTATTAAGGTGGACAAAGTTAACTTGTTTTGAACTCACAAAAATAGGCCTCCATTATCAAGACTCGACAGATATGATTCATGATTGGTTAAGTAAGAGTGCCTATTTTCGACGTTTACTTTTTTCTGCCTTAATGATTTTTGACGATAATGAAATTTTTATGTTATTAAGTAATCTTTCAGCTCCAGTTTCTTGTTATTGTTCAATTAATAATTTTAGATTTATTTAACTCAAATGGTTAATTTAAATTGTTTTGCCTTACATTAGTGAAAAATTATCTAATTCTTTTTTTTTTTTTTTTTCCCAATGCCCACCCGATTCACACTTGTCATTCAGTTATTAGTAGGGTATATTTCTGGCAACTTTTCAGGGGCACCATATTAGGTGGGCCAACGTTGCTCCCTCAGTAAGTACAAATAGTGCAAAGAAGGAAAGAACATCCATGCCTTGTCCAGGGTTCGAAGCCAGGACATTTCTGATGCAAGGTCTGATGCTCCCTGACGACTACACAGTTTGGTCGGGGTTACATAATTTTAATGGAAAAAAATTATTTAGTTTTTATAAAATTTTTTATTATCTAATGGTAATTGTCTTCAAGGACTAAATGGGTTAATTAAAATCACCAACATGCATAATTTTAATGGAAAAAAATTATTTAGTTTTTATAAGAATTTTTATTATCTAATGGTAATTGTCTTTAAAGACCAAATGGGTTAATTAAAATCGTCAAGATGAATTATTACCCCTTTGTTCCAGTTTTTCATTTTTAAATATCTCTAAAGAAATAAATTTAAAAAAGAGAAGGACAATTCAATTGTCTGAAAAATTCCCCAGACGTTTGTTGACATTAATATGATTTTATTCTTTAGAAATATGTACGAAGTCTACACAATATTCTTTTGAATCTTGTGTAGAATCATCTGCTGAAACCAAGGTGGGAAAATTGGTGGTGAATTTATTTAAATGAGGGAACCATAATATAGTTAAACTTTTTGTAATCACCAAAAATGTTTGTTAAAAATAAACTTTAAAAATGCTTATATTTAACAATTTGAAATGAAGCTGTTGAAGAGAAACATACATATCCTCCTATAAGCCAAGTTCAACATACCTGTTGAAAATTTTTAATTTTATCTTAGAAATTTAAATCTTTTGGCTAGATGAATATGAGACATATAGTTTAAATGGCCACAGGCCTACAAAGTCTTGAATACTCATTGATCCCTGTAAATCATTACAGAAAATATTTTTATAAGGTAAATTTATAAGTTTATTGAGTAAAAAGATCTTTCTATAGAATTAATGGTTTCTTTTTGTTGAGTAACAGGCTTAATGTAAATAGAATTTTGATTAATAAATATTATATTATGTAATTTTATTTGTTAAATGAATTTCTGAGATTATAGAAATTCTTATTTTTTTTTTTTTTTTTTTTTTGAAAAGCTTTATTTTGAGTTTTATTAATGAAGATTGTTTCAAACAAATGTTTTTATTTTTTACTTTAATTTTTTCAACTTTTAATAAATTATAATTTTTTTCAAACTGATAATTTTTTTTTAATAGTTTTCTTGGAAAAAACTGATTCATTTCTCAATTGTTTTTGTGTATTCACAAATGGATCTAAACTGCTTAATACTGATGCTACTGAAGGTCAAATGATGTGCTTGCATGGAATCAGATTTCTCAGCATGAGTTGGGTTATATTGGCTCATTCATATGCTTTTAGTTTTGGTTCAATAAGTAAGTATACTGTTGTGATTATAAATTAAACATTCTTTTATATGGGATACATCAAAATCTTATATCAGAATTAGTTTAGAGTGGCTATGTTATGGCTGGGTAACCTATGTTTTCGGTAATATCGGCAATTTAATTAGTTATTTTTGTATTCCATAATAATCTGTATTTAATTGTTAATTAATAAGTTTTAGGTTATTTTGTATTTGGTAGTGTAGCATTAATAAAATAAACTATACATTGTGGGATATCTAAAGTAATGAGTGTTTACTTTTGACACAGATACTCGAGGTTTGATCCTCAGCTTTTACAAACGTTCTACTGTTTCTGGTTTTGTTGTAACCACAAATATATATGCTGTTAAGAAAAGAAGATCATGTTTTTAAACTTCACTGCTGTATTTTTTTAACAATAAGAAAGTATCTACTGCATTCTCCTTGCTTTAAAATGAATGTAGCTAAAATTTATATGCTATGAGGCAAGCTTTTTTTCAAAGTATATTTAAACCGGCTTTATAATATTATGTCTTACACTTTTAATGACCAGTTTACAAAATCTTAAAGTTTGCAAATACTTTTATATACTCCTGTTTACAGTCTAGCCTCATGTTCATAAATGTTTTCATATTATAAAAAAAATTAATTCCCATTTACTATTCCAATATTAGAACAAATCTTCTTTAGACAAATTTGTATTTTGCCAACCATCACTTTTTCAAAATGAAAAGAAAAAAGAAAAAAAAGAGTTGTTCAGTTACTATGTCAGGAAATGTTCTGTTCATCGTAATAATTTTGTGCACTAGCATAAATGTACAAATGTATGCGCAAATGTATGCATATAAATTATATTTGTGATTCCTAAGAAATATTTTTATTGTTTAGGAATTAAAAGCGCATTATATAATTTTAATAACAAACTCAGTCTGTGTTATTTTGACTAGAATGATAAAAGTATTTTGATTTTCAATATCTTGAATTTTCGATATCAAGAAATTTTTTAGTGCCTCTCTAGTGTCAAATAATGACTCTATTTTTATGTATTGTATTATTTTTGTATAATTCATGTATTGTTTGACAAAATTTTTAAAAATTTTTTTTAGTGCTTATTGCTATATTAAAGGGATTGAACTTTAAAATTTTACTTGCTTTTTTACATTATTTCTTACAACCATTTTCTAATTTTTTGTAGGAGCTATGAAAGTAGTATTAGATCGTATTGATAATTTTCCTTTTGAAGTGATACTTAATGGTTTTTTTTCTGTGGATTCCTTTTTTGTTCTTAGGTGAGTTATGGTTTTTAAAAAGATTAAATGATGCTAATTACAAAATTTTAGTTAATTCTTTCATTAGGATATAATTTCTAAAGTTAAACTAGATAAATATTGTTATTTTTTCTAAATTAATAAATATTGGATGTAATCTATACATATAATAGAAACGAATTTTTGTGTGTGTCTCAATGTGTGAGTATCACTTATATGGTTGGGACTTTTATACAAAGTTTATCATGAAGGTAGATATCGAACCCAAGTATTCAGAAAGAGCAGAGTTGTAAAATTTTTATTAGTTTTTTTCTTTTAACTAAGCAGTGCGTAGAGAAACTCATCAAATTGAAATTAATGTTTTTTTTTTAATTTGATATATTTTATACTTTTTCTTCCGTAATGAAGGCTCATATTTATCATCATGTACCTTAGAACAATGTTATAATTTCTGCCAAAGTTATTTGGAAAACTGCAGTTCCCCTCCTTCCATGGAAAAAGTTGTAAAATTTTAGGAGCCAGCTTCTAGAACTATTATGGTGACTTAATCGCATTTACAGCAAAATAGAAAACTGGCTTTGTATAGTCATACTTTTGCATAGTCATACTTTGCATAGTCATATTTGCAAAAGGGATCATATGTGTGTCATTTTACAATAAAGAAGTAAAATATTCAATTAAAAAATCTGCTTTATCAAAAATTTTAAGAAAGTAACGCTTTTAAATTGTGATTCCAGAAATTAAATAAAGCAAACTATAAAATAAACACTAAAGCAGTTGGTAAATTAATAGTCTTACTTTTAATAGTAACATTAAATGGCTATATACATTAATATTGTCTTTGAGTTTTAGCAAATGTGTTCTGATTTGCACCATTTCTGATTTGTCTTACCATGCTTCTATCTTAATTTTAGTCCCGCAGTGGACTGATCGTTAAGACACGGTTCCCAGCAGATCACCGAAGTCAAGCATCACTGGCTGCGGTCAGTGTGCTGGTGGGTCACTACTTGGATCAGTCTGCGTAAGGACCGAGGGTGTGCGGTATTGGCCCTCGTTAAACTGTGCTACCGTAAAGTGCTCGACTTCGCGTGCAGGTCGTTGGGCTACTGAAGCAGGGGTGCCATCCCCTCTGCAGAGGATCAAAATTGTGATGGCATGTCTTCGGATCATCCTCAGGGATGTTTCCCAGACCGTCGCCAATAGCCCATTGTGCAGCCCTAGTGTGACGTAAATGAACTACTACTACTACTACTACTACTACTTGAGTTTTAGCTTTTAAATTTCATCTATCAATAAATTTTTCAGGATTAAAATCTTTTCTAGGAGGTTCACTTAAATTTATGAACATTAAACTATTCATGATCTTAAATTTGAATGGAGTTTATTATAGTATTTAACAAACTGAAACTTTTTTCACAAGAAGATGTTGATGTAAGTAGTTTCAGCAAGAGGAAAATAATAAATAAATGGAATGACTTGTTGGAATAGCTTGTTGCCAACAAAATATTTTTTTAGTGAAAAAATAATAAATAAGCTTAATATGTTGAAAAAGTTAGTGGCCAATGGAATTTTTCTTGTCACTTGGGTGACCTGACACCTGGGATTTGTCAGTCCTTGCTCCATCTGCAAATTTCAAATTAAGACATCCAAGAATCTATTATAGATATAAACAAGAAATTTAGATAAGAACCCAAAGATGTATCTCAAACAACATTGCATGAAAGATATCTTATAGACAAAATAAAGACCAAAGCTAGTGTTGAACCTCAAGGTGAGTTCATGTAGGTAATTGTTTGCCAGTTTGTTTTTGTCTAAGCATCTTAGTCTTAGCATTTTGTCTTAGGTATTTTCAAAGTTGAAATTTCATAAGTGATTTTTAATCTCCCAATTTACTCTTGAAATACTAATGGCAGGAATTCAGATTAATGTTACCAAAGAAAACTGTGATTATTGAGTTTGTGAAATTTGAAGATAATGTGGAATCGCAAAAACTGCAAGTTCACATTTCTGTACAGCTAGCTGCTGCAGACGACTTGTTGAACAAAGTGTCAAAATATTTAATGTATTTCAAAACATCACTATTTACCCTTAATTTAAAGTTTACTTCCCACCAAATATGATAGTAATGCTTAATCATAATATTAATAATTACAATTATGTGATTAATTATAGTTTATTACATTATAATTATGTTAAGTATGGTAAAAATAATAAAATGGTTCTCGCTGCCATATACATGACATTTGACCTTTTAAAAAAAATCCATGCTGCTTTTATAGCGGCATTGGTCATTAAAGGTTTAATTTCGGGATAGTTGTATTTGTATTGATGTAGAACAGTGTTTCCCAAACTTATGACTTTTGTCTACCCTTTCTAATTTTTTTGTAACGCTGCGTACCACTAATAAAAAAATGAATGTATTTTTTACTATAAAAAAAGTTGAAAAACCCCAACTGGTTGTTGACACCACTAATTATTAACTGTTAACTCTGCAAAAAATAGCCATTAAAAAAATACGTAATCGTAAATTTTCATGGCTAGCTTTGTTTTTAAATAAAATTTTTTGCATTTTCGTTTGTTATAAGATATTTCATAAAAGAACGCGTACCCACGCTAAACTGATCCCGTACCCCTGGGGGTACGTATACCACACTTTGGGAAACACTGATGTAGAAGTTTATTATATATTATTTTAAAATATTATAATTAAAATGTTATTTATATCCTTTAAAATTTTTCAATGCTGCTTCACTTGCTAGGAATATTGCTTTCAGATGGTTATCATAGTCAAGTACCATAACTTAGAATTTATTAAATACTTCCCTTGATTTCAATGTTTGAAGTATAATTTATTAATACTTTTTACTTTAATTTTTTCAGTGTATTTTATTATTTTGTTCTTATTATTTTATTATTATTTTTTATATTATTTTGCATGATTTGTTTATGAAGTTTTTGAAAATATAGAGTCTCGAATGTAATTATTTGTATTTATTTTTAGTGCCTTCTTGATGTCATACTTATATCTGCAAGAAGCAGCTAAAAAAAAGGGCAATTTATCCTGGGCATACTTTTATATTCATCGATATATAAGGTGGAATTTTTTTTATTACTCTTTCTTAATTTTCTGAATTAATAGTTTTCATTGTATAAGTTTTTATGGTACTTTGTGCTGTTAAAAATGATTGTTGATTTGAAGTCAATTAAATAAAAGGAACTTGTTTGAAAGGTACAGTTTGCTTTGTTCTGCTGAAGAAACAAAAAAAAAAAAAATTAGGACGAAGTTTCAGAATTTATTTCAAGTTTGTTGACAGATGGGGCTGCTAACTCAACCCCATTTGTAGACAAACATTGTTATTAGTTTATAAACTTGTTAAGAAACCTTTTTTCTTAGACAGAATTCAACTAACCATTCATTTCTATCTCCTTCCATTTTTTAAAAAATTGATTTCTCAAAATGTTGACTCTTTTTAGTATATATAGTAGGTTGTCACATAAATGTTTAGAATTCTAACTTTATTTTATTTTTAAAGTTTGTTTTAAATATATGTGGATTTTCTCATGTGCAATTTACTTTTGCATACATATTATTGAATCAATTGAGTTTTTTTTTTAATTAATAAAATTACTCTATTGTATTCACTTAACTGTTGCAAATGTCAGAAATCTCAAATACAAGTGTTTCAAGTTGTATGTCCTCCTCGAGAGAGTGGATTAATACTGGACAATTTCAGTCTCAAAATCATTTTCAACCAAAAACTTTTAAGTGATGCCACATATAACTAGGCTATTGAATTGTTCCAAAAAAACTGGTATTAGGCCCCAAGATTTATTTTAGTCTAGACTCTCAACTAGCCTAGATGGCCCATTACCCCGCTTCCATCATCCCAATTGTGAGTTACCGGCTTTTGGTCGGGAATCACTGATGTAAATTATTGCTTACATAATTAAATTAACTGAAGCAACTGTTTTGAGAAGAAAAAAAATAAAGAAATTATAAAAAGTGGGAGAATGTGGTCCTATGATAAATCTGAAATGACAACTATATATGAGTAGCATTGTAATAAATGTTAATCATGAAAACCTAGCCTTCTAATTTGCTAATGACTCCTATTAAGCTTGTATTTCTTAGAATAAGATATTCTAATTTTATTGATCCCTGTTTTCAAACTACGTTTTCTTCTTGATACACATAGAATTGTTTTGGTACTTACTTTTTGTATTATTTAGATAATTTTCAATGTAGGTATAATTTTCAAATCTATAAGTGCAATTTTTGCTTATGTTTACTTACAATTCTCATATCATTTGTACCTGATAAAATTTAGAAATAATAAATATTGTTTATTTTTATACTTTAAATTGAGACTTGTCTCCCAACCTAAGAAATGTCTGTCTTGTTGACTTTCTCACTTTCAGTACTTATATCAGGAAGTCATTGTTAGAAAAAGAAAAAAAAGAAATTAAAAGGTGATTATTAAAATTTCCGTGAGTAAAGGTATGATGTTAAATATAATACTATTTAGAGAGGTAGAAATGATTTTTAATGGTAATGGATTTTTAATGATTAGTAATGACAGACTTTAATTGTTTTTTTAATGGAAATGTAATATTAGGAGCAACATTATCTTTTACAACTTTTTTGTTCAATTATCTTTAAGCTTAAATTTTTTTATGCATTTTTAAAACTGTTTTTGGTGTCTATTTTCGTATTTTCTTGCTTTCATCTACTTTTGCAGCTTTAATTTGAAGTTAAAGTTTTTTCTTCCTATTTTACACAGGCTAACTCCAGTTTACATGTTGGTGATTGCTTTTTATACTACTATTTATCCATATTTGGGTTCTGGTCCTTTCTGGCCTGACTATGATGTTGATCCTGTTTGTCAGAAAAACTGGTGGTGGAATTTATTATATATAAACAATTTCCTAAAATCTACCGAATCGGTAATGATACTCTATTAATATTTTTTCCTCTTTTTGTCCTACTCACATTCTTTACTCACTTGCCTAAATAGATATAAATATATTATAGAAGAAACACCAAATAAAAAAAACACCAAATAAAAAATTTAACTCTTATTTCTGCATTGCTCTGTCTCAAAAACTATTTAATCTATTTGTAATGTAATATTGACAGATATATCACATATACTGTACATCACGGTATATGATTCGACCCCTTAGTTAGAGTAGACAGCGGATAATATGCAATTGCATAAGTGCATATGCAATTGAATATTTTAGCACTTTTTGCCATTTGTGCATATAAATGCATAAAAGGGTATATTTGCTCTTATAAATGCATAATTTCAGCATTTTATGGCTTTTCCCTCCTAAAACCATATCACTATTCTTTTTATGTTAGCATAAGGAACGCTTTAAATTTTGTTTTGTCGTTCTTTATCACCTGAAAGGGTCAGCTGGATTGATATTGCTGGGGGTGATTGCAATCACGTGAAAAAGATGTAGAAATGAGGTGTGTGTCGGGAAGGGGGATACAAAGGGCCCACCCAAGCAGACATTCGTCATAGAAACCTCAGAAAGGGATGGGCAGATATTCTATGAAGGGATGCCTTTTCTTGGAATAAATAATTGTCAATCTGTGTGGGAAAAATAAGGCTTCTGTGGTAGGTAGAAAATGACCTCCCTTTCCAGTGATTGATTAGTTAAAAGGTGGAGTGAATACATTTTCGGAGAGAGCTGCTATTCTAACGTGATTTTTGACTGCTGAATTTTATAATATGCCAAAAATTAAGTCGACTAAATCAAATTTAATGAAGACATGGATTTCGGACTATGGGAAGGACTTTACGACCGATGGGGAAATAGTATTTTGTGTGATTTGTCAAAAACACATTTCCTGTGAAAAAAAGTATCAAATCGATCAACATATAAAGACTAATGCTCACTCCGCGAAGAAAAAGCAGAATACATAAGGATTTGTTCAAAGTTTATTAACTATTCCTGTTCAAGCAGCTAAAAAGGAAAGTGATTTTTCTAGTGATTTATGCAAAGCCTTAGTAAGCAGCAATATTCCTTTAAAATAGTTAAATAATCCAAACTTAAGACAGTTTTTAAAAAAATATTGTACCAATCAGATCATTCCCGATGAATCGACTTTAAGAAAGAACTACCTTCAACCGATATATAACGAAGTACTGAATGATATTCGACGAGATATTGGAGATGGCCCTATATGGATTGAAGTCGATGAGACGACAGATAAGTGCGGTCGCTATATTGCTCATTTTATTTGTGGAAAAATGGATAATATTCCTACTCGACCACATCTTCTAGCAAGCAAAGCCCTTGAAAAAGTCAATCATTCAACCATAGCAAGGTTTGTCAATGATTCTATCAGATTATTATGGCCTGATAGAGATGGTTCTGAAGATGTTTTGATTTTTGTCAGTGATGCCGCTCCGTATATGGTCAAATCTGCACCAGCAGTGGAAATTTTTTTATCCCAGAATGCTTCATATTACATGTTTGGCTCATGCTGTTCACAGACTGGCTGAGACTGTTCGAGAAGTATTCTCCTCTGTGAATGATTTAATTTCTAGTATCAAGAAAGTTTTTCTCAAGGCACCTGTGCGCCTAAAATTGTATAAAGAAATGTATCCTGATTTGCCCTTACCTCCACAGCCTGTGATAACTAGGTGGGGTACATGGATTGAAGCTGCACATTTTTACGCTAATAATTTTGATGCAATAAAGTCAGTTGTAGATGCAATTGACAGTTCCTGTGCTTCTTCAGTTTATGTCACAAAAGAATTATTACAGGATATCTTTTTGCAGAAGGACTTGGCCATAATTGACACTCACTTTTCTTTCTTAATTGGAGCAATAACAAAGCTCGAAACACGAGGTCTTCCCCTGGCTGAGGCCATATCCGAAATTGAAAAAATTCAACAGTGCATCAATGCTCTTCCAGACTCAGTTGGGAAGAAAGTAAAAGAAAAATGGTGTTTCGTTCAAAACAAAAATTCGGGTTTTGCAGCAGTGAGGAAGATAAATGATTTTCTTAATGGAAACGGAACTGAACTTCCAGAGAAAGTAAAACCAATGAGTACGAAATTGTATCACTTTCGTCCAATAATATCGGTTGACATGGAGAGGTTATTTTCTGCTTTCAAAATAAGCTTTGATGACCGACGACATCAATTCACCCTTGAAAAAACACTTAGTTGTGTATTGCAACAAAAATTATTCAGTTTGATAAAATCTTTCCGGAAAATGCGATGATTTTTCTTCTCTCATTTATCATACTTCAGTTTTAGGCTTTTTCTTCAGAAATGTGTAGATTCAAGTTAGAAATATTTTGATTTTCTTCCTTTTAACAAAAAAAGGCTTTAACTGTGTTTGTTGGAAAAAGTAAGTATAGTAGTATTTAAATAAGTTGAACTTTTAATTTCTATTTTAAATACATATTACTAGTTTTAAGAGCATATATTCAAGTTTTTTAGTGCATATTTGCATGCATATTTTGTCCGTTTTTTAGTGCATATAATCCGCTGTCTAATTATGAGGTATAAAATTTCTGGTATGTCAAGTGTGTATGTCAACCACTGAAAAAAAAAGAAAAAAAGAAAAAAAAATACCAAATATGAAATCTAATATTTAAAAGCAAAACAATATTAAGTCTAAAAACTTGTCTCAGGTAAAAAATATTTCACATCAAAAACTCTTACGAAACCAAAATATTTCCTCTATGATACTACTCCTGTAGCAAAATATGGATTCAAATTTTTTGTAAATCTTTTGAAAGTTTTAATTTCTTTGATTGGGGTAAAGTAGATTGTTTTTTGTGGGACACAGCCAACAAGGATGAAGTAAAATCAATTACAGAGTAATATACGTATGACTACACTGTTAACGTTATTTAATTTGACACAGGCGATGTTCTGGAATATTTAAATTTATACCTTTATGGTATGTTTTAAAACCTTTCATTGCGCTATATTTTTTAAAATACTCTTAAATAAATTATCTTAACTCTTCTTGTTCTTCAATTTTTTTCTGAACTTAATTTAAAGCAATGTTTCTAAAAAAACCTTTTTTTGTGTAAATAAAATATGTGAGAAAATACAAAATTAATTGTATCTATCATAATAAAGAGTTTATTAATCAGAGTTATTCATATCTATCTCATTGTTCATAATACATCGATATTTCATGGTCAACAAATGTCCAACTTTATTACTGGTGTATAAGTCAGACCTCTGATTTTCATGCAATTTTGGGACAATTTGAAAAATTAACTTATGGTAATATATTACATATATTTGCATGTTATATGTAACTATTAAGGAACTGCAAAGGATTTTACATTGTGTATCATATTGTGTTATGTAGTTATACTTTATCATTTGAATTTTGGTCTAATAATTTTAAAAGAACTCTTATTTTTATGATATCTAGCTTAAACATATAATAGTTTGTATGGATATTTAATTTGTATGGTTTGTTCTATATATATATATAAGTAAAAGATGTATTTATTCAAAAGAAGTATGTTTTTTTGTATGATTTTGAAACTTAATTAATAGTTTGAGAGAATTAATTAGTGTAACTAAGGTTTGTTCTCAGACTTAGATTTTCTCTTTGTTTGTTATAAATCTGATAATTATATCAAAAGTTTTGGAATGTTTCTTATATTTACTAACTTATTTATTTTTGCTGACTTTATTTGCTTACGAGTGTTTTTGAAATTTGTATTTGCTTGGTATATAGTTATTTCTGTGAAATACAATGAATTATTGAGTAAAATAAGGTAAAGGAAATAGTTGTAAAAAAATAAAGTTATATAAATAAATTAAATAACATTAATTAAAACATTATATAAAACAGCTTTTTGACTCAACTATTTTTCTATTTTTATTTCTTTTAGTGTCTTGCATGGTCTTGGTATTTAGCTAATGATATGCAATTCTTCATTATAAGTCCACTGTTTTTAATAACCCTTTGGAGGTATGCTTTATGATATTGGAACATTATTTATTTACAAGATAATTATACTTTTGAGGATATGATTTGTATGTTATTGTAGGTTTTTATAATATAGTCAATATTATCAATCAATAAAAAGTTTAATTTTTCTTCGCATGTAATAAACTACTATATTTTTCTTGTGTATTTTAATTGATCTGAAACAAAACTACAATTTAGGAATGTTTGTTTTAGATAAATTTAAAAATAGTAATTGTAGTTGAACAAACTAACTCTTTAACATGCTTTTATGAATTTGTTCAATATATTTATTTGAATGACACAAAATCAACTTATTTTCTGGCCCAGTTACCATCAGAAGTAGATAAATCTACAGACTTTGATAGGTCAATGCAATTGAGATTGATCATTTAAATGTAGTATTAGTATTAACTATGCAGTTTAGTGCAATATCAAGTTTAGTACTAAGTTAAAAAATGCATTTTTATTAATAAATATTTTTAGTAAATTTATTGTTTCACAATTTTTAATTATTATTAAACAAAAGTTTATATTTTAAAAATATGAATTAAAATAATACATTTGTTTTAAATGTGAGTTAAAAAAACTCATTGAAACAATAAGACATATATTTTATGGAATGATAATTCAGTGAAGCATGAAATTTGTAATTATAATATTCTTGATTGAACTAAATTGATTGACTTTGATAATAATTTGAAGAAGACTTTTCAGTTTAGAAATCAAAGTAATAAAATGTTTCATTAATTTTTTTTTATTGATATGTTTATAATATTAAAGATAATCAGCTGTGTGCGGTTGTTATTTTTTTAAACATACAGCACAAATTTAAGATAGTTTATATTAGGTGGAAAACTAAATGATTAATTTTGATTGTAAATAATTTAAAAAACTGCTACAAAATAATTTAACTTATCCTGTTTCATAATTTACAGCTTTAATTTTTACATTGTGCATTAATTTTTCATAACTTATTGTGTACCATGAAAATTATCATGAAAAGTATTATTTTATTTATTCAAGAACATTTATATAACTTTTTTTTGTAACATGCTTAAAAGATTGATTTGCTTTTAGATGGCCAACCATTGGTTTTTCTCTTCTGACCACAGCTTTATCTGGATCTTGGGCTGCTTCGTTTATAATCACTTATGATTATAATTTGTTTTCTGGTTTTGGTGATATAGCTACCTCTGTTACTCAGCCAGATTTTATGGATAGGTAAGAAGGATTTGGTTTGACCTCTAAATTATTATTCAAATGCAATAAATTAGTTTTGTATCAATTGTGTTTTAGAAGTCACCCATAAAAGTGTTTAGAGTAACATTTTACATGTTATTTGAAGATTATTATTATTCTTTAAAAAAAAGAAGGCTGATGGCCATGATTATTATTGGTCAAAATACACATTGCAGATTATTGTTGAAGAAAACAAACATTCAAATGCATGATTTTTTTGCTTCTCTGTCTATGGAAATAGTATTCAGATAGAACTCAAGATCATATTTTAGATCAAAATTAATTTATTATAAAATGTCATTTCTAAAAATCTGGCACATGCGTTAATTTAAGTGGGGCCACTTAAAAAAGACAATTTAATTTATAGATTATTTTTATTTTTGATATAATTTTTGAATTATTTGTATATTTGTTATACGGGAGTTAATAGACCCCACATCATGCCTGATTTATTGTCAAATAAGAAGGGATTAATAACCAACATTTTGAAAAATAATAAAATATCCATTATTCACGCTTTATCAAAAAGGAATACTGTCAAATTTAAAGAAAACCCACAATGTCTAATGTTAATATTTAAATAATTTGGCAGAAAATTTAAAAGATTCTGCAAGCATGTAACAAATTACATTTTAATGTCAGAATTTAAAGTGGTTGAAGAAATAGATATTAAAAAGAGGGGTAGGGATTCTTAGGGATATGACACTCCTTAATGAATTTAAAACTAACTAAATTTCAAAGAAGGAAAAAAAAATTACCAATTCAGATATTATTTTTTAATTTGTTAATGCTATGTATGTACTGAAATGTACAAAAAAAAGTTATTTTATTAAATAAAGATAATAAGGCAATGCTTAATTATATACACTAAGCTTAAGTTATACACTTATTTAAAAAAATTATGTAATTTATATTTAATTATAAAATTTTTAAAATTTTTTTTGCTGTGTTGCCTTTTTTGCAGGTGGACTGAGTATTTTGAAAAATTGTATATCAAACCATACTCTAGAATTGGCCCATACCTTGTAGGCATAGCATTAGGCTATATATTGTTCAAAAGAAAAATCACCCCTCCTAGAGATAGTAAAGTAAGAAACTTTAATATGCTGTTTACTTTTTAACTCGTTTATTCTTGCATATAAGTATTGTTGCGTCAAGAAGTATGACCTAAATGATGACATATGACTATAAAAACATAATTCTTGTTCATAACAGTTTTTTTTAAAATTTCAAATATTATGAAATGCTTGACAATGTAAAAGATAGAAGAATTATAAAGTTTTTTTGGTACTATTCCTTTATAGATCTTTAGAGACATGTCTTTCGCTAGATATCATTCTTTCATTACCTAAGACATTTTTTAGTGTAATGGAAATAGTTTTAAAAACGCTAAAATTATTCATTTATAATATCCTCATTTAAAATCTGAGAATTTGTGGAATATAGAGAGATTGGAATTCTCAGAGATTTGGAATGATTTTCTGAAATAAATGATTAATGTTTAATTGTATGTTTTGTAAAGTATTCCTGAATTAGCATTAGAAGAATAATATTAAACAAGGTACTCTCAGAGCAGGAAAATTTTTTCATGAATTAGAACAGAAAACCTTAAAAAATTTTTATTTCTAAATTCTATTAAAGTTCTGATTTCTTTAATGAGTTTTACAAATACTCTGTTGCAACTTCTAATATTAATCTATTTAATTCCATGACTGGGACATTTTTTGTAAAAATTTACAGTATTGTCTGCTATAAAAGGAGTTAATGTAGAGAGGTGTTTAACTTACAAAACAGATCAGCCTAACAAATTTCTCTGATTAAAATCTACCCTAATAAAAGAGCTACTGTAGTTTGTTCTTGTTCATTGCGTTTTGTACGAGTTTCTTCGATATCAGAGTCATTTGCATACTTAAGTTTAATAATAATAACATTCTCTTTCTCAATTCAGATAATTCTTTTTGTTGGATGGGTTGTTGCCACTGCTGTTGGATTGACCTGTGTGTACAGTCTTTATCACAATACTACTGGCTTAGTGGCTACTAGTTTTTACAATGCCCTCAGCCGTACAGCCTTTGGTCTTTGTCTAAGTTGGGTGATTTATGTATGCCTTACTCAGCAAGCAGGTCTGTTATACATTTGTTTTTGATTTTATGCATCCCATTATTTATTTAGTATTTATTGAGTTGAAGAGGTTTCTAAAATATGTGATTAACAGATTTTTATAGTTTATGATAGGTACTGTTGTATAAATACTGCCAGATAAATCGGAATGCAATGTTTAATAATAAAAATTGAAAAGTACTTAGAAAATTTAAATTCACTAATGATAATTTTTAGATTTTTATCATATTGAATATTTTTATATCTTTATTTATTTCCTATTTTTGACAGTTCATGTTTTTTTTTTTCAGAACTTGTTTCCACTGTTATAATAATTTTTCCTCACAGTTCATGTTGCTGGAAGCCCAGCCAATTTTAGATTGATATGTTTCAGCTTGTTTATAAAGTAAAGTTGATTGGTGTGCAATGCTAACCACATGGTTACCATTATCGCATTAATATTTTTCTTATGTTACCTAGCACTATTTCACGATATGCCTTAAATTGCAGATAAAAAAAAAGAATTATTGCATTTAAGTTTATTGATATCAATATTTCAGTTCAAATGAAAATTCCGAACTCTAAATTTTTCAAGGCACATAATAATTACACAATGTAAAGTCTTGTTTTTCTCTTTTAATTCATGTAGTTTTAAAAAAATGATGCATATTTGGAATAAAGTAGTTATTTGGTTAATAATGTGGTGTATTTGATAATTGATATTGCGCTTAATTTAAATATGAGTGTTGAATTTAATTTTTAAAGTATGAACTAAATTTTGAAAATTCATCAAGTTTTTGATAGTTTTTTTTAACATACTTGTTTTCATTAAAACATAAATGAATTTATAACTAAATTATATTTCCTGACTTACCAAAATTCAAAATATTTAACAATTTGTTTCCATTAAAAAACAATTGAATTTATTACTTAACTATATTTCCTAACTTCACAAGAATCACCATATGTAGCTAAATCGAGTAGGTTTTCATGGTAATAAGCGTAGTTTAAAACTGACTAATAAACAAAACAAAGAAATTGTTATTGTTTTGATTTAGAAAAAAAGAATATTGTGGTATGATTTAAATAATGTTTAAATGTTTTTTAAAAATTATTTAAAATTTCGATAAATATTAATATTTTTAAGACTTCATTCATTCCCTTTAGTTTTATGGAAACAGTGGTAATAAAGCTTTATGAAATTTGAAATTAATTTGTTGAGCTTAAAAGTTTACTCAGTTTGCATTTAATTTACATAAAACATGGTTTTTATGCATTCTGTATTTTGATTTATTAAAAAGTTTTTACTTCAGCTTTAAAAAAATGCCACAATTATTATTAATATATTTGATTATTAAAACAAACGAAACTTGAACAGTTTCATTTCAAATTGTTTACTTTTTCTTTTTTTTTTCTTAAGAAACGTATAAAATTAAAAATCAATTTCTCAAAAATTATCTGTTTTTCCTAAATGTGTGAAACATAATTAAAATATGTATATATTAAAAATTTTTTTTAAAATAATTAATAGTAAAAATCGCCATGATTTTTTTATTTTAATATTATTTTATAATATTTCAAAATTTTGTATTTCACTATGCAATATGCTCTGTAAATAGGTTGTTTACAAAAGAGTTCTTTTTGCTGCTATGCTGTAATTACTGTTGTAGTAAACCTTAAAGTTATATTTTTTAAATTTTGTCTAAAACACTTTTTGTCTGTTTTTAAATTTAGAAATATAGACTTTCTAGAAACATTTTTGTATATCGTGTCCACTCTTCTGTCCAGAAGACTGAAATCTGTCTTGAGAAGAGAGCAGTGGAATGATTTTCTCTCCTCCATTAAATGCTTATTTTCAATTTCTTTTTCAAATTAAGGGTACATTTGAAATTGTAGCTTTTTCTTTAAAAATGTAATAACTATTTTATGTTAAAAACAAAAAAAAAATTGTTACTATTTATGAAATCATTGTTTTTCATAATTATTGCAAAATGATTAAGTAATGATATCACACCACATTGAAAGAATGAGATTAATTGACTTTCAATATCTGCTTGTCTAAACAAAATCTTGTTGAATCTAAGTCTGCTTTGTATTCCTCCCCCCCCCCAACATTTTGAGATAGTGGGCAAAGTCAAATTAAGATTATTTTTTAAAATATCAAATTTATGAATCTATTACAAAGCATTAATGATGATAAAGTGTAAAATAAGTAGAAATAGGCATGGCTCCAAGAAAAAATTAATAGTGTATTTCAGCAATTGGTGTGAAAAAATAAATAAGGTTTTTTTTAGCTCTAAAAAATGAAATAATTTTTTTTTAAGAAAAAATAATCTATTTTTGCTATAATATTGGGCCATTCTCATGGAAAGTGAGCTATAAGTTTTTGAAAAATTCTTCAAAATAGTGCCAAACCATGTTATTTGCAAGTTTCTGGTGTGACACCCATGATTGTGGGTATATTGCCAAAACTGAAAACTTCAATAGCTGACAAAAAAAAAAAAAAAAAAAAAAAAAAAAAAAAAGAGTTAATGTATCTAATTAGTTTTTAGCTGCTTTTTAAGGAAAAAAGTCTTAAGTCAATACATAACCAATTCCAATTATTACAGTATAATCGCAATATATAATTGTTTTTCAAAAAACAAAATGAGATTACTTAGTTAAGGATACTTTAAAAAGATTATTACTACTATTAAGTTAAATACATTTCTTTTACTTTTATTTACTCTTTTTTAATTTTCAGTTGTTGTGGATAAGATTTTATCATTTAAGCTCTTTGTTCCATTGAGCCGTTTGACATACTCTGCATACCTTATTCATCCAATGTTCATAATGGGATATTTTGGATCTATGAGAACCACTCTTGACTTCTCACATCAAACAATGGTTTGTATTTTTGAATGGAACATTTCTGTCATATTTTCGTTTCCTTAACTTATTAGGCACCAAAGTTCCTTTTTCAGGAACAAGCAATTAAAATAAAACTAATTATTTTTTTTTTCAAAATCTTTTATTCTGCTTTACATGTAATACTATTAAAAACAATAATTCTTAAAAATATAAAAAATCATTGTCATTTGATATAGCGGTACCTAATGGGTCATTAATACAAGCAGTTTAACCCAGCATGTCCTAAAAGTTTCAGAAATTGCTATTATTCTTTTATAACTCTCCTTTAGAGTGATACCTGAGGTTAAATATAAGAGCATTTATTCAAATTGAAACTATTGGAATACAGTAAAATTTGTTTTTGTGCGGTCCTTTTTTATGCAATTTTGGTTTTGTGCGATTTTATTTATGTGCGATTTTTTTTGTGCAATTTCTTTAATGCGGTATATGAATCTTAGCGGCGTTAGCACCAGTTTAATGTTTCCTATCAATGTACATATACATGTTGTGGACGAACTCTGATTACGTGGCCTCCTTGACTTCGCGATGCTCTGTTCATTTATTTTAAACAATCTCCTGACAAGGCAGAGTCAGTTACGTACATATTGTCGCTTGATGAGCGAACAGTATACGCTTCGTATTCAGAGTTTTATACACGATTCATGTGGTTAAGGATTCATTTTATGGTGAGATTAAAGATAAATTAATTAGTTACTCTTGTTTCTATTTATATGTAGTTTTTATGATTTTTATTTTATTTTTAGACATAAATACTTCCTTAAAATGAATAATTATAGCCAAAAGAAAGTAAAAAGACAGACAATTCCACTATTTAATGTATAATTGAAAAACTTCTCCAGGTATATGTACAATGAAGCATTAAATATTTTTACAATTTCTTTAGGTCTAATTTAATTATTTCATATAATTGAAAGCATTCTCTCATCTATTCCATAAATCATTGATGTATTTTCAAAGTCCGAATTTTTTTATGGAGTCCCTATCCACCGCATAAAAAAAGTTTTGGGTAGTATATCGTACAAACTTGTTTATTATATGTAAGAATTTATAAAATTTTCGAATTTTTTTTTGTGTGATTTCTTTTATGCGGTACCTATCCACCGCACTAAACCAGGTTCTACTGTAATCTCTTTTGATAATTGTCATGCATCACTCTTGTCTCAACATGTTTTAATTCACCCAACATTTTATGGCACTGTAAATATCAGCATTCATCTCAGTGACCTGATGAATTATATATTTGATACTTTACATACTTTTTGTTTAATTTTACTCATTAAATCTCTACACTTTTTCTCGTTATAGAGGGTTACACTTAATCACTTCAGTGATATTGAAAGGTGAAGAATTTAAATTTAATTTGTATTTTCTGTGATGAAACAGAGAGGCTCAGTAATAAGTTGTTCCATAAGTATATTTTTTTAAAGGAAAGTTAAGGTATTTTAACAGATTGCTTCTTCCATATACATGGTGCACTGAAAATGGTTCTGTTCTTGCTAAATCCCTTCAAAGTCGGCAGTATGTGAAAGAAGTGCTTCTCCAGGCCTGTGTGCTCTGAGAGTATGTGTACTAACACAAGATATAATACAAGATTACCAAATCAGGGTGTGTAGCGTTTGTAAAAAGTACTTAAAGGTGCTTTTTTTGGGGATTTCGTTTTTAAAAGCTTTTAAAGGTGCTTTTTTCAGATGGTGTTTTTAAAAAGTGCTTTTTTTCACGAAGAATTTTTTTCCCCCCGTCAGTGATATCTGGTGGATCCCATGCATTTCACGAAAAATGGGGTGTTGCTACGGAATCAATCACGCGGACTTCATGTCGTACCCATGTTGTGACTTGCGCATGCGCGCACACTTAAACCCAAACCCGAGCGCGCCAATTCGAATAGAGAATATCAGATCCGTATGAAATGCTTTTCTTTTTAATTTTATTCTTGTTTATTTTATTTTTAATTCTAACACTTTTTTGACGTAGGGGGTAAGGGTACTTTTCAGGGTCAAGTTGAATTCACTCGGATTGGACCAGTGATGTGGGAAAGAACTGATTGTTTCGATTTACGTCCATTTCTTTTTGGGTTTTTTTTAACGCTAAAAGTGTTTAAAAAAGTTTTTGTTTTTCAATAATATCATTGATTGAATGTGAATTTTTGAGTGCTTGAAAATTTTTGTAAAGTGCTTGAAAAGTTTTTAAAAAGTGCTTATTTTTGATTCGAAGATTTGGCTATGCACCCTGCAAATTGAGGCTGTGTCTGTGTGACCTTGCGCCTCTAGAATCAGGAAGATCTTTTTCATATACTAGGGGAACCAGAAACCGTTTTGGCACATTAAATATTTGTTAGTCTGAAAACAGGGTTGGGGTTTTGGACGTCCTAAACAGGTTTTGGACAGGACACATAGGTTTTACTGTCTTAAACTGTCCTAAACTGGATAAAACTGTCTTAAGGTGTCCAAAACCTTGAACTTTGGTAAAAGATAAAAATTCTATGGGTGTAACCATTGTACATATAATAATTACATGTATCAATAAATATTTTATATTTTTATACAATTTACTTTAACTTATTAAAGTAAAATAATATAATATAATAGGAAAAGGTTTATAATTTTTGAAGCTCCACAATTCATTGAACAACAAAAGTGAATTCCTAATCCTTTAAATATAAATATGCTTTTAATACTGATAAATAATGTTTTTGCATAAGGATAAATAATGCAATATTAAAAAAAAAAAAAAAAAAAAAAAAATACTAAATTTGTTTAAAAATTAACCTTTTATTTGTCACGATATTTTTTAAAATTTTTTTTATAATTTCTGCATTACAGGATAATAAAAAAGACGTCTATTTAAAAAAGATGTTTTTAAATATAAATATATTAGTTTAAATTGGAAATACAAAATGACTGAAAAATGTATTATTAGTTGTGTAGGGCATAACATCAGTTTCAGTTACTGACACTGGTGATGTATCACCACTATGCTAAAAGAATCGAACATGAATGAAATAAAAGTATTCTTGAATAGTACTATAGATAAATAAACCTGTTTATGACTAACCAAGCACTTAGTACCCAATAGCTTAACCTGTATGGAAAGGTCAAACTTCAGTTATGTACTATTGAATGAGAGAAGCAATTGAACTTGATTACTGATTAATCTTCCTTTGTTTAATGTTTAAATTGAAGAGTCAAACAATATTAATAAAACATTATACTTTTAAAAACAAATATTTTCTAGTAGATTTAATTATCAATATGTTATTAGTTCTGTGTTTATTTTACCTTTTAAATATTGTTCAGATAAAATTGTGACATAGTTTGAGTAAAAGAGTTTTGGACAGTTTAAGACAGTTTTGGATAATGGGGTTTTGGACAGGACGGTTTAAACCGTGGATTGATCCATTCTGTCCTAAACCTTGTCAACCCTGTTTGAAAATCAATTGATTTTTTTCCGATCCATTTCAATTCATTTTCGATCCGCCATTGAAAGGTTGTTGCTAACGAGGGTTATTGGTTAAAAACAAAATCTTAATAAATATCAAATACACCAAAACAACATTACTTTTCGGCCCCCCTAATAGTATACTGAGGCTGATGAAGAGAGTATCATGTGGTTAGGTATGTAAGGTCATGGTCCTGAAGGGGATAATATGTGTTTTTAGAATCTTTGCCTAGAAGGAAGTCAAGAAAGTATATACATTAGCCATCTCAAATTAATATTTTAGTGGAGAAAAAAACAAATTTGAAAAAAAAAAACAAACACCTCCAAGTTTTAAAACACTGCAATCAGACTGGTGACATTTCCAGTCTCCAATATTGACTCCTTGATTTCAAAATTTTTTTTGTGTTTATTGCTTAAGACTCGGTTTATACCTATTGTGTGTACTCTTCATTTTTAACCAGAACTTTAAAAATAGATTGGTAGCGACCTTTACAAATCACTGTGTATTGTTTGTTCTATATGTGCTCATCAAAGAAGCTGTTTAGAAGATAACCGGCGAAAATATTGTTTGCAATGTGCAAGAGTTACGAGAAGTTTAAATACCTTATTCTGAAAAAAGTTACTTATACATGTAAAAATAGACTTTTTCTTGTAAAAGTAGACTTTTTCTTTTGAAAAATTAATGCTCAAAATGTTTTTGACACAAAGCTTTGTAATGTTCTTATAAATGATACTTGAAAACTCCCCAACGTTTCTGCCTTTTTTGAGGGAAATAATTGTGGTTTGTGCTGTCTAGAGTGAGACATATTGTTGGATCAATTTTTTCAATCTGAATTGACTGTGACCATTCTCAATATGATCAAATTGATAAAATGGAAAAAACTGTTTAAAAGTGATAAGGGTTTAATGTGCAAAAATTACAAATTTGTTCTTGTACCTATTTACACATCTGATATTGTTACTTAAATAAAGGAGACAGTGTTTTTGTGTATTTTTTTTTTACTCTGAATTGAATGAGATTATACATGAGTCAATGGAACTAATTGTTCAAAAGTTATAAGAGTTTTTATGCATACAAATTATTACCTTTTAGCTTGTACTCGTGTTTACATTGTACTATGAATTGACTTGAATGAGATCAATCTGACATGATTGGCCAAATAGTTTGGAAGTTATAAGCGTTTTACACTTATCTCATACTTCTTAGTGCCAAGCATCGTTTTTGATGAGCCTTAGTTGAAACGTCTATAAAGACTTTTTAATCAATACTACTTAAAAATTCAAATTTTTGTTTGATGACTTATGTTATGAAAAATGCTGTTAAAATTTCAAACAAGAAAGATTTATGAAGGAATCCAAATCTTGAAACTTTAAAATAAATAAAATAGGGTCTAATTTTAAATCTTTAAGTATTGACAATTAAGATAATTATTAATTTAAAATTTTATTTTATAGGTGATTTTGTTTCTTGGATTGCTGACAGTAACCTATGCTTTTTCTTTGATTGTTTCGTTACTTTTTGAATCTCCAATCATCAGATTAGAGAAATTAATTCGTTCAAAATTCCATTCATGAGTATGCTGTATTCAAGAATATATTTTTTGCACATTTGTTATTAAATGTAGATCAGTACGAATTAAAGAAAACTGCTCTAAGTGAGTCTATACAATTAGTAACATATGGGAGAAAAATAGTTGGTTGTGTAATTAATTTCAATATATTTGTATTTTAAATTGTTTTAAAACTGTGCCTTTAAGTTTTTTTCCTTCAAATTAGAAATGTTTTTATAATTTTCATTAAAAAAATTCTGCGTGCCAATTTATTCAGATATATATTGTTGTTGAAAGAATAATTTAAAGTAACACAAGTGGTTTAAGTTTCCCAGAATTTTGTTGAAGTGAAACTGTTGACTCTTTAAAACAATTATGAGAACAGAAACTAGGTATCATATCATAAATAATTAATATTTCAATTATTTTTATTTCAAAACATTAATTATTATGCTTCGATTATCGAGGCGAATATATATTTGAACTTTGATGAAATATAATAATGGAAAACAAAGAAAATGTACATTTTAAAACTTAGACAAATTCCAGGGAAACTAGCACTGGAAAATAAAAATAAATTAATCAATCAATCGTAAAATAATTAATTTTAAAAAGCATATGGCAAAAAACATTTATCACAAAAAATAACATTTTATTACTTAATGATGTTGTTTATTTTTTAGTAGAGTTTTTTGAAACTTTAAGTGCCATCTTTTTTTAAATATTTTTTGTTAATATTTTATCATACATTTCAGTTTTATATACTTAACAGCTGTTGCGTCAGTTATGGTCCATTTGGTTAAAATTTTACTCAATTATTTTCTATTATTAACTGCATGTATCTTTACACTTAATTATGAAAATATATACCTAATGTTAACGTTTAAAAAAATTTTTGATTTACTTTGCAGCTTACATTATAGCATATTCTTTTCTTGAATAGTATTCTAATATATCCTTAAATGTATATAGATTTTTTGTGCATTACAATATTATTTACTAAAACTATTTACTTATACTTATTGTTTTATTTGTATATTTTTATTTAGATCTATGTATTTCAATTGGACCTTTTTTTTTAAATATTTATCAAACTTCAAACTGTCCTGTATGAATGTATGATTCAAGTAGCAACAAAGTCACTGCTTTATGATTGACACTCATCTTAAATTGCCAAACTGATAATTCTTGATATCCTATTTAATGAGGAATAGTTCTATTTTACTAAATTGTCTTTTAATTATGAAAATTTCCTTAGTTATTCATTCTGTGTTGCAAAAAGATCTGTTTAGAGAATTTTTTTTGAATATTCACTTTTTCGATATGAATCTGTACTTAAAAGTATTATAAATTTATATATTTTGTAAATATATGTAGATATAATCAGTTTTAAAATGATACATAAGTTTTTATTGTATTTTGTTTAGTTGACAGTTTCTTATTTAACTCTTTAGTTAGATGAATATTTTGCATGCAACTTGTTAAAAAAAATTTTCAGCAAAAGTTTGAGAATTTTACCATAAAAGAACAGTATTTCAGAATTTTCTGATTGTACATAGTTTAGTTGATAGTTTATCTTAATTAGATAAGTAGTTTTTCAGCAAAAGCTAAAAATAAAAATGCTTTTCACTTTCAAGAGAACAAAAAATTACTTTATCCCATGTTCTTAAGTAGTTCGTATCTGATTCTGGTACAAATTAGGTTCATCTGCAAAAAATAGTTCAAATGATTTAACATCAAAATTCAGTAAAGCTATTATTTTGTATTAAATAATACCTCTAATCTCTATTACAGCTACAATGTTATTTCATATCACATTATAAAATCATAGTTGTACTATCAAAAAAATAATAATAACGTCTTAATAATCTATAATAAAAATGTTGACAAATTTTACTGCATAAATATTTATTTTTTTGTATGTCAATTTTTATTTTAAATATATTTAAAAGTATAATTTTTATGACACTTTTTTCATTCTTATAAAAATTTTAAAAAGAGTTTACTTTGTTGTAAATTTACTTTTTTGTGATTGTGTATAGTTTAGTTTGATGCCAAAAATATAATTTTTATTAATGAATTTATATAAATTTTTTATTTTGAAATAACATTACTATTTTTATGTGAACTATGTTATGAAGAGTAGTATTGTTGCATTTTTTTAAATCTAATAAAGAAATTATAGCTATTTTTAATTTTCTCCAAAAAAGTTTGCTTACATTTTATGTATGGGATAAAAGAGTATCCATCTGTCTATTTATACTTACTTTTTTTACACTTTGTATTTCATAAAACCAAAATTTATGTTTATGTATTAATTTTATGATTCCTATTTTTGATACTGATTGTTGAGTTTTTATACTTAAATGTTTTATGATAAAGGTTGTGAATTAATAGTATTTATTATTGCCAGATTTTAGAAATATTTGTTAGAATGTTATTAAATGTTGTATGTTATATTTTTTTTATAAATAAACTAATTGTTCATGTTATTTGAGTGGCCTTTTTCCTTTCTTGCAATTGAAAGTAGGTATATTTAAATTTAATAACAGAAGATCTTGTTAAAATAATTTATGGAGATGGTCTTACATTGATTGGGGTGATGAAGTTTATGATGACTTAATATAACACAATGCTGGCTAAGGCAACTGTGAAAACAGGAAAAAAGTCAAAAGTGGAAATTGAGGAAATTCATTAAAAATTTTCCAATTTTAAGCGTATTTGTTTGAATACACTGTTGCATGTGTTGTAGACAAAATTTAGATAGAAAAGGCAATCACTGATGTATGAATGTTCTGAAAACGTTTTCATTCTTAAAGGCACTCTTAGGCTATGCTTAAACTATCCAAAAAAAATTCAACATCTTTTTTTAACAGTAAAATTGTGTTTTGGAGTTTAAGTTTTCTAAATTACAGTGGCTTGGTTAGCTTTAGAATGTATTTAGATTGGCCAGTCACCATGAGTAGAAAGGAAAGTAAAAAAGAATCATCAAAATTATCTTTGTCAATATACTAATCACATTCTAGTACATACCAGTTTCTGAAATAGCTAAGACGAATATAATACTTTGATATATACTAATGCCACTTCGATATTGTTTGGTAAAACCATTTCTTTCAGCATCCTATTTCAGTCTGATTAACAAATTCAATGCAGCAAAAAATAAGTTAAAATAAATTGGTCGTAAGTTGTTATTCTAAATTTTAAGTATGACATTTAAAATTATGAATTATGTAAATTTTAAAAATTAAAACGAACAGAAATAATGCATTTATAATTTAAAAATATCGTCTGCTATTTTTATACTCTGGAAGGAATGAAGTGAATAAAAAAATTATAGCGCACTAGAAATATTTTTTGCAAAGAACTTGTTTATAAAAAGATAATTCCATGTACAGACTTATTTCTTATTTTTCATTATTTAATTTATTAATAGTCAAAAGCATTTTAAATTGTAAGGAATATAAATTTTATACCAATTTAATTTTAATTTAAATTATGAGTAGGTATATACTGCATATTTTGAATGCTAAATAAAAAATTGGAACGAAATCGGTCGAATAGTTTTGTAGAGATAAAAATTTAAAAATACGATTTCTTTGAGATGGTGAAAAAGTGAGCAATTAAAAAGTGCACGCAAAAAGTGAAATCATTATTAAAGGGCTGAAACTTACGATCGCTTTCCTGCTTTAATTATGGAGCTTATAATTTCAGTTACCTATATTTTGAGGGTTAAGAATCCAAATGGGCTGGAAAAAAAATTCCTTTGAGGTAGTAAGAAGTGTAAAAAGAAGAAGAATATTTTCGTAACTTTAACTATCATTTGCAGAATAAAATCAAAAGTAATGTATATTTTCGTAACGGATTTATTTCCAACAAAAGAAAAAAAAACTTTATTTTTGATTTAATAAAGATCCTATTAGCATTTTGATTAAAATGCATGCACATTCAAAAAAAAAAAATTTTTTTTTTTCGGATTTAGGATTTTATTATTTAGAATTACTTATTTTAAATTAAAATTTTTATAAAAAATTCTGTAAGTATAAATTTTTTCCTATAATTTTTAATTGAAACGATAATAATAATAAATAGTCATTAAAATAATTTTTTTTTTTTTACCTGAAATAATTGGGTGCATGTATTTTATGTAATTATGTGCTACAATTAATCGTGAATTAGTTTCGTGAATTTAGTAGTGAAAAATGCAAAAAAGTTAAAATAAATTCAAGCTGACTAGATTTTGGACAGGGTTTCTACTTGAACTATTAGAATCATAATATTTCAAGACCTGAAATCTGATTTAGTCAATCAAACAATAAAATACCATCTGAAACTATTTTGGATTTTTTTCTAGCAAATGGCAGCAATTCCTAGCTAATGTCTTCATTGTTAAGAAATGATGAATCCAGCAAAGTATCCACCTAAATATTATGATTTATGTTTATGCAACACATATAGACTTTTAACGGGACATTTCAATCGAAAAATGGTCTAGAGATTCATTTAGGAAAAATAAAAATAGTGTTACTTGATTTTCGTGAAAAAACCACCAGTCATAAAAAGTATTGAGAGCTTGAGGAATGTTTGGTAGAGTCGTTTAAGAGTGTCGTTAAAAACGGAACATACGAGAATGCTGGTGAAAAAAAATAAAAAATTGTGCTCTAATTTATTAAACAAACAAAAACGTCTTTCAGAGTCATTGTTACTAAAGAAAGACGTATTACTTTTATTAATGTGAATGACGTTGGCTAACTGCAAAATCTGGCTCATTGAAATATTATATTTTGCAATGCGTCACGCTTATTGTAAAAGTTTTCAGTATTTTCTAATCTGCTTGATTTCATAAACTTATTGCTATCAGCTTATATGCCTTTAGGCTAATTAAAAAATGTGTTAATAATTATTCGATCAGACTGAATTTGCTTTGGCTTATTGCAATTAACTTTTAAAAAGACTACTTATAATGAGCCACCACTATTCTGGGCTTATTGTAAGCAGCTTGAAATAAATAAGGTTAATTGCGCAAATTAGCCTATAAGTATAAGGACTGATTAGCGTATAAATATAAGGATATTTTCAAATTAACCTATACGTATAAGAACTGTAATAAGGCTGATTAGAAAAGGATGGAAACTTTTACAATCTGCCTGGCAGATTGTAAAATGACAATCTGCCTGGCAGATTGTAAAATGACAGTGAAGAACAGGAATATTCAATTAATAATGTTATAACATTTATAAAGGCAAATGTAAGACATAATTGTTTTTACTTTTTTTTGGTTAAGAACGAATTTTTTTCACTTTGTCCACATTAATTGGCACATTTTAGTAACTTGAGGTGTTCCTCTAGAATAGTTACAATTGCATTTTTGAGAGCGAAATTTTAGAGAAAATTAAGTTTTACAAGGAGTTTTTATTTATTTTTATTTTGTTCTTTGTATTGGAAATAATTTTTTTCTTTCTTTTTGTTTTTTTCTTCCCCTCGCGGACAATCTCTAAAAATGGATTTAGACAGTTTTGGAAACGAAAAACCTCAATTAAAAATTTTCTTTACCTATAAATGCTCGATCACAAATTTTGAGAAGATGCAAAAAATGCTTTTGCGAAAAAAGTGGTAGTACACATATGTTTAAATGAAGTGGATATTTTCTTGTGTTACCTCTCACTTCAGATTAAGGAAGAAAAAAAAATGATCGCCCAGTAACGTTAGATATAAATGTTAATATTTTTTTATTAATTGTTCAAATTCTATTATGGTAAGCAGAACAATTTTGTTTCTATAAAGTAAATATAACACGCATGACTTTTTTGCAAAAAAGTTATTCAACTTATAAAAGAAACGTTTGACATAATTGGAATAAGATTTTATTTTATTCCATAAAACAATCGTAGTAAAAATCGTTCGTATTACATCTACCCTTTGTTTATGTGAATATTTATGTTCATTTTGAGCATTAGCTGAATTTTGTCTAAATAATGCATAAAATTTCGATGACAAAATAAAAAACTTTTTTGCACTAAGTATGAAGGAAATTAATTTGTTTGCTCTCAATTATAAGGCATGACCATACATGAAAATATAAATTTTTAGATTTTTCTTCAAGATTATAGTGTGTCGAAAACAGTTAATGACGCATGACTGAATTGATTTACTCCATTACGTGTTTTGAAATATTGAATGCCATATACCCTTATTAGATATTTGACTTGCAGAATGACGCAGGATAAATCTATCTCAGATTTGTGAAGTTTAAAATAATGCTTCTACCGTAATTGGGTAGTCTATTTCAGTTTTTATCTCAATGGCTTTTAAGTGGCAATTTTTGAAAGTGTTCGATTAGGCTTAAACTATGAAACTGACGATTTTCGGAACATTTATAATTTATATTTATTTATTATTTAAAATAAAACTAAGTTTTGGAAAAACTGCCGATAGGCATACTCGGAATGTTCACGATGTACTTGATATTGTGCAAAATGCTATGAAAGTGATTGAAACCGCCCATAGTTTAGGCTTAAATAACGAATTTTGGTTGAATAGAGATGTGCATGACAAACTGTTTAAAAGTAAACTTTTAAATTTGATACCTGTCTTCATAAAAATTTCTAAAAATGCTCGAATTAAGAGATGTTTGCAGGATTTGTGGTACCTAAAAGAAAATCTACATTTTCGGGATTTTGAAGATTCATGGGCATGGAAAAGTAAATACTCAATTTTTCTAATTTAAAATATTTTTTAACTGAATATATATATATATATATATATATATATATATATATATATATATATATAAATATATATATATATATATATATATATATATATATATATATATATATATATATATATATATATATATATATATATATATATATATATATATATATATAAATAAATATATATACACCCTGTTACTTGCGCATAAATAAAAATAAATATTTATCTGAAAAATATCATTTACAAATCATATTGTCATAACTTCAACAACTACATTGAATTTTTTTTCTGAATCTTGGTGTTTAACTTAATGCTGTATCGAATTGTGACAAATCAAATTCGAACTATTAGGAGCAAATTTGAAACTAGTGATGAAAATCCAATTTGTTTTTTCCCTCCTCAAATATGAGCTATATATTTTTTTCTTAACCATTTAACGCAGATGGGAAATCGGCGTCCTATTTATATGTTTTTTTTTTTTTTTTTCAGGTGTTCTAATTACAAGCAAACATATTTGATATTTTTTTATCTCTAAAAAAAAATATCGCTACACTGTCGAATAGTTTCTTAAAATTTTTTTAGATACTAAATACTAAAACTACTACTTAGGTACTAACACTACTACAACTACTTAGGTACTACTACTTAGGTACTAAATACTTAGGTACTAAAATATAACATTAAAAAAAAGTAGTTTGAAATTTTTTTTTCCATTCTTATTCAAATATTTATCAATTACTTGTAAATTAAAGAAATTTCAATAATTAATAACTGTTTATCTTAGATATCGAAATACAAATAAGTGTAAATTTGAAAAATTATTATTTTAAAGTGAGCCATATTTTGAAAATTTTACCTTTAACTGAAAGAGAGACACCGATGAGCCATGCTGTATTAAATAATCATAAATTATTAAAATGCTAAATATAATGTTTTTCACTTATTTCGATCTAAATTTAATACAAAATAAGGAAAGAAAAGCATGAAAAATTTGCTTAATAAATGTTTTGTGTTAAAGGGTAAATGAAACATTGACATGGGTTGTTTTTGAATCAAACTATAAAATTATAGTTTAATTCAACAAAGCTATAAGTTTTTTAAATCACTATTTTTCATTAAATAAATACATCACAAAAAATTAAGTAACTCTAGTACTCTTTTGGGTCTATTTGTAGAATTTTAATTAATAAAAGGTTTCAATTCACAATTTTAACTAATATTAAAACTAAAGTCAGATTTTTATACTACTTTTTAATGTTAACAATAAGCTAAGTTTAACATAGTTTAACAGAGTGGATTCTTATTCACTGAGATATCATCGGAGAAAATGCATACATCCATCCTTAAACATAGGGCTTCGAACCCCGGTCCAAGCCGTGGTAAGCGAAGACTCTACCCTCCACGGTTCTTAATTTTTGTATGTTTCCAAAGAAAAAAAAGAGCATATTTAAAATGGTATTTACTCAAATGTTAGCTGAATGTAATTTAATTAGTTATTAAAACATAAGCAAACGTAGCATTTTTGTTTTAGACCTCTTAGAAAACTACTTTAGAATCGAACCTTGTGGGGGCGGAGCTATCGACAATGCCAACCTTTATCTAGCAAAAGGTACCTCTTGATCATTAAACTACTACTACTACTACTACCAAGTAGTAGTAGTAGTAGAAAATGGGTAGCTCGGTGCACAGCCGCGAAGCGGCTTTAACCGATTCATCGAAATTGTAAGTCGATAATGTTGGCTCAGATGAGGAAGTTCTGAAATAAAAAGAAAAATGTTGATCACAGCCAGTGATCGGGTCGTGGAAAAGGCAAAGTCCTGGGTGGTGGAATTAGGCTTGGACAACGGAGATGAGGGTTTGAAGCATCTTCACAAGTTCTGCATTTTGGAGTAGCTCCTGCAATTCTTTAAAGATGAGGAGTAATCTGGTCGCCTTGTTAGTGATGGTCGTTGGTTTCGGTTTCTTCCCTTTTTCTTTCATTGGTCTTTCACTGCAACCAGTGAAACAGGCAGGATGGAGGCCCTTACAGTTCACACATGTTGGAGGCTCACTTGGTTGTTTAGTGCAGGTGTATGTGAAATGTGCTTTCGCACACTTCATACATGCAGGCTCAGTGGCTGGGCAGTTTCTCTGAGTGTGCCCGAATATCTGGCACCGGTAGCACTGGATCTGGAAACGGCCGCCGCGAAAGCGCTCGGTCCGGAGAGTTAATTGGAGGAGAGTTAATTGTAGTTTCTTTCGGAGTCGGGGTATCCACTTCGGTTTCCTGCTCCATCGGAATTGGGTTGTTGCTGGTTGTTTTGATCTCTGATGAATTTGAATCTGAGATTTTTACTTTCTTATGCTTTTTCTTCTTGTTGTTTTTGGAGGAATTATTGTCTGGTTCGGGTGAGGAATCAGTGTTCGGAGTCTGTAGGTTTGCACAGAGAGTTGTGGTCTCATTGAGAATCTCAGGCTTTTCAGTCTCGATGGCTGCTTTCTCCTCTGCCAATTCTTCAGTAATTTTATCCAATTTAATCTGTTCATAGGAATCAGTTTCGCATTTGGTTATGAAAAGAATACGTTGGCCTGCATTGTTTGATTCAATGTCAGGTTTTTTCTGATACTCAGCTGCTTTCTTTCGAAGGCTCTCAATCTTTTCGTCGCATTCTTTTGATGTTAGGAAGAAGGCTTCTCGTTCAACTTTTTTGTGGAAATATGCTCTTATGTCATCTAATCTCTTCTCACGCCAGAGTTGGAAAACATCGGTGTTCGCTGGTCTAGGAGGGATACTTCTTTTGCCCCCCCGTCCAAAACGTTTCAAAGACATACTGGCTCAGAGCTCGGATATAATCGATTCAAGTTAGCATGTATTATATACCAGTGAATTGATGTTTATATTTCGTAGTGGTAGTTACGCTACAATACTCCCCCACCAGAATTTTAACAGGGATAGAATTCGATGAACAGATACCACTAGTTGCTGTACTTCTGACAGACCGGGAGAGAGAGTCACCGGGTTGTGTTTAAGTGCTGAATGTGAGAGGTGTATTAACTTCACAGTAGTAGTCGCTCCAGTGTTGCCATTAGCAGTCGAGTGTATGTAGGCGCAGACGTTATTGTGTTTAATCGAGACGAGACTGAGTAGCAACAGCGTGTGGAGGTGGATAATGCAGTCACAAATAGCAAGCCAACTGTTCAATGTGGACTATCCATCGAAGTAGGCGTTGCCAGATCGAAGTGGGCGTTACTGCATGTTCAAATCTCGTTCGGAGGTCATCAATGTGGGGGCGGAATTATCGACAATGCCAACCGTCATCTATCAAAAGGTACCTCAGGATTCATTCAAGTTGACTTGACTTGATATATAGTAATGCAAAGCACCTGCCCGCGAAGCGGGCATCTCACTTTTTCATCTGATGAGATTTGCCCTTAGGCAACTGTGACTATTGGCTTTAAAAAAAGATGTAGTAAGTTTTCCACAGGAAGGCTGTGGACATCTTTGCAGGGTGGTGACTTGAAGGGAGAAAACTGTATCTATGTCTTTTCTGCTAACAGTGATCTATGTAGACTGACGAGTTCCTGATCTTTCAGGAGTTGCTGCAACTCTTTGATGGTGTGCAGGAATCTGGATGCTGAGTCTGAGGCTCTCTTAGGCTAGGCGGGTCCTCTCTTCGGTTTTCTTACGGGTCTTGCACCGCAGCCTGAAAAACAGGCCGGGTGCTCACCAGAACAGGGGATGCATTTAGCTGGCTCGCATTTAGGTTTAGTACATAAGTACGTGAAATGCGCGTCAGCGCATTTCGTGCAAGCTGGCTCGGCATTGCAGGATCTTTGTGTGTGCCCGAATTTTTGGCACCTATAACATTGTATCTCGTGGCGGCCGCCACGAAATCTCTCTATCCTAACTGGTGAGTTCAGGATTTCTGTGATATTGAAGATCTCTCGGTGTTTAGTAGAGTCTATGAGAATGACTAGAAAGAGGGGGAGGAGCTTGCACTCATGGCCCCGCCTCCTTCTCAGCTGTTCAGCTCTGATTGGGCGTAGTCCAAAATCTTGCAGGCTTTTTTCAATATCTGTAATATCAGTGTTTGGAGTTAGTCCGCTGATGAGAATTTTTAGATTTCTACTAAGTTGTAGATTATTAGTCTGATCAGATATTGCAGGGGAGGTCTCATCCAGAGGTGAAAGTGAGACGGAAAATAGGAAAGGCTGGTAGTGAAACCTTTTCAGTTATAGCTAGTTTTGGGGAGGAGTTTTCTTATTCTTTTTTTAAATTATTCAACAATATCTACTTTATCTTCGAAAAGAAGCAGTTTTATATATATGCTAAAATTTTAAAAGAAATCTTGATAGTTACAGATATTTTATTTTTCACGAAAAAAATGCTGGAATGAAATGTCTTACGTACCAGGTTTTTCTCTTTTCCGTCTTGCTATATAAGGGCTTTCACCCGTGGTCTCATCTGTAGCCTGGGCTGTAGTTGAGGTTTCTCGCTGTATAGTAGTCGTAGGAGAGTCTATGTCGTTCTTTTCTGGCTTGGCAGAGGGAATCTTATTCTTTTTTCGTCTCTTGGTTCGGGGTTCCTTTAGTTCCGACTCAGACTCTTTCTGTGGTTTGGTTTCTGGTACTGGTTCATTATCCGTCTCCATATTGGCTGGATCAACTGTAGTTTCAGGAGTAGTCTCCATAGTCTCTGGGTAGGATATTGGTGCTATCACTGAGGGCTCCGCTGTCGTGTCGGTGTTCTCAAGCATTTCTGTCTCAGGGGGCGTCGTAGATTCTACGGCAGTTTCCTCAGGGAAGAGCTCATTCATTCTGTCCAGGAAGGCTCGAAGCCAGAACTTGTATTGGTCGGCATTTTCAGGTCTTGCTCGAATTCGGCTTTCCCAGAAGTCGATCTTTCCATCAATATCGTCTTTAGTGTAATGTTGGCTGGCTAAATTCCGCGTGAACTCAAAACGTTCTTCATCGGTAGTCAGCTCGTTGAAGGGGATTCGTCGCTGTGCGGACCCATCGGTCCGCCGCTTTCCTCACCGACCGTATCGTTGGTAAGTTGCCATGGTAGCTCCGAGCTCAGTCACAACACAACCTCACTCGGTGAAATCCGATGCTCGAATGGGACATATCCCACGATATAGGAATAGTTTCACTTCAACTTTATTGCTGCAGAATGGTTGCATGCAATGAATAAATTTAATTGTCCTATTTTGGTGTTGAGATAAAAATCCGAATTCACTGGGTGAAAAAACAATGTTGCAAAATCTTTCAGAGCTTTACGACAGTGGGACATATTCCACGATATGGGAACAGTTACACTCCAACTTTGTTGCTGCAGAATGGTTTCATGCATTGAACAAATCAAGATGTATACTATTTTAATACTATTCAAACACTATTTTTGTGTTAAGACAAAAATCCGCATTCACTGGGAGAAAAAAACATTGTCGCAAAATCTTTCACAGCTTTACGACAGTGGGATATATCCCACGATATGGAAACAGTTACTTTCCAACTTTGTCGCTGCTGAATGATTGCATGCATCGAACAAATCAAGATCGAACAAATCCTATTTTTGTGTTAAGACAAAAATCCAAATTTACTGGGAAATAAAAAACTCCACAAAATCTTCCGCGGCATTACGGCAATAGGACATTATCCCAAGACATGGCAAGAGTTTCACGTAAACTTTTTTGTTGCAAAATGGTTGCATACAGCGAATAAATCAACCAGTTTTTATTTAGATATAGAGATAAAAAATCCAAATTTATTTTAAAAACAAGCATTGTTTTTCTACCGATTGATTACAGATTCCAATCGTTTCAACATCCGTCGATACTAGTTTAGTAACTGTAGTTCCCTTTATTAAACAAAATTCTTTTGAGTTCATACAGCCTTTAGTACATTAAATCACTTAATAAATTATATCAATAATTATCTACGCATTTTAGTGCTAGATTCATTTGGAAGGCCGGAAAGCGGTTTCTTGGAAGGAAATCTTAAGTGGGTCGGAAATTTTGATGAGTGTAGAAATGCATACGCTCCCAAGAAGATAGGAAGCGATGCTGGTGGATATCATGGGCATTATTGCAACTTACGTCTCACCGTCATGGTAAAGGTTTAAATTCAAATTAAATTTCATTTATTTTTAACTATAATTAGAATTTGATTTTTTTTTGTCCTGATTCCAGGATACTGTACCAATGAGAATAGGCATTTGTCTACCAGAAACTTGTAATCCATCTGATTTTGAACCAATTTTGAATATTTCAAGTAAGTATATATTTTTTGTTCTTTTAACAAGAGACGTTCATATAAATGTAAAAATGTTAATGTTTTTATACTTTATTTTCTAGATTTAATCCCTCCATTTTATAAGCCAGACATCAAATTGAAGATTGAGTCTTTAACATGTAAAGGTACACAAATTCTCAGTAAAGCTGGAATCATAACAATGTAATTGCTTTAATTTGTTATTTTGTTATCTTAGTTCTTGAATGAGTGAAGTTTTCCTTTTCGTTATATATATATATATATATATATATATATATATATATATATATATATATATATATATATATCTTTAATCATCAAACGAAAAGAATCATATAATAGATAAAATCTCAAAACAAATTAAATTCATAATCGCGCCCATGTTTTATAAACAATCAAATGTTATTTGAAAATAATTTCCTCATGATGAGATGCTTTAATATATAGAAAATTCAACTCCATTTACATGCATTATTTGGCGTTATATAAACTAAGTAATGTTTGCTACACTGTAAAAGTTTTTTAGTGTATGCCTACACTTAAAATGGTGGTAACTACTTTATAGCAGAATGGTGAAGTGGATCTATGGAATATAAGGAGATAAAGTGGTTACCTCCCAATGAGGCGTCCTGGTTGGAATCTTAGCGATGGCTGGTGGATGCAAATTTCGCACCCAGCTGTCACTGACCACAGTGCTGAAGTGAAATGTCGGTAAAAGGATCCCAGGTTAGAGTCCCCTTGCCGTTTGTCCAACTGTGTGAGGTTTTCGTGGTTTTCTCACCATGTAACGAAAATGTGAGTTAGTCCCTTCAAAAAGTACTTCACGAGGTTCAAATTTCTCCCAATACTTGATCCAAGAGTTCCCTTGTCTCCATGATTTGGTTCAAAATTCTAAGGATACGGAGTTGAGTTGAACTCAGAATCGGGTGGGCTGTTCAGCAACGGTTATAAAATAAAATAAAGTGGTGAAGTGAAAAGCCATACATAACTTTATCCCTAGAGGTTTCATTACATTAAAAATGTTCTTTTACACTATTTGGTGTTTCATTAACTTTCTTAGGGAAAATGATTGCATGTGCGCCATTGAAAAAACTAAGCAGGGAAAATAAGAAAAACTAAAAGTTTTATTTTTTTTTCCGAGTAATAATTACTACGCATTATTTTCTTTATTATTAAAATTTCATTTCTTACTTTTTAGAAGCATCATATCAGTGTTTATCCTTTTGGTCTTTTTGGGGAGTGCAGTGACAGCATATAAAAATTATAATACTGTGAAACTCAAGAAAGATTTATGGCAATGTGAAAACGATTTAAAAAGTGTAGCTGTTAATCTTGATTCAGAAAAATTAACTTATGGAATCCCAAACGTTCGCTTTGTTTTAAGTGATGAAATACCTTCGACAATTTTGGGTAAGATTGTTTTTCAAATTAGTATAAAAATTAGATTTTGTACTGTTTAGTATTGTATCGTTAGAAATGTACGGTTTGTTCCATTCTGCTTCGGAGACCAGAAACTTATCATATAATTTCAAAATTAGAATACATTTAGTCAATAGATAGGGTAGCAGATTTGAAAAATTATAATATATAATTTTCTGCTGCATATCAGACCATTAGAACTGAAATACTTGGACGGATGTTTGTAGATTTGTCCTTAAACTGTGCCGTGCTACGAATAGTAGTAAATTTGAAAGTACTGTTTTATAGCTATTGCCAGTTGGCCCATTTGTTTTCTAACTTTCTAATTACTTTTAAAAAATAAAAATGAATACCTGGTTTTTGAAGCATATCACTGCCAACTATACCTTTCCATCTTTTCTCATTTTTCTTTAATTAGTTTTTTAAATTTTCGGTTATCTAAGGGCACTCGGGATATGCAGAGATCATGTTTTTAATGTTTTTTTAATGAAAAAGCTAAGAAATATTAATCATTGAAAAGTTTTGTATGAAACATTTTGCGTGTATCAAATAAACATACATCAAACTGTTTTACAATAAAGATATGAAACTGAACGAAACTGGTAACGATTTCTTTTTCAGTAAGTATATATATATATATATATATATATATATATATATATATATATATATATATATATATAAACATTAGATTAAATATATTTGGTAAACCTTAAACTATTTGATAGGTAAAAATATTTTTTTCTTCTGTTTTTATGTACTAAAATCTGTACTAGAACATGTAAATTCCAAGATATCAAAATTCAAATTTGCATTTGAAAACAAAAAAAAGATACCTCACCAAAAAAATATTGATATTAAATATTCAAAAGCAAGATTTATTTAATAAAAAATGAAATCCTAAAAAAAAACGAAATAAATCGCGCTACTAGATTAATACATAATTGATTTATCCATTTATAAATTAAATATATAAATTATTGAATACAATAATTTTCAATAATTATTTTTAATAATTTATGAATAATTATAGAAAATTATTGAATACACATTTTTTGTACTGCGGAAAAATAATAAATAATCAATAAATCGGTATCAATCAAAACTAAATCACGCACGAAACTGAACAACATGTACCGACACAATTTTTTTTAAATGTTCTAATTTATTTATTAGTTAATGCTGTTCCTGATGACTTTCTGTTATTAAATTAATCAAAGAGTTTGATAACGAGAAGCTCATCCCAGAATGAAGATCAACTATATTGAATCTTATTTAGTATGATTCTATTGCTGGAGGATGATAGTCAAAATTCGCCACAATAAAGTAATTTATCATGTACCTATCCCTTTCAAGGACAGTAAAAATCTATTATCACAGTGCCTATATTAAATATCTATTACTTGGCATCTATTAAAACAGCACATATTACCTCAATATTAGTAGTACTAACTATTAAAATTAGTTATGTATCACCGACATCAATCATAGTTTGGTAATATTTTGCAGTTTTCCGAAACAAATAATTATCTTTTTTCAATTTTTTCTTTTTAGTACATAATTAATTTCTTTATTTCAATTATTGTTGAGTTATTTAGTTTCATAGAAATACTTTTCAAAAGCGTTACTTTTAACAAAATAAAAGCATAGTTTCATTTAACTTTATAAATACTAATTTATCACATGCTTCCACGTTTATCACTGTTCTTACTTGAAATAACGAATAAAAATAATTAAATACATGATTAATCTATTATTTGGTATCTATTAGAACAACACTTATTACCACAATACTGGTTGTACTAATTACTAAAATTAGTGATATCACATACCTTCCACGTTTATCATTGTTCTTACTTGAAATACCGAATGAAAATAACTAAATACATGATTAATCTATTATTTGGTATCTATTAGAACAGCACCTATTACCACAATACTGGTTGTACTAAGTACTAAAATTAGTGATATCACATGCCTTCCACGTTTATCATTGTTCTTACTTGAAATACCGAATGAAAATAACTAAATACATGATTAATCTATTATTTGGTATCTATTAGAACAGCACCTATTACCACAATACTGGTTGTACTAATTACTAAAATTAGTGATATCACATGCCTTCCACGTTTATCATTGTTCTTAGTTGAAATAACGAATGAAAATAATTAAATACATGATTAATCTGTTATTTGGTATATTTTAGAACAGCACCTAATACCACAATACTGGTTGTACTAATTACTAAAATTAGTGATATCACATACCTTCCACGTTTATCATTGTTCTTACTTGAAATACCGAATGAAAATAACTAAATACATAATTAATCTATTATTTGGTATCTATTAGAACAGCACCTATTACCACAATACTAATTGTACTAATTACTAAAATTACTGATATCACATGCCTTTCACGTTTATCATTGTTCTTACTTGAAATACCGAATGAAAATAACTAAATACATGATTAATCTATTATTTGGTATCTATTAGAACATCACTTATTACCACAATACTAATTGTACTAATTACTAAAATTAGTGATATCACATGCCTTTCACGTTTATCATTGTTCTTACTTGAAATAGCAAATGAAAATAATAAAGGGCATGATTAATCTATTATTTGGTATCTATTAGAACAGCACCACAATACCAGTTGTACTAATTACTAAAATTAGTGATAAAACTTGACTTCCACGTTTATTATTTCTCTTACTTGAAGTAACGAATGAAAATAATTAAATATATGATTAATTAATACATAATAAAAAATAAGTAATAAATCTATAATTAAATATAAAGTAATTAAAAATAGAATAGCTAAATAATTAAAGAACCCGCAATAAACTCCTTTTTATTAAATAAAGTTGCAAGCAAGCAAACACCATTGGCATCATCTTAAAAATATTTAGAAAAGAAACAGATTCATTTACGGTTTGAATTTTATCAATGGCTAATGCTAAATCGATGAGAAAATTTCATTTTTCAGGCATCTCTTACAAACGATCTAATCGAAATTTTTGAACGAATTTTAGTTACCCCATGCATACACTGTTCAAATTTCCAGATGCTTGCTCAAACAGTTATAAGAAAGACACAGAAGCTCTTCCTTTATTATTATTGATAATTTTTTACTTAACATGTATATAAAAAAAAAAACAAGCATTTCTTAGTGTTTTATGAAATTGAAATGTGCTTTAGCTTTCGAGTAAATATGTCTTGTTTAGAAGATTTTACTGAAACAAATGGTAAAGATTATTTAACTATAAAGCATTTCGTAATAGGAGATATTAAATAGCTAAAATTTAATAAGTTTATTTTTTAAATTAATTATTAGAAAGTTTATTTAAATTTAAAACGATTGTTTACCGCATTTTGTTTTGTTATTGCAATGCATTATTCAGAGAAAAGGAAAAAAACATATTTTTTTTAGTAAAATTACTGTGTAGACGTAAGACATGCTAGAATGACGTGTAAGCTTATAATCAACAATGATTTTACAAATTTCTTTTAACACTATCAATTATATAATACACCTAATGATTTCTTTTTTTTCCTTCTTATTTTTTAAAAAAAAAAATATATAAAAACACAGAATAATTTTTTTCTGCGATGATACTTAAAAAGTCAATTCCATACTACGCATTAAACATATACAATTTCTGTAAGACTATATGTTTAGAGTCACAGAAATACATTTTAAATTTCTTATTTCTTCTTTCAAAAATTATAAAAAAAATAAAAGCTAATTTTTAGATTACAAAATAGAATTTTTTTAAATGATATAATTATAAAAATCTAAATGATATAGCATCTTATAAAATGATCTGTCAAAAATGGAGGACTTATCAGTCGATAAGTTACATCATACGAATCTAATTTAAAAACGATCCGGTAGTGACTATTTCCTTTGCTGTTGTCACTTATGTCACTTGCCAACCAGCAAGCTTGCTTGAAATCGAGCGAATTAAAGCAGAGGGTGCGTTTTTGTTTGTTTGAGTGGTGCAATTTATGGCTAAGAATACGAATTCAGTCACACACACGTCACAGCCCGTTTTACAGGAAGATCCCAATCATACTCCATTCATTCATCGACACACCTTAATTTTGACCTGAACCAGAGAACAATTAATCTCCAATTCAGTATCTCATAGGTATTGATTTGTTATGGGAACTTGGAGGACATTGTGCCCCGTATAGCACCAGTCACCATTTAAAACACTTTAGCGGGCGGAATTTGAACTCTCGTTCTCACGAACACGAGCCCAGCGCCCTACCAGGTGTCTGGTTGATATGAATTCTGCTCTCGGCTCACATCGACTACAGTGCTGACGTAAAATACGGTCAGTGACAGACGAATCATGGGTTAAAATCCCCTTGCCATCGGGCTCACCGTGGAAGGTTTTTGTGGTTTTTTTCCCCCCAAGTAACGCAAATGCGGGAAAATTCCATTAAAAAGTCCTCCCCGAATGCTAGTTTGCCCCAATGCTTGATCAAGGAGTTTCCTTCTCTTCTGTGCTGGGTTCAAAATCATAAGGCTACGGAGTTGAACATTGATAGTCGTGAACTCAGAATGGGGTCGGCTGTTCAACGCTGGCTAATAAAATAATATAAAATACTTAAATTTTAACGCCGTATTATATAAGTATAATTTTATTAGTTGGTCCATCGTATTGGCGGTACTTGATCGTTTAACCCCATCGAGTTAATAGGTCCAGGCTCAAATGCGTTAGAATAGTAACTTAGTTGTTGGTGTCTAAATCTGATAGTAATTCAGTATTTAATAGATATTAGAGCAAGGATAAACTTTTTTCCACATAATTTTCCCTACTCTTTTTACTCTATTAAATTTTTAACTTTAATTCTAACCATCATTGTAGAGTGTTTAATAAATATTAATAAAAATAAGTTTAAATCATAAATGTAGATTTTTTGTTAAATACTTTATACATAAATAAATAGAATAAAGTTATACATTGAACAAGGTTACCAAAATTAAACGCGGTTCGTCAAACATTTATGATAACTTATAGCTATTTCATAGATTTCAGTTATAATTTATTTTTATTCTATAGATTACAGTGATAACGTATATTTATTTTATAGATTTTAGTAATAACTTTAATTTTCCATGCCGTTTTTACCTTGGTAAACTTATAGATAACGTCGTAACAGTAGAAAAGAAAACGTTTTCGTAATGTTTTTTTTTTTTTTTTTTAAAGTGCTTCAGACAACATTAGTTAAAGATTTCTGGAAAGATATTTCTATATTCAAAGAAGTAAATAGAAACTTCCAGGGATTTTTTTAAAAATATAATTTTATAGCTTACGTGTACCTTTACAATTAATAAATTAAACCTTCTAGGTCCAGAACGCGTATTTTCAAGACATGATTCGTTTAAGATAAAAAGAAACGCTGAAAACGTTGTTGTTAAACCTCTTCATTACTGCATTGGTCGAAAATTTGAAGGTAATTACAAATTAAATAATTATTTATAAAATATTTTATGATATATTTTTATAACTTTTAGCAGTCTAAGACCTCAAATATAATGATCATTTTAAAATTTTTATATTTGTTTATTACATTCTTTTTTCATGGGATGGTGAAAAATATTAAACACAATCAGTTCGCAACCTCTTTCTATAGTCAGGTTGGGGATACTAGATACCTTTTTTTGATATATTTTAATTTTACATTTATCTTTGTGAGAGAAAAAAAATAATACAATTAAATGACACTAATTAATTAAAAATTAATTAATTTAATAAATTAATAAAAAAATGTATTAAATTAATTAAATTAATCAATTAAAAATAACTAATTAAAATTAATAATTTAAAAATTAATTAATTAAACATTAATTTTAGGTGTTTATTCAAAAATGAAGCATGCATTAAATGAAAAAAATTTTTTCGGCTGGAGTTAAGATTTCTAGAACTCGGCTCTACAGAGAATAATTTTGAAACACCATCTTTATTAAATCAAGTTTAAAAAAAAAGTTGGGGTGAGAAGGTGTATCGGAAACCATAGGGGAGTTGTGTATGCCGCTAAACGTCAGCTACCATTAATTAATTTTAATTGTTTCAGTTTATCTAAGCCCTTCACAAAATGTGAATAAAGATAATCAACGTAAATAAAGCATTAAATTATGCTCAAAAACATGCTATCCTTTCGATTTTTTATAAACAAGATTTTTCCTCAGTGTCCAAACGCAGAATTATATAAGAAAGCTTTTGTTTTTCGCTTATTTTTTTTTCTGTCAGTGTTTTGACAATGGGGAAGGTTCTTGTTTATAGAAACGAAACTATAGTATGTTCATTAAAGTTTGCAAAACTCATATGCAAACTTTATTTTGATTATCAAAAGGCAACGTCCCTCGCCATCTTGGATTTTAGGTTAAATTTTTGATTCTCCTTTTATTTATTTAACTTATTCTTTTGTTATGTTCTTTTTTTGATTTAAAAAAAAAAGCATCAGATGATCATTCGACTGCACACTACTTTCAAAAATTGAAATAATTGCTTTTTATTATTAGATTAGAATAAATAGAACTTGATAAATTGTAGAACTTTTTCAAATTTTTTCTAAACAATAAAATTTTAAATAGGTAAATTAATACTGTATGTGGGTTTATTTTTAAAAAAAAATATTTTTTTTTTTTTTTTAATCTTGTTTAAATTGAGGAAAATTGATTCGCAGTGATGAAAACTGAAACTATAAAATTCTTTTTGTTTGAACAACGTCAAAACAAAGAAATTTTGTTAACTCTAAAACCAAACAAAAGCCTTCAAATTGCTTAAAAAAAAAACGCTGATTGCAGCATTGTATTGACCTTAAACTTTTATAAAAAATTCCAAGAAATTTATAAGAAACACTTCCTAAAATTTTAACTAAGATTGGATGGAAATTTTGTATCCTTATTTTGAAAACTTAAAAACTTTTGCGAAAACTTAATAAATGATTAAAAGCCCATTTCACACTCCCTTCCTCACTTCTCTGATGAAGATACTTTTAAATTCGAACTTCTTTTAAATTCGTCATTCATTAGTTTATTTTTTGAGAATGTTTAGGACACCCAAGTATTTTCATAGCTTCATTTTAAAAATTTTCAATTAATAAAAAAATTGTAATGATATTTAATTTTTACTAATAAATTTGAATAAAAGTGAAATCATACTCTTTCGTCGAATAATTTATTAATTTCATCTGTTGTTTGTAATATAAAATGTCGAATATCATTGGAGTACAGGGTAAATGTTTCTAATATGAAACACCCTTTTTTTAAAATTCGAATCATGATAATTAGTATGGTCTTCATCATTATTGTATCTAATGTGCACGTGACTGAGGCAAATCATAAAGGTGTCGGTCAAATTTGCAAAACTGAAAAGTTCCGCAGTGTTATCTCAGAAAAAAACAAAATTTTAACAACTATGAAAAATCTTGAAAATGAGATGTACCATAATAGTATCGAAATATATTAAATGCATAAGCTCTAATTGTTATAATCTTTGACTTTGGTTAGTTATAGACAATTTTATGTTAAAAAAGAATACATAAGACATTAATAAATATTCATTCGCATTTGACTTAGAATAATAACTTCAATGAAGAACTTAAAAACTCAGCAAAGGCAATTTCTTCGAGCATCATCTATGATCGCATGATTGCCAATACTGCAGTGCAATAGAAAAATCAACGTAAGCGTCAAAAAAATTAAAAAACGACATTTTTATACATTTGGCTTTAATACTGACTTTATGATAAGCTACTTATTGCTATTTTTTTTCGAAAAAAATTTTGTTAAATCAATTTTTTGAAATTCTACTTTGGAGTTCATGGCATTAACAATGGAAAAAAAAAAAAGTTGTCAAGCAACTTTTCTCGAAATATATTGTGAAGCATTCGCGTTTTTTCTTCTTTTTTCTGAATTGCATGGCAAATAGCCGCTGTGGATCATAGGATAAAGCGTTCGCCTCCTAATGAAATGAACTAGATTCGAATCCCAGCTGCGGCTGGTTGTTACGAATTTTGTTTCCAGCTCACTCCACCCACAGTGCTGTTGCAAAATATTCTCAGTGGTAAGCGGTTCATGGGTTAGATTACTATTGGCGTCTGACTAACCACTGGAGTTGTTTGTGGTTTTCTTCTCCGTATAACGCAAATGTGGGTTAGTTCTATCAAAAAGTCCTCCCCGAGGCTAGCTTGCCCCAATGCTTGATCCAGGAGTTCGTTTGTCTTCTAAGTTGGGCTAAAAATTACTAGGCTAGGGAGTTGAGCATTGATAGTCGTAAACTCAGAATTTAATCGGCTGTCCAACGCCGGCTATAAAATAAAATACAATTGCACTGCAGAAGGTTTCTGTTTTCTCATTGTCATCTTTACAAAACTTCATTAGCTTATACTATTTTCGCATAACAAGGAACTACTTTCCTTAAAAAGTCTTAAAATTAATTTTTTGAAAGAAAATCAAAATGACTCTCAACTTTTTTTTTCTTTTGCTAATTTCAATTCTTTTTCCAGTATGTGGTAGTTGTGTACTTGTGCAACCATTTGTGCATGACTTTTTTTAAAACTTTAAATTACATTATATCTAACTGTATGTAAGTTTTCATTTAATCATCTGGGTTTGTTTCTATATTGAAAGAGTAAAAAAAAAAATCTCGATTAAATGTGATGGGACATTAAACAGCAATTTTACACTTTAAAAAAAGCAGAGAGTTGCAGTTATGTTTAAAATTAAAGCATTTCTTAGCAATCTTTCATTTTATTTTCTTAAATTCTCAATTTTAATGCCATTTCTTCTTATTAAACAAACTATTTACTAATAGGTTTAATCTCCAAATGTGACGCATTTTTGAATTGCTTTTGTGTTTTTACAAATGGATCAAAATTACTGAACACGAAAGTTGGAGAAGGCGACTTATCATGCATTCACGGCATTCGATTTCTAAGTGTAACATGGGTTATCCTCGGCCATTTATATTTATCAACTATTCTAATGGCAAGTAAGTATAAAATGCATTCAATTTTTACTAACCACTCAATTTTGTTTCTTTATAAGAACTACAGCTCAATTTCCATTTATAATAATTTGATATAATTCCTTTCTCTGCATTCTATTATATTCATTCCAAAAAGAAATTAATTCAGGAATTTTTTTTACACATGAAATCTTTACAGGTGTTAACCCATTGACTACGAATTTTAAAAAATGATTTTTTTGTCCCATTTATCTTTCAAAAGGTCAAAATAGGTCACAAATAAGGCAAATTTAGTATTTGGGATTTTTCTGAAAAGCGGTTATCAATTTCGAGGCTGGGACATATATGTCCCAGCCATACTTAATGGTGGGATACATATGTCCCACCTGTAGTGATCGATTTACTACAAGCACATCTATCATTCCGGAAAAATTTATTATATGGAATTTTTTTTTACATGATATGATACAGGGTGAAGCAATCTTTGCATAACCCGACATTACACATTGGACAACTCATATTTGTTCTTTTTTCTATGTTCATTTGAGAATATATGAATAAAATATTAATGGACATAACAATCCCAATGAAGAATACGAGTGGGATATGTCTGTCCCAATGAAGAATGCTAGTGGAATATATCTGTCCCAGCGCAAAATCACAATGCTATTTCATGCAAGAAACGCTTTAGCGCCATCTAGGAGATATTTGACACATGAAACACGTATACTTGGTTCGACTCTACGACATATTATAATGAGTTTCTAAGTGCTTTTCACCCCATTAGTAATTTTTAAACATTTGTTGGGACAAATGAGTCCCGTTAGTAGCCAAAGGGTTAAACCTAGCGAATTGAAACCATGGGATTAGAAGAGTGCATGCCCACGATTTATTTTATTTTGCCAACTCTCACGGAAGCAGACACTAAAACGTACATTCTTTTTATAAACATGCCTCTATTTTGACAGATTGGGTTTTTTTGACCGTCAAAATATGGGAATCTGGTATACTGTATCACAATCTGGTATACGGTAGGTTGGACTGACATAAAGCCTCTTCGATTGTGCGCCGTAACTTAACATGTAGCAAGCCAACGAGAGCAAGATATAAAAAAGTTTTACACAAATACATATTTACAAGGAGTAAACTTTCCCACTTGGACTGAGGGAATATCGCATGTATAAAATAAGAGGAAAATTCATTACATCGAAATATAGCCGCTTAGCCTGAATAACCACCATGTTTGTATATAATTTAGAATATACGATGTTGTGTTATCATTTACTAACTGAAAATGGTGACATCAATATGTATCAATAATGACAACTTTCAGATCTATCCTAGACTGAAACTGCCTGCCATTGGCAAATAAAGCCTTACTAAGGATAGAGGAATGGGTAGCCATTCCATGACATGCATTTTATTATCCGAAAATCATACCAGTGTAGTTTTTTCAGCGTGATTAGATCAGCGTGATTAGATTTAGTTCTTAAAATCAAACTTCATCTATTGATTCTTTGTGGCAATGAGTTTCTATCACTTTTTGGTAATTGGTAGACTTTATATAATTTAGGAGAAAAACCATGTTAAGTTTATCACCAGGGTCGAAAATTTCTCATTAATGATCCTTCCTTGAAATCATTAATGAACCTTCTTCTTGCTGTCAATCAGATTACCTCCCCTTCTTTTCTCACCTACTCTTTCCTTTTTTTTTTACATCGTAAAATGAACTTGTAAAATAAAACAATGGGACAGCCCACATTGAAAGCTATCTACAGGAAATGGAGAGAAAGGAAGGAAAGAATTTGGATGAAACAGTAGGTCTTGAATCTTATTGGCATGGCATGAGAAAAGAAAAGAATTTCTTCAGCAATATGCAGCAAGGTTGAAGCTCTTAAAGTATTCTGCTACGATAGTAAGTTTAACATGGTTATCAAGTATCAATAAATTATAGAAATCCATTTACTACCATTGTCAGAGAGAATGGGTGGTCTAATTTGGATTTTCAAGTAGGAAAGGACGCCATTTACGTTGCAAATGGTTTTTGAAATATTGAGTGCACTCCATTCAAGCTGCCTTTTCCCCTGATCTCAATCTCCAAGAAAAAGTAATGCATTTTCACTATCCTGGTTATCATCTTTGAAAACCGGGATAATAATGATACAACTGTCTTTCAGAGATTGGTAATGATAGTATCATACATTCTAAATTATAGACAAACACGCTTGATACATTTTCTATTAACTGTAGTAGCTTTATTTTTCAGAGCATTTTTTTTCTTACTTATTTACATACTCGATTTCTCTTCTTGTTTAAATGAAGCTAGAAGTGAGTTATCCCTTGTAAAGATGTATTTGTACTGCATGCACTTTCTTAATATAATTGTTTCGATCTCATCTGGTTTTTTTTGTGTCTAATTATGACACACAATGCAGTAATATTTCAGTGGGACGCACATTATCTCCAAAACTTTTGAGGAGAATTAAAAACTTTTTGCACACAGTTATAAAATTATTTTACCTAAAAATAATAAAAAGCAAAGTATAATTTTATTAATTACAATTTTTATTATTTTATTTAATAATGGGTTGATTATTTTTTAATTATAAGGTAAAAAAATCCTTACATTATTTAATTTTTGCAATTTAAATGAAGAAATACAAAACTTGGAAAAATCAATCGAATAGTTCTTGAGAGTTCTCTCTTGCAGAGTTTGAGCCGAAAAATTATTTGCTTGTTTTTGTTACATGCTTTATTTTGTTATTTAAAATTGCATAGAATGAAATGAAGTAAAAGTAAGAATTCAACCTTCTAACCTTTTCATGAATCCAACCTTTTTAAACTCTTTTGGCCAATATGACGTAAAATAATAAATATTTATTAAAAAGTATTTTTTGCACGAAAGCATCTTTATATTAAAAATATTTAAAATAGTGTGTTAAATTTTTTTTGATTCGCTTACAAAGTTCTCGAGATTTGGGGAAACACACAAAAAGTGAAACAAACTTTCAACTGCTTCTATTGGGACTATATTTTCTAGATTGTGGTGACCCCATTGAGAAACAATGTATACTTATTCAGAGAAAGTAGGTTTTTGTATATGATCTTGATTTTAATACTTAACTGATCTTAATAGTTAACTTAATAGTTCTGATTTTAAGAGCTCATATAGCATATTTGAAGTTGATTCTTTAAACAAATGCGATAATCGTTCGTTAGATTTACCACATAGTTCATGAAATTACAATCATTCGAAAATTCAGTGTGATATCTTTTTGATTCGGTTCACCAACATTCTTAACTCAAAGCTTCTATTTAGAAGATCTATACTGTCCAGTTTATCATATACATTACATTGAAACTAACTAAACACAACAAAAGCAATGTACTTAATAATATAATTTGTAATGTTTTTTAAGTACATTTGTACTTCATACGTTCAACAGCTATTTACTACCTTTTTTTGTATTTTTATTATTTTTCATAAATTATTGCCTATAGTAAATCACTAGATATATCCTTTATTAACTTGTAATATGTCTATATATATAATATTTATATTTCATTATTATTTTTATTATTTTTTAAGGAACTTACAAGGATATTTTACCACGCATTGACAATTTATTTTTTCAAGTCGTACTTAACGCTTGGTATTCTGTAGACTCCTTCTTCGTATTAAGGTAAGAATTTATATATTTTTTATACACAAAGGAAATAATATTCAGTAAAATGATATGTGTTTTGAAGCTTTTTGATTAGTTTAATTTTCTGCTTTTTTTAAATTTTATTGTTTAATTTTCCGTGTGCTAATAACAATAGCAGCAAGAAAATCAACACCGCATAATTTTTTGTTTCATGAACTGAATTTTTGTGTTCTAAAACGCAGTTTTAACTATTTAAAGGGGTCGTCTAAGATGTGCTCATTAATTGAATTATAAAATGAGTTTAGAAATGAATTTAAAATTTATTTTTTCGAATAAACTTACTTTATCTGTCATCCGGTGTGAATTTTTATAAATAAATCATTTTTAAAATGTTACTAAAAATACGTAATAAAAGATAAGATCTTATAGTTGCTATGAAAACGAAACAATACAGCTCATATCACAGATAATCGGTGATTGAAAAATAATTAGTTTTGAATTGAGATGTTAGAAATAGGGCTATAGCAACGTTTTGCCAATAATAATGATTGAAAACAGATTAAAAATTTTTTTTTTCTCGATTAAAACATCTTTTCCAAAAATCTGAAAATTATTCTCAAAATGTTGTTTTTTCAGTCTCTGTAAGAATTTTCGTCATCAAGAACAGTTCCGATTACGTTTTGATATTTTGCTTACTAGTTATAGAGAAAAATAGGATGAAATGAGTTTTTAGTTCTACTGATTGTTATAAAATATCTTCTTTTTCACCTGGCATTTTGTATTATGAATTGGTAATTTGTTTTGTATTGAATGCAAGGAAGTACTAGGAAGTATTTTGTCTCTTTTTTTTTAATATTCTATGCATTTTACGACTAATATTATTGATAGGTTTACCTCGGAAAATAATTAGTCAGCACTAAAGAAATCATGAAAAACAAATTTCAATTCCCCATATCTTCACCTCTAAACTTAATAACCCCCTGGACTTGGCTAAGAAGCAAATCTACTGTTCGGCTATCAGGAGAACTCCTTCAGTCACCTGACAGTAGATTACTAAAGTTATGAAGATTGAATGCATGCATATTAAATAGGGGAATGAGCTTAATTGTTTCGAATTGATGTTGGTTATGAAAATCATATGTGATTCGTTTTCAATTCTTCCCTATTAGAAATTGTTTTCTCTTGTTTCCATAGCAGTAGAAAAACTCAGAATTTCAGCCGAGAGAAGTTCTTGTAAAAGCTGGACAGTATATGGACAGTGGTTTTGCATGTACTCTCTTTGAATTGGTCATATCCACCACATTGCTGAGGTGCTGATTTTCGTTGTTTCAACATGCTCGACAAATTTTCTATAGGATTAAAGTTAGGTGATTTTTTCAAGCTAGACGAGATGGGATAGAGTGTGACAGCTCCACCGTGTTTCACTTCGAATATTAGACGACTAGTTCCATATTCTTCTAGCTCGTTGAACGTAGCTACTGTCACCTTGAAAAATAGGGATTTCGGCAGTTTACTAATTATGAAAAGGCTGCTTAAAAGGAAACACCTGATCGTACAAACTTTTAAAATATACATGCTGGTTCATGTTAGTCGTCACCTGGCTACCAATTTGACCAATTAGACTCATTAGACACATTAAATCACAAGAACAGACCTCCCAAATATCACAGACCATTCTCCAACTTTCCATGTCTCTGGGAGTGACTAATTGTTTGATAACGAACAAACTCAGTGAAGTTTAAATTTTTTAGAAAGAATATGAAGTAAAATAAGTATAATTTTTTTTCCAATTAATTACGTAAGCAAAAGATGACTCTAAATTTTTTAGATTTACGATTAGTTTCTTTTTTGTGATCTCAGACAATTTGGTTTATCAGTATAAAACGAAAAAAAAAAAAAAATGTAAAATATAAGTTCAAAGTGCAACAATGTTTGCCCGCAAAAGTAAACGAATTAAATATTCTAATTTGTTCACTAACTGCAGAATTGAAAAATGTATTGCAAACAACCTGAAATTAGTATATACTTGCCTTAGTTTTAATTATTTAAAAAATTAGAATGTGTTTAATTTTTTTAAAGTAAAAAATATGATGTATCTTTAAAAGAAATTATTTCAGTTTTCTATATTTTTTGTTCTGCATGTGATCTGTTTTTTTCCTTTTTAAGTGGATTTCTCATGTCTTATTTATACTTTCAAGAGCGCACTAAGACAAGGAGCGAAATAGCTTGGATTAATTTCTACTTTCACCGTTTCTTAAGGTATGTATAGATTGATTTATTCGAGTCACAAAAAAATGTATTAACTAATTACGCTGTCGGGGCTACACTGTTAAAAATTCCTGATCAAATAACGATAAAAAGTACTATCCCTTGAGTGCACATCCGTAAATTCCATTTTTACCGTAAAATTTTATACCGTAATCTTTACAGTTATATTTATTTAATTACAGTGATTCACTGATTTTGCAGTAAATATTACCGTATATAACAGTAATACATACAGATGCATGCATACAGCAATACATGTATACTTTAGATATTACTGTAAAAATTACGGTACATTAGATTTTTTGTTTCGCAAAATTTCTTTGTAAAAAGAGTGTAGAAAAAGTTAGATTTAAAATTAAAAGCAATATTTTATTTTAAGTTTCTTAAAATTTCTACGAAATATAAAATCCGAAACAGAGATCTTTTAATAAAAATATTATCTTATAGATAATTTATTACTAAATGAATACTATACTCCTAATCATTGTTCCCGTGACATTCTAAAATAATCCCTAGAATGTGAATAAATAAATAAAATAATGTATGGATTACCTCTATATTGCCCTAAGTTCTTCAATTATTAAGCAAAAATAAAGTAGTTACGTTACAGATATTTATTTTAAAATTTATTTCGTAGATTAACACCGATCTATATGATTGTCCTGGCTTTTTTTGCTACCATTTTACCTTTACTGGGATCAGGACCTTTTTGGCATTGGTTTGACTTTAAAGTTGAAGAACATTGCCAGAACACTTGGTGGCGGAACTTCCTTTATATCAGTAATTTTCAGGATTTATCTGACCAGGTAGTATAGTTTAATAATAAAGTTTCTATGAAAATTTTTCATTATATTTTAAAAAGATAAAATTTAAAATTTGTTTTGTATCGATAATTATTTCAGGATTCCTCTAAATTTGAAAATTAACTGTTATTTTTTAGAAAAAAACGAATGGAGGCAAAAAAAATGAATAAATAGCTTATTTGATCAGCTTATGAGCAGCTAATTTGATTAAAAGCACTCAGCTTTACTTCGAAAAATTTTTACTTTGAAGAAAAAAGTAGCCTATATTTTTAGAACATTAATAATTTCTATGTCTATCGTGTCTTAAAAATGGTGCCATGCATTTTGAATTTAAGTAGTGATTCTGATTAAAAATTGGTCAAAAATATTGCTTTTTGTGTTATAAAAAGCGTGTACTAAATTTTAATATTGCAAAGAGAAATTTAAATTTGCGCTACGAAACTTACAAAACTAATAATGAAATTATGGAACTTATAACCACTAAACAAATAATGAAACTTTTGATGACTTTTAATGAAAAATGCCTTAACCTTTAAAATTGGATAAATACTTAGGAATTTAATTTCATAAATTTGCATCGCAAAATCTTTATTTAAAAGGCTTAGATGGCTTTGTCTTTAATGTCATTCTTTAAAATGTTGTCATATACTAGTTATTCAAGTTGTATTTTTTCTCTAAAAATATAGTTAGTTTTATATTTTTTTAATAGAAACGTGTAATAAGATTTCACAAACTCGTCTGAACGCGTCTTTCCATGTCTGTTTATTAATATTCAGAAAAGTTAATTAGATTATAGATATTTTAAATGTATGGCTATTGCTAAGTTTTTAAATAGAAATATTAATAAGATATTTCTTTGCAGTGCATGCCTTGGTCTTGGTACCTTGCTAATGAAATGCAATTCTTCATCCTGAGTCCCATATTTTTGATAACACTCTGGAGGTAAATTTACAAGGAACATTTTAAACTTGTAGCGCAAATGTATATAAAACGACAAACGCTTTTCAACATTATATGTAGATAATGACTTGAAAAATTATGAATGATTATAAAGAAAGTTAGTAAATTTGCAATAAATATAAAAAAATTTAATTGAAAAAATTGTCTACTAACTTCAAAAATATATATAATGCAAAAAAAGGTTAATGCACACATTTATTTAATTAAAATATTTGGAAAATTTGGTACGAACATATTCTTTTCTTCCAGACTTATAAAATTTCCATATTTTATTTTATATTCGTCGTTGAACAGCAGACTCAATTATTTTGGGATAACGACTACCCAATCCAGAAGACAAGGGAACTCCTTTATTAAGTATCGGGAGAAATTTGCCTTGTTGGAAGACTTTTTGATGGAACTAGCCCGCATTTGCGTTACACGGAGAAGAAGACCACGAGAACCTTTCACGGTTACCCTGACGGCAAGGGGACTCTAACCCATGACTCTTCTACCACTTAGGATATTTTACGTCAGCACTGTGGTCGGTGCAAGCCGGATGCAGAATTTGTATTGACCAGCCATCGCAGGGAATCGAACCCGGTTCACCTCATTGGAAGTCGAAAGATCTATCCCCTGAGTCATCGTGGCTCAAATTTCTACATTTGTTACAGATTGCTGTATTTTTCAGAAAATTAGTGGGAATACAGAAAATTTCTTATTACTTCAAAAGTTTTGGGCTCAAATGTAGGCACTGGTTATGATTCCGTTTCTTAGTCTGGGTAGTCATTACTTCGTTACTTCAGTTTCTGCAACAATTTTTTTTCAAACCAAAATCACACCATAAGTTTGAACATTTTCATCAATTGATGCATAAACGTCAAACATGATGTTTGAGACGTTTTCTACTAAATGTAATAAATCCCAATTACCTTTTCATCATTAACATCAAGAGTTACTGTTTTTCTCTCAAAACAAATTTATTTATTATTTTTTTAAATGTAGGTAAAGTTTCTGAATTATATATTGCGGGAATATTCTAGTGTCAAAAACTGTCTGTACGGGTATTGAGAACATTGGGTGAATTCAGAGCGTTTAGAGTTCGTTTAGAAATTCCTCAACTTTTGAAAAGTAAACAATTGGTTGAAAATAAAAAATCAGTTGACTTTTCAAACTATTCAGTACATAGTTTTCCCGTGACGTCACAACTCTTCATTTAATTACGATTCTTTTATCAATATTTTAAATAATTCTGTTAGAAAAACAAACCATAATAAAAAAGTTGAAATTTTAAAGAACAATGAAATACAATCCACGGTTTTTAGAAACTTAAGCGTTGTTCTTACTGAATATTGTTTGATCATTCTGCTTAAAATGGGCACCTGTCAAATTCCCAATATCTAAAAGAATATTCCATAAGAATTTTTAACTAAAAAAATTACAATACAATTGATGCAGCGTTTGCATTAAAATGAAAGTTTGTTTTCAAAACATCTGAATTCAACACAAAATTATGTGTTTATAACAAACAGAGAAGGATAGAATATCTTCACTTTTCGCCTATGGTTTCACAGTGGAATGATTGTTAAATACGGTTTCCAGTAGATCACCAAAGTCAAGCATCACTGGCAATGGTCAGTGAAAGTGTAGGCGATCACTGATCAACCTGTAAAGGCGCCAAGGATAAGCTGTATCGGTTCTCGTTTAACTGTTCTACTGCAAAGTTTGTGACATCTCGCTCAGCTTGTCGGGCTACCAAAGCGGGTTAGCCATCTTCTCTGCTGCGGATCAAAATTGCAATGGTATATCTTTGGATTATCCTTAGGGATATTTTCCAGACTGTCTCCAATAGCCCATTATGAACCTCTAAATGCGACGTAAATAAAGTACTACTACTACTATTATTACTACTGCTACAAACTACTACTACCACCACTATTCACCTACTTACTACTACTACTATTACTACCACTATTTATATGTAAAACCTGACTAAAATTTTTTGCCTGTTTTCGAACGGCAGTCTCAGAACGTCTTACCGCGAACTCAAGAAACTCCACGTCATGGAACTCACTCCACTACAAGAGTAGCGTTATGACGGGAGTGGTAAAATAAGATGTTACTGGCAAGAAAACGAAAAATGCTAATACTGCAATTCGAGGTTAGACTGTTATTTAGGTTATAAACATATTTTATGGGTGTCATTCATTAAAATAACAAACCATTTTAATAACAAATATTTTTATCTAAATTGTAATTTTTTTCAAAAAATTACAGTAAAAAATAGTCAAAATGCCCGACTTAGTTTTAATTATTGTTTTATTATCTTTAGGTGGCCAAAAACGGGTTATTTAGTTTTAGCTCTATTTTTATGCGGTTCCTGGATATGTGGGTTCGTGATAACTTACTATTATGGATTAACTGCTGGTTCCATAAGCAATCCCAAAGACATAGGAAATGATCCTGCTGGATATGTTTATAAGTGAGTCCAATAATTTTGTGAGAGCAAGCGATGAACCACTCTAAGGTTCCGTTACTGTCGCATGAAAAAACAAAAAACCAGATGGATACAGGCGGTACTAAATCAATTTTATTGACAACGTGTGAAGCAAAATTACGAAAACTGCTCAGAAGAGCGGTAATGCTGGAGTTAAACTCGTGACGTAACGAGCTGCACACGTCATTTAAGATTGTTTTTCGAATGCTTCGTTGCCAAATGAAATGATGTTTTTTCTGCGAATAATATGTTATTTTCATAACTGCTGTGAGTTTGCAACAGTAAGGACGTTAGGACAAGCTTAGCCTATCTAAAGCTCTTATTCTGAAAATGGTGCAAAACGCCGATACGGAGAATAGTCAAAGTTTTATGGAACTGTAGAAGATTTTCTCACTTTGAAAAATGTCGCCAAAATGGTGATTTTTGCATAAGTTTGATAACTTTTGAAATGTTTAAATTATTTATTCGTCCTAAAGCCCAGTTAATTCTTCACAGCAATATGATATATATAGTTTAAAATCATTGTTTTGTTTTAGGTGTAAGGCACATAAACTACGGCTCTTTTATTTTTCTTGGTAACAGAGCTTCGAAAATCCATGTTAAGTCAATTCAAGACAAATTAATAAGCGTTCTAGTGGTACAACACTTGCTCTCCGTTTATGTATTGTGTGGTGAAAATTCATTGTTTAGATGTTTTCGATCAACTTATAAGTTTCGAAATTACCGGCAAGAATGTTTGTTCGTAGTAAAGGAACGAAAAAAAATGCAAACATCATTGGTGTAATCTTTTGAAAAAAAAAGAAAGAAAAAAAGAATCGTCTAAAGTTTAATACCTAACAATAATTTTATAAAAACTAATGTTAAACAAAGGAGAAAAAAAAAATCATTTTTCATAAGTTTCTTCCGACTGTTCTAATTAAACAATTTAGACGACATTTAGAATCGAGGTTAAAAAGTTTCCTTTGCATCTGTTGCTCAAACCTCAAGTCCTTAAGTCTACATTTTATTTTATATTTTATAACCGGCGCAAAACAGTCGATTCAATTTTGAGTTTACGACAACCAATGTTTAACGCCGTTCCCTTGTAATTTTGAACTCGATCCAGAAGACAAGAGTACCCCTGGATCAAGTATTGGGAGAAATATGCCCTTCGTGTAGGACTTTTTGTTAGAACTAACTCGCATTTGTGTTACATGAAGAGGAAAACCACGAAAACCTCCAATGGTTTGCCTGATGGTAAAGAGACTCTAACCCATGATACGTCTGTCACTGAGGATGTTTCACGTCAGAACTGTTGTCGGTGCGAGCCAATTGCGGTATTCGTGTCGATCAGCCATTGCTGGGATTTGAACGTGGTTCACCTCATTGGAAGGCAAACGCTTTATCCCCTGAGCCACCACGGCTCTTTGGCCTTGATTTTATTATTTTTATCTTATAACCGTCGTTGAACAGCCGACCCAATTTTGAGTTTACAACTACCAATGTTCAACTCCGTAGCCTTCGTCCTCAATATATAAGCTGTTAAAGCCAAAATCTGGTAAATGCTAGGTTTTACCGGTAAAACCAAAGATTCACCAAAGTAGCTTGGTAAATATCCGAAGTATGCTTAGATATGATTTCATCTCGGCCTTTTACCGACCATTTGGGGTTTAACCTACTTACCTTTGCGTTAATATCTAGGTGTTACTGCAAAGGCTTCGTAAAGAGCCGAAATGGAAACACATTAAAGTGTTATCAAGCCATTTTGGTAAATACAGGGTCTTATCGGTGAAACTTCGGATTTTCAGACTTATCATACCTATTCATTTAACCTAAAAATTATCCCCATTTTAAGTTTACTAATAAATATTTAAATGAGAACTTTCATAAATGTTTATAAACTATAAGGTCAATGAAAGAAAAGAAGATGGTAAAACTATCTACAATCTATCTATCGATAACAATTACTAAAATTACTACAATCTATATAATCCCATGTTTAGGAGAGTGATTTTGCCGTAAAACACCATAATTTCCATACAGACAATAAGGTTTTGAGCTGATTTCATTTCAGCCCCGGTGGGGGGGGGGGGGGGCAATGCTTCGTGTTCCAGATCCATAGTTAAAATCTACTCTGGGAAAAAAAGGCTGCCTATGCGCAAGACTGACCACACCACTAATCTTATACCATTGGTCTTGAAATTGTGGTGCTGTTGCGAGACTGCTCTGTTATAACCAGCTTATTTTAAGGCTAGAGGGCGAATGTGTGCAATCCAGTTAAATAAATAAAAAAACAACAACAACTTGTGTTTGATTTTTATTGCTGCTTCGCTCTTTCCGACCTTAACAACGATTGGAACCTTTAAAACATTCGAGATCTCTAATTATAATTTAAATGTTTTTATTTCATTTTTTAAATAACTATGAAAATGTATATGAAGGGTGGCAATTTCGAGATGCTCTACATAAATTTAAAAATTTTAACTATATTGTATATACTATAATTTTATATACTATACTATATTGTATATACTATATTTTTAACTATATATACTATAATTTTAAATTGTATTTATACTTCTTCAGCTGGAAAACATACATGAATAAAATTTACATAAAGCCATACATACGGATTGCACCATATATCATCGGAATAGGTCTTGGTCATATCGTGTTTAAAAGAAGAAATGCAAGTTTTAAAACCAACAGAGTAAGTGCTTTATTTGTAATTTTTCTAATTATTTTTTTTCCAAAAAAAAATAATTTTTCTAATTATTTTTTTTCCAAAAAAAAAAAAAAAAAGTAAATAAAATAAATTACTTTTATTTTGTTTGCGTGGTAGATAATTGAAAGAAAAAATGGTTCTATTGTTTTTACTTAACTCTCAATTAATTATTTATGTAAATATTATATGAAATCCACGAAGAAAAATAACGCGTCTCTATTTTTATTTAGTACAGATGGCAATAACGTTTATCATACTATTATTATTTAATTTTTCACCGATTTATCATGCATCTAAAAAAACTCGTATCATATTTTTCAATGTTATACAGGGTAATTCAAAAAAGATGGGCAAAATTTTAGGAAGTGATAGTACACACCCAAACAAACAATTTTTATCAAAGGATGCATGGTCGAAAACAAAACGCAAAGGTGCTGGCACATTTGGAAATTTTGATGCAAACGATGCATTTAGTTCCAGCTCATTACGTACGAGAAGTGTGAAACTATCTGGACGTAACCTTTCCAAACCAATGGATTGGTCCAGGTGATCCTATAGCTTGGCTACCGTGCTCGCCAGATCTTTCATGTCTCGATTTCTTTTTGTGGGGACAGCTGAAGACTCTAATGTATGAGACTCTCATTGAATCTGCTGAAGAACTTGTCGCCAAGCTTTCGGCCGCTGCAGGGAAAGTTCGTGATATACCTGGTGTGTTTCAGAATGTTCGCCTATCTTTTCTTCGCCGTTGTACTGCGTGCATAGCCGCTGCCGGCCACTGTTTTGAACACGTATTGTAATCACATGCCATTAAATTTGCTTTTATAACTTAACTTCATCGCTCTTTGTGTGTTTTTGCCTCATATAAGAACATAAACTTTGGCGCCCTCTAGCGGTTTTGCGTTTTGTTTTCGACCCTGCATTCTTTGATAAAAATTGTTTGTTTGGGTGTGTACTATCACTTCCTAAAATTTTGCCCATCTTTTTTGAATCACCCTGTATATAATAAACCAGTAATTTTGCACAATTACTTTGGTTTCACAATAATAATCTCCTTTAGCATCAAATGCATGTTCTTAAAGAGTTACAACTTTATAAGTACTGCATTTATAAAACTTCTCGTTTTTACAACTAAAAAATTGCCTGATTGTCTTTTTGACAATAGTGGAAGTGTTGATTCATATACAAGGTGTACCGCAATGAAAATTCTCAATAAATAAAAAAGATAAATATAATAAGACTACAAAAGAGAGAAAATTGTGATCGCTTAAGGCAATCACTGGTCATCCATTGGTCAAATGCTTATTATTTTTATTTCTTGTTTCTGGATAGATTTTCATAAACGCCTCTATATTTCAAGTCATGAATTACAAGAACCGCATTAATTGATGTTTGTCCTCCTGTCGTCAATAGGGCTGGATTGATTTTCAATTTCAGTTTTCAATTTCCAATATACGTTTCTTGAAGACGTCACAGAACTCTTTTCTTTCTTCAGAATTCATATTTATGTAGAAATCACCACCAAGATAGTAATTACTAATAAGTTAATCATAAAAAAAGTAAATAAATACTTTAAAGTGATATAAAAACATTAAAAATGCACATTGGTGGAAATAAAAAGATAAAACTCTACATGGAAAACAATCAACTTCAAGAAGTTCCATAATTATCGTCTGTTTTTTTCCCCATTGATATTGTTGTGCTGCTTTTTCTATTAATGCTTATGATAGCCTGTTTTTTTATGACTCTTACTACTCTTTATTTATAATTTTGCTGTTGAAGTGGATCAAATTGAGAAATGTGTGAGCATGAAAAACCTAGAAGTTCACCCATTTTCCTACTGGGCAATATTTAGAATTCTTGTTAAAAACGAAGTCAAAACTGTATCACAATACTTTACATTAATAATTTACATTAAGGATCGCAAATTAATATTTAACTGAAGAAAATCGAAAAAGCTATTAGAATTTAACAGTTCACAATCAACGAAGATGGGAGTAAATACATAAAAACCTGTTTCATTGTCTGATGATATTTGAAGAGGAAGTGTTTCTAATAATCACCATTCAGCTCTTTTTTGTATTCTTAAGCAATAAAACAGATTGTTATGTTTTTTACTTCCATCCTCCTCAACTGTCCTCCTAATTTTCCCTTCTATACATAGTAATTTGCGATACTTAAAAATAAATATTAAGGGCAGTTATTACAGAACGCCCTATATATGCACAAACAAAAAATCTTAGAATTTATTTGCTAATATTCTACATACTTCAAATGTCACTTAATACCTTTCAGATTCATTTATGGCTTGGTTGGTTAATTGCAGTTCTAGTTTCATTATTCTGTGTTTATGGCCTTTATGGTCAAACTCTAGGAATAGTAGGAGCAAGTTTCTATAACGCTTTAAGCCGAACAGCTTGGGCTTTATGTTTGGCTTGGGTGATTTTTGCATGCTTATCTGGAGAAGGAGGTCTGTATTGATTTCACATCATGCTGAAAATTTTTTGTAAATTTAAATATTTCAAGTTTTAAAAATGTGCATGATGTATGATCCGACAAATTTATTAAATAACACTTGAGTTGCAAATTAGCTATAGATTTTTATAAGAATATGGTAAAGAAGGATATCGAAAAAAGAAAGCATTGAATTGAATATGGATTAAATGTTACATTGTAAACATCGTTTGAACGTTAGAATGTTACGATTAATGAGACTAGTGAATAGAGGTAAAACACTATATATACTACAAATAAACAAATTGAATGAAATATAATGCATAACAGTTTTCGTAAAGTTATATTATTTTAATTGCACATCTTGCAACTTGATTTTTGCGAATAATGTATGGAAATAGAAATAAATAAATAACGAATAAAAAATTATAAACTTTACACAGACAATTTTCGAGACAATCAGGTTTTCATAAAAGGAAATGCTGGCATAATTTTAAAATTCAAAACAGTATATTTAAGTTAATAAAATCTTCATATAGTTAAAGTCTAATTGTTTATGGTAAATGAAATATTGCTGTTAAACGTAAAGTTAAAATCACGCTTGGTACTGTAAAAAAAACAAAAAAAAAAAAAAAAAAAACAAGAGTTTTTTAAAATTGAGAAAAAATGTGTCAAAATAGCTCCGAAATAAATATAGTCGAATTTGAAAATACATGTGCTCATTATTGAAAATAGTTAGACATTTAAAAATTTAAATTTGTTTCGGAGCTATTTTGTTACATGTTTACTCATTTTTGAGAATCCTTTTGCAGTGTTGGTTCTTCCTCATGGACTCACCTCTTTATCCCTCACTACTGATTAATCACATACAATGGATTAAAAATAATGACTATGTGCATTTAAAGTGCAAACCAAGAGAGATAAACACTCTGATTTGTTGCCTTACTTTGTTTCATCTCATACAGTGGATTAAAAAAAAATTGACATTACACATTTAAAGTGCAAATTGGTAGGATAAAAGACAAATAAATAAACTCTTTCTTTTATTACATGTAGATAAGATTAAATGGTTTTTCGTTTAGTTTTCTGTTTGGAACCAGATAAAAAATTGTCCTTTTCCTATATTGTTATAAACATCAAAATTGAAAACTAATTTTTAATGTTTCTATAGATTTTCTACTACCTGGATTTTAAAAAATTCTTTATTTTCTTAATTGTTTCCAATTTTTGAAATCTTCCAACTGTTACTTTGTTTTTCTATTATTTGATAACACAATAAATTATAAAGTATTAATATGTTATATAAATATATTATACAATATGCATAATATAAATATATATTCAACAAATATTTCTGCTTTTTCTATTATGTTGATTTTAATTTTTTTTTGCACTGTGCATCTATTTTTAATATGTAGAAATTTGCATTTTACCCGTGTCGCCATTTTAACTCTTCTTTTTGAGGAAATTATCAGCCAAAAATTCCAACCTTTCTTTGATTTTTAAAACTTATTTTCGTTGTTGGTATTTATAGCTGGCTATCTAATGAAATGAATATTGTTCGATAGTCATTTCACAGTTTTTCTCAATAATTAGGCAGAATGAAAATGCCAAAAATAATTTGAGATATATTTAGACAAAGCATTATATTTCAAAAGATATTGAAGAGATAAGTACATCAAATTTTAAGGTGTAAAGTATGACTGCAAATTTTTTTTTTTGCGTTTCGCGATCCTCGTCTTAATTACACGTCATTATTACAACAAACAGACGTTATTCATAACGATTTTTAGTTTTATCTGATAGATGAACTAGTTTATATTATTATAATTGTATGTTTTCTGTGATTCATCTCTCTTATAATTTGGAATATTTAGAAAACGTTCTTATATTTCATACTTTAATATTGATTTGCGTGTTCTGTAACGAGTTAATTTTTAAAATGCATATATTAAGGACAGTTGCCAATCGGCGTGTGTAAAGGGTCAGGGAACTGGTCGTGTATCAGAAAGGTTCATGATTCTAAATCCTAGGCAAGGCATGGATGTTCTTTTTTCTCTGTACTATCTGTCCTTACTAAAGGGGGCAACGTTGGCCCACCTACTATGGTGCCCCTGAAAGAGTGACAGACAAATATGCCCTGTATGAGGAAAAGTCATTCTCCAGTAGGGAATTGGGAAAAAAATATTAAGGGCAGTGATTACAAAACACATTTAAATTTTTAGGTTTGTCTAATATAATTTTATTGATCAATATACAGTAAAAATAACAGATAAATTTGTTTGTTTATCTTTTTTAGGAGTTGTAGATAAGATTCTGTCTTGTAGAATTTTCCTTCCTTTGAGTCGGGTAACTTTTTGTGCATATCTCATCCATCCACTTTTTATTGGTTATTATATGTTTACCTTACGAACTCCTCTAGCTTTTTCGCACCCAACAATGGTGAGTGTTTCTATATACATTTACTAGCATAGTTTGAAAAGATTTATTTTATAAAATTGTTATATTGATGGGAGATGGAATCACATTTCAACGCATTCTCTTTCAATATAACCAATACATTTAAAAATACCAATTGATGGGCTTAAGGTGATATAACGGTAAGCCACATTTTCAAATTGTTTTGGACAGTGGTTTTTTTGTCAAAAAACATGAAAGTTTCATTGTGAGCAATAACATGTGAAGTAGCCACTGTATAGTGGTAAAATCATTGAACTGCCATTGGGAAAAATTCTATCACTGATGCCGGTTTAAAGTTCATCCAGTTTTAGATCGATAAGTATCAGACACTGTGGGAAACTAAGGAGGCCAGTTTATATTCTAGAACATATTATGGCCAGCATGACACTGTCTTGAAATTGTGAAGTCTTAAGCCTCAATTGTTCATACGACTGACAGCTGCTCTTGCGGGAGTGTTTTACTTTAAAGAGATGTTTTCGCATATTAGTCTAATATCTAGAAGAAATTTTTAAAAAAATTGTAAATAATCTATCTGGATATAATATCAAGAGACTATCTAATGTGGAAATGCTACACTTAGAAAAAAATGCTTATTTTTATATTGATCCAATATTTTTAATAATAGTAAATCCATTTTTTATTATCCATTATTTTAAGTAACTCAATATGATCACATTCTCTATGCAATAATAAAAATTTGATTCAGCCTCTAATCCAATTTCAGGCAAAAACGATATTAAATCAACACTATCAAACAGCAGAACAGCAATTAATTATAATACTAATTGTTATTTTGATTATTTAACTAATAATTCTAGATATGCACATAAAAGCAAATATACGAAAAATAATGAAATTGAAATAAAGATAGAAAAATTATATTACAGTAACTTTTGTAGGGACTGTTTTCTTCGTTTATATTGCTGTGACAGTGCAAAAAAAAAGAAAACACTTAAGCCACAGTGGCCATTTTAAACAACTCTCTCCACCTCTCTCTTCCTACAGAGTTAAATGATAAATAATACAAGAAATTAATGAAAGTCCTTCATGGCGTTCATTAAAAGTCGCGAATAATTTGTCTTTTTTCTTCTACCCTCTCGAACATCCTTTTATCGATAACTTGCAAGTTTTTTTTTTTTTTTTTTTTTTTTTTTTTTTTAAAGTTTTAATGCTTTTTTACATGAACCATTGAAATAGCCTATCTGCGGCGGCCTCTGTATTGTCTGGCAACGAAAGTGCGGAGGCCACTCTATCCTAACTCACCCTGGACTTCGGCGTACACCCTTTTCCATTTGGGTAAAAATTTCGGAATATACATCTTTTTCTTAGTATAGAGCATCAGAGGTCCTTGGTTCGAATCCTGCCGGCAACCAACAAACATCTTTCTCCCACTGTCCTCCACATTCTTGACTACGAACATTTGAATACGCAACGCAACATCTTCCTCTTTGGCAACGCTATATTACTTCATCTGGTTCCACGGTTGGCCTTGATTCGACAAACAATTCGTCTTAAGTCTATAGCGTCAAGGCCCTAACTACACTGAAATGGCAACTTCACTTACAGCCACACAGCCTCTGAGTCTCATGAAACGCTCACGACAGACAACGAGTCAGACTTTTCGTATACTGGAAGGGGAGTTTGCAGCGTCCACTATATAAAACTTCCTAACTCACTCTAGACTGAGTTTACTAAGTGAAACATCCGACTGTAATCCCAAAAGTCCTTGGTTCGAATCCTGCGACATCCAACAAACATCTCTCTTATTGACCTCCACAAAAGTAATAAACACTAATATATGGCGTATTTTTAAATGTGTAACGTTTTTTTTCCTATTGAAATGTCCTTATTTCGTCTTTTTTATGTCTTGGCTATATATTTATCAGTTTCAATTTTTTACAGGTTGTTTTGTTTTTGGGATTGATTATGCTGATTTTTACTTCCTCAATATTAGTATCACTGATATTTGAATCTCCGTTGATTAGGCTGGAAAAAATGCTGAATAATAAGCTTCAATCACGATGCAAATGTTCCTAAGTTATGCATTATCTTTCATCTTAATCATGATGAATAGACTATTAAAACTGTTATTTGATTTGACTTTAAAAGCTGATGAAGAAAAAATTCAACTCAATATGAAACAATCAGAAACTGTACAAATTTATTCAAGCTAATTCGAATGGTTTTTATGTCCTGTTTGATTACATTTAAATAACTGATAAAGAATAAATATTTGTAGACATAATGCAAAGGAAATAATGATAAAATGAACAAGTTCCTTAGTTTGAAATAGGAACAGACAATTCAAATGCTTGATTATTTAAATAATAACAATTAAAAATGCATAAAAATACACAAACTTACTGCATAATATGTGGAATAAATATTTTGATTAGTTGGTGATAGTAAAACAGACAGTCTAACTGTAATTATTTGAAGCTGATTTTTTTAATACAGATCAATTACATCAATGAACACTTATTGAAAATCTTGAAATGTAAATAAAATGTAAAATTGGAAAAACTGTAAAATTTTCAATTGTGTTTATTGTTGAAAATTGGCTTCTTTTTTCTAATATATTAATAAAAAAGTTTTTTAAGTAAATATTTCTATAATTTGATTTATGAAATGATGCTTTTGTATTAATTTAACTTAATTTATATGTTCTGGCGCATTTATTGCATCATACTTTCAATGAGGTAGTTAACTATGAACAGGCCTAATACGCCCATATCAAACAATAATTTGGATATTTATTTTAACAACTATTATGTAACAAGTTTTAAATCTAAAATTTCTTAACGCAACAGTTTCCTAAAAGAGGAATAAAATAAAATGCAATGTTGATTATCAAAATTTGAAAGAAATGTAAAATTTTAAACTGTAACTATTGTTGAAAATTGGCTCCTTATTTCTAGTATGTTAATAAAAGTGTTTTTTAAGTAAATATTTCTATTAATTTGTTTATAAAATGATATCGTTCTTTTTATTCAACTTAATTTACATATTCTGGTCTTATACTTTCAATGAGGTAGTTAACTATGATCTAGTCTAATTCACCTTAATAACAATGAAGTGATAATTATAATAACAAGCAACAATTTGAATTTTTTTAACGACTATTGTGTAATAAATTTTAAATATAAAGTTTCTTAACAGCTTCCTAAAAGAGGAAATGTAATGAAATGTTGATTGCACTAAATGTGACCGTTGTTTTCTAACATTTGGAGTACTAAGGTTTGGTTAACGACACCGGATCAACATATTGTAGTTTTTTTGTGCTTAAAAATCGGTATTTTATAATTTTTTTTTTGTATTTTAATGTAATCAGCTTAAAAATAAAGCTGAGGCAATATTGTTTTACAAAATCAGAGCGAATTCAAACTTGATTCTATTATTCTATATTTTAAAGTAAAAAATAGGAATATATAAATTAATGGTTTTTTTTAGAAACATGTTTTTCTTATTTAAATTCAACAATGGGGGATGACACATAGTTACATGAAAAAATTAATTTATTATTTTATTGAAACACAATCTGAAAGGCATTTTTCGCATTAAAAAATATGCATAAGTTATAAAATAAACATAAAGTACACTGGAGATTTAAAAATGTCTGTTTTGGTGAAGATTACCCTTATGACGTATATCTTTTTACGAACGAATTCTTATTCATTGTTTGCGAATTCTAATTGATATTGATGGTTAATAATTAAGAAAAATATTTATAAGGAAACATGAAAAAATATTAATAATCTATACAAACGATTCTTTGGCCGGCGAGGATCGAACCCACGACCTCTTGGACATGGGCCCATACTTATAAGTCACAGGGTGGCCGGGATAGCCTGGTCGGTAGGGCGCTGGGCTCATGTCCAAGAGGTCGTCGGTTCGATCCTCGCCGGCCGAACACTCCCCGTGTAGTAAATGGTGACTGATGCACGTTAAATCTGTCGAGTCTCAAAGTCCTCCATGTTCCGATAACAGATCAAAACCTCTGGGGGTACTGATCCAGGAGTTTCCTTGTCTTCTGGATTAGTTTAAAATTACAAGGCTACGGAGTTGAACATTAGTAGTCGTAAACCTATGAAATTGGGTCGGCTGTTCAACGACGGTTATAAAATAAAATAAAATATAAGTCACAGGATGGTAACCGCGGTTGATGTTTCATATGAAAATAATTCTATATAAAATATGTTGATAATGAAATATTTAAAATAAAGATGAAGTTAGGTTTTGCAAAAAATAAATGTATTCTTCCATATTTTTTAAATTAGAGTTAAAATCGAATATCGAGATTCATATTAAGGTGATTTTAAAATCAAACATCGAGATTCGTATTCACGCGATTTTAAAATTAAATGTTGAGATTTGCATTCGCGTGATTTGAAAATCACGTACTGAGATTCATATTCATCTAATTTAAAGAAATAAATAATATCTCGCATCGATATTTTTATTAAAACATTCGTAAAATTCTGTGGATAAATGCTTCCTACATACTTTTTTATTGCTCAAATTTCAAGTATTTTTTTTAATTATTTAAAAAGTGTTTTTGCGCATAACGTTTTTGGATTTTTATTTGTTTTTTTTTTACCAAACTTATCCTTGTGACATGAATCAATATAGAGTTCTATAAAAATTAAACATTTTTTAAAAAATTCTTGGTTTTCAAACAAATTTCGCCAAAATGAGGTGGCCACGAAAGCGTTGAAACTAGTTACAAGAGTTAATCAAATGCGTGCAGAAAGTTTTTTTAATTATCATTTTGTGTTTGCTGAAAGTTTTTAATTTTATCTAACTCTGTTTACAGGCACGCATAACTGACACACGGTTAAACGTAACTTAATTTTAAAACTGCTACATCTTCTAAGAAGTTATTAAATTTGATAAGTGAAAATAAATCTCACCCTTTTGTTTTAATAGTATACGAAAACAGTATGGTGTTAGCACCTATTATTCAACAGACTCTAAAGCCAACATTTTAAACATGTATTTTGAAAACGAAAAAAAAAGAAAAAAAAAAAAAGAAAAAAAAAGCTTTATCTATAAATTTTACTTTATGGTAATCTGTAAATAGACTCGTGATTAGAGTAATTTCTTTTGTTACGCATAAAGAGGTAATAGGTACTTCTCTAGCAGATAATAGTATTGCTTTAAGAGCAGAAAAAACACGCGTGGTTTTGTTGTGATTAATCTGACATGGGGACATTATTTTCCTCCATATTATTGATACTAATTGCCTAATTAGTATTGGTTATATGTATTAATTAAAAAACAAAAAATAAGCTATGGACTGAAAAAAAAAAAGGAAAATTCGTTTAGGAGAATCGTAGAAAATCGCCATACGTAAATTACGTTTAATTAATTTTGGTGATTGGTTGTTTCTAATGCTACTTGCCACACGGGCAAGCATGCTTGGTGAAACCGTGCAAATTTTAAGGCAGAGTGTGTGATTCTTGTTTTTCAGTGGCGCCATCTATGGCCAAGAATTCGACTTCTGCCACATCATTCGTCACACCTAATACTATTGGTATAGTGGAAATTTGTGCTGTTCTAATAACAATTCTACAACGGTTTTTCCGTAGTTTCAGAAAACATTTTTCCATTGGTAGAAAAGATAGCGTATTAATATTTTAATAAATTAAAATTTTATAAATATTTTATATTTAAAACAGTTAATTAAAGGTCAGAAATAAATGGGTCATATTAGAATTCTATCTGTTTTAAAATTTCAACATTAGTTTGCTGCCACTGATGAATGCATTTGGTACACAACTCAAATGTTGAAGGGTTATACAATAAGTAGCAAAGATACAAATATTTGGCGATTATTGAAACTGCACAGCAGTGTAGTTTTAATAATCGCCAAATGCTAATTAATAGTGTTAAATTATAAGCAGATATAATATCAATACTGTGGAAATAAGTGTCGTACTGACCCTTGAAAGGGATATGTGCTGGAGAAAATTACTTGATTATGGTAAATTTTGTTGGCCGCTAGCAGTATCAAGTGATGCTAAACACAGTTAATATCTATTTTGATCGGATCGACTGCAAATAACGTGTTTTCTTATTATAATAACGTAAAGCTATCGTGAAGAGCAACAAATAATAATAATTAAATAAATTAAATTATTTCGGTTTTATTAATTGTTTTACTACCAATTTTTTTTTGGTGGACCTTTGAGAGGGCTGTCATTATAATTTATTAAAGCCCTTATATATTTATTATTATTAAAGCCCTTAAAAATATTGATGAACCGTTGTATCGTGAAATTCGCTGTGACCAGAAAAAGGCACCAAGCAGAACTTTATAGTGTAATTTAAACATTCTTAAACTGCATTTTGATGAGTGGAATCGAATCTGACTTTGTGGTAGAACAGTTTAACGAGGACCATTACGACGCATCCTCTGTCTCTACTCTGGCTAATGAATGTGGTCACCTACCCGCATACTGACCGCACCCAGTGTGTCTTGACTTCGGTGTTCTACTGAGAACCGTGTCTTTACGATCAGTCCACTGCGGGACTCAAAACAGATGTATTTAATATTTTATGATTAAAGAAAAAGTAAATATTTCATTTAGTAGAATCTGTTACTCGATTCCCGAAAGCGGTTTTAAGTTGATCAACTTTTTTAAGTTTTCTAACTTCAAACTGCAGATAAATTCTTAAAGTGCTTGAATGATCTGGTTAGATATACAGAGTGTTCCTTAATCACCACGCTTAATATATATTTCTAGAATACTTGTCAAAAATTAAGTAAATATTATATTCTTATTTTAATATTTAAGTAAGGAAAAACGAAAAAAAATAAAATCGTTTTAATGTATGACAAATCAAAATTATAAAAGAGAAGTTAAAAACAGCGAAACTAGTAAAGGCCTGTTTAGACGATCCAATTTCTTGGACAGAGATTGATTGATATTGATGGAAACTTGTTTTGCTTTGAGCTTGGATCGTGTAAACAAGCATCCAAGATTTTGGTCCAACTTCTTGGACGATAGTAGAGCATGTTCTACTTTCCATCCAAGTTTTTTCTCCCTTAACCAATCAGCGTCTTAGGTTTTGTGACGTCACCAAGCAGGCAACAAATGATATCATTTTGTTGTCTGTTTTCATATATTTTATTCCAAATAAATTGATCTGTTGCGGTTTATATGTGTTATTATGATTTTATTTGAAATTTATTTAGTAATTTTAAACTTATGTAAGTATTATTTCATAATGTTGAATGTGAACAATGCGCATGCGCAAGTTTTTCTTTCAACGAATCAGTGACATTCAAGAACTTGGATAGTGTCAACGAATCATCCAATTTCTTGGACAGAGAAATCCGTCCAATTTCTCGGATTCGAGAAGTTGGACCGTGTAAACAGGCCTTAAGATTGATTAATAGAACTGAAAGTGTTTTTAAATATCATCTCTAAACCTCTTTCAATATTCTCGGAGTATCAAACTGGTTTTAATGTTATCAATCTAATTTTCCTCCTTAACAATCCGTAAGGTTTTAATAAAGTATTCTAAAAATATGGATTCTAAAAATTCATGTATGAAGATCAGGCGTCATGGAAAGAACTCGGTATTTAAAATTCTCCAATCGAAATTGCTTGTTTTTACAAACATGAAAGTTAAGGCTGTGAGTTTTCGAGCATCATTTTTAAAATTCTTTTAAGTTTCCCAGTTTCATAGATTTTTATTACAATTATAAGCTTAATTAATGCCACCCATTAGGTAGAACCTAAGTTTGTAAATTTATAAATGTAATATTATAGGGCTTTAACAGTATTTAAAAAATAAAAATAATCATGTTACAGTGATAAAGTAGTCCTAAGTTTATATTTTCGATAGTTTATATTTCCTAATCATAAAAAAATATTTTTCTATTTTTAAAACAGCATCCTAAACTTATCTTTTTACATTAATTCACATTTTAAACTGAAAAAAAATGTTTGAAATCAGAATTCCTTAATTATAACAAAACTACGCGATTATTAAAATTACTTCAATACAAAGTTACTTAAGTAACAAACTTTCTTAGACAAGCAGACAAAATACTGAAATAAAAATAAAATTCTCGTAGCCAAAAAGTAATTGAAAATCTTGTAGTAAATAAAAACCAAGTAGTTAATTGCAATCCAAAGATATCAAATTAAATATTTATATTTTAATCTCATAATATTCTAAAATTTGATCTTATAAGGTTAATATCGAAGAATTAAAACTATAAATTATATTGAATGTGACAGAACAGACAGCACTCATAGTTCTAACACATGACATATTTTTTAAAACATAAATAATATGATGACATCATCCATTCTTTACTCTCACCTTATTACGTGAAAAGGAAATGATTTTTTGAAACGCGATTTCTAAAAAACGAACAAAAACTATTTAAACAATAATTTTCACTCTGTCTAAATATGTAAAGCTACTCGTGACCAAATAAATGCTCTTTGTTACACATTAAAAGGTTAAAAATGCAATGATAATTTTATCAGACAATGGTTTTGCTGCTAGCGTACGAAAGATATGATGTTGTGCAATAATTAAAAAAAAACAATACTTTTGAAACTATCCATCAATTCATCTTCGTCAAAACATTAACTCGCTAGCAATCGTTGATGTCTATAGTTATTTCTGATTCGTGAACTATGAAGTCAATAATTTTAGTAATATTTATATTCTTTGCATACGTTGGTGGTGAAATTATTTATAGCTCTGATGATTTTTCAAAAAATCAGGAAAGAACGATTTACGATGTAAACAGATTTGTAAGAGACGCGACAAATTGTATTGAGTCAGCTAAAATGCTGGAAGAAAAAAAGGAATTTTTAATAAATAATAATGTTCACAACGGTATTAAGTTATTGAACTTTTTCAATCTTATTCCTGCCTTGATTAATAGTATCAGCAATGTTACAAATAGCACTTGTTCTGCGGATCTGTCTTACATTAAAGAAAATATCGATTTCAAGAATTATCAAGATTCTTGGGCAATTAAAAGTATGTATGCTCAATTTTCTTTTTATGTTAAAGTATGCAATAGTAATATGTTTTAATTAGGACCATAAAATAAGCAACATGCAATAATATGCTATTTGACACTTTAAAGCATAAATAATATATTTTAAATTTAATTAATATCATTTTACACAGTTTCAAAAAAATAGGCTCCAATCCACAAACTGAAGTATGTGTAATTGCTTTAATTTTATTGCACTTTAATTTAAGACATTTTTATTCAAAATGAATCCCAGTAATCAGCCACATAAAATAAATCAGACCCTTAAAATAAATGTTCTAAATATTATTTTAATAAATCATTCAATCAAACAACGTACAATTTTGAAAGAAGGTTTTTACAATTTAATGGTTCCTTGTGCAGCAATTTAAAAGAATAAGATATGAATTCGAAAATTAATATGCTTTTAATGCCTCATTTCAAAAATTTATAACGAGCATAGTAAATATTTTATAGAAGTTTTAAAAATAATGATTTCAAACTTAAACTTATTTCTATTAAAAAAATTAATTCTGATAAAAAAATAATTTTTTTGCAACGTTTAATATAAAGTGTATTTTATGAGTCAGATAATAATAGGACAAAGGAAAAAAAAATGTGACGAGAATTTATCATATCTGGTAGCAAAATTACAAAACAAAAAAAGCTACAGCACTCGAACTTCAATTTAAGCGCTCTCTTTCTGTGAGAGGATTGTTATATAACCTTTGCAGATAGGGAAAGATAAGAAATTCATTTTTACTGAAGCCCAACTCTTTTTTTGATTTCGGAGATTGGAAATCGAAAATAAAACATTACTTTTCTAATAATAAAGCGAATTCAAAAATATTTCGTCGCCTCGGTCGTCAACATCAATGTTATATTGTTATTTTATCTCTATGTCTATAGATCTCTAACATAACTTCAGAAAATGGACTGATTTTGTTTTTTGCCGGTGACAACAAGTGTCACCCACGCGTTGTCACGTCGCAAATTGTTTTTGATCACCCACTCGTGACGTATCTTTCAGGTACTTAATTAAATCTGATCCGAAAATTGATTGAGGGAAAAAATTAATATTCGATAATTATTGCGAGAATTATTAATTGTTAAACGTAACATAAATGTTAACATAATTGTTAAACTTAACATACAAGCCACAGAAATGCAACCACAGAGTTGAAATTTGGACAGCTGTAAGGGCTACATTAAATTATGAACTTAACACAGTTTTTTCTTCGAATTTCAATTTGTTCGAATATCTTTTAAGTTAGGAAATTTTAAATTTTCATGAATTTTCTCTCTCTCTTTTATGTTACATTTTGTTTTGCTGTGCGAAAACTATAAGATTTACAAATTTGAAATAACGATGGTTGTAGAAATAATATGTAAGGAGTAAGACTGAATAAAAAAATACATTCAAGAATTATTAAATTTTAAATTTGTAGGAAAAAAAATATGTTTGGTCAATTCCAACCCACTGCAATAAAACAATTGAATTAAAATTTGATGTGCTGAAAAGAGGCATTTCCATTTGTATACTAAACTCGAATTTTGTTTTGAAATTTCAATTCGTTCGAAAGTTGTTGCAAATTTAAATGCTTTTTCGTGAATTTTTTCTTCAGTTGTTTGCTTTAAGCATTGATTATTTATCCATTGTTCTGGAAAATTTAGTTTTCTTGCAGGATATTTTTATTTCTTTATTTTGTAAGCTCATGCTCGAGTAGATGTCAATTAAAAGCAGCAAAGAAAGAGAGAGACTACATGGTCACCAGATATAAAACTTAACATTTATAGTGAAATTTCAAAAAATTATAAAACTTAATGAAGTGAGATAAAACCATTTCTTATTTGATTCGTTATAAGCCTTGGCAAGTAAATTGTAAATTTATTTTTTATTGAGTCAAATAATATGTATTTAGATTAATTTGTTAATTTTTTTTTCAATTACAGACAATTATTTTTCATATCTAGGCAATTGAAGATAGGCTATTTCGCTACTATTAGCGTGTTAACAAAATATCCTTACATCAAACTACAATAATTGTATATTTTGAAAACAAAACGTTCTGTGCTTTTGTGGAAAATAATGACGTTAAAAGATAAAACACTAATGAATGAGACGGAACTACGTTGGCTTGCTAGCAGAGAGCAAAGCCTCATAGTTAATATCAAATAAACATTAAAAATGTCACATAAATTAAGATGAAAACGGATGTAACAAATATTTTTACGTTTTTTGTCATTAATGTAGTTATGCGAATGTTGGCCCTCACCGAAGAATGTTGACATTCACCCCATTTTGGACTTTTAAGATAACGAAGTCTATATTTAATCCAATTGAAAGTTTTATAAATCTTGTGTGTATGTTTTAGTGTTGGATTCCTTTGGAAAACCAGAAAGTGGAATATTAGAAGGAAATCTGAAATGGCTGGGAGATTTTGATGAATGTAGAAGTGTATATGCACCGAAGAAAAATGACAGAGGAGGATTTCATGGGCAATACTGCACCATGCAAGTTACAGTGGCGGTAAATTTATGGGAATTAATATACACTGTTTGAAATGTAGGATCATGTTGATTAGAAGTATAAGACAATAATACAAAATTAAACCATATTATTGTTCAATTTTATTGTTCTTAAAATTTTCTACATGAGACTCTAGTACACTTTTAGAGAGAACAAAATTCCATAAAAACGAGGCAAAATTGAACATATTATTGTTAAATTTAAATCTTCTTAAAATTTCCTTCACGAAATTCTTGTAAGCATTTAACAAGAAAACAATTCTATTTAAGGCCTAATTAAGATTGCAACAATTTTTTGTAACAATATGGTTCAACGTTGTAGCACATTTTTCCTATTATACTGTCTAAAATGTTCCAAGTGTACGGATTTTTTTTTTTATCTGAAATATATTTTGTTTCATGGTAGGAATAAAAAACTAAAACTCATAAAAAAAAGTTTTTTAACAGTTTTGCAGAAAGTTTTCTTCGTTAACGTCATTGCATTACGCATGTTTTCAAAAATGTAAATAAAATAATTTTATATTTGCGATTTCTATATTTAAAAAAAAAACTATTATGGTTATATTAAAGAATACCGTTTTAAATCAAAATAAATAAATAAATATATAAAACAAAATAAAGGAAAAAAGAACCTGATTTAGAGATAATTTCGAAGGACACATTTGATAATGCATCGAAGATCCTAGCTAAAAAAGCTTTTTAAAGGCGCAGGTTGATGCAAAAAGTAAACATATAAGTAAATGTAAGAAACTATAAGTAAACATAATAATCATTTCAATTTGTAGTTTACTCATTTAAGGCGAAAATTCACAAAAAGTAATTTTTTTTTATAAGTCCCTTTGGAAGTATGAATATAAGGAAAGTATAAATTCAAGCTTATAAGTATGAAAATGTGACGGAGTTTTTTTTTCTTATAAAGGAGTATGGATTAAATTAGTTTTCGTAAACAATAAATGCCTTTGTCTTAAAAATATTTTTCTTACTTGTATACAAGATAAGTTCTTGAATTTTTAAACGAATTATTTACGAATTTAACAGAAATTTTCGATGAAGTTTCAATTTCACAGAAAATTTTATTTCTACACTATTTGAAATGCAGGAGCATGTCGATCAGTAATATAATACGAAAACGATGCAAAATTGAACCGTATTATAGTTTCATTTAATTCTTCTTTATTCTTCTTATTTAATTTAATTCATCAGCTACACGAAACTCTAGCACACATTTAACGAAAACACAATTCAATTTAATTCCTAATTAACAATGCAAAAATTTTTTGTAGCAATAAGGTTCAATGATGTAGCACATTTTTCCTATTATAGTATCTAAAATGTCCCAAAGTGTTAGGATTTTTTGTTATCAGAGAAATATTTTCTTTCATTGTAGTAACAGAAGATGAAAACTCATATAAAAAAAAGTTTCGTAAGAGAAGGTATTTTGATTAGGCAAACAGTTTTTCCCGATAACATCTTTTAGTTATGATTTAAAAAAAAAACTTTTTTGCCATTTTTGTAATGAAAAATACGAACAAACTATTTTGGCATTTTAAAAATACCGTTTAAAAAATCAAATGAGGACAAAAAAAAATCTTGTTTTGTGATAGTGCGTAAGTATACATTTAATAAAGTATTTCATTTTACTTTAAATATCGAAGACCATAGCTGAAAGTGTTTTCTAAACGCTATAAGGTTTAAGTTGATGCAAAAATTAGAAGTAAGCAAAGTCACAAAGTTTGAAACTTTCTATTTATACTTTACTTTTTTAAGAAGAAAATTCTCAAAAAAACTTTCATATTTTTTTTTTCTTCATCAGACTTTTTTGAAAAATACACACAAGAAAAGTATAAATTGAAACTCATAAATACAAGAATGTGACGGTGTTTTTTTCTTTTTCTCATAAAGTAGTATGGATTAAAATTTCTTTCTTAAACTATAGATGTCGTTATCTTAAAAGAGTTTTTTCATGATTGCATGCAAGATAAGTAGTAGAATTTTTTTACAAGTCAGAAATCAGAGTCACAGAGAAATCAGAGTCACAAGTCAGAAATCAGAGTCACAAGTCACAATCAGAAATTTTCGTGAAATTTTATGGAAAATTATCCGTTTTATGGAAAATTTTATTTGCTCTACAAATTTATTTGTTAAAGGGTAAACTTAATTTAATTTTAATTTTTTTAAGCAGTCGAGGGGCTCGTTAAACTGACATCTAAAATATGCGAGAGACAAAAACCCTAGCGATCTTGAATAACTTTACCAAAAGAAGTAATAACCTATTAAAAATGTAATTCGACTAATTAAAAAAACTATAAAGAGCCATCTTGAAAGGAGTAATCGTCTATTACGACATTTTACATGACCTGTTATTTACTTTATATATATATATATATATATATATATATATATATATATATATATATATATATATATATATATATATATATATATATATATATATATATATATATATATATATATATATATATATACATATATATATATATAAGCTAGAAAATTGAGAAAAAATTGAGGGAAAAAAAATTAAAAATCCGGAAAACAAAATAAAGAAATGATATAATCTCTTCATCAGCTCACACGATTATATCCGCAAAAAGGAGTGCTTTCTAATATTGTATCAATATAGCCAAAGCAAAATATATCAATACAATAGTGTGAGGAGCACTCAAAAAAATTGAAACGAAATCCTTATTAACTTATTAATTTTCTTCGTTTTACACTTTTTTTTTCTCTTTGTTTTTTTGTGCTATATATACTATATATATATATATATATATATATATATATATATATATATATATATATATATATATTTTAAAAAGGTATTTTTGAGAACTAAAAATCAGATAACATGCATCCATGCTCCGACTCAGTAACCTTGTTGCTGTTGTTTCTAATGGCACTTGGTCAGGCCAAATTCACCAGCGAGTGGCCTTTTACGAATTAGATGCGTCTTTCGTTAGGCAGGAGTGCACTGCAAAGGTGTAAGTACATCGTTGCTGAGAAACCCACGGGTAGATGGCAATGCATCTCATTCCAAAGGTCACTTCCTTAATTTCGATATAAATAGGAAATAAACTTTCTCTAGATCCATGTACTTACGGTACTGCTCAGCGGAAGACCATAGGACTTTTGTTTCCACAGATTTTACGAGCACGTATATATCACTGAGTATATACGTGATAATCAATCGGCTATTAAGGATCGATATTGTTCTTTTTCTCTGTGTCTATTTCATTGCTTTTTCTAGCCTTGACAGTAGAATAATGTTTCTCTTTCCTACACACGGTGTATTAAAAAATTCCTGACATACCTAATTAAAATTCCTGATAATATATGCATGCATTTCTATTCCAGGAGTATCTCCCAATTTCAATTGCTGTGTGTTTACCTGACACGTGTAAACCATCTGAATTTGTAGATATATTTAATAATTCAAGTAAGTATTTTTTATTTATCTTGTAAACATTTGAAATTTATTAATTTCTTCTCGAGTTCGCTAAAATAGTTAAGTTTTAGAGTTTTTTTTTTAAAAAAGAAAATCGTTAAAGTTTAAATTAGGAGAACATTACCTATTTGTCAATTAGGATTGATTGAGAATTATCCCTCAGTTTTTATTATAGATTAGTTAAATAAATAGACAGCGTTTTTTCCACTTTTTTTCAGGTTTCATTCCAGCATTAAATAAAACTGGCATTGGTTTTAATGTGACTGCGTTAACTTGTAAAGCTAAATCATTAGAATTGAGTACTGGAGGAATTGTGACATTGTAAGTATTTTTTATAAAATATTTTTTTTATTTTTTATGCTTCAATTAGGATTTAGTACTTGATTTTTATTCATATTATCATTGCAATTTATGTAGCGTTTTTGAATTATCAATAGGCATTTCACTTATGTGTCTCTTTCACTTATGCGCTTTTTCATGTTGATCTCTTAGGCTGGCGCATTAGTGAAAGTTTAACTGTAACTTTATTTTTTTTTTAAATGTCGGTAAAATTTCTGAGCGATGGACGCGAGAATGTTCTAGTTTCAAAAACGATCTTAACAGAAATTATTAACATTAAAAGAATAGCATTTGTGACGGGACAGTTCAAACAAGACCATAAAGGTAAACAAAAGATGCTGCAACGATGGATCGAGGTTTGACTGTATATGCATTGTATAATATTATTCATGGCAAATATTTTCCTAACTATATTATGGTATCTTCCAGATGTGTAATGTCTGTATTCCTTCTTATGGTATTCTTGGGGAGTTCTGTTACTGCCTTCAAATATTTCACTCATTCAAATACTTCGAAAGATGAACGTAAAAGTTCTGTTAATGAGGGAAAAGTTTCTGAGCATTTCGTCGACAGGAGTTTGGAAGAGCCATTGGTTATTAATGAAGGTTCACCAACAAAATTAAAAGGTTAAATATTCCATTGTTGCAATTTTTTCTCAATTATATAAAAAAAACTATTTAATAATAGATATATTAGTTTTTTGTAGTAGTTTTTTATAGCTATTTTTGTATTTTGTGTCTTTAAATGTTGGACATTTCATTCTTTAGCGTTGATCGACATGTGTGATCCTGTCTTAAACTGCTTTTGCATTTTTACGAATGGATCTAAATTATTCAACACTGATTCCACAGAAGGACAACTCTTGTGTCTTCACGGTATCAGATTTCTAAGTATGACATGGGTCATTGTGTGCCATGTATATATGTCACCTATTGCTCAAATCCGTAAGTTTATTTCAAAAGCATATTTTTATTCTGAGTCAACACAATACTTATAAATTATTTCTTGTTTAAATTATAAAAGAAGTTAAATAATTCAAGTGTATTTTGAATATTTTCTTAAAAGGAAAATGTTAGGTGCTCAAAGTAAATCTGCTATTGTCCCAATATATGAACCACCTTACTTAACTGTGTAGTTACTTTTGATCGATAGGTGGGGGCGCTAAAATTCCAGTCTATTGCCTTTTCCACAGAATATAATGTATAAATAACGACTCAGCTGAATATTTTATTCTTATTAATTGTAACTTGATAAGTAACTAATGTAATAAGAGACTAATAAATAACTTCATAATGATCTTGTAAAACTAGTGAACAGGAATTTCCGGTAGTGGAGTGTATATTCCAACTCCTACGGGTGCTATTAAATACAAGATCAAAAATCCCAACAACAGTTAAGTTTTTACGTCTGAGCTAATTGCTATCAGAAAGGGCTTGCAATTTGCTGCTCGGGCAGATCATTTTCAAGACATTTGGATATTGACTGATAGTCGTGCCTCAATCCAGCATATCTCTAATTGGGATATTATCGGAGATCAGACCAGCCTTGATATTTTAGACCTAATTGACAGGCTTTCATCCAACCATTCTATACACTTCCAGTGGATTCCCTCACATGTTGGGGTCGATGGGAATAAGAGGGCTGATTTCCTGGCCAAGTTCGCTGCCGAAAAAGACACTGATCATTGTGGGAAGCTTACCTTTAGTGAAATTTCTTCCCTGGCAAAAATGAAATTAAACAAGACCATAAGAACTCCTCCCAACCACTCTTGGTATTTTGCTAAAAAACCGGGAGAATCTTTCAATCTTTGACCGAGAGCCCATCAAACTGCCTTTTCACGCTTCTTGAGTGGCCACACTAGATACCTTACTTTCAACCGGGGCCAAAAAGCTTATCCTGAATGTTATTGGTGCTCGACAGACATGGCGCATATTCCCTGCGCATATTCTGACCTGTTTGGGGTTCGGTAAAGATGAGGTCCTGCGAGACTCCAGTCTTTTCATGGACTTTTTGGAGGTGTTCGGATTCATGGGAGTCGTCTAGCGCTGCTAGACGATTCCGAGATCAGCAGCAACAACAACAACATAAAACTAGTTATTTTTATATTGGTTAATAATAGGACTAAAGTATAGTCATAAATAACTAAGGTTAATCAGAAACAACTGACAATCACGTCTAAGTATAAAACTTTAATTTCGTTCTTATTAACGTGTTCAAGTTGTTTTGAATTTGTTAAATTTTTCTTACGGATATAAAGTAAACGATTTTAACAATAATTTAGTAATTTCTTTATGAAGATCATGAAAAATGTTTTAATATTTTACTTTTACAAAAAGTTAATTAGAGAAATTTTTTCTTCTTCCTTAATTTATTACTCATTTTTAATTAATTTGATGCATATGCTCACTATAAGCTTCTAGAATTATTTAACAATGAAATTTGAAGAATTATAATTGTATTCTAACCAAAATGCACTAATGCAAATCATCAAAATATTTCAACAGTCAACCAATTCGTGATATAACTGCACAGTTAAGTAAGGTAATTCTCGTATTGGGACAAAACCGTAAATTTTTTCTTGTTTACGTTTTAAATATTTAAGATTATTTAGTTTAGACAATTTTCAGTTGCAATAAACTTTAAATTATTGGTTCATAATCTCTGTGTCTGCCACTGAAAAGTACATTACCTGATAAATAGTGTTGATTAGTCTGAGTTGATTAAAGGTTTAAGGTTAATAATAATAAAATGTTAGTGAAAAGGGAAAAATTTAAGTGATCGTTGTAAAATCGTGGAGACCAAGTCACCTAAATAAAATCACAGCATATGACGTCAAAAATATATCATAAATTTTTTTTTATATTTTTTTTTTTTTTTTTTTTAATGACTTTAAACAATATCATGTTTAAAATCATGGTTACTCTCTTACAATCAGGAGATTATCTCTCGGGGCGATCAAATGCAGTAAGAACGGGAGATCATCTTTTGACTGCCAGACAGTAGTAATATTTTATTAGTTAAAATAAATAAAAATTCGATAATGTTTTGTTAAAAAATTTGGAGGCGCCATCTATCGATTCATGCGGCAACGACACAGTTAAGAATGGTATTTCACATATTTCGACGATACCGAAAATCTTTTCTTGTTTACCTTTCTAATCTTTAAGATTATTAAGATCATCTTTTGATTGCCAGACAGTAACAATATTTTATTAGAATTAAAGTAAATTTATGTGTATTTATTTACAAAAATTAATTGCGGTTATATCGAGGTGAAGACAAGGAGAGGCTAGTGTCAGAATCATTAAAGAATAAATGAAAACTGAAAAACTGTTCTTAATTTAAAGATAAAACGCTTTTTTAAAATTAGAGGCTATTTTTATAAAGATTTGATGGAAACGACAACATTGTGAGAGTAACAGCTTTTATGTGCATTGGTCTTATGTATTGCTTACAGGCAAAATAACAGTTAACTTGAGTAAGGTGATTTTTCCATAAAGTTGACGCCAATTTAAGAAATTTTCCACTCACAAATCATTAAAATCTTCTCAAAGGCATTTAAATAATTTCAAAATTATGTTAAAAACTTATTGAAATTGTTGATGTGTATAATAAATTATTTATGTACCGGGATTTTTCTTATGTTTTGTTTTACATTAAAGGATCTATGAAAGGTCTCCTACCACTCATTGATAATTTCCCTTTCCAAGCTATACTCAATGGATGGTATTCGGTTGATTCATTTTTTGTGCTCAGGTGAGATTACAATTTTACAATGTGTTCTGTAAATGTCACCTTTAATACATATTTTTAGAATCTTTGCAAACAATAAAAACAAAACATATACACCTAAGTATACATAATGTGGGGTAGAAAACAAAAAGTTAGTATATAAGTGGGAAAAAATAGAACCGCAATTGACAGTGCGCAAAAAAGACAAAAAAAAAAAAAAAAAACAAAAAAAAAACAAGTATCAGTCTCTTTAACTTTTGATTTAATGATCGGAATTTCTTGTACATGGACTCAATCTCAATGGTTCAAGTAAAATACTTAATTTGAATGAAATTTTTTCGAATAGTTCTTGAATGATTGAAATTTAAAAAGAGTATAGTTAAAATAATTTAATCGCTCTCCAAATCAAACTGTTGGGACGAAATTTTGAGGGTTAAGAATCCAAATCTGTCGCAAAACAAGTTCGTATTCAAAGAAAGCACATTTTTGTGTCTTGATTTTGTAATTTAAAACATTGTCTGCACTAGTTAATTAGCATATTTGATGTCAGGTCCTTGAATCATTAATATTGAGTTCTAGTACGTGAAAATCCGATCATTAGATTAAAAATTATTCAAGGTGTTCACTGTAGAAAATTCCGGATCAAACTTCAGTTAAAAAAATTAGTATCCTGGCGGTATCATGTGTAAAATTTATTTTACCGTAAAATCTATTTTTACAGTTAAATTTTTTTTCGATATATTTTACAAAATTTATTTTTAATTACAATGATTTAGTGACTTTTCAATAAATATCAATGCAAAAATTGCGGTTTTTCAGATTTTTTGGTGAGTTAAAGATTACGGCAAAAATTGATTTTACGGTAAAATGTACCAGTACTCTGAGTGCCGGTATTTTTTATAATAATTTGGTCCGGAATTTTTAACAGTTCTTTTCCTGTGCACTGTACAAAATATCAGAACCTGTTTGATTGTCGGAGAAGACAGAGATTAATTGAGAAAGAAAGAAATTAGAAATGCTTTTAAGTTTCAAATGGTAATCAAGCAGATTCCGGATATTTCAATCACCTACCTTACTCAACAGTGATTTTTCAGATTTTGATATCGTTTTAATTTTTTCCTCGGTTGAATATTTATTTTCAACCTCAAATATCGAAGTATTTACACCCTATTGAATATTTATTCGAGTTTAATGATTTTTGCTAATATTCATTTATCATTTAACTAACAATTCAGTGTTTTGTTTACTATAATTTTACAGTGGTTTTTTGATGTCTTATCTATACTTCCAAGAATGTGCCAAAAAACAAGGAAAAACTCCGTGGCTTTATTTCTATGTCCATCGTTATTTGAGGTAAGCTTTAAGCATTGTTATCAGAAAACGTTAATTAAGTTGAATTAGTCAGTTGATTAAATTAAGTTAGTTGATTAAGTTAATTGAGAGTTACTTGAATTTATGAATACATTACTTTTTAATGATGCAATATTTCTTAATGTAGTTATTTATAGGAAGCTACTTTAAATACTTATCGATTATTGGGGGAATGTAGTCAAGTACGCCAACATGTAGAGGGCAACTCCAGATTTCACTGCTTACTGGTTGTCGATAATATTCATAAGTGTATCAAATACTACAATATTGCGATTTTTAACAACAACAATCAATCAAATCCGATAATATCACGATCATTACAGACAACATGCAATATTATGAGAGTTGATAAATTTAATTTGGGGAATTGACTGATGATAGGCTAATTTTGACCTAATAGTCATGAGAATATGTTTCATATTCATAACAGTTATGAAAACAGCATAATATTCGAAAAAAAAAAGTATCATTTCATGCGAAAAACAAAGCCTTCGAAAAATTACTTTAAACTTTTTCAGTTAAATATAAATTTATCCTTCTTAACTCTTTTATAAGCTCTGTGTACTACTTTATTTGAATAATAATTATTTATCACTTAGGTTAACACCGGTGTATATGATTGTCCTGGCATTTTATGCAACTGTCATGCCAATAATGGGATCCGGACCGTTTTGGCAAGATAATAATGTTGATCCAAACTGCCAGAAGGGATGGTGGTGGAACTTAATTTACATCAATAACTTTAAAAAACAAAGTGAACAGGTAGTAATGACTGAGTATTATTTACTTTTAATTTATGTTTGATTTTCATCTTTACATAAAAGGAATACATTAAAATTTATTTTACTTTTGTCATGGATAATTTCTATCTGTGTAGTTATTTATTTGAAAACATAGTATTATTTTTATTAAGCCACATAGCTTTAAAAATATATTATCGGATTCCAATAAAAAGCGTTAAAAGCGGTATTAAAATTATATCGTTCACTGTTTTTTGGTCAAATCGACCACTTTTTTCTATTCAATTTCTCTTTCTTGAAATTGGTATTTTATAACCTTCTTTGAACAGCCGACCAAATTTCGGGATTACGACTCCTTAGCTTTGTAATTTTGAACCCAATTCAGAAGACAAGGGAACTCGTGGATCAAGTATCTGGAGAAATTTGCCTTCGCGGAGGACTTTTTTAAAGGAACTTACCCGAATTTGCGTTACGAGGGGTGGAAAACTACGAAAACCTGCCACGGTTAGCATAAAAGCAAGGGGATTCTAACCCATGTTCCGTCTATCACTGAGGACAGTTTACGTCAGCAATGTGATTGTTGCGAGCCGGTGACGGAATTCGTATCGACCAGCCATCATTGGGATTCGAACCCGGTTCACCTCATTGGAAAGCGAACACTCTATCCCCTGAGCCACAGCGGCTGTGAAATCGGTATTAAAAAATATTAAAATAAAAAAATTAAAATGGCTCTGAACTAAATTATTTTCATCAGACTTTTGATTAATTTTGCATTCAGTTTTAGAATAGTGTGCAAGCCAAAAAAATTGATCACACCATAATGATTTTGTTCATATTATTATTTCATATAATATACTTGAAAGAGAATGCAACAAATAATTGCAGAATAATAATGAAAATCATTATTCTTTTATCGTCTGCTTTAAAAGTTGTAAAAAAATTGAAAAAAATTGAAATAAATTTTTTTTTTTTATTTTATTATTTTTTTTTTTTAATGTGTGAGGCATTAAATTTGCGATAAAATGTTTCGTAATTTTCTTTGAAACAGCTGTACAACAATAATATAGTTACATATGTTTAGAACTGAAATATTTTAAGAAATTTCAAATATACAATAAAATAGAACTTATATAATTATTGATTCAATATTGATATTTTTTTTAAAATAAATTCTAATCATTCTTATTTGAAAATTGATAAAAAATAATAAATTCACACTAATATGAGGGTTGCTATTTATATTTCTGGCCTAATAATGAAAAAACAAATACGTAGGATCGAAATTGGTTTTATTGTTTTTCAAAATATTCTCCATGATGATCAATACACTTTAGCATGCGTTTGAACCAATTTTCAAAGCACTTTTTCAAGTACGATTGAGGTAACTCCAAAACATGCGTTTTGAATGCATCAACCGCTTCTTCGGGGGTCGAAAATCGTTGTCCACGTAATTTATTTTTGATGTGTGGGAATAAGAAGAAGTCATTGGGTGCCAAATCAGGGCTGTACGGCGGATGACCCATCAGTTCGATCTTTCGCTCCGTCAGAAATGCCTTTGTTTGAGTCGATGTGTGAGAGCTCGCATTGTCATGATGAAGAATGATTCACCTGTTCTTCTGCTTTTTTCGAATTTCTCCGATGACTTCTGGCAAACAAATGGTCGTGTACCATTCAGAATTGACCGTCCTGCGTTGCTCTCACGCCACTGTTGCCACATGAGCGTTAATGCCGAAGAAACAGGCAATCATTTGTTTCGATGTGCTTCTTCCTCGAACAACTTTTGTTGGTTTTGCCTCGTCTTGGAAGACCCATACAGTTGATTGCTGTTTTGTTTCCGGCTCATATGCATAGATCCATGATTCGTCACCTGTGTAGATCTACGGTCGTAAATCGTCTACGGTCGCCTAGCAACACTTACTGTTGCCAAGGCCAGAAATATAAATAGCAATCCTCGTACAAAAGTTTTTAGTTTGAAACATAGTTAATAAATCTACAAAATCTACACACAAAGTCTCAAAGAATTCTGTAAAAAAAATTTTTTTTTTGTAATATGTGTTAGCGTGAAGAGATTTTCTCAAAATCAACGTTTATTGAAAGTGATTTTAAAGTACGTAATTGCCAAACAATACTAAAACAATTTCTTACACGAGAATTTCTTACATATTTTACACGCTGGAAAAACATAACAAAAGTTCAAATATAAACAACAGAGAGAAAAAAAAATAGTGCGTGGAGTCCCTCCGCGCGGAAGAAGTGAAACTTCGTAATGTGGAAATGAAAATAGGAAGGGGTTTCTTTAAGACAAACTTAAGACAAACTTAAGACGGTACAGGAAAATAACATTAAATTAGGGATGCAAAAATATTTATAGAAAAACAATACTTTTATGAGTTTTATTGATTTTATGCTAGTGAGAACCAAAACAATAAGGAAATGAATGAGGGAAAACTGGATCCTACCACGTGATTTTAGGGGGCCAGTAAAAATGTAGCGTTAAACGTTCAACGTAACTTTGTTGGAAGTCGCATTAGAAGTTTCACTTAAAAAAAGAAAAAGGAATTTTCATCGAAACTACCTATTTTTTCACCTTGTCGAATATTTTAAGTTCCAAAGACATGTTTTGACTGACCAAACATAACGTTTCTTCGGCTGATGAGGGTTCCTGAAACTTCAGATGATTGTAGCCGCATCTGGAAAACTATATTACAATCAAGAGAAGGATTTCTGTCAGCGGCACTTCATAATTTTCATATTCCTCAGAAATTCAGGAGCACGAATCCCTCCGAATAATCAATATTCATTTTGACAAAGTATTTGGCTCCTAGTTTTGAAAATTAATAGATTATTTTGCATTCTTTAAGTGGGTTCTCAAACTATGAAACTATTCGATCATTTGACCAAAAGTCATTCAAATTGTTAAATTTTATTTTGTTTAGATTAAGCGTACTTATTTATGTATCTGGGAGTAACCATACACATTTTGTGTATTTAATTATTGCATTGTATTCAATTGCATTATTTTTTTTCAGTGTATGGGTTGGTCTTGGTATTTAGCGAACGATATGCAATTTTTTGTCATTAGTCCACTATTTCTTATAACACTATGGAGGTAAATATGAATGCTTGTTTATTCATGTATATTTATTTTTTAAAAATTCTTCATGTTTAATGTTTAGTTATATAAATGAAAATTTTTTTTAAAGGACTAATTCTTTAAAGCAATATCCATTTATAACGAAAAGAAAATAAGTGAATCATGGTTAGCATATGGAAATTTTTAAATATTATAAATAGAGCAGTTTAATAGTTAAAATATGAAAATATTGTTTTCCTTTAGTCCCCACATAATGGTCGCAATTTATGTTTAGACACATCCCTAATTTCTCCATATTACATTCTAAGAAATTGTCGTAATATTTGATGAATTTCTCGTTAATTTATATAGCCAGCTTATTCTTTTGAGAAAAAAGCTCATTATCCGGAATTGTAACGAACTTCAGTAATATAAGTAGAATTAACCGTTAGTTTATTCGAATATTCTATAAAGCTTTCTAGCTCAATTCAATTCGTTGCTGTAACCCTTTTCGATGATATTCTTCTGGAAGCTTCTGGTTTCGAATTCAATCGGCGTCGAGGAACATTATTTTCACACTCCCTCTACTTTAGACACCACTGATAACGAACATGCAACTCTTCCACTCTTCTATAGATGACAGTACTACACTATTTTGTCTCGTTCCACGATTTGCCTTGATTCAACAAACAAATCGCCTAAATCTCAAACACTGCCAAGGCACTAACTGAGGACAGTGATTATAGATTTTACGAGAGAAAAAAAAAAACTTCATTTAAAACTGTATTTTTATAGTCAAGATAGCTATACGGGCATAAATATATTATTATGGCCAGTGACTAGAATACTTTTTGTCAGTCAGTGACCATAACCCAGTGGCTAAATTTTATTAGAGTGCATTTCAGCATTATTTCTAATAGTTGCGTTCATACAAGTGGACTCACTTATTAATTAATTCATTTTTGTCAGTTTCATTGTTTAAATTTTTTTTTCTAGGTGGCCTAAGGTGGGCTATTCAATGCTGTTGTTGTTTTTGTGGGGTTCTTGGCTTTCTGGGTTTTTAATAACTTACCATTATGATTTGATAGCTGGTACTTTGAGTTATGTTGTTGACATTGAGCAAGCAGCGACATTTGAATTTAAGTAAGTGAAGGCTTATTTTTTTTAATTATTTTAATTCTGTGATTGCATACAATGGGGATCTAATGACATTTACAAAGTTCAGTCGTATTAATGTGACGACCACCTACTTTTGACGCCAAAGTGGAATAACTAATCACAAAAGGCACATTGCAGTGAAGCGAACGTATTAAAGCATGACTGAGTGAATCGGAAAACATTGCAATCGTTGGCATAATGTTGAAACTGTGCGATTTATTCAACGTCCGAAAAGTGCGTGATCGTTTGTTTTCAGGATGGAAGTATTTCCCAAACGGCTAGTTTTGTGAACTCTTCGCGTGTCCCCGTGGTAAAAGTATACAGTGTCTGACAAAATGACGCTAACCAGTTGTGGATATGTGGACACTAATCATAGATAATATCATGAACCAACGTGGTGCACCATGGATCGGCATAAGATATGTGTTCTGGAAAATGCGCGTGCAATTGCTGAGCAACTGAAAGCTCAGATGAACCAAGGGGCTACTAACTGTATCTTCTCAACTATGCTTCAGCGAACAATGCTGCATATTGGCCTTCTCAGCAGACGCTTGGTTAATATACCTATGCTGTTCATCGGAAGGCTGGAATTTGAACTTGAACGCCAGTACTGCAACTGGAGTGCAATAGGTGGCTTTTTTCGATATATATATATATATATATATATGGGTGATTCTCGCGAAATATGACAATTCACTGTCCCTTGCTCCAAGATCTAATAAATAGCATTGCTGTTAGCATTTTAAAATAACTTTGCACTAGAATTGACTGTTTTGTATAGTTAAAAAATTTAATTAAACTTCAAAATGTCATTTTCCTGGCTACTTTTATTTAGTGGTTTATAACCAAAATAGATAGAGCCAGCAATCAAAATCTTATGTTGATAGATTGATTAGATACCCTCCTATATGAACATGTCTTGTTGCATGAATAAAGAACCAATTTTCTGGTTCAAAATCTGTTTCAAAAATTTTTTCAAGGTGAGTAGGTTTTTGTGTTGTCATTTTCCTGGCTTCTTGAAACCATTAATAACATAAACTACATAGATTTATCTGTGTTATTTTAAGAAATCCTGTTGTTTTCTACAGAATATAAACGTCTTAGGCCAAAATATTTAATTAAAGTAAAGTTATATGCTATAAAATGGCGAATTTGTCATTATCCTGGCTGTCATTTTCCCGGCTTATGAATGCCAGGACATTGAAGTGTTACCAGAATTTTTTTTTAACTGCAAATACTGTAAGGAGGGAAAGCAAATATTAACCCAATACCAACTTTATGTATGATTGTAATATACTTGGATGTAATCAAAGTTATTTATATATTTAAAGATTGATTATTATATAAAATTTTATTCTGTACATATCAGCAATTTTTTTTTTTAATTCTTTCTACAGTGGATAAAAAGAATTAATTTAAGCATTTTATGGTCCATCTAACATAAAGGCTTACGAAGCAGGGGTGCCACGAAGCAGGGGTGCCATCCCCTCTGCAGAGGATCAAAATTGTGATGGCAGGTCTTCGGATCATCCTCAGGGATGTTTCCCAGACCGTCGCCAATAGCCCATTGTGCAGCTCTAGTGCGACATAAATTTTGAGTTACTTACTATTAACTTAAAATGACTGTTTTTTAAACTTCTAAGCTAATATGTCATTTTCCTGGCATTCAAGATTTGTTGAAATTCTATTTTATTTTTTTCCCCAAGCAAATGACAATAAACTACACTGCTGTCTGTAAGATATTAATGTTTAAATAAAGAAGTGTACAAAAGAAATTTTAGATTATTTTGACGACTTTAAATTTGAAGAAATTTTTTCGTCCGAATTGTCATATTCAGAATCACCCATATATATATATATATATATATATATATATATATATATATATATATATATATATATATATATATATATATATATATATATATAATACGCGAGCAAATACACGCTTTAGGTGGAATATTTGTTAGTTTTAATTATCTGTTCCTCTAATGATGAGTAGAGAGTTAATAACAAATGAAGATGTACCATGTCTGAGAAAAAGCTTTTGGATAGTATCAGATTAATTAGATGGTATCTTGGTAGATTAATTTTTAATTGAGAACTAAAATTAAAAATTATTTTTAAACAATATTTCCTACACGTGTGTTAGGGTGGAATATTTATTAAAACTTCATCTCGTGGTACCATGGTAAGTAAGGCGTTCTTAATATATTAAGTTGTGTGTAGTTCTACGAAAAAGGTTTTGAATAATAACGAACGAGGATTAAAAAATTATTTTGAGCGTTAACCTATTTCGGATAATGAGATTTAATTCTTTTATACTTTTGCGAACTAATAAGTTTTATATTTATTTTAGATGGAAGGAATATTTCGATAAGATTTATGTAAAACCTTATACCAGAATTGCACCATACTTGATTGGCATTGGTCTTGGTTACATTTTGTTTAAAAGAAAAGTTACCGACATTAAAGTGAATAGGGTGAGTATTATTATCTACTAGATGAATACCCGTTCTTTCGAACTGTAGATAAAAGTCATTAATCCACAAATCAGCGTTATTCAAGCTATCATATTATGTGCAAATCTGAAAAATGTGTACCAAAGCAATTAAAATTTTCTTTCTTTCTTTCTTTAAAATAAATTGGGTGCCTGGGCCGCGCAGCGGCCCCTAACCCATACATCGTGAAATAAAACATTGAATGAAAGACATTTTGAATTTTGTAACATTATGGTGGCAATAATAAAAGGAAAATAATACAAAAATAACTAATAAAAGAATTTAGAGTCAATTTGGATTTTACATGGTTTTCAATTCAATTGGAAAATTTTACTTTTAAGTTTAATACAGTAGATTTCGTAGATTTTAATAATAATAATTTTGAATTTTTAGAGTTCATATTTAATGTTCAGAGTTTGTATTTTTGTTTTTTGTTTTCAGCTGATCAGAGTAGACTGCAGGTTGAACAGGAGATTGATGTAGCTCTGGATGCAATTGGAGCAATTAAAATTTAAAATAATTCTGAATTACTTAATTATTTTTATTTGTTACGATTCCTGGTGAACTTACGTTATTAGATTAAGTAAAAAGTGTATACAAAAGTTCGTCTTATCAAATAAAGAACTCTATTCAGTATCATTTGGCATCATTCTACTACTCGTGACAAACTCAAAATAGTCAAAATTTACAAATCGAGTAATTTTTTTCAGAATTCATCCTTTTCTGGGGGCCCAGAAAATCTACAACGATATATAGGGGAGAGTCGGGTAGCCCTGCCCAGCGGGTACCCCCGCCCAATGTCAATTTCATATGTATAGAATATTTTTTCAAGTGAATGGGCCATCGGACAATAATTGTTATATTAAAAAAAGATTTTTTTCAAAGTTTCAAGTATTTATGCAGCAGGTAACATGGTAAACAATAGTTTTGAAAATATGTTGAATACCGTTGTCATGATATTAAGAAAAATTGGTTGAATGTTTCGATTAAACTTCATTTTAATACTAAAATTTTTTTTTTCTATACATACAGCATTAAAATATGTAGTCTTAAGTTTAGTTTGCACAAAGAACAAAGTTTATTTGTGAAAATTTTTTCGAGTAATTACAAATTTACAAAAAAATTGGATTTCGGGTAGCCCCGCTCACATGAATGTTAGGTATCACAGCCCACTTTTATTTCATCGATAAATGTACGGTTCCAAAGATTTAATTAAATTAAATTATTTTCTTTAAATATTTAATATAAATATATATTAATATTATAATATATTAATATACATTAATAATAATAAAAAATATAACATTTGTTGTTAATAAATGATAGAATTCACTAAAAGTATATAAATATGTAATAAAAAAAAATAATTTTGTGTTAAAAATGATAAATAAGGTTTATCTATTGTCAATACATTGGTCATTTTCATTTACACCTGAAAAAACAATCAAAAAACATAATTTTTGTAACTGGGCGGGGCTACCCGACACATTTTGAAAAGAGCTGAAAAACATGTTTTTTTTAAATTTCTATTTTTTTAAGTTAAACTATTCTTTTTTTGGTTTATTCTTTTTGTATTATTTAATTAAATGATGAAACAATAGAAACATACAAAAATCTTGATTATTACTCAATATTATACAGAAATATAAGCAATAGTCCTAAAGTGGGCGGGGCTACCCGACTCCCCCCTACATATAAGAATCTATTAAATCAGCATTCATTATCCTAATACCTGTAGTACTAACTTCAAAAATTATTTCCGCATCATTGGTATCAATAATAATTTGGCAATTTTTTGCGGTTTTTTGAAACGAATAATTAAACACATAACTTTAACACATTTATCGTGAAAAACATTTCTTATCGAAAGAAAAAAAAATTTAACACTAAAAAATTTACAATAAACTTCGAAAAACGAATAAAGATGCAAACTTGCAAAAATAACTGTTATTATCTTTTAAATAATACTGATATATAAAAATAATTACTGTAAATAATAAAAATAATTACTGGTCATCAGGTTGCAGTATAAAACATTTTTCTGTATTTCTAGGAAATAGTTTATAAAATTTAGATGTTCGTAATGCAGTATGAATATTACTTATCGGTTTCGAAGAAAAATTAAAAAAAAAAAAAAAAAGACAACATTTTGATGGCATTATCGTGATCACTGGTTACCCATTGGTCGAATGTTTTTTTCCTGGATAGACTTTCAGAACTTCTTCTAGTCGTGGATAACGACACTTCTAGTCATGGATTTCAAAATTGATGTTTGTCCCCCCCCCCCCCCGTTGTCGTCTATTGTATTTTATTTTATTGATTATGTACTGATTTTTAGGTTACTTTGTGGATTGGTTGGTTACTGGCTATTCCAGTTGGATTATACTGTGTCTACGGTCTTTATCATCAAAATCCAAATCTTGTGGCTGCTAGTTTTTATAATGCCCTAACTCGTACTGGTTATGGGCTAAGTTTGAGCTGGATCATCTTCATCTGTTTATCAGGACAAGGAGGTATGATTTTGTGAAAGCTAAATCTATCTGTCGGTCTATCTATCTATCTATCTATATAGATAGATATACTAGGGCTGTTTTTTAATTAAGGGCTGTTTTGCTGTGTACACTAGTAGGTGACGCGTGCGTCGCAACGAGTGCTTGTGTAGTGTCCCGGCATTCCTTGGAAGCAACTGTGCCTAGTTGCAGTTGTGTAGGTAAACTGTACTGTTAATTCTGCGTTTTTAAAATGTTCAAATTTAACAAATTACTCTCCACGCACAAGATAGGTAAGTGATGCGTTTTTGGTCTGCTGCATACATTCACTGGTAGATTTATGAAGTAGCAAAATTACTCTGACACGCTGACGGAGAATTTTGCTATTCTATGACAATGACTCTCTCTGCAGCTCGGGTACCAGCTTTATTGGACTCTTTTGGTTTGGAAGTTTTGAACCATCCCTCCCTATTACTCAGGCCTTGCGCTCAGTGATTTTCATTATTTTCGATATTTCAAACATCATTTTGGCAGCAATCACTACAACGTTAGCGAATACGTGAAAACGGCAGTGACATCTTGGTTAACGGAGTAGGCAGCATGTTTGTATGAGGAGGGTATTCTAAATGTATATAGGTAGAGTATATATTATATATATGTATACAGGGGTGATTTAAAAAAGATGGGCAAAATTTTAGGAAGTGATAGTACACACCCAAACAAACAATATTTATCAAAGAATGCAGGGTCGAAAGCAAAACGCTAGGGGGCGTCAAAGTTTATGTTTTTATATGAGGCAAAAACACAGAAAGAGCGACGAAGTTAAGTTATGAAAGCAAATTTAATGGCATGTGATTACAATATGTGTTCAAAACAGTGGCCGGCAGCGGCTATGCACGCAGTACAACGGCGAAGAAAAGATAGGCGAACATTCTGAAACACACCAGGTATATCACGAACTTTCCCTGCAGTGGCCGAAAGCTTGGCGACAAGTTCTTCAGCAGATTCAATGGGAGTCTCATACACTAGAGCCTTCAGCTGTCCCCACAAAAAGAAATCGAGGCATGAAAGATCTGGCGAGCACGGTAGCCAAGCTATAGGATCACCTCGACCAATCCATTGGTTTGGAAAGGTTACATCCAGATAGTTTCGCACTTCTCGTACGTAATGAGCTGATGCTGCATTCTGCTGGAACTAAATGCATCGTTTGCATCAAACTTTCCAAATGCGCCAGCACCTTTGCGTTTTGTTTTCGACCATGCATCCTTTGATAAAAATTGTTTGTTTGGGTGTGTACTATCACTTCCTAAAATTTTGCCCATCTTTTTTGAATCACCCTGTATAATTAGAAACATAATAGGTAATAAACTAAAAACTTGAACATACGTTAAGGTTCTCTTCAGGATGCATTCTTTTAAAACAGTGACATTTCGATACAAATAATAATCATCTTGAAATAAAAATTAATCTTTATAATTGCATCTATGCCTAAAAAAATGAAATAATAACGTAATTGCAAGTGAGTTTAGAATGATGAAAGAAGAAAACAAACTTACTAATAAATAGTTTTTTACATTAAATATATTAGCATTTCTTTTAATAACATTAAATACATTAGCATTATTATTAGCATTTCTTGTTAATAAATATAGAACAAAATAAAACGAATTAAAGATTTGCATAAACACCTATATGAAGTGAAATTGCATTTTCAGGTGCTGTGGATAAAATTCTGTCTTATAAGCTATTCATCCCTCTGAGTCGATTGACTTACTGCGCATATCTGATACATTTGATGGTCGTTTTTCTTTATATTTCATCGCTGAAAACTACTATAGTCTTTACTCATCAAACAATTGTAAGTATAAATTATAATGGACTTTTTTTATATTAATATAGTAGAATAATTTTTTAATAAAATTTAAGTTACTGAAAGGTTCTACGCTAAACCCATTTAAAGATGTTATATGGAGATATAAGTTAACATATTAAATGGGAAAAGAAATTTTAATGTTGTCATGTTTTTGTGTGAAAAAGTAATAAAAAGCTCTTCAAATATTTACCTTGTAGTTTGATCTGAATCTAAATAATATGTCACGTTTTTAATGCAATTATATTATTTTTCTAGTTCAGCAAATATGTAAAACATAAATGAAAAAGAAACAAATTTAAATTCTTAATTCAAGGCCTTAATAGTGATTGAAAAATAATTTTTTCATAAATATTTTGCGATAAAATTAAAGCATTGTGAAAATGTAGGATTAAATAAAATGAGCCTTTATTTAAAATTTGATAAACGTATTAGAAAATATTTGGATCATTTATGTGACTCTAATCATGCACATTAATCTGTCAAATCATAAATACACGACATGCATACTTGACAATAAAGTGTTCTGTTTAGTAGTATCTGAAAAGAATCTTGTAAAATTTTAACAGTATAAGGATAATCTTATAAATGATAAAATTCTTATTACATTATAAATGTATTCATAGAAAATTCTTCACAAAGAACAATACTTAGCAAAAAAATCCAATCGCATTTTTTAGTCAAACTATTAGTGTACTATTCGCTTTTGAAAAACAGCCTGGTCACCATTCAAAATTACCTTGTGCAACACTTAAGCTTTACTGATAACCAAGTCTGATTTAATGCACAACTGCATTTAAATATATTAATTTTTCAACTTCTCTGTTCTAATACCTAAACCTAGTTTTAAATAATATATTAACTAAATTTTTCACTGTCTAGCTGGATTGCCAGTAAATTGTTTACAATCGAGAACGAGAAGGCCTAAATTTCTTATTCTCTCTCTGTGCTGCTAAGCATCCGCATAAAAAGTTCTCTGTTTCAAAATCTATGAGTGTTTTTAGTTCAGTGACAAGGATAATTACATTTAAATTTTTAAATATGTGTCAATTACATTAAATAATTTTATACCATTAAATTTCTATTTTTTTCTGTTAAGCCTAATAGAGGCAACTATAAAAATAGAGGCAAGAGTGCTGTGGTGAAGCACCAATAATGTTCCTCTACACTGTGATGTAGTTTGCCACACTTTTTTTCTGTTGTTAAACAGTAAAGTTTTTAATAAAATTAAGGTATCATACACATTAGAGTCAGTGAAACTATTTTTACTATGCAATTTAAAATAGTTTAGGATGCGTCACACTAATTCTTGAAATAGAATTAATTTTTAAATCAAAGCAACGCATAACATACGGAAAGTATTAAACCAAATTCAAATTAGGCTTAAGAGAATAGAAGCGGATATTATAAAATGATTTCATACAGTGTACAGATATTTAAATATAATTATACTTATTACACAGATAAAAAAAAATACACACATTTTTAACAGTAAATTTTTGTTCAGCGTCAAAGACAACAATAAATTCAAGTCAACACACACTTAATTTCGATTTTAAATAATTTGATGATAAGCCGACATTGGTGTTGTCGGAAGCAAAAATGTGTGTGTAAAAATTAGCAAAAAAAAAAAAAAAAAACTCTCGATACCACTGAGATCATACTTTTAAAAAATGTCACTCTACAGAATGTATTTATAAACTATATTACACAAAAAATATTCATACTTACTATTTTAAAAAAATCAGTTTGTTTAAATAAATGATTTTTAAAAAAATCACAGTTGATTTAAATCAAGTTATTAAAATCATGCCAACCATGCTTAAAACACATAAATTTGCTGTCTGAGTGTTGTCAAAATACCAGATTTTGTTCAGCCACGGTATTTAAAATGAAGTACATTTTTTTGACGAAACTCTGAGATGTTGAAAATGAAATTCATCCAGTTGTGAACATACAACCGACTCGAAAATATTAAATATTTTGAAATTGTGAAGAAAAAAAGGAAGAAAAATATACATTTTTAGAATTCTTTTCAAAATAGAGACTAAATTAGAATTCGAGTTAAAATGTGGATCGCAAATTAACATTTAAGTCAGGAAAAGATAAAAACTATATCGAAACTTGACAAATCGCTCAAGAGAAAAAGTGTATAAAAAATAAATAAAAGCTGTTAGATTGCTAGAGGAAATAAAAAGGAGTTAAAAGCCAATTATTCGAAACACCTTCAAGTTTAAACCAGAATTGAGACAGGTTTTGATGTTTTGTGATGTTAGTTGTCCTCCTCAATAGTGATTGAAAAAGTTTTAATGCAGTTTTGTTTTATTTTGCTTAAATATTAATTTGCGAACCCCGATGTCGTCAGATTTTATTAGGGAGAATTAGGAAAAGACCTCGTAATGTGGTCATCATGGAACATTACATATACATACCAAGATACACATCATAAAATTTCAACTATAAAATTATTTTTATATGCTAAACATTCTGTAATTTAAAGAAATATTTTTACTACCTATTAAAATACATTTTATTAACTAAAAGTAAAGCTTTCCCGCAACAGCCCATCGTGAGTCACGGGGGTCATGGAGATTTAGGACCCACAAATTCGAGACTAATGTGAGAATGTAGCCCACTCTAAGTACAGGTCACATTTACTTCCCAGACAAGCTGACACCCATCGATCTGAAGCTGCATATGCTTCAAGCCACCACTGAGGATCGAACCGCAGTTCTTCACAGTGACACGCCTTAACCACTGAGCCTTTGCGGCTTGAAAGGTAGGCCAAAGGCACGGAGTGTTCCAAAGTGGTCACCCTCCCTATTCATTAACCCAAGTACTGAACGCGCCTGGTAAGGCATAGGCATCGATGATCGGACGAGAACCGGTCTTTTCGTCAAGTTATGGCTGTTGACCTTTTATTAATTACTGTTTTTTTCCAGTTTCCAACTATAAGATCGACGAAATTTTAATTATCTATGTTATGCACATTAAATTGATTTCTTCACTAACATTTAGTAATATTAATATTAGTAATATTAATATTAGTAATATTATTAATTATATTATAGTAGTACTTCTTTCAATAAACTAATTGTAGCATTTTTACAGGTCCTGATGTTTTTGGGTTTGCTGATTGTAACATATGCGCTCTCTGTTCTTGTGTCTCTGACATTTGAATCACCCATAATCAGATTAGAAAAACTTATCAGAAGCAAATTTCAGAATAGATGAAGAACTTTACGAGCATATTTAAAATATTTATTTTAAATTAACTGAATAATTATTTATATTTTTTAATGTATCATGCTTGTAAATTGCCTCATTTGTTGAAGAACTGCATAAAATAAAATAAAAAATTATCTCAAATATTTTGAATGAGAACATGCATATTATAATGATGCTAAAATATGTTACTTCAATGACCACTCATACTTCTCATACTAAAAGGTGGTTGTAGGAATATTTCTACAAATATTTTACTTAAATTTATTGAATATTTCAATTTTAGAAAGATTACATTTCATTTTTAATCTCACATTTTCTATGTTTTCCAAAACTTTTATTAGTTTGCCTAACTTGTTCAATTATTTTAAGTAAATGATGAATAAAAATTTTCACTCAATACAAAATGATTGCCAATATTATGAAAAAATTGCAGTGCAAAAATAATACAATTTTGAATATTTACAAATTCTAGGATATGAATGGAGAATGACAAAATTTTGAGTATTTACAGCTGTTACAATAACAATTGAGTACAGTTACAATGCGAACAGAGAATAATACATTTTTGGATATTAATTCCTTAACGATCGGTTAATTTTCAAGAAAACGGTCATAAAATTGCCTATTTTCTTATCCCTGAAAATTATGACATGTAGTTTGAAATAATGACATCTAGTTTAAAATAAACAAACTATTTACATTTACCTTAAAAATACCCTGGTACTGCCATCTGGTGTGTAAAATGAAAAATAAAATGCTTTCCAGGCAAAAGAAATGAATTAGTTTTATTCTTACTGGCGCGTTACTACTGAACACTCCAGCCCGGAAATATCACGGGAGCGAGAAATAGAGGGCGAAACCTCACCCTGTCATTTTCACGAGAGCGAGAAGGAAGGGGCTTATAACTGTTACAACAATGTCAAAAAAGGTCTCTCAAAATTGAGCAAAAATGTGTCAAAATAGCTACGAAACAACTATAGGGGTATTTGAAAACCTAACATATTCATTTTTGAGTATATTGACATGAAAATTGAAACAATATATTATACTCATTTTTGAACAAAATGCAGTCTCAAAAATTTTGTCGAGAGGGAATTATGTGAGAACTATGTCTGTTGGTTGCCTGCAGGATTCAAACCAAGGATCTTCAGGTTTTTAGTAGGATACTGTAACTATCATAGTTGTACATCCCAGTCCAAGGAGAGTTAGAAAGCTTAATAAAGTGACCACCACAATGACAACACTTGACACACTAAATTTTAATTTCTAATAGTTTGAAGGGTTGTAATTTAAAAAATATTGTCTCATTAGCTTAGATCAGTAGTTTAAATTTAACTTAATTCGCTATATCTTAAAAACTTTTAAGTAAATGGAATGTCATGAGGTGAGGCCACTATATAACTCTCGCTAGACTGGAGTGTACAACTACGGTTAAAGCATCCTAGTACAAACTAGGAGGTCCTTTGTTTGAAACCCGTTGCCAGCCAACAAACATCTTTCTCACACATCATTTCTTCCCCCACATCAAATTTAAAACTATACATTTTGCTCCAAAATAAGTATATGCTATTTCAATTTTTACTTCATTATACTCAATAATAAATGCATGGGGTTTTCGAATTCGACTATAATTTGTTTTGGAGCTATTTTTTAAACATTTTTATTCAATTTTGAGAAACCTTGTTTCATAGTGAATTTGTGTAGAAAATTGTTACAATATGAATAGATTAAGACAGATTTGTGAGAATTTAAGGCTGTTACAATATGAATAGAGAACGATAAATTTTTGAGTATTTACAGTTGTTATTCTATGAAAAGAGAACAGCACGTTTTTTAGTATTTGCAATGTTACAATATGAATCGAAACTAAAAAAAATTCCCTTGTGAAAATCAGAGCAATAACTAGCAGGGATTGCGAAATTATTCAATTACTTGACGTTAATCAATCAATATATGAAGTTCCAATCTGGTTGAGTCAACATAAAAGTTCTCATTTATTACGATATCTGCCTTCGAATTCATTGAATTCGAATGAATATTTTGAAACATATATTTTTGGCATTTTTGAAAATTAAAAACGAATGAAATAAATATTTATACGACGTTTTAAGAAGGATTTAATGCATGAAGAAATCACCTAAGTTTTTAAAATAAGCCTATTTTAAATGAAACTGCTCATAAAATAAAATGTAAAACAATCTTTATAAAAATTTTAATTTTAAGCTCTATTGGGAAATTTTGTAAAACATAAAATATTTCATAAACTAAGATAAGAAAACCTAACTTTTTAACTAAACATGTAAAATGTTCTTGAACTTTTTTATTTTGGTTATGGGTGTATTTGTCATAAAATTATATTTTTTGCGATGTAAAAAGTAACGGATTTCTTTTTAATCTAAGTAAGAACACTTTTGCTGTTTCAAAATTATTTTGATAATTTTTACAGAAAACTTGTTATAATTGGTGTAAAAATTGCGGAATAAATTTATACTTTAGAAATTGATTTTACGGTAAATGTATTTTACAGACTCTGCTCTCAGGATCACTTTTTACACAAATCTGAATCGGAATTTTTTACAGTGTACGGTAAACAATTTTTTGCGTAATGGGTAAAAATTCAAATTTGATAAAATTTTCCTTTTTGAAATGTTTATTATATCAAAAATATATAAATTCGCATATAAAAATGGTCCAATTGTTTATTTATTTACCAAAATCAATTTTTATTGCCAGATAAGGATTTCCTTGTTACGGAAATTTTAGGAATAATATTAATTAAAAGGAAATTGAAAAAAAGTTTGTTCACTTTTCTGATCCTAGCATTTTTATAAAAAAGAGGTAAATATAAAACTAGATAAAGATAAATATGCACTAACATTTATTTTTGATATAAAATAATGTTATTCTTTTTGGTGAAACTGTATAAATATGGTTAATTAAGAGAAAATGTATAGTTCACTCTTTTTTTTATCATAGCATTTTTAAGAAATGAGGAGAAAATAACTACTTTACAATGACTTGTTTTATTTTTTTTAAATTCCATGAATTATTGTTAAATTAAAAAAACTGTTTCATAAAATACTTAAATATATAATTAGAGCAAAATTTATGCTAGAAAATTAGATTAATATTTATTTTCTTTACTTGAAGAATGAAGATGACTTTTACGAATGAAGGTGACTTTTAACTTTACATTTAAATGTACCGTTACAATAAAATTTTTAATACAGTTTGATAAATATTTCATTTATTTACTTTACGTAACTAATGGTAACGTTAACAAAGTATTTAAATATATGATTAGTAAAATTTAAAATATCAATAAATTTCGTTGCTAATGATGATGACTATAAGATTGTAGTAATATTTTATGCAACAAAATCCGCGTTATATTTCATTCCTTTTTTAAAGAAAATGAATGATAAAAGTCTAAAATCTCATTGCGTTTTCATTACCAGTAAATGCAAATGTGCATAAATTGTGACTTGGAGTGAAGCAGAAGGATATTATATTGTTTGACCCACAATTAATCAAGTATACGTTTATTTTAACGTATTACTAAGAGCAAAGCTAAAAAGTACATAATACATACATTTCATAATCCATGAGTTTTTTTGCATTCAGTTGAATGTGCCTAAATGCACGGCTATTTCATATAAGTTGGTCAATCAGATCAAATTTGGCATTTTATTGTACTATATATTTACGGAAAAGTGTTGAAGTATTACGACTTCAACTCTAAAAAAATTTTTCTTAATGGAATTTAACACTTTTATATTGAAGAACGTCGCATTTCATTCATCGCATTTCATTTTGAATTCACACACCATTTTTTAATAATGTTACATTAATTGAGATTTTTCTCATTTTGAAGTTTCATAGAAATTACTTATAGCGAAATTTATTCTCAATTTTTTTTTTTATTTTATTGTATTAGTTATTAACCCACGGTTAGCCCTCTTATTAAATCAGCTGGACCGCCTTATACAATATTTAACTTTCTACCTGAAACTGCATAATAAAATACGAGAAAAGAAAGAACTGTGGTAAAGCAAACAAATGATTTCAAGTGTAATCTTTCTGTTTTCTTAGCAACGTTTTCGCACACGCTTTTAAGATATTTTAATACTCATGTAAAGTTGTAACATTTTAGTACTTTAAAATTGCTTTTCAAAATCGCAACAGAGGGCGAAACCGCAAATGATATTTTTCAATGATTGGGATGATAGAAATTGGTAATTATAATTTTAAAAATATTTTTTAGCAATTGTGCTATACGGGATACCTTTTATTAGTTCGAAAAACATATTACAACTCTTTTCCGCTAATATTTTACAAAATGGACAAACTAAAGTGTTAACATTTAAAATTAACATTATTAATAATTAAGAATATATATATATATATATATATATATATATATATATATATATATATATATATATATATATATATATATATATATATATAAGTTCAAAAAGAAGATAAAACAAAGGAAAATTACAAACAAATGAAAAAAGGGGGAAAAAGAAAATTATTAAAAAAAATATATATATAGAATCCTTTTTAAAAAATCTAGAAAAAAAAGATATAATCTTTTCATCAGCCCACACGACCATATCCGCAGAAAAGAGTGCTTTCTAATAATGTGTTAATATAGCCAAAGCAAAATATATCAATACAATAGTGTGAGGAGCACTAAAAAATTTTTACAAAAATTACAACAAATAAAATAGAACACAATAAGTAAAAATAACACGTAAAAACAGAAAGTAAAATATAAAGAAAAAACAGAAGGGAACATAAAGCATAACCTATAAAACGAGTAGCAAAACTAAATGAACTTACATGAACGGGAAATTTTTCAAGAAGGATTTAAAATATTTTCGTAACAAGATTGCCAGATTTCAAAATATGAAAACAAAAGCGCAAATTTGAGATAGCGTAACTAGAAGAGTTTTATTTTAAAGTGCATTCTTGCTGCATTATTGAAGTGCGTTTGATTTGTTAGTTACCAAGGATGGGCCCGAAAATGGATGTGCGCAAGGTAATATTATACTGTATAATTTAAAGAAGTTGACTATAAATAATTTTAGAAAATAAATATTTATTTAAGAAAAAAAAAATAAAATGGAAAAAAGAAAGAAGCATGAACTGCCTGTTTTGCACATAATTTTAGCCATGGATTTGCCCGAAATGGATTTGCACATGGAAAAATTGTATAAATTAACAAGGAATTTTATTAGTAAATAATCTTAGCCACGGATTTGCCCTGATATGTATTTGCACATGGAAAAATTACGTATATTAACAAAGAAAAACTTTTAGTAAGTAATTTTAGCCACGGATTTGCCCGAAATGGATTTGCACATGAAAAAATTATATAAATTAACAAAGAAAAATTTTTAGTTAATAATTTTAGCCATGGATTTGCCCGAGATGGATTTGCACATGGAAAAATTAAATAAATTAACAAAGGAATTTTTTAGTAAAGGAATTTTTTAGTAAATAATTTTGACTACATATTTGCCCGAAATGGATTTGCACATGGAAAAATTAACAAATAAATTTCTAGTAAATAATTTTGCCCATGGATTTACCCGAAATGGATTTGCATTAGGGAAAACTATATAAATTAACAAAGAAAATTTTTAGTAAATATATCTACAATATACGATTAACTCAATGATTTTTTATAGAATTTTATTATTTTAGTTGGGTATCCATTGTTTATTATCAAATTTTGAAAGAGTTTATCGATTTGCTTTTTGGATAAATAAATATTGCTATATATTCTTTTAATTCTATTCATTTCATTAAAAGTGGTGTTTAAATAGATGCTCCTAGAAACATTAGAATTCCAAGTAATAAGTTTATTTATATTAAAATTAAAATCATTTCTTGCAGCTTATGCGCAATAAATGAAACTTATTGTTTTTCTTACTTTTCTTCGTGTTTTTTTGTATTTATTAATTGCGCTATATATATATATATATATATATATATATATATATATATATATATATATATATATATATATATATATATATATATATATATATATATATATATATATATATATTTCAAGAATATAAAATTTTAAAAATTATTTAAAATATTTTCGTAATAAGTTTTCCAGATTACAATATAAAAACAGAAGCGCAAATAAGGATAAAAGCGTAAAAAAGGATGGATTTAATCTCTTAGTATTTTTCTCATATTGTATAATATTTGTAATTCTTTTTATTTCAGTTAAAGAAGTCTACTAAGCTCGAATAATAAGATAAGCCACGAAATGTTCCAAAAGATTATTTGAATCGAATTTCATACTTTTCTTATAATTTTTTATTATAATTAAAATTATCGACCGACGGGGGTAAATCCAGTTATAGTTTTACATAAAAAATCACTTTTTTAAAGGATTACAAACTAAAAAAATAATCTTATAATGTTATTATTTAAATGAGAAAACTTTATACCAAATACCAAACTTTGTTCTATATGATGGATATTGGTTATTATGAGACAAGGTCAATGAATGATTATAATCCATTCTGAACTATAAACTTAATGAAATAAGTTAACTCGAAATAAGTAAGTAGTTCGATTAAGTTTTTTTTAAAAAAAATTAAAGATAATTTAAAAGCATGCGGCCAAGCAATGTTTTTGTAAGTTTAAATTGTTTGTGCAGTTTACACAGATTTTATGTTTCGTAATATTTGAATTTTACGACTCGGAATAATTTTAATTCTCCAATTCAAATTACAATGTCACATCATATGATTCGAATCATATCGACGTGTTTGTATCAATTGAATAGGACAACAATTCGATTTAAGAACCGGATTACTGACTCTAACCAAGTGATTTGGATCATTATTCTAAGATTTACGACCTGCAGTATTGTTTACCAGATGTATAAATTTTTTTTAATATAATTTTAATGTTTATATTTATAATTAATTTTAATATTGCATTATTCGAATTATTCTTAATTTGATATTTCATTTTGAAATTTTTTAAATTAATTTTGTTATAATTTGTTGGAAATGCACTACAATTATTTAATTCAATTTCTTTTAATATGACTTTATTAAAAAGTTTATAATTTGTAACAATTTATTGATATGCGTTGATTTGATTTAATTACCACTTCTTTCACATAATATATATATATTCAAATTATAATTCATTAATTCTTAGAAACGTCATTTAATTATTCCTTATAATATTTATTGTTGCTTTGTCAAACTGGTACTATAATTTACTTGAAATATTGTATTTATTTTAATAGTTGATATTCACTTGGGCTAAATATTATGGTGTTATATTAATTTAATTGTTTATTTTTCAATTATTTTATTTCTTGCATTTTCTTTCCTTTCATTAAGCTGTGAATCTTTGCATTTATTCTTTTTTCTTATTTATCTTTCTGATGAAGTGATCCACATAAGCTTATCACGTTCAAGTTGATCATTGAACTTATCTAGTATATGTAATAAAAAAATATAAAATATCTATATAAAATACTTTTTTTTGATCAAACAGAGCTATAAGCTAACAAACAATATTTATGTTATCTTTAAAATATTCAAAAAAAAAAATAAATAAATAAAAAAAGAACAGAATCATCTATAGTTTAATTTAAAACAATGACTAATGCAAAATCAATTAGCAAAAGTTATTTTTCAAACGTCTTTGCTGAACGTGTTTATACAAATCTTCAAATGGTTTTTAGGATTATGATCTAAAATTGCATTTTTAGTCCTGATATCAGGATACTAACACAAATGGTTTTGAAATCATTAGAGAGGCACGCCGGCAGATGAAACCTTAATTCCGTTGTTATAGATTGTAATAGCCTTCTGTGAAAATTAGCTTCTTCACCTTTTATAATGAAAGTCTAATTTCGATATCAAGAATAAGAGAATATTTATCTTTTTGCTTAAAGCGTAAGAACACGCGTGATTTTTAGCTGTAAAATATTCTCTTAATCCTCATTCGGAATTCGGGTCAGCTGCATACTTTAAAGAGCAAACAGTAAATGCGTGTCGCGTAACGTAGCATGTTTAAGCAATAACAGTCGTAAAGCAAATCTAAATTACTTTAAATATAATTTTTCAGCTTTTCAAATTTAATGAGATGTGACGAGTAGATTTTTCATATGAATTTTATTGCTTCGAATTTAATTAGAAGTTCACATTAGTTTGTGTTATACGAAACACTAAAAATGATTTTCAAAATAGCTGTAGAAAAGAGAGAGATGTTTTTTTTAGTAATATTGTGGACTATTCTTGTATCAGGTAATAACAGTTTTCAAATATTTTATATAATTATTCAAATATTTTATTTCAATTTTAAATTTTTTATATAACTATTTTAAATACTTAATCTTACTGAAAATTACAAAGTTCTTTAGTTTAAATGTGTACATTATTTATGAAATAATAAGTTAAATAAGAAAAATATTTTTTTATCTATTTGAAGTTTTATGTAGGTGGAATTACATTTTATTCTAGAAAAAAACCTTCTCAACTATTGCTTATCATTTAAATTTATTTTAGGCAAAACTAAGTATTAATATAACATAAACTTTGCTGATATTAATCTTTTGAATATTTTAAGTCTAATTTTAATTACCTTTGTACTCTTTCGCTATTTGTTTGTTTATGCTTTCATTGCAACTAAGTAACAAGTTCTGTGTGTATTTTATCATCATTTTTAGCAAAACTCGACACGTTTTAAGATAATATAATTTAAGTTAGTTTTAGAAAAAAAAACCTATTTTAAATAAGCGGTAGCTTAGTTTTGCTTGACAATATCATTTGTTCTCGGGTTAAAAATTTGAAAAAAATACTAAAGCCGTGCTGTTGTCGAGTCCATTTTGCTGACAACAACTTTAATAGCTATTTGACATGCTTGTCTCCAAAAAGTTTTTAAAATGAATGCTATTTGCAGGGTAAGAAGAAAAAAATTGTCGAAAATTAAAACGATTTAGAAAATTTCAATAATAAAAGTATGTCTAATAATTGGGTTGACAAGCACATCTATTAGCAGTTTGAACATCACATGAGTTGCTATAAGTAATTTATGCTTAAAATGAAAATCTAAAGAGTACGAAAACACAAAAGTTATTGGATTAGAGTCCCCTTGCCGCCAGACTAACCGTGGGAGATTTTCCTCTCCATGTAACGCGAATGCGGTTCAGTTTTATTAAAAAGTCTTCCCCAAACATAAATATCTCCCAATACTTGATCCGAGAGTTCCCTTGTCTTCTGGATTGGGTTCAAAATTACAAGTTTAAAAGTTTACAAATTACTGCGGAGTTATTATTTACTATTGAGTTACACATTAGTAATCGTAACCCCAAAATCGGGTCGGTTGTTTTACGATGTTTATAAATAAAAACACTCTATTAAAAACAACTTTGATTTTGAATTTTACTATTTTTTCATTAGTTTTATACAGAAATAAGTTCATATAAAACGAAAGATTAAATTAAATATGAATTATTTAATGGAAATAAATATAATTATTTGTGATTAAAAAAATCTTTGGGAATGCCTGTTATCTGTTCACATGATCCTACGGTCCCGACATTACACATTTTCTGAACCACTGTCCTAAGCCATCAAATCAATCATCAATTAACCTTGCAGATATATTTCCCCGTAACTGTGCTATTTGTTTGAAAGATATCTAGAGAAAGATTGCAATATAGAGAGTGCCCAATTCAAGGGACATCTCTTCTACACTCTACCCATCTTAAATTATGTAAGATTTTTCCACAATTCAAATATTACTTTACCGGGCCATTTAAAATGCTGATGGTATCACATTTGCTGCTATACACTGAGGTGACAAAAGTCATGGGATAGCAATATACATATGGTAGTAGTATCGCGTACAAAATGTATATTTGTATAGTGCACTGGCAAGACTTTTATTTGTGTTCAAGTTATTCATCTGAGAATGTATCTGATGTAATTATGACCGCAAGATGAAAATTAACACTATTTGAATGTAGGATGGGAGTTGAGCAAGAGGACATTCCATTTTGGAAATTATTGGAGAATTAAGCATTCCTAGATCTACAGAATAGTGTGCCGAGAATCAGGAGTGGTTGGAAAATACTTAATTTCAGACATAAGCTTATTGATAATGTAGTGACCGGCCGTTTACACAGCCGACGGGGGCATAGAGTTATCAGTAACATTACGTAAAATAACCAAAATCATCAATGCGAGACGTGAAATGGACATGTCCGAAATTTGTCTGGGGATATGACAACAAAAGACTGACTCGAGTGCCAAAATAAAAGAAAAATTTCCTGCAACCAAAATATTTACATCAAATTATCCATTTTTTTATAAATATTTAAATTAAATTTTGCAATATTTTACAAAGATTTATAAATTTGTACAAACATATACAAATTTTTGCATCATTTTAAAAGATGCAACTTTAATTAGTAAAATATAAAAGCTGTATTAATATTTCTCAAGATTAATTTGATTTGATTTAGCTGATTAAAATCTAGTTTTGTATTTTGCCATTTGAAATTACTATCTATAATTTTGTAAATTTTTTATGCCTTACAATTAAAAGTTTTTTCAAACTGTCTATAAATAAAATGATTAAAAACAATAAGTAACTATAAAAAAATGTTTTTTGCATATTTGAAAAAAAATTTATAATTGTGTGCATATTTTTTTAAATTCACTTCATAAGTTCTCGAGACATGACGAAATATACGAAAAATAAAGTTAACATTAAGAGATCCAAACTTCCGACTGCTCCACTGGTCAATTTTTTGGGGATCATATTTTCCATATTTTGGTAGCCATCATAATTTAAGGCTCAAAAGTAATCCAAATAAAAAATATTAATTTAAAGCATATCAGTTAAAAAACCATATAAAAAACACATAAAAACATTTAAATTCGTTTTTGAATCTGTTTTTGTAATTTAAAGCATCATCTGTATAAGTCGATTATCATATTTAAGGTCACCTCAAGAACCATTAAAATTGGCACTTAGAACGGGAAAAACAGATCATTACATCAAGAGTTATTCAATGTATTCACTTTTTTATTTTGCTCACTGTACAAAATAATGATCATCATTTTATTGTTTGAATTTTATATTGTTTTAAACTGGTTTTTGCTGATTCAGTTCTTGTGGTATATTTTATCGTCTATTATATTCAGTTTCTGGTGGCGAAGATCCAAATTTGAAGTACATACTTCATTTTTGTTTTAGGCTCACTAAACCACAAATAAGGACATTTAACATGCAAATTTAATACGGCGAACTGTATTATTACGTAATTTAAACCATTTAAATTTAAGTATGCACATCTTAAGTTTAAGTTGATCAGTCAGCGAGGCCACGATGCATTCAGAGTTATAACAAAAAAAAAAAAACAAAAAAAAACATTAGATATTTCTGTTAAATACATGGAGATTAAGTTTTTCAAAATTGTTTTTTTTATTTTTTTATTTATTTTATTTTTTAATTTTCTTTTATTTTTTATGTATTTATTTTTTAATTTTGGAGCACACCGAACCGCAGAAGAGGATATATTATCTGCAACTTTTATACAGTATTTAAATGAACTTTATTATAATGCAATTTAAACCATCTAAATTTAAGATTGCACGATATTATGGTTGAACTTTTTCAGAATCATGGTTCTTTATTACAGGTAAAAAAAAATTGCACGGTATCACTATTAAGATACCAACCTTGTGGTTCAACGTAGAGCAGTTTTTCTGTGAAAGAATATAAGTATTATAACTGTATTTCTGAATTTCATATTATTTTAAACAGGTTTTTGCCAAGTCAGCGATGATAAATTCAGTTTTTGTGGTGTTTTTTCTCGTCTAATTTATTCAGTTTTTGGTGGCGCAGATCCGACCTTGAAGTACATGCTTTTCATGCTTACATGCTTTGCATTCAGAGTTATAACCAAAAAAAAAAAAAAAAAAAAAAAAAAAAAAAAAAAAAAAAAAAAAAAAAAAAACATTAGATATTTCTGTTAAATACATGGAGATTAAGTTTTTCAAAATTGTTTTTTTTAATTTTTTTATTTATTTTATTTTTTAATTTTCTTTTCTTTTTTATTTATTTATTTTTTAATTTAAAGCACACCGAACCGCAGAAGAGGATATATTATCTGCAACTTTTATACAGTATTTAAATGAACTTTATTATAATGCAATTTAAACCATCTAAATTTAAGATTGCACGATATTATGGTTGAACTTTTTCAGAATCATGGTTCTTTATTACAGGTAAAAAAAAATTGCACGGTATCACTATTAAGATACCAACCTTGTGGTTCAACGTAGAGCAGTTTTTCTGTGAAAGAATATAAGTATTATAACTGTATTTCTGAATTTCATATTATTTTAAACAGGTTTTTGCCAAGTCAGCGATGATAAATTCAGTTTTTGTGGTGTTTTTTCTCGTCTAATTTATTCAGTTTTTGGTGGCGCAGATCCGACCTTGAAGTACATGCTTTTCATGCTTACATGCTTTGCATTCAGAGTTATAACCAAAAAAAAAAAAAAAAAAAAAAAAAAAAAAAAAAAAAAAAAAAAAAAAACATTAGATATTTCTGTTAAATACATGGAGATTAAGTTTTTCAAAATTGTTTTTTTTAATTTTTTTATTTATTTTATTTTTTAATTTTCTTTTCTTTTTTATTTATTTATTTTTTAATTTAAAGCACACCGAACCGCAGAAGAGGATATATTATCTGCAACTTTTATACAGTATTTAAATGAACTTTATTATAATGCAATTTAAACCATCTAAATTTAAGATTGCACGATATTATGGTTGAACTTTTTCAGAATCATGGTTCTTTATTACAGGTAAAAAAAAATTGCACGGTATCACTATTAAGATACCAACCTTGTGGTTCAACGTAGAGCAGTTTTTCTGTGAAAGAATATAAGTATTATAACTGTATTTCTGAATTTCATATTATTTTAAACAGGTTTTTGCCAAGTCAGCGATGATAAATTCAGTTTTTGTGGTGTTTTTTCTCGTCTAATTTATTCAGTTTTTGGTGGCGCAGATCCGACCTTGAAGTACATGCTTTTCACGCGATCTAATGCGCAGGATGCTTGTGACCTTCAGCCAACAGAAGAAGCTTTCAGGACTTGTAATTTTAATCCAAATCATAAAACTGCACTTATCGTTCATGGGTGGATACCGAAGTTACAGACAAATAGTCCAGTTTTTGTAAGTTCAAAATTTATAAATACATCCCTAACCCAGATCCACGTTGTATCTTAGCAACACAGCTTTTATTGCCAGCAATGAATTCTATTAAAAACTAGTTTGGAAAGGAAATCTTTATAATTTTCACTTACCAAACCATTGATTTTTTTTGATAACTACTTTTTTTATAGTTTCTTTTAAATCTTTGTATAATTTAATAGGGTAAGTGCATTTGAGTCAATAACACTTTTATAATTATATGCTAACGTTTTTTGATTTAATTAATAAAAATAGAAATAAATGTAGCAAAGGAAATAAAACAAAATTAAAAATATGATCACTGAAGCCGACGTCTTCAGGGGGTACCGGCCCCAGTGGCCAAAAAACAAAACCTTTTCTATTGAGGAAGATGGCAAAAGCCTAAAAACCTTCCTCAGTACCCCGAAGGTTTTGTTTAAAAGTCAAGGAGAAAAAAACATGCTAGACATAAAACTAATACAGAAAAGAAACTCCTACAACTCATCAGAAACTCAAATTCATCAGAAAATAAAAATCAACAGAAAATAAAAACTCACATAAACAAGGTCAGACAGCAGCAGTATAAAAAAGCCGATTCCAGCACACAGGCGGAGCAGGCGGCTCAGGCGGAGGTCGAGTTGAGTTGAGTTGTTTCCCTCCTGCTGCTGAGTTGAGTTGAGTTGTTCACCTCCTGATTTAGTTTTGGTTTCGTTTTCCAAAATTTCGAACTTCCGGTGGCAACACCTTGTTTAGTTTTGGTTTCGGTTTCCAAAATTTTTAACTTCCGGTGGCAACACTTGATAATTTCTTATTTCTGCCCGCTTGCTTATTTCTGCCCGCTTGAATTTCTTATTTTAGTTTTAGTTTTGATTTCATTATTATTTCTCAACGTTGGCAACACTCATTAATTTAGATTTCTTATTAAAAGATGGCAACCCTCAATCGACTTAGAAAATAAGCAGGCGGAGCAGTTTCGGTTTCCAAACAAATTCATTTCATACTAGTGGCTCCATCTAGTGATTAAAACAATTATTTATTTTTCACATTATAGATGTTTGATACTGGTGACGCCATCTATGTAGAAATAAAATAATTTTAAATCTATTTTAATATTTAATTATGTTTTATTATTTATTAAATTATAATTCAGACTGAGGATCGAACTCATGCCAATCTAAAAGCACTCGTGGGTCAGTAGTTGGATATCATAACCACTGACCTACGATTGCTTGGTCAGATATGTGTAAATAAGTTAAACCTTTGTATATTGAACACGTGTATGAATGAAAAGGGGTCGATTACGATACCACCTTTTAGTTTAATCGATATGTTTTTCACTTAATCATTGACAGTTATTAAATGACTATTTCTACCCGTATTGATGCTATTATAATTTTCTCTGGGTGGCAACGGCATTGACCATGCACATGTTAAAGTTTGACGTGTAAATTCGCAGACGGTTATGGATAAAATCTTAGTTTCTTTTTTTCTCATTTTTTAAAATGGCAACACATAAATATTAAATTAAAATAGTTTAAACTCGTGAATTTTTTAATTAATTTTGTGGCAACATCTTTATTTTTTATTTTTTGAATGGCAACGTTTCGCCTTTGTAAGATGACGTTATCTGATCAAGTATTATCTTGTTTTATCCTGCAGGCTCTTACAAAAACAGTCATTACTTGTTAAGCGTATGACGTATGATACATTTCTTCACTTCCTTTCACTTTTAGTGTTTACTTTAGTAAAATGATTGGAATTTTATGATTGGTTGTTTACTTCTTCAGTTTATTTTGTTGGCAACGGAACTTGATTGATAAGGAATTTAGTTTAAGTTAAAAGTTGTATCTGTACTTACTCGTGGAGTGTAAAAGCGTGCTTATCGATATTTAAGATTTTAAAGTATTTTACTTAGCCATCCTGTTTGAATTTATTTAAGTATGGAAAAAAGAAAATTAAACCAAGATTCATCTACACATATTATTAGCAAAAAGCCAAGAACTGATGGAGTTTCAAATGTAAGTAACAATATTCAGTATATTTTTTTTTTACATATGGTTGACTATATTTTAATGTTAATTTTGTAAACTAATTACATTTTATTGTATTTTCTTTAGAGCAATGGAAAGTTTTCTGAGGATCATGTTCCAGAAGGAGTATTTCCAATAGGAAACGATTTTTTTGTGATTGCAACTACTTTTCAAGGCAATGCTACAGTTCATATTAGACAGTACAAGAAACATGGAAAATTCTACTACCCGACAAAGAATGGAATCACCCTACGTCCATGGTGGATTGAGTACATAATGGGAATAAAAAAGGTTCCAGACTCGAAGCAAGAATTACCACATGGACTGCTACCGCCAGAAAATCAAATTCAAATTACAAGTGAGAATTTTAATGATTTTTGTTTTAAGCGTATTGAATATGGACTTGATAAAAAATTGTTTTTTAAAGAAATTTCAATATCTCGTGCTCAGTGGGATGAAATGCTTAAATGTTATAATGATATAGCAGCCAGTGTATTAGATCATGTATTTCGATGCATGAATCTTTTAGATGCATTTAAAAACTATCATGAAGGTCCAATAGAAAAGGAATTACCTCCCTCTTCAGACAATAGCCTCGGTCAAGCACATTTAAAAACAGAGATGAAAAAGTCAATTTGTAACCTTCTTGTTGGAAAAGGTTTAAAAGAACCAAAAATGATGGCCGAGGAGTTATGGGCGAATAGTGACGCGACATTTAATTCTTACGTATTTTCGCTTGAGGAAATGGAAATTGCTGAGAGTTTCTATTCCAACTTATGGGAAAATCAAAACTTTTTGTTAATGAAACCTATATACTATGTAACTACTGATTTTTTTAAAAATCTACGTTTAGATTTAGCTGTTAGAGAAGCAAGAAATTTCATGTGCCCCGAAGACACTTTTGAATTTTATGATGATGAATGTTAAAAAAAAAAAAAACAATATTGTATTACACTTATACAAGTCTTAAATAAATAGTTTTGTATATACTTATGTTTGTTTAATTATAGAAATAATAGTACTTAAATTTACACAAATTTTTGTTAAATATTTCTGTTTTATTTGATTTTCTTTTTAAATCACTTAAGTTCTTATATATTGTATATCATGTTTGAAAACAGAAGCAGTTTACGATTTTACTTTAAAAATTAAGCATAAATAGCAGGGGATTGAAATTAGACAGTCATTCAGATAAGTTCTGTTCCATAGTAAAGATGAATCAAAATTTAGCTAAGTTTTACCGAAATCCCGAGGTTCCAAGTAGCTTTGGTGGTCCGGAAGCTTTACATCGTGCTTTAAAAGGAAAATATAGTAGAAAAGATATAAAAAAATGGTTAACTCAAAAAGATTCTTATACACTTCATAAACCGGTTAAGCATAAATTCAAAAAGAATCGTGTGTTTGTAAACGATATTGATAAACAATTTCAGGCAGATTTGGCTGATATGCAATCCTTATCAGGGTTTAATAAAGGTTACAAGTACTTATTAACCTGTATTGACATATTTTCAAAATTTGCGTGGGCAATACCCTTAAAAGATAAGTCTGGGAAAAATGTTAAGTCTGCTCTAGAATTTATATTTAAAGAAAGAAAACCTAAAGTGTTACAAACAGATGCTGGTACGGAATTTACGAATAAAATAGTTCAAAATTATTTAAAAAGTGAGACTGTGAAATATTTTTCGACAAATAATGAAACCAAAGCTAGTGTAGTTGAAAGATTTAATCGCACACTAAAAAGTAAAATGTGGAAATATTTTACAGAATTTAATACTAAAAATTACATTGACGTTATAGATAAATTAATTCATAGTTATAATCATTCCTACCATCGATCAATTAAAATGGATCCTGCTTCCGTAGATAAACAAAAAAGAAAACAGGTATTACATAATTTATATGGCACCCAGACAAATAAAAAACATTATATAGCTAAATTCAAAATTGGTGATCTTGTACGCATTAGTAAAAAAAAATTTCACTTTGAAAAGGGATATGAACAAAATTGGAGTTTAGAAATTTTTAAAATTTATGAAATCATGCAAAGAATTCCAGTTGTTTATAAATTAAAAGATTTGGGGGGGTGAGGAGATAAAAGGTACTTTCTACGAAGCAGAACTACAAAAGGTGATAGATTCTGGATTCTATCCTGTAGAAAAAGTGCTTCAAACAAGAAAAAGGCGAGGAGCAACTGAATATTTTGTTAGATTTATGGGTTATCCCGAAAAATTTAATGCTTGGGTAACTGATATTCAAAAAGTATAAATAGTAGAACTTGTTTATTATAGATTCATTTTCAAAAATGTCTTTCTACGTAACATTACCTTCTGATAGCTCTATGCGATTCTTTCCTGAAAACAAATTATCTCATTTTAAGGCTCAATTACCTGTTCCGGTAGATTTAAATGGACAATGGGAAGTAGGACTGTCTGAAATAATCTATCCTCATTCGTGGTATAACGTTAATGAAACTAATAATTATTTTCTATATAAAATTAGTAATGGCAATATAACATCGACTGTTAAGAAAACAATTGATGTGGGTTGTTATGAATCAATGTTCGATATTGTATCAGCTATACAACTTTCTTTACCAAAAAATCCTAGTCGGTTTACATTAAATTATAATAAAGCTACGAAACGAGTAAAAATTAACGCAGTTGAGGGTAGCAGTCTTCATTTAGAGAAGTTAGGTGAATTGCTAGGATTCCAACGTGATACAATTATAACGGGTAACATGAAAAGTGAATTTGCTGCAGATGCATTGTCGAACTTTTCCGTTTTTTACGTCTACTCAGATTTAATTTCACCACAAATTGTAGGCGATATACAAGCCCCTTTATTACGAATCGTTCGAATCAAAGGAGAAGACGGGGAAACGATTAGTCAGTATTACGATAGACCACAATACTTACCGTTAACGAGGCATTCATTTCAAACAATTCAAGTTGAGCTAAGACTCAATTCAGGAGATTTAGTTCCCTTTGAAAGAGGTAAAGTGATCATAGTGCTACATTTTCGTATGAGGCAAATACTATAAATAGTATAACGCATTTATTTTATCCTCATTTGAAGATCAAACTGTCAAGATGAGTACACCGTATGTTTGTTGTACTAAAAAGTTTGAAGACCATTATGTGAGTCAAATCGGCTCAGGTTTGGCTCATTATAAAGGTATTAGTTTTCAAAAGGGATATGGAATAGGAGGAATATTTCGTCGATTATTTAGAGCAGCATTACCTTTTTTAGTAAAAGGTGGTAAAACTATTGGAAAAGAAGTATTAAAAACAGGTAGTCGGGTTGCCTCTGATGTATTATCAGGAGAAAATTTTAAAGAAGCACTAAAAACAAGAAGTAAAGAAAGTGGGAAAAATTTAACCCAAAAAGCTATCGATAAAGTACAGTCTATGGTAGGAAAAGGACGATATAAAAGAAAGCGTAAGAAAAAGAAAACATTCATTTCATCTAAAGCACGTAAAGTGAGTGGACGCGATATATTCGATCCGTAAAAATGACATTTCTTTTGAAAGATTCCCCCGAATGCGTGAAATCTGAATTGGAACTTTTTAATTTACCCGGAACTCAAACAGTTATTCAAGATGGGCAGTGGATACAATTTCATCCACTTTCTAACGTTTTCGATAACGCACCTGTAGAGTTTAACATTTCTGGAAGTGGGGAAGACTATATAGATCTCAGTCAAACACAACTATATGTGAAAGCGAAAATAGTAAAAGCGAACAATTCAGCTATCACTAAAGATGATACTATAGGTCCTGTGAATTTATTTCTACATTCTTTATTTTCTCAAGTAGATGTATCCTTAAATGATCGCGTAGTTTCTAATTCAAATAATACCTACCCTTATCGAGCGTATATTGAGACTCTCTTAAACCATGGATATGATAGCAAAACTTCTCAATTAACAGCGGAATTATTTTACAAAGATAATGAAGATGGACTCAAGAAAAGAACTGAATTTTTTAAAGATAGTGCTGCCGTAGAAATGATTGGCTGTATACATTCTGATTTATTTTATCAAGATCGTCTTTTACTAAATTTAGTAGATTTGAAAATAAAATTAATACGAAGCAAGCCTGAATTTTGTTTACATGGATCTGAAGGTTTTAAAGTTGTGTTGGATCATGTTTCCTTATTCATACGAAAAGTTCGTGTTAACCCCGGAGTTATTCTTGGTCATGCTAAAGCACTGGAGAAAACAAGTGCAAAATATCCTATTAATAGAGTTCTTTGCAAAGTGTATTCGATTCCCAAAGGAAGCATGTCTTTCATTCAAGATAACATATTTTCAGGACAAATGCCAAAAAAAATTATTGTAGGATGTGTAGAAAATGACGCTTTTCATGGAACATTTGCAAAATCTCCCTACGAATTTAAACATTTTAATTTAAATTTTATCGGAGTGTATGTAGACGGACAACCCGTACCACACAATCCTTTGGAACTTGATTTTTCTCAAAATCAATATATACGTGCCTATCAAACTCTATTTGTTGGAACAGATCGAATGGGTCAAGACAGAGGAATATTTATTTCCAGAGAAGAATATAAGAACTCTAATACATTATTCGGATTTAATCTTTCACCGGATTTATGTTCAGGAGAACATTTAAATTTAATAAAGCACAGTAATTTACGATTAGAACTAAAATTCAGCAAACCATTAGAACACACAGTATGTTTTATCATTTTTGCTGAGTTTGAAAACTTAATTGAAGTAAACAAATCAAGAAATATTTTGTACGATTTCGGAAACTAAAGAATGGATGGATTACAGCTATTTCATATTTTATCTAAAGAAAAGATGACATCCCCTTATTTTCGAGGGGTGTATTCTATAGACACCCTACCGATTTTACAAGAAAATTCGTGTGCGATAATGAACTCTGACGAATCCTCACAACCTGGAACTCACTGGCTGGGTATATTTATCAATAAGAAGAACGAGTTAGAATTGTATGACTCCTATGGTAGACCGCCCAGTTTTTATGACATGAATACATCTCCTTACTCAGCTGTACAATGGAATTCTAAAGTATATCAATCACTGACTTCAAATGTATGTGGTCAATATTGTATTTATTTTCTACTGAAACGTTGTCAAGGTTATTCTATGTTTTATATTTTAAATCAATTGTATATAAATGATTTTCGAGTGTATCAATTTGTAAAGAAAAGATACGGTGTAAGATTTGTTTTCAGAAAATAAAATAAAAATGAATAAAATTAAAATATTATGTATGTTTTTTTTTTTTTTTTGCATTGTATCATATTTATTTAATAACTAGAAAAGAATTTCTCCTTAAGAAAACTTTGTTTTTCAAGGAAAAGAAAAAATCATCACTTTGTGAAAATTTCCTTACCAAAGAAAAAAAAAAAGAATAACATTTTTATTTCGTTTTTAGAAATAAAATTATTTTTAAGAAGAAAAAAAATTACAAATATCTTCAAAAAAAAAAAAGAAAAAAAAAGAAAAAGAAAAACATTTATATTTAAATTTTTTTTCTTATTTCTTTTCATATAAATATATTTATATTTTACTTAAGATTTTATTTTTTTTTCTAAATATAAAATTTTTATCTGAAAAGAAAACTTTGAAGATAATGACAAAGACAAAAAGTTTAACTCAATAAATATTTATTTTTTTAAAGTTTCAACCAGGCATTTCTGCGAGCATACATTACAGGTTTCTTAACAATTTTATTTTTACTATACAATTTTTTATTTACATCAAAATGTGCTGGTAATTGAGCATCATTTAATGTTTTTAAAAATACATTTCTCCCCACTGGAGCTGATTTTCTATTTCGTAAAAAGTCATTTATAAGATTTACTATATTACTTCCAGGAACAGCTTTATCTTCATGAATAATCTCCCCTTTATTGTTCCATAGGAGAGATTCATTACTTTTTAAAAATTGGTACATATCTTTAGCTTTTTCTTGAAATCGAGCTGGAACTACAGTTAGGATTTTATGCTCCAAGTCTTCTGTTTCTTTTTTGATATTTGAAGAGTCCTCTTCTGCAGACGCATCTACAGGATTCTCTACATTTGTAATATCCTGTTGTTCCGTTTGAGGTTCTGATTTATCGGGTTTCATAATTGAAAAATGAGTGTATTTCTGTAACGCTTGCGAATACAGAGCTGCTTTATCGTGATCAGCTAAATATTTGTTCTGCAGAATATTTTTCATTTGCTGATCCAACTCTGATAAGTGTTCTTGAATTTGGACCCTGTCTTCAGGAACTAGCACGAATTTCTTACTGTGCTCCATGAATTAAAGAACTAATAACTGATATAGCGGCAGGTAATAAAATAGATAAAAATCCTTCTCCCTTTTGAATGAGAATTTTCTTTTTCTTATATAAGGGTGTTTTTTTGTTTGAAAGTTTTCGCCAATTTTCTTTAAACGGAGATAAACGACTTTTTTGAGTTTTTGTTAGGGATATATTTCCACACAACACATTTAAGACACATTCACACAAAGTTTTTATCTCACTTTTTGAACACTTTTTCAGAAGATACTTAGAATTTTTAGTTTTAGAAATTAATTTTAAGAGCTGTAAAGTTTGTTCAGTACACACTGACATCTTGTAATCAAATGAATGATGCAATTACTATTCGAGTGTATTTATCGTTACTCCAAAAATCTTACAAAGGCTTTCACTTTAGTGAGTGCGCATCTTTTAAAATTAGGAGTGTGATAAGGACAAGAGTCTGAATTTGCAACTAATTTATCAATTTTTGGGCAGTCAATATCTTCTAAATTTTCACATTTTCTCCCGATTAAAAATTCCAAAAATTTTTTTTTCTCTAATCCTTTAACATAAATATGTGTGAACATATTTGACAAAAAGTTCAAAACTGTGCGTAGTTGATAATATGGCAGTTCTCCTTCATTCCATTCTATTAAATGTATATGTTTTGTTACCCATTTATATTGAAATTTCTGATGACGAGTAAGTTCTTCAAAAGAACATGGCGGAAGAAAATGAAAGTTTCCGATGATAGAATTACTATTTACGGCCTGAAAGGCAAGTTCTTTTACGATATAGTTGCCTGAAGATTGTTGAAATCCTTCGAAATCTATTACGATGGTAGACATGTTGCTTCTTAAGAATCATTTACTTAAATGAAGTTAGCGGGGTTGATAAACATAAAAAGTGTCTCCGGGAAACATACCCGTGCGCACGCGCATAGATTCATCAGTTTCCGATTTTAAATCTATAAGTAAATAACCGTATGGTTTTGAAGTTGCATCTTCAAAACATTCCTGAAAAAACTTTACTTTACGAGGATATAATTGGCGACCTAAATGCGTAATTTGTGATTGATCTCTTCGATTTTTGAACAACACAAGATAATGAGCATTTAGAGATATTTCTCTAATTTCCTTCCCTTTGTGAAAAATGTTTTGTACCACAAATATTATACTTAAATTTTTATGATGGGAAAATTTAGTAAATAATTTAGTTATTTGTGGGTCATTTCCTAATTCACTCATCAGATCGTCAATGATAATCAATGCATTTGAATAGTGATTCAAATTTGATGGTATACCATCATGGAAGGTAACATTTCGAATTTCATCATATAATTTTTGATAAATACCATAGCACCAAATTATTTCTTTCGGGAAGGGTTTAATCATTTTATTTTCTATTAGCTTTTTAATATAATGGGTTTTACCGCTTCCTGATGGACCAGAGACGATCATCGAGAAAGCGTGTCCTAATTTAAGAACATCCATCGCAAAACTGATTCTTTTCGCTTATAACAAAACTATTTATGTGAGAATATTGCAAAATTAAATGTTTAAACAAATAATTTTATAATAAAATTTTTAATAAAAAAAATAGTAATAAAATATTTTTCTTTAAGTAATTCATTTATTTGTATTTTGTATAGTCTAAAATTTAAAATTATTGTTTGATTTTTAAGTATTTACTCGATAATAATCATTATTCTCTCCCACATTGCTAACTTTAAAGCATAGAAACATGCTTTTACAAGATAAAATTGAGTGTGTGATTAATGTCTATATGATGAATCACAGTACAATACATGCCCTGACTGTTATTAGTCAACTACATGAATGAATGGGGACTGCACAGGTAGACCAAGCTATAACGTGTTGTGAAGGTGAGTAAAGGTGAGAATATAGTTGAAAAACTAGTTCTTTGAATGGTGATAACGTATAGTACCATTCATAAATGTATCACTCATAGAAAATTCTTTAGTTATGATAAAATAGGTTACAGTTAAGGTGGTTTACTTCCAAACGACTTTTAAAATAGCCTATCCAAGTCTTTGTGTCGAGCATACTTACTGCGCATGATCGTTACAAATTTGCTGAAGATAAAATTTGTTTGTCGATGTAGTTATCACAACGTTGTGTTGGTTTTAAGGCTTCAACATGTATACTTGCAGCATTTGTGGGAAGTGTTTTAATACGAACTACAATTTAAAACGGCACATCTTACAAGTACATGAGAAAAAACATACGCATTCATGTATTGACTGCTCTAAAAAATTTGTTCGTAAAAGTGATCTGCAAAGACACAGAGACTCTGTGCATTCTACTGAGAAAATTTCATGTGAAACGTGTGCTACAGAATTCAGCAGAAAAGACAATTTATTTCATCACTTAAAAAATGGAAATTGTCAAAGAAAATTGGCAAAGCAGAATAAGAAAAGAAAGCGAGATGATGATAATGAACCCAACAAAAAGACGGTGATTCTAAACAATCAACAAGGTGGTGCAGTGCATTCATCTACCGAGCCCTCAACGTCTGGACTTCCAATATTATCCGAACCTTCAACATCTTCAGGACTCCCAACCTTTGCCGGACCTTCAACATCTACCATTGCTTCTACATCTGCAGAAAACATGGATAGAACCAAATTGTCACGAACAAAAGAATCAAAAAGTGCTTTCAAAAAGGCCTATAGAGAATTCACTCTAAAAAATGATGACAGAGAGATCGGTATTCCGGAGTTTTTAAGAAGTAAAAAGGATGAAACTACTGAAATATTTCTATCTGAACTTAAAAAACATGAATCACTGAAAGTGAGATTGTTAATATTTTGCATCTATCAAAAAGTAAGTGATGACTTGGTCAAGCGAATAAAAAATGTCGAGTTCAAGACAGCAAACAAATCCGTTTTCGCCTCTACAAATAAAAGTGAATTATATGAAGAATTAACAAATAAACTTATTCAAGAAAGTGAGGATTTCCAGGAAAAGGACTCAGGCTGGACGCTGGAGGAAATTCTCGAACTCGAAATCCACACTAACAAATTTACTCCCCTAAGAGGTTCAACTTTTGTGGAATTACCTGAAAAAATTCGTATGTCAAATGCTGTAATTAATATTAAAAATAGCGACGCTTGTTGCTTCAAATGGTCCATTTTAGCAGCTGTATTTCCTGCAGCTCGCAATCCAAATCGTGTATCAAATTACAAAGATCATGAAAAGAATTTGAACTTTGAAGGAATAAATTTTCCTACCCCTCTAAGTGATGTTAAAAAATTTTCAAAAAACAATAACATCTCTATTAATGTCTATTCTTTTGACAAAGAATTAAACATTTTTCCATTACTCGTCAGTGAAGTTAGTGAAACTGTACATATTGACTTATTACTTGTGCCAACGAAGCATGAATTTGGACATTATTGCCTGATCAGAAATCTGTCCAGGCTTGTGTCAAAGCAATATTCTAATCACGGACATAAAGTTTATATATGTAAAAGGTGCTTAGTGTTTTTCACCTCAGAGGACTCTCTTATAAAACACAAAGAACTTTGTGACAAAAATTGTCCTGCAAGGGTCGTAATGCCATCTGAAGAAAGTAAGTACATTAAATTCAAAAATTTTCAGCATGTTTTAAAAGTTCCTTTCACTGTTTACGCAGATTTTGAATGCTTAACTTTAAAAACCGACTCTTGTTCTCCAAATCCTAATCTTTCTTCATCAACTGTTTATCAGAAACACGTACCTTTCAGCTTTTGTTATTATATATGTTATGATGGTGGCTTTTATAAACCTCCTGTTATATACAGAGGGGAAGATGCCTCTAAAGTATTTGTAGAAAGTATAAAAAATGAAGCTCTCGAAATAGAAAAAATCTATCGTAATCCTAAACCTTTAAAACCTTTAAATGAAATAGAACAAAAACTTTTTGATGATGCTAAGAACTGTTACGTATGCTCTGAACCTTTTTCTTTCGAAAATAAAAAAGTTCGTGATCATAATCACGTTACTCAAAATTTTAACGGTGCGTGTTGCAATAGATGTAACCTTTTAATGAGAGTACCAAATTTTTTACCAGTTTTCTTTCATAATTTGGCAGGTTACGACGCTCATATATTTGTGAAGGAGTTAGGATATGATAATTTCCCCATTTTTTTAATACCTAATAACGAAGAGAGATACATTTCCTTTTCAAAAACAATTTCTAAAAATTTTCACATTCGCTTTATTGATACGTTAAAGTTTATGCCGGCAAGTCTCGATAATTTAATATCTACTTTGAGTAAAAATGAATTTAAACATATGAACATTAATTTTCCATCTAATAAAATTGATTTACTTCTTAGAAAAGGAATTTTTCCATATGATTATTTTGATGATTTTAATAAATGCAATGAAACTTGTTTACCATCACGCGATAACTTTTATAATAAACTTAATGAAGAAGAAATTAATGAAAATGATTACAGACATGCCTTAAATGTTTTCCAAACATTTAATTTAATAACACTTGGTGACTATTGTGATTTGTATGTTAAAACGGATGTAATTTTATTAGCAGATTTATTTGAGAATTTCCGAAACATTTGCTTAAAAACTTATAATTTGGATCCGTGCTGGTATTACACAGCTCCCGCTCTTTCCTGGGATGCAATGTTATTCCATTCAAAAATAACTTTAGAATTAATAACAGACTATGATATGATTTTATTTATTGAAAAGGGTATTAGGGGGGGGAATAAGCCAATGTTGTAACCGTTATTCGAAAGCTAACAATAAGTACATGGATACTTTTAACCCTAATGAAATATCCAAATTTTTAATATATCTAGATGCAAACAATCTCTATGGTTTTGCGATGAGTCAGAGCTTACCTTTGAATGAATTTGCATGGTGCAGCACAGATATAGATGTAGAAAAAATTCCGGATGATTCAAAAATTGGTTATATATTAGAGGTTGACCTTAATTATCCCGATGAACTACATGATCATCATTCTGATTTCCCAGTCGCACCAGAAAACAAACCACCACCTAACTGTAGATTACCACGCCTCTTAACTACTCTAGAACCAAAAGTTAAATATGTTATATATTATAAAAATTTGAAACTGTACTTAAAATTAGGGCTGAAATTAACTAAAATACATAGAGTTTTACAATTTAATCAATCACCATGGCTCCAGAGTTATATAGATTTTAACACTAAATTAAGAACCGATTCTAAAACAGATTTCCATAAAGACTTTTATAAACTCATGAACAACAGTATTTTTGGAAAAACAATGGAAAATATAAGGCGTCGAGTAGATATTAGATTGTGCACATCCAGCAAACAAGTAAGTAAACTCATTGCAAAACCAAATTTTGAGCACAGAACAATTTTTTCTGAAAATTTAATGGCTGTGCATATGAAAAAAACAAAAATTCATTTTTCTAAACCTATTCAAATAGGCATGGTTATTCTAGAAGCATCAAAAATTCTTATGTATTCTTTCCACTACGAAACGATGAAAGAAACGTACGGAACAAATATTCGCTTGATGTATACGGATACAGATTCCTTTATTTATGAGGTACAAACTTCTGATATGTATGCAGACATAAAAAATAACATTAACTTATATGACACATCCGACTATGATATAAATAACATTTACAACATACCACTAATAAATAAAAAAGTCCTCGGAAAGATGAAAGATGAGAACAAGGGTCGGATAATGTCAGAATTCATTGGATTAAAATCAAAAATGTATGCCTACAAAACTGAAGAAAAAACAGAAAAGCGATTGAAAGGTATTAAAAAACAAACCCTCAAAAATAAAATAACATTTCTAGATTATTTTGATTGTTTATTTAGCAAAAAAAATCTTTATGCGGAAATGAATCTTATTCGTTCTAAACACCATAACATTCATTCTGTGCATCAAAATAAACTTGCTTTATCTTTTAACGACGAAAAGAGGCATATTTTGGAAGATGGCATTACGACTCTTGCTCATGGACACTACAGATTAAGAAATGAAGAAATAACTGATGAGTAATTTTTACTTGATAATTCATGGAGAAAAAAAAACATATGAATGTTTCTATAACTATACATGTGTAATATATTTCTTATATTTTGATAAATTAGTTTAATGATATCACAGTTTTATGTATGTCTCAAATAAAAAAAATTATGTGTAATTTGTTATGAATGAAATTTTTTTAAATAGATTTCTCTCTATTACTACATCATAAGTAGATGATGTATTTCAAGCTACAGGTAAAGTAAAAGTTAATGGTTATTTAGGAAACAAACGTTAAATTTAACTTAAGGCAAATGCTTAATTTCTTTGTCATAATTAGCTACTATGATAATGTTTCTCAAATAAAGTATTGTTTTTTTTTTTTATTCTCAATGCATCAATGAGATGGTGGTTTGGGTTACTATGGCACCTTCAGAACATTTAAAAAAATAAAAATCTTAATTTGTTTTGGGTATTAAAAGTTTTTATTCATTTCTACTACAATTTTTTTTTCATTTATACACTTAAAATATAATTTTTTAAATAGTATCCAGGATCATTTCTAATTAACTATAACGCTATTTAATTTCTTTTATTCATTTCATTCTATTTAAAAACATTCATTCATATTTCATTCTATTTTTTTCCACCGCCTGCTCCGCCTTCAACAATTTCATGACTCTTTTGAGTAACGCACCACAATAAAAAAGATGTTGCCACTGCTAAGAAATAAAATAAATAAAAATCTTGCAAGTAGAAATTATTTTAATTTAATATTTATGTGTTGCCATTTTAAAAAATGAGAAAAAAAGAAACTAAGATTTTATCCATAACCGTCTACGAATTTACACGTCAAACTTTAACATGTGCATGGTCAATGCCGTTGCCACCCAGAGAAAATTATAATAGCATCAATACGGGTAGAAATAGTCATTTAATAACTGTCAATGATTAAGTGAAAAACATATCGATTAAACTAAAAGGTGGTATCGTAATCGACCCCTTTTCATTCATACACGTGTTCAATATACAAAGGTTTAACTTATTTACACATATCTGACCAAGCAATCGTAGGTCAGTGGTTATGATATCCAACTACTGACCCACGAGTGCTTTTAGATTGGCATGAGTTCGATCCTCAGTCTGAATTATAATTTAATAAATAATAAAACATAATTAAATATTAAAATAGATTTAAAATTATTTTATTTCTACATAGATGGCGTCACCAGTATCAAACATCTATAATGTGAAAAATAAATAATTGTTTTAATCACTAGATGGAGCCACTAGTATGAAATGAATTTGTTTGGAAACCGAAACTGCTCCGCCTGCTTATTTTCTAAGTCGATTGAGTGTTGCCATCTTTTAATAAGAAATCTAAATTAATGAGTGTTGCCAACGTTGAGAAATAATAATGAAATCAAAACTAAAACTAAAATAAGAAATTCAAGCGGGCAGAAATAAGCAAGCGGGCAGAAATAAGAAATTATCAAGTGTTGCCACCGGAAGTTAAAAATTTTGGAAACCGAAACCAAAACTAAACAAGGTGTTGCCACCGGAAGTTCGAAATTTTGGAAAACGAAACCAAAACTAAATCAGGAGGTGAACAACTCAACTCAACTCAGCAGCAGGAGGGGAAACAACTCAACTCAACTCGACCTCCGCCTGAGCCGCCTGCTCCGCCTGTGTGCTGGAATCGGCTTTTTTATACTGCTGCAAAAAAAAGTCCTCGGAAAGATGAAAGATGAGAACAAGGGTCGGATAATGTCAGAATTCATTGGATTAAAATCAAAAATGTATGCCTACAAAACTGAAGAAAAAACAAAAAAGCGATTGAAAGGTATTAAAAAACAAACCCTCAAAAATAAAATAACATTTCTAGATTATTTTGATTGTTTATTTAGCAAAAAAAATCTTTATGCGGAAATGAATCTTATTCGTTCTAAACACCATAACATTCATTCTGTGCATCAAAATAAACTTGCTTTATCTTTTAACGACGAAAAGAGGCATATTTTGGAAGATGGCATTACGACTCTTGCTCATGGACACTACAGATTAAGAAATGAAGAAATAACTGATGAGTAATTTTTACTTGATAATTCATGGAGAAAAAAAAACATATGAATGTTTCTATAACTATACATGTGTAATATATTTCTTATATTTTGATAAATTAGTTTAATGATATCACAGTTTTATGTATGTCTCAAATAAAAAAAATTATGTGTAATTTGTTATGAATGAAATTTTTTTAAATAGATTTCTCTCTATTACTACATCATAAGTAGATGATGTATTTCAAGCTACAGGTAAAGTAAAAGTTAATGGTTATTTAGGAAACAAACGTTAAATTTAACTTAAGGCAAATGCTTAATTTCTTTGTCATAATTAGCTACTATGATAATGTTTCTCAAATAAAGTATTGTTTTTTTTTTTTATTCTCAATGCATCAATGAGATGGTGGTTTGGGTTACTATGGCACCTTCAGAACATTTAAAAAAATAAAAATCTTAATTTGTTTTGGGTATTAAAAGTTTTTATTCATTTCTACTACAATTTTTTTTTCATTTATACACTTAAAATATAATTTTTTAAATAGTATCCAGGATCATTTCTAATTAACTATAACGCTATTTAATTTCTTTTATTCATTTCATTCTATTTAAAAACATTCATTCATATTTCATTCTATTTTTTTCCACCGCCTGCTCCGCCTTCAACAATTTCATGACTCTTTTGAGTAACGCACCACAATAAAAAAGATGTTGCCACTGCTAAGAAATAAAATAAATAAAAATCTTGCAAGTAGAAATTATTTTAATTTAATATTTATGTGTTGCCATTTTAAAAAATGAGAAAAAAAGAAACTAAGATTTTATCCATAACCGTCTGCGAATTTACACGTCAAACTTTAACATGTGCATGGTCAATGCCGTTGCCACCCAGAGAAAATTATAATAGCATCAATACGGGTAGAAATAGTCATTTAATAACTGTCAATGATTAAGTGAAAAACATATCGATTAAACTAAAAGGTGGTATCGTAATCGACCCCTTTTCATTCATACACGTGTTCAATATACAAAGGTTTAACTTATTTACACATATCTGACCAAGCAATCGTAGGTCAGTGGTTATGATATCCAACTACTGACCCACGAGTGCTTTTAGATTGGCATGAGTTCGATCCTCAGTCTGAATTATAATTTAATAAATAATAAAACATAATTAAATATTAAAATAGATTTAAAATTATTTTATTTCTACATAGATGGCGTCACCAGTATCAAACATCTATAATGTGAAAAATAAATAATTGTTTTAATCACTAGATGGAGCCACTAGTATGAAATGAATTTGTTTGGAAACCGAAACTGCTCCGCCTGCTTATTTTCTAAGTCGATTGAGTGTTGCCATCTTTTAATAAGAAATCTAAATTAATGAGTGTTGCCAACGTTGAGAAATAATAATGAAATCAAAACTAAAACTAAAATAAGAAATTCAAGCGGGCAGAAATAAGCAAGCGGGCAGAAATAAGAAATTATCAAGTGTTGCCACCGGAAGTTAAAAATTTTGGAAACCGAAACCAAAACTAAACAAGGTGTTGCCACCGGAAGTTCGAAATTTTGGAAAACGAAACCAAAACTAAATCAGGAGGTGAACAACTCAACTCAACTCAGCAGCAGGAGGGGAAACAACTCAACTCAACTCGACCTCCGCCTGAGCCGCCTGCTCCGCCTGTGTGCTGGAATCGGCTTTTTTATACTGCTGACAGCGAACTCTAAAGCAAACCAAATGAAAAGGAATCACTTAAACCAAAAGAAAAACAACGCCCTCTTTTAAAATGCGCAGATTGAGAAAATGATAGGAAGAAGTTGTCAAAGAAAAATTACGTCACATATTAATAGAATGCTTAACTGGGGCTGCTCAGTTAAGTCTTGAATTGCGCCCTGTTAAAAGAAATAAAAAAACTAATATTCTTCAATCATTTTCTTAATTAAAAAATTAACATTACAAAAATTATAAGGAAAATCATTATTACTCAAATTATTCAAAAAATTATTCACAGCTTCTTGAAAACTTTCAACATTATTGCAAATATTTTTAATCCTAACCAATTGTGAAAAAAACTAAATTTTTAAAAATTTTATTACACAAAATAGTATAAAAGTTGCAGAAAAATATAACTTTAAATTTAAAAGCTTTTCTTTTATCAAAAACACCAATTTTAATAATTTTGTCCACAATAACAATTTTAAAATCTAAATACTCAACATTAAAACAATCCTCATTAGTTTTCTTCAAAACCAAATCTTTAGGATAAATATTATAAATAAAATTATAATTATCACAATTAAACAAAATCAGATCATCAATATATCTAAAAGCTTTAAAATCATTATACTCAAGAAATTTAGCTTCAAAAACATGCAGAAAAATATTAGCAAAAGCACCAGAAAAGGAATTACCTTGTGGAATTCCAATAATTTGTTTATAAAAATCTAAACCATTAAAAAGAACATATTCAAAAAGATTAAACCTACATAAATCCAACCAATTAGACTTATCAATTTTCTCATAAAATAAATATTTATCAAAAATGCCATTACAGATATCAATAATCTTTTCGTGTGGTATACTTGTATACAAATTTTCAAAATCAAAAGTATTAATGTTGGATATTTTGGCCACTGGGGCTGGTACCCCCTGAAGACGTCGGCTTCAGTGGTCATATTTTTAATTTTGTTTTATTTCCTTTGCTACATTTATTTCTATTTTTATTCTCTCTTTTTTTGAAAATTCTGCTGTTTTTTAGCGCATTTTTTTAAAAGAAGTTTTGCTCATTTTGTTTAGATATTAATTGTATTCTTTTAGTATTGATTTAATTAAATTACTCCATATACAAGATGAAATACTCGAAAACTACAATATAAGTAAACGACACAGCGTTACGAACGGAGCATTATTGAAGGTTCAATTACCAAACAAGTATGTGGGTCCGAGAATGTGTAAAAAGAAAAAATAATAAATGAAAATGAAATAAAAATAAATAGAAAAAAAAACTCTAGAAACATTAAATTTAATACATTAACCTTAATAAAACGATTGGAAATATAGACAAGCACCCGATTATGTTTCAAGGAAATCCAATCGAACTTTCAATGCTTGAATGGCCTTTCTATAGTATAAATATACGCAGTATTTCGCCTCGGAAGGCATTTCTCAACTGAATCAGTAATTTTTCCTCGCCTTTTTTTTGGAACTTTACCGTTTGTATTAATTTAGTTATATAAAACCAATTTTTAAAACTTTTAAAATTGAGTTTTATAGCTTGGTAAAATTTTATCATTAAATCAATAGTAGTTTTTTTTAAAATTTTTTATATCTATTCGGGCAGCATATAATAAGCAAAATCATCATTAAATGAAATCGACTAGTTATTTTATTTTAAATAGTTCAATGTGCGAGAAATTATTTGCTGTTTAGATAGATTTTTTTAGCGATTTCCTAATCTCTTTGCAAATATTCTCTTATCGCATGACCATACCCTAACTAAAGTTGCATGACAATTAATTCAACATTTCTTTTAAAGTGTGAAAAAATAGTTAAAAAGTTCAAATGTATCTAATTACTTTTACCACTTAATGTATTTAGATTAAAATAGTTTTTTATCGTATTTTATTTTTTTAATTTAGTCTATTAAAGACAAGCTACTACAAGTTGACGACTACAATGTAGTTGTGTTTAATTGGACAGTTTATTCCAATACCTATAATTACACAAGCAGCGATGCTATCAATTATGATTTTGCAATAGTTAACAGTTTCTATGCGGCTCTTAAACTGTCTTCGTGGATACATTTTCTTCAGGTAAGTAAAATAATAGATTAAATTCTTAATTTTTCACGAAAAAATACCTTTTAAATTACTTGATTAAAAAACTACACTGAATTCGAGGCTTGCCAAACCCCATGGAAAATCTTGAGAATGGGCGCTTATTTTTAAGTGCTTGAAATGTGTCGACTTTTATATCCACCTGCATATTTTTGAAGTCAATGAAGCTTTTTAATCAAGTAATATCTTACCATTTCAGTTTTTCAGGATTATTTATTTAACATTTACAAATCATTAATGACACTCAGTTGTGTTCTCGTGTCCTTAGAATAGTAAAATAAAAAAATAAAAAAAAAAATAGAAGAAAATTTAAATTTGATTTCGGTTCTCACGGTTATCAAAAAGTAAACTTATCAATTCTCTCACTAATTTACTGATGAAATAAATTAATAAAATAATTGACAAAAAAATGAAATGAAATAATTAAATAAATTGATAAACAAAATTAAATGAAATAATTAAATAAATTGATAAACAAAATTAAATGAAATAATTAAATAAATTGATAAACAAAATTAAATGATAAATAAAATAAATATACAAACGGTCAGATATCATAAATTCCACTATTGAACTTTTTTTTCTGAACAAAGTTAGAAATTTTGGCACCAAATAATTAAAACTTGATTAAACCATGCTTGAAAACTAGCAACCCCCCCACAAAAAAACCCCCAATTAAAATGAAAATATTGTCTAATCTAACTCCTTATTTAAGGTGAAGCAAATTTGCACGATATTATGATTAAGAATCAATATTATGGTTTAGTAAAACTTGAGTGTGGCCAAATATAGTTTGTCTAAGCTAAGAACTCCTCCCGCCACAAAGTCTGAAGCCACCTGGTGCTTTGGAAACAGGAATGGTGCATTTTAGGAAGGGTAGTTTCACTTTAGGACTTACACAATAGACCGAAGAGATTCCCTTTCTCTCACCGAAACCACTCCAAAACAGTGACCCCGAACCCCTAATTAAAGTAGTCATGCCTCGTTACCATGGTCCCCGCCACAGGTCCAGACGAATGTCTGGAGGAGTTCTAATTTGAAACAAACTATAGAAGATGCTGATAGATTGACTTAACCCGGAACAATAATTTGAAGAAAGGAGGAATGGATGTTGAGAAAATAGCAAGAAATCTAATACGAAAATAAATATAATTAAATTAATGGTATGAAGCTTATTTTTATATGAAACAGAAATATGGAAAATAATAAAACAGCAAATAAAAAATTATACTGTTGAAAAAAATTGATATTTTAAAATAATTCAGAAAATGTTTTGAATAAAAATCATCTGAAGCTCTGAACTTTACAATTAGACGAAAAAAAAAAAAAAAAATCCCTTACGCATAACAGCAGAGGTATATTGGAGAATATAAGACAGATGATAAGTTGGAGACTAACAATGCTCCAGCTATAATTCTAGCAGTGGCTTTAACAATGGGTGCCGGAAGGATCCTTAGTAACATACAAGAAAACGGTAGATAACGATATAGGAAAGATATATTGTTCTATTCAACAACGTAATATTAAGAACATTTGACCTGTAGAAATGACGAATAAAGCAAAGAACTTTATGAGCCACGAGGGGCGAAGAGGGAACTTAACTAAAGTTAGTATGGTTCAGAGTTTAACGTGTAGCGCGTCTACCACTACAATTATTTTATTCCGATTTATTAGTATATAACACATGTTAATTCGATTCTATGTTGAGGTATGCTCTCACATTGGTGACCTGCGGACGTGATCTGAACACGCTTACATCAACAGATCCGTCCATTCGATTTGAACACTGATATTTCGATAAATGGTCCACATTGAACAGTTGGCTTGCTATTTGTGGCTGCGATATTCTCCTCATCACGCTGTTGCTACTCAATCTCGATCACACACAACGTCTGCCTTTATACACTAGACTTCTAATGGCAACATAGGAGAGACCACGACAATGTACAGCTCTCAAGATCAGCACTCAAAAGTCCGACGATCTTATTATACAGCTCTTCCAGTTTCTCACAAAACAGCGATGAGTATAGTGGTATCCGTTCATCGAGTTCTATCACAGATAAAATTCTGGTAGGGAACTACTGTAGCGTGTCTACCACTACAATTATTCAATTGCAATTCGCTAATATATAAGACATGTTAACTCGATTCTAGGTTGGGGTACCGTTTCATAGATGAAGGTTGACATTGCCGATAACATTCATCCCACAAACAGATTTACTTGAAACCATAATTTGGTAATATAGCAAATAAAAATTAAATTACTTTTTCTAGGTTCTTTATTTACTATTAGACGTTTGAGGAAGTGTAGTGCTCTAGATTAAATTTTTGTTACAAATGATAAGTCAGGTTATTGATTAAAAACTACTCAAACCATTTGTTTCCTAAATTGGGAAGATCCTTGTTTCTTGGCTTACAATATTCTTTAACAATAATTTTAAAAATACTATGTTGTTTTTGTAGTTACATGGAGCTAATACGAACTATTTCCATTTGATAAGTCACAGTTTGGGGTGTGAATTATCTCACCTTGCTGTACAACCTCTTTGCAATTTCGGACACATTACATGTAAGTAGAATTTACTTTTAGAATGCCTTACCTACAGTTACTGAATGAGATATGAAATACTTAGGGCATTTTTAAAGGAATACGGTTTTTTAAAAAAAAATTTCCATGATTTATTTTGTTTGATCATTGACAGCATTTTTCTCATGGGTATCAACCAGAAAGTTAAAAAAATTATGTTTATACAAACTAAACTATTTTTCAATCCATAGTATTCAAAATCCATAAAGATTTCCCCGCTTACCAATCTCTATTTTTAGGTGTTACATTATTAGATATTTTGGATAACGATGTTTAATTTCAACAATATAAATATGGTGCAACTTCCTTACACAATAATACGGCTCAAGGCAAACAGGGTTTGGTTTTCCGCCTTTAAAAGAAAGCAGAAAATTGTACTGTACATCGGTTAAAGGGAATAATAATTATTTTCAACTATGGGGCAATTTTTCTTAAGTTGTATTTTATTTTATAACCGTCGTTGAACTACCGACCCAATTTTTGTGTTTACGATTAATAATGTTCACCTCCGTAGCCTTGTAATTTTGAACCCAATCCAAAAGACAATTGAACTTCTGGATGAAGTATAGGGAGAAATTTGTCTTCGTGGAGGACTTTTTGATGGAGCTAATCCGCATTTGCGTTACATGGAGAGGAAGACCACGATAACCTCCCACGGTTAGCCTGACGAAAAAGGGACTCTAACTTATGATCCGTCTACCACTGAGGATATTTCACTTCAGTACTATGGTTGGTGTAAGCCGGATGTGGATTCATATCGGCCATCGCTGGGATTCGAACCAGTTTCACCTCAGTGGAGCCAAACGCTTTATCCCCTGAGCCATCGCGGCTCTTCTGAGGTTGTAATAAAAATCACTTTGAAGCTAATATGAGGTTTCTCCAATCCCTCCCACCTGAGCTTATCCCATCGTCAACTTACGAGATTTTAACGCCAAAAATACCTTGTGGGGTCTGATGAACGGCAAACGGAGGGACGATCTTGTGGAGTTCATAACTCTCATGGATATAGGTTTTCTTCATGATGCCTATTCACCTCTCACTTTTGATTCAACAATCAGCCACTGCTGGATCGATTTGATTCTGGTGAAGGTTACATTAGATATTAGGAAATGGTAGATTCAGGGCTGTGAAACTTTTAGTGATCATAAATTAGTCACCATGCTCATTGGTTTAGAAAAAAAGGAATAACTTTTTCTACTCAAATTAAACACGCAGATTTAAAAAAGAAATTTAACTCAGTATAACACAAATTGCTTCACAATCTATGGAAGAATCGAATAAAATAAATACAGAACAAAAGCTTAATACTTTTATCTCAAATATTAAATATAGCATACAAAAAACCAACACAATAATCTTCCCAAATAAAAGCCACGCTGCAAGAGAGCCCACAATTAAATTACAAAAATAAAGAATAAAAAATTTACTATTCATAGATTATTTGGGATTTAAACTGAACTGTCGGCTCCCCGGGTTGCAACACATCTAGATAAACAACGCACGAAAATCATTAAGTTTCACGTTAATCTTATAAAGAAATTTGCGTAGATTAACTTAATTAGACAGAACTTGCTTAGGCTTATTACAATAAACTTTAAATATGTGATTTTTAATAAACATCCACTATTCTGGACTTATTTCAAATTGTCAAAAATAAACCAGGATAATTGAGCAATGAATTGTCCTGGAAGGAATTATAAATAGCCTGAAGCTATGAAGTTTCACTGCGAAAAGCCTAAGAAGTGTCAGACTGTTTATAAAATATTGAAGACATTTTAAAAATTTTCCTGGCACATTGCTAAACAACGGCTGATACTTGAAAAAGCAGGATTATTCAATTAGCCTTTTATATTGTTGTATTTTTACTATACTGTTGCAATGAAAATTGACGCCTTTTGCCTGCTATAGTTTATTTATACTGCTATATTTTATTTATCTGATCCGAACTATCTGAAACAACATCACTAAATTCATCATTTAATTTTTTCTAGCAAAAATAATTGTTTGTGTGCAGTGGAGTATAACTAGAATAGAGAAAATGAAATATTTAAACTTTTCTTTTTCACCTATAATAAGGCATAGTGCATTCATAAGGCATTTTTTGACAGATCTGGATGCTGCAGGGCCTAGGTTTAGATCACTACTACGATTTCTGCGACCATCGAATACCGACGCTTATTTTGTTGATTCAATTCATACTAATGGAGCTACTACAGATAAAGAAGGTATTACTATTTTAAAAGGTTGTTAAGTTATTAAATTACCAACTTAACAACCCTTCCCCTCAATTACTTTTCACATAAAATTTTTTTTATTTAAGAAATATTTATATACCATCGAAAAGTAAGTTTTAATTTTTAAATTTGTTTTAATTAATAAAAATAATTTTTTTTCTTTCATTTAAAAAAAATCAATCAAACTTTTTTCTGATTGTTATACTTCGATTATTGGATACCATCATTATTTAATTGATTAACACTAATTTTAAGGGAATAATTTCTTAAAATTTACTTATCATTTTACAAAAATAATGCATTAAAAAATGCGTCTTTGATTATAAAATGCGTTTTTTTTCTTCAAAACACTATAATTACACATAATTCAACGATTTGTGTTCATTCAAATATTTTTCTGCCTGCTTCAATTACAAGCACAATACAACAATTCAGATACTTACAAGCGTTGCTTACCACCATCAGTAGTTATCATTTATTGTAATTGACTGTTTTTTATTTATTAAATACGCTTTTTATTAATTATCAAATCAAAACATCAAACTAATTTCTTTTCAGAGCAACGTTTGCTATCAAGTGATTTTACGCATGACTCAAAATAAATAAACAAAAAATAATCAAATATTATTTCGGGATTTCAAATATTATTTCGGGAATTATTTTCAGATGTTAACAAACGTGAGAGTTACCAGTATAATAGAATATGAATGCTTATTTTGAGGCTTTTTTCATAAAAGGTAAAAAGTTATAAAAAAGCGAATGAATTGTTTAAAAAAAATATTGTAAGAACTTATTTCCTTTAATTGCTTGAATCAGAAATATTTTATTTTTTTATTTTATAAACGGCGTTGAAAAACCGACGCACAAGTTTGAATTTGCAACTATCGGTGCTAACTCCGTAGCTACCGTAATTTTAAACTCAACCCAGAAGACCAGGGAGCTCGTGGATCATAATCTGGGACAAGCTAGTCTTTATGGCAGACTCTTTGATAGAACTAACCTACATTTGTATTACATGGAGAAGAAAGCCACGAAAATCTTTTTTGGTCAGCCGGACGGTAAGGGGGGATTCTGACCAATGATTCACTTACCACTGAAGACATTTTATGTCAGCACTGTGGTTGGTGCAAGCTGAGAGCAGAATTCGTATCCACCAGCCAAAGCAGAGATTCGAACTTGGGTGAACTCCTTGGGAGGTGAACGCTCTTTCACTAGAGCCACTGTGGGTCAGAATGAAACATAAGAGCATTTCTTAATTCATTATTTTTGTTTAATATTTTTATATGTCCAGGAATTTTCATTCATTTTTCAGGAGAAGGATTACTACCTCCTATTGCAGACATCGATTATTATCCAAATGGAGGTCATTTGCAGCCAAAATGTGTACATGGAGCAAGATATCGAACTGAGACTGGAGAAATTGATACGGGTAAAACATTCAAGTAAAATATCAGTCTGTATGATTCAACTGATTTCATATTGACAGTGCGCCAAAACAAAAAAACCCAAAAAAACCCACCCTGACAAACTTTTGTTCTAATGATTGGATCTTCACGTTCTAGTACTCATTCTTAATGGTTTGAGGGGGTGACTTCAAATCTGCTAATTAATAAGTGCAGACTATATTTTAAGCTGCGAATTCAGCTACAAAAACGTCCTTTCTCTGAATAAACATGTCTTTTTTTCAACGGATTCGGATCTCTGACCCCCAAAATATAGGGGGTACCGCAATCTGAGATATATGGTCCCAATAGTTTGGTCAAGAGAGGGTTCCAAAGTTTGTACTCCTTAATGTTAATTTTACTTTTTGCGTATTTCGCAATATCTCGAGAACATTTAGAGCGAATTGAAAATTTTTTACACACACTTATAAAATTTGTTTATCCAAAGATAATTTTATGCAAAAAATAACTTCAAGTAAATATTTAGTATTTTTTACTATTTTATTAAAAAAAAGGCCAAAAACAATTTCGAATAGTAAAAGTGTAAAATTTTTTGCCCCATTGTTCAGAATGTAATTTTATATAGCAAAATGCAAAATTTGAGCAAAATTGGTCGAATTGTTCCTGAGAAATGGAATTTTAAGTATCTCACTTTTTTGAAATTCGATTCGATGCAGCTACCTCCTATATTTTAGGGCTCAGAAGTCCGAATCCAACGAAAAAAAGTTATGTTTATTCAGAGAAAGTTCGTCTTTGTGTGATTTCGAAACTTAGATGTAGTCTGCACCAATTAATTAGCTTATTTGAGATCCCCCCCTCGAACCATTAAGATTGAGTTATAAAAAGTGAAAATCCGATCATCAGATAAAAAATTATTCAGGGTGATCAGTTTATTTTGCGTACTGTTCAAAGACGGGTTAAACGTAGAATGATGCGTACTAAGTTTTGGGACATACTACAAATGGTAAATCCCAATGGTAATTCATCTCATCCTATACTCATTCAATAGCAAATCTGAATGTTAGTTACAGCAGCCATGTTGTTGCCCTTGGGGTACATAAACGTTGTCCTTCACAAGCTTATGCACCCCGATGCTAACATCATTGTTGTCGTAACAGACATTGATAGAAACATGCTATTTAATGTATGGGTAGAACAGGGGGGAGCCATTGGAACGTACTAAAATTTTTATCACTATGAAATATACTAGAAATTTGGGAGTGTATTTATCTTTACATGTTGAATCCATCTTTGTACAGCGCATACATGCAAATAAACAGTCCTTTGGAATCGTAAAAATAATAAAGATTAATCTTGTATTTTTTATTATCACCATAGCCTTTCTTTTAGAAAATTAACAAATAATATCGCTTTAAAATTTAAAATAGATAAATAATCCTTTTGAGTACAATTTTCTTTTCTTCTTCCCTCTATGATAGCATGTATGGTGGTCTTCTTTCTATGGTAGTCTTCTTCATCATTCTATGGCTTCATCTTCTCTCTAGTGTTTCGAATCAATCTAGCTTTCAATACTGTTTTTAAAAGTTTATTATTAACTCTTTATTAGATAATTGGAGAATGACTATATATATGTTTGAGGCTTTGTATCTCGAAATCTGACAACTTGTGGACTTTTGATCAGAACTTGGAATGTTTTGAACATATGAAATTTTCAGCCAAGTTGACGGATAATTAATTTTCATAAGATTTGTGTGGGACCCTTTGATTTAGCAGTTCCAGTTTCTTTTGCGTTCCTTTCTACTGATAACGGTAGCTTATAAATGCTAAGTTGACACGTTTGTCTACATCAATTTTTAACAGGTTTTTCATGATTAAACACAACTTTACACCAAAAATTTGCTTTAAGAATATTACATAAAGCATGCTTTAGTTGTTGTTGACTGTGCCATTTTAGAAGTTTTAGTTTTAATTTAGAAACTTTAAAATGCTTCGTATTGTTTAGAAAGTTACACTGAGGTTGCAATTAATGGTGTTATATATTCATTAATTGGAATTTCTTTATGATACGATATTGAAAGCAAGAAGATACCTCTGGAGTTTGCTCCTTTTTTCATTCTGTAACCAATTGCATTCAAAAAAAAATTTGCTCAGTGGTGTTAAGTCTTTTGAACAGTAATTTGTTTTTTCTTAAACCCCACTCTAAAAAAGAAATGCTTTTTTACATCCGTCTGTTTGAAGATATTCTTTTTCATAAAAAAAATTACTCAAATGAAAATTAGAATAAATAAATAAAGATTTTCAGTTCATCATTTCTAAGTATTTAGCATATGTAGCAATTTTTATTTTTAATTTATACATTTTTTCGACTTTTCCAATTTAACAAAAATGATCTCATACTTTTCCTAGGTATTAACATTATTGGATTTCTGTTTTAGTTTTATAAAAAATTTCACATTTTTAATTAATTTTTTTGAATAACTATAAAATTCGAAGTTTGAAACATTATACTTGTTTGCTTAATTATATTTGTACATATAAATAAATAAATAATGGTCTTAAACTTATTTTCACTTCCATATATTAAATAAGAGAAATACCCAATTTTTTCGTTCTTTTCAGTGACATCTCGGAGCAAAAAGAATAGTTGTAATCATAATGCGGTCTTTTCCTACTATATTGCCAGTTTCAACCAAACCTGCAAATTCTTAGGACGCATCTGTGATAGTTATGAAGACTTTATAGCAGGAAAATGTTCCAGCGCACCTGTCTGTAGAATGGGCTTCTATTCCAAGAAATTACTAAATCTTCCTGCCCATTCCAAATGCTACCTGAAAACTTCAGCCAAGTTTCCTTACTGCCTTGATTAATGCAACAACTACAGAGTGTCCTATAATTAAATTGATGTTCTTAAAAAATTATAATTAAAATAAAGGTTAAAAAAAAATAATTATAAAAAATAAATAAAATAACTCTTGCAACAAATTTATGTGATAGAGCATAAATTTACATCCCGGAGTTCCTTGTTTTAGTCCTAAAAATTTTTGACAGATGGTGCTGCGGATGGTATATAAACTATTAAGTTAAAGAAACATAATTGAGTATTTGCAAATCGAGAGAAAGAAGTGATTTTGCCTTGAATTAGAGAAGCCGACTTATCATCTATTTCGCAACAAAAGATTTTCCACCAATAATAAAGAGCTTCAAGATTTGACAACTTATCGCTACAAACGACGTTTTTTTAATTTTTTAAATTTTTTTAAATTCATTTTTATTTTTATCGTGTCCGTGGACAATTAAATGGCCTCGTGTGCCTTCGAAACTGCATCAGCAAGCTCCAATACATCATTACTGTAGAGGATCTCACGAAGTTCTGAAGCCAGTGGCACCATACCTAGTTGTAAAACATATGTTGCAAGGGCTGGGCACTCGAGAATGTGATCCGGGGTAAGTTAGATATCGGTGCAGTTCTTGCAGGGAATATAAGCTCTTATTTTGCCGGGAAGAATTTTCATCCCTTTAAAGTGGTTTGTTCTTAGTCTTGTGATTGTTGATGTTGAGATTCTGGAACAATCAAAGTCAGTAATGAGGGGTTTTCTGAAGTAATGGTGCAGAAGTCTGTGTCTTGCAACTGCATTTACGTCTGGAAGCGTGATGGTGATGCAAGGTTGGTCGGCACCTCTGCCCTCCTTAGCCAAGGAGTCCGCACACTCGTTTCCCTCAATATTCACGTGCGCCGGTATCCATTGCAGCAAGCAGGATTTCCCATTGCCGTGCAAGCCTTCAAGTAGGACATTTATAGCAGAGGTGACGTTGGTTTCACCGTTGTTGATTGCCTCTAAGGCCGCTTTTGAGTCAGAAACGATTACCAATCCCTCAGTTGGGTCTGAAATCTCCTGATTGGTCGTATAAAATGTGAGTGCCTCCTTAATCGCAAGATGTTCACTGGTAAAGTTTGAGGCAATTAGGCCTGTGTTGATTTTATGCATATATTTATCTCCATTTGGAAGACGAAAAAGGATGCCAGCACCTCCTTTGATGAGGTATTTATCAGATGAGCCGTCCGTATATACAATTGCTAAGTTACCCTGGGAGAACTTCTCAATCGTCTCAAGGCCTTTTTGTCTTAATGTAAGTGAGTCTTCTTTTTTCGAGCATGGTTGTAGGAGGTTCAGATTAATCTTCGTTTCCTTTGGTGGCTTTCTGGGAAAAAGAGGCTCCTGCAAATAGTTCAGAGTAGAATATTCCAACTTTATTTGGCTCCTGATGCCTCTATCAAGTTGGAGCGTTGAAGATCTTTTAAGCCTTTTCGTACCTTTCCATTCGTTCGACAAACGACGTTAACCCCAACTGTAGGATAAGCAGTAAAGAAAAGCGTGCATTGATTAACATTGTTTTTCAGAATTTTTTTTTCACACTCATACAAAGTCACTGCAAATTTTATTACCGGTTAAAATTGTTAAATAAAAAATTGTGTATGTGCTGCATGTAAATTACATCAAACTTTTTTATAAATGATTTCAAAGTAAATTTGGCACCGAATTTTATATTTCTGTTAGATCTGCGTCTTTCCAATTTCTTTTCAGTTTTTTTTTAACTAAATTATAATAGAAAAAAATATGTTTGGACCTGAAATATTTTTAAGTATGTTTTTATAATCAAAAAAATTAAATTTATAATGCAATATTCTAAATGTAAATGTCTAAATTTTGTTTCGAAATCAAGAATTAAAGTGAAATTTCTTTTTTCAATTGAGAAATTGAATTTTCTTTAAAACATAAAAGGACAAGACGAGTTAAGATTTTTAGCCATTATTATTACATAAAAAGAAAAAAATAGAAACTAGAATTTTATGGGGAAGATAAGAAACGACGCATGCTAAATTTTTAAGTAATTTATTTAAATAAACATTCTATTTCAAACCATATTTTCATAACATTTACACTGGTGGACAAAATTAAGAGATGGAAGACATTTTCCTAAATATCTCAGAAAATACTGAATATAAATGAATGAAATTTGGTATGGATATATTGCTTATTCCATGATAATAAAGTATACAAAACAAAAATGAAAGTGCCATTCACTGGCAAGACCTATTGCCAATAAATCCAATGTAGTCTGAACTTAAGGATAAAAGATGACAATAAAAGTGAGGCTTGTACAGTGTGTGTTGCCTCTAGTATGGTGTATGGTCACCCTTGACAGACAGCATGCACAACGAGTATGCATGCTGTTAATAAGGGAGTTAAGGAGGACTTGTGAATACCTTCCCATTCTTCCACCAGAGCAATTTTTAACTCCAGAATGGTTCTGGGAGGAGGTTGGCGCATCGCCATGGCTCTCCCAAGAGCATTCCAAGCATTTTCAATAGGATTCAGGTCAGGCGATTTGGCTGGCCAATCCATTCGTTGAATATCCTCGCTTTCCAGATACTCATCAACCATGAGAGCCCTTGTGGTCGCGCATTGTCGTCCATAAAAATGAACACAGGGCCAACAGCACCCCTGAAAAGACGCACATAGGGCTCTAGGACCTCCTGCCTATACCTCTGGGCATTCACGGAACCATTGTCAAACACATGGAGCGGTGTGCGGGTATCTTGCAAGATCCCTGCCCAAACCATGAGTCCTCCACCAGCATAATGGTCCCTTTCGATAATGTTGCTGGGATGGTATCAGGTTCCAGGTTTCCTCCATATCAATAACCGTCCAGAATCATGTTGTAGACTGAATCTGGACTCATCGGTGAAGAGAGAACATTAGCCCATTGAAGCTGTGTCCAATTCTGATTAATTTCTGATTTTCTCTTAATTTTGTCCACCAGTGTATTTAAATAAGTAATACATAAATAAGGAATATAATTTAAAAAAATGTATTTATATATTATTCTTTACTAGATAGAAATAGTTTTTACACATTTTTGGTTCTTTAGTAATAAAAAATTAATAATAAAAACTAAGCATCTGGAGAGGAATTAGTAAATTATACTTGTATTAGATTTAAGCTTAACTAAAATTGATCCAGGTTTGGGACAGCCTATTCCTTTTGTTCTTTTTTGAGGAATTTTTAAGGAATTTGGAACATTGAAAAGTGATTGAATAGCATCAGGTCTTAATTTATTATTATCATCTTTTCTATTTATTTTTAGTTGAGATTCCTCAAAATGAACTTGCAAAAATAGTACTTTTTTTAAATACTTTTTTTTAAATTCATTTTCATACTTAAATTAAGTCACATTAAAAAATTTAGAGTTTAAAATTTATAAACATACTCCTATGAAATTTCTAACACAGAAACTAATCATTTCAGCAATTTAATACAGGAATTTTAATTTTAAAGGAAAAAAACATTTATAGATCCAAAAATATATGAAAGATCGCATATTAAATCGATTTCTTGTGGTAAACAAATCGTTTGAATAGGCGATATATTATCATAAATATCTAAAAAACAAACTTAAAAGAGCCGGGATTATGAAAGTAAATACTTGATCTTAGTGAAATAAAAAAGGAATACAATAAAAAACAGGTTTTGATTTTAATTTGTTTATAAGAAAAATAAATACTTAAAAGTGAATACAAAAGTTAGCGATTTTAAAATAAGTTTGGCGAATTTGAATAATACAGCCAATCTCTTGCCTTTATTTTTTAGTTTTATTGCACATAAACACTTAAAATAGTTAAATAAATCAATAAATGTTGTTTAAAAGTTATATTTTAAATAAATACATAAGTCATATTCTAAATAAATATATAAATACAATTTTCAATGAAAACTCCTATATTTGAGGCATAATTAAAACTGTACGAATTAAGTTACCCAGAAAGTTATTCACTTATCTTTTTCTTTTAAAAAAATAGACAAAAACAAGCATTTAAAAACAAATTCTATCAACTTAATATCGTTAATATACTACATATATAAGTAAATAAATCTAACAAGATATGCATAAATGAGTATTTAACTTACATAAGCGAGCTCCACTTCCAGGCTGCCAGTTGTATCTTCTGCAATTTATAATTCATTTCTTCTTTCTTTTCAAATTTGAAGGAAATCTGAACTTTCGTAAGGCGCTTTTTGAACTGCTTGTACAATTTACCGCTGTACAACCACTTATATAAATAATTTTAGGTATCAAAATAGCCTTCAAACTCTCACGCTAATACTAACATAACGTAACTTGTGTCTGCTCCAACATGGCGGATATTTCAGCTCGTATAGTAAAGGAGCCTTAATTTTGCCTAACCGTCTGATTTAAATCTGATTTTATGGGATACCTGTAAGCGACATCACGCATGCGTGTCGAACCTAACTGGCTTTTGAATCGACAAATGCCACGATTTACAAACGATGACGTCACTTGTAGATATCCAATTAAACGCCAAATAACAGTACGTCACATTACGACATGTGATTGCACTTGATGATTGATATTTTAAAAACAATTATGTTTTGTATTCTATTCAAACGACAATTGAAGCGGTCAATGCTGAAAGAGGCTATGTTATCAGGGATGTGAGCGTTGCCAGACAATAAGCATACTGGATAATGCGTTAGTTAGTTTGCTTCAAGATTTGATATTTACATACAATCCTTATGTGCTGTCTTTCAAATCAACCATCAAAAATATTCCTCGTAATTTACCTTATTTCAAATTAATTATACACGCAGAACATGTAAGGAGGTATAACGAGCCGTCTACAAATGCATTACTTATTGTGGGCCAGGAATTCAGCAACAGAAATATCATTCTGTAGAAACACGATTTTGAGAAACGAAACTATGAACTATATTGAGGGCATTACTTGCTGCAATTTCTTCTAACTTTTTGTAGAGGAAAATAAGACTATTTTATTTCAATTCCACAAAGAAACTTCGATCGAGGAGATACAATTCTGGAAAAAGTATCCTGCAATAATTTTTACGCTTACCGAATGACAACATGCTTCGAAGAACTCAGTCCTATGATGTGTTATGCTAAGCAACTAATTCTGGGTCGATATGTACTCTGAAATAGAATGAAAAATTGCCTTTTATCAAAAAATCTGAAAGAATAAAAACAAAACAAACTAAAAGCCAAAAATTACATACATTTGCAAGATGCACTTCAGAGCGATGAAGGAGCATTAAACTTCGGACATTTAGTAATTCTTCCCTCTTCATTTACAACTAGTCCTCGATATATGCACGAAAGAACACAAGATACAATGACATACATCAGAACATATGGAAGGCCAGATTTCTTTGTAACTTTTATTTGCATTCCTCTCAGACTCAAATGAAAAAAAAAATTATTTCCAAACACAGTTTCACTGGACCGATATGATTCAATTAGCAGAATTTTCATCTGAAATTTCAGAATTTAATTAAATCGATTTCATCTAAAAATTAGAAAGCTGCTGACTCTCATTAATGATTGCGATATATTTGGATCATTAAAGTGCTACACATATAGCTTTAAATGGAAAATTCGTATGGAAATAATCACAAATGTCATAAACCATGTGTTTCATCTCGAGTCCATGCAGAATAGGATTGATTGTAAGATCGGAAATTTCTGCTCATATAGCATCATCAATTTGACGTCTTATATTCAAACCATAGCAAGATATGGGCATGCGTGAATTCCCAGTTTTCCTCGAAGGTAAAGCATAAAGAAAGGTAAATGCTTTCCGAAACAATTTCAGTCAGATACATCTACTATCTCAGATGTCTACCCAAAATGCAAAAGTTGTCAACCCGAAGAAAAAGGTTTCACACCCACCCACAATCAAAGCAAGGGGAAAATGATCGAAATAATAAATAGGTGGGTTGTTCCATTTTGCTAAGGGCATTCAACGCATACATAAATTTCGAAAATTACAGTTCTGTCGAAGCATTCAAATGCATTTGTAAATGCATCAAAGGTTACATATTCATTATCTGAACGAGATAAGGTAGCTACATTCCAAAGAGGTCGATACAAGATCATCTGAAGAAATTTGAGAATTTTCAGTATTCACGAAGGATCACTATCAGTAATTCATCTTTAAATCCATTTGGAAAACAGGCAACGAGTATATTTCTATTAGAGAATGCCTCGAATGTAGTGGCTAATCCTCAAGATACCACTTTAACAACTTTTCAACGGTGATGAATTAGCAAGAAAACCTGCTGTAGAACGATATATGTTTTTATTAAACATGGTCAAATTACAAGTTTTGTCGTTGTAAACAAGGCACTCCGGTTGAGGGGTACATTTGGAAGAGCATATACTATTCACCTTAATATCGTTGAATGTTATTATTTATGATTAGTTTTGCAAACTGTAAGATGTCCAACAAGTTTTAGATCTTCTGAGAGCCTACGTACTGTTTAAAAAGACGTGAATCAGTCGTATTAGTCGGCCTGCAGAACTCTAGAACTATTGGAAAACGATAACAATTTATGTGAAACCCAACAAAGACATCATAGCGTCGAAGTGTTTCGTTAGTCCGAGTACTATTTTCGATAATATTCATTCTATCGTCGGATTCTGTTCCATTCTGGATCAAGCTTAGAAGCACCATGGCTGAAGATATTTTTAAAAAAGTTCACTAAGAAATTTACTCAGCAGACATGAATCATACCACAACTATTTACAAGATTGCACATGTACGGAATGAAAAAAGAATTTAAATAATTAGCGAAAAAAGCATAAATGATCTAGGATTACCATTTACCCACCTATTTGACTCCAATGCAACTCAATATTTTTTTATTTATGCTATAAATCTTACAATAGACATGCATTTTGCACATCGTTGTTAAACATCGATTAAAAAAACAGCATATGATGCAGTTTTATCCAGAATCAAATCACAAGATAATTGAATATTTTTTAGATGTTCCAGGTGGTACAAAAACTTTTCCTCTCAATCTTCTACTTTCAAAATAAACCTTATAGCTATTACCGTAGTTTCACCTGTTACAGCATTCACTCCTTTTAGAAGGAGGCAGAACAGCACACGCTGAATTTAAATTACTTTTAAACATCTTTTCTAATTCTGCCTCACCCATTAGCCAAGTATCTATACTAAGTGATAATGCCAAAATTCTCAAAGAGTGCTCAACAGTGTATGGGATGATTGCACTATGTCTCATAAGAAATCAATAAAGACTTTAAATGTCACATTGCAAAATTTAAGAAATAACAGAAGTATCATGAAATGAGTTACAATTCTTTTCACCCGAGAATTTTGCCATACTTTTCAATTATACCAAGAGGTTTTCGGGCAGCTGATAAAGAAAATGCTAGTTTGAAATATTCCTCTCGTTAGGCCAAGTTATCAAACTTTCTTTGAAAATCAATATGTGAACTTTAATGATGGTAATGATAAGTAGACGAAATTATCTTTAGATCTAGTCAATGGCAAGTTGCAATCTTTAGAGAATACTATTTTATTTGATAATTAAGATTGTTGCACACCTGTTTCAAACTTACCCCAACTAATAACAGCGATATATTCAGACATGCCTTAGCAAGCAAATCGCTCTCTAGCACTGTTCCCAGAACGATTAAGCCTCGTTATGGGGTCGAAAAAATTAATTAAATGGTCCTAAGTTTTCTGATTTTCATACCTCGGTTAAACTTTTCTATTCAAACTGTCCTATAAGAAAATGATGCCGTCCATTAACCTTAATTCTTAATTCAACCAATTTTTCCAATATGCATCCCAAAATTTACTGTTGAAGGAAGGTGAACCAATTATTTTACTAAGAAACCTCAACCCACCAAAGTTCAGTACTAGACTCAGGATATAAAAACTTTAAAATAATGTAAGATAGGTAATTATCATCATAGGATGGGGTGTTGGGAAAAACATTTTAATTCGTCGAATTCCCTTCGTTGAAACAGAAATGGCTTATCAATTCAAAAGATTGCAATTTACTATAAAACTTTTTGCTTTGAAACGACTATTAATAAAGCTAATCTCAGCTCACCGTACTTCTCTGATGGTTTGCTTTATGTTGCATTCTCTCACGTCAGTTCATAAGAAGGCCTTTGCTCCTAACCTTAAATAAAAAAAAAATGTGGTTTAACAAAAGGCTATCCGTTAAAAATTTTATTTTCGGCCTAAAACAATGAAAATTCTGATTTTAAATCATTTGCTTTTACTACTTGCTGAACATGGCATCAGTTATTTCGTACTGTGATTTCCAAAATGATTTATGATTATTAAAATCTTTACTGTTATTAAACTATATTTATTAACTTTGCTAAAACTTTTTGTTATTAAATTTTAATAATACGAATAATAGACTTTAGAATATCTTTTTATAAACGCAAATATTCTAATTCTCGAAATTAACGTTATTATATTTTACAATAAGATGTCCTAATTTTTTTTCAATTATTTCAAATAGAGAAAGCTTATTACCAAAGGCATCATGATACAACAAACATGATTAAATTTTATGTTTGAGTACTCACATGACATTAAAAAAGACTTTTCACTGCTAAGTCTTAACTGCTGGGTAACAGTAAAAAATATTTTCGCTTACAAAAATTAAAATATTAGTTGGCAAGCAAAATTAAATTTTAACTATCAGTTAAACGTGTGAGATAAGAATGTGGATTAATTTTGTTCTTTTTAATGCAATTAATAATTTGTTTGGTTATCTAGACTTTTAATTTTTTAAAATCGTCATGATGATAAATTCGTTTAATTTTTTATTTAAAATGGATGCATTCACTTCAAAATGCAATCACAGAATTTTAGATCTGTGTATTGGTAAAACTGAAGTTTTAACTCCACGCTTGGCTCCGTTTTAATATTGCCAATTTGGCTCGTTTTTACGGAATATCCATGAAAGTAAGTTCACGTTGATATTTTGAAGCAAATTGAAGTAACTTAATGATATAATTGAATAATATTTTAAATTAGAAAATTAATAAATAATTTTAAAAAAATGTGCAAGTTGGAACAATTGAACAAAATTAATTAACTGAACGAAATACTTTAAATTGAATAAATAATTAGAATATGAAATATTTTACTGGCTACAGCTGTTAACTAATAGCATTCGACAGGATCAAGTAAAGGGCTGTGTGCTGGTGTTATTATTATTAAATAATCATGAGATAGAAAATCTTATCTATCTCAAATAACTGAATAGAATAAATGAATAACATTTTATATTAGAAAATAATAAATAATTAATAAAATATTTTGGCAAATCTAAATAAAGGAATAAAAAAAAATTCACAAAATGCTTTGTTGCTTAAGGTTTAGTAAAAATACAGTTCAACGATAAGTATTTCTTTGGAAATAGAATTTTTAAATTATGTAATATGGAGAAATTTTTTTTTTGTTTAATCAAAAGAAAACCCTTAAAAATAAGTCAATGGCTTTCAAATAAGAGAAAAAAACTATTTCAGTGCCAACACGATAATTTAAACAAAAAAATAATTTTTTATTTGATCTTTCAAATCCCTTTTTTTTAAAAGAGCTTATGTTGCTAATAAGCAATTTTTGTTTAAATTTTTAAGATTTGTAGTAATGTAATTTTTTTAAAAAAAAAAACTCTCCATATGTTCATTTTGCCTAATCTATAATTAATTTAAAAAGTGCCCCAAAACGAGCAAGAACTAAGTGCAAATTAGAGGAATAAAATCTCTTTAACTGGTAAAATATTTTTCGATTTTTATGAATCGGGTTGAATATTAACTTTTTAACGGGTTGAGTATTACCTTTTAACTTTTTAACGGGTTGAGTATTACCTTTTAACTTTTTAACGGGTTGAGTAATGAATCGGGTTGAGTATTACCTTTTAAATTTTTAACGGGTTGAGTAATGAATCGGGTTGAGTATTACCTTTTAACTTTTTAACGGGTTGAGTAATGAATCGGGTTGAGTATTACCTTTTAACTTTTTAACGGGTTGAGTAATGAATCGGGTTGAGTATTACCTTTTTTTTCTATCGACATTTGATAAGTAGAAGAAGAATTCTAAATATTATGAATCATTTCATTCGAATACCGTAATTCACGATATATTTTTTATGGTCTGTTATTCAAATTAGTTGATTTGCATCACTGGTTTTAAATCACTGATCAGAATAACTTGATTTGAATCACTTGATTGGAATCACATTGAATCTCTTGATTCTAATTGTCATTTGAATCACTTGATTGGAATCACTTATCCGAATACTTTCATTCGAAACCCTGATTCGAATAGTGATTTGAATACCTAGATTCAAATCCTCTGATTTCAATCAGTGACTTGAATCTCTTTATTCGAATCACTAATTCAAATCACTTTGTTTAAATAGTATTTTTAATTATCTGATTCGGATAATTATATTTGATCTGATAATTATATTCAAATCATTGATCTGAATCACCTGAATCGAATTAGGACAAATAGTGATTGAAATCAATTGATTCGAATTCCCAAATTCCAATCACAGATCTGAATCACTTGATTCATATAGTTATTTAAATCACATGATTACAGTTAGAGATCCAAATAACTTGGTTCAAACCACTGACTATAAACACTTAATTCGAATCACTGATCCAAATAACTTAAATTAAATCACTAATCCTAAAAACTTGATTTTAATCAGTAATTTAAATAATTTATTTTGAAAAGTGATTTGAATAATTGATCAGAATTACTTGATTCAAATCAATTGATTTGAATATTCATTGAAATCACTTAATTCGTATCACTGCTCCGAATATTAATTTAAATCACTTGATCTGAGTCACTGCTCTGAATATTGACTTTAATCTGCATTCAAAGCAAATTATTCGGAATAATTTTTATAATATTTTAAAGTAATTTTAAAAATTCCATTTTAATAATTTTAATTTAAATCACTTTAAAGAATAAAAAAAGTGTAATAACATTCATAACTGAAACTTTTATCCATCAGAAAGTTTAGATCTATAAAATTTGATTTATTCATAAAAATAAATATCAGACAGAGTAAATTTATTTATGAAGGATCTGTCTCCTTTCTTTTTGTATATAATTGAAATGGAGTTTAATTAAGGATAATGATAACTTTAAATGTAGTATTGACATAAAGGATTAAATATAAAGATTTATATTTAAATGTGTAAAAACTAGCTACACAACTTCTTTAAGAATTTAATTTCTGTCAAGTCTAAGTTTTCGACCAGCTGCATTTGCAGGTGTGAATTGTAAAGTAACCCGTTTAAGCGGGAGCCGACGTAAGGCAAACAAGAATGGCTTCGAATATAGTCTTAAAGTTTTTCATTCCAAATAAAATGTGACAAGCGGATTATGTATAAGAAATTTTTCGCTTCCAAGATTCTTAAGAGATCAGATTAGTTTATGAAAATCTGAAACACGTAATATGTTTTTCAAAATCGCAATAGAATGGAATACGTTTTTCCCAGTAATATTAGGGACTATTCTTGAATCTGGTAATAAAATATTTTTAAATATTTTCTCATATTTATATTGCAGTTGTTAACCAATTAAAAAATATCCACTGTCATGCTATTGTTAAGTATTAAATATTTCCTAGCTTCTAAACAACTTTATTCATTGCATTTTTTAATCGGGAAAACACTTGATTTAGTCATAGCTTTGTATATTTATAACGAATATCTTTACTTATATCTGAATTACGATAGTATAAATTAAATTTATGCTAGTATTTTGAAAATCTTTCACATTGTGCATTTGTGTAAAACCAAATTTTTTGATGAATTCCAATTTCTTATTTCCGTTTTTTGTTCTATTATTCGAAAAAAAAAAGTGTTTTCGTCATATTTTTCATTCACTTTTGTTTAATTCTGCAATGTGATAAATCTTATTATAGAGATAGAAAAAGAAAATATCCACATTAATATTAACTTTTTTTGCATTCATTCTTTTATTATAATCTTTGTAAATACAATAGGCGTTTCAAGGTTGCGTTATTTCCCTTTTTATTACCATGGTATCCTCAAATCTTGCTTTTTCCCCACGCTAGTAAGTTATTATTATGATAATATGATAATATATAGTTATGTATTACATTTCTTATGTAATACTTCTCAGCTGCAGTGTGAATGAGAAAAGTGTAGCTGCTCTTCAAATCGTAACCAAGGCAACGAAAATAGAAAATGTGACTTTGAGACGACAATTTGAATTATAAGAAGTATATTTTAAAAGGATTAACGGTGCATACCATCCATTAAAATATGTATTTTATTCAACATTGAAATAAATTCGTGATCGCAACGAACTACGGGGGGCGGTGTCGTATGAGACGAATACCTGCGATTTTTTTTATGAACAGTCATTTGTAGCGTGTAGCATAGCATTGTAACGTTCCTTCTTTATTGTGGCTTATTAAGTTTAAAAAGGAAACATGTTTAATATGCTTTCTTAAGTAAGCGAAAACAATCTTTTTATTTTGTATTTTTATTTTCAGAGAAGGAACATCCAAAACACATCGGAGAAATACATGTAAATAAACAGAAAAGAATATGTATCCTCTTATTGGAGTTAAAACCTAATGCCTGAGAAATAGTTTTACTAAATTTAATGATATAACATGAAAGGCCCATTTATACTTTATATTCCATAGTTTTAAGAATCATATTACTTCAAAATTAAAATGAACAAGAAGTAGGACATAAAGCCTCATAATTTGATATAATTTAATTTTGTAAATAAAGTTTTCTGACAACAATTTGTGTCAAAAGGTTTTAAGTTTCAATAAAAATCATTATTTAGAAACTAAAAAACGTAAAATAAAGAACGCTTACGAAACAAAAAAAACAAAAAAAAAAAAAAAAATTCTTTTTGACGCCATTTTTTAGTGCTACGAAAATGCGTCTTTGGGATTTGCCAAAAACAAAACAAGATGCAATTTTATTTTTCCAGGAGCGAAATATTTTACCAAAAAAACGAAAATGTACCGATTCCCATGACAGTTTAATAATAATGATTAATATATTTATTTTATTTTTTTCAAGATCAATGAACTTTATTTGATGGTATTAGGCTAAACAACAGCTAAAATTTTTTTCTTGGAAGTAGTCGTTTCTTCATATTATTTAAAATTTTAAAAAAATTTGGAGCACACTAAACCGTAAAAAAGGATTTTATACAGTACTTAAATAAACTTTATTATCATGCAATTTTAAACATACAAAATTAAGATTGCACGATATTATGGTTCAAATTATACGGAAGCATATTTCTTTTTTATCAAAGTAGAACACAATTGAACCGTATTATGCTTAAAGGTGCCAATCTTGTAGTTCATCTTAGAACAGTTTTTCTGTGAATGAATATAATTATCATTACTGCATTTATGAATTTCATATTGCTTCATACAGGTTTTTGCCAAGCCAGAATGGATAAATTAAATTGTGGTAGTTTTACCCGTCCAATCCATTACCTTTTTGGTGGAGTAGATCCGAGATTGAAGTACTTGCTTTACACCCGTTCTAATGTGCATGATGCTTGTGACCTTCAGCCAACAAAAAAAGCTTACAGAATGTGCAATTTTAAACCAAAAAATAAAACGGCAATTATAGTTCATTCTTGGATACCCAAGTTAGACACATTCAACCCATTTTTTGTAAGTTCATAATTTGTTATAAAATCCATATCTAACTTTGCTTTACTTCTTAGGAATGCAACTTTGATTGATAGGTTCTTCAAAAAATAATTCTTGTATTTTGGACAGAAAATTCTCATGATTTTAACACTAAACGTAAAAACACTTTATTAGTTGTTGTTGTTATTGTTGACTTATTCCTCTTGGTCAGCCGCAGGCTAGACCAAGTCAATGAGCTCGAAAGTCTTCAGGAAATCAAAAACAAGCAAGGGGCCAGAGTAGAGGTCTTTCTTCTCCAGGCCAAGACAGTGTAAAATGTGATCGGGAGAAGCCTGTGCAGAGTTACACCTCGTGCACGTTGAATAGGTCTTTCGCTCAAACTCAAAAGAGAGACACCTGATGTGTCCACTTATGAGCCTACTTATAGTGGACTGTATGGCTCTATCAGCCCCCATGGTAAGTGCCCCACCAGGAGTCCGTCCATTGTACCAAGAGTGGGCCGGAGGGATATTCCATAGTTGTTGGTTAGTGGTTCTGATCTTGGAGCAAATCTCAGGGAAGGTCAAAGGTCGACTTGAAACTGTGCTATCAGAAGCTGCCTGCTTGGCCAAAACATCAGCATTTTCATTACACTTTATTAGTAAAGAATATAAAGTTTCAAACCTTCTAACTAAATTATTGTGACCTTATTATCTAAACCTACCAGCTCTTAATATTTTGATATTCAAAGACCCAAATTTGTGGGGGGAAATGTAGGCTTTCAGAGAAAGAACTTTTTTTGTGTGTTTGATTTCTTACTTTAATTAATAATTAACCCAAATAGTAAGCCTAAAAATCATATTATATTTCAACCTTATGAACCATTTAAATTAACATTTTGTAAGAGAAAATTCTAACAGTAGAACAATAGCTATTCAGGGTGATATAATTTTTCTACGCATTGTACAAACACTATAGTAAGGAATTCTGATACAGACATTTATGTTATGTTTATAAAATTTTTAGCTGAACACTTAAATGGATCTTTTAAAAATATAATTTTAATGTATTTTTCTAAGTAAGTAACATTGCAAAGCTGAAATTAGAAGAAAAAAATATCAAAAAAATTTTGCCATTACTGGTAAAAATTTTTTTGTCTCATATTACAACTTTAAATATCATTTATACTACTCTATAAAATATGGATGCTCAAACCACACGAAACTTTCTTTGTTTTTAACGAAACAGTTTCCTGATATATGCTCCGAACAAAAATTTCGTCATAGTGACGAAATAATAATTGTCATTTCTTCGAGGAAACAGATATCGACAAAATTAGAAAAATATTTCGTCATTCTATTTCCCCCCCCCCCAAAAAAAAAAAATATTTTGCCATTTTACTTTTTTCCAAAACGAAAACTAACTTGTAGCGCTAGTGCACCTAATTTTTCTAAATATCACTTTATCATGGGCACCTTAAAAAGTGGATCAATATCATCCAAACAACACAGGAAGGGCAGACAGAACAGAGCGATAAATTACGCACCACATGCCCAAAAAGGGATTCAAACCTGATATCTTTCTAGTACGAGGCCAACTAATTGCCAAACAGGGCAGATGGTTTGTTTCATCTCTTTATTTTCAATCGCCTAGGCTTCGTTTTAGTTTCGTCATTCTAGTTAACAATCTCCCACAATGCTTTGTTATGAGGTTCCGAGTTAAGGAAACATTTTTGTCAACTATTTGAGACTTTGCGTTTTGTCACAAATTACATGATTTTGTGACGAAATGCTTGTCGAAATTAACGAAATACAGCTCTAAGATTACTGAATCGCTAAAAGGGGGAGTTTTATTTCTGAGAGTGTAATTATTTAGTTATACACGAGTATCTTATAGTTCAAGAAGAGTTGATCATTAGATTAAAAATGTAAGAGTAAACCTTTTATTTTTCCTCGCCGTATAGGTTTCACATAATTAGTAAATCATCCACCAAATAAATCGACTAATTGTTCTTTCAAATAATGCAATGAGAGAAAAATATTTGTTGCTTTGTTATAAATTTTTTATAACCATCATCTAAACTTCTCTACTAATCTTCTTTTATCGTATTATCTTAAAAAAACATAGTTAGAAAACAATAGTTTAGTACTTCTATTAAAATGTGCAAAAAAAACTCAAATGTATCTAATGACTTTTTTTCACTTCGAATATTTAGATCAAAATGATTTTTAATAATTGTTTTTCTTGGAATATCTTATCTTTTTAATTTAGGGTGGTAAAGGCAATCTCTTACATGCTAATAACTATAATGTAGTTGTGTTTAATTTGTAGTTACAAGACAAACTCTTATAATTATTAAAATCATCCATAAAATAAATCGACTAATTGCTCTTTTAAATAATGCAATTAGACGAAAATATTTGTTGCTTTGTCATGAATTTCTTTAACGATCATCTAAACTTATTTACAGATCTTCTTTTATCGTATTATCTTAACAAAACCATAGTTAGAAAACAATAGTTTAGTACTTTTATTAAAATGTGAAATAAAATTCGAATATATTCAATGGCATTTTTCCACTGTGAATATTTAGATTAAAAAGATTTTTAAAAATTTTTTCCCCTGGAATATCTTATCTTTTTAATTTAGGATCTTAAAGACAAGCTCTTACAAGCTGATGACTACAATGTAGTTCTGTTAAATTGGACAGCTTACTCCAACACCGATGAATATACAAGCAGCAAATCTATAAATTATGGTATTGCAGCAGCTCATAGCTTTATTGTGGGAATTAAGTTTTCTTCGTGGTTACACTTTCTTCAGGTAAGTAAAAAAATAAAAAACTTATTTAATATACTAGCTGAATGCACGTTTTTCTGTATTCAGCAAGTATTAAATAAATTTTTCAGGGTTAAAAAAATAAAAAAACCAAATAATCAGTAAATCGGTAATATCACTAGGAAATAATGAACAAAGCAGAAAGGAATATACTGACACAATTAATAGAGTTAAAATATTCAACTACATTTATATCTCAATTCTCTTTCAATTTCTATTTTTTACCTATAATTAATTGTTGCCCTTCCTGATAATATTATTTATAAGATTCAGTAAAACACGTTTCTAGAAGTTTATCCCTTAACTATTCTCATTTGACGTGATGCCATTGCTCGAAGTCGACTTGATAGAATGATGGAAAGAATACTGACCCATGATAGAAAGGATTTTCATTCGAAGAATAAACATTTCTATTTACTTAAATATGTTATTTAGTTATATTAGAAATTACAATAGACAACACTAAACTTTTAACTTAAACTTTTACTAACGTTTTAAACTAATCTGAGTTTTTAATCTGAAAATCTGAATTCCACAGTGGACTGATCGTAAAACACGATTCCCAGTAGATCGCCGAAGTTAAGCCTCACTGGCTGCAGTTGGTGAGTGTGTGGATGATTACTTTAATCAACTTGCAAAGAGACCGAGGATGCACGGTATCGGCCCTCGTTAAACTGTTTACCATAAAGTGCTTGACCTTATGTCCAGGTTGTTTGGCTACCAAAGCGGGGGAGCTTTGGTAGCCAATCTCTGCTGGTGATCAAAACTGTGATGGCAAGTCTTCGGATCATCGTCAGAGATGTTTCCCAGACACTCGCCAACAGCTTATTGTGAGATTCATGGAGGCTTAGGAGATAGAGTACTTGCCTTCCAGTGAGGTGTTCCGGGTTTGATTCCCAGTGATAACTGGTCGAAACAAATCGCCAAGTCCGTGCCAAGCTCACACCGACCACAGTGCCGACGTAAAATATCCTCAGTGGTAGATGGTTAAGGTTTTGTACCCTCTTGCCATCAGCCTAGCTGTGGTAGGTTTGTGTGGTTTGTCTCTCAATGTAACTCAAATGCAGATTAGTTCCATTAAAATTCCTCCACGAAGACTAGTTAGTCGTTTGTCCGGGTGCTACATCCACCCGGGTATTCGAGTTCTCTTGTCTGCTAGATTTTCTTCAAAAATACAAGTCTACGGAGTTGAACATTTGTAAATTCAAATATATATATATATATATATATATACCAATAAGTATTTGGACACGTGTAATTGAAAATAAAAACAAACTTTATTCATAATCAATAGTTAGTAGAGTCTCCCCAAGAGGCAATTACAGCGTGAACCCTCCGGTGTATACTTTCCTCAAGTTCTTGAGTGACGGCTAGTGGTAATTTCTTCCACTCGGCTGGGAGAAGGCATGTAAGTTCCTTCACAGATTTTGGACGGGTATTTTGGACGTCCCAGAGGTTCTCGATAGGGTTCAGGTCTGGGCTCTGGGCAGGCCAGTTCATTCGATTAAACCCATTGGCACCATACCAAGCCTTGGTGACCCTCCCAAAATGACAGCTGGCATTGTCGTCCTGGAAGTAACAGGGGTTCACCCCGTAACACTGCCACAACGTAGGAAGCACATTGTCATCCAAAATAGTGCAGTAGGCATCTTGCATAGGACTAATGCCGATGTTGTTCATGACACGATACATATCGGCGGAGGGCGTGACATTAGTCATTAGTCCGCAGATATAGTCATTTGCATTCTTAAACCTTTATTAATCCAAAAATTTTTAAATATCCATAGCTAAAAACGTTTCATCAACTATGAACTATCGTTCAGTGGGTAACATTGAAATTGATGATGTAAAATTTTTTTATACTAAGCCCACATTTATATTAAGTAACATTAAGGCATAATTTAATGAATGAAATTGGCACAATTCAATGAATTTAATGCAATCTAAAACAGTAGGATGTATTAATTACGAAGATTCAAACGAAAGTTAAACCGCAATAGTTTACAATGCACTGCGATTCTAAACAAACGGTAAATAGGCACGATTGACGTCAGCTCGTGAAAAATTTCGAGACCTTCCATTTTAGCTAAAAAACGAAAGTAAGCAATTTTTTTTTAAAATTAAAAATAACTTAACAATTAGCCTTTCAGAGAAATAAAATCTTTTCTGAGGGTTTTGAGTGATTATGGATGTATTAGGATTTTTTTTTAAAAATTGACTGTAATTTAACTACTATTGATTTGGAAGAAACATTTGGCGAAGCTTAGTGTCCCACATGAAATAAGAAGCTTATTTCTAATAATATGTTTGATAAAAAATCTTATAAAAAACTTGATTCATTTTTGCAAGGAATATTCTGAAGATATATTTTTCCTTAACTTACAATATTCCAAGGCAGTAGTTTCAAAAAAATATTGTTTATGTAAGGTACATGGAGGAGCTGATGCAAAAAAAATCCATCTGATATCTCACAGTATGGGAGCTGCAGTATGCCACTTTGCCGCAAAATATGTATGCCATTTAGGACGCATTACATGTAAGTACCACTGAGTCATTGACCATCTTAACTAAAGTTACTGAATGTAATTTACAAAGCGTAATACGGATATCACGCGGGCGAAAAATAGGACCAACCGTAAACGTATCCTCCACTCTATCCTCAACCCTAAACGTAATTTCGCAGTTCGGAGTTGCAGATTAGATTGCTTAATTGCCTGAACGGTTGCTCGTAATAGGATTACTAATTTTTGTTACTTATCTTAACTTTTGGATAATATTATTATTTTTTTCATGTGATGCTATTATCTTATATTTTCTCAACAATGCTTGTAAAGGAAAGAAAAGCAAATCAAAGACCCTCTAGAATTGATATCTGTTTAATTTTAAGTATTAATTTAATGTATTTACTTAAAATTTCATCCGATCATCCTCTTCGTCAACGTAACCGCCATTTTCATTTACATTTGTAAACCTCATCACATGGAATTGAGAAGTCATAAAAGCAAACGACCTGATGGGTTCAAGTGTGGGTTTCTCTTATTATCTTATTTTTCTCTTAGCGGAGCGAAACAGTTGTTGATATTTCGGGCAACTGGGAATTCTATATCACACGAGGATTTTCGAGCAATTTTTGGAGAAAGTGGAAGATACGATTGCGCTTACGGTTGACTCACCGGTTTCGTTGCCGGTAATTTTCATCGTGTGATATACCCGTAAGGTACCACATTCAGTTTTTTTTTGTTTGTTTTGCTCTAATTTAATTTTAAGTGATTATTTTAATTTATGGTAGACTTATTTCTATCATGAATATCATTCTTGAAACGAAGAACGTTTTGGCATAGCTAAATAAAAATGGAAATATTAATTCGAAACTATTTTAGGAGTTTGAGAACCTTACTCATTTTAGTCACCACAGTTGACAAGTTACTTACCGTTACGAATTTTTCGGTTCTAAAGGCGTTCTCTTTTATTGCCAAAGAAATTAGCCAGTACGTCGAGTATATAGAGCTATCGCTATTTTTTCTTTCAATATTATTTTTATTTCGAGGTGTTATGCTGCTAAAAATTTCGGAACGTGCTTAACAATGATTTGGTTTGAATTTTTTTAAAGCTAAGTATGGTGCTAAGTTGCTCCATATCATTATTCAAATTTAATTACACCATCCTACTGTTACACTAAATCTAGTTCAATTTAAGCAAATTTGGAGTAAAGCAGTAAATTTGGGCCTTGTTATACTTCTGATGGATGATGAAAATAGTAAAAATTTCTTCATGTTAGTGGTTTCCTTAATTTTTTCTTAAATCAACTCAAGCCTAATGAGTAATGACTTCCACAATACCTGCTATTATATCATTATTAGTTACTTTCAGTGTTTTAGGTGACTCACAGATTTTCCGTTTGTTCCAGGTGTTTAGTATTTGAATGGCAAACCTCTTTTAACAAGCAAGCTTCAGAGAAAATGATGAGAAACCGTTATAAGCCTAAGCAAACTGAATTTGTTTAGGTTTGCTGCAATAAACCTTTAATAAGGCTATTTACAATTAGCCTTCACTACCTTACAAACTATCTGGAATAAGTCATGCTGACTAGAAAATGAATCATAGATTTTATTGTTATCCTAAAATAACTGGTTTTACTAACTGCTTTTTAAATCTAATTTAACTAAGGAAACTGCTTATGTAACTAAGTAAACAAAAAGAAGAATAAAATACATAGATAAACCGGGTTGCTACGAAAAACTTTCTTAAAATTAAATATTAGAAATCTAGTTTAAGAAAATCTAGTAAAATAAATTTACTTTCCATTCGGTAAAAAAGATGTTTTGTTTTAATGATTACAAACCACAGCTTCTTAAGTACGTTATTATTTAATATGGAATTTTACGCAACAGTGTGTTCAACATGACAGTTGAAGACCGAAAGATAGAAAATTATGTATGTTGTAGTATTATTATATATGCTGCAATTAAATATGCTGTAGCTGTATGTAACTAACACAAAGATTCTTGCTATTTTACTTCTCAACAAAATATAATGCAATGTATAAGTTCTTAGACTTATTGGAAAATCCAACTCCCTAGAAGTACCTCCGGCATTTTTCCACATACTGGGCAAATTGGTATTGGCTAATTGGTATATTGGCTAAATGGTACATTGGCCAGGCTAATTAGTAGTTTTCAGTATTTTCATCAGTCTGTATTTTTAGTATTTTGCATCAGTCTATGCTTTTAGTCTTATAAGGGAGTAACCGACGAATTACTCAATTAGACTGAATTCGCGTAGGCTTATTGCAATAAATATGTAAAAAAAGTAATTTAGAATAGGCTCTCACTATGCTGGGCTTTTTTACAAATTACCTGAAATAAACCATGTAAAATAATAAATAATATTTTTTCCATTTAATTTAAAAAAATATTTTAATTTCCTGAAATAAGTCTAAAAATTACCCTAAACTTTTCCAATCAGCCTGGTGCAATGTAAAATGACCACAAAAAGTAGGATAATACAAATATACTATGATATATTGATGCTCCGAATCTTAACGTTTGATCATTTGCACTCCATATTATATATCTCATATTATTACATCCATATTATTACATCTCATTATTATCCATATTATTACATCTCAAATAGTATCACAAAACTAAACTTGATTTTTTCCCTTTCTTTTTTATTCATGACAGAAAAAAAAGAAGAAATATTTAACTATTTTCACTCGCAATTGCTGGTTATTAGATATTTTTATTTACAGATCTAGATGCTGCCGCTCCTTTGTATACTTCACTTCCAGAATACTTGCAACCTTCGTATACCGACACAGATTATGTTGAATCAATTCATACCAATGGTGCTTTTAAAGTAAAAGAAGGTATTACTATATTCTGTATAAACTATTCCCTGCTATCCTGACCTACTTCACTAACTTGTGATTTCTTATTTAATTGTTTGCGCAACATTTCCCCAATCGTTACCATCTTAATTAAACTATTAATGCAAGACTTCTATAAAAAATAGACCTAGGGGAAGAAGGCTAGCTTCGATAGACATAATGTAAACCAGTCCCGCAAGACTTGGTGTCGTGCATAAAGTAAAGCAGCAGAGGGTTTTGAAACAGGTTTCCACCCTCTTCTAGTCCCGACCGTTACTGAGGCGGGGAGGAGTTGGTGAGGGAATGAAAAGTTTACTCTTTTTATTTTTTGTTGGCTTTTTTTTTTTTTTACATTTGACACTATTTATAAACAGTACTGTATTATAAATTACGATATTTTTTTCAGAATACATTTATATCATACATGCCGATTAAATCTGCTAACATATTTTGAGATAGAAAAAGAAAGAATAAAATGGTAATTGGCGGAACACAGCATACGCAACCATGTATGTAGTCCAACAACCGGTTGACAGGTGACATACTACCTGACCGTCACCTTGATTCTTATTCGCTTGCGCTGGATCTTAGTATATGAGTCAAATTTTTAATAGCGGTAACACCCAAAATTTGATATCATATTTTTTACATTTTTACGTTGTTTTTTAAAAAGTATATATTATACAAAACAATATCCCAAAACGATTTATTTTTATTTAATTTATTTTACAAGACATTAACAATTAAATTTTAAAGCTCTTTTTAATTAAAAAAATAAATATCTAAGGATAGAATGAATGGATTTTAAAAAAAAAATGTATCTCATTTTACGCGGAAATAATTGAAGTTTTCGATAAAATAATTATAATAAAATAAATGTTTAAAAAATGTAATTTTTATTGCAAAATTAAGTTGTAAAATGAAAGAAAAAATTGTGTTAATGTCGTAAAAAGTTCAAACAAAACCCATTTTATAGTAAATTTTATTCTGAACAAAAGGGCTTTTCATTAAAAAAAAAAAAAAAAAAAAAAAAAAAAAAAAAAAAAAAAAGAATGGATCGCAATTCCATAAAAAGTTACAGCTTTTTTCGCGAAACGCTGCACTGTGGCGCGCTCTGTGGTCTGTCGGAGTGCTGATCTACGTGATAATAATTATCAAATAAGGTAAGTTTTAATTGTTATTTAACTTAGTAATATCAACTTTAATAATAATTATTATTTTTTTAAACATAAAATTACATTTCTAAGAAATACATTAATTCTAAGAATTTGATTTGTATATTTTTCGCGAAATATAATTATAAACTTACAGATAAAATCAAGAAATGGTGAACTATTGCTGCATCATTGTTTTACCATAATTTCGGAAGAGGAAAAGCATGAAACTACAAGTGTGCACTTATTTAATGGTAAGCTAATTCAATATTTACAAAATATCTACGGCAGTGATAATGTTAAATTATTTTTTATCATTTATTTACTTAAATACACAAGTGGGCAACCTTTGTGCTAAAATACAAAACTACGGCAAACAACGCTAAATAGCACAAAAATATATAATAATGCAGACAGCTGTTTCGGATGCTCAAAGGGCAACCTTCATCAGTGCAACAGAAGGAAATGAGAGAAAACAGGGTAAATATAAGAGAAAGGTGACGTCACCAGAGGGTTTAGAGCAACGGCCAATAGGAGGGAAGGGTGAAGGGATAACGACGAATAGGAAGCAAGGAGCAAAAAGGTGGTTAGTTAGGTTTAATCAGCGATTTCCAAACAGGAGAAAGGTAAGGAACGCTGGATAGGTCATTGACCAACAGTTTGGAATTTTTGAAAATATGAAAAGACTCGTAAAAATCTAAATCAAAAATTGAAGAACAATTTTGAATGACTTTAGAAGAAGAAAAGTTAAAATTATGATTAGAGTCCCAAGAATGTTGGGCAATAGATGAGCGTTTAAATTCTTGTTTTTCGACATAAGCTTCATGTTCCTTGACACGGCACATTAAGGCACGCTTAGTTTGGCCAATATATGAAAGGTTGGAGCCGCGATGGCTCAGGGGATAGAGCGTTCGCCTTCCAATGAGGCGAACCGGGTTCGAATCCCAGTCGATACGAATTCCGCATCCGGCTTGCACTGACCACAGTGCTGACGTGAAATATCCTCAGTGGTAGACGGATCATGGGTTAGAGTCCCCTTGCCGTCAGGCTAATCGTGGGAGGTTCTCGTGGTCTTCCTCTCCATGTAACGCAAATGCGGGTTAGCTCCATCAAAAAAGTCCTCCACGAAGGCAAATTTCTCCCAATACTCGATCCAGGAGTTCCCTTGTCCTCTGGATTGGGTTCAAAATTACAAGGCTACGGAGTTGAACATTAGTAGCCGTAAACCCATTAAGTTGGGTCGGCTGTTCAACGACGGTTATAAAATAAAATATATGAAAGGGAAATTGGGTCGGCTGTTCAACGACGGTTATAAAATAAAATATATGAAAGGTCCCCTTGCCGTCAGGCTAACCGTGGGAGGTTCTCGTGGTCTTCCTCTCCATGTAACGCAAATGCGGGTTAGCTCCATCAAAAAGTCCTCCACGAAGGCAAATTTCTCCCAATACTCGATCCAGGAGTTCCCTTGTCCTCTGGATTGGGTTCAAAATTACAAGGCTACGGAGTTGAACATTAGTAGCCGTAAACCCATTAAGTTGGGTCGGCTGTTCAACGACGGTTATAAAATAAAATATATGAAAGGAGGCCGGGATAGCCTGGTCGGTAGGGCACTGGGCCCATGTCCAAGAGGTCGTGGGTTCGATCCTCGCCGACCGAAGACTCCCCGTGTAGTAAATGGTGACTGATGCACGATAAATCTGTCGAGTCTCAAAGTCCTCCATGTTCCCATAACAAATCAATACCTCTGGGGGTACTGATTCAGGAGTTTCCTAGTCTTCTGGATTGGTTCAAAATTACAAGGCTACGGAGTTGAACATCAGTAGTCGTAAACCCATGAAATTGGGTCGGCTGTTCAACGACGGTTATAAAATAAAATATATGAAAGGAAGGCCGGGATAGCCTGGTCGGTAGGGCGCTGGGCCCATATCCAAGAGGTCGTGGGTTCGATCCTCGCCGGCCGAAGACTTCCCGTGTAGTAAATGGTGACTGATGCACGTTAAATCTGTCGAGTCTCAAAGTCCTCCATGTTCCCATAACAAATCAATACCTCTGGGGGTACTGATCCAGGAGTTTCCTTGTCTTCTGGATTGGTTCAAAATTACAAGGCTGCGGAGTTGAACATTAGTAGTCGTAAATCCATGAAATTGGGTCGGCTGTTCAACGACGGTTATAAAATAAAATATATGAAAGGCGAGGCCGGGATAGCCTGGTCAGTAGGGCGCTGGGCCCATATCCAAGAGGTCGTGGGTTCGATCCTCGCCGGCCAAAGACTCCCCGTGTAAATGGTGACTGATGCACGTTAAATCTGTCGAGTCTCAAAGTCCTCCATGTTCCCATAACAAATCAATACCTCTGGGGGTACTGATCCAGGAGTTTCCTTGTCTTCAGGATTGGTTCAAAATTACAAGGCTACGGAGTTGAACATTAGTAGTCGTAAACCCATGAAATTGGGTCGGTTGTTCAACGAGAGTTATAAAATAAAATATAAAATAAAATATATGAAAGGCGGGCCGGGATAGCCTGGTCGGTAGGGCGCTGGGCTCATGTCCAAGAGGTCGTGGGTTCGATCCTCGCCGACCGAAGACCTAATGTAAAGTGTAGTAAATGGGGACTGATGCACGTAAAATCCGTCGAGTCTCAAAGTCCTCCATGTTCCCATAACAAATCAATACCTCTGGGGGTACTGTTCCAGGAGTTTCCTTGTCTTCTGGATTGGTTCAAAATTACAAGGCTACGGAGTTGAACATTATTAGTCGTAAACCCATGAAATTGGGTCGGCTGTTCAACGACGGTTATAAAATAAAATAAAATATATGAAAGGCCGCATTGGCAATTAATTTGGTATATACCCCAGCTATTTTGACTGTCAATGGGCTGTTTGAGACTAGAAAATTTTATCTTATTAATGGGACTGAAAATAATATTAAAATCAAACTTCTTTAGGACATTAGCAACTTGCCGATTTATTTTAGGAAAATAGGGTAAAATGACTAAATTGTTAGAAAATTCTTTGGAAGGTTTATCGGTAGGCAATCGTTTAGTTAAGTTTTTATAAATATTATCAATAATGTTAGGAGAATAACCTCTGTCGTGAGCAATGGCCTTGATGTAGTTTAATTCTGCATCAAGAAAATCAATGTTAGAACAAATATTAACAGCACGGTAGACAAAAGACCGAAAAGAGGCAAGTTTTTGGTTGGGAGGGTGGGAGGATTTGTAATGAGGTGGAAGAGAGACAGCAAATGGTTTGCGAAAGACAGTAGTATGGAATGAATTGTCATTCCGAGTCACAAGAACATCTAAGAACGGAAGTTTTTGATCAGTCTCTAATTCAAAGGTGAACAGAAAGCAAGAATCAATGCTGTTCATAACATTAAGAATTTTGTCTAAATCACAATTCTAACAAAGCAAAACTGTCATCGACATATCTACTATAAAAGGGGAAAGTTAAGATTTTGAATAGTTTACTTTCAAAATAATGCATAAAGATGTCACTAAGTATAGGGCTCAAAGGATTTCCCGTGGCAAGGCTATTGGTCATACGGTAAAATCTGTTGTCAAACGCGAAAGTATTTTGTTGTAAACAAACACGGGTGAGGTTAACATATTCATCGACCTCATATTGGGAAAAATGGTATTCCGAAAGTCTAAGTTTTAGGCATTCCAAAGCCCCTTCAACATTTGCGAACAGTGATTTAACATCAAATGATGCCATCAAATAACCATTAGGTTTTAGATTTTAAACTTTTTTTTTAACAAACTCAACGGAATTTTTGGTAGTGAAAGAATTATTATTAAGAAGAGGGGAGAAGACAGAGTTTTACCCTGTTTTCTCTCATTTCCTTCTGTTGCACTGATGAAAGTTGCCCTTTGAGCATCCGAAACAGCTGTCTGCATTATTATATATTTTTGTGCTCTTTAACGTTGGTTGCCGTAGTTTTGAATTATTTGCTTTTCGGATGGAGCTTCGTCACAGTATAAAAACAAGAATAGTTTCATGAGCTTACTCAATCATAAAAATGATTTTAATATCAATGCAGAATGCCACTTTTTTGCCACTTCTCATGGCAAAGGGGCATGCGATGGTATTGGTGGGACGGTGAAGAGGGAAGCAAGAAAGAGTAGTTTGCAAACACAAAATATAACAACACCTAAAGAATTGTTCGATTAGGCATGTAAATTTTTCGATAATATTCAGTTTGACTTCTGCACAAAAACTGAGCATGAGAATGAAAAAAAAATAATTGGAAACAAGATTTAAGAAAGCTTCAACAATTAATGGAACTAGAGAATACCATATTTTTTCAGTTGAAAATTTTGATACCCTCAAAAGTAAAATATGTTCTTCTAGTTACAAGTTTGAACTCAAAAGATTATGTAAATAAATTATAAATAACTAATTATTCATAATATTATTCACCTTAAATTGTAAATTATATATTTATTATTTAATATAATGTTTGTTATTTTGTGAAACTTTAGTTGAGGTTCTTAAATTCCCTCCAAATTAACTGATACAGAGCAATTGAGCGATCAGCGGAATTGCTCTGTATCAGTTAATGGGTGGATGTGGAGTGGCAGAATCAGTTAATGGGTGGAGTGGCAGAGCGCGCCGCGGTGCAGGATTTCGCGAAAAAAGTTACAACTTTTTATGGATTTTATGGATCAATTTTTTTTTTAAAAAGCCATTTTGTTCAGAATAAAATTTACTTTAAAATAGGTTTTGTTTGAACTTTGTACGACATTAACAACATTTTTGTTTTTCATTTTGCAACTTAATTTTGCAATAAAAATTAAATTTTTTAAACATTTGTTTCATTATAATTATTTTATCAAAAACTTCAATTATTTCCGCTTAAAATGAGATACATTTTTTTTAAAATCCATTCATTCTATCCTTAGATATTTATTTTTTTAATTAAAAAGAGCTTTAAAATTTAATTGTTAATATCTTGTAAAATAAATTAAATAAAAATAAATCGTTTTGGGCTATTGTTTTGTATAATATATACTTTTTAAAAAACAACAAAAAATGTAAAAATTATGTTATTAAATTTTGGGTGTTACTGCTATTAAAATTTTGACTCATAGATGATGTTCTGCTATATCTCAGTATGTTGCTCGTTCTGTAAGTATTCGAGAAGCTGGACTTCTTCTTTCTATATTCTTTGCCATCCCCCGAACCACAAACTTATGATTTTTAGTTAAGTAAAAATGCAACACTCCCCCAATTCAATAACATATAACCTCTGAATAAATCATTAATCTCTCCCCCCAATTATTTTTCACGTAGGAAAAGTAGTTGTAGCGTTAAAAGATGAATATTGTATCAGGAATTTTTTTTTATCAATTAAATAGTTTTTTTTTTTCTATTTATATTTTTGAAAAAATATATCCAACATTTTTTGGACTTTTTAAAATTTCTTATTAGAAACCTTCAAACTTTCCCTCGTTTTATAAGATCAGTTTTGTTTAAAAAATTTGTTTGTTATGTTACAAAATTAATTAATATAAAAATGAGTCTTCCAACATTAAATACGTCATTTCTTTCAACCGATATTAATTATTTTTTCAAGGGACATTAAACATAACTCATTATACATTATACATTATACATAAGCATTCGGTTCACTGAAATCTTTTTCGGTTATTTTAGTAACTTGCAAGGGTTGCTACATACAGTCATTATCCACTATAAATGCTTATTTTTTGAGGAAGATTAATTTTATTAAATAATTGTGTTTTGAGTCATTAAACATGAAATTCACTTATAACTTGTAACTTTACCTTTAAGTCAAAATACTATTGAGAATTAATATTTTTTTAGTTCCGAAGTTTAGAAATCTATAAGAGTTGCTACAACAACTGGAAACTATAGCTTCTTTAAAGGAACAATTTTTTAAAAAAAATATTGATTTTTTGATAAAATTTATGCATTTGAAATGAGCTTTTATTAATATATTTATTATTATTATTATTATATTTAAAGTTACGTTACATATAACTCAAAGAATTCGGTTCACTGAAAACTTCTTCGGTTATTTCGGTAGCTTGCAATAGTTGCTACAGACAAATTATACAGACGTACGGTATTGATAATAAATGCCGATTTTTGAGGAAGATTAATTTTATAAATAATTGTGTTTTGAAATCATGAAACATGCAATTCAATTGTAACTCACAGCTTAAGTGAAAATAATAATGAAAAGAATTAATGTATTTTTTTAGTTTCGATGTTTAAAAACCTACAAGAGTTCCTATAGTAATTGAAAACTATAGCTTATTTGGTAAAACAAATTTTTTCAAGCACTTTTCATATTTTTTAATAAAATTTATGCCTTTGAAATAAGTTTTTTAACAATAAATTATGCTTTTAAACAACATTATTAAATTTAAAGTGACGCTATATGTAACTCAAACATTTCTGTTCCCTCAAATAATTTGGTGGTAGGGTCAATATTTAGATATTGACCCAACCTTAATTTATGCTTAGTTTTAGATTTTGAAGATGTCGTTTGAGCTTATTTTACTGAAATAATATTTTCAACTTATTAATTTGTTCATAAACATCATAAATTTAAAAAAAAAAATTCCTTCAATATTAAATGCGATTTTTTTTCCAAAGCAAAATTTTTATTCGAGCTTCTTCACACATAATTAAAATAGATAAATACACAAAAATAATTATAAAGTATTTTTGTTAAATTCATAATTAGTTTTCATAAATTTAATTTTATAAAAAATTTCAAAAAAAAAAAAAAAAAAAAAAAAAAAACATAAAAAGTTATAAAAACAAGCAAAGAGATTCATTGAAAAAATATCGTAAGTTCTTTTTCGTTTAATTTTTCGCATTATATATATGAAAAATTTTCCAATTTTTTACCGTTTAATATTTTTTTTGAGTAGCGAAGTTTCAATTTTTCAGGATATGGGTATTTGCAGCCTATTTCAGATATTGATTACTATCCAAATGGGGGACAAATGCAGCCAAAATGTGTATATGGATCAAAATATAAATCCGGAAATGGAGAAATCCTCTGGGGTAAGACATTTAAGTAATTTTTTGTTTATCTACATTGAAGTTAATTAATTCCTTGTCAACACATATAAATGGTCTACTTTAAAATTTTTTTTAAACTATTGCACCAAATTTTTTTTAGTTACAAACGTTAGTTGTATGACCCTTATTGTTCAACAATATACACCGAAGAGCCATTACATTATGACCACTCTCCATCTATAACAATGGGCTCGCCCAGGTTTTCATGGTTTCTCGCCCAGGAACAATGTTTTCATGGGGCACATTAGGACCCATAATCCTCATAGAACAATCCCTGACGTCTGTAAGCTACTTGACCATGTTCACCCATTCATGGCAACAGTCTTTCCAGCGGGGGATGGTGTTTACCAACAGGATAGTGCAGCATGTCATAAGGGTCATGGATTGGTTCGAGGAACATTCCAGTGACTTTCAAGTCATGTCTTGGCCCCCAAATTCACCTGACCTTAATCCAATATAGCATTTGTGGTCTTACTTGGAAAACAAATTCGTGCCGCCATGCTACCCCCTCGCAATGTGAGGGAATTGCAGGACCAGTTGGTGAGCACTTGGTACCAGATACCTCAGACTACCTATCAGCACCTCAGGTAATTATTTTTCAACCTCAGGTATCTAATTTTATGCTTGTAGTGGTATATATTTATCAACCTGTGGTGTGTCGTTTTACACTTCAAGTTATTATATATCAACCTCAAGTGTATTTTGTTCTTCCTCAGGTAATTATTTTTCAACCTCAGGTATCTAATTTTATGCTTGTAGAGGTATATATTTTTCAACCTATGGTGTGTCATTTTACACTTCAGGTTATTACAAATCACCCTCAGGTGTATTTTGTTCTACCTCAGGTAATTATTTTTCAACCTCAGGTATCTAATTTTATGCTTGTAGAGGTATATATTTTTCAACCTAAGCTGTGCCATTTTACACTTCTGGTTGTTATAAATCAACCTGAAGAGTATTTTCAACACTTGGAAAGGTTATTTTTCTTAACGTCACGTGTTCTATGTTCTACCTTAAGTTATTATTTTGTAACCTCAAGTATATATTTTTGTATTTTTAGAAGTATTAATTTATCAAGCAAAGATGCGACATTTTACACTTCAGGCTAATGTAGCTCAACCTAAAGCTGTTATTTTAGTACTTACGAAGGTGAGGTGTTATACGGACTACCTAGTTTATTAATTTTTAACTTCACTACATAAAAAATATAATATATATAAATATATTATATATATTATATGAAGAATAATGTAGATCATTACATTTTTTCACTAGTAGAGATCTTCATTTATCAATCTGAAGTTTTTAATATTAAATCTTCGGCAGTAATTTCTTCTTTTGTTAACCTATAAAAGAAAGTTTCAAATGCATAATTATTCTGTCATTTTAATAGATTGAATTAAATCATCTTAAAATAACACTTATCCAAATTCTACAGTTAGTAGAAATTATTTATGGGAACCCAGGTAGCAAAAAGATATGATCTAATATTAGAAAGATGCAATATAATACTGCCGTGCTAGAAAACGCAAGACTCTTGAATCCTATCTTCTAATATTAGTACTAATATTACATAAGATTAAATAGTATTCGATCTAACATCCGAACTTTCAAAATTATCATCTATTTCATTACTTTTGATACAGCGCCACATTTTTGCGAAAGGGTATCCCATATTATTAATAAATAAACATTTATTTATGAAAGAAAACAATAAATTAAATATTACTTTAGTCTTTTACTTACTTAAAATAATATTTTTAAATATTGTTTTAGTCTTTAGTAGAGAGTAACAGCATTTGCACTTTCTGGCAGAGTTTCTTAACTTCTGGATCTTCTTCTCATATAGTAAACAATAATAGTGCTTTAAAAAATCCTGAAAATATTTTGACAGAAATTGGTTTGGTGAAGAAGTTATGAAAGCTGATTGAACTAATGAATCTGAAAAGTACAATTTGAAAAATGTATTGTATGTTTCAGATTTGAGTAAAAAATTTTTGTCGATTAATGCCAAAAAATAAATAGTAAGTAATAGTAAGTAATTAGGTTCAGTAAAATTTGTTAAAGATAACTTTGAAATTTCTAAAGAAAGAAATGTTTTTAAGAAGGTAAAAGAAATAATTCTGCATTGTATGAAGTTAAATTAAATGGACGAAAATATGCACTTTCACTTGTGAAAAAAATAATGCAAATTCATGGAATAGAAAGCTTGGACATTTAAACACTGATAATATGAAGAAATTAGTAAGTCATTCAACAGTGGTGAATTTCAAAACTGATGAAATTAAGAATATTTCTTATCCTTGCGAAAAAACATGCAAAGAAACTACACTTCAATTTTCAAGTGAGGGTACTAAAACAACTAGGCCATTAGATTTAATACACATTGATGTTTGTGGACCAATAGAACTTAACACATGGGATATGAAGCAATATTTTGTAACATTCTTTGATGATTTCACACATTTTGTGATGGTTTATCCAAATAAAAACAAATTTGAGGTAACAAGAAATTTGAAGAACTATGTTAAGGAAGTAGAAGCAAAAGGGTTGTTGAGTGTAAAAAAATTCGTTGTGATTATGGAGGGAAATATATTTCAAATGAATTTAAAAACTGGAGCAAATCAAGGGGAATTGTTCTAGATTATACCATTCTATACTCTTTTCAATTAAATGGCAGGACTGAATGCTTGAATCGCAGTATCCTAGATAAGACAAGAGCACTATTATTTGAGCACTATTATTAAAGAGGAAGTGTGGAGTACAAATTAGTGGACAGCATAAATAACAGGTTTCAACATGTGCATTAGTGTCCGAGGTAATCACATATCTTACTGATGTTCTCATTTCTGTTTCATTCAGGCAAGAAGACTAATTTTTCATGGCTGTTTGGAAATGTTTAAATAAGCATCGTTTTTATTTTTAATTTTATTATATTTCAATATGTTGATATCTAAACTATTTTGCGTAATAATAAATGCACTTTGTTTCTACTAAATATGTACTTAGTTTCATTTCTTCAATAAAAGCCTATTAATAATTATTCCGGAAAATGTAATTGTTCCTTCAAAATTGTCAAGCAGTGTATATGATATAGGGTTATATATTTATAGATTGTTAACAAGTAAAATTTCTTCTCATTCATAACTGCTTATAGAGTCGCATGCTCTGTATTCCTAGTTTAAGTTTTTATGACATTATTTTTTTCTCAAGTAGGGTTGATTATTTTTCAACTCTATATACCGAAATGAAATGATACCTAGATTTAAAATCTAGGTATCACTTCATTTCGTAACATATATATATATATATATATATATATATATATATATATATATATATATATATATATATATATATATATATATATATATATATATATATATATATATATATATATATATATATATATATATATATATATATATATATATATATATATATATATATATATATATATATATATATATGCTACGAAAAAACTATAGTGCTTAGAAATTCAAAGTAATGAAAGTATGTAGAAAAATGCATCTAAAAATATTAGATTTGTTTGAGAATTATTAACAATTAACGTGTAAGAAAAAATATAATGCGGGCCGCTCTACAGGCTGCAGGAATGCAACTACAAAGTTGAAATTTGACGTGCTGAAAAGGCTATTTTTGCTTATAAACTTAAAACAAGATTTTTTGTAATTCCAATTTATTTGAAAATTATTCTTATTTTAATGAATTTTTGTAAAACTATATGACTTGAAATAACGAAGGTGTCTGAAAAATGTCCAAACAGTACGATGGAACTCAAAAGAAAAAGAAGAAGAATGGATTATTAGTTGATGTAATTAGCAACAGTTTAAACTTGTAAAATATACAATGTGAACTGATCTACCGATCACTGAATTGCTAGTAAAAAATAAAAATTTGTTGTTTTATTCTGCCATATGATTTTTCACAATCTAAATTGTTCAATTCTTATTTATGTTTGTTTTCTTTTGTTCTTTGGCATCTGGTATTAATTTACTAGTTTATTACTTTATATTAATTCAAAAGGTAAAACTTTTTAGTTGTTCCTAATCATGATAATTTAAATACAGAATATACTGTAATCAGCTCCCACAATATACATTCTTTCTTATCAGAAATGAAATCAACTATTATACCTATTAGAATAATTATTTAATAAATAAAAAAGGCAATAACAGATCTGAAGAATAACTAGAGAGGAAGGCTTGTGGTGCCTTCTGCTTTCTCCGAGTTCCGGCACATTTTGTTTATCTGTCTTTTAATTTTGTTATGTATCTTTGTTACTTTTGCTCTGAATTCCCGTAGCTCCTTTAGTGCGAGTAGTATCTATTAGAGATTGCTTACATTACACTAGAAAAAACTCCGGATTAAATTACAATAAAAAGTAATGGCACACTGAACGTCGACTTTTTACCCTAAAATTAAAGAAAAATTCTGAAATATTGTAGATTTAATGTAATATGTACTAAGAAACCACTGAATCGCTGTACTTAAATAAATATTAGGGTATAAAATTTCACAGTAAAAATGGATTTTACCGATGTTGCACGCAAGGTGTCAGTAATTTTTACCGTAATTTGACCTAGAATTTTTCCCCATGTAAATTAAGAAAAAACATATTTTCTGATATGATACAAGATTTATTTCCAGGTAATTTTGTTTTTATAAAATATTGATAACTTATTGAGATAAAAATACTCATTTTTTTATTTTCAGTGAACTCACTAAGTGCACAGATTAGATGCAACCACGAGATGTCCTGCCTCTACTATATTGCCAGTTTCAACAAAACCTGCAAATTCTTAGGACGCATCTGCGACAGTTACGAAGATTTTACCACAGGAAAATGCTCCAACGGCCCTGTGTGCAGCATGGGTTTCTATTCAAAGAAATTACCTAACCTTTCTGCCAAGTCCAAGTGCTTCCTGGAAACATCAGAAAAGCCTCCTTTCTGCCAATAATAATGCAATAAATTCAGGGTGCCCGACAAAATTTCCAAAAAATAATAGCAGAAAAATTTAAAAAGAGAAACAATTTGGAGCAAATTCAAATAAATTCAAAACATTTCAGTTTTATTGGAATATTTTCTTCAGTTTAATAATGCCCTAAAACCTCGTTGTTAAATCTAATTGAAAATCATATTATTAATCTTCATAGTATGTTTTCCAAGAGTCAATTACTTCCCTGCTAAAATAATTTGATTACGTAATAAAATAGCACTAATCTATTTGAAGTTTTAAATTTTTTAATCAGTCAATGGATCCGTGGGCTTATAATCTCCTTGCCCTCAACCCCTCTGTGCACGTCACTGAGGTTTATTTCTATGACGTCAGATCATATGATATTTTAGGGCGTGATTTCTCGTATTTTATCAAATGTTTACAGGGAAAAAAATGACCAAGTGTTGGTGAATGTGTTTAACCAAGTTAATATACTAAGTACTAATTCGAAAGCATGTCTAAGTTGATTTTTCCCCATATTACCTGGCAAAGAATCAGATACAAATAATTATTAAAGAACATGGAATAAGCTTCCAGTGAGTGAAATTTGTTGTATTTTGGTATGCTGGGTAAAAAGATTAAATACATTATGGTTGGGTATGTAAAAAAATTCTTCAAAAAAAGAAATTAAATTTAACAATAAAAAAGCTAAACAAATGAATTTTTAGGCATAACCTAGCTGTGGAAGTACATTTAGACGTTGTTTTCATTTCTTTACCGCAAATAACATTAAAATCAAAGCAAAAACTATTACCTTGGGCTTGGATATACAGCATCTGTAAAAAAATCATCCCTGAAAGCAAAAGTTTTCTTTTGAATGATAATGTACTCACAATACACGACACGGTCAGATATCGAACAAAAGCTTCTTTATTTTGTATCAAGATTTGCTGTTCACAACATCGAAAAGGAGGAGAGAAGTGGATACCAGAATCCTTAATAATAATGCGGAAGTAATATTTGGTTGATCGAACACGTTGACAAACATCGCCGGCTGCACGGTGTGGCGGCACAAAATAACTTTGTCGAAGGCATGATACTCAGGCTATGACGTTGGACTTCATTTATCAGAAGGAAAGCTTCAACCAAGCTGTAGAAAATTCACAAATCACTTGAAGACGATGGCCTGGAACATAATGGTTCCCCTTCCGAAGTTTAACTCCAGTGGCGAAAGAATCGCAACTCCATCAAAATGAAGAGCGCCATTAAATAGCAGCAAAAGGACCCTCGGGGAAGGGGGTGGAAGAAAATAAAAATACCTGTTAAGGGATCGTAGTGACGTTTTGAAACGATCAAGATTCGAATGCCCCAATCCAAAACGACGACGACGATCTGGGTTTGGTGAGGTGCCTGCCCGCGTCAGCGGGCACTTGACCTCTTCATCTGGTAGATATTGCCCTAGGGCGACTGGTGTAGTTGGCATTGAAAGGATAAAGGAAGGATACAAGGCAGTGGGCGGCTCGTGGTATCTGCGTGGGCAGCTCAAGTCATGGATAATGAATTTAAATCAGATAAAGAATAAGGAATATACAATTGAATAAGGAAATTAAAATGATAGAATATGTACAATAATATTAATGCAAGTCTGGGAAATTGAGGGGAAATATATACATTATTTACAGTAATTATATTTGTGAGTCTCTGTTATTACGACGACCCGGCCGTCCCGGTACTCCACCGCTCGTGCCGGGTTGCTCGTCGTTCTATAATTAAAACCTACAGCTTGCCCGGTTGGGACCCTGTTAAAACAGGGTTGCTCTTGCCCCGGGTTCGCTGTAGGCCTTGTGTCATGGCTGTGCATGTTTGTGTGAGGAGAACCTTATCTGTTGTACCTTCTAGAGAGTATACCGTCGGATAACAGGAAGTTAATAATAGGGTTGTGGCTCCTACTATCCTGGATAAGTTCTTTGTCCATAATTTTCTTGTAATTTACAGTATTTGTGTTGTTAGCACTATGGAAAAAGCTAGCGCTCATTAGGTTAATATACTCGTTGACTGTTTCAATATTTAGGTCTCTGCGTATATAATTATTCGGGATGTGCCAGGGGGCACCAGTGATTCTACGTAGGAATTTATTTTGCAGTGTTTCCAATTTCTTGATTTGGGTGTTGGTGGCACAGTTCCATGCAGGACATGCATAAGTGAAAATCGGTCTTATGCAACTTAAGTAAAGGTGCCTTTTTAAATTTAATGGTAGTTTTGAGCTAGAGTTCAGAAGGGGTCGCATGCTGGCGAAAGCAGCTTGTAACTTTGTAATGATTTTACTAACGTGGTCATTCCAGTTAAGTCTATGATTCAGGGTGAGCCCCAGGTAATCGGCTTTATTTACAACCGGTATATTATCGGAGAATAGGCAAACTTTATTCGTAACCTGTTTACATCTTTTCCTTCTTCTAATAATCATAAGTTTGGATTTGTCTGTATTAATAGCTATTTTATTTTTTGAGCACCAATCTTCAATGTCTGGCATGTACTCGTTAAGCTTTTGGGCTGCGTGATTAGGGTTAATTGACCTAATGGCGATAGCCGTATCATCGGCGTAAAAAGCCACCATATAGTTGCGGTCATTTGCAATGGGAAAGTCACTAGTATAAATTAAATACAGAAGAGGACCAAGGATGCTTCCTTGGGGGACTCCCACGTTTATTGGCTTCTTATCAGATAACTTATCATTTAGTTTAATTTGAAAGGTCCTATTCTTTAGGTATGAATCGATGATATTAATGAAAGCATTTGGGACCTTTTGCTTAATAAGCTTGGTTATAAGTGCCTTATGCCAGACGCGGTCAAAAGCTTTGGCCACGTCTAGCATAAGGAGGGCTGTGGTTTCGTGCTTGTATAAACCATCGCTGATGAAATCTATTAGTCTGATCAGTTGTTTGGTGGTTGAGAGATCTTTTCTAAAACCAAACTGCTGGTTAGGTAGGAAGTTTATGTGAGGTATGAGCCTCCATAGCAGTAGTCTTTCAAGGATTTTCCCAAAAGTTGGGAGGAGACTTATTGGTCTGAAGTTGGTTGCTATACGGCTATCTTTCCCAGGCTTGGCTATTAAGATAATCGTGGCATTCTTCCAGTTGTTTGGGAAGATGTTATGTACTAAACAAGCATTGTAGATGTTGCATGGGGCGTTGATTTGTTTAATTGGCAAATGCTTCATCATTTTGTTGTTAACATTGTCCTCTCCCGGCGCTTTCTTATTGTTCAGTTTGTTTATAATATTGATTATGTCCGCCTGGTCGATTGTGTCTATAGGGCCGGGGATTTTATGTTTCTGATAGTCATCATAGGTATTATTAATATTATTTTCTTCATCAATATCAGTTGGATGTTGGTTAAGCTTAAATTGGTTCTCAATTGTGTCGGCGAAGATTGTGAGTTTATCTTTATCCGTATAGATATTACGGTTATTATCAACAATTGGTTTGTTAACAGTCCTATTTTTAGATGATTTCAGTGATTTTGCCATTCTCCAAATTGACTGATTTTCGGTGCATAGTTCTGCTATTTTATCATTCCAGTTGTCATTTCTATATTTTTGGCATTTTCTCTTTAGAATTTTTGTTAGCTTGTTAAGTTCTTGTTTGTCTTTTGGGTCGCCGTTTTTCTGCCATCTTTTCCTTATGTAATTCTTATACCCTATTTCCTCTCTAAGGTGTTGTGGTAGTGCCATATAATTCTTTTTGTTAGCCATGACTTTTGTTGCATCTGAGTGTGCGGACTGTATTTTATCAGTTAGTAACTGGATTGTGGGTTCTATGTCGTTTAAGTCATTTATGGTATAATCATTATCATCGAGGGTTAGAATATTGTGAAAGATATTCCAGTTAGTATTACTTATCATGATTGGGGTGTCTTGGATAGTGTCCCCGAGTGTGGCAATGACGGGCACATGGTCGCTGGTAAGCTCAGTGATAGTATGGCAGCTCATTGGAGTATTAGTATTGGTGACGAAAAAATCTAGTAGGTCTGATCTTTTGTTTGGAGCATGTGGGAAGTATGTGTGATCAGTGGGTGCAATAACCGTTAGATTATTGTCTGCTATAATTTTGTAAAGTTCTTTGCCATTTTGGTTGTTAGTTCGGCAACCCCAGGATGTATTTTTGGCATTTAGGTCACCTCCGATAATACATTTAATGTTTGGAGGAATAAGCGATTTTATGGTATCATTCCTAATGGTGTGGCCGGGTTTGTTATAGAAAGCAGTAAATTTGTGTGCAGTGTTATCATTTTGGAAGAGAAGAATGGAGGTTTCTTCGTGATGTTGACCAGTGCTATTGCTATATTGAACTGAGTTATAGCTTCTCTTAACAAAGATAGCCGTGCCTCCACCTCTACATACAGTCCTATCGGTCTTATATGTATGATAATTAGCTAAGATCAGTCTATTTGAGGCGTTAGTATGTGTTTCGGTCACTAAGGCGATGTCAATTTTGTGCTCGTAAATGAAATTACTGAATTCGGTGAATTTATTATTAATTCCATCCGCATTCCATAACATAATCTTAATTGGTTTACTCATCATTATTTTTGTTGAGCTCCTCTAATTCTATTCTTTCTACTGCTCTTCTGAGCAGAGGTATAGCATTCAGGCCGTTTAAAACGCTGACGATATCATTTAATTTATTAAATACATCTTTTGCGTCCTCCACGGTCCTTTGTATGTCGGTGATATTTTGTCTCTTAACTGCATCTGCATAACTTTTATTTTCAAAAACCCTTTCTTGGGGCTTATTTTTCCTTATATTTTGTTGTTGCCTCGGCCCTTGTGGGAACTTTTGGCATCCTCGGTAATTAGCTGGGTGTTCACCGCCACAATTGCAGCAATGTGGTTTTTCGTCTTTTGTCTTTGTGCAGTTTGCCGTAAGATGGTCTTTACCGCATTTTACGCATTTTGGATGCAGCCTGCACATAGCTGCGGAATGATAAAAACCTTGACACCGGTGGCATTGCGCCGGGCCGGGTCGGGTTCTGTAGGCTTCAACTTTAATGCGCAGGTTTTCAACATGCGTAATATGATATATGTCTTTAAAATTCTTTTCTCTTCTCAGGGAGACTAAGTATGAGGTTAGTTTTTTAATAACACCATTGTGTTTCCTCGTCATTTGTTTAACGCTTTCGACTGGGTATTCATTTGCCAAATACGCGAGTAATTTTCCTTCACCATAATCTAATGGAACATTTTTAAGAACCACTCGCATATGTCTTTCATTGGGGAGCCTGTACGAGTAATGTTCAATATTGTTGTCTTCCATATATTTCCTTATTCTACGGTGTGTTTGATCTGATTTTGGTTTTATTACCATATTTTCCTCGCTATTCTTGCACTCATAGTCATATACTTGGATCGATTTCATAGCATCTTGGAATTGTGAGTAGACAAAGTTGTCGTCCCTGACAATAATCGGGGGGTTCCTGGTTTTCTTTTTGACCTCAGTGAAGTCAATTTCGTTTAGAGAAGTATCTGCGTTATTGTCTAAGTTTTCATTATCAACATTATCATTATCAATATTATCGCTATCTATAATTTCGATGTCATTATCCTTTATGTCTGATATTTCGTTTCCTTCCATAACGGCTAGTCTTTTGATTTCGTTTTTATTTCCCTTTTCCGGAGAAGCTTTTCTTTTGTTGCCAGCAATTTTAGGAATATCAACTATCATTTCTTCATTATCAACGATATTTATTGTTTCAACCTCAAGGGGGCTAAATTTATTGGATAGCGGTATGGCCTTCTCTCTCGGGGGTATTATTTTAGCCTTAGAGAAAGATGGTTTAAATTGTTTGTTACTTTTCTGTTTTTTGGGGCTATTAAGACCGTTTCCTGCCCTATCATCCTCCAAATATCCTAATTCTTTGCCAGTAATTATATGTTTCATTTTATTAATGCTATCTCCTTGAACAGTTATCTGCCTGATAAGCACTTCTATACAGTTATGCAGTTGAAGAAATGCATTCTTAATGAATCTTCCTTAACTTCATCTAATACTTGGAATTTAATATTATCGCTGTATTCCCTAATTTTGGAGACATCTAATTTTCCGTTGTTTGCTGCATCCATATCATTATTTAGGTCGCAACACCTAACCATGTTGGGAACTACAGGGCTCCCAGGAGGTCCGTACAGTTCCGGCGTAGCCGTCCCTGCCGGTGCCTCAAGGTTGCCAAGTAGCCCCGCATCTTGCGGCTGCGACTGCGCCTCGCTTCCTATCTCCCGGGCAGAGAGCCCTGATAAGGGCTGGGGTGGATAGGCAAGCACAAGATGTTTGGAAGCTAAAGGCGGGATGTCCGACCGTCCGGGGGTCTGGCCCCCGCGACACTCGGACTGACCTTCGCCAGTAGCCCCGACGTCTTTCGTAAAAACCGGTTCGAGTGAGGACATCCTTCTCTGACCGAGTCTGGAATCTGAAATGCCCCAATCCAAAGAACTGGGCTTTCTATTTATATCCTTGGCCTAAAACACAGCAAGAATCATGCTTAAGCAGGGACTTGAAGTGAACTAAAGTGAAGTTTAAATAAAATTACAATTTTGAACTAACTGCGACCACAACTGCACTGTTTCGCATGTGCAACATCAAAAGCAGCCGAAGGTCAAGGTTGTGAAGGACGAAGGACAGCAAGGCGTCAGAGATGAGGGGTTAGGAGTCGGCTTAATTTTAGGTCACAATTTTGTAAAGATCCAAAATGAAGTGACACAATGTCACATTATACCCACAGCCGGCAAAAAAAAATTTTGAAATTTTTTTTTTTTTTTTTTCTGAATTAAGAAACTTAAAAGTAACGCAAAAAATTAAAAGGAAAGGCCAAAAGTATTCGTAACCAAAATGCATCAAAAATTCATAAATTAACAACCTACCAGTCCAGATCACCACTTCTCCACTTACAATTGGTCAGATGTTTCATAAAATTACATTTCAATTATTTTGACAGTAATTTAGCCTAGAATTAGGAATGCAGTGCTCTAGCATACAGTTACAATAGTTATGACACCACGAAACACATATTAGCAGCTGTACATAGCTGATCTTGAGTAGTACAAATGAACAAAAAAACAATCTTAATTGTTCGCTAGAAAATGACAAAAACAATCTTAATTGTTTGCTAGAAAATGACAAAAAACAATCTTCACTCTACCTGAAGTAGAGAGAGCAAAAATTCATCTCCCTAGAAAAGAACATTAAGGAGGTAAAAATGTATAGTTGAGTATAAAAAATCTCACACAGTAAAATGTGTAAAAAAATTCAGGTAAAGAAATTAACTCAAATGGTTCCTTGTAAGAAGGAATGAAAAAAAAATTTGTTTGCTGAAAATTATTAGGAAAGAAATTAGAAAATTGCAAACAAACGAAAAAAAATCAGGCTACCTATGTAGACTGACAGTATTCCGAGCTTAAACGAATGAGAAAGAAATTTTGTACAGTAATTAATTGAAATTTTGAAAATAATTTTAAAATCAATCGTATACGACCGATAATTTGGTATTCCGAGTCCAAACGAGTATTTTAAACAAAAATATTCCTGTACTGATTGAATTTTTGCTTAAGCTTAAAATTACTATGAATCAACAAAGATCCATACAACCTCCGAGTTAAAACGAAAAAAATTTTGTAAATAAAAAATACTCTACAAATTCAAAGTTCCAAGTGAGATACAAAACTGGAAAAAATTATTAAATATTAAGGGTTTAAAAAAATCCTATGAGCTAAAGATTAGACGAATGTTAAATTTTAAAGGCCTAGGCAAAAAATATTAAGTTTAACTCCTACAAAGATCTAAGTTAGAAATTACAACTTACGTATCACAGACATTTTTCTTACTAAAAACATTTGATCATATAAAGTATGTTGTAATCATAATCATCATAGTCCTAACAAAACTATGCATAACACACAACACAAACAAAAATGCCTATAAACAAAATTTATAAACAATGATCAAAAATGTTTATAAACACTACTTATAACCAATGTATAAAATAAAAATGCTAAAGAAAAAAATACACAAATGTTTAATGAACATAAAAATTAAAAAAAAGTGCTTGCAAGCATACACAAATAAAATTTAAAAAATCATCAACACTACAGATACACAAAATTTTGTATCTAAACGCAGAGCTGTAGCCGTTTACTACAGTCTGAAAAATCCAAAAATTACGTAATAAAACCTCATTCATTACATAAGAAAAAATACTGTACAGGAGTGAGGATCTACAAAAAATAAAAAATTTTGGCATTCGAAACTTGTAGCATCCTTAAAATTAACTTACGTGTTTACTAGTGTTTAAAAAATGGCTAAAAAAATGTCCTAACCATCATTAAAAATTTTTTTAAAAGTTAGACAAGAACCCTCCCATATGAAACATGCATCAAACGAAGGTATAAAGAAGGAGTCAGTACAAGTGAGAACCCCCCTCATCATCCACCAGTCGTAAAAACAACAAGTCGTAAAAACAACACAGTTTGAATACCTCAGAAGAACAATTAATTTACCAACATGACATTATTAAAATATTTTACAAGAATAAAATTGACTAAAAATTATTAAGCGACATTTCATTGGCATTGCATAACACCTGCCATAGGATACACTCGTTCCATGGACATGCAACGGCCAGCGCTGCATACGAACGCATCACCATAACAACCACATACATGTACCAACAAAACATTAAAACAGTTAAAATTTAGAACAATATAAAAAAAAAAAAATATTATTTGTTTCTCAAATTATACGGACAAGCCTTAGGAAAAGTGACATTTGCATCATTTACATTATCAGAGGTATCAAAAGGGGGATGAAACAACAAGTTTTGTCTCCTATGAGGACACAGACGTAGTCTATCAATATGCACAGTTTGTTTAGGTGCATTGGGGTTGTCTAAAATTTGAATAATATAATCTACATCATTAAATTTGGAAACAATGGTGAACGGACCGTCAAATTTAGGTTTAAAAACATTAGTGTGCTTTAAATAAACAATATCACCTATATCAAGTGATCTTAACTTGGCTTTTGCACTTTGCCTGGAATTTTGTTTCACTTGAGCCCTTTCCGAATTACTATATGCATTTTCATATGCAATATTAAGTTGATTTAATGTGTCCAATAAATAATGGGACTTATCTAAATGTACTGGTTCTATGCCAGATTCAAAACAATCAAAAATTAATGCCAAATTACGACCAAAATGTAACATATTAGGGGTGAATTTAGTTGCAGAGTGAATTGTGCCTTTGTAAATATTCTGATGAATAACTAAACTGGTTGCAAACGACACACCTTTTTCATGCAATGTCAGAACAGAAGATTTTATTGCTTGATAAATTCGTTCACTCATTCCATTACTTTGGGGATGAGCTGCATTACTATGGGCTAATTTAATCCCTAGCTTCTTATTAATTAACTCAAACACTTCAGCCTTAAACTGAGTACCAAGATCGGTTAAAAGATATAGCATTCTACCATAATGGGAAATGTAATTAATTAAGTGTTTAGAAACCGTCTCAGAAGTTAAATTTATCAGTTGATTTAAAATTAAATGACGAGAAAAATGATCAATAAAAGTTAGAATGTAACCGCTATTTTTAATAGGACCGACAATGTCCATTGAGACAAATTGACCAGGTCTTTGAGGTAACCACATAGATTTTAAAGGAGCAGGTTTGCTCGAAGACTGTTTATGTTTAATGCATAAATCACATGATTTGACATAATTAAGAGTATCAGTGTAACATCATTTCCAAAAGTATTTATTAGATACAAGTTCATATGTTTTTTGAATTCCAGTATGCGAAACATGACAAATATTTAAGACTTTAGATTTTAAAGAATTAGGAACCACTATTTTATGATTATGGGGGGAAAGCTGAGTGGCATGCATTAAAATATCATCAATTAAGAAGAAATTTTCAGTCTTAGATTGATTAACTAAAGTTGGATTGTTTAGAAGAGAAATAATTTCCTGAATATTTTGATCTTTACTTTGTTCATTTTTAAATGTATCTAAGGAAATTTCTAGAGGCGAATCTTTACAAGTTAAACTATTGAGAACATGGTCATCATTTATATCTGTAAAAGGTCAAATTAATTCGGACTCCTTATTATTTAATGCATTTTGATGAAAATTAGAATCAGGAGAACGACTAAACCAGTCTGCCAAAACATTGTCAGGACCAGGTACATAAATAAAATCAAAAGAATATTCACTTAATGCCAAAAGCCAACGGGTAATTATATCAGCAGGTGATGTAACCTTACGATAATGTTTCAATGGTTTACTGTCACTCAAAATGGTAAACTTTCTATTGTACAAATATGATTTAAAAGCAGTAACACCTTTAAATATAGCAAACAACTCAAGTTTAATAGCGGGATAGTTCCGCTCTGCTTTTGATAGAGATTTACTAAAAAAGGAAACAGGGTGAAGAGATCCTTCATGCTCCTGCATTAATACGGCCGAAATGCCTAATTTACTAGCATCGGTATTTAGAAAGAAAGGTTTTTCAAAATCAGGTAACCTAACAAACGGTTTTGAAAAAAATGCCTGTTGTAAAGTATCAAAAGCTTGTTGTTGCTCTTTCCATTTAAATTTTGCTTGTTTTGTGGCAACTTTAGTCAAAACAGCAATTAGTTGGGCAAAATTGGGGATTAAGTGGCGATAAAATCCACAAACACCTATAAATTTCTTAACTTGCTTAGCATTACGAGGAGTAGCAAAAGAAGTAATTTTAGAAATATTAGAAGCAGTTGGTGTTATACATTTATGGGAAATCACAAAGCCTAAGTATTCCACAGAATCTTTAAAAAAAGAACATTTATTCGGAGCTAGAGTTAAATTATACTTGATTAAAATTTTAAGTAAGGCTGATAGTCTAGATTGCATTTCCTCAAATGAATTCGCTCCAATTAAGAAATCATCTTGGTATGCATGGATACCTTTTACACCTTCCGCATTTAATTCCTCGATGATTAAATCTACAAGGGCTTGGAAAGTACTTGCTGCAGTTTTAAGGCCAAAAACAAGTCGTCTATTAGCAAAGGATCCAAAAGGAGTGGTGAAAATTAAAATATCCTGTAAATGTTCAGGCAACATGATCTGCCTATATGCTTCCCGAATATCACATTTTGAGAAAAATTTATATTGAGAGATTTCATTAATGATTGTGCTTATTTTTGGTAATGGATAAGTGGAGCTTTCTACCACGGCATTAAGTAATCTTAAGTCTAAGGCCAATCTATACTTAGGTTTACCCTGATTATTTTCTGAATTTTTCTTTTTGATTAAAACTAGTGGAGCAGCCCAATGGCTAACATGTCTATTAATGATTCCGGCTTCCACTAATTCATCTAGCTCTTGTTTAATGTCATCCCTTAAAGCATAAGGAATCTCAAAAGGTAAAGTTTTAATTGCATTATCATTTTTTAATGTTAAAGAGGGAACTACACGATCAGTGCACCCAAGAGTCTTAATTGTTTTTGAAAAAGCAGCAAAATTTTCTAATAAAATGTTTTGCAGAATTAATTTCTGATCAGTATCTAAATGTGCTAAATCAAAATCATTAGGTTTTAATTCATCTTTTCTTAACTTTAAAATATCTGGAGAAGCAGTAATTAAATTGCACTGCTCTAAATCATTAACATCATCAAAATTTACATTATTTACATCACTACTATTTTGTACATCAAAATTAAAATTTACATTACTTATTTTCAAACCTTTGTTTAAATGAACAGAATAATCAGAATTATTGAGTATTATAGTATCAAAAGAATTATTGTCAACAACATTGATAGAGGGATGAATTATAATATTTGAATTATAAGTAGGCGTGAAATACACTTCCTTATTTGCTAGCTTATCGAAAGAATTAATTCTTAAATGGGCAATGGCAGTCTCGCCTGGTTCAATAGTGAGCTTACTTTTCAAAACAACATGAATCTGCTCGTTAGGGTTATTATTTGTAGTTAAGTGATCAACATTATTTAATGGAATACTAAAATTATTGAATTGTGCCAAATTATCTTTATAATTAAAAAGAACATTATATTTTTTTAAAAAGTCAAATCCGAGAATGCCTTGAAATGCTTTGCTCTTAACATCAGCAACAAAAAATTGATGTCTGAAAATTGGTTTTGAATTTTGAAGGAAATTTCAGCACAAGCAGAAAATTGCAAATTGGAATTAACTGTCCTGATCTGTACTTTACGAGAAAGGTATTTAACCTTATTTTGACATTTAATTTGATTAAAGGACTCTAAAGTGAGTAGCGAAATGGAGCTACCACTGTCTAATAAGAAATTGACATTAATATTACCAAAATTTGCAGGAATCGTGGGGAGATCACCCTCATGTGAGACAATATTTATTGTTTCAGTTATACATTGAGTATCACTATTATTTAAAAATTCTGCAATTGTTAAATTAGAATTGCTCATGGTTTGAGTCATAAATGCATTAATGTCAAATTGGGATGGAATGGTGGATGAGGAGACAGGTCCACCCTCTACTGCCTCCTGCGACGGTTTAACTGATTTGAACCTCTATTGCCATTAAAAGTGGGTCTCGGACGTTGTGCATTTTGCACTGGTATCCGTGGCGGCGGATACTGCGGTGCAGTGAATGGAGGAGGAAACACAGGAAATTGTGGAGGAAAGGAGGTCATATTTTGTGCCCCATATTGTTGTCTTGATTGAGCTAAATATGCTCGACAAACACTCATTAAGTGCCCGCTTTTCCCACAAAACGCACAGGTAATAGGTGGAGTTGAATATGGCCGTCCTTGTCTAACTCGATCCTGACCCTGTACAGGTGTCTTTAAAAGGGGACATGTTTTAGTATCATGGGCTTCGGTGCATATATTACAGTTTGCCTGCATTTTCTCTAACTGAGTAGTTAAAATTTCTAATTGCTTCGTAATGCCAGCCAGCTGATCAGGCGCAGCAGAATTACATGGTGTCACATAGTGTGTTGCCACCAAAGGAGAAGCTGCACTAGCCAAAGAACTTTGAATTGTTTGTATGTGGTGAGCTTTTTTCACCATTTGTCTATAGTCTTGAATTCCTTCAATAAGGATAGTTTCCTTAAGATGCAGTGGTATGGCAGATAAAAACTGCATAGCCTTGATTTTATCAAGAGCAATGGGATCATTAATAAAATTATAAGCCTTATGGGCTAACGTATCAACGCAATACTCCAATTTTTTTATAGATTCTGAAGGCAAAAGGCTAATTGCTTGAAATTTGGCTAAGTCTGCTTATGACGAATCTTCCTGTTTGAAAAAGCTTAATAAAAGCTTACACGCATCCTGAAAATTTTTAACAGACTTACATTCCGGGGAGTTTTGAAAAAAAAACAAGAGCTGAACCAGCTAATTTTGATTTCAATAAGTACAATGCTGCAGAGTCGTCGAATTTATTTAATTCTACCAACTCCTGTATATTCTGAATGAACCATTCAATATTATCGGAGTGGCCCTTAAATTCAGCAATTGTAAAATAACATTTAGGAGAATGATCATGAGTTTTAGTGTTATCAGTAGGCATCTTTGCCAAATTGTTTACATTAGTTTTGCTTCTAGTGATAATTGTGTGCATTGAACATCTTGTTTACCACCAATCAGTTTAAATCTTAAAATTACTTAGGTACAGGATAATTTAAGAAATATATACAATTATATAATTGTCAATAATTATTATAAATGAACTAAATTGACTAATGATAAAAAAAACAAATTGATTAATGATGCTATTTCAGGAATTAGTATGTACTGATGAACATCTTATAGACTGAGTTTAATATTTTAGTTATTGCACAATAAAACTCTAAAAAATTGTATACCCCTGAACATATAAAATTACTACTTTAAAATAGAAAATTACTAAAATACATGCAAGAATAATAACATCAACAAGACATTCTACCCAAAGAATTCATAGTAAAATTATTTTTGAACTATTACACAATTATCATTTCAAATAATGAAAAAAATTTACTCATTGCAAATTATATTATGGGTAACCTATAAGATTACTATTTACCAAAACAAAAAAAACATTAATCAAAAATTGTTAAGATAGCAAATTGATTAATTAAAACATTAACAATGCAACAATTATATAAACAAAATTGCAGTTAATTGAAGAAAACTGACATTTAACTAATAGAGCATAAATCATTACCTCTGAACTGATTAAAATTAAAAAATTAGATTTGTAGCTCAAAAAAATACTTTAATGATAAAAACAAAAATTAAAAAAATGCTAAAAAATGTATTGAATAAAAATGTGAAATATTTGCACAACAATTACTATTATTAATCAACCAAAGAAAAATTTATTACACTATTAATAAAAATTAAAATAACTGATCTATTGAAACAATAAACATATCAGAAAATTGGATATAAGATATTGAGTACCCAAGTAATAGAAGTTAAAAATAATTCATTAATTATTATTGTTGCATATTAAATAAATTTTTAAATCACTTATTACAAATAAAAAAATTTAATCAAAAAAATACACCAGCAACTCAAAAAAAATTTCGACTGGTCAACGGTACCAAGTGTTGTATTTTGGTATGCTGGGTAAAAAGTTTAATACATTATGGTTGGGTATGTAAAAAAATTCTTCAAAAAAAGAAATTAAATTTAACAATAAAAAAGGCTAAACAAATGAATTTTTAGGCATAACCTAGCTGTGGAAGTACATTTAGACGTTGTTTTCCTTTCTTTACCGCAAATAACATTAAAATCAAAGCAAAAACTATTACCTTGGGCTTGGATATACAGCATCTGTAAAAAGATCATCCCTGAAAGCAAAAGTTTTCTTTTGAATGATAATGTACTCACAATACACGACACGGTCAGATATCGAACAAAAGCTTCTTTATTTTGTATCAAGATTTGCTGTTCACAACATCGAAAAGGAGGAGAGAAGTGGATACCAGAATCCTTAATAATAATGCGGAAGTAATATTTGGTTGATCGAACACGTTGACAAACATCGCCGGCTGCACGGTGTGGCGGCACAAAAAAACTTTGTCGAAGGCATGATACTCAGGCTATGACGTTGGACTTCATTTATCAAAATGAAAGCTTCAACCAAGCTGTAGAATATTCACAAATCACTTGAAGACGATGCCCTGGAACATAATGGATCCTCTTCCGAAGTTTAACTCCAGTGGCGAAAGAATCGCAACTCCATGAAAATGAAGAGCGCCGTTAAATAGCAGCACAAGGACCCTCGGGGAAGGGGGTGGAAGAAAATAAAAATCCCTGTTAAGGGATCGTAGTGACGTTTTGAAACGATCAAGATTCGAATGCCCCGATCCAACGACGACGACGATCTGTGTTTGGAAAGGTACCTGCCCGCGACAGCGGGCACTTGACCTTTTTATCTGTAAATTTGCCCGAGGGCAACGGTGACTAGTGGCGTTGAAAAAAGTTCGATAATCAGTAATCCACAGAAGAAAATCTGTGTTCGTCTTGGTTGGAGTATCTCCGAGTCTAAGTCTTGGTAGCTGGGAGAAGGGATTGGAGTAGAGTAACTAGCTCCGAGTCTTTTAAGAGCTCTTGTATTTCCCTGACTAAGTTCAGGAGTCTGGTGGCTCTCCGGTGTTGGGTCCTTCTTGGTGTGAATTTCTTTCTAGGCCTGGATGGGCAGCCTGAAAAACAGGCTGGGTGGTCTTTCTTGCAATTTACACAAGTCGGAGGCTCGCTCAGTGGGTTAGTACATTTGTAGGAGTAATGCGCTCCTGCGCATTTCATGCACGCTGACTCATCTGTGCAGTCTTTCTGGGTGTGGCCAAATCCTTGGCACCTGTAGCACTGGATAACGTAGCGGCCGCCACGAAATCTTTCCATCCGGACGGGTGTATTCAGCAGTCGGTCCAGTTTGAAGATTTCCCGGTGCTTGGGAACATCGTTTAGGATGACTAGGAAGAGGGGGAGGAGCCTATATTCCTGGCCACGCCTTTTTCTCATCTGCTCTGTTCTGATTGGTCGAAGACCATTTTCTGAAAGTTCAACTTCGAGATTTACTATCTCGGTATCAATGCTAAGTCCTCGTACGAGGGCTTTGATTTTCCTGCCGGTGCCCCGATCCAAAGAATTGGGCGGCTATTTATATCTTTGGCCTAAAACACAGCAAGAATCATCCTAAAGCAGGGACTTGAAGTGAACTAAAGTGAAGTTTAAATAAAATTACAATTTTGAACTAACTGCGACCACAACTGCACTCTTTCGCATGTGCAACATCAAAAGCAGCCGAAGGTCAAGGTTGTGAAGGACGAAGGACAGCAAGGCGTCAGAGATGAGGGGTTAGGGGTCGGCTTAATTTTAGGACACAATTTTGTAAAGATCCAAAATGAAGTGACACAATGTCACAAAATTAATTTGGATTAAAAATCTGTTAGCTACCAAACATCACTTCTGTTTGCTAGCATTTAAGTAATTGAAAAAAAGAGGACAATTGCAGTCTGTAATTTAATTTGCAACAGTGCTTAGTATTAAACCTATTAGAAATATCCATTTTGCGCACGTCCATCTCGAATTAACTAATTGAAATTTTTTGTATAAATTTTAATATCAAGGGCTAAAATAGCTCCTTGCATCCGTTGTCCATTTTTCAATACCTTAGCATAAATGGTTCTTGAGTTATACAAGAGATACACAGACACGCAAACTTTTTTTTTTTTTATTGTTACATTGTCGTCATATTAGGGGATTGGAAAGTAATGCCGTTTCGGTTCATAAAATATTCGTTAGTCTTGAAAACCAAAGAATTTTTTTCGATTCATTTTCGATCCGACATTGAAAGGTTGTTGCTAACGATACAATATTGATTAAAAATAAAATCTTGATAACAAATATGAAATGCACCGAAACGACATTACTTTCCGGTCCCTCTAATATAAATTTAAATTAGATGCTAATGTTCATACAAATAGCTACTAATGTTTATGCAAATACATTTGATACTTCGGAACCAAAACATGGTAATATTTCATAAATATATTTACACATTATCTCCGATAGTGTTTCATGGTCTCCACGGTAGGGGGCGATATTTGTAAGTTGTTTCAATTTCCGGTAGAAGAATCAGGTAGAAGAATTTCCGCTGGTGTAAACTAAATTGCGTAACGATCGGATCTCAACGATCAGGTAATTGCATAACAATATAGGATAATTTCTCAAAGTACTCTTTTTTATAACAACTTAATACCTTAAAATATGAAGTGATCTGATATTTTAAATATATATTTCAAAATATAGTATCTGATATTTTGAAATATGAAGAACAAAGTTTTTTTTTAAAAAAAAAAAAAAAAAAAAAAAACACGATACAAATATTAAATTTGTAGCTTGTGATAGTTGTTTCGGTAATTCTATGCAATAATTACACAAAAGTTCTTAAGCCTAGCTTAAATATTTATAAAAATATGAACATTTTTTTAAGAAATAAAATTTTTTTGTCTTTTGTTTTTCTCTATAACTTTGAAAAAATCAATAAAATTAAAAAAAATTTTTTTTTAAGCAACTTAAATTTAATTAAGAAATTCTTGCTTTAAAATTTGAGAAAACTGGGCAGAGAAATTAAACTAGTTCTTTAATATTGTGTACAAGCGGGAAAAATTTAAATTTTGGTTCTTAATATTGTTATGAATCGTATTTGATAACTAACGACGATGTGAATATCTTAATGTGAATATCTTAAAAATTGAAAAAGTTTCAAGCAATTTTCAAAGTAGTTTTCGTACATTTTAAAAGAAAGCTCAAAATGATAAGGTGTTTTCTACAAATATTATTTTGTATCATTACACGGAATTTAATTACAAATTACAATACCTTACAATAAACGTTCATGCATCAAAAAGTGATTTAATAAAGATAGAAAACATGCGAAAGAAAAGATACATTTATGGGAGATGATTCTCAACTATATCGGTGTCATTTTTAATAATTCTCGTTTAATAGTACAAAATGAAATATGTGTTAAATCTCTTATATTCTGAGCAATCTTTCATAAAATATAGAAACTACTTAGAAAATTGCTTAAAACCTCTTACATTTTTCAGATATTCAAATCGGACGTTTTTTATTAGTTGTCAAATATGATTCACTTCAAAATTTAAAAAAAATTCCCGCGCATTTTTCCCACGCATGCACAATATAAAATGACTACTTTAATTGTTCATATCTTAAGCAGTTTTAAAAGAATTTTTCTCAAATTTTAAAGCATGAATGTTTTAATTAATTTTAAATTGATCTCAAAAATTTTGTTTAATTTTATTGAGTGTTTCTACAGTTGTAGCAAAAAAAAAAAAAAATGTTTTTTTTAAAAATGTTCATATTTCCATAAATATTTGAACTAAGCTTGAGAAATTTTTAGATAATTTTTGCATATAATAATCATAATAACTGTCATAAGTTACAAATCAATTATTAAAAAGGGTACATATTGAATTTTACATACAGTGTTAAAAAACACTATTTTCTATTTGTAATTTATTGTCGGTCCCTCTAACCTCTAAAAGCTTTAAACTTCACTTATATGTATGAGAAATGCATGATCCAAACACTTTTGTTATAAAATGTTATAAAATAATTCATATATATAAATATATATATATATATATATATATATATATATATATATATATATATATATATATATATATATATATATATATATATATATATATATATATATATATATATATTCATATATATAAATATATATATATATATATATATATATATATATATATATATATATATATATATATATATCGATAGATAGATAGATAGATATGGTTCAATAATGTTAAATCATTCGGTGCGAATTTGTTGCAAAATACGATGATAAAATGTCGTCTTTAATTTGAACCACAGTATCGTATGAACAAGCTTTAAAAAGTAGACTCATATAATTCAATTCAGCGCCATATTAATATTGGAATAAATTTGAAAAAAAAAACAATTACGCTTTAAAAATTTTAATAATGTTTAACCAATTAAATAATATTAAATTAATATAATATTGTTAATTAATAAAAAAAATTTTTTTTACTTAGACCGAAAAGTCAATTTTCTCACATGATATGGATATCTAATAAAATCAATTGTATTATACATTGCCTTAAAATGGAATAAATGGATAACACTTTAATATTGAAAATGAAGTTTTAGATAAAATATCATCTAAAATGACATTACCACATCTTTTTTTGTTAAATATTTAATGTTTTTTTTAAACGGATAAACAATAGCGTGACAGTACATAACCTTCACCCAGAACTTCTTTGCCTTTGGAAGGAAACTATTCACTTTTACACCAAAGATAAATTTTAAAAGAATTCGTTCTGATGTTTATCTAAATTAATGATAAATTCTCGTGATATCAACAGTTTTTGTTAGATATTATGATGTATCAAAACAAAATGTTTTGATAGCTTTATCGGACAATAGTATTGCTTTTAGAGTAAAAAAATAACACACGCCTTCTTGTTATGATTTATATAACCCTTCCGAAATCGATCATGCTTGTAACATGTCCTTGTTAAACTTCACATTATCAAAAATATATTCCAGAGAGTGAACAATGAAACTAACGATTTTTGCTACATTTCTATTTTTTACATGTGTGTTGGGCAAAATTAATTACAATTCTGATGAGAACTCTAACAACCATGGTCGGAAATTGTATGACGTGCATCAACTTTTGCAAGATATCGCAGAAAATATTGAAACTTCGAAAACAATTGAAAGGGCAAAGGATTATCTTATGAGAAATGATGTGCAAAATAAAATTCAGTATATAAATTTTTTAAATCTTATACCCGTGTTGATAAATAGTATAAGCAATGTCACAAACAGCAGTTGTTATAATGATTTGGTATACATAAAGGAAAGTATCGATTTCAAAAATTTTCAGGATTCCTGGGCATTAAAAAGTAAGTATTTTTACTTTTCGTGCTTTGTTTCCATTCCATAAAAAGTGAGAATAAAATAAAATTTTTCTGTAAAATTACCGTACTATAGGGTAATGACATTTCTGATTTAAAAAATATCACCGAACTTAATAAATTTTATCACTTTTTATAAAACTACATTTTATTGTTAATTTTACTAAATTTAATTACCAAAGCGTTTTGGTAAAAATCATCGAGGTTTTTGGTGTTCCAATAGAGCCAGAAACACGCTAAATTTAATCATATTCTGGTAGTTCTAACCATAACTATTTTTTCCGTGTACGAAACAATTATCTTTTCTGATATTAAGATTTATAACGAATAATATTAAAGTTTCAAATTATTTGAAGTTTAAATAGTTAATAAGATATTTGTTTGTATTAAGTGATGTTCTGACCGACACAGCAAGTTCAGTTGAAACTTTTTTTAAGATCAACTTTAGGTCATGAAACTTCATTTTGGCCAATTAATCATCTAGTAATCAATTCATATATCAGATGCAACATCTAATAATTTCGCCCATCAGATGCAAATAATGAAATCTCCATTTTAAGAATAACCTGAAATTTCCAAAAATCATTTAGATATCAGGTAGTAAATATTTAACCTCTTAGTAATGCAGAAAATGAATGTATCAAGCAATTGTAACATTAATTATAGTAGTTTTATTTCAAAAATTACTTTATTTCAGTGTTAGATTCATTTGGAAAGCCTGAAAGTGGAATACTGGAAGGAAATGTGAAGTGGCTGGGAGATTTTAATGAATGCAAAAGTGTTTCTGTGCAATGTTGCTCGTGGTGCATGTTAAATCTGTCGGGGTCACAAATTCTTCCAAGATCCCATAACAATTCAATACTTCTGGCGGTACTGAATTAGAAATTGATCGTGCTCTGGTTCAGGTCAAAATAACAATCTGTGGATAAAAGAATGGAGTATGAAGGGGTCATCCCTGCAAAACGGGATGGCGTTTGGGTGGCTGATATCTTATTCTCTGCCATACATGGTGCCACTGAAAAACAAGAAATGCACCCTCTGCCTTATAAATCGCTTGGATTCCCTAAGCAGGCCTGCTAGTATTATCTAGTGGCATTGGAAACAATAATATAAATACTGATATTTCAACAAATCGGGCACTGTTTTCACGCTGAATCTAATGAAACCAAACTCATAATGATAGGACGAAAAAAAGTTTAGAAGATCTTAAGATGTTATGTAAAAAATGTGCTTTTTGTACTTTTACTTCTTAATACATTTTAAATTACTATCTGGACAGGTAAAATATTGTTTCTAATGTATTTTTTCACACTGAATTGAATAACATTATACACAAGTCCAAAATAAATAACTCATAAGCATTTCGCAAGCATTTTTATGCACGAACAATACTTCTTATATCAGATAAAGTTTACACCTTACATTGCTACTTAAGAGCTATCTGAACACGTAAGCTATATCATTTCATGTAACTTTTTAAGCTGAGTTGGAGGAAGTCAATCTCAAGACAATGGGACTAATAATTTCGAAGTTTTAACATGAGACAATAACAAAAACATTAGTAAAACATCAGAGACAATACTTTACAGTCTAGTCTACATAGCACTATTAAAAATATTAAATGTTTAAATATGTATAACATGCAAGTACTTTCTGTACATAAAATATTTATGTCTTTTAAACTATTCTTTCTGATGTAAAAAAAAAAAAATACATCGAAAACAATGCCTAGTTTGTTTAAATATTTGTATTTAAGTTTCCACTCCCGTTTCCCTCCTCCTACCAAAACCAGTCAATATTTCATGGGATTTTCATGTATGACTACACCAGACTCCCTTTCACAAATCCCACTTGTAATTTTTAATATCTGGGTGTGATCAAATTTTAGCCTAATTGACTGTATCATTAATAAAATAGAGGGTAACAAATTGAACATTTTTGCGTTTTCCTAAATTACAGCACTTACACAATTTTGTAAAATTACCAAATTTTACCTTTTTTGCTTCCAAACAGCTGGATAACAAAGCCATATTTTCTTGTAGATTTTACAAAAAGTTATTGCCAGAGTGCTAGGGCAAAATAAATCCGTAATTTTTGGTGTTCACTCTAGAGTCAGAAAACAGGAAAGAATTTTATCATATTCTGGTAGTTTTAACCATAATATTTTATTCTTAGTGTACTAATATAATACGTATTTTGCTTAGAAACATTACAAAAAAAAGAATTTGTAATTGTGCATTTTAGGGAATTCTTTATCGTAATTTACAAAAAATACATAGGTTTGTTTATATTGGAAATTACGTTGGTTTAAAATCGTTTTCATTTTAGGAAGGAGAATGTTAATTTGAGTTAAACAAATAAGCGAAAACAAAATTCGAATCGAAGTTTAATTTTTCTTAGATTAGATTCATGTAAAAAAACTTAAAATGTTCTCGGATGCCTGAAAAAAATTATACTATAGTTTCTAATAATTTTGACTATCTTTCAACAAAAAAACCTCTTATGCAACACATGGCAAATATTTGATAAGGGAAAAGAACGAAATTTCCAAAGAAGAATAGCACTTTATCATTTATTAATCTGACTTTTGCTTTGTACCAAATTTATAACCATTATCACTTGATTAAAAACAGCATTCATCTCATAAATATACAAATTGGAAATAACAGTTGTCATGTTTCAAGCACTCAGAAATAGGCACCTATTCCCAAGACTTGCCACACGTGAATGAGAAGAAACAAAAGTAATTCGAAATATAAAACGCAAAGTTGCCAACAAGAAATGAAAAAAATATTGTGACGAAACAAAACTAGAAACACCTAAACCGGTAGAGAAAAAAATATGAAATGGAGAACAAGAAAATCGAAGTGGCCGAACAGGGCAAATCAGGGTAAAATACATCTTCATGCGCTATGAAAAAGTAGTGGGTTACAAAGGAATTAGCATTCATATAAATAAAAGAAGATTCCAGGGCATTAAGATGAGCTGATATGTTTAGGGGGAAAAAATTAGTGTCTGTTTTTAAGAGCTTGAAACATGTCGATTGTTATTTCCTATTTAATATTTTTGAAGTGAATTTTTTAATTGAGTAATTTCTTACGGTACAGTTACATGGAATTACTTATTTAATATTTGGTTAATCTGACGTTTGCTTTGAACTAAAATTACAACCATAACTGTAGGGTATTTTTAGAAAGAAAATATGCATTTTTTTTAATGTGTTATATTCCATTTGCGCTTTTTTTTTTAAATAATAACTAATAAGAAGTTTGAATTAAGAAGAAATTCTACTTTTTAGTCTATTTGGTGATCTTTCATTAGATCCCAGTGGTTCTTCTACACTCCCGATGGACAATTGTTCTGGCGAGTGACCATTTGCCGCTGTAACACTTTTGCATGAATCTCTTGTAGCGTTGATGTCAGCAAAGTGTTTGAAAGCAGTTACAGAACTCCCCAAGATAACGAGCAGAAAAAAAACCGCCATTATGCATCTGAAAGAAAATTTTTTTAGAAAGGAATAGCGAGAGGTTAATAAACTAGAACACACAAATAAAGAAGTTAAAAATTTTATGGAAGATTTATTTCTATAAATAAAAATTCCGGAATATTCAAAAGTATAATAAAATGTTTGATATTCATTTATTTCCTTTAAAATAAAATTGTGTGCAGTGCGCAAAAAAGGAAGAAAAAAAACGATGATCCTGAATAACTTTTGATCTAATCTAATTCAGATTTTTCCGTTCTAGGACTCAATCAGATAGTGACCTCAAATATGCTAATTAATTAATGCCTACGATATTTTACATTACGCCCGATGATTGAGTGGTAGCGCTTCGCGCTCCCGTGCCACATCCGGGTTCGATCCTAGAGGCAGGGCAAGGTTGACTCAGCCATTCATCCCGTAAGTGGATCGATGAATGAGTACCAAGAATGCTTTTGAACTAAACACTGGGGGGTTCACGTTTGACTGACCACCTAACCGGAATATCTGCTCGTGAACCCCAGAGCCCACTGAGTTTGATTTAGTTTAGATATTTTGAACAACAAGATTATACATAAAAACCTACTTTCTCTGAAAAAATAAACCCTTTTTTCGCCGGATTTTGATTTTTAAAAAAAAGACGCAATCAGGGAAATATATGGTTCCAATGTTTCAGGTCCGGAGAGTGGGCCAAAGTTTGAACCCCTTAATGTTAATTTTATTTTTTGCGTATTTCGCCATATCTTGGGAACTAATTAAGCAAATCGCAAAAAAATATTGTACACAATTATTAAATTCATTTATCCAAAGAAAGTTCAGTGCAAAGCATTATTTTCAGTAACTGTTTATTATTTTATGTAACAATGGTTAATTAAGAAATATTTAAATTGTAAGGTATGCAATTTCTTACATCATTTAAACGAATGCAACTCTGACACGATAAACTATAAAATTTGAGGGGACATCAACTGAATAGTTCATAAGAAATCGAATTTTAAAGAAGTCATCTGTGCAAAGTTTCTTAAATTAAAAAAAAATAATAATTTGTACGTATTCTAATTTTAAGGATTTTACAAAATATTGCAAAGTAATAAGGATATCGAAATCTTACACGTAAACCCATCCCTCTTTATAATTAAGAAACAATAATTTTAAACTGACAACACCTTCTACGTGTGTCTAAAGTGTATTTCTTAAAGTTGGTCATTTTCAAAATCTTTATTAAAATGAATTCAAAAAAGTTCAAATATTAACATATAAGCGAGGAAAAACAAAAATTCAATCGATCTGACCACAGATCACAGTTGGGTGTACGAAACACCAAAAGTTGTTTGATTGCCTGAGAAAATAAAGAGAACATGAAAAGTGATTATTAATACAGCTCTGAGTCTCATTTATCAAACCGGTCTTAATTTCTTCTTTTCACTCTACTCACTAGTGATAGTTTCGATGGTGATTTGATTTCCTCTAATCTAAAAATTGATTCAGCGTGATAATAAACCTAAGCCAAAAAGCTGTAAATCCTAAAATGCCATGCACAACCACGTAATTCGACTCAACCATGTGATTAACAGCAATTACACAACCGATACAGCAAATGTTATGATAAATGATAAAAATATATTTACAGTGTGACAATTCCTCCATTACTCATTTTCAAAGACTTGGGTTTACAGTTCGCAGAAGTTACATTCAAATCGATACCTAATCGATTTACAACCGGCAAATAATCTGAAAAAAATTTTACAAATTAGAAAATAGCTATATTTTCAGGCATATTATCACACTGTATTATTAGTTCATTATCGACGGATCTATAAAACGGTTATTTCAGCGACTTTATCTGAAGTTACTAGTTTACATAACTCTGCCCACTTTCGGTTACCAGCTAGTTCGTCTTTTTTCTTCTTTTTTTTTTCTTACGTTTGGGGAATGAAATTATTTTCTCTTCAATGCCCACCTGGAGAACCTTTTGTCAATACAGGCATCTGAAGGGCAGATTTGTTGGCCACTCTTACAGGGACACCATATTAGGTGGGCCAACGTTGCTCCCATGGTAAGGACAAATAGTACAGAGAATGAAAGAACATCCATGCCTTGACCGGGATTCGAACCCAGAACCTTCCTGATTCAATGCCAGTTCCCTGACCCCTACACAGGCCATTCGGTGGAATTAAATTATTGTTGAATGATTTCATCTTCTCTACAATTTCTGATAAAATTCCTGAATATCGAAAGTACTTTTTTTTTTTTTTTTTTTTTTTTTTTTACAAAATACTAAAGTGAAGCTGTTTGAGCTTTTTTTTATAATATGATAAGGCACTTTGCTCAAAGTTATAGACTTTAATCTTGGTAAAAATGTTTTATTTAGCATTATTATCCATTAGTGCTACTTACCTCTTGATTAACCAGATCATAACAAAATAAGGAAATAAAACATATTTTACTTCTGCATTTTATCTTTTAAAAAGTACAAGATCCAAACATGAGACTTATTTAAAAATGTGTTTTTACCATTACTGAGAATTAGGCTAATTACTTCCACTTACCTTTATAATTAATTTGTTTCTTCACCTAACTATTCTTTTGTGACCCCCTACAGTTTATGCTTTTTGTTTTGATAAGGACTTTAAAATTATATTGAAAGTGGTGATAGGAAACATCCTGTACACAAATATTTAAATGACATGTAAAAAAAATATCGTTGTTGTTTTTTGTCTGACTTAAATACAAATTTCTTTTAAATATTATTTTTATTAAATATCTCATAATTCTATAAAAACATAATTAGGTCTTAATTTCATTTTATAAGTACAGTGCACTCCCGATTATCCGGGTTAATCACCGGGACAGGTCGCACGGACAATCGAAAAACACGGATAATCCGAAAACTTCTTTTTATTAAGGAAAAAATCCATATCAGTACAAAGAAATATAAAAATTATTGACATTTGCATCCTGTGTAACATCAAACTAGGAATTTTCCTTTTAAAAAAATGTGTAATGCGCCACATATTTTACGAACCGTATTAATGTCACCATAATCAAATCCTCCTATACAATCTAATAAGATTGTAGAGCAGCAGAAATTGTATTTCCCTCATTTATTACATTTTCTGCATCAGTTAGTATCATCACTATTTGATTTAACAACATAACGATGTCTTCATCTGTCAAATACTGGAAGCCAGGCTCACATGCATCACTTTGAAGCCAATCTTCTAATTTTTCTTCATCAAGAATTTCTTTTGCTTGTTCGAGAACACTGTTATCATATTCTTCTTGAATATCTGAAGCAGATTATTCATCAAGCGGTATGATCTTTCTCCACGATCGTGATAACGTAGAGGATTTTACCTTTGACCATGCTGCTGATATTCCATATACTGCAATCCAATAACGAATATTGCTTTCCAAAAATTTGGAAGTGTTATAACTTCATGAAACAAGAAAATGTTTCTCTTTAAAATTTCTGTCCGACTCCGGAATGAGCACGGATAATCCGCAAACCGGATGATCCGCGCACGGATAATCGAGAGTGTGCTGTAGTTTTATTTTATTTATAAGTTTATCGCTTTAAATGAAAAAAATAAAAAAATAATATCTGTTAATTTTAATTTTCTTATTGTTTGTTTAGAATATTAAGATTGAATAGTACAATTTTTTTTTTCAAAAGAAATTTTTTGTCATATTCAGATATTTACATTAATGTTTCTAAAATGTACATTACATTCACTTACTTGAATTATTAATTATATCCTTAAACTCGGATGGATTACATGTGTCTGGTAAACACATACCAATTGAGAGTGGAAGATACTTCTAAAATAAAAATTCTTACATGTTTATGATATTAATTTGTAATAGTTTACTGCATCTAACTATATATAAAAGCTTAATGACGCTGTCACAGTTTTCCATTGTTGTCGGCGCATTTTTATTGGCCGGAAAATTTCATGGCAGGACCAAGTTTTCCCACATTAATTTGAATATTAGTTTGGTTGCCATCCGCATCAAATCGATATAAGTCATAAAAGGTATTGTTTTCCTATAAATATTTTTGTATCCCTAATTTAAAGAGGAAATATAGAGCTATAAGCTAATGCAAAGAGCTCGTCACACTCTTCTACAATCTACAATTTAAAGGTATTTAACTGTACTGTTGTTTGTTTTCTAAATTAAGAGTTTAAGAAGATTTTTATTATTATTATTATTAGAATAACGTAATTCTACGTTACATTTTAAGATAAAGTTATTTACACTGGTGTCCGATCTTATTAGCCATTTAAAATTATTATTTTTTTATTCAAATTACATTAATATACTGATATGAACTACGGTTAAAGGGACTCGTTTAATGATTTAGAACTGAACTTTTAGCTTCAGGCACAAAGTGATGAGTGCAAACATTGTATTTAAAATGTATTCGTCGGCTTGGTAAGCAATAAATAATATTAAATTACAATTGTGAACTCAACAAACTTGTTAAAACAATATACTTTTAACTAAAAATATTATTTCAAAAAATGATTTATGTTCACTAATAGATCAGAATAAGGGAAATATTTAGACGTGGCATGCGGTGGCACAAGTGATCTTTTTAATACACATATGTTAAGTTGAATAATTTCAACTGTTTTGTGCCGAGAAACAACAATTATTGCGAAGGGATTGGTGAATGTCGGCGAACAGGGGGCTTAGCCTCCTAGTGAATCAGAAAACTATAAAGTTAATTTTCAAGAGTTTACCATCACTGTAACTTGAAGGGTGCAATATTGTCCTTGAAATCCTCCTCTGCCACGGTTCCTCCTCTGCACGGTAATGTTGCTCGCCTCTGTGATAAAGGGTGGCCACCGAGTAACGTTAAATGACCAATATTTCCGACATCTCCCATGGCAATAGAACGAGAGTTCAGTGCCCATTAAAAAAATATATATATATAATTACCACAAGAAACACTGAAATATTCTCCGAAGGGCCATTTTGTAGAGTTATAATACAGCTTTTGATAGTTTTATAACTTCTTACTATTTGCGAGGTATTCTGTATTTTAATTTTAAGCTCGCGTGAATGCGAACATGACATTGGACTTAAAACTGACTTGAATATGAATCGTGATACTAGGTTTTAAAAACGTGTAAGTATTATACGTAAATCCAATCTCTCGATATCGGATTTTTAAATCTCGTGAATAGGAATCGCAATGTAAATTTTTTAATCATGTGAATACGAATCGAAGCTCGTTTTTTTTTTTTTTTTTTTTTTTTTTTTTTTTTTTTTTTGAATAAGGTAAATACGAAAATCTTTGTTTGGTGTTAAAAACGCAATATTAGCAGATTCCAGCGCAGTTCCAAAGATTCTGAAAATCCACCAAACTAAAAGAATTGAATTGTCGGAAGAATTACATGTATATTAGCGTTTCCTTAATGGGATTTAGAAAAAGTTTTAAAATTTCGTCGGATTATAAATTTTTGATTCGCAGACGTTCGCGAAGAAGTAATGATCTTGATATATGCGTAATTCTCCGTTTTTGGCCGAAAAATCAAATGCCCTGCTTCTCGTTTTTGGATCTTGAAGAATGGATACGAAAAATCCAGAATTTCGGGCTACCATCACCCCTGTCATTGCTGTGTACCTCAATTATGTAAAAATCGTAATATAGAACAATGGATATAGAACATTGGATAATATATAGAACATATAGTATATATTCATATGAATCCAGCAGTACCGTTACTATGTTCTTAAGTCTATTTTAGATAAATTTTAAACCCATAAAATTGGAAATTCTAAACAAACATAAAATACCGTTAATAATAATCATCTCTTAAATATAAAAAACATAATTATGCTGGATGTTCTATAAACATTACCTTTGATATTTACTTTAAAAATACTTATCAAAAAAATGGAGCTAACAGGTATGCCCATTTGAAATTATAAAATAATATATTTTAGATAATATTTTTGTTATAAAATAATATTTATTTAGAAAATTGGAAAAATTTATTGATTTATATATATATATATATATATATATATATATATATATATATATATATATATATATATATATATATATATATATATATATATATATATGTATATATATATATAAATTTTATATAGTCTAATAAAAATTCGATTTTAGAAATTCAAATTAGACGAATTTTATAAATGTCTCATGTACCACAGACAGTAATTTTATTTTTTGTTTTATTTTAAAGAATCTCTTAAAAGTGCATTACCACTTGTTGACAATTTACCTTTCCAAGCCGTACTTAATGGCTGGTATGCAGTTGATTCCTTTTTTGTACTCAGGTGAGTTAATTTATTTTTTTGACATGCTAAAATTTTTACGTGTTTTTAATATATTTCATGAACACAAAAGAATTATCAGAACGAATGTGCAGTTAAAAAAAAAATTTATTTTCGTAATATAACGATGAATATATTGTCTTTACAATCCAATTATATTACTTACTCTTTTATACGCAAGTATTGAAAATATTTAACGCTGACATTGTTATGAAAGAAGCAAAAAACACTTTTAATCTGTAATGCAGGTTTGTGATACGATCGCATGATTATTTGGGAAATGAAATTTTTTACCATACTACTCCAAAACACTTTGTTTGCTCGTGTTATATCCTAGTAGTAAATTAACTTGGGCCTTTACTGAACAAATACTCATGAATCTCGGTCATATATAGAGTAATGTAACATTTATAGGGGACTATATATAAATAATTGATTTATCCAATATTTTATAGCCATTAGTAGATCTCTTTCATTTATTTGTCCGATTCTCCCCTTTATTTTCAGCGTTACTGTTCAGTCAAGAGAGAGGGTCTTAGCACAGATCAATTTAGTAGTCTGACGTACACTGTGACTGAAACGTACACTGCGCTGTAGAAGAAAATAAAAAAAGATGTCAGCACGTTCGGGCTACTAAGTGCGTAGGAGGGGGATACGAAAGATATCACTACGTTTGGACTACTAAAGGATCAAATTTCTTGTTTATGGTAACCCGTGCTAAACCCTACTCTTTTCTAGGAGGTACTGATTCAGGCTAGATAGGGCCTGGATAAATTTCTCCAATTCACATCTTCCTGTGAAATTTAAAAAAAAAAAAGAAAAATGTTTCAGTTTTTATAATTTTCTTTACGTGCTGAAAACTTTGAACTTTAGTATGCCTCTGTGTTAAAATCATTATTTTGTATTTTAAACGTTGTAATGCCTGACTTCTATACAAATAACCACACCAGATTTTCATAACAATAAACTTAACTTTATTCAATAACAAAAGAAACTAGGCATTATTTTGTGACTCAGACCCTCCAGCTAAGACAAACATACATTTACCTTGATTTCTAACATACCTCCGAGGAGGTGACAAAATGCGCCAAGTGCGCCTCAACAATCTCCAAACAGTTGCCAAACATTACAAACGTGTTTATATTTTATAGTGGATTATTTTCTAAAAACAGATATAAATAAAGGCCATCACACAACACCCAATTAACACCTACCTACACAATATTTTTTCGAATTCAATGATTTTTACTCCTATTTATTTATTATTCAACTACAATTCGGTGATTTGTTTCTTATTATTTTACAGCGGTTTTTTGATGTCTTATCTATATTTTCAAGAATGTTCCAAAAGAAAAGGAAATACACCATGGCTCTACTTTTACGTCCATCGCTATTTGAGGTGAGAAAAATATAACACTAAAAAGAAAATGTTGTTATAGAACTTAGAAGAAAAAATACATATAACGCAAACAATGAAATAGTTTATCGATAGATAATAACATATATCTTCAAGTGTTTGTAAAATTTATATACAAAAAAAGAAAAAAAAATTAAAACAAATACTGAAAGTTTTTTTTAAACAAATATTTGTTCAAAATAATTTTATAAGGAAATAATATAGATATATTTTGGTTTTTTAACTAAAAAATTAAGGGTTTGTTCACGTTATAGTATTAAGCCACCTTTATTTACCAAGCACTTTTCGACAGATTTACTTTTGCTGTATTAGTCCGCAACTTCTTAACCAGGAAAGTTTAATTAAACATTTAGCTTATACCGAGACATTTTAGTATTTTTTTTTTAAAAAAAAACTCTGTAATATTTTCTATAAATTTTTTTCTCGCACAATTAAATTGAATCCGAAAGTCCTTGGTAATGCCAAGAAATATAAAGAATTTATGTTTCTGAATATTTTTTATTTAGTGGTGATCTTGAATTAGTTTGAAAATTGCAAGCTCCTACTTTTGTATTCTAACAAAATCAAATATTATTTACAATCAATATTGAAATTCATTCTCGTTCACAACGACGCGTTTTTTACAAGTAGATAGTTGAAAAATTTTGTAATTTCAACTACACTGTAAAAACTTAAGTGTATCTTGACACCGAAAATAGTGGCAACAACTTCCATATAGTGGTGCTTCATTATACCACACTAAAATTGGTGTAAAGAAGCACCGTGGATAGTTCTTTGCGTAATTAAATTTCAAGAACAATTCTTAAGTTAAATACCGAACACAACTTTTGATCAGAGTATTTGCCACCATTTTTGATATTCAGTAACATTTAATTTGCCCTTTAACTGAATAAGACATAATATACATAGGAGCTACATTTTGACGATACAATTTAAAGTAGGATAAATTTAATTTAGGATGTATACACATTAATTCGTAAAATAAAATTAATTTGTATATTAAATAGGCTCACAGAACAGAGAGATTGTTAAATTAAATTTGAGTTAGGTTTAAGAGAACGTATAGTAAATTAAATATTATATTGACAGATATTTTAAAATTTTAAACATTATCCTTATAACACGATAAAAAGCATACATACATTTTATAATGGTGACCTTTGTATCTGTGGATGCATAATAGCGTACAAGATAACGAATTCAAGCTATATTGTGAACTCGATTGTCAGCAATTTGGTTACGATATCCGAATTACGACAAAACTGGTGTTTTTGAAAGTGGAAATAATTCTCGAATAGTGTGAATGCACGTGAACTAGGTGTAAACACTCTTCATTATTGGTGTTTAGATTTAACTAGACCCTTTAAAGTGTAGATGAACGCTCGATTTGGTATTAACTAGAAATAATGTGTTTTTTTAACTTAATTTTTGGATTGTGTAATATCAGATTTGAAGTTATATTGCACCAGTATTTTTACAGCGTTGAAAATAGCTTATTTCATGGAAATATTTCCTCGCCTACTAGGAAATTGTGATCTTTTGTACGTTCTTTTCAAACAATTTTAAATTGTGTCCTTTGCCATTATTGTTACCCAAACCTTTTCAATTATTGATATTATAGGCTGAATCAATAAATTTCAATATTTTTTATATTTTCGAAAAAGGTTAAAAGCTGAATTTATAAAATTCTTTACTCATCAAAATTTTATAATTCACAGGCTAACACCAGTTTACATGATGGTTCTAGCGTTTTTTGCTACAATCATGCCTCTACTGGGATCCGGACCTTTTTGGACTGAAAATAATGTTGATATAGGCTGCCGGACGGAATGGTGGTCAAACTTGATTTACTTAAACAACTTCCTACAGGATGGCTCTAATCAGGTATGAATTTAAATTTGTGGCGATGATTATTTATTTTGAATCGTCACGAATCGCCACATCGTCACGAATTTATAAAATTATTGACGATGATATTGCAACATAGTTATTTTATATTCATAGTTTAAGTAGTATTTTTTCTTGATAAATGTAAATTAAAGTATAATTGGTAATAATTTGAGTACTTTTACTAATTGGTAATAATTTGAGGTTCTTATAGTTTGAGTATGCACTTAGTTTTTAACAAGCAATACTAAGTAAAGTAAAATCCTACTTAGGTGAAAAAAGAATTTTTTTATTTTAGCTACTTTTTATTAAATAATTAAAAAACTTTCTCCCATCTGGAACTAAAATTAATTGATCAAATTTAATTAATGAATTAATATTTTAAAAAAATGTATTAACATCAAGTGTCATCCACTTCAAGTTTAAAAAAATGTATTTGAACTTGAATGGGTGTATAAAAAGTAATTTATTAACGACTGTAAATTTGAACAAGATATATAAATATATATAGGAAGAGTGTGAACTAATAGTAGGAATTGAAAAAAAAAGTCTAGTGGTATCAGACAACTATAAAAGTATAAATTTGGTGACGTGAACCACACGTGCACACATTCTTAAATTATATAAAGTAAAAACTTATTAAAAAATTATTTAATAGAATAATTTTAGTATCAACATTTTTAGGTTTTTTAAGTCATATAATTATTTAATATTAAATATATCTACTGATACAATTTTTTTTTCAGTGTATGGGATGGACTTGGTATCTAGCAAATGATATGCAGTTCTTTGTAATTAGCCCTATATTTCTTATAACACTTTGGAGGTATAGAAGAACGTACTATTTATAAATTTTATTTAACAATATTAGTAACTCTACAATATTAAAAATTTGCAAGATATGGGTTTAATTGAGTCAGTGTAGTTTTTGCAATTAACTAAATTGTCGGAATGATAAAGCCATCGTACATTATTTGATGATGTAATAACTTGAAATTGACGAACACCTCTTAACTAATTGCGCTTATTAAACTCATCATTTTTTACGATTTTATTTATAAGGACGTTCGCTATTTTTATAACATGTTTCGTTAATAATGAAAATAAAGTTTTTACTTGTATTGAAATTTTAATTCAGAAAGAAAAAAATATTGCAAGAAAAGGAGAAACTTTAAAAAACAATGTTAATTACAGAGATAGAGTTCTATATTCATCACCCTTAATATGTATTTTTCGAATGTTTGTCGTGCATGAATCCAAAAATGTATACAACTCAGCAGTCTTAAAGAGGCACAGCAATGAAAAAAAAAAAAAAAAAAAAAAAAAAAACGATAAAACAAAAATGGAAAGAAAAACAAAATGTTTCAAATTCTAATGAATCATTCATGCAAATATCAAAACCTGTTTGATTGTCAGACGTAAGGAAACAGAATTGAAATGACATAATTAAAAACTTCTCCAAATTTTGCCAGGTATTTAAACTGATTTTGATGTTTTTGATTCCTGATTTCTTAATAACAATTGGGCAGATTTCGAGGTCGCTTTTGCTTACCTTAGCAAAAGTTTGTTATTTACATGAAAATTGCAATTCAACCCTTAATAAAAATTTGATAACATAAGAAAATTTTAAATTAGAACTAAGTTAATTATACGGGTTGTCCCGTAAGGACAATCCTTGATGTAGATTATTAAAATCTTTGTCAGAAATATATAAAATATTCCCCTTTATAGATTGTACGTTAATATTTAAATAAGGCAAAAACAAAAACAATATCAAAACCAGACAACCTTTTCCGTTTGTGCTCTGCAATAAAACAGGTTTTAGTGTTTGTAATCTCATCTTCATCGTTAATAATTTGTCAGGCTTCGTTAAGTGTTATCAATTCTTTTCTTTGTTTATGTATTAATTTGAAAACCCTGCTTTGTTTTTTTTAATTTCATTAATGAGAAGAGCTCTAAAAATATGTCTTAAGAATGTATTAAGAATAAACTTTATTGAAAGTAATTTAGATTCAAAGATTCGAGAAATTAAAAAAGTTCTTTTTTCTTTATTGAATTTGTTGGTACTCATGTTTAATTATAATTTATACAATCTTAAATACGAAAATTAACCATTTTCCAAAAATGTATATTGATTCTAAGGCATTAATTATGTATTTTTGACGGGAGTCCTTCATAATAAGTTATTTCATTAACGTTTATTAATATCTAGAAAAATAAAGGACACGTTAATTAGCATCCGAAATACAGAAGTGATAGCAGCGCCACCTGTCTGGATCGTATAGGATGGCAAAAAGATGATGTCTGCAACTGATTTACTGATTCGTATAAGAGCATTTAAAACGAATGTATGATCGAACTTGAAATGAAGGTCTTCAAAACGTAACAACAACCAGTAGTGTAATATTTAGTGCCAAAAAGTGAGCCTAGTGCTATTTATTAACATTTATGGTCAAAAATTCTGGATATTCGTGGGGAAGTACTGTTTAGTGATAAGCGACTATAAACAAGTAAACGATTTCTCGAAGGGTGAGCATCTTATATCGAATCTGTTAAGATAATGGTCAAAAATTCAGGATATTCGTGGGTAAGTACTGTTTAGTGATAAGCGACTATAAACAAGTAAACGATTTCTCGAAGGGTGAGCATCTTATATCGAATCTGTTAAGATAATGGTTGCTGGAATGATTCGAGATAATCACAGAGCTTTGATTATTGAACTCTGTAAGCACTCTTTTTCAGTAAGAGAATGATACAAGCAAATTCTTCCACTATACATCTTACTACTTCATGTTATTTTGTCTTGGGGCATCCATCTTTACGAAGATTTTACATTCCCTCTCAATGCTCTCATGCAAACTGGTTTATTAGTTCTATATGATTTGATCTCCTACTTGTACAGTGACTGTTGTCCTATTATAGCTACTGAGCTACAATAATGCGTGTCCACATTATAACATTATTGTAATCCTTATAACTTATAACATATTTGTAATCCTTTTAAATCGGAAAGTATTCCATTCCCTCAAGTCATAAAGTATTTTGATCTTATAAAATTAACAAACAAATTAAATATTGCAAAACAAATTAAATATTGCAAAACACAGCCTTTGAAACAAACATGTTTTTTAAAATTTTGTTCCAGGTGGCCAACAGTTGGATTTTTAGTTTCAACACTATTCTTATGGGCATCTTGGATTACAGGATTTGTGATGACTTTTCAATTAAATTTACCAGCCGGTACTATAAGTAATGTCAATGATAGAGTAAATGATCCAACCTTCACGGCAAGGCAAGTTACTCAGTTTTTACTTATAGTAAAGGGAGCATAAGAATGATGTACATTCACAGAAAAATCGTTTCAATATTAAACCATATTACCTACGCCATTAAACACAATACTGTGCAAAATAAAATTTGTAATGAAGTGTTAAATTTAAATCGAAATTTGATCAAGTGAAATTAAGTATAAAAAGAATTAATTTGCGCAATGATGGCTCAGGGGATAGAGCGTTCGCCTTCCAATGAGGTGAACCGGGTTCCAATCCCAGCGATGGCTGGTCAATACGAATCCGCATCCGGCTTGTACCGACCACAGTGCTAACGTGAAATATTCTCGGTGGTAGACGGATCATGGGTTAGAGTCCCCTTGTCATCAGGCTAACCTTAGGAAATCTTCGTTGTTTACCCCTCCATGTCACGCAAATGTAAGCTAGTTTCATAAAAAAAGTTCTCAACGAAGGCAAAATACTCCCAATACTTGACTCAGGAGTTCTCTTGTCGTCTGAATTAGGTTGAAAATTACAAGGCTACTGAGTCGAACATTGATAGTCGTAAACCGAAAAATTGGATCGGCTGTTCAACGACGGTTATAAAATAGAATAAAATAATGTAGATTAATTTGGAATTGAGAGATATTATAGCCCAACATGATATAAAATTTCTAAAAGTGCATTGATTTTGACATGAAAGTATTCCACGTTTCTACCTTACATAGTTTTCACTTTAGACGAGCTTCTGGTTAAAAACCAGATTATTAAATCCACAGAAATCTCAAAAGAGTAAGCTTGAGCCACGATTGCTGATTGATACAAATTCTGCTCTCCCGACTCGCACCGACCACAGTGGTAGACTGATCATGAGTTAGAATTCCCTTGCCGTAGGGCTAATGGTGAAAAATTTTCGTGCTTTTCCTCCCCGTGTAACGCAAATGTGGGGTTAGTTCCATAAAAAAATCTCCACGAAGTTCACTTTGTCTCAATGATTAATGCAGGAGTTTCCTTGTATTCTGAATCGGAAAAATTATCTGGGTTATAAGAATTACAAGACTACGGAACTCAGAATCGTGTCTGCAATTTAACACCAGCAGTTATTAAAAAACAAACATAGTAGACTTAGAATTATAAGCAAAAAACATTTTACCTGCTACTAAAAGTTTGCTAAAATAATGTTATTGCATTGCTCCATTTGTTGATAGCTTTCTAATGTATCAGTTTCATAACGACGAAATTTGTTTCTTCAACTACACTTTTACGAAAATCAGTTAAACAATGAACAATAATTCGGTGGAATTCAGCATCACCCTTAGAGTATTAAATAAAAGCATATCTTTTTTTAAAATTTCGAATGTTTCTTACTGTGCAATTTATTTTGACGAAAGATTGCAGGATCAAATCGTTCGAATTTAGTTTTTGCTAAAGACGAAATTTAAATAAAACACCGGATTATAAAAACAACTATCTTTTGTTTAACTAGTTTTTTACTTTTTACCTTTTAAGTTTGTTTGTTTATATATTCAAATACAATGGAAACTTTCTGAGACATGAGTTTTCTTAAATGCATACAGATGTCTGAGCTGACGTCACTTACCTGTCCATAGGAAATCCATCAATTATTAGTAACCAATGGGAATATGTTTCTATTCGGATGGGAATAAATATCGTACTATAGGAATAGTGAAATCAAGTGGGTGGCATTTGCAATCCCAAAAATTACGATAATTGATCGACTTATTTCCCTAAAGGATGTAGTTCAGCCTCTGGCTTGGACATCTCAATTTTTTAATTCTGCAACCGTCGTTGAGCAACCGACTCAATTTTTGGGTTTACGGCTACTAATGCTCAACTCCGCAGCCTTATAATTTTGAACCCAATCCAGAATACAAGGGAACTCCTGGATCAAGTATTGGGAGAAATTTTGCCTTCGTGGAGGACTTTTTTATGGAACTAACTCGCATTTGCGTTACATGGAGTGGAAGACCACTAGAACCTCCCATGACTTACCTGACAGCAAAGGGACTCTGACCCATGATCCATCTACCGCACTGAGGATATTTCACGTCAGCACTGTGGTCGATGCAAGCCGGTTGCGGATTCGTATCGACCAGCCATCTATGGGGTTCGAACCCGGTTCACCTTATTGAAAGGCGAACGCTCTATCTCCTGAGCCATCGCGGCTTAAATATTGTCCTACAGGAATAATAAAACCAACTAGGTGGCATTCGCAACCACAAAATTACGACAACTGATTGACTTATTTCACTCAAGGATGTAGTTCAGCCTCTGGCGTGGTCTCACGAACTCCATTTTGCTCACCAAACTTTATTTTTGTCATGTATGTTTCTTAGTCTAATTTCAGGATGAATGGGAAAAGGGCCGTAAGGCCTCAGGCGCCCAGTTTCACTGCAACGAACGAACGAGCCTCTGCTTTGAACATCTCTATTATATAAGTTTCATTTAAAAAAAATTAAAACTTACGCGAGTTTTATTACAGACAGTTACAGTTTATTACAGTTTTATTTTTATTACAGACGATACGTTTATGTCAGTTCAGTATAGTATGTAATCAAACACTTGTGAAATTATATATGCTATACCTTTTATCGATTTACATATTTTTTTAACATCTTAGGTGGAATGACTACATGGGAAAATATTATATGAAGCCATATACTAGGATTGGTCCTTACATAGCAGGCATTGTTCTGGGTTATATTTTGTATAAAAGAAAAATAACCGGCATAACATCTAATCGAGTAAGTGCAATTATTTTTTTTTTCTCAAAAATTGTACTATTATTTTTCTTCCTTCTTTTTGTTTAATATTTAAATTATTTTGGCTCTACATAAATATTTTTAAACAAATTAGTGCATTATTATAATTATCTTATTTCCCTATGACAGATAATTCTATATTAATAATGATATAATTAGAATTGTATTTTCGAAAAGTTTTTTCTCTTTAAAAAATTGCACCATTAGAATAACCTTATTTCTATGCGTTTTTCTGCATAAATAATTAAAATAATAAAACTACCTTACATTTATAAAAAATTTCTTCGTAAAGAACTGCATTACTATATTATCTCATTTCTAGAAATAAGACTATTTTGTCTTAAAGGAAATTAAACTGCTTAGCTTTGTTTTTATATTTTTTATTCCTTTAGTTTCAAATGTAATTTTCTAACCCTGAAAGTACTGGGCTTTCATCTTTACAAGGTTGAGAACGTTTATAAGAAATGACAACAATATGTAATGCTTGAAAGTAAATTTACTGCTTTTTTCCAGCTAATACTCTATATGTACGGATAAAAATTAACATAGTAGCCATTACTGTTATTTAATGCATATCGTTTTCATTCAGCAAATTTGTGTATGTAAATTTGTCTTTTACTTTTTAGTAAAAAAAAAAGTAAGTAAAAAAGCTACCGATACCGAGATGGTAAGGTACCGATACTATAGGTACCGATGACAATTAACATAATAATCATTACTGTAACTGAATGAATATCAGATCGTTTTGATTCAGCGTAATATAAAAACGATTCTACCCTTTAATAGTGATGTCCTTTTTGTTTTTGTAAAAAAAGACTATTTCGAAATCTCTCTTTGTTAATAGGTAAGTAATCCCTCGTTGCCAGAAAGTAACGGGACACTACTAGACAACCCAATTTTCTATGGTGATACGGAATAACAAACGGAAATCGTTCTTTACCTAAACCATTTTAACGTGTGAGTCTTCAATTTTTCTTTTAATACCTTAGACAACTTTGTGGATTGGCTGGCTACTTGCGGTTTCTGAAGGTTTATGCAACTGCATCTACGGTACGCCAAGTTTACTGAATATTCATTCTTTAGCTAAACCATTTTAGCATGAGTGTCTTCAATTCATCTTTTTACACTTTTTGCAGAAAACCTTGTGGATTGGTTGGCTACTTGTCGTTCCAGCTGGTTTATATTGTATCTATGGCACTTATCATCAAACGCCAAGTTTACTGAACATTCATTCTTTACCTAGACCATTTTATCATGTGAGTCTTCAATTTATCTTTTAATACCCTTTGGGTAGACAACTTTGTGGATTGTCTGGATACTTGCGGTTTTTGCTGGTTTATACGATTGCATCTACGGCACCTATAATCAAACGCCAAGTTCACTGAATATTCGTTCTTTACCTAAACCATTTTAGCATGTGTGTTTTCAATTTATCTTTTTATACTTTTGCAGAAAACCTTGTGGATTGGTTGGCTAATTGCAGTTCCAGCTGGTTTATATTGTATCTACGGCACCTATCATCAAACACCGAGTCTACTGGCTGCTAGTTTCTACAATGCTTTCACCCGTTCAATATATGGTTTTAGTTTGTGCTGGTTAATTTTCGCTTGTCTATCCGGACACGGAGGTGAGTGGGAAGAAAGACTTCATTAAATTCATTTTGAGAAAGATTAAATATTTTGTTGATATAAATAGTAAAAATTTTTAAAGCTAAAATCATTTTTACCACCAGTATTAGAAATGTTAACTTTTTTCGACTAAGAATGTTTCAAAAATATTCAAATCTTATCTAATAGAGCTTCATAAGTTTTATGTCATATTTGTGTGAAAAAAATATGAGTTTTTAGCACCATGATGGACAGGTTTTGTTGACATATTGTCGTATGACAAAAAGACCGTCTTAAATTTTAGTTTCTTTTTTAAAACAAATAATAACATTTGGCATTTAATTGCTCATAAGTCTTGCCAGAAAATGCTTTTAAGATCCAGTTCTCCACTGACTTAATCGTTGGACGAATCAATTTTGAAATATTTTCCTCAAATTTTTACCATAAACCTTACGTATTTTTGAACATTAAAATTTTTGCAAGATTTCTTCCTTAAGATGAAGCTACATTTAAGAGTTCGTTGACTACTGATAAAAAAAAAACTTCATCTTAAAAAGGGAATCAAAATCTCAATTTTTAAAGGAAATTTTAGCTGAATTTAAACGTTCTGAGTGATGTTAGGAATTTAACTTTACGCATTTACTTCACATTATCATCTTTTTTTGGGGCTACAATATATATTTAATAAGAACCATTCATTAAAATTATTTAATTTCGTAGTCTGAAATGTTTTGATCAAAATTTCACGTTTTTGATAACATAACTGAATTTAAACATGTAGTGAACTGATCGAAATGTTAGTTTGTTCCACAGTAAGTCGGTATTCTTCAGTTGCAGTTTTCTTCTGAAGAGCAGTAATACAAAATAAGTAATAAACTGTTTTTTTTTGTCACTAATGGACCCACATATCATTACTGGTAATAGTTCTCGATTCATATCAACCATAAAAGGATTTAACCTAATTTTCTTCAAAATATTGATTTTTGCCTATACTATATAATGCAGCATGGGTCAGTGAGCAGCCGGGGCTCACACCCTATGAGCTTTAAGCAAGAAAACATAGCTGTACAAAAAGGTGGCTACCAAACAATGCTATCTACATTAATAGCATCATCATGCTATTGTGTCGTGGTCTTGACAGCCTGTTATTGCAGAGGTATAGTCTGTCCAACACGGGATGAACGCTGAGGCACACTTTGGGACAAATACACATTTCGGGAGTACATGACAACAAATTTTACTTTATCGTAACCTTACGAAATGCAGAATGGCCTCCCTAGTGGTCAGAGAGCTGGCTTTGCACCATAAAGATTCTGGGTTTGAATTCCGGGCAAGGCACAGATGTTCTTTCCTTCTCTATACTATTTGTCCTTTCTGTGGGAACAACGTTGGCCTACCCAATATGGTGCCCCTGAAAGAGTGGCCAACTAATCTGCCCTTTAGATGCCTGTATGACGAAAGATGGACATCAGGGGAAAAAACTTCACGAAATTGAATATTTTATCCATGCATTTAAAATTTTTAAAATACATTTTTGATTTTCAGGTGTTGTGGATAAAATTTTATCCTGCAAACTCTTCATTCCTCTGAGTCGATTGACTTACTGTGCATACCTGATTCATCCAATTTTTACTACCATCTTTGTTACCTCTATGGAATCTACAATATGGTTTTCTCATCAAACAGTTGTAAGTATGTTTTATTTTTCAGTAAGAATGTTATAAAGGTTTGCTGCAAAACTCGAGAAGTACCAACCAGATTTTATTACTTTTTACTTGCAGTAACAAAAAATTATAAGGGATGTTATCTTCTGTACTTTCCTGTGTAGTATACACAGAGGAGAGCATCCGATACTTTGTGTCTGTAATTAATTTTGTTAAGCCTGTAACACAAAACACAAGTTATTTTCAATCAAAGTGAAAAAGTTTTTACAGCTTTCATATAGCAATTAAATAACTCATGTGATTAATGCTTTTTTTTTTTTTGTAGTCACTCAGACACATTGTGCCTCTGTTTTATATTTTTTTGTTGCTGCTGTAGTTCATTTACGTCTCACTAGAGCTGCACAAGGGGCTATTGGCGACGGTCTGGGAAACATTCCTGAGGATGATCCGAAGACATGTCATCACAATTTCGATCCTCTGCAGAGGAGATGGCACCCCCTCTTTGGTAGCCCGACGACCTGCGTGCGAAATCGAGTACTTTACGGTAGAGCAGTTTAACGATTACCAATACCGCACACCTTCGGTCCCTATGCCGACTACTTCAAGTGGTCACCCACCCGCACACTCTCCGCAGTCAGTGATACTTGACTTCGGTGATCTGCTAGGAACCGTGTCTTAACGATCAGTCCACTGCGGGACATATTTTTATGATAATAATACTCCCCTCTCTTAATACTTTTACCTATCTCTTATTTTTATATTTAAAAATGGCTAAAATGTTTTTAAATGCTACTCATTACTGCCTTTCAACAGTAATAACAAAAAATACCATTTATAACAGTCTATAAATATAGTTACAATATAATTACAAACTTATTCTTTTTGGAATGAACGAAAATCTTTAAATTGTTTCTTTTGAAAGTTAATATCAATTTTGATTATGATATGAGCACATGTCATGAGCTTTTGCTCTTTTGTCTTAAATAGATATGAATTAAATAACAAAAACTTTATTAGAGATACCTTAGTATCATTATTTTTTAACTGGTGTTATTTAGATGGGTAACATTGCCTTCAAGTTTTCCTTTCTACCTTTCATAATCTACACTAACAAAAAAAAAAAAAAAAAAAAAAAAAAAAAACGCAAAACCTTGAAACATAATATAGATACCTTGAACCACAATGCTATGATAGCTTGCTTTAGCTTTAATCCTATTACACTTAATCTTATTCACAAGTTAAAACATGGTATGTGGTAATCAATTTTATGATAGTTAAATTTACTGGATAATATGGCTGATCGTATTACAGTTGAAGCAAGAAAAGACCGTGTTTCTGCCAGCTCTTGAGCTTCTAACAGTATATACAAACAAAATGAACTGTATTTAAATGAATAGGTCTTGATTAAACTTTTTTGATATATCAGAAAAATTTTGAAACATTAAATTTTTGAAGGCTTCCAATAAGAAACAGAAAATAACACAAAGGAGCAATTATTTTTGTTTTCGGTTTTAAGAAATTTGTTTATCAAATCTTATATACTTTCGTACCGCGGATTACAAATCTGCAACCGGTTTCTAGCTCCCAGTTACAGTTTTTTTATATATAGATTTTAAATAACATTTTAAGTCGATTTTTTTCGAAATGTACAAATTTCAAAAATTTGTATAAAACTGGGATCTCATAAATGTTTTATTTTATTTTATGACAGTAGTTGAACAGCCAACCCAATTTCGAGTTTACGACTTCCAATGTTCAACTTCGCAGCATTGTAATTTTGAACACAAATCAGAAGACAATGGAACTCCTGAACCAAGTATTGAGGGACATTTGTCTTCATAGAGAACATTTGATGGAACTAACCCGCATTTGCATTAGATGGAGAGGAAAATTTCGAAAACATCTCACAATTAGCCTGACGGCAAGGGGACTCTAACCCTTGATCTTACTATCTTTGAGGATATTTTACGTCAGCACTGTAATCAGTACGATCAGGGTGCGAAGTTCGTATCGATCAGCTGGGATACGAACGTTGGATTCTATCAGTTCGTATCGTTGGGATTCTAACCCGTGTCACCTCATTTGGACGAACGTTTTATTTACTGAGTCACCACGGCTGATGGCTCAGTAAATAAAGCGCTGGGCCCATGTCCGAGAGTTTGAACTCCACCCGACGAAGACTCCCTGTGTAGTAAAATGGTGGCTGATGCACGTTAAATCTGTCGAGTCTCAAAGTCTTCCATGTTCCCATAACAAATCAAAACCTCTGGGGGTACTGGATTGGAGATCGATTGTTTTCTGATTCAGGTCAAAATTACAATCTGTGGAATGAATGGATGTATGAATGAGTCCACCCTATGAACGGGTGTGACCTATGGGTGCAGCAGAAGTCGAATTCTTGGCCACAGGCGCCACTGGAAAGCAAGAATAATCGCACCCCTCAGCCTAAAACAGGCATAGGCAATAACAACAACAACAACAGGGAAGCGAGTAAGATTAAAACTGAATATAATTTTTATAATGCTCGTTTGTGACTATGTTTTTTTATTCATAATTTTTACTTATTAAAAACTAATTGTAAATTATTGTTAAATTTATTGGATACAATTTTAAAATTAACCAGGTGTTTGTTAAACTTTTTTTACACCGTTCTTTTTTTCTTTATTTTTACATCATCCGTACTGTCATTCTCATTATCAAAAAATTTTACCAACTTTTAACGGTCTTTTCTGAACTATGTTAATTAATTAAGCAATTAATAATTATTTATTTGAAGCTGATTTGTTTTTATTTTATTTCCAGATCATGTGGTACTTGGGTGTACTGGCTATGACGTATGCTTTTGCTTTACTTGTATCATTGATATTTGAGTCTCCTATTATTAGATTGGAAAGACTGATCAGAAAAAAATTTCAATCCAAATGAAAAGTTTTACATCTAATTTTTAATAGATTTACAACTTTTTTATTATTAATCATTCAGTTTTTTTTATAGTGATATGTTTTTTTTAAATATTTGTAGCAGAAAAAAAAATCCAAATGAACAATAAATAAAATAGCTTATTCGATGTATAGTCGGCAAAAAAAGCTTTATATAATAATTCTTAATATAACTTATAGATTTCTAGGTATTATAATAGGCAATCATTATGGTTTGAGATGTAAATCTTAAATATTCTAATTAAGTTGCATAAATGCTTAATTAAATTGTGAAATTAGAAAAAGTTTTTTAAAAAAATAAATAAATAAACATACTTCTTTTCGCTGGTTTTAAATTCCTGGCCCTAAAAATAACTCTGAACTTTAATAGCTTTGTCACCACAAGACAATTGAAACTTCTGGACTTTAACTATCATTTTACTTTTTGGTTTTGTTTATAAAATTATAATATTATATTATTGGTTTTATTCATAAAGATAATTAAGTCTTTGCATAAAACTTTATTCAGGTATTTTATTTATTATTTTTTGTATAATCTTTCGTTATTTTTTAGTATTTATTTATTTCCGTTAATCGTTTCGTTCGTTAATTACATCTGAATATTTAATCTCTAATTAATTTAGAAATTTTATTCAGGAACTCAGGGATGTTGTCTTCCAAACAAAGACTTTTAGTTAAACTCATTTATTTGTAATAATCATGTTTCGACACGTTTATGTATGTTATTTATACCTTCGAAAAGCAAGTCATTCGGATGCATGCATCTATGTTTTCATAAACAAAATAATAATAATATTTACGTATCTAATGATAATAATAATAAAGATATTTACGTATTTTAGAGATAATAAAAATACTTACGTGCTTTAAAAATAAAAATAATAATAATTATAATATGTACGTGTTTTAAAGATAGATAATAATAATAATATTTACGTATTTAATGATAATAATAATAAAAATATTTACGTATTTTAGAGATAATAAAAATATTTACGTGCTTTAAAAATAAAAATGATAATAATCATAATATGTACGTGTTTTAAAGATAGATAATAATAATAATATTTACGTATTTAATGATATTAATAATAAAAATATTTACGTATTTTAGAGAAAATAAAAATATTTACGTGCTTTAAAAATAAAAATGATAATAATTATAATATGTACGTGTTTTAAAGATAGATAATAATAATAATATTTACGTATTTTAAAGATAAAAAAATTTCTCGCACTTAGAATAGGCTTTTGACTAATAACTAAGAAATCACATCAAAAGAAATAGTCAAAAGAAAATAAAAATATATCATAGAAAAAAAAATTCTTCATTTTTTTTTATTTATAAATATTTTGGGTAATCTCTGTTGATTAGAAGTGACACGGTATATAAAAAGATTATTTAGTTACTTAAAGTACTTATGATATTAACTATACAATTTTAAAATGTGTACTTTATAAATAAATAAAGTGATGCAGTGTAAGAATTCTTTAGATTAACAAAATTGTAAAATGTATTCTAATATTTATGTAATTGCTAGTTATGTAATTGTAATACAACATTTATGTAAATAACAGTGTTTCTACTGCGTATGGAAATACAAATGAAATATTTTTATTTTTGTTGAATTCTGAAATGTTGCAGTTTTAGAGCCATTCTATTGCCTGAATATCATTTATTTATTTATTTTATTTATTTATTTTTGATAAATATATATAAAAAAACATCATGCTTCATTGAAGAAATATTTTCTTTTTTCAAACCCTGTGTAATAAATTTTTTACCTTTTTAAGTTTTCTAATAAACTTAATTTAATTTTGTGTGATTTATTTCTGTCATTTTCAAAAATATCATAATTTTATTTTTAAAATGTTAACTACTCTATGTAAGGCGAATTTTTTACTGCGCTCGAAATATCTTTCAGTTTTTCTTCTTATTTTAAAATTTTTAAATAAATAATAATTATTTTTTATGATTGATTCGTGAGACTATATTAATACATAGTTACATTTTTTAAATACAAGCGCTGTTGCATTTCGAATTCCTATTTCTAGTTTTTCGGTTCAAAATTAAAATGAAAGTTGAATATCCGCACCCATAAATCGATAATTCATTGCCAGTTTATAAAATAAAAATATAACTCTTAAGTAATTAAAATTGAAGTCAAATATTAACTTCATTATATATAACACTTCATTATATATATATACTTCCTTTCATTATATATTCATTATATATACGTTAAATATAGTACTTCATTTAGTGTTTTAGCTCTAAAATAAAGAGAAAAAGTATAAATAAATAAAATCTTAATTTTGAAAAAAAAAGTGAAGGTTAAAAAATTTCTCATGCGTGGCGTTTTACTTTCCGACTACATTATACCCTTTTTTATCACGTCGTTTAATGTCTTTTTGATGAACAATGGCGTGACAGTATCTATTCTTTCCCCTAACTTTCATTAAATTTTGGAGGAAACTCTCTACGACAACAGGCGTAACAGAGATAATACAAAAAATAATTTTGGCGTTTTATCAAGTTTAATGAAAGAACCCGTAATTGTAACAATCTGTTCTGTTTATATTCATATAACTAGTGTTGTGATTTTTTTTATCTGACAATAGCATTGATTTTAGCGTAGAAATGCAAAAAAAAAAATTTCTTTGTTATGTTTTATATAACCCTTTCAAAATTATTAAATTATTTGTTTTTGTTTTGTTTTAACACATTCATGTAACAAAATCGCAACCTTGAAAATAATTTCTAAAACTTGAATGATGAAACTAACATTTTTTGGAACAATTCTGCTTTGTTTGGGTGAAACTAATTAAATTTATGATAAAACATCAAAAGACATGGACAATCTTATGATTTGCATCAATTTATGCTAGATGAGTCAAAAATATAAAAAATAAAACTATTGAAAGAGAGGTTTTTGTTAATTAAAAATGTGCAAAATAAAATTAAGGCCATTAAATTTTTAAACAATACTGAAAATATTGATTTTAAACATTATCAGTAACAAAATAACTTATTTTATTAGTTTAATTTTACAATATTGAAAAATTCCTCAGCTGAAACTCTCTGAGCTTAAAAGCCAAACTTTTTGGCTGAAAATGTATTTTTGCTATGATTTAATGGCTGTTTTATATGCTATTTTAAATTAGTAAACCAAGTTAAGTTTTTAATGGTCGTCGGAGAATAACTCTAGAAAAATCTAATAAAATAATGTATAATAAAAGCATTCTAGAAAATCAAAATTTCAGTCATTCCCAGCCTAGTTAAAAACATTAAATTAAAAATTAGTCTTATTTGTCTTGAGTTATGGAAAATATCAGAAACGTAACAGTGTGCACTTACAATCATAAATTCTAAATCACGTTTTAAACGCAGCTTTTGTGTACGAACATTCTTGCATAGAAAAAGTTTATCAGTGCATAATACATGCTTTCAAGACTTTTCTGTTCCAAACTTTGAAATATTTTTCGAAAAATATTTCAAATTCATTTCTTTACTTTAATTTGAATTAAATGTTTTTGAAAATCCTCCGGCAATTTTCAATACTAAAAATAAACTTGTTTTTAATGCGAAACTCACTTCGAAAGTTCATTATTTGTATATAAATTATTTCGAAAATCTTACTCTAATAATGAGCTGCAATGTCCACCAAATAATGGCAGACGAATAATAAACCTAAGAGCTTTAAATAATGACAGACTACTTTCGCCTTAGAAATATATAATTTAAAAGAAAATAAACTCTTCAATGCGATAAATGATTTGAGTAATTATTCACATTTCAGTTATGAAGAGAGTTATGAATTATTTAAGTCTATTTATATGCCATAAAACTGTTCAAATGTGTACCTAAATTCAATTCCAAACTCTCAGCGAGGGTAAATCCAATTATATTTTTACGTCATACTTCGCTTTGCAAAAGCAAATAAAACAAGAAGCTAAATATGATTTTAGTGATAAATATACACCAAATGTTATCTAATAAATTAGACGCTGTGTGTAAAGAGAATATGTATGTTATTGCTATAGGTTATGGAAGAAGTAAGATCGCGGGCACATGAGTTTAAATTTGTTAAAATGACGTTTTTTCAATAAATTGCATGAAAGAATAGAGCTGCATTCAATGCAATGTTACTAAGGTCTTTCTCTGGAGATTGCATGCTACCAGATATAAATCTTAAATATATAAATCTTAACAATTAAACTAAATATAAAATCTATAAATCTTAACATTAATGGTGAAATTTTTAAAATTAAAAACTGTAAAAGATGAAACAGCTCTACTTAATGTTATAAGTCTCGTCAATGGGTTAATTTACTTCATTTATTTCTTCTGATCTATTCTCACAACCTGTATTCTTAGTTTGCATCTAATTTATCATATTGTTCGGCGTAGCATCTCCTTTTTTGGGGTTTTTCATTGATTGAATATAGGATTTACCAGCACAATCTATTCCTCCAGCTAAATTTTTTCTTCCAAAGTATATATAATTTTTCAAATCTAGCTATTTTGTTAGTTAATAAATTAACAAAATGTTCTTGCATAAAGTTTTTAATATAACTGAGCAAATTTAAGTTTAACTGAATTTTGGATCAAGAAAAAACAATTTGTATAATATGTTTAGATTTTATCCTATTTTTAATTGTCTAGATGCAAAACTTTACAATGACGATCTCAGAAAAATACAAAAATACTGACAATGATTAAATAGAACTCTGTTTATGTTACATATGATGTAAAACATTAATTTTGTACAAAGCAAGCAAATTAGGAGCTAAACTATTTTCAACACATCAAAATGAAACATTGAAATTACATATTTTGTAAGCTACACTTTTACAAGCCACAAGAATTTAACTAAAAACAGAATATTGTAAGACAAAATTTAAGCCTAGACATTAAATACAGTTTAATTAGATCTATTTTTTATGGATAGTTAACAAATAATCAAGTCATTAAATTTAAAGCATTAAAGATTCAAAATTTTGGTTATACGTAAAGGTAGATAAACTTTGCTAAGCACTCAAAATTTTTAAGTAAAATATTTTAAATACTTTAATATTTTTTAAACTGGTAAGACAAATTTTTGTTTAATTAACTCCAACATTAATTAAAATTTAAGATTTACTAGTTTAGCCAGGTTTTGAAAATGCCAGGCAAATGGCATTTTAATTTAACTGCAGCATCGTACAATGAGAAGAAAAAAAAGCCAAAAGAGGAGAATATTCCTTAATCATTAAGATACTGCAGATTTTCTTTAGCTTTTATATATAATACGAGGATAACAATCCATCACAGAAGTCTGCAGGAATAAATCGAGAAGTCCCAAAACGGCAGGGTGAGTGTGAAACAGGAAGCGAAAGCAGAAAGGCCGTCTACTGCGTCCAATTCTTATCCCACACTCACCAAGTCGTTACGAAACTTCCGGTTCAGATTTGCAAACTTTTTCTGTAATCATCGTTCTCCCCGTATTACGTAGACTGTTCGCGGTGAATCTGAAGTTTAGGAACTTTCAATCTTGCTAAATTAAATAACTTTTAAAATTATAATAAGAAATTTTAATAGAAAGTTAATTTATATTATAATTTTTAGAGCACTACACTTTAAAATTCTGATGGTTAATTTTCAAAAACAGCCTATTCATTAAATTTTGAAAGCAAATATATCATGAATAAGAAAAGGTTAAGATTTAATATTTAGAAATGTATCTATAGACAATTAGTTCAGTATTTCTTCATGGAAAGGTCTTTAGTTTGAGAACGACAATTCAAAAGTTGAAAAGAATTCATTTTATTTTGCTCAATTATTTTCTTATCAGTTAGATTCCCATATATTTAGCTTAATATTTCCACATACATAATTTAATAAAATCCCAAACATTTTATTTCCTTTTTCTTAAATCTTATTATATTTTTTACCTGCTAGATTGTTTAAGGATCTGTAATAATATAAGTATTTCACTTTTGGCTAATAATTTCATTAGAAATATAATCAACCTACAGTAACAGGTGGAAAAGATTTTCTTCATTTGGGTAGCCTTCAAAGTGAAAAGCAATCCTGCCGAGAGCAATTAGTCAATATTTAATATTCTCAAGTATTATAATTCTCAGGAATTAAAGCTCGTTTTATTTATCTTTATTTAAATTCGGAAACATACATTATATACAAATTTATATTTAAATAAAACACTTATCGAAGGTTATTTTTCCTTTTAAATATTCGGCCAAGAATTTCAAAAACTATTAGAAAATAGTTTTAAAAAAATATTTTTTTATTAAATTTCAAAAGGGTTAAAGACATTTGTTCAAATTGTTCTAAAACCAAATAGACGAGTTATAAATTTTAAGAAGTCAGATAATCGACCATAGAATACGAAGCTAACGAGGAAACTGATTAACATATTCAAAACTAAGTCATTTAAGGAAAAAAATGCTATTTGCAAAACCATTGAATAGATTCTATCACTTACTGCATCCATTATGCTCACTTTTCTACTTTTACTTTCCCGCTTAAATATTTATGAAACATTTATCCTTTATTTTTGAGACGGCACTAATTTTATGCATCACATCTTTTGTAACGAATAAGCAAATATCTTCCAGTAGAAGATACAAAATTTGATTCCATTGAAACGTTTAAATTTGGAGAAAAACTAATACTCAGTTGAAAAAAGTAAAAATTTAAAGAAACTCTTGTAAAATCGAAATTAATGTTTCAAATGTTAGAAAAGTACGAAACAGAGATTGTAGTATAATTAAAATAAAGAGGGTCAACATCTGGAGGTATTCGTCATCTGGAGGCAATCAAGGTGTTAATAGAGGTACAAAACTACCAACAAAGGCATAATCAAGTCTAAGAACACAAGTTTCCCCCTACCGTTTAAATAAAACAAGTTTAAATCGCATCCATTAAAGAATATTCTACGTAACTTGAGTCAGTTTTATTATATATATCACATAATTTCAACTGATTTAACGAGGGAGTTAGGCCTGACCCTGTACTTCTGTTATAGCAGAGTTCAAGGGTATATTCATGGAAATGCTCCTCAATTAGAGAATTAATTGATGTGAGACGTTTTGTATGAGACAGTCTAAAAAACCTAAATATTTTAGCTTTCTTCAAGAATGGAAATTAATACAAAAAGCATGAACTACTTTAAAACTTACAAGCATTTGAGTTATGTAAATACGGGAACCCTTCATTTTCCCAAGAGATCTTAGGGTTTTTTTGGTTGTAGGTAGCGAATATTGTGATAAATGATATTCTGGACTCTGACCTTAAGCTTAATTGAGACAGATAGTGCGTGACATGGGGTCTTATGCTAACAAGTCGACAGATTGCTAAGTCTCTTATGATGTACATTTGTGTCTGCGGTCGTCGTGACAATACTTTAAATTTATTGCGTATGGCCTTTCTAGCCTAAGTCTCTTAACTCTTAATCTGTTTATTTGAATCTGGAAAAGTTTAAATTTTTTTTTTTTTTTATAAAAACATTCATATTTCCATAAACCTTTAAGTTAAGGTTACGAAATTTTTAGGTAATTATTGCATATAATAACTGTCATAAGTTACAAATCTATTAATAAATAGGGTACATAGGGTAGGGAATTTTACATAGGGTGTAAAAAAATACTATTTTCTGTTTGTAATTTATTGTCGGTCCCTCAAACCTCTAAAAGCTTTAAACTTATGTATGAGAAATCGCATGATCTAAACACTTTTGTTATAAAATGTTATAAAATAATTCGTTAACTATTTCAGGAGCAATATGAAAAAATTTATTAGTACAGATGTGCTTTTATTATTTTGTCAAAGTAGACTCATATAAAAGTAAACTCATATAATTCAATTTAGTGCCATATTAATTGGAATAAATTTGAAAAAAAAAATCACGATCTAAAAATTTTAAAAGTGTTTTACCAATTAAGTAATATTAAATTAATGAAATATTGTTAATTAATAAAAAAAAATTTTTTACTTAGACCGAAAAGTCAATTTTCTCACATGATATTGATATCTATTAAAATCAATTGTACTATGCATTACCTTAAAATGAAATAACACCTTAATATTGAAAATGAAGTTTTAGATAAAATATTATCTTAAAGATATTACCACATCTTTTTCTGTTAAATATTTATTGTTTTTTTAACGGATAAGCAATAGAGTGAGAGTACATAATCTTTACCCAGAACTGCTTTGCCTTTAGAAAGATACTATTTGCGATACGTAATGCAGAAAATGAACCAAAGATAATTTTTAAAAGAACCCGGCCTGCCGTTTTATCTAAATTAATGATAAATTCTCGTGATATAAAAAGTTTTTGTTACACATTATGTTGTAACAAAGCAAAATGTTTTGATAGCTTTATCGGACAATAGTATTGCTTTTAGAGTCGAAAAATAACACACGCGTTTATGTTATGATTTACATAAACCTTCCGTAATTGTTCATCCTTTTAACACGTCCTTGTTAAACTCCACATTATCAGAAACATATTCAAGAGCGTGAACAATGAAAGTAACGATTTTTGTTACATTTCTATTTTTTACATGTGTGTTTTGCGAAATTAATTACAATTCTGATGAGATCTCAAACAACCATGGTCGGAAATTGTATGACGTGCATCAACTTTTGCAAGATGTCGCAGAAAATATTGAAACTTCGAAAACAATTGAAAGGGCAAAGGATTTTCTTATGAGAAATGATGTGCAAAATAAAATTCAGTACATAAATTTTTTAAATCTTATCCCCGTGTTGATAAATAGTATCAGTAATGTCACAAACAGCAGTTGTTATAATGATTTGGTATACATAAAGGAAAGTATCGATTACAAACATTTTCAGGATTCCTGGGCTTTAAAAAGTAAGTATTTTAACTTTTCCTGTTTTATTTCTATTCCATAAAAAGTGAGACTAAAATATGCGGAAAGAATTTTCTGTAAAATTACCGTACTACAGGGTAATGACATTTCTGATAAAAAACAACATAATTCTGGTATTAAAAACCAAAATATACGGTACTTTTACCATTCATTTTATAATTTTTCGCTCATATGGTAACGGTTTGCCAATTCTAGTTTCAAAATTATAGTTTTTATTACCACACATTTGGTTAAAAATACAAAACTGAAAGGTAAATTAAACCGCATAAGTGTTTTTTAAGCCATAATAAATTTAAAAAATATCACCGCACTTAGAAAATTTTATCACTTAATATAAAACTATGTTTTATTGTTAATTTTACTAAATTTAATTACCAAAGCGTTTTGGTAAAAATCATCGAGGTTTTTGGTGTTCCAATAGAGCCAGAAACACGCTAAATTTAATCATATTCTGGTAGTTCTTACCATAACTATTTTCTCCGTGTACGAAACAATTATCTTTTCTGATATTAAGATTTATTACAAATAATATTAAAGTTTCAAAAGTTTAAATAGTTTATAAGATATTTGTTTGTGTTAAGTAATGTTCTGACCGACGCAACGTGTTCAGCTGAAACTTTTTTTAAGATCAACTTTAGGTCATGAAACTTCATATGGGCCAATTAATCATCTAGAAATCAATTCATATATGAGATGCATCATCTAATATTTTCGCACATCAGATGCAAATAATGAAATCTCCATTTTTAAAATAACCTGAAATTTACAAAAATGATTTAGATATCAGGAAGTAAATATTTAACATTTTAGTTATACTACGTAATGCAGAAAATGAATGCATCAAGCAATTGCAGCATTAATTATAGCAGTTTTCTTTAAAATTCCTTTATTTCAGTGTTGGATTCATTTGGAAAGCCTGAAAGTGGAATATTAGAAGGAAATATAAAGTGGCTGGGAGATTTTGATGAATGCAAAAGCGTTTATGCACCGAAGAAAAATGACAAAGGAGGATTTCATGGGCAATACTGCACTATGCAAGTTACAGTGATGGTAGACTATTAAAAATTAACTTTATAATTTTCTGATTCTCTAGGAGGCCAAGCCCTCTGTTCGCTGATGCTCACCAATCCCGATGATAGTTTCGCAATAATTGTTGTTTCTTGGAACAAAACAGTTGAAATTATTCAGCTAAACACATATGTGTTAAAAAGATCATTTGTGCCACCAAAAGCCACATCTAAATATTTCCCTTATGATACTGTTAAGATCCATTAGTGGACTTAAATCACTTTTTGAAATAACATTTGTAAGTAAACGTATATTGTTGTAACAAGTTTAGTGAGTTCACAATATTATTGTTGTAATTTAATATTTTTGTTTGCAAAACGGATGGATATATTTTAAATGCAATGTTTGCACTCATCAATTTGTGCATGAAGCTTAAAGTTAAGTTCTAAACCATTAAATGAATCTCTTTAATCGTAATTCATGCATAGTAATTAATGTAATTTGAATAAAAAAAATAATAATTTTAAATGGTTAATAAGATCGGACACCAATTTATAATTAAAATTTGATGTAGAATTGCGTTATTCTAATAATAATAATAATAATACTTTTAAACACTTAAATTAGAAAACAAACAAAATTAAAAATTTAATAATAACAGTGCAGTTATACCTTTAAATTAGAGATACAAAAATATATTTATGGAAAAGCAATATTTTTATTACTTATATCAATTTCATGAGAATGAGAATCCAAACCAATATTCAAATTAATGTGGAAAAACAGGATCCTACCAAGCAGTTTTCCTGCCAATAAAAATGCATGGACAACAATGGAAAACTGTGACATCGTCATTAGAGTTTTATATATAGTTAGATACAGTAAAAACTATTTCAAATTAATATCATAAACATGTAAGAATTTTTATTTTAGAAGCGCCTCCCACTCTCAATTGGTGTGTGCTTACCAGATACTTGCAATTCATCTGAGTTTAAGGATATAATTAATAACTCAAGTAAGTGAATATTTTAGAAACATTAATGCAAGTATCTTAATTTGAAAAAGAAATGTCTTTTGAAAAAAAAATAGTACTGGTCAATATTGATTTTCTAAACAAATAATAAGAAAATTAAAATTAACAGATATAATTTTTTTTCAAAATTTTTACTATTTATTACGATAAATTTATAAATAAAACAAGTAATATAAAAAAAAATTGAAGTCAATTCCTACTTAGGTGGGCAAAGAAAATTTTTATTTTAGTCACTTTGTATTAAATAATAAAAAATTTTTCCCCCAAATAAACTAAAAATAATTAATTAAATTTAATTAATGAATTAATATTTAAAAAAAAACTGTATTAACATCAAGTGCCATCCACTACAAGTTTAAAAAAATATATTTGAACTTGAGTGGATGAATAAAAAGTATTTTATTAACGATTGAAAATTTGAACAAGATGTATAAATATATATAGGGAGAGTGTTAACTAATAGTAGGAATTGAATAAAATAAAAACTTAATTATGTTTTTATATAATTATGAGATATTTAATAAAATAATGTTTAAAAGAAATTGTATTTAAATTATAGAACAATATAAATTATAGAACAATTATAGAACGTCGAAGGTTTTTACGTGTCATTTTAATTCCAGTTTTATTTGTATACAGGATATCCCAAATCACCACTTTCAACATATTTTTAAAGTCTTTATCAAAACAAAAAGCAGAGACTCTAGGGGCTCTCAAAAGAATAGTTAAGTGAAGAACCAAATTAAACGCTTAAGAAATCTAACGAATCGTTAGTAAGGAAGATGGAATTAAAAGCATCGGATGCAACAGAAACTAAATTGATTTTCGATTGATTCGATTGAATCCTGATTGATTTTCGGATGCAACAGAAACTAAAAGATGATTGTTTGAAGCAACTGAAAGATTGATTCATCAAGCTATCAAACTGGTTTAATTCAGCTCAACTGAGTAACGTTTCGTTAAATTTCTGTAATTATTCTAGATTCATTCTATATTCTGTATTCATTTCTATTTTCATTTTCCCTCACTTGAATTTTTATTTTGCTTCCACAAATGTTCACATTTTCTCTCACTTCATTTTTTAAAAATGTATATGAAGTGTGGTAATTACGGAACGTATTCAAATATTACAAATCACTTGAAAGAAAGGTTGCCTAATATGGTACCTCTGAAAGAGTGGTCAACAAATCTGACCTTCAGATGCCTGTATTGACGAAAGGCCATTCTCCAGGGGGGGGGGGCACTGGAAAAAAATAATAATTTCATTCCCTCAACGTAAAAAAAAAGAAGGAAAAAAAAAGACGAACTAGCCGAAAGTGGGCAGTGTTATATAAACTAGTAACTTTAAATAAATTCACTGAAATAAGTGTTTTATAGAATTTTCGATAATGAACTAATAATAGAATGTGATATGTCTAAAAATATAGCTATTTTCTGCAATTTTCTAATTTTTTAACAAAATTTTCAGATTATTTGCCGGCTTTAAACCGATCAGGTATCGATTTGAATATAACTTCTGTGCATTGTAAACCCAAGTCATTAGAAATTGGTAATGGAGGAATTGCTACACTGTAAATATATTTTTAAACATTTTTTTATAACATTTGCTGTATCGGTTGCGTAACTGCAGTTAATCACATGGTTGAGTCGTCCCATGTTAACGGTTGCACATGGCATGTTAACATTTTTAGGCTTAGGTTCATTATCACACTGAATCAATTTTTAGATCAGATTTAACTGTAAATCTGCAAGCGAACGTCATTCGCGTGTGTTGAATCTGATTCGATAACCCAAGCGTGACGTCACTTACAAGCATTACATGGGACACCTGCAAGTGACGTAGTGCGGGTAACTCGATCAGGATTGGATGTTGAAACATGACATTTGTTTACGCTTGCAACTGTTCTTTCCATTCCATTTAGACTAAGCAAAGCCCATCAAGTATCAATACTCTTAAGTGACACATTCTATATTCTTACACAAAGATTCTTTTACAAAGATTTCAATTCTTTCCCTACGCATGTCTTACTAAACACAAAGACAGGCATGAAGCCATGTAGAACATAAACAAACTAATAATGCATTGAAGTTGCCAGGTGCACATATATCATGGTTGCAATAAAAAACATAAATAGTAAATCCAAGTCAAGTAAAAGATGTAGACGAGAAAGAATCACAGAAGTGAAGTACAGCAGAAACCTTGCTCAACTTTATCACGCCATTTTGCTTAAAAGCGATCAGCTGGCGCTGACGTCATAGGCCACATGTGTAGGTACCTGTGATCTTCTTCTTGAAGGGTGGAATTCGTAATGTATGAAATTACAAAGTAGTTACATGGCATTTATATAAATGTAGAGGATTCTAATTATTATTTTATTTTTCTTGATTATTATTGATAATAATACAATATTGTTAAATGTACCTTTTATTTAAATATTATAATTTAATTTTGGCATAATTGAATTATAAAACTGAAGTTGAATGACATCGAATGACAACTTTTAGTGACATTCATTTAGTGAAATTGAATGGCAGAAGTAGTCAAATTTTATATTCACGTGTTTCGATATGGTCATTACTTACCGGAATTACTTCTGAATTTACTATTTGCTTTTCAAATTTGTTGATATTACATTATGAAAAGTATATTTATAAAAATATTCAAATTAACCCTTTGAAAAAGCAGTAAATATTTATTTTGACGTTATTGAAATCTGAAAAACGCATAGTTACATATTAAAGACATTTAATGACAGGCTATAAAGAATGTGTTTTAGGTTCAAATAGGTAAACTGATAAAATCATTAAAGATGGACCGAAAAAATCCGACGTATTTGCGTGGATTAATTTAACGATTGCTGTTTATTTGTTATGCAAAGGGTGCAGTTAATACTTTGATATAATTTTATTATTTATTGCCTTTAATATATAATTTTATTACACTTGTCAAAGATAAAGGCTAAAATTTATGAATATCGGGGATTACAATTTTCTATTCAAGCGAGAACGAAACAAAATCGCCATCGAAACTATCACTAGTGAGTAGAGTGAAAAGAAGAAATCAAAACCGGTTTGATAAATGAAACTTAGAGCTGTATTAATAATCACTTTTCATGTTCTCCTTATTTTCTCAGGCAATCAAACAACTTTTGGTGTTTCGTACACCCAACTGTAATCTGTGGTCAGATCGATTGAATTTTTGTTTTTCCTCTCTTAAATGCTAGTATTTGATCATCAGTTTATATACTTTTTTGAATTCAGTTTAATAAAAATTCTAAAAACATATATAAATGACCAACTTTACGAAATACCCTTTAGATGCGCGTAGAAAGAGTTGTCAGCTTAAAATTATTGTTTCTTATTTATAAAGAGGAATGAGTTTACTTGTAAATTTTCGATATTCTTATTACTTTGCAATATTTAGTAAAATCCTTAAAATTCGAATACGTACAAATTTTTTTTTTTTAATTTAAAAAAACTTTAGAAAGAAAAAACTTTAGAACTTCTTTAATATTCAATTTCTTATGAACTATTCAGCTGCTTTCCCTCAAATTTGATAGTTTGTCGTGTAAAAGTTGCATACGTTTAAATGATGTAAGAAATTGCATACCTAACAATTTAAATTTTTCCCCCAACTATTATTAAATAAAATAATAAAAAATAATAAATATTTAATAAAAGTAATTTTTTGCACTGAACTATCTTTGGATAAATGAATTTAATAATTGTGTAAAAAAATTTTTTTCAGATTCGCTTAATTAGTTTCCAAGATATGGCGAAATACGCAAACAATAAAATTAACATTAAGGGGTCCAAACTTCAGCCACCTCTCTTGACCTAAAGATTGGAATCATATATATTCCTGAGTGCGTCTTTTTAAAAATATAATTTGGGAGTCAGAAATCCGAATCCGGTGAAAAAAGGGTTTATTTTCAGAGAAAGTAGGTTTTTGTGTCTAATCTTGTAATTTGAAATTTGTCGGCATTGATTAATTAGCATATTTGAGGTTACTATCTGATTGAGTCCTAGAACGGGAAAATCTGAATTAGATTAGATCAAAAATTATTCAGGGTACTCCGTTTCCTTTTCTCTTTTTGCACACTGCACACAATTTTACTTTAAAGGCAACAAATTAATATCAAACATTTTACTATGCTTTTGAATATTTCAGAAATGTTATTTATTAAAATAATAAATAACTTTCCATGAAACTTTAAACATTTTTATTCTTGTTTTCTAGTTTATCATCCCCTTGTTATTTCTTTCTAAAAAAATCACATTGTATTTCAGATGCATAATGTCGGTATTTTTTCTGCTCGTTATCTTGGGGAGTTCGGTAACAGCTTTCAAATACTTTGCTGACATCAACACTACAAGAGATTCATGCAAAAGTATTGCAGCTGCAAATGATTACTCGCCAGGACAAATGTCCACCGGAAGTTTAGAAGAACCATTTAATGAAAGATCACCAAATAGGCTAAAAGGTAAAATTTCTTCTTAATTCAAACTTTTTCTTTTTTTTAAAAAAAAAAGCGCAAATGGAATATAACACATACAAAAAAATACATATTTTATTTCTAAAAATTCCCGACAATTATGATTGTAATTTTAGTTCAAAGCAAACGTCAGATTAACCAAGTATAAAAGTATTAAATAAGTAATTCCAAGAAACTGAAGTGGTAAGATATTACTCAATGAAAAAATTTATTTAAAAAATATCTAAATAGGAAATAACAATGGACGTATTTGAAGTGCTTAAAAACAGACATTTCTTCACCCTAGTCATATCCGCTCATCTTAATGCCCTGGAATCTTTTTTTATTTATATGAATGATGGTTCCTTTGTTTCCCACTACCTTTCCGTAGCGCATGGAAATGCATTTTACCCTGATTTGCCCAGCTCGGCCACTGTGGTTTTCTTGTTCCCCATTTCATTGTTTTTCTGCTTGTTTAGGTGTTTCTAGTTTTGTTTCGCCCATTTATTTTTTAATTTTTCGTTGGCCACTTTACATTTTATATTTCAAATTACTTTTCTTTCTTCTCATGCACGCCTGGCAAGTCTTGAAAATAGGTGCCTATTTTTGAGCGCTTGAAACATGTCAACTGTTATTTCCAATTTTTATATTTATGAAATGAATGCAGTTTTTAACCAAGTGATTAGAGTTATAAATTTGGTACAGAGCAAAAGTCAGATTAATAAAAAAAAAAGTGTTATTCTTCTTAGGGAATTTCGTTCTTATCTCTTTTCAAATACTTGCCATGTGTTGCATAAGAGGTTTTTTCTTGAAAAGTATTCAAAATTATTAGAAACTATCGTATTATTTTTTTTCTGGAATCCCAGAACATTTAAAGTTTTTTTTAAAACATAAATCTAGTCTAACAAAAATTAAACTTTGATTTGAATTTTGTTTTCGTTTATTTGTTTAACTCAAATTAACATTCTTCTTCCTAAAATGAAAACGATTTAAAACCAACGTAATTTTAAATATAAACAAACCTATGTAATTTTTGTAAATTACGATAAAGAATCCCTTAAAATGCACACTTACACATTTTTTTTTGTAATTTTGCTAAGCAAAATACGTATTATAATAGTACACTAAGAATAAAATATTATGGTTAAAATTGCCAGAATATGGTAAAATTCATCCTGTTTTCTGACTCTAGAGTGAACACCAAAAATTACGGCTTTATTTTACCCGAGTACTCTGGCAATAACTTTGTGTAAAATCTACAAGAAATTATGGCTTTACCTAATCCTGCTTTTAATATCCTGATTTTTGATAGCAAAAAAAGGTAAAATTTGGTAATTATACAAAAAAGGTCAGTAATTTTGAAAGTGCTATCATTTAGAAAAATGTAAAAATGCTCAGTTTTTTACCCTCTATTGTATTTATGATGCAGTCAATTAGGCTAAAATGTGATCAAACCCAAATATTAAATATTACAAGATGGGATCAATTGGGATTTGTGAAAGGGAGTCTCGTGTAGCCATGCATGAAAATCCCATAAAATACTGACTGGTTTTGGTAGAAGGGGTGAAACGGGAGTGGAAACTTAAATATAAATATTTAAACAAACTAGGCATTGTTTTCGATGTATTTTTTTACATCAGAATGAATAGTTTGAAAGATATAAATATTTTATGTACAGAAAGTACTTGTATGTTATACATATTTAAGCATTTAATATTGCTATGTAGACTAGACTGTTAAGTATTGTCTCTGATGTCTTACTAATGTTTTTGCTATTGTGTCTGATGTTAAAACTTCGAAAATATTAGTCCCATTGTCTTGAGATTGATTTCCTCTAATTCTGCGTGAAAAGTTAAATCAAATGATATATCTTATGTGTTCAGATAGCAATGTAAAGTGTAAACTTGAGAAGCAATGTAAGGTGTAAACTTAAGTATCTGATAAAAAAAGTATTTTTCATGCATAAAAGTCTTGTGAAATGCATATGAATTATTTATTTTGGACTTGTGTATAATCTTATTCAACTCAGCGTGAGAAAAAAATACATCAGAAACATTATTTTACCTGTCCAGATAGCAATTTAAAACGTATAAGAAAGTAAAAGTACAAGAAAGCACATTTTTTACATAGAACCTTTAGATCTTCTAGACTTTTTTTCGTCCTATCGTTATGAGTTTAGTTTCATTAGATTCAGCGAGAAAAAAAATATCGAAAACAATGCCCAATTTGTTGATAATGCTAGCAAGCCTGCTTTGGAAATTCGAACGATTTTCAAGGCAGAGGGTGCATTTCTTGTTTTTCAGTGGCTCCATGTATGGCCGAGAATAAGACATCAACCACACACACGCCAACTCGTTTTGCAGGGATGACCCTTTCATACTCCATTCATTTACACACATATTGTAATTTTGGCCTGAACCAGAGCAGATGAATTTCCAATTCTGTACCACCAGAAGTATGGATTTGTTATGGGAACTTGGAAGACTTAGTGACCCCGACAGATTTAACATGCACCAGTCATCATTTAATACACGGGGATTCTTCACCCGACGGAATTCGAACTAACGATTTTACGGACATGAGCCCTGCGTCCTACCAACCATGTTATCCCGTCCCTAGTATTTATGTTTACTTCCCCTTTTCACTCTTCCTGCAATAACCCGTCACAGAATTTTGTGGGATTATCGTGTGTGGTCACCCGGATAGTCCATAAACAAATTCAAATAGATCCTGGCTCGTTATTTTGATTCCTTACCTTAAATCCTAATTTGACTGCACTATCAGTAAACGCTTACTAACATCGTTTCGTGCATTAGTTGCTTTAATTTCTGTGTCAGATATGAGCTAACCTGTTCCAACTTATAAAACTCAAAAGAATTCGTATTTTTAACGATATAAAGGGGTCTCCCTGGTATCGCCCGCCAAACGCTCTGTTAAGAGTGGAGGTGTCGGGTTCGAATCCCGCCATAACCCTGGATGTATTCTTTGTGATGCCATTCTCTATTGCGCTATCTGTTTTTCTACTTAACAAAGGTTTATAAGCCATTATTGAGCACACAAACCTGCAAATGTAAGTTGTACCAATAAACAAACAACGTTATAAAAGATTGGATAAGGCTGAACTAAATCAGTAATTTAAATGTAACACATCAAACTGTCCTCGATCTGCATCAAGTTGCAAAAACGAAATCTTTCACAACCCTGAATAGGGGCCTCCCTGGCCTAGCGGTATCGCGAGCCAAATGCTCTGTTAAGCGTGGAAGTGGCGAGTTCGGATCCCGCCGGACCCCTGGATGTATTCTTTGTAATGTCCTTCTCTGTATTGTGCTATCTGTTCTTCTACTGACAAAGGTTTATAAGCCTTAATTGAGCACACAAGCCTGAAAATGTATGCTGTACCAATAAACAACCCTGAATATATCATTTATTTATTTATTTTTACACATACATATGAGGCTTGTAAACCCTCATCAAGTCGAAGAGCATATAGCCCAAGATAGAGAATCAGATATCACAAAGATATATCCAAGGACACGGCTTGACTCGAACCAGCTACCCCAACACCACAATCGAAGCAGCTTTGTAAAGCTGTTCACTAAATTGTGATAATTCTTCTTCAATTTTACAAGGACTTAAAGCGTACTTGGTAAAGAGGGCACAAATTTAGAGGTTTGTAACAATAAATAAATACTTGGAATAGTTAAGTTTTTTTAATTATTTGTTTTTGCAGTGATCTCCCTGGCCAAGCAGTCTCGCCTTTCCACTAAATGCTATTTAAAATAACGAATGGAAAACTTAATAAATGAATGGTTTAAATACCGTGTATATGCATATTTTTTAATCGGAAATTTCTTTACCGTATAAGTTGATAATTTTGCCAAAATTTTTCGTCATGTAGTAATAATGTTTGAAATAAAACAATACAATTAAACAGGTTTAAAGGCCAGTGGCAATGTTTGTCGTAAGGAACCCAAAGCATTGTTAAATCAGTAAGAGTACCAAAAACTTATAATTCTTCAACTCTATGACATTTAAAGAATCTAAATGCAAAACTCTATTTTTTTTTGGTGTTTATAAAAAATAATTCAGGTTTGTTGAATTAAAAAAAAGTGCAGAGGAAGCTATTGCGTACTTAATATGGAATATTTTTTTTTAATGTTTAGTAAAATAGGACTTTCTTGTAAAACATAAAATGTTTGCTTTTCTCTGTTTAGTTTTCATGGACATGTGTGACCCTTTCCTGAACTGTTTTTGCCTTTTTACAAATGGTTCAAAATTACTCAACACCGATGCAACCGAAGGGCAACTATTATGTCTACATGGCATTCGCTTTTTGAGCATGACATGGGTTATTTTAGGTCATGTATACCCATTTCCCATGATTGTTATTAGTGAGTATAATTCTCATGTTTCATTTTCATCACTACGCTAACCAAGAGTGGCCGAGGAGTCAGCGTGCCTGATTTCGAAGCCAATGGTTTCGGGTTCGAACTCCATTCAGGGCATGGATATTTCTCTCTATGTATTTTCCTGTGACGTGTGAATGTGGCCCACCCTATGAATGGGTATTTGTGGCAGTGTGGAATAGGTAATGTTGCTCGCCTCTGTGACTAAGGCTCACAGGTGCCCACCGGGTAACGTTAAATAAGCAACACTTCCGGCATCTTCCAATGCAAAATAAAGAGAGTTCAGTGCCTCCCATTAGAAAAAATTATATCATTACTACAAGAAACCAAGAAACAGTGAAATATTCTCCGAAGAGCTATTTTGTAGAGTTATAATTCAGTTTTTGATAGTTTTAAAACTTCTTACTATTTTGTGAGGTATTCTGTATTTTAATTTTAAATTCATGTGAAAACGAATCGGATTAAAAATTGGCTTTAAAATTGGCGTAAATATAAATCGTGATATCGGGTTTCAAAAACATGTACATATTATATACAAATCTGATTCGCGATATAAGATTTTTAAATCTCGTGTATAGGAATCGCGTTGTAAATTTATAAATCACTTGAATACGAATCTCATCTCGTCTTTTCTGAATCAGGTAAATATGAAAATCGTTGTTTGATATTAAAATCGCAATATTAGCAGATTCCAGCACAGTTCCAAAAATCCACCAAACCAAAAGAATCGAATTGGCGGAAGAAAAGAATCGAATAGCGTCCCCTTAACGGGATTTAGCATAAGTTTTAAAATTTCGTCGGATTATAAGTTTTTGATTCGCAGACGTTCGCGAATCAATAATAATTTTGATATATGCATAATTCTCCGATATTTGCTGAAAAATGCCCATCTTCTCGTTTTTGGATACGGAAGAATGATACGAAAAATCCAGAATTCCAGGCTGTTGTTACTGTATACCTCAATTATGTAAAAATTGTATAACAACAATGAATAATATAGCATATAAATCCAGTAATACCGTTACCATGTTCTTAAGTCTATTTTAGATAAATTTAAAAACCTTAAAGTCGGAAATTCTCTCTCTCTCTGTATATATATATATATATATATATATATATATATATATATATATATATATATATATATACTAGCGTACCCGACAGACGTTGTCCTGTACACACGTCTTTAATTGGAAAATTTCAAATTTTTTTTGAATAAGCTGTAACAATCTGGATAGTTTTGATGCAAATTTTTATTAAAAAGTTATCATATTATCTAACGTCATTACATATATCTTATCACAATTCGACCAATCGATAGCGTGTGAGTATGTGTATACTATCAGCGAAGTTAAATGTAGAGGTTGTTTTAAATCAAAACTTAAACTTATTTTAATTAAAGGTAAAAAAGTGAAAACTTAAACTATATTATAACAGATATATTTTTTCAATTAACAAAAACTTAAGTTATCGTAATGCCATTAGATGTACAATATTTTTGGTTAATCCTTCAGGAGCATACACAAACAAATTCGAGGGTTTTCCAACTCTGGAACACGCAACATATAATTGACCGTAAGAAAAGCACGGGTTTTCTAAGTCTAAACCACAAATTGTCATTACTTGACCTTGTGACTTATTAATAATCATAGCAAATGCTAAGCGGATTGGAAATTGCAAACGTTTGAATGGTATAGGCGAATCTGAAGGAATCATTGGGATCCGCGGTAGAAGTACAACTTCACCTTGAAATTTTCCACTTAAAATAGTGGCTTCCAAAATGTTACCCATGATTTTTTTTTATGACCAGTCACGTGCCATTACACAATTTCGGAGCATTCAAATTTCTAAGCAAAATTATAGGTGAACCAATCTTCAATCGCAAATTATGAGGTGGCATTCCAGGTAAATCTAGTGAATTTAAAAACTCGGCAGGATAGTTGACAACTTCATCAGGATCAACAACAGTGTCAATCGATTTAAATGTAATTTCACTACCAGGCAATGATTGTTGTACTTTAAAATTGATTGCGTCAACATCTAAATTTTTTGCGGCTAAAATAGCTCGCTCACGTAGCCATGCATGATTAGTATAATTATGTGGCAAATCTGGAAAGATACTTTTTATTAACTCCTCTTTGGAAGGAACCATGTTGCAAAAATTCTGTGGGAGTCGAATATATTGAGTATCTTCATACAATTGAATTTTACCATTGCCAATGTCTAACAGTTGTTCAGAGAATCTTGAAGTTGAACACGCATATTAAGAGTAAGGCATAATTTACTGACACTTCGCCACAGATAAGATTCTTTCAAACATGCGTTTATTTCGTCCGCATATGTCGCACGTGGAATGACGGGTAATGTTTGTCTGAAATCACCTGACAGCAGCAGTAGAGCACCACCAAAAAGCCGAGTATTATCTTTGATATCTTTTAGGGACCTGTAGAGAGCTTCAAGCGAATGCTTGTGGGCCATTGTACATTCATCCCAGATAATAATTTTACATTTTCTCAAAACTTCAGTCATGCCTGACTGCTTCTTTATGTTACACATTGCTTCGGGATTGGTATGAATATTCAAAGGTAATTTAAGTGCTGAATGCGCTGTCCATCCACCATCAAGTAAGGTTGCTGCAATGCCCGATGAAGCAATTGCCAATGCAATATGATTTTGAGATCGAATGCGCGCAAGTATTAGTGAGATGAGGAATGTTTTACCCGTGCCACCTGGTGCGTCCAGAAAAAAAATCCACCTTGTTGTGCTGCAATTGACACGTTAATTTGATCATATATATTTCGTTGCTCAGCAGTAAGCAATCGTTCATTGTTAGCAACAAAAGTAGCCAGAGAAGTCATATCGAACTGGTGTTCACGTTGAACGTCGCTGTTGATGATATCTGCTGCTTGGCGGATTGGCGCTGGCATGCCAAAATTTATGAGCGGCATGTTCGAAATAAGAATACAAATATCCTCAATCATTATTAATGCCTCGTTATATATTTCTGCGAAGAATTCAATACTGAGATTTTGATTAGTAATTCTAATCCGATGCAAAATATCCTCACTCATTGAGTCTTTATATTTATTCCCCAGAGCAGATGCTTCAGACGGAAAACACGTTGTCAATATTATTGAAAATAATTGACGAATTTGCTGTGGAGATGAGCACAGTGCTGCATCTGCAAGTGTGAGATCCCAATGGTTATCATCCTCCAATAAATGTAACTCACGACACGCATCAAAGAAAGTGCCGTATAAAGTACCGTTGACTTTTCGCAAGTATTGGAAGGATGTCGGTCCAGGAACGTTAACCAATAACAAACGCAGAAAAAAGCATTCGCGTTGCTTAGGATGAACTGTATATAATCGTCCTAAAGTATTTGTCATAACTATGTCGGCAAATCCTGGGACTGGATTGCCTCGTTTCAGTGGTTCCCAACTTTTTGATTGTTCATTCCATGTAAACAATTTAGGAACATCAGTATACATTAATGTCTTTGCAAATTCACCAACAATATCTCGTCGATTACAAAGGTTGAAAAATTCAGTAAGAGTTGTTTTTGGAGCTGTTAAAGCTTGTTGTAGTGCATTCTGTTCTGTGAAATAAACACGCTGTCCATTTTCAAGATGCACAGCCAAATGTACAACAGCAGGATCCGTTTCATGTATAGGAAATGTAAAAATTCGCCAAATAGCTTCATTACTACTTATGTATCGTCCCATTTGATAATGTGTTATTTCGCCATTCTTATTTACATTTTGAACAGCAAATATAGCTTTATCACTGCCCTTATGAACGTACTTACAAATGCACTTGATAGACTTCACCGAACTGCATAACTCAACGTTATTGTGTGCTTTATAGGTTTTGCACAGCAATGGTGAGTATGGAACCACCCAGCGATTATCGATGTCCACTCTTACACCGTTTGATAGACGCAATTCATATGATTGACCGCCATTGTCTACATCTCTACGACGGTAAAATGGATGACCATCGATATTGGTGATAGTGTCAGTTTGACATGGTTTAGGAAAACGTTTCGTACATTTTCCATTATCCGTACATGGTGACATCATGTTGAGAGAACCACGTGGACCATGGATCATATTAGTAGTCACAATGTCAAACAATTCTTGATCAACATTCGGATTTGGAATTTCCGCTGAAATAATTTTGTCAATTTCTTCTGGGCGTACTTTGTCTACCAACCAAATCAAAATATGCGCATGAGGTAAACCTCGTTTTTGCCATTCAACAGAATAAAGCCAACATCGTGTTTCACCAAATACCGAGTGATGTGTAATCAATTTCATCAGAGATTTATATTTTTGTTTGAACACACGTGCAATGATATCATGGCAATGCATCGATGTTTGACCTGATAACAGCAAATTTTTAATTTCATCCCAGTTTGGATTACACGTTAATGTGATAAAAAGATCTGGTCGACCGTATGCGTGTACGTAAGTCATGGTGTCTTGAATATATTCTTGCATATGACGCGGATTACCAATGTATGATGATGGAAGAATATATGCGGTACCGATGTTGTTGATATCATTCGTTGCATCTACGTTACCGATTATGGCGTCACGCAAATGAATGTACTCCTCAGAACGAAGTTTCGCTTGATTAAATTTTATATAACGAAATCTCTCACTTTCGATTTTTACATACATATCAACAATGTACTGATGAAATAGCTGTCTGCATCGGAGAATGTTATTATCTTCATTTTCACGAATCATCAACCGGTATGCGTAGAAGTTCATCGCACTAACTTTCTTGATTAGTTCTTCACCTGTAAATAAAACTATTTATAAGATAAACAGAAATAATTGGTTCAAAAATAATTTTTTTTAAAATAATCTATAAGTTGTGCCTGTTGTTGGATTCCTTTGTTTAATATTTAAATGATATCCATCTTCTCCTTCCCAAAATATCAACGGATATTGCAGAGCGTCGTAAGAACGATGATTGTCTTGAATTATTTGTATTGTATTATCTCTGCGTTGTATGCGAATATCTCGAAGTTCACATGGGTCAACAGCCATAACAACTGCAACTTCATTAACAGTTGGAACTTTATATGTGTCTGCGTGCTCTCCATAGGGCACTTTGTCTGCTTTAATAACAATGGCGTAGTTGTCGTTTTGCAGTCTGTTGGAAAGAGTCTTGAACAATCGTATCAATTGGTTATGGGTTTGCAAGAACGTTTCCAAAATGTCCACAATTTCTCGTTCCTCCATCTGCTCTATATGGTTGTATACGCATCGTGTATGAGTTTGTTGCTCCCCATCGCCCATAAAGTAAATTTGTAAGAATTTTGGATCGACATTAGGCATTGGAAGCAATGAACCAATTTGGTGGTACACTTGACCTTGAATCTTAAATGTAGATTCAAAATTACGACTATCTTCATTATGAACAATTTTTGTTGCTCCAAATGATGTCATTTGAAAGCAAGAATTGAATTTACGAATTTTCCGCAAAAACAATTTCGATTGAGATACGGTTCCAGCTAATAATGTTTTCAAAGGTTCCGGTGGTGGATTTAACGGTGGAAGTGAAATTTATCCAGATGCACAACATAAACCAGCTGATTCACCTTTGTACTTTAAAGCATGACAATATTGGCACTCGTTGTCCACACTACCGATTAAGATTAATGCATGTGACGAACAGTCTATTTCAGGGTTATATTCAAACGCAAGACGATTAAGTGATGCTCGTATCAATGCTCGATTATCTTGCATTCGCCGTTGGTTACGTTCTCTGGCGTGTCTCTCGTTGTCTTAATGCATTTGCACGAAGACGTTGATTGCGTTGCTCTGAATTTTCCTTTTCACGTGAAGATGCAACTTGATTTCTTGAATTCACATTATCCGTCAAGTGTTCTTCAACTGTTCTATTCAATCGAAGATCATGGACCAATTGTGCGTTTCGAGTACGTCGACCAATATTTCTTGCTCTTCCACGAAGACGTGGCATTTCTTTGTAAAACAAAATACTCTAAAATAGTACATAAAAAATATGAGTAATTAATTGAAAATGATATTTTAATTAAGTAACAGGACTAAAAAGATTTATTGTACCAAATTTTAGATAAAAAATGTGTAATTTTATTTTTTTGCTTTTTTTTATTTAATATTTCAAATAATATATTCACACTTCAAAACTCGTCAAACACAATAATAACACGAAATTACAAAATATCTTCCTGATTTTGATCACAGCCCTAACTATCGACAAAAGAAAAACAAAAGTTTTATGACTTTTATTATTTTTATGCTAGTGAGAACCAAAACAATATGGAAATGAATCAGGGAAAACTGGATCCTACCACGTGATTTCCCGGCCAATAAAAATGTAGCGTTAAACGTTTAATGCTTTCTTGTTGAAAGTCGCAAAAGAAGTATAACTTCAATAAAAAATTAATTAAAAAAAACAATTGAAATTGGACCGAATTGTGAATCTAAACCATTCTCGAATCCTTCTGAAGGTACACAGAAAATTTCATTTAAATCGATCCAGCCGTTTAGGAGGAGTTCAGTGAAAAACACACGCACAGAAGAAATATATATATAAAGATATATATTGACACACACTGTCTCTCTCCACTGATAAAGAGTTCGCCTTCCAATTAGGTGAACCGGGTTCGATCCTAGCGATGTTGGTAGAAACGAATTCCACAACCGGCTTGCGCCGATTACAGTGATGACGTAAAATATCCTCAGTGGTAGACAAATCAGGGATTTAAGTCCCTTTGCCGTCAGCCTAACTGTGGGAGAGTTTCCTGGTTTTCCTCTCCATGTAACGCAAATGCGAATTTCTCCCAATACTTGATCCAGGAGTTACTTTGTCTTTTGGATTGGGTTCTAAATTACAGGGCTACGGAGTTAAACATTAGTAGTCGTAAATTGAGTCGACAGTTCAACGAAGGTTATAAAATAAAAAATAAAAATAACTCTCTCCTCTACAATTCTAGTCAATGATATTTTCGCATCCTCTAACTCATAATTTTTATTTCCCTGAATTATTTTCTTTATTTCAAATACTTTAGGAAGAATATTAGTTTTTTTATTTCTTTTAACAGGGCGCAATTCAAGACTTAACTGAGCAGCCCCAGTTAAGCATTCTATTAATATGTGACGTAATTTTCTTTGACAACTTTAGGAAGTATCGTTTCACCTAGTTCCTTGGTTAGTTTGTGGCGTAACTACCACTACGATTATTAAACATCAATTCACTAGTATATAAGACATGCTAATTTGATTCAATCTCGTGGTACCATTTGATGGAGGACGATTTATATAGTCGAAAGCTCATCCTTCACAAGATCATTGAGATCTATTTTTTTTCCCTTTTTATTAAAAAAGGCCGTGGGTAGATCCTAGAATAACTCACCCCTTGGCGATTTTATTAAAATCTCACCAAACAAGTTTTTGATATCTTGCCAAACTAGGTAACCGGAAGATATTTCGAGGAGATTATTTTGAACATCCGATTACACCACCAAAATTCTTAAACCTGATTGGTTATTTGCTATGTATCCCTACGCGAAAGTTGGATTTCGTTAGAAAAGAGATAAAAATATTTATTTTTTCGTCCTTTTATGCTTCTGATCTCTTACTGGTAGAATCATCGTTATTATTTCATTTTAAAATCGTTTTTTTATTTATTATTGTTATTATTTCATTTATAAACTTTTTTTCTGCGGTACCGGTTGAAATATTTTTTTTTTAATGATCAAAAAGCAATGTTGATCCCAGTAATGATAACCCACTTGATAAACTTGGCGAGATTTTAAAAAAGTCTCCAAGAGGTGAGCTTTTGTAGGATTTTACCGAAGGCTATAATTCTTATAGCCTTACATAATAAAAATTTCTTAAAAGACTTATATTTTGAAATTATAAATAGAACTTAAAAAAAATATAATAGAAATAATATTTAATTAACTGTTTATTTAAACATATATATCAGTTATTGCAATAGAAAATATAACATTATTTTAATCATCGGTCGTCTTTACTTATAAAAGTCATAAAATTTTGAGACATCGGAGATCCTCAGTCAATAGTTTTTTGCAGCTTGAGTAAACATTTTTATCGTTTTGAGTCTTTTTAGAGCTTTTTACCTTCGTATCAACCAGTTGTTTGAGTGTATTACTTGTATTCAGCTCATCAACTGTACTTTGAAAGCCTTTTTTGATTTTTCACCATTGTATCAACCAGAGCATCATTTGCTCCAGAGTTTCAATAGTATCCAACTCCTCAAATGCCCCACATATATAAGCATTTTCACATTCTTTCTTATTGGAAATGGTTGTTTCCTCAAGGAATTTACTCTGATGAGCTTTCTCAAAAACTCCATGTTTCATTTCAGCCACCATTTGCTCTTTGAGCACTTCATTCCAATCTCTTATTTCGAAATAATTTTCATCAGAGCTTTCACCCTTCTTTTTAAACACCTTTGAGCTAAAAAAAAGTATATATATATATATATATGTTAGTTCGATACAAATTTCGCATCCGGCTGGCACCGACCACCACAGTGCTGACGTAAAATATCCTCAGTGGTTGACAGAGCATGGTCCCTTTGCCGTAAGACTAACCATGGGAGGAACGTAAATGTGGAAATTTTGATTAGTACAATCAAAATTCCTCCAGGAAAGCAAATTTTTCCCAACATTTGGTCCAGAAGTCTACTTGACTTCTAGATTGGCTTTAAGGCTATGGAGTTCAGCACTGGTAGTCTTATATATATATATATATATATATTTAAAATTTTGCTCAGTTAAACTCACTTTTGTGGAAATTATTCGTAAAAGTTAAAAGTTAAGTAGAGAACTACAGATTTAAGTAAATATTGCGATTGAAATAAGAGTTCTTATAATAGTGCACTAAGCTATTTTATTGACTTAATATTTACTGTTAAATTTAAAATTTAAGTTTAATCTAGCGTTGATTTTCTATTCGAGGTGAAATATAATTTTAAGGAATGAAATATTTAAATTAATCCTACTATAACATAATATTACCAATATCTGATACTTACAGCCTTTTTCGCAAAAATCTCAGCACTTTTGCCATTTTTCTAATTAAGTTTACGCAACTGTAAAATAATCACCTACAGATAGCACATAAACTTTAGAAATGAGGATTTCACTATAAAACAATGCATTATTACACAATATAATAATGTATTGTTACACTGCAAAAGCTAAAATCTTTCTAAGCGTATATTTAACAATGTATGTCTAACTAAACAATGTTCTTTCAACAGAGATCATTTTAAGGAAATATGTTTTTAATACAAATGGCATTGTTTAAACTTGAAATAACTTATAAGATAAAATCCATTAAAGTATCTGACTAGTGAATAAACGTGATTTTGGGCAAATTTTTTGAAAATGAGTTTATTATAAATTTAGACAACATGTACTCTTAGCTTTCTAAATATACATTGCTTTTGTTTATACTCTAATTATTTACAAAGCTATAGCAGTTTTTGTGCTAGGTGATAACAGTGGATAAACAGGAGATTTTAAGTCTTTAAATGCGTTCATCTCAAAATCAGATTTTTTCACATTTTACACTACCTTAAACACGTAATCTATGTTGTTTTAATAAAATTATCAGCAATTTTTAATGAGTGTTTATGGTCATAGCACGCATGTTTTAAACTACAGACAAAGAGAAAAAAGAAAAATCTCCCTTTTCAAGCATGCTTCTTCGCAAAGACAAGCGCGGATATATATAAATATATATATCTATATATATATATAGGCTAAATAGAGAAAAAATGGAAGGAAAAAATATTAAAAATCCGAAAAACAAAATAAATAAAGGATATAATCTCTTCATCAGCTCACACGATTATATCCGCAAAAAGGAGTGCTTTCTAATATTGTATCAATATAGCCAAAGCAAAATATATCAATACAATAGTGTTAGGAGCTCTCAAAAAAATTGAAACGAAATAAGAACACATTTATATATATATATATATATATATATATATATATATATATATATATATATATATATATATACATATATATATATATATATATATATTAATTTTATACTGTTTAATGAAGATTCGATTTTAAGAATACAAATTAGACGAATTTTATAAATGTTTCTTTCATGTACCACAAACAGTAATTTTATTTATTTTTTATTTTAAAGAATCTCTTAAGAGTGCAATACCACTTCTTGACAATTTACCTTTCCAAGCCGTACTTAATGGCTGGTATGCAGTTGATTCCTTTTTTGTACTCAGGTGAGTTAATTTATTTTTTTTTGCGCATTGTGAAATTTTTACGCGTTTTTAATACATTTTATGAACACAAAAGAATTATCAAATTAAAAGTGCAACTAAAAAGATTTTTTTTAAAAAATAATATAACGATGAATATATTGTCTCTACAAAATTATATTACTTATTCTTTTACATACAAATATTGAAAATATTCAACGCTGACATTGTTATGAAAGAACTAAAAATCGTTTTTTATTTGTAATGCTGGTTTGTGATCCGATTGTAGGATTGTTTGTGAATTGAAATTTTTTACCATACTTCTCTGAAACACTTTATGTGTTTGCTCGTTCAAATATCTTAGTAGTAAATTAACTTCGGATATTACTGGACAAATACTCACGAATCTCAGTATATGAAGTAATGTAACATTAATTATTATAGGAACTATATGTAAATAATTGATTTGTCCCATATTATATAGCCCTTAGAAGGTCTCTGTTGATCTCTTATTTATTTGTCCGATTCTCCCCTTTATTTTCAGTGTTATTTTTCAGTCAAGAGAGAAGGCCTCAGCACAGATTAATTTAGTAGTCTGACGTAACGAAGATAAACTGTTCAGTGGAGGAAAAGTAAGAAATATGTCGCTACGTTCGGGCTACTAGGCTGCGTAGGGGGGGGGGGATACGAAAGATATCATTACGTTTGGACTACTAAAGGATCAAATTTCTTGTTCATGATAACCCGTGCTGAGGCTTTCTCTCTTCCAGGAGGTATTGGTTCTGGCTAGAAAGGGCCTAGATAAATTATAGGAAATTTAAAAAGAATGGAAAATGTTTAAGTTTTTATAATTTTTACATCGTGCTGAAAACTTTGAACTTTGGTATACACCTGTGTTGAAATCTTTATTTTGTATTTTGAATGCGTTTATATTTTACAGCGGATTTTTGTTGTCTTATCTGTATTTTCAAGAATGTGAGAAAAGACAAGGAAAAACACCATGGCTCTATTTTTACGTTCATCGCTATTTGAGGTGAGCAAAAATATAACACAAAGAAGAAAACGTTGCTATAGAAATTTAAAATTATTTTTTTTAAAAAAATATAACGCAAACAGTGAATTATTTTATCGATATGTAATACAATATGTATTCAAGCGTTTGCAAAATTTAAACGCAAAAACTTTTTTAAACAAATATTTATTCAAAATAATTTTATAAGGAAATAATATATATATTTTGGTTTTGTAATTAAAAAATAAAGGGTTGTTTCACACTATAGTACTAAAGCACATTTATGTACTAAGCACTTTTCAACAAATTATATTTTTTTTGCTGTACTAGTCTGTAACATCTTAATTAGTAAAGTTCAATTAAAATTTTTGTTTATACCGAGCTTTTTTATTATTATTTTTTAATTTTCTGTAAAATTTTCTATAATTTTTCTTCACAGTTAAATTGAATCCGAAAAGCCCTTGATAATGCCAAAAAAGCAAAATAATTTATGTTTCTAAATGATTTTGATGTAGTGGTGTTCTTTAACTAGTTTGATAATTGCAAGCTTCTACTTTTGTATTCTAACTAAATCAAATATTATTTACAATCATAATAGAAATTTGTCGTTAAAATTGATTCTCGTTCACAGTGACGTGTTTTTTACAAGTAGGCAGTTGACAAATTTTTGTAATTTCAACTACACTGTAAAAACATCAGTATATCTAGACATCAAAAATAGTGGTAAACACTTCACACTAAAAGTGGTAAAACGAAGCATCGTAATAGTTCTTTGTGTACCAAACTCAACCTTTGATCAGAGAATTTGCCATCATTTTTGATATTCAGTAACATCTAATTTACCTTTTAACTGAATAAGACATGACATACATAGGAGTCACATTTTGACGATTAAATTTAGTTTAGGACGTATATACACTAATTCTTAAAATAAAATTAGTTTGTACTTAAAATATACAAATAGAACAGAGAGACAGTTAAACTAAATTTGAATTAGGATTAAGACAACGTGTAGTAAATTAAACATTATAAAATTATTTAATACAATTGACAGACATTTTGAAATCAAAACATCATCCTTATTACAAGATTAAAAACATACATATATTTCATAATGGTGACCTTTTGTTTCTGTCGATACATAATATCGTACAAGATTTAGAATTTAATCTATTGTGAATTCAATTGCAAGCAATTTGGCTACGATAGCCGAATTACGACAAAACTGGTTTTTGAAAGTGGAAATAACTCTCGAATGGTGTGAACGCACGTGAACTAGGTATCAGAGTTGGCCAAAAATGTAATCGATTACATTTTTTGATTGCAGTAATCAATTACTTGTAATCTAGATTACAATTTTCAAAAATTTTAATTACAGCTGTAATCATGATTAAATAGGCGATTACAGTAATCAATTACTTGTAATCGAGATTACAACTTTCACAAAATTTTGATTACAGCTGTAATCATGATTACAATTTTGATTACAGTAATAAATTACTTGTAATCTTGATTACAGCTGTAATGAAAATTTTGATTACAACTGTAATCATGATTCCAAGTAATTGCGATTACAAGTAATCACAACAAAAACGATTACGGGTAATTATGATTACAAGTAATCAAAATATATGATTACATGTAATTTGATTCCACGTAATTTGATTACACGTAATTATGATTACATGTAATCTAAATACACGATTGCAAGACTATTGTATTCTTATAAATGATTATATTTTACAGTAGATAGTATAATGTATTTTATAGTGATACATTTTGCACGTATTTACATGTACTGCATTTTGTACGTATTTGTATACGTACAAATGAGTGTAACTAAAATGTATGTACATATCATTTTATCTAGTGCATATGTTCAGACATTTTAGTTTCACACACATGTACATACACTTATATTGTAAGTATTAAATATCTGTACGTATGTATATAGCTAATAATTACGTATGTATGGACAAACAATGTAGACATGTACATTTATACACAATGAATATATGCATTTTATGCAAATATTTGTGTATGTAAAATGTATATCTATGTTCATGTACGCATGTATATACAAGTACTTGTTGTTTGTACAAACATACATACATTGTCTGTACAATGTATGTCCCATGCATGCATGTGCAATATATGTAGTATGTGCAATATATGTATGTATACATGTACATGATATGCATGCCCAATGTATGGATGTGCATATACACAATATGTTCATGTTCAATGTATGTATCCAAATATGCATAATACATTTGTTTACGATTGTACGTACATTGGGAGTATTTATATTTTACATATATTCATACGTACATTCGACATGCATAACGTATGTACATACACACATTTAAGATGCATATATTGTACAGATTTATATACATATAGCGTACAGATGTATATTCATATAATGTACATATGTGTGTAAATATACAGTACATATGTGCATAAATATATTGGGCATAATTCTTTTGTACAAATTTAACATGTGTACATGCATGCTATCCCTATCTATGCATATGGTGCAATGTATATATGTCCAATGAATGTATCCACACATGTACAATGCACGTATGTTCCATGCATGCATGTCCATATGTACTATATATGCATGTACAATGCATGAATGTATGTACATACATTGTACATGCGTACGTACAATGTATGTACATACATTGTACATGCGTACGTACATTAAACGTATACATATGAACATTACATTTATGTCTAAATATGTGTACAATGCAATGAATAAAATGCATGTAAGTTAACTTATAATGACTCAAGCAAGTTAAATGACAAAATCAAACGATATTTAAATTTAGTTTTCAGCTTTAATTGTTCTACTTCATTTTGAAATTCTTTGAATAAAAATTATTTTCAGGTATTTTCATGAAATGTTTGACAATACAGATTTATTTTTTTTATAACATAATGCATGTTTCATAGAAAATTTTTAAATGGCAAAAAAACGGCAAATTTTATGTGACGAAATAATATCTAGAAATTTAAAATAAAATTATCGTTTGCTTTCTAAAAAATATGAGGACGAATTTTATATGCCTTAGAATAAATTTTAAAACTAACTTTAATAACTTTACTTATATAAATTTTTTTAATGTATGCACAATGTATGGGTATATTGTAATTACATATATTTAATTGCACGTATGTATTTATACATTACTTGTAATTATGTACATGTATACGTTGTATATACATACGTACATTGTGCATATAACTATTTTTTTTGTACATCCATGCATTACATGCGCATAAGTATTAACAAAGTTTGAGGTTATACAAGTACATACATACGTATAAGTGCATACTTGCGTGTACATATATCGATGTACATATAAATGTACATGTATACATGTATGCATTTTATTTACGCAACTATGTGCATATATTGTACCTTTAAATAACATTCTTACATATTGTACGTAGATACGTAAAATTTTATATTCATACGTACATTGTATATACGTGCTATTATCGTAAATTTATGCAATGTATGCACCTAAGTACATAAAAGCATGCAAACGTATAAACATTATTTTCATATACGTTCATACATATATTGTCTATGTATACAAAGATACAAAACATTGCCTTTTCGTAAAAACTAACATACATGCGTACATGTATCATAAATGCATAATTATATGTACTGTGCATATACGTATTGCATTAAGTATATTACAATATAATTATGAATATTGTACGTACAAACAGCGTTTGTGCATACATTGTATATATAGGAATCACAATTTGTACGTTCATGCCTGCGTACATTCTATATACATAAAAATATGTAAACTAATATATACTTACATAATGAATTTGCATATAGTATACAATCGTAATAACTTGTAATCGTATAGTTTGATTATAAGTAATCACAATTACACGTAATCAAATTACATGTAATCATATATTTTGGTTACCTTTAATCATAACTACCCGTAATCGTTTTCGTTGTGATTACTTGTAATCGCAATTACTTGGAATCATGATTACAGTTGTAATCAAAATTTTGATTACAGCTGTAATCAAGATTACAAGTAATTGATTACTGTAATCAATATTGTAATCATGATTACAGCTGTAATCAAAAATTTTTGAAAGTTGTAATCACGATTACAAGTAATTGATTACTGTAAGTAATTGATTACTGTAACTGAAAAATGTAATCGATTTCATTTTCGCTCTTCTCTGATGTAATCAAAAATTTTTATTACTTGTAATCGTGATTACAAGTAATTGATTACATAGCTGTAATTATCTGTAATCAATTACAGTTGTAATCGATTACTGTAATCGACGGCCAACTCTGCTAGGTACAAGCACATTTCATTATTGGTGTTTAGATTTAACTAGACCCTTAGAAGTGTATATAAATGTTCGATTTTGTATTAATAAGAAATAATGTTTCTTAACTTAATTTTTTGGATTGTGCAAATATCATATTTGGAGAGATATTACGCAACTATTTTTACAGCGTTTAATACAGTTTATTTCATGGAAATATTTGCTCGCCTACTTGGAAATTGTCATCTTCTGTACTTTCTTTTTAACAATTTTAAAATGTGTCCTTGTCTTTATTTTACCGAAACCTTTTCAATTATTTATATTATTGGCTGAGAAACAATAAATTTCAATATTTTTTATATTTTAGAAAAAGGTTCAAAGCTGAATTTATAAAATTCTTAACTCGCCAAAATTTTATAATTCACAGGTTAACACCAGTTTACATGATGGTTCTGGCGTTTTTTGCTACAATCATGCATCTACTGGGATCCGGACCTTTTTGGACTGAGGATAATGTCGATATAGGCTGCCGGACGGAATGGTGGTCAAACTTGATTTACTTAAACAACTTCTTTCAGGATGGCACTAATGAGGTATGAATTTAAATTTGCGACGATGATTGTTTTTTACTTGATTGCAACATATAGTTATTTTATATCCATAGTTTAAGTCTGATTTTTTTTCTTACTGAATGTAAATTGAAGTATAATTGGTAATAATTGGAGTATTTTTACCAATTGGTAAGTTCTCATAATTTGAGTATGTTGCACTTAGTTATTAACGGGCAATATTAAAAAGAAAATCAAAGTAAAATCCTACTTAGGTCAGCAAAGAAAACTTTTATTTTACTTACTTTTTATTAAATAATTAAAATTTTATCTCCCATATAAAACTAAAATTAATTCATTATATTTAATTAATATATTAATATTTGAAAAAAAAGTGTATTAACATCGACTGTCATCCACTACAAGTTTAAAAAAATGTATTTGAACTTGAATGGATGAATAAAAAGTATCTTATTAACTAAGGCCCCTATACTATCTAATGCAGGGGCTCTATCATTAACGATTGAAAATTTGAATAATATATATATAAATATATATATAGGGAGAGCGTGAACTAATAGTAGGAATTGAAAAAAAAAAGTCTCGTGGTATCAGACAACTATAAATTTGGTGACTTGGACCACACGTGCTACCACGCAATGCTCTTTATTGAATTTATCTGACACAGCGAATATAAAATATTTAAATGTGCGCAGTAAATTATTATTTTTTTGTTCAAATAAAGCTATAAGTTAGAAAAGATCGCTGTTGTTATTTTTAAAATATGTGAAAAACTGAATCACTTATAGTAAAATTTAAAACAACGACTAACGCTTAACTAGTCAGTTAATTCCATTTCGTTTTTCGCTCATCCATTATAAGTAATGAATCAATATATTTGAAAAAAAAACTGTATTAAGATCAAGTGTCATCCATTATAAGTTCAAAAAATGTATTTGAAGTTGAGTGGATAAATAAAAATATTTTAGTAACGATTGAAAAGTCGAACAAGATATAGGGAGAGTGTAAACTAATAGTAGGAATTGAAAAAAGATAAATTATTTCAAAAATTCATATAAAAAAATAATTTTAATATTAAAATTTTTAAGTTTCTTTGCTTACCATAATTCTTAAATTATATAAAGTAAAAAAAAATATTTAATATAATCATTTTAATATTAACATGAATAGGTTTTTTACGTCATATAATTCTTTCATATGTAAATTCGATGCAATATATCTACCGATAAATTTTTTTTTCAGTGTATGGGATGGACTTGGTACCTAGCAAATGATATGCAGTTCTTTGTAATTAGCCCTATATTCCTCATAACACTCTGGAGGTACAGAAGAACATACTATTTATAAATTTTATTTAACATTATTAGTAGTTCTAAAATATTAAAAATTTGCAAGAGATGAGCTTAATTGAATCAGAGTAGTTTTAGTAATTAACTAAATTGTTTGAATGAAAAAACCATCTTACATTATTTGATGTAATAACTTGAAATTGACGAACACCTCATTTCTAATTGCGCTTATTAAACTCATCATTTTTTACGATTTTTTTATAAAGCGTTCGCTATTTTTATAACATGTTCCGTTAATAATCAAAATAAAGTTCCTACTTGTATTAGAATTTTAATTCAGAAAGGAAAAAAATATTATAAGAAAAGGAGAAACTTTAAGGAACAATGTTAATTATAGAGAGAGAGTTCCATATTTATCACCCTTAAGATATATTTTTCGAATGTTTGTCTTGCCTGATTTCGAAAATGTATACAACTCATCAGTCTTAAAGAGGCACAGCAAAGAAAACAAAACATTTTTTTTGATTCCTGCTTTCTTAATAATAATTGGGACGCTGTATAGGTTTCGGTGATGGGAATGTAAGACGTCAAATGAAACAATATGGCAATGTAACATCCTCTTTAATAGTAAAAGATAACAAACCGTCAAGAAACTCACAAACGCCGATTAACAGGTTATTCGATAAAAACAATTAAAAGTTTTTATTAAAAATCAATTAAAACTTAAACTTTCGATTGCAACATCTCATACTGCAGGTGGGCGTCACCGGGTAGAAACGGAATATCGGGACGAAGTCTCGGACGCTGCACAATAACCCTCTCGATGGCTTGACTTGACTTGATCTGGCCATTGCTGAAGTTCCTGCCCGCGGTAGCGGGCACCCGACTTCTTTTCTTCATCTGAGTTGTGCTGAATGGCGTCTGAGACTATTGGCATTTAGAGAAGAGTAAGGAGAGTTGACGACTGGGTAGTCTACTGCATAATGCAGATCATATCTGTATCCCTCTCGATGGAATGCTGGATGCTGGAAATGGGATTAATCTCGGATTTAAGCGTGAAACGCTTCTTACCGATTCGTCGAAACTGTTGAGTCATAAGGTATATAAGTCGAAATAGTCCATAGGTTATGTAATGTAAGAGAAAAACAAGTCCTTATAGCTGATAGTCATTGCTGGAACAAATGAAGAACATCATTGGGAAGGGGAGGATCCCTTTAGAAGAGTTTGTAGCAGGCTAAGCACATCCTGATCTTTCATGAGCTCTTGCAGTTCTTTCATGAGAGTCACGAGACCTTGGGCTGAAGTTGCAGGAGTTCGGGCTTTAGTCTGGATTTTCTTTCTGCTGGGGTGGGCCTCGCACCCAGAGAAGTTTGAAGTGTGATCCTTTCTGCAATTGCAGCAAGTAGCTGGTGTATCTCTGCTTTTTGTGCACTGAAACGAAAAGTGCCCTTCAGGACATTTCATACATCTTGGATTTTCCGTACACGTATGCTGAGAATGTCCATATCCTTGGCAACGGAAGCATTGTAGCGGCCGCCGTGGAATCTATCAACGCTAACCGGGTGTTGCTTGATTTTATCCGTGAAGTAAACTTTCTCGTGGTTGGTTAGCTTTGGCAGAATAACTAGAAAAAGTGAGAGGAGCCGATAGGCTCCGCTCACCCTCTTCTGGAACTGAACAACTTTGTATATTTCTTAATTCAATTTCCTTGATTCAAGGGAAACTTCTGCTGGGTTAAAGTCCATTGGAAGGCCACGTATGAGAACTTTGAGATACTTGGATTGTGCTTGCTCTTCAGTAGTAGTGGGCTCAGACTTTTTACTTGGGTTCTCTTTCGTAGTATCCATGTGGGATGGGGTGGAGATCTCCGGCTGCGAAGTTGGTTCAGAGGTAGAAGTGCTGTTGTGAGGCTTTGTAGATTTGACTTTGGTTTTCCTCTTCCTCTTTTTCCTCTTTTTAGCGGGTGGTTCTATAATATTTTCTGAGTCTGAGGCTGTTGGCTCGACACTGTGTTCCATATTTTTAACCACTGGGGTGCAGGTGATCTCAGGTGGTGGGGTGGTAGTCTCTGGAACTGTGGAAATAATTTCTTGAGTTGTCTCAGGTTCCTCCATTGTCTTTGGGCGGCTAGGCGGTAACACCTTTCCGCCGCGAGCAGTTCTAAGATACGACATTGAGGAGCAGAGATAAAACACGTCTTTACTCTAGCAAGGCATTAGCTGATCTCCTGGTCTTGTCTGGTCGATCCCCTCTCGATGGCTGGATACTGGATGCTAGATATAGGTGTGATCTCAGTATTAGTGCAACAACTGATTCGTCGATTCTGTAGGTCATAACACTAGGAAGTCCTAAGTATTTTTAAAAGTTCTAAATGTAGAAATAAAAGTCCAAGTTCTTGGTGGTGTTAGGCGTGAATTGAGAAGTAGAACATCATTCTGAGGGGGATATCCCCTTGAGTAGAGATTGTAAAATCGTGAGCACTTCTTGATTTTTGAGGAGTTCCTGCAACTCCTTCACGAGTGAGACTAGTCGATGGGCAGATGATGCAGGAGTGTCCTTAGTCGTTTTTTTTTACTGGGGCGGGCCTCGCACCCAGAGAAGTTGGAGGTGTGGTTTCCCTCACAGTTGCAACACTTGGCTGGGGAAGCTCTATCCTTTTTACATTCGTATGAGTAGTGCATTTCTGCACATTTCATACTTCTAGGCGATCTTGTACAAGTTCGCTGGGTATGGCCGAAGCCCTGGCAACGAAATCACTCTAACGACCGTCGGCCGCCACGAAATCTCTCGGTGCTGATGGGATTCTGCTGTATACTCTTCAGGAAAAAGATCTTATCCTGGTTTTCTACTGGTGCGATGATGAGGAACAGGGGGAGGGGCTTATAAGCTCCAACCACTCTCTTCTTAAACTGGGTAACACTATGTAGTTTCAGGTCTAATTTCCTAAATTCTTGGGAAATCATCTCGGTTTTGAAATTATCTGGGAGTCCACGGATGAGTATTTTGGCAAATTTGGCTGGGAGAGCTTTTTCTGCTTTCCTGGGAGGCTCTCTGTCATTATTTGGAGTCTCATCCATAGCTGCCGATGTTGGTCTGAAGGAGAAATGCTGCTAGAAGTCGTTGTAGTAGAACTAACAGTGATTTTGTTTCCGTCAGTGGGCTTTTTCTTCTGCCTTTTCTTTGCCGGTGGCTCGTTATTGTTTCTGATAGATTTTTCCGATTCGGAGGCCGAGGCCTCTTCTATCGGCTGTTGGTTCAGTTCAGTCTCTATGGCAGGGTTGATGATGTTAGTCTCAGGCACTTGTTCATTTTCTTCCATCTCCATACTAGGAGTCTCCACTGGGGGACTCGGCTGTTCAGGCATAGTTGTCGCAGGAACTGGAATTGGATTAGCTGAGTAGTAAGGCCTAGTTGCTCCCTCGGGAACCTGGAAGTCCTTCAAAGTGGTGATACTATTTCCTCTTTTGTTCATATAAATAAAGTGTCCATATTGGTTTTCATATGTTTCTCCGGGCTGTAAATTAGGACTCTTAAAGTCAGGATAAATAACTTTAAAGTAGGATGAAGTTGGCCGTGGTGGAGAGTTAGACAAAGTCTTGCCTCCACGTCCATAACGTCGAGAAAACATGATTTGCACAGAGCTTAGTCACAACACAACCGTACTCTGCAAAGGCTTGAGTTGATCCCCTCTCGATGGCAAACTGTCATCTCCTTAAGTACTGGACATCAGCCTCTTCACTCCCTGCCGCGGCCGTCGGTTGTGCTCCTCCGCCGGTGTTCATCCGCGCAGGAACTATTCCGATTCGTCCTCCTACTTTCGGTCTTCGATCCAATCCTCGATCCTTCTACCTCGAATTTTCATGCTATCTCAGCTGTCGCAACCAACAGTCTCTACAGACGTTATTGTTTACCTTTGCAAAAGTTTGCTATTTGAATGAAAAGTGCAATTCAACCCATATGAAAAATTTGATTGCATAAGAAAATTTTAAATTAGACTAAGTTAATTATGCGGGTTGTCCCATAAGGACTATCTTTAACATAGATTATTAAAATCCTTTTCAGAAATAAAGAAAATATTCCTCTTTATAGATTGTACGTTAATATTTAAATAAGGGGAAAAAAACATATCAAAATCTGACAACCTTTTCCGTTTGTTCTCTGCAATAAAACAGGTTTTAGTATTTGTAATCTCATCTTCATCGTTAATAACTTGTCAGGCTTTGTTAAGTGTTATCAATTCTTTTCTTTGTTTAAGTATTAATTTGAAACCCCTACCATGTAGGTTTTTTTTAATATTTTATTAATGATAAGAGCTCTAAAAAATGTTTTAAGAATCTATTAAGAATAAACTTTATTGAAAGTAATTTAGATTCAAAGATTCGAGAAATTAAAAAAAAAAGTTTTTTTTTCTTTATTTAATTTGTTGGTACACATATTTAATTTATAATTTATACAATCTTAAATATGAAATTTAACTAGTTTGCGAAAATATATATTGAGGATAAAGCATTAATTTATTTTAGATGTGAGTCCCTTAATAAGTTATTTCATTAACGTTTATTAATATCTAGAAAAGCAATGGGCGTATTTGTTAGGACCAGGAATACAGAAGTGATATCAGTGCCATCTGTCTGGATCGTATAGGAAGGTAAAAAGATTATGTGTGCAACTGATTTACTAATTCGTATAAGGCCATTTAAAGTGAATGTATGGTTTAACTTAAAATGAAGATCATTAGAACATAACAACAACCAGTAGTGTAATTTTTAGAGCCAGAAAGTGAGCGTAGTGCTATTTATAAACATTTATGGTCAAAAATTCCGGCTATTTGAGGGCAAGTACTGTTTAATGATAAGCTACTGTAAACAAATGAAGCAAACGACTTTTCAGAGGGGGAACATCTGTATCGAATCTGTTAAGATGCTGGTTGATTCGAGTTAATCACAGAGTTGTGACTATTGAACTCTGTAAGCACTCTATTTCAGTAGAAGAATTATACAAGCAAATTCTTCCCCTATGCATCTTAGAACTTATATTATTTTATCTTGGGGCATCCATCTTTAGGATGATTTTACGTTCTCTTTCAACGCTCTCATGTGAACTGGTTTATTAGTTCTATTATGATCTGATCTCCTCCTTGTACTATGACTGTTGTCCCGTTAAAGCTACTGAGCTACAATAATGCGTGTCCACTTAAGCAAAACTCATAACATTTTTGTAATCCTTTTAAAGAGGAAAGTATTCCATTCCCTTAAGTCATAAAGTATTTTGATCTTATATAATTATCAAATAAATTAAATATTGCAAAACTCCGTCTTTAAAGCAAACATATTTTTTAAAATTTTGTTCCAGGTGGCCAATTGTTGGATTTTTAGTTTCAACATTATTCTTATGGGCATCTTGGATCACAGGATTTTTGATAACTTATCAACAAAATTTGACAGCTGGTACTATAAGTAATGTCAATGACGTAGTAAATGATCCAACTTTCACGCCAAGGCAAGTAACTCAGTTTTTACTTATAGTAAAGGGAGCATGAGGATGATCAGTACTTTCACAGAAGAATCGTTTCAATATTGAACCATATTACCTACGTCAAGAACCACAATACTGTGCAAATTAAAATTTGTAATGAAGTGTTAAATTGAAATCGAAATTTGATCAAGTAAAATTAAGTATAAAAATAATTAATTTGCACAATAATGGCTCAGGGGATAGAGCGCTCGAGTTCCAATGAGGTTAACCGGGTGCGAATCCCAGCGATGGCTGGTCGATACGAGTCCTCATCCGGCTTTCACCGATCACAGTGCTGACGTGAAGTATCCTCAGTGGTAGACTGATCATGGGTTCGAGTCCCCTTGTCTTCAGGCTAACCGTAGGAAGTCTTCGTGGTTTACCCCTCCATGTAACGCAAATGCTGGTTAGTTTCATAAGAAAAAAGTCCTCCTCGAAGGCAAAATACTCTCAATACTTGATTCAGGAGTTCCCTTGTCTTTAGAATTAGGTTCAAAATTACAAGGCTACGGAGTTGAACATTGGTAGTCGTAAACCTGAAAATCGGGTCGGCTGTTCAATGACGGTTATAAAATATAATAATATAGATTAATTGAGAGATATTAGAGCCCAACGCGATATAAAATTTTTAAAAGTGAATTAGATTTTGGCATAAAAGTTGCACCGTATTCCACGTTTCAACCTAACATAGTTTTCGCTTTGAACGAGCTTTTGGTTAAAATCCAGATTAATAAATCCGCAGAAATCTCAAAACAGTAAGCTTGAGCTCCGATGGCTGGTTGATACAAATTCTGTTTCCGGCTCGCACTGACCACAGTGGTAGGCAGATTATGAGTTAATTCTCTTGCCGTAGGGCTTATCGATTTACGTGGTTTTCCTACCCGTGTAACGGAAATGGGGGCTAGTCCCATTAACAAAAAAAAAAAAAAAAAAAATCCTCCACGAAGTTTACTTTGTCTCAATGATTAATGCAGAAGTTTTCTTTTATTCTGAATCGGAAAAATTATCTGAGTTATAAGAATTACAAGACTACGGAACTTAGAATCGTGTCTGCTATCAGTTATAAAAAAAAAATAGTAGACATAGAATTATAAGCTAAAAAATTTTTACCTGCCACTAAATGTTTGCTATGTTGTTGTAATGATATTGCATTGCGTCATTTATAGCTTTGTTTATAGCTTTTTAGCGTATAAGTTTTATATCGAAGGAAATTTTTTCTTCAACCACACTTTTACGAAAATCAGTTCAACATTGCATTTTAATTCAGTGCCCTTAGAGTATTAAATGAATAATAAACAGAGAAAAATAAAAGATGAATAGAGATAAATAAAAAAATAAGATATAAAAAAGAAAGATAAGTTAAACAAAATAAATAAATATGAAATCTATATATATTAAAGGGAATGTGTGTCTGTCTGTCACCTATAGACTCCTAAACCATCCGACAGAAAGCTGTGAAACTTGGCATACAGATAGTTCAAAGCACGAGGAAGGTTTATGTCGACATTAGAACATTCTGCGACAAACCGTTCCAGCGATATCAGCGAAAATCGAAATGGAATTTTCTGATTGGTTAAAAGTTAGCCATTGTTTTAAATTTTGCTATAAGCGATTCAGTTTTCAAATATCTTGAAGATAACAACAGTGATACTTTCTATCTTATAGCTCTATTCACTTAGAAGAGTAAATTACATATACTTTAATATTTAATTATAACTCGCGCAAGTTTCTTTATGTCAGGTGAGCACAAGCACGTAAAATCAACGAGAATTGATTTCGTAATTATTAGTCGTACCACGGATTTAGTATTTTGAAAACTGTTTAATAAAAATAAAGGCGAAAGCAAATTTCATTCAAATTGCACGTTTTCAATAATTATTTATACCTATTATGCAATTTTAGATTAGCACAATTAAATATAGTTCTTGAAGGTTTCATTGCTGACAGTTGTCATTTGAAAACTATTAGAATGTTTAGTATTACAAAGTTTTCGAATTCCCAATCATTTTATTTCTTTCATTTAAAAAATAGATTTTTGTTTTAAATTTTATCATTATTATATTTTTTATTTAAATTATTTCATTTTTATTGATTTTTTTATTACTTAAAATAAATATGTGAATTTTAGATTTAGCAAATTTGCGGCCACTGTCAACTTTTACATTTCTTTTTGTTTGAGAGAGAATATTTGCAAAAATATGCCGCCTAAACGAATCGCTCTTAGTCGATCAACATCTCAAGCAAGCAAAAAGAGAACTACCCGTGTTTCAGAAACATTGGAGCAACGGGAAAAAAGACTTGAAACTAATCGAGAACACAATGCTTTAGCCCGTTCCTTAGAAACGTCTGAGCAACAGGAAAGAAAATTGTTAACAAATCAACTACGCACTAAGCCCGTTCGTTGGAAACATCAGAGCAACGGGAAAGAAGACTGTTAACGAATCAACTAAGCGCTACTCAAGCCCGTTCGTCGGAAACATCAGAGCAACGGGATGCAAGAACGAAAATCAATCAAGAACGCACTTGGCCACCAACTATAGTCTTTCACCCAAGCGTCATCTTCGGAAAAATGGATCAATTATGTATGTTTTGTAGCGCTCTCAAATTTAAGAATGAAACAGCTGGAATTTGCTGTTCTGGAGGCAAATTGAAACTACCAGATTTAACGTCGCCAGCCGAGCCATTATCAACGTTGTTATCGGGTCAAGCAAATCAATAGAAACTTTTCTTGGCAAATATATGTCAGTACATTCGTGTTTCCAAATGACTTCATTCGGTGCTACAAGTATCGGTGCGCATATGGGCAGCCAGAGTTATTTATTACATTCACATGCAATCCTGCTTGAGCTAAAATTAAAGAGCTTTTGTAACCTAGGCAAACATCATCGGATCTTCATGATGCATTACCGCGCGTGAGTTAAAACAAATACTAAGCTCTATACTTGGTTTTATTGCGAAAAGTCATGTTTTTGAAGAGACACGGGATTTGATGTATTCTATTGAATGTTAAAAAAAAAGAGAATTGCTACATGATTTGGCTTATTAAAAAAATCACACCATGACAAATTGGTCAGCTGATATCAGCAGAAATATTCATGTCGCTATTGATGCAGACTTTTTTCAGATCATCATCCAAAATATGTTTCATGGTCGGTGTGCATCAACATACATGTCTGTTTGAAAATGCACTAACGATATCCTAGAGAATTAACTGTTGAGACTATCACTGGTTTTTTTCAACATTAAATAAAATTCTCATTTCAAATCATAATCGCAAATCTCATTTACACACTTAAATACAAAATTTAAATTCAAATTACAAACGTTGCAACGCACGCAGGGTACAGCTAGTAATAAATAAACATGAAAGTTAAGGTAAATAAAAAATAAATCGAGAATTATAAGCTAAAAAAATTTTACCTGCTACTAAAGGTTTGCTAAAATAATGTTATTGCATTGCGCTATTTGTTTATAGCTTTTTTACGTATTAGTTTTATAACGACGGAATTTTTTCCTTCAACTACACTTTTACCAAACACTTTCGGTGGAATTCAGCATCACCCTTAGAATATTAAATAAAACCATGTATTTTCTTAAACTTTCGGTTATTTCTTACTGTGTAATTTATTTTGACGAAACATTGCAAGATCAAATTGATTTAATTTAGTTTTTGTTTAAGACGAACTTCTTTAAATAAAATTATAAGAACAACTTCGGATTATAAAAAAACAACTATCTTTTGTTTAACTAGTTTTTCACTTTTTACCTTTTAAGTGTGTTTATATTCAAATACAATGGAAACTTTCTGAGACATGGAGTTTTCTTAAATGCATACAGATGCCTAATCTAACGTCACTTACCTTTCCATTGGAAATCCATCAATTATTAACCAATTAGATAGAAACTAATGGGAATATGTTTCTATTGGGATGGGAATAAATATCGTACTATAGGAATGGTGAAATCAAATAGGCGGCATTTGCAATAACAAAATTACGATAATTGATCTACTTATTTCAACCAAGGCTGTAGTTCAGCCTTGGACATCTCTATTTTTTTAAAATTCTACAACTGTCGTTAAACAGCCGACCCAATTGTTTGGTTTTACAGCTACTGACGCTCAACTCCGCAGCCTTGTAATTTTGAATTCCCTCCAGAAGACAGGGGAACTCCTGGATCAAGTATTGCGAGAAATTTTGCCTTCGTGGAGGACTTTTTGATGGAAATTACCAGTATTTGCGTTACATGGAGTGGAAGACCAGTAGTACCGCCCACGGCTAGCCTGACGGCAAAGAGACTCTAACTCCTGATCCATCTACAACTGAGGATATTTCACGTCAGCACTTTGGTCGATGCAAGCAGGATGCGGATTCGTATCGACCAGCCTTCTATGGGGTTCGAACACGGTTCACATTCAGCCTCTGGTTTGATTATCTCCATTATAAGTTTTATTTAAAAAAATCAAACTTACGCGAGTTTTATTTTTATTACAGGCGATACGTTTTTAGTACGAAAAGTGTGCGTGTATGTCAGTTCAGTATAGTATGTAATCAAACATTTGTGAAATTATATCTGCTATACCTTTCACCGATTTACGTATTTTTTTAACCTCTTAGGTGGAATGAATACATGCAAAATTTTTATATAAAGCCATATACCAGGATTGGTCCTTACATAGCAGGCATTGTTCTGGGTTATATTTTGTACAAAAGAAAAATAACCGGCATAACATCTAATCGAGTAAGTGCAATTATTTTTTTTTTCTAAAAAATTGTACTATTATTTTTCTTCCTTCTATTTGTTTGTTATTTGAATAATTTTGGATCGACAAAAATTTTTTTAAACAAATTAATGCATTATTAAAATTGTCTTATTTCCCTATAACAGATAATTCTGTCTTAATAATGATATATTTAGAATGCATTTTTGAAAAGTTTTTTCTCTTTTAAAAATTGCACTATTAGAATAACCTTATTTCTATACATTTTCAGCGTGAATAATTAAAATAATAAAACTACCTTACATTTATTAAAATTTTCTTCGTACAATCATATTGCATTGCTATATTTATCTTATTTCTAGAAATAAGACTATTTTGTTTTAAAGGAAGTTAAACGGCTTAACTTTGTTTTTATATTTTTTATTCCTTTAGTTTCAAATTTAATTTTTTAATCCTAAAAATACTGGGCTTTCAACTTTAGAAGGTTGAGAACGTGTATAAAAAATGACAACAATATGTAATGCTGGAAGGTAAATTTGTTGCTTTTTTCATCTAATACTCTATATGTACGGATAAAAATTAACAGAATAGTCATTACTATTATTTAATGCATATCATTTTCATTCAACGAATTCTAAAAATTTGTGTATGTAAATTTGATTTTTTTTTAGTAACTTTCCTATGGGTACCGATGACAATTAACAGAATAGTCATTACTTTAACTGAATGAATATTAAATCGTTTTGATTCAATATTCACCAGAAAAATTGGCACGTAAATTTAGTATTTTCCAGCAAATACTTTTTAGGTACCGATGACAATTAACAGAACAGTCATTGCTGTAGCTGAATTGATATTAGATCGTTTTGACTCAGCGTAAGAAAAAAAAGATTCTCTCATTTAATAGCGATGTCCTTTTTTTCTTTTTTTAAAAAAAAGACTATTTCGAAATTTCTCTTTGTTAATAGGCAAGTAATCCCTCGTTGCCAGAAAGTAACTGGACACTACTAGGCAGCCCACTTTTCCATGGTGATACTGAATAACAATCGGAAATCGTTCTTCACCTAAACCATTTTAACGTGTGAGTCTTCAATTTATCTTTTTATACCTTAGACAACTTTGAGGTTTGGCTGGCTACTTGCGGTTTTTTGCAGGTTTAGAGGACTGCATCTACGGCAACTATAACAAACACCAAGTTTACTGAAACTTCATTCTTTACCTAAACCATTTTATCATGTATGTCTTCAATTTATCTTTTAATACTTTTTTGCAGAAAACCATGTGGATTGGTTGGCTACTTTCCGTTCCAGCTGGTTTATATATATATATACTGTATCTACCGCATCTATTATTAAACGTCAAGTTAACTGTATATTCATTCTTTACCTAAACCATTTTAACACGCGAGTCTTCAATTTATATTTTTATACTTTTCTTGCAGAGAACTTTGTGGATTGGTTGGCTACTTGCCGTTCCAGCTGGTTTATACTGTATCTATGGCACCTATCATCAAACACCGAGTCTACTGGCTGCTAGTTTCTACAATGCTTTCACCCGTTCAATATATGGTTTAAGTTTGAGCTGGTTGATTTTCGTTTGTCTATCCGGACACGGAGGTGAGTGGGAAGAAAGACTTTATTAAATTTATTTTAAGAAAGATTAAATATTTTATTAATATAAGTAGCAACAATTTTTAAAGCTAAATTCATTTTTGCTACCATTGTTAGAAATGTTAACTTTTTATCCTTAAGAATGTTTCAAAAGTATTCAAATATTATCCAATAAAATCATAAGTTTTATGTCATATTTGTGTGAAAAAATATGAGTTTTTAACACCATGATGAACAGGTTTTGCTAAAATATTGTCGAATGCAAAAAGAACGTCTTGAATTTTAATTTCTTTTTTTTAAAAAATAACAACATTTGGCACTTTTATTGCTCATAAGCCCTAATGTCATGCCTGAAAATGCTTTTAAGATCCAGTTCTCCACTGACTTAATCGTTGGAGGGATCAATTTTGAAATATTTTCCTCAAATTTTCATCATAAAACTTACGTATTTTTTTAACATTAACATTTTTGAAAGATTTGTTCCTTAAAATGAAATTACATTTATGAGTTTGTTTACTGCTGATAAAAAAAAAACCTCATCTTAAAAAAGGAATTGAAATCTCAATTTTCAAAGCAAAATTTAGCTGAATTTAAACGTTCTGAGTGATGTTAGGAATTTAACTTTACACATTTGAGTCACATTATCATCCTTTTTTGGTCTACAATATTTATTTAATAAGATCCATTATTTAAAATTATTTAATTTCGTAGTCTGAAATGTTTTCATCAAAATTTCACGTTTTTGATAACATAACTAGATTTAAACCTGTAATAAGCTGGTCGAAATGTTAGTTTGTTCTACAGTAAGTAGGTTTTCTTCAGTTGCAGTCTTCTTCTAAAGAGGAGTAATGCAGAATAAGTAATAAACTGTCTCTTTTGCCACTAATGGACCCTAATATCCTTACTGGTAATAGTTCTTGATTAATATCAACCATAAAAAGATTTAACCTAATTTTTTTCAAAATATTGATTTTTGCCGATACTATAATAATGCCGCATGGGTCAGTATTTAAGACTTTGAGCTATCATTCTGAGCAGCTGCGGCTCACTCCCTACGACAACTTTAACAAGAATTTGTACCTTTACAAGGAAACGTAGCTGTGTAAAAAGGTGACTACCGAACAATGCTGTCCACATCATGCTATTGTGTCGTGGTTTTGACAGCTTGTTGTTGCAGAGGTATAGTCTGTCCAACACGAGATGAACACTTCGGAATACTGCGGGACACTTCAGAACAAATACACACTTAGGAAGTACTTCACAGAACAAATTTTACTTTATTATACTTTTACGAAATTGAAGATCTTATCCATGCATTTAAAGTTTTAAAATAAATTTTTATTTTTCAGGTGTTGTGGATAAAATTTTATCCTATAAACTCTTCATTCCTCTCAGTCGATTGACTTACTGTGCATATCTGATTCATCCAATTTTTATTACCATCTACGTTACCTCTATGAAATCTACAATATGGTTTTCTCATCAAACAGTTGTAAGTATTTTTCAGTAAGAATGTTAAAAAGTTAAAAAGTTTTGTTGCAAAACTCGAAAAGCACCACCCAGATTTGTGTGCTTTTTACTTGAAGTAACAAAAGATTGTAAAGGAAGCTATTTTCTGAATTTTCCTGTAGTATACACAGAGGAGAGAATTCGATAATTTTTGTCTGTAATTAAGTTTGTTAAGTCTGTAACACAAAACACAAGTTATTTTCAATCAAAGTGAAAATGTTTTTACAGCTTTCATATAGCAATTAAATAACTCATGCGATTAATACCCTTTTTTTGCAGTCAATCAGATGCATGGTGCCAATGTTTTATACTTTTATGATGACAATACACCCCTCTCTTAATACTTTTACCTGTCTCTTATTTCTCACATTTAAAAATGGCTAAAATGTTTTTGATTACAACCTTTCAACAGCAGCAACAACAAAAAAAGCAATTTATAACCGTCTATAAATATAGTTACTGTATAGTTACAAACTTAATTCCTTTTTTGAATGAACGAAAATCTTTAAATTGTTTCTTTTGAAAGTTCATATCAATTTCAATAATCATACGAGCACGTGTCATGAGTTTTTGCTCTTTTTTCTTAAATGCGTATGAATTAAATAAAAAAAACTTAATTAAATAGCTTAGTATCATTATTTTTAAACAGGTGTTAATTAGATGGGTAACACTGCCACCAAGTTTTTCCTTTCTACCTTTCCTAATCAACACTAGCAGAGAAAATGATTCCATCTTGAAACAAAATATCGATACCTTGAACCACAATGATACAATATTTTGCTTTAGAGCTTTAATCCTATTATACTTAATCTTATTCCACACTCAAGTTAAAACATGGTATGTTGTAATCAAATTGAAGATAGTCAAATTTGCTCGATAATAAGGCTGGATTTGACATTGTGCACGGTTGCAGCAAGGTTGTGGTTCAACGTGCTCTTGAATTTCCAACAGTATATACAAACGAAACGAACTGTATTAAAATAAATAGGTTCTGATTAATTTTTTTTGAAATATCAGAAATATTTTTGAGACATTAAATTTCTTAAAGGCTTCCAATGAGAAACAGAAAATGACGCAAGGGAGAAATTTTTCTTTTGTTTTTGTTTTCTGTTTTATGAAATTTTTTTAACCAAATCTCAGATACTTTCGTTTTGCGGATTTCAAATCTGCAATCGGTTTCCTCCTCTAAGTTACGTTTTTTTTTTTTTTAATATATATATATTTTTTAAATGACATTTTAAGTCAATTTTTGTCAAAATGTACAAGTTTAAAAACTTGATGTAAGACTGGGGATCTCATAAATGTTTTATTTTATCAAATAACAGTCGTTGAACAGCCGACCCAATTTTAAATTTACGATTTCCAATTTTCAACTCCGCAGCATTGCAATTTGGAACACAATCCAGAAGACAAGGGAGCTCCTGTTCTAAGTATTGAGAGACATTTGCTTTCATAGAGGACATTTTGATGGAACTAACCCGCATTTGTGTTAGATGGAGAGGAAAACATCCCACGGTTAGCCTGATGGCAACGGGACTCTAAATCATGATCCGTCTGTCTCCGAGGATATTTTATGTTAACACTGCAGTCAGTGCGAGCCGGGTGCGGATTCGTATCGACCAGCTACCGCTGGAATTCAAACATGGATACCTCATTTGAAAGCGATTGTTTTATTCCTTTAGCCACCACGGCTTCAAATAAATGTTGTTAAATTACTAGGGGAGTAATGGCGGGATTAAAATTGTGTTAGAAACCCATGCCCACAAATGTCATCATACTCCTCTTGGGGCGCTTCCCTATACTTTGTACTGTTTCTTCGTGAGCTGAGTTAGCCATAATATTGAAGCATTCCTAGCCACGAACTACGACATTTTCCGGTATGGGCTCCTATGCATCCTGTGCAGTTTTATTTCTGATGATATGCTCTCACTAACTTAGAAGTTTGTCGTAATATTTGCGAGATTTCTAGTTATATAAAACGTTTTTAAACTTGAACATTTCGATAAAAAATAGGAAAAATGAATGTTATTTTAGAAAAAACTTTGTTACTTTAAAAGCAAAAGTAATTTCAGATTTGAGATCCCCACTCACGAAACAAACAAGATCAAATTTGTTCTCCTGTGTAATATAAATTAAGAATAATGGATAAGTAATTAAAGTTCTTTAAAAGTCATAAAATAAGGATTCGAAAATAATATATAAGCTGGAAATAGATGAATAGAGGCACTTGTTAAACGATTAGAAATCTGCGATTGGTGTTTTTCCCATTATTTTTGCAACCTGTGATTGAGGATTTAACATATAAATTACATGAAACTTATATTTCTTTTCATATTTTAATTTCAAATGCATTATTAAAATTGTACTTGAAAATAATAATTTGAAAAATGACGTTGAAAGCTCGATAGATTTTTTTTTAGAAAAACCTAAAGTACACTCTTTAAACGTACTACTTAATAGCATTTCTTTTTAATTACGCAACACTTATCAAATGTTCGAAATCGAAAAAAAATTTCATTAATTAAAATTAATTTCACCTTGCGTTGATTTTCGTTTTTGTTGTTGTTGTTTCTAATGTCACTGTCCAATACCAGCAAGCCTGCTTGGTGAAACCAAGTGAATTTAAGGCAGAGGGTGCGTTTCCTGCTTTTCAGTGGTGTCATTCATGACCAAGAATACGACTTTAACCACACATGTCACATACCGGTTTACAGTGAGGACTCATTGATATATCAATTCATCCACAGATAGTAATTTTGACCTAAACCTGAGTACCATTAATCTCCATTTCAGTACCCCCAGAGGTATTGCTCTGTTATTGGAACTTGGAGGACTTTGTGACCCGATATATTTAACATGACCATTCACCATTTACTACACGAAGAGTCCTCAGCCGGCGGGGATCAAACGCATGACCTCTTGGTCATGGGCCCAAAGCGAAGCTGATGTTGTTCAAAAAAGTCATATTTCTAAATTAACGAAAGAAATTTGTCATTTTATAATTTTAGGGAAGCGAATAGGATTAAAATTGAATATAAAGCAATTGATTTGTATAATGCTCGTTTGTAACTATATTTTTTATTCATAATTTTTATATATTAAAAACTAATTGTAAATTATTGTTACATTTTATTAGATACAATTTTAAAATTGACCAAGTTTAACTTTTTTTTTACACCGTTTTTGTCTTCTTTATTTTCACATTATCCGAACTGTCATTCGATTGATGTAAAAATAAAGAAATTCAATTTTTACTGACTTTTAGCGGTCTTTTCTGAAATATTTATTAGAAGCTGATTTGTTTTTATTTTATTTCCAGATCATCTGGTACTTGGGTCTGCTGGCTGTGACGTATGCTTTTGCTTTACTTGTTTCATTGATATTTGAGTCTCCTATTATTAGATTGGAAAGACTGATCAGAAATAAATTTCAATCCAGATGAAAACTTTTGCATCGAATTTTTCAATAGATTTGCAACATTTTTATTATTAATCATTTGATTTTTTTATAGTGATATGTTCTGCTTATATTTGCAGCAGAAGAAAAAACAAATGAACAAAAAATTAAATAGCTTATTCGATGCATATACTATTGTCGGTAAAAAAGCTTTATTTAATAATTCTTGATATAACTTATAGATTTCTAGGTTCTATCATTATGGTTTAATATCATGGTACTATCATTATGGTATGGTTTCTAGGTACTATCATTATGGCAATCATTATAGTTTGAGATGTAAATATTAAATATTCTAATTAAATTGTATAAATAGTTAATTTGTCAAATTAGAAGAAGTTTTTTTTTTTTTTTTTTAAATAAAATCTTTTCTGCGGTTTTGAATTCCTGGCCCTAAAAATAACTCTTAACTTTAATAGCTTAGTCACAAGAAAATTGAAACTTCTATTGTTTTAGTTTTTGATTTTATTCATAAAATTAATTAAAGATGATTAAGTCTTTGAATAAAACTTTATTCAGGTATTTTATTTATTTATTATTTTTTATTATTTTTCGTTATTTTTTAGTATTTATTTATTTAATATTGCACCTGAATATTTAATCTCTAATTAATGTAGAAATTTTTATTCAGGAACTCAGGGATTATGTCTTCCACAAACAAGGACATTTAAGTAAACTCATTTATTTGGTATAATTGTGTTTCGACACGTTTATGTATATTATTTATACCTTTGGAAAGCAAGTAATTCGGACGCATGCATTTCTGTTGTCATAAACAAAATAATAATAATAATGTTTACGTATTTTAATAATAATAATAATAATATTTACGTATTTTAATGATAATAATAATATTTACGTATTTTAAAGATAATAATAATATTTACGGGTTTTAAAGATAAAATTAATAATAATAATATTAATTACGTGTTTTTAAGATAGATAATAATAATATTTACGTATTTTAAAAGTAAAAAAATCTCTCGCAGGCTTTCAACTAATAACGAAGAAATCACGTCAAAAGAAATAGTCAAAAGAAAATAAAAATACATCATGGAAAAAAAAATCTTTTTTTTTTATTTATGAAAAATTTAGGGTAATCTCTGAAAGTTATGCTGATTAGAAGGGACATGGTATATAAAAAGAGTATTTAGTTACTTAAAGTACTTATGATATTAAGTAGAAATTTTAAAATGTGTATTTTATAAATAAACTAGCCGCCTAAGGCGGCCAGCTGTCCGCCAGAGTTTTCCTTGTCTTGCCACAAACGCAATCGAGCTTGGGATGTTGAAGCACGATTTTCTTCTAGCCTTCTTCGACGTTCCTGGGATGTTTCTCGGGTCCTTGCATTTCTGGTTGAGACACGATTATTTTCTAATCTCCTTCCGCGTTCTTCAGATGTTTCTTGGGCCCTAGCACTGCTAGTAGAGAGACGATCTTCTTCCAATCTTCTTTGACGTTTCTCGGACCCTACACTGCTAATTGAGACACGAACCTCTTCTAATATTCTTTGACGTTCCTCAGGTGTTTCTCGGGCCCTAACACTGCTAGTTGAGACACGATCCTCTTCCAATCTTCTTTGACGTTCCTCATGTGTCTCTCGGGCCCTAGCACTGCTAGTTGAGACACGATCCTCGTCTGATCTACTTTGACGTTTCTCTGATACTTCTTGGGCTCTAGAACTGTTTGTCGAAATTCGGTCATGTTCCATCCTTCTTTGACGTTCCACAGACGTTTCTTGGGCCCTTCTTCTTCTTTGAGAATCTCTTAATATCTTTTTCTTTGACAAAATACAAAGTTTTTTGGAAGGCGGTTCTGCCATGTCAGTAATCGGGCTTTTAAGAAGTCAACGAATACTTTAGAACAACAATTACTATGAAAGCAAATCATGAAACTTCAATATTAAAATCTAAGTGCTTACTAAGTGCTATGTAAACTGAAACTTTCTGAAAATAACTAATTACATTTAATAAAAACTGTTAAAATAAAGAATAGAAAAACCAAAGAAATCCAAGATAAGTTTGATCGTTCCTTCAAAAACAATTAAATTCCTATTTTATATATTATATAGCTACAACGCTTATGAAAAAAAAAACTAAAATGCTAAATACATGAAAAGAACACGAAAACGAATTAATTTTTTATGGTATCAATTTCTATTTCTATATCGCTACAAAAATTATCGTCTTCGCTTAAGAAAAAAAAGAAAGAAGACGCGTGGAAAGAAGAAGAAAAACTTATTATAACAATTATGAACAGCGACAAATATATCAAGCTATTTACGTATCGAATATGTTGCCACATTTTTAATACAAAAGTCAAACTTTTCTCCACTTTGATAAATGTAAACTAATGCGAACCTTACAATTAAATTATTAATTCCTTCGTATATTATTGGTTTAATTTGTCGAAAATTAATATTTCAATTGTAAGGTTCGCATTAGCATACATTTATAAGAGTGGAGAAAAGTATATGCATTTTTTAATAGTTTTTTGAATATGGCTCTTTGAAGACGAAAAAGCATAGATTTTCATACGAAATGACTGATAACTAAAAAAATAATCCAAATTTTTGAAAAAGAGAAAAAATACTTCTTCATTATGTCAAAACACAATTATGTGCCGAGTTTCGTGCCTGGGCGAGGCTTCTGGGGCGATATATTGTGATTACAGACACACACACAGCCTCGTTTATTATTATGTATAGATAAGGTGATGCAGTGTAAGAATTGTTTAGATTAACAAAATTGTAAAATGTAATATAATATTTATGTAATTGCTAGTTATGTAATTGTAATATAACTTTTATGTACATAATAACAGTGTTTCTACAGCGTATGTAAATACAAATTAAATATTGTTATTTTTGTAGCATTCTTAATAACAATTAATAGCTGTCATTGAACATAAGAATTTCATTTTTTAGTTTCAAAATTAAATTTTGATATTTTTAAAATATGATTTTTGAAACAACTCTGAAATCCTGCAGTTTTAGAGACTGCCTGAATATCATGTAAACTTGTTATTTATTTATTTATTATAAATATAGATAAAAAATATTATGCTTCATTGAAAAAATATTTTGTTTTTTCAAACCCTGCGTTATATTTTTTTTTACCTTTTAAGTTTTCTGATAAACTTAATTAAATTTTGCGTGATTTATTTCTGTCATTTTCAGAAATATCATAGTTTTATTTTTAAAATGTTAGCTACTCTATGTATTGCGAATTTTTACTGCACTCGCAATATCTTTCAGTTTTTCTTCTTTTTTATAAATTTTTAAAATAATTATATTTATCTTTTATGATTGATTCGTGAGACCATATTAATATGTAGTTATATTTTTTAAATATAAGTGCCATTGCATTTTTTTTATAATTTCTTTTGTCACTTTACACTAATGAGCCAGGTTTAGAAAAAACCTCCAAATCGGCGATACCATTGGTCGATTATTTTACGTTGTCGCGCAGATCACTCTGTTATAGTAAGGTATCCCGAGTTGTTGACGAATTATGAATCAGATTTTCCTTGATGATGGACTTATCGTGGGAAGTTTTCATAATTGTCTTCCAACTGCAATGCAAATAATAGGGATTAGTTAAAAAAAAGTTTGTAAAATAAAAATGTAACTCTTAAGTACTTAAAATTGAAGTTAAGTATTATACTTCATTATTAAGTGATCTGACACTAAAATAAAGAAAAAAAGTATAGATAAATAAAACCTTAATTTTGTAAAAAAAGGTTAAAAAATTTCTCATGATTGGTGTTTTATTTTACGACTACATTATACCCTTTTTTTTATCGCGTCGTTGATGTCTTTTTGATGAACAATGGCGTGACAGTATCTATTCTTTGCCCTAAATTCCATTAAATTGTGAAGGAAACTCTTTAAGACAACAGGCGTGATAGAGAAACTACAAAAAATAATTTTGGTGTTTTATCAAGTTTAATGAAAGAACCCGTGATTGTAACAATCTGTTTTGTTTATAATGATATAACAGTGTGGTGATTTTATTTATCAGACAATTGCATTATTTTTAGCGTAGAAATGCACAATTGCTTTTTTTTTTGCTTTGTTTTACATAAACTTTTCAAAATTATGAAATTATTTTTTTATTTTGACACATTAATGTAACGAAATCACGACCTTGAAAATAATTTATAAAACTTGAATGATGAAACTAAAATTTTTTGAAACAATTCTTCAAGCATGTTTTGGGGAAAGCTAATTAAATTTATGATAAAATATCAAAAGACATGGACAATTTTATGATTTGTATCAATTTATGCTAGATGTGTCAAAAATATAAAAACTAAAACTATTGACAGAAGAAAGTTTTTTTAATGAAAATTGTGCAAAATAAAGTTAGGCCAGTAAATTTTTAAACAATACTTAGCATGGGTGAAAATATTGAGTTCAAACATTATCAGTAAGTAATTAGCTTATTTTGTTTAACTTAATTATGCTATATGAATAAATTCTTCCGTTGAAACTTTCTGAACTTAAAAGGTGAACTTTTTGGCAGAAAATGTATTTTCGCTATGATTTAATGGCTGTTCCATATGTTATTTTTAATTAAATAAACCAAGGTAAGTTTTTAATGGCCATGGGAGAATAACTAGAAAAGCATTCTTGAAAATCAAAAATTTAGTTATTCCCAACCTAGTTAGTCAGTTTAGTTTTAAAAAAAATTTAATTAAAAATCAGTTTCATTTGTCTTGAGGTAGGGAATAAATCAAAAATGTAACAGTGTGCTCTACCAATCATAAGTTCTAAATCACGCTTTAAAAGCAACTTTTATGCACGAATATTTTTGTAAAGAAAAAGTTTATTAGTGCATAATATATGCTATTAATACTTTTCTGTTTTAAACTTTGAAATACTTTTCCAAAAATATTTAAGGTTAATTTTTTGCTTTAATTTGAAATAAATGTTTCTGCAAATTCTCAAGCAATTTTGAATACTAAAAATTAAGCTTGTTTTTAATACGAAACTCTCACGTTCAAAGTTCATTATTTGTAAGTAAATTATGTAAGTTCAAAATATAATTTTAAAGTTTGGATTTCGAAAGTATAATGCTAATAAGGTGCTGCTATGTCCTCTGGATAATGGCAGACTATTAACCCGAGAACTTTAAATAATGACAGACGAATTTTGCTTAGATATATATTATTTAAAAGAAAATAAACTCTTAAATGCGATAAATGATTTTTTAAGGAAAGAAAACTATTTAATTATTTCTTCACATTTCAGTTATGAAGCAATAGATATAAGGCTCAAATAAGATTATCATAAACTGTTCCAAAGTGTACCTAAATTAAATTCCAAACTCTCAGCGAGGATAAATCCAATTATATTTTTACGTCGACCTTTGCTTTGCAAAAAATAAGAAAGAAAAAGCTAATTATGATTTAAGTAATAAAATGACACCAAATGTTATCTCATAAATTGGACGCTGAGTGTCAAGAGAAAGTGTATGTTATTGCATGTGTGGTTATGGATCAAGAGCTATTTTAAGAGCTCATTTCTTCATAAGATACTGCTTGCTAACTCGCAGATATACTTCAAAGATTCCTTACTTCTTATTACACTAATCTGAGGTCAGATGCAATGTTTAAATAATCTAAGATCACGGGTACCTACAATCAAGAGTTTAAATTTGTTAAAATGACGTTTTTTTTTTAATAAATTGCATGAAAGAATAGAGCTGCATTCAATGCAATGTTAATAGGGTCTTTCTCTGAAGATTGCATGCTGCCAGATATAAATCTTAAATATATGAATCTTAATAATTAAACTAAATATAAATCTATAAAATTAATGGTGAAATTTTTAAAATTAAGAACTATAAAAGATAAAACAGCTCTACTTAAATTTACTTCATTTATTTCTTCTGATATATTCTTACAACCTGTATTCTCAGATTTGATCTAATTTATCATATTGTTTGGCGTAGCATCTACTCTTTTTGACTTTTCATTGATTGAATATAGGATTTAATGGCCCAATCAGTATTCTTTCAGTTAATTTTTGTTGCAGAGTACAGATGACTTTTAAAATTTAGCTATTTTGTTACAGTTAATAAAATGTTCTTGCATAACTCTCCAATAACGGTATATTTTGAAGACAAAATATTTTGGGGAATATATTGACGTTAAAAAGAAATAACTTATGATTATGCAATTAGAGGTTTGAGAGCGGAGCATCCTAGTGTACTAAAAAACAAACGCTCATTAGAAATATATTCTATTTCATAGAAATTTCTCTTTATTTAATAATACTTTTTTCATAACTAAAGTGCTTCTCTAACTTCTTACAAAGAGAAACATGAAATCAGTTCTATAATTAAAAAGTGCTACATCTAGAAAAACCAGCCAAGCATTTCTAGGGAGATTAATAACATGAAGGGGCAATTAAATTCTTTTTTTTACCTAAATGTTACGTTTTTCCTAAACTAAATTTGAATTTTTTTGTAGTTTGAACTTCAAGGAAGAATAATCAAACCTTATTCTCCAACAAGTGGTAAAGATTGGCGAAGCTTTTTGAAACCTTTGGTTAAAAACTAATGGTTTTTAAAAGTATTTCAATAAAATTTTAAAAACATTAATTTGTTAATATTAGAAATTAATATTTTTTATTTCTGAAAATGAAATTTTAAACTTATTGTTTTCCGAATAAATGACGTTGTACTTTTCTATTTTATTGAATATATAAAATTTTATTTCTAATCTGTCACAACTAAGGTAAATTGTATATATTACTTTAAGCATTCAGAAATTTTATTGTTTCAGTAAAGATTTTATTTGCAGATTACTTTGGCAGTTCACGAAATTGAGCAATTTTCGGCTCTTCCTTATATCACCCTAGTTAAACTATGCCAAGATAAACTGCAGAATAAGACTTTTGTACTTTGGCTGACTATTTGAAAATACTGTTATTTTGAAACTGAGTAATAAACACAGTTAAAAAGAGATGATTCAATTCATAATTATTCACAAATATACATTTATTCACTAACAAGACAATTACACAAACGTGAACTAAAATATACAATAAGTGTATAACAAATTTAAATTTGAAATTTAACTGAATTTTGGATGAAGAAAATAACAATTTGTATAACATGTATAGATTTTATCCCATTTTCAATTGTCTAGATGCAAAATTTAACAATTGTGATCTCAGAAAAATATAAAAATACTGACAATGTTTAAATAAAACTCTGTATATGTTACATATCGTGTAAAACATTACTTTTGTACAAAGCAAGCAAATTAAGAGCTAGACTATTTTCAACACATTAAATAAAACATAGAAATTAAATATTTTGTAGGTAACACTTTTACAAGCCACAATAATTTAACTAAAAACAGAATAGCGTAAGATATAATTTCAATAAGCCTAGACATTAGATACAGTTTAAATGAATCTAATTTCTATAGATAGTTAACAAATAATCAAAATTATTTTCAAACAATTAACAAATAATCAAGTCGTGAAATTTAAAGCATTTTGCAAGCATTAAAGATTCAAAATTTCTGTTATGCACTAAGGCAGATAAATTTTGCTAAGCACTCAAAATTTTTAAGTAAAATATTTTAAATATTTAAGTATTTTTTATATCTTTGCCAATTTTTGTTTAATCAACTCAGCATTAATTAAAATTTAAGATTTACTAGTTTAGCCAGGTTTTGAATATGCCAGGCAAAGGGCATTTTAATTTAACTGCAGCATCATACGCTGAGAAAAAAAGTCAAAAGAGGAGAATGTTACTTAATCATTAAGATACTGCTGACAGCTAGAGTTTTCTTGAGCTTTTCTATATAATACGAGGATAGCAATCCATTAAAGAAGTTTGCATGAATAAATCGAGAAGTCCCGAAACGGCTGCGTGACTGTGAAACAGGAAGCGAAAGCAGAACGGCCGTCTACTTCTTCCATTTCTTATCCCACACTCACCAAGTCGTTACGAAACTTCCGGTTCAGACTTGCAAGCTTTTTTCGTAATCCATAGTTCTCCCCGTGTTACGTAGCCTGCTCGCGATGAATCTAAAGTTTAGGAACTTTCAATCTTTCCAAATTAAATACATTTTAAAATTGTATTAAGAATTTTTTTAAATTTTTAATGGAAAGTTTAATTTATATTATTATAATTTTTAGTGCGCTTCACTTTAAAACCCTGCTGTTTAATTTTCAAAAGCACTATATTCATTAAATTTTGTAGGCAAATATATTACGAGCAATAAAAAGTTCAAGATATATATATATTTAAAAACGTATCTACAATTAAGTTTAGTATTTCTTCGTGAAAAGATCTTTAGTTTTAGAACAAAAATTTAAGGATTGAAAAGAATTTATTTAATTTTTTTTTCCTCAATTATTTTCTTATCAGTTAGATTCCCTTAATATTTCCGTATATATAATTTAATAAAATCCCAAACATTTTATTCCCTTTTTCTCAATTCTTATTCTATTTTTAAGCTGCTAGATTGTTTAAGGATCAGTAATAATATAAATATTTCACTTTTGGCTATTAATTTGATTAGAAATAAAATCAACCTTCAGATACAGATGTAAAAGATTTGCTTCATTTGGCTAATCTTCAAAGTGAAAAGCAATCCTGCAGAGAGCAATTACTCGATATTTAATATTCTCACGTATTATAATTCTCAGAGATTAAAGCTTTTATTTTTTATCTTTATTTAAATTCAGATAAAAAACTTATAGAAAGTTACTTTTCTTTATATATTCGGCCAGGAATTTCTAAAACTGTTAGAAAATAGTTTTTTTAAAGTTAAAATATATTTTCATTAAATATCAAAAGGGTTAAAGACATTTGTTCAAATTGTTCTAAAACTAAATAGACGAGATATAAATTGTAAAAAGGTTAGATTACCGATTATAAAATAAGAAGCTAACGAGGAAACGTAACATTTTCAAAACGTAACATTTTAGAAAAAAAAATGCTATTTGCAAACCATTGAATATATACTATCGCTTACTGCATCCATTTTTCTCACTTTTCTCTTTTTACTTTCCCACTTAAACATTTATGAAACATTTATCCTTTATTTTTAGTCAACATTAATTTTATGCAACACAACTCTTGTAACGGATAAACAAATATCTTTCCAGTAAAAGATACAAGACTTCACTCCATTGAAATGTTTAAATTTGAAGAAAAACTAGTACTCAGTTGAAAAAGTAAAACTTTAAAGAAACTTTTGTAAAATCGGAATTAATGTTTCAGAATGTTAGAAAAGTACGAAGCAGAGATTTAAGTCTAAATAAAATAAAGCAGCGCAACATCTTGTGGTATTCGTGATCTGGAGGCAATCAAGGTGTTAATGGTGTCACAAAACTACCAATATGGCATAATCAAGTCTTTAATAACACAAGTTTTTTCCTGCCGTTTAAATAAAACAAGTTTAAAGCAAATCCTTGAAAGAATATTCTACTAAACTTTAATCTGTTTTATTATACAGTGATCTGATCACCCTTGTAAGTTGGACACCTGCATAAGTTGACCTCAATTATCAAGAACAGAATTTTTCCTATATAATATAAAGAAGGAAAACCTTTGCAACTTGACCACCTGTCTATCTTGTATGTTGACCATTGAAATAAGTTAATTTTGTCTAGGAGTATTATGAAATTCTATTCTAAAACCCTCATAAGTTGACCAAAAAAACAAAATTCAGAAAATGTTCTCTCATTTTGCAATGTATGTTAAAAGTTCACTTGTTTGGTGAAATAGTGTAAAAAGCTAATCTAAACCTTTTTGCGAGTTGACCATCTGGGGAAACTGTAGGGAGTCAGCTTTTGACCATTTCTTTCATTCAAAACATTGGGATGATGTAAAGTCTAAACAACAGCGCCAAGCAACAATGAAGGAATATTTTTGTAACAAATAGGTTTGTAAGTGTAGTAATAACAGAATAAATTTTAAAGTGCTCAAATAATTTTGTTTTGGTAAAGTTTTCAAATTACATGTTTTCGTGTTCTGATATTTTAAGAAATTATTTTTATTAAACACTTCACAGGCATAACTAACGAAGAAAAAAAAAATTTTTTTTTAAAAAGTTAGTTAAATATTAGAATTACATGTAACAAATTGAAGTTCATTCAGGTTTAAACACATTCCTTAAGATATTCCTTTGGCTATTTGCTAAATAAAATGTTAAAGTTAAGTAAAAATTTTTTTAAAATATATAGCAACATGAAATAGGAAACGAAAAAGTAAACAATGACCCACCCCCTCTATGACCACTTGTCTAAGTTGACCACTAAAACAATGCACCACAAGTAGTTCACTTACACAAGTTTAACTGTATATCATATATCACATAATTTCAACTGACTGATTTTCCAAGGGAGTTAGGCCGCACATAAAGAATTTATGTGCGACGTTTTGGGGGTATGTGACAGATAAAAACTTAAATATTTTAGCTTTCTTCAAGAATTAAAATTTATACTAAAAACATGAACTACTTTAAATGAAACTAACAAGCATTTGTGTTCTGTAAATACGGGAACCCTGCATTTTTCCAAGAGATCACATGGATTTTTGGTTGTAGCTAGCAAATATTGTGATAAATGTTATTATAGAGTCTAGACAGTGGATCACAAGTTCACCAACGAGCCTTCTCTGACCTTAAGCTTAATTAAGATACTCAATAGTGCGTGAGGTGGGGCCTTATGCTAACGTGTCGACAGACAAACTATTCCGTTGCATTGGGTTTCATAAATTTATCATAATTAATTCATAAATTTATGCAAAGATTATAAATTTATGATTAGTTTCTATTAAAATATTCCTTTTAAGAAAGGAGGTTTTACATTTTCAATAATTACAAAACTGAAATACAATTATCGCTTTGTAGACTTCTCGCCATTGGTAAATTAACTATGACAAAACAAACTGTAAGTAGTTCATGATAGCATATATTAATTCATAATGTTTTCTTTCAGTATGACAAAAATGTGAATGAAACTTATTTCTTCAATCAAAAAATAAGTTCTAGTATTCAGATCTAAAATATTTTAAATGCCTAATTAATATCCAATAAGATTAAACCCTGGTCTAACTGTGAAGCCAATTTTAAGTTTTCATACCTAGCACAGTCTTTAAAAAGGGGAATAAAGAATAAAACTAGTATAGCAATGGGAAGCAATTTTCCTCACCTATGAATATGGCCATCTGCTGAATAATCTGCCGATCCGTATGACGTAGAAATCAGAAAATAACGAAAAAAAGACCCCATGTGTTTGACTTTGCAGGCATAAAAGAGTATAACAGTAAATATAGGGCAAAAACACTGAAGCTATATTCTATTTAGAGTTCTTTCATTATATCTCTTCTCATAAACTATTTCTAGTTGTAAAAAGGAATAAATTTTGTTACTTATTAGTACATAAGTTCAAGTCGATGGTAAATTCTTTACAGGAGGTGAAATTTGAGATTCCAACCTTCCCACCAAATATTTATCTTGATTCAATCAAATTAAGTTATACGCTAAGAGAATGTTAAGAAATCGATCTCAATCCCAATACATTTTAACATTACTAGAAAGAATTCCTCTATAAATTGTTGAACATTTTCATCAGTGATATAAATCAAAAAATGCAGAACGGAAGGATGGACCCTGGTCAATCAATATCGGTGTACATTATTTGCTAACATATTCGAAAGTCTAAAAAGAAAATGGTTTAAAATATACATAGGATGGCAGTTTCTACTTTTTAGTCGCCGCAGCCTATGAGATCTAAAAATGGCTGAATGGCTAAAATGGCTAAAAATGGCTTGTACATTATTTGCTAACATATTCGAAAGTCTAAAAAGAAAATGGTTTAAAATATGCATAGGATGGCAGTTTCTACTTTTTAGTCGCCACAGCCTATGAGATCTAAAAATGGCTGAATGGCTAAAAATGTCTTGTACATTATTTGTAACATATTCGAAAGTCTAAAAAGAAAATGGTTTAAAATATACATAGGATGGCAGTTTCTACTTTTTAGTCGCCGCAGCCTATGAGATCTAAAAATGGCTGAATGGCTAAAATGGCTAAAAATGGCTTGTACATTATTTGTAACATATTCGAAAGTCTAAAAAGAAAATGGTTTAAAATATACATAGGATGGCAGTTTCTACTTTTTAGTCGCCGCAGCCTATGAGATCTAAAAATTTGCTTTGATTTTATTCTTTAGAACTGGAATTTGGAAGGACAGCTCGATTTTAATATTTCCCTAAAGATTCTTAAATATATCAAGTCTTTAACACTGAAACTAGCTACTAATTTGATTAATGATTTTATTTATTTATAAAAACCTACTATAAATCACATGATTTCATTGATATTATTTTAATCTAAATTAAAGTATCGAAAAGAAACTTTACTTAAATATGAAATGCTTTTTTCACCATAACTTTCTTCATAATTAAAAGTTAAAAATACGTAGATTTTTTTAAAGACTTAAAAATTTAACTACTTTAACAGAAAGAAATTTGGCCACTTTATATTTTAATATTTAACTTAAAGTATTACAATTTTATTTCAAATGAAGTCTTCTTTCATTAAAAAATGAAGCATAGTTTTCACTGTTTTATTCAAATATTTGACTGATTATTTTCAATTACTATAATTATTTAACTGAGTCAATGAGTTAGTAGAATATTGTTTAAATCTGTTACGGGATTATAGTGGATTAATAAAGATTACAGTAGATAAGTATGACAGAAATTATATTGACGTCAGTGTAAATAAGAATCTATTTTAAATTTAAATTAAAAGCCATTTATATGAACCAATAGTAAAAGGCTAAAATTTCAAATAAAATCGGATATTATTTTGAATCTAAATGGTTTGAATCTAAATAAGTTTCTCCTAACTGTCCTATTAAAAATTAGTTTGAATCTCGCAATACTGTGATAATCAAACACTCTGATAAAATAAAATTCATTAAATTTGTGGGATTTGTTTAACTGGTTTTCTAAGCTATTGCCGCGAGTTTGATAAATGCCTCGAGTGGCAGTAAGTTATTTCTAAATTCTGAAAGGAAAGTAAAACTTCAAGTTAAACCAAATTTCAAACTTTAATAACCGTCTGTATTTTAAATTCATAAGCATGAATTGTCTTTAAGAACTTTAAAATATAATTTCCTCAAACTAAAAATGTCAAAATTCTTTATCATTTTAGAAGTGATGCAGTTCGAAATGAAACAAGATCTTAAGAGCTTTTTTTCTAGTATTCAAACGCATGAAAAACATGACAAAGGCATTATCATTTGATGTATTGACCAAAAAGTTCAGACGAAACAAAGATGCTAAGGTTGTTCGTGTATCGAGGTTTATCAAAAGGAATTTATTACATATTACATTATAAAACCAAAAGCCCTCTCAATTATATAACGCATTTGACTACAATCTCTCCATCCCCTAAATACAAGAATTATCCAAAATTTTTAGAAAGAGAAATCTTTTAAGTTACTATGACGACCTCTCGTTTTAAGTTGGTAGTTATGTTAGAAACCTAACATTGCTTGGGACAGTGACTGAAAATTGCTTCCTCGTTTACATAAAATAAATTTGTTTTCCTTTCGTAAAGTGTTATTAATTAGCTCTATTACAGCCCTCGAAAAATAATTTGATGTTCTGTTACCATAACATTTGAGGATTTTAGGGAGGTTTTAATTTTATTTACTGAATAAAAAAACCAAAAGAATGGCAATATGATATTACTTTATGCATAAACCACCTCAATAGGTTAATTTTTAGCAGCTATCAAATTTAAAAGTATACAAAAAAAAAAAAAAAAAAAAAAAAAAAAAAAAACTAAGACTACACATACGTAGATTCTTGAAAGAATCAGATGCGGCTTCCCGCGTATCCAACTTCTACTAATAAAATTGCTCCATAGTTCCAACAGCAATTTAATATTTCCCGTTACTAATAAGACCGTTCTTTAATATTAAATCACATCTATAATAATTTACCTCAACTTTATGATTTCTATTCTATTTCAGTGATTATATTTTGCTGACCTGCAGTCAAATATGTTGTACCAACCACCAAACTGAATCTATTATGTAATCAAGGGAAGAAAAATTTTAGATGTTGTTACAAGACAAATCTGACAAGGACTATTCGTAAATAGATAATATTACTTTTAATCATGATCTACTTCTTAACCAAATATTTCTGATATGAAATGTTAAATTATAAGTACGCAATCTTTAGCTATTAAATTTCAACTGAGAAATTTTTTGGTTTTATCTGGGGATGCTTACGGAAATTTTTTAAATCTTTTTTGCTAAGCAAATCTGAAACTTACGTAAAATTACTCGCAATTTATTGCTTTGCGCTGTTTGACTATTTTAAATATTTAAGGTTTTCTTCCTCACTTTAACTTATATATTTTTTATATTAACTTATATATTGTAAAAATGCAATATTTTAAGTTAAAAAGTTACCACGTCATACATTTTAAGTGCTTTTAATTTCTTTAACCAGGAAGGGAAAATTTTGAATGAAATTTACTTCCTATAGCTTTTCCGAAATTTTTAGCCATGCGGTTGCTATCTACTCTATCGTTAAGTACAGATGATTCTAAAACATTGTTTAGATAAGCTCCTTTACAGGTCAATTGATTAAATAGTGTCATAATTTTTTAAAGATTAAGGTTTTTGTTCAAATTTTAAAATTGAATTATTCACTTTTATTCTATTTGCTTTGACTTTATAAATATGTTAAAAACCTTAAATTGTTGTTCTCATTATGAAAACTTCAAAACGCATTGCATTTCAAATAAAAGTAGAATTTTTAAAGTGCAACTGCTTAAAATTTAAAATTTTAATTTTCTTCAATCGAATTTTAAATTTAAAAAATAATTACAAACAGCTTGGTTAACAATAACGATATGAGAATCAGATACACATAATTATTAACAATGAATTATGTTAGCCATAAGCTTTCCACTTAAAGCAAAGGCTACTGAATTTCGAAAGCAGAGAAAAACCTAGTCAAGTATACGGTTAAACATTGTGATCATTTATTAGTCAAAAACATTATGATCATTACTTTGAGGTAATTTATGTGCTAGTTCTAAGTTTTTTCTAAAAATCAAAGGCTGTTTTTATAACATTGCAAGTATTCTGAAAATTTTCCAAATATTATAGTAAAATAAACCTAACAGTTGAAGTCATCTTGTGCTGGTTGTTGACTAAATTGCTACCATAGAAACCATATATTTTCTTCATATTTCTGCCAACATAAAGCTCCGATATTCAGATTCCTGAAAGAAATTGATTTGTGTCACAACTTTTGGAAAAATAATTTTGAAAAAAAATTTTTGAAAAACAAATTATAAAATGTATATACTGCACACCTTTACAATTAAAGATTTGCATTTGTTGAATTCAAGGTAAACTTATTTAAACCTATGTCTCCAAAAGAAATAACATGAAAAATAAAATCTACATATAAATAATGCTTACAAAATTTTTCCTTTAAGTACTCAGAAAGGAACCTCACAATTAGCCATTCAAATTTGACTATTTTAGTTTCTTATATCTTAGTTACGACTTATGGTAAAATTTTTTACTTATATAATTCTAAATGAAAAGCTTAAACTACTACAAAAACAAACAGTTCAAGAAATGGAAATCTACAGGCACTTCCATTAAGCACTTTTATTCAAACTACTTGAAAAACTTTAGTTCATAAATTCAAAATGTTTTAAACTTTGTAATTTTAATGGAACTAAATTTTTAAAAATAGATTTTAAAAATAGATATTTTAAAATTAATTCTTTTATACGCTTATATAAATAGTTCTGGAGAAAAGGCGAAATACAAAATGTTTACAATCGTTGATTTAACCCACGAGACAATACAAGACAAAGTAAAAGTATCGAAGAAAAATTTTTAATTAAAAATATATCCAAGGAATTTGAATTGAAGATTACGCTTTTAGGGAATTTATGTCGTGGCTGCTTAGAACTGCATTTTAAAAATAAACGATTTTGAACTTCGCAAATTTTAAATCGTAAATCCTGGACAAAAATAAAAATAATTTCTGATTAAGCTTACCTAAATAGCTCACAGCTAACACTACTTATTTTGTCTATTTCAGTGTAAATCTACAATACTATTAGCTCCCCAAGTGTTTTTTAATGCTGACTGTCGTTGAACAGCCGACCCAATTTTGTGGGTTTACGACTACTAATGTTCAAATCCGTAGCCTTGTAATTTTGAACCCAATCCAGAAAACAAGGGAACTCCCGGATCGAGTATTGGAAGAAATTTGCCTTCGTGGAGGACTTTTTGATGAAACGAACCCGCATTTACGTTACATGGAAAGGAAGACCACGAGAACTTCACATGATTAGCCTGACGTCAAGAGGACTCTAACCCTTGATCCGGCTAGGTGAAAGCCGGATGCGTTCCATTTTTTTTAATAATGTTACATTAAATGAGAGTCTTTTATTTTTGAAGTTTCAAAGAAATTACTTATAGCGTGATCCATTATATATATATATATATATATATATATTGAAACATTGAAGGTTTGAATTTCCTTGAAACATAATAGGGTGCTTGTCCAATCGTTTTATCAAGGTTAAATATATATATATGTTGTATTAGCTGCTAATTCACGGTTACCTCTCACATTAAGTCAGCTGGCCCGAAATATAAAAGTCTAGTAAAGCGAAGAATGAAATATTTAACTTTCTACTTGAAACTACGCAAAGAAATAAGAGATAAGAAAGAACTGCGGAAAAGCAAACAAATGATTTCAAGTGTAATCTTTCTCTGTTTGTCTAAGATAGGTACTCTGACCGCCACTAAGTCTGCGGCAGTCTGATGCTATGGAAACAAGAAGAGGGCATTTTAGGGAGGGGTAGCTTCGATGAAGAGGTCTCCTTTTCTCTCGCCGGAACCAGTCCTAAAGAGGGACCCCGCACCCCTACTTGAAATAATCATACCTCGTTACCATAGTCACCGCCACAGCTCCAGACGAATGTCTGGCAGATCTTAGACAAACAGTGTTTTCATAAGAACGTTTTCGCGCACGCGTTTAAGGTATTTAAATGTTCATGTAAAGTTGTAACATTTTAGAACTTTAAAATTGCTTTTCAAAATCGCAACGGAAGGGTGACATACAGCAATGATATTTTTCTTGTTAATTATTGGAATAATAGAACTTGGTAATTATACTTTTAAAAATATGTTCCAATTACTGTGTTACGCGGGATATATTTTATTTGTTCGAAACAAAATGGGCAAACTAAAGTTAACATTTAAAAATAGAAAAGGTCATTCATTAACAATTAAGAAAACGTATTTATTTAATATATATATATATATATATATATATATATATATATATATATATATATATATATATATATATATATATATTAAATAAATAATATATATATATATATATATATATATATATATATATATATATATTAAATAAATAATATATATATATATATATATTTGTACTTTTCACGCCCAAAAATGTAATTTTCGGAATTTGTTTTATTTTTTTTACGGTATTTTTTTATAACTTTAGCATGTTATGTGCATCAAAGATAAAAAGCAGCTGGAAATTTTTTAAATTTAAGATAATTTCATTGAAAAAAAAATAAAGCTGTTATCAATATTCTTTTGAAACCCGAACTTTAAATACTGAAAAAAAATGTGCTTTTTACTGAGAAATATTTTTCTGTAAACAATTAAGCATTTTTCTCAACTCAAAAATGCAACAAAGTATTTTTTTAAATAAATTCATTTAACTAAATTTAACTAAATTCTTACTTTTCAACTTCAATTTAAACTTTTTTTTAGTAAATGTTATGGACTAGACCAGGGGTGGGCAACCTTTTGAAATGAAAGAGCCAAAAGTTAAAATTTTAAAAAATTTTCCGGTTTTAAAAGAGCCACTTAAAATTTGTGATTTAATATTATAGTAATTTTTTCTTATATATATTTGATTTTTCATTAAAAAAACGGCTTTAAATACGGAATAATATTTATTCTTTATTATTAAAATACATTAATAAATTTTTAAAATATACTTTTTGTTTAATTTTGAATTTCTTTTTTATTATTTATTTGGGGGGATAAGAGCATTTTGGTCATTAAAATGTGATGATTAATTTTTTTTTTTTTTTTAAATGTGCAGTCTTTTCTTGTTATTGTTAAAAACATTTTTTAAACACTTAATTACTAAACATTTAAATAAATTTTACATTCTTTTTTCAAAGCAAACATTAAATCAACTTATGCTAGAATTGCTAGAAATGATGGTCACATATTTTTTTATATTTATCGTAAAACATTTTAAAATATATAGAGTCTCGAGCTTTCCAACTCAAAAAACTTAACTTTTTTTAAAATTAATTTAATAAAAGTCACTGAAAGTATTCTTCTATTATTTTAAATATCTTTTATATGCAAAATAACAGCATTAATGTGTTTGATAATATAATTTAATAATATGCAAGCTATTCGGAATGACCGCTCTTAATATGCATTTAAAGAAATTTCGTTCCAAGTGAACGTAAAAAAGAACGCATAGAGGTCGCACGTGAGAATTTTAATAATCGAAGAACATTCGAAAACAAACAAATCACTGTTGAGGAAGGCGAGTGTAGAAAGGCATCAAAGTATATATGATTAACGATTTTTTACCTAATTAAATAACTTTATAAATTAAAAACTTTAACATTCACCTGGCAATCAAACAGGCCTATTATTATTATTAACATTATTATCAATATATTGTATTGGATCTTTTTTTAAATTCATATTCTTATTTTTTCCCTTTTAAATTTTAATTTACTACATCCAGTGAAGTAGATTTTTATCTCTATTTTTGACAACGTTTAGAAAAATTTATATTAAGGGTGGTCTTTTCATAACATCTATTTTACATAATAATTGCATGTGATACACATCAAAGGCTTAAAAAAATGTAGATAAAAATTAAATAACTATTTATTCATTAAACTGAAAAATTTTGAGGCATCAATTATGACTCGTGCATTTTTTTTAAAATCTTAATCTCAGTATGATTGTTTTTGATGCATTTTAAATATTATATGCATATTTATTTAATTTCACTAACTTTATTTGTGAATAATAATTTTTTGAATGCTAATTTTATTCGTTTTTATTACTCGTGTTTTAATTTACATTGTTATTAAGAACTGTGACTAAAATCTTGCATGGGGATACAGAATTCTTTTTTTTTTTTTTTTTGAAAAAATGAACAAGTTTTGGAAGTGCAGATAAATTTTTTCACGCATTCTTGCCTTAAATAATTTGTAAAATGCTAAATTTTTTATCCGAATAATTTTTTATATGAAAACATTACAATGTAAATAATAAACAAAACTTTTTAAAAAATTTATCTATTTATTCAAACATTATAGCATGATAAATCATAAAAAAATATATGGAAAAATTATATTTTGTAAATACCTAAAAATGCTCTACCAAAGAATGTTTAAATCTTTTTTTAAAATATTAAAAAAAAAAAAAAGAAAAAAGAACCTTACTTCAAATAATAAAAAAAATGAAGCAAATAAATAAGGCGTTATTTCTTTTATATATCACTTTTATAGATTTAAAAAAAATACCCTTAAATCACAAAAAAAAAAAAAAAAAAAAAAAAATTCTAGTTAAAGCAGTTAAAGTACAATTTTGTTAATTATTTATTTTGTTAATTATTGTGACTTTTTAATACAAGACTGTGAATTGAATTTTCACATAATTACAAAAATATTAAGTTTCTTTCTACTATTAATTAACTAATAATAACAAATGGAAAACTGTTAACTTAAGTCTAAAAGATAATATATAAAAAAAAACATTAAATACTCAGCATAGTAACAAAAAGCTAGGAAAAAAATATATTTAACAAAGAAAAAAAATATAAATAAACCAGAAGTTTTTCTATTTTTTAAACACATCACATTTTCAATAAAATAAGCATTAATACAGTTTTGTTCATAAAGGATTGCAGTTTGAACTTATCATAAAAACAAATGCTACAAGCAAATATGGAATTTGATTTTTGAAATTTCAATTAAATGAGATCTGTGAAAAAAAATCTCAACTGAAAAAATTAAATTTAAAAATAAATTACTATTTCAAACACAAAATTAAAAAGCTTAGTAAATAACTATTTAAAAAAAAAAAACGAATTCCTATGCTTAGAATTCAAATGTGATTTATCTATTTCTATTCTCAAGCTCCTACGAATGAATATAAATAACATAACATTTTTTAATTGTTCTCTTTCTTTCTTTTAATCATTTTATTGTACAAAAGAGATTAAAAAATTTTTATCTACTTCATAAAAATAAATTTTTACCCACATATATTTAAAAAAACATTATTTTTTTCTTTTTTGAAATAAAGTCTTATACCTAAATTTTGAAACAATAATTGAGGAATTAATTTAATTGGAAAATAACAACATATTTAATGCAATTTAATTAAACTTAATATTTAAACAATAAGCCTGCAAATAGTAAATATTTATAAAAAAAATTATACTTACATTCAATTATAACATTAATTTATAAAATACGCTTTGAGTAACAAAGTACTGGTAAACTGGTACTGGGCAGTTAAGGACAGGTCAGGACTGGTGAGATGAGGGAAAAGAAACTGGACAGTTATGTAAAGAAAACCACTGCTGTTCCTTCACCTTCTTAACGACAAAGACATGGTCTTTATTCTTAGAAAGAGTAAGAGAAAACGTGAGAAAAAGGCATTTCTAGCTAAATACTTTAAAAACACCCTGGCTTTTTCAAGTTGACAGAAATCTCCGGGGTTTTGTCTGCTGCTTCACAAGATCAGAGTCGCTAGCACCATCCTTTTTTTGCGCCTTTTCATAGTGTCGGTAACGGCATGCTCAAACAGACAACTGACTTGCCACTTTTCTGTGTGAATACTCGGAAACGAGTCGGAATGAGACCCCCCCTCCCCGTTCACGACGGGCCTGAGCGTAGCGGTTTGCAATTAACGATTATAAAAAAAAAAGCTCTTGAGAAATTAGGTACTTAAAAATATATTTTCTTATTTTTAAGGGTTTTGATAACAAATTATTAATATTTTTGTGTGAAACTGGGAAGAGAGCCACCTGTGACTCGCGAGACACTGGTTGCTGACCCATGAACTAGACTATTCTTGAATCATGTAATTGCAATTTTCAAATATTTTCCTGTCTATACAATACAGTCTGTAATAGATTAAAAAAGGTGCACTGTTAGGCCATTAATCTACATATTCTAAATAATTCTGGATCAAATTTTGGTACAAATTACCGAAACTCAAAGTGAGATGCTTTTTACGGTGAAATCTAACTGTTCCGGAACACGTTACGGAACAAAAAAAAAATCTGATATGCCGTAATTTTTGTAGTAATGATTACCGTAAAATCTACGAATCACTCTAATTAAATCTTTATTTTTGTAAATATTGCGGCATAATATTTTACGAAAAAAATGGATTTTACGGTGAAATAGAATTTTACGCATGATGCACCTAGTACTTTATACAGTAATTACCGGTACTTAATCGTAATTTAATCTGAAATTTTTCACAGTGCAAGACATACTTTCTAGTTTCGGATTAACTACTATCTTTAAATATATATTATCAAGTTTAAAGATCCAAAATATTTATGTAATGGAATAATTTTCAGTATAAAGATAAAATACTTTCTAGACGATGGGATGAACATCGATATCGTTCACTTTCATTTGACATAAAAAGTGGCAATGAAAAATTTTATGTAACTGTTTCAAATACTTAATTTCACTCAAAATTACATTCTTCCCGAATTTAAATGTGCATATCATTTCTTGCACATTACTAAATTTTGCAAAAATTTATAAATTTTTACTAACATTTACAAAATTTTATATCATTTTGAAGAATGTAATTTTAATTCGCAAAATACAAATGTTGTACGCAATCCGTTGAATAGTTTCTGAGTAATAAAATTTCAAAAAATTCGTATGTTCAATCTTATATTTCTCAAGATTAATTTTATTTGATTTAACTTAATTAAATATAGTTTTGTATTTTGCCATTTGAAATTATGATCTATAAAATGCAGAAATTTTGTATACCTTACTATTAAAAAATTTTTCAAACTATCAATGAATAAAATTATTAAAAATAATAAGTAATTACAAAAAAATATTTTTTTGCATGTCTGACTTAATAATTTTGCTTAAACGAATTTTATAATTGTGTGCAATTTTTTTTAATTCACTTCAAAATTTCTCGATATGTGACGAAATATACGAAAAGTAAAATTAACATTAAGATATCCAAATTTCCGACCTCTCAGCTGTTCAATTTTTTGGGTTTCATGTTTTCCATATTTTGGTTACCCTCATAATTAAAGGTTAAAAAATAACCCAAACCAGTTGGAAAAAAAATATTGATTTAAAGCATATAAGTTTAAAAAAAAACATATGAAAAACATATAAAAAACGCATAAAAACATATAAATTCGTTTTTGAATCTTTATTTCCTTCTTTTAAAACATCATCTGCATAAATCGATTACCATATTTAAGGTCACCTCGGGAACCATTAAAATTAGCAATGACAACGGGAAAAATATATCATTAGATGAGTTATTCAATGTTTTCACTTTTTTAATTTGATCACTGTACAATATAATTATCATCACATTCTTGTTTGAATTTTATATTGTTTTAAACAGGTTTTTGCCGATTCAGGGATGGTAAATTCAGTTCTTATGGTAGATTTTTTCTTATATTCTATTCAGTTTCTAGTGGCATACTTTTCACTTTTTTAGAGCTCACAAAACCACCAGTAAGGACATATTAACTGTAAATTTCAGAAAATTCTATTATCATGTAATTTAAACCATCTAAAATTAAGTTTGCGCATGTTATGTGTAAATTGGTCCGTCTGTGAGGCCACGATGCATTCGGAGTTATAACACGAAAACATAAGATATTTCTGTTGAATACATGGAGATCAATGGTTTTTTTTGTAGGATAAGGGAAAAAATTACAAATCTTTCAGAAATTTCTTCGTTTTCCAAAAGTTTAATAATTAATGATTAATATATTTATTTTATCAACAAAGAACTTTATTTGATAGTTTAAGGCCGAACAACAGCTAAATTTTGTTCCTCGGATGTACTGCATATTATTAAAATTTTAGATATTTTGGAGCACACTGAACCGCAAAAGAGAATACATTATCCGCAACTTTTATATATCCCTGAAATGAACTTTATTAGCATGCAATTTAAATAACGGCATCACGGTTAAAGTACCAACCTTGTAGTTCAACGGAGAAGTTTCTCCGTGAATGAATATAATTATCATTACTGTATTTCTGAATTTCATTTTATTTTATTTTAAACAGGTTTTTGCCAAGTCATCGATGATAAATTCAGTTTTTGCGGTGGTTTTTCTCGTCTAATCTACTCAGTTTTTGGTGACGCAGATCCGACCTTGAAGTACATGCTTTTTACTCGATCGAATGCGCAGAATGCGTGTGACCTTCAGCCAACAGAAGAAGCTTTCAGGACGTGCAACTTTAATCCCAATCATAAAACTGCAGTTATCGTTCATGGATGGATAAACAAGCTACAGACAAATAGTCCAGTTTTTGTAAGTTTAAAATTTACAAAAACATTCTTAACCCATTCTATTCCCCCATCTGGTCTTAGCAACACCGATTTTATTGCCATTAATGAATTATATTTAAAAAAATTTGTTTGGTAAGGAGATCTTTATGATTTTCACTTATCTAACCATTGATTTTTTTTTTTTTTTTTTTTTTGATAACTGCTGTTCAAAAAGTTAAAAATCAAATATACAATCAGAGTAAGGGCATTTGAGTCAATAACCTTTTTATAATTATATGCTAACGTTTTTTTATTTGATTAAATTACTTCATATACAAGTTGAAATACTCGAAAACTAAAATATCAGTAACCGACACAGCGTTACGAACGGAGAGAACAGCGTTATTAAGAGATCAAACAAAAACAAAAAACGCGTTTTGTTCCAAAATGAGGGAAGTAGAAATGAATCAAATGAAAAAGAGAGAAAAAACAGAAGAAATAGCTTTAATCTGGAAAAAATATATATTTCTTCTAACGATAGGCGTTGCTCATTTGACGTTACCCAGTGGGAACACTTGTGAACCTCCGTCGAGGAAGTTCGCAACACCCCATAATTCCTCTGATACCCGTTCATAGAGTTGGACATATTTACACATCAGAAGACAACACAAAAAGAGAAGCATGATGGCCATTCTTTCGTACAATTTTGCTCGAATTTTCTATTTTATCTTTTAAAATAGTATAAAAGATGTAAAATTTAGCTCACTTTGTAATTTCAAATTTTCTGATTAATAATAAATAATTATTAAAAAATTATAATTTTGCATGATATTATCTTTTTATAAACAAGTTATATAATTATATAATTGTGAGCAGGATGTTTTTGTTTTGTTTTAAAAGTTTCCGAATAAGTATAAAAAAAATTTGAAATTATCATTAAAGGGTATAAATTTTCAATCTTTCTTATAATTGAATTTTTGGGATCCTATTATCCAAATTTTCTCCTCCTCTATTCTTATAGTAAAAATTCCAATTCTTCGAATAAAATATATGCCTAATCAGAGAAAGTACATTTTTATATTTGACATTTGTGTTTGCAAATGTCATTGCGAAGCTTAAATTAGTGAAAAAATGACGAATTATTATAATAACTTGGTCATTGCTGTGATTTTTTTGTGTGCCCTATATTGAAACTTTATCGTTTGTATTAATTTAGTTATATAAAACCAATTTTAAATACTTTTAAAATTGAGTTTTATAGTTTGGTAAAATTTGATCATGAAATCAATAGTAAGCAAATAATAAGCATATAATAAGCAAAATCATCATTAAATGAAACCGAATTGTTATTTCATTTCAAATAACACAATGTGCGAAAAATTATTTGCTGTTTTGTTACAAATTTTTTTATCTATTCCCTAACCTCTTTGCAAATATAACTTTATCGCATGACCATACCCTAACTAAAGTTTCATGACAATTAATTCAACATTTCTTTTAAAATGTGAAAAAATAGTTAAAAAGTTCAAATGTATCTAATTACTTTTTCCACTTAATGTATTTAGATTAAAATAGTTTTTATCGTATTTTATCTTTTTAATTTAGTCCATTAAAGACAAGCTACTACAAGTTGACGACTACAATGTAGTTGTGTTTAATTGGACAGTTTATTCCAATACCTTTAATTACACAAGCAGCGATGCTATCAATTATGATTTTGCAATAGCTAACAGTATGTTTGTGGCTCTTAAATTGTCTTCATGGATACATTTTCTTCAGGTAAGTAAAATACGAGATTATATTATTAATTTTTCACGAAAAAATACATTTATAGATTACTTTATTAAAACACTCAATTGAATTCGAGGCTTTCCAGACCTCCTGCCAAATCTAGAAAATGCGTGCCTATTTTTAAGCTCTTGAAATGTGTCGACTTTTATTTCCATCCGCATATTTTTGAAGTCAATGAGGTTTTTTAATCAAGTAATATCTCATCACTTCAATTTCTTGGGATTATTTATTTAGTATTAACAATTAATTAATGACACTCGGTTGTGTTCTCGGGTCCTTAGAAAAGTTTTAAAAAAAAGAAAAAGAAAGAAGATTCAGATTTGATTTCGGTTCTTACGGTTATCAAAAAATAAACTTATCAATTCTCTCGCTAATTTACTGATGAAAAAAATTAATAAAATGATTGGTACAAAAATGAAATGAAATAATTAAATAAATTGATAAACAAAATGAAATGATAAATAAAATAAATAAACAAACGGTCAGATATCATAAATTCCACTATTGTACTTCTTTTTTGTACAAAGTTAGAATTTTTGGTACGTGTTACAAATCTCAATATAGTGACAATTCGTTTTACACTTAATACAATGTTGTGTTAAACTAAACTACCAAATACTTAAAACTTGATTGAACCATGCTTGGCAACTAGCAACCCAAAACTTGATTACCTAATGTTATTGTTTAATTAAAATGGAAATATTGTATAATCCAACTCCTTTTTTAAGGGGAAACAAATTTGCACGATATTATGATTAAGGATCAATATTATGGTTTAGTAAAACTTGAGTGTGGCCAAATATAGATGGTCTAAGCTAAGAACTCCTTCCGCCGCAAAGTCTGAAGCCGTCTGGTGCGATGGAAACAAGAATGGCACATTTTAAAGAGGGTAGCTTCACTCTAGGACTGGCACAACAGACCGAAAAGATTTCCTTTCTCTCGCCGAATCGAGCCGAAACCACTCCAAAATAGTGACCCCGCACCCCTACTTGAAATAGTCATACCTCATTACCATGGTTCCCGGCACAGGTCCAGACGAATGTCTGGAGGAGTTCTTATTTTAGACAAACTATAGAAGATGCTGATAGATTGACATAACCCGGCACAATAGTTTGAAGAAAAGGAAGAAGGGATGTTGAGATAATAGCAAGAAATCCAATACAAAAATAAACATAATTAAACGGTAAGAAGCTTATTTTTATATTAAACAGAAATATGGAAAATAACAAGATATCAAATAAAAAATTATACAGTTGAAAAAATTTATATTTTAAAATAATTCATTAAATGTTTTGATAACAAATCGTTTGAAGCTCTGACCTTTATAATAAGAGAAATAATCACTTACGAATAACATCAGGAAAATATTGGAGAAGATCAGTTCAATGATAAGTCGAAGACTAAGAATGCTCCAGCTACAATTCTAGCAATAGCTATAATAATGGGCGCCGGAAAGTGAAACGAAACGAAGATCTTTGGTAACACACACACGCACAAAAGAAACGGTAGATAACGATATAGGCTTGGATATATTGTTCAATTCAACACCGTAATATTAAGAAATAACAGTTTTGGGGGTAGAGAGCGATCTGAGCGACACGTGACCTGTAGAAATGACGAATAATATAGACAACTTTATGAGTCACGAGGTGCGAAGAAGAAACATAAGTTAGTATGGTTCAAAGTTTAACGTGTAGCGTACCTACCACTACAATTATTGAATTCCGATTCACTAGTATAAAACACGTGTTATTTCGACTCTATGTTGTGGTATGCCCCATATTGGTGACCTGCGCACGTGATCTGAACACGCCTACCTCACCAGTTCAACTTCGATTTGAATATGCCTACTTTGATAGATGGTTCACATTAAACAGTTACTTGCTGTTCGTGACTGCGACATTGTCCTCATCACGCTGTTGATACTCAGTCTCGATCACACATAACGTTGGCCTGTAAACACTCGATTGTAATGGCCACACAGGAGAGACCACGACAGTGAACAGCTCTCAAAAGTCCGATGATCTTACTATACAGCTCTCCCGGCTTCTCACTAAACAGCGATGAGTATAGAGGTATCCGTTCATCGAGTTCTATCACAGATAAAATTCTGGTGAACTACTGTAGCGTGTCTACCACTACAATTATTCGATTACAATTCGCTAATATATAAGATATGTTAACTCGATTCTATGTTGGGGTACCATTTCATAGATGAAGGTTGACATTGCCGATAACATTCACCCCACAAATAGATTTTCTTGAAAACATAATTTGGTAATATAGCAAATAAACATTAATTTACTTTTTCCATGTTCTTTATTTACAATTTGACTCTTGAAGAAGTGTAGTGCCCTAGATTATATTTTTATTATAAATGATAAGTCAGGTTATTGATCAAAAACTACTCAAACCATTTGTTTTCTAAATTGGGAAGATCGTTGTTTCTTGACTTACAATATTCATCAACAATAATTTTAAAACTACCATGTTGTTTTTGTAGTTACATGGAGCTAATACGAACTATTTCCATTTGATAAGTCACAGTTTGGGATGTGATTTAATTCACATTGCTGTACAACCACTCTGCAATGTGGGACACATTACATGTAAGTAGAATTTAGTTCTTGAATGCTTTACCTATAGTTACTGAATGAAACATTCAATTCTTAGGGGATTTCTTAAGGAATGCGGTTATTTGTTTTAATTTTCCATGATTATTTTGTTTGATAATTGACAGCATTGTTCTTATGGGTATCATCCAGAAAGTTAGAAGAAAAAACAATTATGTTTATTCAAAACTTCATTTATAAAGGAAGATTTTTTTAAACTATTCTATCGTGTACCTGTAAAATACCAAATTACAGAATAAAGATCAGCATGGTTTCAAAAAACATCAATCCACCACAACAGCGATGAAAACTGATAAATTAAAGCATAAAAATCTGAAAACACGTATTCAGTTGTAATTTTTTGGAAATAAAGGGAGCTTTTCATAGCGTCGTATGGAAAAATAAAATTGATGGATTGAATTGGGTGAGATCTGCATACACTTTGACAAATCCTATTCAAAGTATTCTCTCCAATTGGCATATCATTGATATGGTCCTGAACAGATTACACTAAAGGTATAACAAGGTTTGAGTCAAAACCTCGGTCCGGTTTTTGTGGCTTTTCATTGCAAACTCCATCTTAATCAAAGAAAAAGACCCAATAAAAATTGCTGCAGATTTTGTTGAAGATTTCCTTATTTTGATTTCGAGAACAAATTTTGAGAATTTAGCAATCGATATACTCAAAGAATATGAGAAATAGGCAGATAACCAAATTATTAAATATAGCTTACAAAAAACCAACGTAATAATCTTCCCAAATAAAAGTCACATTGCAAGAGAGCCCACAATTAAATTACAACCACAAAGAATAAAAATTTTACCATTCATAGATTATTTGGGATTTAAACTCAACTATCGGCTCCCCGGGTTGCAACATCTACATAAACAACACACAAAAATCATTAAATTTCACACTAATCTTATTAGGAAATTTGTGTAGATTTACTCAATTAGACAGGAGTTGCTTCGGTTTATTACAATTAACTTTAAAAAGGTGATTTTTAATAAGCCTTCACTATTCTAGACTTATTTCAAATTGTCAAAAATAAATCGAGATAATTGAGCAATGAATTATCCTGGAATGAATTATAATTAGCCCGAAGCCATGAAGTTTCACTGCAAAAAGCCTAAGAAGTGTCAGACAGTTTATAAAATATTGAAGAAAATTTTTCTGGCACATTGCTAAACGACAGCGGGTGCTTGAAAAAGCTGGATTATTCAATTAGCCTTCTATATTGTAGCATTTCTACTGTATTGTTGCAATGAAAATTTAAGTCTTTTATAGTTTATTTATATCCGAACTATCTGAAACAACATCACTAAATTTGTCTTTTAATTTTTGATAACGAAAATAGTTGTTTCTGTTTAATGGTTTAGAGCTAGCATAGCAGAAGAGAGAAAGGCGAATATTTAAATTTTTCTTTTTTTATTCATAAAGCTTTTTTTTTTTTTTTTGACAGATCTGGATGCCGCTGGGCCATTGTATAAATCACTACTACGATTCCTGCAACCATCGAATACCGACGCTTATTTTGTTGACGCAATTCATACTGATGGCGCTATTACAGATAAAGGTACTACTATTCGTATAAACTATTTTATTCGTATAAACTATTTTAAGTTACTAAATTACCAATTTAAAAACCCCTCCCCTCAATTACTTTTCACATACAAAGATTATTTTTCTTATTTAAACGATATTTACATAGCATCGAAAGGTAAATTTTAATAATTTTTTATTAATAATTTTTTTCTTTCATTTAAAAAAATTCAATCAAATATTTTTCTGATTTTTTCTGATTGATTATGAAATGCTATTTTTTTTCAAAGCACTATAATTACATATCATTCGTCAATTTGTGTTCCTTCAAATATCTTTCCGTCTGTTACAATTCTAATATTCAAATGCTTGCAAGATTTGATTACCACGATCGGCAGCTATCATTTAATGTGATTGACTGTTTTTTTTTTATTAAATACATTTTTCATTAACTATCAAATCAGAACATCAAACTAGTTTTTTGCAGATCAACACTTGCTATCAAGTGACTTTACGCATAACTAAAAATAAATAAACAAATAATAATCAAATATTAACAAATATATTAACAAATGTGAGAGTTGCCACTATAATCCAAAACTAATGCTTATTTTGTATGTTTTTTCATAAAAAGGAATAAGTTATTAAAAAAAATTGAATTGTTGAAAGTAAACATCGCAAGCACTTCTTTCGTTTAATTGTTTGAATCAAAAATATTTTATTTCTTTTATTTGATTAACGGCGTAGAAAAACTGACGCAATTCTGAGTTTCAACTATCTATGTTAACTCCGTAGCTCCCGTAATTTTAAACCCAACCCGGAAGACTAGGGAACTCCAGGATCATAATCTGGGACAAGCTAGTCTTTGTGGAGAACTTTTTGAGGGAACTAACCCGCATTTCGTTACATGGAGAAGTAAGCCACGAAAATCCTTTATAGTCATCCTGACGGTAAGGGGATTCTGACCTATGGTTTACCTACCACGGAAGACAATTTATGTCAGCATAGTGGTCCGTGCGAGCTGAGAACAGAATTCATATCCACCAGCCAACGCAGGGATTCGAACTTGGTAACTTCCTTGGGAGGTGAACGCTCTATAACCAGAGTCACTGTGGGTCAGAATGAAACATAAGAGCATTTCCTAATTTATTCCTTTTGTTTAATATTTTCTTATGTCGTAGAGTTTTCATTCGTTTTTCAGGATATGGATTACTAGACCCTATTGCAGATATTGATTATTATCCAAACGGAGGTCAATTGCAGCCAAAATGTGTACAAGGAGCAAAATATAGAACTGAGGCTGGAGAAATTGAGACGGGTAAAACATTTAAGTACACGGTTAGCCTATATTATTTAACCGGTTTCATATTGGCAAGTATATGACGTACAGTGCACCAAAAATAGAAGGAAAAAAAAAAGAAAAAGGAAACCCCACTGAATAACTTTTGTTCTATTGATTGAATCTTCACGTTCTATTACTCATTCTTAATGGTTTGAGGGGGTGACCTTAAATATGCTAATTAGTAAGTGCAGACGATATTTTAAGTTACGAATTAAGACACAAACACTTACTTTCTTTGTATATAAACATGTCTTTTTTCCCCCAACGAATTTGGATTTCTGACCCCCAAAATATAAGGGGTAGCTGCAATCTGGGAAATATGGTCCCAATCGTTTGGTCAGGAGAGGGTTTCAAAGTTTGGCCCATTTAATGTTAATTTTACTTTTTGCGTATTTCGCTTCATCTCCGGAACATTAAAAGCGAATTGAACATTTTTTACACATAATTATGAAAATTGTTAATCCAAGATATATCCATGCAAAAAATTAACTTCAAGTAAATACATTTTTTTTTTGTATTTTATTCAAAAATGGTCGAAAAAATTTTGATTTGTAAGGTATGTAATTTTTTGTCTCATTTCAAAGAATGTAATTTTATATAGCAAAATGCAAAATTTTGGAGCAAAAGGCTAATAGTTCCTGAGAAATGAAATTTTAGGTATCTGGCTTTTTTAAAATTCGATTCGATGCAGCTACCTCCTATATTTTAGGGCTCAGAAATCCGAATCCAGTGAAAAAAAGATATGTTTATTCAGAAAAAGTACGCTTTTGTGTGTGATTTCGAAACTTAGAATATCATCTGCACCAATTAGTCAGTATATGTCAGACCAAAAGAATAAATAAAGAATGAAAAATATGACAACCGAAGCTGACGTCATCAGGGGGTACCAGCTTCGGAAGTCCTAAAGGCAAAACTTTTTCCATCGAGAGACCACGACAAATGTCTAAGTTGCACTCTCTGTACCCTAAAGGTTTTGCCAATGTCCAGGTAGAGAAAATACAATACAAAAAACAAATACAGAAGTATGAAATCTAAACTATAGTTTGTTCACCAGAAGTTGGCACTTGGCTCCACCTCTTCGGACGAAAAGTTCATTTCAGCTCTGGGAGTAAGAGGAGAAATGTCTAGGCGCTTGAAATTGAGACAGCCCTTAATGCGCGCCAAACGTAATCAGTGAATTCTTTTTCAGTCGCTTACTTCGCTTTATCATCTGCTATTATACATTTCGTTATTCTAGCTAATTAAGTATATTGCAGCAAAATGTCTCAGAAAAGACAAGCTATTCCTTCAAAAGAGAGAAATATCATCAAATTTATAAAATATTTAATGTTAAAAAAATCACACATAAAGATTACGAAATAAACATTTTTGTCATACGATTGCCAAATAGCAACCTTGTTCAGAATTGTTCACATCCTTCTCCCAAAAATAGATAATTAGTATCGTCGGATACCACGTGATTAAGGAAGGAGCCAAGTGCCAACTCTTGATGAACGAACTATGATACATAAGAATATAATGTCCAAAAAAGTACTTGAAAACATATCCCAAAACCAAATTACACAACTGACTACCAAGCATCAATTAAATTGAAATAAACGAAAAAACACCCCGCCCCCCCCCCCTCTAATTTAATGCTCTGAAGGAAGAAAAAAGAAAAGAATAAGAGCAAGAAAATAGTTGCCATCATTAATAGAAATGCTCAACCGGGGCAACTCGGTCAGGACTTGATCATTCCCTATTAAAAGAAAAAACGAATCTAGTAATTTTCAATCATTTTCTTCATTTTAAATTCAATATTACAGAAATTAAAAGGAAAACCCTTATTTTCCAAATTTTTTAAAAAATTACTTGCTGCCTCTTAACAGCTCTCAACAATTTTACAAATTTTATTGATTCTAGACAATTGAGAAAAAACTAAATTTTTGAAAATTTTACTGCACAATTTAGTATCAAAATTACAGAAAAAAATAACCTTAAAAGACTTCTTTTTATCATAAACACAAATTTTAAAATTGATATTGTTAATAAACAATATCAATTTTATAATCTAAATATTCAACATTTAAACAATTTTCATTAGTCTTCTTCAAAACCAAATTCTTAAGATAGATATTAAAAATAAATTCATGATTATCACAATTAAATAAAATTAAATGATCAATCTATGTAAAAGCTTTAAAATCATTAAACTCAACAAATTTAGCTTCAAAAAAATGTAAACAAATATTAGCAAAAGCTCCAGAAAAAGAATTATCTTGCAGAATACCTATATTTTGTTTTTAAAAATCTAGGTTATGAAAAAGAACATTTTCAAAAAGATTAAATTTACAAATATCTATCCAATAAAATTAATTAAAATTTTCCTTAAATAAATATTTATCATAAATGCCACAACAAATATCAAGTATTTGTATACTGGTATAAAGATTTTGAAAGACAAAAGTATTGATATTAGAAATCACATTTTTATTAATAAAATTCAAAAAATCAACGTTACTATTAAAAACAATATTTTTCACACCTTTAATTTTAAGCAAAATAATTTTAAGAACATTAAAAAACTTTTTACTAATATTAGAATTATAGCAATTTGCACCACACACAGTAAATCTAAATTTTACTGACTGGATTTTTAGGAAATTTAACAATGGGAAATATATATGGAAAATGAATTCTATTAAATTTAAAATTAACTTTTTTATTAAAAGCGATAATCTTTTTTTCAATAACTTTTTTATCTTCACTTAACTCAAAATAATTATTATTAGCATTATATTCCACTATAATTAATTTTTAAAAAAATTACTTACACATAATACAAAAGTTATTAGATGCTTTATCAACAATAATAATAAACTTATTCTTAAGCATTTTAATCTTTTCAAACAAATCATAATCAATAATGGTACCTCTAGGATAAAAACAGAACTATATTATATTTAATTTTTTCCACAATCCATTCTGTAAAACTTTCAACGGGCCAATGATACTTCCTAAAAACATTTATCAATAAAAAAAATTAGATTTTTTTAAACCGATAAAATAACATCATCAGTTTTCATTTTAAACCTTGTTCTGAATTTTGAGCCTCTACTCAAAATACTAATCAAATCTTGATCCCCAATGATCAACTCTAAACTTTTTATCAATATATTGAAAAAATTCATATTTATTACAATAACAATCAGACAATGAAATACAATTTAAATTCAGACTTAAAAAATAATAATTACATACCTTTTTTCTAAGAGTAGAGGAATATTTCTATGCAGCTGCTACTTTAAGTTCTTTTAAAGGAAAAATATCAGAAAAACTATGAATAACCTGTGAAAAGCTAGCAATTTCAAATTTTTTTATCATGAAAGTTAATAGTACAAAACCTTCTGAACATTATAAACCTTTTTAAAAAAAATATAAGTTTTGTCAACACCAAGATTTGATTTAACCAAATCCAAAACAATAAATTTAATATGTTCAGTATCAAATTTTATTTCATTTCCAAATTTAAATAAGAAATTTTTAAGAACGTTATTTTTAAATGCAAAAAGATATTTTCTAATAATAAAAATACTATTCAGGTTAACACAAAAATTACAAATTTTCGAAAATTCATCAAAATCAAAAAATTCATTAACCCCTTTACCACTACCTCTTTTACATCTATACTTTGAATTAAAAGATCTAGGAAAATTAAAAACTTTAAATTTATCATAAATACAAAAAATAATCAAAATTAATAGTACCTTCACTATTTAATTTACTATTTAAACCATAAGGAAAAAGACTTTTAAGTCAGCTAATATAAATATTTTAAATATAAATTAACTGCTAATATAAATTCTGTAATTTAGATACTAGTTTGTGCAGTCATATTTTCAAAAATTTAGTTTTTTCTCAATCGTCTAGAATTAATAAAATTTGCAATAATGTTGAGAGCTTTCAAGAGGCAACAAGTAATTTTTTGAAAAATTAGGAAAATAATGGTGTTTCTTTTAATTTCTGTAACATTGAATTTTAAATTAAGAAAATGATTGAAAATTATTAGTTTCGCTTTTTCTTTTAATAGGGCATGATCAAATCTTGCCCGAGTTGCCTCGATTGAGCATTTCTATTAATGATGGCAACTACTTTCTTGCTCTTTTTCTTTTCCTTCCTACTGCGCATTAAATTAGGGGGCGTTGCTTTTCGTTTATTTCAATTTGGTTGATGCTTGGTAGTCAGTTGTGTAATTTGGTTTCGGGATTTGTTTTCAAGTAAGGTTTTGGACATTATTTTCTTATGTATTAGCTTAGATTTCATACTTTTGTATTTGTTTTTTTGTAGTTTGTATTGTATTTTCTTTACCTGGATTTTGGTAAAACCTTAGGGGTGCAGAGAAAGCAACTTAGACATTTGTCGTGCTCTTTCGATAGAAAAGGTTTTGCATTTATGACTTCTGGGACTGGTACCCCCTGACGACTTCAGCTTCAGTTGTCATATTTTTCATTGTTTTTCTTTATTTATTTACTCCTTTGGTTTCAATTTCCTTTTAGAATTTTTGCTGCAATGCGCGTTTTTCCACTGGAAGTGTAGTTTCTAATTGCTGTAATTGTTTTGATTTCTTTTCTTATCAGCATATTTGAGGACACCTCCTCGAGCCATTAAGATTGTGTCCTAAAACGTGAAAATCTGATCATTAGGGATCAAAAATTGTTCAGGATGATCCGCTTTATTTATTTATTTATTTATTTTGCGTACTGTACATAGACCGTTTAAATGTAGAATGATACGTACACTCACTAAATTTTGGGACATACTACAAATTCCTAATATCTGCCTCTTTGATATTAGGCACGCATCCCAATGGTAAATCAGCTCATCCGATACTCATTTAAAAGCAAGTCTCAATGTTAGTTATCAGCAGCTATGTTGTTGCTCTTGGGGTAGATAAACGTTGACCTTCACAAGCTTACGTACTCCAATGCCGAGAACATTGCTGTCGTAACCGACATTGAAAGAAACATGCTATTTAATGTATGGGCGTAACAGAGGGGAACCATTAAAACGTACTAGAATTTTTATCACTGTGGAATATACTAGGAACTTGGGAGTGTATTTATCTTTCCATGTTGAATCCATTTTTGTACGTCGTATAAATAAACTGTCCTTTGGAATCGTAAAAATAGTATAGATTAGCCTTGTATTTTTTATTTTCAACATAGCTTTTCTTAGAAAATTAACAAATAATATCACTTTAAAAGTGAAAATAGATAAGTGAACCTTTTGAGAGCAATTATCTGTTCTTCTTTCTTCTATGATAGCATGTATTGTAGTCTTCTTCTTCACTCAATGGTATGGTTTCATCTTCTCTCTAGTGTTTTGAAACAAACTAGCTTTCAATACTTTTTAAAAGTTTATTAACTATTTATTAGAGAATTAAGATTGAATATTTATGTTTGAGGCTTTGTATCTCGAAATCTATCAATTTGTGGACTTTGCGTCAATGAGAACTTTTGTTCAGAATGTTATGAACTACCTATGATTATTTAGACTATTTGACAGATTATAATTTTGCATAAGATTTGTGTGGAGCACTTTGATTTAGCAGTTCCAGTTTCTCTTCTGTTCCCTTCTACTGGTAACGGTATGTCATAAATTCGAAGTTGACACTTTAGTCTAAATCAATATTTGGTATTCAATTTTAAAATCAATTTTAGGAAGATCAGGTATTGAAATGATATTTTGTTCTTTGATGAATTTTTATTGAGTTTCTATCTGTATACGTAGTTCATTTTCGGTTTTTAAATTGTATTGCTTTATGAATGAATGTGATTGCATTGCTTCATGATATGAATGGGTTTTCTTTCTTTGATATTTTAGGTTTTTTTTCTTCCAAATGAGTCTTCGCGTCACGAAAAACATTTTTGTTTTAATGATCAAACAGTTACTCACAGAAAATGTCAAACAGGGATTCCTGTAGGTTGTCCTCTGAAGAAGTCCTGAGTTACGATCATGTTTTGTTTTCTTTATTTTAATTTACAAAGCATCTTGTCTAATGCCGGTAATACCTTAACTCACTTAATCCGCCTATATCAAACTTTTTTCATCATTATATACAAGTTTATATCAAAAATTAAAGTTAAATTAAAAATTAAAGAATATTACCTGAAGCATGCTTTAGTTGTTGTTGAATGTGCCATTTTAGTAGTTTTAGATCTAATTTAGAAAACTTCATACTTTAAAATGTTTCGAATTGTTTAGAAAGTTTCACTAATTAATGGAGTTATCTACCCATTAATTGGAATTGCTTTCTTATGATACGATATTGAAAACAAGAGGATACCTTTTGCTTCTTTTTCATGATGTAAATAATTACATTCAACAAAAAAATTATGCTCAGTACTGTTAGGTCTTTGAACTTTAACAGCAATTTGTTTTTTGTTAAACCACACTCTGAAAAAGAAATATTTTTTCCCATCTGTCAGTTGCTTGAACATATGTTTTTTCATAAAACAAATTACTCAATTGCAATTTAGAATAAATTAATTAATATTTCCTATTTGTGAATTCTAAGTACTTAACACAAGTAGTAATTCTTTTTTTATATTTTTTTTTTCTCAATTTTTGCAAATTTCAAAAAAATGGTCTCATACTTTTCCTCGGTATTAACATTATTGGGTTTCTGTTTTAGTTTTATAAAAAAAAAATATATCACATTTTTTATACAACTATGAAATTCGAAGTTTGGAGCATCATATTTTTTTTTTTGCTTAATCATATTTCTACAAATAAATAAATATCAGACTTAAACTTATTTTCTCGTCTATGTATTAAATAAGAAAAATGCTCAGATTTTTCGTTATTTTCAGTGACATCTCGGAGTGATAAGAATTTTTGTAGCCATGATGCGTCTTTTAACTACTATATTGCCAGTTTCAACAAAACCTGCCAATTCTTAGGACGCATCTGTGATAGTTATGAAGACTTTATCGCAGGAAAATGCTCCAGCGCACCTGTCTGTAGAATGGGTTTCTATTCCAAGAAATTATCAAATCTTCCTGCTTATTCTAAATGCTACTTGAAAACTTCAGACGACTTTCCTTACTGCCTTGATTAATGCAACAACTACAGATTGTCCTATAACTAGATTGATGTTCTTAAAAAAATTATAATTAAAATAATGGTTAAAATTCAAAAAATAAATAAAGTAACTCTTGCAACAGCAAAAATAGATAGAGCATAAATTTACATCCAAAAGTTTCGTATTTTAATCCCAAAATTTTTTTTGGCAGATGGTTCTGCGGATAGTATACAACCTATAAATCAAAGAAAAAAAAATTGATTACTTGCAACTTGAGAAAGTGAATTGATTTCGCCTAACCATGTGATTTAAATCTGATTTAATTGGATACCAATAAGCGACATCACGCGTGTGAGTTGAACCTAATTGGCTTTTGAATCGACAAATGTAGAGTTCCAGAATTAGAGAGGCTGACTTACCGGCCATTTCGGAGCAAAAACTTTTCCTCCAATAATGAAAAGCTAAAAGATTTGGCAACTTATCGCTACAAACGACTTTAACCTCAACTATAGGATAATCAATAATAAAATTGTGCATCGATTAACATTGTTTTTCGAAATAAATTTTATATGCTTCACAGCAAATTTGAATACCGTTTAAAAGTTTTAAGTAGAAAATTGTGTATGTGCTACATGCCGATTGCACCAATCTTTTTTATAAATGATTTCAAAGTAAATTTGAAAATAAATTTTATACTTCTGTCAGATCTGGGTTTTTTTCAATATCTTTTCAGATTTTCTTTTAACAAATATAAAATAGAAAAAAGCATGTTTTGACCTGAAATATTTTTAAGTATGTTTTAATAAACAAAATAATTAAATTTATGATGCAATATTCTAAATGTACATGTATACAATTGAGAGAAGTAATAACTTTTGTTTCAAAATCAATAATTAATTTGAAATTAGTTTTTTCAATTGAGACATTGAACTTTCTTAAAAAAATAAAAGGACAAGACCACGTAAGATTCGTAGCCATTATTGTTATATAAATAGAATTAATAGAATAAACTAATGAAAAATTGTTGGAATAGCATCAGGTTTTAATTCATTGTTATCATGTTTTCTATTTAATTTCTACTTGAGATTCTTCAAAATGAATCTGCAAAAATATTTAGAATACTTTTTTTTTTCATACATAAATTAAATCACATTCAAAAAATTTAAAGTATGTAATTTTTAAACATACACCCGTGAAATTTTCTAACACAGAAACTAATTATTTCAGCAATTTAACACAGGAATTTCGAAGAAAAAAAAACATTGATAGATCCAAAAAGATATGAAAGATCGCATATTCAATAGATTTCTTATTATAAATGTAAACAAACCATTTATACTTTATGCGAAAAAACAAAGTAAACCAGAATTAGGAAACTAACCAGGATTAGGAAACTAACTATTTGAACTTAGTGAAATAAAAAGGAATACAATAAAGAGCAAGTAAATATCTGTTTTTAACAAAAAGAAATATTAAAAAGTGAATACAAAACTTGGCGATTCTGAAATAAATTTGGCGAACACTCATTCAGGAAATCTCACGACTTTATTTATTAGTTTTATTGCAGATAAGCACTTAAAATTGTTAAATAAATTAATAAATATTGTTTAAAAGTCATATTTTAAATAAATATATACTTATTAAAGGCAATTCTCAATGAAAATTCCCAAAATTGGTACATAGTTAAACTTGTAAAATTCAAGTAACCATAAAAGTTATTAATTTAAAAAAAAAAAAAAAAAATACACGGAAACAATCATTTAATAAAAAACTCTAAGAACTTAATATTGTTTATATACTAAATATAAAGGTAAATAAATCTAATAAGTTATCTAATAAATCTAATGAGTATTTACCTCTCCATAAGCGAGCTCCAATTCCAGGCGGCCAGTTCTATCTTCTGCAATTTATTATTCATTTCTTCTTTCTTTTCAAATTTGAAGGAAATTTAAACATTCGAAAACCTTTTTTTTAACTTTTTGTACAATTTAACGCCGCACAACCACTTAATAAATAATTTTAGGTATCAAAATAGCCTTCAAACTCTCACGCTAATACTAACATGGCGGAGAGTTCAGCTCTCATAGTATAGAAGCCTTAGACAAATACCGTGATTTACCTATGTCACTTGTAGGTATCCAATTGCAAGTCCAATAACAGCATGTCACAATACTACATGTGATTGAACTTGATGGTGGATATTTTTAAAAATAATATTGTTTGTATTCTTTTCAAACAACAATTGAAGCTGTCAATGTTAAAAAGGGGCTATTTTACAAATCTGTACTTTCGAGAAAGACCAAAAAAACTGTCAATTGCGGAAATATTGTTTTAATTGCTTCCAAATTGTTGGATTCTCTTCTTTAGGTAGTCCAGAAAATTACTCGGTGTTTGATATCAAGAAATCTATACAGTTTCTTTTTTTTTCTTGAAAGTACAGACTTGTTACATATCCCCTTTTAACATTGACCGCTTGAATAGTATTTTGCCTATCATTGAAAGATTTCGAAAAATTACGGTAATTAATTTTCTTTAATTTATGCTTTTACTTTCTACAGTGGCGACTGTCAAAAATGTTTTCTGTAAGAACTTTTTTTTCATAATCTCTTGACCGCTTTCCTATTCTAAATTTTTTAAAAACTCCAATAAAATTTTGTGCATTCATACCGAACGTATGGTAAACTCTGAACGAAACGTTAAATACTTCTTTTCGACATTCCATCATTTTATTAAAAAAAAATTATAATAATTATATAAAAATAAAAATCCACATGCAATGGAAGTAATCGATGCTTAAACTCCTAAATATTGAAGTAAATGGAATAACAATTGATAGAGTTATCGAATCTAAGTTTACATTATTAATTTGTTTAAAAAAATATGTGGAATAATATTGTTTGTAATGTGAATCAGGATATATGAAAACAATTAAAGTTCAAAAGCAGGCTTACCACCTTATTAGAATCCTTTAAAACAAAATAATTACAGGTTTCTTCATATGTATTTTAACGCTGACTGTAATAATCAGGGATGTGCAAGTTTCTAGACAATGAGCATACAGAATAATGTAGTTCATTTGCTTCAGGATTTGTTACTTACATAAAATCTTTATGTGCTGTTTTTCAAAACAACCATCGAAAATATTCCCCGTAATTTACCTTATATTAAATTAATTATATATGCAGAACGTGTAAAGAGGTATAATGAACCGTCTACAAATGCATTACTGATTTTGGGACAAGAATTCAGCAACAGGGACATCATTTAGTCGAAGCACGATACTGATAAACGAAACTCTAAACTATATTGTGGATACTCCGTGCTACAATATCTTCTAAATCATCTAAAAATTCAGATTCAGACTATTTCATCTAAAACTTAAAAAGCTGTTGACTCTCATTAATGATGGCGATATATTTGGATAATCAAAGTGCTTTCGCAAAGAACTTTCGCATGCCCATATCTTGCAATGGTTTAGATAATACGACATCAAATTGATGATGCTATATGAGCAGAAATTTCCAATCCAACGATCAATCCAATTCCGCATGGACTCGTGATGAAACATATGGTTCATGCATTTGTGATTTTTTTTAACGGTGGGCACTTGGAACTATTGTCCATTGGCCACAGAAAGTGCCAGAACTGCTAACTCTCTTTTCGTTACCCAGTGGACACCTGTGGCGAAGCCACGGCGGTGGAGCAGCGTCGCCCACGTCACACTACCACAACCTGTTTATAGGGCGGGTTACATTCACACACAACGGAGAAAGGACATAGAGCACAGATATAGAGAAAGAAACATCCATGCCTTGCCTGGGATCCGAACCCAGAACCTTTCTGATGCAAGGACAGTTCCCTGCCCCCTACGCAGGCCGGTCGGCATTTGTGATTATTACCATACTAATTTTCCAGGGAGATAAATCATGAAAAAGGGTGGATGCTTTCCAAAATAGTTTCAATCAGATACATCTACTCAGATGTCTATCTAAAATGCAAAAGTTGTCAACCCGAAGAAGAAGATTTCGCACCCACCCGCAATCAAATCAAAGGGGAAAATGATTGAAATAATAATAAGGTGGATTGCTCAATCTTGCTAAGGGCATTCAACGCATACATAAAATTTGAAAATTATAGTTTAGTGGAAGCATTTTATTACGATTGTTAAATGCGTCAAAGGTTATGATCAGGCTACATATTTATTATCTAAACGAGATAAGATATCAACATTCCAAACGGGTCCATACATAAGTTCATCTGAAGCAATTTCGAGGATTATCAGTATTTACGAAGGATCACCATCAGTAATTCATCTTTTGGAAAACAGGCAACGAGTATAATTTATACAAGAGACTGCTTCGAATGTAGTAGAAAGCTATCCGTTAAAACTTTTTATTTCCGGCCTAAAACAAGGAAAATTTTGATTTTAAATTAGTATGATTTTCAAAATGGTTCATGTATATTAAAATCTTTATTGTTATTAAACTATATTTATTAACTTTGCTAAAATTTTTTGTTATGAAATTTTAATAAAAATAATAGATTATCTTTTATAATAAACGCAAAATTTCTAACTGTCGAAATGTATATAATTATCTTTTATAAGAAGATATCCTAATTTGTTTAAAAATTATTTCAAATCGAGAAGCTCATTCTCAAAGACAGCTTGATACAACAAAAATGATAAAATTTTATTTTCGAGTACTCGCATTACATTAAAAAGACTTTCCTCTGATAAGTCTTAACTCCTGCGTCTAAATAAAAAGAAAAAAAATATTTTCGCTTAAAAACATAAAAATATTATTAGTTGGTTAGCAAAATTAAATTTTAAACATCAGTTAAATGTGTGTAATAAGAATGGGGATTATTTTTTTTCTTTTTAACGTAATTAATAATTTATTTGGTTACCTTGATTTTTACTTTTTTGAAATCGTCATGAAGATAAATTTCTTTAATTTGTGATTTAGAATGGATGCATTCGCTTGAAAATATATTTGCAGAATTTTAGTTTTGTGTATTGGTAAAACTGAAGTTTAACTCCACGCTTGGCACCGCTTTAATGTTGCCAATTTGGAGCGTGTTTTAAGGACTAGTAGTTCATGTTGTAAGTTCACGTTGATAATTTGAAGCAAATTGAAGTAACTGATAATATTTTATGTTAGGAAATTAATAAATAATTTTTAAAAAAATTGCACGTCGAAACAACTGAACGAAATAAATTAATTATATTTTAAATTAAATATATAATTAGAATATTAAATACTTTACTGGCCACAGCTGTTAACTAATAACATTCGAAAGAACCAAATAAAGGGCAGTGTGCTGGCGTTATTATTATTAAATAATTGAGAAAACCCAATAAAGCTCAAATAACTGAACAGAATATATGAATATTAGAAAATTAATAGATTATTTATAGAATATTTTTACTAATCGAAAAAAAAATGAATAAAAGGAAATTCACAAAATGTCTTGTCTCCTAAGGTGGATTAAAAATACTATTCAACGCCATGTATTTCTTTATACATAGAATTTTTAAGTTACGTAATATAGCGAAAAATATTTTTGCTTTGGCAAAAGAAAACCCTTAAAAATAAACGAATGTCGAGATAAGAGAATTTTTCTGATAGAATATGATTATACATCAGCTTGTGCTTATTCAATGTGATTACTTTTTAGTTTGTTTTCTCAATAACTGATACAATTTCAATAATATACGTACGTATGCATAGATTTGGAATAATATTTATAAATTTCTTAAATATATATTTTATAAATATTAATAAAAATACGTAATCAACATTTTTAAGCATCTTGAAATTTCTCAACGTCTTATATATCGTCTTAATCTTAAAAGAAATTTTTTAACCTCCTGTCCGGGAGTGATTCGCAGAACTATTTTACCAACTATTTAATTGAATTTTAATATTTTTATAAATCTTATTTTTTACGCTACTATGTATATTAATTCTTCATTAATATACTAATCAATTGTTTTAGTACTTTAATTTAGATTTTCTTTTTAAAGTAAAGTTCCTTTTTAAATTATTGTCAAGTTTTTTTTTAAAAAAAAACTATTGTCTGCTAGCTAAGAATAAAACCTTGTTAAGAAATTAAACACATTCTGCTGTTTAAAATTATTTGATGCAAAACATCTGATTATTTACTAAGCATATACTATCATTTTCGAAAAAAGAATATAAATTACTGATTGTCTTTCTTTTGTTTCTTGTGACTTCAACATCGATTATCTACAATAGTGTTTATGTTTTATAAGTCACTACAAAGTGTATAAAGATACCATGAACATATAAAACTGGCGAATAGGATAACCAAAATTTTTAAGCGTCTTAAAATATCTCAGTATCTTAGATGTCGTCCTAACGTCTTAGTTGTGAAATTAAATTTTTAATTATCTGACCACGTGTGATTTACAGAACTATCATACTAATTATTTCATTATATCTTTTACTCTTTCTTCATGATACCGTGTAGATTTTTTTTCCGGATAATATTCTAAAATATTTTGTTATATAAATATTTTTAACTTTAGCACGATTCCCAAGATATTATTGTAGTATAATTTGTTATCAAGAAAATGCCTTATTTTCTTAAGCAGGAAATAATAAAAATTGAAATTTGTAAGAAGATTCCGAAGCCGTGCCAAATTTAGAACCATCTGATTAAAAAAAAATGAAATAAAAAATACGCAATTTTCAAACTTATTTTGATAAAGAGAAAAAAACGCGGCAAGAAGGCTAACATGCTTTATACAGAAACTGTGAAAACCAATTTTTCCTATATTTCGTCATAAGAGGATAATAATGATATTGCTCCAAGGAACCTACTCAATAATTTCGTTATTTCCAGAATAAAATATGTTTGATCGAAACATTATTCCTTGAAAATTAAAACGAGAAAAAAATTAACTTTTATTATTTATCTCAGCTTATTCCATTTATTTAATGATAGCGGTATCAATGTTAAGGATATGCGATGGAAGTCCCGTTTACTATTATACTATAAATGCATTCAATCATATCATATAGTTGGAATAATTTATTTTAAGCAAATAATTTAATAATTTTAAGAAAATAAGGGTGTAAAAATAAACTCTATCAAAATACTTTTAAAGTAGACCCTAAAATATATGTAGAATAAACTTTGGAATTGATATATAAAAAATACTTTTTCAAACAACTTCGAGTAAGACGGTAACGCTAACTTGTTTGAGATAGCTGTTCTTGTAACTATTTAACTTCGATTCCTGATGCTAGTGGACATTCCATTTTCACATTCGACTTTTGAAATTTCATTTGTAAACGGAATTTTTTTATGTCCTTAAAAAATTTTAAGGCTTGCAGCAAAAAAAAAATTTTTTTTGCATAATTTTTTTTAGAAATTAGTGAATTATTTTTTTTTTAAATCTAAGAACCTTAGCCTATATCTTATGTAAAACTTATTTTAATATCGAGTGAAATAATTTAATATGTTGTGTTACTAAATGGATAATCCCAAGAAACTGAATCGAAAATATAAAAACTTCATCGATTTAAAAAATAATAGATAATAAAAATGACATGTTCTGAGAGTCCAATAATTAAAGTCACAAGTCATTCAAGCCTGTCAAGTCTTGAGAATGGGCGCTTATATTTGAACGCTGGAAACATGTCGACTTTTACTTTCCTCTTCATATTTTTTGAAGCCAGTTGAGTTTTTATCATCAATTATACTGTTTTATCATCAATTATACTGTTTTTATCATCAATTTACATTTGGGTCTTGATCATTATTTTGATAAGGATTTTACACTCGTTAAAGTAAACTTATGCATTTTAATATTTCAACATGTGGTCCTTAAAAACATAAGAGCATCAATACTATAAAAGTTATCTTTAACTTTAAGAAAAAAATTTTGATACCAGATATTTTGAGTTAATGAAATTGAATATTTCATCCTTTAAGTTTTTGTGTCCCCATTTCAGTATCTTAAGGACTTTACGAGCTCTGTTTAAAAAGAGTATCGTATCAGATATATATAAGAAAAGAAAAATAATCATAGTAGCTATATTTGGTGGTAAATGTAGCTTATCGTAATTGAAGAGCATGCTGTGCAACATTTGATGGTGAATTTGCGAACGTAAGTAGCAGAATGCATCGAAACATGAGGATGCTATTTGCAAATAATTTTTATCCAAAGAAAACCTTGTAACCTAAATATCTAGCATAATGAAGCAATTTTTTAAACAATGAATCATAGAATATGCAACATATTATTTCAAAACCTTATTCTTAAAAATAGCATATTTCAGTGTTTTTAAAATGCCACTAAACATTCAGCAATTTCTTGAGTTATGGAGAAAAAAAAATATTGTAAATTATAGAAAACCTTGTAAATGTGCATTAGAATTACTATACAATCTACATTTTATTTTTCAAGCATTTTTTTTTTTTTTTTTTTGTTTCTTCAAACTTTCTTGCCTAGTAGACTCTATTAAAGCTGTTAAGATGATTATCCCTAAAATTTTATATATAGGTATAATAAAATATGTAAATTTGATTTTAGTATGAAATCCTCGTATAAATATAGTAAAAACAACATAAAAAATCTAAATAATGTCAGATAAAAAGTTCATGTATTCAAATTCTAAAAGCTTAGAAAATCATAAATAATTTATAAATCGATTCAAAGTTCCTTTTCAAAGGAGGTTAAAAGAAAAAAAAAACTTTGCTTTTTGAACAGAATATTGTTAATTCTAATATTTAAATTTGTGTAAAAGCTTAAAATTTAACAAAGTCAAACAGTTCAAGAAATTGAAATCTAAGGACACTTCCATTAAGCACTATTTTTCAAACTATTTCAAAAAATTTAGTTAATAAATTCAAAATATTTCAAACTTTATAATTTTAATGGAACTAATTTTTTAAAAATATATATAGTTTTAATTCTTTTATACGCTTATATAACTAGTTCTGGAGAAAATGCGAAATACAAAGAGTTTACAATCGTTGATTTAACCCACGAGACAATACAAGACAAAGTCAAAGTATCGAAGTGGAATCTTTAATTAAAAATAAATCCAAAGATTTTGAATTGAAGATTATGCTTTTAGGCATGTCGTGGCTGCTTAGGATATATTCTGCATTTTAAAAATAAAAGATTTTGAACTTTGTAAATTTAAAATTGAAAATCCTGGACAAAAATAAAAATAATTTATGTTTAAGCTTATCTAAATAGCTAACTGCTAACACTACTTATTTTGGCTATTTTAGTGTAAATCTACAATGCTATTAGCTCCCCAAATATTTTTTGATCATAACCGTCGTTGAACAGCAGACCCAATCTCGGATTTACGACTACCAATGTTCAAATCCGCAGCCTTGTAATTTTGAACCCAATCCAGAAGACAAGGTAACTCCTTATAACCTCCTTATAACTGAATCAAGTACTGGAAGAAATTTGCCTTCGTGGAGGACTTTTTGGTGGAACTGACACGAATTTGAATTACATGAAGAGGAAAACCACGAAAACCTCATATGGTGAGACTGGTGGTTCGGGAATTAACGCAAGATCTGTCCACCACTGAGGATATTTTACGTCAACACTGGTCTGTGCGAGCTGGATGCGGAATTCGTATCGACCAGACATCTCTGGGATTCGAACCCGGGTCACCTCATTGGAAGGCAAATGCTCTATCCTCAGAGTCCTCACGGCTCAGTTCACAGAATATCGAAAACTTAGTTTGTAACAAACTAGTTATAAAAGCAACTTATTTTAGTCTCTCAGATGATTACGCCTTCTGCTTAGCTATCTCAGTGATAATATAGTAATAAAATTAACTTTTAAAGCAATATCAAATAATTTATTCGGAAACTTTTCATTTTTTATTAAACTCCTCGCGTGATCAACTGACTCAACCGATAAGTTGCATTAATCGCGATTAGAAAATTACCTTGTCAAAATAACATGCGCTTTTTTTCTAAATAGCTCAGTAAATTTTAAACGCTTCTCTTTCTAAATATACAAGTTTATAATGAATAAATATGAATTATTTTCTAAACGACTGGCCTAATTTGTTTAAATAAGGAAAAATTTAGTTCAAATTCACTTACTGAATATATAACTCATTCGAAGGACAAATTTTTCTTATCCGTCCACGTCATATTAGAAGAACTGTCGAAGATCTGATCTTTCAAGAGAGGCTCTAATCCCTGCAAATGAATTTGAAGATCAAACTTATTGTGAATCAGTAATGCACATTTTAAAGTGGAATTTTCTTCAAAATATTCTAAAGACATTCTATAACAGAGTAACTAAAAGTATTAATGAAATTAGATTAGCACACTCTGAAAAATTCGCTCAACACTAAACCATAATATAGTTTAAATTTGCTACAAACTAAAATGATGAATTTCACAACGTTTTCAATCAAATTGAACCATTATATCATGTGATAAAGTTTTATGATAATAAGGTTCATTTGTAATATTAAGGTTTCAGAAAATGTGAACGATATAATGTTTCAGCAAGCTTCAAGATTTATAACCGTGTAGCTTCATTTTCAATAATATGATACATTTTAATTTTCACCCAAAAAGAATATCCAGGCTAAGTAATAGGAAGGATAAATTCAAATCTAAAAACAAATTTAAAGCGATTGAATGTTTAAAATTTCTCAATAATTTTATTTTAAGTTTTTAACGATCATTGATATTAAAATGTAATTTTTAAAAAACATTTGAAGCTCTAAATAATTTATTTTTTTTCATTAAGTGTCCACTTAATGAGAAAACAAAAGTATATAACGTTCTTTTATTGTAAAAATTAAAATTAAAGCCTGAAGACACTATACCGAGTGAGAATTCTGATTAATAGGCTTAAATTTTTATCCCAAAATTGTTCGAACATATGCTGGTAAAACGAAATCTGGTAACAAAACATTCTAATTATATCTTACTTCCATATTTTCTAATAAAGCACAAGTTTTCTAAAGAAACGAAATGTATGCAAAGCAATCATAAAGGTTTATGAGTGAAGAGAGTAGATTGAGCGCCTGGTTGTTCTGGAAAATAACGTAAAAATTGATGCTTTCGAGATATTTTAAACTTGAATTTTATTAGCAAAACTAAAACAGCGAAACAAATACTGCATTTAAAAGCTCAGTCTGATAAAAACTTATGAACAATTAATGTTACATACAATTAAACTACAAATAGTGCAAAGGAAAGCATTCAGAAAAAAAATTTTATTCTGATGTTTAATACATATATACTTTAAATTTAAACAATTTAGCATATATACTTACTTCACGTTAATGTTCAGGAGAGATATTAATTATAGAAGTTAGGCGAAGAAACATGTTATGTTATTATGTTATTTTATTTAACTCCTTGAGATGACTGAAATAAAAAAAACACTTTATTCTGGACACGACTAAATTTTTACTCTTAGTAACAACGCCGGCTGATAATCCCTAAACCTGATCACAGCAGCTTATACCTCTGGTCTGTTTAGTATAGCTGGGCTCCTGAGGCCAATAATGGCCCTTTTACCATTCATCCTGTAATGAGAACTTAAACAAAAACAAAAGACAGATTACATGAAATGCACATGCTAAGGTAGAGAAAAAATAATGGCCCTTTGCCATGAGAAACAAATAATTATTAAGAAACAAATTAATAAGAAACAAATAATTGAAAGTATAGAAAAATACAATACATATTTACAAGTAGGAGATCAATATTTACAAGAATAATAACTATTTACAAAATTTGAGAAGAGTTAGCAAAAATCAAGATGAGAAACGACAAGATCATAAAAAATTTCATAAACAGAAAAGTGTACCTCTGTTAAAGTAGAGACCCTACCGTCCTGGATATTACCACTCGTGTCGGGTTGCTCACGGGTTGCTACACTAAAAATTACTCAAATTTATCTCGCCCTGATCAGACCCACAAGGGGTTGCTTTTTCACAGGGTTTCGACAATCTGTGTGTTTTAACTCAGTGCATGTTTTTAAGTGTGAGGATAACATCGGAAGTAAAAAAGTGAGCCAAAGGTCTGATGTTGGCATCATCAACTAGGTTGATGCAGTTAAAAATTTTGTTGAAATTGGCAGCGTCACAAATTAATGCCTCGTCAAAGAAATTTCTGTTCAGTTTAATAAAATACTGATCAAATTTGTCAATTTTTAAATCCCTACGGATGGCATCATTTCTGATAAACCACCTGGCACCGGTTTGCCTACGTAGGATTTTATTCTGTAGAACAGTAAGGGTTTTTAAGTCATTTTTGAGGCATTACACCATGCAGGTGATGCGTATGAAATGATATAATTGTGTAAAGAAGCTTTTTCATTTTAAGATTTAAGTACTGCTGATAGAATAAGGCTTGCAGTTTATTAGTTGCCACAGCAACCTCACTTTTAATGTTAGAAACGTGGTCCTTCCAGGTGAGCTTATTGTTGATTGTTAGACCAAGATAAACAGTTTTGTTTACAATTGGAATTGTTTTGTTGAATAGTACAAGGTGATTACTGGGAGAGATGGTTTTTCTACCCTTTTGTACAGTCAAAAGCTGCGACTTGCTGGCATTAAGTTCGAATTTCCAATCAAGACACCAGTCTTCGATTTCGCAAGGTTTGTTTTGAATTTTTATTAAAGCAAGATTTGGATTTGCTGATTTTTGAAGAAGGCCAGTGTCATCGGCATAGAAAGCCGTTATGCTATTATAATCATCTCTGTCCACAGGGAAGTCATGAGTGTAAATTATATACAGAATGGGGCCTAAAATGCTTCCCTGTGGGACGCCAGCATTAATTTTTCTAATAGTAGACTGTTAAGTTTGATTTGGAAGGATCTGTCTTTGAGATAAGAGTTAATAATCTTTATAACACCAACAGGGAAATTTAGATTAATTAACTTATAGATGACACCATCGTGCCAGACTCTATCGAATGCTTTGCTAATGTCTAACATTAGCGAAGCAGAAACTTGTTTGTTATGGAGTCCTCTTCCAATGAACTCAACTAGTTGCTTAACTCTTGCTTAATGGTGTCTAATTGCTTCCTAAAGCCATATTGTTCTTTTGGTAAACAGTCAAGAAAGGGTTTGATTCTATCGTAAATAATACGCTCTAGCATTTTTCCTAGAGTGCATAGGAGACTAATGAGTCTGAAATCTTCTGGCGAGGATAAGTACTCATTTGGCTTAGGCAAAAGAATGATCGAGGCTATTTTCCAATTTTTGGGGAAATAGTTGAAAATTAGGCAGGCATTAAAAATAATGGTAATAGCAGTGATATATCTAGGAGGAAGCAGTTTGACCATTTTATTTTTGATATTGTCAATGCCTCGTGCTTTTTTAGGCTTTAGATTCTTGATAATAGTTGAGACTTTGTCAATATTTGCTGGTTCAATGTGAGAGGAGAGTTTGTTATCATGTAAAAAGTCTTGGACCGACTTTGAGACATAAGTATGATTAGACTTGTTAGATTCTTTATTTAACGAAAATTGATTTTCCATGTGAGAAGCAAAAACACTGGCTTTATCATTGTCAGTACATGCATATCCAGAGTCAGGTTTTAGAGGTTTATTAGAAATTTTGTCAGTGCGAAGAACCTTTGCCATTTGCCAGATAGAATTATTTTCAGTGGTTAGACTTTTGACTTGGTCATTCCATTGGAGTCTTTTAAATCTTTTGATATCTTTTTTAATGATTTTATTTAAAGACCTATGCTTAAATTGAGGGACGCATGTTTTATTGTACTTTTTACGACACCAGTTTCTGAGTTTGATTAGATCCCTGATTTCAGGAGGTAGACGTAGAAAATTGGTATTATATTCTCTTTCAGTGGACGACTCGTCAAAAGCCTCAGTGATTGTTTGCTCAAGTTTAGAGATCTCAAAATCTATCGAATCAGTACTATCGATAGAGGGGGTGCCAGGTGGTTTTTTGATGAGGATGTTTTGGAGCAGGCTCTAGTTGGTGGTTTAATCATTTTAGGATTTTGAGTGACTGATAAACCAGCGTAAAGTAAAACAGGTCGGTGATCAGATGATGAGTCGTTAATGACCGAACTGGCTTAGGGATTTTCATATTGGTTATGGCGAAATCTAAGATATCAGGAATTTGATTTGCGTTGGTTGGGTAGAACGTGGGCTCAAGGGGGGCAATGACGGTGAGTATTTGTTAATAAATTTTTTGAGATTTGACCGTTGACAACCCAAAATGACATGTTTGGAGTTGAAATCTCCAATGATAATTGAACCGTGGTTATCAGAAAGGAGGCTATTCAGTTGATTATCGGTAAGAATGTACCTTGGTGAATTGTAAACGCCAGTGATTTTAATAAAATTATCATTTTGCTGAAGCATAATGGAAATGAATTCAATACCGTCAGTGTTACCCTTTTGAGCATCATAATGACACATGCTGTTCTTGACGATCACACCTACACCACCTTCTCTAAACGACCTATCTGCCCTATAAGTGGTGTAGTTGGGGACGTTAATTTTCTTTTGTTTGTTTAGATGTGTTTCGGTAATTACCATCACATCTGGAAAATTTCTGTTAATGAAATCTTTTAACTCATCCATTTTTTGTGGAACGCCATTTGCATTCCAGTTAAAAATTGAAATGTGAGGAAATTTTTTAGTTTTAAGGTTCATTATTTTTGTTAAAGTTTTTACAGCTTTTAAGCATATCTAAGATTCCAGAATTTTTTAATTCTCCTAAGAGATCTTTTAGATCACTAATCATGTCTTTTGCGTCATCAACAACAGTCATTGTGTCATTATTAATTGCCCTGATGTCCCTTTTTTTTTTCTCCGAGAGTGCAGCAGCGTACGAAACATTGGGCCGTGTTCAATTTCTATACACGTTTTTGCTATCTCCATTATAAATAGGTATTTATTTTAATTTGGGGAATTTAGGACATATTTGAGCATTGGCCGGGTGTGAACCATTGCAATTAACACATTTCTTCACGCAGTTCTTCTCTTAATTCTTCATTATTTTTCAACAAATTATTTATAATAGTAATACTTATTATCGGGCGGTCCATTAACATTAACATTATTCGTAGGTATACCTAAACTTTGAGTTGTATTTAACTCATTTAAACCTAAATTAGATAATCCATTCACGGTCGCGACAGCACCGTGAAGGCTCCCGGCAAGAAGAGACATCGGCTCGGGAGTCGAACTCCCGCAGTCCATGTTCAGTACTTCACCTAGGACTTCGAATCTGTTGTTTGCCGCCATTCTCCAAAGGGAGACATCAAAATTGGTTCCAAGGGAAAGAGGTCTTCAATTCTCGAGAGTTCAGCTCCGAAGGCAAACGAAGACAAATCAAAACAGTCTTGCTTTTATGAAGAAGCTTAGAAACTATCACAATCCAAATATGATTGCACTACACAAACGCTACGATCTTGACGACAAATTCTGGTGAAAGCATGATCCGTGAATGACTAATGAGCAACTGATACCCCTGACTCATGTGCTATTTAAGTCCTTTAAAAACTCCGTAGCTTTGTAATTTTCAACACAATCCAGAAGACAAGGGAACTCCTGGATAAAGTATTGGGAGAAATTTTGCCTTCGTGGAGGACTTTATAATAGAACTAACCCACATTTTGCTACATGTTGTAGAAGACTACTAGAACCTGCCACGGCAAGCCAGACGGCAAAGGGACTCTAACCTCTGATCCATCTACCACTGAGGATATTTCTCGTCAGCACTGTGGTCGGGGCAAGCCGGATGCGGATTCGTATTGACCAGCCATCCCAGGGAGTCCCCTTGCCGTCAGGCTAACTGTAGGAGTTTCTCGTGGTCTTCCTCTCCATGTAACGCAAATGCGGGTTAGCTCCATAAAAAAAGTCCTCCATGAAGGTAAATTTCGCCCAATACTCGATCCAGGAGTTCCCTTGTCATCTGGATTGGGTTCAAAATTACAAGGCTACGGAGTTGAACATTAGTAATCGCAAACCCATGAAATTGGGTCGGCTGTTCAACGATGGTTATAAAATAAAATAAAATGTACCTAAGTGCGAACTGCGATGGCTCAGGGGATGGAGCGTTTGCCTTCCAATGCGGCGTTCCGGGTTCGAATCCTAGTCGATACGAATTCTACATCCGGCTTGCACCGACCACAGTGCTGACGTGAAATATCCTCTGTGGTAGACGGATCATGGGTTAGAGTCCCTTTGCCGTCAGGCCAACCGTGGGAGGTTCTCAAGGTCTTCCTCTCCATGTAACGCAAATGCGGGTTAGCTCCCTCAAAAAATCCACCACGAAGGCAAATTTCCCCCAGTACTCGATCCAGGAGTTACCTTGTCTTCTGGATTGGGTTCAAAATTAGAAGGCTACGGATTTGAACATTAGTAATCGTAAAACCATAAAATTGGGTCGACTGTTCAACGACGGTTGTAAAATTATAAAATATAAAATTATAAAATTTGCCTAAATGCACCACCATTTAAAGGAAAAGGGTTGAAGTATTACGACTTCAACTCTGAACAAACTTTTTTTGATGAAATTCAAAACTTTTATATTAAAGAACACATTCATTTTGAATACACTATCCACTTTTTAATAATGTTACATTAAATGAGAGTTTTTTTTTTATTTTTGAAGTTTCATAGAAATTACTTATAGTGTGAACAATTATATATATATATATATATATATATATATATATATATATATATATATAGGCGATTTCTCATACTTATCAATGTGGTTTAAAGCTTTTTAAAGGTTAAAAAGATCGACAGTAAATTACGAACGGAAAATAGTGTTTTTGAACACCCAATGCCAAAACTATAACTTGTAACAATTATTTTCCTTATTATGAGCGATAATAGCATTAATACGTATGGAGACATGGACATTTTTATAAAGAAATATTTTTTTTTGTCTTACGTTTTTGTCATGATAACTTTAAATATTTAACAAAATTTGGGGAGAAATTTAATATTAAATTCAAAATTATGGTTTTAAAATTTTCGAAAATTTGTTTAAAACTGCGCAAGATATAAGTAAATAAAGTAGTTCCTTCATATTGTGCATGAGCGGATTTTATTTTATTTTTGCAGTATTTGCCAACTAATAAAAAAAAGTTCGATTTGAATACCTTGAAATTTTAAAACTGTCAGACAATTTTTGTACTTTTTTAAAAGAAAGCTCAAAATGATAAGATGTTTTCCCCAAATTTTATTTTCTACAATTAAACAAAATTTTTTAAAAATGACAGCGGCATTGTTAGGAATCTTCCTCTAAAAAAGTATCTTAGTATTCTTTAGCATGTTGTCTTTCTTTATACAATCATATTCCGGTGAATAAACGTTTATAGCAAGGCAGTGTTATGATACAAAATAATATTTGTAGTTATTACTTATCAGTTTGAGTTTCTTTTTAAACGTACAAAATCTACTTAGAAAATTATTCGAAACTTTTTAAAATTTTCATCGGATGTTTTTCATTAATTGCCAAATACGATTCACTACAAAATTTGTTAAAAAATGTTTAATTTTCCTCGCGCATGCTTAATATAAAAGGACTACTTCAATTACTTATAAATTGCACAGTTTTCGACGATTTTTTTTTTTTAATTTTAAGGCAAAAATTTTGCAATTAATTTTAAATTGCTCTGAAAATTTCGTTTAATTTTATTGATTTTTTTAAAGTTATAGCAAAAAAACGTGGGACAAAAATAAATTAGTCCTTTTTATAAAAATATCTATTCCATAAATATTTAAGTTAGGCTTACGAAATTTTGTGAATTAATGCATGTAAAAACTAAAATTATTATTATTATTATATATATATATATATATATATATATATATATATATATATATATATATATATATATATATATATATATATATATATATATATATATATATATATATATATATATTTAATTATATATATATACATAAATTTTAAATTTAAGATAATTTCATTCAAAAAAAAAAAAATAAGGCTCTTAACAATATTCTTTTGAAACCCAAGCTTTAAATACTGAGAAAAAAATGTGATTTTTACTGAGAAATATTTTTCTCTAAAGAGAATGAATTCGAAAATGCAATAAAGTATTTTTAAAATAAATTCATTTAACTAAATTTAACTTAATTCTTTTTAGTTGTTTCTAATGATGGCATGAAAAAATTATCAATTTAGTTTCTCATATTGTAGAATATTTGTAATTCTTTTTACATCAGTCATGAAACTCAAATAAAAAGATGTGCCACAAAATGTTCTAAAAGATAATTTGAATCGAATTTCATACTTTTCTTAAAATTTTTTATTACAGTTAAAATTATAGACCGACGGGGGTAAATCCAGTTATAGTTTTACATAAAAAATCACTTTTTAAATGCATACAAACTAAAAAAATTATCTTATAATGTTATTTTTTAAATGATAAAACTTTACCAAATACAAAACTGACCCATATGATGAATATTTGGTATTATGAGACAAAGTCACTGAATGATTGTTATCAATTATAAATTATAAACTTAATGAAATAAGTTAACTCGAAATAAGTAAATAGTCAGATTAAGTTTTTTAAAAAAAATTAAAGATAATTTAAAAGCATACAGCCAAACAATGTTTTTGTAAGTTTAAATTGTGCAAACACAGTTTACACAGAGTTTATGATTCAAATTATTTGAATTTTACGACTCGGATTAATTTTCCAATTCGAATCACAATGACACATCATATGATTCGAACATTATAGAACACAAATCTAAATTCTGTGGAATAAATTTATACTGAAGGAGCTCTTACAGTAATAGAAGTTATTATCTATTCTTATAAACTATTTTATGGCTTACGTTGATAACTTATTTCTAATTAAAGTTTCAATGAAATTCTTCATTTCGATTTTTTTCAATACAAAAGAAAGCCCTTGTGATGCCATTACTTATTTCTCAGTATTTACAATTTCTTTAATTTTATAAATTAAATTTTTTATCCTATTCTCAGTTAATTAAATAAATTATGGAATTTTTATCACATTTTATGCAAAATGAATATAAATACTTTTATTCTTATCTTAAAAATCAATGTAATGCCTAACTATTTAATTCATTACATGTGTATAACTCATTAATTCTGTTTCGTGATTATTCGAATATCAAAATCTATTTTTAACTTTATTTTTTTTTAAGCTGATTTATTTTTCTAACACCAGAAATGTTTCAGTTACAGGGTTATATTAACTTCCAATTGGGTAAAACTGCAATGTTTCAAAATGCCTTTACAATGTTTGAATTAAAATTCTATTAATTTCTACGGCATGTAAAAATTCCATGATTTTTATAAAAGACCCATTGAAAATACTGTAAAAGTTTTAAGTGGTAAAACTTTTAAACGAATATTCTTTCATAATTTTACTTTTACTACCTGCAGTATTGTTTACCAGATACACAATATTTTTTTTAATATAATTTTAATGTTTATATTTATAATTATCTCTAATATAGCATTATTTGCATTATTCTTATTTTGATTTTTCATTTTACAATTTTTTAAATAAATTTTGTTATAATTTGTTGGAAATAGACTACAATTATTTAATTCAATTTCCCACTTCGGTCGCGTAATATATATTCAAATTATAATTCATTAATTCTTAGAATCGTCATTTAATTAATTATTCTTTATAATATTTATTGCTGCTTTGTTAAACTGGTACTATAATTTACTTGAAATATTGTATTTATTTTAATAGTTGATATTCACTTGGGCTAAATATTATGGTGTTATATTAATTCAATTATTTATTTTTCAATTATTTTATTTCTTGCATTTTCTTTTCTTTCATTAAGCTGTGAATCTTTGCATTTATTCTTTTTCCTTATTTATTTTTCTGATGAAGTGATCCACATAAGCTTATCACGTTCAAGTTGATCATTGAGCTTATCTGATATAAGGAATGAAAAATATAAAAGGGCTTTATAAACTACTTTTTTGATCATGCAGTTGACTATCTTAAAAATATTCAGAAAAAAAACTCCAGAATCATCTATAATTTAATTTAAAGCAATGACAGATGCTAAATCAAAAAGTTATGTTTCAAACGTCTCTGCCGAACATATTTCACCGTTTTCTAGGATCTGGATCATTCCAGTCTTGATATCAGGACGCTACCATAAACGGTTTTGAAGTTTACGTTAGTTTGTAGTAAACGAAACATTCAAAATGGTTTTCAAAATAGGTGTAGAAGGGAGAGAGGTGCTTTTTTTAGTAATGTTATCGACTATTCTTGCATCAGGTAATTACAATTTTCAAATATGATATTTTCCTATGTATACATTACAGTCTGTAATAGATTAAAAATTGTGCACTGCCAAGCCTTTAATCTACATATTGTAAATAAATCTGCATCAAATTTCGGTAAAAATTACCGGCAAACAAGGTGCCGATACTTTGTTACTGCGAATTCTAACTGTTCCGGAACAAAAAAAAATCTGATATACTTAAATTTTTACAGTAATGATTACCGTAAAATCTATGAATCACTCTAATTAAATTTTTATATTTTTAAATATTACTGCATAATATTTTACGAAAAAAATGAATTTTACGGTAAAATAGATTTTGCACATGATGCACCTAGTACTTTATACAGTAAGTACCGGTACCCAATCGTAATTTGATCCGGAATTTTTTACAGTGCAAGACATACTTTCTAGTTTCGGATTAACTACTATCTATATATTTTCAATTTTAAAGATAGAATACATTTATGTAATGGTATAATTTTCAATATAAAGATAAAATACTTTCTAGACGATGGAACAAACATCGATATCGTTCACTTTCATTTGAAAAGGTGGCCTTGTAAATTTTTATCTAGCTGTTTTAACTGTTTTATGGAACTGTTAATTTTACTAAAAATTACAATTTCCCAAATTTAAATGTGCACATTATTTATAAAATAGTAACTTAAGTTTGAAAAATATTTCATTATCTGTTTGAAGTTTCATGTATGTGAAATTGTATTTCATTCTAAAAAAAAAACTTCTTAGCTACTTTTTTTTCATTTTAATTTATTTTAGGCAAAAACAAGTATTAATATAACATAAATTTTGTTGATATTAAACTTTTGAGTATTTTAAGTCTAATTTTAATTATCTTTTTATTCTTTTGCTATTTGTTTATTTATGTTTTCATTGCAATTAAGTGACAAGTTCTGCATGTATTTTAACATCCTTTTTAACAAAACTCGACACGTTTTAAGAAAATATAATTTAAATTAGTTTTAGAAAAAAAACATATTTTAAATAAGCGATAGCTTATTTATTATTAGCCGATATCATTTATTAACGGGTTGAAATGTTGAAATGAATACTACAGCCGTGCTGTTGTTGAATCCATTTTGCTGACGACAACTTTAATAGCGATTTATCATGCTTGTTTCCGAAAAGTGTGAAAAAAATCTGTTTTAAAAGGAATGCTATTTAAAGGGTAAGAAGAAAAAAAATTTTCGAAAATTAAAACGATTTAGAAATCTTTAATAAAAGTTTATCTAATAATTGTGTTGACAACCACAAATATCAGCAGTTTGCACATCACAGGAGTTGCCATAAGCAATTTATGGTTAAAATGACATTCTAAAGAGTCATAAAAAAACAAGAGATATTGGGTTAGAGTCTCCTTGCCACCAGGCTAACCGTGGGAGGTTTTCTTCTCCTTGTAACGCATATGCGGGTTAGTTCCATTAAAAAGTCTTCCACAAAGGCAAATTACTCCCAAAACCGGATCCAGGAATTCCCTTGTCTTCTGGATGGCATTCAAAATTACAAGTTGACAAGTTTACAAATTACTGCGGATTTATTATTTACTACGAAGTCATGTAGCTGTAAACCCAAAATTGGATCGGGTGTTTAACTATTAAAAACAACTTTGTTTTACTATTTTTTCATTAGTTTTATACAGGAATAAGTTCATATAAAACAAAAGATTAAATAAATATGAATTGGATTAAAATTGAATTAAATAAATATTGGAAATAAATTTAATTATTAGTGGTCAAGAAGATCTTTTGGAATGCCTGTCATCTGTCCACATGATCCTACGGTTCCGGCAGAACTCATTTTCTGAACCACTGTCCTAAGCTATCAAATCAATCATCAATTAACCGTGCTGATATCTTTCCCCGTAACTGTGCTAATTGTTTGAAAGATATCTAGAGAAATATTGCAATATAGAGAGTGCCCAATTCAAGGAATATCTCTTCTACACTCTACCCATCTCAAATTATGCTAGATTTTTCCACAATTTAAATATCACTTTACTGAGCCATTTAAAATTCTAATGGCATTACATTACCTGATATACACTGAGGTGACAAAAGTCATGGGATAGCAATATACATATGGCAGTAGTATCGCGTACAAAATGTATATATGTATAGTGCACTAGCAAGACTTTTATTCGTGTTCAAGTTATTCATCTGAGTCTGTTTCTGACGTAATTATGACCGCAAGATGAAAATTAACACACTTTGAAAGTAGGATGGAAGTTGAGCAAGACGCAGGAGACATTCCGTTTTGGAAACTATGAGAGAACTCATCATTCCTAGATCTACAGAAGAGAGTACCGAGAATCATGAGAGGATGAAAAATACCTAATTTCAGGCATAAGCTCACCATCGATAGCATAGTGGCATGCCGCTTACACTGCCAACGTGTGAGTAAAATTATCAGTAATATTGCGTACTGCAAGCATCAATGCAAGACGCAAAATAGACGTGTCCGTTAAGACAGTGCGGCGAAATTTGTCTATATTGGGATATGACAACAGAAGACTAACTCGAGTGCCAAAATAAAATACAAATTTCCTGTAACCTAAATATTTACATCAAATTATCCAAATTTTTTATAAATATTTACATCAAATTTCTCTTTTTTTTCTACAAAAATTTAAAAATTTTTACAAAAATTTAGAAATTTATACAATCATTTACAAACTTTCATATAATTTTGAAGAATGTAATTTTAATTCGCAAAATCCAAAAGTTGTACGAAATCGGTTGAATAGTTTCTGAGTAATAAAATTTCAAAAACGTCGTATGTTCAATTTTATATTTCTCAAGATTAATTTGATTTGATTTAATTGATTTAAATCTAGTTTTGTATTTTTCCATTTGAAATTACGATCTTTCAAATGCAGAAATTTTGTATACCTTACTATTAAAACATTTTTCGAATTATCAATAAATAAAATGATTAAAAATAATAAGTAATTATGAAAAAAAAATTTTTTTTTTTGCATTTTTGACTTAATAGTTTCGCTTTAACGAATTTAATAATTGTGTGCATATTTTTTTAAATTCACTTCATAAGTTCTCGAGACATGACGAAATATACGAAAAGTAAAATTAACATTAAGAGATCCAAACTTCCGAGTGCTCCCCTAGTCAATTTTTTGAGATCATGTTTTCCATATTTTGGTTACCCTCATAATTAAAGGCTCAAAAATAACCCAGTTGGAAAAAAATATTGATTTAAAGCATATAAGTTTAAAAAAACATAAAAAACACATAAAAACATATCAATTCGTTTTTGAATCTTTTTTTTTTTCTTCTTTTAAAGCATCATCTGCATAAATCGATTATCATATTTAAGGTCACCTCAGGAACCATTAAAATTGGCAATGACAACGAGGAAAATATATCATTAGATCATGAGTTATTCAATGTATTCACTTTTTTAATTTGCTCACTATAATATTAATTATCAACACTTCATTGTTTGAATTTTATATTGTTTTAAACAAGTTTTTGCTGATTCAGGGATGGTAAATTCAGTTTTTGTGGTAGATTTTCTCGTCTATTCTATTCAGTTTTTGGTGGCGAAGACACAAATTTGAAGTGCATATTTTTCACTTTTTTAGAGGTCACTAAACCGCAAATAAGGACAAATTACCTGTAAATTTTAGAAAACTCTATTACCACGTAATTTAAACCATCTGAAATTAAGATTGCGCATGTTAAATGTGAGTTGATCCGTCAGTGAGGCCACAATGCATTCAGAACACAAAAACATAAGATATTTCTGTTGAATACATGGTGATCAATGGTTTTTTTAAAGGATAAGGGAAAAAAAATTAAAAATTTTGTAGAAATGTCTTTACTTTTTAAAAGTTTAATAATTATTGATTAATATATTCATTTTATCTTTTCCAACAACGATGAACTTTATTTGATAGTTTAAGGCCGAACAACAGCTAAACTTTGTTCCATGGATGTAGTAATTACTGCATATTATTAAAATTTTAGATATTTTGGAGCACACTAAATCTCAAAAGAGGATATATTATCTGCAACTTTTATACATCACTTAAATGAACTTTATTACCATGCAATTTAAACCATCTAAATATAAGATTGCACGATATTATGATTAAACTTGTTCAGAAGCATGGTTCAATTTATCACTTTATTTCAGATAAAAAAAAAAATTGCACAGCATCAAGGTTAAGGTACCAATCTTGTAGTTCAACCTAGAAAAGTTTTTCTGTGAATGAATATAATTATCATTACTGTATTTCTGAATTTCATATTATTTTAAACAGGTTTTTGCCGAGTCAGCGATGATAAATTCAGTTTTTGCGGTGCTTTTTCTCGTCTAATCTACTCAGTTTTTGGTGACGCAGATCCGACCTTGAAGTACATGCTTTTCACTCGATCGAATGCGCAGGATGCTTGTGACCTTCAGCCAACAGAAGAAGCTTCCAGGAAGTGCAATTTTAATCCAAATCATAAAACTGCAGTTATCGTTCATGGATGGATAAACAAGTTACAGACAAATAGTCCTGTTTTTGTAAGTTCAAAATTTACAAAAACATCCTTAACCCATTCTATTTCCTCGTCTGATCTTAGCAACGCAAATTTTATTGCCATTAATGAATTCTATTCAAAAAAATTTTTTAGAAAGGATATCTTTATGATTTTCACTTACCAAATCATTAATTCTTTTGATAACTGCTTTTTCATAGTTTTTTTTTTTTTTTTTTTTTTTTTTTTTTTTTTAAATCTTCTTTATATAATTTAATCAAATATACAATAAAGGTAAGCGCATTTGAGTCAATAACATTTTTATAATTACATGCTAACACTTTTTGATTTGATTAAATTACTCCATATACAAGTTGAAATACTCGAAAACGACAATACAGCGTGACAAACGGAAATTACGACTAAAAAAAACAAAAACAATTGAACACAATAAGAAAAAATAACACGTAAAAACAGAAAATAAAATATAAAGGAAGAGCAGAATAAAACAAAATCTATAAAGCGAGCAGTGAATTATAGCGAACTTACATGAACGGGAAATTTTTCAAGAATGATTTAAAACGTTTACGTAACAAGATTGCCAGATTGCAAAATATGAAAACTATGAAAACAAAAGCGCAAATTGAGTGTAACTAGAGGAGTTTAAAGTACGTTCTTGTTGCATTACTGAAGTCCGTTTGATTTGTTAGTTACCAAGGATGGGTCAGAAAACGGATGTGCGCGAGGTAATATTATACTGGATAATTTAATAAAGTTGACTATAAATAATTTTAGAAAATAAATATTTATTTAAGAAAAGAATATAAAATAGAAAAGAGAAAGATACATGAATTGCCAGTTTTGCACATAATTTTAGCCACGGATTTGCCCGAAATGGATTTGCACATGGAAAAATTATATAAATTGACAAAGAAATCTTTTTAGTAAATAATTTTAGCCACGGATTTGCCCGAAATGGATTTGCACATGGAAAAATTTTATAATTTAACAAAGAAATTTATTAGTATATAATTTTACCCACGGATTTGCCCGAAATGGATATGCACATGGAAAAATTATATAAATTAACAAGGAAAAAATAAAAAAAGAAAAACATCTTATTTTAGTAAATAATATTAGCCACGGATTTGCCCGAAATGGATTTGCACATGGAAAAATTTTATAAATTAATAAAGAAATTTTTTAGTAAATAATTTTAGCCACGGATTTGCCCGAAATGGATTTGCACATGGAAAAATATTATAAATTAACAAAGGAATTTTTTAATAAAGAAATTTTTTCAGTAAATAATTTTGACCAAGGATTTGCCCGAAATGGATTTGCACAAGGAAACATTATACAAATTAAGGTAGAAATATTAGTAAAAAATGTTTTTGGCCACGGATTTACCCGAAATGGATTTGCACATGGGAAAATTGTATAAATAAAGAAAATTTTTAGTAAATATATTTACAAAATATGCGATTAACTCAATGATTTTATATAGAATTTTATTACTTTAGTTGGGTATCTATTGTTTTTTATCAAATTTTGAAAGAGTTTATCGATTTAGTTTTTGGATAAATAACTATTACTACATATTCTTTTAATTCTATTAATTTAATTAAAAGTAGTATTTAAATAGATGCTCCTAGAAACATTAGAATTCCAAGTAATTAGTTTATTTATATTAAAATTAAAATCATTTCTTTTATCGTATAAATCAACAAAGCAGATATTTTCTTCTTTTATAATACCCAAATCCAAAAAATTTAAATTAATATTATCATCATGATTACGAAGCAAGATTAGTTCCTCGGGGTAAATATCATTTAATAAAATTGTATAGTCTTGAAAATTGAAGATAATTAAGTCATCAATATATCTAAAAACAAATTTAATACTAAGAGTGTAATTTTTTTCATAATAATGCAAAAATAAGTTAGCTAAGAGAGATGAATAATTAGAACCTTGTGGTATTCCATCAATTTGAAGAAAAATATCCCTTCCATTGTAAAGATAATTATTAAAAAGACAAAAATTAATCAGAATTTCCCAATAATCAAAATCGCAACAAAGGATATTTTTGAAATCATAGTAATAATTCAAAAGGACTTATTGTTTTACCTAAGTGTTTTTGTATTTATTTATTTTGCTATATATATATATATATATATATATATACTAGTGGTTCCACCCCCTGCTCGCTACCTCTCGCCAACCCCCGATAATTGCTATGCAAATACATTTTTGTTCACTTCGCGAACAAACTTAAAGTCATTTTCCTGGAGATTAACTGGCAATTTTTCTGCACCAACATCATATAGAGAGAATATTATAGGATTGTAAAATCTCAGAGGTGCTTATTATCAGCATTATATACTTATATAAAGCAATTTTAATACAAATAATATTAATCTCCGTATCCGACGCACGCACGGCAGAGCCTAACTCAAATCATTGTTGATCTTATAGGATGCCGGACGCTCCCTATATAGTGCTTCATCCTCCCCCAGTAATTTAAATTTTAAACTGAAAACAATTAAAACCTGATGAAAAAAACTTTAAAATATGGCAAACAAATTAAAACTTGTAATATTAATAAGTTGATGCTAAGAAATATTTCAAAAGCAAACACCATTGTAAGTAATTGCCCAATTAACTTCAATACTGTTGACTGACAAAATATTTTAGTTTCATTCAGACAAGAAGCAAATTATAAAATAAAAACATATGTAACTGAAATTCGACAAATTAAATTAAGCAATTAAATTTTTTGGGCAGACTATATTTGAGAGTGCCCCTTGATTCTCGCCAAGTTGTCGATCACGGTTGATCGCCAAGCTGAGCGATGTTGAAACCCAATCGTGATGATTGGTTTAGATTTTAGCGTTAGCTTTAAATGTTCAATGGTATGTGTAATTTCAGAGGTCCGTTAGTTTTACGTTAGATACCGGCTAGTAAGGTTACTTTTGCTTCTGATCAATAAGATCGAAAGTATGTGGGCAGTCATAAAAAGGGACTTAAGAAAAAATTGTCACCGCCAGTCCGGTACCACAGACGCCTTTTTAGATTCATATTTCGCCGAATTTATGTGGCGATGGAGGTACACATGATAAATGTCTATTCTATTCATGATAAATTTAGACAGTATCTAACTGCCATTAGAGAATTTTGTGCACCTAAATCTGAGGATATTCAAGCTTAATGAAGAAGTGAGTCTTTTTTTTTTTCCTTTTCTTTCTCTGCCTACTCCATTAGTTTTTGTTTCAATTCAAAACGCATTTTATTGAGTTTATCAATTTTGCTTATATTAGGCTCATTGCAGTTTTATAAAGTTTTGGCCGATGTTTTGTTGAAATTTTCCAATGTTTTATTGAAATTACATTATATTTTGGCAGACATTCCTGTTACCATGGTGTTCCACGCAAACAGGAATGGCACCAAACATAAGTCGCCAATCTCGCCAAGGGGCACCCTCAAGTATATTTATACCAATTTTTTTTTGTCATACTGAATACTAATAAAAACACAAATATAAAGTGAAATAATTATGTTATCAATGATCAATAAACATTTTTGTCAGAATTGTTATAAAAAAATAAGGTGAAACCAATAAAATTAAAAACTACTTACAATAGATGTCTGAATATTCACAAAACCTAGCTATGTACATTTTTCATTGATTTTTCTGTTTGCATCATTTTGTGTACGAATGATTTGCACTTTTATACATTATTTAAGAAATATCTCAAACAAATATGAACTGTTAATGAATATTTCTGGCTGAACAATTTTTTGAATGTAAGTAAAAAACAATTAAAAGTAAGTAAAAGATCTAAGATATTCATGGCGATCCATTTTATGTAACAAAGATATGAATATTTTAAAGTAAACTCTGATCAATATATTTCACACATTCCATACAAATAAAAATCGCTACAAGCTTTAGCTGGTAAGTTTAGTTGTAACATTTCTGAAGGCAGCATTATTAAAAATTATCACCATTTCACCCACATGAGTTCTCAATTTTGATTGGCTGTTTTGTGCGTTACTAACCAGAAGTCTTCTGTGATTGGCTATGTGTTATCATTCCACTCTCTTCTTATATTATAAAAGATATACATATATATATATATATATATATATATATATATATATATATATATATATATATATATATATATATATATATATATATATATATTTAATTTTAAAGTATAATATGCAATTCTGTTGGGCTGATCCAAGAGAAACTATTCAGCAGTGCTTACTAGTAATTAGGAGATCTAACAAAAACAAAAAACGCGTTTTGTCACAAAATGAAGGAAGGAAGGAATAGAAATGATAAACGTAGTAAAGGAGAGAAAAAATGGAAGAAGTAGCTTTAATCTGGAAAATATATATATATTTTTTTTTAACGATAGGCGTTGCTTATTTGACGTTACCCGGTGAGGGCACTTGTGAACCTCCGTCGAGGAAGTGAGCAACACGCCATGATTCCTCTGATACCCGTTCATATAGTTCGCCACATATACACATCAGAGAACAACACACAAAGAAAAGCATGATGGCCATTCTTCCGTACAATTTTGCTCGAATTTTCTATTTTATCTTTTAAAATTATAGTATAAAAGATATAAAATTCAGCTCACTTAGTAATTTCAAATTTTCCGATTAATAATAAATAATCATTAAAAAATTATAATTTTACATGAAATAATCTTTATATAAACAAGTTATATAATTGTGAGCAGAATTATCATTAAAAGGTATAAATTTTCTACCCTTCTTATAATTGAATTTTTGGGATCCTATTATCCTAATTTTCCCCTCCTCTATTCTTATAGTCAAAAATCCAATTCGTCAAAAAACTGTATGCCTAATCAGAGAAAGTACATTTTTATGTTTGACTTTGGTGTTTGCAAAACTGAAATTAGTGAAAAAAGGACGAATTATTATAATAATTTAGTCTATGCTGTATTTTGCCTTGTTTTGGAACTTTATCATTTGTAATTGTTTAGTTACAGAAAACCAATTCTAAAATCTTCTAAAATTGAGTTTTTTAGTTTGGAAAAATTTGACCATTAAATCAAAAGTTATTCATTTTTTTTTTTAATTTTGATAACTAAACATGCAGCACAAAATAAGCAAAATCACCCTTTAATGAAACCGACTCGCTATTTTTTTTTTAAATAACTCAATGTGTTAAAAATTATTTGCTGTTTTGATAGGAATTTTTTAGCGATTCCCTAAACTCTTTCCAAATATTACTTTATTGCATGATCATAACCTAACGAAAGTTGCATGACAGTTTATTTGGAAGTTTTTTTAATGTGTGAAAAAATAAAAAAGTTAAAATGTATCTAATTACTTTTTCTACTTAATATATTTAGATTATAAAATAGTTTTTATTTATTGCTTTCGTATTTTATCTTTTTTATTTAGTCCATTAAAGACAAGCTACTACAAGTTGACGACTACAACGTAGTTGTGTTTAATTGGACAGTTTATTCCAATACCTTTAACTACACAAGCAACGATGATATCAATTATAAGTTTGCAATAGTTAACAGTTTATTTGTGGCTCTTAAATTTTCTTCCTGGTTACATTTTCTTCAGGTATGTAAAATAATAGATTAAATTAATAATGTTTCACATAAATATACATTTATAAATTATTTGATTAAAGAACTAGATTGAGTTCGAGGCTTGCCAGACCTCCTGGCAAATCTTGAAAATGGGCGCCTGTTTTTAAGCTCTTGAAATGTGTCTATTTTTATTTCCATCTGCATATTTTTGAAGTCAATGAAGTTTTATAATCAAGTAATAACTTATCACTTCAATTTCTTGGGATTATTTATTTAGTATTAACAATTAATTAATGACACTCGGTTGTATTCTCGGGTCCTTAGAAAAGATAAAGGTAGAGAAAAAGATTCAGATTTGATTTCGGTTCTTACGGTTATCAAAACGTGAACTTATAAATTCTCTCACTAGTTAACTGATGAACTAAACTAATAAAATGATTGATAAAAAATGAAATGAAATAAGTAAATAAAATGCTAAACAAAAGGTGATAAATAAAATTAAAAACGGTCAGATATCATAAATTCCACTATTGTACTTCTTTTTTGAACAAAGTTAGAATTTTTTGGTGCATGTTTTAAACCTCAATATAGTGACAATTCGCTTTACACTTAATACAATGTTGTGTTAAACTAAACTACCAAATACTTGATTAAACCATGCTTGACAACTAGCAACTTAAAGCTTGATTGCCTAATGCTATTGTTTAATTAAAATGGAAATATTGTCTAATATAACTTCTTATTTAAGATTAAACAAATTTGTACGATATTATGATTAAAGATCAATATTATGGTTCAGTAAAACTTGAGTGTGGTCAAATAGAAAATGCTGATTGATTGACATAACCCGGGAGAATAGTTTAAAGAAAGGAGGAAAAGATGTTGAGATGATAGCAAGAATTCCAATACAAAAATAAACATAATTTAATGGTAATAAGCTATTTTTATGTTAAACAGAAATGTGAAAAATAACAAAATAGCAAATAAAAAATTATAAATTTGAAAAAATTGATATTTTAAAATAATTTAGAAAATGTTCTGAAAGAAAAAAATCGTTTGAAGCTATGACCTTTACAATAAGAAAAAGATTTACTTACGAATAACATCAGGAAAATATTGGAGAAGATCAGTTAGATGATAAGTCGGAGACTAAGAATGCTCCATCTACAATTCTAGCAATAGCTTTAACAATGGGCGCCGGAAAGTGAAACGAAATGAAGATCTTTGGTAACACACACAAAAGAAACGGTAGATAACGATATAGGGCTAGGATATATTGTTCAATTCAACACCGTTATATTAAGAAATAACAATTTAGGTGGTAAAGAGCGAGATCTGGAACATCTGACCTGTAGAAATGACAAATAAAATAAAGAATTTTATGAGCCACGAGGTGCGAAGAAGAAACATTAGTAAAAATAGTATGGTTCAGAGTTTAACGTGTCTACCACTACAATTATTGAATTCCGATTCACTAGTATATAAACACATTTTAACTGGATTCTACATTGAGGTATGTCCCGTATTGGTGACCTGCGCACGTACGTGATCTGAACACGAGTACTTCACCAGACACGTCCACTTCGATTTGATCACGCCTACCTCACTAGACACTTCCACTTCGATTTGAACATGCCTGCTTCGATACATGGTTCACATTAAACAGTTGACTTGCTGTTTGTGACTGCGACATTGTCCTCATCACGTTGTTGCTAATCAGTCTCGATCACACATAACGTTGGCCAGTATACACTCGACTGCTAATGGCCACACAGCAGACACCACGACCATGAACAGCTCTTAAAAGTCCGATGATCTTACTATACAGCTCTCCCGGCTTCTCACTAAACAACGATGAGTATAGTGGTATCCGTTCATCGAGTTCTATCACAGATAAAATTCTGGTGGGGATCTAATGTAGCGTGTCTACCACTACAATTATTCAATTGCAATTCGCTAATATATAAGATACGTTAACTCGATTCTATGTTGGGGTACTTTTTCATAGATGAAGATTGACATTGCCGATAACATTCATCTCACAAACAGATTTTCCTGAAACCATAATTTGGTAATATAGCAAATAAATATTAAATTACTTTTGCTAAGTTCTTTATTTACTTTATTTAAGAAGTGTAGTGCCCTAGATTAAATTTTTATTACAAATGATAAGTCAGGTTATTGATCAAACATTACTCAAACCATTTGTTCCATAAATTGGGAAGATCCTTGTTGCTTGACTTAAATATTCTTCAATAATTTAAAAAGTACTATGTTGTTTTTGTAGTTACATGGAGCTAATACGAATTATTTCCATTTGATAAGCCACAGTTTGGGATGTGAATTAATTCACCTTGCTGTACAACCTCTTTGCAATTTGGGACACATTACATGTAAGTAGAATTTAGTTTTTGAATGCCTTACCTACAGTTACTGAATGAAACATTCAATATATAGGGCATTTCTTAAAGAATGCATTTTTTTAAAATTTTCCATTATTATTTTGTTTGATAATTGACAGCATTGTTTTTATGGGTATCATTCAGAAATTTAGAAGAAAAAACAATAATGTTTATACAAAACTTCAATTATAAAAGCACACTTCTTTAAACTATTTTTTAATCTAGTCACCATAGTATTCAAGATTCATAAAGTTTTCCCAGCTGACCGATCGTTATTTTTAGCTGTTATACCATTAGATATTTTGGATAATGATGTTGATTTTCAGCTATATAAATATGGTGCCAAGTTGTTCCTTTTTGTTAAGCAATTTGAACTTCTTTACACAATAACAAGGTTAACAGGGTTTGATTTTCCACCTTTAAAAGTAAGCAAAATTTGAACCATACTACGGTTAAAGGGAATATTTATTTTCAACAATAATACAATTTTTCTGAGGTTGTAATAAAACTCGCTTACAGCTAATAAGAGGTTCCTTTAATTCATCCCATCTGAGCAAATCTCATCCTCATCTTAGGAAATTTAAAAGCAAAAAGTACCTTATGTGGTCCGATGAACGGATGAACAATCTTGTGGACATCTCATGGATTTCGATGTTCTTCATGATGCCTATTCACCTTCCACTTTTAATTCAGCCATTGCTGAGTCACGATGGCTCCGAGGTTTGAGCATTCGCCTTCCAATGAGGTGATGCAGAACCTGAGAGACGGACTTCCAGAAATGACCTTATCAAACCATTTACAATAGAGGAAGTCCAATAAGTTATTAATGACATTAAAAACAATAAAGCTTTAGGTCCAGATAAAATTCCTCGGGAAATAACTAAAGTCTCCTTCAATATAGAATCCACATGGTTTACTAAAATAATTAGCAAATACTTTGAACTTAACTACTTCTCAGCTGACTGGAAAATTGCCAAAATTGTACTAATCCCTAAAACTGGCAAAGATCCGTAATAACCAGACAACTACAGAACTATATTTTTACTTCTGGTGTGGGGCAAGGACCTTGATAGCAAATTATGAAGGACCTAAAATAGCAAATTAGAGAATAAAGATCAGCATGGTTTCAGAAAACATCAATCCACCGCAACAGCTATGAAAACTCATAAATTGAAACAGCAAAATCTGAAAGCACGTATTCGCAGTTGTAATATCTTTGGAAATAAAGGGAGCTTTTAATAACGTCGTATAGAAAAATTTCATTGATGGATTGAATTGGGTGAGATCTGCAAAACATTTTGGCAAATCTTATTCAAAGTTTTCTCGCCAATTGGCATATCATAAATATAATTGGTCATGAACAGATTAAATTAAAGCTATAAAGAGGGGTGCCACTGAGTCCAAAGATCTGTGTCTTTTCATTGCAAATACCATCTTAATCAAAGAAAAACACCCAATTAAAATTGTTGCAGACTTTGCTTTCTTTATTTTAATTTCGAGAACAAATTTTGACAAATTAGCGACCGATATACTCGAAGAATATGAGAACTGGGCAAATTACTAAAATATTAAATATAGCATACAAAAAACCTAAACAATAATCTTCCCAAATAAAATCCATGTTGCAAGAAAGCCCACAATTAAATTACAACCACTAAGAATAAAAAATTTACCGTTCATAAATTATTTGGGATTTAAACTCAACTATCGGCTCCCCAGGTTGCAACATCCACATAAACAACGCACAAAAATCATTAAATTTCACACTAATCTTATTAGGAAATTTGTGTAGATTTACTCAATTAGGCAGAAGTTGCTTCGGTTTATCACAATTAACTTTAAAAAGGTGATTTTTTAATAAGCATTCACTATTCTAGACTAATTTCAAATTGTCAAAAATAAATCAAGATAATTGAGCAATTAATTATCCTGGAATGAATTATAATTAGCCCGAAGCCATGAAGTTTCACTGCAAAAAGCCTAAGAAGTGTCCGACTGTTTATAAAATATTGAAGACATTTTAAATTTTTCTGGCACATTGCTACACAACGGCGGATGCTTGAAAACGCTGGATTATTCAATTAACCTTCTATATTGTAGTATTTCAACTATATTGTTGTAATGAAAATTTAAGTCTTTTGCCTGTTATAGTTTATTTATATCCGAACTGTATGAAACAACATCACTAAATTCGTCTTTTAATTTTTTATAGCGAAAATAATTGTTTGTGTGAAATGGGGAAGAACTAGCATAGCAGAAGGAAGAAAAGAGAATATTTAAACTTTTCTTTTTCATTTATAAGGCTTTTTTTTTTTTTGTTGTTTTTGACAGATCTGGATGCCGCTGGGCCAGTGTATAAATCAATACTACGATTCCTGAAACCATCGAATACCGACGCTTATTTTGTTGACTCAATTCATACTGATGGCGCTATTACAGATAAAGGTATTACTATTTGTATAAACTATTTTATGAGGTTGTTAAGTTACTAAATTTCCAACTTAACAACCCTTCCCCTCAATTACTTTTCACATACAAAGATGTTATTTTTCTTATTTAAGAAATATTCAACGAAAGGTAAATTTTAATTTTTTTATTAATTAAATAAAAATAATTTTTTTCTTGAATTTAAAAAAATCAATCAAACAGTTTTTTGAATGTTTCCCTTCGATTATGATATACAATCAATATTTAATTGACTAACACCAATTCCAAAGGAACAGTTACTTAAAGTTTGTTTATTATTTCATAAAAATAATGCATTTAAAAATGCGTCGTTAATTATAGAATGCGTTTTTAAAGCACTATAATTACACATAATTCAACAATTTGTGTTCATTCAAATATTTTTCTGTCTGTTTTAATTTCAATATTCAGATACTTGCAACAGTTGATTACCACCATCGGCAGCTATCATTTATTGTGATTGACTGTTTTTTTCATTAAATGCGTTTTTCATTAACTATCAAATCAGAACATCAAACTAGTTTTTTGCAGATCAACACTTGCTATCAAGTGACTTTACGCATAAATAAAAATATAATAGTCAAATATTAACAAATATATTTAAAAATGTGAGAGTTACTACTATAGTCCAATACTAATGCTTATTTTGTAGGTTTTTTCATAAAAAGGAATAAGTTATTAAAAAAAATTTAATTGTTTAAAGTAAACATCGCAAGCACTTCTTTCGTTTAATTGTTTGAATCAAAAATATTTTATTTCTTTTATTTTATTAACGGCGTAGAAAAACTGACGCAATTCTGAGTTGGCAACTATCTATGTTAACTCCGTAACTCCCGTAATTTGAAATCCAACCCAGAAGACCAGGGAGCTCCTGGGTCATAATCTGGGACAACCTAGTCTTTGTGGAGAACTTTTTGAGGAAACTAACCAGCATTTGCGAAGAAGTAAGCCACGAAAATCTTTTATTGTCATCCTGACGGTAAGGGGATTCTGACCTATGGTTCACCTACCACTGAAGACAATTTATGTCAGCACAGTGGTTCGTGCGAGCTGAGAACAGAATTCATATCCACCAGCCAACGTAGGGATTCGAACTTGGTAACTTCCTTGGGAGGTGAACGCTCTATCACCAGAGTCACTGTTGGTCAGAATGAAACATAAGAGCATTTCTTAATTTATTCCTTTTGTTTAATATTTTCTTATGTCGTAGAGTTTTCATTCGTTTTTCAGGATATGGATTACTAGACCCTATTGCAGATATTGATTATTATCCAAACGGAGGTCATTTGCAGCCAAAATGTGTATCTGGAGCAAGATATAGAACTGAGGCTGGAGAAATTGAGACGGGTAAAACATTTAAGTACACGGTTAGCCTATATTATTCAACCGGTTTCATATTGACAAGTATATGACGTACAGTGCACCAGAAATAGAAGAAAAAAAAAAGAAAAAGGAAACCCCCACTGAATAACTTTGTTCTAATGATTGGATCTTCACTTTCTGGTACTCATTCTTAATGGTTTGGGGATGGGTGACCTTAAATATGCTAATTAATAAGTGCAGACGATATTTTAAGTTACGAATTAAGACACAAACACTTACTTTCTCTGTATAAACTTATCTTTCTTTCCCCCAACGGATTTGGATTTCAGACCCCCAAAATATAGGGGGTAGCCGCAATCTGGGAAATATGGTCCCAATAGTTTGGTGAGAAGAGTTTCAAAGTTTGGACCCCTTAATGTTAATTTTACTTTTTGCGTTTTTGTCCATATCTCGAGAACATTTAAAGCGAATTGAAAAAATTTTACTCACAATTGTAAAAATTGTTTATTTAAGATAATTTCATGCAAAAAATAACTTCAAGTAAATATTTTTTTTTTATTGTTTTATTCAAAAATAGTCGAAGAGATTCTGAATTGTAAGGTATGCAATTTTTTTGCCTCATTTTAAAGAATGTAATTTTATATAGCAAAATACAAAATTTGAGCAAAATCGGGCGAATAGTTCCTGAGAAATGAAATTTTAAGTATCTGGCTTTTATGAAATTCTATTCGATGCAGCTACCTCCTATATTTTAGGGCTCAGAAATCCGAATCCAACGGAAGGAAAAGGTATGTTTATTCAGAGAAAGTACGTTTTTGTGTGTGATTTTGGAACTTAGAATATTGTCTGCCAAAGTCCAGGTAAAGAAAATACAATACAAACTACAAAAAAACAAATGCAAAAGTATGAAATCTAAACTAATACATAAGAAAATAATGTCCAAAACCTTACTTGAAAACAAATCCCGAAACCAAATTACACAACTGACTACCAAGCATCATCTAAATTGAAATAAACGATAGAACAACGCCCCTAATTTAATGTGCAGAAAGAAGAAAAAAGAAAAGAAAAAGAGCAAGAAAGTAGTTGTCATCATTAATAGAAATGCTCAACCGGGGCAACTCGGTCAGAACTTGATCATGCCCTATTAAGAGAAAAAACGAAACTAATCATTTTCAATTATTTTCTTAATTTTAAATTCAATATTACAGAAATTAAAAAGAAAACCATTATTTTCCAATTTTTTCGAAAAATTACTTGTTGCCTCCTGAAAACTCTCAACATAATTACAAATTTTATTAATTCTAGACAATTGAAAAAAAACTAAATGTTTGAAAATTTTACTGCATAAATTAGTATCAAAATTACAGAAAAAAATAACCTTAAATTTAAAAGCGTTCCTTTTATCATAAACACCAATTTTAATTTGTTTATTAACAATATCAGTTTTGAAATCTAAATATTCAACATTCAAGCAATTTTCATTAGTCTTCTTCAAAACCAAATCTTTAGGTGAATTTTTAAAAATAAAATCATAATTATCACTGTTAAATAAAATTAAAACCTCAGTCTATCTAAACGCTTTGAAATCATTAAACTCAACAAATTTAGCTTCAAAAAAAAAATGTAAAAAAAATATTAGAAACAGCTCCAGAAAAAGAATTATCATGTGGAATCCCTATATTTTGTTTATAAAAAATTAAGGCCATTAAAAAGAACAGTTTCAAAATGATTAAATTTATAAATATCTATCCAGTAACATTTATCAAAAATTTCATTAAATAAATATTTATCATAAATGCCACAACAAATATCAAGTATTTGTGCATGAGGTATACTGGTATAAAGATTTTTAAAGTCAAAAATATTAATATTAGAAACCACATTTTTATTAATAAAATTCAAAACATCAACAATAATAACAATATTTTTCTCACCTTTAATTTTAAGCAAAATAATTTTAAGGATATTAAAAAACTTTTTACTTTAAAAAACTTGAATTATAACAATTCGTACCACACGCAATAAATCTAAATTTTACTGAATTTTTATGAAATTTAACAATAGGAAACAAATATAGAAATGTTATTCTATTAAATTTAAATTTAATTTCTTTTACTAAAAGCAATAATCATTTTTTCAATAACTTTTTTATCTCCCCTTAATTTAAAATAAGTATTATTCGCATTATATTCCCCAATAATTAATTTTTTAATAAAATATTTACACATAAAACAAAAGTTATTTGATGCTTTATCAACAACTGTAATAATAAACATAAACTTTAGGGGGGACCCCACCCTGAATATTTCAAAAATTCGAAAAAAGTTTTATTGCATTTTTTGAATCTTTGAACCGTTCCTAATGTCTGTCTAAAACGATTTCTCGGTACCTAACTTCGTTTGGAAGTTATACCGGAAAATAGAGAGTCGTCGATAAGCAGGTAGAAAGGCCCGTTCAGCCGGATTAGGAGGGGCGACATTCTTTTTGTGTCTCATCCATTCTGTTGACTGTATATAGAAACTTATTGTAGGCATTTCATTTTTCGACCATTATATATATGAAATTAAACGTTTTCCCCTACCATAAGTCAAAACTTTAAACGCGTTTTTCTCAAAACGCTGTTTTTTGATCTGGCCTAACGTTTTTCTCATGATCTATTCAACGAAATAAGCTGTTCTTTATTTTAAATTACGTAAAAATATATTCTTCAGAAATTAGCATAGGATTTTTTTTGATTTTTTAATGTTTCGATTTTATATTAGTATTTTAATGAATATTTTTTAATGAAGAACTTAACTTTTTTTTTAAGTTGCTGCCATTTTGGTAATTTTGCGAATATCAAAAAACCGCTACGCTACTTTATAGATAATATCTTTATGTTTCAGAAAATCTAAACAAAATCATTTTCCTATGTTTCAGTACTTCTAAATCCATGAGGCCAGTGAGGTGCTACTTTTTGATGATCAGCCAGACACGGAGCTGCCACCAACTTATTTTTTATTATTGTGAAAAAGAAATTTTTTTAAAATAGACTTAAATTGTAGCTAAATAACATTAAAAAAAAACAAGGAGTCTCTGCATCGTCTCTATTACTTAAAAAAAATTCAAGAAAAACGTTAATATTTTACCATCTCAGGGTGGGGTATTAAGTATTTTAATCTTTTCAAACAAATCATAATCAATAACGGTACCACTAATATAAAAACAAAACTTGGAATTAAAAAAATTATATTTAACTTTTTCCACAATTTTAGTCTTCTATTCTGTAAAACCTTCAACGGGCAAATAATATTTCCTTGAAAATTTAGTAATAAAAAAATCAAGATCTCTTTTAACCGATAAAATAAAATTTTTGATTTTAAACCTTGTTGTGAATTTTGAACCTCTACTCAAAATACTAATCAAATCTTGATCTCCAACGATCAACTCTAAATTTCCGGTAATAACCTGACCATAATCTTTTTCAATATATAGAGAACATTCGTCGTTATTACAATAACAATCAGACGCTGAAATACAACTTAAATTCCGACTTAAAAATTTATAATTACATACCTTTTTTCTAAGAGTAGAGGAATATTTATATGCAGCTGCAACTTTAAGTTGTTTTAAAGGAAAAATATCAGAAAAACAATGAATAACCTGTGAAATCCTAGCAATTTCAAATTTTTTATCGTGAAAGTGAGTAGTACAAAAAACCCTCTGAACATTAAAAACCTTTTTTTTAAAAAATATCAATTTTATCAACACCAAGCTTTGATTTAACCAAATCCAAAACAATAAATTTAATAAGTTTAGTATCAAATTTTATTTTATTCCAAAATTTAAAAAAGAAATTTTTAAGAACATTATTTTTAAATCCAAAAATATATTTCCTAGTAATAAAAATATTATTCAGGTTAACACAAAAATTATAAATTTTCGAAAATTCATCAAAATCAATAAATTTATTAGCTTCTTTACCTCTACCTCTTTTATGTCTATACTTTGAATTAAAAGATCTAGGAAAATTAAAAACTTTAAATTTATCATAAATACAAAAATCATCAATATTAATATTATCTACATTTTTTAATTTACTTTTTAAACCATAAGAAAAAAGATTTTTAAGACTGCTAATATAAAAATTTTAAATATAAATTAACTGCTAATATGAATTCTGTAATTTTGATACTAGTTTGTGCAGTCATATTTTCAAAAATTTAGTTTTTTCGCAATCGTCTAGAATTAATGAAATTTGCAATAATGTTGAGAGCTTTCAAGAGGCAACACGTAATTTTTTGCAAAATTTGGAAAATAATGGTTTTTCTTTTAATTCTTTAATATTGAATTTAAAATTAAGAAAATGATTGAAAATTATTAGATTCGTTTTTTTCTTTTAATAGGGCATGATCAAGTCTTGACCGAGTTGCCTCGGTTGAGCATTTCTATTAATGATGGCAACTACCTTCTTGCTCTTTTTCTTTTCTTTTTTCTTCCTTCTGCGCATTAAATTAGGGGGCGTTGCTTTTTCGTTTATTTCAATTTAGATGATGCTTGGTAGTCAGTAGTGTAATTTGGTTTCGGGATTTGTTTTCAAGTAAGGTTTTGGACGTTATTTTCTTATGTATTAGTTAAGATTTCATACTTTTGCATTTGTTTTTTTTGTAGTTTGTATTGTATTTTCTTTACCTGGACTTTGGCAAAACCTTTAGGGTACAGAGAGAGCAACTTAGACATTTGTCGTGCTCTCTCGATAGAAAAGGTTTTGCATTTATGACTTCCGAGACTGGTACCCCCTGACGACGTCAGCTTCGGTTGTCATATTTTTCATGTTTCATTGTTTTTCTTTATTTATTTATTCTCTTGGTTTAAATTTCCTTTTGGAATTTCTGCTGCATTACGCGGTTTTCCACTGGAAGTGTAGTCTCTAATTGCTTTAATTATTTTGATTTCTTTTCTTATTAGCATATTTGAGGTCACCCCCTTGAGCCATAAAGATTGAGTCCTAAAACGTGAAAATCTGATCCTTAGGGATCAAAAATTATTCAGGTTGGTCCGTTTTTTTGCGTATAGTACAAGTGTAAGATTTAAAAACAAAAGAAATAAGTGTAGAATGATACATACAATCACTAAGTTTTGGGACATACTACAAATTCCTAATATGCTACCTCTTTTGATACGAAGCACGCATCCCAATGGAAACTCAGCTCATCCAATACTCATTCAATAGCAAGTCTCAATGTTAGTTACAGCAGCCACGTTGTTGTCCTTGCTTGTGTTGAACGTTGTCCTTCACAAGCTTATGTAGCCCAATGCCAACAACATTGCTGTCGTAACAGACATTGATAGAAACATGCTATTTAATGTATGGGCGTAACAGAGGGGAACCATTAAAACGTACTAGAATTTTTATCACTGTGGAATATACTAGGAACTTGGGAATGTATTTATCTTTCCATTTTGAATCCATCTTTGTACGTCGTATAAATAAACTGTCCTTTGGAATCGTAAAAATAGTATAGATTAACCTTGTATTTTTTATTTTCAACATAGCTTTTCTAAGAAAATTAACAAATAATATCACTTTAAAAGTTAAAATAGATAAATGAACCTTTTGAGAGCAATTATCTGTTCTTCTTTTCTCTATGATAGCATGTATGGTAGTCTTCTTCTTCGCTCAATGGTATGGATTCATCTTCTCTCTTGTGTTTTGAAACAAACTAGCTTTCAATACTTTTTAAAGGTTTATTAAATATTTATTAGAGAATTAAGAATGACTATTTATGTTTGAAGCTTTGTATTTCGAAATCTATCAATTTGTGAACTTTGTGTCAATGAGAACTTTTGATCAGAATGTTTTGAACTACATATGAATATTTAGACAATTTGACAGATAAGATTTGTGTGGAGTAGTTTGATTTAGCAGTTCCAGTTTCTCTTGTGTTCCCTTCTACTGGTAATGGTAGGTCATAAATTCGAAGTTGACACGTTAGTCTAAATCAATTTTAGTTATTCAATTTTGAAATCAATTTTAGGAAGATCAGGTATTGAAATGATATTTTGTTCTTTGAGTGTATCTTGAGTGTATCTATCTTTCCATGTTGCATTCATCTTTGTACGGCGTATACATGCAAATAAACAGTCCTTTGGAATCGTAAAAATAATAAAGATTAACCTTGTATTTTTTATTATCAACATAGCTTTTCTTAGAAAATTAACGAATAATATCACTTTAAAAGTTAAAATAGATAAATGAATCATTTGAGAGCAATTATCTTTTCTTCTTCCCTCTAAGATAGCATGCATGGTAGTCTTTTTCTTTCTTCAAAGGTATGGCTTCATCTTCTCTCTAGTTTTTGAATCAATTTAGCTTTCAATACTTATTTAAAAGTTTATTATTAACTATTTATTAGTGAATTAAGAATTGCGATTTATGTTTGAGGCTTTGTATCTCGAAATCTATCAATTTGTGAACTTTGTGTCAACGGGAACTTTTGATCAGAATGTTTTGAACATATTAAATTTTCAGCCAATTTGACAGATAATTAATTTTCATAAGATTTGTGTGGGGCACTTTGATTTAGCAGTTCCAGTTTCTTTGGTGTTCTTTTCTACTTGTAACGGTAGCTTATAAATTCTAAGTTCACACGTTAGTCTACATCAATTTTAAACAGGTTTTGAAATGATATTTCGTTCCTTGGTGAATTTTTATTGATTTTTTATCTGTATACGCAGTTCATTTTCTGTTTCTAAAGTGTATTGCTTTATGAATGAATGTTAATGTTATTAGTTGTATTGCTTTGAGATATAAATGGGATGTTCTTTCTTTTTTTTCCAAATGGTATCTAGCAGGGATTCCTGTAGGTTGTCCTCTGAAGAAGTCCTGTGTAATGATCATGTTTAATTTTTTTCTCTATTTTAATTTACAAAGCATCTAGTCTCAAATCATGCCAGTAATACCTTAACTCACTTGCCCCGTCTATATTAAACTTTTTTCATCATAAAACACAAGTTTACATAAAAAATTAAAGAATGAAACATGCTTTAGTTGTTGCTGTGCTGTTGTTTTTTGTTAAATCACTCTCTGGAAAAGAAATATTTTTTCCCATCCAGTTGCTTGAACATATGATTATTCATAAAACAAATTATTCAATTGCAATTTAGAATAAATATCTTAATATTTTATGTTTGTGAATTCTAAGTACTTAACACATGTAGTAATGTTTTATTTTTATTTTTTTTTCTCTATTTCTCAAATTTCAAAAAAAATTGTCTAATGCTTTTCTCAGGTATTAACATTACTGTTTTAGTTTTTATTAAAAAAAAAATCTTTCACATTTTTAATATATTTTTTTAAACAACTATGAAGTTTGAAACGTTATATATATTTTTTTTTTTTTGCTTAACTATATTTGTACAAATAAATAAATAAATAATAGTCTTAAACTTGTGTTCATCACTATATATTAAACAAGAAAAATACACAAATGTTTCGTTCTTTTCAGTGACATCTCTGAGAGAAAAGAATAGTTGTAGCCATGATGCGTCTTTTAACTACTATATTGCCAGTTTCAACAAAACCTGCCAATTCTTAGGACGCATCTGTGATAGTTATGAAGACTTTAACGCAGGAAAATGCTCCAGCGCACCCGTCTGTAGAATGGGTTTCTATTCCAAGAAATTACCAAATCTTCCTGCTTATTCTAAATGCTACTTGAAAACTTCAGACGACTTTCCTTACTGCCTTCATTAATGCAACAACTACAGAATGTCCTATAATTAGATTGATGTTCCCACAGTTCCTTGTTTTGGTCCAAAACTTTTTTGGCAGATGGTATATAACCTATAAATCAAAGAGAAAAAATTGATTACTTGCAACTCGAGAAAGTGAAGTGATTTAGCTTAACCATGTGAATTAAATCAGATTTAATTGGATACCTATAAGCGACATCACGCGTGTGTGTCGAACCTGATTGGCTTTTGAATCGTCAAATGTAGAGCCCCTGAATTAGAGAGGCCGACTTATCAGCCATTTCGGAGCAAAAACTTTTCCTCCAGTAATGAAAAGTTACATTTTAATACCGTTTAAAAGTTTTTAATAAGAAATTGTGTATGTGCTACATGCCAATTACTCCAATCTTTTTTATAAATGATTTCAAAGTAAATTTGGAAATAAATTTTATACTTCTGCCAGATCTGGGTTTTTCCAATATCTTTTCAGATTTTCTTTTAACAAAACTAAAATAGAAAAAAGCATGTTTTGACCTGAAATATTTTTAAGTATGCTTTTATAAACAAAATAATTAAATTTATGATGCAATATTCTAAATGTATATGTATACAATCATGAGAAGTAATAACTTTTGTTTTAAAATCAATAATTAATTTGAAATTAGTTTTTTCAATTGAGACATTGAACTTTCTTAAAAAAATAAAAGGACAAGACCAATTAAGATTCGTGGCTATTATTGTTATATAAATAGAATTAATAGAATAAACTAAAAAAAATTGTTGGAATAGCATCAGGTTTTAATTCATTGTTATCATGTTATGTTATTTAATTTCTACTTGAGATTCTTCAAAATGAATCTGCAAAAATATTTCGAATACTCTTTATTTTATTTTCATACTTAAATTAAATCACATTCAATATGTTTAGAGTATGTAATTTTTAAACATACACCCGTGAAATTTTCTAACACAGTAACTTATTATTTCCGCAATTTAACACAAGAATTTCAAAGAAAAAAAACATTGATAGATCCAAAAATACATGAAATATAGCATATTAAATAAATTTCTTATGATAAATGTAAACAAACCGTTTATACTTTAGGCGATATATTACCATAAATAACTAACAAACAAACTTTAATCAGAAACTAACTACTTGATCTTAGTAAAATAAAAAGGAATACAATAAAAAGATAGTAAATATCTGTTTTTAACAAAAAGAAATACTAAAAAGTGAATACAAAACTTAGCGATTCTGAAATAAATTTGGCGAATACTCATTCAGCAAATCTCTTGCCCTTATTTATTGGTTTTATTGCAGATAAGCACTTAAAATTTTTAAATAAATTAATAAATGTTGTTTAAAAGTCATATTTTAAATAAATATATACTTAATAAATGCAATTTTCAATGTAAATTCCCAAAATTGGTACATAGTTAAAACTGTAAAATTCAAGTAACCGTAAAAATTATAAATTTAATTTTTTTTTAAAAAAATAGACGAAAACAAGCATTTAAAAGCATATTCTAACAACTTAATATTGTTTGTATACTAAATATATAGGTAAATAAATCTAATAAGCTATAAATAAATGAGTATTTACCTCACATAAGCGAGCTCCACTTCCAAGCGGTCAGTTGCATCTTCTGCAATTTATTATCCATTTCTTTTTTCTTTTCAAATTCGAAGGAAATTTGAACATTTTAAAGCCTTTTTTTGAATTGTTTGTGCAATTTACCGCCGCACAACAACTTCTATAAATAATTTTAGGTATCAAAATAGCCTTCAAACTCTCACGCTAATACTAACATGGCGGAGAGTTCAGCTCTCATAGTATAGGAGCCTTAGACAAATGCCATGATTTACCTACGTCACTTGTAGGTATCCAATTGCAAGTCCAATAACAGCATGTCACAATACTACATGTAATTGCACTTAATGGAGGATTTTTTAAAAGCAATTATGTTTTGTATTCTATTCAAACAACAATTGAAGCTGTCAATGTTAAAAGGGGTATGTTACAAATCTGTACTTTCGAGAAAGACCAAAAAAAAACTGTCAATTGCGGAAATATTGTTTTAATTGCTTCCAAATTGTTGGATTCTCTTCTTTAGGTAGTCTAGAAAATTACTCGGTGTTTGATATCATGAAGTCTATACAGTTTTTTTTTTTTTTTTTTCTTTTTTTTTTTTTTTGTTTTTTTTTTTTTTTAAAGTACAGACTTGTTACATGTCCCCTTTTAACATTGACCGCTTGAATAGTATTTTGCCTATCATTGAAAGATTTTGAAAAATTACGGTAATTAATTTTCTTTAATTTATGCTTTTACTTTCTACAGTGGCGACCGTCAAAAATGTTTGCTATAAGAACTTTTTTTTCTTCATAATCTTAACTGCTTTCCTAGTCTAAATTTTTTAAAAACTTCAATAAAATTTTTTACATTCATACCGAACGTATGGTAAACTCTGAACGAAACGTTAAATACTTCTTGTCAACATTCCATCATTTTATTTTAAAAATATTATAATAATTATATAAAAATAAAATTCCACATGCAATGGAAGTAATCGATGCTTAAACTCCTAAACATTGAAGTGAATGGAATAACAATTGATAGAGTTATCGAATTTAAGTTTCCCAGACAAAGGAAGTATTGCAATCTCAACTTTTTAAATACTTTATCTTCCATTGTTTATATCATTAATTTGTTTAAAAAAAATTGTGGAATAATATTTTTTGTAATGCGAATCAGGATATATGAAAACAATTAAGATTCAAAAGGAGGCTTACCACCTTATCAGAAGTGTCCTACCTTTCAAACAAAATAATTACAGGTTTCTTCATATATAATTTATCGCTGACTGTTATAATCAGGGATGTGCGCGTCAGGGATGTGCGCGTCTTCAGGATTTGCTACTTACATAAAACCCTTATGTGCTGTTTTTCAAAACAACCATCGAAATTATTCCCCGTAATTTACCTTATTTTAAATTAATTATATATGCAGAACATGTAAAGAGGTATAATGAACCGCCTACAAATGCATTACTGATTTTGGGCCAAGAATTCAGCAACAGGGATATCATTTAGTCGAAACACGATACTGATAAACGAAACTCTGAATTATATTGTGGATACTCCGTGCTACAATATCTTCTAAATCATCTAAAAATTCAGATTCAGAATATTTCATCTAAAAATTAAAAAGCTGTTGACTCTCATTAATGATGGTGATATATTTGGATCATTAAAGTGCTCCACATACAGCTTTAAATGGAAAATTCATATGGTAATAATCACAAATGCCATGAACCATGTGAGTGTGGATTATTTTTTCAACGTAATTAATAATTTACTTGGTTATCTTGTTTTTTACTTTTTTGAAATCGTCATGAAGATAAATTTGTTTAATTTGTGACTTAAAATGAATGCATTCGCTTTAAAATATATTCGCAGAATTTTAGATTTGTGTATTGGTAAAACTAAAGTTTAACTCCTAAACTAAAAAATGAAAAGGTAAGGCTTGAATATTGCAAAAAAGTAAAGGAACAGTTGAATTTAAAGAATTATGATGGTACTGTGGAAAATAAATGGAAATGTATAAAAGACAGTATCTGTAACGCTGTCAATACTGTGATTGGTAAAGTAACTAAGAAACAGGTTATGGATTGGTATGATATTGAATGTGCCATTGCCAATGATTAAAAGCATGTTGCATATGAACATATGTAACAAGCACACACAAGAAATAGTGCAGAGGAGTACCATAGACGCAGAAAAGAGGTGAAGAAACTCTTAAGGCAAAAGAAAAGGGTCGTTGATGAAGAATTGTTTAAAGATGTTGAACATCTGAAATCCATTAATGAATGCAGAGCAATTTATCGGAAAATCAACCGCAGTCGATTGGATTTTAAACAGACCTCTAGTCTATGCAAAAACAAAGTTGGTGAAATAATTAGTGATAAACAAGATATTTTAAAAAGATGGCATGAACATTTTAAAGAACTTCTTAATGAAAATTGTGAGGACGTTGAAATAATTGCACCTGAATTCATAAATGACATCGAAGTTGAGGCTCCAACTATTTTTTACACACCATCATAATTTCAAGTTCCCAAGTTTGATAGTTTTTGCAAGGAAAAACTAAATTTAACGTAAAGCAAAAAAAAAAAAAAAAATGTGAAGCGATTCGCAAAGAATCATCTAAAATAGAAATATTGGAATTTCGAAGAAGAAAAAAACAGCTTAAAGTTCATAAATAAATAAGGCCAATTCATCACGCCTGATTTCAACTCTATAATTGCATATCTGCGGCCTGCAGAGCGACCCGTATAGCATCTTATTCTACAATTATTAACATTTAATAATTCAATCGAATATTAAATTACTTTATTTCACGGTACTTTCTTTATATGTCCCTACGCATCTTAGTAGCTTCAAGCTTTTAAGCCTGATAGTTTTTGCGCAGCAAAACAAAACATCATATTAAGTTGAGCTCCACAAGCAGCGTCAGCATTGGCGAACTTAACGAATTTTAAAATAGAGAGATTATAAAATATAGAATTTAATGTAAAAATAAATCGAATGTTTTACAATAGTTCATAAAATACACCTCTTTCATTCACTTTCCTCAGTTACGCAATAACGATAAAGTAATTTTTAGATAACTTATCAGATGATAGTATTGTTTCCACACTAAATTGTTTTTGTTATATATTTTCCAAAAAGTAAAAATTGCTACTTTCTATTATAATTTATATTATAAGTAATATTCAAGACTATAACTATGAAATATACTGCTGTCGGAATCCTTTTACTGCATTTTTTGGGAAACATAAATTACAGTTTGGGTGCAACCGCTCCAGATAATGTAATTAAATTTAACGAGGTTCGCCAACGTATTCATGACAAGACTATAAATGCAATCCAAGCACAGAAAAAAGAAGAAAGATTTTTGATCAGAACTGATATCCAAGATTTCCTTAAGTTGATTGACTATAAAACTATTATTTCTCTTCTTATGAATAATATTTTTTCTGCCTCTCCAAATAGCAGCTGTGACCGAGATTTGTCGTATGTAAAAGAAAACATTAATTTTAAGGATATTCAAAATTCTTGGGCTTTAAAAAGTAAGTGTTTTTATTTTGTCTATCCTATATCTAATTTTCTTGCTTTTGAAATTAATATTAAGTATACAAAGTGTAGTATATTCACACGAAAAAAAAAATGCTAACTAACCATATATTTTGTAAAATAATTAGCTTTAAAAACAAAATACTTGGTACTTTTATCATGGTATTAATACCACTATAAGCCAAAACAAACTTTTTTTTTGATTAATACTTAATTTGCTTGCTAAAAAGTTATTTATAGTTGGAAATTTTGGTCTGGTTTGAGTTTGTTTTGTCTCTAAAGAACTTAATAAGGTGATATATAATTTATGCAACCTTTTGGTGTAATTTTTTCGTTTAAAGAAAAGTGTAACTTGATACAGTAGACTTGATTCAGACGCGCAAATTTTCAAAATTGAAATTTGAATTTTCTCTTGGTAATAAACTCGAACATCTTTCGATGCTACAATTTTGGAGCTACTTACCGCAAATCTAATTACGTTCAGATGCAGTAATTGTATCCTGGAATAAAGAAACAGTCCTAAGTCTGTGCAGATTTAAATGACGAAGTTACAGGTGTTACATATACTACCACATTTTATGATCTTTCTCAAAAAATCATTTTACAGAATCATTTTAAAAATTTGGAAGTGTTTTTTAGTAAATGCTTTTTTTCGCATTTATCAATGAAGTTTAAAATTTTTGGAGGATTGCTGGACTGACAATAAATTTAAAACAAAATAGTGTTTTTAAACAGCCTATGACAAAAAATATAGCAATAAATTTAACTTGTAGCAATTATTTTGGTCATTATATGTAATAATTGCACATACTTTGGTAAACCATAACTTATGAACTTATAAAAAACTAATTTTTTGATTTGTCGGTAAACCTCTTGATCTGTCTGAAAACATTTTTTGATCTTTCTCAAAGAATCCTTTTATAAATCTGGAAGTGCTTAGTATATGCGATTTTTTATACTTATCAATGAAGTTTAAACTTTTTAGAGGTTTGAGGGATCGACAATAAATTAAAAACAAAAATAGTGTTTTTAAACACCCTATGCCAAAAGATATAGCAATAAATTTAACTTGTAGCAATTATTTTGGTCATTATATGTAATAATTGCACATACTTTGGTAAACCATAACTTATGAACTTATAAAAAACTAATTTTTTGATTTGTCGGTAAACCTCTTGATCTGTCTGAAAACATTTTTTGATCTTTCTCAAAGAATCCTTTTATAAATCTGGAAGTGCTTAGTATATGCGATTTTTTATACTTATCAATGAAGTTTAAACTTTTTAGAGGTTTGAGGGATCGACAATAAATTAAAAACAAAAATAGTGTTTTTAAACACCCTATGCCAAAAGATATAGCAATAAATTTAACTTGTAGCAATTATTTTGGTCATTATATGTAATAATTGCACATACTTTGGTAAACCATAACTTATGAACTTATAAAAAACTAATTTTTTGATTTGTCGGTAAACATCTTGATCTGTCTGAAAACATTTTTTGATCTTTCTCAAAGAATCCTTTTATAAATCTGGAAGTGCTTAGTATATATGATTTTTTATACTTATCAATGAAGTTTAAACTTTTTACAGGTTTGAGGGACCGACAATAAATTAAAAACAAAAATAGTGTTTTTAAACACCCTATGCCAAAAGATATAGCAATAAATTTAACTTGTAGCAATTATTTTGGTCATTATATGTAATAATTGCACAAACTTTGGTGCACCATAACTTATGAACTTATAAACATCTAATTTTTCGATTTGTCGGAAAACATCTTGATCTGTGTGATCTTTCTCAAAAAATCCTTTTATAAATCTGGAAGTCCTTAGTATTTGCGATTTTTTATACTTATCAATGAAGTTTAAACTTTTTAGAGGTTTTAGGGACCAACAATAAATTAAAAACAAAAACAGTGTTTTTAAACAGCCTATGCCAAAAGATATAGCAATAAATTTAATTTGTAGCAATTATTTTGGTCATTATATATAATAATTTCCCAAAATTTCTTAAACCTAGCTTAAATATTTATGAAGATATGAAATTTTTTATAAACTAATTTTTTGTCTTACTGTTTTTGATATAACTTTAAAAGCATTCAAAAAAATTACTACTTTTTGAGCAATTTAAAATTAATTATATATTACTTTTAAATTTGAGAAAAATTTGTTTAAAACTGCGCATGATATGAGTAATTATAAAGTAGTTCTGTTATACTTCGCATGCGCGTGTAAAATTTTTTATTTTTTTTATTTTTAAATTCGATATTGAAACATATTTGGCAACTAATAAAAAAAAGTCTGATTTGAAGATCTTAAAAATTTAAAAAGTGTCAAGTCATTTTCTAAGTAGTTTTCGTATTTTTTAAGAGAAAACTCAAAATGATACGGGGTTTTCTACAAATTCCATTTTGTACTATTAAACAAGATTTATTAAAAATGACAATTTTTAAGATCAGACTTTTTTAATATCCATAAACATTTAATCAAGGCTTACGAAATTTTGTGCAGATATTTCATATAATGACCGAAGTAATTTTTTCAAATTACAAGTTTATTGCTTACTTTTTTGACATAGGTTGCTCAAAAACCTTATTTTCTGTTTGTTATTTATAATCGTTCTCTCGAACCTATAAAAAATTTAAACTTCATTAATAAGTATGAGAAATTCTTCTAAAGTTAAAAAAAAAAAAAGATTCTTTAAGTATTTCTTGACAAATATGAAAGAAATGAATTCTAGAGGTGTTTCCATTATTTTGTCCATCCCTGTATAATTAAATATAACTTAATATTTGTAATTTACTCAACATGTTTAACAAAGCTATCTCGTATATTTTAGTAATTGATGCACTTGGAAAACCAGAAAGTGGAATTTTAGATGGAAATTTAAAATTTCTCGGGGATTTCGATGAGTGTAAGAGTGTGTACGCGCCAAAGAAAAAGAACAGTGATGCCGGAAATTTTCATGGGAAATATTGCAGCTTGCAGTTGTCTGTGGTAAAAGTTTGTAAATTAATACTTTAATATATGTTATATAATGTCTCTATACTGTGTGACAATATTTTTCAGGATCTTCTACCAATGCCTGTGACTCTTGGCATATGCCTACCTGACACGTGCAATCCATCTGATTTTAATACATCGAGTAAGTGGCAAATATTCATTTGTGTCTCATCACTATTATAATTGGATACCTGCAGGTGACATCATCGTAGGTAAGTTGTGGCATTGGTGGAATCGGAAGCCAATAAAGTTCGACGCACACGCGCGACGTCGCTTACAGGTATCCAGTTATATATGATTTAAATAACATGGTCAGACATGTAACCATTTCTCGAGTTGCGAGAATCCAATCATCTGCAAGTGGCGTTATCGTCAATAAATCGTGACATTTATCGAGATCCAATCCATCAGATTCGACAAGAACATGACGTCGCTCATACATAGATATCCAATTTAATCTAATTTAAATTACATGGTTAGGCATAATCACTTTACTTTTTCTCAAGATGCAAATACCTAATTGCATCATTTGTTAACTTTATTATTAGTGCTCTTATACATTTTTCTCTACTTTATTTAAATGAACAATATTTTCAAAGTGGGAAAATTCAACTGTTAAACAGTGATTATAAAAGAAATGTATATGAAATTGAAAAGTGTGAAAATAATCAGATTAATTTGCATAAATTGGAATGATAAGTATGTAATTACTCCATTTTTAACACTGCGAATAAACAAGATTTAAAATAACTTAAACAAAGTTTTTTTTTTTTTTTTTTCAAAAAGTTTTAGTCACCCCTCTAGAGACACCTGTCGCTACCCCACGGGTGAGACCTCATACCTGTGATTCACAGGTATTTGGTCCCATCGCGTATAATTTAAATTGTCATGGTAAATAAGTTTTAGGTTGGCATGACTTTATGACAAGTAAAGGTTTTGCGTTGATGAATGCTATTGCACTTCAGAATTTTTAAATTTATTAAAGATATATTCTTAGAGAAAAAATAATTTAAATCAAAAATCGAAACAAAACATTTACTAATTTTTAAAACTTCATACCTACTTCCTGTTTCACAGAATCGGTTTTTATTGTTTAGACAGTATTGAAGGCAGTCGATTGTTGTTTATTAAATTGTGGAGCGAGTTGTTACACAAAACAGCATTAAATCAACTAGTGGTATCCGTTCATCGAATTCTATCACAGATTTAATTCTGGTAGGGGAGTACTGTAGCGTGTCTACCACTACAAAATTACAACTACAATTTACTAATATATTAGACATGTCAACCTTCATCTATAAAAAGGTACCCCACCATAGAATCGAGTTAGACTTAGACTTAGACTGAATGTGAATACAGAGTACCTGTCTGCGAAGCAGACACTCCACTCCTTCAACTGAGATGGTGCCCGTGGGCGCCTGGTGTAATGTCTTTAGGAAATAAAAGACTGAAGTAGATGTGATGATGGCTTGGCTGAGTTGTCGGCATGGTGGAGAAGTGATGATCACTATGGCTTGTTTTCGGGAAGTAAAGATCTGAGAAGCTGAACTAGCTCCTCGTTCTGAAGTAGGTCTTGCAGCTCTCGAAAGATCTGCAGGAATCTGTTGGCTGAGTCGGTAGCACTCATGTGCTGCCTTTTGTTCTGAGGTGGTTTTCTCCTTGACCTAGCACTGCAGCCTGAAAAACAGGCCGGATGCTCTCCTTTGCAGTTAATGCAGGTGGCAGGAAGACTTCTGGGTTTGGTGCACTCGAATGAAAAGTGAGCTCCCGCACACTTCATGCATGCAGGATCGTCTGAACAGTTCTTTTGGGTGTGGCCAAATTTTTGGCATCTGTAGCATTGTACTTCATAGGGACCTCCTCGAAATCGCTCTATCTGCACAGTAGTAGAGAGAATCTCCTTAGTGTGGATGCGTTCTCTGTTCTCAGGGCTATCTGGAATAGAATCGAGTTAACATGTCTTATATACTAGTAAATTGTAGTTGTAATTTTGTAGTGGTAGACACGCTACAAAATCATAATTTCTAAACGGTTACTTCATTCTAACTAGCTGAATAGTCGCACGAGTGAAAAGAAAGTATATAATCAATAAACCACTAATGAACAACAAGACGAAATCATCCGTAAAATTGGAATACATACACCAACACAGCTAATGAAGCTAAATAATTCCAATTTTTTTATTTATTATTTTTTACCCTTTCTGGTTGTTTTACGTTATTAAATTAAGCAAAACACGTTTTTAGTAGTCGTTTCCATCAAAATAAAGATAAACCGTATTCAGTATCAACTGGCGCTTTGTTTGAGGCCAACTCAGCTATGCGATTGAAAAACCAAGTGCTGCACGATAGAGATTTCGAAATTAGAAAACTATTTATTTTTCATTGCAATCACTATCAACGCTATAATAGAATTTCGGAAGACTCATTATACAGAAAACTTTATAGAAAAATTGATATTTATTTATTCTTTTACAATATGCGGCTTATTATACAAAATCGCCAAATATATTGACGTTAGATCTCGTTGATCACTTTTACGGCGAATTTTTTATTGCCCGGCGTAACACGTAATGGTCCAAATTGTTCACAATAAAGCATTTTCCCTCAGCGCTTTCGAGGGGTCATAAAAAGCCTCTTTCAATATCAGCTATAGTATAACTGCACAGTATTAATTTAATTTTTATAGGTACCAAACATACTAATATAATATTTTAATACTCTGTACCTATATATTACTATATTTGGTACCTATTAAATCTGTAACAGTAGTGCCTATTACCAAATTAGTTAAGCATCATTGAATTAAACAAATATATAGCGATTTTTTACTTTTCTTCTTTCCAAATCAGTACCATTTCTCCATTAGTTTTGCTTTTAGTACACAAATTATATTTTTGTTTCAATTAGTATCTATAACCACAATAAATTAAGCATCATTGCCGTAAAAAACAGTAGGGCGATTTTTCATGCTTCCCCACGCGAATAAATTCCTATTTTCCATTCATTTTTCTTTTTTATTAAGCAATTTTTTGAACTTCAATTAGTGCCTACTACCAAAATTAAATAAGTTTCACTGGCATCAATTATAGCATGCCCATTTTGTACGTTTCCCCTAAATGAATTAACGAATGAATATCATTTCTCCAGTAATTTTGCTTTTCAGTACATAATTTTGTTTTGTTTTTTCAATTACCATTGATTTTAAACTATGTTTTTATAGAAACACGCATTAAAAGCATAACTATAAACAAAATAACGTGTGGCTTCAGATGATTTTAAGAAATACTGATTTAATGACGTAGTCAACTTAGGTTACCATACTTACGTGGATTTGTTCATGTGGACTATATATATTCTTATCCGACATAATGATTAAAACATAATAGAGAATTGAAGAACGTGCAATACTCTTTTTTTTTATTGAGAATTTTAAGCTTGGTTTCATCGCTGATGTTATCTTTAAAGTATTCGAAAAACACAATTGTTAACAGTTTATTTTATATTAATAGTTTAAAGCCAATAAAAAAATTTCCTTTTCTCAAACATTTCCTTTTACCCAATGCCTAAAAATTTCATGGCTTTAGCACGAACGGTTTTGAAGTTTAAAAAGAGACACACAAACAGGCAGCCACACAAACTCTTAATTTTATTATTTCAAATGTAAGGAAAAACATCTCGCGAAAATCTAAATTAATAATAAAACTGTTATTATAGTTTTAGATAACTAATATTTCTTTTATTTTCTTTTATCAGATTTTATGCCTGCTTTGAACCAAATTAAAAAAGGGTTTAAAATAATTTCTTTGAGTTGCAAACCCAATTCTCTTAAGCTGAGTGATGGTGGAATTGTAACAATGTAAGCTTTATTTTATAAATCATTTAGAAACATTTTGATTACAAAAGAATCTCTTTATAACAAAGTTCCTATTGCTTCTGTTATGTAGTTTTTTCTTACAATTTTAATAAATTGAAAATTTAGAATATTTCTTATGATTTTTAGCAGTTTAAAGATGTTATTTGAAGATTCCGTACTTATGGGAAATAATATTTTAGTGAATAATGTAATTTTTTTATAAACATTGTTTTAAATAATTATGACTTATAAATAAAGTCTTTACAGTCTTTAGCTAGTGCCTTATATGACAATTATGAGCACGTCAATGTGTAGAAAAACTTCAGTTTAGTGGGGGGGGTGAGGAAAAATTACAGTTGCATAAATAGGTGAAATTTAAAAAATGAAGAAAAACTTTGGGTTTGTGAAACGATAAAGTGTGTGCGATTTAAGTTTTTCGATTTTGAAAAGTTAATCCAAAGCTAAATCGTCTAAACTTTCAAAAAATTTGAAAGAATTTAAATTTATGTTGTTTTCAATAATTTTTTTTATTTTTATATTTGATAAAATCATGCCAAATTGGCGATTTTTAAGAACGTTTTCAATCGTTTAAAATTAAATCGTTTAAATTTTTTTTTTCAATATTTAAGTTACTTTTTCGACTTAAACCCCAGATAATTTTAGGATGATACACAGCAAGATGGAACATATACATACCTGCCAACTCTTCCAAAACAAAAATAAAATTTTATGGAAAACGATTCCATAAAATTTTATTTTTATAATTAATTAGGTAACCACTTGATTTTTGTTTTAATAAATTAAATTTACTATGATTTTTACTACCGTTACATTTAAATAATTTAAACACACGTGTTGAAGATTTATTACCTGTCGTTAGTTGTTTCAAGCGCTGTGATTACACTCCAAAGTCAAATTCAAATTTCCTTTTACCACCATTAAGTAAAAGCCTCTTTGAAAAACATATAAGTTTGCAAGTATGTGCAGTGTGCAAAATAAAAAGCGGACAATCCTGAATAACTTTTTATCTAATCTCACGTTTAGGGCTCAATGGTTCATGGGGGTGATCTCAAATATTCTAATTGTAGTTAATGCAGACGTTATTTTAAGTTAGGAAATCACACACAAAAACGTTTTTTTCTCTGAATAAACATGCATTTTTTTAGACAGATTCAGATTTCCGACCCCCAAAATGTAGGGGGTAGTTGAAATCCGGGAAATATGGTCCAAATAGTCTGGTCAGTAGAGCGGTCCGAAGTTTGAAACCCTTAATGTTAATTTTACTTTTTGCGTATTTCGCTATATCTCGAACTTATAAAACGGATTTAAAAAAGTTTGAACGCAATTATAAAAATCGTTTATCGAAAGAGAATTCAATGCAAATTATATGTTGTAGTAAATATTTATTATTTTTTATTTTATTTCATAACGGTTGAAAAGATTTTGAATTATAAGGTATACAATATTTTACATTTTAAAGAATGCAATTTTAAATGGCAAAAGCAAAAACTTTAGCGAAATCGGTCGAATGATTCCTGAGAAATCGAATTTAGAAAAGGTCGTTTTTTTTAAAAATTTGATTTCTCAGTAACTATTCGAACGATTCCACTCAAATTTTGTAATTTGCTATTTAAAGTTGCATTTAAAGTAAAAATTTATATTCCTTACAAAAAATATTTTCGACTATTATTAAATAAAATAATAAATATTTACTAAAAGTTCTTTTATGCATGAAATTATTTATAATTCTGAGCAAACATTTTTACAATTCACTTGAAAAATTCGTGAGATATGGAAAAATATGCATAAAGTAAAATTAACGAACTTTGGACCTCTTTCCTAACCAAACTATTGAAACCATAATTCTCAGCTTGCAGCTACCCCTTATATTGTAGGAGTCATAAATCCGAATCCGTCGAAAAAACGATAGGTTCATTCAGAGAAGAGTACGTTTTTGTGTCTGATTTCGTAACTTAAAATATCATATGCACTATTAATTAGCATATTTGAGGTCACCCTTTCGAACCATTAAGAATGAGCCCGTAAAGATCCGAACTGTTAGATCAAAAGTTATTCAGGGTGGTTCGTCTTTTATTTTGCGCACTGTACATGTAATGAAAAGAATGCAGCTTTACTACGAGTGAAAGGCTATTTAACTGTGGTTTCATAATTTTCCTTGCCAAAAATGCTCTGAAAAAACACAGCAAAATGTTTAAGATAAACACATGTTTTTTTTTCCATAAGAAATGATTTCTTAGCTTATAACATAATTCTTTTTAAGGAATGTTCCTCTAACTGAATAATAAGCTTACAGAAATTATTTTATCAGTGTAAATTGTTTTTAATTATTCTCACTCTCCTAATCTTTATTAATGGCAACATGAAGCTTAAGGTGCATAACAAAGCTTTTTTATTTTTAAATCCGAATCAAAAGTAATTTTTCCCAATGAGAGTTCTAAAACTTGCTTATTTAATTAATTATTAATTTTATAATCAACATATATTGTATCAAATAGATCTAGAAGAATAATTTTTTTTCTTTTAATCTTTTCGTAATCCTAAACTTTATTTGATTTTTATGTTTTGTATTGTGCGTTGTAAATTAATAAAAAAATACGATTTAAAAAATAAAAAATAAAAAGTTTTTTGGTAGAAATTGTTTTAGTAATTTTCCAAATGATTTAACAGCTTTTAACATTAATATACACATCTGCATAGACACAGAGCTGTATATTCTGACTGATGAAATATTCCTGACGATAATTCGAAGACATGCCATAATAATTTTGATTCGCTGCAGAGACTCCCCGCTTCGGCAGCCCAACAACCTCCGTGCGAAGTCAAGCATTTTACAGTAAAACAATTCAACGAAGACAGATTCCGTGCACTCTCGGTCCTTTCGCGCAATAATCAAAGTTGCCTGTGATGCTTGACTTCGGTGATCTATTGGGAATCGTATCACTTCACTGTGGTACAAAAAAGTGTGATAAAAATAGAAATAATTGAAACATTTTAAAATGTGAGCTGTTTCAGTAAAGAAGGGGTTGGAGAATATATTGCACTTTAAGAATATATTCTTTTTCTTTTCAATTTTTTAACATTTCTGTAAAATATTCCAATTAGTTAACAGATGAAAAAATCTTTTTATACCATATTTTTACTTTTTTTCATAAAATGATGACAACACTTTCTTTAAAAATTAACACAAACTTTAAACTTTCTTATTTTTATTTCGAAACATGAATCTTTACAATGTAACAAGCATCTCAAGGCTCATAATGTTATACATCTCAATTTTCTTTTCTTGTAAGTTTTAAATTTTTTTACTTTCAGATTTATAATATCAGTCTTTTTATTGCTCATGCTCTTGGGAAGTTCTGTAACTGCATTTAAGTATTTCACTGAAACACTAAGCAAGCAAAGTAATGTTAATATGGAAGGCATGTCTATTAACAAAGAAGCAGAAAATATAGAAAAAGAACCCTCACTAAATCCACTTGCTATACCTGAAAGATCACCAAGTAAACTCAGAGGTAAACTAATTAAAAAATTATATACTTAAATAGACCTATTGAATTTTACATTAATATCGTACTCTGGAAATGAAGATTAATAATGAACAAAACATTAACAGCCAGGAAAAAAGTATATTTTTTAAAAGAATTTTTTCTAAAAAAAAACATTGTTAACTCGAAATGTGAATTTAAAAGGTGAGTTAAATTAACGAGTCGGTACTGTTATCCATATTTTATAACCGTCGTTGAACAACCGACCCAATTTAGGGTTTACGACTACTAATGTTCAACTCCGTAGCCTTGTATGTTATCAGTATTGAAAGATACATTAATTTATACATATATATATATACATACATATATATATATATATATATATATATATATATATATATATATATATATATATATATATATATATATATATATATATATATATATATATATATATATATATATATATATATATATATATATATATATATATTTCAATGCTATCTATTCTTCAAGTTGATAAAATATTTTAAATAAATTAAAAATAATTAAAACAATTATTTCAAACTTTTAGTGACAATTACCGCATTTTTTATTGTGCTTGAGAAATAAATCTTGATAGCCTTTCCATTTTCTAAAATATCCAGCTTTGATGATTTAATAATGATAGTCAGTCCGTAAGGTTTCTAAAACATTTTTTTTTAACGTTTCGATAATGTTAGGTTTTACACTTATTCACATTCTGTAGTTAAATCAATTCTATTGTCCCCTTCTGATTTCATTTTAAACAAGGCTCATAAAATCTGTCTTTATTAACGGCGTTTATAAAATAATGCCTGTTAAATAAATCATTATATTTAATAATTAAAAATTAATCAATTATTACTTCTTCATTGAAAACGTTCTTTTGTAGACTTAATCGACAAGTGTGATCCTTTCCTAAATTGTTTTTGCATCTTTACAAATGGATCTAAATTACTCAACACTGATGCAAACGAGGGACAACTAATGTGTCTTAATGGTATTCGATTTCTAAGCATGACTTGGGTTATTCTATGCCATGTATATGTTCCAAATTTCAATGTTATTCGTGAGTATATGCATTTTTTTAACTTTAAAAAAAATTATCGACGTACTTAAAAATTACGACAAAAAGTACCGGCACTCAGGGTGCTAGTACTTTTTATTGTAAAATTCATTTTTACCGTAAAATTTTAAGAAAAAAAACTCTGATACACAGTATTTTTACAATGATATTGTACTGTAAAAATTACGCTATGAAATTTTACAGTAAATATGAATTTTACGACAAAAAGTACTGACAATCTGACTGCCGGTACTTACCATAATTTTTCAGTGCACGTCGAAGAAATATCTCTAATACATTTATAGTTTTATAATTATGGTTATGTATTTAAAACGCTATTATATCTTGGGTTATTCTTTGTCATGTATATGTTCCAAATTCCGATGTTATTTGTGAGTAAATAAATTTTTTTTTAACTTAAAAAAAAATTTCGATGCATTAAAAAAATAATTCCTCAAAAATTTCGACAAAAAGTACTGGCACTCGGTGCCAGTACTTTTTATCGTAAAATTCATTTTTAGCGTAAAATTTTAAGAAAAAAGAACTCTGATACACCGTATTTTTACAATAATATTGTACTGTAAAAATTACGCTACAAAATTTTACAGTAAATATGAATTTTACTGCAAAAAGTACTGACAATCTGACTGTCGGTACTTACCATAATTTTTCAGCGTACGTCAAAGAAATATCTCAAATACATTTATTGTTTTAGTTATGGTTATTTAATACTATTTATTTAAAATGTAACGCAGCAGAATCTTTAAAAATCATAGAAAATTTCCCACTTGTTTTATAAAGTATAAATTCAACTCAAAGGATTATACAGATCCGCGCGTTTAGGTAAAAAGTGAACTTATGGAATTTGTTTTTCAGGAAAACCAAAGTAATAAAATATCTACGATTTACAAATAAAACTTATTGCTTTTTAATAAAAAGATTACACTATTTTGTTATGCATTTTTATATTGAGAATTATAATAATCCTAATATATTCATAATTATAATAATCTTATTATATTGCTAATTAGGCCGGGATAGCCTGGTCGGTAGGGCGCTGGGCTCATGTCCAAGAGTTCGTGGGTTCGAACCTGCCGGCCGAAGACTCCCCGTGTAGTAAAGTGACTGATGCACGTTAAATCTGTCGAATCGCAAAAGTCCTCCATGTTCCCATAACAAATCAAAACCTCTGGGGGTACTGGATTGGAGATCGATCGTTCTCTGATTCAGGTCAAAATTACGATCTGTGGATGAATGAATGGACGTATGAATGGGTCCACCCTATAAACGGGTGTGACGTATGGTGTGGCAGAAGTCGAATTTTTGGCCATAGATGGCACCACTGGAAAACAAGAACAATCGCACCCCCTCTGCCTAAATAGGCATACGTCAACAACAACATTGATAATTATAATAATGTTATTATATGGATAATTATACTAATGTTATTATATTGATATTTATAATAATCTAATTATACAAGGGGGCTCCGCTCCCTGCTCGCTACGCTCGCCAACCCCCAGAACTGCTTCGCAGTTCCATTGCATATTGCTTCGCAATTTTATAAAAACATTTTAACAAATTTAAATTTTTAAATAAAAATGCCAGATATTGAAATCAATTACTTAATGAAATTTATACACTTCTCTGCCCCCTTCACAATTTGATTATCTTTTCTTCATGTAGCTGAGAAATTTGGAGCTATAACTATATTACTTGGTATAAGTGAACCAACACGATGGCAAAATGTGTCATGGATTTTAAAATGATACATTCCACCGGTTACACTTTCATCTAAGTGTGTCTCAGAACTTATCATGGCAAATGCAGAATTATAGGAGCGAATATTGTCCAAATAATTTTGGGATAGTTTCAAGTAATCAAGTCCAGTAATCAAATTCTCAAAATATTGTGAATGCGACAATAAAGGAAGATCAACCTACCTTTCTGACAGCAAATACCATATTCATTGCTACTTCCTGTCTTCTCTAACATAAAATGCTTAGCATGACAAAAGTTACAAATAAAAGTCATAGATCCAATAGTAAAGGGGTCACAATCGTCATGAACAGTCAATGCAGATTTGAAAAAATCTCGAATTTGAAGAGGTGGCGATTCCCTTCGGCGAGAAATGCTTTCCCGTTTAGAATTCCGCCATTCATTTCTCTTACGTCTGCCAGAGATATTTCGACGCCTGATAGGCAGCAGGCACTAAATAAATAAAAATAGAACTAAATAACTAAGATATCGTTTTAAATCTCAAATCAAAATAATTGTTTGTAGAAAGTTTGTTTTGGTTTGAATATTCGCACGAGGCCATTGCCATTCTATTGTAACGAAACAAAAAATTTATCATGAAACTAAAAATTTATCAAAGGAACTAAAGATATTGAATTCTTTTTTTAAGAAATTCAGTTCCGTTTTTTTTTTATCCACTCTTATTTTTGTTTATCAATCTATTAATTCAGAAATGCTTTGAATCAAACGATGCTTACGGAAACAATGCTCATGCGAACCACCCGAAAAAGATTTGCTGAATTCTCATTGGTTGAAACTAAATTATTAATTTTATTAATTAATTAAAGGAAATTTTCATAATTTAAGACCTTATTGCACATCTACATAACAATACCTTTAAAACGACACCTTATTTGTTGAATTCTGTTGCGTAGTTTGGGAGTTCTTAGCGAGACAAAATATTGCTAGCCTATTAATATATAGATTATGCATTGTTAAATCAATTTGTTTATGATATTACAGGATAACTAATAAAACAATAGAACCTATTGCAATATTATTTTATTATGTATTTCTATTCAAATGATTAGTGTAATATTATTATATTATACATTGTTAATTAATTTGTGCTATAATTTTACAGGATTCCTGAAAAACAATTGAACTGATTGCTCTTTATTAAAAATATTGCAATATTTTATGCATTTCTATATAAATGATTATTGTAATATTATATTATACATTATTAAATTAATTTGTTGTATAATTTTACAGGATCCCTATACAATGTCATACCGCAAATAGATAATTTAGCATTCCAAGCTGTTCTCAATGGATGGTATTCTGTAGATTCATTTTTTGTCCTCAGGTGAAACTTCTTAGAGAATAAAAATTTTGAATTTTTTATATATTAAGAACGGTTTTTTACACATTTTGGACAGTTTTTCTTTATTTTTTGAGATGATTTATTTTAAACTTGAAAGTAATAAAAAATCAAGCATAGTTTCTACAGAATCGTACGTAGCAGGTGAAGTGTGCTCAAAGGAAAGAATGGACCACTCTGAATAACTTTTTATCTAATAATCGGATCTTCACGTTTTGGGACTCAATCTTAATGGTTCGAAGTGGGTAAACTCAAATATGCTAATTAATTAAAGCAGATGATATTTTAAGTTACAAAATCTGACACAAAATCGTACTTTCTCCGAATAAACATACCTTTTTTTCGCTGGATTCGGATTTCTGATCCTCAGATTGTAGGGGAAAGCCGCTATCTGAGAAATATGGTCCCAAAAGTTAGAGCAGTTGTCCAAAGTTTGGATCTCTTAGTGTTAATTATACGTTTAGCGTCGAACTTTTAAAACAAATTAAATTGTTGAACACAAATATAAAATTCGTTCATCCTAAGAGAATTCCATGCAAAATATAAATTATAGTAAATATTTACTATTTTACCATTACGAATAATGGTCGAAATACTTTTGAATTGTAAGGTATGCAATTTTTAACATTTTAAATAATGCATAACATGGCACTTAATGCTTACATGGCAAAATACAAAATTTGAGGCGAATCAGTGGAATAGTTCCTGAGATATTGAATTTAAAGTACGATTTTTTAAAATTCAATTTCTCTGGAACTTCTCACTAATTATTTAGCAAATTTGAAGTCACTACTTAAACCATTAAGATTAAATTTTAAAAAGTGAAAATCGGATCGTTAGATCAAAAGTTATTTAGGGGAGTCCAATTTTTTTATTTTGAGCACTGTACGAACACTTGAAACCATAATTTCTTGTTATCTTAATTTAGCCTAAACAGAGTGGTGTGTCGATGTGCCTTGAACAGTCGAGCAAATTTTATTCATGTCTAAAATTAGTGACACCAAATTTATTCTGATTTCAAATTCAGTCATTACTCATTATGTTTTTCTCAAATAAACTATGACTAATTTCCTTGGTCTGGATGAATTTTTGACTAACCAGAGTAAAATGCAAATATTATACCATCCTCAAACAGAGTTGAGCTCCGATAACATTAATCGACTACATTTTATTTTATATTATAACCGTCGGTGAATAGCCGACCCAATATTTTGGGTTTGCGACTGCTAATGTTCAACTCCGTAGCCTTGTAATTTTGAACCCAATCCAGAAGACAAGGGAACTCCTGGATCAAGTATTGGGAGAAATTTTGCCTTTGTGGAGGAGTTTTTGGTGAAACTAACCTGCATTTGCGTTACATGGAGAGGTCAGCACCGTGGTCGGTGCAAGACGGATGCGGATTCGTATCGATCAGCCATTGCTGAGATTCGAACCCAAATCACCTCAATGGAAGGCGAACGCTCTATCCCCTGAATCATCGCGGCTCTAATCGACTACATTGTAATGTATTACAAATAATAATTGCACAGATTTGTAATTATGATTATAAGTAATCACGATAGCAAATAATCATTTATCATTCAGTGCACTCATCTTTATTTGTATTCACAACCAGAAACGATTATAAATTATCAAAATTAATGATTCCAAAGAATTGTTATTGCATGTAAATTAAATCATTATTATATGTAATCTTAACATGAACATGATTATTTTTAATCATAAATAGTTTTTGTAGATACACCTCTCAACCTTCATAATGTATCCAAAATACTCGAGCAATTTTTCCTTTAGTTTTGAATCACCCTGCTTATACGCATAGAGGGTGTTCCTTAAAGAGTGCCCTTAATATTTATTTTTATAAATTTTATCAAAAATGAAGTAAAAAAATACCGTAAAAAGTATCTCAAAAATTAATATTTAAAAAAAGAAAAAAAAACGTTATTGAAATCAACCAAATTACTTTTTAGGAGAGTGGGACAAAAACATATTTCCACATATATTATTTTAGAAATATATTATTTAAAAAATATATTATATTTATTAATATATTATATATAATATTTAATATATTATATTTAATATATTATATTTATTATTTAACATATTGCCAAAAAAAAAAAAAACATGGAAGAAGAATTGTAAGATGATTACAAGAAACGACACATGCGCTTTCAAACTGATTTTAATATTCTTCATAACATCTTATTCACAAGTGACTTGCCAGATTTTGAAAAGTTTTTATTTCATCTACGTTTAAAGGTTAATTTACGAACCCTTATGAGTATACTGTTTTTACTTCAATTTTTCAAGGATTTTAATTATACATATCATGGCCATGATTATAGAACACATTGTGTGCACATAAGATCTTAATGGGACTAAACACAATCAAGTAAACGCTTACTCTGTTATAATTTTCATTTGATTCTAGTTTTTTTTTTTTTTTTTTTTTTTTTTTTTTTAAATTCTAAAACAAACTTTTCAATTTCAGAAATTATGTATAAGAAATTAATTAAGTAAGATTATTATAATTTATTTCAGTGGATTTTTGATGTCCTATTTATACTTTCAAGATTGCGCAAAAAGAAAAGGAAAAACACCGTGGCTTTATTTTTACGTTCACCGTTATCTAAGGTATGTAAAAGATTGATTATTTACTTGCATTTATTAATTAGCTTATTTAAGGTACGTCCTCATTAGATCGAAAGTTAACAAGCTCGAATCGATTTTATTTTTCCAGTTGTGAAAGCTATTAACACTATTGAGCAAATTTATCTTATATCAAGCTGTTTCATATTCAATTTTAATCCTATTCACTTTCTAAAATTATAAAATGACAAATTTTCTTCGCTAATTTAGAAATGAGACTTTTTTGAACAATATTAGCTTCATGTTGGGCCCATGCTCAAGAGGTCGTGAGTTCGATCCCTACTGACCGAAAGCTCCCATGTAGTAAATGATGACAGAGTGCTGGTGCACGTTGAATCTGTCGAGTCACAAAGTCCTCCAAGTTCCCATAACAAATCAATACCTCTTGGGGTACTGACTTGTGAATCGGTGATAGATCGTTCTCTGGTTCAGGTCAAAATTAAGATCTGTGGATGAATTGATAGATTTATGAATGAGTCCGCCCTCTAAGCCGGATTGTGACACGAGTGAGGGTGAAGTCGTATTCTTGGCCATAGATGGCGCCACTGAATAACAAAAAATGCACCCTCTTCCAAAAATTCGCTCGTTTTCACTAAGTAGGCTTGTTAGCATTGTCAAGTGGCAATAGAAACAGCAACACAACAACGTTCAGCTTCCTTCGATAAATAAACAAACAAAACGACAAAAAAATTAAAATATGAAAAACAAATTTATTACCAAGAGAAGGATACTGATGCAGAAGGATACTGATTTTACAAATAAATAGTCAAATATGAAAAATATTACAAATAGCAACCAAAATAATAATATCTTAAAAATAAATAAGTACACAAGAAATGCAGCGCATTATTGGACTAGCAGGGAAAAAAAACTTAATAAAACTAAACTTACTTTCTGGAAGAATACGTAAAAAAATATTTAAAAATTTTATTTGGCCTAAAATTGGGGAGAAGGTAATTACATTGTTTTTTTTAAAGTAAAAAAATAATCGTCGTTTCAAAAATTCATGCTTAAAAGCTGAATATGTTTTAAAACCCTGCAAAAGAATAAGCAAAATAGTATACAATTTTGAAACTAAGTTAAAACAATTTCTTTTGTAAAGCAAGGGATTTTTTACATTTTATTTAGTCTTCTTTCAAATATGCTTCTTTATAAATTTCAGACTGTTTTATTTAGATATTAAAAAAAAAAAGGAGGGGGAAAGCGAAATACGAAAAAATTTTCACGGCGAAGAGGTATTAGATTGAAATTTCTAAATCTAAAGGTATAAGTATTTTGATGTTGAGAACTTAAAATTTTAAGACACTTATTTTGAATAGAAATTATTGGAAGAAAATTCGTTTTGCAATTCCTCAAATAAACATGCCTCAATTTATTAAATTTTGGTTCATCTCCAAAACAAAGTAAATACAACTTTAGCCCACTTTTACTAGCATTTGTTTAGTGCATCTATTAATAATTACAGGCTAACACCAGTTTATATGATTGTATTGGCATTCTATGCCACTGTCTTGCCAGTAATGGGATCTGGACCATTCTGGAAAGATACGAACGTTGATCAAAATTGCCATAAGAATTGGTGGTGGAATTTACTTTACATCAATAACTTTCAAAAGAATGTTAATCAGGTAATAATTTTTTTAAACAACTTCGATATGTCTTACTTTTTATTTAAAAAAAAATATATAAACGTCAGAGGTAAAGGATATCATTTCACAAAAAGCTAATTTTTGAATAGAGCTTCCCCAATTATTATGAGAGGACATAGTATGAAAAATATACAATATGGACATGGTATCAACTCAATTTTAGAAACAAATGAACATAGTGTCCTTTACCTCCAATTTACAGATTATGTACAGCAATATATTATAAACATTTAAAAATGATTTACAATTAAAAAATGTTCGGATTTTAATGGCTTAGGACTTAATGGCTTGAGAGGGTGACCTTAAATTTGCTAATTAATAGGAGTAGACGATACTTTAAGTTACGGAATCAGACAAAATATCTACTTCTCTTAATGAATGTGCCTTCTTTCGACGGATTAGGATGTCTGACCTCCAAAATATAGAGGATTAGCCGCAATCAGGGAAATATGGTCCTAATAGTTAGGTCAAGAGAGCGCATCTTTTTGAACCCCTTAATGTTAATTTTACTCTTTGCGTATTTCGCTATATCTCGAACTTTTTAAGGGAATTGAAAATTTTTTGCACACAATCATAAAATTCGTTTACCCAAAGAAAATTCTATTCAAAAAAATAACTTTTAGTAAATATTTATAAATTGTTTTATATTTTTTTAAGAGTGTTCGAAAAAATTTATTAATTGTAAAGTTTACAATTTTCTGATCATTTTAAAGAATGCAATTATACATAGCAAAATATTAAATTCAAGCAAATTCGGTCGAATAGTTCCTGAGAAATTGAATTTCAAAAAAGTATGATACTTAAAATTTGATTTCTCAGGAACTATTGATTGATATTGATCAAATGTTTTGTTTTGCTATACTAAATTATACATTCTTTAAAATGATGCAAAAAATTTTATACCTTACAATTCAAATCTTTTTTCGACTATTCTTCAATAAAATATCAAAAAAAAATTTATAGTAAATTAATAGTAAATTAATAGTAATTAATTTACTAAAAGTTTTTTGCCTAGAATTGTCTTTGGATAAACGAATTTTGTAATTGTGTGCAAAAACTTTTTTCAAATAGCTTAAAAAGTTATAGAGGCATAGCGAAGCGCAAAAAGTAAAATAAGGGGTCCAAACTTTGAAGCGCTCTCCTGACCAAAACTATTGGCACCATATTTCCCAGATTGCGGCTACCTCCTATATTTGGAGGTCAGAAATTTGAATCCGTTTTTTAAAAAAAAGGGATGTTTATTCAGAGAAAGCAAGTTTTTGTGTCTGATTTTGTAACTTAAAATATCATCTGCACTTATTAATTAACATATTTGAGGCCACCTTCTCGAGCCATTAAGATTGAGTTCTAGAAGAAAACAAAAAACAAGATCATTAGATCAGAAGTTATTCAGGGCGATATTTGAAAATTTTGCAAATTGCAGGATAACCATTAAGAAAATTTTTTAAACCATTTTCTGCATAGGTGGACCATTTTATATCATTTACGATTATATGCTGGGAAATGATTTGGATATCATTAAATTTTAACTGCAAAAAAATTTAATCAAGAAAAATATCATAAAGTTATGTAAATTTTAATTAATTGTTAATAGTATATAGGTATTAGTTGTAAATAGTGTTATGTTAAAAAAAATATTCATCATAAAGAGTTGTAAACAAGTATTTTATTAGTTTTTTATTACTAAGGAAAATAGTTCCTTCAAAATTAATGTTTTCTTTCTTTCTTTTTCTTTCCTCTCTCAGACCCTGCCTCTTATAATTTATTTAAAATAAATATTTTAAAGTTCAAGTATATTCTTTACTAAATGTTGAATCTTATTTTGTGCTGAAAGGGTTGCTTTAATTTTAATCATTTTTAACCCTATGAATGTTCTTTAAATCAAAGTATTTGACTTGCATTTATTTTATTAACTAGAATATTTATTTCTTTAAATTTAATTCTATGAACAAATTTTTTAATGTTAAAATTTATGTTTAAATGTATTTTTGTATTATGTAATGTGATAAAAAAAACATGAATTTTCCCATTGTTTTTCATTATTTCAATCTATCCGAATTTTTTTCAGATGAATTGATTCTGTTTTAATTTCTAAGTAATCAGCTTTGAAGTTTCTAATTTTAAACATTTAAAGATATTTAATTTTATGCCAACATATTACAAGGTTAACTGATAAAAAAAATTTAGTGTCTATAGAACAATGATATTTATATGACAATTACTACCTATGATTACTGTCAACATGTACTTTGTACAACTAAATACTTTAGCATGCGGTCCGTCGTTGGTCAATCTGCTGTGCATGTGGCCCTTCACTCAAAAAGGTTGTGCATCCCTAAGGTATAGGGTAAGTTGCTATGAGTATGCCTTAGTTTAAAACTTGATTAGGTTAGGTAATGCGAGAAAAATTAATTACTAGGAAAACGAGGTCTTAATGCATGCACATCACCCAAACACGATTACCTACCCCCATCTTTCAGCACTCGTCTTTTAGGGCTACGCTAGAAGTACCACGTTATTTTGTTCCCGTTAAAACGACGTGAACAGCAACTGAGCTGGTGCCACTCACTCTAAACTTCTACAGCCAACAAGAGTACTTTCAGCCACAACAGATTCAACCTCGCTGCTTATAAATGCAGATTATTTAGTCGGTTTCCAAGATCGAACTCACGACCCCCACCTTTTATCAAGCGATGCAATTGATGACTAACATTGTTTGTCGAAGTCAAGGAAAATAAAAGAGCCAAAAGTTCCTTACACTTGCAGCAAAGCGATGATTTTAAACTTTATATATCATCTTGCCGTGAAGAATTATCTATTGGCAATATTTTTCTACCTAGATAAAAATTATCAAAATCATTGCCTTAATCTCAGTTTTTGCAAATTTGTATGAGCCCAGGTAATACAGCATTGGAGTAAGCTTTTAAATATTAAAAAATTAGTCCACAAACGCTTTTCATTTTAACGAAACTGTAGCTTTTCTCAATTTTGACGTTTTGCGCCATTTTCAAAATAAGCATAGACAACGCTGGCTACAGATAGGCAAAACGTGACCTAACTGTCAGAAGCGACTGTTGTAAACTAACAACAATAATGCAATTTGCATATTATTCGCGAAAAAGCATCATTTCATATGAGGATGGAGCCTCCCAAAAACAGCCTTTACCAAGTGCTCCACCAGACCACACGGGTTCTTTATCTGTAGATTGTGATCCAAACTTGAGTTATGGGATTCTCAAAACGAGGAGCCAAAGTTTCTAGGCAAACATAAATTTAATCAATGATTAAACTCTGAACACATTTCTAAACATTTTTCCTCACATATTAAAAAGAAGATGGTGTTAGACCATCTCATTGACTCTTTTACATCTCATAGAATGGATATGACTTTTCAAATTTTTATATTAAAGAAATGTTTGCTTTTTCCAGTGCTTTGCTTTGAGTTGGTATCTAGCAAGTGATATGCAGTTCTTTGCCTTAAGTCCTTTATTCCTGATTACACTTTGGAGGTAAATAAAAAAAACTTTTATTAAAGTTTCTCCATTTTCATAAATTCGAGATATGGTCAACCCTTTATGAGTTGTGCTTCAATGAATGATGAGTTAAACATTTCGCATCGAATTGCATTCAAATAAACTGAGAAATAGCCAGTTTCATCGTAATTTATTAATTTGGCGAACTTGTCAAGTTAGTTGCCAAATCATTAAATTATGATAAAACGGCTAATTAATACAGAACCTATTTATACTATTATTAAATTTATTACACAACTCCTCGTGCTCCTCAAAATATAACATGAGGCTTATATATTTAAACAGTGTGGACTGAATTAAGTGGACTGATTATATATTTAAGAATGAGTAAGTGCGCAAAATACAATTGTAAATTAAAATTAAATAGAACAAAAAAAAAAATTAAGTTGCAAACAAAATTGCAAAAAATATTTAGGTTTTCAGAGCATTTAACAAAAAAGAAAAAAAAAACAGGTGGCCAAGAAATACATGTGCCTCAGTTCCTTTTTTAAGCTTTCTCTCTGACGTAAACAAAAATTACAATAAAATATAATGTGTTCTACAATGTCAAAACCCTGACCACAAGAACAAAAATTACAATTCACTAATATTAAACAAGTAGCTGCTAAAATTGTCATGACCTGTAAGAATCTAAGTTAGCTTAAAATTAGAAAAAAAATTCCTAGAATTCAACCACTGAAAAATAGTTGGGAAAAAAAAAATCTTTCAGTCCACACTGTTTTTGCTGAAGCTAAGAATTCAATGTTCCAGTCCCAAGACAGTTTTTTTTATTTTCAAGCTACATGGACAGACATCGAAAGATCAATACATACTATTTTAATGCATTTTTCGACGATAATTATTATTATAAAACATAGATAATTTAGATAAATTAAAGTATCTGGTTAAAGATAATTATAACAAGGTGATTGCAACAGAAAGTGAAAAAATCCTGAAAATTTCATATGCAAAAACTCGATAACAAAATATCAATTTATATTCTATTCATATTTAATATAATTTTTTGAACTAAGATTTATAATTAAACTACCTAACAATAAAGTATGTGACACTTTTATGGTAACTAATTTAAGAAAAAACTAAGTTCTTACAAGTATCGCGATATTGTATTTTAAGAACGCAAAAATAAAAATCACGATATTGTATTTTAAGAGTGCGAAAATACAAAAAGTGATATTGGGTTTTAAAATCGTGCTAATTTGAACCGCGATATTGTATTTAAGAACGAGAAAACACCATTCGCAATAATGTATTTTTGAATCACGTAAATACGAATCGCGATATTGGATTTTTAAATCACGTGAAAACGAATTGCGACGTACGATTTTTAAATCGCGTGAATAAGATTCAAAATTCGTAACTTATAAATCAAGCAAATATGAAAACCGATGTTTGTTATTAAAATTGCGTGAATATAAATCGCGATAACGGATTCCAGCGTTGTTTCAAATATAAAAGACGACAAAAATTCGACAAACCAAAAAAAAAAAAAAAAAAAAAAAAAAACAATTCATAAGAGTTGTTAGTATTAAAGTGTCTCGTTAAATCTTAGATTGCCGTGAAAATTTTGTCGGATTATAGGTTTTGATTCGCGGACTTCCGCGAATCAATGGTCCTTATATCCGCGAAAAAATTATATTCCCTGCTCCTAGTTTCTAGACCAGGAAGGGTGATACGAAAAACATGGAATACAATCACCCCTGTTATAAGTACAACGTACACAAAGGAACAGCTCATAAGTTAGCATGTAACTTTTGTATAATTAACGGTATCATTAATTTAAGTATTAACATTGTCACAACCATTAGACAATATTTAAAATATAGTTTTGAAGTTCCTGCTATATAAACTTTTAAAAGTTTTGCAGTGAAATATTCTGTACATTTGCACGTTATCCTTAAATCCTCACCGAGATTATTAATCAACGAAAACTCTCAATTTGTAGCTTTAATTGCTATAATTGGAGTTGCAACCAATCACATACATGTGTGTAATCACGTGGTCGTGCATGGCTACAGCTTTAAGGATTGAGTTTATTTTCAGGCTGAATCAATTTTCGGATCAGATTTCGTTGGATACCTGCAAGCGACGCCACGCGTATGTGTCGAATCTGATTAGCTGCCCCATGCGTGACGTCGCTTGCAAATATCCAATAGGGCACCTGAAGTGACATCACGTGAGGGTGTCGAACATCATTGGCTTCTGAATCGGGGCCTTTGTTTATAATTTATCAGTCAATCAGATTCACTTGTAGACAGCAGATTAAATCTGATCCGCAAATTGATTCAGCGTACCAAGTCAAATAGCTGTAACGTTCACTCGTCATGCACAACCACGTAATTATGCCAATGAGATTTCGGCAGTATACTTCTTCTCGAGTTGGTACCCAGTTGAAAGGTACGAATTGAGAGTACTAAAAAAAGTTTTAAAAGTATAAAATTTATTTAATAATGAAAAATTATTTAATAACGAATATTATTTAATAACGAATCAGTGAATTTATTACCTCAATTAATTGGCGTTTCCAAGAATATTTTTCTAAAATAGCAACGCATTAAGAAATCAAATTTTATTTCAGGTGGCCGAAAATTGGTTACACAACTCTGACACTGTTCCTATGCGGGTCTTGGCTTTGCGGTTTCATTATCACTTATCATTATGATTTACTAGCTGGGACTTTGGGTGATATTCGTCATATGGAAACAGACCCAACATATTTGAAACGGTAAGTGAGGCTCTTGTTACTTCATTCTGATACAAAAATCTTCTCGAGATTTGTGTAGTCACTATGAGGAGGAGGGGGGGGGGTGAAAAACATCAAAACCAGTTCGCCTTATAAAACACGGAGGTGTTTCTAATGATCAACTTTTCAATTCTTCTGCTCTCTCCGGCAATTCAAGGGGTTTTAGTGTTTTCAGTCCCGCCTTCCTTAGGAGTGAATTAGGTTTCGAAAGTGTGTTTTTCTTTTTTCCTAGCTAACATATTACTTTTACAAGAATATGTTACTTTTACAAGGATATAATAAAGGCGATGAATTTAGAAGGAACGCTTAGTATATTCAACCAGTGATTGGCATGACAATTTTTTAAAATCGAACTTAATGACAAGAATTTCTGGAAATGATACTTTTAAATTCCCAATAATACATTTTTATCTCAAAAATATTTAAATGTTAAAAAAATAAGAAATTACAATATTTTTATTAATTAAAGTATTTTTCAGCAAACTACTAGTTTAAGAATGGTACAAATGCCGTCGAAAAGTATGAATATCGTTGTATTTAGGCTTTTTTCTTTTTAGATTTCTGGAATATATGGACATAATTTATTATAAGCCTTATACTAGAATTGCACCATATTTGATCGGCATAGCACTGGGTTACATTATTTTCAAAAAGAAAATAACCAACATGAGACTTAATCGTGTAAGTATTCATTTCCACCTATTAAATTGTTTCAATAGGATTAATTTCCGTACTAAAATTGAAAATATAACAAGAACTTACTGAATCTATAGACTGAAAAAAAATAATAATAATAAAAATGATAAATAAATAAATAAAGGAATAAAAATGATAAATAAATAAATAAAGGAATAAAACTGATAGAACTTACACTGGGAAACAAATTTTTTGGTGCATTTATACAAATCCTTAATCTTGCTTAATTCAGGTGAGGGGATACCAAATGTGAAATTAGTTTTGCTCCTAAAGCTATCGAATTTTTTAAAATAAAAATTTTAATAAAAATATACAAGTTTAAAAACGTTATATGAAAAAGAGGTTCGTGTAAATGTTGGGACAAATTTCTAGGGGAGTTAGGATACACCATCAGGATTAAAATTGCAGAGGAACCTATGCCCGGAAACGTCGACGTACGCAGCTAAGGGCACTTTCATATTATAACCTATTCAGAAGCACACGAAGAACAGTTCATAATAAGAAAGTGTCCCTAGTGGCGTGCGACATTTCCGTCCATAGGTTCCTATGCAATTTTAATCTTGATAATGTGCCTTAACTCCCCTAAAAAATTTTCACAATATTTATGCCAAGCCCCGTTATATATAAATTTTTTAAACTTGTACTTTTCAACAAGACCTAGTCTAAAAATGTTATTTGAATAAACTGTAGCTTGAAGAGAGAAACAGATTTGATATAAGCAACGCGTAAATATCCAAGATCTGTTTAAAAAAAAAAAAAATTCATGCAACAGAAAAAACTTTTTTTTTTTCCCAGTGTTAAAATATATAATCCAAAAAAAAATATAAGAAGAAATTATGAAAATTTAATATTAAAATTTCAAAAATAATGTTACGAGATATTATCTATCATTATTTGATAATTTATAGGCTACTTTATGGACTGGTTGGCTGCTATCAATTACATCTGGTTTGTACTGTGTCTATGGTACCTATCACCAAACACCAAATTTAGTGGGAGCCAGCTTTTACAATGCTTTAACTCGCACAGTTTATGGCTTGAGTTTGAGCTGGTTAATTTTTGTTTGTTTATCTGGACATGGAGGTATGTATTTACCCACTTTACAAATAGTACCACTTTTGAGTGCTATTAAACTTTCTTACCTACAAAGTATTATTTCCCAGTAATTTCATTTCTTTTTTAAAAAAATAATTGATATAACATTTTGAGTTTATTTAAGATTGAATAAAGTAATGAAAAATAATATATTTTACTTCCAAATCAAAAAGAAATATTCAGGGTGTATTTAATGCAAAATTTTAGGATCTATTGCAAAAATGAAATGAAAAAAGAAAAAAAAAACACTCAAGGGGCCATTAATCATTGTATCATAAAAAAAAATCATAAAGACTGCTGTTTTTGAGTTCACAACTCTAAGTTACATTATGTTTTACTGTGCAAAATTTATAAGAATTATTAACTTGAAATTGCATTAGTATGAAGAAAAATGTACAGGGGAGTATGATGGAATAAAAAAAAAAATTAACTATCGATTCAAGAATATTTAACTGTAAAAACATCATGCTGACCGCAGAAAGGCAAAAACAGTTTTGAAATTTTACGCTCCTAAAGGATAATTTTTTTTTACATATTTAACAAAAGTATTTTCGAAATTCTAATTAGTTCAGAAAATATAGTAATTTTAAGTGCTTTTTTTTTTGCAAATTTGTTTTCACTTTTTAGCTTTACATCACATTTTATTTTGCTCAGCAAAACTTTAATACTTAGAAATTTACCATACAGAAGGTGAGTGGACATATGTACAAGAAAAAAATTATAATTCAATTATTAGTTATAGAATTAACAACAGTGATACTGGTAAATGAAAAAAAATACTACATGATCCGATATACAGCCCATAGAAGAGCAACTACGAAGTTGAAATATGATGTGCTAAAAGGGCCATTTTCAAATTATGAACTTAGTTTTCGAAAATTACTCAAATCTCTTTTTAGAAAGCTTATTGAAACGCAGCATTCATAAATAAATCATTTATCATTTTTACAGGCGTTCTAGACAAATTTCTCTCCTATAAATTATTCATTCCTCTGAGTAGACTGACTTATTGTGCATATCTGATTCATGTCATCTTGATGGATCTTTATTCTAGTAACCAGAGAACGACGCTGGTCTTCAACCATCAGACAATGGTAAGCAGCAATTTCTACACATTCAATATAAACCATTAGATACGACTTAAAATATAAAGCATTAGATCAAACTTTATCAGTATGGAACTTTCAAAGATATATATATATGGGCGAATCTCAGGAATCATTAATCGAATTCGATCTATTCTCTAGATTGTCCAGACCGTAACCATGTCAAACCGTAACCTCAGGATTAATTAATTGATTTTAACATAATAAGGGCATCAAAATTTTCGACATTCACGATTATTTTCTGATATTTTATACATTTTCAAACAATTCTGGAGGTGTAAAAATAGTGTGCTTATTATTTTTTATTATTATCAAAAGTTAAAGGTTTTAGAGATCTGCACATATATATATATATACACACACAGAGGGAGAGAGAGTGACGCAGGATGTTACATACTGATGACCCTTAAAATATAGTACTGAAAATTTTATAAAAATCAAAAACTATGCACATTATGAAACACAAACTAACATTAAAGTGAGAAAAATTTTTTTAGTTGTTTCTAATGCCACTTGCCAATACCAGCTAGCCTGCTTGGTGAAACCAAGCTAATTTAAGGCAATGGGTGCGTTTTTTTTTTCTCAGTGAAGCCATCTCTGGCCAAGAATGTCTTCACACACATCTCAGCGTCGTTTTACAGGGCAAATCTATTCATTCATCCATAGATCGTAATTTTGACCTGAATCAGAAAACAATCTTCAAGTCTTCAACCGGCAGGCTCACAACCTTTTGGACACGAGCCCAACATCCTACCAACCAGGCTATTCCGCCCTACAAAAATATTTAGAAAAACTCTTAATCATTAATGATGTCGGGAAAAGCATAAAGCAGAATGAAATAATAAAAAACCAGTTATTTGCTTATTTTTTATATTTTATAACCGGCGACCCAATTTTTGGGTTTACTACTACTAATGTTCAACTACGTAGCCTTGTAATTTTGAACCAAATCCAGAAGACAAGGGAATTTTTGGATCAAGTATTGGGAGAAATATGCCTTGGAGAATTTTTTGATGGAACTAACCCGCATTTGCATCACATAGGGAGGAAGACCATGAGAATGTCCCACAGTTAGCCTGATGGCAAGAGGACTCTAACATCATTCTCAAATCATTTTTTAGAATATTTTTATTCCTCTTTCACCCATATAAAAGAAGAATTAGAAGTAAGAAGTAAAGAAGAAGTAAAGAAGAAGAAGAAGAAGTATTAGAAGAAGTAAAGAAGAATACGAATTAGAAATTAATTTTGTTCTTTTTCATCATTTTGCAACTAATAATGCACAAAAAATTTTTTTACTAGTATTCTACTAATATATAATAAGGGCAAAACACCTAGTATATCACTTTATAATATGGCACATTTCGTCATATTAGATTCAGTGGTTCTCAATCAATAAAATTCTAAATATTTCTCACTCTTTGATAATAATCTTTGTAAAACATTTAATATCGACACGATTTTAACAAGCCAAATTATTTTTCCAGATATTTGAAAATACATATAAACTCATATAAAACGTTTATTCTTCACAAAAACTTCTTATTTTGTGAACAAAGTCTTGAAACAAATTATATATGTAGTTACGATTTATTTTGCTAATAAATTATTCACAACTGTTTTAGGTCATGTTGTTTCTGGGTCTTTTGATGGTGACTTATGCATTCTCAATGTTAATATCACTGACTTTTGAGTCTCCCTTAATCAGATTAGAAAAACTAATAAGAAATAAATTTCAATCAAGATCAAGAACTCAATAAGACTATTTTTATTTTTTTTACTTATGTGGTCAGCAGCTGTCATTGTTATATGACCCTGAAAAACTATGTGTATTCTGTACAAAGAAAAATATATATATAAATGTGCTAGCAACTGAACATGAGCTTCAAAAGAATATTATTAAATAATAATGAAATTTTCATAAGGCAAAAAAATTGTCAACATTTGTTAAGTTTTCTCTATTTAACAATGGTTATTCTTTATAAAACTACAATAGTGTGACAATGAAAGTCAAATTTTAAACATACGATTTATTTAAAATTGAACAACATATAAACTATTAGACCAATTTCATTCAAATTTTGTGTTTAGTCACTTAAAATTAAATTTTTAAAACCATATAAAAATTCCCACAATTCGCAATAATTTTGTATTCTACCAATTTAGAATTTTTTCGACTATTATTAAATAAAATAATTATTAAAAATTATTATTTACAGGGAATTATCTTCAAATAATCAAATTTCATAAGTGAAATTAATATTAAGGGGTTTAAACTTTTGTTCTCTTGCCTATATTATTGGTACCATATTTTCCATAGCAGCTACCCTATAATTTGAGGTTCTAGAATCTAAATCTGTTAAATGTTTATTCAGAGAAAAAATTTGTGTGTTTGATTTTGTAACATAATATATCACATGCTCCAGGGTGCGTAGCCAAATTATTGAACAAAAAATAAGCACTTTTCAAGCACTCAAAAAATATTTTTAAGCACTTTAAAAAATTTCATAATTAGGCAGAGTAGGAAAGTTTTTGACAATTGACGGTTTTACATTGTTTTAACCGACATGTCAAAAAAAATCTTTTGGCCTTGTTTTTGATAATTGTCAAAAATCATGAAATTTTGAATGCACTATGTAAAACGAATTTCATACGCTACGAGCTGACAATACGCTGAAATAGATTGGGATTGAATTAATTGTGAAAATGTTGAATAGAACAATGTGAACTGTGTCTTTTAGCGTAATTCGTATCGAAAATCAACATGGTAAAGGAAAAATCTCATTTAGAAAAAGGGAAATTAAGCACTTTTTAAAAACACCCATTGAAAAAAGCACCTTTAAGGGCTTTTAAAAATCGAAAATAAGCACCTTTAAGCACTTTTTAAAAATGCTACGCACCCTGTGCTCTAATTAATAAGCATATTAAGTTAAATTTTAAATTATATTAACATGCTTTCCACTAAAAAATTAAGTGAAATAAAACTAAATAAGAGTAAAAATGCATACAATATTAAAACCTTTTTAATAATATTATTTAAATTTTATAATACAGAAACAAACTCATTTGGCAGAATTTCTGAAACATGTTTTCTCAAGATACTCCAGCAAAGAGTTCTGAAAAGTCCTCCTTCCCTTTTTCAGTCTACATCATAAAATAAAAAAAATTAAGCATAAACAATTTTATTTATTAATTTCATTTTTGTATAGTAAATATTTAGATAAAAGAAAAAATAGATTACTTGAATTGAATCTGTTTCAACATCTTCCACAGATAGCGTTTTGGTAATGGATTTATTCTTACGCCCTTCTTCTGTCCAAAGGTTTTTAAGTGCCTTGGGTACTTGAAATGATAAATTTCTACTGGCAGACCTAAAACACAAAATTAATTTATAGGGTGTCCAAGAAAAATGTAAATAGTAAAATATCCCCAGAAATATTCATTGAATCAAAATCCAAAAATATTTTCATGAGATGCAATATCAAAATCAACCCTAAAAAGCCCGGAAGTATATCTGAAAATTTAAAATTTCGGTAAGTCCTTTTCATTTAATAGCAACTTTTTGCAATTTCTTTTTTGCTTGGATTAAAATTCAATTTTTACAAAATTCATATTAGAAATAATCTACAGCTATAAAAAGTTAATTCAAAAATATAAATATGTGACAAAATTTAGTTAAATACACTAACTTTAAAGAACTTTATTAAAAAATATTTGAGGACAGAAAATATATTCAATGTACACATTACAACTTTGAAATACGTGAATTGTTAAAAATTCTCCTTACACATAAATCTTTCTACCACAATTTGATAGATTCTGAAGGATCAAAATTTTGAATGGTCGCACTGGCCATTTTAACAAGAAATCTGTTTTATCATTAAACGATCTTTAAAAAAAGTGACGGGAAAAAGTGATCGGTTGTTTACTCATTTGAAGTCACTACTTTATTTCTTCCTTTTTTGTTGACTTGCCACGTGGCGATTGGAGTAACTCCCAGGTAGACTTGAAAATAACCAAACTCAAAAGGTGAGACAGAAGGTCGAATTTGCTGCAATTAGACGGGTTTTTCTCTAGTAATGATATGTTAAAATATTTTTGGGATTAGATTTGTTTATAAAACTAAATTTATTTAACATACTACCTCTTCTTTTTTTTAAAACTTTAGTGAGATGGTGGGTAGTTTTTAAAATTTTATCTAGTGTAAAGAATCAGTCATAAACTTCTTATGTGCTTATAAATAACCGAATTTACATTTCTATAATTATAATTACAAATAAACTCAATGAGAATGTTGAATCAATTCAATTCTGAGTTAACAACTATCAATGTTCAACTCCATAGCCTTGTAATTTAGAACACAACCTAGAAGACAAGTGAAATCCTAGAATTGGGACAAACTAACCCTCACAGAAGTCTTTTTGATGGAACTAACCTGCATTCAGGCAGAGAAGAGGTCAGAGGGCAAATATGGTGTTATTAAGTACATGTTTTGAAAATATTTCTTACATGTATTTTTAGATCATTTCCCTGTTTTTGAACACTTTAATGTATTATAAAATCTTCAACAGATTTTTGATAAGGATAATTGCAATATAACAATTTTATGTGTACTATGCAACTGTCTGAAATTAAGTACTATGAATATAGGGTTATCCACAAGGAAATTATCCATCTTGCAGCTGTAGGTCAAAATTTTGTTCTAGTAAATATGATTCTTCAGTAAAATTGATCAGAAGATATTCTGTCAAGTGATACTTTGTCCACAAATTATTCTGATACATAATGCTTTGCAAAATTGAGATTCGCATTTCCAGATAATATTTTGTATCTATGAGATTCTGTCTTACGAGTTCAGTTAAATGAAAGCTTAATAGTACAAGAGGCAAAATTGGCTGTGATGTGTCCATGTAAATATCATATATTCAGAGTTAAAAGTAAGCGCTGTGATCTAAAATAAAACAAACGAATGGAAAAAATAGGCAAAAAAAAGACCTGGGATCATAGAACCAAGAAATTGGTATCCTATAAGAATCCAGAACCTTCGATTTTGCCAAATTTTTTTCATATTTTTAATAATTTTGTTTTTATGTTTTTCATGATGTTTATTTTTCTGCGTAAGCACATTGTTAAAAAAATGTTAATTTATGATATTTAAAGCAAAAATATATAGGTTAGATCTTTTGACCATTTTGCAGCCTAGGCCTATCCCAAGATTTAATTTTTCTGCAGTCGCCAAATAATTTGTTGCACACTGCCAAATAATGCACACTTAATAATTTACATCTGCTTTCCATTAACAATCAACAGTTTTGTACATGGTTTTGTGTATGAAATGAGATTATTTAAAATTTAAAAAAAGGCTTAAAAAATGAAGGAAATACATTTTTTTTAAATGCAATATTTTTAGGTACCATAGAAATTATAATACCAAGACTTAGAGGAAAAAAAACACTTATTGTACAAGTGAAAGTTGTAATAATTAATATTGAAAACAAATTGAATGAGCTTTCATTATATATAAATGGACAATATTTATCATCAACTTAATACAATTAAAAAATGAAATAAAAATAAAAGGCTATACTTACATGCTTTGAAATGAAGTGCTGGGTGAACTAATGGCATTATAAGTTCCAGAGATTTGGGATTGGCTATTTACAGATTCTTGAGCAATTGAAACATCACTGAAGCTTGATGTAATGTCAACTTTGGATAAATGTTGACCTTTTGAATCAATAAAAAAATTAATTAATTTGAAACAGTTTGAAATCTAAATGTATCAATATGAATTTTTATTCAAATTAGGTATGCAAAACATCAGGTGAACACTTAAAATTTTTTATTACAATTTACAATTTTAGTAAATTTTAAATGATTTAATTACAATTTAAATTATGCTTCAAAAAAGTCCTAATAATTTTTTTTTTTTTGAAAAATATTTAAATATATTTGTATTTATTTTACTTATCTATGCTGTAAATGGACATAATTAAAAGTTATAAAAATATTTTTTACTAAATTTAATAAAAATATTTTTTATTAAATTTAAAAAATTAGTTGGGTTCATAAACACGTTAAAAAAATGGAACTTTGGAATTATCTAGTCTACCTGTCAATGCTCTCAAAAATGAGGAAATCCTTTAGCGCCATCAGAATGAAAACAATTTCCAAAATAAAAATTCTAAACACATTAAAATTTATCAAATAATAATAATAAAATAATGATAACAAAAAAATGTAAATGTAAAAATATGTAATAAAACAGTGTAATCAAAACAAACTAAAAACCTCTAATTTTTTATAATTATACATTGAACAATAAAATGATGGTGCAGAAGCTACCTTTTGGCGACAATGGTTGATGGGATAATTCCAAAGTACCATATATACTTACAGCTGAGTTTGAAGAAGAGAGAAACAATCTTTCATTGGGAAAAAACAAAATGCAATAAAGATAAATATGAAATGTTTATTTCATATTTATATATAAGATAGATATTATCATATTATTAAATATAAAATACATATCTAATTAATATGGAATATTTAAAAATATTGAGCAGCAAATATTATCTTTACAAGTCTTGATATAAATATGATAAAGTTTCCCAATATTTTGCAAAGCTATCTTTAGCGAAATTTTTTATTTTTGGACACGTTTATTATTGAAAGACACGTGAACGGTTAAACATTAGCCATTAATAGGATTATTAATTAAAGATAAAATTTTTATGAATTAAATATTATCAAAACATTTTAAATAAGAAATTAAAAATCTTTAACTATTTTAGTTTATTTTAAATATGTTGCTACAGGTATTGGATAGTAATAGTATAACCAAAAGTAAAACAATTGTTAAATATTAAATTTAAGAGCAGACGTTGCAGTAAGTAGTATAGCAACGGAATAATAATAAAAATATAAAATGAAGCAATAATTATTAAAAAAATCCATTTTGGAGCACAGTGAAACTTCTCAAGAGCGACCACTCTCTGTTATACAATAAAATGGTTGTTAATGGAGGTTGGTTGTTCTTAGAGGTTACCTCCATTGACATCAAAATGTTATTGATGATTTTTTGCAAGCCGTGTTAATTCAATTCATTGTCATTTTCTTGATGTGGAGATGTGTTGACATTATGAAAACTGGGTCGATTAATAAAATTTAGCGTTCATAAAAATGGTCCTTTTTTTCTAAAATGATTTTTTTCTCTAATTTAACTTTTGACTCTAAATCATTGATAGCATTGTTTTTAGTGCCCTCTGACCGTAACATGAGGTTATCAGAGATCATGGTTCAGAGATCATGAAAAAGATCACGTCAAATAAGAGTCACACACGAATATTTTAAATTCATATGAATCTACTTATTTGTTCTGTTAATATTTTTTATATTTTTTCGTGTTTCCTTATTTGACCTTTTCCACATTTGGTGCAGAGGTTTACCTGGTCGTTGGGTGAGGTTTTGAAGGTCTCTTCTAAAGGTTTTTTTCAACACAAAGTCTGTGGAAAAAATTCTGTGCCTCCCAAAGGTAGACGTAAATAGAGGAGGCTGCTACACAGAGGTGGTCTTTTCTAAAGGTTTCACTGTATTTTAACAAGATTTTTTTTAAAAATTCAATACATTTGTATAATCTACAAAAATTATACAAATGGAGTAATTTATAACTTACTTTCATCCATTGAGATTGAATTTGAGCGGTAACTAAGAGGCTGGTAACAAAATCCACTTTCTTCTAACGATAGCACCAAAAAATTGTCCAAACATGTCAAGGAAGGATCAACCTTAAATACATACATAATAAAAATTACAAAAAGAGTGAATAAAACTTCTCTCTTCATTAGAGACTTGAAATAGGTATAAATCATTCCAAATATTTAGTACCTTTTCGTTTGCATCATATTCTTTGAAAGTTGGCAGGGTGTCAATGATAAGCAAAAGCTGCTTTAAAGCCTAGAGAAATAAAATAAAAAACTTTAAAAAACATAATCAGGATAGTTAAATTTTACAAATATAATATACCCTTAATTATCTAAACTTTTTTCATTCAAATACTTCCGTTTAAAGTAAATTCAGATTTTTTTTACACATGCATTAATTTTATTCCTTTTCTTAATTGTCATACTTTAGCTCTTCAAGAATCTTTCCTTTTTAAATATTTTTTTTAACATCATAAAGAATTTTTTTTTTTTACGGCAGACACTGAACTTTTCGTTCTTCGCCAATGCCAGAATTGTTGCTCATTTCGCGTTACCCAGTGGGCACCTGTGAACCAAAGTCACGGAGGCGAGCAACATTGCCCACACATCATAAATATTGCATCCCACTAACTGCTGTTTGAACATAAAAAATTTTTTCTTAGTTATAAAAAATTCCTGAAATCATGATTGATGTAATAGAAAATTTTATTTTTATTTTATAACTAGTTCTAAACAGCAGACCCATTTTTGGGTTGATGACTATTAGTGTTCAACTTTGTATCCTTGTGGACCCAAAAGAGAAGACAAAGAAACTACTAAACCAAACATGGCGACTAGATTTTTCAGATTTTTTTTACACATGCATTAATTTTATTTCTTTTCTTAATTGTTATACTTTAGCTCCTCAAGAATCTTTTTTTTTTTCAATATTTTTTTTAACATCATAAATATTGCATCCCACTAACTGCTGTTTGAACATAAAAAAAATTTTCTTAGTTATAGAAAATTCCTGAAATCATGATTGATGTAATAGAAAATTTTATTTTTATTTTATAACTAGTTCTAAACAGCAGACCCATTTTTGGGTTGATGACTATTAGTGTTCAACTTTGTATTCTTGTGGACCCAAAAGAGAAGACAAAGAAACTACTTAATCAAACATGGCGACTAAATTGCCTTTATGGACTTTATCAATTGAACCAATCCACATTCTTTTTATAAGGAGAGGAAATTCACAAAACCTTACATGGTTAGTCCAACATCAAGTGAATTCCAACCCATTATTAATCTAACACTAATGATATATTATGTCAGCAGCACTGTTGTCGATGCAAACCGGGAGAAAATTCGAATCAACCAGCAAGCGCAATGATTCGAAACTGGACTACCCGATTGGAAGGCATGCACTCTATTCCTTGAGCCACCTTGGTTCAGGCATAATTATTAGAGTCTAAATTAGATAATTTTCCTAGATAGGTAAATATTCAGATGGGAAAATTAAAACAAATTTACAAGATGAACTTCACAGCTCATATTTTCAAATTCAACCTAATCTATTTTCTGTACTTTTAAATGTTTTGAGCAGTGATATTAAGAAACTATCATGAGTATTAAAGGTACAAGTATTTTTAGAGTTTTTAAATGTTACTTTGTATATTGATGCAGTGCCAATTCCAAAATTAAAATTTATGCTACTTATATGTTTTAACAATAGTCACTCTTATGAATCGAATTACAAGCCAGTTTTATAAAAAACAGTATTAGTTTAAAAGAATGTGAAATATGTAAACATACATTTTTTTCGTTATTAATTAAGTGAATTTTATTTCACTCATTTTTTGTACTTAATACAGGTGTTTTTCCAAATAATAAAAGTTTTAACTCTTCACAAACTGTTTCTATAAAGAACAACATCAGAGAAGCAACACTTGCTGTGTAAGAAAATATTTAGGGAAAATGCAACGAAAAATTTTATTAGTGACAAATAAGATAGGCTTTTCCTTTAGTTAAAGTATGTCATAAGCTTTTTTGCAAATGTTGCTGGCATTTCTATAATGCAGTGTTTCCCAAACTTATGACTTTTGTGTACCCTTTCTAAATTTTTCGAAACGCTATTTACCACTAATAAAAAATAAAAAAAATAATGCATTTTTTTAAAAATATTTTTATTTTTGGTACAAAGTTTTGTTCATGAGTTTATTTAAATCAGTAAGAAGGATGATATTGTTTTTGCTGTGATAACAGATATATGGATAAAAATTATATTTTATAAAAAAAATCAAAATAAGTAGAGTTTATTACAAACTTTTACTATAAAAAAGTTGCCCAAAAGTTAAAAATCAACATTGGCTGTTGACACCAATAATTAATAATTGTTAACTCAGAAGAAAAAGACGTATTCGTAAATTTTCATGGCTAGCTTTGTTTTTAAATAAAAATTTTTTAATATTTCGTTTGTTGCAAGATATTTCGCATACTCGAATTCTAAATTTTTCGAAACGCTATGTACCACTAATAAATAAAAAAAATAATGCATTTTTTAAAAAATATTTTTATTTTTGGTACAAAGTTTTGTTCATGAGTTTATTTAAATCAGTAAGAAGGATGATATTGTTTTTGCTGTGATAACAGATATATGGATAAAAATTATATTTTATAAAAAAAATCAAAATAAGTAGAGTTTATTACAAACTTTTACTATAAAAAAAGTTGCACAAAAGTTAAAAATCAACACTGGCTGTTGACACCAATAATTAATAATTGTTAACTCAGAAGAAAAAGACGTATTTGTAAATTTTCATGGCTAGCTTTTTTTTAAATAAAAAATTTTTAATATTTCGTTTGATGCAAGATATTTCGCATACTCGATATTTAACTTGTACCCCCGCAAAACTGCTCCCGTACCCCTGGGGGTATGCATACCACACTTTGGAAAACACTGCTATAATGTACAAAGTACTGTAGAAAATCCTGTATTTTTAATCAGCCTTTGACATATACATACATTTGATAGGCTGGGAAAAAAAAACATTTTATATGATGTTCTAATACATTTTAAAATTTGACTTGGTAGCATTAATTTATTCAGCCAAGTGAACAGGAAAAAAATTTTTCAAACAATCTTCTATTATTTCTATTCCTTCAAATGCTAATTTTTTAAGATTAAATTAATATGTTCTTCTAATTACTCATTATGCAATTAAACCTAATTTAAATTCTCCAAAAATATATTAATATGATTTACTGTTTAAATCATTTTATATCAATGTAAGAACAGAACTTAATTGAGAAGAAAGAAATAAGTTATAAATACACACCTGCTGAGCAGAATAAAAATTGATATCTAAGCTCTTTAAAAAGGTTGCGAAATCTGGCGTTATTTCTTTACTTTTCATAAGTGTTTCAGTCAAAGAAATAAACATCCACGTCATTGCACTTTCATCAGAAATTGGCACCAAATAAGGTAAAACTTCTTCAAATTCAGAAGTTGAATTTAAAATCTAAAATTAAGGGCATAAAAATTTTATTAATTTATAAGCAAAAAAAAAAAAATGTCAATGATAAATGGGTAAAAGAAGAAATCAAAACTATTTTAGTAATAAATTCTTAAAAGAAATATTAAAAAAGCAAACAAGTTTTCTACAAAAAATAGGGAAAATATTAAAAAAAAGTGAAGAAATATATAAGATATGAATAAGAACTAAAATAATGTAATGAAATAACTATAAAAAAAAAAAAAAACTTTTTAAAAAACTTTAAGATAGTTTCAAACTCTCATTACAAAATATTAAACTTATATTAGTACTCCCATTTTACAATTAACATGAGTACAACTAACATTAATAGAAAAAAAAAACAGGATATAATGCAGCATGTATTAGTTATATACACAGTATGATTCAATATAAAGTGCAATCAAGTAAAACCCTCAAACATTAACAAATGGATAAAATAGCTTCATACAGAACAGAAATACACTACAAAGGAACATTTTGAAATCCTTTAATCATAAGTAACTTACAGATCTTTAGATTATATGAAACACATTAGATATTTTTGTGTTTAAAAGTATTTTTTCTCTCCGTAACTATTTAATTGCTACCCATTTCATTTCAAATAATGCCTGTCTTTTAATATTAATATTTTATGAAAAGACACTTATTAAAAGCTATAACTGTTGGTGAAAACAGTTAAGGGCAATCTGTTGAGATTAAATTATAATTGTAAATAAACAGATCATTTTTAGAGAAAGAAAATATTTTAATAAAGATTATAACATGAGGCAAACTTGGTTGAAAAAGAAAAAGAACACTTCTATTGATGTTCTTAAAATTTTACAAAAAAAAAAACTGTTGCCACAAGCAGAAGATGAACGAACAAAGCAAGGCAATGCATCAGTCAGACTGCTTACAACAACCTCGATTTGCTGATTCCATCAATAATTTCCAGTTCTGGTATTTACATTCTTTCACTCCCCCTTACCAGGGCACGGGAATGATCACCACACATATACATAATATATCACAGTTATTCTATAAAACCTAACTGAGCCCTCAAATTATTGAGTACTTTCTTCGAAATGTTCTTTGTTAAGAGGTCAGCTACATTATCTCGTGAATTAATATATTGAAACTCGACAATTTTTTCATCTACTTTGTCACGTATGAAATGATACCTAAGATCTATGTGTTTACTCCGATCAGACGTAGTTTGATTTTTAGCTATGAACATAGCTGCCTGGTTATCAACATTTATTGGTACGGGAGGTGGTACAAACATTTCTTTACTGAGCTCAAACAGTAAACTCTTTATCCACAATACTTCCTTGGTGGCATGGGCCATCGCCAGGTATTCAGCTTCTGCGGAAGACAATGCAGTGCAATGTTGTTTTTTATATATTTACACCGCAGCACCCCCTAGAATGACCACATAACCACTAAATGATTTTCTGTCAGTGCAATCTGCAGCCCAGTCTGCATCGGAAAATACTTCTAGCTTCTTTCGAGTTTTTTTATATGTCAAACAAAGATGTTTTGTTTGTTTAAGATAACGAAAGATCTGCTTCACACTTCGCCAGTGCAAGTCTGAATGCTTTTCGTTGAATTGGCTCATGTAAGTTGCACTGAATGCAATATCGGGGCGAGTACCGCAAGCAAGATACAGTAGGCTTCCTATTGCTTGTCTGTATGGTATATTGGCAGCTTCTTCCTTCATACTGCTCCACTCTGTATCGCTCAATTTATGGTGTTTTACGCTAGGGTCTAAAGGAGTTGCAGCTCCTTTAATTGAGCCAACTTTGAAGGTTTCCAGCAATTTCTTTAGCTTCACCAAGATCTCTTGCTTTGAATCTTTGTTTCACTTGGAGCTTGAAAGCACTTATATCTTCTGGCATGCCCAAAATCAGCATGTCATCAACATATATGCCAAGATACAGTGTTTTATTTGGATGATAAAAAATGCATGGATCACTTTTAGAACGTGTTAATCCATAATCTTTTAAAAAGGTGTCGAAACACGCATTCCACTCTCTTCCAGATTGTTTCAATCCATATAGGCTTCTTTTAAGATGCATACAAGATGTTCTTTGCCTGGCACTATGGCTCCTTCAGGCTGTTTCATGTAAATGTCATCTTTTAAAGTACCATTCAGGTAAGCAGCAGTTATATCCATTTGATGAATATCCATTTCACATTCTACAGCTAGTGCCAATAAGATCCTAATAGATTTTAATTTGATCACGGGAGAGAATGTTTCTTGAAAGTCAATTCCAGGAACTTGCATGTAACCTTTAGCTACCAGTCTAGCTTTAAATTTATTATAATCTCCTGTCTCAGCTTTCTTTTTCCGAAATATCCATCTAGAACTGATAAGCTTGACATTTGGTGATTTGGTAACAAGCTCCCACGTTTGGGCACAACGTAAGTTTTTAATTTCTTCATCTATGGCCTTTTGCCACAAATTTGCTTCTTGTGATGTTAGAGCCTCTTCCAATGTTATAGGGTCCCTATGGAATTTCTTTACATTTGCGGAACATGCTTCTTTTGCCTTGTAAAGTACATAATCTTGCAAGTGTGCAGGGGTTTTAATAGCTCTTGTGCTTCTTCTGGCAAAATCACTTTGACAGACTTGACTATTTGGATCTTCTTGATCATGTTCTAGTTGGTTGAACTCCTCTGTCATTTCATCTTGCTGATATGTCTGATCTCCACAAACATTATTTTGGTATTCATCTTGATTGATGGCGTTTGTGTCTGGATTCAGATATTTTTCTTCTGGCGATGTTTCATGTAGTACAGAATTTGGATATTCAACAGATTCTTCTTTACTTGAGTTCATAAATTCTGTGTCTTCATTTTCAACTAATAAGGAAATCTTATCTTCATAGCATCCTTCTTTGGTCAACTTGAAAGGGAACACATCTTCTTCAAAGAGCACATCTCTGCTGATAAAAAACTTTTTTCTTTCTGGATCCCAGAGTTTATATCCTTTGATACCACTTGGGTACCCAATATGGATACATTCTATAGCCTTTGGGTCAAATTTGCTCCGTCTTTGAAATGAGTGTGTATGGCTCCAGGCCCGACATCCAAAAACTTTCAAGTGATCCAAGGTCGTTTCTTTACCTGACCATAACTTTTCTGGTGTACTTCTTCCAATTGCAGTAGATGGGCGTCTATTTCGGAGATAAGATGCTGTGCACACAGCTTCAGCCCAGAATTCTGGCTTTGCTCCTGATTCTATGAGAAGGCATCTGGTTATGTTGATCAAGGTCTGGTTCATCCTTTCTGAAATTCCATTTTGTTGAGGGGATTCCGGCACAGTTAGCTGCCTTTGAATTCCATGTTTGATAAGATAGTTGTTAAATTTTTGTGACTTAAACTCACCTCCATTATCACTTCTTAAAATTTTTATCTTTTTGCTCTGAAAATTTTCAGCCATTCTCTTGTATTCATCAAACTTCAGTATGACTTCATCTTTAGTTTTGATTGGATACACTGTAGAGTAACGAGAGAAAACATCGGTAAACACAACAAAGTAATTTGATCCTCCCAGTGATGGCGGTGAAATCTTTCAGACTACATCAGAGTGCACAACTTCTAATGTTTCTTCAGCCCGTGTGTTAGAGAGTTTTGGAAATTTCTTGCGTTTCATCTTTCCTTGAATGCACACAGAGCATGGCTTGTTTGTTTCAAGATTTGATTCTTGCTTACTTTTAGTGGTTGTTATGTTTCTCAAAGTGTCTGGGGAAGGGTGTCCTAGCCTGCAGTGCCAGAGTCCATTCGACTGGATCGTTGAAATGTGCACTGCAGGACAATCTTTTTCTATAGCATATAGTCTTCCCTGTCTTCTAGCTCTCAAAACTATTTCAAAAGTTTCTGATAATATTCTTGCTTCACCATGGGCAAATTCAACCTTAAAACCTTTTTCTTCAATCCTGCCAATCGATAGCAAATTTCCACTCAAGTCTGGTACATATAATACATTAGCAAGGTTAATGTTACTTTTGGTAGAATCTTCTTGGACTGAAATAGTTTCCTGTTCCGGTTACTTGAACTTTTTCAGAATTCGCCACTTCTACTTCTGAGGTGTAATCAGTTAGTGATTCGAATTTCTTTCGATCTCACGTCATCTGCTCTGTAGCACCGCCGTCTAGAATCCAGATTGTTGATTCTTCGGCTTTAATTTTATTTGTTAGGAAGGCCCAGTTTGTTTTTACATCTATAGCAGTCTTGGCACTGCTTTGATTTCTTTGTTATGCTTCTTCACAATTTTTGGAGATGTGACCCCATTCTCCGCAGCTAAAACACCTGACAGTTTTCTTACAATTTGAAGCAGTTTCGTTGTTTCTTTTTGCTGTCCATTTCTTCACTGTGTCTGTCTGCATTGGTCTTTTTTGAATATAGTTTTTTGTGTGAAGTGCATGTTCTTCCTGCTCTTCAGCAATGGGCACATTTCTATATATTCTTTTTTCTTCGACTAATAGTCTAGACTTCACAATGGTTGTTGTCAAGTTGTCTTCGTCCTTTTCTAAGTTCAGGATTAAGCTTTCATATGATTTTGGCAGACCTATTAACATGACAAGGGCAACTTCTCTGTCGGTGAAAGCGTAACCACCACTCGATAGTTTTCGGTGTATTTCAATCATACTGGTCAAATATGATTGAATTGTTTCACCAGGCTTCAAGGTAATGTTGAAAAAATCCTTCATTAACTGCAAAACATGCAGCAATCCAAATTTAGTATGCATATCTTTCAATACAACCCATGCGTCCCTCGCCTTGGCGCAGTCGCCAATATCATCCAAAAACGTATCTTCTACAATCAAGAACATTAGGGTTAATGCTTCGTCATTTTTCTTTCTCTCATTTTCGGACATTTCAGCAAGGCCATAGCCAGGCTCAACTGCCTCCCAGCATTTCTTCTGCACCATCAGTGCACAGGCATGTATTGCCCATGCATGATAATTTTGGCCGTTTAACATCTTCAATTTGTATTCTTCCATGGCGGCGATTACTATTGTGCTATTCTGCTGCCTATCTTCTTACATCCGAATTTCTAATGTTTATTTACACAGAGCGTCGTGCTGATAACGTGTTGAGATTAAATTATAATTGTAAATAAACAGATCATTTTTAGAGAAAGAAAATATTTTAATAAAGATTATAACATGAGACAAACTTGGTTGAAAAAGAAAAAGAACACTTCTATTGATGTTTTTAAAATTTTACAAAAAAAAAAAAAAACTGTTGCCACAAGTAGAAGATGAACGAACAAAGCAAGGCAATGCATCAGTCAGACTGCTTACAACAACCTCGATTTGCTGATTCCATCAATAATTTCCGGTCCTGGTATTTACATTCTTTCACAATCTACTTAGAAATAATCAAACCTATCTGTGAAATTTGACACCAACTGTCATCAAAAAAATGTAAAAAAGAAAATTTTTGCCCCAGTTAAGAATACTTTTCTGAGGATGTTGACAATCTGCTAAATTTTCTATTATTATCTCCTTTTTTTAATGAAGTACAATGCAAAAGTATTGCAATTTAAGAAAAATTCAGCAAAAAAGAATTATAAAAATAATAGGAAGCTTGGCCCCAGTTTGTTTTGCACCCGATTGTATTTTATTTATCAAACAGAATTATATAGCCAACGGATATCAATGTTTAATTTTGTAGCCCTGTCATTTTGAACCCAACCCAGAAGATAAGGGAACTCCTGCATCAAGCATTGGGACAAACTAGCTTAACGGAGGACTTTTTGAAACTAATTCACATTTGCATTACATGGAGGAAAAAAACCAAGAAAACCTCCCACGGTTAACCCGCCGATAAGGCAATCATAGCCCTTCATCCGCCTACCACTGAGGATATTTTACAAAAGCACAATGGTCGGTGTAGAACAGGAGCAGAATTCGTATTAACCAGCCACCACTGGGATTCAAACCAAGGTCGCTTCATTGGAAAGGCAAATGCTCTATCCCTGGACCCACTGCGACTTGGAATCACTTTTGACAATTTACAATTATTACATCGATATAAAAATTATTCAATTAAGAGACCCCAAAACATTCTGTTATATTAGCACAGATTCAGTTTATAATTCTTGGGCACTACAGCCTAGCTTTTGGCCAAACCAATCGGCAGCCATTATTGTTGCCAATTCAGTATCACAAAGTAAGGGGGAAGCTTCCCTCTTTTCCTGGCATCCAAGAACTTGCTAAAAAACAGTTATTTTACTGGGTTGAGATCTTTTAATCTCTATCAAAGCCTTAGCCTTAATTTTAACAATGATGGCGAGCGCTTTAAATTGGTTGAAAATCATTCACCACTTATTGTTTTTGCTCACACAACCATTATCTTATAATTCTTTTATTAAACATCTGTAGTTACTCTTTAACTTTAGTAAGGAAGTCTCCAACACTCACAACCATTCAAGATTAGTCGCCAAATCAAAGTTTTATAAATATTGATTTTTGTTATTCATTTAAGAAGTTTTGATTTCAGTATTTTTCGTAGCCCATAAAAGCTTCTGTCTGTCATTATAATACTATTCATTTCAACATTTAATTCATAATTTTTATTCATTAATGTTCCAATAATATTTAAATTCTGTGAGTCTTTTAAACCAGGCCGTCATTTATTTCAGGTGGCCATTCTTTTAGTTATTTTCAGATAGTTTTGGATTCTATTGTGATAAAATTAAATGCCAATCATTTTACTTGGTTACCATTACTATTTCATTCACGAACTCTTGTTTTAAATTCCAATTAAATTAACGATTATTAAATTACAATAAAAACTTGTAAAATATTTTTCATCAAAGAAATTTATTAATAGTACAAAAATTTAATATGAATTATTTAATATACTTTTGAATTTCAATTGTTGTTTTTAATTTATTACATTAATTCCATACAATGACTGAACAGAGTTTTACTTAAAATTTGCAACGAAAGTAATACATTTTTTCAATTGTAAAAAGGAAAATAAATATCTTAATAATAAAATGTTTCATAAAAGATAATATGTAATTAATTATAATAAAAAAGAGCAACACTTTTAGTTTCAAGTCTTTAATTTTTAAAATTAATCAAAATGAAAAGTTAATAATAACAGAGAATAGTAGATGGAAGGTATGATACCATTAAATAATAAAATAAAACAGTGTTTACCAATGAATTATTTATTTATTTAACTTTTATAAACATTAAACTGATGATATCCAAAGATTTCCAGATCGTCTATGTTAATTATTGTCCCCTTATATTATTTTTTTGGTCAATAAGAATTGACTGACAACAATGATATATAGGGATATATTATTTTTCTTTTTATATATTATATAAACATATAAATATAAAACTTACAGAAACATAAAGTTTTATAAGCTCATAAGACAACTTTTCTTTCTTCTTGCACAGATCAAGACAATGCTTCTTAGCAAGTTCACATAACACAGTATCTGATTAAAAAGATTGCAGGGAATTATATTCACATAATTTTCAAACTCAAAAAACAATTTGAAGTTAAAATAATACAAAAATATATAATTTGAAAAATAAATAAAAAAGTAGAATAAAATGAACTTTATACGGTTAATATTAGTATATTACATTCTTAAATTATCAATGAAATTAAATGTTATGAATACAAGTTTTATTTTTATAATCTAAAAAAGCAATTATGCAAAAAAAGCAAATTGTAAAATAGTAGAAATGGTTAAAAAAGGAAAATATCGATAAAAAGTAATGCAAATTTGCTGTTAAGTGTGAAACACTTCATAATTTATTTACACATTATCAAGGGAAGAGTAATTAATATTTATGCATTTCTAACTCAAAAATAGCATAATATAGATTTTATAAGGTTTATTACTTATTCATGATTACACCAAGATATTTAAAAAGATTTAAAAACCAACTTATTATAAACTTTTAATTAATATTTAACTTAATTCCTTTTAGTTCCGACAAGTAACTAAATAATAGGAAAAATAATTTAAACAATTCAATTATTAACACCAATTTTTCAGTAATGCACCCTCACGCCAACATTTATGATTTTCAGTCGCAAACACTATTTTTTTCTTCTTTTTACACAATATCAAGTTACTTTTACAACAACCCCATTTCAATTAACTTTAAACCAAAATATAAGCGGTTAATTCAAAATATTTATACCTTGTGATACATGATTTATAATGTCATACACATCAGTTGATGATAAAATTGAACCAGTCACGTTCAAAACCAAAATATTAACCATTATATACCATTCTTTTCTATCTGAATATCTAAAACCCAGTTAAGAAAAATTATGTTTCTATTATGTTATTTGTATGTAAAACAAATAACATAATTATAAAAATTATGTTATTTGTTTAGTTTTATATGCTTGAAACTAAACAAATAAACAAGGTTTAACAAGTTATAAGTCAAAAAGTTCATAGAACAGCAAAATAATAAAAGACTGTTAAAAAGTTTTAACATTTTAACAGCAAATGCTGTTTAAACATAAACTAATACTATTTCCTTTGAAATCACTTTTTTAAGAACTTTAAACCAAAGATAAAAAAGGATACACTTTTGCTAATTTTATTATTTTTGAAGACAACTCCTTCTTCTTTGCATCTGTTGTAGCAGAAATCAAGAAATCCAACATTTTCTTACAAATTGCCTGGACATTAAAAGGGTTTGCCAAGTGGTATAAAAGCTCCAAAGTCTAAAATTATGTGGTTTGCTGTAACCATATGAAGTACAATGATACAAAAAGTAAAATCACAGTAGCAACAAACAAATCTTAAACAATGCATAAATTTAATGCTTAGAAAAGCATTACAACAGGTTGAATTAATAAAAAAAAAGGTAAAAGTGAGAAAAAATACCACAGATCAAATATTTCAGAATTATCACTTGTACTAGCTACCAAAATTATAAACTTTTCGAAAGATGAAAAAAATAAATATATATGTAACATAAAAAGCTTCAAGTAATCATTTTATGTTATTTCTTTTCTGTAAATCATTTTATTTTATTATTCTAATCTGAACACTTTCTCACACTTTTAAATTCACATCCTGTCTTTAAATCTATTTTTGGCTCAAGTATGCATTATAATTAAAAGTAAGACATTTTCCCCTTTGCTTTTTCTGGGAATCGCACGACCTATTTAATAAACCAATTACAATTACTAAGATTTCCCTTATGCCCAAAAAAGGAAGCATTTTACGGATTTACTTTGCAAGATTTTCCCCAACATATATCAAGAAGCACAACATTTCATGACTAGACTTTTACATAGATGTTCTCTGTCTTGACAGCTATGTAAAAGTATAATTAATAAATAAATTTTGTACCCTCCTTCCCTGTCTAAGACCTATTTTAATCCTTCCACTTGGCAACGACGTTACATATATATACATATAAAAACTCCTTCAGGAGAATTTGAAACTAGGGAGCTTTAACTCAAATTATCTATGCTCTTTTTCTATTTTTTTAAAAGAAGAAATTTATTCGCTATTTTTGTTTAAATTAAAGTAAAAATAAACTGACACAATAACCTTACAAATTACACAGCATGTATTCCTAATTTACAATTTATGTTAAAAAAGAAGAGAATAAAAATCGTCCACATAATTCAAAAATTTTAAGTAAAAATAAACAGAAAACACACAAACAAATTACGTAATAAAAATATAAATATAGAAAATAGAATAAATATCTTCATCAAAATATTCAATGTTCATCAAATATACTACTTTCAGAATAAAAGCACTTTTTTACATATTTTTAAACATATTGATATATATATATTCACACCAATATGAGAATAATAAAGAAAATTAAGATATAAAACTATACTGCTGAGCAAAAGAAAAAGCAACGTAAGTGACAAAAAATTCAAAATTGAGATATTTATGGCATTTTCATATAAGTTACATATTGCAAAAAAAAAAAAAAAAAAATTAAAAATAATTTTTGTTTCATCAATTTTCTGAAATTATCATCTATAATTCTTAGCTTTATAAGTGAAAAGAAAATTGTAGTAGTCACTTTCCTCAAAATCAATCATGAAGCACTTATGTTGGTTTTTTAATTGCACGGCAGTATAGGCCTTGTTTCCAAAACAAGTAATCATATTCCTCCATTTTTTAACTAAATAATTTCTAAATTAAAGAGGGTAAAAAATATTCACATATTCAAAGAAATTTTAGAAGCCAAGAAAAGTCACACACTTTACAAATTTTTTGGGTGAATAGAAAAAAATAAAAATGGTAAGGGTGATACAAATAAAGATGTATGAAAAAGAAAACACAAAATAAAATACTTCATGATCATCAAAAGCACTTTTCAGCTAAAATTAAATTTAGGAATGATTTCTTGTAAAACAAAATTCAAAGTTTATTAAAATTTTGAAACAAGATCAAACTTTCATATTATAATTAGCATGTGTTTTAGGTAAATACAAGCATTTTTATGTATATATTCTGGTGCAGTTTTATTATATTTTTCAGTTTTATTTTTCTACAAAAGTAATTTTTTTATGAATAATATTTTGCAAAAGTAGCAACTTAAATATTAATTTATGCTTGCAACAAAATAAAACAATTTCTCAAAAATATACAAAGATACAATATAATTATCATAATTACGGAAAATGAATTTCTTAATTCATAAAAACTTAACATTGACAAGAAAACCCTAAAAATACCATCTTACACAATGATATTAACGCAAAGAATGTTTACAAAAAGGTCCTTAAAAATTTTAATAATGATAATAAAAAGAAATATAACGATTTGATCTAAATTTTGAACCATGAATTTCTTTGACTTTTCCCAAAAAGTAAATAAATTTATAGATTTGTTTTAACTTTTACTTACTAATAAAGTTATTTAAAAATTTCCAAAGACTATGAAAAATAAAATTTAAAAACGCTACTTAAATTTTAAAATTTTTTTAAAGAGATATATGCAATACTTAAAATTTAAATTTAAAATATATTCTTAGGAATCAATTAAAAAGATAAATATTAAAAAAATAGATAATCAGAATATTTTTACTTATAAAAAAAAAGCTTCAAATTAAAAATATTTTAATAAACTTAATTTAGAAAAATATTTTGATAAATATTTTTGTATTAATAACCTTATCACATTGTTCAATAAAAATCTATAATTAATATTCTCGAAATTGTTATATTAATTTAAAGCTAAGCCACATAAAAACATTGTAATACATCACATTTCAGTCATTAATTGAAAGAGCAACCTTAAATTTTCATAAGGTTAATGTTTCAAAAAATAACATAAAAAAGCTAATCAATAAAAAAAGCTAATCAATATGCTCATACATAAAAAAAGCTAATCAATATGCTCATTCTTCAATTATCACATTTTGTCTAGCAAACAAAAGGTTATGCATCTGGGTTTTTAAATTATTTTAAAAATCAGCTTAAATAACACTCATTTCAGTTTTTATCATACCTGCCAACATTGGAGAAATAAAATAGCGTAAATTTTAGTAGCGACATTTTTTAGGCTACAAGTAAAGTGTTTTAATAAATCCCACATAATCTTTTAAGTCTAAAATAGAAATTCAAAATTGGAAATAATATAAGCACTTATATTTAGCGAAGTGAAAAAGATGTATATAAATCTTAATCTAAAGATTTTTTAAACCATTATTAATAATTACTAAAACTATTAACACTCAACATCAGTACTGGCAATAGCACCATCTGTTGAGGAATAAGAGAAGTAGTTTAGCCGTCAGTGGATATTATGTCAGAATTTTTTTTTTAAAATTTCTTCAACAAATACGGAAAAATTTGAGAATATACAAGTTAACTGGAGATAGTCATAAAATACAGGAGACTTGGCAGGCATGTCTTACTCCCAATTATTAAATTAACTAAACTTTTCAGAATTTTAACCACCAAATCACAGTAATTCAGGTCAAATATCAAACCTTATGCTGCAAAGTTTCATCTGGAAGCTTTAGGCATTCCATTATAATTTCCTGTTGAGCAGCAGCAATGCTGGGCTTCAGACTTTTAACAACTAAAATAAGAGCTTCAACACCTAAAATAAAATTCATTATTATGTTTAAAATAAACAAAATGAATAATCAACATAAATACATTCACTTTTTGTAATCTAAACAAGATGATCAAAATGTGTTATAAAGTCTGACCAAAAAATATGGTTGGTCTTTAGTTTTAAAATCAGCTTAATCTACTAACAAGGATGAAAAGGGATTGATCAAAAGGGCGACTTAACAAGATAGTTCATAATAGTAAGAAAGAAAAAAAAATATAACACGGTGCAAAAGAAACTATAAACTAATCATGTTGAAACTTGTTTATAAGTTCTTCAGAATCTCAATGATACTTTTTTTTCAGTCAGTGTTTTGGTGCTGAAAGAGATGCTTTATTATAGCATTAAATTTATTCTAAGTCTCATCTTACGACATTATTTGTACTTTTTTTCATACACAACCATTACAAAGTCGACCAACAACTAGTTAACCTCTTGACCCTCACTTTGCTTCTTATACACATGCACTGGTACACAGCAGTAAGTATAATGCTCTGCTATATCTGCATATGTTGCTCGCCCTGAAAGTTGTTTTTCTGGTATAGCATACTGCACTGAGCAGTTTTACGTATAAGTTACGTATTGGGAGATCTGGACTTTTCTCCTTTCAACATTATTTGGCTAAATTAATCCTTTTTTTTTATATTTATTTGAAAACTATCAATGAGCAATAAAAATTTCAAAGCCTTTAGACATTTAAAAATGCATCAAAATTTGATAACAAATTCATTTTTACTCTGAAGAAATATAAGTAAGTAATATAAAGAATAAAATAAAAATCATATAAGCTCACCAAACTATTAACTCACCGATTAATTTTAAGTTAATATTTCTTGATTTGAGCAATGTTGATACTGACGCTAAGGCCATTTCAACAAGATCATTAGGACTTTCTATACAACTGATGGTATCAATAACTTGATATAATATTGCTATATTAAAAAATTGAGATATTTACTAATTTTAAACAGTTCAATACAAAAATTATTAATACAAATTAAACAAAACAAAAAGATATACCATGAGCCAAAGTTGATTGAAGAGTAATCTGTTGTAGAGTTTTCTTTAACATGGGGACAATTATTTGTGATTGTCTGTGAAATATACAAACACTTTAAAAATTGATTTGAGATTGAAAAATGCAAAAAAAAAATTAACTTCAAAAAGTTTAATAATCTAATTTTTTAAAAATATTATGATTCAAAGTAACATTATGTTGAACTGCTAAACCAAACACGAGTAAAAATGTCACCATGAATATTTCAAAATTAATTGACAATAAATTATAAGAATTTAATTAGGCTTAACACACTATCATAGCTTATAAGGTACTAAAGAGTAATTTGAAGAGATGTTTCTTTAAATACGTACAATTATTTAAGATAGTATGAGATAGATACAAAAGAAAAGAAGAAAAAAATGCTGTAACGCTAGGAATAAAACTTATATAAAGTTACTCTGTAACTAAACATTTAGATGATTCTTTTAAAACATATATATTTTTAAATTTCATTTATTTATTAGCAAACTAGATCAACTTAAGAAAAGTATTATAGTATGTTTTTTTAATATATTGATGAGTATTAAAAATTAATTATTACCATCTCGGAAAATATTGAATCTGAAGGTAACATGTAAGATGTGAAATAGATAACATCGAATACAAGGTAACATCTAGAATGTGTATAGATGCTACCTGGTAGAGATGAATAGTCTATTAAATGAATGTAAGTTATAAGGATTTCTTCCAAAAGAAACCCATTTCTTCCAGGTAGCTAGAAGAAGCTGGAAAAACCAAAGGAAATAGAAGAAACTAAAAACGACCAATACAATTGTTAAGCAGTAAGTATTATAAGAAAAGTTTGTAAATAAAAGTATATAAGAATAGTATAGTAGAAGAAAAGATACTTAAAAAGTAAAGAGTAAGGAAGAAAGAAAAAAGATACTTAGAGACTATTTTTAAAAAAACAATTTTTTAAATATTATTTTAAGTATTATACAGAAAGCTCTAAGAAAAAGATTTGGTGTGTTTAAAGAATGACATTTGAAAATAAAAAGAAAACAAGATAATCCAAATTGGAAAAAATAACTGCTTTTAATAACAATAAATGGATTACTGGAAATTATAAAAATTCAGATCAGCTAAGACTTCAACATATTCTATTTGATAGCAAAAAAACAATAAATGGAGCAATATACCACCCTGTATAACAAAACAATTAAACAAAGGGGAAATGTATAAAAAATTTTGTGGAAATAAATTAAGAAAACAGAATTTATCTTAGGAATTAGAAATTAAATAACTTACTCTGAAGTTTTTTGGAGGTATTTAAGTAGTTTTAAAATATCTATTTGCAGCCATGGGGCAGGAATATCACAATAGGTCATGCTACGAGGAACTCTTCGCAATAAAATTTGATTCTGAAGTTCAACAAGGCTGTCGATCAAGTATGAATAGTCACCAGATAAAACCTGCAGTAAAGTTATGAGAAAAAAAATTTGACATTTAATTACTTGTTTTAAAGTAATGTGAAAGACTAGTTTTGTGTAAAATAATTAGAATTAGCATGCAAATTTAGAACAAGTAAAAGATTTATCTTTGCAGACTATAACAATTTTGTTAATTCGATTGGTAAAGTCAAAGAAGAGCTGTATTAATGAGATATTGAGTCGGTCTACTATTCATTCTTAATAAATAAAGATTTGAACAATATTGGTACATAAGTACACTGCACCAGTGATTCACAATAAAAAAAAAATTTTAAGCCCACTAACTATTAAATATACAAGGGAAAATATAATAACAAGTACATGTATATATTTAGCATTTAACTTGATCACTGAATAATGAAAATTAGACAAGTTAAACATCCCAAATTTCAGGTATTAGAAATTAAAATTAATCTTGATTAGATTCTCGACTAAGGCCAATGACCCAGTAACACACTGTCCGCGGCCTACTTATGAACTGCAGCGCATGGGTTGGGAACTGTTATCTACACTTCCAGAATTTAGATCAAAGGGTAGATGGTCGTAGAAATAACCCAGTCTCCACATCAATTTCTCCAACTGTGTGTGAACTTTAAAGCCTCTGAAACAGCCAGAGCCATAATATATAATATTGCAGAGAATTCCATTAAAAACAGTGTTTAGTAAAAAGAATAAAATCCCAGGACGAGTCTTAGGAAGGGGAGCTAAATATGACACATTGACGAGACATCTTGTTGATGGAAATACTTTACGTATTCTTTCACAATATCCTTATTGAAAAAATCATTGCATTTGAAATGTAAATTATGTTTATTGATATTATAAGCTGCTACTATAAGGAAAAGAAATACTAGAGTTTTTTTTTTTTTTTTTTTTACAAAAACTAAAAATAACAATTAAGCAAAAAAAATATTCTTAAAGAAACAGACTAAAGAAATTGTTATAATCAATAAAGGAAAATAAGATATGATTATAATCGATAATTCATACGTACCTACAAATTTATATTGACTGTAACATTTTAGATTTCTGATTAAAATTAAGTGGACTTGAATATAATTTTTTAGTACATATAATATATTCTTAAATTGAAATAAAAAAATATCAATAACAAAATTTATATAAACTGATCAATAGTATATATTCTAGAAATAACAATAAATTTGAATATTTAGCAGAGGAACAACTGTGTATTTGTGGATGTGAAAATAATTTAATCAATATATAATATATGGGAAATGAATTAAAAACTGCTTTTCTAATAACATATTTAAAAATAAATAAAAATCCTCCGCCTTAAAGATAAATTTTAAAAAAATAAAAGATATCACAAACAATTGCACTGATAATTAAATAAGTGGAAAAAAAATAAAATGTATAAAAACAATTGCACAGATAAGAAAATGGAAACACAATATTAGAACAATTAAGAGTTAAGAGACAATTATGAACATTTCTATACACATTTACCTGTACAATTTTATACAGAACACAAATAGCAGCAGAAACAACTTCTAAATCAGAGTCCGTTAAAGCCTTCTCAAATTTAGAAAAAGACATTTGATATGCACTTGCACTATCTATTAATTGAAGACAATGACCTAATGTTAAAATAGCAGATTTTCTAACAGATGATCTGCAAAAAAGTTTTTAGAACAATTAGTTGTGAACACTGATGGTTCTTTAAAAATACACTGAAAAACAACACTGATGGTTCTTTAAAAATAAGTTATGAAGGAAACAATTACTTTGGGTGATTTAACTTGTCTTCTACAAGGTGAAGAACATCATGAACTGTTTCTACATTAATGAGGTTACACACAGCAGTTAATGCAAGCAGAACTTCCAAATAGTTAGAGCTCAGCAAGTCCTAAAAGGAGTAAAATAAATATGAATGTGACACTAAACATAATGACACATAAAGATTTTGAAGAAATGAAAAGCATTTCTGTAAAAATAAAATTCTTTTAAAAAGAAAATAAAAATAAGAAAGAAACATTTCTAATGCATGATAACACTGTACACAGTAACCTATAAAAAATTAATAAATAATAACATTAAGCTGAAGAAATAAAAAAGCAACAAGGAAACACTAATTAAATGGAAAGTTATTAAAATGCTTTGTCAGAGAGATAAAAATAAAAGTATCTGCACAAACTAATTAAATCATATTTTAATTTTGTATTTACCAAATTAAAGATTCATTCAAAGTTCGGCTATTAACTTCCCCATCTAATCTAATAACTTCTAAAAATATTTGAGTAACACACCCATTTAATATGTTTAAAAGTAACCTTCACCTCTAGTTACGAGAAATGTAAGTTAATTATCTGAATTACAGGAGTACTTTTCAGGAAGCTGTTTTTTAGTCTCAACCCATAATTTTTTATTTTTTTATTAGCAAAATTGTCATTTTTAGAAATTAAAAGCCAGCAGGAGTTTTTCCTAAGAGTATTTCCTCTCCACAACTTCAGAAACAATTGCTAAAGAAATATGGTTTATGGTTAAATATTGCTAAAGCCATTAAGAAAATTTTAAGTTAAAATTAAAGAACACTTCAAACAAAGACATTAAAAGTTGTTTCTAAAAATTTTACAAGTCAAATACAAAAATGTGTTAAATCAGGCGGATGTTACACCAATACACAATGGGCATGCATTCTATATAGGATTTTCTGGAGTTACTAGACTAATCTTGAAAATTAATAGCCCTACCTCGTATAATGTATTAAAGGATTTTTTTTTTCTTACCAACAAACATTAAAACTTTTTTTCTCCAACTTTGCAAAAAAAAAAAAAAATTATAAATAATAATTATATTTAAAGCTTAGAAAAAATACAAAAACAGATATTAAAAAAATATATCATGTTACATTTTAATGAATTTTGATGATCTTCAAATTACACTCTGTACATTTAAATAACACTTTCTTATATATTAATTGATAATAGCTAAACATATACAAAGATTTGCATCAAACTGCCATAAATGCAATAATCATGGTACCTCCTCCAAAAGTTATTAAGAAGAAAAAATTTAAGATATCATTTATCAAACTAGAATTAATAACTAAGATAAAAATTGCTTAATCATAGAAATGAATAAAATAAACACACACTTAATATTCATTTATGTGCTGATTGTGTTTACAGTTTTAATTGATAATTTATAAAAATTTTAGTTTGATTTATTAAGTTTATATATTAAAGTTATTTATTAGAACTATTTTATTTTTTATTGAAATGAAAAATATATTGATTTATACATTTCTGCATTTAATACTTTTTAATTAATTAGATTTAAAATTATTTGTTATCAATTTGGAATAAAAGCTGGTAGTGTTCAGAACAAGAATAAAATTGTTGAATTCATTGATATAAACAATGCATATTTACTTTTTGAACTGTGTTTATCAATAAGACCACTAACTCATGCTTCGGATTTAGAAGATACGCAACAGCTGTATACCCTAAAATATAACATCATACGTAAAAATACTAATAGTTGGTATGCTAAGAAAACAGGTATATTTATATTAAAATTTTTTAAAAAATGGTTTTTAAAGGAATTGTATAACATTAAAAAACTTTTCTGAAATTACTAAAAAGTAAAAAGAGATATACAAAACACACAAAAAAAAAAAATCCTAAGAAAATTTTGATATAATGATCAGATTTTTGCATACTAACATCCAATTTTAATGGTTTAGTGAAAGAAATATGAAATTTGCAAATTAATTAATGCCATTGATATTTTAGACAACAAAATCGGACACAAAACACATTTTTCTGAATAAACCAATTTTTTTTATTTAGATATTTGGTCCTCAAAATATAAGATTAACAACAATCTGAAAAATTTTATTACAATAGTTTAATCAGAAGAGTGTTTTTAAGTTAGAATCTCTCAGTGTACAAATTTTACTTTATGCATATTTCATGAACCATAAAAAAAGTGTATAGTTCTACACTATTATATACCATACAATTCAGATTCAAGCCTCCAACTGCTCTTTTGATTTAACTATTGGAACAATATTTTGCAGATTACTACTACCAGCCATAATTGCTGCTACCTCCATCAAGGTCATCATCCAATCAAACCAAAAACTTTCTGAACACACGATTATTAATAATTTAATTATAAATTTACAATAAATTAATTTGAAATAAATAACTTAATATATATATTACTATGAAATAATCAATTTAGCATTTCACTTTTCAATGGTTCAAATTTTTTGTTATTTAGTTGTGAAACCTTTCATGAAAGAAAGCTGTTTTGAATGTAGAGAGTTAGAAGTTAATCAAGTGGTTTAAAATTAAAAATCTTGAAATTTCAGAGAGTGGAGTTAAATTGATTAGTCAAGTGAAATATTTAAACATCAGAATCTATTAAAAAAAGAAAATCTTTATTCAGTGAAGGTATGTTTTTGTGTCTGATTCCTGACTTAAAATAATCTCAGCACTATTTATAAATAAACATCTTTAGAATTACCACAACATTTTAGTTAATAGGTGAAAATCTGACTATATATATCAAGCCATATAGTGTCTACACATCAAGCACTTGTAAAAACTGAAATAATAAAAATACATTACAATATACAGCAACAAAACACTAATAATAACATAAATAGTACCTGTGCGTTTTTGCTGTAAATTCCCTTTTTGGGCAAGTTTTAGGCAATGAATATAAATAAAGGGAGTAGGAAAATCCATAGTTTCACAAATCATGCACATATTTATAATATCTTCTATTTCTTCCTATAAAATGAAAAAAAGCATAGTTGGTATAGGATGATAAAAAATTTTATTATTTCAAAGACATCCCAAACACCAATAAAATTTACACTTAAATATATTGTGGTTAAAATATGCAATCTTAAACAATTACTAGGCTTTTAAAGAACTAAATTCCATATGACAACTAATTATACAAGTAAAATAGGATCAGGTGGAGTAAAGTGGGTACATGATGGGGAGGCATATGTTAATAAACATCCATCCCTCCTTTTAAATAATTTGTTTAGTATTTTAGAGACATTTACCGGGATTGCGACAAACATTTTTGTTTCAGTTTTAAAAACTAATGAAAAATTCAATGCTTACAAACTATCTGTTTATGATCAATTTATACAGCATGTCAATTTTTGCTATTGATTAACTTTCTTCTAATATGATTAAAAACTGGCAAAAACTATTAATTTCAGTTCAACCGGTTAGAGGGACAGCTAAAGAACAGATCTACATAAAAAAATTTAAGAATAAATTTAAAAATTCTTTTTAGTATTAATTTTTTTAAGTGGGGCAATGGTTACGCTTAGCTAGTGTTGTATGATAGTGACCTATTTTATTTATTTTTTTTACTTCTGTGTTAACTTTAGAAAATATCTAATGCTCTATGTTTTATAATGAAATAATAGCTAAAAAAATAATTTACTTGTTTCATTATAGTCCTACATAGTAATTTGAACATTAAAAACAACATTTCTTTTAAATTTTACATTTCATAGAAAAATATGATAGGGGAGAACTACACGATAACAGACATAATATACATTTAAAAAAAAATACCAAAACAGCATAAATGTACAACTTAGTGATCATCTTTAAAAATATAGATGAGTTTCCACGCAAGTTTCTGCCTTGATATGGCAGTTTTTTTTATAAAAAACAAAATAATTTCCCAGAAATAACAAAATTGAATAAAAATAAGGGTCTGCCTCTTAACAGTAAAAACTTTAAATTACCACTATAGATATTACTCTTTACACTCTAATTTACAATTCAAATAGACCAAAAACTATCACAGTTTCTTTACTTTTTGATGAAATGGTGTAAAAAAAGTAAAATATATTGCATCCAAAGTGAAACATAATTTTTATAGCCATGAACATTAACTCTTTAATTTAATAATACTAAAAAATTTAATTTTTCTGCATTTATTTGTTTAAATATAATCATGATACATTTATTTAAGAGCGTTTTTATTTCTGAAACAATACTTACATATGTTTTATAGCGAAACATATACTTACGTTAGAACTATACCCACTTTACCTCATTCTGGGGTATAAAAGAGGGCATATCAAAACATGTTCTTTTTAAATGTAAGAAAACAACTAAACAAAATAGATAAGGTACGCTTCATATTTTATCTATATGAATCCAGGGTATATAAAAAGAATCAAAATTTTCAGTAAAAAAATTTAATGGTTTGGTCTTAAAGCCTTCATTAAAAAACAGCTTGATTTCATACGCACTTTACACTACCCGACCCTATAATTTGTTGGAACACTATCCTTAGTTAGCATTTTGTTTTTCATGGTTTATTTTTATCAAATTTTAAATACAATAGAACCTTTCTTCACAGTAACAAAGGAATAATCAGTTTATTATACAGAGACTATAATAAGGTTGAGCAAGAAGACACAATTAAGTTTAAAAGTAAAATGGTACTACTTGATTCAATATTTATTTTTTTAAAAAAAAACACTAATCTATTACAAAATTTAAATAAATTGAGGAAAATATTTTGCAAATTAAACACACACTTAATTATATTTGAGCTTTATCATACATTATTAAAATAATATAATAAATCTATGGCAAAATCTTCACTGGGATTACTTAACATCAGCACTTTAGTCAGTGTTAGGGAAAAGTAGTACGTGGATCAATCAGTCATTGATAAGATTTGAATCTTGGTCACAGTACAGGTAAAGAGAGCTCTCTATCTTTAGAGCTATCCTAGCTGTACTACGTATTTAATTCCACATTAAATTTATGACTATATCAATGTTTAACTCAATAACTTTGTGATTTTCTTCACGGAGTGCTGTTTTGGTACAAACTCTTGAGCTCAAACTCTTAGCTACATACAGAAAATAACCATAAGAAAAAACATAAAAATCCAAGCCCAATGACAATGGAGACTAACCCATGATTTATTTATCACAAGGGATATTTTTTGTTATACTTCATTCCACCCTAAGTTGGCACTGGAGAAAAGGGTAGGCAGACCGGATTACAGACGTTGTCATGGAAACTGGGTTACCCTTTAAGTCGGTTGAGGGATGAGGTAGCAAAAAAAGGAGAGAAAGTGGCCAGTATTGGCGCTTAAGAAAGCAAAACGCCGATGTTTTTTGTTTTTTTTTAAACCGAGAATCGTACTAAAATTTTGAACATAATACAGAAAAGAACACGATTTTTTAGAGCATTTCTAATAATTATTATTTTAGATACTAGTTGTAAGCTAATTTCTTAATTAGTATTTAAAAAGCAGATTTTCTTATTATGATTTTCTTAACTAAAATAAACTAATTGTAAACAATAGAAAAAAAAATATATTTGAAAAGTTTTTTTTTTTTTTTTTTGCTGAAATCTAAGTAAAAAAAGGAAATGCATAGATGCGCATAAATACGTTGTTTCAAATACTTATTTTTATATGCTTACTTTTCGTAGCATATAGCTTTTGTATTAATTTATCCCACATTGGTGTTTTGTGGGGGAAGAAAAAGCCAAGGCAGGCATAGGTAGCATAGTCAAGAAAAGCATAGGCAGGGGATCATTGATCATGAAAAATATCATGCCTATGTCTTTTAATATTTACTGTTCTTATATATATATAATTCAAATTCAAAAATAATTTTTTTCTGAAATATATTTGCTTCTTAGAAACAAAAGAACTTGGATTTTTACTATTATCCACACAGGAAGCGCGTACTGTATGTACGCCTTCCCGCCCCCCCCCCCCCCCCCCATATTTTCAGCTACCATATCCCACCATCTTAGACTTAACAGGAGCTCATTGACCTGTCCTGGTGGTTATCATGTTATTCATTTAATATTTTAACAGTTGACAGTTCCTTCTGCAAACTTTTTGTGGGGTCGTCCTGAATTGAATTCAATCCACAATTTCTTATCAGGAGAAATTATACTTGGGTGGTTAGGCGCATTTTTTCAAAAGAAAATACATATTTTAAAATGTCAGAATCTTCCGTTGCCTTTCAGGATCTTTTCGGGTGGCTTAAAAGATAAATCCATATAATTAGTTATTTAAGTATAGTAGAATTAGTCTGGAAATATTTTGTCAGATACTGAAATATCTTAATATTTTTTACATAAGAGAAAGAATTTCTCAGCTTTTTCGGCTTTGTATTTCAAAAATAATAATTAAAATATTGACTGGTTTAAATTGACCTTTCGATGTTAAAAAAAATTTTTTTTTCATATTATGTATCTTTTTTTGAAATTATTTCAATTCCGATACTTACACTTATATTATGGAATTTGTATTTCAGATAATATTTAAAAATCCCTTTAATTAAACAGCACTAAAAATCTTAAATTTCCGCCATCACATTATTAAAGCTCCTACAAAAAGCGAATTATACTTCAGAGCTACATATGGCGCAAAAGACAAAAAATTTGAATCTTTTAGGAGATTGAATAAAGCAAAAACAATTTTAACTTTTGTCGTAAAAAAACAATAATAAAATCATATGTTAAATTAGCTACAAAGCAAATATGCTCAACTGTCATCAGTTTAATAATATTCACCTGTCTATTTCTTTTTTTTTTATTCATTCTGAAGGGGGAAAATTTTTCATTAAATATTGTACATATGAGGTTAATATTTAGAAAAATAAAAAGAACTGCACAAGAGATAGGACACTTAAGCAAAGGCAAGGAGAAGGGAACGAGCTGGCTGACCAGTGTAAAAACATAGCCAACGCGCCAATTCCTTGGCCTTGGAAATTAATCCAGCGCCAAACTAAAACACCTCCTTCTTCTTTGTACATTCGCTTTACTGAGAAGGTATTTATAAGTTAAATACATTTAAACATGAAAAACTTCGAATGTATGTTTCAAGATAAACTTCTCTTATTATACAACATTAATTTATATTTGAACGCGCATTTTAACTGCAATTAATTCCAAAATAGAGAAGAACTACTTTTCAAAGGCGGAGTATTACATTCCCTACCCTTCCCTTCAGTGCCAACTTAAGGTGGAATGGAGTATAGTACTGTGGCGGTACTGGTGTTTAACCCTTAAGCCTTTTTGGCTCTGCCTGACATAAACACATTAATACTGTGTGAAAAAAAATATTGAAAAATGATCTCTTTAGTGTTCAAAAACAAACAAAAAAAGAGTTTAACATGTTTTACCAACATGTGTCTGGCCCTGTGGCGGAATCGTGGCGACATTGTTGCAGAACGTTACAGAGTTCTTGCAGAAAGGCTTTTTCTTTTGAGGACATAAGATTTTGGTTATCATTTATGATGATAGTATCGTAAATCCATGTAGGGGTTTGATTGCATTTTCGGCAGTTATTGATTTTCACATAGATTTAAATTATCTCAATATATTTCAGACGATATGGGAAATTCGAATCGTGCATTCGAGCATTAATTTCTTAAGGCAATGATTCTATCATATTTTTCTTTTTTGGAATTATTTCTTTTGACATCCATATTGTTTTTAAAATCCGATATTATTTATTACAACAATCAAATCTTGAAACGAAACATGCATTTGACTAACCTCTTTCTTAAGAGTTCGATTCGCAAGATTTTGTCATCGATTTTCTTGGTAATAATTGCTACAGGATTCGTGATTTTTAATTATTATTTTTTTAATGTGATGGTTTACACAGTTTCTATAAATGAAATAATTAGTGTGTTTCTTTCCCCTAACAAAATGCGAGAAAATAACCCATAATATTAGAATAAAAAAATATTACATATTCAATTAAAAATAATTATGTTTTTTTTTTAACACAGCGTTTTTGTTACTTTAAATTAGTAACACACATCTTTGTTATTATTGAGAGTATTTTGCCAAAAGCTATTAGTGCAAAAGAGTTTTGTCGCAGAAAGCCCAAAAAAAATTCCGCCACAGGGGTGTCTGGATAGAAAAGTCCTGGAAATAAAAATCACACCCATGAATTTTGCTGTAAAGCATGTTATATGAAGACATTGACCATATATGTTATAGGAAAATTATCCTCATATGTTATAGTAAAAATGCATGCCTATGAAGTCATATACAATAAGAATTTAAATTCGCATATAAAATATTTTTACAAAACATGACTTTTAACTTCTAATTAACATTAAATAGATACAAACAGCAGCTATATCAGGCTCAGCCAGTCTCTTTTCAGCTTCTGATAAATAAGATTTTATTACTTCTTCTTTTTCCTGTAAATATAAAAATGCATGAATTAAATGTAAGCAAAATAAAAAAATATTTAAAAAGGATTACAGAAAATAAAATGCAAGTTCTGACTGATATTCTCAAAACTCTGACTCAACTCTTGTGCCAGTGAATGACCCTTGATCTGAAGGTCAAATGGTGACAATCATTGAGTCAAGTAAAAACTAAATGCCAAAACCTTTCACGTGTACCTTATTACGCACAAACACAATAATTTTCTTAAGAAAAAACTTTTTTTTAAAAATTACAACTATTTTTTCAGAAGTAACAAAGATATTTATAAATTTTTATAACTATTTTTTTGTTAATAAATACAGTTAGGTCGATAATCAATGTAAGTACTCAGGAAACTTAAAAAAAAAAAAAAAAAAAAAAATGCAGCACGCAAGCCACCAGTAAAAATTATACATAAAATGTACAATTGTCTATTATTCGGATGAAATTTGCAGAGAAATTTTTTAAATACATAAAGCTAAATATAGAAGAAAAAAACGAATAAATTGCTAGATATATTTAATTATTAGCAACACATACAATTAAAGCTATTAAAACTAACATTTGTTTTAATTAGTATTAATTCATTTACATTCTATCTAGATAAAAAATACATCACATATTTTCAACTAGCTTTTATATCTTTATTGATCTTGCAAACACTTCTAAATATGAAAGACTACCTTTTCCAATTCATAATGTATAAATAACAATAGGTCTTTATTGGTAAAATTTTTAAAAAATGTATCCCCATGTATTATACATTTAAGAAAAAAATATTCATTAATAATACGACATAAATTACTTTTGAAAAAGAAAATTTTTAAAAGATAAATCGAAACTTATTTTCAGGTGATCCACTGAACACCCTAAGGCTGCCAGTGGCATTTCAACCATCAGTTAAAAAGTAGCAATTAAATAAATGAGATAGAGAAAAAGAAAAAATATAGCATACATAGAGTAAGCTTTAAAATTGTAGGCCAACTCTGGGGATGAACGTGGTGGCAATTAGCATAGCGGGCAATCATTAAATATCATTGACTTCAAACCAAAGTAAATGTTTTCATTATTAGTTGTGTCCTATTACCATAAAAATGAAAGAAACTCTAAAAACACTGAGATAAAGATTTATGGATTTAATTTTTTTTTTGTAGAATAGAATATTAAGTGATCACCATTCATTCTACCACTTATCTTCAGCTACATTACCATATACACAATGCTGTATGAAGTGTAACATTTATTTTAACGACTCAAAAAGGCAGGGAAGAAAAAAAAGATTGAGTTATCAGAGGTCCAGCCCAGAAATTTCCTGGCTTTTTCATTGTTCAAAGCCTGAAAAAATTGGGTGCCTGTAAAAAAAGATACTTCAGGCCTTATGAGCTAGCTGGAGCAAAAAGGATAAGTAAGTTCATCGGTTTTTTTTTTCTAAAAAAAATGCAGGTATAAGTTTCAAAATAAAAAATGACTAAAAATTTCAGTAAGATATAAAAATAAATGTTCTGAAAATATATGAACTAAAGAATAATAACTTGAATCATCTAACAATTTGAATTGGTTCGAGTAATAATCTACACACTAACAAGAAAACCGTAAAGGAAAAGAACAGAAATATAGCAATGCTAAATAACTGATAAAATTACCTGCTCTGACTCTAGTGTTTTTAGCTTTCTGATAACAGATTTGGAATCTGCAAGCCATGGTAGATGATACTTTGAGGAAGGTTTACTTTGACCGCTTTGAAACAAACCAGAATTATTAAAAATAGAATTCAGTGATTCGAATGTTTTCCCAACAAATTTGGACATTATTATAAGAAACGCGCATTGCGCAGTAAAGCATAAAACTGTTATTTTAGAATTAATATTAAATCAAAAAGAATAAGGTGTTGAATGTACACTTTGAAACATAATTAGAAAGAAATTTAGCACCGGAAAGGGAAAAAATCGAAAAAAATTGACAGATCAAAAACAACTAGATTTAAATTGATTGATTGATAAGCAAAACATCACGATTAACGAAAAGTGCGCTTGTAGCTTTACTAGTTTATTATTTACTGCTCATAGTTAGTTTTAAGGACACTTCTCACTGAATGCAATGCTTCCACTTGCAAATGAAAATCAAATTAGTGGTCAAATTAGTAATCATATATCTATCTATATAATACATATTCAACTTTTAAGTGTTAAGGACTATTCACACTTCATACGGAAAAATCGGATTTCAGAATTCAAAGATACAAACAAGAATCTGATTGGCAAGTTTTTCGTGGGTAAATATTTTTCACCAATCAAGTTTTAAGTCGCATCTTTGAATTCACATGTGCAAGTTTTTCGCACGCAGTATAGTTTGCCTTTTTTTCTCCCGTTTCGGTTGTTTTATTATTTCAACATCGAATTTTCTCTTAATAAAATTAGTATGGTCGGTATGGGTACAGTGATCTCGAAAAAGTTTTTTTTCCCTTCAAATCTCTGTCCAAAATGAGCAAATTGCCTCACAAATGAGATCTCCTCTACAAAGAATCAAACAGCTCTAGAGCGACGTGAATAAAGTACTTACCTTCCTAATGAGGTTATAGCTTCCTAATGTAGCTCAGTGGTCGGAGTATCGGACTTCGGTCCGGTGGAGCTGGCCTTATATCATCGACTCGCGGCTAAAACCCGCCGAGTACAGACAATATACGTGCTCGTAAAATCTGGAGAATTAAAAGTCTAGTGATCGGTCACTAAGCAGTACCGTGGGTATAGGGTTCAGGCAAAATTTTTTGTCCCCTTCAGATCTATGTCAAAATTGAGGAAGCTGCCTCATAAATTACGATGGCATGTCTTCGGATTATCTTCAGGGATGATTCCCAAGCCTTTGCCAAATGCCCATTGCACAAATGCGTCGCCAAATGCTCGAGTTAGTTTGTTTTCGAGATATAATAACTCAACAATGAAAAATTCAGAAAGCAATAATCTGTGAAAGAATAATAATAAAGTTTTAACACTGACCTAAACTGCAGTCAAGGTTTGGAGTGAAAATTGAGAAACTGTTCTCGTGGAAATTTACGAGAAAATGGATGCTAATTCGTAGATGCGTATGAGAACTTATTTAGTGGAAATACATTTATTCGTCATCGCAACGCTCGAATACGCCATCTAGGGAAAAGACTGGTTCCATGCCTTTGGCCCTGCCTCTTTCTCTCTCCTCCTCTTTTCAAATGTATAGGAATGATCTACGATATTTTCCACCTTCTTAATATTTTTCGTATTTAATTGTCACAAATACTTTTATAAAATTTCCAAACCACTTTCTATTAGAGCTATGTTCTATGTAGTTTTCAGTTCCATATAGTTTTCTAACTTGAAAATTTTTAATCTATTTGAAAATCAAGAGAGAAACTGACGTGCTTCCTTCTCCTATGACCCCATGGTGAAAGCATGCAAAGTGTTGCCATAGGTAGAGAAATCTGCTCTACGCCACCTATAGCCCATTTCGTTCGCCAATACGTGAAAAACTCCCCAATCAATTAATCGTTTGCATTTCCGAATCGGTATTCGCAAATTTTTCTGAAGAAGTGAGAATGCCTCTTAATCGGAAGTTGTAATTCAAAAGCCTCTTATTTATTTATTTTTCTTTGCCACTGAAGAAACATTGTATAGTAGACGCTTCGATACTACGATTCTTGACAATGCATCGAGAGTGTACAAAAATGATGTAAATATTTACTTCTAACTAATCAATAATACCATATTAATTTCACCAGTATCATGTTAAACTGCTAAAATTTTTATTTTATAATTGCTTATAATAACGCATGTTATATATTATATGTTGGGAACAAATGATTTTGGTAATTAACATTCGTTCAGAAAGATTAAAAGCTTAAAAAAAATAACAAAGTGTTCATTTTATGCATTTTTATATCGAAGATATAAAAATGCCATCCAAAGAGACAAGCATTTTGGCTTATTTTAGAACTTCCGTTGAACACTCTCTCATTTTCTGATTTTATAGCTATTAAAGTTCCTCTTCACAACCTTGCAATTTCGAACCCAACTTAGAAGATGACTGGTACTTTGGTACTTTTATTTACGTCACGCTAATGCTGCACAATGGGCAATTGACGACGGTCTAGGAAACATCCCTGAGGATGATCCGAAGTCATGCTTTCACAATTTCAATCCTCTGCAGAGGTGATCTCATTCGTGTGGCCACTTTTTCAATTTAGAGATGGACCTTTTGGGGAAGGAAATTTTCTCCAGATCTCTCTACACATGGTATTGCTCAGCGACCGAGCACATGACTTTTGTTTCTACAGATTTTACGAGCGCGTATATAGCATGTACTCTATGGATCTTAGTAGATTTGAGGATCGAACCCTGGTTCCCTCCGGATCGGAGTCTGATTCTCTAACCACTGGGTTACCACGGCCCCGAAGAATGTTTTGAATATAACTTTCGAGGAGATTTTTGTTTACGCCAGAGTTGTTAAATGTTTTTTTTTTTGTAGATTAACTCTCATTTGAATTATATGGAGAGAAAAACAGTGAAAACTTCCCATGGTTAAATCGACGGCAACGAAGACTCGCACTCGCGTCCACCAATAGGAATATTTAACGTCAGCACTGTAATTAGTGTGAGCTGGATGTAGAATCTGAATCGACCCGCCTTCGCCGGAATTCAAACCCGATTCGCTTCATTGGGACTTTAGCTAGTTCACCTCTCATTGAGATGATCTAATATCTCGCAAATTAAATTTTATTGACATAAATAGAGTTCTGTAGATCAACAGCTTACGTTCAAGTGTACACTCTTAATAGACAATCTAAACTGTTAACTGAACTATTACTGCTCATGTGCAGTTTTGAGGGATGTGGAACACCAGTTTGTTGCCCATCCAGGCAGGCAAAAAAGGTGTATGGGGGAGGGGGAGAATGTAGTATAATATCATTCTACATAATCCATCTGTCTGAGCTGTATAGGCTTCTATTCTTCACAATGATAGCCAAATTCCTTAACATTCACTGAACATAAGTTACTATGCAACATTGATTAACATTTGGCAGGTAGTTGGCGGAGCCCCTAGTTCAGCAAGATTTCTGAAATTTTTCTCTGAAATTTTTTTAATTAGGCATAGCTCATTAAATAACGTAATATTCTAACTAAAGTAGGCTAAGATGCGTTACATGGTGTTTCCACTCCGTGTAACGCAAATGTGGGTTCGTTCCAAAAAAAGTCCTCCACGGAGGCTAGTTTGCCACATTGCATTATCCAGGAGTTCCCTTGTCTTCTTGGTAGAGTTCAAAATTACTAGGCTACGGAGTTGAATATTGAAAGTCATAAACTCCGAATCGGGTTGACTGTTAAACGTCGTTGATGAAATAAATTATTGATGAAAATTGGAAAATCTACCGTTTTATTTCTACTTTTCGATAACCATTAAAAAAAGTTTCTGACTTTTTAATTTATCGAGATATTAAAATCAGTCTGTAATACATAGTTTTAATCACACGTTATGAAAATTACTAAACTAAAATTTATTGGTGCAACCTTAACATTTTGTTGCTAAACCTAGATAATTTTAAACCAATAAAGCCAAATTAACATAACACAGAGAATCGAATTAGATGAACAATTTGCAGAGAGATGCACTCCATAAGAGATATAATCACATTACCAAAAATTTAATTAATGTGTAAAATTACTTAGGAAAACTCTGCCTTTGAGCCAAAGAAAAGTGTGATTTTTTTTTTCCATAACGATAGTGCCTTAATTTTTTAAAGCACCTTTTGGCAAATGATTTCATTAGTAGACACTAATGTAAAATATAATTTCTAAGCAATGACAATTTATAGTTGTTCTTGCCAACTTGGCCTTAAATTAAATAACGTATTCTAGAAAACAAAAAAACAAAAAAATTTTCAAAAAATTCAAAAAAAAAAATAAATAAATAAAAAAGGAAAAAGAAAAAAAAGTGAGAGAGAGAGAGATGCGTGTTTTTACTAGTAGAATTTTTTTAAAAAAGAAACAAAAAAACAGTTAATATTTTTGTTAAAGCGCACTTATTAGTTATTAAATATACTACTATTGAAATTTAAAATTTTGAAGCATATTTATGAATAACACTTTTTAGAACTAATTCTTTTTCATAAGGCGATATTCGCAATAAGATTTTTGCTATCTTAAGTACAATTTGCTAAGTACAATATGTACACTAAGACATTTATTCTTTGAACACTTTGAAATATATTTAAGGCAACGTTCTCATGGCGAAATTTATTATCTTGAACATCTAATACATTCAATATTTTAGTTATGTAAGACTTTTTAATAGTAAAACATAAGTTTTGACATGGTTAAAGCAATATAAGATTTAGAATTTGGCGTACATTCCTCTTGTTTACTTGTCCAAAAACAAGATTTATTATTTTTTTAAAATTGTGGTGACGTTAAAAAGTTTATGGGAAAAAAAATCATTTTCTCGTAGCATTTCAGCTACATTTTCAACAGCACATTCCAATGCATTTAAAATAGTTGACGTTACCGACTTTATGTTTGCATCAATGGCTTGTTCATAAATGGTGAAAAATGGTTTTAGATAAAATTGATACAAAAATCCACCTCCGGCTAGTTTTTCGGACATAAGCCAAAGAAATATTAGAAGAATAATCTCATTGTAGAATGGCAACCACGTCCCCAAAAGTGCGTTCGTCACATAAAGACATTTGAGATAAATCATAAAAAGAATCCAGTGAAGAAGCCATCTTGAAAGTTCCTTTACATTTTGGGAATTCAATGATTTGAGAGATCCATGAAGAGGTAAAAGGCCCCCGTAGATAAAGAAAATTAAGTAAACTAATGTTCGAGGAATCATTTCACAAGGCAACTGATACTTCAATATCGGAGATTTTTCTTTCTATTTACAATAAATTTAATATCACAGACGATGATTAAAAATAGTTTCACGTGTTTACATAGTATGGTTGCAAGCAGAGAGAAATTTATAAAGAGTTTCCAAACTATCGTTGGATCATATAAAAAGCGGACGCTTTTTTTTTCAATGCAAGCTAAAATGGCAACACTGGTGATAACATTTTTAATTAAATGTTGCTGTGGCTTATTCTTCGTCTATTTGTCAAGATCCAAATATCCGCAGATGTGGTTTCTGGAATTAAGACCGCATGTGCATCTTTTATTGCAATTAATTCAACTCGAATGACAGCAAAAATCTGTTTTTTTAGACTGATTTTCACAGAATGAGATTAACTTAATGAAAATACCACTGTATGAGGTATAGTTGTCGTCTCTGCTGCCATCCGTCCGTATTAAGTCCGTATTCTGGTGTAAGATATCACGTGCTTATGCGAATCGTATGTTTTGCTAAATAATTTACTTATTATATGTCAGTTAGTAGATGACAACCAGTAGAGTTTTGTTGTTGCCATGATGATAGTTTTAAAATGTAAATAGTTTTTGAGTGGGATGTAAATTTTTTTTTTGTGGAATGGCGATGCTGTAATTTTGTGGTTGACTTAATAAATATTCCCTTTCATTAAACGTATTAGTAGAGTTTTCTTAATTATTTGATTCGAAGTCCTTTGAGTGTTATTTGAGGTCAATTTTAATTTTGTATTTTTTGACACGTGGATAGCTGGTGTTGGAATTTGGTTTATGATCTTCAGAGTAAGCTGGAAGAGGTATTCAGGTAAAGCATGTTGTTTAGCGCGAGAACCCAAATCGGTCTGAAAATGTGCACCGAGCAGACCCTGCAATGAGTTAATGAGTGTCCTTAAGCTGTGTTGATCGATATCTAGGTACAGTCTACAAAAAAGAGAAAGCTATCACCCTGAATAACATTCGTTCTAATGATTGGATTTTCACAAACTAAGTCAATCTAAATAGTTCCCCGGAGTGATCTTAAATATGATAATTAATTAGTGCTAACTATTAATAGAGTTACGAAATCAGACACAAAACATACTTTCTCTGAATAAATATATATATTTTTTTGCATATTTGGAATCCTGACCCTTGAAATAGATGATTGGACAAAAGTTCGAAAAAATTGGGTCGCACATTAGGCCGCATAAAGATTTATATATATGACGAAAGTTTAAAAGAATGCCAAATTACCTCGTCATAAGGTGAAACAATTAAAAATAATCATAAAGAAACTGAATGAATGACAAGAAGTTTTTTTCGTTGCCAAGCACCAAAAGGAGAATTTTTGAGGCTGCTTTCTGGGCAAAGAAAACAGATTGTTTTTTATTTTCTACTCTTCTTTAAAAATAAATTTTGAATCGATTAATAAGTTATTTATGATTTTCGAAGATTTTAGAATCGGAATGTTGAACTTCCTCTCTGACATTATTTTTAAAGCTGTTTTCACGTCATTTGCATGAAAATTTTGTATTAAAACCAAATTTACATAAGTTTTTAAAAGTTTATGAAGAGTTGTAGGGCTAATTGCTTTTGCACCTCAGTTCGAGTCTCTTAGGTGAGGGAGAGAAGAAGAAAAAAAAGATCCAGCGAAAAATTTGGAGGGCCCGAAAAAGATTGCGATTTTGATGAAGAATCACAAGTTTTTGTAAAATTCTCATGAGATAACTTCTTTTGTCCTTTTTTATTATTAGTTAAAGTCAGCTTACGCATTCTTGTAGTTTTTGCATTTTATATTTGAAATTTTAAAGTCGAATGACATGCATGAAATGATCCCTAGTCCAAAAAATAAAAGTTAAATAGTTACAAGGCCGATTACGTTAAATCGACATCATTTCGAATAAAATTAACTACTCTGGTTCAATGAAACAGTTATCAATGACTCATTAATATTCTTCTTTCCTTATTACGAAATATTAGATAACAATTTGCATTCATAATTTCTTCAAAACATGTGTTAAAACTATTATTATAGGTTATTTAAGTAGAAAAAAGCCTAATGTTAGAAAAAGAACAATTTTTGAGATGATGATTCCAAAAATAGCATGGTTTTTGAATCAATAACAAAATAAGGCACATCGAACATTTTCCTGATATGCAATATTTTTTTGAACTGTGCTAAAGTTGAGAAATAATATTTATAACTTTTTAAGCAAGTTTTTTTCAACATTATCCTTATTAAAAGGGCAACTTTCTTAAAGTTAGAGGGCAAGAATAACTTTGAGCGTCAAAATGAAATTGTATGTCCGCGTCATAAATAAAGTACCTACCTATAAATGACTAAAACAAATCTTCACTTTAAACTCACCTTCACTACTTAATATCATTAATATTTTATAAAATGCAGCATATTTGTACTCAGACATTACATTATTTCTTTCACTCATTAAAAATAAAATTATCTGTTTGAAAACATCGCCTCGCACAATAAGCTGTAGTAAGTAGCTTTAAACTTCTAACCGGAAGTCTTGAAGGTAAATAACTAGAGATTTGTTTTTGTTTTCATTTGTATTGAAAACATCAATCATATATTCAGAAATTCTTGAAATATTTGCTAAATTGATAACTTTAAAACACATACTTGCGATGAATAAGTTTCATCTTAGGATACTGAACCTATACTTAGCTAAATGTACGATTGAAATAATTGAAAAAAAATTAATAGTTTTTATGTAAGGTTACCGTGTTTCATTTCGAACTAAGAACCTGTTTTGAATCAAAAATACTTTCTAATTTTATGGTTAAGTTATTAATTTAATAGTTCAATGTGATGTAATTTGCTCAAGAATTAAAGTAATTGAAATCGCTCACTATTTAATTTCTATAGAGACGCAGTTCGAAAACTTATTTCGTCCCTAATCATTCCTAATGAAAACAATGGAATCCCTTTATGAATAGTAAACCACTTCAAGAATTGATTCGTCAACACTTTAATAGAAGATCTTGCAGATGTGGGGGTTTCCTAAATGTCAAACCGCATATATTTATTCAGAAATTCTTGAGATATTTGCTAATTGCCTAAAATTTTGTAACAGTTAAAATGCACACTCGTGATGAATGCGTTCATCTTAGAAGACAGAACCTAATTAACTAAATGCGCGATTAAAACAATGAAAACGCGTTGAGAGAGGGATCTTCGTAATTCCTCTACTTTGGCTTTCTAATTTAAATTCCGCTTTCCATTTTATTAAAGTAATTAAAACACGGAAAATCTCATTACTTTCTATTAAATTCATTTAGCTTAAGTCGCTGGTTTATTAGCTGCTTCTTATACGAGAGAATTGAAATAAATACATTTTTAATTGTTTTTTGCTCCCTACTGTTTTGAATGTTTATCGTGTTTCTGCATTATTTGATGTTTATAGTTTAAAGCAGTTCATGGAAACTAAATGCACGAGGAAAATGTTTCTTAATAAAACCTTCTAAAACAGCGCTAAATCATTTTTTTAAAAAATAATGTATGTGCTTTTTTATTAAACAAATTATTAAGCTACAAAGTGTTTATATTTAAAATTTGCATTTGTGGGCTATGCAAAAGAAAACTAATCAGAAGAATCTAGGTAGAAGTAGGTTGAAATGTTTAGTATGTTATCTAGCCTAAAATATTAGTTCTGACTCTAATCTTTTCTATGTATATGCTACAGTATGGGGCTATATATATATATATATATATATATATATATATACATTGATTATTGGATACTTATAAGCGACGCCACCCTTATGTGTCGAACTTGATTGGCTTCTGAATCGACAAATGCCACGATTTACCTACAATGACGTCACTTGCAGATATCCAATTATTGATGACGGAACTTGTCTTTCAATCAATAGAAATGATATATTTCACAATACTCAACTTACAGCTCGAGGGGTGCGGGAAAAAAGTGGTATTGCACGTAATGCAGCATTGGGATGATTTTTCTATTTCAGCCCACGACAATGATGAAAATAATTTTAATTCTTCTGCTGACTTGACTACTATGCCGAAATCATACTTACGATGGTTTGAGTGATTTGTTGGCTGCAGGACAGATTTTAAATTATTACTGAAATTCAATACATCAAGAACTTTGACAATATCGCACGTATCTCTTGAAAACAGTTAAAATGGAAATCAAAGTACTTCCGCGCGGGCAAAGCGGGCCAACATCTAGTTGGTTGGGCTTGGTTGCAATTACAGTTTATATGTTGTACATGATAATTTTGAAAGGTGACCAAGCTGGTCGCCAATGGCTACTGGTATTTCAAATTAGCGCAACATTTTTTTGTGTTAGTTATGTAAATTGTACATGTTTAACAAGAATAATTCAATTATGCATATTCAGTTATTTCTCCCCAACAGTTCTATTCGTTCAATACAATTAATCTAAATGAATGAAATTCTTCAAATTCCGGCTCACCCAGATATAGCAGAAATTTAAAATAAAAAATAAAAAAAAATTAACATTTATGATTTATAAATATTAGTTTTTGACCCTTTGAATACCATTTTTATAACTTTGTTTTGATGAGTGTAAATTTTTCTAAACACAATCCAAGCTCAAATCTTCGTCAAAACTAAAAAAGCACAATCTTTTAACAATGAATGGCGGAAACCTACTGTTCATCTCCTTAGAATAGTGAAAATGGTGAACTTTATGAACAGTTATACACACTAACATGCTGTTTGTCAAACAAAACAGCTCTCCTCTCCCCAATCTTAAAGTCTGGAGCTGTCTACCAAACTGGAAACAAGAAAAAACGCGTTTCAGAAAAAGAAGAGATATTTTGAAACTTTTGTTTCAAACCCGAATAAAATCATTTCATAAAAATGATCTCTTATCCCTTCTTTATACAGTTAACACTAAACATACCATTTCGGGTCAAAAGACCCGTTTTTGTATGCTGTATTGTATTGTATTGAAAAGTGTTGGTATGTTTAGTGTTAAACTACGCAACTACAAAGCTCTTTATAACTTGCGGAAGGGAATCTTTAGTTAAACAGGCATTGACTTCCACTGAGTTCTGAACCAGTGCAACAGGTATTAAAGGAGTTTTAGAATTGATCAAATCTTCTTAGTGTTTGTATTCTATTTCGTGAGACGTGTTTGTAGCGTTTAAGAATAACAGCTATTCTTTAACTGGGTGATTGAAAATTTGATGATGATGAGTTAAATCAGAATGACATCGCAGGTCAAAGATTCTCAACACATTTCCTATATAATGACATTATAATAAAACTTATCACCGATATTTTGTATCACTTGGCAGGTCAGAGAATAGGTTTAATAAAGCTAACCGTTTTAAACAATTTAAAAAAAATTTATACATAAAAAATAATTTACTAGTAGCATTAAAATATATATATTTGGCATCCAAGTTAAGATCTTTTTTCGTATTTTGTACTCTCTTGATTTAATATTTTCTAAGATTTACCTTATATTTTTAACTGTCTCTCTTGGAACAAATTTTAGGAGCTTAACGTTTTCCCGCCACCTGTACAAAAATAGATTCTGAGCAAATTTTCTCAGAAGATTCTTAGCTTAAATATAATATCTGTTACCGTTAGATTTTCCGTTTTGGCCACACACTCACGAAATGTTCCAAAATGATCGATAAATTATCCCTCTCTCTCTTAGACACCTTCCGTGATCACAAAGTCTTGAGAAACTGCTTGGTAAACCACCGACTTGTTGGTGAACACTGTTTCGAATCCATTTATAAAGCTTACCAAAACGCCACTCGCAAATTTTAGTTCTCTTTTGGAGCATGTGACTTTTAGAACTCTCGAATTACAGAAAATCGCATTCGTGAGAAAATTTTAAGCTCTTGAGGAGAAAATAAAAGAATAAGCATTTTTATCTGTACATGAACTCACATTTGAGGTTTATATTCGAAATAAAATAGTTGTTCTGAGATGAGAAAGAGATTTTCTCTTCGGAACTTTCTAACGTGCAAACGATTTTTGTTTTGTGTTGCCATTCTTTCCCTTCTAAAGTTTTAACTTTTGAAAGAGTGCATTAGATGTTATACTTTGTGGGAACGGGAACAGGTGATTTTTTTGTTTTAAAAGATCGGATTGAGTAATATGCATATAGGAAATGTATATTTTGAATTTCCCCCATTCCGAAAGGGATCACGCTATCTACTTATATCAGTTGCAGAGTATATACAAATCTTTAAGCCTAAATGTGATTCCGAGGGATTGAGGAAAGCTTTCGAAACTTTTACCATCTAACAGTTGTGCCATAATACAAAATGGGATTTAAGATAGCGTTTTAAATTTTAAGTTGAGTTTCCGTTTTGCAAGGCTGTATGGAAGAGATATTGAGAAAGTTATTTACATAACTGGAAAAAAATATCATGTATAAAAGTAATATACCTTTTAAGGGGTATCGAGTAATAGTTTGACAATGTTATCAATTTAAATTTATATATTTTGACAAAATAGCAGAGTTTAATTTAACGAAGTATTGGTAAATAAAGAAACGACAATTTAAAAGGGCTCATTAAATTAGTTCACGGTGATGTTAAGCAGTGTTAAAGATAAATTTGCAAAGCAAAGTACCATAAAATGCATCTTATTTTATTTAATAACAAAGTATTAATATTTAAACTAATATTTGAGTCAAAATAATGAATAAGCGTATAAAAAATTAAAATATACTCTTTTATGATTAGCATACTATAAAGCAGAGTAGTTCAAATTGTGGGTCACGACTCTAATTGTGGTCACGTTTCCCTGCCGCATGGATCGCCGAAAATCTTAACTATTTTGATATTTCTTCAACTTATTATAATAATTTTACAATTATAAAATATTTTTACAAAATTTATCAGCAAATAAATAATAAATAAAAAATTTACTTAAGTAATTGAACTCATTTTTGTTGTAGTTTAATTTTAAGTTTATCACTTTTTAAAAATTTTTTACATTGTTCCACGTCGTAAATATAAAAATTAAAAATTAAAGTTAATGATTGAAACTGCAATAGTATATTGCATTTCAAGTAACGAAACTGACAGCTTTGCACTCACTCGTGTGTCGTATTTGCGCAATGCTGATGGGGTACCCCAAAATTCTCGTAAATATTACGGGGTCCGCACACCAAAAAGCTTAAGATACCCTGCTTTAAAGAAAATACTTCTTATTTAAACTAAAATTTTTAAAAAATATATATAACAAAATACATTATAGTAAACTACATCAAATTTGCCTGACACATAGACTAAATGGGCTCATCCTCCTTAATATTCAAAAATTTGGCTTACCAATGGCCTTGGCCCACAAAGGGCTGTCGAGTCAATAAAGAAGAAAAGAAACATAGTAACTACAATTATTTCTTTAAAAAAAAAGAAATTCAAAAAAGCTAGGTGTAACAAAAAAAAAAAAAAAAAAAAAGGTATTCGGGTGAACGAAGTTCGAATAATTGAGATTATAATGTATTCAGTTTTGATTGAAAATTGTCTCGAATTGAAATTAGGCCGCCTCAAGCTCACTGATCATCCCTACTTCATTATCTCAAGGATAGTTGCCAACCAATGTGATAAGGGTTTGTAAGTTAAATTTAGCTAAGTTTGAGAGTGAAAGACTAAAATAATAATAATAATAATATATTATATTGGGCATTCATGTTAAGAGTAATTTTTTGGGGATTAAATTATGATAGATCAGGTTGCCATAATTTTGAAAAATTCTGTGCTATTACTTGACTGACTATAATGAAAACGTAAGAATTTCTGAAGTAACATTCTTGGAGGGACTGTAATTTGAATAAAAAATCTTAGCAAATCTCTTGGTTTGTTTAATATCTCTTAGTGAATCTATCTTATATTAATTTTTAAATGACATTTGAATATGCCAGTTATAATGGGAGAATTTACAATCTAATGCGACTAATAATATGCTGTTTCAAATATCTAATTATTTTCAATAAAAAGTGTCAAAATTACTCAAATTTTGAAATTAAGGACTTCTAAAACACTTTGGACATGAACATTATCCGACGTTAAAGTTATCTATTGGTCATTTAATTGCATTCTATTCTTTTTTATTTTGATACTCTGATTTGTAATATATTCAATAATTTTAATTTGTATTCTATTTTAAAATCTCCCTTTAATATAATTATTGTTCGAGTTAGAAGAATAGACTTATTCACAATACACGTTTTTTGAATCCTTCTAAGCCTACCAGGTGGCCGAGTGGGTAGCGCGCCTGACTGCGGAGCCGCTGGTTGCGGGTTCGAATCCTGCTCAGGGCATGGATGTTTCTTTCTCTCTCTTTGTGTTCTATGTCCTTTCTCCTTTGTGTGTGATTGTGTGAATGTGACCCGCCCTATAAACGGGTTTGTGGTTGTGTGACGTGGGCGACGCTGCTCTACCGCCGTGGCTTCGCCACATGTGCCCACTGGGTAACGAAAAGAGAGTAAGCAGTTCTGGCATCTTCCGAGGCCAATGGATCTTCATCCCAAGTGCCCGCCATTAAAAAAAAATCTTTCTAAAAAAGATTTAAAAAAATCTATATATCTGCGACTTAAATAATTTTTAAAGTGAATGTAAAACAAAAACTTTTCTGAATTTCGACCAATCACTTATTTAGATCAGTAAGAACAAAAAGAAAGATATAAATACTCGTAAGGCAGTTTATTTATCTAGTATTGCTCAATAATAATCGGTCATTTTTGTTCCTTCTCACATACAAATAAATTTTTTGATTCCTAACGTAGTTTTTTTTTTTAATCATAATTTTTCATAACAATTTTAAATATATACATTAAAAGTGGTTATTACTGAACAACCAGCATTCAAAACGTTTTCCTAGCTTTTCAGATGGATTTAATATCCCATATACTTTTAATATAAATTAAAACATTTGCTTACTTTTTTAATAAAATATTCTCAATAAAAATTATTATCTTTCTGAATTGCAAAGACGTGGTAAATGATTTAAAATATTTCAGTAGACACTAGTAATGTTTTTAGCATATTAATGCATAGCTGTATTTAGAACAATAAATTGAGTATGGTGGGGAAAAAAATTGTGAGATGAATGCATTTCATAACAATAACTTACACTCTTTCTCAAAATAATCCTGCATTATTCGAAATATTAAACAGAATACTCAAAATACAAAATAGGAATTGCATTTTCACGAAAAGATTAATGATATCAAATTTTTTTTCATACTTTTTATTGGATGGAACTTTGATAAGGGAGAAAAAAAAAAAAAAACTTCCACCAGCTCTTGATTAATCAAATGGTAGTATAAACCAAACTTAAATCTATTTCTAAAACGATAGCGATTCCATCAAGCAACAAATAAAAAATATCGATATTACCCATCTATATGTATATATTGCAAAGCAAACAGGAGAAATAATCCTGTAAAAGTAGGGTCAAGTGATGTTAAAAGTGGCGTATGGAATTCCTTTTTGCGAAAATGGCCCAACTCTGGTCAGTTTCAAGTCAATGTAAAATGTAGAAAAATTCTTCTTTTTTCCATCGTGCATCTGGATCGCATCAGAAGCCATTTTATCTTTCTAGTCACGATGATTGCATTTGGCACGAAGTTCATTTTACTAAGTGTCTGTAAACCTTACCGGGCACTGTTTACCTTGCCCAACTGGGCCCTATACCCCCATCTACTCTACATCGTCGATTTTACTTTTCTTTTTAGGCTCGCATTTTATTTTTCCGAAGGAATCCATTATTTGAATGAGAAGAAGCTGGAAGGAAAATACTTCAGGGGGTTTGTTTTAACAAGGAGGCATGCACTTTTAAATGAAGGAATGTAGAAAATTCCACCCTCTTTATTTTTCATGTTTTTTACTCTTAAGATTTAATTTCAGGAACATAAATTTGTGTTGAGCTTACATACGCGAAGCAGTAATGGGACTTTTAATGTGGGTTCGCTAGTTTCAAAAATATCTTCTTCCTTTTTTAAGGAAATAAATAAAATAAAAAAACTTAATTATTTACTGATAATTAGGTATAAATTAATAACATTTTTGCATGTACAGTCCCTGGCCAAATTATTAGACGCACTGCAAGATTCTATGTAAAATCTTAATTATCAGGTGATACTCTACAGCTATATTGTTTTTACTCTACTGAAACCGGTTTGCACTTGTTTACATTCGTGTATCACTTGGTTAAATTAGACGATATAGAATATAAATTCAACGTTTGTATAAATTAGACAATATATTATATAAACGTAGAATATTTATAATATCAGGTACTATATTAGTATATTATAATAACTAGACCAAATTATTAGACGCTCTGGAGTGTTTGAATAATTACTTGTTTTGAACGCGTTTGCATGCAATACTTTTATATTTGTAATGGGTTTTTATTAAGTCAAAAAGATTACGTCAAAAAGTATAGTAATTATAGCAGTACACTATTCAGGATTACATAGGTAGGCATATGGAATACAGTTAGTCGAAAAAAAATATAACTTTTTGAATTTCGGAACGAATGAGTGAGGAAAAGTTGCTTATTGTAAAAAGGACATAAAAGTTTTAAAATCGGTTAATATATTTCGTTAGCGCATCGTACTTAAAATTAATGAAGATTTTGAAAAAAATTACGCCTTTTTTAAAAAAATTTCAAGTTAGCTAAAATAAACACGCTTTAACTTTTTATGCTTATTTGATGGACTCAATATCCTAAATAAATTTTATTTTCATCAATAAATTTGTTTTTTACGTTAGCGTAACATTTAAGAGAAAAACATAACTTCAAAAATTTTTCGTAATTTTTACTTCTCTTATTATGTTAGATCAGAGCAACCCTGGAGCACACCACCTGGAAGATGGTTGCAAGCCGAGTTTCAATTGCACCCTACCCTACCCAACCAACCCTCCAATGTCTTGATGGGGTATTTATGTTATGCTTATGGCCATATACAAAGATTCTCAATGGAGTAGCATTCTTTGTTTTTTCTCCTTTACTACATTGTTGAATATTATCCCAGCAGCATTGATGAAGAATATATATCACGTAAAAATTCAAATAAACGATTTCAAAGTAATTCGAAGGTTGAAAGTTTATCTTCGATGGTATGAAATTTCCAACATTCTTTTTTTGAAACGGTTTGCCTTGCTTTCAAGATCCTTATGTACAACTTATGGACTTTGTTGACTGCAACCAATAATCTCCTAAAATGAGAAGGGAAAAAAAGATCACGATTTGCCAAGTTTTCTGGACAATGCCCCAAGGTGATTACATTTAAATTATGCTACATATATTGTCGGTAGACAGGTATTTATTGAGCGAAGATCAAATTTCGTATTATTGAAGACAATTTTTTAAGCTTCGGATTACTTTCATCAATTGGAATTTTTTCATAGCATATCCTCTCCTAGTTCTGCTAGTATTAAGTGGAAGATGATATTAAATCACTCATCAAATCCAATAACACCATGCACATTAGAAAAATATTAAAATTTCGCTGTTGAGGAAAGATATTTCAAACTTGTGACAGATGCTTCGAATAAAATATGTGATCCTGAAGTTAGAGATAAGTAAATCCGGGCAATCAGATCAGTTACCTTTTTTGCCAGTATACCTTTTTTGAATAAAAAAAACGCTTAACTGCCAGTTACTCTAATCAGGATGCATCCATCTTAGCATGACTTTACATTCGCTTTAAATGCTCTCATGTGAGCTGGTCAATCGATTCAAGTGATCTACTCCGCTTTTTTCTTTACTTAATTTATAACACTAGAAAATGTCGCGGATATATCTACTTTATTTCTGATTCTACCACACTTGTCCACTTCTCAGTTAAATAATCCTTGTTGAATTTTTCCCGCAAAGTAGACCAGAAAAATTATTTGAATTATCTACTACTTCAAATTACTTACAGTTTTACAATTTAATAATACAGAACATATTTAAAATTTCGAATGTGCAGACTACTCAATTACTGATACCCTCGGACGATTTCCTTTTGGATCCAATTGTTAACTATTGCATGATTTTTCTGCAGGTTCCGACTATTCCCCTAACGTCCTGGCCAGATTGGGGATACAAGAGGCCTCAATTCCAAATTAGAAGCCCTACTTTTTAAACCATTAGCTTTAACACCCCGTTAACATATATCCATTTTAATTGAAGATCAGACGATAAAAAATGACAAGTAAGTAAGATCAATATGATTAATCAGATAAATGTGCAAATTAGATAAATAAAACAGATAAATATGCCCATCAAAAACTAACTACCTATTAAAAATTACTAACCACATAATTGCTTTAAAGTTTTGAAATTTTTATCATCAAAAGTTCATTGAGAGCAAAAATCATCCAGAAAACAAAAACCAAATACCCAACCGAAAATCCTGGAAGTGAGGGAAGAACCTCTTATATGATCACTTTATCCTTAGAATTTCAAAAATTAAAATTTAAAAGCTGAGTAAAATTTTATATCCTTTACAATTCAGTTAGTTAAACTCCTTGATTTAAGGAACTATTGAAAAAGATGTGAAATTTCGCTCTTAAAATGATACGAGATACAAAGAATGAAAAGCTGATAAGAGATACTTCCTTTTTCGATAATATCATCTTTTAATCAAATAACGTCGATGTATTTACTCATTCTAATATATAAAATAGGAAAATAAAATGGAATGATTATTATTCATTAAGAATTTAATCAACTGAACCTATAAACAGAAAAAAAAAATTGCTTTTATATTTTTATAAATCATTTCCCTGAAATTTTTTTAATATCTAGTCGATATTTATCGATTGGTTAACATTATCACATATTTTGTATATTAACTACTAAATAATAATGAATGCTTCTCGTAAAATAATTATTATTTCCGCGAAAAGTATTCTCTTTATCGTCGATAGATGTCAGCATATTTCCTTTAAATGAGAATCTCAACTTCAACAATCATTTTTGCAGTATTTGTTTTTCAATTACCAGTTAGCTTCGTATTTTCATGTGTTAGAGGAAAATATCTTATATTATTAACATGAAATGATCATGCTTCATATATTTAAAACAGTAGATAAGAAAGAACATAAATATCGACATTAAAAGTTATGACTTATAATTTTTAGGAATTAAAAGTTAGAGAGCAAAAAGAGTGCGATAAACTCTTTGGAAAGTCTTTATATTCTCTTTATATTTTTTTTTATCTTTAGTCTCTTAAAAGAAACTAATTCTTGTCACTTTGTTGTGTACGGTGTTCTAAAATGAAGTACAAAGATAAACATCATTCTAAAACAATTATTATTTTTATCATATCCCTAATTCCTTGATATATTATCCGTCTATCAAATTGTAGATACAGATTCTGAAAGTTTTCTAGTTTTAAAATGTACCATGATCGTAAAATAAGGATTCGTTTTCGGCATATCAAAAAGCATAAATCGACAAAAATTAAGAACTTATGTCAATGCTCTGTTGCCTGAACTAATTATCTATGGTTTCTTCCATTACTTCTTGTCTGCTACCATCTTTGAAAATTTTAGCGAATTTAATTTATAAGTAAGTAGCTTTTCATAATTTCTGATGCATAAATTTTTCATATATTTCTGTGCTACCATGTATGAGTAAAATTATGAAACTAAGAAAATTATAATGATTATAAGTACATTTATATGGAGTAGTTTACTTTCTCTATGTCTTATAAAATGTAAAATGTAAATAATCGTTTGAATAATAATAAGAATAATGTATGTGAAACAAATAATAAAATAATACAAGTGAATCAATTGAGCAATATTATCGGTTAAGAAATGATTTTTTTTATTTAAAAATTTCCATTTTATAAGGAATGACATAATATAAACACGAATAAAAGATTTTCACCTGCCACTTGTTGCATTAGATATTCACAAAGCTTTATGCTGGAAAAGCAATTACTGTTCTAATGACTCACAATGCATATTGTTTGATCTGTTACTTTGAATTAAATTGTAGCGTTCCAGACTATTGGAAAGTGTCAGACAATTCGGAAGAAAAAACCATCTGCTAAGAGCAAATTTAATATGCAATTACTCAGACAGAGAGTCATCTTGATGTAATGCTATTTAATGGAAATATGTTTTTCTAAATTGTAATTGCTTATTTAATCAAAATGTGAGATATAGTAAACTATAACTAATTACTACTCTTTTTTGCAGCTGGAGTCACCTTTCTTTCTAGTTGACGTCCGTTCTGTTAGTACCTAAATTCAAAACATAATTTTTTTTCTTACTATACATACTATTTTCTCACAGAAACGCAATAAATATTAACGTTCTTACGTTTCCGATAAGAAGAAACGATAGGTTTACGATAGCTTAAAAAGAAACGAAACGTAAAAATATCGACATTTTTGAGACTATATAATTAAAACTGTTTTTATTTACGTTTCTTAAGGGTTTCATAAGCATTGTGGATGTGAATAAAATATTTTTAAGTGCTATGAATTTATTTTATGTAATAAAAGGTTTTCTGAGTTGACTACTATCAATGTTCAAATTCGTAGCCTTGTAATTTTGAACCCAACGCAGAACACAAGGAGACACTTGGATCCAGGATTGAGAACAAATTAGCCTTCGTGGAGGACTTTTTGATGGAACTAACCCGCATTTGCATTGCTTGGAGAGGAAAATACATGGTTAGCTGAACAGCAAGAGCATTCTAACCCATGATCCGCCAACCTTTGTGGACATTTTACGTCAGTACTGCGGTCGTTGCGAGCCGGAAGCAGAAATTGTATCAACCAGCCGTCGCTGAGATTCAAACCTGGGTTAATTCATTGTAAGGCAAACACTTTAACTCCTGAGCCATTATGGCTCCAAAAATTTTTACAAAAAAAAAACAAAAAAATTCCTTTTTTTTCTTTCTGGATTGGTTCAAAATTACAAGGCTACGGCGCTGAACATTGGTAGTCGTAAACCCAAAAATTGGGTCGGTTGTTCAACGGCGGTCATAAAAATAAAAACATTCGATTGGGGGCGCTATGACTCAGGAGATAGAGCGTTCGCCTTCCAATGAGGCGAACCGGGTTCGATTCCTAGTCTATACGAATTACGCATTTGGCTTGCTCCGACCACAGTGCTGACGTGAAATATCCTCAGTGGTAGATGGATCATGGGTTAGAGTCCCCTTGCCCTCTGGCTAAACGTGGAATGGTCTCGTGGTCTTCTTCTCCATGTAACGCAAATGCGGGTTAGCTCCATCAAAAAGTCCTCCACGAAGGCAAATTTCTCCCAATACTCGATCCAGAAGTTCCCTTGTCTTCTGGATTGGGTTCAAAATTTCAAAGCTATGGAGTTGAACATTAGTAGTCGTAAACCAATAAAATTTAGGTCGGCTGTTCAACGACGGTCATGAAATATAAAATAAAATATTCGACTGGGGCATAAATCCAAATTTTACAGCGTGCCCGAAACCGACCGATTATCAAATAAGATGTGTGCTGGTGTTCTCGGAATCAGCCGGGTAAGAGATTCAAATTTTACCAAATTCCGGTTACTCTGAATCGGAAAAAAATTTAGGGCCCGTAGTATCTCTAAAACAAAGATATCGATATTCGCAACATCAAAAATTTATTGACAGAAACAAACTGCACATAAAGTAACATTTGTCATAGGTCACTTCAGTAGAATCCGGTGGAAGAGAATTATATGAAATCATAAAAATATTTCAGCTAATTAATTCTATAAATTACTCACTCTAAGAACATCTTTCAATTCGCTTTAACCACGTCACTGATTTCTTGGAAAAACACAATTATCCATAAAATATTAACATTAAATCAAAATATTCCCGTGTTAAAATGTAATAGCTTGCACGAAAATACTAAAAGAGCTCAAATTAAATGAGAAAACAATCAGCTGTTCAAATATCAGCCAATTAGGGAGAATTATTAAAAACGGAACATTACACGTTGAAAGCAGGCATTTGTTTAAACAATAGTCAATTCATTTGACAGTGGAATTACAATTTGCGTTTCGTTTGACAATGTGTTAAATTTTTATCTGCCTTTCATTCTTTTTTTATAACTCTTTCACCAGCAGAAATTTCGTGAAAAACAATTTTAAAAAGCCTCTCATGAAAATGAATTTTTAAATTTGTAAATATTCAATAATTGAATTATGATTTCTTTACATTTTTTTTTTGTCGTGCGAAATAAGTATTTAAACAGATATAAAAATTGAATTTTAAAATTTTTTTAGCATTTAAACATGATGATAAATTTTTTTACTGATGAATTTTTTTTATGAATTATGAACTTTTTAATTTAAATATAAATTATTAGTTTTTTACTTTTTCAGGTGATATTTCTAAACAAATGTAAAAATTTAAACATCTCTCTGGTATTGAGTTGGTTTAAAAATCGTAACATTTCCTAATTTGGAGCTTGACATTGTATTTTGTTGTAATGTGATGTATATGCTGTATAATTGTTTTGAAAATTTCGGAAAATTTTCTAATCGTTCTAAATACAATTTTTTTTAACGTAGGTAAAATTGTGATATATGAAACCAATGCATTTATTTTTAAAAATCACTGTATTATAATTCATTTCATAGATAGAATTAAAAAAAAATAATTTAGATAGAAACTTTTTAAAACATGTACAGTGTATAAAATATTACACGGAAAAGCCGTATAACTTTCATTCTAACTGTGGGATTTTCTTGTATAAAAATGCAATCTCAATCGCTCTAATTACACTGACAGCTGTTAAATTTTAATTATTATTTACTCTTCTTGACGAAACTCTGCCAAAGAACTGTCTTGACTTAAAAACTATCGTTTAAGATTATCAAATAAATCAATGACGTAAACACTAATTCACATTTTCAGCTTAATTGCTCTTTGAAAAATGTTACCCACAACTGATCATTTTTGATTGATGTACATACTTTTTGACAAAATTCGGTCAAGGAAAGCTATTTTGAATTCAAAAATATTACTTTAAAAATCACCAATAGTATCAAATATGCTCAATGATTTAGTCACAAATTCACCTTTCCTCATTAATGATTAAGTAGAAGCAAACGAAAACAACATGCCTTCAAAAGCTGTTAAACTTTAATCACTAAGCATTACTTAAATAAAATACACATTTTATGTAAGCAAAATTGTCATTTTTATGTTCTGGGAAAGGAATCTTGATTGAATTAGTTTAAAACATAGTATTATGCCTTGTAAATGGTAAAGATATTTTATTAAGACAAGTATTCCACCAGAATATATTTTTAGTGTTTCTGACCGATTTAGCAACTAAGACAATTTTTTTAATAATCCTTTTAGAATAAATTAAACATTAGAATGTTTTTTTTCTTGTTTTAATTAATTGCAACGTTTTCATCTGTAATTTAATGTAATAGGTAAACTAATAAACCATTCCTGTTATTCATAGCTTTAACAACATAAATTGAAATTTTTCGAATTGCTAGTCAAATATGCGTAGTTAAGTTTAAATAAATTCTCTGAAGACTTACGACGAGATTTTAGATACAAGATGAAAGCTCCATCTCAAGTGAAAGCGAAGCGAGTAATCTTTCTTTAAATTAAAATATTTGCTAAATGCTGATTTATAGGCATCATCATAAATTTTTCCTCAGTCATTATTTATCATTTCCCCTCTCATCATAATTTATTCACCATTAATCAATATTTAATATAATCATTGGAAAATATAAGTATTAACGCAAATTTGAAAATTAATTTTCGATGAGCAGAAAATTTGCTTTTTAACGTAAATGATTTTCCAAGTTACACTGACAGAAATTTAGAGTTCTTGAAACAATAATATCACCGGAATTCGATGCATTGTGCTAAACTGAACCAAATAGTTACTCAATGCTTAGTACTAAATTGAGCCAAGTTATCCACAAATTTGATTCATAGTGCTCAATTGAACCAAATGAGCCCCTAAATATGATGCAAAGTGCTAAATTAAACCAAATAGTCCCCCAAGTTTGATGCATAGTGCTAAATTGAACCAAGTAATTTTCAAAATTTGATGCATAATGCTGAATTAAACCAAATAATTCCTCAAATTTGATGCATAATGCTGAATTGAACCAAATAATTCCCCAATGTATAGTGCTGAATTGAACCAAGTTATCGCTAAATTTGATGCATAGTGCTAAATCAAACTAAATAATCCCTTAAATATGATGCGAAATGCTAAATTAAACCAAACAATCCTCCAAGTTTCATGCATAGTGCTTAATAAAACCAAGTTATCACCAAAGCTTCTTACTTAGTGCTCAATTGAACCAAGTGATAATTTTTATTAAACCTGTCGATATTATGATTCAACTTGAACAGAAATGTGAAGTTTAATACCCTATTAAGGTTGCAGCAACTATGAACGATATCATAGTACAGCATTGAATCAATTTTTCTGAGAGTGTATTTTGAATCTATAAATTAGTGTTTTGGCTACAAAATAAATTTATTCCCCTTTTTTTTAATATATAAAATGCTTTCTAGTTATTTCTGTACAATGCATATTCTTTGACTTCTTTCGTTGAGTTGAGCTTTTTTCAAAAAAAAAAGAACTTCTTCTTTTTTTTTTTTCTAGTTTCTTTTCAAAATATATAACGTTTAAATAATATTTTCTGTTATTTCGTAAAAAAAGTACGAGACAATTACAAAATGAATCAAGTAGCTGTTGAACTAAATTTATAAACAAATAAATGATTAATTATATAATCTATATATATAAAAGTGAATGTGTGTCTGTCTGTCTGTCTGTCCCCTATAGACTCCTAAACCATCCGACAGAAAGCTATGAAACTTGGCATATAGATAGTTCAAAGCACGAGGAAGGTTTCTGTCGACATTAGAACATTCTGCGACAAACCGTTCCAGCGATATCAGCGAAAGTCGAAATGGAATTTTCTGATTGGTTAAAAGTTAGCCATTGTTTTAAATTTTGCTATAAACGATTCAGTTTTTAAATATCTTGAAGATAACAACAGTGATACTTTCTATCTTACAGCTCTATTCACTTAGAAGAGTAAATTACATATACTTTAATATTTAATTATAACTCGCGCAAGTTTCTTTATGGCAGGTGAGCACAAGCACGTAAAATCAACGAGAATTGATTTCGTAATTATTAGTCGTACCACGGATTTAGTATTTTGAAAACTGTTTAATAAAAATAAAAGCCAAAGCAAATTTCATTCAAATTGCACGTTTTACAATAATTATTTATATCTATTATGCAATTTTAGGTTAGCACAATTAATTATAGTTTTTGAAGGTTTCATTGCTGACAGTTGTCATTTGAAAACTATTAGAATGTTTATTATTACAAAGTTTTCGAATTCCCAATAATTTTATTTCTTTCATTTAAAAAATATGATTTTTGTTTTAAATTTTATCATTATTATATTTTTTATTTAAATTATTTCATTTTTATTGCTTTTTTTATTACTTAAAATAAATATGTGAATTTTAGATTTAGCAAATTTGCGGCCACTGTCAACTTTTACATTACTTTTTGTTTGAGAGAGAATATTTGCAAAAATATGCCGCCTAAACGAATCGCTCTTAGTCAATCAACATCTCAAGCAAGCAAAAAGAGAACTACCCGTGTTTCAGAAACATTGGAGCAACGGGAAAAAAGACTTGAAACTAATCGAGAACACAATGCTTTAGCCCGTTCCTTAAAAACGTCTGAGCAACAGGAAAGAAAACTGTTAACAAATCAACTACGCACTACTCAAGCCCGTTCGTTGGAAACATCAGAGCAACGGGAAAGAAGACTGTTAACGAATCAACTACGCGCTACTCAAGCCCGTTCGTCGGAAACATCAGAACAACGGGAAAGAAGACTGTTAACAAATCAACTACGCGCTACTCAAGCGCGTTCGTTGGAAACATCAGAGCAACGGGAAAGAAGACTGTTAACAAATCAATTACGCACTACTCAAGCCCGTTCATTGGAAACATCAGAGCAACGGGAAAGAAGACTGTTAACAAATCAACTACGCGCTACCCAAGCCCGTTCGTCGGAAACATCAGAGCAACGGGAAGCAAGAATGAAATCCGATCGAGAACGCACTACTCAAGCCCGTTCGTCGGAAACATCAGAGCAACGAGAAGCAAGAATGAAATCCGATCGAGAACGCACTACTCAAGCCCGTTCGTCGGAAACATCAGAGCAACGGGATGCAGGAAGGAAAATCAATCAAGAACGCACTTCGCTGCCAATACTCTGATTTGAATCTCAGTACATTTCACTATGAACCGACAACCAACTATAGTCTTCACCTAAGCGTCATCATCGGAAAAATGGATCAATTATGTATGTTTTATAGTGCTCTAAAATTTAAGAATGAAACAGCTGGAATTTGCTCTTCTGGAGGCAAAGTGAAACTACCCGATTTAACGTCGCCCGCCGAGCTATTATCAACGTTGTTATCGGGTCAAGCCAACACCTCCTAGAAGAAGGAAGGCCTCAGCACGGATAAATTTAGTAGTCCGATATGACGAAGTTAACTGCGCAGTTGTTGAAAAATAAGAAAGATGTCTCTACGTTCGGGGTACTAAGCTGCACAGTGGTTGAAAATACGAAATATGTCATTACGTTTGGACTACTAAAGAATATTTTTGGTAACCCGTGCTGAGGCCTACTCTTTCTAAGAGGTGTTGGTCAAGCAAGATAATCGAAACTTTTCTTGGCGAAAAAATGCCGGTATATTCGTGTTTCCAAATGACTTCTTTCGGTGCTACAAGTATCGGTGCGCATATGAGCAGCCAGAGTTATTTATTACATTCACATGCAATCCTGCTTGAGCTAAAATTAAAGATCTTTTGTATACTAGGCAAACATCATCAGATCTTCATGATGCATTACCGCACGTGAGTTAAAACAAATATTAAGCTCTATACTTGGTTTTATTGCGAAGCTTCATGTTTTTGGAGAGACACGGTGTTTGATGTATTTTATGTAATGGCAAAAAAAAGAAAAAAAAAAAAAAAAGAAAAAAAAAGAAAGAGAATTGCCACATGATTTGGCTTATTGAAAAAATCACACCATGACAAATTGGTCAGCTCATATCAACAGAAATACCTGATGTCGCCATTGATTCAAACTTTTTTCAGATCATCAGCCAAAATATGTTTCGTGGTCCGCGTGCATCACCATACATGTCTGTTTGAAAATGCACCAACGATATCCTAGAGAATTAACTGTTGAGACTATCACTGGTTTTTTTCACCATTAAATAAAATTCTCATTTCAAATTCATAATCGCAAATCTCATTTACACACTTAAATACAAAATTAAAATTCAAACTGAAAGCGTTGCAACGCACGCAGGGTACAGCTAGTATAAAGATATAAAAAAGAATAAAGATAAAAAAAAAGAGTAATAAATTTGTAAAAATTTCAAAACTTCGTTTGATGAAAAAATCAACAAAAGCATTTAACATAAGACTATATGTAACTAGATGTCTCAGCTTTAAGATTTTTAAAAGCATATTGAGTTGATTTTGAACCAAAAGGCCTAAAATTTCCTAACCAAACTAGATTCTGAGAAATTTACTGATGATTTAAAAAAAACTTGGTTGATTTATTACTGGTTGGTCCTGCATTACATGCATAATAACGACCTTTTTTTAAAACAGGTTTATATTGATATAATGTGCTATTCAGATTTTCTGATTTAACCGCTGTTTTAAATTAAACCTAACTTTCAAATTTTTTAAAAATTGACTCTGTAAAATAATCAATATCGTTATTTAAAAATTTATTATTTAATGTTCTTAAACTTGGTTGATATTAATTGACTTGTTCTGCATAAAACAATAAAAAAAAAAGTAATATTTTCTTATGTTTGATAGTATTTAATCTATTACAAAAGACGAGAGGGAGGGAGATGCAATGTATAAAATATGGAACTAAATATTTTAAGTAAGAAATCGGTCGAAAATTTATACTCAATAATATTAGTTTCACTTTTTGTGCATTTCATTATATCTCGAGAACTTTTAATTAACATATTTAAGGTTAAGTCTTTGTATGTTAATATCCGATCATTAGATCAAAAGTTATTCAGGGTTTTTATTCTTTAACTTACTTTACATTGAATTCGGATTATATAAAAAGATATTTAACTTATAAAACATGCAGAATAAGGCATAAAGGGATTTCTAAAGGTTTTTAATGTGGTTCAACCATAGATGATCACCCAAATAAATCATTAATTTTACTTACTTGTGATTTCGGTCCTCCGCAGGCCAATTATCAAATTTCATGCAAGCAAAGTCGATGTTTTTCATTTCTGTATCACGGCGCAAAAATTTCCATTCGCCTGATCATTATTGGCAACCAAATATTTAAGGCTGGCGAGTACGTTTTGTGTTTTAAAATATTGTATTTGAGAAAACTAACTACTATACTTTCACCAGAGTTGAGACTTTGCGCTTACTTTATATTGGGACACAATTTCGATAAACCTTCGAGACCACTGGACTCTAAATGCACCTAGAATTGACTTGGTTAGAATTTTTTCTACAAATGGACCTCCCTAATTTAGTTTGACCATAGGGCTGCAATTGACAAACGATATTTGAGTGCCGAAAGAGAGTTTCATATGCAAGCAAACACGAAGTGTTAAAAATCATGGGAACATTTCTGGTACTTTAATTTTCCAACAATTTATTATTAAAAATTTTTTCAATAAGTATGTTTTAATTTTTCAGTTTCAGCATTCTCTTATGCTTTTGGTCACCAAAAATGCTATAGCTGTTGACATAATTTAAAAATTGTTCAAATTTTTCTTAAAAATAGGGACAAGCAAAACTTATAGTCTGGCTAGTACCTTTAGGAAAGAAATCTCGTGCACTGTTCTACCTTCTACCGTAATTTTACGAATCTTTTTTCTCCGTGTAAGATTGTGTTCTTGTATGGGAGAATAATCTGATCATGAGATCAGATTTTTACTTGCGTGATCTTTCTTCGAAATCAACAATGACAATTGTTGATTTCGAATTGTTGAATCCTATGACTTTACTTCTATCCTATTCCATGCAAGTAGGACGCTGTAACGTATGTAACAGTAACACAGAAATTTAATTGAGTGAAATTTCTCATTTTCCTCCCAAAGACACTTTTCAATGCATTATGTCATTTATAATAATCTACAAACACGTGTTTGCACACAAGTATGTAAAATTAGACTATTATAGCCACTTGAATAATACCCTTTATAACACTTCTTCGAGCATTGAATTACCCCGTAGTCTGTACTTTAATATTATCATTAAAATTAAATAAGGCTTACTTTTTTCAAAATTTTGTGTTTCCTGGAATAATTTGTTGTTTTTTCTTTGTCAGTGCGCACGCGTGAACTCATCACCTGTTCGACTACTCTGTAGTCTCCATATACAATAAACAGAATTTGTGCAAAGAACAGAACAGTTTTACCCATATTTAATATTAAATGACCTAAACTTCCGACCCGTTTTCTGACGAAATCACACTGGGCCAATGTCTTCCAGATTGCAATTACCATCTTTTGGAGGTTTACTTAGGGGGTCAATAATTCAGATTCGTTAAAAATTAAAAAAAAAAAAAAAAAAAAAAAAAATTCATACTTGTTCATAGTACAATTGTCTGATTTCATAATTTAAATAATAGCCTCTACCGAAAATAGGCAAACCTTACTTTTTATAAAGCAGGATCTTCCGTTCTTAAAAAACTTATCGTTAGGTCAAAAGTTATTAAAGGTGTTCTTGTACGATTTGTACATATCATCCAAAATATCCATCGAAAAACTAGCATTTCATATAACTTCAACTGCAACTGCTTTAAGGGCTCTTCAATCAATCCGATTCTCTCCCTCTTCAATAAAGCTGTTGGCTATGTAAGAAACCAAAGTAAGGAATTGAACAGAAGATACCCATATACGCACAAGAACACATACCATTAGATTAATGAACACCCTCTTACTCTCCCCAAATTGAGATCTTTTCCTCCCCCCACTATTTGTCTGACACCACCTCCCACCAAACTCTATACTAGCGACCTCTTTCCTATTACGAGAAAGCTTCTCTTATTACCCTTCTACCCTATGCTTTATTTTGCTTTTAACCCCTCTATTTATTCTTACATTTCTTCACTCTTTATTTATGGCTGATGCAGGGGTATCGTTTTACTTTTTTTCAGGAACAGGGGCTTTTACAGAAGGTAATGAAGGGCAGCTTGATTGGTTGGCCTTAATTATGGCTCCAAAGGACTGATTAATTTCCACTACCCATTGAAAACAGTTGCTTTATTTGTAATATAAATTTTATAAAACTTAAGCAAAGGATAATAATTGCTTTACACCATCTCTTCAGATGGCTAAAAACGGATTTTTTTTTTCGAAGATCATTTTAAGATATATTTTGCTTTTGAAAATTTTTTGATGGACCTTCTATTTGAAAGACTATAGTTGGAAACCTGTTGAAACCATCAAGATAGTTGAATTATTTTGATCTTAGTTCAGAATGGATTGCTTTAAGATCAGAATAATTAAAAAACTGGGTGGACGAAGCTTCTAAGTGATATCTTAGTGAATTAGATTTTTAAAAAAATCCTTACCAGAATGAAATCAAAACTATGGTTTGTCTTTAGATCTTATACGCAAGCTTTTAATTTGCGAAATCTATTAGTCCTGATACTTATTTAAACTGTTCGCGGCATAGCGACCGCACTATAAATGTTTTAATTTAAGTGCGGAACTTAAGTTTTTTTATGGTCGCTGATCGATTGTCTGTTGTTAAATGCTTTTAAAATTCCCTTCCATACCCAAAACGCTCAAAGACTGGGATATTTCATTGAACTGGTGTAATCTAGCTTATAGGTTTATATTTAACAAAAAGAAATAAAGATATGCTTTGTATTTGTATTTTATTCAAAAGCAAAATTGGCGAAATTAATAAATCTTAATGCTCCTTAAATTGTTCACGCTATTATATAGTTCTCGCACTCTTGTTATTTTAATTAGTTGCTAAAACATTGTTTTTTATATTTTAGTTTCTTTTATTTAATTTACTCGTCTACTGTAAGTTGCCAAATGCACTTAGAATCTTCCTCCACTCTTAAAACGCTCAAAGATTTTCACTTTTATCGATTAAGAGCTCCGAAGTCTAAATAATTGACAAATTAATTTTTAAATAAGAATTTTTAAATGAGAGAAAGAAATATTTAAATAACCTCTATCTCTGAAAAATCCCAATTATTTAAAAATATATATATATATTTAGAGCTTAAGTACTACAAATTACTATTACTACTCTTTCATAATTATCAAGTCTTATACATGTTTACTCCGAACTTCGAACATGCATAAATGAATATAATTGACCGAATAGATTTTATGTTTTTAACAAAGGATTTGTCCATACATCTGTCTGTATTGAAATGAAATTAAGCTTAAATTAAAGAGCATCGTTGATAACTTTCAATAGGGTAAAAATTTGCCTCCAGATAAATAAGCTGCCTCTTAGGTAAAATATGCCGCCTTAATGTTATAATGTAATTTACTTAAATAGCAAAACTTTTAAGCTCCCGTGGATTTGCAGCATAAGAGTTAAGCTATCCGCTTTCTAACTATAAAATCTCAACAGAGATATTATATTTTTAGCTTTCTGGCCTATAGACTGATAACTATTTAGTACTTTGTAACCTCATTATTTCAAATCTTTATTGCAAAAAGTAATTACGCAATACAAAATATTTAAATTATCATCTACATTTGAATAATACAAAGATATAACGAGTTGGTTAAAAAAAATTAACAAATAAAAAAGATTTAAAAAATTGTATATGGCACTAACTGTCGAACTTTAACTGTTTGTTTAAGTTAAAGTTAATTTTAAGTTAAAGTTAATTTAAATTTTTCTTTTTTCGGAATTAAATTGTATAAGTACTTTTTTATTTATATAAGTATTTTTTTTCCTTCAAAAATCTCGCAATTGATCATTAACGCAAGAAAATTTCCAACAAAAATTTTTTAAAAATTATTATTTATTTATTTAAAGACGCCCTAAATTAATACATTAAGATTTGGAACTTTTGCATGTTACTTCTACATTTTCAATATTAATAATCTTTTTAAAAATAAACTGTATTAACGATTTCATATTTTTGGAAAGAAAAAAAATATATAAATGTTTTTATGCCAGAAATAACAATATAGAAAACTTAAATAAGTATCTATGCAATTTAATCGATAAATTGGATATCTAAATCTTTGATCCTGGTACTTGGATGTATTAAATCGGACTATTCATATATCTTTGTCCTAGTCCAATATCCTTAATCAATAAGAAGGGCTGTGTTTATAGGATATTTGCTACGAATGTCATTTATCAAAATCCTTTCTTTCAATTTTCATCAATTTGATACATTCTTTTAAGAAAAATGTATTATATTTCCTTTAATAAATCATAATACGCTTTTCCTTAAAAAATTTTACGATTTTTCTCATTATAATCTGCTTAATGATGATGAGTTTGACGTCCAAAGTGTACAATGCCGCCATTATTTAAATAATTATGATATTGTTAAGTTTTTGATTTCAGGAAATCTTCAATTACCCAATACGGAGATAAAGAATTTTTTTTTTTTTTTTTTTTTTAATTTTGTTTAAATGTTAAATGACCCATTCGCGATTTTTAAGGGAAAGTGTTCTATTCTCGGGCGTTATAATAAACGTAATGCCTCGTACTTAACCCTAAATAACTTAATATAACTTAAAGAGGCTTTCTGGTTAAGAGGTCCGATTTAAACCAGATAAAAAAAAATAAAAAATATTAAAAAAAATAACTCAGTGAAATGAAAGGATAAGTTATGTAGCGATTTCATTTTCTTATTTTGTTACCTTTCAAATGCATTTGAATTTTTTTCAGCTCGAGATATTTATAAATTTACATATAAAAATGATGGCAAAGATGGCAGTGCCGTACACTGATGATAGTAGCTCGAGCTCCATACAGTATAATCTGGAAGACCAATTAACGATAACGAATGAGAGTGACTCGTTGTAATGAAATTTTTTGTGTGAAAGTTTTGAAAAAAATGTCGTTTTTTTACCAAATGGCAGCCAAAAGGTTGACAAAAATTGACTTTTATAACATAAAAGTCTATTGTACATAAAAAACATACACACAAAAAAAACGAAACATAAACAAATTGTACATAAACAAAAACGAAATTAAGGAAAAAGTTCGAGTTTTGTTGGTTCCAACCATAGCCACATTAATTCTCTTCAAGTTCCGAAAGCAACATTGAAATGAATTGAGTGGTTTTTCTGCAATCATATAAAAACCAACAAAAGAAAATTGATTTTTAGAGAATCACGTTTTAAGTCTTTTTAACTTGTGCCTTCGGGTTTTCGTATCTTACGATCATTTGGCGATGCCCTGGACCACACAGCACACCTTCGATCACCATTCACGATCACCTTCGATCACTTTCAAGATCATACATTTCGTTGATGTGCACTGATATCACTCCCGGGCCGCAGATGAAGCTTCTATACTGCAGGTAGACGCCTTGTGCTTTAAGGGTTGAATGGAAACTACACCTTTTGCAAAATTCGAACGTCGAGTTGCGCATCCATGATACTGGCAGTCCCAATGAAATCATCGTTGCAGATCACCTAAGTCAAATATTGGAAATTTCAATCATATCTTTTCAATACATTTTGGAGAAAGCGTTCAAATAAGCGAATCCAGCAATTCGTTATTGTTTTGACTGTTTTCGCAAACATATATTTCCAATAAATTGCCTTCGCATATAGGCCTGATTGCCTCCAGTGCTGTCCATGAGCCCTCTACGACGAGGAACGGCCTGTCCAATGATGGCTACGTTTATCAACAAATGATTTCCAGGTAAAACAGTTTCGCTCAAAGTTTTCGAAATATGTGATTAAAATATAATCAGTTTTTTGAAATATTTAGACCAGAAATCCCACAGAGTAGGAAACCTACCCGCCTCACCATGGGGGAAATTTTTCATGACCAATTTTTGGCTTAACTCCAAAATCTAGAGAAAAATGTGTTCACTTGAACACATTTTCCCCTTTTTAAGTGTAAATCACAGAGTTTCAAAAGTTTACAAAATATCAATTTATAACAGGATTACCTCTACACTACATAATTCTAAGCAATTTTTCCGAAATTTTGTTTGAATTTTGATATTTTGAAGGAAAAAAATTTAGCTAATGGAACTTTATGGTTTATTCTAAGTTTACCAGAACTCCATTGTCTCTAATCTTTAACTTTTAAATGATGTATGGAGGATTTACCATAAGGGATGTCTCCCTCTGTTTAGTGTCCTTTTAAATCAGTGTTACTCTTTAGCTAAGCATTCGACTCATAGGCTACGAGTTAAAAACGTGATTATTTATATTTCCTAACATTATAAACAGATAGAGTCTCGGTGCTGCCATCTAGTGTGGCAGAAACTAAACGCCCAAATTAACATGGCCAACGTTATCTCACCCATTGTGGTGGTCCTGAAAGAGTGGATACCACTTCTGGAGAACGCACTAGGTCAGCTCATCGGGAAGACTTATTGTGCAGCTCATAGGAAATAAAAAAAATAAATAAATAAATAAAATAAAAATATAAAAAAAATTAAAAAAAACATTATAAACAGAAAAAAAATATTTGACATAATAGAAATATGTCAATTTTTATTTCGACATCAAATGATAAATATTACAACTGAAATCTTTGAAAATGTCAAAGTTAATAAAGTTCATGCTGCATTAAGCAATGTTTGTCCCAATGCTTGAAGCAGGTCTTCCCTTGTCTTCTGGGTTGGGCTCAAAATTATAAGACTTCGGGGTTGAACATTGAGAGTTAGGGTGGCTGTTCAACGCCAGTTATATATAAAAAAAATAACAAAATGAAATGAAGTGTTGCAGCAAACACATGGAGTTTCTTAAAATGCAAAAATTCGGTAGACTATGACAAATGCTTAGACATCTAGGGTTTAGAAATAATTTTAATTCAGAGCGTCTTTGTGATAAGAATGAGAGTCCTTAAACTATTTTTAGTAGGAAAAAAATGGTTAAGGTCTGGAATATATGTAATTTGTTTTTTTAAATTGATATGAAGAATGATGTCTGAGAATGTATTTTTGTTTCTCTGCTTGATTTTCAAACATACTATTTTGCATTTAATATAATCCAGATACGAGACATGCATTTTGAACTTTTATAACAATAAAAACTATTATTCAGCAAAAGTCCAATTTTACAAATTTTTTAAAATTCGTAATTAAGATACAAGCTTTTTAATCATTTATTGAAACAGCAAAAGTTTGATGATTACTTAATTTTTTTTCCCTCTTAAAGCAATTTGATCTTTAAAAATGAAAATGTCCATATGCATTTAAAGCGCAAAATATAAGCAATTTTTTTTATTATTATAAAAATTATTATTAGCTCAAAATTTATAACGAACTAAGTTCTCAGTATTATGGTATAATTTGTGCATCCACCCAATTTAAGCGTATATATTTTAAATCTTGTTTTTTGGTTTCTTTTGTTTAAAACTTTAAGACATCTGTTTTTCATATTTAGTTTTCCTGGATCCTATTCAAAGAAAACTAACTTGAAAACCTCTCCAATTTTTGTAAATACAAATTTAAAAATTCAAACATGAATTTTTAAAAAAAATTTAAATGAAAGTTTGCAATTGTCAAGGTTCAACATATTTTACAAACACGGTAAATATAAACCCGCTCAGGAACCTTTAATAGAAAATCGTTAAAGAACCGTTAATATAAAACCGTCAAGAGACCGTTATTACAAAAATCTTAAATGTTCAATACAGTTTAAAAAAGAAGCAATTTTAAACTTTTCTTTAATGAAAAAAATTAACTAAATATATTTTTTAAGTATGTTTTATAAATTCTATAAAGATGAAATTCTTAAGAAAATGAAGAAAGTTTTTAAATAAACCTAAAACTTTTTCAGATTCTAAAGAAGGAAAGCTCCAAGAAGATAAATTAACGTAAGTCGAAGAAAAACATTTTAGAAATTAAATAAAAATTATCGTTTCTTTTGTAAGCCATAAATTATTAACAGCAGCGACCTGTGAAAACTAAATACATTTGGGACACTAATGCAACACACTTACTATCATGTTCGTATGTGTATATACTAGAGTACTTGTCCGAAAAATAAGAAAAAGGGCGAATTTCCAATCACTGGTCTGCTATTCTAAGCTAAGTGATCATACTTCAGTCCTTAATGGAAAACTGCTTCTCAAAAGTACCCCTTATGGAATAAAACTCGTATTTTTCTCAGAAAAGCTTAAAAGCATTTAATAACAGGAGGAAAAGAAAAAAAAGTTAAGATAGCAAGAGAAGAAGAAATAAAAAAAAATGTTAGAGAGTTGCTCGAAAAGCTTTTGAAGCCTCCACTTTTCTTGAAAGCCTCATAAACAGAAACTTTTCATTTAAGTAAAAACGGGAACGTTAAATAACAGTATATATATTTTGATGAATTAAATTTTTTCCCGATAGAGGGCGGGTAAGGTTGTATAACTTTTTTCTTCAGACGATAAATAAATAAGAGCATCAGCTTTAAGAATTGGAAGGAAAAAATTTTATTTAGGATGAATCCGTAAATGATTTAGAAGACTTCTGCCTTTACCTTTTTCGCTCATCTTGAAATGCAAAGGCAGTTAGAAATTTATCGCAGTACTCCATTAGCGTAAGTGAAGGCAATGCCTAAGCTTGAGTAATAAATATGCAACTTCCATTTCAAAAAGAAGGAAAAAACAAGTAAGCACGTGTGTTTTTAGAAAAATTCGTCTGCGTTCATTTGTGTTGCCAATAGAAGGAAACCAAAAATAGAGAAGTGGATTAGGTAATGAAGCTTTTATTGCAAATTTTGTCTTATCGGACACTTTTTTTCGATTCGTTTTTGAGCTTTTTGAATCGATATTAAGAAAGAAAGTTTCTTTTAGAAAGGACAAAAAGCATCATATAGGGGGTTATTTAAGTAGTTCATATTAGAGTTAAAAGGGATCAAATAGTTTTTGAAAAATGTAAGTAGAATGCTTTGAAATCGTTTTTAGCTTTTTACAAAATTTCTTTTAGAGAAATGTTAAATATAAATAACTGATGAAAAGTCAAACGATAATTTTATGAACATTATCGATGTTCATAGTTTCTAAAATATTTTGATGCCTAAAATAGTGGTTTTTATTGTTTACGTTAATAGTTTGTGCCACATACATTTATTTTGAAGATTTTCAGGATTTTTTTCTTGATTTTTTTTCCTTTGTTTTGGACGATTTTTAGTCTTTTTTTGTGCTAAATACAGCAGTTCCCCTTTAAGAAATTTTTTTTTATTAATTAATTAAAATTATTTTTGATTATTTTGTAAAAGAACTATAATTATATTTGCAAATATACACTCATAAAAAAGGCTTAACGTAAAAAGTCGCATTAAAAAAGAAATTTCTTTTCTACATCAATTCTTTTACTTAATGTCGAAAAGGAATCGATAAAGATATTTTTCTATTTAGAAAATGAAACAAAGGTAGAAAATTTTATAGAAAATGACACAAAATAAAAAATACTGAGAATTATATTTATAAAAATTCCTAATACTTGATAATGTTTTTTTATTTCCAATGCGCTGCACAATCAGTGTTCCCGATGACAGACTTAGTGCGTTCTCAAGAAGTGGTATCTACTCTTTCAGTGGCCACCACAATGGGTGAGATACCGTTGGCCATGTTAATTTGGACTTCCAGTTTTTGCCACGCTATATGGCAGCATCGAGACTCTATTTGGATGCTAAAGTGCACTAGGAATTTAATTTAGCAGGAAATGCCAAGAGCCAATAAGGCACTCCAGGGATCTTTTACATACCGCATAATTATACGACATGGCCGCTGAGGATTTTCTGCATGCCGAAAATCCGGTGTCTGGGCCGGGGATCGAACCCGCAGACTTGGGCTCAGAAGGCCGACGACAAACCAACTGCTCCACTCAGCCACTATACTTGATAATGTAAAAGACAGCATTTTTTTCTATCAAAACGTGGCAAAATAACAACACTTTTCGACTAAATGGGCGCAGTGCCCCATCACGATAAACAGTTAAACTACTAGTTAGTTGTAGAATTAATTGTTTTCTTTTGTTATTTTTGAATGAATTAGTAAAATTCTTTTTATTCATTTGGTTATTTGTTTGAATTTAATTCTCAAAAATGCTTAAATGCTTTTCCTTTAAGGAAATCGATTGTTAATAAAACAAAGTAAACTTCATCTAAACACCTAAAATAAATTACGATTTGATACCAGTTTAAATTCTCTATACTTTTCTTATTTTTAAATTTATTTCTATGTTGTATTGAATACTTATTTATATGATAGACAAAAAAAAAAAAACATTTTTTAAGTAAATGAGAGAATAAATAAGTATAAGCGTAGCTGATGTCACTTTGCTTACCTGGAAACTGAAGTTTATCAATGACCAGTCAGTTAATAGCGACAAGAAATAGCCATTATTAAGAAATTGCTTTGTTGCCACTAACAACCACAATATTACGACAATTAATTGGATGATAATATTTAAGTGATGTAGTTCAACCTCTAGCTTGGGCATCTCTATTGCTCATAATTATTATGAAAATGCATTTTGAAAAATTATCAATGTAGATATTTTCTTTTTCCTATTCATAGTACCAGATTTTGGAAGACAAATTTCAAGTGCTACAATAAAAATGTTTTTGGTCTAAAATAGCGTTTTTCTAGTATTTTAGTAGGTGTACGCGCGTAGAAAGTTGGTTTCAGTATCTCCTTGTTTTTTTTCCCCCATCGTTCAAAATCAGCAACTTTTTTTTTCTAGTTTGACTCCTGAAACCATAAACTAATTAAGTCATTGTTGAGTTATTGAATATTGCTGCACCAGGATTGTTTATACAGAATTTTTCCATGTCGTGAAAAATAAGAATTTCGAGCAAAATTTCACGTGCCGCACAGTCGCTTGATATGAAAAAAAATTGTCAAAAAATTATTAAAAAGAACTTTTTTTGCTCACAACTTTAGTTTAACATACACACATATAGAACAATATATTTTTTTTTTAAAAAAAAAGCATCTTATGTTAGTTTTTCGTTATTATTTATTTTAATACAGCAAACAGTATAATTTTTTATCCCCGTAAATAAACATGAAGAAAATGCGCAGAATTGAGTTTTGTGTTACAAAATGCAAATCTGTAATCAAAATATATACACAATTTTATTTTACTAGCTCATGTAGCGTTTGGAAAAAGTATTTCAATTTCCATATTTATACAGCAAAAATATTCTGGTAGAATTAATCTTCTGTATGATAATGACATTCTGGTAAAAAATACTATAATTCTGATAAATAAAACTAAAATACACCATATTTAAACCACCCATTTGGCACTTTTTCAGTTCCTATTGAATCAGTTTACCTTAAATTTTAGTTTATAAAATTTTAGTTTTTATTAATAAAAGATTCAGTAAAAATTACAAAACTGAAAAATAACTTGCACTGAATAAATGGTTTTTATGCCATATATTACTTCTATCATGATAAAAATTTTACCTCCTTTACCAAATTTTAATCATTTATTATAAAACCACATTTCAATGTCAGTTTTACTAAAATCATTACTAGATAAAAATTACCGGGCTTTTTGGTGTTTTCATAGTGCCTGAAGCATGGTAAATTTTACTATTTTCAAGTAGATTTGAACATACTATTTCTCTCCATGTATAGAAACCTCTTGCGTTAATATGCGTTCCTTTGAAGCGTTACAAAATTCACAACGCTCATATAAAGGAATGTTTATACAATGAATAATTAAAAGAAATCAACTGTGAATAGTTGTGTTAAAATTGTTTGAAGAAATATTCTCCTTGCGTGTGCCTCTAGTATTTCAACTGTATCGGCAAACCTCGTAACAATTCAAGAATATTTTTTCTAAACGGCAAGCACTGAACTTATCGTTCTTCGCCATGGAAGGTGGCGGAAGTGTTGCTCATTTTTCGTTGCCTGGTGAGTACCTTGTGACCAGAGTCACAGAGGTGAGCAACGTTATCCACACCACACTTCCACAGATACTCATTTATAAGTTAGGCCACATTCACGCATTACACACTACAGAACTCTATGACAACACACGGAGAGAAACATCTATGTCCAGAACAGGATTCGAATCCACAGCCATTGTCTTCGCAGTCAGGCACGCTAACCGCTCGGCCACCTGGTCGTCTCAACATTTCAAGAGCAGAGAATTGAAACTTATTTTATTGATCTTGAAGTTACAGAAAACAAAAGTTTTAAATGTTTGCTTTGAAGTATTTTAAAGAAAATACGTATTTTATTGTAAATTGCACGCATGCAACATTTTCCTGCAAAGCCTCAACAAGTTCTTAATCGTTTCGTAAACGAACTGTATAAAATCATGAACCAACAAACAATTATACCCTGAATTAGACCTGAAAATAACCCCTCATCACGTGGCGAGTCAACTAAAGAAAGTGGCGACTTAAATTAAATAACCAACTGGTCACTTTTTTCTCTCCATCGTTTTCTTTTCTTTTTTTTTTTTTTTTGAAACTCATTTAATGAAAAAAGTACATCAATGCAGGAAGACTCTGGAAAACAGAATTTTCATGAAAATATCCAATGTCTCCATTCAAAATTTTGATCCTTCAGAATCCATCAAATTGTGATGGTGAGATTCATGTGGAAGGAGAGTTTTTTTTTATCAATTCGTATATTTCGCAAAGTTGTAATATATATAAATGAATTTTTCCTCCAAAAACATTTTTAAATAAATTTCTTTAAAGTCAGCAAGTTAACTAAATTTTATCATATATTTATGCAGTCAAACCCTGCTTTAATGAACCTTAAAAGGACCAAAATTTCGGTTCACTATAACCGGGAGTTCATTATTTCCGTTCCACAAACAATTTTAACTAATCGTTCCGGACTCCTTCTTTTTATTATACATTATTTAAATAAAAAAAATATGACCAATAAAATGAAATACAAAAATGACTGAAAAATAATACGTAGTAACAAAAAATGTGTTAATTTGCTTTTATTTTTTATTACTCTTCGTCTTGTGTGGAAGAAAAAAATTAGTAATGTTTAGCTGATGCAGGAAAAAATTTGTCCTTACATCTGCCTAGGTAGGCCTTTGTTTAGGGATGGAAAACTATGCTAGAAGAAGTAAACAAGAGAAAATGCTTATCGCTACATTCCAATCTATAGATGGTTTTAAAAGTCAGTAAAGTATTTATTTTGAAGTTGATATTTCAAAATTGTTAAAAAAAATGAAGAAAATAAATAAGTCGAAGAAAAAAAAAAAGCTCATAATATCCAACTTCCTTACTTTTTATAGTTCACTATATCTACAAAAAAAAAAAAAAAAAAAAAAAAAAAAAAACATTATACGGGTATAGCAAGGGACGGGATCGAACATTTCGTTCACTATATCAGGGAGTTCACTATAAATAGTGTTCACTATAACGACGTTTGACTGTATTACTTTTATTGTTAAGTTAATTTTTTATAAGCATAGATTACGTTCAATATGATTTTTATTTAGATATAATTTAATCCAAGAAACAAAAACAAAAAAACTCAACTCAATAGATATAAGAAAAAAATGGCTACTAAGTTATAAGAGTCTATCGGCTCCTAACTGAAAATCTAAATTTTCAGGTCTACCCTGTGTAACTTTTGTTCTAATGATAGGGTTTTTCGTAAATTAAGTGCCAATATAAATATTACAAAGGGTTGACCTCAAACATGCTAGTTATTTGTGGTAAGTATTATTTAAATTACGGAATCAGACACAAAAACTTATATCCTTTGCGTAGAAACATATCATCTTTTAACCATTAAAATATGGAGGTTAGACGCAATCTGGAAAATGTTGTCCTAATAGTTTACTCAGGAATGCAGTCGAGAGTTAGGGTTTATTAATGCTAATTTAAAGTTTTGCGTACTTTGCGATAACGGGAGAACTTTTTAAGGGAATAGAAAACTTTTTATGCCCAATTGCCAAAATCATTATTATTATTTCATTTATGCAACTGATGGTTTATATATATATATATATATATATATATGTAAAACATCAGTGTAGGGTATACCGGGCAGTGGCACTTAACTTGACCTAGCATATATTTCGAACATTTACCAAAGGTCTAGTCATACTAGGTCTAGTTAAGTGCCACTGCCCGGTGTAAATTTGCCCGGTATACCCTACACTGATGTTTTTTTAAGGTTCAGTGCCACTACCCGATATACATTTGCCCGGTATACCCTACACTAATGCTTTTTAGGGTCAATTGTCACTGCCCGATATACATTTGCCCGGTATACCCTACACTGATATTCTTTTAAGGTGGTATAATTTGGGATTTAAATCATTATGGACATTCATATCAATGTTCAAAGAAAAAGTTTGTTTCCCAATAGTTTAAATCTTTTTTTCTTCTTAATCAATAGCAATTGTTACTTGGTGTTTTATAATAAAAATTTGCTAAGACTAAGTACAATTAATTAAGTTTAAGATGAATTCTTAATTAAAATTTTAGATGCAAATAACAAAATCGAAAAATATTTTAAAATTACTGTTTAATTTTCAAAATACTAAATTAAATCGAAACATGTTTGTTCATTAAAATATAAAACCTATTAATAATATGAAACGAATAAATTACCTTAAGCAGCATTAATATTTTCGGAAAAAATTCACATTTTTTCAAAACACAATAATCTTGTCTATATTATCTTATATTATATTATATTAACTATATTATCTTATCATCATCTTATCGGTATAAAACTCTTTTTTTTTTTTGTAATACCAATATATAATTTATGTAGATTCACTATGATGGAGATATATTATTTGAGTATTTACACTCTATACTTCATATCATCATCATACTCTTATATGATAAATATTTTATTTTAATAAATAATTCTTCATATTTTTTTTAAAAAAGCATTTTAATTTTATTAATTGGAAAAAGTAAAACAATCAAACTGTGAGGTATATAAAATGAAAAATAAATATATATTTTACTGAATTAGTACAAAGGTAAATTGTATTCAATTTGATACTTTAGTAGTTTTTTTTATTTTATTAATGAGTAATAATGTTAGTAACATATCTTCAAAAAAGAAAATACTTGCCATAATTGTTTGTTAGTGTATTCGAATAGACACATTATGTTTTATAAAATAAAACAAAGCAAATCCAATGTTCAATGTAGACATTTCTTTAAAACTAGAATGGCAAAATTCCACATAAGTAAACTAAATTCTGAGCAATTTTAAAATATAACGGGACAATTTTTTTTAGCATTTTCTTATAAAATGTTATCGTACTTAGTATCGTTTGGAGTCCATTAATCTCTACCAATTCTATGACGCCATATATTCTGTCGTTCTTTATTGCGATATCCAACAAGTAAGCGATATAATTTAAAGCCTAATTATTTAATCGACTTATTTGAACAACCAAATGCGCAGCAACCTGCATTATTAATTCAAAAGTATGAAACAAATTAAGTAAGAAGAAAAGTGAAAATAAAAATAACGGATCGAGTACAATGATACTTCACCATTCTTACTAATCAACTAAATGGCGACTGTGTAACCATGTGATCTGAGACAGCCAATCAAAATCGAAAATGGCACAAAAGTTGCCAGGAAAAGAGTGACGATATAAGGTAATCTAGGGCTTTAGACCCAGCATCGAATGCATTTGGAAAACACTTCGTACTATTTTATCACTAAAAATAAAATACTTTAAGATATTTTCTCGTTACAAAACGATTTTTTATCTACACATATATGAAAATTTTTTTTAGTCAATTCTATGTCTACTCGGCGAAAAATATTGTGGTAAAATTACCGCACTGTGTGATAATAATACTTCTGATAAAAAATAAAAAAATAAAAAAAACATAATTCTGGTTGATAAAACTAAAAGATATGGTATTTTAACCATTCATCGGGTAATTTTCCCGCTTATGCGCAAATCCTGGTTTTAAAAATTATAGTTCTTATTACCAAACATATGAAGACCACTGAGAAAGAACGGATTATGTTCTTAAAAGCTGTGAGTGTGTGTGTGTCTGTGTGTGATTCGTGGAAAGAACGATTTTGCGCGGGAAAGGAAGGGTTTTCCCACAGTACGTCCATTTTCACTGTGTAATAACTCTCGGGAGTACTTATTTTTCACGTTATTGATTTTTCAAAACTCAATTATCCTCAAAATCCAACAGATGGTGATCCAATCGTCATTTAATATGAAAAATGTACTTAGGACGTTCTTCACGTTTGGTAATTAGTAAAGAATGCAAAACTGAAAAGTAAAAACGGAATAATTGGTTTTTATGCTATGCTCTAAGGTATCATTTACTAACTTTTACCCTATTTACCAAATTTTATCACATATTATAAAACCATACTTTATTGTTAATATATTTTAATTCATTATCGAAGAGCTTCTCTAAAATTTAACTAGCTTTTTAGTGTACCTGAGGAGCCAGAAACACAATAAATTTTACCAAATCTTACTAGTTTTGATCATATTTTTTTAACGTATAACTGGGTTTACCCTTATTTGTCGAAATATTTTATTACTATGAAATTTTATTAGGTTTGAAATTTTATGTTTGAAATTTTTAGGGCTATAAATATTTTATTACATTATGTGAGACTAGTTGATTCTGTTTCATGTCCGAAAGGTGACGAAATACGCTAATAAATATCCTACAATAAGCAAAAAGTCTTTAAAATTAATATTTATGATGTTTACGAAATAACTAAAAATAACTAAAAAAGTTAGTTAAATTTAACTAATTGAATTCCTTTTAGTTTATTTTATCCCGTGGTGAGAATTTTTTAAATTTTTTTTATCCCATGATTTTTAGATATAGGAGATTACTTTCCTCTACTCTTTATGTTTCTAAGTAAGAAACAGGTTTGTTTTTTTTGCCATTATTTAAAGCTCAACAATGCCATATTTTTAAAATATGAAATTTTTAAAATATGGAAAAACAAAATCCTATTATTTTCATTCCAATGATTATAAATCCTCATTTAATCCATATTTTATAATTTTTGTGAATGTTACAAACAAGGGTATAGTAAAACTATATACATAATTTCTATTAATTAAATCTCAGGAGGTTAAATGGTATATTTTCAGAATATAGAAGAATGAAACTCGATTATTTTTATTCCAAAGATTATAAATCCTCCTTTAATCCACATTTTGTCATTTTCGTCAATTTCATATACATGTGTATATTAAATCTATACGCATAATTTACTTCTTTTAATAAGAAAATGAAATACTTAAGTGATGAGAACCACATTCAATTCTGTCTTCATTTTTTTCCCTTAACTAATTGGAACATTTTTGATTTCAAAGAAAGATTGAGTAATACTCCCTTCTTTTCTATATTCGGTGATTTTAATCAATGGAATGCGTTCTATTTTCATCTTTCATCAGCTTTATGGTTAAAAGTTCCGATGTAAATTATTAAAAATGATGAAACTAATCAATATTTCTATTATTCGTATTGTTTTTCAGACATTAGACTATATTCATATCAAAATTAATCTGAAATAAGCCACTAGACGAAAGAAGACCAGAGTAAAAACATTTTTCCATTGTGCTTTGCAAATTGCAGCCTGCTTTTAAGTAGATGAGTTTTGAAAATTTCCGCTGCATTATTTCAAATAACCAATCGCGTTAAAAGGGCGCATAGCAAGAAAAAATATGGTGTGTTAAAATAACTATTATAAACTATTCATAGAATCAATATATTATTTTGATAGTTCTCCCTCACTAAAATAAATTTTGTGCAATAAAATATACATTATTTTCTGATGATTAATAACGATTATTTGAGTTTTAAGATTTAAGTAAATATAATTTTGTGTTCTAGAAAACATTTGATTAAATCTAGTTCATAGAAAGAGAGATGTTAGCATTTCTATTATCGATTATCAAGCAAATAAAAAGTACAATTCTAACATTTTAAAAAATAATTATATTATTCCACTATTCAAGAGTTAAAAAATCATTAATGTGATTATATTGAATGTATTATTTGCCTATGTAAAAATTGACAGTGATCAGAATTTTGTGTATTGTGTATAGAAGGTATTAGAAAATAGGTTTATACAGCAGAAGTTCTCCCACATATATTTAAAAAATATTTCTTTGAAGTAAATTGTTACTTCGCAAAAATAGTTTTCAAAAATTGCTGAAATGTTTCTTCTCGCTTTTTACAATAATAGAATTAATATTTTCTTTAACTATTCACCCTTTGGCGCAGAATTTTTACTAAACAAATTTTTCATACCTTTTCCTTATTTTATATTAATTTAGGTCAAAATAAGTGAAAGATAATATCTTTAGCATTTTAATAATTTATGGTTATGAAATACAGCATGCGATACTGGAATCTTTTTCTGCATTAAAGACAACAATTTCCAAACACGACTCACTTCCAAGTTCCAAAGAATAATTTTTCACATTTGCATTTATTTTCTGATATATAGATTTAAAAGAAACAGTAATTTATCATTGAAATTTCTTTAATTTACAAAATAAATTATTGATAAATTTTTTTAGTGAGAAAGAAAAAAATTTTATTTTTTTTTAAATTACTTTATTATTTCGTATTATATATATTTCAAATTACTTATTTAATATTTTAGAACAAATACTATTCAGATAATCTAACCGATATTTTTAAGTATATATATATATATATATATATATATATATATATATATAATCTGGTGTCCCACCATCATCAAAAGGATGGAGAAACTTGCAGTCATCATTGCGAAGTATTTTTGCGACAATAGAAATGAACGCGTAATATTTAAATATCTAACAACTTAGGAAAAAAAAATCTGAACTTAAATGGTATAGAAATTTAGTGACTCCATCTATTTTTCTAAAAGCAAATCATTCTGTTAACGAGCAAGGATTTTATGATATTATTATTTTTCGAGCTGAATTTAAGCCTTGCTCTAATTGGGCTCAGCTCTCATTCATTGCCAAAAATCTCACACACCTATTTATAAATAAAAATTATTGAATAAATAAAAAGGTGTGAAAATTAATGTTGTTTCTCATATCAGCTGTCTGACTTTGATAGTCTATAGCTTATTGTACTCTAAACATATTTTATATTTTAATGGCCTAAAATGCTTACCTATTGTTAGTGAATAAAATCTTCCTAAAAATTTTTACTGAAGCTATTACTTACTTTTTGTAAATAAAATATTTATTTTTTCAGAAAAAAAAGATGATTTCGGAGTTTTTTCTTTAAATTACATAATTTAATTTATAGTGAAAAGACAATTTTGCATAGCAAAAGCGCCAATTCGAATTATATTGTATCGACATATTTAATTATTCGTTTAATTATTCATCAATTTCTACATATAATAATATTATTTCTTCTTATAATTATATTTTTCTACTTCAATATATATATACTTACAATTATTTTTCTGAGCTTACAGCGAAATTGAATAGAAAATTTCGCATTACTAATTCGGCAATGCGTGTTAGATTTTGTCAATACATTTAATTACTTAATATTTTATACAATTATGCCTTTTTTACCCAAAGGCTTGAGTCATTTCTTTTTCAAAATAACTACGCTATTAAAAATGTGCAATAATATTTGTCATCCTTCCTCATGAATGTAAATTTATAATTAAAGAATCTGGCAGAAACTAAAAATAGTAAGAAATATTACTTATGACACTGAGAAAAAAAATTCAACAAAATTCTGGATGCGTGTTAATTTTTGTAAATTTCTATAAAACACTTCAAATTCGTAGTTTTGTAAAGACTTCAAATTTCGTTCTGGGAAAACGAATTTATTGTCATATACAATACCCCGATCTCTGATATTTTTCACGTATTTCTTAAACAAATCCTGTTTTCAAACAGGTAAAAATTAAAATGTACAAAGACATCCATGTTGAGATATTGTGTTAATATAAGTAGTTGGATGGAAATATAAAGCGGCGCAACTATTATTATTTAATACATGCCTGAAATTCCACGTAAAATAATTTTAAATTTGTTCCAGATCGTTCTCAATTTCACCGTTCCTCTTTTAATCTAATCTTCTATGAATATGCATATTTAAGCATACTAGTGCTTTTTTTTTTGTACTTACAAGTAAAAAAAAAAAAAAAAAAAAAAAAACAGAAATATGAGAAGGAAAGGAATAACTCAATTCAAGCTATTTTATTCCTGAAAATCAGTGAGAATTCAGAAAATCGCTATGAAATTTTCTGAATTTTATTTTAAATAGTACTTTGCACTTATGAAAAAAATAATAATAATAACTGTGCAAAACATTTTTCGGTTATTATTAAAAAACGGGAAATATTTCAGAATTGTGATGTATATAATAATATATAGTATACCTATATTACTTCCTTTTTATGCTAAATTATATGTATAAAAAAGCCGTTATTACTTATCAAGCTCCTAGTTTATTGTAAAATTACATTTATTTGGTTAGTAAATACTTGCTATAACACTTGCTTGAAAACTTCATTCGCTACAAAAGCATACGAATCGGAAATAACAGTTGACGTGTTTCAAGCGCTTAAAAACAAGCACCCATTTTCAAAACTTGCCAGACGTGATTGAGAAGAAATAAAATAAATTTAAAATATAAAAATTAAAGTTTCTAACAAAAAATACAAACATAAAAGTGAGAAACAAAACTAGAAAAATGAAAGTAGCCGAGAGAGAAGAAAAAAAAAAAGGATATGAAAACAGAACAAGAAAAACCATCGTGGTCGAAAGGGGCAAATAATGGTAAAATGCATTTCCACGCGCTATGGAGAGATATGTATGGAACTAATATCGTGAACAAGAGAATCAGTATTCATGGAATAAAGCAAGATTTCAAGGCATCAAGACGAGCTAATGTGACTGGGGTAAAAATAATTTTGGCATTGTCAAAAATTGAATTTATGCCCAAGATTTCAATAATGAGCAGCAATTGATCATTTCTCATATTCTTGATAAAGAACATATCTTTCATGCTCTTTAAGTCTAAATTTTTTATTTAATACTTTCTATGTTATTGATGCTCTCAATTCATTAATGGTTTTGTTCACAGCTGTAAGACCTGAACAGTGCTCCAATAAACAGCAAGCATTCATCTTATGTCAACAAATGGTGCCGTTCCGCCTTAAGTTAAGGACGTATTCAGTTTTAGCAGAGCTTTACGTTCACTTTAAATGCTCTTATGCCAACGGTGTCTGTAGTGCACTATTATAGCCCAGAATGGTGTTGTTGTTATCGTACGTGTCTATTTTTCATACAGAAATGAACACGTGCAATACTGAAAATTCTCATAGAAATTTGACATTTGAATTTTATCGTTGACTTTTGTAAAGTCAATGGTAATGGAAATAGGAACCATACGTTACGTACTTTTTGCCGATTCATCAGCGAAATTGCTTGATTATGGTCTTCACTACAATGTGTTTGCCATGAAAAAAATGAAATTTTATCATTACCATCTTTCGAGCTAATCTTTAAAAAATATAGTTACACTTTCAGATTAATATTTTGAAATAGTCCGAATATAGTTCATATTTCTGTTGATGAGTTTTAAAAACATGTTTTTCCTAATCTTAATCTGTAAATTCACCGGAAATGGGCTGCACACCATACGAATAAAACGAAATTTTTTAAAACATTTTAATCGCGCATATGCGTGTGTGCTTGTATTATAATTTTCTTTAGAAAAATCATTCAGGAATCTTACGTTTTTTTTTTTCACTCAAAGAAAAAAATAGGTTTATGATCTATTTAGCATTCTTTTTTTTTTTCTAGTTTTAAACTTTATTTTAAACATAGAAACAAATTTTACTTTTGTTCCTTTAATTTAAAAAAAACAAAACAACAGCATTGTATTACTTTAGATGTAATCCTCTTCTAAATATAAATAAGCAACAAAAAAAAATTCATCTTAATGCAATATATTGTAAGGAGAACCTCCAATTTACGATGTGAATTACTTAAACCATCCCCTTGGATAAATTTCCTTAACAAGGAAAGACAGCATCCAAGTGCACTCAACTACAATGGTTTCGGCAACAAAGTCACCCCAAAAACAAACTTCTGATTGCAATAATTTGCGAAACAATATTTTGTTTGAATCAACTAGCGGGGCAGGAACAGCACGCTGCTACCTTACGGCTAGTTCAATTCTCTTTACCCCACACACACCCCTTCCTGATTTCCCTCTTATTTATTTATTCTCTACTCTAGTTGATAACTTTTGAAATGTAAGAATCGATTCTTTTTAAGAGAAACAAACTGAGCTCTATCTCGGAACGAGCTAGTTTGTATTCCGTTGATTCAGTTTACTTGGCTTTCAGCTTTATTAGTGTACAAGTACGGGATCATTGGTTGCTTTTTGAACTATCTTCTTTTACGAACCCCCTCCCCCCCCAGTTTCTTTAGTTTTTACCCAATGTGATTTAGAGTTTCAATTTTTTTTTCTTTATTCCAACTCCACAAAACTGAGTAAACCAGAGAATGTGTTAGAGAAGGGACTCGCAAACCCGAAAAAGCAAATTAGCTGGCTGTGGCTGAATGCGTGTAAAAGTTTCGTGGTTCGTTACCGCCAACGCGTTACAAACTTAAAGTAGAAAGCCAGTGGGTATCGAGCGAAAAACTTTTTCCTCTTTTCTCGTTTACTTCGTTAAAATCTGCCAGAATGTTATTTTTTTTTCTTCTTCAGACTTAATTAGCTGTCAGAAGTTGGGACAAAACACTGAGATTGCATTTATAAATACCTAATTATATTGTCGATATGTCTGTAGCAGCAAACGTAAAAGTTTTGCTCATCCTCTGACAAGAACCAAATAGTTAAAACTTCGAGACACCTTTAGTTAAGTTTTCGTTGTTAAACAGGCTGTTATTTATAGAAAAGAAATAAGTTGCATTCAATACTTTTTAAAACATCTTCAAAGTTGTTAACAAAATTGAATTTGAATATCAATAGAATAGTTTGTGAAGAGTTTTTGCGTCAATGGTTCAAATTACCAAATTTTGCACGAATATTTGAATTCGATGTGATTTATTAATTGAAGTCTTACCCCAGCGATAATTTAAGAGAACGCCATAGTACGGGAGAAGCTTTTCATCACAAATTTTAACATACCTCCATAAATAATTTAAAATTTAAAGTATAGAGAAAGTGAGTAAGCCATGGCAAACTTAGAGTAAGCCATGGAAATAGAAAATATCAAAATTCCAATAAAAAAAATGGAAGAGAATTTTCCCATTTCGCAATCCTGAGTTTCTCATAATTTATATTCTCTTATATATTTTGAATATTTTTCAGTATTTGAAACATCATGGCTTACTCTAGGTTTATTCAAACTTACTTTTTCTATATAGTATAAGTTTATATTCTATAAGTTTTAAATTACTTAGGAAAGGGAAAGAGAATTTGCGATGGAAAGTTTCTACGTGGTATAGTGTCCTCTTGTGCTATTCCGTTGATTCGAAATTTTTCAAATCATAATCTTTTTAAAATCTGTGCTTCGAATCAGTTTTTAGAACAATTCTTTGAATCTAAGGTTTGAATTCAGTAGTTTTAATCAGTTAATGTGGACCCATTAATTCCTTTTAAATAAACTCCTGCAATGTACTCATTCCAATAAATAAACCAATTAATTCGCATCAGTGATTCAATTCGCTATTATCTAATTGATTAATTCTATTAATAGATACGTGATATTTTTCGTTAAAGAAATTGTTCAGGATAACTGAATGAATAAAAAATTTTCTTTTGAAACTTACTAATTTACCTAAACTATAGGGCCCATTGTCTTTGGCGCATGAACAAAATTAAAACTTTTTCATTGCTTTTAAAAACTTTCTTCTGCTATAAGTTTATTCTGATATGATAAGTTTATACTTTGAAAGTTATCCATATATGTATGAAGAATGAAGCTCTATTAAACTAATATGGTATGATATATTTATTTATAGGTATGATATTCTATATTTAATGCTACGGTATACTGAAGTAGCGGTCAGATATATGAAATTAAAGGTATGATATACTGAATCAATAGTATGTTATACCAAATCAATGATACGATACACGAAACTAGTTTCTTGATATATAGAATAAGTAATTAATGATACGATATTAAGAGCTAGTGGTAAGTTATCTCTCATATGATACTTTAAATTTTGCAATATAATATCAAATATTATTCCAAACATAGAGGTATGATATATTTATTTATAGGTATGATATATTGTATTAATGCTTCGAAATACAAAAGTGGCAGTATGATATATAGAATTAATGGTATGATATACTGTATTTTAATGCTTCGCAATACAAAAGTGGCGGTATAATATAGAGAATTAATGGTATGATATATTAAATTAATAGTATGTTATACCGAAGCAATGATATGATACACAGAACTAGTTTCTTGATATTCAGAATTCATAATATGATATACTAAATTCATGGCATGATATTAAAAACTAGTAAGTTATCTCTCAGATGGTGCATTAAAATTTAAAATATAACATTAAACAATATTCCAAAGACAGAAGTCTTAAAAAGAAAAGGAAAAAGTACCAGACTCTATAGGACAAAATTAGGAAAATTTTTACCGTTCAGTGACAGTATTAAGTCGCCACTTTTGAAAATGTGAGACCACTTTTCAAAAATTAAAAAAAATTATAAACTATTGAAAAAACTATCAATATTACTATTGTAATGTTTTTTTCAAAGTATGGAAAACATAACAGAGGTCATTTCTAAAATGAGGAAGCATTTTTCTGACCTCTCCAAATAGATTTATGTAAATTTTAAATATTTTATGTTAGGTTTTCAACTAATAAAACTATGAATTTTTGAATAAGTAATGCAACATAAGATTTATGTTCATTAACAAACATAACATTTATTCTTTACAAAATAAATCTGGAATATTTTTTATCATATTGACGAAATTTTATTAGTTAGATATTTTTTTAAATATTATCAGTCATAAATTTAAAAAAAGGTAGTGTGAATTTAAGTTGAACTCGAATGAATCTGGAAACTTTTAATAACCAATAAAACTCCAATAAATTTGTAACCAGCTTAAAAAACTTGAACCATACATATTATATTATTATTTATATTGTTATTATTATTATTATTAAATATTACCATGTTTAATAAACAAATTTTTAATCACCATTTTCTATATTTAATCACCATTAATTTAATTGTGGCCAGTGTCAACTATTCAGTTTGCTTTAAATCAGGCTTCCGTTGTCAAAATAATTAGTTGATATGTATGTTTTGACAAATGTATGTTTTATTTTTAGTCGACTCGCTCTCAAATTGGCTAAACTATTTTAACATTTAATTATATATATATATTTTTTTTAAATTAAAAACCAATCAGTATTAAAATAAATGAACAGAAATTCCTCGAAAATTTTCGACTCCTAAAGTTAGTTATTGCCAGGTTAACCTCAACGAATTATTTGTGGAGTCTTATAAATAAACTTACTTGTCAGCGATGGTTAAAAGTTTTAACTGTTGAATATTAATAAATGGCAAAAAAATATTAAGTTTCAATTCCTACTTTTAAAAATAGTTGCAAAGGAAAAATTGCAATTATTGGTAACCAATTTATGAAAGCTTGCTTTTAAATAAATATTCTTATCGAATCAATATCACCATAATTCGCTTAAAACAAATTTGCAACATAGTAATGAATTAAAGTTTTAACTTAAAAATAAACCTATAATATTTTTCTTTATTAGTTCTCATTTAGAAAAATGACTTTTTCGCAACTTTAAAGAATTTTGATATCCTATGATTTCCATCAATAATCATCTTTCAACCCGATAACGATTTTGAAAACCACCCACTGTTCATTTGCTTTTAAGCCAAAAAAAAAAATCAACATTCGAATTTTGTTCTTCATAAAAACTTAAGACGCTGATAGGTTATTTTAAATACTATCCAATATCTGAAGACTCTGATTGGTTACCCATTGTCATTAATGCTCACGTAACCAAAATCAATACCTTCACCGGAACCTTGCTAATCTGTCTCCCAATATCGTTCAATTGCCGTCAATAAATCTCCTCCAGAAACAACTCTCTTAAAAGTCGACGTTACAATGAAAACCATCCATCAGTAAACCCCAACAAACATCAGCAGAGTCATTATCCCATTCGAATTTTTTTTCTTTATCCCATATCAAAAGAAAGTCGTCCTCTTTTAATAAATATACAAGACGGTATAAATAAATAAGCATCGATCGGTGCTTAACATTAGCTATTGGGACCCGAAGAGCAGGGGCGGCCACTTAGGGCGCACCCACTTACAATTCCTCGCCGTCCCTTTTTAAGTGGGAGAGCAATTACCGGGGCTTGGAAAAAGTCGCCCTTCACATTAAGAGCCCTAATGTATTCTTCGGGAGTTTGTTTGTCGTTTAAAGGCACTGGTTTGTCGTAACCGAGAAAAAGAGATTCATGTGTGGGATGGGGCGCAAGTACAGGGGCTGTCACTAATTGGAGGCAATAAAATTTTCAGGTAGAGATTTAAGTGTTTTATTCAAAGATGGGATTTATCGTCTGAAAAGACCTTCATTGAAATTGCTTGTAGTTAATTTTTTTTTTTTTTTACTATTTAGTATTAGCTGTGTGAAGTTAGTTTTAAAGAAGTTATTTTGAATTGTAATTTATAAACCCAAATGCGTGTCTTATTTCTTTGGTTTAATGCGATTTTTTAAATATCAAAATATTTATTTGTCAACGGCGTGAATTTTATAGGGATAAAATTTAAATAGTAACTATTATTATAATAGAAGTAAAAATTAAAAAAAAAAAACCTTCAGTTCTTATAATTCTTCATAGTCGACTCTAGTATATGATTATTAGCTTAACTCTTCCTTGCCTAACGCAGCTTCACCTAGCGCTACGTAACGTTGATAATATTCGTTTACCTATTTTAAATTTTGTTTTTGATTTGAGTGATAATATTTTTATTTTTAACAAACATAAAGATGTTGCTGTTCTACTAACTACCCTTTTCATTGTTTATCATGTGCTCATTCCCTAATATATATATATATATATATATATAAATTAATGATCGTTTAATTTTAGGACGAAACAAATTTAACTGATCTTATAACCAAAACATAACTACTTGCCTCAGTCTTATGCCAAATATAAACAAACACCGATTTTAGTACTGACTTGATCCTCGCACTTACAGATTGGATATTTGCCCTAGGCTTGGAAGATCAACGACAATTGATGCAAATTTTAGTATAGAAAACAATAAAGTTAAGAGGCTCCGCTCATCATACGTTGTCCAATATTTAACTTAAAAGGTAAAAATGACAATAATACTTAGGTGAATATTTGGCGCATGACAATAACAGTAGTATGAGGCGTTGGCAAAATTGCTACAAAAATGTATTATAAATTTTTTACTTTCTAAAAAAAAGTCCATCCCATTGCCAACATAACTCTTACGCATAACCCGAAATCAAAATATCTACTTCCAAATGAACCTGATGACTGAATACTCTTACGTTTAGTCCGAAATTTAAGCATTTACTCCCAAATGAACCTTATGGCAGAAATATTCTTATGCTTAGTTCGAAGTCAAAATATTTACTCCCAAATGAACCTGATGGCAGAATACTCTTACGTTTAGTCCGAAATCAAAACATTTACTCCCAAATGAACCAAACGGCAGAAATGAACAAATAGATCTTATCAGTTCGGTTTAAAAAAAAATAATAATAATTATAATAACTTTTTTTTAATATAGAATATTTAAAAGATTATTAAATTATTTTTTTTCAATATAGGATATTGAATAAATTTTCTTCAATTTTCAAAGTTACTGAAAAGAATTAATTCTAAAAATTTACATCAATAACCTTATGGTTAATTCAAACATACAATATTTAACCGAATATATGCTCTATCGTTCTGTAATGATGTAATCTACGATATTGCCGTAAGAAAATATTTTTTGCAAAAAAAAAAAAAAAAAAAAAAAAAAAAAAAAAACTAAAACTGACTTATTTTTAATTTGGGCTTTTCACTTAGATGATTTTTTTCACTAGGACAAAATCTTATAAAACTAAATTTGAAATTTTGAAATTCGAAGAGGAATCTGCAACAACATTTATTCAGCTTTTAGTGATTCCTCTGTCAAGTGTTATCTTTCGTTATCTATTTCTTTATCCTTATCTACTTTATCTTTATTTTACTTTATAATTTTACTTAAAAGCACCATAAATATCTATGTTGCAATTTTTGAGAAGAAAAGATGTTCTATATCGGAGCTTTCAGAATAGTGTTCCATTTTACTAAGTACCAACCCGGTTTTTTCAGTTCTTATATTTTTAAAATTTTTCAAAAATTTCATTTCCAAAACTCCAAGCAAACCTTTAAAGTGTGATGTTTAAGTTTAAGAAAAGTTACTCTCTGTTATAGGCGTAAGACACACAATTTCATAAAATTTTTGTTTCTGTATTTTTTTTTTATAAAACTTTTCACAAAATTTTGCCTTTTAATATTTCGAACAAAGAAATTTAACTTTGTAATTATAACCATTACAGGTAGTTTTTGATACTATATTGAATGTTTGCCATATAATGTCTTTATTTAACATTTTATTCCATTTTTACGTATGGTATGCTGGCCAGAGAGTCATTTGTTGACAAACTTATTTTTTAATCATTCTTCATAAAAATTAAGATTTACACACACTAAATAAAATTACTTGTCTTACTGTTTGAGAGTGTTAGGTGAGTGTCGTTATCTATAAAGTGAAACATGTATGTTTGATTAGGAAATAAGTTCAATAAGTTTTTGGTGAAATTTCATAATCCCGGGTCAAATTACGATAAAAAGTACTGGCACTTTGAGTGCGGCATCAATAAAATCCATTTTGTAATATTTGTATCGTAATTTTCACAATAATATGTATTTAATAACAATGATTTAGTTATTTTATTGTAAGTATTGATTACTGTAAAAATTATGGTGTATAAAATCTTTTTCGTTCCTTAAAATTTTGTGGTAAAAATGGATTTTTCTGAAAAAAGTACCGCCACCCAGTATTTTTTACCGTAATTTGATACGGAATTTTTTACAATGCTTTTGCCATTTATGTTTCTTTATAGTTTCGCTCGTACCTTTACCGCTGCGACAATTATTAAATTAACATTTTAAATTATTAATTATTAATCTGCATATTAAATTGAAGGACTCATGATTACCTAAATGTTGTAAAAGGTTCAACCCCAAAATATGATTGAAAAACATGAATTAAAAAAGGGCATTTTTTTTAACTCATCCAACTTATACTTCTGAGTAGCATTAAATTAACTCTGACCTTAAAAAGAATGACATGTAGGATACATATGATATGAGTACCTACACATCATAAGCTAGACATTAATGATATGATCTTTAAATCAGGTAGACAAATTGCAGGGTTTTTTTATATATTGGTAGAAATTTTGGAGAGTTTTGAACCATTATATCATTCAAATTTGCTACAACCATAACTTTGTGTCCAGTTGAACCTCGTAAACGTACTTCTTAAAATTGGATACAAGATACAATAGTTCAACCCAACATCGAATTAAAATTGTAACTTATTCTCAATGTATTACGGTCCAAGGTATCCATTTTATGATTCGAAATTGGACAGTGTTCTATTCTATCCTTTCTCGAATAATAATATGGCAGCATAATGCTATAGTTATTGTACTATGGTTATAGTTTAACACGATTCGATTTTACACTATATTAAGGTTGCAGTAAATTTACACTGCTTTTTTTTTCACCATAGAGCCAATTTTTCTGAATGTATTATGAACATGGTATGTTGAAATTGTCAGAAATTTGTAAGAGAAAAAATGGTTTCATTTCTCTGACTAAGGTTTCATTTCTATGGTTTCATTCATTACTCTAATGGTTTCATTTCTATGACTATCATATACCTTTTGTAAGCAAGAGTTAGTAAATAAAAATATACCCTAACAGGAAAAAATTAATTAAACATTAAATAGAAAAGTTAGTTAGTAGTAGTTCATAAATTATTTGACAATGAATAAATTTCGATAAGTTAAAACAAACCTTCGACACCGTAGTGTATAGTAAATACAAATATTTAGACGCATCTCAATTTTTTTTTTTTTAAACTAAAAAAAGTGATTGTAATAACTGAAAATAATTAAAAGAGTTCGGTTAATCAAAACTCAAAGGAAGGAGTTATTAAATTGAAAATATATGATTTTTACTTTCCTAGCAAAAACAAAATTGAATCACAATCTGCCAGAATCAATAAGGAAAAACTAATTTTTAGTTACATTTCTTTACTTGAAAGATTAAAATATTAAATAAGATTAAAAGCAATCAGCTTTCAAGGTTAGGGAAACGGGCTGTGAGTGAATTCTTTTATATTTTTTCTTTCAATTTAACGAAACGTTGAAATTCACTTTACACTTGGAATGATGGCAACTTCTGGAGAAATGAAATCAATTTAGGAAGCGAGGTTTATGGGGGGGGGGGGAGGAATCGGAAAATGTTGAAATCTCATTTGCAATGTAAGAGAGAGCGCGATAAATTACATTCAAATCGGAATGCATCAAATTCGACGAAAAATATTTTCCCATTTTCCGTTTTTTAATTACATTTTGTATTTATCAATAAAATTTAATTTCAGCGGCAACATTCTTGAAATCCATCAGACCACTGCTTATTTCGTGACGAAAGGGCAAATCCGGGTTTACCTGCAACAGAATTTCTAAAATTTAGTAGCAGACGAGAATTGCGCTGTTGCCATACCAACGCTGAGAAACTAACAGATTGGAAAGAGAGAGAAAGAGCTGCAGAAAAGTTGTTTGTGTCGTTCGTTTTCATTTCCCTACCCCCTCTTTCCCCCTTCATTTTCAGATATACAGTTATTAGATGCTCTTCTTCTTCGACGATGTCGTCTACGTATTAGATTAGTTCCGAAAATTCTTTTTAACAATTTCCCTTCTCCCCGTTCGCCAATTAAATTAAATACGACTAAAATTAGATTTAATTACAAAACGACTGCTGGTTCTCATCGCCATTAATTAAACTAATATCTCTCTTTCACGGCGAGGAAGGTAGTTGGCGCGCTATCGGATTATTGGCTCGTGCGCGAGCTTATTACGTTGAGAAGCGCCCTCTATCGAGATGTGTGAAACAACAAAACTTCGTTTAATTAACGCCGCCATGTTGCGAGGCAATTAAACTGGTATTACCCGTTGGATTAAATTAAACTTAATTATACAGGAGCCCGCAAAGGCAAATTACGTTTGGGCCCGAATCAATCTCGACTCGTTAATAATTAATAACGGAATAAGATTGAACTGGCGAAAGAGTTAGTGGAACAAATGTAATGATCTTCACAACGAATATGTAAGCGTTTGGGAAGAACTCACTTTCACAATGACGGGATAGGAGGCGAACCAACCATCTTCAGAATTAATTCAAATATTAGATTCAGTATAAAGAACTTTGATCAAAAACACCCCACTGAAATAGTTTAAAAGTGTTTTTCAACTAGGCGGCAAAACTTTGATTTCTCATTTTATAAATAACAGCGATAGATTAGAATATCGGAGATTTAACTTGTTTCATATGTATATTTTTATTTTAATACTTTTTTTTTTCTTATTCTGCAACTTCCTCTATAACGGTGTATAGCTGTAGTTAGCATTATGATTTTATTGTGAGAGTTTTGATGGAAGAATGCGAACTGTGGTAGCGAAGTGGTTAGCGAATCGGTCTCAATTCCGGAGGTGTCGGCGTTCGATTTCAACTCCGCTAAGATCCACCGAGTACATGCAAAATAAAATCGTAAAACCTGTGGAATCGAAAGTACTGCTGTCGGTCGCTGAGCATGGTTACAGAGATCTGGAAAAAATTTCCTTCCCCTTTAGATCTACGTCTAAGTTGAGAAAGTAGCCTCACAAAATTGTGATGGCATGTCTTAGAATCATACTTAGAGATGTTACTCAGACCCTCGGAAATAGCCCATCGTGCATCTCTATGCGAAGGAAATAAAATACCTACCTGGCTACCTTAATGGGTGAATGGATTTTTTTTCGATGATCTGAATACTATTTATTTATACACATCACAAACACTTTCAGCAAATACTAAATTCAAATATTTTTTATGTTCTTTCCCATAGTGGTTAGAGCATTCGGCTGCATGCCCAGAGGTTATGGATTTGGTCCCAGCTGGTACCAGAGCATCGCTTCTCACACCATCCCACACTGGTGATCACAGAAAACACTCTTACTTCTCAACAAATTGCAACACTATAGGCTTGTCTATATAAATAACCCTCCTCGTCACGAAGTCTAAGGCCACCTGTTGCTGTGGAAACCAGAAATAGTGCATTTCAAAGAGGGTTTTTTTTTCTTCCCCCACTCCCTTTCTCTTGCCGACCTGAGCCAAATCTGTCTTAAATAATGAACCAACATTTTTACTTGAAATAGTAAAACTTCGTAACCATAGCCACCGCCACTACTGCAGACGAATGAGAAGGGAAGTTCTTTAGATAGACAAACTATATAATACCTTGCCTCGTTCGCTCCCAAATTCACTTCGACATTATAAATAAATCACAAAAATCTCCACACAATCAGTTTCAAAGCTCGAACTGCACTGGAATGGCGACTTCACCCAAGACTAAGTGATGATTAGACTTTCATTGACTCTGTCAGGCTTTCTAATTCACTGGATGATTCTCAATCACGATTAGACTTTCATAAACTCCTTCAGTCTTTCTAATTCACTGGATGATTCTCATTCAAGATTAGACTTTCATCGATTTTGTCAGTCTTTCTTATTCACTGAATGATTCTCACTCACGATTAGACTTTCATCGACTCCGTCAGACTTTCTAACTCACTGGATGATTCTCACTCACGATTAGACATTGATCGGTTCTGTCAAGCTTTCCCATTCACTGAATGATTCTCACTCACGATTAGACTTTCATCGACTCCGTCAGACTTTCTAACTCACTGGATGATTCTCACTCACGATTAGACATTGATCGGTTCTGTCAAGCTTTCCCATTCACTGAATGATTCTCACTCACGATTAGACTTTCATCGACTTCGCCGGACTCTCTCGTTCACTGAATGATTGCAAATTGGCAACAACAAGAGGTTATAATTTACACTGTTTGAGATGATCAGCCTTTCAATAGTAGTTAAAGTATTGATTACCTTCCAACATATTCCTGGTTCGATCCCAGCTGGTGTCAAAAAACATCTCCCCCATACAATTAATTCAGTTCCACTCTCTGGGAACCACACCTCTCTTCTCATTTTTCCCCGATCCCCGCTTTTACAACCACCTGAAACGACATGCGGTGCCATCCTAATGAAAATAACAAGAAAAGCAGAAGCCATGAAATTAAATGCTTAATTCGAAAGAATACCTCGAACGAATTAATATTAGATGTTAGATAACTTAAAAGTTGTTTTTTTAAGCTTTTCAATTAATTTCAGTCACGATACAACTTTTTGGAATGGGGGTAAAAACCATTATTGGATCAATCAATTTTACTTCGACTCCACTATTGGTTTTGATAATTAATTAAGATGGCTGAAAAAGCAATTAAATATTTGCAAATTTTCCATCGTTATATCAAGATGTTTTCTTCAATTATCATAAAACGAATACTTTTCATTGCATTTCCATAAATTTGAAAAACCAATTAAAGAAAATTGGAAGGACAAAGAAATTGACTTCATTTTGTTAGGAAGTAAGAGATTTTTTTTTCGTGCCGAATTTCAAAATTAACTTCAAATCTCGCCAATAAATGTCTGGAACCATATTTCCTGCTGCAAAAAAGTTTAAATTTTGTCTTTTCAGCAACTACAGACTGTTTTCATGTAATTTGGCGGATTTTTTTCAAATGTACTTTGAATTCAATGCGAACAGTGTCAACTTCTTCCTTATACTCTTCAATTTTGTCATATTCTTCCGTTAAGTTTTCTGATTTGGTGTCAACTCATAAATTATAAATTTCATCATCTAATACTGCCAAATCATTTGCTACTCTCTCAAAAGATGAATATTTAATCTCAATATCTTTACGGGTGCTTTTATTATAGCCAAATATATTCATTAACTGATTAAAACGTTTTGTAAACGTACATCGAACAGGAGTTCGTTTGGCGGTAAGTTCATTCATTAGAGTAACTAATTATAACGATGATATTCCAAAATGAAAACTAACCTTTAAAGTTCGGGTCACCACGATGTTTCGTGCTTCTAATAAATCCACCCGATTTATCACAGCTATAAAAAGGACTTAAAATTCTAAAATAAATATCCACGCTCTATCAAAACAAACATTTTATTATAAATCTTTGGAACAACAATCTTTTTACGTTGCCACTCAAAACTATTAATATACACTCGACAATATTACGTCAATGATAATATTACATTTTTATATATACTTTAAACTAATGACGTCATCTATAATCGTTTATGTCTTTTTATAGATTTACATAACCGTGACAGAATTGAATTTTCTAAATTAATATCGTCTGCTGACTCAAAGCAATGCAATGCCGTTGAGGCGTCAGAATGTCAGCTACAACGATTTCTTAGGCTTTTCTCGATAAACACTTTCTCCATCTGGTGGAAAAACGAAATAACCGTCGCAGTTTCTCCTCTTTATACAAACGTTTTTTCCAAAACGTAATTTTCCAATAGCTAAAAAATTTATGATTTCTGCTTTTTAGAAATAACGTCAACAATCCAAATTTTGATAGGAAATCTTAAGAAAGTTTTTTTTTTTTTAATTATTTTGTGTTATTTATGATGTAACTTACAATAAAAAGTCAGAGCCCCTTTGAAATTCATTTATTATTTCAGAACACTGTATTTTGATAATTAGTGCATTTATCATTTTAATGGACAATTTATTTTCAAAAAAAAAAAGAAGAAAATTTTTTTTATCCGAAAACTTCTTTAATAATTTGAAAAATAGTTGATGAATCTGAAGGGTTCACATTGAAAAACTAACTAATTATGATTTGGATAAAAAATAAAAAAGTTAACTAAATATTTTTCAAACAATATACGAATAACAGCAAAACATAATGTATTAAATACAAAGAAAATTTAGCGAATTCTAGCACATCAGCAATTTTTATTTCTACACCAAAACGGATGATTTATGGATTTTTTTTTACCAAGCTACAGATATAATTACTAGATCTAACAAAATTATCTAATTTTTACTTAATAATTCATCCTACGGCTTAACAAACACGCCTAAACATGTCCGGAAATCAATTAGTAACAAAAAAAAAAAAAAACATTTATGAAGCTGTGTTTTTAAAATTACTACTCTCTTAATGGAGAAAACAAAATCAGGGAGCTCCCGTTTAGGAAAAAACTTAATAATCGACAAACAACAAATTCATAATATCGTTCCAGAAGTAAATTCAATTTTCTCATGGAATTCTGAGGAAGCAATCTTATTTTCTACCTAACGTGGCATTCTTTTGAATTAGCCCAGTCCTTTTCCTGAAAACCGGATCAATGAAACGATATATTTATTGTTTGTTTTTCTCTTTGCTTAATCAAATTACCACCTTTATAAAGCGAGTAGCTACTTACTGTATACATAGAGGTGCAAAAGGGATGATTTTTCGTATTTTGCATTTGTGTCATGTTTTCCCCCGGGAGAGGGCGCCGCCTTAAATTAAATACATTCCCGTTTTCTATTGTCTTGATTTTAATTGAATTTTCCGTTATGAAATGAAATTATTACTGATTAATTCCGCCTAGCAGGAAAAAGACCGCCTGACTGCGGAATAATTAATGAATTAAAATAAATGTTTTGCTTTAGGATGTTTAATCTCATTTCGTTATTTGAAATTGGAGTTTCAGAGCGTGGTAAGTTCGATCGGGGGCATAATTTGTTGCTTATTATATGCAAATTTGGTTTAAGATTAAATGTTTACGGGAAACTGCCCAAATAGGGCTCCCCTATAATTTCTAATATATTCTCTAGCCAACTATTAACGTACAACACTATTTAAAAGATGTTAGACCCATTCCAAATGAAGGCTGACTAATTTAAATTTTAAGTTGGTGATAAAAGCAATAGAATTAAGGGAATTTCACTGAAAAACAAATGTAACTGTTAGGGAATGGGTAAATTTTCTTTGCTTTTGATTACTAAACTTAGTACTTTCCATCAACATTCAATGTTACTGACATAGTCTCAATGTCGTTGTTTTTATCCCGTATTAAAGCGCTTCTATGACGTCGGTGTTACATTTAAGTGTGATCTGTCTTTTAGCTGTTGAATCCGAAACACATTTCGGGTAACTTCACGCTACCCTAAAACACAAATCGGTTTCTAACCATGTTACTCAAGGCGGAAAATACCGCATACGTATACCTTTATGTTCAAAAGAACAGTAGTTTATGGTGACTCCTACCAATGAAGTCCAACTTTATAACTGGTTAATTCCGCCTAGCAGGAAAAAGACCGCCTCACTGCGAAATTATTCACGAATTAAAATGAATGTTTAGCCTTAGGATGTTTGATCTCATTTCGTTATTTGAAATTGGAATTTCAGAGCGTGGCGAATTCGATTGGAGGCATAATTTGTTGCATTACTATATGAAACTTTGGTTTAAGATTAAATGTTTAAGGGAAACTGCCCAAAGAGGCCTTTTCTAAAATTTCTAATCGATTTTCTGGCGGACTATTATAGTACAACACGAGTTAGATGATAGATCCTTATCAAATGCTGGCAGATTATTTTCTTTCTATGTGGTATTTCTATGTATTTCAATTCTATGCGGGTGATAAAAGCAAAAGTTTTACAGGAATTTCTCTGAAAAAATGGCGACAAGTGTAACTGTTAGGCGATAGGTACTTTTCTTCACATTTAACGACTGGGCTCTGTACTTAACGTCAAAGTTCAACGTTACTGATGTAATCTCAATACTTATCTTTCGTTTTAACAAAGAATATACATAGGTGAAGAAGGAGATCTTCGACAGACATAATGTACATCGGGCCACCAAGGCTTGGAGAGGATCACTGTGTATAAAGGAGAAAGCATGATTCAGGGGCACAACAGCAGAGGTTTTTATAACGGTTTGTCACCCTCCTCTCCTCTAAATCACTACTGGGGTAGGGAAGGAAATATAAAGTTTTTTGCTCTATTTATAAACAGCAGTCTACTATCAATTAAGAAATTTCTTTGAGAATGCATTTATATCATCCATGTTCATTAAATCTGCCAACATTTTCTGCGATAGAAAGAAAGAATATATCGGCGGTACAACGTACGCAACCATACATGTTGAGTTGTCTAACAACTGGTTCATAGAAGACGTACCTCCTAACTGTCACTTTGCTTCTTATGCGCATGCGCTGGATCTTAGTACATAGGATGCACTCAGGGCTAAGAAAATAGAAAGGCTGGTTTACTCCTTTGAAGAAACTCTCGCCGTGCCAAACCTCCGATTTTCTCACGTTGCGTCACTGTGGCGCGAAGCTTGCACTTTTACTTCAAGAACGGAGCGTTTGGTCTAACTAGCTCTAACTAATATTGGAGCATTCCTTTTTGTGACATATTCCAAGACATTTGTTGTTTTATAAAACGATTTTCCTCAGTTTATTGCAGTGAATTTACAAAAATCTAAAACTATTAATGAAATGCAAGTTTGCGCGATTGCAACTTGCAAAAATTCTGATAGAAACAAAAAAAGGAAAATATATAATTTCCCACGTGTTCCCTAAAGTAAATGAACAACTATGTAAAGAATGGATTCAACGAATTGCAAACGAAATGGCACAGTTAATATAAAACAGAAATACGTTTATTCTATCGTTAAGAACTTCTATAAAAATTCACCATCTAAATAGAAACCGCCTCGTTTCTTCAAAAAGAAAGACAGGCGAAAAAATTAAAAATGGATAAAGTCAAAGAAAATTAAAGCGTAAATAAAAAGTATAAATAAAATATATAGTATATAGTTAAAATTCTCTTAATTTCATAACATATTTTTTAATGTAGTCATTTTAAATATTTATGATTTTTTTAATTATATTATCTTAAAATTAAATATCTATTAATTATATTATCTTAAATTTAAATATCTATAAACAATTGTAAAATTTCAAGTATCATTATGAACCTAAATTATTAATTTGTTTCAGTAATTAGCGTTTAAGCTTGATATTCCCTGAAAATTAAGTATGAACAAATTGCTATTAACGGCATATTTTAAAATCAGTATTCTAAATGTAACCCAACTTATAGTTATCAAAGATTATGAAGATAAAAAAGTGTCAATATATGCTTTTTTTAATAATTAAAGTTAAAACTGAACTTTTTAAAATAAAGTATTTATAGTGCCATTTTCGCCAACTAGTAAAATATTTTTATAAGTTTAAAATGGTATTTTTTTAATATAATGGCCAAGAAAGTTTTTTTGAACTATGTTTATGAACGGAAATAATGTGTTAATTATGAAAAGTTTGAAATCTAATAACCAGAAAAAGTCTAACATATTTTTACAGAGAGAAAGATGCAAAGTTATCATAATATCTTTGCTAGCGATCTCCGAGATCTGTGTATACAGTGACGTCATGAGGAGGGAAATCGTAGCTTCAGCTCTAAGAGCGGAATGAACTAGCCCTTGGATGCACTGCTATATCTGCTTGCCATGTAAGTTGTTTTTCTGGTGCAGCATATCACACCGAACAGTTCCTTTCGTTAGTTACGTATTCGAAGATCTGTACTTTCTTTCCGATCTATATTCTTTAGTTTTTATACTCGATTTCCGCGTTTCTCTAACGTCGCTGTTAGATTAAAGTAAGACCAGTCTTTTAGCTGTTGAATCCGGAAATCATTTCGGGTACCCTACAACACAAGTTGGGTTCCAACCATGTTACTTAAAGAGGAAAATACCGCGCAGGTATAAAATTTTTATACATTTATGCCCAAAAGAATAGTAGCTTACTATTACTCCTACTGTTACTCCTACCAAAGTCTAGCATTATAACTGATTAATTCAACTCAGCAGCCTACTATTACTCCTACTGTTACTCCTACCAAAGTCTAGCATTATAACTGATTAATTCAACTCAGCAGGAACAAGACCACCCGATTGCTGAATAATCAACGAATCAAAATAAATGTTTTGCTTTAGGATGTCTAATCTCATTACGTTATTTGAAATCGGCGAGACAGATCCTGGAAAATTCGATTGGCATAATTTGCTGCTTGTTATGTACAATAATTCCGTGCAAGCTTAAATGTTTTCGGGAAACTAAACAAACAAGGCTTTAAATGCACGTTCTCCATGATTTGGAATCGATTTTCTGGTAGTCTGTTATTATATACACCAGTAGTTAAATGTTAGATCCATACTAAATTTAAGGAGATTAGTCTCATCTCGAAATTTGCGGTGGAAACAATGGTTTTTCAGATATAACTGAAACATCTCACTCTAGTAGACAACTGAGAATTTTATCCGGAAATATTGGCGTTTTTAGGACCTATTTTTTTTTTCAAGGAAAAAACTGAACAAATCCGGTTTTTTGCATATAATTTTTATGGTTTAAGGTAGAAAACTTCTGGTGGCATATTTGAAAAACAGAGAAAATTTCCTACTAATTTTATGCTTACAAAGTGTCTGTACGGTAATTCAACAAGGAATAAGTATGAGAATGATGTTTCTCTCACTTCTTCAGCAGAGAAAACGAGCTGAAATAACATAGACAGCTTTGAAATTAAAAAAAAAAAAAATTCTCTTGTGAGATCTACTATTTCCATAAAATCAAAATTCTTAGAGTCATTTCGTTTAATTTTTAATGACATTCTTAAAAAAAAAAAAAAATAAATAAAAATTTTCGTTTCATTTTAATGACATTTTTAAAAGAAATCCAAATTTAGAATATGAATCTTAACATTTTCATGCGAAGAAAAACCCGTGTAAAGCAAAAAAGAATAATCAAAAAAATAAAAAATAAAAATGTAACCATCTATGAAAATTGTTTCATTCAGCATATTTAGACAAAATTGATTACCTTTTTTAATAATTATATCTAAATTTTCCTCCATGATGAATACACATTCAGATATATTTTCGTAAGGTGAATGGCAGTTATTTTTCAGTTTGGTAATAAAAATGTTATTCAAAAATTTTATTTTTTGAAAAGCAAAATTCCATAATGCAAGGTTTTTAACCGAAAAACAAAATTATGCTCTCTGACTTTCTTTGTCACTATATTAAAATTTTAAGAACTAAACATTGCTTAATAATGTAACTATAAATTAGTTAAATTCTGTGTGTAGTTTATCAAGTTTATTTAGATTATAATCTTTTATTTTCTTACTGTTTTTTTACTGTATTGACCTATCCATACTTTTTCCGATTTTCAATAAAAATAATTAATAAATAAAATGTGCTCAATTAAAATAAGAAAAAGGCAGGAAATTTAGTGAATACACACGTTTCATTTGACCATCGATTTCACATAGAAGGAATTTTAGGGCAGAAATGATAATTTCATTAAATACCAATTTCATGCATCATTGATTTCGTATTAAAGAAAAATGTGAGAATGAAAGAAAGATTTCAGGAATATTTATTAACTTTATGCATTTATCTGTCCAATGATTTTTGCATGAATATTATCTTGAAATCTTAATAATAGAGAGCAATACAATATATTGACAAATTTATTGTAACCAAACTAGCATATCTCGCACATTATTATCAGGAAAGGGTAATTTTTATATTAAACTTGGTTGATAAAACTTTTTTGCTTACTTCGTTAGATTATTATTTTTGTTTTAAGTAAACTTCATTCATATCGAAGTGTTAAAAGTCATAGTTCGAATTTTGATTGCTTAAAAATTAAAAAAAAAAGATCATTAAATTTAAAACGAGAAATAGCCTTAAGAATTTTGACTTCATGAGATGAAATACTATGGAGACTATTTAAGTTAATTAGAACATATATAAAATTGAGAGAAAATCTCACACTCTAAACTTTATTTACATGCAAATTAAAAAAGGTAGACCAAAAATGGTTCTATCAGGAGGAATTCAAAATGGTTCTATGAGCTGGCTAAATTTCAACTATGTAGTTGCATTTCAGAAGACAATAGATCGCCCAGTATGATTTATTTACAAGTTTAACAGTTAATAGTTTAACAGCTTAACAGTTAATAGTAAGCGATTTGTATGTTTTTTATTCCATGGAACTCCTTGTACTATCTACTCCTTGTACTTTTTCTATACATCTTTCTAATTACTCCTCGTAATTTTGAAGCAGCAAGATAAAAAAAAAAAAATAATAAATAAATAATAATAATAAAAAATTCCCTGTGAGAAAAAAACTAATTGAAAAAAATTACTAAAATGCACTTAAAGTTGCAATAACTTTCGAACAAATTGGAATTTCGAAAAAAGAAAATTCGAATTTCGAAATTTTAACTCTATAGTTGAATTTCTGTAGTCTGTAAAGTGAGAGCGGCTCGCATGGTATTTTTCCAATAAGTTTAACATTTAATGATTCTCAAACTATTTTTCAAATATTAATTTTTTATTCCATTTTAAATTTTGTACACTTCAGTAATTTCAAGTTTCTAAATCTTATAGTTTTTGCGCAGTGAAGCAAAATGCAACGTTAAGGTGAACGCCAAAAACAACGGCGTCGTCGGCGGCCCTTGGGATTGTTTAATATACACCAGTGGTTTCCAACTGGCGGCCCGGGGACCGCATTCGGCCCTCGAAGCCTTTTTTGTGGCCCGCGAACTAAAACATATTAGTTGTCATTTTTTGCGGTTAATTTTTGTAAAACAACTAAAACTCCACTTTTCTCGTTAATAAAAACCTAATTTCTTCCCTTCTGTGAAATTTAACATACCAACGGTGCAAAAAAATTTATTTCTCAGGTTTTGCTTCCAAGAAAACATTTATTCAAATACAAAAATAATCGTGTATGTTGCTCTTTCTTATTTCATTTATTTATTTATTTATTTATTTTTTTGTATTTTGTGAATATAATTTAGCATGTACGTATCAGAAATTTTCTCGAAGAAATTCTCCTATTTAACTTTTTGAAACCACTCTTTTTGGACGAAAATATTTACGCACACATTTGTAAATTTTTAATTTAAAATTTAAATATCTATTCTCTGGTGGTTGCTGTAGACAAACCTCAATTTTCTCACTGAATATTTTGTGTGCTACTATGCAAGTTTTAATACCAACCTTTTTAAAATTTTATATCTTAACAATTAGATATCTGGTGCGCATTCATTGTTTAATACATAGGTGCACATTAAAGTTATTGTAGCCCGAAATTTTATTATTTATTTAATATTTTTAAAAATATTATTAATAACAATTAAATATTTTTTTAAAATCTACTTTTTATTTTAATTTGTAATTCAATACTTTTGTTTTGTACAACTTGGTAAAAATTTGACAGTAATATTTATTGTTCCTTCAAACATAAAAATGTCCTACATAAAATTTTGATAAAGTTAAAGTTGCGGCCCGCCATTTGATTTGTGTTTTTAATTGTGGCACCCGGCCTCATGTAAGTTAGAAATCCAAGATATACACGGAAAAGAAGTAAACAAGTACAGTAAAACCTCTTTTTGTGCGGTCCTTTTTTATGCGATTTTATTTTTGTGCGATTGGTTTTGTGTGATTTTATTTTTGTGCGATTTTTTTTTTTGCGCGATTTTTTTTATAAGCGGTATATGAATCTTAGCGGCGTTAGCACCAGTTTATGTTTACTATCAATGTACTACATATACATGTTATGGACGAACTCTGATTACGTGGCCTCCTTCACAACGATGTATCTGCACTTCGCGATGCTCTGTTCATTTATTTTAAACTATCTCCTGACAAGGCAGAGTCAGTTGCGTACATATTGTCGCTCGACGCGAGAACAGTATTCAGACTTAATAACTTCGTATTCAGAGTTCTATACACGATTCACGTGATTAAGGATTCATTTTATAGTGAGATTAAAGATAAATAAATTAGTTACTTTTATTTCTATTTATATGCAGTTTTAATGATTTTTTTTATTTTTTTTTAGACATAAATACTTCCTTAAAATGAATAATTATAGCCAGAAGAAAGTAAAAAGGCAGACAATACCACTATTTAATGTATAATTTGAAAACTTCTCCAGGTATATGTACAATGAAGAATTAAATATTTTTACAATTTCTTTAGGTCTAATTTAATTATTTCATTCGATTGAAAGCATTCTCTCATCTATTTCATAAATCATTGATGTATTTTCTAAGTCCGACTTTTTTTATGCGGTCCCTATCAACCGCATAAAAAAAGTTTTAGGTAGTATATTTTATTTTATTTTATAACCGTCGTTGAACAGCCGACCCAATTTCATGGATTTACGACTACTAATGTTCAACTCCGTAGCCTTGTAATTTTGAACCAATCCAGAAGACAAGGAAACTCCTGGATCAGTACCCCCAGAGGTATTGATTTGTTATGGGAACATGGAGGACTTTGAGACTCGACAGATTTAACGTGCATCAGTCACCATTTACTACACGGGGAGTCTTCGGCCGGCGAGGATCGAACCCACGACCTCTTGGATATGGGCCCAGCGCCCTACCGACCAGGCTATCCCGGCCTTTTAGGTAGTATATCGTACAAACTTGTTTATTACATGTAAGAATTTATAAAATTTTCGAATTTTTTTTGTGCGATTTCTTTTATGCGGTCCCTATCCACCGCACAAAAAAAGGTTTTACTGTACTTTCCCTGCATAAACACCCCCCCCCCCCCATAGCGGAATGAAGATTTTTACCACCAAGTACAAAAACCAAAAACCAATCTGAATGGTATGGAATCAAAAATTTAGCTTATAAGTGATCTAAAGTAAAACACCCTTAAAATAGATAAAATATGATATATTTATAAATACTTTGATATTCAACAAACTAAGAGAGCATTAATATTATCACGATTTTCTTCAATGAATTATTAATAATGGAAGAAAATGTGTGAAAACAAATACTATAATGAGATAATTACGAAAAACACTGATAAAAAACTTGAATTTCGGATGATAAATTTTTGTATTAAGCTTTTTAGTTATTGAGTTGTATAACATTTAAGATTCTAACTTAAAATTTTACAATGAATTTGAATACAAAGTTAGATAGTTAAATTTTATAGTTCGAAATTTTCATAATTTTTTTTCCGGTTGGTTTCTTTGAATAGTTATGCAAATCATGAAATTATATGAGACAAACAACTTACATCTGATTGCTATCACCAAATTTAAACTGAAGTTTTATTCTTTCGTTTTTATCTGTTTGACAAGAAATGATTGATAATGTCGAAGTTTTAAAACTTTAGCAATTAAAATAATAGTAGGGAAATATCACTGTAAATGATAAAGAAAAAAGATTCTTTTTCTAAGTAAATGTTTTGACCAATAAATTACTTCTTTATCTTTTATACTATACATTATTTTACATAATTAGCAAAATCATAAAACAAATTTCTGCGAAATTAAATGTATCTATTGCAGAGATAACGAACATGACATTTACTAAATACAACATTTAAAAATAATTTTAAAAAATTCCTATAAAACATGTTATTTATATACACATTTACATGTGTTAGAGTCAACATTTAAAAAAATTTTAAAAATAAAATAAACAAACAGTTATTAAATTCAGGTATGGAAAATGTATAATTTTGAGTGCTATTATGCTATTTTAAAGTGACTAGTGGCCATCCACTATAAAATATATTTTTCTGTGTGAGAGGAATTGCAAAGGTAGAACCCGAACTAAGTTACAAATAATGAAAAAAAAAATTACAGTGTTGTAAATTTGCACGATATTGTGAGCAGGTATTTTCATCAAAGAATTCTATATCTTTGTTTCAAATTTAAAGCAAGTTAAAAACGAAACAGCAAATATAGTTACACAATTTAAGTAAGGATTAAAATCAAAGCAGTAGCTTACAGATTAGTTTTTAATGAGTAATACAACAAGTGGTCCGTTTGACACCAGAAAATATTGAACCAAAATTGAAAAAGTTTCTTAATCTCTGATCTATTGTTTATAAAGCAGGGTTTATTTTAAAAACCCACGGCGTAAATAACTTTTTCATTTGTAAACTAAATTTTTACATTGTTTATTTTTTTCACCTAGCATGACATCGACGTAGTTTCTGTTGAATATAGGAATTTTTTTTTAACAAATTAAGAGGCTTCAACCCCTGTACATTCCAGTCGTTAACCCCGTATTTCCTTCTCATTCATCACTGCATTTATTTACCTTAACCCTTTATTTGCCAAATTGTTATCTAAACAAATAATTAAAAAACTATTTATAAGAATGTAAAAATGTGCGAAACTTTTCTATCCCTTTAAATAATGTCTTTTTTACTCTTAGGCAAATATTTTTTTAAATATTCAATATTTTTTTCAATATTTTGATAAAGTTTTTAATTTGACACTTACACCACTTTTTAAAATTTTAATTAAAGTTAAACATTTAATACTTTGTTTTGAAATTAATTAAAAAATGTTAATGAATCAGTAAAAAACATGAAAGACTTAGATCAAGATAGAAAGCTGAGAACATTGTAGCTTTATATAAGAAAATTTTGCAGACAGTTTATATGATCTTTATAAATTTTTTTATCTAAATAATTTATAAATCTAAAAAAAAAAAGAAAGAAAGGGAGAGAGAGAGAGAAATTTACATACGATAACTTTTGAATAAATTATAATTTCAAAAAGTATCATGTTATTAAGTTCATAAACAAATATGGTTCTTTCAGCGTACCAAATTTCATCTCAGCTATTTGCGTTATAGCTGTTCGCATGTTATTAAAAAAAAAAAAAAAAAAAAAAAAAAAAAAAAAAAAAATCTCGCGGTTTTCATTTTATAATTTCGCGTTTGACTTAATTTCAAAATAATCAGAAAAAATGACTAAACAAAAATAAACATCAGAAACTGCCAGATATAAATCTTAACATTTATTAAAAAAAAAAAAAAAAAACATTAATATATTAAAACGGAAGAGAGATAAAAACTGCTTCCAAACTGTTATAAAATTACAAAAACTGTTATATGTACTGTAGAAGAGTTACTGTAGAAGAGTTTATTTTTTCGCCATTTATGCTTCTGATCTCTTGTTAGAATCATTCTTATTATTTCATTTTGTTACAGTTATTTCATTTATTACCGTTCTTATTTCATTTTTTTAAAATTTTTTATGTGGTACCGGTAGAAAATGGTAAAGGAAGTTATTTTTTATTCCATTAAAAAACAATTTAATAAATTAAGAATAATTTTTAAATTTTTTTTTTTTTAAAATCAACGTTGCTTACTGATAATTTAGAATAATTATCAGTAAGCAACGTTGATACCAGTAATAATCGCCAGCTTGGCGAGAATTCAAAAAATCTCAAAGAGGTGGGCTATTCTAGAATTTTACCGTGATTATTTTTCAAATCCAAGTATCTTTTCATTTCGTTACGATTAATGTATCAATTAAACGTACTTACAGAATATTAGAGTGATTAAATATATTTTATGAAAAAATTATCTTTTATTTTCTCCTTTTTAAGGAAGAAAAAATTATGATTTAGAAGCAATCACGAGATGAACAAAGGGCAAAGTAAGGGCCAGTTGATAAAAACAAATTTGAGAAATTAAATTAAATGCATGCATAATAAATTACATACGACTAATCTCAAAAGAATTATCGGCTGGTTCAATAATTTATAACCGATTATTTTTACTTATTTACTCATATAGTTTCAATATTATCAGTAATTATTGTTGTAATTTTGGACGTTATTATGTAGAATATTCTAAAAATAAATTATAACAAACTTGCATTTTTTTTTTTTACAAAATAATTGTTTTCAAAATGTTACAGAAAGTAATCTTATATCATCAGCAATCGTTTAGTTTAATATAATTTCTGTCTTTATTTATTTGAAACATAGTTCGAAACATGATATATTACTTTGGTGAAAAACATTGATATAAATTTTAATTTATTATGTGATCCATAACTTTACATAAAAAATATGCTTCAATAAATGATCTTTAGTAATTTACACATTCAAGCAAGAGATTACAAAATATTTTTAAAAAAAAGTAATATTTAACTCAAAAGAATAATTATTTTGTTATATCTTTTAAGTATGAAAAGAAATTTCTAAATTAGTGAAAGTCTTCCGCATTCAAAATTTCATATATATTCAATTTATGAATGACAATACGAAAAGTAATACTTCGTAAGTTATTTTAAAGAGTAAATTCAGCTTTTCAACTATACATGTCTCGCAATAACTAGTAATTTAAAACGACACAGACGTTCAAAAAGTTGAAAATAGTTTTTCAGTTGTATTTATTTACTTATGAAATAGAAGGTAACCAAATTGTATCAGTTTGACGGAGATTATTTCTGACACCGAACCAGGAATATTAAATGCCACTTTTCACGAACGCTTCTCAATGTGATATTATTATTTTTCGCATACATTTTTCCCCAATTTTTTCAATCTTTTCAACTCGCACTATATATATTTTTCCTTTATTTATCAATACCGATGCGAAACTAAAGTTAAAATAGGAACTTCTATTATAAATCTGCAGCGAAGTGTGCTCGGCCCGTCAATATGCTGCGGAACCAAAGAATGGTTTTATACCAGTTTTCGAACGGGACGCGCATATTGCTTTTAGCTTTTCCAGTTTTTTTCCCCGAAATTGGAGAAGAATTTATTAAACTTCGCCCGTCAATGTTACAAGGCAGGGAGTAGCAAGTAAAAGGGTGGTCCTTCCCTACTACGAAAATATTTGTGCGGTCGCCAGGGTGCCCTGCTTATATATTCGAATGTTTTCTGTTGCACCCTTAACGGAAGAACGTCGTGGACGAGATTTGTTGTCATTTCCGGAGCTTGTTGCCTTGTCGAAGCCTTATGGCCATTCGTGACGTCATCGTGATAGCTAGGCAGAAGGAAATTGAAAGGTTAAGCGATATCAAATATATTGAAAATATATTAACTTTTCGGTTGGAAAGGAAGATTGGAGAAAAATGAGATGATAAAATTGTTATGTTTTTTTTTTTTTTTTTTTTTTCATGAATAGTTAAGTGCACTAAGGAAACTATTTTTCTTAAGCAGGAAATAAAAAAATAAAAAAAGTTCTTCAATAAAACAACTGATATCTTTATAAAACAATTCATAAAAGGTCTCAACAGGGCCGAAATGGCCCTACCAACCACGCGATAAACTTTTCGTCACAAATTCTCTTTAACTTTCATTACTAATTTAAAATTAAAAAAAGAAAAAAGGACTTCAGGCAAACTTAGAGAAAGTCACGAAGTTTTAATTACTGATAAAAAAAAAATCGATATACAAACAAATTATTGGAAGAGAATTCCTCCCATTATGTAATTCCAAGTTATCTTCAGATAATATTTGTTGCTTTTGGTATTTCCAGAATTTCTTTTCATTAATTGAAACATCTTCTCTTACTCTAGGTTTGTCTCAATTCACTTTTTCAATACTTTAAATTTAAAATTAGCTGATGAGGTGAAAGAGAATTTACTACGAGGTATCTGTAGCGAAACTCAGGTAAACGGCTCGTGGAGAAGAAGAACTAACTCAGAGCTGTATAAAATCTTAAGGAAGCCAGATATTGTCAAGTTCATAAAAAAACAAAGAATAAAAAGGGCTGGACATTTAATCAAAATGCAGGAAGACCGAAAATGCAAGAAAATATTTTTTATCAAAATTTATGGGAACAAGACGATGAGTGGTGGATCGACAGTGTTTAAAAGGAGATCAACATTTTGAAAATCAAACACTAGAGGGCAGTCGCCAAACAGAGCGGAAGTTGGAGGAAACTCCTAGAAAAGGCCAGGGCCCACCTAGGGCTGTCATGTCAGTGAAGAACAAGATAATTTATGACGAAACGCTTCTCCTGTGATATAGCGTTCTCTGGTGTAATGTAGTGTCTGTACTTTCTGTTTTGGAAATCACGGTAGTGTCCACTTTTAATAACTATCCAACACGATCGGAGCTGAAAGTGTTTAACCCTTTGTGGTCCATTATCCACTCTAATGGAACATAAAAGTCGACATCCTGGTGTTTAAAATTTTTATTTCTTAATATATAGTGCCTTATTTTATGAGCAAAGAGATTCAAACCCATGACCCGTCTACCACTTAGGATATTTTATATTTTTCATCAGCACTGGAGGCCAATGCGAGCCTAGTGCGAAGTTCGTATCGACCAGGAGATTCGAACCCGGGCCATCTAATGTAGAGGCAAGCGCTCTATGCCTTGGGCCACCAAAAACTATCGTAATGTGTATTTTAAATGATTTAGTGCTTATTATTAGATTTTAAATATTAAGGTACACTCGGAGTTAAAGGAGTTAATGTTACAACAGGAATCGGGCCAATAAATATGTATGAAATGAGTTAAGTCCGGGATCGCATGAACCCGTGTTTGTTAGTTAACCTCTTAACAATTTTATTATTTTCAAGAAAACGGTCAAAAAAGAGCCTTTTTTTATTAAAGAAAATTATATAAAAAAGGTTTATGCATTTATTTATTCATTTGTTATTTTTGAATTTTTCTTTTAGTTTAAAATTTAAAACAATTTAATTTTTTAGATGATTCCAACAATCAGGATTATTTAGATTGAATGTTAGTTTTCCAGAAAAAAAAATATATATATATATAAAAAATGCTTGTTTTAAACATTAAAGCAAACATTTTATTGAACTTACGCATAATATTAATGAATGGTAGTAATTTTTTCTTGTATGATAAATTTCAAAGCTTGAGAAGCAAAAGACAACATCACAATTTATACAGTTGTACGAGTTTCCTTCCTACAGTTAGATTAAAAATAGTCTGGTGCCGTCTTCTAGTGAGTAAAATAAGAAATAAAAAAATTCCGGAAACAAAAGATGGATATATTTAAACCTATTTGGTGCATTACTTTTGAACGCTCATGCCCGGAAATATCACGGGCATAAGAAATAGGAGGAAAAAAAGCTGATCCCGTGATTTTGACGGGAGCGAGAGGTAAAAAGAAGTTTTCGAGTGAGCAGAGTACACAGCAAACTATAAACATATACGAAAATCTTTGGGTCCAGCTTTTAAATGATAAAAATTTTAAGTATAAACAATTTTAATGTCATGATATAAAAACAAATATTCTCAAATAATTTATTTTAGAATTTTAATTTTAGATTTTTTTTTAGAATTTTACCTTAATTTGACATATTAGATGTCGTGTGGGCTTAGGTTGAAAAAATCCCGCTGGTCTCGGACTTTTCGGGGACACACACACAGCAGTTCTATTAAAAAGTATAATCATTAAAAAGTGCCCCAAATACTGTAAAATATAAAGATTATTTAGAAAAAGATGTTTCTAATCTTGATTTCCTCAGTCGTTTATGGTTCGATACATTTTGATAAACTACTTCTTCGCATTAGTAATAATTTGAGACACCTAATTCGCACTTTTTAAACTTCATTTTTGGCATACATTACATGCATCAAATGCACGATTGCGGTACATCAGTAAAAATCGGTCGTTAATCTATATACTTTTAGTCTTGTTTAACTTGCTTTTTCAATTGAAGTTTTCCACTGAAGAGTTATGCCCTGACCTGACAGTGACCTTTCTTTACCTAAAATTTTGACTCTTTTCGGACATGGTAGTAAAAATGATATAACACTGTTAGTAAAACTGATATTTTCCACCAAAGATAATCAGAATCCGCGCTAAGGACTTCAAATCAAAGGTCAAGAGTATTTGTCAATGTTCGAAATTATTACGCAAAGGCAAAACTTAAGAATTATGATTGATTTTTTTTTTTACCGTAAGAAATTTCAAATCAAAATACAAATTTTCAATAAATTTAATTATTTTATAAAAAACAAATTCAACTTAAAAGTAATTTTGTTAATTTAAAGTTTAAAAAAAAAAGTAAAGTTTGTTAATAAAAAGTTAATTTTGCAGTTAGGGAGGTAGCAATAAATGGGAAAGAAATTGGAAGAGGTTTGGGTTAATTTTTAATAGACTAGAGCAATAATAAGAAACATTATGTTGTTGTCATATAATAGATATAATATTGTACCGAGGAAACATATTCTGCTAAAATAGTTGGATGATAATATGCATCTTGCCACCACTTAATTTGTTTTATTGACGCAAACTGTAAAAAAGAATTTTGTCAAGCGATATCGCGTGATCTTGTATTACTTTGTATTTTTGGGTAGTTTGTCTCATGCTTTTGTAATCTCTCTTGTTGCTTATGCCTACAGTATCTGGACTTAATATAATTCTAATTGAATATGCAACATATCTAACGGAAGTAACTATAATAGAATAAAAAATACAGGATTCTTTCTTTTGTTTCTGAATTGAGAGGAATATATATCTTTCTTTTCGTCAGAAAAAATCGTTCACCAAAATACAATTTTTACGCTGAATATTCGACTTTATCACATTTGGTAAGGGGGCGAATGCTTAGCTCGAGCCCTAGATATTTATTTGATTTTTTTTATTTATTTATTATTATTATTATTATTATTATTTTTTTTTTCGTGAATCAAATTCGGAAATCAAATATGCAGAATAAATTTGATCGTTTAGCCTACTTTCAAAGAAACAGGGCTTCCATTTTTAGTCTTGTGGTCCTTCATTTTACAAACTAAAGTGATTTAAAACTTAAAATGGAAAAATCTTAAATCTTAACTTAAGTGGCGTTTAATGACAAAATTTTGCCATAAGCGAATGGCAGTTTTTTTACCATATGCGTATGGTGAATTTTTGCCATGCATATATGGCAAAAGTGTATGGTAAAATTTTTCCAAAGGGTAATTTCCCCATGGGGATATCCTATGGTAATTTTTATATATGATTTTGTTTTCATAACTATGGTGTGCTATAGCCTATGAAATTTTTCCATATGCTATGGCAACATTTCTTCACAACCCTATGAGATTTTATCATACAACTACACAAAGAAAAATTTTATGCATAGACAAAGGTCATTATTTACAGTAAGTTCTTTTGTTTGGGGAGGCTTTCACAAGAATGATTATAATAAGAGAAGTTAAGGTGAGAGATTAAGTAATTAAATGCGCGAGAAACGACAATAATTAATAGTAAGAAAATAAAAGACAATATACACGCCTGATTCAGATCTTTACATCAAAAATTAATTAGAAAACATAAATAAAATAAAGGTAATATGAGTAATTAAAGAATAAATTGGAATTGACTTAACAGATTTGTTGTTTCTCTACTGTTCATTAATCCAAAATTAATCACAACATCAAAGATTTAGCACGATATCGTAGGGCACGAAACATAATTTTTGATATTAGTGAAACTCACTCAATATTACTGTAGCCGCGAGACCTAATTTTTGTCTCTAGATTCTTCAAAAATCATTTAAATCCAAAATCAAGTTGTTTATAAAACAGACTGAGTTCAAAAATTTAGATAAACGTTGTCGAAACTAATACGATATTGATTCATTTCAAGAAGTTTTAAAATCGATTTAGTTGGAAACTCGAACAGAATAAAAAATAAAGCGGCAGAGTACAAAAAGTAAATTAAAAAAATAATAATAACTTTAAGGTGTTTTTGGCCGAATAATGATCCGTTGAGGTATCAACGTCACGCTTGCCTTGCCGCCAACCTGGCAGCACTGGACGGTTTTAAAGTTGAAAAGCTATTTTTTCGTGGAAATAATCGAAAACAACTTTAAATAGCCGTAAATTTCTAAGAGGTGGGCGAACTTTATATGAAAAGTACTATTATTTTTAATGGATTGTTAGTTAATGCAGAAATGAGCTGGAACGTCGGAGTTGCAGTAAAACAAGCCTTCATCCTTCCACAACCATATCCACTCTCCCATATGAATGAAAGCATGCGCATAGTGTGTTTCCTTTACTTTGCCATATGGATATGGTACTTCCCTTTAAACATATATGTATATATATATATATATACTTATGGTACTTCTCTTTAAACGAATCGTTTTTATTGAATTCTTAGGTTAAATTGTTCTTCCCGAGTACCGATGATTATTTTTCAAATCTAGGTAATCGTCTATTTTGTTAGGATTAACATAGTAACCAAATGTTCTAACTTAAAGCTACATTAGTTGCATAATTTAAAACAAAATGTTTTGTGTTTCTGTGGAAAATATTGACGTTTCAGAAAAATAGAACAATGATAAATGATAAGTTGGTGAGCTGAGCTAGTTGGCAAGGCTTATTTAAGTGTAATTACATATTTCTTCGAACACAATACGCAGCATTCTGATGTCGCAAGTGCGTTACCGATTGGAACATCAAGAGTTGCGTTGAGAGCAGACTTGTTCTAATTGCCTTGGACTGGGGCATCTGCAAAAAATTTTACCTAAATGTATGAATTGCTTTGTGGCGAATCAAGGTGGATCACTGAGCAAGAACACATAATCGAGCAATTTTGACGAGCAATTTCGGTAATCCAAAGAAAGACCAATTACGGGTTCTGAAAATTCATAACCCAACCCTTAATTCTGTGTTTGTTGCGAAAATTTTTAATTATACGCCGTTTTAAACTTTTTTGATGTGTTGAGTTTCATGCAAAATTTTGATAAGTGTTAAAACTTTTGTGATATTCTATGTGTTTTTCAAGCACTTCGGTGCATTTTGTAGGATTATTAATTTTGCAATCAAGGTGCTGAGTTCGAAAATTTTCGTTGCGAATGGTCATGTCACTAAGTCGTGAAATGGCTACTGCTCTGCAGCTGTTTTCTGGTTTTCTGTCGAGTCGGGCGCAGCCACTGTAGTTTTGAGCTCGGTGCTTGAATGCCCTCAGTCTTCCTTTGCTCAACGATCAATTTGTGATGTTCTAAATTGTGTGTGACTCGGGGCCGTGTACCCTTAAGTCCGTTCAAATAACCACGTCAGGCAGGGCGAAATTAAGGAAATTACATAATGCCTTAGCACATAAATGCCTCCATTTTTGACTATTATACATTAAGGGCGATATCTTAAGGACATTAGTATTATTTTGAGAACACTGTGTTTTAAGCATCAATTAACCTTATATCACTTTTTTTTTATTAATTTGCAACGATGAAAAATGTTTTATTTATTTTTTTAAACCATAATAAATTTATTTAACCACTGTTATTATAACCTTTTCCAGGCTTGAACTATGTAGAACCTTGTATTCCTTCTTTAACTTATTTGAAACTACAACAAAATTTTTTTATATATGGTTATGTTAAACTATAATAAATTTATTAAATCGGGGTAGTAACCTTATACTGGTACAGAGTATGTAGTATGTACTCTTTCTTGCACCTAATTTACAACTACATGACAAAAATGTTTCATACGTAGTTGTGTCAAATTAAAATAGTGCTGTAACCTTACCCTTGTTTAGTGTTTATAAATTAAAAATATTTATAAAATGAAGAATCACGCCAGAAGTTAAGTGGAAATAAGTTTTATTCCACTTTTTCTGCTTTCTCACTTCCTAAACTCTTTTCATCTAGTTTTAAATTTAATTCCAGAGAGTTCTCCAATTAATGTAATGCTTGAAATACCGCAACACTTTATCTGCTCCGAGCCTTGCTCCTTGGCATTTACAGCTTGCTAAATATTTCACGGGAGATACAAATTTCAGTCACTGCTTCATCAAATCTCTAGATAATTAGACACAAGGCTTCTCTAGAAACAAGCAGGGACGGAGATTCCGTGGAATGCCATCGCCAAACACTCCCGATTTTCAAAAAGACTCTTCCTATTCTAAAAAAAAAGGAACCTAATAAGCTATCTCAAAACTCAAAGTCGCAGCTCATTTGGATTAATCCCTCTCTACAACGCCAATATGGCGCAGAGGAATACAAGAAAACATTAGGATATAATTCAATTTAACTCCATTTAAATTGATAACATTTCCTTTAATTAAAGCTCGCTCTTTTCCTCCCAGCAAATAAATAAGCTGTGAAAACTGAACCCTTTGGATTTTAACCCTTTCCTTGGCTGAGTTTGAAAGAGAAAAGATACTTTTCCCTATGCAAAAGGATTAACACTGCGGCGAAGAGGTGAACTTATTTTGTAGTTGCTCTTTTCTACCAACCTAGGCAATATAATTAACAGGGTGAAAACACTGTTCTTAATTAGGTTATTAACTGTGCGAGGGCTTGCATCCTTTCCAAACTAGCATTGGGTAATTAAACAACGTGGAAAAGGCGGACCTTTTCCAAGGGAGTAGATTAGGAAGATTTAACCCCTCCCAAACACACCTTCCTCCACCCCCTCTTCGATTTTTGGGGTCCTTTTGATCAATTCTAATATTTACTCTGTGATTTATATCGAAGAAATTTAATTCTCCAAGAAGTATGAGACGCGAACAATATTAATTTTTTTTTTATTCCGCCATACCTTAACATCTCTTCAGTTCATTTCTTCTTTTACACTTTTCGCCAAGCGAGAAAAGCACAACTTGTAATTAAAAGAGTTGGGTTTTAATGCTGTTGCAGTCTGTTTGGGAGACACATAATTGAAGTACCGTGTACCAAGAAGTATTAAGCGTTTTATGAAGACTTTGTTTAATTAGATTATCCCTCCCCCCTCTTCTACTCTATCCCTGTCTCTATCATCTTTTTCTCTGGTTCACGCAATTTCTTCGCTTGTCCATCATGTTGTAGTTGGCTACAAGGGCAAAGAAGAATTTCGTATAAAAGTTATTAATTTAAAACTCGGAGTTATAAGAAAGATGTTAAATTACGTAGCAGAGTTAGTTTAAAGGACGAGGAAGCGAAGATGCTAATTAAATACAAAAGTTGTTTTGATTTTGTCACTTAAAAAGCTATGGAATATAATGTGAGAACTAATTAATCGATTAAAATATTCGTTTTTGAGGTATTTTTGAGCCATAATACCATTTTTTCAACTTTAAAAAGGTATTCCATTGAACTTTTTTTCCATTCAAAGTGAACTACAATATCATGTAATCGAGTTTAAAAACGATTAATTTGCACGATAATAGGGTTCAACTTGACTCCGAATTAAGGTTGTGTTTTTAAGAACTGATTTATTCTTAAGAACTTTCAGCTTTAAACATTTTAAGAAAAATTGGATTAGTGCAGAACCTTAAACTTTGATACTTAGAACCACAGTAACGTTTAAATTTTATTCTTATTAAGGTATTTTGTTGAACTATTTTTCCTTTCAAATTGAACCATAATATCAAATAATCGAGTTTAAAAAGGATTAATTTGAACAATAATATTGTTCGACTTGACACCTTATTAAGGTTGTAATGAACTTGTGACATATTAGGGCTTTTGATTTAGTTATTAATATATTTAGCTTTAATTTTATTAGGGTTTTTGATTTAGCTTTAATATTAGGGCTTGGTTTAAAATCTTTAGAATGTGTTTTTGAGAAATATTTTACCTTTAAAAGTATTCAGCTTTATACATTTTAAGAGAAATTAGATTGGTGCTGAACCTTGTTCCGATATACTGAACCACACATAACGAACAAAGCTTCTTCAACTTTATTAAGGGCTTGATTTAAAAGCTTTAGAATGTGTTTTTGAGAAATATTTTACTCTTAAAAACATTCAGCTTTACACATTTTAAGAGAAATTAGATTAGTGCTGAACCTTGTTCCGATATACTGAACCACACATAACGAACAAAGCTTCTTCAACTTTATTAAGGGCTTGATTTAAAAGCTTTAGAATGTGTTTTTGAGAAATATTTTACCTTTAAAAGCATTCAGCTTTATACATTTTAAGAGAAATTAGATTGGTGCTGAACCTTGTTCCGATATACTGAACCACACATAACGAACAAAGCTTCTTCAACTTTATTAAGGGCTTGATTTAAAAGCTTTAGAATGTGTTTTTGAGAAATATTTTACTCTTAAAAACATTCAGCTTTACACATTTTAAGAGAAATTAGATTAGTGCTGAACCTTGTTCCGATATACTGAACCACACATAACGAACAAAGCTTCTTCAATTATTAAGGGCTTGATTTAAAAGCTTTAGAATGTGTTTTTGAGAAATATTTTACCTTTAAAAGCATTCAGCTTTATACATTTTAAGAGAAATTAGATTGGTGCTGAACCTTGTTCCGATATACTGAACCACACATAACGAACAAAGCTTCTTCAACTTTATTAAGGGCTTGATTTAAAAGCTTTAGAATGTGTTTTTGAGAAATATTTTACTCTTAGAAACATTCAGCTTTACACATTTTAAGAGAAATTAGATTAGTGCTGAACCTTGTTCCGATATACTAAACCACACATAACGAACAAAGCTTCTTAAATTATTAAGGGCTTGATTTAAAAGCTTTAGAATGTGTTTTTGAGAAATATTTTACCTTTAAAAGCATTCAGCTTTATACATTTTAAGAGAAATTAGATTGGTGCTGAACCTTGTTCCGATATACTGAACCACACATAACGAACAAAGCTTCTTCAACTTTATTAAGGGCTTGATTTAAAAGCTTTAGAATGTGTTTTTGAGAAATATTTTACTCTTAAAAACATTCAGCTTTACACATTTTAAGAGAAATTAGATTAGTGCTGAACCTTGTTCCGATATACTGAACCACACATAACGAACAAAGCTTCTTCAATTATTAAGGGCTTGATTTAAAAGCTTTAGAATGTGTTTTTGAGAAATATTTTACCTTTAAAAGCATTCAGCTTTATACATTTTAAGAGAAATTAGATTGGTGCTGAACCTTGTTCCGATATACTGAACCACACATAACGAACAAAGCTTCTTCAACTTTATTAAGGGCTTGATTTAAAAGCTTTAGAATGTGTTTTTGAGAAATATTTTACTCTTAAAAACATTCAGCTTTACACATTTTAAGAGAAATTAGATTAGTGCTGAACCTTGTTCCGATATACTGAACCACACATAACGAACAAAGCTTCTTCAATTATTAAGGGCTTGATTTAAAAGCTTTAGAATGTGTTTTTGAGAAATATTTTACCTTTAAAAGCATTCAGCTTTATACATTTTAAGAGAAATTAGATTGGTGCTGAACCTTGTTCCGATATACTGAACCACACATAACGAACAAAGCTTCTTCAACTTTATTAAGGGCTTGATTTAAAAGCTTTAGAATGTGTTTTTGAGAAATATTTTACTCTTAAAAACATTCAGCTTTACACATTTTAAGAGAAATTAGATTAGTGCTGAACCTTGTTCCGATATACTGAACCACACATAACGAACAAAGCTTCTTCAATTATTAAGGGCTTGATTTAAAAGCTTTAGAATGTGTTTTTGAGAAATATTTTACCTTTAAAAGCATTCAGCTTTATACATTTTAAGAGAAATTAGATTGGTGCTGAACCTTGTTCCGATATACTGAACCACACATAACGAACAAAGCTTCTTCAACTTTATTAAGGGCTTGATTTAAAAGCTTTAGAATGTGTTTTTGAGAAATATTTTACTCTTAAAAACATTCAGCTTTACACATTTTAAGAGAAATTAGATTAGTGCTGAACCTTGTTCCGATATACTGAACCACACATAACGAACAAAGCTTCTTCAACTTTATTAAGGGCTTGATTTAAAAGCTTTAGAATGTGTTTTTGAGAAATATTTTTCCTTTAAAAGCATTCAGCTTTATACATTTTAAGAGAAATTAGATTGGTGCTGAACCTTGTTCCGATATACTGAACCACACATAACGAACAAAGCTTCTTCAACTTTATTAAGGGCTTGATTTAAAAGCTTTAGAATGTGTTTTTGAGAAATATTTTACTCTTAGAAACATTCAGCTTTACACATTTTAAGAGAAATTAGATTAGTGCTGAACCTTGTTCCGATATACTAAACCACACATAACGAACAAAGCTTCTTAAATTATTAAGGGCTTGATTTAAAAGCTTTAGAATGTGTTTTTGAGAAATATTTTACCTTTAAAAGCATTCAGCTTTATACATTTTAAGAGAAATTAGATTGGTGCTGAACCTTGTTCCGATATACTGAACCACACATAACGAACAAAGCTTCTACAACTTTATTAAGGGCTTGATTTAAAAGCTTTAGAATGTGTTTTTGAGAAATATTTTACTCTTAAAAACATTCAGCTTTACACATTTTAAGAGAAATTAGATTAGTGCTGAACCTTGTTCCGATATACTGAACCACACATAACGAACAAAGCTTCTTCAATTATTAAGGGCTTGATTTAAAAGCTTTAGAATGTGTTTTTGAGAAATATTTTACCTTTAAAAGCATTCAGCTTTATACATTTTAAGAGAAATTAGATTGGTGCTGAACCTTGTTCCGATATACTGAACCACACATAACGAACAAAGCTTCTTCAACTTTATTAAGGGCTTGATTTAAAAGCTTTAGAATGTGTTTTTGAGAAATATTTTACTCTTAAAAACATTCAGCTTTACACATTTTAAGAGAAATTAGATTAGTGCTGAACCTTGTTCCGATATACTGAACCACACATAACGAACAAAGCTTCTTCAATTATTAAGGGCTTGATTTAAAAGCTTTAGAATGTGTTTTTGAGAAATATTTTACCTTTAAAAGCATTCAGCTTTATACATTTTAAGAGAAATTAGATTGGTGCTGAACCTTGTTCCGATATACTGAACCACACATAACGAACAAAGCTTCTTCAACTTTATTAAGGGCTTGATTTAAAAGCTTTAGAATGTGTTTTTGAGAAATATTTTACTCTTAAAAACATTCAGCTTTACACATTTTAAGAGAAATTAGATTAGTGCTGAACCTTGTTCTGATATACTGAACCACACATAACGAACAAAGCTTCTTCAATTATTAAGGGCTTGATTTAAAAGCTTTAGAATGTGTTTTTGAGAAATATTTTACCTTTAAAAGCATTCAGCTTTATACATTTTAAGAGAAATTAGATTGGTGCTGAACCTTGTTCCGATATACTGAACCACACATAACGAACAAAGCTTCTTCAACTTTATTAAGGGCTTGATTTAAAAGCTTTAGAATGTGTTTTTGAGAAATATTTTACTCTTAAAAACATTCAGCTTTACACATTTTAAGAGAAATTAGATTAGTGCTGAACCTTGTTCCGATATACTGAACCACACATAACGAACAAAGCTTCTTCAATTATTAAGGGCTTGATTTAAAAGCTTTAGAATGTGTTTTTGAGAAATATTTTACCTTTAAAAGCATTCAGCTTTATACATTTTAAGAGAAATTAGATTGGTGCTGAACCTTGTTCCGATATACTGAACCACACATAACGAACAAAGCTTCTTCAACTTTATTAAGGGCTTGATTTAAAAGCTTTAGAATGTGTTTTTGAGAAATATTTTACTCTTAAAAACATTCAGCTTTACACATTTTAAGAGAAATTAGATTAGTGCTGAACCTTGTTCCGATATACTGAACCACACATAACGAACAAAGCTTCTTCAACTTTATTAAGGGCTTGATTTAAAAGCTTTAGAATGTGTTTTTGAGAAATATTTTACCTTTAAAAGCATTCAGCTTTATACATTTTAAGAGAAATTAGATTGGTGCTGAACCTTGTTCCGATATACTGAACCACACATAACGAACAAAGCTTCTTCAACTTTATTAAGGGCTTGATTTAAAAGCTTTAGAATGTGTTTTTGAGAAATATTTTACCTTTAAAAGCATTCAGCTTTATACATTTTAAGAGAAATTAGATTGGTGCTGAACCTTGTTCCGATATACTGAACCACACATAACGAACAAAGCTTCTTCAACTTTATTAAGGTTTTCTGTAGCGCCAATTTTCCTTTCAAATTGATCCACAATATCATGTAATAGAGTTTAAAAATGATTAATTAGCACAATAATAGGTACAATTTGACAACCAATTAAGGTTGTAGCAAATCTGTACGATATTGGAGCTCTACAAATCCAAGATTTCGAACAGTGTTAATTTTAAGGTCTCCATATACATGCCCCGCAGTGGACTGATTTTTTATTTTATTTTATAACTGTCGTTGAACAGCCGACCCAACTTAATGGGTTTACGGCTACTAATGTTCAACTCCGTAGCCTTGTAATTTTGAACCCAATCAAGAAGACAAGGGAACTCCTGGATCGAGTATTGGGAGAAATTTGCCTTCGTGGAGGACTTTTTGATGGAGCTAACCCGCATTTGCGTTACATGGAGAGGAAGACCACGAGAGCCTCCCACGGTTAGCCTGACGGCAAGGGGACTCTAACCCATGATCCGTCTACCACTGAGGATATTTCACGTCAGCACTGTGGTCAGTGCAAGCCGGATGCGGAATTCGTATCGACTGGGATTCAAACTCGGTTCGCCTCATTGGAAGGCGAACGCTCTATCCCCTGAGCCATCGCGGCTCGCAGTGGACTGATTGTAAAAGACACGGTTCCCAGCAGAACACCAAAGTCAAGCATCACTAACTGCGGTCAGTAAGCAGGTGGGTGACCACTTTGATCAGCCTGCGTAAGGACAGGGAGTGCGTGGTGTGGGTCCTCGTTAAACTGTTCTACCGTAAAGTGCTCAAGTTCGATCGCAGGTTGTCGGGCTACCAAAGCAGGAAAGCCATCCCATTTGCAGAGGATCAAATTTGCGATAGCATGTCTTCGGATCATCCTGAGGGATTTTTCCCAGGCCGTCGCCAATAGCCCATTGTGGAGTTCTAGTGCGACGTAAATGAAGTACCTACCTACCTAAATATATTCACACTGGATTTACAAATTCACAAGGATTAAATTTAAACCAGTAGTAAGAGATATATCCTTATGGTTAAATACGAGAGCAACATTGGATTTTAGACAAAAGTTACTGGGTTTAAACTCGAGTGAAATAAGAAAGAGCTTAAATTTATGTTGCAAAGCTAGTTAAAAGACATGGCTAACTTTACCAAGGCAGCGAAGATGCTGGTAAGAATATAAAAATCTTTTCAATTATATTGCTGTAAAAACTGCGAAGGACGGTTATGAGAAATGATTTGTTTCTATATTAAAAAGCCGTTGTTTTGGGTATTCAATAACATGTTGTACTTCGTTTTGCTTGGAGGAAAATATAGCAGTTAAAAACTTGAAACTAAGATGGTATTCAGAAAAATGAACACAGTTTACAATGTAATAATCATTTTTAATGTTCGATAATTAATTCAAGAATTATTAACTGTTAAACTTATAGTTAAGAATCCCCTGCAAACTACTCTGTAGTCCACAGAATTACAAATACACAACTGAAATTTGATTTCCTGAAAGAGACATTTTTATTTGCTAATACACGATTTTTTTCCCTTCAGAATTCAAATTCGTTCTGAAGCTATAACAATTTTTAGTTCTTCTTTCAGGAATATTTCTCTCTTTTTGCTTTAAATGAAAACCATGTACCCTATATTGCAAAAAAAAGGAAGAAAGTTTATTCATCTCCCAAATACCTTCAGATGGGGAGACTTTGTGCAACGAGGAGTGACTTTGTGCAAACTGTCATTTTTTAAATTTTTGCGTCGTGCCATCTAGGTGTATTTTATTTAAGCTCGGTATCAACAGATTTGAGTTGACAACATAACGAACTAATGGTTTACCAAGAACTGGCAATTTAAACATCATCGTTCTTGGAAAATTGTGAGCTCAAGTTACAAACAGTTTCAAATTTTTTAACGTCGCAAAATCGGAGGCTGGAAAGTCTGCTCGGTTGAAGAAGTTCTAGTTATCCTAGCCAGGAAGGTAGGTTATACTTTAAAATTCTTATCAATTGAGATAACAAATCATGCATAATTTTTTGTTTTTAATTATTATAATGCTAGTTATTTAGTAATTAATAACAAAAGCACCCTGAGGTGACTTAGTGCAATTTTTTTTTCAGAGAAAAACATACCAAGAACTTATAAAAGAGAGCCTGGAGCAAGAAAATATTGTGATTACACCAAAGAAACGTTAGAAAATTGTTTGGCTGAAGTAAAAAATGGTTTATCCGTTTCGAAAGCGTCAAAAAAGTTCGGAATTCACCGAAACATGATTCCGAACGAAATTCATGCGAAGCATTCGAAATCTCACGGTGAATATTATTTTTCATTTTCATATTGTTATTTCTCATTTCAATTTCCATATGTTTATTGTTTAAGACATTTTCATTGATACTAAACATTGTTTTGTGTAGGTGGTCAAGTGTTATTGACCCATGATGAAGAGGGATATTTTTCGCAGTATTGTACAACGATGGCTGAATGGGGTTTTCTTCTTGATTGGACACATCTTACTTGGAAAGATTACTTGGATAAGCAGAGCCGAGTTAATTAATAAGAAAAAATCTAATATTGTTAAAAAATCTAAAAATTTAAGTCTTTATGTTCATCTTTAGTAGATTTGTTAATACATAGTACATATTTATGTGTATTATACTTGTATTGTACGTTAACAATGTTAAATATTGTTTATTAAACGATTTTAAGTAAAAGTGAATGAAAATAACTGAACTAAGCCATTCTTTTATTGCATTGCACAAAGTCACCCCATCCCGGGCTGACTTTGTGCATTCAACTAATTAATTGTTTACAAATAATAAAAATTTTAAATCAGCTCTTAACTACGTGCAATTATTTCCCAGGTGGCTAATAACAAATTTTAGATTAGATGCTGTACAATTCAGCATCTTTTAACTATTTTTTTTATTAGATCAGTTAAACTTTGAAAACTGAAAATTCCTGCACAAAGTCATCCCATCTAACGGTAATAATTATAAGCACGCTCTTCTTTGTTAAAATTTTAAAAAAAAGAACAAGTTACTATAAAACCCCCAAAGTAGCGCCATTTATTATTTTTCAGCTCATTTAAACCAAAAAAAATGTTTGGATATTAATTAATATGCAGAATGCATTGTTAAGCTAGAGTAATAAAGGTACTTGTTTTCAAAAAATTTGTAACTATAATAAAAATTCAAGAAATAATTATATAGTTAAAAAAGTTGTAAAAACTAGATTTTAAAAGAAAAATGAAATTCTTTCATATTAAAACTTCTACAGATCAATTAATAAATGTATATATTACAAGTGAAAAGTTATTATAATTGCAAAACCGGCAGGGAAAAATATACTATTTATCAATATCTTTCACAAATTATTTTTCATGTAACATAAATGTGTTGATAATGTTACAAAGATAAGCTGTGTTTTCTTTCTTTCTTTTTTGTGGATTGAAGAAATTATCTATATTAAAAAATATAAGTGTGTGCGCGAGTCTTTCTCTTTCATAACTCCACTATCAGAAGTGTCAAATTTAGACAGTGAAACGGAGTAATTTTAGCCTCCTATCCGAAAAATCCTTCGAACATTTCAATAAGACGTTTTAAAAATAAATTTTTCTCATTGGTTCAGCAATATGTATTATTTTAAGAGAAACAGCAAACAATTATATTTTTTCCCCAAATATTTAGAAGATAACACCAGTGATATTTGCTAGTTTGAAGTTTTATTTAAATCAAAAAAGGAGATCATTCTTTGTGCTTCTTCAATATTTAAATTTTTTTTCTCATTATTTCTGGTAGGCTCAATGATTCACATGCATTATTTTTATAATAAAGTTTGTAATATATCAGTTACAAATTTCATCGAAGCTTGAAATGCATCAAGGTCAAACTTAATTGAATAATAAAATTTGTAATATGATTGTAAATAATTGTATAAAGTTTGTAGTACACTAATGTAAATTCCGAACTTCATTGAATATTAAAGTTTGTAATATATAAAATCCAAACTTCATTGAATAATAAAGTTTGTAATATATCAAATCCACTATTCATTGAATAATAAAGTTAGTAATATATCAAGTCCAAACCTAAATGAATAATAAAGTTTGTAATATATCAAGTCCAAACTTTAATGAATAATAAAGTTTGTAATCTATTAAGTCCAAACTTTATTGAATAATAAAGTTTTTAATATATCAAATCCACTATTTATTGAATAATAAAGGTTGTAATATATAAAGTCCAAACTTCAATAAATAATAAAGTTTGTAATATATCAAATCCGCTATTCATTGAATAATAAAGGTTGTAATATATAAAGTCCAAACTTCAATAAATAGCAAAGTTTTTAATATATCAAATCCACTATTCATTGAATAATAAAGGTTGTAATATATAAAGTCCAAACTTCAATAAATAATAAAGTTTTTAATATATCAAATCCTCTATTCATTGAATAATAAAGGTTGTAATATATAAAGTCCAAACTTCAATAAATAATAAAGTTTGTAATATATCAATGGTAATCCATAGACAAAACGAATGAACAATCGAATTCGTCTCTTATGTAGTATGTTACTTAAGAAAATACGAAAGCAAATACGTCACTTTCTAACAAAACTCATAGTTTTACCCAGGGCTTGAAAAACCGCCCGTCCGCCTGTCCTGGGCGGCCAAAAATTCCCCGCGGACAACAAATTTCTCGAATCCGATGTCCGCGCGGACGGCCATTTTCCCGTTAAAGTTCGTGATACATTTTCAATTTTTGTTATCTTACAGGAGTCTATCCCCTCACTTCTATAATGACCCTCTAATCTAGAAATACAGCAACATACAGAGCTTGGTGGAATTGATGTTTTCTCTGTCTGGGAGTACTGCAGCAGTTGAAAGGAGCTTTTCAGTAATGAACTTACAAAAAAACACATTACGTACTGGTCTTTACAAGAAGCGTTAAACGCAATTATGAACATCTACCTAAATAGAAAACCTCCTTTCAGATTTCTGAGCACAAACCTCTGTAAATCATTAGATTGATTGTGGAACTGGCAAACGTCATATTTGATTCATTTAAAAAACGCAGTACCCTCGGATGAATTGGCATTCCAGATAACTTGACCTTTGTCATTTAAATTATTTCATATAAGAAATAAATTATTTCATAAAATAAACACTAGGTTACTATTAGTAACCTAGTATTTCTTTTATAACTGTATAATGTTTTCCTAGCATTTGAAATCCAAATAACTACTAATTCATTGTGCAATTTATATGATAAATGTTTGTAATAAATAAGAGAAAATTATATTTTTATTTATTTACAAGTGGCAGGCTACTTTAAAAGGAGGACGGGTACATTGTTGGACACGCCGTCCTCGGGAACGGTTAAAATTTCCCAGTTTTTTCGAGCCCTGGTTTTACCCACATATTAAGAATTTCACTTAAAAAAAAAAAAAAAATTATTATTGCAGTGGTGACAGATGTTAAAAATTATATTGTGTATGTGGTATTGTATGATGCATTGTGGTTTAATCCATGCCGAAAATCTTTAATCAATCTTTGTTAAATATGAATATATATTTCGAAATTAAATCTATAAATATGTACTGTAAATTTCGCAAACTTATTTGTTACTTTGTATAAAAATATAATAAGTTCTTATACAAATCTTTGAATGTAAAGACTTGGTTTAGAGCTGATCTGAGCCATGGGGATAAGCCCAATCACCACCACTAAAAAAAATTTATTTACTTAAAAATAAATACATTACAGAAATAGTTTATTTCAGAACTTTCTCGTGGAGACACTTTTGTTGTCCGTTAAATTAAATTACCTCATGTTTAGAAACAATATTTTTTATGTGCCAAATAATTATCAATGTTTTTCATACACTATTTCCTTATTGATAAATTATTTTTCATTGCATAGGTACTGCTTTTCTTCATGGTGCCTCATTAACTAGACTAATTGAAGCATATAAATAACAAGGTAAAATTTTAAATGCTTCGTCATCATTAATAACGATTTACAACATTTCACATTGTTAAACATTTATACGATGTTAAGTGTTACTAAAATGCAATATCTAGATCAGATTTTTGCTCTTTTTGTCTTAAAATGCTTTTATCATGAAAATATATGATGATCATAAAATAAATGTATGGTGTTGGAGAACTCTTAACTACGGACAAAAATAGTTATCAAACGTGTTATATTAGGAAAAAAATAATGCAGAAGTTTATTACAATCTTAACAATTTTCGTTAAACTAATGTAAATTAATGTAAAAATTAAGGTACACAGAGATTTAAATAAAAGTAGTTTTCAATGTAAAATAAACATAATTCAAATTATTTCGGAAACAAATCTGAACAAAATATTTTGTATTAAATTAGTTTTAAAGCGCTGCTTATTTTCAATTTAAAAAAAATTAAAATTTGTTTTTAATTTTTTCATGAATTGTTTAATGTTTTTTTTTTTCTAATTTTGTTTTAATTAATCTGGAATCGAAAGTAATATAATTAAAAAATATATATATTAAAAATTAATATTTAAATCTAACAAAAATATTTATGTCTGCAAGAAATCAACCGAAATTTTCATAATTTTCGAAATTTTATTTCTTGAAAATTACATCCAACCAGCAATTTTATTCCTAGAAAATTATGTCCTTCTGATATTTTATATCCTCAAAATTATATTCACATTATATTGTACCCACACAAAATTGTGTCTAAAGGATAGATTTTCCACATTAATATTTTCTATGTAGAAAATTATATCCTCTCAATATTTCATTTTCTACAAATTATATTTTCATGATATTTTGGCCACACAAAGCTATGCCCAGCAAATATTTTATTCATAGAAAATTATGTCCTTCCGATATTTCATTTCCATTTAATTATATTCTCACGATATTTTTACCCACACAAAATCGTATGTAAGCGAATTATTTTCCACAATTAAATTATGTCCAATCAATATTTTATTTCTAGAAAATTATGTCCTCCCGATATTTCATTTCCACAAAATTATATTCTCGTGATATTTTCCCCCCTCAAAATTAAGCCCATATGTTTCCAAAAAACTTATGTTCACACTATGTTTCGCCCACATAAGAGTTTGCCAAGTGATAAGCTGTTTTAAAGAAATTGTCTATCCGATGTTTTTGCCCGTTCGATATTTTATATCCATGATATTTTGACAATGTAAAATGTATTCTTACGAAGTTTTGACAACAATTTGCGACTTTTGAAATATGAGTAATAGAATAAGCATATTCAGCAAAATCACTATTTTTTTTCATCAAATAGCTACTATTTAATCGAATATATATTCTTAAAAAGCTTTTCGAAAATTTTAATTAATTTGCTGCCATCAATGCATGCATTCAGTTAATTTCAGTCGGAGGTTGCTACATTCAAAAAATCCAAATATCTGCTTTAAAATTTAATAAAAAAGTCTACACATGAAAAAGGGACTAGAAAAAATCATTTTAAATAACTTTAAGAATGATAAAAAAAAAAAAAAATATTTTTGTTTTAAATTCATTAGTTTACCTACTCTAGAAAAAAAAAAAGTATTTGTATCAGACATTTTTATGAAAGTATACCTACTAAAAATTTGATTATTTTTGTTAGGTTAAAAAAAAACTGTTACACTCGTAACAAAGTATTATTTTCTTTCTAAATAAACCAGAACATTTATACAAAAAATTAATTTAAATTTGAAAGAGCCGTGTAATATTTAGTTGTTAATCAACAAAATTTCGCTAAAAACTGTTATACCGCTTGAACGACACAGCTTGCTTTCTGCTTGGCTACATTTCAAAATACTATTACCAGATCTTTTTGCAATGAGGTTCTAACTTCTTGTTTCGCTAATTATGAGAGGAGAAAGAATTTTGCAAAAGGAAATATTTTAATAATAGGACTTTAGCTGGCGATGCCTATGAAGTGCTAAAAAAGTGCCTAGATTTTCAACCACTAATTGCATACTTTTGAAGGCGGCAAGGTAGGAGACCTTAATTAGTGGATCATTGCGAAAAGCAAGCGATACTGCGCTTTGAAAAGAAGTAAAACTTGCAATTTTTGTCACATCCTCTGGGACTGCTTCCTGATTAGGCAGAGTGCATTTGCAAGAAGAGTTTGCTTTTACCTCACTTGCCAGGAAATAAAAAAAAAAAGAGTTGGGAGTTAAATAAATAAAAACGGAGTAAATAAATAAAAGATTCATTTAGCTGTATTGAGGGTGTGTGTTTGCTGGGCAAAAGAAAGATTTTCTCTTCATTTTCTCAAAGTCGATTTTTACTAGGAAAGAGAAAATTGAAAGAACTTTATAATTATGTTCTCTGGCGGAAAAAAAAAAGGATTGTAAAGAGCGAAATCTTGCTTTTTGACCCCTTCATTTTTGAAATATTTAAAGTGAAAGTTGCAGTTAGGAATGGCGGCTGTTCTTTACACCACAATTTGTTGGCACAAACTTTTCTTCACACGTTTATCTAGTTTTATTTGAACTCACAAAGAAAGATAAAAAGTAGCGGGAGCGTCGTAGCTAAAAATATTTTCAAAATTTAAAATCTAAAGTTTCATAAGTATATTCTTACTTTTCATATTTTGTTGAGTATAAAACTTCTAAAAGCTTTTCGAAACCTATTTTTGCAATTAAAATAATTCTCAAGAGAACTCGTTTTCTATAACTAATGGTGGAAATGTTTAGTTTTTTTAATACTTTCAAGCAAAATTTCAAGGGAAAAAAGTACAGAACTATTTATAATTATAAAAGTTTCTTTACAATTGTTGGAAGAACTAAAGTTAAGGAGAGGTTAAGTAATTAAAATAAATTTTTTAATAATAATAATTCTCAGAAAACTTTACGCATGATAAACTTGATTTATTATTAAAAGTTTAGTTTTCAAAAGTACATGATATATTATGCGATACATAGCATTACCGTTCTAGGCGCAGTCTTAATTATACTGTGTGCTTCACCTTTTTTAAGTTTTGTCTTTTTTACAGCACTTTGCCTAGATATTGAGCATATTTCTTAAAATTCTTTCGCCAAAAAAAAAAAAAAAAAAAAAAAAGACTTAGATTGAGAGCGTAAAGTAAAGCTTTAATTTTATAAAATACAATTTGTTCCATAAAAACCACTTTTAATATTTATTTTTTAAATCCTCGTCAAAAATGAAGTAAAAAAGCACACTCATTTAAGATCGTTAAGTCATTTTTGCGCAGAGGAAACATAAAGTTATTTGTAATTAGTAAACTATCTTTAAAGTACGAGGGTTGCTATTTATATTTCTGGCCTAATAATGAAAAAACAAATATGTAGGATCGAAATTGGTTTTATTGTTTTTCAAAATATTCTCCATGATGATCAATACACTTTTACATGCGTTTGAACCACTTTTCAAAGCACTTTTTCCAGTCCGATTGAGGCAACTCCAAAACATATGCGTTTTGAATGCATCAACCGCTTCTTCGGGGGTCGAAAATCGTTGTCCACGTAATTTATTTTTGATGTGTGGGAATAAGAAGAAGTCATTGGGTGCCAAATCAGGGCTGTACGGCGGATGACCCATCAGTTCAATCTTTCGCTCCGTCAGAAATGCCTTTGTTTGAGTCGATGTGTGAGAGCTCGCATTGTCATGATGAAGAATGATTCACCTGTTCTTCTGCTTTTTTCGAATTTCTCCGATGACTTCTGGCAAACAAATGGTCGTGTACCATTCAGAATTGACCGTCCTGCGTTGCTCTAACGCCACTGTTGCCACATGACCGTTAATGCCGAAGAAACAAGCAATCATTTGTTTCGATGTGCTTCTTCCTCGAACAACTTTTGTTGGTTTTGCCTCGTCTTGGAAGACCCATACAGTTGATTGCTGTTTTGTTTCCGGCTCATATGCATAGATCCATGATTCGTCACCTGTGTAATGTTATACACAGCCTTTGATGTACCTTGAACGTATTTTTTCAACATTTCCTTGCACCAATCGACACGAGCCTTTTTTTGAGCATTTGTCAGATTATGCGGGATCCAACGCGAACAAATTTTTTTTACGCTCAAATGTTCATGCAATATTTTATTGATGCTAGTCATACTAATGTCCAAAGACGCCTCTATCTCACGGTATGTCACATGACGATCTTGCTTTATCAGTTTACGCACAGCATCGATCTTTTCTGGCACAACAACGGATTTTGGACGACCTGCACGGGATTCGTCCTGGATCGAACATCGGCCACGATTAAATTCGTTATACCAATTTTTTACAGTGCTGTAGGATAGCGCTTTATCGCTGAATAAAAAATTAAGTTCATCGAAGCATTCTTGTCTTGACAATCCACGTCGAAAGTTATGAAAAAAAATGACACGAAAATGTTCGCGATTCAATTCCATTTTTTGAAAGAGAAGATCTTTTCAATTTACTGTCAACAACACAAATGAAGCTATAATGGTAAATCGTCTGCTGAATTTATGTTTAAAAATATCAAACTTTCGATTAAAATCGTCTACGGTCGCCTAGCAACACTTACTGTTGCCAAGGCCAGAAATATAAATAGCAACCCTCGTAGATGAAACTCAACAAATCAAAATAATTTTTTTTTTTTTTTTTTTTTTTAACCGAAGTTAGCAAAAGACGAGTTGAAAAACGATAATTAAAAATACCTTCAGATTTGATTAGATTATCAAACTGGTTTTGATCTTTTGAATGTAGTCTTTCCGACAAGCGATGTGATTCGTTATATTTTGTTCGCGTTATGTGACATTTCTCAATTAAAAATTTATCAGTCTAAAAAGTTATCAGTCTAAAAAGTTACATATTATCATACATTATCAGCTATGCATTATAAATTTACAATGACAAAAAATTATTTTTTCAATGCATTATAACAAGTTTATTAAGTTAATTCATTTATTTATTTCGTTGTAATTAAAAAATTTATTAACATCAATGAAATGAAAAAGTAAAATATTTTTAGATTTTTCTTTTTGATATTCATCTATGAAAACATATGCAGTAAAAGTAAAGTAATATGACTTCAATCAACAGAGGACTTCAATCAACTTTTTCACTGCGTTCGAAAAATGTCCCTGAATAAACTGTTTTGACAAAACTTTTTACTAAAAATGCTTTGCAAAGCTAAGAACTCTATCCTAATATTATCGATATCAAAATCAACGAAATATGATAGACTACGGATATACTACCTTGGAATCGCTTTTGGAAATCTAAACTCTGAAATTATTTCTTGATTATACTGAATGTAGGAGAAATCTGTGGCGTAACTACCACTACGAAAATTAAACATCAATTCACTGGTATATAAAACATGCTAACTTGAGTTAATCAAGAGGTACCTTTTGATAGAAGAAAGTTGGCATGGTCGATAACTCCGCCCCCACAAATCCTTTAATTTCAGTTCCACAAAAACGTTATAAAACTATGTAAGAAATCAATTGTTTAAGAATTCAAAATAATTTGTTATGTTTTTAGTTAAGCACTTTATTGTTTTACAATTATTATATTTCTCCCCTTTTTTTTCAATCTAATTAATGAACTTGGATATCGATAAAATAAAAAAAATAAATATATTTTTTTAATTTTTATTTTTAATGGAGAACACGTGATATCCAACTATGAATATGTATATGTTACCGGCAAAGTATGAAATCCGGCATTATATATAATGCCTAAAACTAGCCGGCAAAGTATGAAATGATTTATATTTGACACATTGCCAAGCGTTTCATACTTTGATTTATATTTGATTGATTTATATGATTTATAATGATTTATATTTGACACAATGCCGGCGTTTCATACTGTGCCGGTAACATATACAAGAAAAGAAAAATAACATATTTTAATCAATAATGACATTCAAATATTTTCTCACAACATTCGAAAAATATCACTAAATGAGCTGTCAAAAAATATTTTGTTTACACTAATTTTAAGAAAAATTCTTAAACTTCAATTGAATAAAAACGCTATAAAACTATGCAACAAATCAACTGAAAAACAATTTAAAATAATTAGCTTTGTTTTTAGTTAAACACTTCCCTGTTTTAAAATAAGTTATAACTTTATTTTCACTCTTATTAAATACATTTTAATATCATTAATAAGTATATATTTTAATTTCAGTTTTTGACATAGACCACGTGATATCCCTATTATGAATATGTATATAACAAAAGAAAATTAATATATTTCAGTCAGTTATGACATTTAACTATTTTCTCACGATGTTCGAAAATGCTAACTCCCGAAGAATATTTTGTTAATATAAAATATAACAGGAATTCTTTAAATTCAGTAGAATAAAAATGTTATAAAACTATGCAACAAATCAATTAAAATACAATTTAAAATAATTAGCTTTGTTTTTAGTTAAACAATTCGCTGTTTTCAAAATAAGTTATTACATTATTTTCCCCTTTTTTTCATTCTTGTTAAATAACTTTAATTATATCGATAAAATTAAAAATTAATATATTTTTTACGTTTTTATTTTTGATGGATAAAACGATGTATCCCTTTATGAATATATATATACAACAAAAGAAAAGCAATATATTTCAATCAATAATGACATTCAACTACTTTCCCACGGCGTTCGGAAAATATCACTAAATGAACTGTTTTGTCAAAAATACATCCCATCATTATACTTTCATGAAAAAGGAGGGGGGGGGGGAACATACAAATTAAGACGATTGAAATGAAAAAAATACAACTGGTTGAAGGGAAAATATTCAAAGAAGGCAAGAAATGAGAAATATATCCTGATGCCATCCAAGAAAAAGGAAATAAAGTGAGAATTCTACCACGTATTTCGAAGTCATCGTTAAAATCATTACTGGTTATTGTGAGAGATGAATGGAGCAATGATGACCGAAGAGTGCCTTCTGTCCCTTAGTTAGTAGTGTTGTTGTTGAGGGTGCGTTTCCTCAATGAAGGCTTAGTTGCCTTGTCAAAAAGAAAGCATTCCGCGCTGGTATTCGTCTGTGCATTGTCGCACTACCCCTCTGTGATGCGTATTCTTGATTCCGTGTGCGTTTTACTCACATCTGGTATTTTGAATAAGCACTAAAATTTCACTTTACTAACTCCTATTTTTAAGGAAATTTGCGGCAGACGTAAAATCAACTTCGTTCGTTGAAAATACTGTTTTTTCTTGATTGTTTAAAATCTTTGTATGTATTATATGTATCAGGTAGTACTACATACTTTTCAGGGCCAAAACCAGTATTTCCTGTATAATTGTGGACAATATTAAAAAAAAGGAAGAAAAGGTTCCATTTTTATAAAATATATATTGTCAATTAAAAATATTTTGCAAAGATATATAATTTATGAAAAATTGCGTACAAATAAGAATATACAGACTTTTAAATACCTAAAAAAAAGCAATATTTGGAGCAAAAAAAATTCGTATCAAAGTTATTTTAGAACAAATGTTCGTCAAGTTAAATTTTTAAAATGCTTTTTTCTCATTAATTAATGTATATTTTCGTATGTATAAAAATAAGAGGATGCAAATAAATTCGAATATTATTTATAAAAAAAAATAAGTATTACCGAAAAATAATCTTTACAAGAAATAAAAAGTTAAGAAATTTTGTTTTCCAGAAGGTTCTTTTTTGAAGCTTGGATTATTAATAAAGAGCACTAAATGAGCATTAATTCTCCCTGGAAATTCATATTTCATGATTCTTTATTCAACATATAAATTTATGTTTTATGTTATGTTAATGATTATGTTATGTGTGTTATGTTAATTTAATGACTATGTATAAATAGTCACCATTTAAAAATAGGAAAAAGCGAATTTGAAATCGACATTTTAATTTCATAAAGATGTGGTAGTTGCGTGTAATTCTTAATTTAGTTCCTTAAATTAGACGTTAAAAATTTGTTCAAAAATCAAGTTCGACTATAAAAATTTAAGCCAAGCAATTAAGATATTTTCAATATATTGCTGCGCCATTGAAAAAATCAAAGTAAGCGACAAAAAATTTAAAATAGAGATTTTTATGTGCTCAGCACTTTTGTTTAATAAGCTATATATTGCAAAAAAAGAAAAGAAAAAAAATTATTATTATTTTTTTTATAATTTTTCTGAAATTTTAAAGCTTAATAACATAAGTAAGTCAAGAAAAATAGTTAAGCCGTTTTTATTGAAATCTGTTGCAAAGCACTTGCGTCCATCCCCTCTTAATTGCACAGTTGGTCGAATATTTCACTTATCCTTATTGCACCATTGTAATAAAATAACAAAATATAAAAAATAAAGTGAAATCAATCCGAAATCGATGCTTACCTTATGGCTGCTTTTAAGGTCCAATTTTGTCTTATCAGCGAATAGAGAATAGTTCGTATAAGAGTTGTTTTAAAAACTTACCTAATCTCTTCTCTTTCAATCTCTGACTAGAAATCTCTGTGTACGCATACTCTTGAAGAAAATGGTGCAAAATTTTTATACGAAGATAATCCAAAGCTTTGACGAAATTAAAAGCGTTTGTTAACTAATACATTAAAATTTTAAAAAAAAGGAACTCCATCAACTATAATCCTCATAAAAAATGCAAAAAGTGAGATTCGTTCAAGGATTTTCAATTTTTTCATCTGCATGGAAAAATCTCGCCTAATTGGCATTTTTTTGAAAGTTTTGTAAGTTTTTAAATATTGGGAATGTTTGTTTTTACAGGAAATTCAACAAAATAGTGTGTAAGACTAAAGTTTATGACGAGTTTAATGCATTTATAGCGTGTTTTTTTAAAAAAAATCTTGATTAAAGACTGCATGGTATCGATAAATCTTTTTTAAGTTTAAAAAAAATGTTGTTGACTTCTTTCTTGTGCTTTTTTAAAATTTAAAAAAGTTTGCTAATCTATATTAAGATCTACTTTAAAATTGTAAGTAGCAAATAAATTTGGAATCAGGCAAGTGTTTACTACTTTATATTAATGAACTTCTTTCTTTTACATATTTAACACTTTTGTTACGAGCGCCGTATTTACGAATTTAAAGCTTGTAATTACAAATTTAAAAGCTTGTGCTAATTTTAAAGAAGAAGTCAAAGTATTAACTTATATGGTAATGTAGTTCCTGTTTGACAACCATTTTATTGACTAATTTGTGCAATATTATGGTTCAATGGTCATTGATAATTTTTAAAATTTTATGTGCTATTGAAAATACACTGGTACATACAAATACTGGTACAAATACATACAATACATCTCCATATATTTGTGAAAATGTCATCCATAGACCCAGCGTTTAATGTATTACATATCATTTGGTATAAATTTATGACTTAAATAATAATATGTTACGATTGAATTCTCTGATTGAACAAAGTGATAGTTTAGGTAAAAATAGAATTGATTTTACTTTCATTAGTGGGAAAATTTAATAACAATGAAAAATTAAAAGGTAAGAAATTGGATTCAAATAACCATTTGAACATTTCTTGATTAAAAACTTCATTCGCTTCCAAAAAAATACAAACTGGAAATAACAGTCGACTTGTTTCCCACCAAATCTGTGATTTTTCTAGTTTCGTTTCTAACCTTAATTTTTTCATTTCTCTTTGGCAACTTTACGTTTTATATTTCAAATCACTATTATTTCTTCTCACTCACGCCAGGCAAGTCTAAAAAATGGGTACCCATTTTTGAGCGTTTGAAACGTGTCTACTTTTATTTTCAAGCGAATTAGGTTTTTAATCAAGTAATATCTTACCGCTTCAGTTTCTAGAGATCGTTCATTTAACCTTTTAAACAGTTTTAAGGCATATAAATATTTTAATTTTTTGAGTCTTGCGGGTTTTGTTTTATGACCAAAATGTGAAGAAATATTCTATCAAAATAACCTGCAATGAGTAAAAAATGCTGAGAACTAAATTTTATTATTTTTATGTAATAATTAGGTTAGGTTAATTTCTTTTAAAATTATACCACCTTTGAGTTCACTTACTTCTAAGCTATATATATATACACCGAAAAGCCATTACATTATGACAACCCTGCTAATAACGTGTAGGACCACCTTTAGCCCTCAAAACTGCTAGCATCCGCCGTGGCATTGATTCCACAAGGTGCTGATTGGTAGTCTGAGTATCTGGTACCAAGCGCTCACCAACTGGTCTTGCAATTCCCTCACATTGCGAGGGGGTAGCGTGGCAGCACGAATTTGGTTTTCCAAGTAGGACCGCAAATGCTCTATTGGATTAGGGTCAGGTGATTTTGGGGGTCAAGACATGACTTGAAAGTCACTGGAATGTTCCTCGAACATATGTATACATACATGCCGATTCAACCCTTATGACATGGTGCATTATCCTGTTGGTAAACACCATCCCCCGAAAGAAAAACTGTTGCCATGAATGGGTGAACCTGGTCTGCAACTATGTTCAAGTAGCTTACAGACGTCAGGGATTGTTCTATGAGGATTATGGGTCCTAATGTGCCCCGTGAAAACATTGCCCACACCATACTACCCCCCGCCACCGGGTTATAGCCCATTGTTATAGATGGAGGGTGGTCACTGTGTGTGTCCATAGTAGACTCCTAAACCATCCAACCGAAAACAACGAATTTGGCATACAGATAGTTCAGATAACGCCTTGGATAGGTGAAGCAGCGATACGCCGCCATCTTGGTGACTGCAACTCTCAATGCGGTGTTTCTATTCTTAAATGCCGCTTTTTATTGATTAATATTTTCATATTCCTGAAGATAACTTTATTAATAAGTAATAATGTTAATAACATGTATTTAAAGAGGAAAATACTTGCAATAACTGTTATTTTATTAAAATAGACACATTATTCTTTTATAAAATAAAACAAAGCAATTCAAATTTTCCATATCGACATTTCTAGAAACGTTTCTTTAAAATTAAAAAGGCAAAATTCTACATAAGTAAACTAAATAATGAACAATTTAAAATATAAAATTTTTTAGCATTTTTTTTAGCATAAACTTTTAATATACTTAACGTTTGGAGCCCATTATTTGGAATCCATTAATTTTGTTTGCAATTCTATGCAGCCATACAGTCGTTCTTTATTGTTGATCATCAATAGGTAAGCGCTGTAACTTATAGCTTAATTTTGACTTATTGGAACACCCAAATGCGCAACAACCTGTTTTTTAACCATCATTTAAAAGTATGGAACAAATAATAAAAAGGCGAAAATAAAATTAACATATTGAGAGCAATGATAATTCACCGTTCAAACTAGTCAACAAAATGACGACGGTTTACCCATGTGATCGGCGACAGCCAATCAAAATCGAAAGCGGCAAAAAGTTCGCAAGAAAAAGAATGATGCAACTTAAACTAGGTAATCTAAGGCTTTAAGTTCAGATACAGAAGATCTCTGTCGACATTAGAATATTCTACGACAAGGTGTTCGAGCGAAATCAGCGAAAAACTAATTAATTAAGCGTTAGACGTTTTTTTAAATTCAAATATTAATGATTCAATAAATCACATACTTTAATGATAACAAATTTTAAAGATTAGTCAGTGGTATTTGTAGCTTATAGCTTGATCAAAAAAAAAAAAAAAAAAAAAAAAAAAAAAAAAAAAAAAAGAGTTTGTTGCAGCGCTTCACCAAATTTATATTTCTAAAGTTATCTGATATACCACGTGCTTTTTTATATAGTTATTCTCTTAAAACGTATTTCTAAAAAATTAATTATTTCAAATCAACGTTAATTGAAATGGAAAAAAAAAAAAAAATTCGTCATGTATGGAAAGAAAAATGAACGGGAAAGTGGTATTATTTCGTTTAGGAGAAACGTAAAAAATCGCCATACTATTATTGACGCCTATGATGCCACGTTAATTTAGGTGATATATGCATATTTTATGCTATTTTAAACCATCGCTGAACAGCCGGTCTAAATATTGAGTTTACGACAACTAATGTTCAACTCTGTAGACCAGTAATTTTGGACCCAATCCAAATGACAAGGAAACTCTTGGATCAAGTATTGAGTGAAATTCCCCTTCCAGGAGGACTTTTTGATGCAACTAACTCTCATTTGCGTTGCATGTTGAGGAAATCCAGGAAAACCTCCCACGATTACCCAGACTGTGAGGGGACTCTAACTCATACATAATCCATCTACCACTTAAGATATTTTTACGTCAGCACTGTGGTTGCTGCGAGCAGGATACGGAATTCGAATCCATCAGCCATCGCATGGATTCGAAACCGGTTCACATCATTGGAAGGCGAGCGCTCTATCCCCAGAGTCACCACAGCTCATTATATGTATATTGAAATCAAAGCAATAAGCTATGTACTACAGTTATGGAGTAAATGCATTTATTCATGTAGGAAAACCGTAAAAATTCGCCATGCTTTTATAGACGACAATGATGCTCAATTAATGATGGTAATATACATAAGTTGACATTTAAAAAAAAAATAGCTTTGTGCTGCAATGACGCTTGATTATTATGGCACTATGTAATACTGGTATATTATGACAAATGGTTCAGTTTTGATAAGAGTTCTACAACGGATTTTCCATTGTTTCAAAAAAATATTTTTTCTAGTGGTAGTAAAGATAGTGTAGTAATATTTTAATGAATTAGAATTCAAATAACTTTTTTACACCACCACTTAGAAATATGTCAAACTGTAAATTAAAGTTCAGATAGAGAAATGAAAATGCTCCAAAATGCTTATCAAATTCTTCAAAAATTATTTTTTTCTTTTTTTTTTTTAATTTTTTTAAATTGGATTTAGTTTGCTGCCACAGATAAAAGCATTTCGCGCAAAATTCGAGGTTATGTTATGAATACCAAATATGCTAATATAAGTATAAATTGTTATATTGCTAATTTTGCCCCTCGAACAGGACTTTTCCCTGAAAAGAATGATAATCGATAAATTTTGACTATTATCATGAGTTAACCGCCAGTAATAACATCATGCCAAGTGATGCCTATAGTTAATCCATATTCTGATGAGATGAACTACGATAAACGAGTTTTGTTTAGTTTAATAACGTAATTTCATCGGAAAGGACGACAAATAATAATAAATAATAAATTTAAAAAAATTGAATTTTTTCAGCTTTATTAATTGATGACTTAGTGGAAGATCATGGTAAGTGACATTTTCAGAGAGGCTGTAATCAGAATACGAAAAAAAGTGATATCCGAACCAGTTTTTAACCAATTTATTAGAAGCCTAATGATTCTTTGCCTCATTCCATTTACCACTGCTTAATTTGAAATAAAAATAATGTTATCATACATTCGTGGAATAGTTTGTTAAGATTAAAAGTGAAGGCAAAAATAATTCTGTTACATTAAGCATATATTGATGCAACCGATTTATGTTATTTTCTCTGATACATTAATTCCCCTATAAATATCACTTACTTGGTTCTTCCACTAAGCTCTTCAATTGTGTAGGTATATTCTTTCAATTTTGAGTATGATTTCGTAGTATTTCTCACTACTGATTTATTGATTCTTTACTTACTTTTTATTCACCCCGTGAATTTTTTGCCACTATTTAACGATTAGGTCTCAAGGCAGTGCCTTGAAGTTTTGAGGTATGAAGGTCTCAAGGGTGTGCATTGAAGTTTTGAAGTATGAACTTTTTTTACTTCTCTACACAGTTGGAATTTTCCTTCTAAAATTTTCAAAACCGTAAAAAAAGAAATTTAAATGGACATAGGAACAAGGTTTTTGAGGTGATGAGCATTGGAGAGTGCGGGTTACTGGAAACCCTACATGTGTTGAAAGAAATATAACAAATATTAGGGAATCAACGCTGGGACTCAAACCCCAGTTTTGGCGGTCAGAGACTGACACATTAACCCTTTTGCTATAATATGCGCGCTGTTACAAGGAACTAGTGGTTTCATTAGGTGGGCTTTGTTTGTGCTATATAATTCAGTTTGTTCAGCCGTATTATTCGAAAACAGTTAATAAACGATTTTTCTCACTGTTTACAGTTTGATTACCATTTTATTTATTACACTGTTTTGTTTAAATATGGTAAAACAACAATTAAATAAATTGTTATTTAAAAAAAAATTTCCGAGAAATTTCTAACAATGTATCATTTTTCTTTTTTTTTTTTTTTAACTGGATTTTCAATGGTCTCATGTACCCCTAGTACATGAGATTAAAATCCTATACGAAATGTTTCTAAGACCATTTTCATTTAAAACTCAAGTTTATGTGTTTATCAAAGCTACCTTTGGAATAAATTGCTACAAACTTAAACAGTATCTTTTTAGTCCAAGCGTTTATGCATATAAAACACAGGCAAATGGTATTTTAAATCACTTTTCCATCAATGCGAGACTCTAGTTAAATTTTCTCCGAAACCGGTGATTTTGAAAGAGAGAGAGAGGGGGGGGGGACAAAAAAAAAACAATAATTATTTACATTAGTGAGCAATTTAAAGCTTTAAGAACTTTACAAAGCTCGTTTTATTTACCAAGGTTTAATATAATGCGTGGTTGCCTCCGTATTCTTCTAATCTAAGTCCAGATGCACGAATCTTGAGGAAGACGGGTAAAGGAACAGGGTGGAAGAAGCAATTTTCATTCTCCCTATTTAACTCTCTCTAAATCTGCCCGAGTATAAACATTAATTAAAACTTTACCCGGTCCCTTTTAATTGTTTCCATTGAAGCTCGGACGCAGCGAAGAGCCCAGGCTTAGCCTAGATATCTCGCGGATTAATATTTTCCCTTATTACTGCATCCGGGCAATTTGCTTCGGAGTTCCCAGTGTACTTGTTGTTGCAAGTGCCCGGGCACTCTGGTAAGACTAGTTTAAACTTCAAATTCCTGGGAATATTTGTTGGAAGAGGTTTGCGTTTGAAGAAGTTGGATACATATTTTCTAAGTCTTGCTCTCATAGAATTTGGTGTGTTAAGAGAGATATTTTCATTTGAGCGAGTTGAGTTTATAATTTTAGGGGAAATGAATTTGGAAAGTGTTTTTAAAAGAGGGTTGTGAATTAAATTTAAATGAGATTCTGAGAAGTCAGAATGGGATATTTAAGAAAGGTTTGCAAGTTTTAATTAGTTTAGGAACGAGACCCGCAAATGGGATTTACTTAAATACATAGTAACATTTTTGCCTTTTTTCAACTTTATAAAACTATAATTCTTTAAATATCCATTCCAAATTATTCAAGCTGTGTCATCACATGAAATAATACTTTTTAGTGGATAATAGACACTTCTTTTAACCATATAACATATCAGATTTTCTTACATTATAAAACTAATATTCTTATTCTTTAATTGTCCATTCCAATTTATTAAGGCTGTTCTTCGAAGGCAATGTCATCACAAAAAAATAATGCTTTTTAAAAACCAATATGCCACCTTTGTTTTCTTATTTTTTTTAAACTAGTGTATGTGAGTAACAGTTATTCATGATTTTAAGGTCACGTTTTCGTAATCTTTATCCCCACGAAGAAAACATTTTGGTAAAATTACCATATTGTATGGTAATGATCTTTCTGGTAAAAAAAAAAAATAACTCATAATTCTGGTTAATAAAACCAAATCATACATTACGTTAATCGTTCAATTAGTTAGTTTTTATTATTAGTTAAAATGGTAACACGGTTTACTGGCAATTCTAGTTTTCAAAATGATAGTTTTTTATTACTACACATTTAGTAAACAATACTAAATTGAAAAGTAAATTTAACCCAATAAACGGTTTTTATACCATCCTCTTATATATCGTGGTAAATTACCCAATTTTACTACATTTATTAAATTTAATAAAATATTTTAAGACCATGTTTTATTGTAAATTTTACCAAAATCATGATAAAAGCGCTTCGGTAAAAATTATTATGGCGTTTCAGTGTTCCCCAAGAGCTAGAAACTCGGTAAATTCTGCCATATTCTGATAATTTTGACCATACTTTTTTTTTATCGGTGCTGTTCTCTCTATACTAATTATGAAAATAGTTAGTATACTAATATTTAATTTTACTTGGCGAAATCGTTTCGAAGAAATGTAAGCTTCACTAACACCTCTTTAACAATAATTAATATTTCTTTTATTTTTTTTTATAATAAAGTTTTCAATTTTACGTATTTATTAAAAAACTAACACTACTGAACATTCTCAACGTTCGTTGCTAAAATTCTAAATGGCTTTTTTCTTATATTTTTTTTAATTACCCTTAACCTTTTTTAAGTCCCTTAAGAGAATTGATACTTGACGGGTTTGACTTACTCAAAATAGAATAGAAGGAGCAGTTGCTAACATAAACAAATACTACGTTTTAACAACCAATCAGGATCGAGATACCCACACTACATCACTTGCATGCAATACATTAAAAGTAAACTAGTGTAACACATTAAATATTTTTAGCGTATTAAAATCTAAAATTCTTCCAAAAATATTATTGTTGCTTAAGTGTTATTGTATTGATTAACTACTATGTATTGATTTACTACTTATATTACTATGTATTGATTTACTACTATTAATGTATTGATTTACTACTTATAAAATTATAACATGTTTTATATTCTAATTGACAAACACATTTTTATTTAATTTAATATTTTAAAATTTGAACAGCAGTTTGAAAATATATTGTAATATTGTTATTTACATCTAAAATTTTAATTAAGTTTTAATTTTAATTTCTTTTGGTTTTTTTTTTTTTTGGTAATGATTAAGAAGAAAAAGATTTGCTCCATTGAGATAAAAACTTTTTCCTTGAACATTCTTAATAATGTCCATAATGTAAATCACAGAATATACAACCCTTTGAACCTCATAAAGAAACATACTGCAAAAAATTTCTATGAGTTAAGAAAAAAAAAGTTAAATCAGATTATAAAAGATGAAATGAGCAAGTTTATAGGTATATAGATAAGGTGTTATTTTTCACTGAATAGAATAAAAATCAAATCAATAACTTCGGTGAAAAAATGAATTAAAAGAATAAATAGAAATATTTAAGTTATCTTCAAGAATATAAATATATTAATTAATAAAAAGTGGCTTTTCAGAATAGAAACTCCTCATTTCTACCTTGAGAGTTGCGGTCACAACAGCGTTGCAGTCACCAAAATGGCGGAGTATCGCTACTTAAGCTAAGTATTTAGGGCTTTTAGCTCTTACCAATTTAACGAGCGGTAAAGTTGCGAATGGTATGAAAAACTATCATCAATTTTATATAATTAGCATTTGTTCACTATTATAAAACTGCAGAAACTAATTTACGACATTAATGGTAATAATGCATTACTTGAATTACTTTATTTTCGTATCGATTTGTTGATAATTAAATTGAAATGGTGATTAGTACATGCATTTAACTTATAACTGCTTTTATTTTCCAAAACATTTACAAATTGAGTGAATAATAGAGTTTAACAATTTGATACGAGATCTTTGACTTCGTTAGAGCAAATTATATTTTTGTCGTTTGAATGGTTTTGTATCATTATTTACATATCGTTTTAATATCGAAATTCATTCAACCAAGCCTCTTTGTTGGTAAGAAATTATTTTTTAATAAGCTTTCAATTAAAAAAAATTATCTCTCTTTTTTGTTATCAAGTTCAAATTTTTTTTTTATAAATTTAATAAGTCAATTAACTCAAAAATTATGTCTTGCTATCGTCTGCCAAGCAATTACCAAATTTTTTAAAATTGTTATCTTTATCGAGATAGATTTTTTTCCTCCAATCAAACCTGTTTGTCATTAGACAATTGAAGGACGATTCTATTAAACGATTCAGTACTTAGCAGTTTTCAAGAAAAAAATTGTTTTCAGAAAATTATCGAATTAATTAACGCAAAAGCTTAAATTTCATTACAGCAAAAATGCACCAGTATCGTCGTTTGCGAAATTAACTCCACTCATATTTATATTATCGTTTTCATCACCATAGAACTTTCCTTCAATCCAGTCAATCTATTGGCGAGCAATTGATTGTTGACGATATCTTAAGCAATGAATATATTTTATTTTGCCTTCATTCTTCTCTAGAGATAGCAGCCATTTCGGTTACAGCCCTCAATCGTTCCATTTGCGGCTAAAGAGGAGAGGTCAGAAAATGGTGTGAAGGAGGAAAGAACTGAAGCGAAGAACAAAAAGAAAGCAGAAAGAAAGAAAAAGAGCTTGTGCGCCAAATGAATTTCCCTTGCACAGCTAAGTAATTATTCGCGTGTTCTAAAAGGACCTGAAAGAAATTTGGAGAAGAGAGCAAATGTAGTAATTAACATTTTAATTAACTCCACTGGGGGAAGGTAGGGCAAGAGAGCGAAATCCAATATTTGGGAGCCCTAATGGTTGGACGGAATAAAACAAAAAAAAGTAGAAAATAATAATAATGATGAGAGGAAAAAGAACTCAATTTCAAGTGGTGTACAGTCTAAGCACTGAAAAATCAAGCCTCGTATAGGTTTCAGTAATTTTAGTTTGCATCGTTTAGTATTAATTAAAGTAGTTAATGATTAGAGGTGTAGATTTCGAACGATAATGCAATTTTCAGTAGTGTCCCACAAACTAATCAATTTTAGTTTAAGTCGAAGTAATTTTCTGTACTTAACGCAGTAGTATTTTTTTAGAAGCAGATATATCTTAAGTAAATTAAAAGGAGGTTAAATTTTGTAACATATTTTTTTCACAAAATTATTCTCCATTTCCGAAATCAAATTATCTGGTTAAAAATTTGAATAAAAACAAAAAGTAATTTTTTTTAGAAAAATCGATTAATTAATTTTTAAAGTAATTAGAATTTTCACAGTATAAATTTTTGAAAATGTAATTTTTTTCCTAGAAAGGACGCTATACCGCTAGAGAAACTTTTCATAGCAAGTTCTCTTTCACCTACAGAAGTAATTCAAAACAATATCGTATAGAAAAAGAGATTTCAGGTAAACCAGGAATAAACCATGAAGTTTAAAATACTGATAAATTGCTTCCAAAATTTCAGAATATAAACAAATTACTGCGGAATTGCTTAAGTTGAGGCAACGGTGAAGTAATTTGTTTGTTTTCTGATATTTTAAAAGTATTTTTTTTAACATTTGATATTTCATGGTTTACACTATAGCTTTACCGGTACTCATTTTTCTTTCAACTTTAAATTTTAAAATACTAACGGAGGTTAAACAAAATTTATCATGAAAAGTTTTCCTCATGATAAACAGCGTGCTCTTAATTTGAAGGGATGCTTCGTGTTTTTTAATGGGAATTATAATATTTTCTAATATTTATTGTTGTTGAATCAAATCAAATCTGTCAAATTTGAAAAATTTAAAAACCAACACATCGATTAAAGAATCTAAAACTATTTATCAATTTTTTTTTTCTTCTGCCAAATGTAACTTTATCAACACGGACTTTATTTGAGAGTCAGTGATTTCATTTCCGTTTCTTTACACTGGAAAAAAAAATTCCAGATTAAATTACAGTAAAATATATTGGTATTCAGGGTGCAGGTACTTTTTACTGTAAAATCCATACCATATTTACCGGAACATGTTACGTAACAAAAAATCTGAGATACCGTGATTTTTACAATAATAATTACCAATATTTTACGGTGCAATATTTTACGGTAAATATGGAGTTTACACATGATACACTCAAAGTGCCGGTATTTTATATCGTAATTTGATCCGGAATTTTTACCCGTGAAGAATTTCGTTGCTGAACTGTCCGTACCTTTAAAAAAAAAAAAAAAAAAAAAAAAAAAAAAAAAAAACGCTTGTTTCCGATACGACCTCGTCATTTGTTCATCTGCAATACCCATTTCTTTTCGTGGGTGAAACACTAAGTGACCGTCTTTCTTTTTGCGGAATCCTAACTTTATTAAGTTCATTAGTAATTGGGAACATATTAATCAATAAAAGAAAACTTATTATTTTGAAAATATTAAAGTGAAAAATGACTTTTTTTTCCCTTCATAATTTTAACAATGAAAGTCTTAAAATTAGGTTTTATATCCGACAGTTGAATTCTCTGGTCTAGTGTGGCATGCGTTTTTGGTATCGCAAAATATAAAACGCCAGCATTCTATTGAGCACCATCAGATGGGGTGACTTTGTTCAGGAATTTTCAGTTTCCGACTTTGACCTAATAAAAAAAATAGTTAAAAGATGCTGAATAGTACAGCATCTAATCTAAAATTTGTTGTTAGCCATCTGTGAAGTAATTGCACGTAGTTAAGAACTGATTTGAAATGTTTATTATTTGTAAACAATCAATTAGTCGAATGCTCAAAGTCATCCCGGGATGGGATGACTTTGTGCAATGCAATAAAGTAATGACTTAGTTCGGTTATTTTCATTCACTTTTACTTAAAATCGTTTAATAAACAATATTCAACATTGCTAACGTACAATACAAGTATATTACATATAAATATGTACTATGTATTACAAATCTACTTAAGATGAACATGAAAACCTTAATTTTTAGATTTTTTAACATTTTTAGATTTTTTCTTATTAATTAAATCTTAAGTAACTTTTTTTTATGATTTTCAGGTACAATCAAACATTTGATATGAATTGACATGAATGAACAATTGAATGAATTCGCTCAAATAACGCCCCCAAATTGCCTCCAACTCTGTAACTCGGAATGATCGTCTCTTATTAACAATCTCTTATTAAATGTCTTAAACAATTAACATATAAAAAATTGAAATGAAAAATAACAATATGAAAATGAAAAATAATATTCATCGTGAGATTTCGAATGCTTCGCATGAATTTTGTTCGAAATCATGTTTCGGTAAATTCCGAACTTTTCTGACGCTTTCGAAACCATTTTATTACTTCTGCCAAACATTTTTCTAACGCTTCTTTGGTGTAATCACAATAATTTCTTGCTCCAGGCTTTCTTTTATAAGTCCTTGGTATGTTTTTCTCTGAAAAAAAAAATTGCACAAAGTCACCTCAGGGTGCATTTTTTTATAAATTATTAAATAACTAACATTATAATAATTAAGAACAAAAAATTATGCATGATTTGTTATTTCAATTGCTAAGACTTTTAAAGTATAACCCACCTTCATGGTCAGGATAACTAGAACTTCTTCAACCGAGCAGACTTTCCAGCCTCCGATTTTGCGACGTTAAAAAATTTGAAACTGTTTGTAACTTGAGCTCACAATTTTCCAAGAACGATGATGTTTATATAGCCAGTTCTTGGTAAACCATTAGTTCGTTATGTTAACATCTCAAATCAGTTGATACCGAGCTTAAAAAAAATACCCCTAGATGGCACGACGCAAAAATTGAAAAAAGTGACAGTTTGCACAAAGTCACCCCTCGTTGCACAAAGTCACCCCATAGGCATTCTATAGAACAAAAACATGCTATTTAAGCAAAGTATGAAAAATGGTCTTGGTAAGGCTGGCTGTTATATGAATGATTGATTAGTAATCCTCGTTACATACAAATGTTATTTAGGAAAAAAAATAATGAGAGTTCCAATAAAAAAAATTTGTTCAAAATAAGCAACGAAAAGTTACACAAAATAAAATTTATGTCTTTCTAATTAACGGAAACAACATTTTCATATAAGAAAAATAAGAAATTAAAACTAATCAACTTGCTGCAACATTGTAGGCTTATATGACATTTTGTATTAATTACATTTCATTACATTCGAAACGAATCGGAGGTGTACTTTGCTGGTTTCATTATTTGGCATTCCTCATTTTCCTGGCATTATAAAATGCCTAGGAAATGTATGAAATATGAATAATTTCATACATTACCGGCTAGTTTTAGGTATTATACACAATGCCAAAGCTTTCTATAGAATGCCGGATTTCGAACTTAGCCGTTAACATATGTATAATCTTTAAAAAAAAAAAAAAAAAAAAAAAAAAAAAAAAAGTAAATTACGTTTTTTTTTTAATTAATTAAGAACGAAATAGATCTCTTATAAACGTGGATAATGGTTATCAATGGAGATGTAACTTTCCTCCCCCGAGTTACATCTCTATTGATAAACTTTCACCCCCGAATTCGAGGTACATGATTTTTGATTTTATACTAGTAATTTATAGTATAATAGTATAAATTTTGATAATAGTATAAATTTAGATTTTATACTAGACCGGTTGTTATAGCATGTGGCAAATAATATAAAAATCGTATAATTTTCTATCGAAGAAATATTTTATAGTCTTTATAATAATATATTTTTTAATAATATATTTTTTAATAATATATTTTTTAATAATATATTTATAATAAATAAATTTTTATTTTTAGATTTTATAAACAAAATTTCTAAAAAAAATTCTGAAGCTATTAAAAGATGTTCGGATATATTATATAATTAGCGTAAAACTAAACTAAAAAGTGGAGACATGGACTAATCATGGACTTCATAATTAATTGAATTTTTCATCTGATTTACTTGAATTTCCAATAACATTTATTAATGTAGCGTCTAAACGTAGGATATTTAAAAAATATTTTTACAAAATGAAGGTATATATTAAATAAACAAATGTTTTAACTATAAGGGTATCATTTTTAATCATCCAATAGCTATAAACGTAATTTACGTGTGCAATAAGATCTACTTTATTACAATCTCTTAAACTTTTCGACACTTGTTGCGAAGTTTTATCTTATAACCAACTAGTAGCCTCTGGCGACCAGATGGTCAGATTTTTTTTTTTTTTTCATATATATATTTTTTTTTTTTTTTTGCAATTTGGATAATTTCTAATATGTCGGTATTTAAAATCGTTCATTAAAAAATCAAAACAATATCATCAACATTAAAAACATTAAAAATCAAAATCAAAGCATAAACTCATATTACTGAAGTGAAAATGGATTTAATTTTTGTATCTAACATGTTCGTATGTCGTCGAGTTGAATTTATTATTAAAATGTTCAATACAACATATGCTAGAATTTAAAAAAAAAAAAAAAACAAACAAACATATGCTAATTATGTTAATGGTGGTTTTGATGGATAATAAAAAAAATCAACTTTGTTAAAGTCAAACTGTAATAAAATATATCTCTTTGTAATCATGTGAACCAATACATTTTATTTGTAAAGGTTTCTTCGCCAAAATGAAAGGAACTTTAACTGTTATAAAGTTCTTTTGTTTTAAAAGAATACGCAGATCTAAAGCAGTAAGAAATACACCTTGAGTCAATAAAATCAATTTAAAAAGATTAGCTTAATGGCGCTACGAGTTAAAGAAATGACTAGAAACGAAAAGAAGTAAAATACAACATAACCAAGTCAATGGATATTTACATTAAAAAGCAAAAATTAGTCTTTACGTTAATACGACACGTTTAATTTGTAGTTAAATTGAACATTTGATTGCCAATCAGTTTTATTATACTTTTTTTTAAGTCAAGGCGAATTACCTTTTGCTGTTAAAATTTCTTCTCTTTGCAATATTTGAACACAGGATTTAAATTTAAATTGATATAGACTTTAAAAATGGGTACTCTAACAGATAGTTTTCCGTTTAATGAACAGCTATCCTCTCGCCATTAAAAATTTGGATTATTTTAGAACAAGATTATATTTTTGTTAAAAGGATAGTTTATGTAATTAAAGAACTAAACATTTAAGTTTAAAAGAAATTGTAAAAAAATAATAGTAGTTATTAATATTTGAAAACAAAAAGTTTCAGTATTAACGTTTAATAATTTTAAACGTCTTGAAATTGAAATGTCGTCTGACGAATAAAAATAAGCATGTTTAAGATTACTTGTGATGGTTAATTAAAGTATTTCCTTAATATTTGCTAACTTGCGTTAGCCTGCATATTTATTTCTAGCACGCTATAGGTAACTACAAGGTATTGGAAACTATATTTTCAAACTATAGGGAGAAAAAAAAAAAAGAGCCAAATCTTGTTCTCAAGTTATTAACGAACATACATATAGACAGATATTTCGCTTTCGTGTATAGAAATGTGTGGAACAGAAGATCCATATGACGGTTTTGTTGTGGTTCAAGTTACGATTCCTTTTCCTTATTCCAGTGATTTCGACTGCAACAATAGTAAATTAACTCAGAGATGAAGCATCAAACAACACTGGAATTAGCTTTCATGAAAAACTTTACTGTGGAACAATCGCGTATTTATGCTTCACGGAATAAAAATATATATATAAAAAAAACCTATGAAAACCAGCCATTGTTTGCCCAGCTCGATAGTCAAAGAATTTTAACCAGAATTTTTGGAAATTGAATTAATTGAACTAACGAGTACGAAACACGCTTTCTTTTAAATATTTAGTTTTAAGATACCGAAGGCTAAATTTATTTATGCCTGTTCCTTTTTAATATTAACGTAAATCAACTTAATATTGAAAAAGCAATAAAATATTTCCAAATGAGTTTTTTTTTTTTTTTTTTTTTTTTGGAGTTATGTAAAAATTAAACGGCTGTTTAGTTTTAAAAATAAAACTATCTACAATAAATTTATTATTATTTTTAAAAAAGTAATTATTACAATTAGCTTGGTTCTAACACGTGCTTTTATTTAGAATGAAATTAATCTTCAATGATGACTAAATGAGTATTAGAATAATTAGTGCGTCATTTGAAGGAAAATACTTATGTTCTGTTTGTAACTGTCTCCTATGCAATTGTTTTGTATTTATGAACGTAACCGATTTTAACCCTGTAGTTCTATAAAATATAAGCCTACAGATCTAAATAACATATTTCATTTACTCATTTGCTGATAGCAAATATAGTAAAACGAGTACTTCTCATTATATCGTATTTTTCTACAGTTACCATTGCATTTTACTCATTACGATTTTATTAACTTTAAACAATTTATTTATTTTCAAGTTATTAGAAATTAAAACGTAATTCCCTACTTCCAATTAATTTAACTATCACATTTAGTATCCCATTTAGTTAAAATAGTTTTTTTTTTTTTTTTTAAAGATTTTTGAATAAGCATATCCTTCTCCTAAGTGGACAATTATCTTTAACGAATTTATTTCTGTGCCCCAAAGGTGCACACTTTAATATTTTCCTGAATTAAAATTCTGCACCAGTGTAAAACATGTCATGCGTAAACCAACTATTTCAGTTTGATTGTGAAGAAACTGATGGAATGCAAGGGGTTCCACAACTTCAATTATTTTTATGAATAGTATTCACGCTACTGATAATCTGGATATGGTTATGTGGATATGAACGAATCTTTCCCTGCACTGAATATATCGTAAAATTGGTCTGTACTGGGCAATAATTTTTTTTTTTCTGGGTTCGGGTAAGTATTGCGTACCGAGAACATCTTTACCGAATTATGCGAAGTTCGTTTTATTCATTCGAGTTTCAAATAAGGCGTTGTTGCTTGCTTCCGTATACTTCTAATCTGAACGTAAATCAGATATAAAATGAGTCAATAACAGCAGTTCAGGAGGTATGCCTAGAACAAACATTTAAAAATTATGGGGTAAAAAATAGATAAACTATCTAGCACTTAAATCTAATCTTGCAGGAGCATTTTTATTTCAGTATATTTTTTCGCAACTTTGTTTTTTTCAATAAATTTTTTATTGTTTGAAATTATTGATTTTAATGAGCACATAATTTATTTTATTTCCATACTAAGAATAACTCCTTATACATGTATCTCGAGCGAAAAAAATCATTCTTAAATTTAAGCAAACACTATTACTAAATGTTTGAAAAATCAGAGAATTTTATTTTGCATTTTTCAAAGTACTAGTGTTTCAAAAAATGTATTTTTTTTTTTTTCTTTTCTGGTTTATGCACAAAATTTACTTTAAAAAAAAACCTGGCGTGGTGTTCTAATGACCTGAAGTTCGTTGCTTAAGTAACGCTTTTTAGTTTATTTATATTCGTAAAAATTTTTAATTTTTAAAAATATTTTTTAAAAGGTAATAAAAATTTAGAATATATAAAATTAAATTTAAGTCTAAAACTTTCCTGCTACCCACCTCACCCCCCCGCAGAACTTGTCTTTTTTGGGAGAAGGGGGGAATGATTCCCACAGTCGTGCTGTTGCTTCAGTGAAGAAGTGGCAAAAGATGGTGAAAGCAGCTTTCAAATTAGTTATGTTCATTTTAAATTTTCGGAGATAAAAAATAAATTGAAAATAATGATAAACTAATTGAGAAAGTATTATATCAAATACTTTTAGTTAAGACAAAAAATATTTTTTTAATGTTTACTTATTCAAAACGCAATGAAAAAAAAAAATGTAGATAGTAAAAAAAAAAAACATATTTCAGTAAATTTATTATTATCATAAAAAATATTAGTAGTTGAAAATAATTAAAACAATTCTCCTTAGATGAGGTACAGAAATATAAACCAAAACCGCATTTTAATAGTTACAAATAGTTGCAATTTTTTTTTAAGAAATTACAAAAAAACGACGTAACTTATTTCATTTCCTCTGCCACATTTTAATGCCGAACTAAAAACTTTCAATCAGGCAACAGATGGCAGCACACAGCTCATTTTCAATATTCTCTCAGTTCCGGATGACGCCAAAGTCACTTCCGGTGCGCAGTTCAGGCAGGCGCAAAGAAAAATGAGGGAGGGTCGTCATCGAACATTTGTGTGTCTCGTCGATCAGTTCATTACAGAACTATTCATCGTAACGAGCAAGAAGGCGCGTATCATTGTGTTATGCGAGTCGTTCTCCGATTCGTAAACTGTTAGTTGAAGTCGCGTTCTCGTTCGCGCGAAACCGCTTCACTTTGTTTCAGAAACACGGACATCTTGTACTTCTTTTCCAGGAGTTAAAAAAAAAAGGACTGCTTGAATCTTTTCTCCCCGAGCAACCCTCCGATCTTCCACAAAAGACCGTGGTTGAAAGGAACCTAGGCCTAGCCTTTCCCCAAAAATACTCATTCTGAAAACTCTGTCAACAAAACTTGGATTGTTTGTATGCTATTGTGAACGTGAACTGAAATTGTGCTACAATTTGCAACATTCTAACCTCAGGTGAGTCAAATTCTTGTTAAGTTTCGATGAGAATCGGTATGTTGTTGACATTCGAAGCCGCGTAAAGTGTGTTTCATTGATGGCTTGCCCTTGAGCGATTGGCATTGTTGTGGAATTGCACATTTCCGAACGGCGTCGGCAGTGTGTGATAGGATATTTGTGTATGATGCGGCGCTCATTACGAACTGTGGTTTGTGTCAATATATGAGAGTTCGTAAGAGTGTTTTTTAGTTTTTATTAATTTTATTTTTTTGAACTAGTATTTAATATTTCGATCGAGCATTGCATCATAAGCGCAAAATCGGCATAGATAGATCTGACAATATAACCAGCACGCAATTATTATATATCAATTATTAGTAATTGATTCTAGTTACATTTAGAAATGTTTGAAATACAGCAATTTCATCATATCGAAAACCAGATTTTGAATAATTAAATATGGCATTAAACCCCGCTATTAAATATGACATACTTTTTCTTTTTTTTTTATGTAAACACCAGTTAACATTTTGTTTTGTATATGTTTAATATATAAATACACTTTAAATGCATTGCCAGGTGATAGTAATTTGAGTCCAGAATACATATCTGTTTCAAGTTAATGTCAATCTATGAAATGGATGATTCAAAGTCCATTGATTCTCCAGCAATATGTCCTGAGTTGAATCTAACATATAATCTTACTTAGATAAACTTACACGTCAAAGCATTCGTTTATTGTTGCCTTAAATGCACTGACATGATTGTTTAGTGATTTTAATAATTTGGACCAACATTGCATAATTATTTTATGTTAGTACTGATTCAGATTGGAGATCCAAAGTCTTTTGCTTCTCCAGCAATCATCTTAGTTGAACCTAGTTAAATATAAAAGCATTGACTGATTATTGCTTTGAATGCTTTTTAACATAGTTGTAACAATTTATGATAAGATTGCATAATTATTTCCAGTTAGTGTTATTTCATGAAATTAGTGATACAAAGTTCTTTGCTTCTCCAGGAATCATGCCCTGAGTTGTTAAATATAAATATATTGACACAATTGTTGTCTTGGATGCAATGATTTGATTGTTCAGTTGTTTTATTAACTAAGGTTGTATAATTGTTTTCAGTTAGTGTTGATTAATGCACATAAAGAGTCCAAAGTCTTTGCTTCTCTTAAAAATCATGCCTTCGGTTGAGCTTAGTCAAATGTAGATACATTGACATGATTGTTTAGTAATTTTACTAAATTATGCTAAGAATTGTTTAGTAATTTTACTAAATTATGCTAAGAATTGTTGAGTAATTTTACTAAATTATGCTAAGATTACATAGCCGTAACTCCAGTTGTTATTGTTGAACACTTCATTTTATGGATTAGAATTCGTTGAAGGGTGATTTAAATTTGTATTCTTTCCCAGCTTCTAAATGTTAATTATTACAGACTTTTAATAAATCTTAAATTTCATTGGAATTTTTGTACCTTTATCCGTGCTTTACAAAATATGTAGGCATGTGATAAGTAAATAGATAATTTCATTTGTCAAATTATCTATATTCTTTCATACTACCTACATGACAGCTAGCTACTATTGTTACTAAGAGTTTGATATTAATAAGAGATGTTACATTTTGTTGTAGTGTGTACTAATGTTGACATTCCTAACAGATGTATAAAAGAATTGTTTTTATTTTACTTCTATTACAATTATTATCATTTTTCTAGGATTTCAATTATTATTAACTTTGTCAAAGATGAATTTCAACTTATCTGAATTGCTATATTTCAGCATTGTGTTGTTTAGATTCTTTTCCGAATTGTTCTATCGACGCCAATTTATACATCTTAGTAAAATAAGTTTTCAGCTCAAGTTGTTTAAATGTTTTTTTTTTTTGGCATTCTAAAAAAAAATTCACTACTATTTGTTTAATGGGAGAATTGCAGGGGTTACGAGAGTTAGGACTTCATTTTAACCAGCTTTCAATTTTTAAAATTTCTAGTTTTGTTTATATCTAAAAATGAGTCCTATTTTTTTAATATTTTGATATGAAGTAAAATGTCAATATTTAAAAATATATATTTTAACTACAATACATTGAAAAAATTTTCTTAAAATATGAATTTATAATGTATTGCATTTTAGTATTTTATTTACTAATGAATATTTAATTTCAAAATGTTCTTTTTTTATCAATTTTCCTTATTCTCAATTATAACAGTTTTTCTCTTTCATAATTCAGCATTTGCCTCCTTAAAATCTAATTCACACCTAGTGTAGATGGTATTTCAACCCTCCTTTGATTCATAATGTAAATTCAACTCTCCGACATAAATTCTAATTTTGAAGCAATTATTGATAAAAAAAACAATGAAAAAAATTTCATTCTGAATACTTATAAGATGATTAGTAGTTTTTCTTTGATTAAAACGTTCACAATACCTAATTTTTTAAGCCTATTTGATTAGAAATAAGACGATCCTTTATAGTTTCGCAGCTGGTGGATATACTGAGCAGTGGTCCTTAGATTGTTTAAGCGAAATGTCACATAAAAAATGGAACTTTCTCATTAGTTCAGAGCTAGCGTCTTGATGTAAATGAAACTGCAGAGTATTCTTTTTTTTCCCCTCAAATATTTTAAAGATAGTATTAGTGATGTTTGCTTTTTTATAGCTCTCATATCAAAAAAGGAGTTTATTGCGCGTTCTTAGATGTCGAATTAATATTTACTTCTTATCCTTACATTAGATTATTTCGGTGATCAAACTGAGTCTGGTTGCATAGGCAGATAATGTGTCACCAGATTATTATTTATTAAATAATATGAACTCACATGTGTTATTCTTTTCAAATGAAAATTATGCTTTTAAAGCTTATGTCTAATCTAAATTATTTAAATCAACAATATTTTTTTAAAAAAAAGTCAGTTATTTACTGAATGATGAAATAGTGCTAAATCTTTAAAGGAGAAAAATAAAAAATTCAATGATGCTTGATCAATTAAGGTAAAAGGTATAAATTGAAATTTAAAAAATTACTAAATATAAAATACTACTAAAAAGAAAAATTAATGGAGAACTGGTCCTAATTTATTTAGAAGAAAAGTAAAAATTTGACACACTATTATTGAAGCCAATAATACATAATTAATTTTGGTAATATGTACTAATTAAAGTAAAACTAAGTTATGTACTAAAAAGCAAAGTTGATGGGGAGATGGTACTTTTAGTAAAATGTGAAAAATTCCCATACTATTATTGAGGCTAATGATGCTTAATTAATTTTGTTATTTAAGTACAAATAGAAGTAAAAGATGAACTATTTACTGAATATCAAAAATGAAGGAGAAATCGAGCTAGTTCATTTATAAGGAATACCGAAAATAACCATACTTTTATTGACGTCAATGGTGATTAGGTCAATTTTAATGAATACCAAATACACTAAATATAGGTAAGATGAGTCAATTTTTCACCTATTAACACTACATGGATACTGTAGTTTTAAGGTAGGTACTGTTGAAGGATATTTTTAGGAGCCTTTAAAAGGGATAAGTATCAGAAAAAATTGCTTTACTTTGGTAAATTTTTTCTATCGTGAGTTGGTTTCGATCAATAGCATCATGCCCAAAGAGAAGACCCTTAATACAATTAATTTTTTAATGTTAATACAGTTAATTTTTATTTTAATAGGATAACTTTAATAGTCTTTAACTTAATCTAATAATGGTAAAAAATAAAAGAATTTGGAATTATTGTAGCTTTATTAGTTTATGTCGCTATATCTACCAGTTTTCTGCATGGTTTTGTAGTGTTGTTCTGTGCTGATTTTTTATAACTTTATTTTTTCACTCCCTAAACATGTATTCAACTAGTTATTTTTAATATGGGTAGATTGCAGAAGAGTTATCTGTCTTACTAAAAGAGAATATGATCCTACTTGTCGCACTAATTAATTACTTAACTTGTACCAGTGGCGTTGTTTTTATGTATGATCGATTATCGATTATCTCCTTCTGATATATATGATTCATTCTAAATGTTTAAATTACAATCAATGAATAATGAAAACTTTTTTATCTCTACATCCTTTTTTCCATATAATAGTTGATTAATGAAGTAATTTTTAATTTTGGCGGGGGTTTCGTCCCTCTGACCCCTCCTGAAACTACGCCACAGGCTTGTACAAATAAATTATAATTTTAATCGAAAGTATGAATTATTTCCTACTTTGCTGGTCTGTCACTCAGTTTTGTATACGAAGTCAAATAAAGAAATATTCACAAATCCTATTCTATTTTCTATCGGAGCTGTTTTTACCTGAATTATTATTTTTTTAAACAATATTTATAGTGATTTTATGGAGGTATGACTAATTGTACATTGTTTTTATTTCAAATTTGTATTTTATGCAAGGTTTTATTTATAATTTTAATTAAATTTTATTAAACTGCAATTTTATGGTTGAGTTTTGTTCACCAACTCTCAAGATAGCAAAGCAATTATTTTTAATTTTTGCTGTTAAACAGATTGCTGCATTAAAATTATAGACTAATAATTTAATTATGGATCCCAAAATTTTTTGTAGTAGCAACACAGATTTGGTTCCACAGGCTATGTTACTGATTCTATTTAAATAACATAATTTTCAATTCAGTAAATAAAGCTTTAAGTTCTATTTAAAAGTTATTTTTTCCCGTAAATATGATAAATTTTATCCGAAACTTCTTTTATATTTTGCGTTGAAACTGAACATATTTTATCACATTTAATTGCCTATATTCTAATTGTAAAATTCAATATGTTACATAAAAGTGAAGAATTCTTAATATTTTTAATTAAAATAATAAATGTAAATGTTGGATGTTATAATATTTATAATTAGTTTATGAAAAATTTGTGCCATAGCAGGTATATAACATTCATGACAACACTATTATGGTGTAATTCAGCATAAATTTAAGGATGGATTGTCTCTATTCAAATAATAACCAAATAAATTCCTTTTTATTATTTGTAAAATAAAATTGATATGCAATATAAATATATAGCATGGGAGACATGTCTTCTGGTTTGCCTGCTAGCATCAAGACTCACACTTTTTGATTTATCATTAAGGGAGTTCTTATAGGTTCTTTGCTGGACAAAATTGAACAAGTGACGGCTGAGTATTTTAAACTCAAAGTAAAGCTGTAATTACCTTACCATGAATAATTATCTGATTTTAAGCAATTACAAATAGCTTAAATATTTTAAAAAGTCGTTTAGTTTTTCAGATAATTCGATGGCATCTTTATATGTGGACATTCATTTTAAAAATTATTGTGTAGTTTTCCCTTAGTATTTGCAAGATTAGTAACATTTCAAACGTTAGAAATTTAGTTTTCATTTCAACAAATTTGTGGCTTTTTCACTCATTGACATTTTGTTAAATTTACACCATTAAAGAGGGCGCTAACTGATGTAGATGGCGCTGGCAACAGTTATAAAAATATCAGATATTTTTTGCTAGAAAGCGTTTTTTCATATGATGATTTTGCCTTCAAAAATAACAAGTGAGAATATTTTATTGTTAACATGCATACAGTACAGGTTAGGTACCACATATGAATATCCAAGGGGCATAAGGTAGTGTTTGAATAAATGTCGTTAGTTGGTAAAGCATGTGATGAGCCTGCAATATATCTGCCCTTTTTTTTATTTGAATGACATTTTTTTCTAGTCACTAGAAAATACATTTGAATTTTTATGAGTTTCGGTTAATATTTAATGCAATATAGGTCCTGAAATACGTCGAGGACTAGTCATTTTATACAAGCTAGCCATAGAGAAGGAAATTTAATTCACTTGAAAAAAAAAAAAAAATAGAATTAAGTTAAAATACCCAAGAGGCCAGGGGAAATTATTTAATTTTAATTGATTTCCTAAAAGTGCATACTGATTATTTTTAATAATTTTTTAAAGCTCTGAATTTTAAATAATTAAGTATCTGCTTGTTTAGTAAATTTAGCAAATGTTTAATAATCAAGTACTCTAGTTAAATTGTTCACTTTATGCTTTAACGATAGTGCTAAAAAATCTAATATGATTCTAAATGACAAAATAATCTCTTTAAATGTTTCTATAATGCGTTTTAAAACAATACGCATTATGGAGACATGTTATTTAAAATGTAAATTTCATTTATATAAATCAAATTTATTTAGCTTTCTCCTTTCTTTCAGTCCCTTTCCATTGCATGACATAATTTTTTCATTTTAACTTTTTAATTTAATTCTGCCTCTTAAGTATATTAAGATGGACACTTTAAATAAATGCTATTTGAGTTTTCAGTTACTGAGATTCAGTATTTTAAAAATGATAATCCAATTTATAAATCACTTTTGTCAAAGATATTTGAAAAGGTTGACAAATCTTGAAGGAAAATATTTGAAAAGAGAAAGATTTTGACACACATAATTTGCGATTAAATTTTAATCTCTGAACGGAAAGAAAAAGTATCATCAAAACGACATCCTCCTGCCCTCCCTACTGACATCATTAAATTTTACTTTTTTTCCCCAAGCAATTATCTTGTTAGAAGAAATCAGTTTAAATAAAGAAAGAATCGTTTGACTTTTTGGAACTTTTTTTTGGCATTGTAAGAAATAAAAGCTTAATGGAGATTTATACGTAAAATATTAAAAGCCCATTTTTGCACTTCAATTGCACTTACCCAAACTCCATCAAGGCTTAAAAACTGTTTGTCTATTCTTGTTCGCGTTTTTACTACGCCAAATATTTTATCTTTGTTTCATTTTTTTGGCATTTCCTTCATCGATGGTCGTCGAAGAACAGATGATAGTGGAAAAGAAGTTCGGAAAATAATTTTTAAAAAACTACCGCTGTGGCGCTGTTGTCTTCAAAGTAAAAGTAGCAGTTAAAGAATATTTTTCCATCAGAAGTTTTCAAATGGAGATCCTTTTTGAAAATACGTTTTTAGGTTGCTTCTTCAAAATGGCATCAGCAAGCGCGACGGCTGTTAAGACTTAATGTTTTTTTCCTTTTTTTCCCGGTTGTCCTTCACAAAAATCCTAAGTGCCTAAGTGTTTTCTTAAAAGCGAAACATGTGCACACATGCTTTTACGCTTTTTTACAGCATTTTTTTTTTTTTTTTTTAATATGATGAAATAAGTGTACGTATAAATAAAAAGGTGCAATAATGGCATTTTGTTGAAAAGTTGTATTTGAAATTTTTTAAATTTAAAGGTTTATTTTTGCAAAAATATCTCATTATTTTGAGTGTTAAGGTTTTTTTGAGAACTAATTTTACAATCAAATAAATTTATATTTGCTAGTGTTAAAATTAGTTCACAATTGTTTATTAGAATATAAAATATTCTATGAGCTTTATTGATTACTGCATATCGTACTAAATCATTTTAAGTTACACTATATAACAACCTTATTAAATTAAATAATATTATAGTTAAACTTATTTTTAGTGTGATATTTATACGTTTTTTTGACATCTTGATTAGCGCATAAATTGGGGAGAATTTGAGTGAACGAATACCTTTTCAACTCTAAACATACCAACACTTTACAATACTATATTGCATACCATAACTGGTCTTATGACCGGTTATGATATGTTTAGTGTTAATTCTCTTTGGCAGACGACTTTGAAATTTAGTGCGGGCAGACTGATGCTACAACTGAGGCTTATTTTGGAATTCGCGTGGGTTACGTAACTCAGGTAATTACTAATATTTTTATCGTCTGATTCTAATTCTAACTGAACCAAAACTCGCAACCAAAAACTTTCATATTTTTTTCCTCACAAATCTCAACTGATATGTCCCTTGTCATTCAACGTGTGATTTTCCCTTTTTTATTAATTAGAATATTCTTTCTAATGCAATTCGTGTATAAAAGATTATTAGTCAGTTTTTTAGTGGCTTTCATGCACTGAAATTTTTTTCAAGTTCATATTTTGTTCACGAAAGACTTGCACTAAGAATTTTTGTTTCTTTGAATTTCTAAATATATGTTTGTGGTTACGATTTATATATGTAAATATTTTTATGTTTTCAAGAGCTAAATTATTATTTTTTTTCTTCTTAATAAAACGCAAAAAGTTTTGGTTCGCTCTGAAGCAATCTTTTCCAGCCTAATCTTTATTTCCATGCTATAAATTCCCCCACTTCTGAAAAGGATATCACATTGGGCTGCTTTGCAATCAACTTGCTATTGAACCGATTCAACCACAATTCTCATCAATCAATTTCTCATGCCCCCGCTGTCCACTGCCTTTTGGACATCATTGGGTAAGAAGAGGAGGGGTTGCAGGGACAATCTAATTCCTAATCCCTTTTATCGCTAGTGTCAGTTTCATGGATAATGGACTATCTATTGACACATTTGAATTATCTTAGCTGTAGTTGCATTCCTAAAAATTGTATATCTAAATTAAAACAATTTAGAATAAATATTTTTTAAATTCTAGGGCATGGGATGTATTAAATAAAAGAACTATTAACAATTCTATATTTTTTTTAAAAATATCTATTCAGTATATGAAAATAGTATAATTATTTATGAAAGAAGTATAGTTTGGTTAAAGGCAAACATATCCATATTTTTTTTCTCTTAGGAAACTAACTATAATGAGAAATGAGTACTTCTGGCATTGATATCGCAAAACCTTATGATCCGTCATATAGCGTTTACTATTATTTTTGTTATAATATTAAACGCTATAATATAGCGTTTAATATTCTTTTGATATTGAAAATCTTATGCTGCACCGTTTAATGTGTATTACAAGGATATTTCTTTATTCGGAATTTGAAAGGTCAATAAGATTAAAATAATATATATATATATATAGTTAAAGCTTTCAAAACAAGTTTTTATTTGGCTCTATAAAATTAAAAAAAGAAAAGTGTCACTCCAATTGGTTGCAACCTATCAGTTGTTTATGCCAGATTTTCCCAATTGCCACGAAGTTAGTGTTAATACAGAAAAATCGGTCGCGTGACTTATATTCCTTTTAATATCTTCTATTGTCTTGAAGTACATTTTCTTTTTATACAATTTGTCTAACGTATCTAATAGTTCTTAGTTACGTTTGTCTTTTGAACATTAAGTTTTATTTTTTAATATTTTACGAATAATTAAATATTTTATCATAGAATTTTTCACTATGGAGCTAACAACCTAGTTTTCAAGGTATTGCGGTTTATAAGTAAAGAATGAGAGTATATCGTTGCATGATTAGTGATAATGAGGGGATAAAGATCTTATGTAGAGGACGAGTTATCTCGTCTATTTCATACTTTTGCATACTGCGAATATTAAGGTGGTAATTAGCTGCTTTGTCCGTTTATGTTAATATATTTATGCCAAGCTAAAATGTTTACTATAATATTTGGGGCTTTTCTTCCCCAATCATATGTATGGTTAATTCATCAACTAATTTCTTTAAAATATTTCTATTCCATCCTAGGGTAGGACCGTCAATTTCCCATTAGGTGAAAAGTCAAAAGATTCTTACCCCAGGAGATATTGACCTATAGTAAAAAGAACATGACCTCTGATTAATGGTCAAAAGTTTAGCGTACACCCCTTCTCCGCCAGCAAAATCTCGGCGCACCCCTTTAAATGAGGGGCTTCTTTGGAAGGGTGGGCTCGGCCCAAATATCCGAAAGCCTTTTGCAATAACTGGATGTCAAGCTATTGGCAATCGATCAGAACCAGGAAGACAGGGTGGATGGAAACAGCTGGCCTCATGTCGACAGTAAATAGAAATATCCAAATAACAGCAGCTCCGCCATATTAAGGAAAAAGACTTGGGGGTGGGGTGTGTTCCAGAGGGTGGGGATAGAATGTAATATAGGAGTATATATATTAGTTTCTGATCTCGGAATTGTTTCTAGATGGTTTAATTTAGCCGGAGAAACTGGAAAAGTGCATTTATTGGACGTCCGGGGCATTCGATAGTGGTGGACGTTGAAAGGCAAAAACGTCCAATTGCAATTTGAAATGCGGTCTGAAAAAGTGGTCTGAGCTTTCGAAATTATTTAATTAAAAGACTTGCCCTTTACTTCATGAAATCGGTCTTTTCAGTTTCCTTCTCCTTTTTATTATTATTTTAATTTTGCGTTGTAGGTCAATATTGGATGCGGGGGCTATATTACGAGGTTTTTTTTTCCAACGAATGTGTTGGATTCTATGTTTTTAAGCATTTTTTTTTTAATGTTCTCGTTGTGTCATTACTGTTGTGTTGCCATTTATTAGTAATAGTGGTATTATTCGCAATATATCTTGTTGTGGAATTTGGGCGAACAGTAAGCAGTTGCAATTGTAATTTTTTCTTTCCATTTTTCCAGTTTCTGATTTTAAATTTTTTGTAAATTTTTTTTTTTATAGTTATTTACGAAAATTAGATTTGATGTATTGGATGGATTCGATGTTTTTAAGCACTTTCTTTTTTAATGTTCTCATTGTGTTATTACTTTTGTTGCCATTTTGTAATAGAAGTAATATTATTCGCAAGATATAGTGTGGAATGAGGCGAACAGTAATCCGTTGCATTTATAGTTTTTTCTTCCTCATTTAACAATTTCTGATCTTAAATTTAAAGAAAAAATAAATGTATTAATTATCTACGTAAATTAGTTAAATTTTTATTCACGCAAACTCTTCAATTTGGGGATTACTAGGATTAGGCTTAGGCTTTTATTTTTTAAAACTCATAAAGTAACAGCACCAAACACTTGCTTGTTAAGAAATATTTAAAAGAAAAAAAGTGAAGACTTTTGATTATTAAAATGTTTACATTAAAAATAATTCAAGATTTTGTTGACTAACATAATTTTTATGTTTTGTATCTTTGAGAAAACTGTAATTGATATTAAATTTGTTGAAAATTCTAATTTATTTTTAACTTAAAATTTTTGATCTTTCAAGTTTTATTTAAAATAAATAAATAGATAAAAATTGGACGCGGGGAAAAAAAACGAAATTTTACCAGTTTTCACGGTTTGCCTGTGATAATTTTGCCAACGTTGCTCTTGTCTTCAGAACGCACAGCTAGCTAACGTCACGTGCGTTGTTTTTGTTGTTAAATAAGTTTTGTTCTTTCTTTAACAATAAAACGCAACTTTTCAGGTTTTATCAAAATAACTAATAGGAATAAATAAATAAATAATTCAAAGCAAGAATAGGTGTTATCACAACGTTAAAGAAATAATTCAAAGCACTTTGCATAATATTATTTAGCTTATAAAAGAAAATGAAAGGAGGAAAAAAAAAAAAAAAAAAACTATTAAAATATACGTAAAACTTTTTCTGATAGTTGTGCCTAAATTTTGAATTGTTCTCCATAAATTTAGCTGTGAAAAAAACACAATGTGATTAGAAATTTAGGAATTGCATACATAGACAAATGAAGCCGCAAAAATGAATTTTAGAGAGATAAATTTTTTTTTAAGTTTTACATTATTACTATATCATGTTATTAATATGTAATTGTATTCATATTATGTTCGATTGAGAAAATTGAAGTTACTTATTGAACTTCATTATAAAAAGAACGTATGGTTGACTGCTATCTAATAAAATTCACTTCAATAAAATAAATGAATTCATTAACAGAATTTATTCAGTATGCGTTTATTGTTTGCTTTAATTCATTCCGACACTTCCAATTTTATATTCGTTGCAAGTAAATGCAAAATTGATAATTTCAACACCACCGCTCGCCTAACAATCCAATTAGTAAAAATTGTTTGTCCTACCCTGCGTTTCCAAGACCTTTTGTATTCAGTGTCAAATTATTAAATATTCTAATTCCAAAATAAATAATAATAAAAAAAAAGTTCGCTGAAAGAATTCGAAATTCAGCGTTTGAAAAATAGCTTATTATTTGGAAAATTAATTTGTTTCAATTGCCTTGCTTAGGTAAACTGATGACTTTCCGAGTTGTTTGTTGTGGTAGGAGTTATTTTTGCTTTTGATATATTGTTGATCTAATTTAGTTGAGGTGTATATTTCGCTCTCTCGCTATGATTGTTTCATTTGATTGTACTTTAGCTTATTGATTCCAATTGTCTCTCTTTCATGAAATGATATTTTCTCTAATTACTTAAACCCGGAGAAGGAAAAAAAAAAAAAAAAAGGTGCATTTGTGTTCATTATTAATACGGCATATCTCGAGGCACTTAATTTAATTAAATTACGAATCAATTTATGTAAATGTCTCAGACCTTAAGCGAATACATTATTTATGTACGTCAGGTGACGTGCGCCAAATTTCCCACTCATTTTAATTAAATGCTATTGTTTATAGAGATGAATTATAACGAGTTTTGATGTATGTTTACTTTTTTTTTTGTATATATATTTTGTCTATCTGATTTCTATAGCTAATTAAGTATTTCGTTATAAGAAAGCTTAATATCAAATGATAAGCTAAAGTTAGTATTAAAAATTTTTATTACTACTTCCTTGTGCATTTTGATTGTTTGCGGAGTATGAAATTGCATTGTAGCTGAATAGTTTATTACTGTGGAATTAGCCATTTCAAACGTTTTTAAACGTCCTTGCAATTAGTAATGTCGTATTTTACTAATGAATACGTCTTACTCATGTTTGTGTCAATATATATTTCAAAAATTTTCTCACACGACTATCTTTTTGTTATTTGTCCTACACGTTCTGTTTAAATTAGGTTTTTGTAGGTTTAAGTTCGTAACATATTTTTTGGATCTTTAAAAAGTTGGAGTCTACGAAATTAAATTAATAATAATATATATTTTGATTCGTTGCCACTATATTGTTGATAAAAACGTCCAAAAATATTTAAAAAATACTGGGTCGTTATAAGTTAACGTCACGTGTTTGGGTCCTTTTCTGGCTTCAAATAAAAATCGTGAATACAATTTTCCTATTCGAGTCGATTGGTAGCTTTATTTTTATTATTATTTATTTATTTATTAGTTTATTATTTATTTATAATAAATTTTTTATTATTTATTTATAATAAATTTTTTATTATTTATTTATTGGTTTTATTTAGTACTGATTTTTTATTTCTAATATTTACTTATTTTTTCTTTTAGTTTCCATAGATATTCCATTTCTGTCTATTTCCGTTCCATAATTTTTTTAATAAATAAATGAATAAATGGTTATAATATTGTTTTAAATAAATAAATGGTTTCTAATTATTAATTTTAAAAAGCAATGTTGTCTCATCAGTTTAAAAAAAGTATCAATAAAAAAAAAAAAGACTTTCAACTATTTTACACCATGTGTGAAAGTCTTAATTTATGAAGTTTTGTGGAAACATTAATAATTTTTTTATTTATTAAAAATATTTTGTATATTAATTATTTTTCTGGTGTTTATGCTTCTAGTTTTAAAGTATTTAGGAAGTTTCTAAGACAGTTTTTAAAGTTGGTTTTAATTACATGGTACAAATTCTTGAACATTGGTTCGTTTTTTTTTCCCTGTTTACTTTTTAATAATTATGAGTAGTTATTAAAATTTTTTGTGTTCGTCCTTAAAAGGAATTTTATAACTTTTGCTTTTTCATAATGTTCGTTTGTGGGCGATTTTATAATTGTTTAAATATTTAGTAATAAAATAGCATTTTAAATTTTTTTGCAAGTTGGTTCTTTTTCTTTTTTCCTCGCTTGAATACTTTAACAGTTATGAGGTCGTATACTGTCCTATTTTACCTTTCTCAATTTTCTTTAATTAAAGATTCAAGAATCGTTAAGTATATAATTTTTGCCAACTAGAATTAAAAGGGTTTTGAAACCTTTGATTAGATCCAACCTTTAATTTATAATCTATTTGATCTTTGATGAAATTATTTCAAGTAAAATGACAATGAAATAGAAATGTCATTTTTTAAAGGGAAATAAAATATTTCTAATAATACATTGAATAAATTCAAACATTTATAAAATATTCCATTAGTATTTCCTATCACGCTTTTCAAATTAAAATTACTATTTTTCTTTAATAAAGAAATATGTTTCCATAATAACTGTTTTCAACGTTTTTAGCAGTTCTGTTAAGTTTTCATTTCAAAGTTAGCCCCAATTCAGCTTATTTTAATCATTCTCATCTTATGTATAAACACCAGAAACTAATTCATAACTACACTAGATACAACACATGGAATGCAATTTTCACTAATTAATTTATGGTAATGAATGATAAACGTAGAAAAATTTTCATTCCTCTAATTAAATATTATCGTTTATAGGTTATAGCGTTCACAACTACCTTAAACTTTATAATAAAGTTGGGGTTCAGCTGAAAGAAGGTTGATTATTTAGGGTTCCGTAGCCGAAAAAAAAAAAAAAAAAAAAAAATTGGGAACCGCTGTTGTAAAAACTGCCTGTACCATCCAGCTTCTTTTTTCTTCGTTTGATTCTTTTTAATAGTTATGGGGGAGTCCTTTACCATTCGCTGGAATGCCCATTTTCGTTTTCTCTTAACCAAAAGAAATCCCTTTTATACCGAGTTATGAAAATAACAAGTCAAAGAGAGGTATTGTAAAAGGGCAGGTCTTATTACGAGTGCATTTATATTCTCTTCTCGTGTAATCGCGAAAGCTCTAACGATGGTTACCATTAAAGAAGGATGCAAAATCGTCATTATTTCTTCAAATAAATACAAAGGACTTGCGTTTTGTGAAAAAAAAAAAAAAAAGCATGCACAAATGCTTACCTTGTTATTAAAAATAATGGATAGCATATGTATATGTATCGTTTTGAAAGATTTTGTCTTGTTTTGGAGTTTTGCTGCTGTGTCTGATTTTATATCTGGAGGAAACGGAAAATGAGCACTTTTTTTCCCTCCCCAAGCTTGTTATTTAGAATTTTTTGCAAATAGTTCTGTTCCTTTTCATTTGCAAGTATTTAGAGAAATATAATGTAAGATTTTAATTACTTCTTAATTGCTGGAAAAATTGGGATCGCGCTATGCTCGTTAAATTGTTCGGTCCCAAATTAATTTTGTTTACTAATAAGATATGTTTTTTAGTTGGATGTTAACAATACTTTGACATACTAGGTTAATATATTGCTTAGTTGTATAGTTTTCACTATATCTGCAATAATAGAATTTTAATATGTAGAAATGATGCAATTGCGAAAATTAAGCAAATTAAACATGTTTGACATGTAATGTTTAAAATCGATGCTAAGGCACAGTGTATTGCTTTGCAATAGCTTGTGATTGAATTAAAAATGGGCGACGTGTCTTATTTGAATACATGCCAAAAACTGAAAAAATTGGGATCGCGCTGTACTCGTTAAATTGTTCGGTCCCAAATTAATTTTAAATAAGGTATGTTTTTAAGTTGGATGTTAAGAATGCTTTGATATACTGAGTTAGTATATTGCTTAGTTGTGTAGTTTTTAATATATTTGCAATAATAGAATATGTGGTGTGCGGAGGTTTACCAAAGAAATTATTCGATTGCGAAATTAGGCAAATTATTTTTCTCTGGCGTTTAAATTCAACATTGTGGGCATGTTAGGTTTATAATCGATACTTAAGATATGGTGTATTTGTTGTATTATAATTGTGAATGCAGCTACACTGCGTGACATTGCTTATGACCCATTTTCAATTGCCTTGAATCATTCCACCATTAAATATAGCATTATCTTTATATGTTGACTTGAGATTTGTTTTCTGCATTGTCTCTATTTTACAATTGCATAAGCCATCACACTCATTGACAATTCGAATTTTCAAAGCATTAATTTATATTGACGTTTCATACCAGTGGCTTATGCTTTTTGATGATCTAAGCTCGAAACAATTGTGTTAGTTACTCAAATTGTTGAACAGGATTACAAACAATTCTATAAATGGCCATTTTCATAAGCTTAATGCTTTATTTGCCTGTGTGAAACAAGTTAATTATTTTACAATTTTTATCCGATTGACTTTAAATATAGTAGGTTTCATTTTGATTATTTGCGATTTACAAGAAAGAGCTTAACAATTCAGTGGGAAGGATACTATTTTCAAACGTTTCGATCAAACCTTGTTTGTTCTTGAAGTAGTGCGTGATTGAGGCAATCGAGGTGGTACATTTCTGTTTCTGAAAAAACGTTATTTTATCTCTGTTCCTCAATAAAATGGTCGCTAATAGAGGTTGGTCGTTCTTAGAGGTTACCTCCATTGACTTCAAAATGTTATCGAAAGTATGACGTTTTTCGCAAGCGATTTTAATTATACTCAAGTGTCATTTTCTTAGTGCGGAAATGCCACTTGTGTTGGCGTCATGAAAACCAGATCGGTGAATAAAATTTAGCGTTAATAAAAATGGTGCCTTTTTTCTAAAATGATTTTTTTTTTTTTTCGAATTTAACTTTGGACTCTAAATCATTGATAGCATTGTTTTCAGTGCGCTCTGACTGTAACATGAGGTTATCAATCTCTATCAGAGATCGTCAAAAAGTCCTCTCCAAATGAGAGCCATTCACAAATATTTTGAATGCATTTGAATCTATTTATTTGTTTTGTTAATATAATTTTATTTTGATATTTTTTGTGCTTATTTAACAGGGGTCTGTTTAGAAGAAATTTGGGTCCGTTAACGGACCCTTCACAAAATATCTTTTCATAAAAACGGAGCCTTCACAAAATATTTTAACTTAAAAACGGATCCTTCACAGAATATTTTAACTTAAAAACGGACCCTTCACAAAATAATTTATCCTTTAATCGGACCCTTCACAAATTTGTTTATATTCATTATTGTTTTGTTAATTGAATAAACCCTTCCCAGGGGGTGGGAAAGAACGAATGACAAATGCAAACGAACTGAGTTTTGTCTTCGGCAGAAGCTTCTTCCTTTATTCGTCCGAAATGAATATTCTGCGTTCAGCAGTATAGGCTAAATACCAAATATTTGTTGCATCGCTAATTTAGTAGCTGCATTTGCTGTTTATTTTTTAAAATTTAATTTTTTTAATCATAATTTTACAGTGTTGAGTATAATCTTGTATGTCTTTTACAATTGAAAAACTCCTCAAAAAAGTTTTTTTTTTTTTTTTTTTTTTTTTTTTTTTTTTTTTTTTGCAATAACGGACCCTATTTTCACATATTCACAAGTACGGACCCTGGTTCAAAGAATGTAACTTAACTTTTATTTTATATTCACAAATTACGGGTAATTTTTTCACAATTTTACAAAAAAAGGACCTTTCACAAAATGTCGGGACAGACCCCTGTTTAACCTTTTCCTCATTATGTAAGGATGTTTGTCCGTTCTCTCGGAGAGGTTTTGATGATCTCTCCTAAAGGTTTTCTTCTCCTAAAGTCTATGGAAAAGAATTCTTGTCTCTCAAAAGTTGTCGTGATAAAGGAAGTCGCTATACAGAGGTGGTCTTTCCTTGTGGTTTCACTATACCATTGTTTTTCGATATGACACACTAATTCAATGATTGAAAACCTGTTTATATGCTGATGAAGAGGGGGCACAGATTTTTGTGTGCTAAGAGAAGAATGCTAAAATTTTATTAGAAGTTCACAAAAATTTAGTATTGTTAAAACGGACGTTTCACAAATCTTTCATCATTAAAAATGGACCCACCCCAAAGTTTTGTCTTTTAAAAAACCGAGTCGTAGTGTCCTAATTTTAAAAGAACTTTTTGAAAAACATATCCTCCCCATGACAAAAAACAGGACACTGATCCCCACAGAAACAGAACGATATACAATACGATAATTTTAAATTTGGAAAAAAATTGAAAATACTCTCGTTTAGTGATTTTTCACAGAATCAAGTCCCCCCCCCTTCTTTTTACGAAATACGGAAAAAGGGATATTCATCTAGCAAGTAATATTTGATAGAAAATTGGTTAAAATCTTTTTTATAATTGTTTTGAAGTTTATTCTTACTTGATAATGTTATTTACTGTTTCATTCATCAATGTTTGCAAATCGATCAAACTCGCACAAGAAAGCAAGCGACTCAATGAGAGATCTTTTTCGTCCGTATTCTTGTTTACCCGATTTGTTTCTACTCTTGTCTGGTTTTTGTTTGATCGTGAGTAATCAAAGAACCATTACGGAAAATCTTTTTTAATTCTCGCCTCAATGAAAAGTGGCAATTCCAGTTGCTGAAGCCGGATCTTCGGCCTTCTTGCTTGCGAAAATTAGGTAGATTTTTTTTTCTCTCCCTTGTCTTCGCTTACCCTCGCTTCTTGGAAGTTGAGGCACTCTTTAACTTAGCAAGTATTGAGGAATTACTGTATAAAATATAAACTGAAGTGAAAAGTGATTTCAAACGACAAAAGGAACAGTAACGGAATGTAGGATCGTCTGCAAAATCAAATAAGTTTATATTTTATTCAGGCGTTTATGTGTGTAGTCTTCACTGTTTTAATCACTGGACACATTTTTTTTTCTTTTGTATTTTGAGTTTAAACGTCGTTATCGTTTACATTTAAATATTATATTCAAGCTTTATAGCAGAAAATTCCTGCGGAATAGCTTCTGTTCGAATTAAGGCAAACTATATCAACGTTTCTGAGAGACGTTGATGCAATTAGTACTACTTCTAATAATATTGCTAATGCAGATGCATTTTACTACTGTTTATCGGTATTTTCTCAAATATCGACCCGGCAAAGACGGTACTTTTATGAGGACGGTTGTAGTAAAATCGGTAAGTCCTGACATTTTATATCACACAAATAAAATATTAGCAAAATTTTAAAAAAAATAAATGTTGAGTTATATAAAACCTGTGTTAGCCCTCTGAGAACGTTTCCTGTCCAAGTCTCGAAAGAAATTTCATAAGCTTGTTGGTCCTCCCCTTTGTCACAAACTGTATTACTCCCACCATTCTCCTTAATCCCCCTTTGTCACATGTCACTTTGTCACATGTGTATTTTACATAAATATATATTATTGTTGTTCAAACGTGTATCGTAGATCATAATTAAAATTTTATTTTTTCTCTTTATTTAATAATTTTATTTTTTCTCTTTATTTTTTAATTTTATTTTTTCTCTTTATTTTTTAATTTTATTTTTTCTCTTTATTTTTTAATTTTATTTTTTGTTTGTGTTTAATAGATTATTTGTGAGTATAACAAGAATCGTGATTAGATGTGTATTTTCTGAGTTGGAAAATATGACAAATATATCAAAAACCTTGTATAAAAACAAATTTATCTGTTGTTTTTAAATGCTTTAATTTAAACAAAACTATATGATGTCAAACTTCTTGTTATTCTCTCCCTCTGTTTGCCACAAACTGTAACAATTTCAGGAATCCTTAATTGTTTAAAAAACATCAATTGTGGATGGCCCCTTATCTTTATTAACATATTTGGATAAGTTTTTAGAACATATGTTTCTTACGATTGCTAATAATTTTATGTGTAGATATTTTTCATTTAGTAAATGCTTATCAATGTTGTTAATAATTTGATTTTTCAAAATAAACATTTAAGAAATCCTTGTTGTTCATGTCGTATTCCATTAAGATAAGGGGTGCAATTGTTCTTGTTTTCTAGTGGCGCCATTTATGGCCAAGAATTCGACTTCTGCTACACCCATACGTCACATCTGTTTCTAGGGCAAATCCATTCATTCATCCACAGATCGTAATTTTGACCTGAACCAGAGAACGATCAATCACCAATTTAGTACCCCCCCCCCTCCATCCGACGTATAATTTGTTATGGGCACATAGAGGACTTTGTGACCAGACAGATTTAACGTGCATCAGTCGCCATTTACTACACGGGGAGTCTTCAGCCGGCTGGATTTGATCTCCCGTTCTCAGGAACGCTAGTCCAGCATCCTGTCAATCCGGTCTTTAGCCTTCCTTTAAGAAATCTTTAGCTCATTAAATAAAAACTAGTATATTTTAACGAGAGTTCGAAGAAGTTATTTTTCATCTGTCTTTTAAAATCTTTGGCCGCGGTAACGGATCTATATAAGCACGGTTTTGTTATTTCGGTTTTCCTGTTCGCTACCAGTAAGATAAATTAAAAATACAAGAGACATTTATTATTTACGGAAAAGAGAGAGGTTTTGCATATTTTACCTCCGTTTATAGTTGTCCAATTTAACTGGATGATTGACACAATTAAACAATCTTATCAGGATTTTCCACAAACCAACATCCAATACCATCCATTTTTTAAAAATACTAATGAAGCCACCTTTTCTAAAAAGACAACCCTATCTTTCTCCTCCGATCAATGTTGTCATCCAACGAGGAAGAGATGACTCACGTCAGAGAATTGAGCATCCGCCAGAATCGACTCTGTGGTTTTAATTGACTCTGAGAAGGGTTGGGGGGGGGGGGTTCATTATTTCACCCTTTCTGCTGAATGATGAGTTGGGAAGAAGAAGAAAAAAAAAAAAAAAATTAATATATTAACGATTTTCTATTTTTAGAATTTATGATCTGGTACAAAATAATGAAGTTTGATGAAATTTGGTATTTTTAAGACAAATTATTTGTTTTTATTCTGTTTTAAAGTAAACGGGATTGTAGTATTAAGATAGGGGATGCGATTGCTCCATATTATTTCAGTTATCTTTGGTTGCGTTAACTTTTTACTGAAGCAAACACTTATGCACTTATTTGTGCCAAATTTTTGTCACTCCTGTTCTAATTGAACCTTTCTTCTTCAATAAATCTTTATCAAATGTTCCCTAAGACATACTTAAGGAATATCATTCATGTTTGGCGCAATAATACCGATTCTGGCTTTTGTGCCATTAGGTTGAATTCATTGGTCATTTAATGGAGGCTAACTTAACAATATATCTAAGAAATAATTTTAGTCCGTTAACGAACCCTTCACAAAATATTTTATCGCAAAAACAAACACTTCAAAAAAAAAAAAATTTCAGGGAAAAAAAAAACAAAACGGAGTTATTAACGTTTTTAGTTCATAGTTTTAAAACTAAAAATCCTAGAGAGGCTACGTGGTTTTTGTTTTATTTATTAATTCCCCCCCCCCCCTTCATAAAGACAGGATCTTATTTTCACAATTTTGAAAAAGTAGGAAAAGCATAATTTTTTTTTTTTTTTTTTTTTTTTTTGTGTGTGATTTTTTACAAAGCGAGAACTTTATTTTCATAAGTTTTTCAAATTCTGAATAGATTTTTCCCAATTTCACGAAAACAGATCGGCTAATTGTAATTGTTGCTCAGTTTATCGTCTCCAGTACCTATTTGCAGTCTGAAAGCTTATTAACTTCATTCATTTGACTTTTAACGTTAATTATAGTTCTCTTACCAATTTACATAATCAGTGTATTTTCTTGGCTAAATAATTAAAAATTTAATAATGAATTAGGCAAATTTAAGTTTTAGTTATGGAATGTGACGCATGTATTTTAATGCTTGAAGGTTTTGTTGTTTATTAATACATTATTTAAATTCGAATTTTTTTAGATTTATTTACTTTTAAACTAATTATTGTATTCGTTGGATTTCACAGCTATGAATGCATATAAAAAAAAAAATATTTTAAGCTCTATATGGATTAATTAATTACCCTTATTTTACGAAACGCTAATAATTACCAAATTTTATGTTATTAATACTATATACAGGGTTGGCTTTTTGCCGGCAGAAACTGATTGTTGCCATGCCAGTGGCAGAAACTGGTTATAACCGGCAAAAACTGGCAGAAACTAAAGAAACGTCTATAATAGCTCTAGTAATTGCTTAATGACATTTTGTTTAAGTAAACTGAAAAATTTAACTCCATGTAACTGTAACAAACTTTTTAATTCATTGTTTGTAAATATACATTAATTTGTTTATATTACATATAAGGAGTGCAGTATATCAAATATTTATATAAAATAAAGAATAAAGTAATGTAATAATAAATATAAATACTAGATTTTAGTTTATAATATTAAACTCTTAAATTCAGTAATTATTATCATTTAACTCTTAACATAACTGAATAGAGCTATTTTCAAATAGTTTTTTTTTCCAAGACATAATTTGCATGGCAACAATCCAATTATTATAACAGTTTTAAAAAATATGCAATAGATGAAAGTTTCACAAGTCTTGTTTGTTCCTTGATGGCAATGCCTGCTAGTTCTGCTGGAAATTTCTTGTTCGTGTATAGCAAATTGAGAAATTGTTTAGGTTTAGAAACTGCATCAAAACTTGTCTTTTGTTATAGATTACCGCAGAGTGCAAACAGTGTAATATTTGATTTTGAATGGTGATAACTTCGTTAATAAATTGTACTTTGTTTAACATTTAATTGTTTTTTCTGTGAATTATGCATTGTATGTCAATCTCAGTACTTACTTTTATGTCATTGTCTGAATTTCTGCTAGTTTCTGCCACAAATGTGGCAGAAAAGGGTTTCTGCCATGCCAGTTTTAACCGGTTTCTACCAGTGGTTTTAACCACCTCGGCAGAAACTTGCCAACTTTGACTATATATAACGTGTAGATATTCCTAATTGAGAAACCAAATAATTATTTCTTCTGCGTAATCACTATAGCTAATCAAAATAACATAATGCCATAATCTATTAATGTTTAAAAACTAAAACTTAGTGCATCCATTTTTTGCCACTAACGATTTTATTTTGTATATTTTAATGATAAAATATTTTTATCAGTTATAGTGAGTTTATCCTAGTATTATAAATACACGCTCACAAATCATTTTATTGTTCGTAGAAATAAATATTGTGCTCTTATTGTTCAAATGCTATTTTTTTATGCAAATGTAAGCGAGATATTTTGATTTTTTTCTTCAAATCTATGTTTAAGATAACTTTTTGAATAACGAGATTATTTTTAAATTCAACTATTTAGCGTTAGTAATGAAAATTACTGTGCATTTTAAGTATAAAACGCGTAGCTTCCGAAACTGGTAACTATGCATTATGGTTAATCGACTAAAGTGCAGTTGATAGAGACGTTGTCCGTGAGTGAGTAATTCAGTAACATGTTTTAATAGCACTTTGTATCGCCAAAGCTGTTCTGCTTTAATGGAAATTAAATTTACTTAATGTTTTCGGCGAATGCGAAAAAGCTTTTTTCATCCTTAAATATTTCACTGAAATTGCCTTTGCATTAATGGTCTTAAAACTGTGGTGGCGCCATTTTTCATTTATGAATTTAAAATTTTTAGATGGAGATTAAATTTTATTGCATTAGAACTGGCAGTAAATTTAAAGATGAAATTTGTGGAAAATGCTTCAAAATCAGCGGGGATTTAAACTTTTGATGCAAAGTAAAGTAGGCTTACATTTGCTGCAATACGTATTGTAATGGAAAATGGTGCCTTTATGTTAAAGCTTAACATAAAGTGCCTTTATGTTAAGCTTTATATTATGTTATGTAAAAATTTTTAAAGTTCATTTTCACAAAATGAAATAATTCTATTTTTCATAATAATTCTTTTTTCTTTTTAAATGATTTAAACAATTTATAAACTCTTTGAAATTTATACTTTTTAAATTTTTTTTTTACTTCTTTGAATTTACTATGATAGAAATATTTCTCACAATTTTTCTTTTATATGGGTATGTTGTAGCTTTTTCTTCCAAAAAATGGGCTGGTTTTTAATGGATTTAGTGTTTTTTAATTATTTTTTATTTGATACTCTTTTTAACATAGTTTCTTTCTCATTGCTTGGTTAGGATTATTTTAATTGTTAATGCAGGTAATAAAGCTTTCTATTGTGTTTTTTTTTATATAAAATAGAAACATAGGTCTCATTGCAGCTTAACGAGATTTAAGTGTGTTTTCTAACAGGTCTAAAAATCCGCTTTGAAATTTATTCCTTTAAACAACAATCATCTATTCTGTTTTTCTTCGAGTAAGTTTTTGTGACGCTTTTTATTTTGCTTTTTAAGAAAATTTTAAAAATAAGGGGATTTTAATGCCTTACGTAAGTATTACTTATACCCCCCCTCCGCTTATTATCACCAAAAATAAGCAAATTACACTGTCTGTTTGGTGCTTACTTTAATATTTGAATGTCACCATGTAAGCTTCTGTTATTTAACATTATTTCTTTTTCTATTATTAGTTAGTTGAACGGAAGCTTAAAATGTTTTTTTTTAATTTACTATTATTTCAATTGAAAAAAATTATAGGATTTTACCGACATATTGATTAAAAAGAATAAAAATAATGTGATCGATACATCGAGAATTTTTGTTTGAAATTTTTGCCCGACGTGTCTGCCCTTTGATCCCTATAAATGCCCCTTCTTCGCCTTTTTTTATTCAGATTCCATTTTTATGAAAAATTAATTGACTGTTAAAATAATAACTGCACACAAAAATTATCTGTGCTTATAGATCTAATTCTGGTTACTGTTACAAATATTTTACTTTGTTGGCATTATTCTCTACTGGTTAAATTGTTTCTCCTTTTTCAAAGAGGTATATTAAAAAAAATTTTTTTATGATTTTAAGTTTTAAAATTATTTGTTAGATAAATACCTTTTTTATTTTTAAGGCACCTTTAAATGTTTATTTTCTAATAATTTTTGTAGTTTACTTTTTTTTTTTTTCGAAAAAAAAAATAAAAAATTATGTTCAGAGATTGTCTCCTTTGTCCGATTGTCATTCCTCTAATTATTATTTATAAACTACAAATTTTTCTCTTATTTAGATGAGTACAAATTAACTTTTTGAAATATACACATAAAATAAAGTAAAGTAAAAATTGTTAAGGATCAAATTCAGTTATTACATGATATTACACATTTTGATAAATTTTTACGGTGTTTAGTAAGTTCTCTTTCAAAACTCAAAAGTGCTCTTATTATTCCTAGGGAGAACTGTGTGACTTATATAGGAATAATATAGGTTATTACTTGAAAGTCGTTTGGTTGTAATTGATGCTCTTCTGCAGTCTTAACGTATTTAGTAACTAGAATTTTAACGTTACGAACTAAGATTTTGCTCTTACAAATCCGAAAATTCACTAAAAATTGCATTTTCAACATTATATGGTATTTTTTGACTTACTTTCGTATAAGTTCTTACATACAATATTAATATTTAACATTGTTAAATAGTTTACCGGTTATTTAACAATGGTCTGTCTGTGTTTAATTATATGTTATTGCAGTTAAAATTAGAAATTCCTTGACATTTTTCAGTTTTGTCGATTTAAATATTGTTTTTAATAAAATAATTGCATAGACTGGAAAATATAATGTAAGACAAATGTAGGTTATCATTAGAAAATTCATAGGGTGGCATTGAATTCACTCTTTATCTATTTGTGACTTTAAACAAAATAACATAGTTTAACGGTTATTTAACAATTTTCTGTTTTTAATTAAATATAATTTCTGTTAAAATTGGAAATTCGTTGTCATTTTTTAGTTCTGTTGATTTAAATATTTTTTTTTAATAAAATAATTGCATATACTGCAAAATATAATGTAAGAATAATGTAGGTTATCATTAGAAAGTCCTTTGGATGGAATTGATGCTATTCAGTCTTTACCTATTTGTGACTTTCAACAAAGCAACAAAATAGTTTTTCAAAATTGGAGAGACTGAACTATGCCCAGGTGTCCCAAGGTCAAGAGAAGCGCGCCTTCATTACACGGAGTCGACAGCCAATCAGACTTCGGCAGCCTGAGGACACGTGATTCAATCGGCTATTGTTGTTCCGAGACCCAACTATTGTGGATGAAAGAACGTAGGAATATAAAGAAAAGTTAAAAAAAAAAGTAAAAAAAAAAAAAAAAAAATCTTTTTTAGAAAAACTTTCTATTCCCCTGTTTTCATTTAGATTGAAAATGTCTTTATTTGGAGCATTCGGGGGAGAAAGTGAAAAAAAAAAAAAAAAAAATGCTGAAATTGAACTAGTTATTTGTTGTTTAATTTGTTTATTTTCGTGAGACTAATTAAATGAAATTGAAAGTATTTTTCACTTTATTGACAAGAACAAGGCTTAGAAAGGATTTCTAAAGTTACTTTTCCGTTTCTTACTGTTATTAACAATATCGATAAAAGTTTTATAAACATACTCATTATGTACTATATTTTTGTTTTTATATCAAGATGCTTAATGATTAGATAGAGGATCTCTTTTTTTTTTAAAATTTTTGCAATATTTTTAATTAGATTAGTTTTAATCGATATACATTTTAGTTATCATTGGAAGAACGTTTAAATTAAATAATAAGCATTAAATTATAAATATTCTCAATTTTAAAGAAGCGTCGATTTAGCAAAATTTGAATTATAAAAATTTTGTAAAAAGCTCATTTTATGAAATTACAAGTTTTTAATTGTTACATTGAATAGTTGTTAGTGACATTCAAGTGGAGTTACGAACTTATCCTCTAAAAAATATAACAGTATTTACAATACTCTGTAATGCAAATACTGTTATATACTGGGGAAATTACTTCCTTTTTTTATTCCTTACTTTATTAGAATGTCACTTGGCACACTATTTAAATATGTTTTTTTTAAAAATTTCTAGCACCTTTTGATTTTGAGTAATATTCGAAAAAATATTTGCGAATATCACAAGTTTTCATTTTATTTTTTTATTTACCTTGTTTTTGGCACTGTATAGCCGCATCCAATTTTTATGCTATCAAATTGTACAATTAGTTCATTCTTTTTTGGCTCAGAAAATTAGAGGGAATCGAATTTTCGAATCGAAAATCAAATTTAAATGTTTTAGAGGGTTTTATTTACTTTCAAATCGAAATACTTGAAACGCACAAAAAAGAACTGCACATTTTAATTTAAATTCCACCATTGCTATTTCTGTGGTTAAACTATAATGCTAATTCATTATTACTTCAGCCTCTAATTATGTGGAAAACGTCCGACGTACTTTCCCATTGTAAATAATAATACCGTAATCTGACGAAGTCGGAATGTTTGACGTTCTCTCCTATACTATAAATGCATTATCAATTGGAAAATAAAGTGAATGGCGGTATTTCACGCAAGGAGGCTGCCACCTACTCTAATGCTATTGGAACGATTGATGGAGCATTAAATGAAGAGTGATGGAATTTTTCCATCAACCCTTTTACCGTCACGATTTGTTAATGGAATACTTTTCTCCTCTGCTTTTAAGCAATTAAACATCCTTTAGAATTTGTGAAACAGAGAGGCTCTGAGCTTTCAGAGAAACTGCAAGTGTGTTCATTAGTAATGGCCGGTCTACTTTTTTTTTTCTTCTTTCCTCCGTGGAAAGCTAAATTTAACTTTCTTAATCATAGTTCGTAATATTATGCTAGGTGAATTTAGTTATGAAATCTAGTTTGGAATTTTAATACTAAATGTTAAATATTATTAATTTATTCGTGGTTCATGACTAATAGTGCGGCTGGTGGTAATAGTTTTACTACATTACTAGATCTCATCGTCATAAATTTGATGCTATTGGTAATATTAGCTATTGTTTGAAAGTTAGTATAGTTAATTAGTTTTGGGAAAAGACAAAAATATTATGAGTTAGTGACTGTGAAATAGGTTTTCATTGATTGGCTGCGTACTCTCTCTCTCAAAAATAAATAAATAAATAAAAAATAAAAAAATATTTTGGCAAAAATTTGTTGGCATCAATCGTTTTAGTTCACGTTGAACAATAGTGAAATCAGATGTTGGTTAAAGTTGAATCATAGTATCGTGAAATCAGATAATGGTTCAAGTTGAATCATAGTATCGTGAAATCAGATGTTGATCAAAGTTGAACCGTAGTGTTTTGGAATAAAATTTTGGTTCAAGTTGAACCATAGTGTGTTGTTAAATCAAATTTTGGTTCAAGTTGAACCATAGTGTCGTGGAATCAAATTTTGGTTCAAGTTGAATCATAGTGTCGTGAAATAAAATTTAAGAAATATTTTAATATACATCAACTTAGCACGTTATGGCACCAATGTGATCAGCCTTATGTGTACTGAACAATATTATAGCTTAACACGCTCCTAGTTTCATATAACAATGTGTGAATTGGAGGATTTGAATTACGATGAAAAACTACAAAAAAAAACAAGGTTTTAGAGGTTAAAAATTTTGAAAAAATTAAAACAGTTATACATATTCTTAGCATGTTAGTATTTTTGCTTATGTTTTTTGGGGGTAAATAGAATCTTATTTAACGCTTCTTAAGAAGTCCACTTTTATTTAACACTAGATTGCCTAAGGAAGTCATTTTGACCGCTTTTAATTTCAATTAGAAAAACAATGATGTATATAATGACACAATTTCTTAGAATTTTGTACAACATATTATTTTTTCATTGTTGATATTTACTAATAGCTTGTTATATAACTGTAAATAAAAAAAGAAATATTAAAAATCAATTTTAAATAAATTTCTTTACACATTATTTATTCTTTTACAATCCAGTCATTTTGACTGCTTTTGGGCAATATAGGTATATACTAAATTTCAGTCTTTCTAGTGTTAAAGAGTTCTTAAAATTTATTTTAAAACATAAATGGAAGATGTGTTTATCGTCATTGATTCATAATAAGTTAAGCCTACAATTGTAATTACCTCATAGAGATTTATTTCTTATGACGGAGTCCTGGTGTAAGACTAGTTAGTAAATTGTGATTATTTATCATGATTGTGTTTTTCCTATAGTATATAGCAGCTTGTATTTTGATTTTTTAAAAATTGTTTCGCATTACAATTTAGTAATGTTGAATATCTCAATAATTTAAATGTTATTTTTTAACTGTTTTCATTTGTAAAGTATTCAATCTTGTACACATATAACTTAAAAATTCCGCAAAATATTGAAGGAAAAAAATTGAGGTACTCTTTTTTTTTTTTTTTTTTTCTGTTCTCAGTTTCTATACAGCACTTAACGAAGCTACATTGGTTATTTATGTTTTGTTTAAATTTGCTTTAATTATTCATATTTCATTCAAGGTTATAGGGCATAAGAACAAACATTCTTAGTTTTCAAGTGAGGGTATTATTTTGGCATTGCAATTAAAAGTGTTGTTAATGTCTTCTCATTTTCGTTCTTATTGCATTGTTAACTTCAAAAATAAACCTCGTTTCTCATCAACTAAGCGCCAACAACAAATGGCTAGTTTGTTCTCCAAGTATTGAATTGAAAGCGTTTTATTCTGAAAAGGAAACTAGCGCGCCGACGAGAACGAAGCCGATTATCGCCGCAAACGCGTATGGAACAAAAGGCTTGCCAGTTAACTGAATTTCCCCATTTTCCATTAACGGGGCAATTTATTTCTAAAACTGCGGCAAAAGCAGACGATAGAACACATTTTCCACATCAAGATGCCAGATACCAAGTAACAATATCGAGATTAAAACAGAGCTGCCTTAAAAATCTTCGAACATTTTTGCGGCTTCTGTCCATTAGCTTGCGCCGTTTTATAGAAAACACTCAATATAAAATACGTCATTTGAAATGAAAAATTTAAGCTGTCTTTTGAAAAACCTGTCGTCTTCGAAAATTTTTTTAAAGAGAATTCTGAAGGATAAAAACAAATGTCGAATGCTTTCCCCCAACTCATCCATAAAGCAAGGGCCATCAGATTAAGTCCGTTTATCGATTATAATTTAATTTACAAAATGGAGCGTCCCTTTATTGCTAATCGGAATCGGCGACTGGCGTTACCCATGGCAACCGACTCTAGCGCCATCTAGCGACTAGTGCGTTTGGTGATTGAATGCGAAAAGAACCTTTTTTTAATCACGCCAAAAACCCCCAGCCTACGAGAAAGGAGCATAATAAATTAGTGAACGTGTATCAAGGGCTTCTGCTCTAATGTCACTGGAAGTGGGCCCTCTGAACCAATTTTTGTGGGTATTGGTTGTAAGGTTTTATGAGTTTTGGAACGTTCTTTTCGGATCTTCGGCTCAATTAAGCCCTTGAGTTTATTGGTTACTTTTAGTTGAAATTGCTCCTTTAATTTTTCATTGAGAAATACTTATGGTGTACTTCGGAGAAACAATGCTATTTGCATTAAATGATAAAAATAATAAGGTATAATGTTTTTATTTTGAGCTTCTTGGCACTATTTTTCGTTTTTTTTAAATATATTTTTTTTTTACTTCTTTTGAATAAGCTTTAATTGCTTAAATATTCGAAACTTTTTACATAAATTTCATCATGTAATAATCAAAAATCTTAATTGAAGGAAGCATTTGGAAGGCCTCGTTATCTGTAGTTAGAAACATGACTATTAATAATTCGTATGCGTTAAAAATACTATTTACTATTGAATCTGGTTCCAATTTGAAAAGTTAAACTCTTTTATAAAGAATTATTTTTTTTGTTTTTGGTACTTTGTTTTAAGTACCTTGGTTTCTTTGGCCTGATAGTAAGAAAAAAAATGTTTTTTTTTTTTACGGTACTCAATCAATTAAAATATTTAGGAGAAATTCTCTATTTTACAAATTAGGAATGACATAAGAGAATTTATGTTTTTAAAAATTTCTGTGCATTATATATATATATATATATATATATATATATATATATATATATATATATATATATATATATATATACACACAGGGGTCTGTTTAGAAGAAATTTGGGTCCGTTAACGGACCCTTCACAAAATATTCTAACTTAAAAACGGACCCTTCACAAAATAATTTATCTTTTAATCAGACCCTTCACAAATGTGTTTATCTTCATTATTGTTTTGTTAATCGAATAAACCTTTTACAAGTTCGGAGGGGGGGGGGGGAAGACAAATGCAAAGGAACTAAGTTTAGTCTTCGGCAGAAGCTTCTTCCTGTATTCGTCCGAAATGAATATTCTGCGTTCAGCAGTATAGGCTAAATACCAAATATTTGTATGTTGCATATCTAATTTAGTGGCAGCAATTGCTGTTTATTTTTAAAATTTAATTTTTTTAATTATAATTTTTCAGTGTTGAGCATAATCTTCTATGTTTTTACAATTGAAAAACTCCTTGAAGTTTTTCTGCAATAACGGACCCTATTTGCACAAATTCACAAAAGCGGACCCTGGTTGAAAGAATGTGACTTAACGTTTATTTTATATTCACAAATACGAGTAATTTTTTCACAATTTTTCAAAAACGGACCTTTCACAAAATGTCTGGACAGACCCCTGATATATATATATATATATATATATATATATATATATATATATATATATATATATATATATATATATATATATATATATATATTGCGTAAAATAACGCAAAGTAGTTGCTCCTTTAGTTGCTTTTAATATTTTAGTTTATTCATAATACAACTTTTTTATTTCTCAAACTATTTTCATAATTTAAGAAGGCAGCTTTATAAAATTCATTTTAAAGTAAACTGGATTCGAAGCGACAGTAATATAAAATTTTATCAACTTTGATTATTCTTTATTAAAACTTGATAATTCTATATCAAGTTAAATCTGACGATAAAATTAAAATTCCTGAAATATTCTTATTAATCATGAAATTATAGCCTGCGATTATAGCAACCATTTCAGTTTTATATTCTTTAACTGAATGGATCTTCTATATGTGTATTTCAGATTTAATTTTACAATATCTATTTTTTTTTTTTTTCATGAGCAAAATTCTTTTTTGTTTTTGTTTTGAATTTTGATGTTTTTCTAAATGAAAAAAGATTTTTCTTTTCTTTATATGTTGATAAAATTATCTTGTCCAACAGTTTTTATGGGAAAGATCTTCAACCTGTTACTACTATCAGAAACAAAAAAAAAAAATTGTTTCACTAGTATTCTTTTTACTGTTAAACTCTGAAATGGATATATTGTCTGTGGTAAAAGTTGGGGTCAGACTATTGTAGTACTGTTAAAACTGTTATTGATTTTTGTTACCCTCCAGTTGTGAGGGGTTTTCTTAGTGGAGTGGGGCAGTCAGAGGAACATAAAAGGGCAATTTTCTGCAGGTTGACCTCAATATCAGTTCAATTTAAAGAACATTTTGTTTGAAGCATCCTGGGAAATCTCCGTCCCCAGAAGAGATTTATTTTAATTGTTGCGCAGGGGATGGGGAAGTGTGAGGGGATGTATTTATTTTGGTTGTTTATTGCCAGATTCCGATTATAACTTAGACTTTAATATTTATTTTTTCTTATTTCTTCTATTATGTTTGCTGAAGGAATAAGGTAAGTTCCATTTTGAAGCTAATAGACAGAAGGCTGGATTTGTGATGAAACATTTTTTTAATTCTTTTTTTCGCAGTTTAATTTTTTTATAGCTGTTGTAGCTTTGGCTTGAATTCATTATAAAACAAACTGAATATGAACTCAAAATCTTTTTATTGCCAGGATTTATATTTCCAGAGCCAGTTCATAATATCATAAATGACAAAAAGTAATAGAAGTGTAGGTTAAAAATTCTGGCTCAATTTTATTTGTATTTTTCATCTTGCATAGCTGTTGCAACAATTAATTTTATCATTGATTTTAACAGAATATTATGTAATATGCAGTCAAATCTTAATATTAAGTAAGACTGGCGAGGGCTAAAACAAAACTTTTCATAAAAAAAGGCCAATTGTAATCTTTTATTTATTAGCAGTTTTTTTTTTTTTTTTGTTGAACCTACTGTAATATTAATAATTTTTTGTTGGAAAATATGTATTAGTTGATAAGATGTAAATTCGCATTCTTATTTTTATTTTGTATAATTTATATAATATTCTTGTATGTCTATAAAAATAAAATATTAAAACCATTTTCTATCTGTTCTATATTATCGATATTTATATTTTGAAGGAGAGAAAATAGGAGTTACCTATAACATCTATACCCTAAAGTAGAAAGTGCTCAATACTGTAACGTACTGCACAGAACAACTAACTTGTTTGGGGAGCAGGACTTGCTTTACATGCAAAACAATGCCTTCAAAACAAACCGTGATAAACATTTGATATGCGGATGATAATTTTTGGTTCAATATATAGGCATTTATTCATAATTTGATATTGAATTAATTAAAGTATCTTTTCTTGCGAACGTAATTTGCAATAAATTATTCGTATTTTTTATTTATTTATATTTTTTTAGAGAATAAAATTATGTGATGTTCATTAATTTTTTGTGATATTTGCAGAACATTTTATTTTATAACCGGCGTAAAATATATTTAAAAGCTCGAATATCAATGTTTGTCTCCGTAGCCTTGTAATTTTGAACCCAACTCGGCAGAAAAGAGAACTCCTGGATCAAACATTGGGTTAAACTAGCCTTCGTGGAGAACGTTTTGATGAAACTAACCCACATTTGCGTTATATGGAGAAAAAACCAGAGATAATCCGATTTCAAGGGAATTCTAAACCATAACCCTTCTACCACTGAGGATATTTTACGTCAGCATTGTGGTTGATGCTAGTCCGGATGCATTTTTTCGATTGCCTACGATAGCCAGCCTGATGCCAGAGACCATCATTGGGATTCGTACTTGGGTCACCCCATTTGAATAGGCAACTACCATCCTTTGAGCCACCGCGACTCAAACAGAACATTTGTAATTATCAAACGTTTAATGAACGTTAGAAGCTATTTTTCATCTGGGCATCTAACAGTTACTAAAATATTTTAAGAAGAGCAGCTCTTACTTCATACATCATTTTTCCTTTCTTTTTTATTATAAAAACGTCATTAGAAAAATAAAAAAATTATGATTGCGTTTGTATTAAAAGATTTAGTTTTTTTCAAATTCTTCCTATAGTCATTCCTCTTCCACTTCGAAACCAAGTCTTCCAATATCGTCTGCGAAAAACGGCGATATGACTTACCCCTCTCTCCCACTCCTTTTCCCATTCGAAAAGTCGTACTTCTCGTTGGTAGAACAAAATGTAGAACTGGAACTCGATATTGCAAAATATCGTGCATTTATTCCATCAGTTTTACATAATATAAGGGGTGTTCCGATATCAACAAGAGTGGCTCGCTGTATCATCCTTCAAAAAGTATTTTTCTATTTCACTTAACACCTTCTCATTCTACTCACCTTTTCCCCTGCAAACACCGTCCCTCCCTCCAATTCCATTTCACCTACACCCCATTTTCCGATTCCATTGGCTTGATGGAAATTTTGAAACATTACTTACGTTCGGATAAAACCTTTCCCTCACGTTGTTACAACCCTTCGTCAAGGTTACCACAAACTAAGATCTATCGCGCCAGTGCTCTATTGTTGGTTTAAAAGCGCTTTGAGATTTAGCCAAATGTGGAGAAAGTGCCTCTCTGGGTTTTTATTTATTGTAGTTAAAATGTTAGAGAAAATATGCGAAGGGAGATTGAGATTTTTAAAAGCTGTATCGCTTTTATGGGAGAAATGAATGCATTAGCGATAGATTTTCTTGAGAATGCTGAGTTATATAAATCCATTTATTTTTCGTCTTAGTGTCGGCATCGTTTTCTTTGAGAAGCACTCACCTTCGTTTGAATTTGATATGTTCGAATTCATCAACTTTCTATTCCCTCTTTCCATAGCGTCGTTTTTAAAAGTAAGAGTAGAGTAGTACGTGGTAATGGAAAATGTTTTAATAAATACCGCTTGATGTTGCGACAAAAAGTATTGTGTTTATTTTATTTGGTAGAGAGAATTGAGGAAAAAAAATTAAATGGGGTATAAAATGGATTGAGTTTGTTTTGAACAATTTCTTATAAGTATATCGTAGATTGAATTACTTAATTTTTTTTGTTTTGTTATATTTATCATATTTTAGATTAGATGCTTTTTTATATCTGGCAATGATTGGAACTCACTGTTTGGATAAAATTAGTATTTAAAAAATCAAATTATTCAACCTTATTCCTATTTCAATGTGCTTAGTTCAAATTATAGAAAAAAATTATAAATTGAAGAATTTAATTAAGATTAGTCAAATATTTAAAAATTTGAGAACTGGGTTTAGTTTAAATTAGGTAAATATTTAAAAATTGAGGAGCTGAACTTGGTTGAAATTAGGCATAAGCTTGAAAACTTAGAGCTGAATTGATATTACGCTAAAATTTAAAAATGGAAGAGCTGAGTTAGAATTATTCGAAAGCTTGAAAACTAAGAGGTGAATTGATATTATGCTAAAATTCAAAAATAAAAGAGCCGAGTTGAAGTTTGGCAAAATTTTAAAAATTGAAGAGCTGGGTTAAAATGATGCGAAAAATTGAAATGAAAGGTTGCAATTAGGGAAAAAATTCAAAATTGAAAGTTCAGTTAAAGAAGATGCCATGTGTCATTCTGGAAAAGATTGAAATTTTTGGATTTAACTTTATCCATTAGGTAGGTGATCAAGCTAGCCTATAGGAAGGTATATAGTATATATATATATATATATATATATATATATATCCACAATTATACTTGGTCGTAGAATTTTTTAATAATTAGGAATCTGGTATTTGAGCTAACACTTCATGTTTCTATTTTGTCTGCATTTTCTTTATGAAAAATACTTGACTCTCAATTTCAAGTTTTTCTGTTTTAAACAAGCTTTTTATTATTATTTTTTTACGTGTTGAAGTTAAATTTTCGCCAGAAGATTCTAATTTCATAACTATCAAAAACAATCATTAAAGAAATTTTTTGTATGAATAGGCAATGTATTGATAAGCCTAATTTTTCAAATTGTTTAGAAGAGCGCTTTTGGTGAGATACACTGCGATTTTCCTGGTAAGAAATGAAAGGTTAAACATTTATTGAAAATTCTGAAACCTTGTAAACTTTCCGAAAACATCTAGAATCAGTCCAATGCCAATGTCTTTGCCTTTGAAAAATAGTGGCTTATTACCATATTGCCAGGTGCCTTCTTATTCTCTTCATATCTAATATAATTTTATTTTTAAAAATCTTTTATTGAAATTTTTATTACTATTTTGCAAGAAGCAAAAATTCTATTATTATTATTTATCAAAGAAATGAAATTGCAGAAAACTCACAAGAGTATTATAACAAAATAAAGCTAAAACTGCGATGAATTTAAAAATTAAACTAATTGCCGTTTCGCTTTACTGAAAATAAAATATGTCGATGGGAAATTTAGTTATTTTCTTCAAATTTTTCATTTTAGTTACAAAATGATAAAATTTTATAACTAATCGGCGAATTTCACTCCTTTTTTATTTTACGTAACCTAGCAACAGCTTCCTTTTTTCACCATTTTTCCGCCGAATTTTGGAATAACTTCCAAACGGGGAAGCCCATTTAATGCGATGTGGTGTTTAATCTAGTTTATAGACCTATTTCATTCCGATGTTGACTTTCCAACTTTTTTCTTTACCTCTTTCAAGATCTCCCGCCATTTCTTCTTTTCAATGCTTTCTCATCACCATTTGATGGAAAAGGGTAAAATAATGGAATAACTTTTCCTCCCCCGCTAAGAGACTCGAATTTGTTTTTTTTTATATATTCCATTCCACAATATCCTCCTATCCTCTGTAAATGATATTTTTTCGAAGGTGTTCTGAAGTACTTAGACTAGTTCTACCTTTTGTGAGACGATACGGAAAACTTTTTCTCCGATTTTTTTTCCCCCCTTCGATTCTTCAAGTATTTATCTTCACTTCTGCGAGTTTTGTGATTTATAAAAGTAATTCACCTTCCCCCTGCCATTGCTTTTAGGTGAATGCTTTTTTTATATGAATATATCTGTGTATCATACGAAGAAATGGCTGTTTGAAAGACTTGTGGTTTCTGCTCGAACACAAAATCGAATCTTTTGTCTCGAGCAGACCAAACGATACATATTTTCTTAAAACTTGTGGGACGAACCTTGGCTCTCAATCTTTTAAGAGATAGTCTGCTGAGATTTCTGGATTGGCGCACTATGAATAAAAATTTGGCTTTTTTCAAAAAGGAACGCGTTTTTAGAAGTGATCGAGAAGTTTTCCACTCTTTTAGGGAATGTTTATTTTATTCCTAGTCTATTATTTCCTAGATATACGTATTTTTATAACATAAAAAGAGAATCGGCAAAGTGATTTTACATTTTTTATTTCTTTGACCGAAATTGTTTAAGTATTAGTGTAGGAAAATAATAGTGTTTTACTATTATTTTCATACATTAATGTATACAAATCAGCGTTTTTTTTTTTTTTTTTTTTTTTTTTTTTTTGCTTGCTATAATTTATAGCTTTACAGTAGTAATCTATATAACCTATATTTTTAGAATTTTGGGATTTAAATTTGCATTGAACAAAATTTGAGTTTTAATTCATTTAAAAAAAATTTTGAAAATCCTTGAAATATTTTTTCTAAATTTTTTCCGATTTTAAACTTTTATTTTAAATTAGATTTTTCCACTTGTAATTATTGTTACATTTTTATTTATTTATTTTGAAATTTATAAAAAAATTAAAAAAGTTGATTTTAGGAAGTAACGTAAGCTCTGTAGAGAACCTAATTCCTCTACGTTTTTAAAAAATGCTTAAAGGTGCTTATTTTCGTTTTTTAAAAGACCTTAAAGGTGCTTTCCTTAAGGTTCTTTAAGGAAAGCACCTTTCCTCAAAGGCCTTAAAGGTTCCTTTTAGAAAAGAGTTTTAGTTTCTTTACCATGCCGATTTTCGCCACGTACTATGTAAAAGTGTGCTTTTCACATTGTTCTATACAACGTTTTCACAATTCATTCAACCCCAATCTATTTCGATGTCCCGTAGGTCCATAGCGTATGAAAACGCCTATCATTTTACACGTTTGATGAAATACTTGTGAGTCCACGTGTGCGTCTACTGAGCTGAGCTCGGTGAGATTCTTGCACTCTCATGTGCAACTCTGTTGCATTTTGCGGGATATTCTCAATTTCAGGTTTCATTTTCCACCCTCTGATATCGCACCGAAAAACCTCTTTATCTTTTTATCATGGCTAATATAATCAAGAAAGGAGTTCTTTATCAGAAATTGGTTACTTTATCATGATCATGTAAAGTCTTTAAAAATTATTTTGCATTTTGTTAATGCATATAGTGCTTAAAAACATTTTTTAAGTCCTTAAAAAGTACTTAAAAGATGCTTATTTTTTGTTGAAAGATTTGGCTACGCACCATGTAAGAATATGAAGGCCATTAAAAATTTACTGATGGTTTTTTTTATCTTTCGGCAGAGAAGTATTTAAAATTTATAAAAATTTTGTTTAAAAAAAAAATCTGGTTTTGAACAAAATATTAATATGTAAGAGTTGTCGCTAATAGACACTTTTGGTTGTAAATAGTATCTGTAATTTGGTTTTAAAAAAAAAAAATTAATAAAGTGTACTTATTCATTAAACAAACTTTCAAAATTAAGTTCTTTTATTCGTCGAACAAACTAAAATCCTTTCAAACAATATATTGCAAAAAATTTAAACACTAATGATTAGTGACTAATCTATAAGACCAAAAATATTTGGTCTTCTAAGTCACTTTTACATTGCCACAAATATTTATTTATGTGCTGTAAATGTGTTATTAAGAGTTTGTATTTTTCGGGCTCTGTCAAATATTTGCTGATATCACAAATTTTATTGCACCTGATCATATATCTGTTATGTAGCGTTAAGTCTGCTTTGCCCAATTTTAGATCCTGTTTCATTAAGATCGGCATTATATGATTTATTTTCCGTGATAAACGATATGATAATCATTTATTTTAACAATTGTTACAGATTTCTTTAATCCTACAAATAGGAATGACTGTAGCTAACAGTAATTTCAAAAATAAAACTAATGTGCTATCAAGTTTCAAAAATACACAGACTGTTGCTTAACTTAATATAATTTTAGTTACATAACTTTATATGGCAAGAAATTGTAATTGAGTTTCAAAAGAATATTGAATAAGCCTAAATAATTAATCTCACTAATGCGTTTTGTACTCTTGTTTTGATAAGTAGGTAGTACCGGTACATCTGCCAATGTACGTTGATAAATTTTTTTTACTTGCTTTTGGTTGTTAGAATTTATGGATATCTAATCAATATACTCACTGTTTCGTTTTGATCAAAGTAAAGTTACATAAATAATTACAATGTCAAGGAATTGAATAACTATGTAATGTGAAATGTTTTGTTAAACAGATTTGATGGATTAACAAATATTGTTTATGACAATTCGCAGTGTAACTGACTGTTGAAACTATTTTTTAAATTAAAGTCATTTTACAGTTATTGTATATTAACCACTCATTGTGAAACATTCTATTTGCGTTCCACTTTGACAATGTGTAACATTCCGCATTTTTAAATAAAGTTTAAATAGTATGTTTTTAATACCTTTTTGCAGTAGTGATAAATAATAGGCTATTTAAGAAACAATGACAAACCACAAACGATTCTGTTTTGCTCCATTTTAACTACGACGGTTAACATTCCACTTTTTTTTTTAAATGGCGTTAAAACATTTATCCCTTTCTTTGTTCCTTTTCCCTACATGTTTAGATGTTAGTGATAAGTGTGCTGTATATAAATCCCTAAAAATTTAGAAGACAAGCGTATATTCAGAATTTTTATTTATTTATTTATTTTTTTTCAATGTTAAAAGTGCAATAAAGTAAATTTTCCTGTAGCTATTCCTCAAAAAGCTTTCGGTGTATAATTTTAAAATTTTATTAAAGTAAAACGCCGACCATATGCATCTAAACATTATAGATACCTAATATATTTATAACATTTAAACTTCATCATAAATTTTAACTACAACTTTTTAATGATGTCGAATGTCTATATTAACCTAATTTTTGTAAAAAAAAAAAAAAAAAAAAAAAAAAGTTTTAAGTAGAAAAAAAAGTATAAAACCAAATTTCAGTGAAATAGAATTGCTATCACAAGATATAAAAAAAGTTAATTAAACTTAAAAGTAAAACATTAGGGTTTTAATGAATGCAAGACACAAGTATTCCCTTAAATTAGTTTTTCTATTAGCTTACTCGATTTAAATGAGAAACTTGAAACTTATATTATGAAAAGAAATAAAAGATATCCTAGTAAGTTAAAAAAAGAAGTAATATAAAAAAAAAAGTTAACTTGAAATAAAAGACTAATTTTGAAACAAAGTTACACTGCATGATGACATCAAAGAGCAAATCTCTTAACAATTAACTGCAGTTCCGTCTTTTCGTTTAACAGCGAGACCACCTGATAATTAGACTTAAGTTACAATTGTTCCGACAATCAACATCAAATAAATAATCCTCCTTTTTTTTATGCCCGAGTCTGCAAGAAGTAAGAAAAAAAAAGTGATAAAAAAATTCACTAACTTAGACAACCATAAAAAAACGAAACAATTATACAATAAAAATTAACTAGAAATAAAAAAAAAAAAATCCCACATTTGCCACAACTGAAACTCCGGGTCACAAAGAATTAAAAAAAAAAAAAAAAAAAACTTTAGAAAAAGATAGTAGAAAAAAAATAAATAAAAAAAGTGAACCACTTAACTCCACGACGAATTACTTTCTCATTTATTTAAAAAAAAAAAAAATGAATAAAAAAAAAGATATAAAAATGATGCTTGAGATTCGTTTAATTTCATAACCCCCACTTCTCCGACCTCCCTCCCTAAAGCTTCTCCATCCTTTTAATTTGTAATTTTTTCTCCTTTCTTTTCTTTTCTCCTCTCAGCTTTAATTTTATTTTACTCTCTCTCTTAGCTCATTGATTCCTTATTAAAACCCGGTACCTAATTATTTTAAATGACTGCCTCAATTTTATGGATGCAACTATACAATGAGGTCTACCTGGGCAGTGGTATAATGCCTTAATTAAGGGCTTCAAAAAGAACCTTTTTATACCAAAGGGACAACAAGGGCGGTTAATTACGGATTAAAAGACGGTAGGGGAAAGGGATGGGAAAAAATGTTTTTTTTTTTCTTCCCTTTTTTTCTTGGAAGGGAAAAAAAAAGGGGAAAAAGAAACCGATGAGGCAAACTACTGCACTCATTAGAGTTCAAAAGAAGCCGACAGTTTCTGAAACTTGGTATTTGGAAGGCGACGATGTGTGGTGTGTTATCGATTAAGAAATAAAAAAAAGGGGAAAAAAAAACTGGAATGGGAAAAAATCCTAAATTGATTGGTTCATTAAGAAATGGAAAACTTTTTAACATCAAAGTAACTATATTAAATGATATTATTTAAATATATTTTATTGAATGAGAATTGATTCATTTAAGCTTAGTTTTTTTTTTTTTCTTTTCGAATTCTAACATTAATTATTTGTCTATCTAGCAAAAGTTAGAAAAAATATATTTTCTACATAAAGAACAATAATAGAGCTATATTTTTCACTTACTTTTTTGTTGTTGTTTTTCTGGCTATATATATATATATATATATATATATATATATATATATATTTAACACTCTTCAGTTTAAAAATTTAAATGAACTTTAAAAAAAAAAAAAAAAATTGCATTAAATTTTTTTTTTGGTGTGGGGAGTAGTTTTATTATGATCAATCACATTTTAAAATTGTTTAGCAGAGTTTTAGTGAAATACATCAGTTTCCATGTCCATGAGGTTTCGAAACTATTCAAAGTTAGGACACTCTTACGGGACTTAAAATTTAGAACATAAGCAGACAAATTAAGCATCGAAGTTGCCAGATACACAAAACTAAAATATATCACGGCTACAATAAAATACAGAAATAATTAATCTAAGATAAGTAAAATAAGTAGACGAGAAAGAATTATATTTCAACACATTCGATGTACGATACGGCGCTGTATTTAATTAACATTCTAACTTATGTGGTATTAACACGCCCTTTTGTTTATAAACAATCAGTTTCGAACCACGATGGCTCAGGGGATAGAGCGTTCGCCCTCCAATGAGGTGAACCGGGTTATGCCCAGCGATGAATGGCCGATACTTGCACAGACCACAGTAGTGACGTAAAATTTCCTCAGTGGTAGGCAGATCATGGATTAGAGTCAGTGCCGTCAGGGACCCCATAGGAGGTTTTGTTGGTTTTCCTCTCCATGTAACGCAAATGCGGTTTATTTCCATCACAAAGTCCTCCACGATGGCAATTTCTCAAAATACTTGATCCCCTTGTCTTCTGGATTGGGTTCAAAATTACAAGGCTATAGAGTTGAACATTAGTAGTCGGTAAATCCGAAAAATTTGGTCGGCTGTTCAACGACGGTTATTAAATAAAACGATTACCTGGCTTTGACGTCATAGGTCACATGGTCATCCGTGGTCTTCTTCTTAAAGTGCAAGTACCCCATTGAGTATTGAAATTAAATCTTATGTAAAGCATCATTTGTGGTTACCCAAATGTAACTTGTCTGAGTATGAGCTATAAGAAAACACATAGCAAAAGGGGGATGGGAGAAAAAGGAGAATGCCTTTGTTTGTAGTTCATTGTTTCATACAAACACTTTGACTTCAATGCCGTATTAGAACATAGCGTCTCTTTACTTTTTAATTTAAAATTTTTGATATACTTTTAGAAAGTGTTAAGATAAAGTTTTTTTGGGGGGGGGGGAGATTTAGTGTTTTTTTCTTTTCTTTGAATCCCGAATTTTGGATCTAATCCGGATCAACATGCTACAATTGCAAAAACAATTTTTATAATTTTGCAATTAATTTAGTTTTTTAAGTATAATTTTCACAGTTGTTTAAAATTTGCTTAATAATTCCGATAGTATTTAGAGAAGAAAAAAAAAGAAATTTTTGTTAAAAACCTGGAAAAAATTGGAATTTTAGAAGCCTTTTTTTATGTTTTTTTTTTTTTTTTTAAAAACATTTATCAAAACTTCATAAACAATTATTTACTGTAATGTTGAAGTAATTTTTTCTATACAATTGCTACTGAATGGAGATTTTTGAGTCTTTTTATGTTAGCCAAGAGCAAGGAAATCGATTTTTTATTTATTTATTTTTATTTTCTAATTATTTATTTATTTAATTCATATAATTGTTATGTGCTTGATAATAAATTATATATATATCTTGCGACCGGCTAACCAAAAGTATCGATTTTGGATTTATTTTCAGAACTAGTTTTGTCATTTTTTTCCCTTGTTTTAATGATAAGCTGTTTTTTTTTTTTTTTTTTTTTAATTATTATTCTTTCAATTTTTAGGAATTACTTAAACTTAAGAGTTATATTTCTAGATCTTTAAATATGCCAATGTATTTTAATCGTGTATGATACAACCACATAGTAGGTAGGAAGGATAACGTTTTTTTTTAATGATTTTTGTTCGTATGACATTTATTTGTTTGCATATTTTAAAGATTTTTTCGTCCATTAATATAATTCTCATATTTTTCTTAACGGATGATACGTTTCTGCATGTATAAAATTATTGTTTAGTATAAAAGGTGAAATTGTTTTCGCCAGATGTTCCTAGTTAATTTTTTTTTTTTTAAATTTCGCCCCACATTTCAGCATTCAAGCATTCAGTTCTTTTTATAAATATTCTGCATTGCAATAACTTTAACTAATTAAATAAACTCATCTAATTCTAGCTATATAATATTAACGATCCTTTGTATGGAAGCATTATAACAATGGAATTTTTTTTCCCTCAATTAATTGAATTTCGGTCTAAAATGTGCCGCGAAATTAACCGGTTTAAAACAACACCGACTAATCCTCTCCTCACACACGTATTTTTATATGTAATCTCAGAGATGAAAAGACTGCAGTAATTAACTTCTTTTCATCGCGATTGAACAAGAAAAAAAAAAAATTTGTTCCTATCTCAGTAATTTAGAACATAATAGCGGAAGCCGTAATCTAAAAACTACTGAAACTTCGTTTTTGTTCTCCTCAATACAAAATCAAATCTTGCCCTTGCTTTCCAGGTAGAAAAAGAGTAAAAAAAATAAAAAAAATTTGTTCCCTTACATCTTTTATCTTCTTGACTTTGGAGGGGGAGGAGGTGTGAGGTAACTTTTAGGTTATCACCGTGTTTTTACCAACCCGTTTTCCTCTTAAATGTCGGCCATTACAAACCACTTAGACATCCAACTAGATTAGAAAGGAAATTGAACGGAAATTTCCTTTCGGTTTTTGGCAACTGCTGTTTTTTTATTTCCTTACCAACGGAAGTTATCATCATAGAGTGTTGAAAAGTAAAAAAAAATTCGGGGGCCTATCACTCCTACATAGGTTTCCCCCCCCCCCTTTTTTTTTTCTTTTCTTTTTCTTGAAGTATTTGTGTGATAAAATTTATGTTTGCTTTGCAGTGTCACATACGTCGAATGTTGCATCAGATTATGTTTTTTTTTAAATCCAAAATCCAGCAAATGCTTCAAAAACATAGAATTTGTAAGTTTTGTCATAATTTTATTTGTTTGGGATTAAACTTTATTAATTCTGTAGGATTTCGTCATAAGTTATGATTGGAAGAATAGTCGTCTTCATTGAATGTTGAATTGTATGTTTAATGTTGCATCGGATGATAGTTTTATGGACCAAAAACTAGCCTACTGCTTTAGAAATATTCTTTTTTTCCTTTTCTGTTATAATTATATTTTGTTGCAATTAGATTATTAAGAAAGTCCTTCAAATCATTTGTTTATAAATCTCATGCTTACCCTTTAATTATTGAACAATAATCATTAAATATTTGTAACCATTTTCTCAAACGAATTTTAAATTGCGCTACATTTATTCAGATTAATGTTTGTTTATTTTTTTTTTAATCTTAATTTTCTAATTTCTTTTTTAGGACGATGATATTCCTAATATCTTAAGTCTAGAATTCTCCAGGATATTGTTACAGTGCTTAATAAAAGTGAGTAATTTAATATTTTATATTAAAAATTTAATATTGCCTACAGCAAATACGAACGTCAGTATTGTTAACAGCGTTACAGGCGACTATTAGTCTTTGATGGCAACAGTTGCATCGAACAACTGGTCAACTTTGACGTAACCATGATGACAAGAACAATGGTCTTAATGACAGTATTATTTACGAACATTAGTCTTAATGACATTTGTTGTAACAAACTGTAGTCTTGTTGGTAGAGGGTAGTTGAGAACAGTAGTATTGATGACAAACGAATAGTACAGTTTTGATAACAGCAGTAGTAACGAGCAATAATCTCAATGACAAATGAATAGTTTAGTTTTGATGACAGCAGTAGAAGAATTCGTTTGTCTTGATGACAAACGAATAGTTTAGTTTTGATGACAGCAGTAGTAACGAACAGTAGTCTTGATGACAAACGAATAGTTTAGTTTTGATGACAGCAGTAAATGTAAAAAATAATTATGTTCGTTTAAAAGTTTAACTAGGCCGCGATTTTGATCGAGGCATTGTGTAGAGCCAGTTTTTTCCCCCCAGGTGACGGCTAGTTACGCCCCCAATTTCAGAAGGATAGGTATCAGGTTGTCTGGAAAATAAAAGCGGCCGGTGCATAATGTTGACAACGATGCCAACATCATACCTTTTGTCTCGAAATTGTGGAGCCTAGAACTCCATTATCCCCCAAGCTAATACATAGGGCTTTTTTACAAGTTGATGTTCAGTAAAGTTTATTTAGATTGGAACATCTTCACCGAGCAGTTCCGTAAACATTTATTTATTGGCATTTTATAAATATTTTTTCATACTTAATTAACCGAACCTGAAATAAAATGAGAGCAACAAGCATTTAATACGATTTTCATCCCACTAACTCTATATATATATACTCTTTGATTTCGGAAAGATATCACCGTAACATCCTTACCTTATTTTGCTCAAAACGAGAGATTTTGACTAAGCCGTTTTTATCATTGTCACGTTTTGCCCGTAAGCTTCAAACTGAAGCAGAGGATTTTAACAGATTTGAGGCATTGTTTATCTTCAGCCTGTTTGTTCTTTCTTTTGAAGTTGTTGCGATGGATCTATTGAGTTTGTTCCCCTTCTTGCTGTTTTATGCCCTAAACTAGGTTATTTATTTTTGCTTTTTCTGTACTGAAATTGAAAAATTTATTTTAATATAATTATATAAATATTTTTCATTGCTATTATATCGTTAAAAAAAAAATAATAATTTGAAGGTTGAATCCCCGATCCATTAACTTAATCGTTTCAAACATTATTGATAGAAACTTAGACGGGTGTTGAATCATAATATCACTAAATTTGCTGTAACTTGAATATAGTGCCTTAGTTCAACCGTATTATAGTATATCTTCAACTTAATTGCAGGATATTATGTTTTAATTTAAACGAAAACAAGATTAAATTTATACCTTATTAAGATTGCTGGAGATATGCACAGTTTCATCGATTGAAGTACCGATGTTATGGTTCAATTTTTTACCGATTTTGTTGTGAATTTTTCTCTTTTTAAGTGTCGATAATAATAAATAAGTAGATAATAATAAATTGCACAATTTTTGAATGGGTTAATTGTCTTTTAAGAAATGGTAACGATTTATATAAACCAGACTTTTGCTCTACAGTTGTAGAATCTGGATCGGTAGGTATACAGTGCAGTAGTACTTCTCTATATTGGAATTATGTCGTGATATATCGTTAAAGATATAGGTGTTTCACTATTTATCGCGATATTTTTTTTAAAAAAATGTAACTGACTAATTTCTTTTTTTTTTTCTTTTACATTGAACGATTCTTTCGTTACACAATTAAAGAAATTGCATGTTTATTTGTCATAATTAAAAAAAAAAAAATCTCAGTAAAATATTAGCCTTGTTGAGTTAGGCTTGACATTCACGATAGTATCGTTGTCGATAATTATTGTGATGGTGGTTACTATCAACAACGAAGAATTTGATATTCTTCGTTGTTGATAGTAACCACCACGATATTATAGTGTCCGACAAATAAGCTCGAAGCGATATTGTTGTCGATAAGTGTAGGTTTCGATAGTCATCGCGATAATTGTTAATTATTTTATATTTATCATTGTCATTGTTAATTGTTATCGCGTCATTGTTAATTATTTTATATTTATTTAATCACGTTTCAAAGATATCGTTAAAATATTTTTTGAAAGCGTAATATATATATATTTTAATAAAATAAATCGCAAAATATCTCATAATAAAATATAAATCGTGATATATAAATAATATAGATATTTTGCAATTTATTACCCAGCTTCAGTGCATAATCTTTTGTGACTTTACCAGTCAATATTTTACCAGCCATTCTCGTTTCATCAATTGATACACCAATAATCTTTCATTCTTAAATGAAACTCCAAGAAACAACTTTTTTAATTTCATAGGACTTTTCATATGAAATTATTTCGACTGATTAAATTTGCGAGGAAAAGAAACACTTCTTTTAATAAATCTAATAATATAATTAATAATATATAATTATTTATCTGATTTAATGTTTTCCAAATAAAATAATTTTCATGTTCTTGTAATTACATGCGATTTTTGTATTTATTGCAGGTTTCTCTAGAAACTTGCAATAATAAAAATTTTCTGTTATTTGTTTGGCTTGTTAAGCTGTCCTTAAAATTTTAACGAAGTTAAAATTTATCTTAGAAAGGGAACAATAAATGATTTATGTCGAACAATGTCACTTTAATTACTTTGCCGTAAAACGAACAATTTAGTGACTAAACTTTAAAAAAAAAAATTCAAATTACACAACGTAGCATATCTTTGATTTGCTTGTCTGCTCGCTAATGAAAAACTGCTAATTGTACTTTCAGAGTAATTATAATTTTAATGTTGTCGTCCTAGAATGTGTAATTGTCAAATGTATAATGAATCAGTTTTCCGCATCCCTTTCGTTACTAGTCTCTTTTTTCCCCGCATTTTAATTTAACTTGCCATCTAATGAACTTATTTTTTTTTTCTTCTGTTAAACCGTTTGAGCATCATCATTACTTTTGACATTCGTAATAAGAGCGCGTCACTCTCCAGCCAATTACGACCGATGATTATTGCGGTGTCTGCACTCTCCCCCTCCTCATCTAGTCGTTCTTTTTTTTTTTTTATCCCTTTATTTTTATACTTTCCTTTCAATCCATGATGTTAATTTGCAACTTCCATCAAAACTCTTTAATTAAGCGTTGCTCAGTAATACCAATATTTAAACGGTACAAAGAAAATAATGAATTTAAAAGAAAAAAAAAAAAAAAAGAAGAAAGAAAAGAAAAGAGAAAATGAAAAGAGAACTTCGTTACATCTTGCAAATTCTTCTGCCACTGCGGAAGAAAATAGTTCCGTTAATAATGTCTGTGGCACAACTCCAAAACGAAAGAACGGGGTAGTGATAGAGAGAAGGGAAAAGCGTAGGGGAAAAAAAAAAAAAAATATTCAGTCTTTTTAAGAATAATTGGATGTGGTTCATTTGTTTAAACGTTATGCATCAAAAACGGACTAACGAACCGCCTCTACTGTAATTAACAAAAAGCTCATTAAGAATTAATTGGCGCACTTCTTCCATTAGAAATAGTGACTCACCTGAACGCTGAAGTTATTTGTGTCAATCCGCCTTGGCGCATCTATGCTAATGAGTCCCACGCTGATGAAGTGGTTTGTGTCCCCGTCCCTACTTGCAATTTTCTTGTGCTTTATTTTTTTCTTCTATTTTTTCCCCCTTGTTATTTGCCAATCGTAGTGATTGGCCGCCGGGACTATTTTCTTCCGCGACAATGCGTCGTTTTCTTGATTGTACCTAGTTCCATTTGTGTGGTCTGATCAGTTGATTGTTGATTGGTTCTATTAATTGTGAATGTTTCTTTTGGAGTTTTGTGTTATTAATATCTTTACTCCTGTTAGATTTTAAACTTTTTTCCCTCTGACATTCTTCTGAGAAAGAAAGATTATTAAAGCAAGTTGAGTCAATTAAATGTTACTGTTAAAGATAACAGGGTCCGATCAGGGATATTTTTCGAAGGTCTTTCATTTTGGAAACTATTTTTGTTGGCCGGAACTATTTTTTCCCGCGACAATTCATCCTTTTTTTAATTTTTTAATTTTTTTATTGTGCCTGCTTCCATTTGTGTCGTCTGGATCAGTTTATTGTTGATTGGTCCGATTAATTTTGAATAATTCTTTCGGAATGTTCTGTTATTAATACCACAACTCCAGTTAAATATTAGTTTATTTCTCTCCGAAATTATTTTGGCAAGGAAAGTTTATTAAAACAGGTTGAGTGTGCAGGTTAAATTTTACCGTTGAAGGTAGCAGGGTTCAATCAAGGATATTTTTCAAAGCTTTTTCGCTTTGGAAAATAAAATATTTACAGTTTAAGTACAGTAGCATCTTCCTCTCGTCGTTTTTGGAGTGCTTCTAATCTTTTTTAAGGTCTCTATAATAAAAAAAAAAGGGGCCCAGGTCGAATTTCTATTTGCATATGCGATAGTTGGAAAAAAGGTAATAATTGTATAACATATCAGAAACTATTTCAAAGGAAATGTACAGTATTAAACTACAATTTAACCATAAGTGGTATTTCTAAATCAAATTGTTCTTTAGTATTTTTTCTGACTGGTACTTCATAAGTTTAAAATTGAAAGTTGCGCGTAAAATACGATTTTTTAACAATATGAATAATTATTATTCACTAGTTTATTCTCTAAAAATGCACTAGTCGTCACAGTTTAATAAAAAACTAACAGAAAATTTTTGTGTTTATTATCTTAAAGAGTTATTTTGACCTCTGTCCATTTTTTTCGAAAGTTCATATCCAAGCTATGTCCGTTATCTCTTAAACTTGTAATATAGTCCAAAATAAATGAGAAGTTCACAGATGTAAAGTTTGAAGTTAAGAGTAATCCATTAATGTCATCATCTTATTATAATCAATCAAACGTGAAGTAATTATTATAAATAATAGGATATGATTAATTGCTATTTGCGATCCGAAACTGGAGTTGTTGGAGGAATTCATTTGCATAACTGGGGGAAAACAAACTTAAGAGATGCTTTCTATTACAAGTTCTAATAGGTTTATTGAGCTACATACTGCAATATTCGTAACTTTTTAACCTATTTTCAAAGAAATTTAAATCATACAAATAAAGTATCTAATTCCCCCGTTCCCATCTTCCCGTTCAATTTAAGAAAGATTTTTTCTGTAGAGTTTGTACTATGTACAATCGGTGATGCATGTCTTTTTACAGTAATTATTTAATGTCAAAAGTTACCAAATTAAACGAAGCATAAAAACTAATTTGTTTTTCTCAAAACTCTTAGAAGTTTAAAGAGTAGGTAAGTAAGTCTCAAAATCCTCGAATAATTGACTCGAATCCGTTGTTTTCAATAAAGCTATAATTGATTTTCATGTAGATTTGAATATTGTTTAAGAGTCGGTCTTTTGAGTGATCTTATAAATTGATACCATTCCATTGATTTAAATAGTTTTGATCAGTTTCCAATAAACTATCAGTTCGTCAAATCAATCTGTTTTAATTAGTTGAATGAGTTTATTAATTTATCGATTCGAATTCGTTGTTTGATATATAATCCGTTGATTCAGATTGACTAGGTTTTGAATTAATTCGAATGTTACGAATATTATATATTTTTATACTAATTGATTTATTCTGATCAGTTGTTTTAAATCAACGGTTTTAATCGGTTAATAACGTTTAATCGATTCATATTAAATTTATTCAATTCATTTTGACAGTCACATTAGAGATTCAAATCACTTTATTGCTAGATATCAGATCTGCACTAAGTAGTTGGGCTGTTTATTATTATTTTTGAATTTGTTCAGATGCTTTTTCTGAAAATTTGCTATAAACTTTAGTCAAAGTCAGCCTTTTACTAAAAGCTCAGTCTTAATTATTTAGTATAGGTTTCTTAACTTATTTTTATTCATTTTTTTTATACTTCAAACTTTATTTCCATACCGTTGATAGCATGCAATCAGTGTTATAATCACTGTAAATTCTACAGACCTGATAACTGTCAAGTTTTAGGCCTGAGTTTCAAGCTTTTGTGTTCTATTACAGGACCTCAGTATTATCATCGAAGGATTCATCATTAAAGTCTAATGATACCAAAAAAAGTATAAACAATGATTTTAAATAAGCTTATAAAAAGAGTTAAAAAATTTTCAATTAATCAATCGATTCTATTTCATCCGACTCAATCTATTCTAATCAGTTAATCAATCTTTAGATTCATATAGAGTCCATCGATTTATATTGACAATCGCTTAATTTGGAGATTTTAAATCACTATATTTCTTGACCTCAAATCTGGTTTGAGTTATGCTGTTTTATCTTTTCTTTAATAATTGTTATAAATAAGACTGACTACTGTGCCTCTGCGGGGTTTAAAAAGCTATTAAATTCAGTTCGTAATTATTTCGTATTGGTTGCTTAACTTTTTAATCCATCTTCTGTTGTAGTTCAAATTTTATTTTCATATCGTTGGTGAATTTGACAGCATCCATTGTTATATTTAATCAGTTGGCAACAGGTTATGCATACTAAATCCTCCCTTTCCTATTTATTTGTTAAATTACTTGTCAAAATATTAAAGAAAAACATTGGTTGAATTCTGTGAAGGTTAATTAAATATATTTTAATAAGTTGTCAGTGCTTCGAGGAAGTATTGGAAATTATAAACAATCTTCTGCGTAATTATTTATGCCTAAGTTTTTATTTCCCGAATGCTTGATGCAATATCTTAACCGTAACTGACAAGTTCTTAATAAAATTTCCGTTTAAATAAATAGCATTTTGTTTGTAGTTTCTTTTTGACTAATGAAGTACCAAATTTTTATGATTGAGTATGTTTTTAATTATAATATGTTTTGTGGGTTTTAAATATTCTAGATGTAAATTTTTTAGTGCTAATAATTATTTAAATAAAATAAATAGCTATAATGAAGGTAAAAAATAAAATAAAAAAGTAAAATAGAATATTTAATTTACGGCACAGAATGGGTTAAACATAGTCTTTTTTGGTTAAAAAAAAAAAAAAAAAAAAAATATATATATATATATATATATATATATATATATATATATATATATATATATATATATATATATATATATAAATTTCGTTTCTAGAACTAGATTTTTACTGTAAAACGTTTTAGAAATACAATGATAAAATTCAATGAAAAATTTTATTATTTATACATTAACATGGTGCGTAGCGTTTTTAAAAAGTGCTTAAAGGTTCTTATTTTTGATTTAGGTTTTTTAAAAGTCCTTAAAGGTGCTTTTTCCATTGGGTGTTTTTAAAAAGTGCTTAATATTTTCTTTTCCGAAATGATTTTTTTTTTCTTTACTTCGGCAATTTTCGCCACGTATTATGCAAAAGCGTGCTTTTCACGTTGTTCTATTCAACGTTTTCACAATTCATTCAATCCCAATCTATTTCGGCGTACCGTCGGTCCGTAGGAGTCCGCGTGTGCGCCTACTGATCTGGTTTCGGTGAGATTATTGCACTCTTTATGTGCAATTTTGCTGCATTTCCCTAAATATTCTCAATTTCAGGCTTTATTTTCCTCTCTCTGATATCTAACCGAAAAATCTCTGGATCATTTTGGAGTTCTTTGTCAGAAACTAGTTGTTTTATTATGATCACATAAAATGTTTGAAAATTATTTTGCATTTGTTAATGTATATATTGCTTAAAAATATTTTTGAGTGCTTAAAAAGTACTGGAAATGTACTTATTTTTTCTTGAAATATTTAGCTATGCACCCTGATAAATACTTTTTTTCCGTATCTTTGTAGGCCTGATTTAAACGAACGGTAGCAGAACTGACTGAATATGTTTAGAACGTTTAATCGATTCAATCTATTCTGCGTTTGTGGCACACAATGAGTCAGACATCGTTTTTCTTGGTGAAAAAAATATTTTTAAAACTAGATTTACAGTAAAATATATTTCAATTACAATAATGAATTTCATTTTATTATTTTTTTTTTCTTCATAAAATTTGCGATTATTTACCTAAATATTTTTTTTTTCAATATCTTTGTTGAACTATAAATGTTTAAAACAAATGGTAGCAGAATTGACTGAATATGTTAAGAACCATTCATAAATTCAATTGAAACTAACCAGGGTACTAATGTCTTTTTTTTTTTCCTAATCAAATTTATGCTTTAAACTAGTAAGATTATCTTGTATAAGAATTTTAGATTTGCCGAACTTTAGTTCGCTCATTGCAGTAACTATTGAGCTTTACTTTTTGTTAATTCTTTTTCTAATAATTCCTAAAACTTTTTATTAAATAATTTCCCATTAATTTCCAATATCTTTCCCTAATAATTATGATTTCCAATACCTGAAATCAGTTCTTAATCCACATTTACTTTCATGTTATTGAAAGGTAACACTTGATCTGCGTCCAAAATGTTATGAGTACCCGGATGTATCATATGGTTCAATTGAATATTTTCTAATTAAAATTTCGCACATACTTCCCTTTATTTTCAAACAAATTATCACGACTCTCTAAAATGAAAATGTCATTCCATAAAAAAAAGAATGCATCTAATTACAGGCATCCCTTCTCATTCCTATTACCGAATTAACGTTTTCTTTCGATTCCATCCTTCCTTTCATCGTCCATCCCCATCTTCCAATTTCAATTATACTTTTCTTCAATTCTGATTGGTGTATATGAGAGGCGGTAATATAATAGGTTTTCTCACAGCACCCATCATCCTTGTGAGATATTTGAAAGCTCGTCTAACTCTATCGTCCTATAATTACCTGGTAGAAACGAACGTTCTAAATTACTAGCTGAGTCCTACCCCTAGAGAACATATCAGTGTCGGAACCTGGCGCTAAGTAAACACTTAGCAATTACGCGAACGGGGAGCGTAATTCTGGCAAAATAGATATAAAAGGAATGGAAGGAGGGGGTCTACCTCGTTATGACGTCATTATAAACACGACGACTGATTAAATATCTTCCTCCGTGCATGTCTTTATAAATCCAGTTCATCAGAAATCCACCCTTCTACTACTATTCACTCATTAATGAAATGACCCCAGAAGGGGCCTCTAGCGTGTAGGAATTTAGCACTAGGCGAATTTGGATTCTACACACTCCCCCTGTATTTCTCATCGATATCCTTTTGTGTATGTGTTTGCCTTTCGTAAGGGGAATGATTGGTTGGCGGATTCGTCAGATTCATCTTTTGTTTGAAAATGTTGTGGAGGTAGTCGTGTCTTTATAATTGTTAGCATTCGATTTATATGAAATTGATAAATAAAACACCTACCGCAAAAATTAAGGCGCTTTTATAAATTTCTGCTGTGTTTCTGTCTGCAGCACATTGTCAAAAAGATATTGATGCATCACTGAACCATAATATCGCGTCTGTATATCTATAACCAAATTTATATTCTTAATAATTGGAACTATGTTCCCGTTCGAATTTAACCTTAGTATTGTGCAATCAAGAAGATAATTATTTTTCAACTTAACAGCATGTTAAGGCTTCAACTAAGCCAATTAATGTTAAGGCTTCAACAAATATCAAAGAAAATATGGTCCAACTAGCACCAAAATATCTGGTAGTGTAGAATTTATTTTTCAATGATAATATTCCTGCTTAATCCGTTTCACGGCTTCTCTTTATCTGCTCTAAACTTCTCACGAAACTTTTCCAAATCTGCGCCAACCTGCTCGGAAATAGGTTTTTTTTATTTATTTATTTTTTTTTATCGATTTTTTTTGGTTTAATTTTTTTTTCTTGTCCAAAAAAAAAAAATTTTTTTTTGCGAAATAAATGATTTTAGTTAAATTTTATAGTTTGTTTAATTTTAGTTATGTACTTAAAATTAATTTCTAATTAAGTAACATAAAACAATGCTCTAAATATCCAAATCCCTTTCTCGAACTGTTCCAAAACGGTTAGTACTGTTTTTATTATTTGTAAAAGTGCTACTGTTGTTTCTGTTATCTGCATAAGTAAAAGTGGTGTGTTTCTGTGTAAACAGTAGTGCTGTCTCCTCTGTTTGATAAGTTGTACTGTCTTTTTTTTATACAAGTAGTTGTGTATATAGTTCTCAATAGACAAACTATATTAATCAAGTATAGTTTGTCTATAGAGAGAATTCCCCTCGTCTCAAAGTCTAAGGCCTTCTGCTGCTATGAAAACAAGAAATTGTGCATTTCAATGAGGGGAGATTCTCTCCACCCTGATTCTTCTCTGACAAACTCGAGCCAAAACCTGTGTTAAATATTGACCTAATATCCATACTTAAACCTCATAACTATAGTCACCGCCACTGCTCCAGATAGATTAATGGCGAGGGGAGTTCTTTGTATAGACTATAGTTGTGCTGTTTCTTCTGTGCAAGTAGTTTTGCTGTCTCAATTGTGAAGTTAGTTGTGCTGTCTCTATTGCGCAAGTAATCGTGCTGTTCCAATTAACACAATATCTTCAAGACAACTCCTTAAATTAAGTTAAAGCAGTTGAACAATTATATAAAATTTAAAAACATTACCTGTTTGATAAGAATGGTCCCCTTACAATACACCTTTTATATCATACAAGTAATTTAGTTTCAACATATATTGCTCTAAATGTTATATGTGCTTTAAAAGTAGTTGCTACCACTTTGTTCCTGTTTATTTCATATCATACCTACATACTCTGTAAACTCTTAAGATAACAGCTCTTTAATGAAAGCTAGTTTCTAGAGCTGTTGTTTTTTTATGCCGGTTGTGCAATATTGATTTTTTTAAAAATCAACGCAATAATAAAAATTTGGGTATAATTGCTGTAGTAAATTTTTTTTGCTATTTGTAATCTTTTTACTTTTTCAAATAGCGGTAAATTGAAATATTGAAAATGATGTTACTAGTACAATCAAACCACGACGTGATTTCTATAACAATCGAAACAAGTCTCTTGACTTTTATTTACTAATTCTTTCATAATTTAATTTTTATCTTTTTCGTCTGAATCTTGTCTATAGATAGCGAAGGTAGACAAACACAAAACCGAACAATTTGCCCTTCTTTTTCATTCTTTCAGGGAGGAGCATAAATTAGTATTTTTGAGGAAAGGTAAAAAAAAAAAAAAAAAAAAAAAAAAAAAAAAAATTCCAGAGTGCATATCTCAGAAATTCGTGAAGATAGGTCGAGGCCGTACGTAGCCTATTATTATGCTTATTATAGGTTTGCCTTACTGCCCCTGGGCCATATTCTACACTGCCTCTTTGTCAAATCATCTGGAGCATGACTCCTCTCTGCTTCAGGGGGCTAGTTGTTAAATCATTTCAAAAGTTGTAATAGCCTCTTAACTTCTCTATATTTAATTAGTTTTACAAAATTTGTTTTGTACTCTATCCCTATGTTGGAGAAGATTATATCGTAAGATTTCATAATTGTTATGTGGACTTTTTTTAAAATTTATCTTATAATATGGAAGGGTATTCACCTGTTGCAAAACTTCACAGAGTTTGAAAGAAAGAAGCAAGCTCAATTATTTAGCAATTTGTTTTATTTAGAAATTTTTATTTATTTATTTTTTTTTTGTTGCTAAGTTTGTTTAGTGGATTTATGTTGATTGAGATGTTTTTCTTGTTTAAAAAAATAATAATTATCGTTCTTGAAAAATAATTTTGTTATCTAAATTCTATGATGTTTTGTCTTATTTTTTTTTTCTCCCTTGTCAGCACTTTTAGTTCGCAATTTTTATCGATTTTTTAATATTAGTTTGTTATAACTGTCTTAAGTTTTTTGAATGGTGTCTTAAGGGCGATTGTGTTTTTAGCTTTGATAAAAAAAAAAACTAGTAAGTCTTTTGAAACTTCTATTCCGTGATAATTAATGGTTTAATTCAGTGATCTGAATAAATAAGCGTTTAAATTATTTCGTATGAATCAAATCAGACATTAATCTCATCAGTTCTGCCCTTCATTAAGTATTCATATTAACAAATCATTCATACACTTCATTTGACATAAATTCTATTTGCTTTTCATGTTGAAGAAATTAAACTTGTAAATTTATACTATTTTGAATAGTTTCATTAAAATTATATATATATATATATATATATATATATATATATATATATATATATATATATATATATATAAAGAACGCAAAATTACAAATTCTAAGTATCCTGCAGAATTTTTTGTTCACATAGTTTTGTTTAAAATATGTAGAACATTTAAGTTTTTGATACAAAGCAGTGTTAAGTTACTCTCTTAACGTGATGTTTTTTCCAAATTTTACAAAAGATACAACTCAAGCTTTGAAATTTTAAAAAAAAAATTACTGAAAGCGCTTAATTTTTACCCAAGTTTCATTAAGTACATTTTTATGAATGAAATGAAACAAAAGTGTTCCGTAAAAATTATAAGAAGTGACTTTAATAAACTGGAAATTGATTTTTACATATGTTGTATGTTACAAATATTAATATGTTACAAAAATTAATTTACAAGACAGTAAAGTAGAATCGGAATTCTAAAAACTTACAATCTGACTCCTAAAATGTCTAGTCAATTTTCAGATCAATATGTATTTTATAAACTCGAGAAGTATTAGTAATTCTTTTTTCATGGCTGCCTGTGTTTGCATCATAGTTTTTAGGTCAGATTTATTTTATAATGCCGTTACTTATCTCAAATACGTTATGTTTTGATTTTGGAACAGTATATCAAGATTCGGAATGGCATGACAATTTGTCTTGGCATGAGTGCTACAAAGTGCTAGTTTTTGTTATTTTTAAATATTTAATTATTTGATATTTTTATCATTGTTTATAATGGTATTAAAAAACTTTACTAGTTTCTTTTTTTTTATATAAAGTTTATGACGCTTTTGTAATGTTAGAATATGTACTTATGACCTACCGCTGCCATTCTTTACATTTTTAGTACGATTGATGATATCAGTTTTAAAGCGAAAATAAGAATAAAGTGCAGACAATCTAATCTTTCATATCCATCGGAGCTCAAAGCTAAATAAAAGAACACTTGTTTTAACTCGTGAAACAATGGTTCCTGATCACGTTGTTACTAATGTGGGAGGTTAAGGTCTTGACCTTTGATTACTTTTTTTTAGTTAGTTCGTTTGTGACTATATTCGCTAATGAGACTACAGCTGTTGATTTTATTGAACTTTCTATTCTATTTTAGCTCCGGCTGGAATGGTCATATTTTTAGTGCGCATGAGAAAAATTGAATTGGTGTATTGTTTCTTCAGTGTGTCAACTAAATAAGCATCTCATTCTGTTTGCATAGTGTAAAGTGAAGCCTAAATTTAAAGTCCAGCTATTTATTAATATTAGCTATAATATTAATCACGAGGAGTAATATAATATAAGGCCACGATATTTCCTCAAGCCAGCTCGCCATTTTCGACGTATTATTTCATGGAAGTGCTGATGAATAAGTTTTATCTTGTAAAATATTATGTTCTACTTTAAAATACCATCTTTTCCATAATTTGCGGTGGCCTCAAATATAGAAAATAGAGAGCGAAAGTTTCAGACTTTAATTAAACATGTGTCATAATATACATCATATCTACGTCATCAGATATGTTGACATCTCTGCATGAATTTGGCATAAAGAATATAAATTCAAAATTTCTTTCTTGAACAGTTTTAAGCCTTAATCTAAGGAACAAGTGGATGTTGTGGAATTCACGTTTAGGTTCGTTTCGCTAACCATTGATTCGGACTCGGGGGGAAAAGTTAAATAGTGAGGAGTATTCAGCGATTTTTGCAAATTTGCTCCGGATTGTAATATTTTGCGCTAACCTGTAGTTTTCAGTTCGCCCCCCCTTTTTTTTATGGGTTTTGGCCACCAATAAGTTCTTTTTGCTAACATCTAAAATTTTAACATGATTTTGAAAATACTTGTGGCCAAAAAATTTTGAAAATACTAGTGGCCAAAAAATTTAGCCTGGTTAACACTTTTAGAACTGAAATTTTATTGCCTTCAATTATATTAATATTTTACTTGATGCTTAAAAACAAATTAAGTTCTAAACCTTTGTTTAAATGTAGTGCTTGATATTACATATATAATCTAAATAGCATATTTACAGACCTATTAATATTTTGTGAGCTGAATAAACATTTGCCGATTGAAAATATTTATCTAACAGTAAAAAGAACCCAGGAAGTAACTTAGTGACTTTTCCTATTTTGTTTGTTTCCTCGATATTTTCTCCATTTTTTCTTCTCTTTTTTCATCAGACATTGTCTAACACCATTTGATTTTGTGCACCTTGTAAAGTTGTTATTGGTTTATCTTTAGTTAAGCAATTGAGTTGAGCGATTTCTGCATTCAGATATCATTGCATACGTTTGTGGCGCACTTTTATTTCATTATGTTTGATATTCCACCTTTACTTTGCGGTCAGTAACTCAATGTACAATCTGAAATAATAATAATTAAAAATAATGTAAACCAAACTAAAATCATGGGTTTGAGACCCCTTACCGTCTAGCTCACCGTGGGGGATTCTTGTGGTCTTCCACTTCATGTAACTCAATTGCGATTTAGTTCCATCAAATACGGGTAATCCCAATGCTTAATTCAGGAGTTCCTTGTCTTCTGGATTGGATTCAAAATTACTAGGCTATGGAAATGAATATAGATTGTCGTATACTTAGAATTGGGCCGGCTGTTCAACGCCGGATATAAAGTCTTTATTTTCCCTGAAAATTAAAATTTTTTTTTTAAAAATATTTTTATTTCGTTTTTGAATATTGCTAGCTGATCGAAAAAACAAGATATTCTTCTTGGTAGCTAATAGCATAACTGAAATAAGAAAAAACTTCTCAGTTTCTCAGAACTTATTAATTAATTTTACTTTCTTTAAAGCAAACTTAAAATTAATTTTAGGTTTTAATTTATTTTTCATCTTTAAAGGGCTTCTTTACATACATAATTATTTTTTGTAATGTCCAGCGTCAAATGATTTACAGATTTTAAACTAATTGGTCATATCTGGATAGCTTCTATACATCTATAATTATTCGTCATAACCTTAGAAGCTTGGTATTTCATATTTAAGCATTTAATCTTCTAAAATGGTTTCATTGCTACTGCAAGTAAAATTTGAGATGCTACATAATTGGACATCGTCCACTTACGCTCATTGCTTGCTTAAGAATCTCATGTAAGTACTTTCAGAAACTACTTTTCATGGCTTATAATTTCTCTAAATTCTATCTCATGAATGCGTTTGGGTAATCAAAAATTACAAAATGCAAACATGGTTAGTTGCACTCTTACTAATGGGGTGCCTACTAACATCGTCGATTCTCAAATTGCACGCTGAAATTCGTTTTCGGACCCTGTCAGTTGACCAAAAGGCGACAAGATATTCACCCCACAACTAATTGTCCAACGACGCATTAGGAGGTTTCTGAAAGTGTTAAAGGAACAAACACCCCCACTTTGTTCCAGAAAAGGAACGTCCATTCCTTTCCACCACTCTCCTTTCACCATCCATCCTTTTAGATGTCCACTTATGCACTTTTCAGCCCCTGGCCGGGAGCCATTGTTAATGGATGCGTTTAATGGGCAGCGGGCGCTTGGGTCAAAAGGGTTGAAGATGAAAGGGGCTTTTAGGGTCATTTTCGCCGAGTTTGCAATGGCGGAGTGGTAAAAAGGATACGATGGCCACTCCGTTGTTGAGGAATGGATGGTGGTTTTTCTTTTCTTCTGTTCCGTCTGTTTATTGTTTAACTACCAGGTAAATGGATGTTTTTATTTATGAAGCATTTGTTGAAGTTGAATGGGTTCGATGTTTTTTTATTTCTTTGGTTTCTTTGTTCAGCATAACAAGAAAGGGTGGATCTAGCTGTACTATACTTTCCCATTAGATAAGTGCAACGTGTATACAATAAAATTAATTGCTCTGCTTATTTGATGAATTTTTTCCATGTTGCCTATAATTTTGCAGACTTGCTTAAATGAAGTAAGTGATTTTCATCGACGTGTTAAGGCTAATTATTAATTGTAATTGCTTTTTGCATATGCATCATGTGTTTAATGGATTTCTCCAATTTTGAGATGTGAAAATATCGTCGGTGTTTTTAGATCAAACTGAAGAATTTCTATGGGTACCAGTTTGCCCGGGCAAATAATGCTATATTTTGTCAGATCCTTTTCTCTGAATTATAGAAACTTAACTATGTTTCGTCGACAACTGGTTGTAGCGGGAGTGTTTATTATTTTTTTTTCGATTTCTGTTCCATGAATTCTTCAGCGTGAGAATACTGTTGAACTAACGTTTTGATTGTTTTTAAATGTACAGGTTTGTGCTGTATTATACCATAATTGGACGCTTTTAAAAACTAATTTATTTTTACTATTTTTTTTAACATTTTAGTGATGAAATTCTTACTTAAAATTTTAAATTTAAAAAAAAAAGTTTACAAATGTGCTAAAAACAGATTTTTTTCATACACAATTTTCCAAAATCCAATTACTTCTTTGTCTTTTACCAGGTTAATTAATAAGTAACATCAATGAACTGAGAATTAAAAATAAAAATAGCTCTAAGTGTCCAAACTAACTCGTTCTCTATAAATTCGGTGCCCACGCTTGAAGTAGTGGTCCTTTTACTATTAAACAAATTTTGATTAAAATATCTCGTTAGTCCATTGAGCCATACAAAGTGAAGTGCAGAGCGCTAAAAGTACCATGAATAGCACAAGATGCCGAAAAAATAAGATTTAAACATCAACGAAATGTTTTTATAAGCAAGTTAGAAAAAAAAGATTTTTTTTTCCCTAATGTATTTTAAAAGTAAACGAAATGAAGCTTTATTCTTTCCTTCATGAGAAAAATGCTCTAAGCTTGCTTGTTTGTTTTCTGGAATTTATCTCGTGATGGACAGACTACGAAGATGTCCAAGCCAGAGGCTGAACTTGACCACTTGAATATTAACATTCAATTAATTGGATACTTGTTTGTGATGCCATGTAGGTAAATTGTGGCATTTGTCGATTATGAAGCCAATCAGTTACGACACTCACGCGTGACGTCACTTACAGGTATCCAATTAAATCCCATTTAAATTAAATGGTTAGTTACATCACTTCTTCTCGAGTTGCAAGTACCCCATTACTGTTATGGTTATTAATGGCAACCGGTAATCTACAGTATTTTACTTTGATATGAAACTTATTCTTATTGGTACTATATTAATTGATTGATCATTGATGATCGCGAATACTTGTGACCTATGACTGCAGCGCCAACTGATCAACAAGCATGCAATTTTGCTTATAAACAAAGTTTCTCCACTTCAGTTAGAACGTTAATTAACGTGAAGTTAATAACCTACAGCGTAGTATCGCACATCAAATGTGTTGAAATATAATTCTTTCTCGTCTACGTCTTTTACTTAACTTAGATTTATTATTTGTTCTCTGTCTTTTATTGTAACTGTGATATTTTTTTGCTTTATGTACCTGGCAACTTCGATGCATAATTAGTTAATGTTCTACATGGTTTTGTGCCTGTCTTTGTGTTAGGTAAGAAATATAAAGCGGAAGATTTGAAATCTTTGTGCTAGAACATAGAATGTCTCTCTTAATAGAATTGATACTTGACCGGCTTGGTTTACTTGAAATAGAATGGAGAGAACAGTTGCTACCTTAAACAAATGTCACGCTTCAACTACCCATCAGGATCGAGATACCCACACTACGTCACTTGCAGGTATCCCATTATCGTTTTTAGACTTACTTCAGTGTTTTTCATTCATGAAATTTCTGCTTTACCCCCGAGGTACGCATTTTCCTAGTTAGAAATCAATGATTTAGAACAAAATGTCTGTAAATGCTTGAAACTTTACTCAACATGATGAAATGCAACTGTCAATGCTTGCGGGGAGGAATTGAGAAAAATAAAGCATATATTTATTCGTGTTGTTTCCTCTACAAATAAATCCGATATAAGAATTCCTTTTAAAATGTTTATAAATTGCATGTAAATAAGATATTTTGGAACCTAGTTTCGCGAACTTCTTTTCTAGCTAATATACCAAGTTTGTTCTTTTTTCACTCATAGTTTTACTACAAAATGAAAATCTTTATTCTTTCATATTATTTCAATCTTCTGAATCCAAGTTTCTCATATATACGGCTAGAGTTTTCGTCTGGGTGACCTAGTGCTTAAAACAAATTTTTTTTTTCCTGTCTTTTTTTTTTTTTTTTTTCTTTCCTGCTTTTCATTTCCTTTTCTTCCCGAAAAATTGCCATGTGTGTATTCATTCTTTAAAGTACAAACACTGCTGCAAGAAGAGCTTTTTCATTTTGCGCCAGTTTCGTACTCTTCTTATGTGTGTGTATATGCGGTGCTGGATTGATATACGTATGAGGTGGAATGGAATGAAGAGGAGAGAAAAAGATGAGTGCCGGGCTAGAAGAGACATCCAATTTTTGTTTGTAGTGACGCGTTTCACTTTGGGAAGAAAATATTTGAGAGCTTGCTAGGGAATTAATTCCAGAAACACGTGAATTGTCGTCTTTTTGCAGTTATTTTCAATTATTTAATATTAGGAGGTACTTTTTGATGCTTTAGGGGGGCACATACAGTTCCTGGCCAAATTATTAGACGCACTATAAGATTTTAACTAATGTCTGAAGTATCAGATGATACTTTACAGCTTTATTGTTTTTAACTCTGCTGAAACCGGTTTGCTTTTGTTTACGTTCGTGTATTAATTGGTTAACATTGTAATGCAAAATGTTAAAAAGAGCCGGTCAGGTGGCCGAGCGGTTAGCGTGCCTGACTGCGAAGCCATAGGCTACGGGTTCGAATCCCGCTCTGGGTATGGATGTTTCTCTCTCTCTCTTTGTGCTGTCCTCCGTTGTGTGTGTGTATGATGTGTGAATGTGGCCCACCCTATAAACGGGTTTGTGGCAGTGTGGCGTGGGCAATGTTGCTCGCCTCCTTGACTTTGGTTCACAGGTGCACACTGGATAACGCGAAATGAGCAACAATTCTGTCATAGGTGGCGAAGAACGAAAAGTTCAGTGCCTGCCGTTTAAAAAAAAAAATTAAAAAAAAAAAAAAAAAACGTTAAAAAGAAATACAAATAGGAAGTATATCAAAAATCTCCTTAATAAAAACCCATTACATGTCAGGGATCTGTTTAGAAGAACTTTGGGTCCGTTAACAGACCTTTCACAAAATATCTTTTCTTAAAAAACGGACCCTTCACAAAATATTTTAACTTAAAAACGGACCCGTCGCAAAATAATTTATCTTTTAACCCTTCCCGGGGGGGGGGGGGGGAATTTGTCTTCAGCAGTCGCTTCTTCCTTTATTCGTCCAAAATGAATATTCTGTGCTGAGCAGTATAGGCTAAATACCAAATATTTATGTGTTGCATCTCTAATTTAGTAGCTGCAATTGCTGTTTATTTTTAAATATTTTTTTTTTTAAAAAATTATAATTTTACAGTGTTGAGCATAATCTTGTATCTATTTACAATTTAAAAACTCCTTGAAATGGTTTTTTTTGCAATAACAGGACCCTATTTGCACAAATTCACAAAAGCAGGACCCTGGTTGAAAGAATGTGACTTAACGTTATTATTGCCATGACGTTATTATTAACGTTATTATTGCCATGAAAAAAGTTCAACTTCATCGTGGAAAGCGTTCAGCAAAACTTAAAATTAAAACAATTTTGGGGGCAAGAAGTGAAATCCTGCAATCTCGTCTAAATTTTTGCAAAATCTATATATGGTCATTTGATTTTACTTTTTTGTATATTTCTTTTAATTTTTTTTTTTATTTCTTTATTTCATTAGTTTATTTTTGTAAGTTATCCAAAAATTACAGAAAAAATGAAAAAGACTCCTTGCATTAGTTTTTTCCTTCTTCTGATAGAAATAGTTAACTCATTCATCCTGTACGTAATGCCAATTATAATTTTTTTGAATAATCCTTAAAGGGAAATAATTTTGACACCGAAAATTGTTTCTCCCCCCCCCCCCCTATTTCAGTCATTTTCGTGTTATAAAAATTAGAAACTGACAAATTTACCAACTAAATTGTTGAATTACTAATATTGGAATCGATGTATTGCATCTAAATGAAAAAATTCCTAGTTTATTGAAACATATATTATATATATAAAATCGAAAAATTCGCACGGAAATAGAAATAGTTCAAAGCTCATAGGCTATCTATATGCTCTTAAGCTACTTGCTCTGAGCTATTTTTAACGATATTGATCGATTGCTGACAGTTTTGTATGGCAAAGTGATTAAGTAAGTAAAGAGTCGCGGTGGCTCATGAGATAGAGCGTTCACCTCCCAATAAGATGATCCAGGTTCAAATCCCCTGCGTGTACTGGTCGATACGAACTCTGTTCCCGGCTCGCACCGACCCCAGTATGACGTTATGTCATTCCAAATAATATCCTCAGTGAAAGACGGATCATGGGTTAGAATCTCCTTGTCGTCGGAATAACCGTGGGTGGTTTTCGTGGTTTTCCTCTCCATGTAACGCAAATGTGGGTAAGTTCCATCATGATAGTTAGTTTGTTCCATAGCCTGATGCAGGAGTTCCATTGTTTTTAGAATTGGTTCAAAATTACAGGGGTGCGGAGTTGAATATTGATAGTTGTAAAATCAGACTTGGGCAACGCCGGTTATAAAATAAAATACATTAGTATGAGTGGACCTATAAAAAAAAAAAAATTAAAAAAATTAATCTACTTAACACTAGAAAGACTGAAACTTAGTATATACCTATATTGTCCAAAGGCAGTTAAAATGACTGGATTGCGAAAGAATAATTAATGTGTAAAGAAGTTTGTTTAAAATTAATTTTTAATATTTTTTATATTATTTATAGTTATATAACAAGTTAATAGTAAATCTTAACAATAAAAAAAAATTATATGCTGTACGAAATTCTGAGAAATTGTATCATTATATACATTATTGTTTCTCTAATTGAAATTAAAAGCAGTCAAAATGACTTCCTTAGACAATCTAGTGTTAACGGTCTTTTTTCTTTTAAATTTTATGATAATCTTGATTTGATAATTTTTTCTAAATGTTAGGAATTTTTTTAAATTTTATTTAATCTCAATACATCTCTATATGAAATATATTGCAATAATTTAGCTTGCAGTAGTTTTTTTTTTAAATTTAAAATTAAATTTAATTTAGCGTAATAAAAAAATGCAAAATTTAAAAAATTTATAATTTTAAGATCTATTTTATTCTGGTATTATTTACGTCATCATTATTTTGGTCATGGTGCATCGTCCAATTCAAATAAAAAATTCATTCTAATTTTTTTATTTCTTTCGTAATTTTTCTAAAAAATAAAATATAATTTGGGAACGGTCCATTGTTTTGGGTTCTCCCTTTCTCTTCTGTACCCCGCAAACAATATTGCCATTCCAAATCAACCCTTGTTACTCTGAAAGGAAACAAGAAAATGAAAATGCTACAAGAGAGGGGAAAAACTAATATATTTTCCCTCTTTTTTTCCCCCCACTGTCTCATATGTAGGGGGAGGAAATACAATATAGGGAATTGGACCGGCCTTAATCTTGAGAAATATGAAGACCTTAAAAAACAGAAAAAACACTGGAAATGGGTCTTGGGATAAAATTAGGTTATAAGATGTATAATGGGCTAGTATAGTTGCCTGTATTTTATGTTTTGAATTGGTGTCTTTGAAAAATTCGGCAGTAAGTAATTTGTTTACGTTGTAATGTAATAATATTTAATGTTGTGTAATGTTTCGTCATCGGTGATGAGTTTTAAGATTAAATATTGAGTAGATTTTAAAATTCTTATTTATTTTTTAAAATTGCTTTTTCAAAAAAAAACAAAAAAAAAACGGCCAATTGAATATCACTATGAAGACTAAGTTCTTGCGAATGAAACAGGCAAACAATTAGCGATTTATTTTTTAAATTCATTATTTTTAAAGTGTTCAAATATTCGCTTTTTTTTAATTCATTATTTATTCCGTTAAAAAGTCGAGTGAGTATATAGTTTGTCTAAAGTAAGAACTCCCTTAGCCATTTCTCTGGACCCGTGGTGGTGACTATGGTAACGAAGTATGATTATTTCAAGTATTGGTGTGGGGTCATTGTTTAGGAGAGGATTTGGCTCGGGTCGGCGAGAGAAAGGGAATCTTCTTTTCTTCGGTCTACTGTGCTGACCCTATAGTGAAAAGAAGCTACCCTCCCTGAAATGCGCTATTCTTGTTTCCATAGCAGGAGACGGCCTCAGACTTTGTGGCGGGGGGAGTTCGTACGGTAGACAAACTGTATGTGTTTTTCAGGCTTTTTGTGTAAGTTTCTAAATGCTACTGAAAATTGCAGTAATTGTAAATACCGCCAAGATTTATTTGAGCAAAAATTATTAAACTGCTTCGTTTTTATTATTATTTTTTTTTTTTTAAACTGAGATACCAAATCAGCAAAAATAGCAACTCTTGGGGAGAGAAAAACAACAACGCTTGCACGAATATTGTGAAGGGTAGATAATTACTAAATATTTTGTACTAAATCTTCACCCGACGACGACCAAATCTACAGCTATATGGCACAAGCAAACTACGTGCTGAGTTTGGAAGACATATAATAGCAAAGAATAGTTTTAGTAGCTTCCTTTTTTTATTATTTCTTTTTACAGCTACAATAAAAGAACCATCATGGTTACAACTATTGTAAGAAAATGTCAAGGCGATTCGCAACTATTGTATTATGAAAGGACAATTATATACTCGAATATTTTATTTTATTTTATAACCGTCGTTGAACAGCCGAACTAATTTCATGGGTTTACGACTACTGATGTTCAACTCCGTAGCCTTGTAATTTTGAACCAATCCAGAAGACAAGGAAACTCCTGGATCAGTACCCCCAGAGGTATTGATTTGTTATGGGAACAATGGAGGACTTTGAGACTCGACAGATTTAACGTGCATCAGTCCCCATTTACTACACGGGGAGTATTCGGCCGGCGAGGATCGAACCCACGACCTCTTGGACACGGGCCCAGCGCCCTACCGGGGACCAGGCTATCCCAGCCCTTAATACTCGAATATTGTGAAGGTATTATGAAGAAAGGATTGTTCAAACTGTATGTGTGAGCACCGAACCATACAGTTTGTACAAAGGATCACCGAATGTAGCTAGATATATCGTATGAATAACAGCAAAAAGACGAACTGTCTTTAAAAGTCGCGTAGCAAATACTAGTTACAGTTGCTTCAATTTTTTGTACATGATTCATAGCTAGTGTATGATTAGGACAACACGATTCACAAATACAGTATAAAATTGCAAAGAATATTTGGGAAAGGGTAAAACAACCCGCGTATTATGTAAAACAAGTGCACGAAATGTAGAAGTATTGTATCGAGGACAGAAAAACCGCATGCTGTCTTTGAATGGTGTATAGTAATCATATGTTTTGGTTGTTTAAGTTATATGTGCATGATTTATAGTTGTTGTAAGATTAGGACATCACGAACATATTATATAGTATATCTTGTATAATATATTATCTACTGTATAATATATTATCTACTGTATAAAAAATCAAAGCGTGCGCAAATATTTGGAATAAGGGCTCACACATTTTGAATAAGGTTCAGGTCCATGAGATTAAGAAATATTGTATCAAGAACAGTAATACGACATGCTGTCTCCGCATGGTATACAGTTAACATAAGTTTGGGTTGTTTCTTCAATTATACGTGCATGATCAATAGCTGTTGTAAGAATAGGACAACACGAACCACAACTATGGTATACAAGTGTAAAGATTACTCAAATATTTGGAAGAAGGTCCACGGAATGTAGAAATATTGTATCGAGAACATGTCTTTGGATCACATGTAGAAAACATAGTTTTGGTTGCCTCTTCAATTATATGTACATGATCTAAGATGAAACAACGCTATCGACTGAAGTCTGAAAGGTCAACGAATACTAAAATATTAAAATGAACAAACCGGCCAACGCATTTTGTAGAAAGGGCCACAGGATGTAGTAATATTGTATAAAGAATCGCAAAACGGCGTGCTAAATTGCATGCTGTTAGCAAGCAGCTGTGAGACAAGCACAAAAAATTCAGAGGCTCTGTAAGAGAGTGGAATATAGCAAATACAATTTATAGTTGGATTTTATGTCCAGCATTTGAAACAGAATCTTTATATGTGACTTGTCCCTCTACCAGGACAAGTTTTTAAGTCTGGGTCGCCTGGATATTGTACCAAAATTGAATGAATTGGGAGCATTTGCCTCGCTTTCATCGTAGTGATCAGCCTGACTTTTTTTTCCTTATTTTTTTTTTACGACCCATAGACGATCGGTTACGGATCTGGACAATATCCACCCGCAATATATTGCATCGGCTGTAATAAATAAAATAGGGATGAAAATGAGGTGAGGGTGGGATGGAAGGACCCATTTCGACCCATCCTTCCTTCACCCATCGCTGATTAAACGGGTATCGATGTTTTATTGCTATATTTCCGTTTCAAATAAATAAATATATATAACGGGAAAACTCCTTCGATTCTTGAAAGATGGACGATATATTTTTTTTTTTCTGACGGCTATTCGTTTAAGCGTTATTACTTTTTTTTTATCGAGCTGTTTCTTTTTCTTTTAAATTTGTTATATATGTATGAGGAATTTGAAATGTTCAAAATATTTTTGAGGAGTCGATATGAAATATTTCAATATTATACCTGTAACTATGTGTACATTAAGATTTATAGTTGAGGGATAGGGATGTGTTGTTTTACGAAATACCAAGCTTCTACTATTAGAAATAGATCATTTTTTTTTGGGCATAAAATCATTTCAAGATAATAGTTTTTTTATATTTTTATATTGGATATTTTTTTCAATGGATCTTAGGATTGTATTTTAAACAAAACATGAGTGTATTTTTACATTATTTCACGCATTTTAAATTAAATTTAATCTAATTAATGCGATATATTATTTATTAAGATATATTGTATATTACGATATTTTGGAGCTACAAATTCTTGTTTTATCCAACTCTATAAACATTAATTTTTTATGATGTCTTTCATTATTGATCTGTATTTTAATTACTTAATAAGATATTATCTGTTTAAAAACTTCATTCACTTCAAAAACATACAATTCGGAAAGAACAATCGACATGTTTCAAGCCCACAAAAATAGGCGCCCATTTTGAAGACTTGCTAAACGTGAATGAAAGACCAACGAAATGTTGAACAAAAAAAAAAAAAAAAAAAAAGTTAAAAATAACGATTAGAAACGAAACTTAAAACCCACAGTAGAGTACCAAAATATTTTCTTAGAAAAATAAATATTTTTTTTAGAAAAGTGTTTACTAATATGAATTTGTTCAAACTTCAATAACTCAATTTCAATAAATACTTATTACAAAATTATTGCTTTTTAGCTATCCAATTTCTTTTGTAGTCTACTCGTATATTCTAATTTCTGTAATTTTAATCACTTGAACTTTTACTGCAGAATTTTGCTAGTCAAATTTAATTAGTGGTTAAATCCTTAATTCGCAGCTTATTTAATATACCTTCACCTCTCTTCTCTAATAAAATAGTTTTGAATCACTGGTAGCTTTTTAATTATCTCCATAGTTTTCGAAGCCTTGAATTTGTGTTTATAGCTAACAATACTACAACGAGAAAAAATATATATATTCACTTTTATTAACCTAATGCTCTAAACATCTGTTTCAAACAACTAAAATAAAGAAATTCTAAAAAGAAATAATGTTCTTTATCCAAATCCCTATATTATAACGTTTTGAAAAGAAGCGCCCTCTGTTGGTGATTCCCGTGTGTGCATTTCCTCTTCTAATTACATGCACTGAACGCCCTGGTGATCAGAAAAGCTTTGATTGAAAACTTGAATTCATTACTTGTCTGTCGCCTCCTCTTGGCTTTTCATTAAACGGTTGGCTCTTTAATGGCGACAACCTTACCGAGAAGGAATTTGTTTTCAATTCCCTTATGTTTTTCTTCTTTTTTCTTTTCTTGATACATTTTCGTTTTCTTATCTCTCCTGATCTCTTATTTATGATCTTAGGAATTTTGTCAAATTATTTTTAAGAGTTTAATGTTTTGAAATTAATTTTTATATTGTGTTTATATTTTTGTAGAATAAATTTTAAATATATTAAATAGAAAGAGATATTTTAAGTAATAAATAATTTACAGAATTTTATTAAGTTGCTTAGTTATTTAAATATCATGGAAAATTGCTTGTTATTGTAAAAGCTGGATAGCTTGATTAGTTTTAATTCAGTTTATTTAAAAAGAAATAGTTAACATGGGTTAAGTAAGTCTTGCAAGTTTCTGTTATGAAATTATTTCATATGTTTGTAGTTAGCTTAATAACTTGTTTAAAAGGATAATCGTTTAGTTGTGAATTTTGAAATATAGTTATAAGTTTTATCTGGCTGTTTGTTTAGTTGAGAAGTTAAGATGCGAAAGTAAGTGAATTCGGAAAAGGAAAAAAAAATTTATTTCATGATACTGGCTCTAAAAAAGTGTTTGATGATTTTCAATTTGTTCAGAAATTTTTAAAGGAATAAAAACTTTATTTTTACTTCATATGATGTAAAAATAATACAAGTATGCATACTTGTATACATTTATACAAGTATGCATCAGATAAAGCAAATAATTTTAAATGACTAAAAATTATTAAAATTATTCGCTTAACATTTATGTACTAAAAGGAATTCTGCTTGCTTACTTTTGTGCCTCTACTTCCCACGTCCAAATATTACTATTTATTAGTATTATAAACATTTGGATCTCTTGGTGAACGGAAGTGATTTTTCGAAGTAATCATTTTTTAAGATAACATTTATATTCTTATAACATTATATTGTTCAAACAAATTTGATGAGTTCACAACCATAATTTAATATTCTCGTTAATGATAGCAGTACTGGAAAATAAGTTTAACCATTACGACTATTGTTAATTTTATGCTGATGACAACTAAAACAATATGGAAATGAATGAGGGAAAACTGCATCCTACCACGTGATTTTCCGGCCAATGAAAATGCGCTGACAACAATGGAAAACGATATCAGACCATTATGATTTTATATTATATAGAGATATATGAATGATATAAGGTTATTATGCTTTTTTCTTTTCTTTCTTTTTTTTTTTTTTTAAAGAAAAGGGGGAACGGTAAATAAAAAAAAAAAATATGCTTTCTATATCAATTTTAATAATATAATAATTTTAAAATTTTGTGATTCATAACCATTTTATTAGTTATTTTGTAAGGAGAAAAAAAAAATTTTTAGAAAGCTATTTTTTTAAGGATTACATGCTCAGCAACTTATAAATGGTATGTACACTGATTCTCCACAAATATCGACAACTTTTTTCAGTTATTTATTTCTAGTTTAGATTTCAACTACAATTGCAAATTGATAAAGTGCTGTAAATTAGATTATTTCAGAAAAAGTTTGCCTGTAAATTATTCTGCTGCAATAATTATTAAGAAACTAAACGTGCACCACCCAAGAATTATACCCTTAGGTTTGTTTGATCATTCCTAAACAACGACTATCTATCTCAATAAATAACCTTTGCGTATTATTCCTGACTTATTTAGTTTTTTAATTGTAATTGCATTACTTCATAACAAGTTAATTAATTCATCTAGAAGAGGAGAAAAAAAAAAAACTGGTTTTTAGACCCTTTTTTAACAGTTTGTTTTTGTAAGTGTTGGGTTAGGTATAGAATTGTTATCGCTTTTTTCGCCGATTGTCCCCTGTTATCGGCAACTTTTTACGGGATCGAATTGCCATTTTTTTTATTTCTATTTAATTGTTCAGCTATGATCACAAATTGATCCAGGCAGCTAATGAGTTTATATCTATTTCCTGCCCACATTAAATAAAAAATAAAATACATTAATTGCCTGTAAATCATTCTGCTTCGCTGCAATAATCCTTGGAGACAAAACTTGCACCCCCAAAAGAACATACCCTTAGGTTGGTTCATTCTCAAATACCAACAATCTCGGCAGATTTTCATTAAATAATATTAATCTTGACACCTTTATTCCGACTGTGTCTTCTCTCTCTTTTTGTTTTTTATCCTTTTTCATTAATTTTTTTCTTCCTGATTTTCATCAGGAATGAATGGTCGAATCAATTTGGATGAAATTATCATTCGGTTTCTGCGATTGTTGAACCCGGGCGATCAATTAAACAGAGACTTGGATTTAATTACTTATGCCACCTAAGCACGAACCACTCCTCATTGCAATTTATTTTATTGTCTCTGATTTTTTTTCTTTCTTGTTATTCTCGCTCCAGGCTGACTCTTATGTAGAAGAATGATTCATTCTTTATTATTTGTTGCGCTTTCTGTCATCATTTATACTATTCTGATTGTTCTTGTTTCGACTTTTTCCCTACCTAACTTCGAATGATGCAAGTTTCGATCATGATTTGTTGTATAACTGCGTTTTGCTAGTGCAATGCAATGTGTAAAATAAAATAATAAAAATAATAAAATTTTCCTTGTTAGAATCTGATTGTTTTTAATTAAATTAATTCGTTTAAATTAATTTTTGAAGTAGAATTATTGGATTAATATCTATGTTTCAAAGTTATTAAATCTTAATTAAGTTACTTTTGGAAACATAATTTTACATACATTGAAGTTAATGCATTTAATTAACTAATTAGCGATCAGCCTCCTATTTATAATGCGGCTTCTTTTTTAAAAATCGTCTGTTGTGGCTTCTATAGGTTTTGTTCAGTTTTGTCATTTGTCTATGAAAATTAAAAGATTTTCTTTCATCATAATTTATTAATCATTTAAGTGCCTGAGACTTGATTTAGAGCTACTAGGAGCTGGGACATTTAGTTTTTGAGACTTGATCTAGAGCTACGAGGAACTGGAACATTTTTGAAATAAAACAGTGGTTAACAGTAGAAAATAGCCATACAGTCGAAAATTGTAAATCCGAATTACTTATTAACTACCTATTTGGAAATAAAACTGAGGAGCATTTCAACGTAAAAATGTCTCATTTTTAAAACTTACGGTCTGTACTGTGTAATCTGCTTTAAGGGAGGACCCCACCCTGAGATGGTAAAATATTAACGTTTTTCTTGAATTTTTTTTAAGTAATAGAGACAATGCAGAGACTCCTTGTTTTTTTTTTAATGTTATTTAGCTACAATTTAAGTCTATTTTAAAAATATTTCTTTTACAAAATAATAAAAATAAGTTGGTGGCAACTCCGTGTGTGGCTGGTCATCAAAAAGTAGCACCTCACTGGCCTCATGGATTTAAAAGTCCTGAAACGTAGGAAAACGATTTTGTTTAGATATTCTGAAACATAAGGACATTATCTAAAAAGTAGCATAGCGGTTTCTTTATATTCGCAAAATTACCAAAATGGCGGCAACTTAAAAGAATAGTTAAGTTTTTCATTAAAAAAATATTCATTAAAATACTAATATAAAATTGAAATACAAAAATATAAAAAAAATCCTATGCTACTTTCTAAAAGAATATATTTTTACGTAATTTAAAATAAAGAGCATCTTATTTCGTTGTATAGATCATGATAAAAACGTTAAGCCGTTTTGTCGAAATGTTCAAGTTTAAGAATGCTACATATAACAAGGAGTCGCAAAAATGTTACAACCCCTTTTCTAAGGGAGTTTAGGTACATCATCAGAATAAAAATTGCTTGGAAACTCAAGCCCGGAAATGTCGTCATACGCCGCTAGGGTGCTTTCTTATTATGAACAGTTTCTTCCTGTGCTTCTGAACAGGCCATAACAGGGAAGCACACTTATCGTATGGGTTTCTGTCTGATCCTGACGATGTCCTTTTTATTTATTTAGTTTTTTTTTTTAAAAATTCAAGTAGTTAAAATTTAGATTCAAACAGCTGGTTTTAATAGTTTGATTTAAATCGTTAGCATATTGCTGTATTGTGATTCGTTTTTCGTTGTAATTTGTGTTCCGAGATCTGTGTAATAATAATGTAAATTAAAATCCTTTTAATTATAATGCATATTAAATGTATAAAAGGAAAAAAAAAAACGAATATAAAACATGCGAAAATTGGCCTTATTGCGAACAAAAGTATAATTTTTTAAGCAGCCGCAACAAAAAACTGTATCTTGTGGCAAAAGTTCATGACGACCAATAAAATTTAGTTTCCATAAATGTTTTAGGTTTTTTAAAGTTAGTATTGCGTAGTTGCCAATTCTACTAGATTTTCCAGTAGACTACAGAATTTTGCCAGTTTCTCCTGGTCTACTGGTTTAATTAAACTTCTGCTGGTTTTTGTACATGTTAGAAAATTCCCTAAAATTGAGTTAGTTTCCTAAAAAAATCATTATTGAAATAAAATTTTTATACAGTTTATTCTTTGGATATTTAAATAAGTATTACCAATACATAATGAAGCGAACCTCATTTATAGAATTCAGTTTAAAACTTTTTTTTTTTTTTTGTTCTAAAATGCTCAGTTTATTTTTATTCAGAACTCTCATTTTAAATTAATTAAAAAATCTTTTAACTATCTTTGATGAAGTAAATGGTTATAGATATTCGTAGTTATGAGTCAACATAATACATAACATTTAGAGTATGTTTAATGTCATTCATAGCTGGAAAATATTGCAGTTTTTCTATTTTGATGACTATAAAAATTCCTAAAATTCCCTATGTGTTAAATATTTAGTACGTCATGCAATAATTATCATGAAATTTATATTTCGTAAAATCTAATGGATTTTTTCCTATCCATGTTGGGAGCTATGGTATTAAAACTTTGCTAAAAAATATTTGCCACATACACACAAAAAGGCTGATTTTAAGTGTTCACATTTGAACTATTAACTAGAAATATTTACCACAAAAAAAAAACCTATGATTTTTTCCTTCTTTCATTTTTGATATTTTTTGAATATTTCTTGAGTTTTCGAAAACCTTTTCGCTCTAGCTTATCATCTAAGATTTCAAAAGTAGCCGTACATTGTAATTACCTCGTGTTTCCTCCGCCGACGGTCAAGATTAATTTGTTGAGTTAAAAATTGCATTATGGGGAAGAAAAAAAAAAAAACACCAGTTTCTTAAAAATCAGGAAAACTTAACTTTTCGAAACATAATTATTGGGTTTAAAGGGTAATAAGTCTTCACTTTCGAAAATGCTAACTCGAAAAATATGTCCGGAAAAAAAAAAAAAAAAAATTAGTCTTCTCCCAAACCTGTTATTAGATTTTAATGTACCACATTGTAATGCACATATCCGAGTGAGGTTGTTTCATGGGAAGTTTTGTTTTATGTTCAAAAACACATTTATTGTCGATTTTGCTCTTTTCGTCCCCTCTCCCCGTTCGGAATCTATGCCTCCTCCTCCTGTTTTGCTTTTTAGCCGCGTTCGGTTTGGAATCCATGCCTCCTCCTCCTGTTTTGCTTTTTAGCCGCGTTCGGTAATTATCTAACTCAGGGCACACACGGGACTTATAATGAAGCAAAGTAAACAGCCGACTATCAATCTTTTGTCTGCGTAATGACCGTAATTAAATGCAAAACAGATTACGTAATGCTTGGAAATTAAGTGGTCACGTGATACTGGATTGGGGGGGGGGCGTCTCCTGAAAGGCTTTCAGTGAAAGATTGGTTCTGCAACAATCCTGCTCAAATCAAAAGCTGCATTTGTTACTGTCTGAAGGACGTTTTGTTTTTATGCTAACTAAATGCACGTATAATTAGCACCTTTTAGAACAAAAGTTATTGTATTTTCCATGTAATTAGAGTTGCTTTAGAGAATAGCTCTTTGTGTTTCGTTTAGGATTGATATTCATTGATTTCAGTTATCATTTCGTGGTAACTAGCAAATATTTGTTTTAATTCTTTTGCATTAAGTTTCTGTTAGTTAGAATCGAAATAACTATTTAGAATGAATGGCTCTTTGTGTTAGTTTTGGATCTCATACTCATTAATTTAAGTTCTCATTGCGAGGTATCTAGCAAATATCTATACGAATTCTTTTGTAAAAGTTTCTGTTAGTTAGAATCGAAAGAACTCTTTAAAATGAATGGCTCTTTGTGTTAGTTTGGATCTCATACTCATTAATTTAAGTTCTCATTGCGAGGTATCTAGCAAATATCTATACGAATTCTTTTGTAAAAGTTTCTGTTTGTTAGAATCGAAATAACTCTTTAAAATGAATGGCTCTTTGTGTTAGTTTTGGATCTCATACTTATTAATTTAAGTTATCCATTTCAAGGTATCTAGCAAATATCTATACGAATTCTTTTGTAAAAGTTTCTGTTTGTTAGAATCGAAATAACTCTTTAAAATGAATGGCTCTTTGTGTTAGTTTTGGAAAGTTTCTGTTTGTTAGAATCGAAATAACTCTTTAAAATGAATGGCTCTTTGTGTTAGTTTTGGATCTCATACTTATTAATTTAAGTTATCCATTTCAAGGTATCTAGCAAATATCTATACGAATTCTTTTGTAAAAGTTTCTGTTTGTTAGAATCGAAATAACTATTTAAAATGAATGGCTCTTTGTGTTAGTTTTGGATCTCATACTCATTAATTTAAGTTATCCATTTCGAGGTATCTAGCAAATATCTATACGAATTCTTTTGTAAAAGTTTCTGTTTGTTAGAATCATAGCTCTTTGAAAGGACTCTTTGTGTTAATTTTAGATATTATAGTCATTGATTTTAGTTTTCATTTTGAGATACCTATTCTTTTGCAATAGCTAGAATCAAAGAGAATGGTTAGAATAGTATACTTTGGCATAGTTGCGGTAACTTTTGTCGCATCAAGTTAGTTTTAAATTTATATTCTTAATTTCTGTCAACTTTGGTGTTAGTTCCAATTTAACGCCGCGTAATTCCAATCGCCCTGCTTGACAGCGTTTTGCAATCTCAATAATTTAAGATAACCTTAACTATGATTACATAACAGCGAAGATTATTATTTGTGTTAGTAGTATTTTTTTATAAATTTGTAGATTTTGAAAGCTATCAAAGCAAATAAATTTAGTATAACATTTAATTATTTTTAGTTAAGAAATAATTTAAAATTTCCTAAAACTTAACACTTGTTCTATCTATTTAGATGCTAGTTAGTTATTTAATTTTAATTTTAGTAATAATTTTAGGTAGACAGTTGGATTTTAGTAGATCGGAAGTTTTGTTGACAACATTTTGCAGCGCCAACTTGCATGAAAGCGCAGGTTATTTGTTTAGCAATTTGCAGAATATTTAAGTATGCTGTCAAAAAATATTTTCTGCTCAACGCAAAATGTGTCAAAAATAGCCACACATTCGAACGATCGAGACGTAAATTTATTTAAGACAAACTATTCGAGTTTTGGAATAGGCTTACGTCTTCAAAAAAGTTTTAACGTCGTGGATGCAATTAAATTTATATTTCTGATCTTCCAAGCTCTTGGGTGGCTGGAGAATACATAATTTATTTTATGGGATTACTTTTCCAAATATGGATTTTCTAATCCCATCTTCACTTCATCTTTCTTCTCATTATATTGATTCCTTTCAAACCAGTTTCAATAATTATAACTCCTGGGCTAATTATCGAGTAATTAGCCTTTAGTGGGTCGATTTTTGAGAGCATTCCATCTCCCATGATACATTCGAAAGGGCGGGCAATTCCCCGTGAAGCGTGTGTCACCTTGACGAAACACATTGCCCTTTATTATTTTTTTTTTAATTGAATTTGCAGCCGTCCACTAAGATGGGAAACTCAATAAAGCGCCGGACCCGACTCTCTTTTCTCGTTAATCAAGACCCCGGCAGCACGTATTACCTTTATATATTGCCTCTATCTCCAGCGATATATATATATCGATGATCGGCCCACGTCAGTTTGTCTTCTTAATTTGTTGGCCTGGCAGAAAAGCAATTATTGAAAAGCGAATTCTATAAATCATGGAAAAATCATTTCCTGATAAAACCGAGGGGTTGGTGGAGGTGGAGTTGAAGATGTGTTTTGGGGGAGGGTGTAGCGACGGTTCCGTGGTGGGAGGCAATATTGTCGCTGGCGTCCTGCTTTGACATCAGCGCAGGTGTGATATTAAGGGAATGTAACTAGGCTATAAGTCATTTGGCGATAGATGCCGGGGGATCGTGTGTAATGTTCACTGCTTGCTTGTTAGCGGTCAGTTAAGGGATGTTGAAAAGGATTTAATTGTCTATTGACTTGGGGCTGGATTTGTATTGAAATTATGTGTTTGTGTCCTAGCATTTGAATGCATGCAGTTAGTTGGGGATTCGTTTTTAACAGACTTGTTCTTAAATGGTAAGATTATTTTAAATTCAAGGAAATATCATAGAAAAGTATTTATAATATTTTCACGTACAATATGCAGCTACTACAGAATTTACGTTGATTCAGAAAACAATTTTCTATGATAATGTGCATAGAATTAATAATATTTTAATAGATTAAAATGAAAAGAATTTTCTTCACCGCTTCATATAGTATAGTGATTGATTGTAGAAAATAATTTTGAAGATTTTATTTTTAGGTTATAGTTGGTAAACATATTTGGTTTGGTAAACAATTAAAAATTAATAGAAAATTAAATGTAAAAGTCTCACTATTCGGTATTGCGGTACTTAACGAATTCTTGGAATAATTTGTTTATGTTTTATCGTGTTTTAAATGCCTCGTTGTATAGAAACATTTGACAACACTGGAGAACAAATTACTTGATCTTATATAATTTGGGATTTCAAATCAGAAATTAAGTTTTACACCTAAAGCCACAGATTTTTTTAATTACATTTTTAGTCTATTTTTTGTCGAAATGTACAGGTTTAAAAACATTATATATAACAGAGATTCATATAAAGGTTGCGACAAGCTTCTAAGGGAGTTGGGTCGTATCCTCAAAATTAAAACTGCAGAGGAACCCATATTCGAAAATATCGTCGTATGCGGCTAGGGGGCGTATCAGTATTATGACCTGTTCTAAAGTACACGAAGAAACATTTCATAATAGAAATGTCCTCCTAGCGGCTTATGACGACATTTATGGTATTGGTTCCTATACAATTTTAATCGCGGTGATGTGCCCCTAAAAGTGAGTCGCAAATTTTAATCGATCCCCTGTTACATGCAACATTTTTAAACTCGTATATTTCGACAAAACTTAGACTAAAAATGTCATTTTTAAAGAAATCTGTATCTCGCTAAGGGAAACCGGTTGCATACTTGAAATCAGCAATATTATTTCTTAGTCTAATGTTTAGTCATTGGTCGAGGTAAAAAAAAAAAACATACAACCATAAGTATTTTAATAAAATATCGTGTAAATGGGATTTATTATTAACCAAGCATTACGGGAATAAAAATCGATTGTATTTATTGTGTCATTTTGTTGCCGCGAAATGCTTATAATTAGCCGGAAGTTTCCCATTCATGAAAATAACTTTTAAATTAGAATTTTTAATCAATTAAAATCAATGCAATATTACTTTACATATAAGGTGGGAAGATGCTTTTATATTCCCCGGCATTAAATGAAAGATTTAACTGCACGACGTAACGGGTCATAAATTTTACGCCCTTATTCAATTCATTATTCTTTCATCAATGCCAGGCTCTTATTGATCACTTCAGATTCTGATATATTATTGAATAAATTTCATTTTATTACTTCTGGGATGATGTAGAAACCTGAAGTAAAAATAATATCGCTCGTAATTTGCATCTTAATAAAAATCTAATATTATTGTCCTAGATTGGAAATTAACTACGCCTGATGGTTCTGATTCTCTTATAATTAAGACAAGCCCGATTTCTCGTCACGTTTTATGAATAGTTAATCGAGTTGACTGTTGTTGTTGTTGTTTAAACCCGTCAAAGTAGTTTACGATAGTTGCTCGTTTGACCTTTCATTTTTTGAGGCTTCTCCTTAATTCATGTTTGGTTTGTTATGATATGAAAGCTGTGTAACATCTTATAAACTGGTTATTCTCTTTCATCACCTTAACCTCTTCGACATCAAGGCCCTACCCCCTATGCAGGAATGTATTTTGAATTAAATTTGATTAGAAATGATCAAATGATTGATTAGAAGAAAACAAAGGACAGCACACGAAGCGAGTAGTATATTTCTCATATCGAACGTAAATATAAGCAAATAAGGTGGAGAAAAAAACTAGTTACTCTATTCCACAAACACTGCAAAAAAATTCCGGATCAAATTACGGTAAAAAGTACCGACACTCAGGGTGTTGGTACCATTTACCTTAAAATCCATTTTTACTGGAACATGTTACGGTACGGAAAATCTGATATACAGCAATTTTTACAGTAGTAATTACTGTAAAATCACTGAATCATTCTAATTAATTAAATATTACTTTAAAAATTGCGGTTTAATATTTTATGGTGAAAATGGATTTTACGGTAAAAATGGGATCTTATGGATGATGTAACCTAAATCCTACGGTATTTTTATGCCGTAATTTGATATGGAATTTTTGCATTATAGAGGAAAATGTTTGGTAGAAGTTAACTATAACAGTGGTGGGCACTTATTATTAAAAACAAGATTATTTTTTCCCCTTTAGTCTAGTTAAAAGTCTCTTTTTTTTTAACTGAAGGTTTGGTTATGGCGAAAAGTGGAGGAAATTTTGACGGGCAAACAATTTAGCCTTCACTGTTTAGAAAACAACCGTAACTTTATTTTGTCACCAGGCAAAGAGCTGAAATTTAACTTCTTTAAATGGTGTTTTAGCTGGCGATAAATTCTTTCTAGCTGTAATATGATTGATTCTATACCCTGCTTTTAGGGGTTGAACAGCTATTGAAACTTTAGAGATTAGAATGCTCTTGTTATTAACAATTTGGCCGAAATTTCTATTGCCAGATTCCAAACTCAGAAACGAGTTCCTTAAAACGTTCAAAACTACTTCATAACTTGCAGAAAAGCAGATTTAAACGTATTAAAAAAATAATGACCTATATATATTAAATAGAACCTGTAGTTTTCGCAGTTGAGATGGTTTTTAAAATTTATACTCAGAATCTTTTGGACAATATTATTGCTCTAATGTTTGTGAAAAGTGCAGCTCCATGCAAATAACTGCAAGTGACGTCATCGTTGGTAAATCGTAGCATTTGTCGATTCAGAAACCAATCAGGTTCGACACACAAGCGTGACGTCGCTTACTGGTATCCATTATAAATCTGATATAAATCACATGGTTTGGCATTATCACTTCACTTCTTTTCGAGTTGCTAGTACCTAATTTGTCAGATATTAATGAAATTTATTCAACATATATACAAATAGTGGCACAAATAAACACGCGCAATCACTTTTAATCCTAATCATTTGCATGTCTCTTACCTGTTCATGTAATTTTGGTTCAATTTGCATATTTCCTTCGTGGTGTTGTAGTTCTCACAAACATGCGTGTGAAATCTATTACCTACTGTTCTTTTAGCAGCTATATATAGCACTTAAGCTTAACTTACATATTTCACTGCAAAGCTTATTAGAAACTGTTTCTTTTATTTCTCACAACAAGCGACATATTTCCGTAATGGCACTAACGTCTAAATGTATCTTTATTTATTTACTGCTATTTCTTGTGACAAATGTTTTTTATAGTCTCTTTTTTTTCCCCTCTTCATATGGAAACCTTTAGATAAATCTGCTACAACATCTGTGATTGAATTATGAGCTTAAACTGACAGCTAATATTATCTACTCTTTCGTAATATAGTAATTCTTCTTGTTCGTTCTATTAATCTTTAACCCTAGTTAGGAAAACGTGATTTTTTTAAATAAAAAATATTGATTTCACCATTTTGTTTCCTTTTAAATTTAATGACACACAATTAGTATAATGAATATCATTAATTAAGCAAGCTTAGAATGTTCTATCCTATATTTTGGTTCATTAGTACAACCTTATACCTACTTGATTTTTGGTCTTAAATCATGCTTATTTAGGGCGATTAAATTTATATTTAATAAATGAGAATTTCATCTAAATCGACAATTTATATGTTAACTTAAATTGAGAAATTTTAATCTTGATAAATGTTATTTTTAAGTTACTGGTTTATTTGAGAATTTCAAATCGATAATGCTTTTATGATCAATTCCAATTAAGGAGAAAAAAATTTTTTACATCTCACTTATACTTTATTTCGTTGAACCCACTTCTTACTTCCATAAAAAGAATATTTCGCATTCTCTATTATAAATTTAAGAAAAGTCTAAAATTCTTTATCAGTTTTTAAAAAAAAAAAAAAAAATCTAAAATTTTCATGTCAAAAATTAATTCCTAACAATTTCTCAATCTATTCAAATACTTAAAATAACTGCACAAGTTTCCTAAATTCTATGAAAAGTTTCAATTTCGTGAAAGTTTGCGTTTTTGCATTTATTTTATGCAATGTTTAGTATAAATAGAAATTTATAATTAATGATGATTTCGGATATTGCTTCTGAATCAAAGTTAGCTCTAAGTTTGTCGAACAAACTTAAAAAAAGAATTAAGTTTGTGGAACAAACTCGAAATAAATTTATATATTTGTTTAACATGCGCACCTCCTATAACAAAAAATAAAGGTGTAAACAAAGAATGTAGCGTTTTGTGAAAAAAAGATTGTAACAACATAACTCTTTGTCGTTTAGACAGCCGTCTGTAAAAAATAACGACTACGGGAAAAAAAAGTCGTGCAAGTTTCAGTCATCAAAACTACCTTAGCAGCTGAGACTACATAGTTGAGATCTTGTCACACAATCGTGAGAGAGTGGTGAAAGTTGATGATTTTATTCTTGGCTTTTATCACTCGTGAGAGTTGCACAGCTGTCGGGCTTCGGACTTGTAAATGCCGTCAACATTGTCGTAAAAACGATCATATTTTTTCATGTCAAGATATAAGCCTTATTTAAATGTAAGTCATTTGTCTAATCCTCCTCCAGACACAACAGATGAAAAATGGCATTATTTAGATTGTGCAAAATGAAGCTGTATTCTTAGCAAAACACGGCAGTATTTAATGATTTGAAGTGTTATGATTTCTGATTTATAATCCTGATTGTATATAAAAACATTCATCTTCGAAATATAAATGTTAGTTTTTTTAATTCCACACATAAAGGATTAGGTTGATTTTGAAATTTACAAACTTTTTTTTATTTTTTTATACGTGAGTTTTTAATCTATGTTAGCATGTGGTACTTTTGAGTATAAAAATAATTTCGTTTGCAGCAGTGTCATTACATCACTGCAAGACATGTTGTTGCAGCTTAAAGTTTAAGAACTGCTTCTGCAATATAGTTAGTTTTTGCCGATGGCTCCGAGTTGGCAGATATGCTTGCCAAAAGAGGAGCTGCGGTTCTCCAAAAGCCCAAAACTAAAGCAAGCCTCCATTCCATTAAACTGCTGACATCACTCATATATCAAAAGATTTTTAGAAATTTTGCCACTCGGGATTGCGATGGCAAGCCTTGGAGTGTTCTTTTAACAAACTCAGCTTTTATTCCTGACCACCCGCGATCAGTTGCGGTTGCTTCTTTTAGACTATTAACGGGGCATGACTGTCTACAGAATCATTTATTTCGCATTGGACTAGCCAATTCACCTTTGTTTGTTTTATGTGATAGTGGACGGCCAATGACGGCAGAACATTTGGACGAGAGTGAAGCACGGACAGATTTTTCTTGTATTTTTCAACGCTATTGGCAAGCAAGAAGTTTAATGGCCTAACGGCTAATGTAACTGGCATTTGACAAATAAGTAAAAAATATAGTTAGTTTTTCGTTCACATTGTCATTCGTTAATAACTATTAAAGGAATTTGAAAGCATATATTTACATACTACGATTATAAATATTTTATGGATAACATGTTATCAGTGTACATTCTAAGTGTTACTGTACTTTATTTCCTAATTCTACAGTATCTTTTAGGATGCGCTGTAAGATTGCAGTTATAACGGAGAAAAAAAATTTATTCTTTGAAACATTAAATTAAAAGTTAGATTAACTTAACTACTGTACTCTTAAAATTTTTGTTTTGACCACCGGATTAAGCCTAATCACACACGGCTCAGACTCCTGATAACTGCTTTCCTTATATTTTTCTTGTCTAGTTTTCATAGTGTGTAGTTTGCCACCCATCTATCAAACTGTCGTAAGTCAGAAAAGATGTCTTGACAATGTCTTACAAGAAAAAGTTAAAAAGATACTGTTTTTTTATTTTAAATTTTTAAAATATTTATTATAATGAACTTGACTGTTTTTATTTACTAATCAAAGAAAGTTACTTATTTATTAAAGCATTTTTATTTATTTAAAAAGTTCTGTAATTAATAATTGTTTTTCTTTTGATTTTCAGATTTCCCTCTGTACTTCGTGAACAAAATACAAGAATAGGTTGATTCCACCAGAAGTGAGCTGCTTCACTATGAAGCAAAAAAGGTGAAACCTTCTTCAAAATGACATTAAGTGCTAAAGTGTTGATGGGGCCATCCAGTAGAACATTGCATTGTTGATTTTGTTCTTTTTTTTAGTTTTACTTCTTTGCTATCTAAAAGTGGCCATCTTTTTCCGAACGAAAATTCTCGGCATTTGCCTCTTCTAATGTGCCCTGTTAGATAGGGTTTAAAACTTCTTTATTTTTAATTTTTGTGTTTATTTGTTTCAACTTAAGGAGTCATCCTGGTACCCATACGCAAAAAGAGGAACTCCACACTCGCCATAACGGAGTCCCCATACAGTAATTACCCGACGGACTGTTGTCCATCAAACCACATGAACATGATGAACCCACCTGGACAGTCCCCGCATCATGGGGATCAACATCACATGATGGGGATGATGGCGACCCACCATGGTGGTATGGCTAATATGCAGCCCATACAGCAACCTCATCCACAGCAACAACACCAACAACATTTTTCGCCGCCTGGTGGTGGACCTGTTGGTAACCGCAATTGTGCGGGTTGTGGAGCTAAGATAATGGACAGATACCTTTTACATGCACTTGACCGCTACTGGCACAACGGGTGTTTGAAATGCTCGTGTTGTCAAGTGCTATTAGCGGACATTGGTACTTCTTGTTTCACAAAAGGAGGAATGATCCTTTGCAAAAACGACTATCTCAAGTAAGTTGCTTTGCTTTTTTATGCTTGTGCTGTTTCATATTATACTTACTAAATCACACTAGCTGAACTTGAAAATGTTTAGCTTCCAAATACTATATGAAATAACTCTGCTCTATTTCCAAAACGCAAATTACTAACGCTCACATACTCCATAAAATCAAATGGAAAATCTTTTAACAGTTGGTAACTTTGTGATACTTGTATTTATTTCCCAAGTTCGTTGAAGTTGCTTGCTTAGTCTGTTGGAGTTGCTTGCTTTCGTTTACTTTCTTGACATGACTGTTATCAAATACACTTATATCGAATTAGAGTAAAATATTTATATTGTTCTCCGGGTCACTATGTTATAAGTCATATGAATGGTGACCACCTCAAAAACCGCCCCATTATTTTTGAGTTTGTAATGGCAACTCTGTAGATGCAAACATTTATTTTGATCTTTTTGCTTCCACATCATGGCTGCTCGAAAACTAATGACAGAGATGAAGCAGACAAGCGTTAGTTGAAAAGATCATATTTCAATAATACAATATTTTAGTTTAGTATGAAAAAGTGCATCTGTCTATGGCATCCTTTACTGTTAGTGTTTAAAAAAAGTATAAAAATCTCTGTGAAATTTTTATATATTTTATTTCTAGTGACTTAGTCATAGTTTTCAAATGAGTTCCTTCGGGAATTTCCCACTTTTCTGAATTTTATTTTGGCTATCTTGTTCGAACTTTAAAGGAGTTAGGATATATATAAGTATTAAATATATTGATAGGAGTCTTTTTTAGAAATGAATCTTAAATTTTATTAGCGATTTTTCAGCGCTATTAACGCTTTGTAATCTTATCTGAACTTCAGTGTGTAGGTACATTTTATTCTTCATCTTATGCCAGAAGGTTCCAGATGCGGTGATGCGTGTTTCTTTCATTTTCTTACTAAAATTTTAATTTTTTTAGTCTGGTTCAAAGTGTATTCCGCTTTTTAAAGCAGGTGCTGCATTTTCTTTCAATTATTTTCAACTTTCATTTCTGACTATTTGCGCAATATATTTTATTTCTTCCTAGCTATGAAAACTCAGCAAGCGAAATTAGCCTTTCGCTAACTAATTCTAGCTTTACTTATTTTCCGAAACAGCAACAGGAACCCATCCATCACACTTAAAGCAGCCTAAAAGCTCGCGACTATATCTCGCAGCCCACTGGCAACTAAATTAGGCACATAAATCATTAAGAAATCTAAACGCGAGCCATTCCCAAAGACGGGCAGGGTTTGCTTTTCAATTGGAGACAAAAACCTGAATGATTATTTGTTTCATCGATTGCTCCCCTTTTTAATGAATCGTAATTACTCTTCAGCTTTTAATCGCCATTAATAACGGCCCCAGTTCTAACAACTGCTGAAGGAGGACAAAGTGCTTCTCTTGTTATGGGACTAATGAGGATTCTATCGCGAAGCTTCCTTAGGATTAGAGGGGGGACCCTTACACTTTTTCCTGCAGCAAGGCTATTGGATCCCTGCCCAATTATTTCTTCTGAAAAAGTTTTTCTTCCTTTCTATTTGTACTTACTTTTTTGCCTTCATTCTTGCCGTTGGAGACAAATCTTGACCCGATTTATTTTGAAGCCTTTCAAAGAGATTCCCCACCTCTACCCCCCCCAGCCTTGTTTCGAAACCCACGATATGTTTTGTAAATATACACTATTTTCTCGAAGAGGAATACCCCCTTAACGAATGAAATATCCTACCTTTACCTGACTTTTTCAACGCAGCTTATTAGCCGTATTAAAGCAAAACACTATAATGGAAAAAGGTTCTTCAGTGCCTCCTTTTATCATTTTTTTTTTTTTTTGGTCCTATTCTTATTTTTTCCTGAAAAATTCCTCATTTTATATCCCACGCTTTTGATCTCCAAGACTAGTTAAAATTGGCTTTTCCTGTAATGTAATGGTCTCTTTTTTTTTTTATATTGAAAGAAAAATCAAATTTATTCTGTTAAAGATTTTAAAGTCTTAAACAGTTAGTTTTATAAGCTTTTAAAGATTCGCCCCCTCTTTCTCTGTTTATACTTTTTCAATACTTATACGTGCTTGTGGGTACTTGAGCTTGTTAACAAAAAGCTTTTCACAAGAGGGCTGATCAAAAGTATTGGTTTGACTGTTATTTATTTACTGTTTTTCTTTAGAAGCTACTCGTACCCATTAGTGTTGTGATTTTTATAGGCTCTTTTCAAATTCTGTCTTTGTTAGAAAATTCATTTGAATAATAAGTGTTTTTATAGCTTTAAAAAAGTTCTTCAAAGAATTAAAAAAAATCCTTTGAAATGAAAGTTTTTATAAAGGAATCAATTATCATGGCTTATATATTTGAAATGGTGTACACTATATCAATATTATCGGAGGTCTGCGTGAAATTTTCTTAAAATGATAAAATATTCCCTTAAAAATGTATTTCGATCTCAGTACTTTGATAAACTTATTCTAAATTTATGTTTTTGAGTATTTAAACTTGAACGATCAGTCAATGAGACAAAAGTTCTACTTTAAAGTTATTATCTGAAAACATGTTAAACTTTATTTTTTTAGGCAGTTAATGCAAAAATACAGAATTGGTGTTACATCATTTTTTATTTTTTACTCTTCTTATGATTAAGGTATAAAGTTAGCAGAACTCTCGCATAAGAAGGATCGTTTGCTGTCTGTTATTGTTCGCATTAGAAGAACTTTTTATGGAAGCGCCTTATGTTTGCTGTTAGAACATTTCAGTTGCTACAAAAACTACTCGCAGTGCCTATAATTACCTTAGTTGGATGGCATAGAAATAGACTGGCACAATAATATAGAATTTTTAGTAGGATATTTCCTAGGATTCGCGGTAAGTTTTGGCAAATAAAGAAAAAAAAATAAATATCAGCGCTGCTACAAACAGTACAAAAATCTACATCATACCAATGCAGGGAACTGCAAATAAACGTTATTGCTCTTGTGTGGTGTCCAAGTGGAATAAGACAAGGGAAAGATATATTTATTGCTTTTTTGCTGGAGCGTAATTTGCTTTGCTCAACGCTGTAAGCTCGCTATTGAAATGGTCCTTAGCTAAAAGAAGTTAGCATTGCAACCGTTACTGGAGCCATTATGTGTACACAATCCACATCTGATGGCAATAAAAAGCTATGCGAGCCATTTTTATCCACCTTTCACTGCAAGAAACATCTAGGAATTCCTAATAAAAGAAAGTTTTGGGAAAAATAAGGCATAATTCACTATTTTGCTATCACATCGACGAATTTACTTGAAAATTTGATACATTTTATTATAAAGCTGCCGTCACAAAAACATGAGTTTTATGTTCATATAAAACATTTCTTGTATATTATTGATAAAAAATTTTTTTTTTTAAAACTTTTATGTTCATAATGTGTGATATGAAAGAAGTCGAAATTTTTACCTGTATACAAACGGAATTGGCGAATGTATTTGATGTTTTAACTTTTTTATGCAGCATCCACGAAATATAATCTCGATGTGCTTTTAAAGACTAATAATTTATTGTTTCTAATGCATGCATTTGAATAATTGTCTGCTATCCTCACTATGCGATATTTATTATCTCTGTCGTTTTCATTAGAGAGTGATAATAATGCTTACAATTTGAAAATTAATTTTATATTGCCTGTTTCTAGCTTTGATAACTATTAAAAAAGCTTTGAAAATTGCACAGATTCTCATCTTAACAATTCTTTTCGCCACAATTTTTTTTGTTATTACATTCTGGTTATTACTGAAAATAAAAAGTTTGGTTTTTAAAAAAAATATATGATACCGGCTTAAGACGTACTGAATGAATTTTTTTATAAATAACTCTTAATTCCTTTTTCCCTCTTAGTCGAAGCTTAATAAAGCGTCTTGAAACTAAGTTCGTACTTTTATTTTTGACAAAAGTTCCAGTTTAATGATTAGCATCAACTTAGTTTTTTCCACAGGTTTCTGCGGCATAAATGACAGTTTTGTCATCATTCACTGTCAGTAAATATAATATATTCATGACAATATTGTTAAACAACAATATCCTACAAATTTGCTGGGTAAGGCGTTTCCTTCTGAATATAACCATATACGTAATGTAACGAATCAAGCTAAATTGAAGAAACATTTTTTATATTTTTTTATAATAACACAACCACACGTCAACAAAGCAGGAATAAATTGAAATACCCGCAACGGGTTTGTATAAAACTTAAATACTAACAAAAACTATTCTCAACAAACATATAACTCTCCAAACTAATCAACAAATTCCAAAAATCGTCTCGTAGATTGTAGTAGAAAAGTGCGACGAGCTCTCTGCTTTAGCTTATAGCTCTGAGTTTCCATCAATTTATTCTCCCATTATTATTATTTTTTTTTTCTTGATCCCATTAGATTTTTTTCTTTTTTAAAATTCATGCTTGTATTAGCTAGATGTTTTTTAAACTTTGTTTATATGAATTCATTGTACTATAATCTTAAAAATACAGTTTTTTCTTTTTTAAATCTTTGTTACGCAATGCGTAAAAACAATGCCATTAAATGATAAAATATCTTTGTTACTATTGACGACAAATATTTTGAATTGGATAAATTTAGTGCAATATTTCATTGTGAATGTTAAATGTAATAAATCTTTAAAAACATTTGTGCGTTTTTTGATGTTAAAAAGAATATGTAATATTAATGAGATTATCAAACTTATTATAGTAGCTATCCATTTAGTGAGAAGCATTCATTCAAAACGTTTCGACTATAGTTACGCGATTATTACCTTGTTTCCCGAGCTGTTTTGTTCTCCATTAAAAAAGTGTCTTGATTTAGTTGCAACATTTAACTTATAAGAGGGGAGAAATTTTATATTACATTACCCAGAAATTAGTATTTTTAAATAAAGATAATTAAAATACTGTAAAACCTGATGCAATTGACCTCCCAAAGACAAGAAAACTTCATTAATAGGTAAGATTTATGTTATGTATAGGTAAAATCGGTTCGAAGGTGAATTAAGTATCGGTACCTTGAACCATATTACCTTACTGATTTGCTGCTGCCTATTTAAAATGTTAAATTAAACCAAATTTCAGTTTAAGTTGAACCTCGATTAGAACTACCGATATTATTTAATTTAGTAACTGGTTTGTCTTTTTTTTTTTTCCTTTCCAAATCCTCCATAAGCGCAGGTTTCTTGCTTAACTTTGACTATCCGTCTTGTCCTACTTCGCAATAATATATCTTAATAATCTTATTATCAATTAAGAATTCCTCTATTTCAGGCTTTAAGAAGCTTTGAGGTGATTTGTGCAATATCCATTCACGCAACTACATAACGCGGTACAGCGAGGATTGCTAGAAACATTGCCATAAGATAACTATATTTTGTTAACAAATTGAAAAGACAACGAAATGTATTAGTATTTTGATATTGAATGCTTCTCAAGTGCAGTAAAGCCTGTAATGATTTAAAACTCCTCAAGTGCAAGAAAACTTAATAAAATAACTACGTTCGAAGACATAACTACGTTCTACATTTAACTCAATCTTTCAAAAATGCTGCTGTTTAGTTGATTGTCAAGTTTTCCAAAGTTGTGTCCAGTTTCTATCGTGTCACGTGATTTTTGTTTGGTTTTTGAACTTATTCAATACAATGCGTTGGCATAGTTATTGAATGAGTATTTAGTTTCTACTGTGTTGCATTACTTTTTTGGTGTTTTAACATATTCAATACAATGCATCTGCATAGTATTGAATGTGTAGAAGTTATGCATTTTTCCTCGTTGCTTATGACTATTCTACTCTATTAAAACCACCCAATTATTTAATATTAACGACTGGTTTGTCTATATTCAAATTCTCCATAAACACAGCTCTCATATTTAACTACGCATTTGACTTCTCGTCTTTTCCACGCTGGCGATAATCTCTTTTATTAATTACTTTTCCTACAACCAAATCAGAATATCTAAGAAGTAAATATCATAATTCGGGTGCTTTGTGCAATGCTCACACACTCAACTCGGCATAGTGAAAGAATATCTTGGAAAATAAAACCGAACGAAGCATTGCTATAATATCCATTTTGCTATCCAAACCGCGAAATGGTACTGTTTCATTCCCCCTTCGTCCCATCCCCCTTTTCCAATTTCCCTCCCAGCCATTTCGAACCTCCGGTTTATTCCTCTCAGCCAATGAACGCCATGACATTACTGGTGCGGGCAACAATTACTGCCTACATTATACATTAGTAAAGCGCCCTCCTACGCCCCTCCTCGCCGTGCATGGGGCTTGCCGCTACAGGCAATACTCGTAATGGGCCCCGGCCTCTTCCTAATCACAATAACAGCTCGAAACAATTTTGTTAATGGATTAATAAGCCTAAATCACTGCGCAAAGTTTTCGAAGGCCCCATGGTAAATACATGAATAAAATAAGAGGGTGCTGGGCTTGCTGCTTAGGAATTGTGTGTGGGGTACTAGTTTCATTTTCAAATAGGGGGCGCTATGCATCGTTTTGAGGCTCTAAAGTTTTCGGTTAAAATGTAAGAAGATATGTAGGGACTGCACGACTGGTTCGAATTGTCCAGTTTTGCGATCACGTTCATTTGATGTGAAAAATGAAGGATATTCGTAATTTGGGAAATTGCTTCTGCGTCTTGTTTAAGAGTCTGGATTTTTTTTTTTTTTTTTTCCCTTTTAAGGTTTTGATGTATTGCTTGGCTTATATTTATTTAACAAATCGCCATTTAATTGGACAAGCGGAACTAAGGTTTTTTTTTTGTTTAATGTTGTTACTGGTGTTGGCTAATATCAAAACAATATAGAACGTTTCTTATGTTTTCGTTTATTTAATTAGATGATTAAAAGCATCTCTGAAAAGGAAGACTTTCGACACCAAATGTAGCTTAAAACTTTCATCGTAAACTAGAAGCCTACATCTTTATGAAACTTGCCTTGTAAAATGTATCTTTTATCTTTACAATTAGGTTTTGCTTTTGTACAAACAGTGTGTAAAGAATCCTGAATCGGCATTTGTGATAAGGACTAGATTCATAAAATGTTCTAGAACAGGAAGTTCCTGTGCACAACATGTCTAGAAGCATATTGCTAACTGAATTCTTAACTGAACCACACATTTTGTTAATTTATTTATGTGAATTCTTCTGTTCAAGTCATTTTATGAACGAAAAGCTCCATAAAAAGTCTCACTTTACCATCTTGAAACAAAAATGAGTCTTAATTCAGAATGTGTTAACTATGCAATAAACCTCAAATAATGCGTGATCTTAAATAAGTCATGTCTTGTAAAGTATGTTATTATTAAACATAATAATAGATTATAAATAGTTAATCAAGACTGATACAAAATGATTTAACAGACTGGACGTCGGCATTTTAAATTTAAATAACGCGCTGTTTTTAATTATTATTTGAAGAAAATAAACTACTGTATAGCAAATTAATTAAAATTTGTATTACTTTTATGTATATGTAGTATACATTATATCCTATTTATTACACGGTACCATATATCATGGTGGTTGCTTTATTAAAGCATTGCATAATTAAATATTATCTATATTTATTTATCCATTTATATATAATACTTAATGATTACATTTAAATATTAAGATTTAAGATCAAGACTGACTGGCCGAAAAATTAATCAGTAATCAGCACGTGTATAAAATTGAGAATAAAAGATAAATTTAAAACTCAAGCATAGAAACTGTAAAATGAGAATAAAGCTGCAATCAAAAACTACTCTTAAATTTTATGCTATAAAATCATTTAAAGTGATGGTAACACGTGCTGCGAAATAAATTAAGATCATAGGGTTAGTACAAAACATGTGAAACGCTCAATTCTCTAGAATAAAAAAAAGATTTTTAGAATAAGATCAAATCAAAAAACTAATCAGAACAGAAACATCAAGGAGAATAGAATCAGAATATACTTACAAAACATTTTTATTTTCTTGGCTATAATAGATAAGTACTTTAAGTACTGTAAATTTACATCAATTTTATGATTTCAAAACACGAAAATAATTTGCCATCGTATATCCATACTGGCAATGAAATTTAGATTGCTAAAACAGCAAAAAATATTAGAAAAAGATTTTGAGATGAGAAGAGATTGTTCCCCTCATTGGAGAATTTACTCCCTAATACTGGAGCTGCACACTCTCACACTTTTTTTTGCTAAGGGGCCGAAGCCCCCTCGCCTCTCGAAGACAAACCACCAACTCTTTCTTGTTTCAAAGCTCGCGGCAAGGATGAAAATCAGACTGATGCCAACAAAAACGAAAAGTTTTTCTATTTTGTCTTCGGCTTATCAGCCTTACACTCAATCGCCTCATCTTAAGCGGAATTCCAAGAGTCTCATTCCTTCATCTGATTGGACTAGAATGTCTTTGAAATATGTGAGAAAAGATTTGTGAGTTCTTGTGCAAAAGTGTGATATAATTATTAGCAAGAGTTACAACACTAAATGTTAAATTCCTATTTAACATTATCACCTCTTTTTGAGAAAAAAAAAAATGTAAAAAAAAAAAAAATTGTTGTGCCAAGAATGTAATACTACTGGAAATAATTCATTTATAACACATATCAATCATAACAATATAGTATTTCTGTTCATTTTCCTTGAGAATTTTTGCTCACTCTCTCTCTCCCAAGTCATACAAATATTTTAATGATGTGGAGCAAAAAAAATTTTATATACACATTTGATCCACATAGCTCACTCAAAGATTTGGTTTGTATAAAAACCATTTCTAATATACTTTGTTTCTCGTACTTTCAATTTGTGATAATACCTTCAATATTATGTTTGTTTTTTACATTGTTGTTATTTCAAATTATCATACCTTTATATTATCAATTTTCTCATACTTATTATTTTCATTCACATTTATTATTCTTATTACCATATCAAATCTTTCTATTCATTATCACTATCTAAAATAAAAGTGATTGAAATGACAATATAACCAAAAATTTGCATCACAAGGATTGTAAAAATTCCTTAGTAGCTAAAAAAATAAAATGGTTATCAGAAAGAGAAAACCAAGAAAAAATCTAGCTTAATTTTTGAATGGGATGTTTCCATATTTAATGATGATTGGGCCAGCCATTTATCATCAAATATAAAATTTTGAGCTCGAAGGAGAAAGATGCAATTCAAAAATCTAACCATGAAAAAAAAATATTGCTAACTAAATTTTTACATTAAATAAATTTCAAGCCAAAATTGTCAATATCAATACCTTATACAATATGTGATAAATAATTTACACTATCTTTGCTTAATATTCAAAACTCCCATCAAGATCATTTATATTAGACATGTCATTACTCAATTTTTCTTTTAGCAACCTTTTTTTGAAAAGTTTACTTACATGATATTTTTTATAAATATCTCTTTTATCATCTTTAATGTGAATGAGGTAATTATTTCCTCTGAATTTTTTAGTGACCTTAAATGGTCCTTCATATTTAGGTTGAAAGGTATTTACATCAGTATTAATTTTTAAATATATCAAATCATTATTTTCAAAATTTGGGATTGCTCTCCCTTTTATTTGTTTACTGTGCTGCTCAAAGTATTTACTCTCATTTTTGGAAACTATATCTCTCGTCTCTGCAATATGTTCTTTTAAATTCTTGAGAAAATTAGTTGGTGTCTCTCCTTTCCTAGCCGAAGCATGTATATTTAAAGGTATAGTTAAATTTCTGCCAAAAAATAATTCAGCTGGTGTGTATCCAGTCACTGCATGAATAGAAGCATTATAATGAAGTTTAAAAAAAAGTAATTTCTTAGTCCAATCCCAGCTGTTGTTACACATAGATGCTAAAGATTCTTTGAGAACTCTATGTGACCTCTCTATTAGTCCATTAGCCATAGGATAGTAAAATGAGGTTTTACGATGTTCAATACTCAGTGCCCTAATAAAATTTTCAAACTCCTCCGAAGTAAAGTTAGTACCATTATCAGAAATAATGGATTGAGGCAAACCAAATTTGGAAAAATATTCATTTAAGTTATTGATAATTGTAGAAGATTTAATGTTAGTTAAGGGTATTGCCTCTAAATAACGTGAGTAGTTGTCAATTATGGTTAAAATAAAGAATTTATTATCAATTGATCTGGGTAATTTCCCTACAATATCTATTGATAAAATTTGTCCTACACTTAAATCACCTTTTTCAATTAATTTTGTCTCAGTTAATTTAGCCTTAGGCTTATTTGCCAAACATGCATCACAAGATTCTACAAAATTTTTAGTATCTGCTAACATTCCATACCAAGCATAATTTTTTTTTAATAAATTATAAGTTTTAAATACACCAAAATGTGCTGCATGAGCTGCCTTTAAAATTTCCCCTCTTAATGAGATGGGTATAAAAATTCTATTCAAAGTCTTATAAGGGTGTTTAGGTGGTCTCACCTTCATCATCAAAATACCATCATTATTTAAAAAAAATTTCTTAGAAGTTAGTTTGTCGTTATCATTTAGTTTTTTAAAGATTTCCTGAGTTTGTTTACAATTTTGTTGAGAATTTTTTATATTCTCTATTTTAAGATTATCATTAACTTCAAAAATGTTTGCATTATTTACTACAGCATTATCATTAGTTACTCTAGATAGATAATCAGCAGGATTTTTAAAACCAGGAATATGTTGAATTGTGTAACTAAATTCCTGCATATACATTAACCATCGACTTACTATTTCAGGTTGTTTTTGTAAATTTATATGAAAAGTTAGAGCTTTAGCATCAGTAAAAATAACAAAATTTTTACCATAAAGAAACTTATCAAAATACTTAATAGAATCTACAATGGCTAAGAGTTCCCTCCTGATAGATGGGTATTTAGATTCAGAATGGGTTAACTGCCTAGAATAAAACTCTATTGGGTCAAAATTGTCATTATTTTTTTGCATTAGAATTCCACACAGAGCATTGCTAGAAGCATCAGTTACCAAGTAAAATTTTTCTTCATCATTTATATTCTTTAAAGTAGGTTTAAGCAATAATTGTTCAGATATATTTTTAAAAGCATCCTGACAGTCTTTATTCCAATTAAAAGTAACATTCTTTTTCGTTAAATTTACAATAGGTTTAACAATCTCTGCGAAGTTATAAATCAAATGTCTGAAATAACCAATCATACCTAAAAAAGTTTGAACTTGTTTCACATCTTTTGGAATAGGAAATTTTAAAATCTTATTTACATTTTCAGATGCAGGTGAAAAACCATTTGAATTAACATCAAAACCTAAATATTTAATTTCAGACTTGCAAATTTGTATTTTAGCTGGATCAAGAGTTAAATTAAATTTCTTTAATCTGTCAAAAACCTTAACAAGTAACTGTGACATTTCTTCCATAGAATTTGCAGCAAGAACAATGTCGTCAAGGAAATATTGCAAATTAGGTCCCTTAATATCGTCTAAACATTTAGAAATTAAATTATGGAAAAAAGATGTACTGTTGCGAGAACCAAAAGGAAGGCGAGTAGGTTGAAAGTTGCCTATCTCACAACAAAATGCTAATTTGGATTTATCCTGTTCTTTTAATTTTATCTGGAAAAATGCACTCTTGAGATCTAATACACTATATAATAATTTTCCAGAAATGTTATGTAAGATATCATTGATTTTTGGAAGACAAATTTTAAAAGTCTCAGTAACTGAGTTAAGTAATCTATAATCTATTACCATCCTGAATTTTTGTAAGTTAGGATCATTTACATAAGGCTTTTTCTTGACAAAAATCACAGGAAAACAATAATTGGAAGAAGATGGTTCAATAATTCCTGCATTTAATAGATCATTAATCTCTTTTTTGGCAAAATTTTTTGCAATATTAGGAATCGGATATGGTTTTGTTTGTATAGAAAAATTATGCAATAAGTTAAATTCAGGTATTACTGCATCCGTAGATCCTAAAGTTGTATAAGATTGAGAGAAAACTTGATAATTGTTTAACAAAACTTGAAGTATCTTATCCGCATCTACCTTATTTAAATGACTCAAATCAAAATCAGAGGCATTAAGTTCTTTTTTTCTCAGTTGATGAATTTCATTTAGATTTAAATTGTTAATTTGGTAATTAGTATTTTCTTTAGGTTTAATTATATCATCATCTTTAATACCAATAACATTTCCTAATTTTGTACCTTTATTAATCACAATCTTATTATCTGTGTTATTTTCAATTAAAGTACTAAATTTTTGATCCTTAAATTCATTAACAGATTCATAGATAGTATAATTTAGTTTGTTCTTGGTTGGAGAAAAAAGCATTTGATTACTATCTTTCATATCTTTAGACATACATAATTGAATTAAAAATTGAGAATGGGGTTCTATCACAATCTTTTTTGGTGCAAAAGCAAAATTATTTACAATCTTTACATCACTTAAAACATTATTTACAATACGAGGAGTATCTTCGAGAAAATCAAAAGAATCATGGTTCACTATAAGTTTTTTGTTGGGTATATCTAAAATAATTTTATTCTGTTGAATGAAATCATACCCTAAAATTATTTTATATTTATAAGCCCAAGAATTCTTAGTTACAAAAAATATCCCTTGAAACCATTTAGTGTCAATTTTGAATTTAGAAGAAATTGCAGACATATAAGGAACAGTATTGTTGTCGATAGTATGAATTCTTACAGATCTAGATAAATAACTTATTTTAGTGTTTTCTTTAATTTCATTAAGAGTGATAGGATCAATTAAACTAAGATTTGCACCAGTATCTAGTAAAGCCGGAATGGTTAAGTTACCAAATCTTAACAAAATAATAGGTAGAGATTCTGAATCGTTACTGTTATTACAGGTCATTACATGTTTATTTACTTTTTCTACTCCTTCATTTGTATCTTTTATTTTACTATTTTTTTTAGTTATATCCTCTTCAGTTACCCGATTACTATTCTTATTGTTATTAGAAATTTTTGAATTATATTCCTTAACCTTATCATAATCTGAATTAAAATTTTTATCTTTAAGATTACTATTGACATATATTTTAGTTTTATATATTTTGTTCTTATCATTCGGAAATCTATCTTTTTTGCCAATATTTCTCTTTTTTAACCTTAAGTTACCAGTTAATTTTTGATCATTTGAATTTCTACTGGTTCTTGTAAGCTTTGTATTTTCCCACTTGTCACAAGAACCATTAACTAGTTTAAATTATTTTGTCTTCTGTCCGTACTGTTGTTACCCCTATTCCTAAAATTTCTATTGAATCCTCTTCTGAAAGAGCTGCGGCTTCTTTCATAAGGCTTAAATTTGTTGTTTACATTGGAATTTTTAGGATAATACCAACATTCTGTGGTGATATGATTTCTACTACATATATGACAAGTTATCTTTGGTTGATTCAATTTGTTCGATTGTGAGATGTTGTTGACCGATTTAGTTTTAGTTAAATCATTTATTTTTTGAGTCAATTCCTCAATTTTTTTGTTGCTTTCTATCTGGCTTCTTAATAAAATTTCAATTTCTGATGATTTTGTTACATTATTCAGATGGGCTTCATTCATTGAAATCGCATTTTCAATATCTATAGCAATTTTGCCTATTTCATTGAAATTTGAGGCTCCCCTTTTCATAACCTCGATTCTAATATCCGGACGCATGCTGTCAAGCAGCTTTTGTGATTTCATTTTCCTAGCTAGACTTAAAGTTTGCTCATTACTATCTCCATTGATTTCTAGATACTCATTAGTAGCCTTTTCTACCTCTTCAATTAAATTTCTTATGCTTTGATTTGGTTTTTGAATCAATGAGTTAAATTTACTTTGTAACTCTGCATAACTTAATTTCCTGGAAAATTTATCTTTTAATAATTTAACTATGCATTCGTATTCCATGTCAACATTTGTTTTGGCCTCACTAACTACTTTCAATGCTTCTCCTGCAAGATTTAACTTTAATATCAGACTTTTTTTTTTGTTGTCCCATTTTTCTAACTGAGCGATTTGCTCTAAATTATTCAGAAAAAAATTTAAATTTGCATCTTTGCTGCCATTGAAAGCTTGTAGCGAACTCGCTAAAGAATGTGAAGATTTAGCCATAATGTTTCAATTTAGATTTAAATCACAGAAATATTTACAGAAGTAATAGCTACCATTAAAATATCAATGAAAAAATATATCAACAATTAATAAATAGCATCAATTTTTGAGAATTCTACTGTTACACTGAAATATATATATATATATATCATAATCATCATTTCAAATATACACATAAAATACACCACTGTTTACTATATTCCCAAAAATTTTCAGTTTTCTATTTAATGAATTATTAATTTCATTCTAAATTTTGCAAACAAGAATGTTATCACTCAAAAAATATATATACAGATTAATAGGTATCTCATGAAATACTTTGTCATAATACTGATATTTAGAAATATCAAAACATATGTTCAAGTTAAATTATATTTTCAAACATTAAAAACAATATTCCTTACAAGGAAATAAAGTATAAATTCACAGTAAATTTATCAATGATGTAATATGCAAAATATTTATCTGAGAGAGAGTGAGAAAATAAATCATTAAAATATCCTAGTGTAATCATCACTAGAGTAATAATATATAAAAAAAATTATTTTCACACATTGATTACGTTTAAATTTAGAGCCAAATATCTAGAGAATTGAAAAAAAAATTAAACTAATACCAGGTTCTGACCATAAACGGCGCCACATATTACACGGTACCATATATCATGGTGGTTGCTTTATTAAAGCATTGCATAATTAAATATTATCTATATTTATTTATCCATTTATATATAATACTTAATGATTACATTTAAATATTAAGATTTAAGATCAAGACTGACTGGCCGAAAAATTAATCAGTAATCAGCACGTGTATAAAATTGAGAATAAAAGATAAATTTAAAACTCAAGCATAGAAACTGTAAAATGAGAATAAAGCTGCAATCAAAAACTACTCTTAAATTTTATGCTATAAAATCATTTAAAGTGATGGTAACACGTGCTGCGAAATAAATTAAGATCATAGGGTTAGTACAAAACATGTGAAACGCTCAATTCTCTAGAATAAAAAAAAGATTTTTAGAATAAGATCAAATCAAAAAACTAATCAGAACAGAAACATCAAGGAGAATAGAATCAGAATATACTTACAAAACATTTTTATTTTCTTGGCTATAATAGATAAGTACTTTAAGTACTGTAAATTTACATCAATTTTATGATTTCAAAACACGAAAATAATTTGCCATCGTATATCCATACTGGCAATGAAATTTAGATTGCTAAAACAGCAAAAAATATTAGAAAAAGATTTTGAGATGAGAAGAGATTGTTCCCCTCATTGGAGAATTTACTCCCTAATACTGGAGCTGCACACTCTCACACTTTTTTTTGCTAAGGGGCCGAAGCCCCCTCGCCTCTCGAAGACAAACCACCAACTCTTTCTTGTTTCAAAGCTCGCGGCAAGGATGAAAATCAGACTGATGCCAACAAAAACGAAAAGTTTTTCTATTTTGTCTTCGGCTTATCAGCCTTACACTCAATCGCCTCATCTTAAGCGGAATTCCAAGAGTCTCATTCCTTCATCTGATTGGACTAGAATGTCTTTGAAATATGTGAGAAAAGATTTGTGAGTTCTTGTGCAAAAGTGTGATATAATTATTAGCAAGAGTTACAACACTAAATGTTAAATTCCTATTTAACACTATTTAATAAAGCAAAGGCAAAAATTTATTTTCAAGGGAAGGAAAAAAAATGTCACCTCAATCACCGAGATATCGTTCTAATTCTCGAACGGAAAGGAAAATTGTCGTCTGCGACAATGGAGTGCTAACGATCATAATAAATGACGCCAAGCCGCTTTCTCACTGGAAGATCTGCATGGCATTCAAGCGGAACATTCGATTGCGATGAATAGAATCGGAATTGCTAGGAAAAAGGTAATGCCGGTGAATGAATGATAGAGCTAGAAGAGAGAGAAAGGGGTGGGGGTATTTTTATTTTTTTTTTCATTCCTTCCAACTTCATGAATGAATACTAGATTATTGCGGACCCCTTCTGTTCATTTCTCTCTTTTACATCTTCTTCATTACGTGCATTTCATATACAGTGGAGAGTAAGAATTGGAGGCAAATTGCGGTAAAACTCGCAGTTAATAATATTTTTTTTGGCTCACTTGTTGCATAATTTAGTGTCAAGTCTTATAGAGATTTATTACACTTTTGGATAGTTCGAGTTAGTTGTTTGAACGCTGTTTTATATTCCCTTGGCGACTGAAAAAACTTCAATGATACTCTGATTGAATGTAATTTCAGACAATAAATATAATTAAGATTTTTTTTTTTTCTCGACACTTTCTTAATTAAGATTGAAATGGTGTAGTTGACTGCTTTTTACTGTCGTTTTTTAATAAAATAAAAAAAAAATGTATATATATATATATATATATATATATATATATATATATATATATATATATATATATATATATATATATATATATATATATATATATATATATATATATATATATAAAAGAAAAAATTCCGAGCATTATAGAATAAAAATGTGAGTGATATAATTTTTTGTCACGTTGTGTCCGATTGATTTATGAGATTTTTGCCCCTTTACTGAAATATCTTTTCCTCAATTTTCTCTTATTCCGAAAACACACAAAATTATTTTAAGTATATCTGCAGGTTATAAGTATGTTAGTACAGTTGTACAGTAATCTTGCATGTAAGTACATCAGCATTTTAGCAACATAGCTTATTATTTTGGATATATGTTATAGATATTATTTTTGATCACGGTTCAAAATTAAACTTTTAAACTTAACTTTATTATTTAAGAATAATTTTTTGTCCTTTCTATTCTTGAAGCTTGATCAACAATTTTTTGTTGTTATTGTTAGTTTTAAAATATTTTATAGTTGTTTTTATTTACGCTCATCTTGTGGCTAAAATATACCAGATTTTTTACTAAAAAATTTTTTAAATCAGTTTGCTCTTGAAATGTCTCAATTTTTTATTAGTTATTATTGACTAAATTTTTTATTTTCATGCACATTCTGTTCTTGAAATGCTTACAATTTTTGATGATACAACTTATATAGTATAATTTTTTAGTTTTTATTTTGCTTATTTTTTTTTATTGTTTTCGAGTTATTGTTAGTAGTAGTTTCTTTTCTCATACAATTCTATTCTAAAAATATTATCACTACGTTTTACCTGATTTTTTTAGGGTGATTTTTAGTTGTTTTTAACTGCGTACATACTTAGCTTGGTATACTTTCGCTAATTTTATTCGACTAGTTATTTTATTATTTAAATAATTTGCATTTCTATATACGTACAATTAGAAGCCTGCAAGTGACGTCATCGTTGGTAAATCGTGGCAATTATCAATTCAGAAGCCAATCAAGTTCCACACGCGTGACATAACTAAATTTATCCAATTAAATCTGTTTTAAATCTTATGGTTAGGCATAATCACTTCTTCTCTAGTTGAAAGTACCCAATTCTGCTCTTCAAATAGTTTTACGCTGTTTTACTTAGGATTAAACATTTTCAATGTTATTTTTAGTTTCTTTTTTTTTGAACAATTTGCTCGTAAAATATATTCGCAATTTTTTACCCTATTTTATATCGAGGCGCTTCTTCGCCAAACTAAGTCGCCAAAAGAAGGGTTGGGAGCATTCTAGAGTAGTCCCGTGGAAATATGGTAAGGCTCGGACATCTGGCTCCCGTTACCATGGTAACCTATCAATACACAGAGCTGTAATTGAAGGAAAGGGGGCCCTATTATTATCTGTCAGACCAGGTTCTTAGCGAAATAGGCTGCAGCGTTTGTTTCTTGCAAATGCAATCGGAAAGGACGACTGCGGGCCGCATATAATGGGGCTGCTGCCTCGACGAAAAAATACCGTTGTTAGGACTTCTATAACGGGGCCCCAAGAGCGTTAGTGGCCTAAGACGAAAATACGAAGGATATTTTTGCAAATATTTGCGAGTAAGGGGTGCAGGTGAGGGTGTTTTTAGGATTTTCTGTCTGCTTATAATGGGTCAGACGAAATAGCTTTTTGAATTTCTTGAGAGTTTTTATCGGCTTTCTTTTGGATAAATATATTTAAGTCGTTGAATTCGTTTTCGTTCATATTTTTACTAATAAGTATTTATGTTTGAGAAATAAACGTTGACTTGAATTGAAACAACAATTTAAACCTCTTTCGCAATGTTGCTGTCAGGCAAGATGATTTAAGGGTCGCAACATTTTGTCTAACAACATCATCTGGTAGCAAAAATAACATAATTGAAGGGGCCTCAACGAACTTGAATGCCATAGTGAATATTTTGTACCATTGGGATTTAATAGGAATACTTGAGAACCGTTTTGAATTGGAAAAAAATATAGATAAATCAAAAATTAAAATAGTATCTTTATTTTCATTCGTCTCAATTACTTAGTTTAAGAAAGTCATTTACCACCATCTAAGCTTGTTACGGTAACCCCCTTTGACAGAAGTGCGTTTATTAATAACAAGGAGAAAGTTTTTTTTTTTTATTGTTAGAGAAGATTTAAATTTGTGTATTTTTTACAGAATAATAATAAGACATAGTTTTCATTTCTATTTTTTAAGGAATAATAATGGCAATAATACCGAAACTCGGGTCTATGCGTACACCTCCAGAAGACAATTATTGAATGCCTTCATACAATTTTACTTTAAAATGTTGGCAACATAAGTATTTACATTATTTAATTGATAAGTGAGCAATGTACACATACAATATTTTGTACGCGAATTTTAGTTTAAGTGTGTGCAATTGAAAGCTTGGTACATATTAGTCGCATGTTAATAATTTTGATTTATGTCTTATTTTAAAAGTAATAGTATAAAATAAAAAAAAACTTACTAAAACCATCGAAATCAAATTGTTTCTCTCTTTCGTGCAATCCAAGATGGCCAAATTAGCTTTTTTATCTCTATACAAGCTTCATTTAAAAATTGTAGGCAATAATTATGCAAATAAATAATATAAACATACAAAGTTATATTATGTGTATACAGGATTCTCGAAGTAGGTGCAATTGAAGGGCTTGGGGCAATATGATGATAAGCCATGCTTTTTCTGTGGTAGTGATATTTTTACATCCAACTATTTCTGTGATATTGTTCTCTCTCAATTTAGTCGCCAAAGAATACAATTACGAGATAACACATATTTATCTCTATACCTATTTGAATGCAGTTTTTGGATAATTATTAGAAAACCTAAAATTAAGATAATTTTGATAAATAAATGTATTAGTTCAAAGGCGCTCGGACAGAAAGCTTATACTAAGTTCTCCTAGTGGCGTATGATGATATTTCCGGCCCTGCGTTGCTGTGCAATTCTCAATTTTTATGATGATTCCTACCTCCCTTCCAGGTTTTTTTTTTTTTTTTTTTTTTTTTTTTTTTATAACCGTCGTTGAACAGCCGACCCAACTTAATGGGTTTACGGCTACTAATGTTCAACTCCGTAGCCTTGTAATTTTGAACCCAATCCAGAAGACAAGGGAACTCCTGGATCGAGTATTGGGAGAAATTTGCCTTCGTGGAGGACTTTTTGATGGAGCTAACCCGCATTTGCGTTACATGGAGAGGAAGACCACGAGAACCTCCCACGGTTAGCCTGACGGCAAGGGGACTCTAACCCATGATCCGTCTACCACTGAGGATATTTCACGTCAGCACTGTGGTCAGTGCAAGCCGGATGCGGAATTCGTATCGACTGGGATTCGAACCCGGTTCGCCTCATTGGAAGGCGAACGCTCTATCCTCTGAGCCATCGCGGCTCTCCCTTCCAGGTTTGTGCCAATATTTGTGGGATAGGGCCGGGATAGCCTGGTCGGTAGGGCACTGGGCCCATGTCCAAGAGGTCGTGGGTTCGATCCTCGCCGGCCGAAGACTCTCCGTGTAGTAAATGGTGACTGATGCACGTTAAATCTGTCGAGTCTCAAAGTCCTCCATGTTCCCATAACAAATCAATACCTCTGGGGGTACTGATCCAGGAGTTTCCTTGTCTTCTGGATTGGTTCAAAATTACAAGGCTACGCAGTTGAACATTAGTCGTAAACCCATGAAATTGGGTCGGCTGTTCAACGACGGTTATAAAATAAAATATTTGTGGGATGAGCAACGATGGCCCAGAGGATAGAGCGTTCGCCTTCCAATGAGGTGAACCAGGTTCGAATCCTAGCCTCTCCGTGTAACGCTAAGGCGGGTTAGTTCGATCAAAAAGTCCTCCTCAAAGGCAAATTTCTCCCAATTCTTGATCCAGATGTTACCTTGTCTTCTGGATTGGGTTCAAAACGTAATTGAACATTAGTAGTCGTAAACCAAATAATTGGGTCGGCTGTTCAATGACGGTTATAAAATAAAATATTTACAGGGGTCTGTCCAGACATTTTGTGAAAGGTCCGTTTTTGTCAGATTGTGAAAAAATAACTCGGTAATTTGTGAACATAAAATAAACGTTAAATCACATTCTTTCACCCAGGGTCCTGCTTTTGTGAATTTGTGCAAATAGGATCCTGTTATTGCAAAAAACTTTTCCAAAGAGTTTTTAAATTGTAAAGACACAAGATTATGCTCAACACTGTAAAATTATAATAAAAAAATTAAATTTTAAAAAATAAACAGCAATTGCTGCTACTAAATTAGAGATGCAACATACGAATATTTGGTATTTAGCCTATACTGCTGAACGCAAAATATTCATTTCGGACGAATAAAGGAAGAAGCGTCTGACGAAGACAAAACTTAGTTCATTTACATTTGTCTCCATCCCCCCTTTCTGGGAAGGGTTTATTCGATTAACGAAACAATAATGAAGATAAACAAATTTGTGAAGGGTCCGATTAAAAGATAAATTATTTTGTGAAGGGTTCGTTTTTATGAAAAGATATTTTGTGAAGGGTCCGTTCTTCTAAGCATACCCCTGATTTGTGTGGTTAAATGTATAGTGCTATTTATATCCAATTTCCTTTTTGTTTTTACAAAGTACTAGAATAAAGTACTAGAATGAAAATACTCTAACGTCTTCTTCCCTACATGAAAAATCACTGTATTTTTTCAAAATAAATAAATAAATATTAAAAAAAATGTTTTGAAAAAGGAGTATTATCATATTGTCTCAATCACTTCAATTATTTAATGTTTTAGAACACAAATATTTTTTTAACTCAATCAAAATCAATTTTTAATTCAAACAGAAAAAAAAAGTATTTTTTTTTCTTAAGAAAATAAAATCGTGTTTGTATCAGCCCCATTAAAAAAACAAATTATCCAAAGGAACAATTCAGAGATATTGCGTACGTAATAAAAAGAAAAAATATCCAACATACAAGCGTTCTTTTCCTCTTGAAAGTTGGAATTATTAATTGATCTCATTATAAATCTTGATTACCTATGATCACTAGCGGGAAAGCTGTTTAATATCCTCACCGTGACTTGTAAACAAAACAAGATATTTGAATGCAAATGAAAACACTATGCCAAACTGACGTTGACTGCTTTTAATCAACCCATTTACCCTTCCTCTGCAAAAAAATAAATTTTTAAACAAAACGGAATAGGAGGAAAGGAAGGGGAAGGGAATGAAAAATCCGGTTTACCTGACTTAACTCGTTTTTCGTCTCAGTTGCGGGGGTTGCATTTTATTGGAGAGGGTGGGCAAAAAATTCTTTTCTGTGTATACTTTTTTAGGGGGGATTGTTTGGTTTCCAAGCAATTATTGAGGTTGCAGATTTTTCGATTTTGTTTTTTCTCCTTCCCTATCCAGCACTTATTTGCAAAGTTTCGAATACAATATTGCGTTAGTCCTTTGCTTGGGTTTGTGTAATGAGCAATTACTGAGAATGCAGTAGAAATTCGAAATAGACTTGTCAAAAACAATCTCGTCTCCTTTATATTTTTAAAAAAAAAGGGTAGTGAGTATCGTTCTTTTACGGTACTGTAATTGCTTAGCTATTATCTCCGCAAACGATTTGTTTTTTACTAACTTAAAATTTGTAACAGTAAATAATAAAAGCTATTTAATGGGACCGTGCTTTTTATCTTATTCATGACCAGTATTCACCAATATTGGTGTAGTTTTTAAAATTATATGAATCGGTTTTGTTTCTTTAATCAGTTGGTTCTCCCTTCTGATGCAAGATGTTTCAAAAATTGAAATCCTTCGAAATGACGTCATGCAAATGCTTTCACTCTTACATCTTTCTTACGCAATTTTCACTGGCGGAACTCATTGCTTGGTTATTAAAATGCTACAAAAACATCTTAGACTAACTAACGGTTGTGTATAGATGTTAATGTAAATATTGGCAGATTTCTTTTATTTTTTTTTTCTCCATCATTTTTACGTAATGCGAAACTTAACTTTTAATAAGAGAAATGAAACTTAACCTTTAATAAGAGAAATGGAACTTAACACTAGTGTAACTTTTCCTTTAATAAGAGAATTGAGGCGTAAATATTAAAATACCACAATAATTTTGATTGTTAGAAAGGGTTACTCACAGATGTTGATGAGAATATAGAGATTTATTATAATAATATATTTTGCAATAAAGAGATTTAGCACATTCACGTACTATGCAGTGCATTTATTACAGGGCAATCTCTAAAAATAAATTATTTGCTAATTCTTTCAAAGATCAATATTCTTATCGAATAGGTAATGAGCAGTGAATTTTTTCAGAAGCCCTGATTATAGCGTGCAATTTCCATTCGACCTAAGTATTATATTTTTAAGAATATTTTATGCGTGTTAAAATTTTTAATTTAGAATTTAACTTTTGTAAAATAATTTTATAAAAAATGCATAAGTGTTAAATATTGTTTTCTTTAGAATTTTCCAAACTGACTAAATGAACAGAAATTAAATGACTTAAGAGTTCAGTGTGATTATTATTTTAGTTTGTTAACATTTGAGATTAATAAATTCTAATGGACGTTAGTGGCGACGGATATATAACCGTAAAAACAGGGCACATTAGAGTTTTCTGAAATCTGTTATGCTTCACGTTCGAACATTACGGTGAAAATATGTCTAATTAAAACACACTTTAAGTAATATGTTTCATGCGTTAAGCAAGTAAATGCGTTAAAGCAAGTAAATTTGAATGCGTTAAAGCAAGTAAATTTGAATTTAGCAATTTTAATGCTTTAAAAAAAATGAAGATACGTAAAATCTATAATAATGGCTGCTGATTAACTTTAACTAGACTTGCGTGCCATTCGTTGTTTTCTGATCTAAAATATAAATTTCTCTTACATGGGTTTAATAACAACAAAAAGGAAATAAATGATAAGTATTTAATATAAACGTTTTAAAACAACCATTGACTGACATTAGATTATGGAGGAAAAAAAGTTTCGATGTACGCCGAAATAAATAAGTTTACTTAGCTTTTATTTATTTCGAGGTTTTAAGTCCAGCTTTACCTATCGATATGTGACCGTAGAAAAAGGCTTGGCGATAAATATTTACTCCTGGACTCGGTCCATTAGCAAGATTACGTCTACAGATATCGAAAAGCACTTGAGGACATTACGGTTGCTCCGCCAATCCCACTTAGCAAATGTCACGCCAACACATTCTTGTACATTAAAAGATTAGAAGCGAGCGACACTTATATATACACAATCTGGAACCCATTTACTAAATAGTAAAAGATTAGAGCCGGGGCGCAATCAAACCCATTTAATAAATATCTCGAGAGAGTGAGGTAAAGCGTTCTTACTATATTTTAATGGACTCTCGACTTCGTAATCGTTTGCATTTTTTATTATTTTTTTTTAAAATGGATCTCTCGAATTCGCGTGTCGCTCGCCAAATGCGTGCTGATTCCGAAAAAGAAAGGGGGGGGGGGTGCGACAAAGCTGGGGAGAGGGGAAAGCTTTTAAAAACCATCACAAAGTGGTTACGCGCAGACACATACACAAGGGGAGAAAGTCCTCCAAAAAAAAGGTTTTTGTTGCATTTTTAAAAACATCCTGGATAAGCGAGTCCCCATTGTTTAAATAGGAAGAAAAGGGAGGGAAAACAGAGCGAAAAGTGGGAAATGCTACATTATTCTCGGCACTTAACAGATATTGAGATTGGATGGGAAATAAGAAATACTTAAAAAGCTGCCTGTGGTATAATAAGTAAGATGGGAAGGGTGTTAGGGGATAAGTGCGCAATATTCAAAACTTGGAAACTTTTTACTTTGGAAGGAGTTTGTACTTTTGGAGATGCCCCCTTAGCTTAAGAAGGAAAAATTAAATCCTTTTTGGAGGTGTTCAATTTCTCCGGGTGAAATTATTAAAAGTGTTATTGACTATCTGCATTTGTAAAAGGAATATTTATTTCTGACTTACGAAATATTTTTTCTTTTGTTCTCAGAATTAGTAAGCTGGCTTTTAGCAAATATTCGAAATTGAACTGATGCTTCAGGAAATACACTTAGAAATTCGAAAACATGTGATTTTGCTTTTCTCTTTGATGATCAGTGCTCTCAGTTTTCGAAATACATTATTTCTCATATTTTTATTAGTTTAGATTGTGTTTTATCACTTCATAAAATTGCGTACTTTGCGAAATTTCATATGACGCCTATATTTGTTTTATATACTTAATTGCTCGTCGAATATTTATAAAGTTAAACCAAAACTAGTTGCATTTTTTTTTTTTTTTTTACATAACTAAAAAGTTTAGTTAATCCTACTACCTATGCAACGTTCTTTTATGTTTGTGATATTCTATCTCTTCGTTTTAGTACTGTACTGGATTAAAATTTCATTATCGCTATATATCATCTGGAAATATCGATATTTCACTATACATCGTGGTATCTTTAACAGATTTACATTAGCTTTCATTGATCATTATTTTCGTTATCGAAAATGATAAAACACTTACTACCTATAATATCGTATTCGATATTTATCGCTATCGATGATACTCTTGGCATCATTTTCAATATTTGTCGTCATAGATTGTATTCTCGAATCTTGACTGTACTTGAAATATCTGCGAAAACCAAGAATTGTAGGTTCGCATTAGCATGCACTGACTTTTTTTTTCTTTAAAAATAAAAAAGAAATACTTTCTTTTTTGTCATACTTTATGTTCACTAAATACTCGTGCTCCGTCTTAACCTCTATATTTCGATCTAATAACAGAGTTCAACATCAATAATCGTTTACGTGTTCTTCAGAAATATCTTTTTTTTTCGATATATAGCCCTACCCTAGTTATCATATTATAACGAAATTAACAAAAATATCATTAAAATTATATTACAATTAATTAAAAAATATCGATATTTCACGATATATCCACTCAGCTTGTATATTATAATTAAATTAATAAAACTCGATTACGATTCGTCTCCCAGTTCTAGTTATAACTGAATTAATCGACTGTTTAAAAAGTATAAATGTAAACAGGAAAAACATCATTAATTTAATTCATTTTGTTCTTCAACCTTCAAAAACGAAACGCTCTAAATGTCTCAAACCGTTATCGACGACACGCGATGCATTCAATTGGTGTGACGCGTGCGAGCCGTCTCTCAATCCACTATCAACCCAATGCCAACGTAATATTACATCGAGAGGTCGTCCGGATTATATAAAAGGGAAAAAGAGAGGTAGGCGGCCATATTTAATTTGAGCCTCAGCCCGTAAAGTCGTGGAGAATGTTGATTAAAAAGTTCGAAAGCCCGACTCCTTTCTGGGACCAATACGCTTCTCAAGCCCTCTCAGCCCCCTTTCTTACCCCTCAGTCATAATTGTCGTTTGGCGCTCCTCAGCACTCTGAAAATGTAGAAATGAAGAAACCGGCGAGGAACTTGGCGAAAGATAAAAATAAAAATTTCAGACCAAGCTCTTTTAGTCGTTTGGGTGTGGCAACGGTACGTGTGTTGCCACCGTCGCAATAATAGAAAAGTACGATAATAAAACGTGGGAAAGGAGTGGAAGGGGGTGAGATTTGGAAGCCTGAGAAATAATAATTCCGCACATCACCTCAATTTCATTTCCGTTTTTCCGACTTTTTTTTCGGTTTCCCCCCTTTTTGTTTCCTTTTTCGGACGGTTTTTATTTTGCCCACAATAGCAATTAACCCGGTTTTGCTGCCTATGTGTGTATATGTGTGTGAGGTTATTAAGCGTAATTAAATCCGCAGCGTTTCAAGCGACCGGCGTGGAATAACAATGATATTATCGTTATTACTTTGGCGTAATAACTTTCACTAACGTTTTTTTCTTCTTTCTTGTGTTATTTTTCTCTTTAATTTTTCGACCAAGAACGGATTGGCAGCGTCGCAAAATGGATTATTTCTGAGTTTTATTTTTATTGATTTGTAAACAAGAAATTAATTGCATTTTCCTAATAAGATACTAAAGTAAATTATGGGTATGCGTAATGTACGAGATAAATCAATTTACCCGCTGCCTTTTTCAAGAAAAATTGCTCTATGAGTAGTAAGAATCCGGCTAACTTTATGTTTGCATTGTCTCGGTTTATCGTTCGTTTATAATTACTTGCAACAATTTAAAATTGCTCTCCATTCAAAAAACTAGTTTTTTTCGTTTTCAACATTTTCATTTATAAATTGCGCCTGTCATTATATTCTCTTTTTAAAACATAACTAATATAGTCCAAGGTTCATATGTTTATAATTTGTGCTTTTAGTGAGTTATATACCTCAGTTGAAATCCGTACCATTCCCTTTTATGCCTTGCTCCAAACATCAACTAACTATTTTAAAGATTAATTTTAACAATCAATTGAATTTTTGTTGATATCAACTTATTATAAAAGATCTATAAATTTTCTTTTCGTTTTGTAGTTTTACCAGATTCGAAATTATTTTCTTACATTCTTTTGGCACTTAATTCTTATATTCTTGCTGATAATTATTTCATGGTCGTCAGAGGCACAATTTAGCTCGAGTTAAACCACCTTTAATTTTGAGCCCTGTTTATTGCCTGTTTTTAACGGATAACAGTTCATTGAAATTCACTCAGATCTTGAATTGTGATTATTTATTCTCTGGTCATATTTAATCACACCTCTAGCGGAAATGTTTAATAGACCAATAGTAAGAACAGTTTTAATTAGCAACATCGACGTTAATTAATTAAGAATATCTAGCATAGTTTATAATTGTTTTACTCATTAAAACTTAAACGTTGGAATGGTAAAAGAAAAGAATTTGGCACCAAATATTTCTAAGTAATATCAATACATATCAGATATTGAGATTATGTTAAAATATTTATTTTTCACCATTTATTAATGTTATTCATGTTCTGAGAAATTATTTTATTTTCAAAAACAAATTATAATCTCATTATCGAAAGAACTTTTTTTACAAAAACAGATTATCAATGGATTGTGTTTACAGAAATTACCCTTTGTCGATTGAATTGAGGGAAATGGGAATCTGCCATATGGTTTTTATTCATAAACAATATGGCGTGTATCACAATTTTAAAAAAATATCAATAAGCATTATCCTAATAATGCAATTGCTTAATGAATTCGGTTCCGTGTCTTGTCCGAATTTTAATGATTTTATCATGTCTTTAGAAAATATAGCGTGTAATTTAAAGAAACTATCAATATTTATTTAAAACACACGCTTTTTATTACATGAAGATAAATTTCATTTACTAAATTACATTTACTTATTATATATTTTTGATTTAAAATGAAGGGAAAATTCAATCTCTAAATTCTACATGTGGAAGATATATATATATATATATATATATTTAATCTTCCATCAAAAACAAGCTACATTGTCACGAACATACTTATTCCAATTAAATAAATTACAGAATATTCCGTTCGTATTGTTTATTAAAACAAATAATGAAAAAAACCGTTATGGATTAAACTTGTCCGTAAACAAGAAGCAACGATAAGTTGATAGTTCACGGAATAAATTATACAAACGAAGTAAATGGAAATCTTCAATAAGCTCATTGTCCTCAGCAGTTTTACCAATCCTCTTTGGAACTGACCATTACCAGTGAATTTTGCTAAGAGTGTTTACATTCGGTTTCTCCATTTGATGGACAGACGAGCTGAATTTTGTTGTCTGGCCGAACGTCGGTCCATTAAGATAAGTGGTGAAAGCTGTAAACTTTCAATGAGTTTTTTCCCTCGCCCCTCCCTTCCTTTTCGTGAACTAAAAATGAGATGAGTTATATTTTGTAGTGATATGATCTTTGTAAGCTGAGTTGCATAAACAAATCGTTATAAAAGCTTTCTTATTCAAAATTGAGTAGCGTTGTAATTTTCCGAAGCATTTACTTTTTTTTAGTTATTGAGAGTTTAAAAAAGAAAATCAATCACGATAAAAAACTGGTTTGTTTTCAAATTTCAGTTTTTTTTTTCAATGTGAAATTTTTAAATTCGACTTACTAAATTTTAAATCAGGGGTGATTGTAATCCCGTATTTTCCCGTAATTCGGATTTTTTTGTATTATGTATTTTGTATTATTAGGAGCAGGGCATATAATTTTTTCGTGGAATTCCAAATCTCTCAAGAGCATTCATTGGTTCTCGGACCTCCGCTAATCAAAAACTTTATAATCAGACGAAGTTTTCACGAAATTCCTCAAACTAACATTCAAATTTTGAAACTTTCGCTAATTTTCGCTAACGAGAGGCTTACATACGTATGATTGATTCTTCGCCAATTTGGTTTGGCAGATTTTCGTCTTTTTGAATATTTGGAACTGCTGCATCCAAATAACTTGGGCCCTCATTGGACCAATATTCACGAATCTTGGCTCAATAAGGTTTAAAAGGGCAGTTATTTTACCGATATTCGCCCTATATAGAATTAGTCCGATTCATCTGATATTTTACAACCAATAATATATGGGCGTATATGGAATTGTCAAAGTCACCCGATATTTTATATTTATTATTAAGCCAATAAAAGCCCTAGAGTGGCCAACGTAGGCCCTAGGCCATTCTAGGACCAATATGAAAAAATCTAGACATCCCAATATTGGCCTTTCGGTGCATGTTCTTATAAGACCCATGTTAAGCCAATTTTTAGCCCAACTGGGGCCAAGATAGAATTGTTGCTAGGCCGGATTGGAACTGCACTGGAATCCGCTAAAATCGCAATTCTTATTCACGTGGTTTGAGTTTCTAACATTAATTTTCGTATTTACCTAATTTAAAAGTTACACGTTGCGATTCGTATTCATGCTTATATATATATATATATATATATATATATATATATATATATATATATATATATATATATATATATATATATATATATATGTATGTATATATATATATGTATGTATATATATATATGTATGTATATATATATGTATGTATATATATATATGTATGTATATATATATATGTATGTATATATATATATGTATGTATATATATATATGTATGTATATATATATATGTATGTATATATATATATGTATGTATATATATATATGTATGTATATATATATATGTATGTATATATATATATGTATGTGTATATATATATGTATGTATATATATATATGTATGTGTATATATATATGTATGTGTATATATATATATATATATATATATATATATATATATATATATATATATATATATAAGGTTAAATCCTTCGATTTATGATCAGATAAAATTATTTTTCGACTACGTCTTTTACCGATATATAGCACTTATTTTAACTAAAAAATTACTTTTATTTTTAAGTTTCCTTTCCATGCTTTTTTTTTAAATTTTTGCTTCTTTGCTTAAGAGTTGTTAACATAGTAATATAACTCCCTATTTACTACGCAATGATTTTGTGAAGTATCTTTTAATTTGACGTCAAATCATAACCGCTAGTTCTTCTGATTCATCCCATCAATTTCTTTCGCGTTTAAATGCGTAGAAAATCGACTAAGTACTTTCCAAATTAGGCTATCAATGTTTCGATAAATCGATTATCTGATATAAATAATCGCTTCTGGCTCTTTGTAACACCTTTCTAAAAGGAAATATCTGAGATTAATCTCTCTCTCTCTTTTTTTTTTCTAATTTCGTAAATAATTTTTCTCCCATTGCCCTCCACAACTTCTGCTCAGGCCCTAGCAAATGAGGTTATTGTTTTCTTTTTGTACCTTTTTTTTTTGTACTTTATTTTACTGGTACCTTATCTGCTGCCACAGCCAAGTGGGGGTAATCTTTTATTTTGTCACTGTTTCTATAAACCTCATTATTTCATCTGACCTCAAGGCTTTTTATAATTGAATGAAAAGGGTAAGGGAAAAAAAGACTATAATTGCCATGAGCTAAAAATACCATTATCGGTTATAGTCACAGTTACATTATATTTTCGAAAATTGAGCTCGGGTGTCTATCGGCTTTGTGCACAATCATAATAATACTAAGACTTCTTTTGGTTTTTAATTCCAGAGAGAAAATGTTATTACCCATCGCAAATGGAATTTAGGATAGAACGACCACAGAACTCTAAAAAGTAATTTTCTTCCTCATGACTCGATTTTTAATGGAATCTGATATTATCGATTTGTTTCTCTTTTTTTCATTGGAATATAATTGTTTCATTTTTATTTAATTATCTGTTTCCACTATCAGATGTTACCTCGCAATATGATTGTGTCTTATGTTAGTTTTCTGTGATTATTTTGGGTTAAGTGTTTTACTGATTATCTACTCTTCTCACATTAATAATTTAAATTTTTCATCATGATAATGTTATGTAAACACGCGTAATCGGAACTGATTGAAGTAATTTTTTATATTTCATTCATTTATTTTATTCATTTATTACCCATTAGCAAATTGGGTCTTGTTTTGGGTTTGATGGCGTGCTGAACTTTATTTGGATGTTATCACGCTTTTCAACTGTGTTCAAGAATAATAGTAAACAGTGCGCATGCGTCATCATTGCATGCCTTTTTTTTTTATTATTTTAACCAGCAGGCATTTTTAATGCATTTACATAATAATAATTCAAAGTATTTTTATATTTTTATTATTAACTTATAATTACTGTCTTGACGGTGATTTAATATAAATATGAAAATTGACGAAGGAAAAGTAATTTGTGACGTCTTGAAATACGGAAAATAAATAGAATAAATAATAGGATTTGAAAACCCATCCGACGACAAGAGGACAAACATCAATTGAGACAGTTTTTGCAACCCATGATTTGAAATGTAGTGGCGTTTATCAGTCAATCCAGAAAAGAAAAAAAGCATTTGACCAATGGATAACCAATGATCGTAATAAAGCGATGAAAATTTTATTTTCTCCATTTTTTTAAAATTTATTATTTTAATTCTCTGTTTAATTTTGTTACTATTATTTTTTAATACTATTATTTATTTTGAATGTTAAGTATTGCTACTAACTCTGAAAGCTTGGATCCAGGCATGTGTTTAATAATTAAATCTCCGAAATGTTTTTCTTTTTGTAAAATTCCCTAAATTTAGAATTTCTCTTAGAATTCCTTCAATTTTTTTTAACGCACTCTTTCTCAATGTTTTTTTTTTTTTTTTTCTTTTTTTTTTTTCTCCAATATCTTTCTTTACAAATTAACGAACTAGTTCATTCAATCGTTTAGTTGCTACTTTATGACACTTTTACGTTTTGAATAATCAGGTTGTTTTTTTTTTTTTCTTTCTTTTTTTTTCTTTTTTTTTTTTTTTTTTTCTTTTTCTTTTTTTTCTTCTTCCTTCCTTCCTGTAATGAGATCAGTAGTCATCATTTGTTCTTTATCAGTGTCTGCACATTTGTGTCTGGACCATGAAATCAACAAGTGTCATTTAGGAGAAATTCGGGCTTTCACAAAAATGATTTTCGTTAAAACGGACTCTTTACTCATTATTTCTCATTTAAACAACTAAGTTGATAACGTCTTAATTTCATAATTCGAAGACTACAACTTCTCGAAAGGCATAATTGTTTTCCGAAAACAAGAACCATTTGTTCACAAAAACAACCTGGCAAGAAGAAGAAAAAAAATCTTAATTCTATTATAAATTTTGATTATGTAAGCTCTGAGTAAATTTTTCACAAATTCACCAGAACTGGGCTTTTCGCAGAAAGTTTTAACAGGTTACATAATCATAAAAACAGACGAAATTAAATGTAGATTTTCTCCAGTTTGACCATAACCAGAACCTTATTTTCACAAATTGACGAAATTAAACGTAGATGTTCTCAAATCGACCATAACCAGAATCTTTTACAAAAAATCTGGAAAATTCTGTTTCCCCTCCTTAAATAACTTTAAACTTGTGAGAGCTCAGGCAAACCAAGAGTAAGCCTTGAAGTTTCAAATACTGAAAAGAAATTTTCATGCCATCAAAATGAAAACATTTTATAAGAAGATAGCTTAAGCATTTTGATTTCGGAAAAGTCTTGAAAAAAAAATTTTTTTTTCAATTTTGATATTTTGACAAAAAAAAATTTTTAGCAAATGAAAATTAATGACTTACTATAGGTTTGCCTGATCTCACTTTTTCTGTACTTAAAATTTTTAATTGCTTATGGAGGTGAAACAGAATTTGGGATGAAAAGTTTCTTCCGCGGCGATATAGTGTACTCTTTATAGGCGATAGGGACCAAGTTGACTACCATAGGCTGAAGAATTAGAGCATAGCCTTGTCGCATTTTCTGAATACTAAATAGTGAGACATCGAAGTTTGTTCAAGCGAATAAAGGTTATGTTCATTTTCTTTTATATAATATTTGTTTTTTAATGAGAAGGGGGAAAAAATGAAAATGTTCGTTTTTGAAAATTTTTTATTTTAGCCGCCTTTGGCGACCGGCTTGGCCACTTTTCAAAATTTTCTTTACAACATTTTAACTTTAATGGTAATTAAACCGAATGCATAGCACAATTGTGTTTAAATATTCTAATTCTTCAACCTCTCCTTTAATTCTAACCCCTTAATTAGTTTTTAACAGTATTGTATTAACCATTTTTTTTTTCCTTCACCATCTAGGTATTAACCATGTCATAGCTCGCGCAGAACTACTTTAATTTCATAGCAGGCATAAGAAGTATCAAAATTGTTCCAAACAATCATGAGATAATGTTGAAAGCCTATGCTTCATTATAAGAGAAATATCTATATAAATTATGAATTTATGTTCAATATTGGAAGCATTGTTTGATTGGAATGACAACGTTTATTTGTCGTTCATAAACCCTTTAGAGTTCGTGATATCTTTGCAAAATCTATTTCGATTTCAGGTGCGAAGATTGTGTTTAGATTTATTAAAGATTAGATTTATTAAAGATATCCCAATAAAATTATTTTAAAAATTGAAACATCAAATTGGAAATGTCATGTGTTACGATAAATATCGAAGATACGCCGTTTATCGATAGTGATTTTATCGTGATCATTATCAACGATAAGTGTCGAATACGAATTACTATCAAATGGGATTCTATTGGAAATTTTTATAGAAAAGTAATATCAAAACCGATTTTATCGTGAATGTTAATTTTTTACGGCGTTAATTCTTATTGCTGTCTTCATATCGTTTGTTCACAGAAAGACTAATTGTCACGATCTCTTAAAATAATAATCTTAACTTGTTATTTTTATAATTATTAAAAAATAAATCGATATAACTATAAATGTTATACAATTAAAGTTATAAAGTTACACATTTATTTTAATTTAGCTTACAATTTTTACAAAAATAATTTTTAATTTTTATTTTTTGAAAATATTGTGTGATCGGTAAATACAGCGCGCGAAATAGTCAAGTGGATAGTCATCGTGCTTATAGTTCATGGTGCTAAACAGTCAATTAACACCGCCGCCTCGATTTAAGATTCCCGTATCCAAAGCATTAAAATTGTTTCGATTACATAAAAACAAAATAAATTACAATTGCAGGGCAAGGTCGAATACAAATAAACTTCGCATCCCATAATTTAGCGAATAAATTTATGTTAATTGAAAATGACCTTATTTTCACTTTCACTTTTTTTCTTCTGTCAAGGGTAATTGTAACATTTTAATCAAATTGTGTCATACCTTTTTTGCCAACTACTTTGTTGCCAAGGTATGGAACAATAAACCATTCCTACGACTCTCTTCTCACCTCGTGTACCTACATTTTTTCTCCATGAAAATTGTGTGTACAGGAAAAGACAGCGTCCATACAAAAATAACTAAACAAAAGAAAGTAAATAAAAATAAATACTCTCACGGTACTAAATAGTCAGCAAACTTCGCCGCCCCGATATTAGGTTTTCAAGCATTAAAATTGTATTTATTACGTTATAATAAAATAAATTACAATTGTAGGTAGTCAAATATTAATAAACTTGTTCGTCACATAAATATGCAAATTAAGGAGATAAGAACGTTATTTTCACTTTCGCAGCCATTTTCCATGTCGAGATTAATTCCAACATTTTAATCAAGTTGTATCAACTTGTGTGATATACCATTCCCTTTCTCGCCAACTACTTTATAGCCAAAGAAGACAACAACAAACCATTCCACGGCGTGAATTCCTACGGCTCTTTCCTCATCTCTTGTACCTAGTAGGACAAATTGTCCCGCCCTATTAATATAATCATCCTAGCCTGTTATTTTTATTCCTTTTTTTCTTCTTCAGCAGTTGTCGCACAGGGAAGGAAAGGGAAGAAAAAAAAAAGTAATCGATGAATCTTTTGGTTGATTGTGAAGACATAGGAGGTAGGGGTAGAGGGAGGATTGAGCAGCAGACTGATTGATTGTGGAAGAGGACACGGGAGGGTAGGAAAGAGGACTCTAATGAGGCAGTCCTTAATCCTTGAGTCTCTTTTGTGTGAAGTGCGCCACATCGTTAGCCGTCTTATTGTAATCAGAGGGAACCCCCCCTCTGTTCCTCTGAGCTATTTATTAGCAGATTACAACTCACATTTTCTCGCACCTGCCCTCCGGTTTTTTTTTTCTCCCGTTTTTTTTTTTTTTAAAGCTCGTTTTCTGTATTAATTTTGTGCCGTTCGTGAATAATTTGTCGAGAATTAGCATCAATGGTTGTTATGGGAAAGTTGCATTGTTTTAAGTGGATGGCGTTGGATGTTTAATTTGCTATTCAATATCGCGCTGGATTAGGATATTAATCTTAAATATTTTGCCAATCACTATCAGTGAGTGAATTGGAAGTTATATATTTTTTCATTGGAGAAGGGGTATTCAGATTCGGTAACTTTTTTTCTAAATGGAAAATCTTATCAGTCTTCATGTAAATTAAAATGCAGAAATTCAATCTCTTTTTGACCACAATTTAAAATCTTTGTCTAATTCGCATTCTGGAAGTACAGACGTTTCTAAATTTAAATTTTTAAAATTTGCAATCGAAAATAATAGTATGCTTATTTCACAAAAATTCATAAATGGTTTAGTAGCAAAAAATATGATTGTCGTTTGCTGTTGGTATACACAAATGAAATTAAAGCCATGAATTAATTCATGAATATTTTACATTGGGCTGGCAGCTGGGCAACAAATATAATCGGATAGTTCATGTAATAATTGGTTTTACACTAGCATTTTTTTCTTGCTTTGAATAATTTATGTTTATGCTAATAAACCTTAAAAACTAAAACGGAAGCCGTGTTACTGCCACGGATCATTTTCTGTCAATAATTTATTTATTTTATAACAATGAAACTATTGTGTGCAATTCACCATTAGGTCTGACTCAACAAATTGTTTCGCGCAGCTTATCCTCCTTTGGATCTTGTGCCATAAAACTTCTACTTTCAATCAATCAATCTGTCAATAATTTAAAATAATCTACGTATTATTTCCAGGATTTAAAATAGTCAAATTCCTTTGCCTAATTTCGTATGTCTGATTCATTGGTGTTGAGTACTGATTCAAAAGTTATTATGTTAAGCAAATTCGTTCTAGAATAATATATTTCTCCTTTCATTAACTACCTAATTGTTTTCGCAATTTTTTTTTTTTTTCATACAGATTTTAAAAGCAGAAACGCAATTATTTTCGGATAATTCATTAATCATTTGATAGAATTTGTTAGGTAGATTGCCAATTCCTGGCTTTCAAATAATAATAATTAAATTCTACAAACATATAAATTATTTGTTTGCTTCCATTCAAAATAATTTAATGAATGATTCTTTTTGTTTGTTTTGTATGTTTGTTAACATAATAATTCCAAATTTTTATACGCTGTATCGCAAATATTGTCCCCTCCCCGACCTTGCTCTCTGACTTAAAGAGACTTAAATGTAATTTCATTCAGTACCATAAAAATTTTGTGTCACACTATAATGTTAGAAAATCTAATTCTTATAGAATATTAGAGAATCTAAATTCTTTTTGCAAACATGAACACATATTTTAATTAATTCATACATTTTAGATACATTCTTTATGCAAATAAAAGCTGTACAATTTATTCACCGTCCAAAAATTAAAAAAATTCATTCTGCTTCCATAATTAATTCAAATTCAAACCGAATAACTAGTGTCCGGTGATTTTAATATCTATACATTTTAAATTTCTGTATTCGATTCTATAATATTTATTATTAATCTATTCTATTTTCGAGAATGACAGGAGGAATTCTTTGAATTTCCGAACAGACTTAAATTATAAATTGCAAAAGCAATAAAATATTCAATTTAATCCCGTTTCCCCCTTCAATGTAGTAAATCACATTGTGTCCAGTTTGAGACTCCTGAAATCTGCAAAATTTTTGGAAACATTCTCTTCTTTTTTCTTATCTGTATATAGTTTTTTTTTTATTTTTTATCCCCGTGTCCACGGCAGTGGGCAAGCTGGAACAAATAGAATATGCATGTTTTTTCTTTCAAGCAAAGAATTTTCCGATTGTGCTTCTCCCTCAACTTTGCCGTGGCGCCATCTTCCGGGCATGCTTGGAGACATCCTAATGGATTTTTAATGGGCGTCTTTTGCCTTTTGCTTTCTTACGTGCATACCGGAATTTTGATTGAAAGATTTCTATTTCAGCGATATATTCAAATACGGTAGATTTAGCGGAATGAAATATTCCCTCCATCAGTTATATTTTTGCATCGATAAGCAAAAGTTTTTTTTATGCGCTTGGCTTTCTATACCAATATGCTATTCTAATCAATTTGATATTCACTTATGTGAACTTTTTTTTCTTTCTCTACCGAACTAAAATAAGAGTTTTTATTAAAAAATTTTCTATGGAAATTCCTAAAAATTTTTTTTATAAACATTGCACTGCTTCAGTATAAAATTTTATTTTAGTTGATAAAATTGAAAAATTTCTGTTTCAGGATAGCAGTTTATTTCAGTGTTTTTTATGCCTCTAAAATTGAAATATTTATTAGTATGTTGGATTCAAATAGAATATATTGATATGCACGTTTTTCTTAAACTTCGCCAAGTTATGAAAAAAAAATTTTTATTTTTTTTTCTCTTAAAGGATTATTTGTTAAAGATGACCAATAATTTGTTAAAGATGACCGAATAAAATTTATTTCAGTGACTTGCATAGGTTTATTCAAACATAAAAATTTTTTAACTTTAAATACAAAAATATTTTGAAAAGTATATTTTTAAATTTTATTTAAATTTTAATTCAAATAAAATATTTGATTTTTTTTCTTTTTTTTTTTCTTGACCCAATTATAAAAAATTTCTTATACTTTTTTTTTGTTCAAGTCTATTTGTTAACAATAAATAAAAGTATAATTTCACACGTTTAAAAAATAACTTGAAAATTTTATTTTATGAATATAAGTCAGTGCATTTCATTTTAATTGTTTGTTTCTTAATTCATGTTTCAAAGGATTATTTTTGTTTTTTTTGTTGGTTATTTTTGTTTATCAACTTTTCAAACACAACTTTTTCAAACTAAAAAAAAATTAATTCATATTCCATAGAAATGCTTTTAAATAATGATATCGCTTTACTGTTTTGAGACTCGCACTTTTGATAGTTTAAGATCGATTTCTTAGTACAAAGGATCTATACTATACTTTGACTAGGTATTTGTATAATTTTACTTGAAAATACAACGATAAAACAAGTTAATTTAAAGGCTATATCAACATATTTTTTTCTTTTTCTGAAAGTGCGTTATTTAAACTTCCGAAACCAGCATTTATCATTTTATAATAAGTCTTGTTTAAGGTTATAAGATTAACTTTGTTGAAAGAAAGGGATGATATACGACCAGAAACATTAAGTTAGGGATTTTCGTGAGTCGCAAGTTCTTGTTTCTAAATTAATAACCACAACTGATTATTAATAATACTTGAGTTGCACGCAACTTTTAGTTATAACGAGTAGCGTGCGGCCTTTTTTTTTTTTTTTTAGTCATTTGTTCTTTTTTTGATAGATTTTATTACGCCAAGCATGAAACGCCAATAATTCAACCTATAACGAACCTCTGCTTGGCGCATTCTCGAGTGAAAAGTGTTTTGTTGAATGAAAAGTATTTTCATAATTTATTGTGTCATATGGCTTTAAATTGTAAAAAAAAAGACAACTTTCATTTTTAAATTTTTTAATTTATTTATTTAGAAAAAAGACTTTAGTTTGTGACATACGTGAAAATCCCATATCTTTTGATGTGTTTTTTTTTTTTTTTTTTTTTTGGATGTCAAATTTTTTTCAAACCATAAAATTAAATGAGTCATACAAAAATTGAAAAATAAAGAAAAAATGAAGAAATTGCCATTTTATGAAAAAGCGAATAATAGGTTGTTTTTACAACTATTGTATTTTTAAAAGTTATTGTTTTGTTAGTCAGCGTTCTCTTAGTTAATTGTGAAAATTGCATACGATGTTAAGATGAAAAAAATATTGTTAAGTTTCATAAAAATAAAAAATGTATAATTATTTTTTTTCTTCTTTTTTTTTTTTTAAAGAAAACAGAGATGATTGTGCTCCGGAAAAAATCCGGATTTCAGGATTTTTTGGTAAACGCGACCCCGAAATCCGAGGTCCAAAATTTTCAAGAAATTATTGATTACATTTATGTATTAAAACAATTTTATGTTTCATTTAGAGATATTAGAACTCGAATTTATACTTGGCAGCTCTTTCATTTGTAAATATTTTTTTCTAGTAGAATAATAAATGTGATTAGAGATGAAAGTAAACTTATGCATAAGTATTCATTTAAATTATGCTGCATATAATTTATTTAGAATTTCATGTTTTGAAAATATCAATGATTTAAATTTATAAAGACGTTAATTTTTTGCAATACGTAATTAATGATTTTATTGGAGAAATTTTCAGGATTTTTGAGTTGGGCTCACAATCACCCCTGAGAAAAAGGAGGAGGAGACGAATAAACTTTTTTCCCCCCAAAGTTTAATCGTTTTTGTGTTTTTTTTTTTTTTTTTAATTTTTTAAAGCCATTTGTATGTTTTAAAGTCCAACTAATATTGTTCAAGTTAACAAGTTTGCATACGTAGTTTAAAATTTGATTCAAGTTTAAGATACTCAAGTTTTGGTTTTTTTTTTTCTTTTTTTTTTTTTTTTCTTTTTTTTTTTTTTTTTTTTTTTTCCTTAGCAAAAGGATTTCGAAGAAAAAAGCTTAAACTTAGACGTATCAAAAGTTTGAGATTCAAAAATACTCATTTAAACAGAAATGAGTTTAAACTTAATTTAGATTGCCACTTTTGGTTGGCAAAATATTGAAGTTATCAAATTTACTTGTGTGATCAGTGAAAATGATCTTTTTTTTAAAAAAAATATTGCATTTAAATTTCATTTTTTTTGTTATTTATTTATTTAATTTTTGTTTTTTACTCTTAGAAGTGAGATAGTAGATCTATCTCTTTAATTAAATCATCATCCATGTACAGAATTTCGTCTACCGAATGCTTATTCGTTTTAAAATCGGCTTAAAGATTTGTCAGGTTAAATCGCTGTTCTATGCCTGTAACTGATCATATAACCATTTTAAATTCTTTTAATATTTTTAACTATTGCGTGCTGTTATTAAAGGTCAGATTTACCTACTAAGAAGGAATTATATGAAAGAAATGAGACACGAGCTGTTCCAGCAATTAATTAAATTTTTCTTTTTTAAATAGGATTTAATTTTGTTTGGATAAGTAGGAACTTAATTTTTTTCTTCTTTTTTTTTTTTCAAAAAATATTTGAAAATTCAGGGAGTGTTCGCATTTGCGTGTTTACTAAATTAAGCATTGTGGAATATTTTTTTAAGTGGACTCTGGAGGATGTGGAATAATGGGCGGGGTTCTATGTTTATATCTTCCTCTAATGAAATTGCATTTCATGTGAAATAATTTACCCTTCTTGGAGAGCTATTGACATTTTCCGGAGTCCCTATGGAAGAAAGGGGACTTAGGTTTTTTTTAAACATATTTATGTAAACGTGATTGTTTTGTATTATCAAACATTGAAGGGTGGTTTTCCATGATTTAGTAAGAAATTGAACAATGGAATTGATGAATATTTTTATAAAAAGGTAGTTATAATTAAATATAAATTTCGAATTCATTTGCGCTAGTGTCAGAAAATACTATTATTATCACTTAAAATTCAGTACAATTATAAAACTGCCCTTAATTGTTGAATTGTTCTTGCTTATGTATTTAAGATGGTATTTACATGATCGGTAAACTCTTACCTATTAATTCGCCATTCAAAAAAATAGTTTGGTTAAAGATATTTACAAATTTGAATGAACGTTGCTATTTGTGATGGGTTTTTGTTCGTATTTATAGATGGTATTTAATAGCTAAAATGTTGTATTTACTATTATTTTTCCGTTATTAAAAAATGCATTTGTCAAAGATATTCACAAACTTCCATACATCTTGCGATGCTAGCAACTAACTATGCGATTTAGTGATGTACCTTAAGTAGCAATTATCACAATTATTCAATTGTTCTTGTATTTAAAGTTGATATTTGCTATGTAGAATCTTGTATTATTATTTTTTCGTTATTGTAAAAATATATTGGTCAAAGATATTCACGAACTTAGCTGCACTTAGTGACCTCAACATACAAAGCGATATTTCGACGTGCTTTAGTTAGCAACTATCACAATTCTTGAATTGTTCTTGCATTTGTATTTGTATATGGTATTTAATAGCTTAAATTTTATACTATTATTTCTATATTATTGAAAAAATACATTGGTCCAATATATTCACAAACTTGCCCGCACTTTGCGTTATCTACATACAAATGTTGCGACGTGGTTTAAATCAACTATCACGATTCTTGAATGGCTCTAGCACATGTATTTATCGACGGTATTTAATTGGTAAAAGCTATTATTTTTTTCTTTAATGAAAAAAAAAATTGGTCTAAAATATTCGTAAGCTAGAAAACTCATTGCAACTTAAACATGCAAAGCGTAATCTTATCGTAAATAGCAGAATACTTCATCAGCGTTCATCTCTTAATTTTTTTTTCCCTCTTTCCAAAAGCGTTCATTACTACATAATTTTACCTCATTCTTAGAACACGTACTCGGTGGGGGCGACTTCATTAAAAATATAATGCTTCTAAAATCATTTAGCCCTGGTAAAAGGGAGAAAAGCCATTTTAATGAGTAATCCCTTTCTCACTCCCCTTCCCCTTTACTCGTCCTAACGAATCACTAATCACGTCTCCTAACGCAGTAATTAACACCAAAACTCTTAAAAGTTCCTTTTTATCAAGAAAACCTCCTCCCCCACCTTTTGCTTCTGGAGTTTAATAATCGCGACAAATTACTTTTAAGACAGAGGCGCAGAGCAAAACAGAGTCGAATTTCAATTTAAATTGCGAGGAACCCAAGGCTTTAGCGAAGCTAATCAAGGAATGCTGCAATATTCATTAAATGCAGGAAAAGCCCCCCTCTGGGTTCCCACCCGGTACCGACCTCTTCTCTTGTGTCCTATTGTCCGCTAATTAGTTGATTAGAACAATGTTAAGGATTGACGGCTGCTGAAGGTGTATCCGGAGCGATCATTAGTAAGCGACTTGTTTGCTGTGCAACTCTATGAAGGTGGAGGTTGTTATAATGTTCGATTTTAATTTTGGTGGACCTAATTATTTGTGGGCGGTAACTACCATACACTAAGCTTTTTTTTTTTTTCTTTCTTTTTTTTTATTGAGTTGTGTCTAATGAATGTTGAACTTAAGTGATTAATTGGCAAAAGTCTTGTAAAACTTGGAGAAAAATCAAGGTCCTTTTTTTCTGTATGATATTGAATGGCTATAGATCGCTGGTTCAAGATGTTTCGTGTCTAGTGCTAGAACATTCTAGTTTTTTTTTAATAATGATTTTTAATTAAAAACTTAATATTCATAAGGAAAAATATTATTTATTTGCTAGGTGCACCTCAGCGAAATTTAAAAAAGGGACAAAAACGATATGAAAAGATAGTTCTTTTTCCACAGTTAGAATGCCCTAGAAACTTCCATGTTTATAAAAGAATAATTACGTTTAGATATGAGGCAAACTTTTAGTTTTAAATAATATTTATTATTTTGCCGAAAAGAATTGTTTTAATTTAATAATGGATAAATATAATAGCTTGAATATTTTTTTTTTTTAAATCTTTTTTAAAAAACTCCAATCTGGCGAGATTGTTTAATTTAATTGAAAATTATTAAAATTGATTAATAATTCTCAGTTGTATAATTTTCAGAAATTTTTTAAAAGCTTTTTAATTTATGGTTAAATTTATTATCAGCAAAGAGAACTAAGGATAGATCTTGATCCAAAGATCAAATAACTGTTACATGGTCTCACAGTAGTTACAAAAATAGTATGTTATTTGTTTCAAATATATTGTCATATGACGGAGAAATCTCTTCATGTGCATCAGTTATAATAACTGTTAGTATGTCATGTTGGTCGCGGATAAACGTTTCACTTCTCCCAAAAAAATATGATTGGAATGAAATTACAATTTTTTTCCAGTTCTATTCTTTTCTAGGTAATATACAACCTTAATATGATTATGAAATGCGTTCATTCGATTTTATCAATAATTGAAAATGGTAGTAACAGCGAGAGAAAGCAGTAATTTTTCTCAAAAGTGTCACACATTTTTCACTTAAACGTTAATAATAATAATTTTAAAAAAAGGGAAGGAAGGAAGAGAAACTTATTTCAGGACCTGCTAACATACAGCTTAACATAACATGTTTTTAAACCTGAAAAAAATGTCAGGATTTCTCTTGGTTTATTTAATTCTACTTAACCCTTTTATTCATCTCAAATTTCAATTAATGGAGTTTAATCATCACGCAAGGGTTACTATATATAATCGTGAAGCACGCATTGTAATCTTTTTCCCGCGATTTTTAAATCCCAAGTATTCATTTAAAGGGCGTCAACTTTTAGCTTATTAAACGATTATTATTTAGTTATTATGCAATAACATGCATACAATATATACTTTTAGTTCTTTACCCAGTAAAATATATATTCTATAACTTAAATCAGATTTGTTGAAGTTTAGACATAGCGCGAAAATTCCAATCGCCAGTTCGTCATTGGCGACCAAATATTTCGAGCCAAACATTAGCAATGAAATGTAAAGTATTTCTGATACCGTCTAACCTCATTAACACGAAATCGCTTATAACGTGAAATACCGCTTTACACAAAACACGTGTTTGGTCCCGTGATTCAAAAATCAATTATTATTGTATTTTACATGTTTAACATGAACTTATCAAGCTGATTATCGCTTAACATGAAAGGAAACTGAAAACAGCACAGATAAGAAGCATGTGAATAAAGTGCCAATTATTCCTTTTGAGAAACGGTATTTCTACTTTCCGCCTTTGTTGGTTAAATAAAATAGTTAAAGTTATTAAAATTTTTAAGCTTTGTTTGGTACATAATGGTATTGTTTACATGCATAAATGTAGTACGTATTATGTATTAATAGTACGTAATAAATTTTTTTCATGATTTATCGGATAAGATGAAATCTGGTTGCCATGAAATAATTATGGTAGTCCTGCCAATTTCGTGTAAACAAAGTCACACTGTATTTACTTATTATAATGACTTTTAAAAAAAATTTTGGAGACCTTGCTGGAACATTATTTAAAGTTAATATCATCATTACTTTGTTGTAAATGTGTTTCCATTTTTCAGTTTCCACATTCTTTAATAGTTTTGGTCACCAAAAAGGTTTTTATACTGCAGCCCTTTTTTAAAAATAGTCCATATATTTTTCATGAGAATAGTGGCAATAAAAACTTTTTGCTTGGTTAGTAGTACCTTTAGAATTGAAATTTCATGCTCTGATTTAGATTGATTTTTAGTTAAATTTCATTTACACACTATAATTGTGGATTTCAAATTATGTCAATCTGAATAATCTTTTTTCACTAACCTTAATAAGACGTTCAGTTGAACCTTGCATACGTTCAACTCGAACCATCGTGGAATTCAGTTTGAAGAAGTACTATATGGTATATATTAGCGCCATTTTAACGTCTCGGCAAATTTGAACTATGTTAGGGTGTTAAACACGTTCGGAATCTTTAACAATATAAATTACAAAGCTCCATATTCCATTTATTTAGTTGAATAATTTACGCAGAGTTGAAGTTAATGATTATTTAGATTATTAACGTTCATTTTAAAATCGCTTAAAACCTGTGTTATTTTTATTTCACCGTAGTTTTAACTTGCGTGGAAACTACCATACTCTTTTAACAAAAGGACGATAGTGTTTGTTCTCATTAGATTACTCTCGAGCACTTAAATTTTTTTTTTTTCCCGTACCCTATTTCAGTTCACTAACAAGACTTTTACTCTTCGTAATGATGCTAATTATTCGATTAAGAGTCTGGTCTAATTAAAATAGTTGGAGCTTGGAAAAGAGAGCGAGGTGTTACCCTAACTCCCCCCGTTTACCCCAAGTCTTCTTTTAGTTCTTGCTCATGGGAAAGGTTAAGTAAAACATTTAACGGTTTAATGATTCCGAATTAGTTGTTGGCAACGCTATGCTTCCAATACTAAAATGGTTGTTTCGGGCTTGCCTGAGGATTTTCAGGCCAATGTTTTCTTAAACCTATCGAGTGAAGTTCGTGAGGTTTTAAACTTGGTTTATTCGGAAAGAGGTTAACTGGTTGGATCACTTTTAAGCAGGATCGTTTTTCTATTGATGACTATTGAACTTCGATTGCACCTCTGCTTTGGATTTAAATGTACAAGCACTGTAATTTTTAAAAAGTTATGTTTTTGGAAATAGTGTTATCGTATCAACTCTAATTGCTCTTATTTTTCCAATCATTTGCATGCATGTAACAATGCTGTTTTGTTCGAAAAATACAATTATACTCTTTGGAAAAATTATCATTATTAAAACGTTAAATATAAGAACTTATTAAGTCATACCCTTATTAGATCTTCTTCAGGGAGGAATTATTATGAATTATTTACTTCGATTGGTAACAGATTAATCACATATCGAGTATGTTCGTGATGTTTTAAACTTTGTTTATTCGGAGAGGTTTTTAAATTAATCGATCGCTTTTAATAAGAATCGTTTTTCTTATGATACTTATCGAGCTTCTATAATTAACCTTGTGCTGGATTTGAATATACAGGTACTGCAATTTGATTTGTAAAATGTTATATTATTTAGAAATCATCACGAATTCGATTAACATTAGAATCTTTATTGCTTTCGCTTTAGAAATCACTTATTGTCATGTCAATAGTCATTTGAATATGTTATGAAAAATTCAGTAATTTGTGGGGGAAATCATCAACATTGAATAATTTAATATAAAAACATGTTGAGTCATGCTCTTTTGTTAGTGTTTGCTCATGGGGAATGTTTTAAGTGAAACATTTAACGATTTAATCATTTATTGACGGTTTAATTATTTATTTAATTATATATCGAATTAGGCATTGACAACTCTATGATGCCAATCAAAATGGTAGCTTCGAGCTTATTAAGAACTTTTAGACTGGTATTTTCTTAAACATATCGAATATGTTCGTGAATTTTTAAACTTGGTTTATTCGGGATGGTCTTATGATATTTCGCTTATAAATAGAATCTTTTTTTCTATTATTGACTATTGAGCTCCTATAATACTTATTTCTTTATTCCAATTAAGTAAACAAGCTCCAGAATTCTTAAAGCTTAAATGTATTTAGAATTCGTTGGAGATTATTGTAACAACCTGTTTTTATTATCTTTCTTTGTTAATGACCTTTCGAATTATTGTAGTAGGCATGAAATTTATCCTTCATAAAATCTCTTCGATTTTTTTCCTTTTCACATTGGTAACTCTGAATTTGTTAATTTTAGACTAGAACTAGTTCCGAATGAGCAGTTAAATGTATTCATTTAAAAACATATTTCTTTATGGTACCATATTCCCTTACCTGCCTTTTTCTTTCCCCTTTCTAAATGTATATTATTTTGATGTAACGTTCAGTACAAAAAATATTTTTTGATATCAAACTCAATTTCCAAATGCGTAATTGTATGCTTTTACGATTCAATTGCTGGTAACTAATAAGCATGTGTATTTAAACTTAATTTCCCAAATACGTAATTTTATGGTTTGATTGCTGATTACTAATAAGCGGATGTATTCAGGGGTCTGTCCAGAGATTTTGTGAAAGGTCCGTTTTTGTAAAATTGTAAAAAAATTACTCGTAATTTGTGAATATAAAATAAACCTTAAGTCACATTCTTTCAACCAGGGTCCGGCTTTTGTGAATTAGTGCAAATAGGGTCCGTTATTGCAAAAAAAACTTTTTCTAGAAGTTTTTAAATTGTAAAGACATACAAGATTAAGCTCAACATTTTAAAATTATAATTTAAAAAATACAAATTATTTGGTATTTAGCCTATACTGCTGAACGCAGAATATTCCTTTCGGACGAATAAAGGAAGAAGCGTCTGCCGAAGACAAAATTTAGTTCGTTTACATCTTTCTTCCCCCCCCCCTTCCTAGGAAGGGTTTATTCGATTAACAAAACAATAATGAAGATAAACAAATGTGTGAAGGGTCCGTTTTTAAGTTAAAATATTTTGTGAAGGGTCAGTTTTTATGAAAAGATATTTTGTGAAGGGTCCGTTAACGGACCCAAATTTCTTCTAAACAGACCCTTAGTATTTATTTAAATTCATTATGGCACCTTTTCCGCTTGTCTGCCTCTTTTTTCTACTAACTTTTTATATTTTGTTCCTAAATTTATATTATTTAGACGTAAAGTTCAGTACCAAAAATATTTTTTGATATCAAACTTAATTCCCCAAATACGTAATGGTATGCTTTCTAGATTCGATTGCTGATAACTTTCTGGTAACAAATTGCTTTCTCAAATTCATTCGAGATATATCTCGAATTATCGCGTAATCGATCTTGTAGCCGCTCAATTTGCGAAGTTTGCATTTAAAACTGGCTTAGCCGAACAATAAAACCCTCTCGAATCCTGAAAATGAAGTCCGATATTACCTTTCCACCCCCCAAACCCTCCTTCCTCCACCCCTTTCAATACTCGTTGACAAGGATCTTTCTAGAAAAGGGAGCGAAATAAATAGTAGGTAATGGAAGAGACGTGTTAGGCCCGGGCCCGGTGTCGACCAAGCCATTAAGGTAACCAAGGCAACCAAGCACTCATCAATGGAATTTTCTCCACTTTTAAGCGAATATATATATAACTTTATCCTTTGCATCCCTTTTAAGCATCAACGCTTCTCTCTTTTCTCAGAGTTTTAAGTGGGGCAAAGGTACGTAAGTATGAGCACAGCCGGCATAATATATATATCGCTAAAGGGTTGTTGAAGGTGCATTGGAATGGGCTGCTAAATGTAATAAATTACGTATAGTTCGGCTTCATTATCAGCGCTGCTACACACCTTTACCTATTCCTCCCTCCCGGGTTTATCAAATGCGAAAAATCCTGCATTTTATAAAGTGGTTGGAAATGTATTTGAGTAAGGTGGGGGGTCATGATAGTGAGATTAGTCTTATCTTATGGTATCAAATAGGATTGGGGAAGGGAGGAATCTGACAAAGAAGATATGTGATGGAACGGTTTGGCTGATTTGGTTTTGCTTATCCTTTATAAAATATGATTCTGGGTGTTGTCAATGGCGGTTTTTTTTTTTTTTCGGGAGGTGGTTCGGGAGAGATGTTGGTATTTCAACTTTGACGTTTTATAGAAAGCAAAATAATTTTTTTTTCTTCTTCCTAAACATTGTCCGAAGAGTGTTATACTGTTCAAAATATATTCGCTAACTGATATTCAAATTATATCTTCGGATTGCTGTAGATATGTCAGGGTTCCCACTGGTCAGGGAAAACCTGAAATTGTCGGGGAATTTTATGTTAACTCTTAACAATCAGGGGGGAAAATAACTAAATCAAATAAAGGAATCAAAAGTTTTCTAATGAAAATATGGTCTCGATTTTCATTGAAATTTAGCTGGTATACCTGGGAAAATCAGGGAATTTTTTTTTTTCTTTCTGAAATTGAGTGGGAGCCCTGATATGTTTAAATTGTTTTTGGTGAGTGTTTGGGTTAGGTTAACTATTTGCAGACGAGGGAGACTGAAATTACAGTCCAAAAAAGAACAAACATTTAAAGCAGGGACATGTTGTATTCCGCTTACCGTCATATTGTAAATTGATTGAAAAAATGACTAAATCAAATTGGGGAAATAAATGAGTAGAAATAAAATATATCTTACGGTTAGGCGTTTTGTATTGATTTCAAGGAGGGATAAAGACCACGAAAAACGTGTAGATTTAATATTTAAATGGGCGTTTTTAAAAGTGAAGCATCGCGTTTTTATTTGTATGTAGGTGTTTCATGTTTTAAAACCTCAAAGTAGATTAAGTATACTTTAAGAATAATGATTTGGATTTTATAGTTCAGTTTCGTGAATAAATAAAACTAACTAATTATTGTGTATTAAGTTCGTTTTTAATAACCATTTTCGATAATAGTTGAGGATTATCATCTATCCTACTTTCATGCAAACATTTATTCATTTTTATTAAGTTTAAAGTTCTTATTTTTGATATAAAACAGACTATAAAAAATTGAATTTTGATCATTGTTTAGTTGTGCTTGTATGATTCTTAGTTGATTTAATAGTAACGACTATACAAACTAAACTTTTAGCGGGTTGCTGTTGTGAAAGTTATAAGTTAGCTAACTGTATAATCCAGAGGGTTGAATAGTGAAGGCTTATGATACTAATCATATTTGTTATAAACCTAAGCAAAATATATGTGTATGTGTGCAATACTTGCTCAATTCCTAGTTAACCGAAACATATAAAGGCCGATTGTAATAAGCTAAGAGTAAAAAGGCGATTAAAAATATTGAAGACTTTTCCAATTTACCTGGGGCATGATACCAAGGCTGGTGTCAGATTTTTTAATTAGCCTACGAACCAAAGAATCAGATTTTTCAATTAGTCTACGGCAATTGTGTTAAAAGTGAATGTAAGTGAATTTAGTACGATTTAATCAGTTAGTTGGAGTTAGAGCAATTTCAAGCCATATTTTCAAAATTTGGGTAAAATTACTATGATTTTAATGCAAGTAATAAGATGCATATGGAATTAATGTATATGGAATATATAGTGGTATTAGCTTAGTGCAGTGTTTCCCAAACTTATGACTTTTGTGTACCCTTTCTAAATTTTTCGTAACGCTGTGTACCACTAATACAGGATGCGTAGCATTTTTAAAAAGTGCTTAAAGGTGCTTATTTTCGATTTGAGTTTTTGATTTACTTTTTTTATTCAGGGTTTGTAAAAAATGCTTAATTTTCTATCTTTTAAAAAGAAATTTTTTCTATGCCGTGTCGATTGTCCTTCTAAATTACAAAAAATGCTTGATTTTTCGCAATTTTCTTTGCAATATTTATCAGAAACTTTTATGATGATTGTGTAAAGGTTTCGAAAATATTTTTGATTTTTAATGATTTTATGTTTTTAAATTAAGAACTTTAAACAATAGAAAAAAAAGAATTTTTATTACTGCACAGATCCTAATTATGATTTTATTATTATTATTATTATTTTTTTGATTAAAAATTTCTTTTGAGTGTTTAAGTACTTTACATTAAAATACTTAAAAGGTGCTTATTTTTTTATGTAAAATCTGGCTACGCACCCTGTAATTAAAAAAAAAATGAACGTATTTTTACTATAAAAGAAATTACATAAAAGTTAAAAATCACAATTGGCTGTTGAAACCACTAATTATTAACTGTTAACTCTGCAAAAAATAGTCAATAGAAAAATACGTAATTGTGAATTTTCATGGCTAGCTTTGTTTTTAAATAAAATGTTTTGAAATTTTCGTTTGTTGCAAGATATTTCGCATAAGAACGCGTACCCCCGCTAAACTGTTCCCGTACCCCTAGGGGTACGCGTACCACACTTTGGGAAACACTGGCTTAGTGGAATCAATGGAGACAAGTTAAATTCGTATCTGAAAGCAATTCTAAAGAACTGTTTACTTTAAAAAATATCACTTTTGAAGAATGTGGTTTTGCAAACTATATTGCACCAAATCCTACAATCTCATTTCAATGAATTAATTATATGTTAACATAAACAAATAAAACTTAAGATTTTTTGTTGTTTTATTACACTTGCATTTTTACGAATACTGAATGTTTTTTAAAAAAAATCATTCCGCGCATTACAATTGCAAATATATATATATATATATATATATATATATATATATATATATATATATATATATATATATATATATATATATATATATATATATATATATTAAGAAAAAGAGGAAAAAAGGAGCAAAAAAAAAGTTTTTTTTTTTTTCTGAATTCCAATCTATGTATTCATTTATATTCTTGATACCTTATTTAATATTTCGATCGCAACTCCAATTTTCTTTTTTAATCAAATTACCTTGAAAGGAATTATTCATTAATGTCAAGTGTTAAATTGTATAATAAATGTACTCAATTCTCACCTTTTCTTTTTTTTAAAGCCAAACCCTCAGCTACGAAACACGTTCTTTCTTTTGTCTCTTTCTTTTCTTTCTTTCTTTTTTTTTTTTTTTTAAATGATCCAAAGAGAATAAATATTAAAAGGGATAAAAATTACTTTTCTCAAAAACTGAATGAAGTGGATATAAAGATGAGGAAAATTATCTTTATCATTTCGTTCTAGCAACATCTCTTTTCAGTTTTTGAAGTCTCTAACAAAATCCACTCAAAATAGGACGAAGGTAAGGGGTGGGGCAGTCAAAAATAAATCAAAAAGGAAGAACATAAGAACATTTGAAGCACATTTAACGCGTGCCATATCTTAATGGCGTATCACTGTCAACTAAGAGCTTCAAAGAGGGACAATTTTTTTTCTCTTTTCTTCCCTTCTTTTTTATTTTCCCCTTTTTTTTCCCTTTTCTCGTTTTATTATTTTTTCAAGAGACGGCAAAAAACGGGAGAAATTTTCGGAAAAAGATAAAATAAAAAATTAGGAACGATCTTTTACCATTTCCCCAAGTGTTTTTACTTGTCTAAGTGTTTACTTAAGTTTTAAGTACAGAAGGTACCTATGGTATTTTCCTTTTTTTTTTCTTTTTTATTTTCCTAGAATATATATATATATATTTCTTTTTGATTTCTTATCTTTTTGCGCATTAAAAGGTTTGGGGAAAAATCCATGGAAATTGGAATGGGATGGTGGGAGTTAGAAACCGGATACTCCCCCGTGAAACTTAGCGAAACTATCTGTATCAACTGGTGGCTAGAATTGCAATCGCTATAAATGTTTCTTTGTCATTTTCTCCGGAGGCTCACTTTTTATATATATATATTTATTTTAAATAACATCCAACTTTTTATATGAAAGTGAAACATGGAATTGCACTTATGCAAATGCATAAACCAGTAAACGTTTATTTAGTTTAAAATAGCCGGAAAGATTGAGTACAGCGAAATGGTTTTTAAGTATAGTGATCAGATTGGGAAAAAAAAAATATATATATATTTATATAATGATTTTGAAGCAGACCGATGTCTGTATTTATTTAATTTTCAAAATTATACCTTTTTATTATAAAGTTTTTTTTTTTTTAAGTGGCTCAATATATACTGTTCGTTTAAAAATAGATATTAAAAACAATTTTTTAACATTTAGTTTCTATATATTAGCAAGATAGCTGAATGAATGCATAAATCCGTTCTTCTCGCCACTTAAAATTTTTAAATTATTAGGAAAGATTACTGCAACTAAACATAATTGAAACTAAACTTCTATGGTTTTTCTTATGCTTATATTGTGCTTTTAAATGATGTGGTGATTAAATAATACGAAAATAGAATAAGGAAAACATTTTTTTTTAACTAATTTACGAAATTTTATTAACTACAATTTTATTTGCAATTTATTTACAAAGTATAAAGTAATATGATATTTAAGAGACATATACATCAAAAACCAAGCCTTCTTCGAACGACATAGTTGTTACTTATCATACAGTGAAAGTGATTTATTTCTACATTTGATGCTTATGTTAAGTGTCCCCATTGTGCAGATTGATTAGAGGTTGGTTAAAAAAGATAGCCTATTACTTAGTTGCCTCATCAAATACCTGCATTACGTACACAACTCCACAGCATCTATTACCACAATTAAATCAGTAAATGAATGAATAAATGGTTAAAAAATGTTCTTGCCCGTTTTTGGAGATTGTAAAAATTATTGTTGCCAAAGGAATTCTTATAACTAAATATATCAATTCTGTCAATTTTATAATAACTCTGTTGTTACCAAAAATGAACTCATCTAAAATTTTTGGCGTGCATAGTAAAAGCCAAGTTTTAGCTGTTAAATTTTCATGCTCACATTAAATTTTACTTTTGTCGCGTATAAAAATTACATGCTTCTATTATTTTACTTGACTACCTGGTAAAACATTTATACACAGTTTTAAGCTTGAATTTATTACATTTGTATGTGTTCTTTCTTTCAATGTTATTCAATATATTGAATAATTTCGGAACAAATATATATAGTTTATAAATTGTTGATCATTTCTAAAATAATTTATATGTTACAGTAAGTGCTGATTGCAGAAGCTTCCACACAAATAAATCTGATGTATTTTTAAATAGATCTCTACTCTTTATAGATAAATTTACAGTGTTCGCAGGCTAGAAGGGGAAAAAAAGGAATACGATAATATAAAAAAGAACAACAACCTAATACACCATTTTGTAGCTATTTTGAATGCAATCGTTCTTACCCGAATCGACAAGAGTTCAAGAATTGGATCGAAGGACGTCGTCAGTGATGAAATCCCTTAACATGGTATTTCACCCACAACTCATTCCCACGCAAAATTACATCGTCCTAGACAAATTTTCGATCTTCGCTATATCGAAATAAATATACGAAAGGAAGTACTATCGTTGTGAACCACCCCAGCTGAGAATTCCTCGATTGAATTCCAACCTCTCGAGGAAAAAGAGGAACAATATACATCAACCCAGGATACTCAAGAGTGATTTGTGGTCCTATCTAAAATCAATCAAACTCAATCATTTTCCGTCCAGTACAAAATAGAATCCAGTAATAATACAGGAACTAAAAATGTATCTAGTAGAGGAAAAGGGGCTGTTCTGCAACAGGGATCCCGCTCTAAACTAACCCATTCATTTTTGATTTACAAATATATCGATTCTATAACGGTAGGGTAGGGTGTGTGTCTATTAGTTTGCTTGTAAGATCCCCGGATGTTATTATATTTTTCATCCCGAAACCTGATATTAGGATTTTCGTTCGAAATTTTCCCTAGGTATTGTGGGTAATAAGACAGTTTTGAAAAAAATTTTAGGTATTTTTTTTTTATGACGTAACTTTATGCGAAGAAACAATTCGTTTTTGTTAGAGAGAGTTGTATCTTTAGACGTTTTAAGGTTCTGTTTTTTCTGAGAATGGGCTGTCAATTGGATAATGGCTGATCTAGGAATTGAAGGTAATATATTTGGGGGGGGGGGGGAATAAAAAAAAATAGTAGGTTTTTTTTTTTTTTATATGTCTTAAAATAACTTATTCGAAAAAGGTGATTCGTTTCTTGTTTAAGAATTGAATCTATATTCGTTTTGAGGTTGTCTTTTTCTAGTTCTTAAATGAGCTTTGAATTGGATAATGGGTCAATTGAGAAATTGTGGGTATTAAGACAGTTCGAAGAAATTGTAGGTATTCATTCTTTTTTTTTATGTCGTAACTTCATGCGAAGAAATAATTCCTTTCTTGTTAGAGAGTTGTTGACGTTTGAAGGTTGTATTTTTCTTTGAACGGATGATGGTTCATTGAGGAATTATGGGTAATAAGTTTTTAAAAGAAATGTAGATTTTTTATGTCTGCAAACTAATTAAAAAAAAATTATTCGTATCTTGTTAAGGAATTGATTCTTTATGCGTTTTGAAGTTGTCTTATTTCTTAAGTGATCTAGGAATTAGATAATGGGTCTGTTGAGAAATTAACGGTAATACGACAATTTCGAAAAAATTGTAGGTATTATATCGAATACAAAGAATTGATTCGTTTTTTGTTAGGAGTTGAATCCGTATTCCTTGTAAGGCTATATTTTTCTTTTCGATTTCTATTCATTTTAAAGTTGTTATTATGGGCTGTGAATCGGGTTATGGCTTATTTAGGAATGAAGAATTGTGGCTTTTAAATTTTGAAAAAAAAATGTAGCGTTATTTTTTTTTTTTTTTAATATTAATTATTAATATGTCTGAAAATAACTTATTTGAAAAAATGATTCGTATCTTGTTAAAGAATTGAATCTTTATGCGTTTTGAGGTTGTCTTTTTCTATTTCTTAAATAAGCTATGAATTGGATAATGGGTCAATTGAGTAATTCTGGGTAATAAAACAGTTTAGAAAAAAAAAAAAAAATTAGGTTTTATAACATGCGGAGAATTGAATCGTTTTCTGTTAAGAACTGAATCCGTATTCCTAAGATTGTATTTTACTTTTCTATTTCTATTCATTTTAAGATTGTTTTATGGGCTGTGAATTGAATAATGGCTCAATTGAGAAACGGTTCAGTGTTTTCGCGTGTTGCGGAAAATTTAAGAATCACGCAGATCTCTCGATCTTTGAATTAATTGGAATGGCGACCGGAACTGTTTAAGCAGATTATAGTCATGACTGTTTGATGCTATTGCATCTTCTCAATCTTATGTCCAGTTTAAAATCTTACAGGCCAAATTTACTACCGTTTAGCGGTACCTTTAGAAATTCAACTTTAGGAAAAACGGTAGTTTCACAAAATACTTTTTCTTAAAATTTTATTTTTGTATCCCGTAAGAAACGATAAATCCAAATTTTCACCATATTTTTGTGGCGAATTTTTAATATTTTTTTTAATTTTTCACAAATTATGTCTAAATTTTCACAAAATAGGTACCTCTCAGAAAAACCTAGACAGACCATTGTTGTATGAAATTTGAATTCCATCCTAAATTTATTACTTTTGTTTAAGCAAAGCAATTTAACATACGTTAAGTGGAAACTTCTTAATTTTAAAGGGGTTCCATGAAAGAAAGTGGTTTCGTCAATTTTATAGTAATATTAGTTTTTAGTAAAGCTAAATAATTGAGATGATAGATTTTAGATTTTTGAAAATGAATTTTGAGAAAACCGTTGAAAATCTTTCTCCGTAACACTTGAATTAGAAAACATATTAATTAAATTTTGAAACCTTATTATTATTATATTAATTCAATTTATTTTTTAAGTGTAAATAAGAGCATAATTGGTGAAAGTATTAGAGTGTACAATATAGTTTTAATAAAATAGTTTGCTTTTTCTTAACTAATCTTCTATTTTGTATTGACTTCACAAAGTTTGATAATCAAACCAATTTTCTTTTGAACTTCCTAAGATTATTTTCCATTGTGTTCTATAAAATTCTATTCTCGCAAAGTTTAAAAAATAATTCTATGTTTTTGATAGTTTTTTAAGAACATTTTAAATAAGTAAACAGACCTAGAAATTATGTAAAAATTTTGAAAATTCTAATTTTTTGACCCTGTTATGTCCGGTTTTACGCATAGAACATGAATTTATTCTGTGAAGATTGTAAATCATTCGGTTTAGAATGGAAAAATATTGTCTGCAAACAACTTCTTCATATTTTTGTTCATTTTAAAGCTAATTTTTTTTTTTTTCGCTTTTTGATTCATTCCCAAACGCAGCATATCATAAAATTTTTTAAATTATTATGAAATTATATTTTTATATTGGTGGATAAATTAAAAAAAATATTTGTCATTTAATGATTAAACATTTTTAATTTAAATATTAATTAAGAAATTGTTAATTTAATAATGATTTGCTAAAAGTTTGCAATTCTTTAAATGCCACTTTACAAAATTGGCATATCGATACTATACTATTTTCACTTCAGATTTCAATTATTCCTAAGTGCTTTTTACTTATCTTGATTATTTATCTTACCCAATCCATGATAAAAACAAATTTATGATCAATAATATTTCTCGCTCCCGGGAATGGGCCATCTTATTACCCAGTTTTGTGACAATTCCTAAAATATGATACCATCTCAAACACTACTTCCTTTGGCCTTTGCCACTTTCGTTGTCCTAACTTAACCTACTTTAGGACCAGAAAAACGACGAATTTGGCCATTTTTGTCTCGTCCTTCCAATGGTTATAAATTCCACTTTTCCTCGCCGTAATTCATCAAGCTGTAGGCATGAAGCAAAAAAAAGAAAAAAGGAATTCGACGAAATTGAATATCCACCGAGTTTTCTGGGGGTACTTCCGATAATCGAATCTCTGGTTCTCATCACATTTGCATGATACGCAGCCACTTTTCGGGATTAAATAGTTTCCCCCCAGCATTTTTGGAATTGGCGATGTCGCCTGTAGAAAATGTTAGAGACTACCGCCAACTGAGAAGATCTTTCTCAATAATGTTAATAGTATCTGGGATGCTTTCGATGTAATTGTGAATGGCCATGTGTGGGATGCTCCTGTGTAATTTGGTAATTTAAATGAGATTATTTGCCACTATCTGCTTTGGAATTATTGATGTACTGTGATATAACTATAAAATGGAATTTTGTGTTGCCTTCTGTGTGCCTATTGCGATTTTGCTGATCAAGATTAAAAGTAAATAAAAGGCCAGGGAGTCATAAAATTTGAAATGGGGTGTTTTTAGTTTTATTAAACTTGCCTTGTTTTTACTTAAAAACTAGTATAAGCTGATACACTTAAGTAAATTGAATATAACATTTGACTTATGTTTATTATTTCTTTAATGTAAAAATGGTTGAGTACTGTTAACACAACCGAAATATCATGCTAAAGTGTGATACTACTGTATATATGTTTAATTCCTAATCATCATTGTAGTTAGTAAATAATTATAACTAAGTTTTTAATGTTATTTAAAATAAAAACAAGCAATATTTAAAAAATTAAGTCAATTCCTACTTAGGTCCACAAAGAAAAAATTTATTTAATTTGTTATAATACAAATCAAATATAAATTATAACGAGTGTGAACTATTAGTAGGAATTGAAAAATTCATTAATGGATTAATATTTGAAAAACTATTAACATTAAGTGTCTTTCCCTAAAAGTGTATTTGAACTTGAGTGGATGAATAAAAAGTATTTTATTAACGATTGAAAATTTGAACAAGATATATAAATATATGTAGGGAGGGTGTGAATTAATCGTAGGAATTGTATACGATTTTTTGGATTAATGTTATTTGGAATGCTTTTGATGTAATTGTGAGTGGCCATATGTGTTATTGACCAGTGTAATTTAGTAATTTAAAAGAGATTATTTGCCACTATCTGCTTTGGAATTTTTTGTTGCCTCCTGTGTGCCGATTGCGATTTTATTGATCAAGAACAAAAGAAAATAAATGCCAGGAAAATTATAAAATTTGAAATGGTCGTTTTTGACGTAATTTTAGTTTTATTAAACTTTCCTTTTTTTTTATACTTTAAAACTAATATAAGCTGATACACTTAAATAAATTGAATATAACGCGTTTGACATGTTATTATTTCTTTAATGTGAAAAACTTAGTTTGTTTAATGGCTGCTCTGGTTTCAAACCTTAGTTCTATTAAAATAACTGAAAGAAGTGTGATACGATAGTATATTTTTATTTCTTAATTATGATTGTATTTAGTTATCATTAAATATGATAATAATAATTTAGTTTTTTAAAAAAATAAGAGCCTGATGTAAAAATATTTTGAATTTTTAGTAAATTTTTTATTTACAATTTTATATTGACTGATTAGTTATTAAAAAATATCCGAATATCTTTCGAGTTGTCTTTTTTTAAACTCTATATTTTCGGTTGCAAAAATTTCTAAGTCCAAATATCGAAATTTGTCTGCGACATCAACGCATTCAGACAAAGATTATTGTAGTAAAAATTTAATCTCTCATACATTTGGCAAATATGAGATAACTAAAAATTATCTATGAAGATTTTATGATGTCTAAAGTTAAATTTTCTAAAATGATAGTGAAAAAAAATCGAATAGATCACTAAACAGTTAAACCTGTATTCGAATAACCGAGAAAGAATGTCTTTACTTTTTGTTCTTTGCGGTGTTTTCTCAATTCAGGTTTATATTTGTTATTACAAACAAGTTTAGAGATGTTTTGAAAAGAAGTCTCAATTATTCCCCCCCCCCCATTTGTTTGTTTGCATTTTAAAAATAAAATAAAATAATCACAGCTCCCACTTGCCGTGCTGGAGAGTTTCTGCTGTCAGCCATATATCCATGTTTTTTTTCTTTCTAATATTTATAAATATATGTATTATTTATAAAATTATAGAATTTACTCTGAATCAGAAAATGTTACCAAACTAAAGGTGAGTAAAAATAACTGACCTTATTATTTTTAAAATGCGACAACTTCTTCGAATACATGCTTAGATTGTTAACATTACTTTTAACCTTTTTTTGGGACATTTTTTGGGAGGGAGGGATATTTAAAATCTGAAACTCGAGAAACGCTCTGGAATATTATTTATTACTTTATTATTATTATTATTATTTTAACAGTTAGTTTTATTTTTATTTTGCAGAATTTGTAACTTTTATCCAGCATAAAAACATGATTAAGCTCAAGTGGAATAAATTAGTCATTTTTATAAAGTCGAATTTGTCAATAACAGTTTTTTTTTTTTTTTTTTTTTTTTTTCCTTAAAAAAAAAAAACTCCGGTGTCTATTTCTCAAAATAAAGTATTTACAGGGTGCGTAACGTTTTTAAATAGTGCTTAATTTTCCCTTTTTCAAAATTAGATTTTTCCTTTACCTAGGTTTTCGCTTCGAATTATGCAAAAAGACACAGTTCTCATTGTTCTATTCAACGTTTTCGCATTTAATTCAACCCCAATCTATTTCGGCATATTGTCAGTCCGTAGCGTACGAAAACGGCATTCGTTTTACATAATTCAAAATTTCATGATTTTCGACAGTTGTACAAAGTGTTATTTTCTACAAGCTAAACATATTGTTTCCTCCACATCTATTCAAGATGATTTATTAGAAAAATAACATTTTAAATGAAATACTACACTAATATTGACATTTTTCTTGCACTTTACTTTTCTTGCACTACACTTTAACAGAAGAAGAAAAAAAAAAGCACTCTGACCTGGAAATTTTAAGATTTTTATTGGAAAACCTGGAAAAATCAGGGAAATTTGAAACCTGATTTGAGTGGCCTCCCTGTCTAATTGAATTATTAATATTTTATAGATATTTTCAGTACCCTTAAAATCAGTTCACATTGTTAATAAAAAAAATATTTATTGAACCGAATATATATATTTAAGCCTTTTATCGCCTAATGGCCACAAACGCTAATTGTTAACTAACTTTAGTCTAGCTCTTAATGCATTTTCGTCATTGATTTCGAAAATTAATTTTAAAAAATTTCTTGTTGCAATTTTTTAACCAAATTGCTTACTTTGTCGATGTAAAAACTGTTACTAGATAATAATTTTACAAACTGTGAAACATGTTTCTCAATCCATAACCAATCAAATCATTGCATGCCAGCCTAATAAACATGAAACGATAACGAACGCATAACGTGCAAGCCTAATCCACATAGGTACAGATCGTGCGATCGCCAACAACCCATCACAATATTTCAGCACCACCTCTCTCTAGCGATCATCTTGCTAAATTTTCACCTCTGCGTCGCCCACTAATGGATAAAACAACAAACTTCTTGTGGGAAAAATCACATGTGCTGCAGGGATTCTCGTGTTTGGGAGGATGAAGATGAAAGGATAGTGTGAAGGGGGAAAAAAAAGTTCATCGCCAAACCGCGGATGGAAACCAGCAGAAATGATGCCGCACTTCATTTGGAAAGCCTCGCGCATCGTGCCAATTGGGCGTTAGTAAACAGACACGAGTGCTAGTTGCCGATACGAGGACACTGTAATTAGAAAGTTGATTTATTGGAACGGCAATATAAGCTCGAATCGCTTTAATTTACTTTTAGGATCTGTTGTTTTTTGGGATGTGGTGGGATTATGCCTCTAATGTGGATATTCTCTCTTTTTTTTTTTTATTGCCGAACTGATGAATTTAATCTTAAAAGAATGAGTAAAAACAAGCTATCGTTATGTTTATGAATTTCGAATGGAAAGAAGTACTGCGATTCGTGTAATGATGATAATTGTTTGTAGTTTTTAGACTTATTATGATTGACTATATTATATCATTTCGTTATTATGTTAACTGATTTTTTATTTCTTTTTTAAACGTTTAGTATTTTTATTCTAAGCTTCTGTTTCTTTATTTAAGTGTATAATGGGCCATTATTTTATTAATAACGAGAATCTTTATTATTATTATTTTTTAGTGTTTCAAATGTCTGATGCAGTTTAATTATTTATCGTAATAATTTCAAAATCTAAGAAATTCTTCATTTCAGTTATTATTGACAAGTTTTTAATTCCAATATAATTAGATTTTAACTTAAAATGTCGTTTTTTCTTGCCCAGTGAAATTTGAATATTTTTAGAAACTAAAAAAATATATGTATACTTGATTTTTTATCGTTTAAGCTGGACTGGAGTTATTTTTAATACGCTTAAAGATTTTCTAATCTCTTTTCGTTATTGTAATTCTAACAGGCTGTGTAATAAAACAAGCAGAAATGCTTTTAAGTAAAACAGTTTAGCTTAATTTTGTATTATTGGTAATTGAGTAAAGGATAAGACGATGAGTTTCCTTTGTAATCAGTTTCCATAATCAGTAAATAAAAACTGATATTTTTGCAAGCCCTATCTCTTTTTTTTTTTTTTCATAAGACAAACTTTTTTATTTATTTATTATTTTTTTTATTGATTTACTTAGATTTGTAAAGAAGTCGCAGCTAGGCTTGCCAAGGAAAGAAAGGAGCAAAATTCGTGAAAGTTTTGCAACAAATTATAAAGATTTTGCAAGTATACGGCAAAGAAAGAAAAAAGAGAAAATTTCAGATTTAAAAGAAATCAGAAATTAAAATTTAATATTTAATTAAATTAAGATTTAATTTCTAATACTGTCTGTCTTAATATAGCAAAAATACTAATATTGGCTTTTTTAATTCAGTATTACAAAGCTCTATTTTTGCGGATATAATCGTGTGAACTGATTGGTTATTGATTTTTAAATGCTCTTATTAGTTATTTTTTTTTTTTTTTTTTTTTAAATTTTTCCTTTTGTTTTTTTTCCTTGTTTTCTTTGTATTTTTATCTTCAAATATTCATTTCCGGCTATTTGGGATAACGTTGCGTCCCAATCAACACATCAATGCACACAGAGTAATTAATTTACCATTACTCTGTGTGCATTGAATTCATTAATTCGTTCATCCTCACAAATCAGGATACTCTTAAAAAACGTTGTTTTGTTATTGATCTACTCTTATGTTTTATCAATTATGCACTGTAAATTTTTTAATTTTTTATAAGTACTAACTGCTGTTAAAATGTAAGAAATAAAGTAACAAAAAATCTTATACTTTTTACAATTTTCGCACAAATTGTAACTTTAAAACAATTCGAGTGGTTTCTTGTAAAAATATATTTGCTTACTAACTTTCAATACTAGTCATAACTAATATACAAGTGGAGGAAACAAAATGCAATATGCGTCGATGTCAATCTCTTTATGTTATGCAATAAAGAACTTTAAAAATTGTTCCACACCTACAGAATTATATTTGATAAATAACATTTATTCGCGGACGAAGAATCCTTCCTCCCTTATCTACTTTTTAGTCGCCAGTGATTGCATTGTTAGAGGCAAGAATTAAGTATCATCTTCCGCATTTCGATACCCCGGAATCCTTTCTCTAACATATGCAAATTCCAAGTGACAATTTTCTAATTTTCTCCCGTTCCCGGAGAAGAAAAAGAAAAAAAAAAGGACCTGCCGTGGCTACAAAATGCCTCCCTGAAAGCCATTTCTAGCATTAAATTTTCTTCGCATCAAATAGCGTTATGCTTTACCTCGAAGCCCACGTCATCTCGCTTCTTAACACGGCAGGGCATATCACTTAAATCATATGGTGTGTTGACTAATTGAATAAAAGCACCCCCCTTTTAAGAGGCGCTCTTCCATCCCTTTTGGGCACGGGGTTCAAAAGATGCTGTCATTCTTAGCTTACATCATTTTGAAGCATTCAATTTATTTTCGCCTTTTGTTCCACAAAAATACTTTCTGATGCTTATTCTGGTCTTATTTGCTGTGTGTTAAAGTTATAACTTCGTTATTTGAATTTGTGTTTTTATAATTGAAATAGCAGAGCAATTGGTGTTTCCTGTTGTTTTATTGATACTAAACAGGTGAAGGGCTTTGGGGAATTTAATAATTTTCATCATTTTTTGAATTTGGGTTTTAATAATTTAAATAGCAGGCCTATTGGTGTTTACTGCTGTTTTATAAATATATAAACAGGCGAAGAGCTTTGCGAAATTTAGTAATAAGCCACGTTTTCTATTTGTGAGAGGGTCTTCCTCGTCAGACCGAATTTGTATCGATACTTGTAAAATATAAGGCCGTCACTCTATCAAAATTTGAGATAAAAAGCGATCAGTATTTTAGGTTCTATTATCCCCCCTCCCCCACAGAATTATGCCAATAAGATTCTGCAATCAACAGTTTTTGAAAGATATTTAAACTAGTTTTTAGATTTTTTTATCATCAGCATTGTCACGACAGGCCTTTGTGAGCATGGGCCTTCCTCAGTAGCTTTTCCCATTCTGTCCTTCTCCCAGCAATTGTTTTCCAGCTCTCATTTTTTTTTTTTTTTTATATATATATAAGTGTCTTTATTTTTATACTCTTAACAAAGGAAACCAAATCATCCAAATCGCATTTTATCAGTTTAAACTACAATAAGATTATATTTTAAAAAAGCAAAAGATTAGATTTTTAAAAAATCAGAAATTAATAAACGTGTAGTTTTAAATTACTTACACAAAACGAAAAATCACATCTCTCGCTTGCTTTTAAGTTTTGATTAAAAAATCATAGAAGTTTAAAAAATATCAAGTGCTATTTTCTTCTAAGGATTAGGAGAAAACTGTGTACACAAACCTTAATTTTGTATCCTTTTCATGTGCTTTAATTCCTAAAGAATTTGGTCCGTTGTGTTGTTTTTGTCGGTGGAAGAATTAAGTTTGGTCATCTGAAATTATTATTGATAACTTAGGTTGCGTAACTAATTCGCAAGCAATAAAAATATTTTTCATCGATTGAAAATAAATTAAGGAAACATAAATAAACTGCGACATGTTGATAAACGAATACTTTTGAAACTATTCATACTGTGTTAAAATTCGAATCATAAGGATGTATAAAAAATAAAACATTTCTCAATTAAATCTTACACGCGCGAAATCGGCACTTTATTTTGTTCTTTTAGTAAATACTTTCCTTAGATTTTTGTTGTTTAATAACATCTTTCATTAAAATTGCTTCACACGGGAAAGTTATTAAATAAAAACATGAGTTGCGTAATTTTTCATCATTTTGAATCTGCGTAAATATTGCGACGTATTTTCCGTTTTCTTTTACGCGTTCGTTAAACTACTTGTACATTTATTTAAAAGAAAATTATAGGCATTAAGAGTATAAATTAAAAAAAATATATATCAGATTTAGCGAAAACTTTTCTATTGTAAATTTTTAGCATTTTCGCTTGATTTTTCAAATCGCGTCTCTGAATTCTTTTTTTTGTAAGAAAACTTTTCCTCATATTCTGAGGGCCCAAAAAAAAACATTTTTTTTTTTTTCGATCTTTGAAAATTAACATCTAAAGTCAAATCGAGACGTAATTTTAGTTGTGGTTAGAGGGACACATCTCGATTCCGTTGCCATTTTCTACGCATTTTTACCGAATTCAAATCCGATTTTCGATGCATTTAAATGACGTAATACATTTTAATGCGCCGACATTTTTATGCATTAGAGAATTTTTCGCTTTCACCCCGTTAGTCCAGTCTTTTCTTTTTAACCATTTAGTTTGGGTAAGGCAAAAGCCACTCAAAGAAAAGGGCCTTGTCAGCTCGTTGTTTTAATGTAGGGGGTGTATGGGGTGTAGGTGAATATTTAAAGGTCGTCCATTAAGCCCGCATAATGGGCCTCTAAAAAGCTAAGTGCATTTCTTACATTTTATTCTCGAAGCTTAAAGCTTGAGAAAAACAATAAAACATCGTTAATTGTATAATAGGAAACTTCGATCATTAATGGGCTATGTGCTTTTCTTCTTTTTTTTTTTCTTTCTTTTTCTTCAGCCACTTCTTGGCGACAAAAAGTTTTTGGAGAATTAAGTATGACAGTTTTACATTAAGATAGCGCGTTTTTAGTGTCATGTTTTTTTGTTAGACAGACGGAAATGCACTGTTAATTGCAATTAACATGATTGAAGGTAAATTGGTTTATACGCTAAGGTGTTCCGTACTTTCTTTTTTTTTTTTTTTTTTCTTTCTAATTTTTCTCTCGGTATAAAAGACTAAAAATAGCTTTCAATCATAATTATCTGCTTTTAAGTTCAGCGCAATATCATTGAATATTTATGACTTCTTAGTACTTTTGAATGCCAATAAAATAAAAAAAAAAATCTCTTAGTTCGTTAAAAAGTAAAGTAATTTTTGAAGTTTAATTTTATTCATTCGAGACGACAATGTACGCCGTGATTAAAACCTTTTTGGGAAAGTGGCGATTTGAAAGGAAAGTAACGGAAGAATTATGGAATTCTTTTCTTCTATTACCTTAATACTTTTCAAAAGAGGTAATGGTAAAGTGAAAGAAAAAAAAAAAATTGCCTGCTAAAAACTAGATTAATTTTTGATGCTTAATTTTATTTGTTCTTCCCAATTATGACTTTTAAAAAGTAGTTCCTGAATTTTCCTTTCTCTTGTTTCCTCTGCTTTAGAAATCTTAAATTTAGTGTAAGCATTACTATTTGCCATCTTTTAAAACAATGTTGCAACAATTTGTGCACAGTGAGTATTAGTTTCAGGCTTAATCTTAATATTTTGATGAATGCACAATTTTAACCCTTTGATTTAGAATTTTCATTATTACATATTTTTCATACTTTTTCATTATTTTGTATTAATTTAGGTCATTTACTTATTATATAAATGCTAAATATAATAAGTAAAAAATATTATATTAAAACATTTTAATAATTTATGTTTATGAAATACAGAATGAAACACCGATGTCTTTTTCTGCTTTAATGGTAAAATCTTCCAAACATGGGCTTACGTCCGAACAATAATTTTTCTAATTTGCAGTGATTTAGATCTAAGAGAAGCAGTTATTCGTCATTGAAATTTCTTTAATTTACAAAATCAGTTATTGGTAAATTTTTGAATCTGAATGAAAAAAAAAAAAAAAATTCACACTACTTTTTTGGATATCATATTCTATAGTACGAATATAATTTTAGTGACTATTAGACTGATTTTTATAATGTAAAAATACCAAAATATATTTTTGCTTGTAATTAGATCGGTCAAATTATATATATGACACCGGTGTTTCATCTGAGACAAAAGGTTAGATTTTTTTTTTTTTTTTTACTTAACTGCATCAGTTTCATTGTATTCCTTGTTATTTTCAATTTTTCCTATTAGTATTTTTGCTGTTGACTTACATAAATTTATATGGGTGCCTAATTGCATCGAGTTTCTCCATTCCGATCTAATTTTCAAAATTAGAATTTATATTATTTTTTGTACATGATGTCTTTAAGTTTTTGGCAATTCCCCCATTTACGATAATCGTATTTACAGAGTAATTAAGTTTTTAACTCAGTCAATTCAAGCAATAATTTTTGTAAAAATAAGGCTTAGTGTAATTTATACTTCAATTTTTAGAAATTTAATTAAAAAAAAAATTTTTTTTAATTTTAAAAAACGAAGTGTTTCAGACATAACATATTGTGTTACATCATAACACCCAGTTATTAATTTACTAGAAATCAAGGTAAATTTTATGTAAATGATACTTTGATATTATTTTAACGAATGCTATTTAATTTTATATTAGGAGGCTTCGCCCCCTGCTCGCTGGCGCTCACCAGCGAGCAGGGGGCGCTGGTGAGCTTCTTTGAGTTTTTCTTCACTATTTAAATTTTGTACTTATTACTATACTATCCCCTATGGTCTTAAATTGCTAATAGTTTATGTTTTTGTATCTCTATTGTAATTTTATTTTCCTTACTATCAGCCATGTGCTTAATTGTTAACCTGTATCTTTTAAATTTTTTCTTACTATTATAATTTTAATCTTATTATTATCCCGCAAAGGCCTTAATTGTTAACCTGTATTGCTTATAATTTTTTTCACTGTTATAAATTTGTTCTCAATAGTATCACGTATGGACTTAATTGTTAACCTGTATCGCTTATAATTTTTTTTCCCCACTCTAATAATTTTATTAGTACAACTTACTTACTCAGTGGCTGTGAAATGCAACTTTTAAAAATTGGAAATAATTTTTGTAGTCAAATTTTATTTTTCTAGGTCGACAATATCGTGATTAAAAACTCTTCTGAAAGAAAAATAGCAATTTGAAAAGGAAAAAAAAAAAAAAAAGTAGCAAAAGATTTGTAGAAATCTTTACTAGGTCCACCCTCATGCCAACCTTCCTCTTCAATTTCTTGACTTAAAAGTACAATCCTTTTAACTTACCATCGGGATTGTGTGCTTTTCTAAGGGATAACTCTTTCCATTGAATTTTGTCTTTCGCCTTTGCAGAGACTATAGCGAAATTGCCAAATCTTGTTATTGTAAACCCATTTCTCTGTTGTGCACCCCCCTCTTTCCCTCCCATTTTATTTTTTTCTTTTATTCTTAGTTCCCATGTGCCATTGTCGTGGCAACCAGCCAAAACGCTGTTCCAAAATTCCAGCGTCTAACTGGTTTTAAAGTAGCTTCAGCTTGAATCTCATTGGATATGTTTCAGTTTTTAGGTTTAAGTTTTTTTTTATTTCAAACTTTTTTTTTTTTTTTTATCTTCCTCTCACCCCCTCCATCGAGTAATGGATAGTAGAATGAAAAGTGCGGCCGGTATTTTTAAAGAGCAGTACAAATCTTAAATTCTTTCTGATTTGCGGTATAAAAATATGAAGTGGTGCGCGGAATTTTTCAAACCCCCCTTTTTAACTTCCTTTCCCCCTCCACTTTCGTTTCATCAACTCTCCGTGTGATAAATTGGGCTGGAAATTAATTGTGCCTCGTAATCCGAATCCACATTCTAATGAGCATTTTTTTTTTTTTTTTTAAATTCTTTTTTTGTTGTTAGCATTTTAGACTGTGCGTTAAATTGTTATCAGTTTGTGAGAGTAGAATAAGGTTAAATTTAAAAATGCGCTTTAAAAAGTATTTGCGAACGAACAAAAAGAGAGAAGAAAAAAAACTTTCTAATTATTTTGCGTTATTTTTCTACGTTTGGCGAAGAAATAGCTTTGTGCTGTTGTTTAAGTAGAGAAAAAAATTTCTCAGTCTTAGGTATTTGCCGTGTTTAACGAAAATTATGATTTAATGCTGGTTAATTCTAAAGAATAAGGTCTGGAAAGTAATTGGATTTGATTATTTTTCTTCTGTATTAAGAGTAGCGTCAATTATTTAACTCTTTTTGTTTTACGTATATTCTATTAATTCTTTTTTAATTTAAACGAAGAATAAAAGCACCGTAAAATGCTTGAAATGGAGTGTTTTATAAATCATTATTAACTGTTTTATAATTTGCTATCCTTTTAAAAACTTAAAACTATTTTTCGTGTATTGTACTTGATTTCGTTATTAAAATTATAATTTTGAAGTTTTTAAGATAATTTTTCTATTTAATATTCAATTATGTTCGCTGAATAATTTTATACTTCTATTCAATGTTTTAGAACTTAAAATTTTGAAGGATACTCAAATTTCATTGAAAAGGTGTAAGCTTATTAAGGTGAAGTGCATTTAAAATACTTCTAAATTCCTGTGGAATATTGTCTTACTCCCTGAGAAACCTTTAACAATATAAGTTAATACACACAATGATTTGCACCATGCCTTTCTGCATGAAAAACTTTGCACATTATAAATTAATACACATTGAATTGCACTTGTTTTACTCCTTGGAATATCCCTATACAATAAGGTAATTCATAATGATTTGAACCCTGTCTTACTCCATGAGAAACCTTTTACAATATAAGTTAATACACACAATGATTTGCCCCTTCTTGTAAATTTAAGTTGATATTCAAAATTATATTAACTAATTGACTTAAATATTCTTTTCATAATTGTTTTAGACGGTGAATTTTGAATGGCTTCTTGTTTTGGGGGTTTGTAAAAAGTGCTTAATTTTCTATCTTTTAAAAAGAGATTTTTTTTTCCCGTGTCGATTGTCGTTCTTAGTTACAAAAAATACACGATTTTCACTGCATGATTTTCTCTGCAATATTTATCAGAAACTAGTTATTTTATCATGATTGTTTAAAGTTTTTGAAAATGTTTTCGAATTTTATTGATTTTATGTTAATAAATTAAGAACGATAGAAAAAAAAAATAATTTTATTGTAGATGAGTATGTTCTGCACATTAATACATAATCTGCACAAATAATTTTCTGCGAGATCCCAATTATAATTTTTTAATTTATTTTTTCTTCTTCTTTTGAATAAAAATATTTGTTTAAAAAGTGCTTATTTTTTGTTGGCGAATTTGGCTAAACACCCTGATTGAAGATAGTCTACTCAAATTAACAAAAAAAAATCTCAGAATTTCATAACTTACTTTTCACCCCACCAAAAACAATTCTAGATTCATTCCTTCTTTATCGTCTGTTGTGTCCCACAAATGACTCCTGTTTTTACAGCATCTTCGTTCCGCTTTACTAACCCTGGCAATATATGTATCCTGTTGTATGTTGGCAAAAATGTAAATGACTCTTCCATCCAGCGTGACTAATTACCCGAATTTGCACGTGTGTAGTTCTCTCACCCGTACACTAATTCCCTACCCGAAGATATTACCCGCATCTGTTCGATTCGAATGTTACTGGAAAAGCTCTCATTCATGGCCTGTACAAAGAGCATTGTGTATCTTATTTTGTATCCGAATCAACGGCTCTATTATACAGAATCCACATTTAGATGTCAGGAGAAAATATTTAGTTTGACCCGGGTTTTGTATTTTTAGTGGGGATGTAAACAGATGCCATTTCCCCCATTTTGTGTTGCTTTTTAATTGGGTCATTTAGGTGCAATTTTGATATAATAAGCGAAATAAATACATCTTATTTTTCTCTGATTTATTATTATTATTTGAATCTATATAAATTAATCACTTTCTTCTTCTTCTTTTTTTTTTTTTTTTTTTTTTAAATTAGCGATATATTAATGAGACATAAGTGTTTGAAGAAACTGGGAAACATTTGTAAAAATAAATAAGTAAAATAAAATATATTTAAAAAAAAAAAAGTTTGTTTTGCCGTTATAAAGGAGAAATGAATTAACCCTGTTTTAAAGCTTTATTAAGTAGAAATAAAATGCCTGTTTTAAAATAATAACAAGCATAAAAAAAATACAGTAGGAGACCTTAAATTTCATAATTGTCTTCATATTGTATACCTTCTTTATCTATTCGCAGCTTCAATTCTCAAAAATGAATTTTTAATACTCCTAAAATGAATTTGAACGTCAAGGGAAAACAAATAGAAATGGCATTTAGGTATCAAAAGCTTAAAACACCAAGTGTCTTCAAAAGACAAAATATAATTTTTTTCTTATATTTAAATATGACTTCCCTACTGTAGCACCTGTATTCGAATTCGGCAAGTACTATTTACGTTACTTTGTTGAATAGTGTTTGTTGGTAATAATTCATATGTTTAAAGAAAACAATTAAAGTTTATTATAAGGCTTATCGGACATTACTTATCAATTCTAGATAAACAGGACTGTCTTTTATTCCCTAATACACGCTCAGTTAAGTTTTTTTCTATTTTTTCCCTCTCTTCTTTAATCCAAGATAGAAAAAAAAAAAAAAAAAAAATATTAGTTTTGAATATTAGGAAGCATTTCATTTTCTTTTTTCACCATTTAGTAATTTTCCATCTCATATTGTATTTTTTTTTTTTTTTTTTTTAAGTGGTTATACAATAAAATTCGGAAGGAAAAAAAATCTGACAAAACTGTTGAGGCTGTTCGATTTTCCTTTCTTCTACAAAGGTACTTTTTCATCACAATACCCCATGTAGATCTCTCTTCCTGTGTCTGTTTTTACCGATACAATTCGTTTCAGAGCAATCCTTACTCCCTTTATAAAACTTCTAATTTTGAGGACAATATTTGTTCTTCCTCCAGTTGTCAACCCCCACCCTCACCTCGGGATCCCATACCAATTATCCCTTCTGCATCCCGCACGTTTGATGACTGGAAGCTGGAGATGAGATCCTCGGCATCCAACCCAGAGAGTGTCGTCTAGAAAAGTTTCATCAGCGATCTTTCCAATCTCGCCCCTCTTCCACTCCTCCACTTGTCACACAATAGGAAGCGAAGCAATATTTGCCCATGGACAGGGAAACTAATATGTAAAGCCATCAACTTCAATAAGAAACAGCTGTTACACCTAGAAGGCGAAGCGTCCTCCTTATTGGTTGCATTCCTTCTCTCTGCCCCCCTCTCACCCTATCACACTCTTCTTGAGTTCCCCTTTTTGCTTATAACGTTTTGCTCTCACTCACGCCAAATATTGAGTTTTAGCGCCACATTTTTGGCGAGTTATCTTCCGAAAATATTCTTGCAATAAGATTGTGTTTGCTAACCCTTAAATGCACGTGTTTTTATTTTTAATAAATAATTTTTTAAATCAACCAGGAAATGGGTGTAGTTAACCCTTTGACGCATATGGGACACCTGTGTTCCTTTTATATACGTATATATCCCGCCCTCAATACGAGCAAAAATGTTTTTGTTGGTATTTTTTTTTAAAATAAAAACATTGTTATAGTTATTAAAAAAATTATTAGAATATCAACTTCATATTTAAACTAAAATATTAAAAAAAGTAGTTCATAAAAAGATTTTATTCATTCATGTGCACAAATTTATCAATGATGGATTTTCTAAATTAAAGAAATTTCAATGATGATTGACTGTTTCTCTCTTATCTAAATAACTGTAAAAAAAAATTTTATTTGAAAAATTATTTTTTTATAAGTGAGCCGTGTTTGGAAGATTTTACTTTAGACTCAGAAAAAGGCACGGTGTTTCATCCCAGATTTCATAACTATAAATTAATAAAATACTAAATAATGTAATATCTTCCCCATATTTTTTTCTATATTAATACAAAATAATGAATAAAGGATGTAAAGTAATTTTAATAAAAATTTTGCGTCAATTGGTTAATTAAGAAAAACTTGTGCTCAGTAGATTTACCCTGATGTAGAAATACATCAAAAAACATTTTATGTATTTCTACAAATCTACTGCGTACAATAATATATTTCAAAGATGAATTTTTATATTAGTTATAGTTTTCAAACATATTTACTTTTTACACATTGTAAATAATCGTAATTGGTAACAGACGCCGATGTGAAATTGCACACCGCCGCACTAATGATGGAAATTGTCCCAAATATCGAAATAAACTGATGAAGATTCTAGCAGTGTTTGTAAACGATGAGTTAGTTATAGTAAAATTTAAAAAAAAAAAAAAAAAAATCTACTTAAAGAGAGGTTTTAAACATGTGATGCATTTAAGGGTTAAAATTAATTATTAAATTTTTATTTGCTGCGCATTTAAATTAAGGCTGTTTTCCTTATATTACTGGTTTATATTCGAAACAAATACCCGTGTCAATAGTTGCAAAAGCTCCGTATTTTTTTTTCGTGCGCGCTGTTGTCATATTTTATTAACATAGCTTATTCCGTATTGTTTCATACACATACTGAGCATAGGATACTAACCACAATAGGCTTTCCGTAATTTCTAATGATTTCCGTTCCGATTACAGTGTTACGGAAGGCTTTCAAAAACTAGGATTAATTACTTTTTTTCAATGTGTGGAAAGTCCCCTATATTTAGCAACTTATCTTTTTGTATTGACGTTTTTACTATTGTTTGGAACAAATTAAAGTATTGAATACCAATTAATGAGTAAATTTGTGTTTACATATTACTGCGGAAAATTCTCGAGTCAGTAAGGAAAAAAGCTTTGCTTTAAAATATACAACTATATAATTATATGTGAATTGCTATAATTTTTTCCAAACAATCAAAGAGTTACTATTAAGTATTTCTAGCGCTTGGGCCAAGTCTAAATCGATATTTCTATATTTGAGCTATTAATTTTCTTTTGTCCATTAAAAGAAAATTACTTGAGTACTGAAACAATTTTTTTAGTATAATAAAAAGAGCAAACATTAAAAAAAGAAAAGAAAATTTAGACCTAAAATTAACGAAAATGTGTTATAATGTTTTGTATGCAATCAATCAAATCTGGTTTAAAATAAAAATGAACAAATAGCTATATTTTATTGTACTGTTTTCTGTTTAAAAAAAAACCCCTTTAAAACATTGATTAAAATTGTTGAAACGCGAACTCAAATTGAAATTTTAATATTCTTTCTTTGGCAACAGCAACTTTCTCTTTGGCGAACTTGACACTTTCCATTGGCAACCCTATTGTTGTGTATATGTCGGTGCCGACATTAATACGCGGGACGCAACTGGAAGAAGGCTGCCGACTGCTTACCTATGCAGAATTGCAATTTCCTTTTCTAATTACTCGCACCCTCTGTATTGGTAATCCGAAAGCGCATATACTTTCCTTTTATTATTAGCCTTCAATTTGTCTCGTGTGGAAAATGGGGGAAAGGCGTCATGCTGCTATTAAAGGCGATAGATGGCGCTGCCGTAACTTGGGTGCCCTATTGTCGGAGGACGCTCTTTAATTTTGCCGTTTCTTTATGATTGAAAGCTCTGGGGGCGAAGTGCAAAAATAATTTAAGAATTGAAACCCTTAGCTAATGATATTTAGGCGTATTAATTTTCCCGAAACTTTTCGTAAAGTTTTCTGCGAAACTTAAAACTTTTATTTCGTTTTTTCTATTTTTGGTTTTTTAAATCCTTTAAAAATATTTTTGTGATTTCTCAGTCGTAGTGTAGTTTATGGAATTAAATCACACCGGGACTATACCATTAATTAGCATCTACATCCGAATATCTTTTGTAAAAGTTTCTTATTCTGATTTTTTTTTTTTTAAACTGCCCGGTTTCCGTTAAACGTGGTTTCAGATTTATTTATTTTTGAAATTTTCTCCTTAAAAAAATTATTTATGTAGTTCAGTGTTTCCCAAACTTATCATTTTTGTGTACCCTTTCTAAATTTTTCTTAACGCTGTCTACCACTAATAAAAAAATGAATGTATTGTTTTGAAAATATGTTTATTTTTGTCAAAATATGTTATTAACTGTTAACTCTTCAAAAAATAACCAATAGAAAAATACGTAATCGTAAGTTTTCATGGCGCTTTGTTTCGAAATAGAATTTTTTGAAATTTTCGTTTCTTGCAAGATATTTCGCATAAGAACGCGTACCCCCGCTAAACTGTTCCCGTACCCCTGGGTGTAAGCGTACCATACTTTGGGAAACACTGATGTAGTTATTTTTTGGTAACCTACTTTACTTTTGTGCTCGCGTGGGTTCAATTGTAATTTTTTTTTTTTTTTTTAAGAAGAAAAAATGAGAAAAATCTACTCATTGACTGAATCTAAAATTAACATAAAACAGTTTCCTTCTGCTAACTGCTTGTTTATAAAAAAATGTGAAAATAAAGTCCAGTTTTTGTGGGGGGAAATGCAAGAACCGTGTCTTTTGAGGATTTTGTAGCTTTAAAATTATGAATTCAACGCCATTTTTCATCGGAAAAACTTTGTAAAAGCTTTTACTATTTTGTGAAATTTCCCTATCTTTGATAAAATTATTTTTAAAAAATTCGTGACCGTACCTAAGTTTATACTAAATAGGTTAGTTAAAATCATTAATTTACTCCCTAATAATAAATCTAATCATCTCATTTATTCTAAAAATATAGTTTACTAATATTTATTGCATAAAGTGCTAAGCTATTGTGAAAAGCTGTTATCTTTTTTAAAAGATATCGGGAGTTAGTTTAAAAGCTATAATTAATTATTCATTAAAATATTTTAAAGCATGAATACGTAACAATTACTAATTTTATTAACAAATGCAAATTATCCCTTTTAATTAATAAGGTTTACGGACAAATTCAAAATGAATTAGTGCAATGAAAAGGTGTGAATTAGAAATTTAAATAGAATCTTTAAACAACTAAAACTATGACTCTTATCACGCTTTACATCGATATCTCTTTTATGTTGAAATATTGAACATCCCTTTCCACATCAATATGTATATATACATATAAAGCTTTAATTTTCAGCTATGTTCAACCATGCTTAAATGCTATTGTAATGCTGTCGGGATAAAAAGGAGCTATTTTCGGGAAGGATTTGACAAACACTCATGCTTTTACGGACGACCGGATAAGGTAATGGGAAAAGCCTTTGTTCCCTGGCGTATTCCCCCTTTCTACCTTGTAATTGACGCGTGACGTCACAGGATAACCACGTGGCGAGTTATTGTAGAACAAGGCAGTGAAAACGTACCCTGTATTTGGTTGGAGTGCAACGCAGCAGACGATAATCAATTTGCGCAGACGACAACCACGACGTATTTTTTTTAATTTTTTATTCTATTCTCCTCGGCAAAGAAGAATAATTGAAATCGTGTAATAACATTGCGATAATAGCGTTTTTTCTTTTTCGATTTTCTTTTTTTTTTTTTTTTTTTATCGTTTGCTTCCGGTCAGAGATTGGAAAGCGGCCAGATAACGTCTCGTGTCATTGTTTTCACCAATGAGGGTTTGTGTTTATTGTTTTTTATCGCTTTTGTGCTTCGGTTTTTGTGTAGGGATGCTACAAACGAAATCATCCTTCAGCTGGTTAGCGTCCATTGCCCAATTATATCTATTTGGACAATGAGATAAAGAACTCGTTACGTTGAAACAGTTTTCGGTTCGCGTGGTCGTTTAATCTTCATAAGTGTGGAATGGTTTGACATATTGTTTTGTAGCTTTTTATTTTGAAATTTGCTTGGCAACACTTCTTTATTTATAATAATCCATCATTCTTAAGCTTTTCTTTTAATACAATTAGCTTTACAAACGTAGTAACTACATGCAGTTGAACGTGCTGCCCGTTTGCGATAGTTTTATTAAATTAAATAAACTTTTTTACTTTTGTGTCAGTTTCTTAATATATCAAAGTTCAAGTATTATATGAAATTCTATTTTTATTTGTTATTTTGTTCAGCAAAATATTCTTTTATGGTAAAGTTGTTTACCATTCTATTCTTCTTCTAGTATTTCAAAATTAATCAGGAGAATAATTACTTTAAAAGTCATTTCTGAGATATTCATAGATCTTCCTGAGTAAATTACTAACTATTTTATACAAAAATAACTTTGAGTCTTATTTTCAAGAGTTAATCTCAATATTTTAAGTTAGAAAAGTCGAAATTTTGTAATCTGTTTGAATACATCGTTATTCTCTTGCGTTAGTATTTTTGTACCGCAGTTCCAATTCCATTATAATGTTGTATACATTTTAAACAAAAAAAATACCAGAATTATATATTTTTTCTTCTCATTTTTATTGTTATGCAGTAAAAATGTTTTTAATTTTATTTAGTTTTTTGTCATTAGAAATCCATTTAACATTAATCCTCTTAGACTTGAATTGAGTTTTCACTGCAAATAGTTTTTCCTTGCAGGGAAATAATTTTACAGGGGTATCTTTTTGATAAATTTGTTCAGTTTCCGATATTTTTTTTTTTTTTTTTTTGTACACTCTAATAATTATTTAATAATAACTTTAAATTATTCGAATTAACTAATTCTAAAGATTAATAATTATTAACTGATATAATTAACTATGATAAACGTAAATATCTGTAACATAGTTTACATAATGATTAACCAACAATAGAAACCTTCTACATGAATTCCATTTGCCTACAATTCTGTGAAAAAATTTTACAGGTTTAATATCTCACCTAAGCTAATTGAGTTTGCTTTTCACTTCTATAGTATTTCTTTCTTTTTTTATGCTTTATAAATTTGTATTAGTATAATTATAGTGATATTAATATAGTAGATTTATTTAATTATAATATTGTAGCTTTATATTTAGTACAGCTTATATATATATATATTTTTTTTTTATATTTGACAACTGTTTTATCCTTTTTAAATCTGCGAATTGTAGTTTTTTTGAAGCCTGTAACTTTTCAGTTTAATTATATGTTACTTAAACAGATATGAGTTGTGAATTTCACCAAATTGAAAACCATTTTAAATAATCTATTTTCTTGACAATGCTTGTACCATCAAAAGAAAATATCCGCCATTAATTTTGCCAAATATCAGGGAAAATATCACGCGACATATACATAAAAAACTAGAATTTTTGCTGACTGTTCCCTCCTTCCCACATCCCTTTTCGCCACTTGTCGGGAAAAAGCAGGAAAAAAAAGGAGGAACGCCAATCGGGGTAATTGGCGTTCGGTCCGAACGAAATTGGCTCCCTTTGGCTCGTTACGGCGAACACCAAAGAAAATAAACTAGCTTCTAACAAAGCGCCCTTATTTTTTCTTCTGTGCCGCTGTGGGGCTAGATAGGTCTAGATGATGCGGAGACGCTCGTCAGGAGTTTGTGTAGTAGGGGAAAAAAATCTGGTGACTTTGATTTTCTTTTTTTTTATTTTTTTTTTTATTCTTATTTTATTTACTTTAAATTCTTATTCGCTATGCATCGATTTTTGTCTTTCTTAACAAGAAATTGAGACGTGTAAATAATTTTTTTTTTCCCTTCTTACTTCTGTCTCGTTTTAACATTTTAAAAATGGTTTTAACTCGCGAAATCTTTTTCGTTCGAATTTAGTGGCATTATTTTCAGTTTTAAAAGGATTTTCTCTGCGTTTTTGGCGTGAAGAAGTTTTGCTCACTTGTTATCTCTAAAGATGTGTGTGGGTTTTTGGTGGTTGTTTTTAATCTTATAGAGTTGCTTTCGAATTTAAGTTAAATTCAATCCGTTATAAAAGATTTAAATTTTTAAAAAAATGCTTAAAGTCTAGGGGAAACGATGACATTATAGGTTTTTGCTGCTTAACAATTTTATTTTATTCTTCTGCGGGTTTTGGTGTAATAAATATGTATTTAGGTTTAGTATACATAATTAGCAAATGATATAATGAAAAGTAGTTGCCAATAGCCGGTGATGATGTTTATACAACATAATTGATCCCCTTTGCTGTGTAATCTAGTTAAAATCTGATACTCTTCAAAGCAAGCAATTTACATTTCTTCCTTATGCTTAAGAAAGTAATAAAAACTTAACTATACACTATATATTTTTTGTCTTATTCATTCTTATTAATATATCTTTTTTAAGATGCTTTTGACTACTAAAAGGGGGGGGGGTTAAAAAAAACTGCCATTTTATTTTTTTTCGTTAATAATTTTATCGAAATAAATCTTGAAATTAATTATTAAGAAATAAATAATTTGAGATGATAGAAATGTATGTATGAATCGCCCCCGAATCTGAGAATTGAGATCCAGCATGTATTTTACTTTTCATGTCTCTTTCGCAAACTTTTTTAAGACCTGCTGCTGCCATCTATCGGAGCATTTCGTAGTACTATGAAACTTTGCTTCTTTAATCTATACTATTATAGTTTTACAAGTACAATACCAAAGTCTCCTTTACTTTAGGAAATGAATTTCTTGATTTTATATCAGTTATTTAGCTAACTTTAGCTTGATTGTATATTAGTCTCTTTTTTTATTATTATTATTATCCCCACTTAATTACTGTTATTAATTTCTGAGTTTAAATAACTGAGATTGAATGGAACTCCATTTAGTATTGTTATATGTTTTTTTAGCATTTTTAAAACTTATTTGAGGATATAATTTTCTTTACTTATTTCCAAGTTATTATTTTCTTAAATTCCATTTAGATTTTAACATAATTAGAATTATGGATAAAAGATATTTCATTGATTTTACAACCCAACCCAACATATGGATAATTATCTAAAAAAAATATACATAAGGTTTTAAAAAAAAAAATTGAGTTGCGAATATAAATATTAACTGCATGCTTTTTTTTTTCTTTTTTTTTTTTTTTTTTTTTTCTAATCTTTATATTTTGTTTGTTTCTAGCTTATACCATAGGCTATTCAAGTAAACATACTTTTGTCAATTGAAGAGTCCTCCCTCCCCTTAAAACACAACACCCTCCTTGATTTATTCTTGAACTTTGATTTTTACTCTAGTTATTTGATTTTGGGATTAAATTGAATTATAAGCTATAAGCTTGCATAAAAAATTTTTTGCATAAGAATCTCTTTATGTTCAAATCTCTGATTTTTTTTTTTTTTTTTTTTTTTTTTTTTTTCTCAGTATTTTGGATTTTCTCAGTATTTTTTCTTTTCCCTAATTTAACTTCAATTCTAAATTTGAAATTTTCTCACGTATAAAAATTTTTTAGTTACATTTTTTTTTTTAGTTTGCTTTTAAAGAGAATTATAAAATAAGGGTATTTAAAATACCTTGCTTAAGACTTGCCTATACCTCTCCTCCCCCCTTGCCAGTAAAAATAAGCAAGTGCTTACGTAGTATTAGAACTACTCCTTATCATTTTTGTTGTATTTTATATAATTTTATTTGCTCAAATAAAATTAAATGCAGTAATGAGTTTAACTAAATTAAAATCTTAATTCTCTTCAAAAATATAAAAAATTTAAAATAACAGTCATTAGGTCTGTTTTTCATCTTTTTTCTCTCTGTGTTACTGTAGTTTTTGTACTTTTATTAAAAAACTAATATTTCTCCCCTTTATTCTCCATTTTTCGTTTTAAACTTTACGATTAATATTTTTGAAATCACATTTGTTTCTTCTCATTCACGTCTGGGGAGTCTTGAAAATAGGCGTCTGTTTTTGAGCACTTGAAACTCGTCGACTGTTATTTCCAACTTCTGTATTCTTGAAGCGAACAAATAAGTTAGTAATATCTTACCGCGATTATTTATTTATCAATAATGAATATTTTATAATCAATGCTAACCGAAGCAGATGGAGTAGTGTTAAAATTTTTCACAAAATTTTTTAAAAAGGTTTTTTTTTTTTATTGACTTTAAATTTTTTATTTTGAACTTAATTGTTTTGTTCTTTTAATTAACAATTCATAGTTAATAATTTATTTTTCTTAATGAAACTATTATTAAACTCTATCATAAAATTAGTAAAAGGATTTCTCTCTTTTATTTTTTCTTGAAACTTAATAAAATTTCAAAAATACTTTCTGTACTCAAGTGTCCGTTTAGTTTCAAAACTATATCCTCGCTTTAAAATATATTCGCATCTTATTTTTCCGTCTTCCGATGTTGGATAATAAAATACACACTCACAATTCGGAACGCGTTGACGCTTCTTGAAAATGATATGAATACATTGGCAAAATTTCACCTGTCTTGTAAGAAAAATAGAAACTCTACACTTTAAACGTATTGATAACTAAATAAAAGACGTGGAAAATGTATCGAACTCAGCACCATATGTTATGTATATGTTTGAAAAATTACATTCCGGGTTATAAGAGAATGTCCGCTGGAGGCTGTTTCCGCTATAACTTACATGGGGAGGAAATATATAGACTATGGCAGCAACGTGACTGTTTTGTGATATCTTTTTGCGTTATATTTCCCGCGTTAGTTTGTAAAAAAAATTCTGGATTATTGGATGAAGAGGGCATTTGAATATGATTCGATGCTCTTTTTCTGCGTGATAAGATTTTACTATCATCTTTTGAGAAATGCTACAGGAGTTGATAACTGTTGCGTTATTTTTTGTCTTGTTAGATTTTTTAGTTTTTCCTCAAATGAAATACTTAAATTTGTTGATTAATTAAAAACAAGTTTCATCCCTTTCTTTTTTTTCTTCCCCTGACTTTTATTTTCTTATCTGTTAGGCAAAGCGACATTTTAGTGAATTCGAAAAAAATTAGTTTTAAATTTTATGCATTGACAAGAAGAAAGAAATTTTTTTATGCCTTGCTTTTATTTTTATCCGCAAGCTTCTATTTGGCGAAATCTCAAAATCCATAACACTCATTTAAACATGGTTTTTCGAAGCTCTGTCGCCATCGAAAATTAAAAAAGCAACATTTTAAGTGTCTTACACTTGAAGCAAAACTATAATTTTAAACTATCTATTGCCACTTTGGCGGATTATTTGGACTTTAGAACGAACAAATTACTCGTAAATTTTATAAGTTATTAAACTTTTTAAAAATCGCCAAATTTGGCGACATTTTTCCACCTATATTAAAATTATCAAAATCAATGTCTTATTTCCGTTTTTTTTTTTTTTTTTAATTCCCAGATAATGCAGCTTTGGAGTAGTTTTAAAATATTTAAAGGTTACACTAAATACATTTTTCATTATCTCAAAACTGTTGTTGGCGTTTTGTGCCATTTTCAGAATAAGCATAGACAGCTCTGGGTTAAGTTTTGATAAACTTGTTCTAATAGTCATGAATAACTGTTGCAAACTCGGTGCAGTTAGGACTTTTTCGTTTAAGCTACATTTAGTTCTGCTTTTATTTTACGGCATATTTCCAGGATCATTTCTTCCCCTCAGGGATTGCCTTCGTTTAGCAAGTAGTGGTGTGTTCTACTACCACGTGACAGCCAGGTATTTGTCACTCTTTTGTGTCAAATATAGTTTATACCGTGGTGTTTCTCGTGGTTGTGCCATTTAACTTGACATTTTATTAAACCTTCAGCATTAATTTTGCAAAAATCCGTTGCTGCATCTATCGCTTAGTTGCCAACTCTACCGAATTTTGCCATTTTCTAAGGGTTTTATAAAAATTCTTCTGGTTTTTGTACATTTTTGAAAATTCCAAAAATTTGAGTAAATTTCCTAAAAAAAACCTATTTTAATAGAATTTTCACACATTTTATAGCTTGTTTGAATATTTAAATAAGTATTACTAATACATAATGAAACAAGCCTCATTTATAAGTAATTAGTTGAAAGCTTTTTTAAAGGAAAAAAAATCAGTTTATTTAGAACACCCTTTTTAAACTAATTAAGTTAGAATGAATTAATCTTATCTTGACTGATTTAATTACTATTCAAAATTAGGAGTAAGCCATAAAAACATTTCGAACTCAGGTTCATTTAATTTCAATCATAAATGGAAAACATTGCAAGCCATTATACTTTATTAGTGTAATAAAGTTATTTAATAACTTTAAAGATCCCTAAAATTTCCTGTTCGTAGAATATTTGGTATATTATGCATCAGTTATCACAAAATTTATATTATTTTGTAATATCTTGAGGATTTTTTTTTTTTTTTTTTTTTTCCTATCCATGTTGCACGTATTGTAGCGCGATTAATTTCATTGCAATATTACCAAAGCTATTTTATATTCCTCGAAAAACTGATCAACAAAACCGTAAAAGAAAAACAATTTTATTTTTTCATTCCCTTTTTTCTTCAAGGAAAAGAAGATACCAGAGAGCGGGGGGTGGGTGGTATAATCCACAAAATCTTAAAAGGAAAAAAAAAAAAAAAATTCTCCACCCTTTATAAAACTGAATGTCGCCTGGGTTTCGGTTTTAAATAATGGGTGTGTTTTTGTTCCTGTCTTGTCCGCTATCCATCATTCTACAATGATAGATGAGAGTTAACGAGCGAAGTGATACCTAAATTATAGACTTGCAAGTGAAAGAAACAAGCACCATTTCCATCATATACCCCCTTTTGATGGTGCTCTTCAAATCCATCAATCGCTCTCTGTTCTTTTATGATGAAATGTAACGATAATCGATTGAAAACAATTGTTATCGCTCGATTCCCTATTCTTGTAATCGCAATTGTAGGTGATTTATTGCTGCTCAACTTTTTGATTTATTTCTATTTTTCATGGGTAAAATATCTTCTTCTTTTTTTTTTTTAATAGGATGTATTAATTTTAAAATTTGGTTACTTTACTGTGTGGTAGAATGCGTTTTGGGTTTGGAGTTGAGATAGTTATTAATTATTTACCTGAAAAAGAGAATTATTGAATTAGTTTTTAACGTTAAAATTTAACTTGCTGCCCTTTGATCATTTGATTTTAAGAAATCTGTCTCTGCATAAGATATTTGTTAATTCCACTAAAGTGTTTCTATGTTAATTCGTGATGTATGTTAAACTTTTTGATTTATTTCTATTCGTCATTGGTATAATATCGTTTTTTTTTTGTTTTTTTTTAATTTTTTGCTGGTTTTTTGTTTTAAATATTTTTTTATAAGGGATTGAATTAGTTTTAAACGTTAAAATTTAACTTGCTGCCCTTTGATCATTTGATTTTAAGAAATCTGTCTCTGCATAAGATATTTGTTAATTCCACTAAAGTGTTTCTATGTTAATTCGTGATGTATGTTAAACTTTTTGATTTATTTCTATTCGTCATTGGTATAATATCGTTTTTTTTTTGTTTTTTTTTAATTTTTTGCTGGTTTTTTGTTTTAAATATTTTTTTATAAGGGATTGAATTAGTTTTAAACGTTAAAATTTAACTTACTGCACTTTGATAATTTGATTTTAAGATATCTGTCTCGGCATAAGAAATTTGTTAATTCCACTAAAATGCTCCTATGTCAATTCGTGATGAATGATAAACTTTTTGATTTAGTATTTCTATTCTTCATTAGTATAATTTCGTTTTTTTTTTTTTTTTTTTTTTTAAAGGGTATGTATTAATTTTAAGAATTGGTTATTTTACTGTGTCGTAAAATGTATTTCGGTCTTGAGTTAAAATACTTTTTAATTATTTACCTGAAAAAGAGAATTAATAAATTAGTTTTAAACGTTAAAATTTAACTTACTGCACTTCGATTATTATTATAATTTTTTTTTTTATTTTAAATAAATTTTTCTCTTAATTATGAGAAATCAGTCTCTGTGTAAAATATTTTTTAATTTTGTTAAAATGTTCCAGTCTTTATTCTTAATGCTCTAATTTCAAAAACTGATTGTTGTATTGTTCTGTAGAAGAATTGATTAATCTGGATTTGAAATTATTGCTAATTATTTATCTGAAATAGTTCCATTTTATATTAGCAAAATGAATTTATCGGATGACTTTATCCGAGAATCGTTAGGTTAATTTTTAAAATTAAACTTCTTTGTTCTATCTGAACTGCTGTTCTATCTTTTAAAGTTGAGACATTTTTCTTGGCGTTTTGTCCATTGATAATTATGTTAATTCCAATTTTAATCCACTTGTCCAATATTAATTAGTTAATTTGAACAATTTTTTTTCAATATTATCCTATATCTATATATATTAAAAAATGTAAACGCCATCGCTGTTTCCAGTGTTCAACTTAACGTTGCATTTTGTTTTGCTTTACAAACACTATAAGACTTAGAGACTTAAAAATACGAAGGTCTGTAAAATATGTACAGAAAATTCGATGGAATTAAAAAGAAAATCGATAATTAACTGTTAAACTTGTAAAAAATACTATGCGGGGCGCTCTGAAAGCCGCAGTTATTGCAAGTGCTTTTTTGCAAATTTTTTATCACTTTTTCAGCTTAGCGTTACATTTTATTTTTGCTGCGCAAAAACTAAAACAAAAGAAAAAAAGTAAAAGAAGAAACTTTTTAAAAATAGGTTTTATTTAAAATGTTTGTTTGTTGTCTTATTTTTTTAAAACTTAAATAATTACGAGATTTATTTTTTTATTATGTCTGAGCTAGTACAGTTTGTTAATATTGATTAAACAAAATTGACAAAATTTATCTTAAAGAATGAACACGAGCAGTTACGAAGTAACTCAGTATCTTTACATAATTATATATAAATGACGTTAACTCGAAAATACTAATTTCATGAGAATTTATGAGCGATTTCGATTGCTCTGCTACACTCTTGAATATCAATTATACTTTTAAATAATTTCGCAACTAAAATCAAACCCATGTTTGACAGATTCTTTATGAAATAAATCAAATCAGTGATGAAATTCCATCTTTTAAGTCTGACATGACGGTAAAAGGTATTCTGGATAGTCACATTTTACCTTCATTCAGCAAGAGTGGTTATCCAGATCCCAATTTCGGGATTGGATGAGGCGGATCCCCGTTCGTCATTCATCCACAATTGTGATAGATGTTTCATTTCCCGAAATTCCCGTTTTCCTGGACACATCTTAAAGAGAGTGGAATCTTATCCCGAAAAATAATCCCCTAACGACTTAGGCGTGTTTCCTCTTTTCGACGCTTTATTGCGAAACACTGTACTTTTTGTTAGTCCGTTAGAGTAAATGGTATTTTTGCCGTTCTTGACAATGGACTTGGACTTATAGTTAAGTCAGTGATTGCCGGACTCTTCGTTAAAAGGGAATATTCGCATTTATTTGAATTAATGATAAATACTTTTGATGTTTGATATATGATGCATTATATGGTGGAAAGAAATGGACATAAACAATGTTGCTCTATGTCTTATTTTATTTTGAGGTCTTGTTTGTAAATAGATGTGTGAAGTTTCAGGTTCGAAGTTTTACAAAAGGTGCTTATTTAGATAATTATTTCAATTACTCGAATTTTCTTTTTTTATTTCAAATGCAATTTCGTTAATGAGCCATATGTTGGTCAGAAGATATTTTCCTTTCTATATTTTCTTTTTAATCCTTTATTGAAATGAAATGTATTTATTGTTAGTCTATATTAGTCATTGTAAGTATTAGTACATTTTGGATTTTCCGATAAAATGTCCTTCTTGACAATGGACTTGGACTTATACTTAAAGCAGTCATTATTGGACTCTTCTTTAAAAGGAAATATTCGTATTTATTTAAATTAATGGTTAATAATTTCGATGTTTAACTTATGATGTATAGCATGGTGCAAAGAAATAGGCGTAAACAACGTTGCTCTATGTTTTACTTTAAGTCATGTTTGTAAATTGCAAGTCCTACATTTTCTTATAAATAGATAATTGCGTGAAGTTTCAGCTTCAATGTTTAACAGAAGGTGCTTATTTATTTAATTCTTTCAATTACCCGTTTTTATTATTTTATTTCAATGCGCTAATGAGCCGTATTGGTTAGAAAATATATTTCTTTACAATATTTTCTTTCTAGTTCTTTATTGAAATGAAGTGTACTTTTTGTTAGTCTGAATCAATAATTTAAATTTTGGGCTTTCTGAAGAAATGACTTTCTTGACGGACTTGGACTTATAGTTAAGTCGGTGATTGCTGGACTCTTCTTTAAAATGGAATGTTCGTATTTATTTGAATTATTGATGAATACTTTAGATGTATGATGTAATCCAATTTTAATGAATGATATTGGAAAAAAATTGACGTAACAGCTAAGCTTTATGATTTACTTTATTTTGGAGTCATATTGGTAAATCTTATGTTTTATTTTTGTTTTAAATTTATAAATGTGTATGATTCAGCTCCGACGTTTCAATGAAAGTGCTTATCTAGTTGATTATTTAAATTATTGATTTTAGTTATTGTATTTTAAATTAAATAACATTGACCATACTAGAAATGATGGTTGTCCATTAGTTCGATTTCTTAGCCGTACTTTTTAATACTTTACTTTTCTGGCTCTTTATTGCAGTTAGATCTACTTTTTCTTTACATGTAACATTAATTTGCGTTTTGGACTTATTGAAAGATTGAAATTACTGGTAGTACACTCAGACTATCCATTATGCGTATATGTGTAAATTTATTTCATTAGGTGTACTGATGTTAAATCCATTCAGCATATTAGTGTGGAAGTGCCAATTAATGTTTTAAGTGCCAAATTTATTCATTGTGCTCTTTAATTAATATTTTGTGTGAAATTGATTAATATTAGTGTAGATTCTATTCATTTCATTAACAATTAAAAAAAAAATTTTTTTTGATTAATAGAAGTACTTTTAAATGCTTGCAACTTAATTTGAAGTTTCCAAAGTAAATTTACGAAAAAATATTGCAAGTATTAATTTATACTCGTAGTTTAATCGGAATCGTTAAATTTCATCACTAAGAAAAAAAGATGTTGAAGTTCATTCTTATAAATATGCTTGGCTCAAATCTACCTAGTCTATTCATTATTTTAGTCTATTCATTATTTCACAGCTTACCTAGTCTGTTCATTATTTTAATATAAATTTGTTTTATTTGTTCTGAGAATCTATTCATTATTTCAATGAAAATTTTTTTCACTAATTATGCAAATCTATTCAATATTTTAATTAAATTTGTTTCATAAATTCTGCGAATCTATTCAAAAAATTATTTTAATGCAAATTTGTTTAATCAATTATCCAAATCTATTCAACATTTTAATTAAATTTGTTTTATAAATTCTGCGAATTTATTCATTATTTTGATGTAAATTTTGTTAAAATGATTACGCAAATCTATTCAATGTATTAGTATTAAAACTATTAATTTTATTTGAATTCATAATAATTGATTTATTTCTCTTTGTTAGATAAGTTGCGTTAGTGTCATAATTTATGTGTATGGTGTATTATTCTCAAATCATTCTATTTTTTAATTATAATTAAAAATTTATAGTTTGAATTAAAGAAGTATCCAATATACTGGTAATTAAAAATTACATACATGCGTTAAATCTTAATCGCCCTTAAGTTTTAGTATTAAGAAAAATAAATATTTCTTAAAATATACCGTGATGAATATGTTAAGTTCAAAAGCTATGCATTTATTCTAACCTTTTATCCACGACATGTTTGACTTTCTCACTTATTTAAATTTTAATCCAAAAAAGGAGAAAAGAGAAGAAAAAAATATGTATGTAAAAAAAAAAAAAAAACTGATAACATTTTCCTCCAACAAATAAACGATCTATTTAGTTCCCGATTTTACCGGGAAAATATGGTTCCTTTCAAAAACCGAAGAAGAGGAAGGAGGGGGAAAAAAAGGATAACTCAGGTAGAGGAGGGAGGCTCTTCCTTTTGTGGATGGGATGCCGATGTCTAGAGGAAGGTGCCGATAAATCGATGAAAGCCCATTAAATGTTACAAACCTATTAGCTGGATGGCTGCAGACGAAATTAATGAAATTAGATAATGGATTTTTGGGATTTACAACGCTCTGCGCTGACACTAACATGATTTGTTGCGCCTAGCTTCTACAGATGGAAAACGGGAAAAGGAAGACCTTTTCCCATTTTCTATCCACTTCTTATTTCAGTTCATATACAGTAGGGGGGGGGGAAGGCTTCCAAATTACGTTAAGATAGAAAGCCCCTCCCACCTAAGGGATATGATTCGGCTCTGGGTTTTTAATTTTTTTAATGGACTCCTACAGGTTCTTGGGCGCTCTTTTCTTTCTCTGCCGAATAAATGGAGAGAAATGAGGAACAATTTAGAAATGGTATGGTAAATAATAAAAGAGGAATATGGCTGCTCGAAAAATAATTTTTTTTTTTTTTTTTTTCTGTTAGCCTTTTCGGCTTTTACCGATATTTACGTAATGGATTCAGTGCCCTGCGAAAGGTGATAGAGTTGGAGACCTAATCAGTAATCGGATGGTTATGGCCATTAATTGAAAAGTAGTGCATCAGTGACGTTTGTACTGAAAAATGGGTCCCCATGTTCTAATGTCTCAGATCCATCCGTAATTGTAATAATGTACGGATATTGCAATTAAATGTCGAGCACCGTCCGTGGAAACAAAAAAAAGATTGCATAGATTCCATTACCAAATGAGAAAACTCGTAATGTGATTATTTACTTATTTATGCTTAAATCATTTTAGGCTAGAAGCATGGGATGTGTATGTAACAAAGAAAGATGTTTTACGGAAAATGAATGTTGATAAGCTTTTATGTTGCTAATCAGAAAACAACGTTCGTGTAATGCAGTTGTTTAAATTATTAGTATTCATCGGATTCAGGGTTTCGTTTCTTTGAGAGTGGTTGGATTAAGATTATTTTGCATTGAAATTGCTTATTTTAAAAATGATTAAAGTCAAAATTAATTAAAATTTTCAATTTGACAAAAGTTTATTTTTGACTGCCGGTCGAACTTTTTTTTGCAGAATATCAATTACTATGGGTCTCACGTAACTTCTACGAATTTTGATTCATGCACAGGGTTTATAGAAAGCTTTTGGAAATACAAATGCAATTACTTAATGTCATTGTATGTTTACGTTATTGCTGATTGACTTAACCCTTTGACGCAGATGGGACAGCGGTGTCCTTTTTAAATATTGTTTTTGACACTCTAATTACAAACAAAAATGTAATTTGGTATTTTTTAACTATAAAAAACAGTTTAACAGTTACTAAAAAATCAGTTAGATTATCGGAATTATATCCCAAATATAAAATTCAAAAAAAGTAGTTTAAAAAAGATTTTATTTTCAAAAATTTATCAATACTTGATTTGATCATTGAATTGAAAACAATGATCCTGATACTTTATATCTCTTGATTGTTAATTTTTGTTCAATCAGTTGTTTTGTTTTGATTTTCAATATTTCCAAGAATAGCAATACAACGTAAAAGCATTATTACAGTTTACATCCTTAATTTACTATAATTTTTACAAAATGTTTTTTTTTTTATTTAAATAAAATATAATTTGAAATCTATCGAATTTTTTATGATAATAAAAGTGTTGGCTCACTCATTTCTGATATTTTACTTTGATGTTATTCTTAAACCTCCAAAGAAAAAATATACAAAATTTCGTTTCCGTTGCTACGAAAAATATCTTCGCAGTATAAAAACCTTTTTATGCTTTGATTCTAAATTATTTTTATCTATTGTAAATTCTTATGTATTGTGAATAACTACAAATAAATGGTCGAATTATGTTTTTCTTAAAAATTGTTTGTTCGAAATGAAAAATATTTAGCTCTGGTCTTTTACCCTTAGTAACAAATATTTTGAGCATGGAAAATAAATACTTTTGAAGTATTTTTCGTCCCCGTATGTCCCATTTCTACAAATCGGGCCTCGTAACTGTTACCGCAGCACTTTCGGCAGATAATCCATCTTTAACGAGGGACCATTTTCCATACGCTCTAACGACGTTGCGATAGTCTGATTTTTTGACGCAAATCGTTTGAGTGCAATATTGATATCACTATTAGCGCTTATGAAGCATTTAGTTAAGTACTCCAGCTGGCAATTTTATTCCTTTCCAAAATATGCCTCGAGCAACAAATCCTCCTGGGGACCCGCACTTCGGGCTCCAGATCTCGAAAGCCCATCAAGTTTATTGCTGGCAAAACTGCGCCATTTTGTTAGTCGTCGTGGAACGTTCTCACTAATTAATATTGCTTAGAGTGATGAATATTAGTCATTAAACGTCAATTTCGAATGTTTTCCGTCGCCTGTGATGCTGGCATTAAGAAAGACGTCGTTCTAATTGCCTTCTAAAAGTAATGGATGACTGTCAAAACAATAAAATTGAATTTTAAAAAGTTTTATCTTATTAAAGTTTTGAAAATCTTGGATTTCAGATCGTTGTCGAAACGAAACTTTTGTCTTACATAGAAATTGATTGCAATACACTCATTTAGGAATTCTTATTTTCTTTTTAATCACAAATCTTTTAAGAACTACTAGTTATTTAAAAATCGAAATTTGTAACTGCTTTATAGCTGTGTTATTTATCCGCATTTTTAAATATTCATTGCTGTCTTCTGTATGTAAAAACACATAAATGACATGTACATTCGAACGTTTTTCAAGGATTAGGAGACTTTTAGTTAAAAGACCATTAAAATATATCAATTAATCATTAATATAGAAATTTTGAAATAAATTAGTTATCATTATTTTTTTTAAAACTTATTTTTGTTTTATTGCTAATAATTTTGAGGATTAATGTTTATCCTTAAATTATTTTCTGCACTGAATGACATAGGCTGATAATAGATTGCTTTAAAAAATCTCTCTGAACTAAAGTTCTTGTTCACAAATATATATATATATTTTTTAATTTTTCAATCAAGATGTCTAATCATCTGTTTTTAGGATTCAGGATAATCAGCTTCACCTTATAATTTTTAACCAGTAAATCGTCAGCGTCTTATTAGAATTGTTTTTATATTATTATTAACTTAACGAAATTGAGTAATTTAGTTTGCTATTCCAAATATCAATTGGTATGTACCTTACAGGCTATAGAACATTAATACAGGTAATAGTACCTTATCTTGCTACTATTACCTGTATTAATGTTCTATAGCCCATAGTTGTACCTTGTGGTGCAAATTATCTGTGGTCCGTCGGTCAATTTACTTTTTACTTCATAATGAATTGTTTAAAATAATTCCATTTTTAATATTTTTATTATATAACGTTTGGTAACATATCTTCTTTTTGTCTTTTTAGGCTATTTGGGAGTGGTGGTGCATGCAGTGCCTGTGGTCAAGGGATTCCCGCCAGCGACTATGTGATGCGGGCTCAAGGTAACGTGTACCACCTCAAATGCTTCACCTGCGTCAAATGCCACAATCAGTTGGTACCCGGCGACCGCTACAACCTCGTCAACGGCAGCGTGCTCTGCGAGCAGGACTGTATCAAAATGCTCAAAGGAACCGTCAGTCCGGCGGGAGTACGGAAGACGAAGATGAGGGTCAACTCTGCAATTAAAGTGTAGTTTTTGTTGACAAATAATATATATACGGCTCCTCTTGTGGACTGGAGCATACTCGTGCTCAACTCCAAAGTTGGTTATTGGACAGGTACTCTCCTCTCCAGGACCGATACTCTTGTAATAAAACATTTGCCAAAACTTATGTACTTAAAACTCCAAAGCCGTTCTATGGACTTTTTTCGGAGATGCTGCTGACATCATAGTAAATTTAGTTTTCACTTGTTGCACACTTTTCTGTTCATTTCACATATTTTTCGAGATTTTTTCGCGACATCGGAGAAGGAGTGCATTGGCAAGATCTTTGCTGATATTTCTAAACCGAATTCTTCACTCAAGTTGGCGAGAGGACTTTCTTTATTCTATATTTTACAGAACTTTCGTTTTCTAGGGTCGACGATGATTGAAGAAATGACCCCCTTCTGCGGTGCCATATGCCAATCAAGAGACTTAATCTTTACTGCACAATCTGTATAATATAAATATAGAAAGAACTATTATAAGATATATACGCAGCCAGCAATAAAACGATCCACTTTCTCTTTTGTTTTTGTTTTGTTGACTGTTGAGAACTGTTGATGAAGTCAAACTCTTGCATTCTTCTGTGAACAGAACTGTGCATTGATGCAACTATGAATTGCATTTTCTTATTCTGTTTGTTGACAAATTCCGATTCAGGTTACTGTAAATATGCAAATCACATTCAACATGTAATGTAAAGAATTTTCTCATTAAGTTTTTTCTGTCTTGCTTTTATTGTCCACTCACTAAAACCATTAATTATTTTATTTTCTCGCGTAGATAAACTGAACCCCTTGGCGAAACTCTTTCGAAAAGGGAAATAAAAAAAAGCCACAACCTTACATTTGATACGCATGTGGATTCTCGATTGCCCACACATGGGAATTAAAGACACCCTTGCGTGTAAACGTCGCCTCATCTGTAAATAGCACATGAGTTATGAAATCCGGCTGCAGCGCTCATTACTGTACTACCCATTGGCATAAGTTCAGGCGAAAAGGATAGTCGGCCAGATTCAAAGCTTGTACTCCCTGTAATGGAAGGGTTGAAAGCGATTTTCGTTTAACACTTTGCAAACGGTATGAGGACTCACACCTACGTGATATGCAACAGCTTTTGTACTTGACTCCGGTCTATTCATCATAACGTATAAGATGCTTTCTTCCAGGCTGGGACTGCGTACAGCTTATTGTCGACCAGCTTTATGTCTGGTGACGTGCAACTCATTTGTTTCACGAAGTTGACGATGCATTCATCGATCAGGAAACTGCGTGTCATACATTCGCAGTGCAGCCATTTGCACGGCTGCTTGTTTGCTTTTTCGGCATACGTAAAGTCACCCTTCGTAGACGTCAGCACAATTGCGAATGACGGTTTCCCCTACTAAGATCTATCATGTTAAGCGGCGGCTAGACATCTACTGCCCTCTACCGACAACGCAACTAAACGGTAACTCCATTTCTCTCTTCTTTCATTTCCGCGTCACTTGCACCCATACATTCCTATACAATAAATGATTTTTACAACATCCTGTATCTACCCTTAAAGTTTGTACCATGAATTCGGGACCACCCGGTATTTATCATCTTGCCGTGAAGTATTATCTGGTCTTAAGAACGGACAAATCACTTAAATATCTTAAAACTTAATAAACTTTTTTAAAAATCGCCTATTTGGCGACATTTTCCCACTTAAGTGAAAACTATCAAAATCCCTGCCATATTCTCAGTTTTAGAAAATTGTTATGAGCCCAGATAATACAGCATTTTAAGTTTTAAAATATAAAAAATTAGACTATAAATGCTTTTCATTTTCACAAATCTGTGTCTTCTCTTTATATGGACGTTTTGCGCCATTTTCAGAATAATATAGAGAGCGATTGATATAGAAAGACTAAACTTGATCTAACAGTCATGAGTAACTGTTATAAAAATAGCATATTTTTCGCAAAATATCATTTTATGTGACAACGGATTCAGCCTTACACTCATAACTGCTCTTATTCAGTTTGTTGGCAGAGCCCATGTCCGAGTGATCGTGAGTTCAAGAATCCCCATGTACAAAACGTGACTGGTGTACGCTATGTCTTTCGGGGTCACTAAGTCTTTCAAGTTCCCGCTCCAAATCAATACCTCTGGTGCAATTGTAGCGAAGATAGATGTGTTCTGTTTCTTGTAAAAATTACGATATGCGGGCGGATGGGTGGTGTGTGAATGTGTCCTCACTGTAAAACTGGATGTGAAGCACGTATGTTGTCTCCGGATCATACTAGCACCGTACCGTACAGAGCACAACGACGTAGTGACGTGACAACTACTGTCAAAACTGTGTGCATGTAATTACAAGTTAAAAGAAAATATACCTGTTGCCACCACAGAATCCAAACTTAGTTCTGGTAATTCAATGTGCTCAGAGGAGTAACATACTACTCCAACAGTGTTTCGTTCTATGATGATTTCTATAAAAATAAAGTTTTTTTTTTTTTTTCCAACTCTTGCAAAAATTGAAGTCAAAATATTATGACTTAGTGGTTACAAATTAATATTTAATGCAGTAGAACAAAAAAAAAAAAAATAATAATCAAGCTGAAACCGGTTTTAATTTCCAAGCATATAACCTGTTTGTTACTATAGAGAAGGAATTTTCATTGCAGTTATACTGTTTCTTCCGCAATTTCTACTAGACAACAGTACAATACAAAAAATCTTTGCTCTATGGAACAATTTGAAGTTTGTGGTTTTTATTTCCATTATTACTGTTATGAGATGAGAAACATTGATTTGATTCAAAGACGAGATCTTTTATTTCAACTCGCAAAATATCAGGCTTTGAGACTTAAAAGTAGTGAGCTAAGTGCGCAAAATAATAATTATAAAAATTGAATGCTCAAAATGACTTTTTATCTAATGATCTAATTTTCACTTATTCAGACTCAAGAAGGCCAAAAGTTATGGCCCCTCACTATTAATTTTACTGCGTATTTTTCCATATTGAAGTCGTGGTTTTAAATCTTTTAATCAAGGGCAATTTAACCGATTTTTGATCTAGTCATTCGAAATTACGTAGGTCGTGAAAAATTTTGAGTGTCTTACAATTGACAATTTATTTTAGTTGTTTTAAAATGATAAATAATTATCAAACATGATTTTTATTTTTAAAAAAAATAGAATGTTTTTGGACAAACAATTTTTTTTTTTTAATTTGCGCACAAGTTTTGATTTTTTTTTTTTTTCATTAGTTCCAAAGATAAGACGAAATTAACAATAAGAGCGTATGCAATCGACCGAAGTCTTGCCTTAACTATTTGGATCATAATTTCCAGATTACGGCTAAGTTGCCATAGTTTGAGAGTTAAGAATTGAAACCCAACGAAAGATAGGTATATTTATAGGGGAGAAATAAGTTTTTGTTTCAGATTCTGCACATTAAGTTATAAAGGACAGTTAGTTTTAACTAACTTTATGTGTTATGCTAGTTAGTTTTAACTAAATGTAATGTTAAATGTTAGCGATAGGTAGTTAAATTATAACTTAGAAAATAAGTTATTCGGGTTGTTCCCTATTTTATTTTCTTTGCAGAGTCGCCGGATTTACGAGTATTGTTAAAATATATAGTGGTATGTGGAATATGAAATACGGGTCACACTGTATATGTATTTTGAAATCGGAAGCAAAAAGATAAATTTTAATATGATTGTTCTGGCTTCAGAGATAAATCAAGCTTTGGCTGATTACTCGTACAGTCAGTTAATCACTAAATTGTGCACCTGCATTATATTTATGCAAGATGAATCTGTACAAGATAGCAAGTGTGATCGAACGCATCTACACAAGCAATATTCGTCATAGAATGAATAATCGGAACACAAGCAGTGAGAAGTTAAAATGAATTTTTCCACTGTCACATATAAAGAATCAACATATCAATATTTTTTTTTTATGGCGGGCACTTGAAACTATTGGCCACAGAATGTGCCAGAACTGCTAATTCTCTTTTCGTTACCGAGTGGGCACCTGTGTCGAAGCCACGTCACACTACCTCAACCCGTTTATAGGGCGGGTCACATTCACACACAAAGGAGAAAGGACATAGAACACAGATAGAGAGAAAGAAACGTCCATGCCATGCCCGGGATTCGAACCCAGAACCTTTCTGATGCAAGGACAGTTCCCTACACAGGTCGCTCGGCACATATCAATATTAGATAGATACTTTATTTACGTCACACTAGAGCTGCAAAATGGGCTATCGACGACGGTCTGGGAAACATCCTTGAGGTTAATCCGAAAACATGCCATCACTATTTTGATCCTCTAGAGATGGCTTCTCCGCTTTGGTAATCCGATGATCTGCTCGCGAAGTCAAGCACTTTACTAACAGTTAAACGGGGACCGATACCGCACACATTTAGTTACACATAATGGGAAAAGTTATTCAAAAAAAGTTTATTCAGGGGAATATGATTGATGTACAAAGAAATTGCTCATAAGCAAAAGACGTAATTGATGTGCATAGAATTGTTTGAAGAGATGCTCAAAAAATTTTCTCCAGCTGCTATACACACTTCATACCTGAGGTGTACGGAGTGACGCACATTTGGTAGAATCAGCAATTTTTTTTAGCATCTCTTCGAGCAATTCTTTGTACATTAATTACATCTTTTAAGAAATGTCTCTGTACATCAATCATATTACCCTGAATAAAAAAAAAAAAATTCTCAATCACCTTTTCCCATCCTTGTGTTCATTCTTTTAACTGTGACAGTAAAAAACTCCTTTTTTTACTTTTCACTGTTCTTATTCCGATTATACATTCTATGGCGAATACTGCTCTTGTAGATGCGTTCTCATCTTCATCCTCCTGTTTACTTGCAATGGCTTTCACAACCAGAATTCATGCTAACTGGTGGGGACATATTTGGTAGAGGGCTTTCATCCACTTCAGAGAGATGTATCTGCATGTTTTCTGTTTCTGTAACTAGTAGGTTTTTACGAGATAGGGTTGTTAACCCCATGCTCAACCCAAACCTGGAGGGCCAGGGTGTTATTCTTTGTCTGGTGTCTCCCTAGTGTCCTATCCGGCTTAGATATAGGTTGTTACCCTACCAGTAGCTAAGCTACCGCCGGCATAACTCAATGCGTCCTTAACACACGCATGCCCACTCACCACGACTATGTGGTAACACCAAACGGCAGGAGAAGCATTCTATCACCCAGTAAAGTTTTGTTCAGACTCGTACTGTATAGGAATATTTTTTGTCTTCATAGAGTTTCACGGGACTTTTTCAGGCTAACTTTAATGAATGATTTGATTTATGACCATCAAAAATTTGCTGTTATGTATAAAGATATCGTTATATTTCTTTCTTTTTTTTGCAGAAAATATTTTTATTCTTTATTTTATTTGTTAGCATTGAAATTTTACGAGTTAAATAAACACGAATTTTACATCCCAGGAACTCCGGCTTACCAACCTTTCAATTTATTTCCGTAAACTGTAGCGATTCAAATTGTGATTTTTTAAAAAAAAAAAATCAACCTTTTCTTTAAATTCTGTTTATGGTCTTTTAAAATATCAAAATTGTTTTGAGAAGCAAGATCTTTCAGTGTCGCTCTACTGAATACAATTGTCATAGAAATACAATGCTGGTCTATTGCGATTTGAGTGTATGTCTTCATACATTTCAATTATTGCAGAATTTCCGTAGTTTCAGAAAATACTTTTTCCTGGCGATAACAATGGTAATGCATAAATATTTTAATAAGTTAGAATTTAAATAATATAACCCACCTCAACATGGTAAATAATTTAAAGTGATTCATAAACGGGTGGATAATCAAGTTCTCTAGTTGTATTTCATGTTTCATAAAAATTTCTGGACTTCACAAACCACTTGAGAAATTATTTTGAAAGGAGCTTAAACATGCGAGGGTATATGTCCTAAAACACAAAAAATCTAGATTGAACGAGGGGAGGAGGAATCACCAAAATAATAGAAATTTTATTGATTATAAATACTCAAACGTTTGATTATTATATTTTTACTCGAACGCTGTATTATACAACTGTGGCTAACCAGTGGTAGGACGCAAGTCCATGCGGGAGCCGCAGCACGGATTAATAATGTGCAGAATTATATGGTCTGTAAATTTTGATATATTGCGATGTTTTTCTATTTAAATTACTTTACATGAGTCGATATTGTGATCAGCCAAATGAAATGTATCGACACTGGCGTTAGTGCTGCTAATAAAAATTCTCTCAATTATCGTATTCAATATTTATAGAATCACGCAATTAGAGATAACACGAACGGTATTCTATATTTTTAACTGTCGTTTATGGTCGCAGTATTATTGTTTATGATGAGTATTATCGTATATTTTATATTTATTGTGAAACGTGATAATCTTAATATATTGTGAGAATTCTTATTCGTAATATATGGCGAAGTTCTAAGAAGACTGACATTTATGTAAACTTAACGAGAAGTAGCAGTTTAAAGACTTCTAAAAGGCCGAAACTATTTTCCAAACTCGTAAAAGTATCATCAATCAAGAGATTTGCTCAAGTCGTAATCAAGTGATTAATCAAATCTTCAGTATAGTGTTATAAATATATAATTCTAATCAGGTCAATATTCATATTGAGGGTGTTGTTTGCAGCTCTTTCAATACAGTTTTAGCACAGTAGAGTTGGGCACAAAAGACACAAGAGTTCCTGAAACTCTTTTAAATTTAAAACTATAATCTTGTTCTAAATAATTGTCTAGAGCAGCGGTTCTTAATTTTTTACTCTAAATAATCAACCTTCTTTTGGCAGTGCCCGATTTCGTAATGAAAATTTATAAAGATAATAGTAAACGTTATAACTTATAAAAGACTATTTTCTAAATATTTAAGTTGAGGAATGAAGATTTTTCATCTTTTTATTATTAATAATCTTAAATTAGATTTACTACAGTCACATTTGCAATCCCTGTGCAATATATGGTCTGGTTATGAATTAGTTTTCCGTGTATATATATATATATAATGTTACCGGCAAAGTTTGAAACGCCGGCATTGTATAGAATGCCGGATGCTATTTAGGCAAAGTATGAAATAATCGTCCTGATAAGGTTATGTAAATGATGTGCATGTTACTGTTAATGACCGAAATCGGTGGTTGTTGACTTTCACCGGTGAATGTTGACAATCACATAGTCGCTTCGGTGAATGTCCGAAATATTTATTACATCCGATTTGATATTAATTTATTCGTGGATATAATTACATTTATTCGATATTTTAATACTTACTGACGATAGATTGGAAGAAACGTTAGTATTGGAGTATCGGGCAAATGTATACCGGGCAATGGCATTTGACCTTAAAAAACATCAGTGTAAGGAATACCGGGCAGTGGCACTGAACCTTAAAAAAACATCAGTGCAGGGTATATCGGGCAATGGCACTTGACCTTTAAAAAAACATCAGTGTATGATAAACTGGGCAAATGTGTACCAGGCAATGGCACTTAACTAGACCTAGTTTGACTAGACCTTTGGTAAATGTCCGAAATATATACTAGGTCTAGTGCCACTGCCTGGTATATCCTACACTGATGTTTTTTTAAGGTCAAGTGCCATTGCTCGGTATATATATGCCCGATACTCCAAACACTGATGTTTCTTCTAATCTATCGTCAGTAAGTATTAAAATATCGAATAAATATAATCTATCGTATGTAAGTATTAAAATATCGAATAAATATAATCTATCGTCAGTAAGTATTAAAATATCGAATAAATGTAATTATATCCACGAATAAATTAATATCAAATCGGATGACGTTTTGAGTTAGTCATTTTTGAATGACATTTTGACGAGTATTTTATACTTCGAGATGTATTTTATACTTTGCCGGTTTCTCTTTTAACATTCTATAGAATGCCTAGGCAATGTGTGAAATATAAATCATTTCATACTTTTCCGGCTAATTTAGAAATTCTATACAATGCCAGATTTCATACTGTGCCGGTAACATATATATATAAATGTATATATTATAAAGTCTAAAAAAATAAAAAAAATATCTGGCTAACAAAAGCATGACAAAAATAAAAAAAAACACATAAAGAGATGAATTAAAAATAAAAACAGGAGACAATTTTTAGAACAACAGAGAGTTGTAGATTTTTTAGAAGATAGTTTTTATTTGAAGTTGATGTTAAACCGTTACGGGTTTTTCTATATTTTTTTTGCAAAATTATTAGGGTACTTTAATTTCGTTACTGTATTTATTGTTGTGAAATAAATGTGGTTTTTTAATATAAAAACAGAACTGTTTCTTAATATAGCTTGATTCGTTACAATATACACCGAAGAGCCATTGCATTATGACCACCCTCCATCTATAACAATGGGCTCGCCCAGGAACAATGTTTTCAGGGGGCACATTAAGACCCATAATCCTCATAGAACAATCCCTGACGTCTGTAAGCTATTTGAACATAGTTGCAGACCAGGTTCACCCATTCATGGCAACAGTTTTTCCTGCGGGGGATGGTGTTTACCAACAGGATAGTGCACCATGTCATAAGGGTCGAATCGTCATGGATTGGTTCGAGGAACATTCCAGTGACTTTCAAGTCATGTCTTGGCCCCCAAATTCACCTGACCTTAATCCAATAGAGCATTTGTGGTCCTACTTGGAAAACCAAATTCGTGCTGCCACGCTACCCCCTCGCAATGTGAGGGAATTGCAGGACCAGTTGGTGAGCGCTTGGTACCAGATACCTCAGACTACCTATCAGCACCTTGTGGAATCAATGCCACGGCGGGTGCGAGCAGTTTTGAAGGCTAAAGGTGGTCCTACATGTTATTAGCAGAGTGGTCATAATGTAATGGCTCTTCGGTGTATATATATATAAAGTGAAAATGATTAAAATAAGTCAAATTATGGTTTACTTCTAAATGAAAACTTAAAAGAACTGTTATAAACGTTGAAAATGGTTATTATAGAGACATATTTTTTTAAAGAGTTTTTTTTCTAATTTTAATTCTTTTATTTTCTTTAGTTATTTTTTTATTTTAGTTTGAAAAGCGTGATAGAAAATATTAATGCAATAATTTATAAATTCTTGTTATTTTCATAATTTATTGGAAATATTGTATTTTCTTTTTAAAAAATGCCATTTCTATTTCATTGCCATTTCGCTTGAAATAATTTCATAAAAGCAACCGAAGAATTAAATAAATTATGGGTTCAAAACTCATGAGGGGCTGTGAAAAGTACTATGGTATAAACCTTATGGTTCCAACTGGTCTCGAGAGAATAACTGGTCTGGAGAGAGTTTAAAACGAATACATAGCTTAAACATTTAAAACATTATTGAACTTTTAAAAAAATAATTTAAAAAAAACGGCCACTTAGTGACATTTTTTGAACAAAATGAAAATTATTAAAATAATAGTTATACAATTTAGTTTATTTTTTGAGCCCTAACAATGTAGTAACATTTAAAAATAGAACACGAACGGTTTTTTATAAAAGTGGAAATTTCTTTTATTCTGACTTTCTGATCTGCCTGAAGTTGGACGAATTTTAACAGTCTAAATTAACTGTTACAAATTTGCAACTCTTATTAAAATAACTAATTATTCGCTAAAAAACATTGTTTCATATGACGATTGAACTTACAAATATTTTATTACCGACCCAATTCTGAGTTTACAACTATTATTGTTCAACTCCATATCCTTGTAATTTTGAACACTGCCCAGAAGACAAGGGATTAAACATCGGGACAAACTATAGTGGTGGACTTTTTGATGGATATAACCCGTATTTGCGTTACATGGAAAGGAAGACCACAAAAACCTCACGGTTAATCTGTTGACAGAGAATTCTAACCCATGATTCGTCTAGCATTGAGGATATTTTACGTCAGCACTATGGTCGATTCGAGCTAGGAGTAGAGTTTGTATCAACCAGCCACCGCTGGGATTCGAACTTGGGCTGCTTCATTTGGAGGCGAACGCTCTCTCCCCTGAGCAACCGCGGCGAAGCTTTTATTTTATTTTATAACCGTCGTTAACAGCCGATCCAATTTAATGGGTTTATGATTATTAATGTTCAACTCCGTAGCCTTGTAATTTTGAACCCAATCCAGAAGAGTAGGAAACTTCTGGATCGAGTATTGACCGAAATTTGCCTTCGTGGAGGACTTTCTGATGGAAATAACCCGTATTTGCGTTGCAAGGAGAGGAAGACCACGAGAACCTCCCACGGTTAGCCTGACGGCAAGGGGACTCTATCCCATGATCCGTCTACCACTGAGGATATTTCACGTCAGCACTGTGGTCGGTGCAAGCCGGATGCGGAATTCGTATCGACTGGGATTCGAACCCTGTTCGCCTAATTGGAAGGCGAACGCTCTATCCTCTGAGCCATTGCGGCTCAGCTTTTAAAGATTGACGTTAAAAGATGTTTTTATATAAGAAAAAATTAAACTTAAGTCTGCTTCCCCTTTTATATTTTTTTTCCAAACGAGTTCTTATAGACAGGAGATTATTTTGATTTAGAATTTTATCAATGTGCGTCTCATTGTTCCTCATACCCATTGTTCGATTGAATCATTTCTAAATTTGTAAAAATAGCTTTTTCAAATTCGATGTTTTGTTTTATATATAAAGATATTTGATATTTTAAAACAACTTTATTTGACGTTGATTCTTTATATGGGTTCAATTACTTTTCCTATTTGCTGTTCAGTAGTTGGCACAATCTCTTCTGGAAAGATATAAGCGGCTCAACCAGGATTAGGAAGAAGTCGGTCGATGACACCTTTTTACACTTATTTTTTACACTGACTTGCATGCAATGAGTTATACTGTCAAGCTTCCTGAAATAAAATAAAGTTTAAAGTATTGTATCACAAAGAAATAGTTGTGTTTAATAATAGAGTAATAACCACAGCCCGGATATTAATAATTTTAAAATGGCTTTTAAAATAACCAAAATGCCGTAAAATTTAAAATTAATAACAGATTTTGTATTAGCATATTTAATAGTAGTACCCTATTACTTTATTTTTTAGACTATCATTTATAAAATGTACTGGGATAAATTAAGAGCTTTTCGTTAAGTTTAAAAAATGTGCTGAATGTTTAAAGAATTATATAGAAAAGAAGTATTGATACGTTAATATATATCGAAAAGTTAAAAGAACAAACTTACTTGTGTGGGACTCAATATGAAGTTAACCAAATCAAGTGGAATTTTATATGATAATAATTTAAAGTATGACTAAAACGAACATGAATTGTGTCTTAAAACATTTAATAAATTCTTAGAAAACATTCGTCAACCTAGTAAGCAGTATTGAAATTTGGGAGGGGGGGGGGCTTTCTTACATTAAACCCGTTTTTAGTGTCATTTTGCTTCATCATTTTTATATCTTGCTGTGTTATCAATTAATTCAAGATCTCCAGTTCGTGACATTATCTTTTTATTAACGCTTATTTCATATTTTGATCGATATTCATTTAAAATTCCACTTAATTCTGTTCACTATTTCTTGAATTATCCATGAAAATATATTTGTTCCTTAACTTTGAACTTGAATATATATTGCACTTAAAATTAATTAAACTTAACATTCAGGTATTAGATTTGTTTGCTACTCTTTCAGGGCACCATATTAGGGGGCCAACGTTGCTCCCACAGTAAGGGCAGATAGTACAGAGAATGAAAGAATATCCATACCTTGTCCTTTATAAATATATTTAAACACAAAGAAGAAGAATAAAATTAAATAAAATAGAAAAACTTTTAACCCGAAAGCGCAAAGGTCTTCATCAGGACACACCCTTTACGATAATTGTGATATTTCTAATTAAAGAATAATTATCTTAAGATAAAAATTACTCTTTATAATGTGCCTATATCGCTAAAAAATAATTTGTATAAAATAATATCAATAAAAATTTATATATATATATATTAATTAAATACTTACGGGCAAAGCATTTTACTTCTTTCTTTGATACTCTTTTCTAAAAGAGGAGAAGGATCTCCAATGCATTCCGTGAAATCTTGAATTGTTTCAAGAGTGCAATCGGCCGAAATCTGCAGTTCTGTAAGAAAGATTATAAAAGTATTTATTATCACATTATTTGTTAGGCATTGGTAACATGGATACATGAAATTGTTAATCTAAGAAAATGTCCAATATCTTTGACAATATTTAGTACAATTTTATCACTTACTAAATAATATTTTAAGTATTTTTTTTTCTATTTGTATGCCTTTACAAAGCTACTGTATGTGCAAAAATAATATTTGATTTATTATTTTTACATAAACAGTCTTATCCAATATTATTTTTTACATACGAGATGAAATAATATTGAATTTTTTGGGATTATTGGAGGAGATTCGATTCACATCTTTCGATCATGGTTGGAATGATAAATAATTTAGACTCTGGTCATGTGTGGACAACACCTGAGCTAGTGCCCCCTTTCCAAACTTGCACGTCACAAGCAATTAGAGAACTTTCAACCACGTTAGATTTAACGTACACCTTGTTTTGTATACACGCCGGTTTAATCAGCTGCCGGTATCGACCCCATGCTCTCCACAGCGCAGAGAGCTTAAAATTCTACATATTTATTTTATCCTTCAAGTTTTGCCTGCAATTTTCATAAATCTTTTCTAAATACTTCTCTAAAGAAATAATGTTTAATTATTTTAAAAGCGAGTATTATAGGGTGGTTTCGATGTGTGTCACTAACTGAATTAACGAGGATATCTACGGTGAATTTTTTTTATGGAGATGGCTTGGCCCTACATCGTCTAGACACGGTTCCCAGCAGACCGAAATGAAGCGTCATTGGCTGCAGTCAGTATACGTATGGGTAACCACTTGGATCAGTCTATGAAGGGACTGGGGGTGTGCGGTATTGGTCCTCGTATAACTGTTCTACCGTAATGTGCTCAACTTCGCGTGAAAGTCGTCGGGCCACCGAAGCGTGGGTGGCATCTCCACTGCAGAAGATCAAAATTGTGATGGCACATCTTCGGATCATCGTCAGGGATCATTCCCAGACCATCGCCTATAGCCCATTGTGCAGCTCCAGTGCGATGTTAATTAATTATAACTATAACTACAATATGAAGATGACTGGTTTTTGGATACAGTTATGAGTATCTGATATCGGCCAGTTAAAATTCTCGGTAGTGACTCAGAATTCTTATATACCGTCAAACTAACGTTGCGGAAAAAAGATCAACATTTTCTGAGACTCATTTTAAAGGAATGCTGATCACATACCTGAGGTAATTACTAAAATTTGAGTTCAATATAGATTAATTTTATTATTTTTTATTAAAGTAATTTTGTGTTTATTTGAGGTAAAAATTTACGTTTTTTATTTGATAATTTGTAAGAGAAGATTTTTAACTTTGACATTTGAAAATAAATTATGTCATTAAAATCTTAACCTTTATGCAATGCTGTTCCAGATAAACAAGCCTCTTTCAATGCAAATAATACACGATATGGCTCTTTGTGGAATTTCATGTTTTGATTGAAAACAGCTTCAGATAAGCAGTTGAAAAACCTTGACTGAGTCCTACAATGAGAACAAAAATTTATTACCGAGAAGAAAAAAGCATTATGATAAAGGCCAGCAAAGCGAAATTCACCTGTCCTTGGTTAATTTCAAACTAACTCAATAAAATATTATTTCTTACAGTAAATAAAAAAAAAATAAGTCACGATTTGAAAATTAGATTGAAAAGTAACGGTAGAAGATGAAATTTTAATTTTTACTGTGTTCTGATCAGGAAATTAAACATTTCACTCATGGGCTGCAATATTAGCACAACTCATAGTTCAACTTGAAGGTAATCTTCGTTTAAGCAAACTATAGCATTTCCTATGCATTTACCTTAGCAATGAAAACTTTAAACACATTTATCTCAAAACATGATTTTTTGAGTTTGAGTGCCGCTATTGTAGCCCATGAGCGATTTTATTATCATCAAAGTTTAAAATAAGTCACTAAGTTCGGCAATAGATGGCGCCACATAATAAAAAGTAACTGTGCTTTTTTTTTTTTTTTTTTCCCCTTCCCCACTGCAAATCAGATCTTTTGCGCAGAACTAAATGCATGGGCTTCTGCAAGTTTTGTCCTCAAATAGCACTAAGTTGATTGGAAGTTATTTTAAAAAAATTGCCTCAATCAGCAGCACCAATTGATAACAAACTTTGTAGCAAATTTTTTTTTTTTAGTTTTTTACAAAGAATTTAGCAAATTGTTTATTTTTAATTCCTTCCTTTTTCTTTAATTTATTTTTTAAATCATTCAGCATTTGCTGAATGATTTAAGCGGTTATCCAAACATATGACATCACAACGTGTTATGAGCAATATGTAAGTTGGCGAACAGATTAAGTCAGCGTTTCTCAACCTTTCAGTATTCGTTGCCCAATTTTTAATCATAACTTTCATCGCTCCCCTGCTTTGAATAAAATGTACACAATACGTTTATTTGGGTGTTCTACCTACGTAATTTGTTCTATTACTAACAAGCTTTCGTAATAAATAGAAAGTTCAGTGATAAAAATTACTTACTTGCAGAAACTGAAATCTTTTAATATGTCCGCATTTCTATTTTCTTCACATTTTTCAGCTGCGATCAGGAAATTCTTCATGTCACAAGCAACGTACCCAGCCAAAGCTATCAAAACACAATCGTTTCCAAAAAATTAATTTACTGCAAATTTACGAATTAAAATATCAGTTACACGTTACTTCTATAAGTTTTATGGTAATTATAAATGCTTTAAAAATTAACAGCACTTTAATTTCTTAAATATATGAATGTGGATCGAGTAATAAAAAATTAAGAACTAAATTTATAAATAATATTAATAATAACGATTGGAATTTGGGATACCGATGGTCTTAATGATTGGCACCTAAACGTGCTTGCAAATAATAACACTGGCACCTAAATGTAATTGCAAATAATAACACTGGCACCTAAATGTAATTGCAAATAATAACACTGGCACCTAAATGTAATTGCAAATAATAACACTGGCACCTAAATGTAATTGCAAATAAATACACTGAGGAAATATTTTTTTTTCTTTTTTGTTTGTTGCATGAGATTTTTTTTTAAACGGTTCTTCGATTTTTTTATATATCTGATTTCAAATCTGCAATCAATTTCTTTTTCCAAGCTACAGATTTTTTTTAAATGACTTTTTTAGTCTATATTTTGTCGAAATGTATACATATGTAAAAACGTTAAATATAGCGTAATGTAAAAGTAGCGTCAAACTTCTAGTAGAGTTAGGACACATAATGAGGATTAAAAATGTATTAGGACTTCATGCCCAGAAATGTCGTCATACGTCGCTAGGGGTGATTCCCTATTGTGAATTTTTTCTTCGTGTACTTCTGAACAGATCATATTTGGAAAGTAGCCGCGTTTTCGGGCATTGGTTCATATGCAATTTTAATTCGCATAATATGCTCTAAATCTCCTAGAAGTTTCTCGCAATATTTGCACGATCCCATGTTATATATAACGTTTTTAAACGTATAACTTTCGTTTAAGAATATACTAAAAATGCCATTTTAAAAAAATCTGTAAATTTTGGAGAAAAACCAATTTTAGACTTGAAATCTCCACACCCGAATTAGGTAAGATAAAGTATTTATCTAAATGCAACAAAAAATCTGTGAAATTTAAATTAGAAAATTCGACACACAATACTTTCCGCATAAAAAAATTAAGCAATATCCCATTTAATACATATTTGTATTAAATGGACGGAAACAGTTTCAATAATTTAGTTAAGAGATGGTTAGTAAACAAAAGAAATGTTTCTGGATTGTTTTATTGTTTTCATCATTGCGCAAATATATTTTAGAAATGTAAAATCGAGCTTTGCGATGATTTTTGAAAGATTAATAAAAACGCAATTTTTTGAATTCCTTTGAAAGATCACATACTTTTAAATGAAAGATAACTCATGAATTTATACTTTATTATGTTTTTTAATTTTTTATCACAGTTTTACCTCGTTTGGTTTTGATTTCATAAAATTTTTTCACTAACTTATCACGACGTTATAGTTTTATTAATAATTTTGTTATGGTCTTTTAATCTGAAACATTAAAAAAGTTACAGAACATTAACATAGAAATTAATTTTTTTCCTAAATCCAAGCAAGAATCTTAAAAAATACAGAATTTTGATTTGAGATAATGCAAAAATAAAGTTTGAGTAGAGTAAAAATTTCAGTTAATTTTTCCCATATATGGGGGCAAATAAACTATTAAAAATATAAATTCTCAAAAAAGCACGAAAAAGAAATCTCGATTTAAATTCAAATAGTTAAACAATTTAAATATTATGCAATAACTAATATAAATTTTTTTTTAATAGTTAAACAATTAAATACATATTAAATCGTACTTCCAAGTAGTGCTATCGTAATCCACTGCATATTGGAATATTTGAATTTGGACCTTCTTCCTGTACTAGTGTCGAACGCAAATGTTCTTTAAATCAATACAATTTTGAATCAACAATCGTGTTTTTAATTTATCAAATATACGCTGTGAATTTTTCCACCTGTTGTAAAATTATCGTTTTTCAATTGTGCTTAACTGATTATTTAACTCTTAAAATTTTTAAATCTGCGTATCATGTAGTTTAAAAGAAATTTTTAAAATTGAATTATTACTTTTTATTTGTTCATAAATTTAACATAAAATAATACAAATTACTTTTACAATACATTAACTTTTGTTAGATTTTTTTAATTAGCTTCTTTTAAATTTTTTTAATTCAATGTAAGACTTAAAACAAAAGTTTTCGTTAATTACTGCAGGAACAATTTAAAATTTTTTAAAAAGTAAGATTAAGAAAGTACACAACATATTAAAGAAAACATTATACAGAGCATATTAAATTTTTTATCGTCATATTTAAAGTAAGTTTAGAAAAGAAGTTCATCTAAAATAACTTTTTAACTAATGATTGGATTTTTATGTCGGAATTTACATTTTTCTTTGGTTTAAGGAGTGCATTTGGAATGCGTTCATAAATTAGAAAAGCTTTTAAATAATTTACAAAATCTGTTACAAAGTGCACTCTTTTCAAGTTTTTTTTTTCGAGGGCTTTGAAGTTTATTTTTCAATTACTTAAGCATAAAAAATTGAATGTTGTTATCGAAGTAACTCTATTGATTTAATGGCGTTTTAAATGTTTTAGACACCGTAAAAAAATGGCCGCCGTATTCCCCTTCGAAATCTTTATTTTAAATGCCCGCGTTTGAATTGATGTTGAAAGTAGTTAAAAAACAAGAGAAAAAGGGACTAGAAGTTGCCAGATGTAACATCTTAACATTGATATTGAAATTTTTAAAAATTCAAAAAACTTAATAGAAGAGTTCAAGAGATATAAAACCGCTGTCTCTTTGAATTAATATAATGACATAAAGTTATAGTTAGAAATAGTTAACAAGTTAAGTTACTTTTACATATTTCTTCTTATTGTATATCGCGTATTCTGTTTTCGTAATTTCAAGTTTTCAAATACTGTTGATTATTTTTCAAATCCAGGTAATCATTAATGTAGAAACAATTGCGATTAATATATTAGCAAAATATACCTCATTAAATTATGACAATTATATATATTTTAGTAACAAAATGCTTTTTTGACAATGTCAACTGTAAAAAAAGAATAATAAACTAGAGGCAGTTAAGGGGGAAGGTGAACGGTGCGAGCAAGGCCGCAGAGCTTTCTAGTATTTAAAAAAGTTTAATCAAATTTTGAATATTTTACTCTTAAAGAATACAAAACTCCTCTTCAATTAGTACTAATGTCTTTTTTACATTTAATTTCATATTTTGTGTGGGTTTTAAGCATTCAACTATATTCAAAAAATTAATTATCAACGCATTTATTTGATAAATGCGTAAAGAATCAGTTTTTTCTTCTGACTAATGCAAATAAATTTGTTTATCTTTTCCAAATGCAAGCAAATATTGTATAGGAAAATTTACTAATGAGTTAATAAAATTTATTACATTTTTTGATATGAATAGTGAATTAAAAAAAATAAACATTCAATCTTCTACAATTTTTAGCAAATATATTTTCACTATTACAAAGTCTTAATGCAAATTATCTTTTTAATCTAAAAAGGACTGAAAAAAACTAATTCAATTTTCGTTTTGATTAAATATCCAACATCGTAAATTTATTAAAAACAGTTAAGAGCCGCATTAAGTAGGAAATTGAATTTTTCAATTTTATGAAAAGTATTTTTATTTCTCAGTAAAGCATTTTTGCATTTATATTCTAACTGTTGCGCAAAACTTTTTTTTAGTTATGTACTATGAATATTTTTAATGATAACTAATTGTCTTTATTTATTGTAAAAAATTAATTGCTTGTTGCTTCAAAATGGATAGTTCTTATTGTTTAAAAATAAAAATGATGATATTGTATGTAAATTAGCAACTGTATGCACAGATTTTCAGAATTATATTTCGAAATGCTAATTTAATTAAATGGACAGAAAATGTCTATGAATGTTTATAGTTCTAGTACATTATTAAAGAATGTTTTTTTTTATTAAAAATCTACACTAATCCATTATGTTTATACTATTATGTTTTAGCTATAAAGAATTTTATTACGAATTTAATAATTGGGCACATAAATGCTCGATTAATACATTTTACAATAGCACACCTATGTTTTTTTTTTCTTTATGCTATTTAGCGCACATCTGAATGCCCTAGAGATAAAATCGCACACATCATCGAGTAAAACTATAAAGCAGATATAGGGTGTTTCGTAATCACCACCTTAAAAATATATTTTTAGAAAGGTTGTAAAAAAAATGTACTTAATATAGTTCGCACATTGACTTTTAAACGAGGAAAAACAGAAACTTTATTGAAGCCTAACGAATCTCAATTGAGGAAGGCGGGATGAATTATATCAAAACCACTCAGGTTGTCCGATGAAAGTTTTACACGTTTATAATTAGTGGTTTTCAACTCCTCTCTTCTTCTTTCGGCCAATCAAACAGTTCTGAAGCTTTGAGCCTCGCTTTCGTTATTTGATTTTGCTAGCTTCAGTTTTTTCTTAGCTTAACAACTAATTTGCGACCACTAATGTATATATTTATTACGTTATTTTTAATAGGGATTATTAAAATGTACAGTGCACCAGAAAACGGGCCACCCTGAAAAACTTTAGATCTTAATGGTCTGAGGGTCTTTTTAAGTGAATTGAAAGATTTTTGCGCACAATTATAATATTCGTTTATCCAAAGATAATTCTTTTCAAAAAAAAAAAAAAAAAAAAAAAAAAAAATTGTAAATATTTATTATGATTAATTATTTTATTAAACAATAGTCGAAAAATTTTGAATTGTCCGGTATACTGCATTTTACATCATTTTAAAGCATGCAATTTTACATGGCAAAATATAAAATTTGAACTGAATCGCTTGAATAGTTTCTGAGAATTCTAATTTTAAAGAAGTCGTATATTTAAAATTTGATTTCTCCGGAACTGTTCAACCGATTTTGCTCAAGTTTTGGATTTTATCATGTAAAATTACATACTTTAAAATGACGTAAAGCATTGCATTCCTTGCACTTTAAAATTTTTTCGACTATTATTTAATAAAATAATAAAATTTAATAAATATTGACCGACATAAATTTTTTGTTTGGAACTATCTTTGAATAGACGAATTTTATAATTTTGTGCAATTTTTTTTTTAATTCGCTTTAAAAGTTCTCGAGATGTGGCGAAATATGCAAAAATTAACAGTAAGGGGTCAATTTTTTGGATCGAACTATGGGAACCAAACTTCTCAGATTGCGGCTACCCCCCCATATCTTAGAGGGTCAGAAATCGATATAAAATTCAAAGAGTGAGAGCAAATTGGCTTAGACTGGTCATGGCCAAAATTAAATTTTCTCATTACTCTATTTTTTATGGTAGAGAGCACAATTTAACAAAAACTAGTTCACCAATGTAATTAAAATTCTGCATGCTTCTTCTGGATCAAATGACTAGCTATTGTACTGATAAATTCTCAAACTTGCGGTCGAAATCACAATTTTTAATCCAAACTGCTATTTATAACTTAGTAGTTATTTCCAAATCTACAAAGCTTTTTTCGGATATCATTATTCTAAGTTAACAAGTTAACTTTTCCATTAAAGTTTTTTTTCTTCTATTTATTGCAATAAAACCATTCACTTAATATTTTATGTGATGTGATTATCCTTTTAATTGCTAGTTTCGTAATTTTTTCTAATAAAATTGAAGATTTAGTTTTAATAAAAGAGTCATAATAAAAAAGTCACAAATTTTTTTTTCTCATAAATATCATATATGTTACTTGTAAAATGATCCATATTATAATATTACAATAAATCTATAAGTTTCTCAAAATTAAAAATGTTCTTTCCCAAATTTATAGTTTATGTAATTCATGAATAAATTTCTTAATAAAAATAAAATCATTCTCTGTATTTTAAGAATTTCTTTGTTTTTTATGAACTGATTCTCAATGCAGGATGATTGTAAGATAACCTTCCAATTTGTCTCAAATTGTTCAAAAGGACGGAATAAAATTTTGTATAAAAGTTATTATAAAGTATGCACTGATGTATAAACACGTGCACCTAGTTGTCAAAATTACGGTAATTGTTTTTAAGATTTCGAAGACAAACACCTTCTCTTTTCATTGCAAAGTAATTGTCTGGGTAAAAAAGCTATAATAGAGAAAGAACAATATTTTAGCACATATACTAGCGACGCTAGACGGAGACGAAGGGAGCAAGAGGTGACATAAAAATTCCTGCGGTATTTTCAACCTACCAATTGCAATTACAGCGGGCTCAGACGTTGGCATATAGAAAATTATATCCTTTTTCTCATCTCTGTATTATTGATGGAATAATCTTTTACTTATTTCGGTCAAATTCCGCTCTTAGGGCCGGGATAACCTGGTAGGTAGGGCACTGGGCTCATGTCTAAGAGGTCGTGTGTTCGATCCCGATGACCGAAGATTCCCAGTGTAGTAAATGGGTGACTGATGCACGTTGAATCTGTCGGGTCGCAAAGTCCTTCATGTTCCCATAACAAATCATACTTTTTGGGGTACTGATCCAGAAGTTCATGATTGGTCTTGTCTTCTGGATTGGTTCAAAATTACAAGGCTACGGAGTTGAACATTAGTAGTCTTAAACCCAAAATTGGTTCAGCTGTTCAACGACGGTTATAAAACAAAAGAAAATTCCGCTCTTGAGCCGCGATGGCTCAGGGAATAAAGCGTTCGCCTGATAAGATTAACCAGGTTCGAATCCAATCAGCAATGACTGGTCGATACGAATGCCACATCCGGCTTGCACAGACCACAGGGCTGACGTGATATATCCTCAGTGGTAAATGGATCATGGGTTAGAGTCCCCTTGCCGTCAGGCTAACCGCAGGAGGTTCACGTGGTCTTCCTCTCCCTGTAACGTAAATGCGGGTTAGTTCCATCAAAAAGTTCTCCACGAAGGCAAATTTCTTCCAACCAGGAGTTCCCTTGTCTTTTGGATTGGTTTGAGAATCACAAGGCTGAGGAGATGAACATTAGCAGTTGTAAACCCGAAAAATTGAGTCAGCTGTTCAACGACGGTTATAAAATAAAATAAAATTCCCATCTTATATATGTAAAAAATATCGTTCAAACTTCATTTTAAGTTTTTTTAAAAATTTATTTCTTATTTTTTTTATTTTATTGTGATGATCACGTTTCGATGAAAGAAATGTAGGTGCTGACTTTTGGAAATTCCAAAATTCCATCATGTTAACCAGAAACGGGAGAGCTAATAATCGTTTTCACATTATTCTAAAAAAATTCTATATTCCTTAAAAAAAAATTTCATCAATATTTTTGCCCGTTCTCTTGAGCGAAATGTTCTTTAGAAGCAAAGTTATCTTTTGATCCCCTAGTATTTAAATATCATATGTATTTCAACCATAATTTTTTTTTTAAACCCTTATTGTTTGATACCCAAAAATGAGTTATAGTACACATAAACACTACTAACAACATACTAACACGAACGAAGTATTTATATCAAAGATCCTTTACATTAACTTGAAAAATAAGTGAAATTAGAAGGTTAATTGAAATTTGAACAGAATCTGATTTTACTGTAAAATCAACTAAACATATATTCATTGAAAAGAAAGAATTAATAATAAAATATGAGAGCTAATTTGATCAAGGATATAGAAACTGATTTGAATAAGAAAGAATTTAATTAAATTTTCCCTTTAAAATTTGCAGCAAGCTTAATTTAAAGCAGGAAGTAAATTAACTTTTATTCAGTATTGGCTTTCGAAAATAAATTAATAATTTAAGGATTACTATGATTTTTCCGATTTGGTGCTAAGAAATGAACATCTTGTGTGGTGAGTAATTTGGAAATAAATTTGTTATTATTATTTTTTTATATTATTGAATTTTCCCTGAGGTTTAAAAGAAAAGTTGTAAATAAATGTTAATTTGCATCAATAAATGTAAACATGACATGATTTGAAAATTTCTTACACAGAGTGTTCTATTATCACTGCTCTTAATATGAACTTTCAAAATCTATGTTTAAAATAAGCAGGATATTTAGTTTTAATTTTTTAATACGAGGTATATTCAACGACATATTTAGTTAATTTTTTTTCTTCAAAAAATAATAATTTACATGTTTTCTTTTTTTGCAAAAAAGGGTTTAGCGTTTACTTGATATGGTAGCATAAATTCGCCAAAGGGATGACACTTGCACCTTTGAAGAACCCCTGACGTTATCTTTGGCTAAAAATTAAAACGTAAGATTTTACACATTTATTTGACTCGATTCATTATTTAACACATTTGAAAACAAAAGTAAAGATAATACCAGAGACAGGGTCACGAGGTGTCAAATTCCGAAGAAGACCATGGCCCGTGCTGACTCGTCCCTAAAAAGGGAAGTAAGAAGCAAAGATGGTTACGTCAAGAAGTCAGAAGTTAAGATAGTTTACTGTTTGCAGTTGTACAGCAAAGAACATCCCACGCCATAGCTCGGGAGCAGTGGTGGTGACTATGGTTACGAGTCTTAACTATTACCATTACATTATGACCACCCTGCTTATAACATATAGGGCCACCTTTAGCCCTCAAAACTGCTAGCATCCGCCATGGCATTGATTCAACAAGGTGCTGATAGGTAGTCTGAGGTATCTGGTACCAAGCGCTCACCAACTGGTCCTGCAATTCCCTCACATTGCGTGGGGGTAGCGTGGCAGCACGAATTTGGTTTTCCAAGTAGGACCACAAATGCTCTATTGGATTAAGGTCAGGTGAATTTGGGGGCCAAGACTAGACTTGAAAGTCACTGGAATGTTCCTCGAACCAATCCATGACGATTCGACCTTTGAGATGGTGCATTATCCTGTTGGTAAACACCAACCCCCGCACGAAAAACTGTTTCCATGAATGGGTGAACCTGGGCTGCAACTATGTTCAAGTAGCTTACAGACGTCAGGGACTGTTCTGTGAGGATTATGGGTCCTAATGTGCCCCATGAAAACATTGCCCACCTCATACTACCCCCACCACCGAGTTATAGCCTATTGTTATAGATGGAGGGTGGTCATAATGTAATGGCTCTTCGGTGTATATTCGTTGCTAATATAAAGTTCTCGATATGGCAACTATTTGAACATCGCACGGCTCAAAATGCGTTGTTTAAGCAAAAGAACTCAGCTTGAAATGCGTGGTACAAAAAATTATGTGGGATGCAAATAATGTTTATAAAATTTTTATAGATTTTTTTTTCTGTACAATCTGTTGGAAAACTAGTAGGATAGCTGGCGAAATTTTTCTGTTAAATATACAGGTTTTTTAGAATACAGAAAAATGCAAAAGAAATGAGGTGAAATAAAAAAAAAATTAGATTTGATTATTAGTTCTAGAATTATCAACTCTTAAACTTGTAGTAAAAAATACTATTCGGGCAGAGCTACTATCCGCTGAAGTACAACTCATCGTTGAGTTATTTTTATTATTTCCGAATTGCTTGTTCACGAAAATGGACACAACTCAAAATGCATGTTTACTGAAATGAACACAACAAAAAATGCGCCTTTCAATTTTTACCCCAAATTTAGAATTACGTGCATAATCATCATGAAACTAAGTCCTCGACTTCTGGGTTGGGGGTCGCTGGGTATATTACAGATGTAACTTTTCAGGCCAAAGGTTACTTTTTTTTTTTGTAACTTTTGTATTTTGAACAATAAACTATAAAGTTAGTTTAAAAGCTCTTAAGTTCCTCCAACGTAAATTCAATACCATTATTATAAATGCATAGCATCCGTGGTAACATTGTAAAAACAACTGTTGACTTTAAAATCTCTAAAAAAAAAAATAATTTTATAAAATGTGATGATTTGTGCAAATGACCAATATCACATTACGAATTTATTAATTCAATCTTTAAAAAAGAGCAATACGCATAAATGAAAAAAAAAATCAGAATTAAATACTGTGTCCATTTTCTTATACGAGCTGTGTCCATTTTCATTAGAACGCATTTCGAACTGCGTTCAGATTTAAGAACACACCGATGATATTTGCTTTAGGGGATAATAGGGCGTTCTGAGCCGAATATGGTATACTGCTCCCGACTCGCACCAGTTGCACTGTTCTTCCATAAAATATCCCCAGTGGTAAATGGATGATCATAGAATTAATTCCTCTTGCCGTCAGACTAAACATGGAAGGTTTATGCGGCTTTTTCCCATGTTACTAATTTAGTTACACTCAAAAAGTTATCACCGAAGTCGTCTAATCTCAATTCTTAATCAAAGAAACCCCCTTTGCCTTCTGGGTCGGGTTCAATATTTCAAGGCTACAGAGTTCATCATTAGTTGCCACAAACATTAATACAAATTGAGTGATCAGATATAATAAAAATATTAATAAAACGAACAGGATAAGAGATCACGTAACAACTACAGATTGGGTTATAGATTATGTTTGATTAATTTTTTATTCTTTTCGAAAATAAAGGTATGTAACGTAAATCAGTGATTAGCTGCAATAATATGCTGTGTATAGATGCATAAAATGTTCTTAAGAATATATTCATGTACGATATGGGATTACCCGAATTCAGCTGAGAAGTCCCTAGACTATATTTTATTTTATTTTATAACCGTCGTTGAACAGCCGACCCAATTTCATGGGTTTACGACTACTAATGTTCAACTCCGTAGCCTTGTAACTTTGAACTAATCCAGAAGACAAGGAAACTCCTGGATCAGTGCCCCCAGAGGTATTGATTTGTTATGGGAACTTGGAGGATTTTGAGACTCGACAGATTTAACGTGCATCAGTCACCATTTACTACACGGGGAGTCTTCGGCCGGCGAGGATCGAACCCACGACCTCTTAGATATGGGCCCAGCGCCCTACCGACCAGGCTATCCCGGCCTCCCTAGACTATATTTTATAACCGTCGTTGAACAGCCGACCCAACTTAATGGGTTTACTGCTACTAATGTTCAACTCCGTAGCCTTGTAATTTTGAACCCAATCCAGAAGACAAGGGAACTCCTGGATCGAGTATTGGGAGAAATTTGCCTTCGTGGAGGACTTTTTGATGGAGCTAACCCGCATTTGCGTTACATGGAGTGGAAGACCACGAGAACCTCCCACGGTTAGCCTGACGGCAAGGGGACTCTAACCCATGATCCGTCTACCACTGAGGATATTTCACGTCAGCACTGTGGCCAGTGCAAGCCGGATGCGGAATTCGTATCGACTGGGATTCGAACCCGGTTCGCCTCATTGGAAGGCAAACGCTCTATCCCCTGAGCCATCGCGGCTCCCCTAGACTATATTTTATTTTTTATAACCGTCGTTGAACAGCCGACCCAACTTAATGGGTTTACGGCTACTAATGTTCAACTCCGTAGCCTTGTAATTTTGAACCCAATCCAGAAGACAAGGCAACTCCTGGATCGAGTATTGGGAGAAATTTGCCTTCGTGGAGGACTTTTTGATAGAGCTAACCCGCATTTGCGTTACATGGAGAGGAAGACCACGAGAACCTCCCACGGTTAGCCTGACGGCAAGGGGACTCTAACCCATGATCCGTCTACCACTGAGAATATTTTACGTCAGCACTGTGGTCAGTGCAAGCCGGATGCGGAATTCGTATCGACTGGGATTCGAACCCGGTTCGCCTCATTGGAAGGCGAACGCTCTATCCCCTGAGCCATCGCGGCTCCCTAGACTATATTTTATTTTATATTATTTTATAACCGTCGTTGAACAGCCGACCCAACTTAATGGGTTTACGGCTACTAATGTTCAACTCCGTAGCCTTGTAATTTTGAACCCAATCCAGAAGACAAAATACTCCTGGATCGAGTATTGGGAGAAATTTGCCTTCGTGGAGGACTTTTTGATGGAGCTAACCCGCATTTGCGTTACATGGAGAGGAAGACCACGAGAACCTCCCACGGTTAGCCTGACGGCAAGGGGACTCTAACCCATGATCCGTCTACCACTGAGGATATTTCACGTCAGCACTGTGGTCAGTGCAAGCCGGATGCGAAATTCGTATCGATCAGCCATCGCTGGGAATCGAGCCCTGTTCACCTCTTGAAAGACGAACGCACTATCCCCTGAGGCAAAACGGCTTGCCTGTTGAGCTTATCTGAATAATTAATAACAAGATTTATCGATGCTAGTACTCAATCTTCATAATCTGCCCATCAGAGTCAAATCTAATATTAGCAATTTTCGCCCATTGCTAATTAATTATTTAAGTGGGTGATCATGATTATTCCTTACTATGTAAAATGATGATCTTCCCAGGTATTTAAACATTTTCCAGGGAAAAAATGAACGAAAACTTCCTCCAGAAAAAGTTACAGACCTCTTAAACTAATTTCTTTGCTCTAAATATTTAAACGCAATGGAATTTCCTATTAATAGTTCGTAAATAAAAGATATAAAAAATTATAAACAAATAAATATATTACATTATCTGGCTTGAAAAATAAGAAATACTGAGGCAAGAGTCAAGTTAGATCAAAAAGCTAAGGTCCTGTACGACGACTAAATAGTTCGTAAATTCCTGCATCAGGTTGCAGATTTGTTTTCTGAATTCATTATAGAACTTAAATGATTTTAAAAGAATACGAACAAAAATTCAGGTGCTTTTTGGCTTGAGGTAAGGTCTACTGTTTCGGTAAAGTTTAGAGAATATCTTCCCACAACAGTGCCATGACAAAATCTTTCAACCTATCATAACTTAGAAATGATTAAAAATAATGAAATTTGGGGACTATGAAATATTCTTAAAAGGGTATTCTGTGATGACCGCAGGCAATATACATTTTTAAAATGAATGCTAAAAATGATTTCGAAAAATTCTATTTAAGGGCATCGAAGATTAATATTAAAATAATTATATTAATATCAAAAATGTGTGTCAAAATCGAACGAATTACTGTTGAGAAAATATTTAAATAACTGCATTAATAGTAATAATAAAGGAATATGCGCTGCAAAAATCGGACGAATCACTATTCAGGAAAGTTTAGCTGAAAACATTAAAACTTGTTTGATGGACTCAGAAGAAAAGAGGTGAAAGAAGATTTTATAAAGGCCTACAATTTTCATCAGGCTATCGAACCAGTTTCCTTGTTTTACATCCCGCCTACTTCATTAGTGCTATCGCAGATTATGATATCGTTTCTATTTTATCCACGTTAAAATGTTAATTGGTGACCCTTAATCTGAAGCAATTCAGCGTTTATCAATAAAAATGTGTAATATCCATAGATAAATGTTATAGATCAATTAAAGTATGCTCTTTTGAAAAGCAATTTCTTTACTTTTTCTTTGATTTAACCGTATGAAATAATTTCGAAAGCATATGGTTATACCAGAAATATTGAAAACTATTTTTGAAACGAAAAACTCATTATTCACAGAGACTACAAGTTTAAGAAGCTTGAAAGTATGACGGTATGTAGAAAAATGTACTTAGAGTAAGATGATTTAAAAACATTTTAACATTCAAGAATTTTTAACTGTTAAAACTATTAGTAAAACTCAGTAAATAATTCGATTTTTCGAGAACTATTTAACCGGTTTCATTAAAATTCTGCAATTAATTTAGAATTGAATACTTTAAAGACTATGCAAAAATTCGTATTCCAAAAATCTTTTGACTTGTTCTAAATAAAGAATTAATAAAAATGAATAAGTATTAAAAATTGTTTATTGCATTAAATCATCTTAGAATAAATAAATTTTATCATTGTATGCAAAAATGTTTAGATTTGCTTGAAAAAAACTCTTGAGTTATATAAGCGACATAAGCAAGACGTGAAATTATCATTAAAGAGTACAAACTTTAGACCGCTCTGCTGACCAAACTATTGGAACAATATTTTACAGATTGCAGCTACCCTTCATATTTGATGGTTAAAAATAAAAATTCGTTATAAAAAGAGTTTTTTTTTTTAAGAGAAACGTTTTTATGTCGGATTTCGTAATTTGAAATATGTCTACACTTATCAATTAACCTATTTATGTTGAGGTTCTCCAACCATTAAGATTGAGTCTTTTAAAGGGAATTGCAAATCAAAATGCAAAATCATTGCATCAAAAGTTATTCAAGGTGTTCACTTTTTTTATTTCACTGTACATTTCTTTCAAGTTTTGAAGTATCTTTGCAGCATCAGCTTAAGTTTTAATCGAAAAGAAGATTTAAATCAATTTATTTAGGAACTTAACATTTGTGCTACTCGCAATTACATAGAATTTTTAAATATAATTTAATTAGTCTACCTAAAACATTTTCAAAATATGATTAAAAAAATTTAGTTTCTAGATTGAGATTAAATAACTGATAAAGTTTTTCTTGTAATAACTAAGACAAAATTGGATTGTAACTTAATTGGATTTTTTACCACTTTTTCAGAAATCACTAAAGTAACTGAAATGAATTTTAATATATATGTTACCGGCAAAGTATGAAACGCCGGCATTATATAGAATGTCTAGGTATTGTATATAATGCCTGACGTTTTTAGGCAAAGTATGAAATATGAGAAGTATAGGATATACTTCTCATATTTCATACATCAGTGTAGGATATACCGGGCAAATATATACCGGGCAGTGGCACTTATCTAGACCTAGTATGACTAGACCTGTGGTAAATGTCCGAAATATATACTAGGTCTAGTTAAGTGCCACTGCCCGGTATATCCTACAATGATGTTTTTTTAAAGTCAAGTGCCATTTCCCGGTATACATTTGCCCGGTATATCCTACACTGATGTTTTTTAAAGTTCACTGCTACTGCCCGGTATACATTTGCCCGGTATACCCTACACTGATATTTTTTTAAGGTCAAGTATCATTGCCCGGTATATATTTGTCCGATACTCCAAACACTGATGTTTCTTCTAATCTATCGTCAGTAAATATTAAAATATCGAATAAATGTAATTATATCCACGAATAAATTAATATCAAATCGGATGTAATAAATATTTCGGGCATTCACCAAAGCGACTATGTGATTGTCAACATTCACCGGTGAAAGTCAACAACCACCGATTTCGGTCATTCACAGTAACATGCACATCATTTCATTACGTTTATTTCATACTTTGCCTAAATAGCATTTGGCATTCTATAGAATGCTTTGGCAATTTGTGAAATATAAGTCATTTCATACTTTGCCGGCTAGTTTTAGGCATTATATACAATGCCTAGGTATTCTATATAATACAGAATTTCATACTTTGCCGGTAACATATATATTCTTACATTAGCTTATATTCAAATGTCATATTCTTTAAAAGAAAAAAAAGAAATCACTAAGTATCACAATTCTAAACACCAATTCACAATTGTAAGAAATTACAAAATTTATTTGAATATTTCAAAATTATTTATTTTACTGTTGCTGAAAAAATGCCTAATTTTCTTTAAAAAATCTATAAATATCAATAATTAAATACTTTTTTTGTTCCCAATCGCAACAATTGAATATAAATGCTTGTCAACAATGATGCAATTTTTTTTAATAACGAAATGAAATTGTTAACAATGATGATGGTTTTCACTCATGCTAACAATATATACCAATAATATCAATTGTTAAAATAGCGATATTCGAAAAAGAATTCATTCTTGATTGAACTGCTTTAAAAAGAGGTTTGATTAAGCGCTTGAGATATTTTAAAATGCCTTTTGGTGTAAAAAAGTGGATTAGAAAACAAATGTAAGTCAATTAATCTACATTTAATCATTTATTAAGATATTAGTTAGAATTATAGTTTCATAAACACTGCTATTTTTCAACCTGTTTTATTTTTTTTTAGTACCTATTGTAGTTAACAATATTTGCTCTAAATTGCAATTTCTGTGATTAGGATAATTCTATTCTACAACTAAAAGTAAACTATAAAAGTTGGTTAAATTTATTAATGTTTTTTTAGAAAAACATTCAGGGTGATTGTTTAATTGACACTCATGAAATAATTAAGTTACAATTATGTTAATGAAATATTTTTTAATCACAGTTGCCAATTTTTCAAAAAAAAGTCGTGAAATAGCGACTATGAATTTTGATACATAATCGCTAGCTAGCATCCAAATTTATGTAATATATATACATATATTCAGCAAAATATTTTAAACTATATTGCTGAACTGTCGCCCATTCAGTAATATATTATTTATTATGCAAAAGAACATTAAATTTGGTGATAGTATCAGTGTATAACAATATATTTAGTATTACCAGTATCGTATTATAGGTCCTTTGTTTTAGTGCCACAGTAAATCACTCTTAAAAAAATTTACTATAGTATATAATTCAGATAAAGGTAACATGTTGTACTGCGTAATTGAAAGAGGAGGGATGATCACCAAGGTTGCTTTAAGCGCAGTTCACCAATTCTTCTTTCTCAATGAGGGATAAGATGGTAAAAGCGCAGTTCACTAGGTTTTAGAAAACCATTAGCGCAATCCTTTAACACCGGGTTCGCTACATTCCAGTCAGCATCTACTTAATGCATAAGTATCTGAAAGAAAAAGGAAGAAGATTTGAATTTAAAATAAGTTGAGAAATAATTTTGGTTTTAATTCATTCTAAATTTAAAAAGCAAATATCTCTATAGCCATTTATCATTTTCTTATCACTGGGAAGTATTAAGTATCATATCTCATTGATTAGTGAATGAAATTAGAGTATCATTTCTTTTAAATTTAAAAGTCACTATATCTCTTACAGCACATTTCTGTTAATAAGTTTTTAGCCTCTTGCAGTTACAGTTAATTTCGCTCTCTGCTAGAAAAAGTGTTGGAAAATGTAGAATTATATGATTTCTTTTAAGACACGACTCACAAAATAAATGTTTTTTTATAATTTTTTTCTACTCATTGCATAACATTTATTTAAGATAATGAAATGTGAAATCATATTTTTATGGGGTAAAATCGATCTTGTAAGCCCGTAAAAATTAGATAAGGACGTGTTAAGCATCATTTTAATTTTAATTTTAGAGTCAACGTCAAAAGATCTGGCGTCAAAAAGTATGACTATTTAGTGGATGATGGAGTGGTTGTGAAAAAGAAGGGAAAGCCCTTCAATCACAAATCATATTTTAAAGATGTTGTATTGGACAACTATGATGTGATCAAGCCCTTTGTGGGTAGAATTGGCTCGGAATTCTTGGATCTTAATTTGGCTCAGGTAGTTTATTAATGCTTATATACATCATTCATGTTTATTTTATTTTAACGTTAATTTCACGTCTCGATTATATTTTTAAGAATGTAAATAAATAATGGTAGCAAATTATTTTCTTTTTTGATTCAACTTATAAGCATTCATGTAACCAACCATCTTTAAGCCAGCTAGAATCGTAGCCGGAATTCTGAATTTTCCTTTTGCTCCGCTTAAATAGTTAATGATGAGCATAATATATATATATATATATATATATATATATATATATATATACATTTAAATTCATATTATTATACCATTATACATTTAAATTCGCTCCTCACTATGCAGATTTCCTCTCGTGTACTGTTCTATAATCTCTTTACATTTTATTTTCTGTTTTTTGCTTGATATTTTTGTTTATTTTTTACTTAATGTGTTCTAATTTCGTTTCAATTTTTCTGAGTGCTCCTCACATTATTGTATTGATATATTTTGCTTTGGCTATATTGATACAATATTAGAAAGCACTCCTTTTTGCGGATATAATCGTGTGAGCTGATGAAGAGATTATATCCTTTCTTTATTTTGTTTTCCGGATTTTAATTTTTTTTCCCTCCATTTTTTCTCAATTTTTTAGCTTATATATATTGGTGTATATATATATATATATATATATATATATATATATATATATATATATATAAAGAGAGAGAGAGATACAGAAGATAACATAAATGTTGTTAACTTTGTCTATGAGAGTTACCAAGGAATTCTTTTTAGCACTTCGCAAGTCTTTAAAACAATGATCAAGTGCTTATTTTTATTCTGTAAATACACCTAAAGGTAAAAATAAATCTTTTTCCTTTAAAATCTTTAGTACTGGAAATCCTTAGACAAAAACTATTGAGATCATTTCGAAAGCATTTTAGGATTTAACTTCTTCGGTTTGCTTATGTTTTTGAAAGTTAAAAATCTACTACAAACAGAAATTTAAATTTTTTTCAAAGGAAAGGTCTATTTCAGAGAATAAGAAAATTTGATGTTCTATAATATAGTTTTATTTTATCTTTCCTTCTTAACAATTAAACTTTTTATTTAAGCAAATTTTTTCATAGTACACTAAATATATGAATGTGTTCAACTAATCATATGTTCAACTAATGTTCATATGTTCAACTAATTTATTTTATTATTAACTTTCAATTATTCTCTTTCAGCCAGAAGTGCTTGATGCATTTTGTCCCGGTGATCCAAATGACACTGGTGATTCTGAGATCAAAAATGAGCCAAATGATAGTCTGTATTAAATTGTTCATACTTTGAACACTAATACATTCTCTACATTTTGAACAGAAATGTGAAGAGTTGTGCGTTAAGTTTGTGTGTGATATGAGCCCCTTAACGGGTGGACTCTATTATTGGACCTGAAAACTCTCCGGATATTTATGTAAAACTTCCAATATTTTGAACGACTAATGCCAAATATCTGCTATTGTGTGATATGAGAGCCTAAAAAGACAGGATTTATTTTTGAATCTGAAAACTCTATCGACATTTGCAGAAAAACTCAACGATTTTGAGCGACTCATGACTTGAATAATGTGTAAAATGAGCCCCTGAAAGGGTGGACTCTGTGTTTGAAACTGAGAACTTTCACGACATTTTCGTAAGGACTCAAAGATTTTGAGCTCCTAATGACTAATACGTGCTATGAGCCCCTAAAAGGATGGACTCAATTTTTGAAACTGAAAACTCTCCGACATTTTTGTAAAAACTCAAAGGTTTTGAGCATGACTATTGCGTAATGTGAGCCCCAAAAAGGGTGAACTCTGTGTATAAACCAGGAATCTCTCCCGGCATTTGCGTAAATTTTTAAAGATTTTGAGCAACTCGTGACATGTATATTGTGTGATATGAGCCCCTAAAAGGGTGGACTCATTTTTTTGAATTAAAAAACTCTCCCGACATTTACGCAAATACTTAAAGATTTTGAACGACTCATGACATGATGTGATATGATCCTCTAAAAAGGTGAACTCTATTTTTTTGAACCTGAAAATTTCATGAAAACTTCAAGATTTGGAAAGACTCATGACTATTGTGTGATATGAGGCCCTAAAAGAGAGGACTCTGTTTTTGAACTTCAAATTCTCGACATTTCTTGTAAAAGATTGTTTTCTTTAAATTGATTGATTGTTTTAAAGATTGTTGTATATTCAATAAGTTGTAACTGATTTCTAAAATAATAATGATAAAAAAATATTAAAAAAATAAAAATAAAAAAATAAAAAACTTAAAATAATGTTTTTTTTATTGATCTACTTCATGTAATGCTTCATGCAACATCAAATCGTAATGTTTTTTCTTAATACTCTTTTTAGGATACAAAAAATTTATATAAATACTAGGCTTATTGAAAAATTCGTCTGTATTTTCTGATCTGCTTAATATTTAAGGCTTATTACAAGTCAGCCTACACTATAAAAAATTCCGCATCGAATTACGATATAAAGTACCAGCACTTTGGGTGCATCATCCGTACAATCCATTTTTACCATATAATAATATACCGTAATTTTTACTGCAAAATGTATTTATTTAGAGAGATTTACGATTATCATTACTGAAAAAATTACGATATATCAGTTTTTGTTCTGTAACAGGTATCGGTAGAAATGGATTTTACCGTAAAAAGAACTGGCACCCTGAATGTCGGTACTTTTAACGTAATTTGATCCAGAATTTCTTACAGTTTACATGCCTTCAGGTTAGATAAGAAATGCGCGAACAAAAGCTCAATCAGACTGGATTTGCTTAGGATAATTGCAATAAACCTTTAATAAGGCTATTTACTATTAGCCTTCGGAGATCTCTGCTTATTGCAAACTGCTTGAAATAGTTAAGCTTATTGTCATCAGAATATTTTGCCTAAAGGAATGTTAGCTCCTTCCAATAAGCTTAAACAATTTCAGCTGATTTTTTCATTATTACAATTCTGAAAAAGGATATTTATAGTTTTTCAATTACACTCTTTTCGCTTTATTTTATTTATTCATTTAATTTTTTTTCTGTTTAATTACATAAATATGTAAGCTAATTGTAAAAATCTTCAGTATTTTCTGACCTGAATGATATTTTCGAGTTTATTTACAAATCGGCCTGCATGCCTCCAGATCAAATAGGAAATGCTCAAACAATTACTTAATCATAAAGGATTTGTGTAAGATAATTGCAATAAACTTTTAATAAGGTTATCTTGGCTTATTGCAAACTGCTTGAAATAAATAAGGCGCATAGAGCACATGATGTTATTTTAGTTAATCTTAAGATATGTTGGCACTATTCAATAAGCCTAAAGAGAGGGCTCATCAAAAATGTTGGGGACTTTTCCAATTAGCTTGGCCCATCGCAAAATGACGTAGACTTTTTGCTAAAATATACCGTTCAGAAAAGTTACTAGAAAAAAAGGATCGTAGAAAAAATACGGAACACGTTTACGAAATACAGGATTTCGATAAAATTTTTCGATGCAGCCGTGATGGCTCAGGGTATAGAGCGTTCGCCTTTCAATGAGGTGAACCGGGTTCGAATACCAGCTATGGCTGATACGAATTTCGCATCCGGCTTGCACCGATCACGGTGCTGACGTAAAATATCCGCAGTCCCCTTACCATCAGGCTAACCGCAGGAGGTTCTCATGGTCTTCCTCTCCATGTAACGTAAATGCGGGTTAGTTCCATCAAAAAGTTCTCGAAGAAGGCAAATTTCTTCCAACACTTGATCCAGGAGTTCTCTTATCTTCTGGATTGGGTTCAAAATCACAAGGCTACGGAGATGAACATTAGCAGTTGTAAACCCAAAAAATTGGGTCAGCTGCTCAACGAAGGTTATAAAATAAAATAAAATTCCCCTCTTATATGTGTAAAAAATATCGTTCGAACTTCATTTTAAGTTTTTTTTAAAAATTTATTTCTTATTTTTTTTATTTTATTGTGATCATCACGTTTCGATGAAAGAAATGTAGGTGCTGACTTTTAGAAATTCCAAAATTCCATCATGTTAACCGCAAAACGTGAGAGCTAATAATCGTTTTCACATTATTCTAGAGTAAATAGATTCTATATTCTTTAATAAAAAAAAAATTTTCATCAACATTTTTGCCCGTTCTCTTGAACGAAATGTTCTTTAGAGGCAAAGTTATCTTTTGATCCCCTAGTATTTAAATATCATATGTATTTCAACCATGAAAAAGTTTTTTTCAAACGCTTATTACTTGATACCCAAAAATGAGTTATAGTACACATAAACACTACTAACAACATACTAACACGAAAGAAGTATTAACATCAAAAATCCTTTACTGGAATAATAAATGAAATTAGAAGGTTAATTGAAATTTGAACAGAATCTGATTTTACTGTAAAATCAACTAAACATAATTTCATTGAAAAGAAAGAATTAAAAATAAAATATGAAAGCTAATTTGATCAAGGATTTTGAAACTGATTTGAATAAGACAGAATTTAATTAAATTTTCCCTTTAAAATTTGCAGCAAACTTAATTTAAAGCAGGAAGTAAATTAACTTTTATTCAGTATTGGCTTTCGAAAATAAATTAATAATTTAAGGATTACTACGATTTGTCCCATTTGCTGCTAAGAAATTAACATCTTGTGTGGTGAGTAATTTGGAAATAAATTTTTTATTATTATTTTATAATATTATTGAATTTTCCCTGAGGTTTAAAAGAAAAGTTGCAAATAAATTTTAATTTGCATCAATACATGTAAACATGACATGATTTGAAAATTTAGAAGATATCTAAAATTCAAAATATTATTTTACGAATCATCTTTAGTAAGTGTGTTTTTCGATTCGAAAAGAAAATTATCTATTGCTTCATAATCCTGCATATTATATTCGCCTACCCCCCCCCCCCCGAAAAAAATTATCCCGAGGCGCATGATAAACATGCCCCGATTGAATAAAACTTAACAAAATTAACTTGGTTAATTTTGTTAAGTTTTGAATTAAAAATCAACTTAACAAAATTAATAAAAGGGTAAAACATTGTTAATGATGCCATTATTCTCTTTAAGACTAATTTTTTTAATGATATTCATTACTAAAGCGCAATTTTATTGATATTGTCAACTATTCTTTAACAGTCACTTGTAAATCTTTTGATGAATAAAACAATGTTACAGGATAGTGAATAAAATAAATATAAGCAATGTTTTTTTCTTATAAATTCTACTTAAGTCAGAATAATTAAAAAAAAATGATTTTAACTAATAAGTAATTTTTGACTAATACAGCTACGGATTAAGAATGAATAAAAAAAGAAACATATTCTTCGTAAAAGTTTTTTTTTTGTTGTTGTGGTAACATTAGTGTTTTTGTCAGACGAAATCGAAAGGAGGTACTGCCAGAGCCTGACTAAGGCAGGGGCATACGGGGCAGCCGCCCCGGGCCCCCACATCTAAGGGGGCCCCCAAATCGAAGAGTTTATATTACATTTCCTTCTTTAATGAACTTTTTTTTAAACAAAATATCAGTACAAAGTAAAATCCGTCAGTTTTATGTTAACTTCTTCATTAATCTATCGTATGAACACAAACTATATTTCGTAAATCCATAGCTTTCTAGGGCGGAATTCAGCATAAATTTCACAACTATGATGGACAAATTTGGCCCATCAAAAGCCTGTATTTTTACATTTCGCAAAATGCGATATTCTAAGAAAAATACAGGCTTCTGATAGGCTTAATTGAGCCATCGTAATTGTGAAATTTTTGCCGAATTCTGCCCTAATGTCAGCAAGGATACGAATTTTTCACAGTTAGATGAGAAAGTTAACAATCAGAAAAATGCATTTGGCAAGATGGACGTAGAATTGTAAGAAAATCAATAACAAGGACAGAATGATATTTCGCCTGACCATTTGGAGGGGGCGGATTTTATAGCTATTTTAAGTTCTAGTCATTTTTCTTGTTATTTTTAATGAGGTGAAAAATTTAAATACTTCCATAAAGTTAGGTTCTTCATTACTGCAAAAGTGAAGTAGAGGGGGCCCCCCAAAGAGGTTTTTGCCCCGGGCCCCAATTAGGCTAAGTCGGGCCCTGGGTACTGCCAATATATATTGGTTTGAAAAACCACGAAATAAAGTAATAATTGTCTTAAATATGTTTTTAACTTTGTGCCAAGTTTTGATTTTTTTATTGTTGCAATCAATGCACTGTAGTTTTGGGTTTCAAACTGGTAAAGGTTTGCCAAATTGTGCAAGTAAACTGTATATGTAATGTTTGGATATTTAATATATATATATAGCTGTAAACATGGAGAGGAAAAAATCCAGTAGATTTTATGAAGTATAAATTTTATGATAACTGTATATTTGACAATAGGAATTTTAGGGATTTTTATCGTCATCAAAATAAAAAAACTTAATCACTCAAAAGCAATAAATGGTTTGCAATATTTTCCTTTTCTGATTGACATTAAATGAATTTGAAGTATTGTTTATTATGTTAAAACTCATACTTTTTAATAGAAATAGATAATTTATTATTGATAGCTTACATTTTTTTAAAAATATTTTAAAAAAGATGTTTTAAGTAAAAATAAACTAAAAATTTTAGAACAAAAAAAAAAAGTTTCAAACTGATTACTAAAAATGAGGATCGTTTCTTTATGTATTAGCAATATTTTATTAAATATTCAAGCAAGCAATAAATTCGATTTCAATAGGGATTTAATAGCAATAAGTATGAAATTTAGGTATTACTCAATTTTAGGTAGTTTTCTAAATTATACAAAAATTAGGGGAATTTTTATTAAACCAGTAGACCAAGAGAAACTGGAAAAATCCAGTGGAGTTGGCAATTACGTATATGGGCGAATCTCAAGAATCATTAACCTATATGTCTTCAAACTTCAAACCGCACGTCAAACCGTAACCATCGAAAATTGAAAAAAAAGGTATACAATCCGATTCTGCGAGTTTTATGTTAGTGATATTCCAAAAGCTTATTTAAAGTAGAGCAAACTTGTATCATTAGATTAACTTGCAACTCACAGAATTGGATTGTATACCTTTTTTTTCAATTTTCGACGGTTACGGTTTGACGCGCCAAAATTTGGCGACAGTTTTTGCAAACGTCAATATGCACGAAAAATATCATTCAAGAAAATATGATAGTACAGCTGAGCTACTAAATTATGTTTTTAGTGATTTTCAGTTTTTTTTAAACAGAATACATATTGAAAAAAAAAAGTATGTTAAACACTGTAAGCGACACTCATGAAAAGTTGTCAAGTGTAGGATTGAAGTAAGAAATGAAACCAAAAGCAAGTTACTCGCGATCAAAACTGTACGTATCTTAAAGTTATGCATAGTTATTGCTGTAATTTTATTAGAATTAATTTTCGCTTATTATGTTATATATTTATAAGAAAAGTTTGAAGACATATAGGTTAAAGATTCCTGAGATTCGCCCATATATATATATATATATATATATATATATATATAGTTAAGCAAATAACTAACAAATAACCCTCTAATCAGAGGAATAATGACAAAAAAATTGTTTATTGACAATATATTAACTAATTTCATGATTTTTTTTTCTAATGACATAAGACATTGTTTTTACATGATATTAGATATGATATCTTATAAAGATATTTCAACAATTAGATGTTAGTAAAAAAATTTGATTTTTATCACCATAAGATCATATCGTTTCCATTACTCGTTAAAAAAAAAAAAATCTTGAAAATTGTATCCTTCCGGCACATTTGAAGGCTTCAGGCATTCAGGTTACACAACCCTTTAAATAGACCAAGCATACTTTCGTACAATGTCTGGAAAGCTTTTTGGGCATCTTCAGTGGAACATTTTTTAAAATGTTCGTACATACATTCTCGATTCGAGCCGAGGTTTCTACAACATAAAAAAAAAAAAAAATCGTAAAGATAAAAATAAATTCACAATAAAGAGAAATTAAAAGTGTGATAAAATAGTATCTAAACAATAATTTTTTTTATTAAACTTTGCGATTTTAGAGCAAATAGTGTTAAGTAACTTTTGTTTTTTTGTTAAAGTTGTTCAGTGAATTATATATTATACAGTTACATTATGTAGTTATTTCATATAGTGTATAATTTTGTGAGTATTCTTTTGTTATGAGGCTAAATTTCTAAATAAACAGTTAATTAAAAAAATTGCAAGTCCCGGAAAGAAAATTAATAACCCCGGAAGGCTGTTTTTCGGAAGCTCCTTCGTAATACGAAATGATGCTTTTTTTACGAATATATCAATGCTATATTCGCAAAAATATGCAATATAAGCAGCAGTTGTAAAAATATCAATGTTATTTTCATAACTGCTGTGAGTTTGCAAGTGTTACTCATGACTGTTAGGTCAAGTTTATCTAAGGCCAGGGCTGTCAATGCTTATTTTAAAAAAATGCACAAAACGTCAATATGGGGAAAAGCCGCTGTTTTGGGAAAATGAAAAGCGTTTGTGTTCTAATTTTTTAATATTTAAAAATTGACTCCAATGCTGCAATACTTGGACTCATGAAAATTTACAAAAACTGAGAATAAGGCAGTGATTTTGAAAATTTTCATCTAGGTGTAAAAATGTCACCAAATTGGCGATTTTTAAAAAAGTTTAATAACTTTTAAAATATTTAAGTTATTTGTCTGTTCTAAAGAGCCCTGATAGGACTTCATGGCAAGATTATGTGTATAGTTTAAAATAATAATAGCATTGCTTCAAGTGTAAGGCACTTAAAGTATAGCATTTTTTTAATTTTTATTTTCCTTAGCGACAGAGTTTCGAAAAACAGCGTCGAAGAGAAAATAACAGTTAATGTATTTCTTATTGAAGGCTCGGTTTGGTATGTATTTTTTTTGCTGACTTGGCGATAATCTTGGTTACTCGGTGAAACTTAACGACCATTTTAGCGAAGTTCTAGAAAATTTGAGTTTTAAACAGAGAGGACTAATATGTACGGAGTTATGCCAGAATAGTCTAGAATCGTGTTGAAAGTAACAGGGTGTCGTTGGCTGTATTTTCTAGTAGAATCTTCTAATAACTTTTTGGAATCTTAAGGAATTTTTTTATACTTCTCCTATCGAAACAAATACCTGTGCGGTATTTGTTGTCAATTAGAGGTCACAGATAACTTCACTCGTAATATTTTCAGTTCTATGAAAGTAGGTTTTAGATAGCTTTAAAAGAGAATATTTCTGGTCACACTATAGTAGTTTCATGAAATTAACTGTGTGTCAAATCGTTTTTGATAAACTACCATAGTTTTTATAAATGTACCATGATTGCCGATGAAAATATATTATTAATTATAAACTTATTTACGACTTCTTATGTATACATAGTTTTGAGCTCATTTTGAAAAAGAATTAAAAAAATATATATTAAAAGTAGTAATTATGGAGCATCCTGTTTATACATTTCTGACAGTTGGTTTTTAAGATGGTAGATTTAGTAAAGGCAATCCCTACATTTTTCATTAACAAAAACGTGTTCAAATTACCTCTTAAATAGTCTCATCACTTTAAAAAATATGTTGTTTAAAAAAGGAAAGTGCTCAATAAACATCTAATAGTATCAAATACATGATGTGCAATTACTCCTTTGATACTTAATTTTAAAAACGTTATAAATAAGGTAATCTTATTAGGTGTGCTAGTGCAGTGTTTCCCAAACTTATGACTTTGGTGTACCCCTTCAAATATTTTCATAGCGCTGTGTACTACTGATAAAAAAATTAATGTTTTTTTTTACTATAAAAAATTATACAAAAGTTAAAAATCACAACTGGCTGTTGACACCACGAATTATTAACCGTTATCTCTGCCAAAAATAGCTAATAGAAAAATACGCAATCGTAAATTTTCATTGCTAGCTTAGTTTTTAAATACATTCTTTTGAAATTTTCGTTTGTTGCAAGATATTTCGCATAAGAACGCGTACCCCCTCTAAACTATTCCCGTACCCCTAGGGGTACGCGTACCACACTTTGGGAAACACTGTGCTAGTGTATTATTGAAAAAAAAAAGTAAAGAAACACAATTTTGTCAAATTGTGACGAATCATCATTAAGTTCTCCCAGAATAAAGAAGAATTCAAATAATAGAAAAAAATCAAATAATCCCAAGAAACTGAAGAGATAAATTACTTGATTAAAAACTTCATTCGCTTAAAAAATACAAATTAGAAATTCCTCTCATTCAGGTCTGCCAAGTTTTGAAAATGGGCTCCTATTTTCGAGGGCTTGAAACATGCCGACTATTATCTCCAATTTGCATTTTTTGAGTTAAGTAATTTAAAAAAATAAGTTCACTTACAGATAAAAGTCATTAGACATTTCTTAAGAAAAAGCAAACGCATAATATATTTTCCAATCGACAAATGTACTATTATTGTCATCATTCGCTTTTGCTGTAATTGAACAAGAAAAAAGTTTTTTTTTTTTCCTTTTCATTCTTTCATAATTCGCGAACGTATTGTTTTATTATCGAGTTATTTTACTTCATAAATTTTAAACTAATATTTTTAAAATTTATAAAAATATTTCCAGGTACAGACTGTTTGGAATAGAGTTTCATTAGCAAAAGCAGACGGTTACAAAGTAAGGAAAGTATTTTTCAAAGACTCTACTAATGCGTATGCTTTTTGAATGATACGTAGACTGAAAAATATTTACTTGCAATAAAGATTGTCTTCATCACTGCTCCTTCTGTCTACCATTCTTTTAATATTACCTTTAGGATCGCAATCCGGAACAGAAAAAGTGTGCATGTCACAATTTTCATCATTTTTTAGCGCTGCACGAAAGAAAAAAATAGAGCAGACTATTAATGATACTATATACTAATACAGAATATTTCAAAGTGGCTTCCTCGAAATAATAAGCAAAATTTCAAAGCAGTGACTCTGAAATTCTCTTACAATCTACTTTTTTGCCTTATGAATCATACATTCAAAAGAAACATATCTCCAAGAAACAAACCGGCATAAATATTACCACACACAACTTTAAACTTTACGGATTCAGTATGGGAAATACAACTTTTAAAAAGTGAATGTCTCAAGAAATTTTAGGTGCTCACGAGAATATGCAGGTTTTTTTGAAGACCACCATTAATCAGCAATTTTAGAATCTTTATCAAGAATAGAAACAATAGGACCGCAAGAAAAATCAAGCAAGAAATATCAAAAACATTATTGATATCTGACAAATGACAGAACAGTAAGGACATAATACACTCTATAACAAAAAAATCGACGCACCAAGAAGGAGTTGTCCGATTAAAACGAAAATTGGTGGATAGAAAGACAATGTACAGAGTAGTAAATGATTAAAATTTCAGAACAATTGAATAATTTATTGTAGAGTTACAGTAACAAGTTCAATAAGGTGTTGACCCGCCTCTAGTCTGGATACAAGCTGCCACACGGCGTGGCATAGACCGATAAAGCTCCCGGATGGTCTCTTGCGGTATTTCCTGGCAAATTCGATCCAATCGTCGAACGAGGTCATCAACATTCCGTGCCAGATGCAATCGCCTTCCCATCATATCCCAGACATGCTCGATGGGAGAGAGATCTGGTGATCTGGCAGGCCAAGGAAAGTTTGACAAGCTTGCAGACAGTTCAAATCAACACGTGCCGTATGAGGTCTGGCATTGTCCTGCTGAAAAACCAGTCCAGGGCGGAACGGTAGCAAAACAGGTCTTAGGATGTCGTCGACATACCGCTGTGCAGTAAGTGTACTTCTAATGACGACCCAAGGGGTCCGGCTGTCAAAGAAAATGGCATCCCAGACCATAATGCCTTGTTGAGGGCCGGTGTGGTGTGCAATAGTGAAGGCAGGATCCCCCCTCTGCCCTGTGCGTCTCCAAACAAGTCTTCGATGATCGTCAGGACACAGTTGGAAGCGGGATTCGTCGTTAAAGACTATACGTCCCCAGTCGGCATCATTCCAGCCTGATCGAGCCATGCACCACTGCATACGAAATTTCAAAGCAATCGGATGATTGCTTTTTGGTGCGTCGATTTTTTTGTTACAGAGTGTAAATACCAAAACAGGTTTGACTAAAGTTTAAAACTTAATGGCGATTCAAATAATCGTCTTTTAGCTTCTGTTTCTAAGTGCAATCAAATCTGTCTCGTTGTTTATTGTATGTTCATAGTCGTCCTGCACTGAGAGTTTTGAGATTTCGATAACGTTTTTGATGTTTCCTTGCATAAATTATAATTTGCGATCCCAATGGGCATATTTGTTTATTTTTATTTTTAATAAGAATTCTGAAATTGCATGTTAAGGGCGCTCTTTGTACACTGCATACACGATCTCTCTTAACTTTCTAGAACTGAAATCTTAGCTCCCTTGTTATAAAAGTACGCTGCCCCGGACTACTTAAAAAAAACGAACTGATTTGCTTATAAGCCAACTGTTGCTCATTTCCCCTATTTTCTGTGTTCCTTTTTTATTTTATTAAAGGTTTCTTATTTGCGTCATTGCGCACGCATAAACTTATTGCCTTCTGTATCTATGTACTCTTTTTTTTTTTAATGTAACTGTCGTTCTTATTCGTGTCTCCATTGCAGATCTGCTTATGCTCTGTGTGTTGTTCATTTTTTTATATTATAACCGTCGTTGAACAGCCGACCTAATTTTATGGGTTTACGACTACTGATGTTCAACTCAGTAGCCTTGTAAATTTGAACCCAATCCAGAAGACAAGGGAACTCCTGGATCGAGCATTGGGAGAAATTTGCCTTCATGGAGGACTTTTTGATGGAGCCGCATTTGCGTTATATAGAGAGGAAGACCACGACAGAGTCCCAAGGTTAGCCTGACGGCAAGTGGACTCTAACCCATGATCCATCTACCATTGAGGAAATTTCACGTCAGCACTGTGATCGGTGCAAGCCGGATGCGGAATTCGTATCGACTGGGATTCGATCCCGGTTCACCTCATTGGAAGGCGAACTCTCTATCCCCTGAGCCATCGCGGCTCGTGTGTTGTTCATTGTTTTCCATCGAATATTAGTTATCCTAAATAATTTACGCTTGTCCTATTAACCTTTTTTTTCTTACGATTCAAGCGGCCAGCCAAAGTCATTTTCTTTCATAAAGTTTATTAAAAAAAAGAACGTTTAATCGGGGCCTCCCTGGCTGAGCGGTATCGCGCTGTGCCAAACGCTGTGCGAAGCGTGAAAGTAGCGGCTCCGAATCCCACTGTTACCCTGGATGTATCTTTGTGCTGCTCTTTGTACTGTGCTATCTGTTCTTTTATTTAACAAAGGTTTACAAGCCTAAATTGAGCACACAAGCCTGAAAATATATGGAATTCCAACTACGTTTAGTCTTAAACTTTGTCTGTCTTAACTAATATGATGTAGTTGAAACGAAAGTTTGAAAAAATCAAGTTGATTCGGTTAAGACATGGATTTTAAGATCCATATTTGCTACCACCAATTTGACTTTAGTTGTCTTTTTTACAAAAGTTGATACTGAAAAAGTTGAAAAAAAAGGATACTGTTACTAACGACGACGAGTTTGAAAAGGATATTTGAAATGGGACTCTGTTCATATCATCTAAATCTTTGAAAGAGACTTTTAAATAGGATTGTGTTCATATTGTCGACAACTTTGAAAAAGATATTTTAAATAGAATCGTGTTCATATCGTTGACAACTTTGAAAGAAATGTTTTAAATAGGATCATGATCATATCATCGACAACTCTTAAGGTTGTTTTTGGAAGACTCTGTAGTCGCATGAAATTATGCGATTTTGTAAATAATATGCTAATTTTGCAACTTAAGTGAGTTTGCACCCAACTCATGACTGTTAGATCAAATTTAATTTATCTATAGCAAGCGCCTTCTACGATTATTCTTAAAATTTCACAAAACGTTAATATGGAGAAAAGCCATAGTTTGGGGAAAATGAAAAGCATTTGTGGTCAAATTTTTTATTATTTAAAAACTTTCTCCAAGACTGTATTATCTGGACTCATAAAAATTTGTAGAAAATTGGAACAAGGCATTGATTTTGATAATTTTCATCCAGGAAGAAAAAAGTCGCTTGGCGATTAATAACTTTTAAATTATTGTTATGTTTTAAAACCCAGATAATTCTTTACAGCAAGATGGCATATAAAGCTCAAAATTAATGCTTAGCTTCAAGCGTACGGCACTTAAACTGTGGCTTCTTTATTTTCCTTGTCGGAAAAGATTCGAAAAACCTTGTTAAAAAAATATTTTAGAAAGGGTAGTGTTCATATCTTCGACTGACCACCTTAACAGTTAACAAACAAGCATTGACAAGAGAGTAAGAAAATTACACTGATGGATATTTAAATACAATTGTGAAAAATAAATTAAGATTCATATTATACCCTCATAAAAAGGTTTTCCTTCTGTACAGAAGTCAGTTAGTACATCGTCTGCTTTTTTAGCTACATCTGCAAATGGTTTCTTGCATTCGGTTGCCGCAACAGACACGCATCCCGTGAGAAATGGTTGAAGTCTGAAAAATGGTTAAATATCATATAAACCGACCTTTTTTTATAACTTAATTTCAACTTAAAAATATTTGACTTTAAAATTGTTGGAGACTTAACGTAATTTATCTTTATAACATTAACATTAGTAAACACAGGTACAAAATATTAAAATATATATATATAAGACATATTTAAAAAATAGTATTTTAAGAACATTGTGTATAGAGGAACAATTATTAATATCTGCAACTTAAAAAGCATCAAGAAAAATTTTTTCGACATCAGTCATTTAAAAATCGATTGCGCTGTGTGTTGTCCTGAATTGTGATAGATACTTGCCAACTACTGGCGGTTGTATATTGTGCAAAGCAATAACACTGAACAATAATTCCCAGAAGAGTGTTGTAGTAATAGCATTTTTAGAGCCTACCGTACAATAGATAATCAAGGTAAGTGGCAAAAAGTTCAAAATTGCGATTTTTTTTTAAAACTATATTTTGCATTTTTGTAAGAATATGTGTAACTGCAAAATTCGTATGTATTTTGAATAATATTTGTAGCTATTTTATATAAGAGTAAAAATAAATAAATAAATAAATAAAATAAATAAATAAAAAAATCGTTCAATAATATATATCGTTCAATAATATGCAATTTAATTCCAGCGCAGTATGAAATAGCATTAAAGAAAATAGTTGTCAAGCTACTTTTCTCAAAATTAATAACTTACTCTATTTCTTCAATTACACGGCAGAGCTCTGTATAATGCAGGAGCGCCATCTATGACCGACGCTACATTTAGAATGGGTTAAACTAATGTAAAATTTTCTGGAGGATCTGATTCTGCGACAAAAAAAAAAAAAAAAAAAAAAAAAAAAAACGAGGGTTCCCATTTAAGATCTCAAGTTTGCACCCTACCCCCATATATTACAAGATAGCATTCAATAAATATTGCACTCGTCTCTTTTATTACATTCTATTTGTATTATGTTTTGATGTATATTCCTTGAGATATTTAACCGTGTCTTCGACTTTTTTCTTACACCTCGTATTTTAAAAAACAGTTTAATAAGAGTAAAAGTGATAGATAAATAATATTACTTACCCACAATAACTCATATCTTTTATATGACCAGTTTCGTTATGGCATTTTGAAAGTGACTCTTTGAAGCATTCTATGTCACACGCGGCCAGGCCAAACAAGACTGTAAAATTGTACATATCGTAAATCAGATCAATTTTGTTTTGCTATTTAATAACACGATTTTCCAATCCTAATCTAGTTCTTAAGCAAAAGAAGAAGAAAAATGTGACACAATTGAAGAACTAAGTACCTTTCAGCGTATTTGAATTGATTGATCTTAAAATTAGGTACAATATTAGTAAATAGTAATATACAAGTACAGCAATTATAATAATTTACAATGTAATTTTTTTGAAAATAAAATGCCCTTTTTTGTTATCGGTGTTTTTGTATTCACTGTGAGAGGATATGGATTCTATTTGGCGAGCACTCAGAATTCTGAGCCACCACGGGTCGTATATGTGAACTTAGAACATTTCTTACATGTATTTCATAGACTAATTGAAAAACTCTGTAATTTGCAGAAATCGACAGCATTTTGCAACGCATCAGGAGTTTTCTAATCTGCTTGATATTAATCTTATTCTAATCAGCCTATTTGCTTTTCGGCCAATTAGTAAATACACGATGAATTATTCAAACAGATTGTGTTTGTCTTATTTGTAACAAGCCTTAGATAATGCTATTTAGAATAAGCTTTCACTACTCGAGACTTATTGCAAACTGCCGGAAATAAATTAGGCCGATCCAGCAATGAGAGAAATAAATTCTAATTAGCTTTAAGTTATGTGGGCTCACTGTAATAAGCTAAAAAATTGTTAGGTTGATAAGAAAAGTTTTGGAAACTTTTCCAATTAGCTTGGTTCTAGAAAAATGATGGTGGCTGATCACAAAGAGATGAATTATTCAATCAAATTGCATTTGTCTTATTTGTAACACACCTTTAATAATGCTATTCAGAATAAGCTTTCACTACTCGAGACTTATTGCAAACTGCCGGAAATAAATTAGGCCGATCCAGCAATGAGAGAAATAAATTCTAATTAGCTTTAAGGTATGTGGGCTCACTGTAATAAGCTAAAATATTATTAGGTTGATAAGAAAAGTTTTGGAAACTTTTCCAATTAGCTTGGTTCTAGAAAAATGATGGTGGCTGATCACAAAGAGATGAATTATTCAATCAAATTGCATTTGTCTTATTTGTAACACACCTTTAATAATGCTATTCAGAATAAGCTTTCACTACTCGAGACTTATTGCAAACTGCCGGGAATAAATTAGGCCGATCCAGCAATGAGAGAAATAAATTCTAATTAGCTTTAAGGTATGTGGGCTCACTGTAATAAGCTAAAAAATTGTTAGGTTGATAAGAAAAGTTTTGGAAATTTTTCCAATTAGCTCGGTGCTAGAAAAATGATGGTGTCTGATCGCAAAAAGATGAATTATTCAATCAAATTGCATTTGTCTTATTTGTAACACACCTTTAATAATGCTATTTAGAATAAGCTCAAACTACTGAAGACTTATTGTGGGTTCACTGTAATAAGCTTAAAAATTGTTAGGTTGATAAGAAAAGTTTTGGAAATTTTTCCAATTAGCTCGGTGCTAGAAAAATGATGGTGGCTGATCGCAAAGAGATGAATTATTCAATCAAATTGCATTTGTCTTATTTGTAACACACCTTTTATAAAGCTATTTAGAATAAGCTTAAACTACTGAAGACTTATTGTGGGTTCACTGCAATAAGCTTAAAAATTGTCAGGTGGATAAGAAAAGTTTTGGAAACTTTTTCAATTTGCTAGGAGCTAGAGCTGGTAGCGAAGAGACGAATTATTCAATTAGTCTATGACATATGCACTTAAAAAATAATGGGTTCAACTATAGGATTGACAACTTGGACCAAAATAAAGTGAACATTTTCTGTAACTATATTAAAGTGATTAATGGAATCATGTTTTCGTTCTAGTTGAATTAAAATATCATGCATCTAAATTTCTTAACTACAATAATAATGTCTCAACCTAGCTTTATATTAAGATTTTGTAGAAAATATTAACGATATAACGTTTTAACACGTTCCAGAGTTTCTACTGAATTAATAAGTAGGTTTATCTAAATCTCACGATTCATCTACAATTGTTTCTCTCGGCATTAGGAAATTTATGTAAGTTGACATTTTATATTAATCAATATAAAGTTAAAATTTTTATTGAATTGACAGCGCAATTATAAAGTTGAAATAGATAATATTTCGTTCATTTTATAGATTTATATTCATTTTAAATTTTGTTTTTAAAACGTGAAAAAAACAATTTAAATAAAATTGCTGATAATTCCTGTACAAAATCTATAACTTCATTTAAAGTGTACATAAAGATATAGTCTATTCCTTCATTTCAAGTGTACATAAGATGACCAAAATCCGTATGGTCTTTACCAAAATTTTGGTTCAACTTTTATCTATAGAGGAAGGGGAAAAACGCGATGCCTTTTCTTATTTCTGTACATTCTTAAATTCGTCAAATAGGAAGCAATTTTTTAATTCCGTCTTTCAGAATATGCTTTCAATCATTCTGATATAGTCAGACCTCTGTACACGTGCTACCCAATGAAATCGGCACTAAACCTCTGGACAACCCGATGTAATACTATCTCATTACGAAACAAAACGAAAATCATCACTAATCATTACAAAACGGAAATAAATAGGATATTTTATCGATGTCAACGTCTAGGAGAAAAAGTAATGACGTAAAATAAAGCGATTAAAAGTTAAAAAGGTTCAGTAAATTAAACTAGGGTCATTTATAATGATCCCGCACTTAACGAGATATCGGATTTAATGGTTAAAATGGAGTCTTCTATGGTACAATGTTGCAATGACTGTGTTCTCTTGAGAAATTTTTTTTTTCAATTTTTCTCAGATTTAAGGCGATAAATAATTTATAAAGTATTAAATGATATCAGAAATTATTATTAGAATTTTCGAAATGAAAAATGTAGCACATTATTAATCGTTTAAAATTATTAAGCGTCTCAGTATATAATTCAGTTGAAAATGGATTTAGTGTAATTTTAGTCAAGGTATGGTCGATTTAGTTAAGATTAAATATATTCCTATAGGGCATCGGCTCCCAAATGGTGTTCCGCGTAGAAGGGTCAAAGGAGTTATTACTTTTTAAAATCAGTGATGAATTTTGAAACCACGAATTATATTTAGATCCAACCTATAATTCATTATTAATTTAATCTTTTAGTTTCACTTATGAAATTATTTTAAGTAAATAGAAATAACATTTTTTGAAAGAAAAAATATTTTTAATAACAAAATATTGAACAAATAATTAAAAGAATAAGCATTTATAAAATATTGTATTAGTATTTCATATCATGCTCTCCAAATGAAATTAAAAATTATTAAATTTTTTAATCAAGAAATGTGTTTTCTAGCTTCCAGTTTCAACGTTTATAACAGTTCTTTAAAATTTTCTTCTCGTAAATTATGATTAGGCTTATTTTTTTCATTTTAAGCTTATGTATATACATTAAAAACAAATTCATAATTAGACTAGATATAGCACAAGCAGTGAAAACTTAACTGTGGGACATAAAATCTAATTTAAGATTATTAATGATAAAACGATAAAAATCTTCATTCCCATAATTAGATGTTTTAAAAATAGTATTTCATAGCTCATAACGTACGCAATTACCTTAATAAACTTAGTTTATAATGTCGGAGTTCCACCGAAAAAAAGTTGATTATTTAGGGTTCCATAAATTGGGGACCTCTGAGGTAGGGTATCGTTGTGAACGTGGTAAAAGCAGAGGAACATTTCATTTTTATCTCTATTGAGCTCCTTATTAAATATGGAGCTTACAGTATAACAAAAAAATTAAACAGAATAAAATGTATGAATACATTATTAGAATCGTTTAACTTACCACAAAAAGTGATTTTCCTTATCCAGTGCATGATGAAATAAAAGTGATACTACAGATATTTTATGTCGATTTATATTGTATTGTTCCAAAAAATCTACAGGTGCTCTTATTTTGACATAAATATGTCAGAATATCTTCGAAACACATGTCTATAGAAGAATTCAATTACAATGTAAGTCATTTTAATAAAAAAAGGATAAAAAGATAAGAATTTTGATGCAATATGCATTCGATGTAATTGACAGCTTAGCGTTCGGAATATCATATTGGCTTCGATCACAAATGCGTCGAAATCTAAAGATGAAGTATCACAATTTATAAATGCAGAATGTTTCAGATTTGGTAGATGTGGGCGTTGTTTTGTCTTCTTGTATTTATTTTTAGTTCAGTTGTAATATTTGTCAAATAAAAACATTTCAATCAAATTTCTAAAATGTTCCTTAGCATATGAGGGTTTTAGGTATAAAAAATATAAAAATTGTAAAAAATTCAAATTTATCAATAAAAAATGGAGATTGAACAGCTAATTTCATAAATAACTGATATAAATATTAATTTCAATAAAAGTTTTTTTTTTCTCCAATGCCTACATGTGAATTTAAAAGTTATATATTAGGGATACCAGAAAGTAATGTCGTTTTGGTGAATTTGACATCAAGATTTTATTATTAATTAATAATGTATTCAACCTCGTTAGCAACAACCTTTCAATGCCGAATCGAAAATAAATCTAAATGGATCGAACAAAATTATTTAGTTTTTAAGACTAACGAATATTTAATGCGACGAAATGACATTACTTTTCGGTCCCCGTAATACTATACCGTATGTTTTCTGTAACATATATTTTTAGAGTCCTAGTTAAAGATAAAGTAAAGATAATGTGGGTTCAAAAATATTAAGATTAAAATACAACTCTGGTAATCAAATGAGTAATCCACACTGATTGCAGCCTTAAATTGTTTTGGTCGTAAACTTAACTATAATTACCGTCCTTAGAAACAAATTACCCCTCTGTGGGGTGGTTTTCCAATCCAAAAGAAGGTCGTACACATCACAATAAAGAAAGACAATATTTGACACGAATGAAAAAATAATTAAGGGACCTTTCAAATCATTAGATTTTGTATAGAATATTTCTGAATATAAATTAATAAAAATTTATGTTTACTGTTTAGTATTGATTATTTTATCATTAAATATTTTTTTAAAGGAATTACAACAATTATATTATTGATTTAGGAGGTAATTTGCACACAAGTTAGATTTTTATGGTTATGAAATATTTTTGTTTCTATTTTCCTTTTCAGTATTTTGCTAATCACATCTGAAATTGTTAATTTTTCTGAATAATTAATTTTTCTGTATAATTAATTTTTCTGAAAGTTTGTCATAAGTTTTATGTAATGATTGCTAAGGATCGTGCTGTTGAAAAATAATTATTGCAAAGCAATTTTTTAGGGTTTGAACGCACTTTTTTTCTGAGGGAGTTTGGAATCCATCAAAAGTTATTTTTGTTTTCTCGAACACTGCTAACGTTAAACAAATTTAAGCCTTGTGCAGATTTATTTTTCGATTATCGTTTGTTGATAGATTTTAAAAAATTTCTGTTGACATTTGAGACAGTAGAGATAATTTTAGTATTTTTTATTATTACATATATTTTTATACAAATCTCTAGAATTTATTATTTGAAAATCCTTTAATTTAAAAATAAGCAAAACAATTCATGAAATTAGAGAAATTTCACATTAGTGTGAATAAAAAAACTTAGAAAATTTTCGCTTTTACGGACTCGTTCCTCCTCAAAACTAATACTATCCGTACAAAAGTACCTGATACCCGTGGAAGCATAGTTGTGTGAGGGTGCTTTCCAGTGATTTCTTGGGTCCATTAGTTTCTGAAATTGAAAAAAATAACTTAGAGATGCTCATGTTTTCAACGGACACTCTGGCTGTCCGTGTTTCCTAAAAACTAATTTATCTTTTCTAAAGTACCAGACACCTACGAAAGCAAAGTTGTGTGGTGGTGTTTTCCATCATTTTTCCTGGGTCCCTTAGTTCCTGAGGTCAAAAACAAGAACTTATAGATGCATGTGGACTTTCTGGACAGTGTTTGTGTCCCCTAAAACTAATCCTATTTGTACAAAATTACCAGACACCCATGGTAGTATAATTGTGTATTGATGTTTTCCATCGTTTTTCCTGGGTCCCTTGATTCCTGAGGTTAAAAAACAAGAAATCAGAGATGTATGTGGACATTCTGGACAATGCTGCTCGTGTCCCCTAGAAACTAATAATGTACAAAATTACCAGACACCCATGTGGGACGTTTTTCTTGAGTTCCTTAGTTCTTGAGGTTAAAAACGTAATAAGAGGTGAAAAACGTAACCAGCCAAATCAACCATCCTCACTACCAGAATTTGCTTCAGCTGTGATAGACACCTGACCACTTATCAAAAACGGGTGGAAAGTCTAAGGAAAAAAGTCAAAGATGTATGTGGACATTCTGTACAATCCTGTCTTCCTTACTGTATGGCAATATTTTGGGGAAAGACTCTTTCCTCTTTAATTGTTCCATTTACACATCTGGACTTGCACAGCTATTTTTTGGCGAAATGAACGTTTCAACACTAGTGTGACTTTCTAGGGAACCTGACTTAAATCCCGTAGAACAACTTTGGGAAGAATTAGAATGCAGATTAGGTAGTCGGCTAAATTGACCATCCGCCTAACCAGAACCTACATCATCTCATCGATGAAAAAGAAAATCAACCTCATATGTTGGTTTCCTTTTCATACCTCAAGACACTTCCTACCATTGGGTGTCCAGATACTTTCATCCAGATAGAAGTGATTATAATATTATGACTAAATATTGTAATGTCAAGAACTTTATAAGAACACAACTAAAACAAAATCTTTTATTTCGATAGTTTGGTACACAGTTTAGTTTTCAGAAAACAACTCATATACTTATTTCTTTTCTACACATCTTATGATGAAGGCATTAAGTCACATATTTTCTTCATTAAGTGAATTTGACTTCCAAAGAAAGCACGAAATACCTTTTGTGTTGTTGGCCGACAAGTTTCAAATTTGCGAAACATGCATTTTCGGACAGTTTCTGCGTATTCAAAACTGTAATAAATAAATAATTATTAAAAACGTTGTGATAATTTTACTAATAAATAAGAAAAAAAATTAAATTTCATTAAAAATATTTATGAAAAATTTGGGATTGAAAAAAAAAGACCTGCATAATTTTCTTACTACACTGTAAAAAATTCCTGATCAAATTACAGTGTAAAGTACTTGCCCAATGGGTGCATCATCTGCAAAAATCCATCTTACCGTGAAATCTATTTTTACCATAATTTCTACAGTAATAAAGATTTTTTTGTTTCGTAAGTTATTCCGATAGACACGAATTTGAAAATTCCAGTAAAAATGAACCAGAATCTTAAATACCGATACTTTTTACCATAATTAGATCTAGAAACCTTATGCAGTGAATTCATAATCTATTTAGAATAAAAAGTTTAGTTTGAAAATGTATTAAATTTCAAATTTTCCTACAGATATTTTAATATTTTGTATTAAATAAATTTCAGAAAATCTGAGGAAATATAACTAAGAGTAAAGTTTTAAAAAGTTAAAAGATTGAGATTTTCTAAAGAATGTTTTAAAATTTTAGGTTACTGCTTATGTTATGTAACTGAAGAGTGTATTAAAATTTTATGTTTTATGCATCAAAGTTGAGAATAGTTTTTAACAACGCTACAAAGTTGAAAATAGTTTTTAACAAAGCTTCAAGACTTCAAAGGTGAGATGAGTGTTTTACAAAGCTTTAAAGTTGAGAATAGTTTTTCACGAAATCTCAAAGTTGAGAATAATTTTTATCAAAGTTTCAAGGTTAAAAAGACTAATTTTTTTTTTCAAAATTTCAAAGTTCAGAACAGTTTTTAACAAAGCTTTTAAATTGAGAATAATTTTTGACAAAGTTTCAAAGATAAAAAAGTTTCTAACATATTTTTAAAACTTACGGAAAGTTGTAAAATATTTTTAATAGAATTAAGAAAAATTCTTCAGAATTAAAAAGTGTTTGTAATACAGTTATAAATCTACAGAAGTTTACAACAAATCATTCAAGTTTTAAAACAAACTGCTTCACAGTCACAAAAGCCACAGATAAAAAACTCTTAAGTGAAAAAAAAAAAAGCTTGTACATACTTGCAAGATACATCTTTAGGATCCATTATTTGAGGTTGTTCAAGAACGCTGTGGCATCCCTCTGAGTCCGTAAGTGTTTCTATTGAACATTTTGGATCATTCTTTAATGCTAAAAAATAAGAATAAAATATTTGCATTGCAATCTGTTTAAAAATGCTATGAAATTATTGAGTTCACAACATAATTAAAAATGACGCAAAATTTTAATAACTGAACTGAAAGTAAATGAATAAAAATAAAGGAACTTATAACAAAAATAAGAAAAATGCTCCTCATTCAATAAATCAATAAAAAACAGATCAAGTATAATGTTTTTTAAAAAGTTTCAGAAAATAAAAAACGGTAAGATTTGAAAAATATTATAAAATAATAATTTCCCGAAGGGATGTAGACATAGGAAAAGCTGATTTTTAGGTATTAGGAAGGGGTACAAATTGAACGATTTGGCTCTTTCGCGTATCAGCATGTACATTCACGTACGTATGCTATACGTAAGCTCAGTAGAGAACCGAGATTGTTTTGTAGTCGCCGTGCTGCATAGAATATACGTACATAAACATGCAGATGCTACGAGAAAGTGCTAAGTCTCTCGGTAAATTTTTTATTCTTTTAATTCGACAGACAACGTGAACAGGAAAAAAAAAAGAATTCTTACATCAAGTTTATTCGCATTTCCTCGTACGCATGGTCTATGCATTACATACATATAACTTTACACTGGTCTATAACCTTACACTGGTGCTCATTCTTCTGTTTTGGACGCATCCACCTTAACACGATTTTACATTCACGTTAAGTACTCTCATACAAACTTGTTAATTAGTTACGCGTAATCTGTGGTATTCTCATACTTTTCTCCAAAACCCTTTATTAAGGTACTGCTATCACCGCTGTATTTCTGATTCTATCTCACTTTTCTACTTTCTGTTTGAGAAATATTTGTAGTTTAAAATTATCCTTCTTAGGTTCTTGTACTTTTCCATATTTTTTTAAAATATTAATCATCTTGTGTAGATTTGATCCACTCTCAAACTTTTTTAGCCTAACATTTTACTTGATCGCAAATATCTTAATTTGAAATTTGTGAAAGAAATTAGCCATTCATATTTTTTGTTGAAATTTTCTTCTGAATTGTATAAGTAAGGTGAGCAGCGTTTCGAAACAAATATGTAATGTTTTTCAAGATAAGTATTATTATACGCACTCGATAACAAAAAAAAAAATCGACGCACCAAGAAGGAGTTGTCCGATTAAAACGAAAATTGGTGGATTGGAAGACAATGTATAGAATAGTAAATGATTAAAATTTCAGAACAATTGAATAGTTTATTGCAGAGTTACAGTAACAAGTTCAATAAGGTGTTGACCCGCCTCTAACCTGGATACAAGCTGCCACACGGCGTGGCATAGACCAATAAAGCTCTCGGATGGTCTCTTGCGGTATTTCCTGCCAAATTCGATCCAATTGTCGAACGAGGTCATCAACATTCCGTGCCAGATGCAATCGTCTTCCCATCATATCCCAGACATGCTCGATGGGAGAGAGATCTGGTGATCTGGCAGGCCAAGGAAGAGTTTGACAAGCTTGCAGACAGTTCATAGCAACACGTGCCGTATGTGGTCTGGCATTGTCCTGCTGAAAAACCAGCCCAGGGCGCTGCAAAGGACGGTAGCAAAACAGGTCTTAGGATGTCGTCGACGTACCGCTGTGTAGTAAGTGTACCTCTAATGACGACCAAAGGGGTCCGGCTGTCAAAGGAAATGGCACCCCAGACCATAATGCCTTGCTGAGGGCCGGTGTGGCGTGCAATAGTGAGGGCAGGATCCCCCCTCTGCCCTGTGCGTCTCCAAACACGTCTTCGATGATCGTCAGGACACAGTTGGAAGCGGGATTCGTCGCTAAAGACTATACGTCCCCAGTCGGCATCATTCCAGCCTGATCGAGCCATGCACCACTGTAATCTGGCTCGGCAGTGTGCGTCGATTTTTTTGTTATAGAGTGTATTTTATTTTATAACCGTCGTTGAACAACCGACTTATTTTTGAGTATACTAGTACCTATGTTCAACTCCGTAGCCTTGTTATTTTGAACCCAATCCAGAAGACAAAGGAACTGCCGGATTGAGTTGATAGAAATTTGCCTTCAAGGAGGACTTATGGATGTAACTAACTCCCATTTGAGTAGTGAGGAAAACGACGATTAGCCTAACGGCAAGGGGATTCTAACCCATGACCTGTCTACCACTGAAAATATTTTACGTCAGCAATTATTTTCGGTGCAAGCCGGGAGCGAAAATCGTATCGACCAGCCATCGCTGTGATTCGTACCCGGTTCACCTCATTGGAAGGCGAACGCTCTATCCCCTGAGCCACGGCTCAAGATACGTATTATATAACAGTTGGACATTTATAATTGATTTTGTTTACCTTGGTTGGATGGAGTTCCTTCAGTGCAGATGTCTGTTTGAATTGAAAAAGCCATACGTGCCAAATCTTCAAATCCAGTTTTGCATTCTTCAGCTGCTTCAACGATGCATCCCGAAAAAGGAGGAGATAATCTAAGTAGTTTCGTATTGATTAGAAATTAAGTAAAAGTGTTTTTAGCCTCATTGCAAAATGCTTTTCAAATTTAAAGAAATATAGCAATGGAATTTTATTTCTTAAGTTAAAATAAAATCTACTGTTTTAAAGTATTCATATTTAACGTAGTTAAAGAGTTATAATAAGACAGTTTCAAAATTGGGTACTTCAAGAAGAAGAAGAAGATCATAGATTCCCCGACACGTGACCTATGACGTCAGAAACAGCTGAACGCTTATAAGAAAAATGGTCGAGTTTCTTCATATAAGTTAGAATGTTAATTAACGTGAAGTTACTTTACAGCACCGTATCTAACATCGAATTTCTTGAAATATAATTCTTTCTCGTCTGTGTCATTTATTTGAGTTAAATTTATTATTTGTTTATGCATTTTATTGTAACCGTGATATATTTTTGTTTTGTGTAACTGGCTACTTCGATGCATAATTTGTTTGTTTATGTTCTACATGACTTCGAGCCTATCTTTGTCTTAAGTAAAAAATATATTGTGAAAGAATACAAAATGCACCACTTAGGAGGATTGATGCTTGGCAGGCTTGACTTACCCGAAATAGAATGGAAAGAACGGTTGCTAACTTAAACAAATGCCACGTTTCAGAATTGAGATACCCACAGTACGTTACTTGCAGGTATCCCATTGCACAGATATGAAGCAACTAAAGAGAAAGGTATAGGAGTCAGCTGCCAATGTTGGCAAAGTTTCTCTCAAACACCGTTTTCTTATTTCACATCAAAATCATGCTCACAGTAACTCTTCCGTCAAAAAAAAAAAAAAAAAAGAAAAATGGCTTAAGGGTCTTACAATGATAAAATTTGTATCATTTCTGGCTAATGATACAAATTTTATCGATGAATACCATCTTATCGAACGTAAAAAATTACTTAGGTTTTAGAACAATCAAATAACTTAAATATTTTAAAAGGTATTTTTTTTAAAAAAAAATCACCGAAAGTGCGAGATTTCTCCATTTAGATGAAAATTGCCGAAATTAATGAATAATTCTAAATTTTTTTGCGAACGTCTACGAGCACAGATTATGCAGTGTTAGGTTAATTTTTTGAATGTTAGAAAATAAAATCAAAAGCATTTTTCATTTTCACAAAACTGTGATTTTTCTAAATATTGACGCTTTTGCCATTTTAAAAATTAGTATAGATAGCTCTGGCTAATGATAAGCTAATACAGACCTAATGGCTAATGTTTAGAAAAATGTTCAACCGGAAAAAAAATTTTTAGCAAGAAAAATAACATTTCTCCAAAAAATTTATTGTTCAAATGCATATGTAAGCATTAATGACTTTAACTAAGTATACGTTGGAAGCTGGTTATTTCACAAAATATATAAAGGTTTAACATTATTTTTGCGTATTCTAAATACTTTAAATAACTAATTTTAATTTTTACTCTTTAACGAAGATAAAACACAGGTATTCCTTTCATATTTTTTTAACGCTTTAATTACAAGCAAAATTATATTTTGATATTTTTTAATCATAAGAAATAGTCTAACAGTAATTAAAAAAATCTTTTGGAATAGGAGGCTTCGCCCCCTGCTCGCTGGCGCTCACCAACCCCCGGAACTGCTTTCGCAGTTCATTTAGGATTGCTTCGCAATCCAATGCTCGCTTTGCTCGCTCATTGGATAGGTTCTTAACGTCTAGCTTTTGTATACTTTTTTTAATACTGAAGTTCCGAAAACTTTTCACTGTAGAAAATTCTAAACCTGTACATTTCAATATTAATTTGAAATTGCAAACAGTTCATATATTTTTCTTAATCACACTATTCTAAATTTCAGTTGTTGAGAAAAGTAACTGTTGTAAGTTTTGTTTTAAAGTCTTTCCCACCAGAGCGTTAAAGCCATGTGTCGTAAAACAATATGAAATAGTAGTCTGAATAGTAGAGAGAGAGAGTGAGAATTTCTTTAAAAACACAATTATTAATTTGGGCATTTGGCGATACAACACTTATAGAATTGAAGAACTTGTTACGTCAAGCACTCAGGTATCATAATTTTGATTTATTCTGCTAAGTTAACTTTCAAAAAATTCTATGGCTGGCAACAGCATTTTTATTTTTTAAGTTGTTTACTTTTATTTCTTTTAGAATTCGTTCTTTTTTTAGCGAAATGTTTTTAACCTAACAGAATTCTTTGCCGACTGTTTTCTCTATAAATGAAGAAAATAAAGTAAACATTTAAGTGTTGTGAAAAGAATCTTATTTAGTTGTACAAAGTACTTCAGCCAAAATTTGGGAGCCACGTAAGAGAATTATATATATATTAGATCAGAAACACATCATTAAAAGGCAGAATGCTTTGGTGTTTTCAAAACGTAAACAAAACAAAGCAAACGTTGCCACCGGCGGAAAAGAAATACAGCCAAAATTTGGGAGCCACGTAAGAGAATTATATATATTAGATTATCGGAACTATATTTGTACTATAATATTAAAAAAAAGTAATTTAAAATTTTTTCATTTTTACTCAAAAGTTTACCTATAATTAAATGTGTAAATAAAAGAAATTTAAATGAGGAATTACTGTTTCTCTTAGATCTAAAACACTACAAATGAGTGAAAATTTGAAAATTATTGTCTGGAAATAAGCCGTTTTGGATGATTTTAGCTGTGATGCAAAAAAGAAACCGGTGTTTCTTCCTGTTTTTTTATTAGGTTTCTGTTCATTGCTGTATTTCATTAGGTTGTATTAAAGTAATATTCACATCAGTATGATTCAGCGTTGAACTAATATTTTATGGTCCAAAGAGCTCTTCACGTTTCGTATGAATAACATGATTAAAATTGTTATAATATTTCTCTTTGATGCAAAGTTACAAGGAAAGAAAATAACAACAATAATTAAGGAATACTTATTATATTATGTTTACTTATCAACGAATAATTTAATTAAACTTACTCGCAAAATGAGAAATCTTTTATTTTATGTTTCAATAAATAATCTGTTTCACAACTTGCTAATGTGCTATTGAAGCAGGCGAAGTCACATGCTGCGAAACTCACCAACACTACAAAAAAAAGAAAGAATGAAATACAATAAATAATTAGAGATTTAAATTAAAAAGAATAACTTGAAGTAAAAATAAAATTATTCAAGAAAAAAAAATGTCAGCTCCAATAGATACATTTAAGATGGAAAAATTAGAAAGATGGATAATTTTAAGATGGAAAAAAAAACTGCAAATGTGAACTTCATAAATTAAAATTCATCCTGTATTCTGAGTTCAATTTGAAAACAAATGAACATAGGAAAAAAAAGGTTAGAGGGTGTGTCCACGAAATAGTTTTGCTAGATTTCCCTCATAAAAATTAACACAACTTCAAACATAACAATAATTTACAGAAGAAAAGTCAACTAGGCAAAAAAGTCTCATGTCAGAGAAAATAGAGCATCGAGTTTAAGGTGGTAAATTTTTCTAATCCCTTTCGGAGTCGAGATCACATATACACTCTATAACAAAAAAATCGACGCACCAAGAAGGAGTTGTCCGATTGAAACGAAAATTGGTGGATAGGAAGACAATGAACAGATTAGTAAATGATTAAAATTTCAGAACAATTGAATAATTTATTGTAGAGTTACAGTAACAAGTTCAATAAGGTGTTGACCCGCCTCTAGTCTGGATACAAGCTGCCACACGGCGTGGCATAGACCGATAAAGCTCCCGGATGGTCTCTTGCGATATTTCCTGGCAAATTTGATCCAATCGTCGAACGAGATCATCAACATTCCGTGCCAGATGCAATCGCCTTCCCATCATATCCCAGACATGCTCGATGGGAGAGAGATCTGGTGATCTGACAGGCCAAGGAAGAGATTGACAAGCTTACAGACAGTTCATAGCAACACGTGTCGTATGTGGTCTGGCATTGCCCTGCTGAAAAACCGGCCCAGGGCGCTGCAAAAGGAACGGTAGCAAAACAGGTCTTAGGATTTCGTCGACGTACCGCTGTGCATTAAGTGTACCTCTAATGACGACCAAAGGGGTCCGGCTGTCAAAGGAAATGACACCCCAGACCATAATGCTCTTGTTTAGGGCCGGTGTGGCGTGCAATAGTGATGGCAGGATCCCCCTTTTGCCCTGTGCGTCTCCAAACACGTCTTCGATGATCGCCAGGACACAGTTGGAAGCGGGATTCGTCGCTAAAGACTATACGTCCCCAGTCGGCATCATTCCAGCGTGATCGAGCCATGCACCACTGTAATCTGGCTCGGCAGTGTGCGTCGATTTTTTTGTTATAGATTGCATGTGATGGCTCGTGATTCCAAAGTATCATATAAGAAACGAGGCTTTCTGACCCTAACGACTCAAGATTAAACGGGCACGATCTCACTGCAATACTTAATTTGTACTAGTACGTCTAAGTACTGTTTAATACGTGTAAACTCTAGGTCTTGAGGGGGTATAAAACAGTGCGAAAATTGGTTTTAGTAAGAAATGTGTCTATTCGTAACTGCTATGAATAGAATTTGCCTGATGGGATGGTGTTTGATGGTCTGGGAAGGTACAATGATGAGTGACAGCATGACCTTTCAAGTCTTTGAAAGAAGCACTATTACGTGTTTGAGTACAGATATGTGTTCTCAAATTCCTATGTTTGGTTTTTTATGGATTTCGCTGATTCTGACTTCACTTTAATGGATGACAGTATGCAATGACTTCATCATTCTGATGGTTTTCTGAAATAGGAAGATATTCACCAGATAGATTAGCCAGCTGGATCTTCAGACTTGAATCTGATGGAGAATGCTTTTTTTTAATTTTATTTTATAGTTGAACAACCAACCCAAATTTTGAATTTACGGCTGCTAATGTTCGACTCAACCTTTTAACTTTGAACCCAATCTAGACGAAAAGGGAACTTCTATATCAAATAGTGGGTGAAATTCGCCTTTGTGGAGGACTATTTGATTGAACTAACCCCATTGGCGTTACATGAAGAGGAAAATTACGTAAATCTCCATCGGTCAGACTGACGGCAAGGGGATGCTCCTAAGCCATGCTCCGTGTACTATTGAGGATATTTTACGTCAGCACTCTGGTTGGTGCAAGCCGGGTGCGGAATTCGTATCTATCAGCCATTGCTGGAATTCAAACCTGATTCGTCTCATTGGAAGGCGAACGCTCTATTCCCTAAACCACGGCTCGATACAGAATGTTTGCGATTACCTCAGAAGTGTGTAACAAGGAACAAGTAGGGCAGAGTTGGGTACTTTTTAACTTTTTTTTTTAACAGAAATCTCTACACACCCTACAGGCAGCCATGCTAAATAACTCAGTATGCCCACAAAGTTTTATTGAATATATTTTGTTTTATGTCACGCGATTAATTTAAGGGGAAAAAAACCCGTTCCTTTAAGCAAATGTAAACTTTCCCGTTTTAATCTGAGAACTAGCCTAATAAATGAAATATCCAAACATTAGACGTAACATGGATTAGAGTAATAAAAAATCAATAAATATAGGAACTAAACTGTCTGTATATCTGCAAACAGTGGAAAGAAGCATCAGTCATGTCATGTACAACCTGATAAATGCCGTATAGGTTGCAGTACTCAATTAATGATTACCGTTATATAATACTACTTCCAGTATGACCTGCTACCCCGTTTTGCCTACTTTTACTCTAAGTATATAAAGAAGTTCAAATGAATTAAAATTTCGCTTTATATTCTAAATAACTATAAATAACTATAAAATATTCAGAAAAAATCAAAATAAAATTTAATATTATATATATATTATATAATATTTAATAATATATATATATATATATATATATATATATATATATATATATATATATATATATATATATATATATATATATATATATATATAAAAAGCGTTTTTTAGTTTCTGAATAAATTAAATGTCCATATTACTTACCACAAAGAACGATACAACTAAACAACTGCATGACGCAAAATTTTACGTTATACAAAACTGGATTTAGGAGAACTTTAGATGTTTTAAATAAATTTGATAGGAAAAGTGACATCTGTTAGCAATTTTTCTCTTTATCAGTTGATGAAACTTTCAAACAGATATTACTTTTGATTGCAGGCAAATATAGAAAAGTATTGATTGCTCTATAATTTCAAAATTTATAGCAACAACGATTGTAGAGAGTTTATTTAGTTTTCAAATGAAATAAAAAGACTTTTTACAAAGAAATGAAAAAAATTAAGAAAGAAAAAAAATCCAGAATGAATTAAATCGACGAAAAACTTTTTTAAAAGGATTTTAACATATCTTGGTTTTAGTACTATAACTAGACATTTGTGAAACTCCAATGTAAAAAATAAAGTTTTAAACATGTGTTGTTTCTTATTTTAGGAATTTTTGTTGCTTAATACTTACCATTTGGTCCAACATACGGTTATTGTAGGGTTTTCTAATTATAGCATTTCAAAGCTATAGCTAATTAACATAATCATAAAAATGTATTCATAAATCAATATCGAAAATTTTTTATTTAATTAGTAAAATAATTTTATCTACGATTTGACAAACTATTTCCTCCCACATTTCTTCCTAGTAGGAAAACATTCTTGTAACTTGATTAAATGCGATTCCCGGACAAATTAATAGTAGTTTTCTCAATATTTTACAGGCATACCGTCAACTGAGGTTATTTTTTGTTCATTCACTGGAGTAGCTCGGCAATTTTCTAAGAAAAGATTTAGGTGGAAAAAATCAGTAACTTATTGGTCTTTGATTGCTCTGTAAAAAATCAGGGTTGCTGGATATAATGTTGGCAAGATTGAGACAAAATTATTCCTATCAAGTGATGGTTTTTCAGTGTGGAAATTATTAATTTGTACTGTGACTTTTGAGCAAGCAACTTTAGTACTTCAGCAACTTTAATCAGTGAAACATTATTAATTAAGGGATAATGCTGGAATATATGATTGTGGAATTTTAATACCATAATTTCTTTGTAATTTTCGTTACCCCATGTTCCATAGAAAAAATGGCGTTGCTTTTCCTACCTCTCACTTAGAGTGTAAAAAATTACACGCACTCGTAAAATCTATTTTTACCGCGACATGTAACAGAACAAAAAAATCTGATACGAATTCTACACCCGGTTCACACTGACCACTGTACTCACGCAAAAGATCCTCAGTGGTGCACGGATTATGGGTGAAAGTATCTTCCCATCAGGTAAAACTGTGAGAAGTTTTCGTGGTTTTCCTCTCCATGTAACGTAAATGCGTGTCTGTTCTATCAAAAAGTCCTCCACGAAGAGAACTTTCTCACTTCACCCAAAGGTTCCCTTGGTCTTCTGGATTGTTTTCAAAATATACAAGGCTACGTAGTTTAACATTGGTAGTTACAAACTTAGAATTGGGTCAGCAGTTCAACGACGGTTATAATTATAATTATAAATGAAATACTTTTGATGATTTATATGATAAACTTTTCAAATATAATAACATTTAAAAAGTTCAATTCGGCGGTCTAAATAATTGCTTTTTTCTATAAATTAAAAAAATAAAAAATAAAATAAAAATAAAAAAAAATAATAAAAAAAACATAAACCTATCTTTAAGGTGGTTTTCGACAATAACCAAGAAATAACAAGCTAAAAGCTTACTTTAAAGAAGGATACTCAACAGAATTAAAGCGTGAAAATTTTCTTTGGTTCCAAAATGAGACAAGATAATTCCTAAACCTAAAATTATTGTGCACTATTCAGTTTTTCATAAGTTTCTAAGGACTTAAATGCGTCCCAAATCATTATTACCGTAATTATATTAATATCAATCTTTTAAAACCATAATTATACGCACATTTCATTTTATTTGTGTTTAGAAATTGTGTCTCAGTTTTGTAAATAAGTTATTTTGCCCTAGTTGTAAATTTTAATAATTATAGTTGGTTATGCATATATCCATTATAAAATTCTTTAAAATTTTATCTTTCAGCTCCGTAAAGAAACATTTTTCGTATCATAAAATAAAGAAATAAAGTGAACTACAACTAATTTTCAGAATGAAGGTTCTACATTATACCATCTAAGGAATATAAATAGTGAATTTTTTTTTGTGATTTATAGTATGAAAATTGCGGTAAGTGAATTTTCCAATAAACTAATTAATTAATTAAATAGAAAATGAATACAACAAAAATAATTGAGTTTTTTTTTGCATTCTTTAAGCCTATAAATTTCAAATGAATAAATTTATGAAAACTGATCATACATAAACGTCATAAAAATAATATATTTGTGCATTTTGAAAAATAAAATATCTTTCTGTAGAAAAAAAAATCGTCATTTTCCAAAAATCTCACGTATTGAAACACAAGATTTTTTTCTCCATTTTTATGGTAATGGTTATTAAAAGGTTAAGTCATAAAATGATTAAAATATATTAGCAGACAAATATTTAATAACTTCACGCTTACAAGTTTTAAATTTTCGTGTAAGAAACGAATATATATCCATTCCAATATCTAGATTTTTACAGTTTTATGGGTATTCTGTCCTACTGTGATGTGAATAGTTTTGCTAGTGCAAATGAATGAAACCACATCTCACCTATGAAAATATTTAATTATTCGAAAAATTGAAAAATTATCATTTTATTTTCAAACTCCTGCCATCTTTTGAGTTAATTTTTAATTAAATAAAGCCTTTGCCTAGTGACAATCTTTCGAATGATTTGTGTTTCTATTTAGACTAATGTACTATTCTTCAGAACTATTCAATTATTAAACTTCCGATTCATTAATCCATAGATATCTAGAGTATGGATTTTATATTTAACTACGAATGTATTTTAAATACAATAAAAAAAGCTATCCAACCTTTCGAAATATTTTAACTATTTTACAAAATTTTTACGTGATGTTAAAAATATTTCACCGGGCTTTTAAGTTTTAAAATAGTTTTGTCAAAGTATTTAGATTCTCTACTTATTTACATATCTATACATTTAAATATCTAGAGTATGGATTTTATATTTAACTACGAATGTATTTTAAATACAATAAAAAAAGCTATCCAAACATTTATATTATTTTTTAAATGTTTTAGCGTAAAAAAATAGTTTTGGGCCACTGTTTTATGTAAACAAGATAGATTTTTGAAAAAAATGTTTGATAGGTTGAATATTTTTTAAATTTTCAATAGTGTTTTTTTTAAATAAGATACCCAGAGTGTATTTTAGCTATCAAAAGGATATTTTGCATCCAGTTGAAGTATAGAATAATTATTTCGATATATCACAATTGTTTCATGGAAATTTTCCTCTATTAAAATTATTATATTTTAAAAAAATATGTTAGACCGATTATTGAATTATCACTACAGATCAAAAATAAATATTTTGCGTGCAATCAGACAAATCAGACAATCAGCCAGGTGCAAATAAACAAACGAGTGGTGTAGGGTTTAGAGGAGAATTTACTCAATTTCTCCTAGAGGAAATTTACTCAATCCATCAGTGAAAATTTTATTAAATTCCTGATTCTATTTCAACTGTTGTGAGTATTTTTCCCCTTTATCGGTGGTAAACAAGAAATTTATTTGAAAAAAAAAAGAAAAAAAAAGACTTCTCCTAAAGTGCTACTATGGGTACATTCTCTACCGTTAAATATTTTGTTGTTGTTGCAAAATTAAAGAACTGTTATTTTTTCACATAATACATGTGATCAAAGCGATGCATATGTAGACATCCTCTTTTGCACATTATCATTTGTGTTCGAATGATTTTATGCTTGTGAAAAATCAATATCATTTTAAAATGACACTTTGAGGTGATTTTAAAATGACATTTTTGTTAATATCGAGTGAAAAGCGATACATGTTTTGTATGTTACTTTTAAAAAAATTCATAACTTTACATTGTTTGTAAAAAGTTAACTACACATAGCATGTACGGTAGAAAAAAATGTACCTTTTATGTTTTGACAGACAATAATATTTCTAAAATAATATTTATTAACACTATTTTGCCCTAAAGTTTTGTATGAGCTAACACAAAATTTAACACGAACTTCTTCAATATTTGGTTTTATTGTTTAATAAGATATTCATTACTTGCTATATATATATTTATTTTCAATATCCTGTTTAATTGTTTTGGGTATCAAATAGAAATTTCGGTATTCTTTTTTCAGAATTCTCAGTCCTTTTTTATTACAAGACATAAGATCATGAGATGTATCTTCATTGTTGTTCATCCATCAATTTACATACTTCCTTCATCGCAGCAGCCAAGGATTCGTAAACCCTTCGGAAAACTATTTGAGTATCACTGGTACATACTTCAAACTTTCGAAACATACACTCAACAGTTTTATCAAGATTACTGAAATAAATTTGAAACACATGTAGAAATATTCAGTAGAATAATTAAAAGTATTAAACTATTTTAAAAACAATATACTTATTACACTGTTAGAAATTTCGCGAAAAAATGGTTAAATAACAATTTATTTAGTTGTTAGTTTACCATATTCAAACAAAAATGTCAAATAACCAGTGATAAGATGGTATACAAACTGTTCACTGCGAGAAAAACCGTTTAATTAAACGCTTTGATCTAATACGGTTAAACAACCAGAATTTTATCACCACAACTAGAGTCACCTAATGAAGCCGCTTAGTTCCTCGCAAATGGGTACATATAACCGAGAGGGATAATCTCTCAATCGCATGACCAATAGAACGGGGATTCGAGTTCCAGCGTAAATACTGCAATATTTTCTCCATTTCTTTCATCACATAAAGAGTTTCCAGCGTCCTACACTTCGCAATTTTTTAACCTGAGTTATTAGAACATGCATGACATACAGATGGCAGCACCATAAAGCAGCTAAACTATCTCCAATGTTCAGTTAAATTCTTTTTTTACGGTTTTGAAACCATGGTACTTGTGAATGGTTGAAAAAGCATGTAGTTTTGTATTCATGGTTTTTTAACCATACTTCTTACTTGCAAACGATTTCAAATGTTCAAAAATGTTCTTTACCGTAAACTTCGCGGTTAATTGGTTGGACAGACTGCTGCCATTTATTTTACCACAATTTTAGAATGAAAATTGTAACAGCACAATCAAGAGCAATTTTTATAAGAATATGGATAATTTCTTTTAGCCATGCAGTTTTCACACCATTTGCCTTTGTGTCAAAATTATCTTTTTATCTATTTCTTTAGAGTTCTAACCGTGAAGAAAAATTGGTTCAATGCTAAACAATATACTGAGAAAAAAAGAATGGTCAATACTTCTCGAATATGAAAATATTTACTGAGTTTTTAGCTCTAAGGGAACACCAAAAATCTCGGTAATTTACCGAAGTGCTTTGATAATGATTTTGGTAAAATTACCAATAAAATATGGTTTTATAATATGCGATAAAATATGGTAAGTGTGGTAAAATTTGATAATTTTTTCAGGATACCTTAGAAAGGGACATAAAAACCATTTATTCCGTTAAATTTACTTTTCAGTTTTGAATTTTTACTAAATGCTTGGTAATGAGAAACATAATTTGGAAAACAGTATTTCCGGTATTTACCACATTAACGGAATCGAAATATATGGTAATCTAAATGTATGGTATTCAAACCATTCGTTTGAATACCAGAATAGTAATTTTTTTTTATACCTGAAATATCATTATCAAACAGCATGGTAATTTTACCAGAATTTTTTTCTCCGTGTGAAATATGTGTTTTTACCCGAATCCCCGATTTTTCGCAGAGTAAAAAAAAATGGTTACAATTATATTTTCGATAAAAAAAGAAGTAGATTATTTAATTCCTTAAACAGGAATTGCTTGAAACTGTATTTATTTATGTTAAGCTGAAAAAAAGGGACATCTAACACACATTATTCAACAAACTTGAGAGTTGAGCACACTTAGTTTATTTCCAGAACATTTCCCTCAATTCCAAACAATCCGATCAATTTTAAACAAAAGGAATTTTTTTTAAACCTTATTTTTTGACGTTGTTTGCTTATATTATGTTTGATATATAATTTATAGTTCATTACTTTCTGAACGATATGCCTAATTTACGTTAAACGAAAATAATTTTATTATTACATTAATTTTATTTGATTTACGAGGTTATTGGTAATAAGAGAATCTATTGGAAATAACTAATAGTTCAAAGTTAAGGTTTTAAAAATTTTAATTGCAGTATAATTAGTATAAATGCCAAACCAATACAAAATCAAAAACTATATTTTTTTTAAACTTCAATGGGGACATTGAATTGTAATCGAATTTTCTTTCTTCGAGAAATTCTATTGTGAATATAAAATGAAATAGCCTTATTTACAAAGTTGCTTATCAGAGAAATGATGTTTAAAAGGTTTTTGTTCAAAAATAAAGCTGACTCATTAAAATACTTACTAGCAAAGCTTGTTCCCTAAACCTACCAATTCCTCCCTTTTCTTATACGTTGAAATTTCATTATTGCATCCTGTTGTATTTGTAAGCGTCTCTATTTTACAAACTGGATCGTTTTTCACCACTGAAAAGTAAGTGATTCAGATTTGAGTCATTACAAAAGATTTTTGTACGATTTTTGTCAGCATAAAACTAATGCATTATATTTTCCTCCGACAAAGCATAATATTATTTTATATTTTATTTCATATCCGTCATTGAACTGCAGACTTAGTTTTGGGTTTACGACTTCTTGTGTTCAACTCCATAGCCTTGTAATTTTGAACCAATCCAGAAGACAAGGAAACTCCTGGATCAGTACCCCCTGAGGTATGATTTGTTATGGGACATGGATGACTTTATAACTTGACAGATTTAACGTGCATCAGTCACTATTTACTACACGGGGAGTCTTCAGCTGGCGGAAATCGAACCCACGGCCTCTTGGACATGGGCCCAGTCCCCTACCAACCAGGCTATCCCGGCTCAAGTTGTAACATTAGAATTTTCAAGCGGGGTAAATCAAATCACACTTATTCTTGACACGACATCGCCTTCTTGGTACTTTTAGGTACTTTATTTACCTCGCACTGGAGCTGCAAAACAGCTTATTGGCGGCTGTCTGGGAAACATCCCCGAGGATGATCCTGAGACCAGCCATCACAATTTTGATCTTCTGTAAAGAGGATTGCTCCCCCACTATGGGAGCCCGACGACCTAAAGTTTTTTTTATCTTTATTTCCAATGAGCTGCACAATCAGTCTTCCCGATGAGCAGACCTAGTGCGGTTCTCCAGAAGTGGTATCCACTCTTTCAGGACCACCACAATGGGTGAGATACCGTTGGCCATGTTAATTTGGACGTCTAGTTTCTGCCACACTAGATGGCAGCACCGAGACTCTATTTGGATGCTAAAGTGCACTAGGAATTTAATTTTGCCGGAAATGCCAAGAGCCAATAAGGCACTCAAGGGATCTTTTACATGCCGCATAAAGACCTAAAGTACTTTACTGTGGTATAGTTTAATGGGACCGATACTGCGTACCCTTCGTCCTTACTTAGGTTAATCAAAGTGGTCACTCACCAGCTTACTGACCACTGCCCATTCGCTTACTGACATCTGTGTTCGACTGGGAACCGTGTGTTTGCGATCCGTCAACTGCGGTACACTATACATTTAGAATTCATGCGATCGTAAATGACTAGACCAGCGAAAAAGCCCGTAAATGCTGCTAAGAAACATGTCTGTGAATGAAACTATAAGATTTATATGAAACGATGAGATAGAAAGTACTTAGGCCTCCGACGATCTAAGCAAAGTCTACAATAAATTAATGTTGATTTTATTTGTAAGTTAACATCACCTGATAGAAATTTTGTAAGTATAGTTTTACTTCTTAGCTTAAATTATAGAAATCGAATTATGAAAAATATGTATTTATAAAGCAAGTTTGCGTCTAGCATTATTAAAATAATCAATTGAACAACATTTCTGATTTTAGAATTGATCATGATCTTGGTTTTTCTAAAATGTAATTATTTTTTATTTGTGTTTCATAAAAAGACTAAAACAATGTGTCTTTTCAGAAACTATTTATTTTAAATCTATTTTATTTTTATGAGAATAATAAAGTGATAAAATTACTAAATGACAATCATTCAAAACATTCTTCGTAAAGTCACATGAAATTTTATCATTTAAAACTTCATAAAAATAAAATAAGAAACGGGTGAAAAGTTTCAGAGACTTTCATCTGGAGATGTGGAAAATTTTATTTTTATTGAAGGTGTTACTGAGTTTTGAAGATCGACGCAATTAAACTTAGATACAATTTTTTTTTGAAAGTGCTATAACTTCTCTAATGGTTAGAATTTAGAAAGTTGACTGCACTGTGTAGTGGTCAGAGAGCTGACCTCACATCCCAAAGGTCCTGGATTCGAGTCCCGGACAAGGCATTTATGTTCTTTCATGCTCTGTACTATCTGCCCTTACTGTGGGAGTAACGTTGGCCCACCGAATACGGTGCTCCTTAAAGAGTAGCAGCCAGCAAATCAGCCCTACTGACACCTTAATGACGAGTATCAGTAAAGTGGGCATTGGAAAAAAAAGAAGAAATTAGAAAAATTGCTAACTTATAGAAAAATGCAAAAATGAAAAAATTGACATTTTGTTTCTAACAAGACTTAAAAGGAAAAAATTAAAGATCTATTTGAAAAAGTAATAAATATTCATTGATAATTTTAATAAAATCCGAAATTTAAACCTACCTTTGTTAGCATAAGTTCCTTCTGAACATAACGAATTTTGAATAAAATATGCTTTCTCAACTAAATTTGCGAATCCAGTTTGACATATTATAGCGCCTTCGTACAAGCAGAAAGTCAAAGGTGGCTGCATTCTGAAAAGATAAAAATTGAAATAGTGCATAGTTAACAGTACAGTCTTCAGTTTGTACTATGAAGGCAGGCTGATTGTTATAATTTATATACCGACTTGCCCATTACGTACATTTAACTTAATGAAATATAAAGTTAACTAGCGCTAGTTGCATACAAAAACAACCAAACTATTAGCGCTAGATAATACATTGACTTTCGACATTTAGAAAAATATTCTAGTTAGACTTGCGACGAAAGAAAAAGAGAAAATATAGTTTTTTCCTTGATGTGCGGATGGATCGATTATAGTTATATTGGTGTTGAGAGAGCGATTTTTACTCTACTGTTTTCTTATAGAAAAAAAAAGTGTAAATGGTTTTGTCAGAACGATGTACAAAACAAAGTATCATTGACTGTGTTACGTCAAACGTTCAGGCATCATAATTTTTTGATCTAGCTGCACTTGTATGATCTAGTTGCCCTTTTGATTTATGTTGATAAGTTAACTTTCAAAATTTTTTATGGCTGGCAACAGCATTTTTATTTTTTAAGTTGTTTATTTTTGTTTCTTTTAGAATTCGTTCCTTTTTAGCGAAATGTTTTTAACGTGACAGAATTCTTTGCCGACTGTTCTCTGTATATATGAAGAAAATAAAGAAAATATTTAAGTGTTGTGAAAAGAATCTTATTTAGTTGTACAAAGTACTTCAGACTGTGTTGGAATGACAAACTGGATCTTGATGTAGTTAAGAGCCGTGCTTTTTCTTAATGTACTTTTTTTTTAAAATCATATAATTAAAACTAGAAAGACAAAGGAGGCCAATTGGTATCTCTCGCATTTTGTTGCTCTATAATTTGAAAAATAACTTTCAGAAAGTGTTGAGTTTTTTGGCTTTTCATAATTTGGTTTTGTTAAAGTGCTTATTTAATAATCACTCATGTGTTAGAGTTATGGAAACAGATATTTTGAACCTTATACCTAGAATCACTGTAGGGCCATAGTGAACTAACTCTTCAGTTAATTTGCTAGGCACCTCATAGCCCCATGTAATTTTGGGTATAAGGTGATACATATAAGGTATCCTAGTTTCATTAAAGACAAACAAAAGTATTTCAAGATATTTTTATTATTATTTTTAGAGAGAAGGAAAATCAATCATCTAAGAAAATAATGTATGCTTTTAATTGAAAAAAGTCAGTTTTCCGTTTTATCAAATATTTTCGTTAATCAAACCAAATAAAATACCATAGAATTTCGATTATCAAGTTTATAATATGCTTTTACTAAATTAATTATGATTATATTTTAAGATTTTGCGGGTCTGATTAATCTACGCATTTACAATCAGTTTTTTCAGTTAAATCAATGTACAGTCGATAAAATTTAGATTGCACAAATGAGTTTTGAATGATATTTTACAATTTAAAATTACTTAAAAATCCATACTTTTCGTTTTGCAGTTCATACTCGTTTTGTCAATCCATACATTTCGTAAAAAAGACCAAACCAGAACTATTGAATATATATATATATATATATATATATATATATATACAGTAAAACTTGTGTAAGTTGACCACTTGTGGTGCATTGTTTTAGTGGTCAACTTATAGAGAGGGCGGGTCATTGTTTACTTTTCCATTTCCTATATCATGTTGCTATATAGTTTAATTTTTTTTTACTTGACTTAAAAATTTTATTTAGCAAATAACCAAAGGAATATCTTAAGAAATGTGTTTAAACCTGAATGAACTTCAATTTGTTACATATACATAACTCTAATATTTAACTAACTTTTTAAAGAAGTTATTTCGTTAGTTATGCATGGGAAGTGTTTAATAAATATAATTTCTTAAAATATCAGAACACGAAGACATATAATTTGAAAACTTTAACAAAACAAAATTATTTGAACAATTTATTTATTTTGTTATTGAAATTTATTTTGTTATTACTACACTTACATACTTATCTGCTCACTATTGCAACTGGAAGAGCAACTTTTCAATTAATACACCTGTTTTCAATGAATGAATGAAAGAAATGGTCAAACGCTGACCCCCTACAGTTTCCCCAGATGGTCAACTCACAAAAGCGTTTAGATTAGCTTTTTACACTATTTCACCAAACAAGTGAAATTTTAACATACATTGCAAAATGACGGAATATTTTCTGAAATTTTTGTTTTTTTTCTGGTCAACTTATGAGGGCTTTAAAATAGAATTTCATAATACTCATATACATCATAATACTTGGCAGGTTTCACTGTACTATATGGTGAAAATGATGCGGGTATTTATGTTCGAATAGTCGAGGCTTAAGGCGAACACTATTTAGAATGAAAATTTGTGAAAGATAGAGTAAAATGTTTTGAAAAGAGTTTTTCGTCAATATTGGCAAACACCAACGTGATCTTTGCTGTTGAGGAAATAATCAGTGGGAAGCGTTTCAACCTATGACATCCGTGCATGCTTAAATCTCTTCCGTCTCTGATATTCGTCAAGAAATATTGATAAAAGTGTATTTCTGCACTTGCGGTCCATGAAAATGAAATAGTTTTGAAACAATTTCCCTTTAAGATTGATAATGATGAAGAGTTATTGATTTAACTAATATTTACCTCTTAGCTTTATTGAATAAATAACAAATAATTAAATAATCAATAAATAGCTTACGTGCAAAGAGTAAATTCTTCTGGGTGGTTATCTTGAAACCATCTTTTCTGACACTGCCCTATTGTATTATTGAAACATGCAAAATCACACGCTGCAAGTCCTACAAACACTAAAAACAAAACAAAAATATTATAGTTGTAATTTATTTGCGTCACACTAGAGCTGTACAATGGGCTATTGGCGACGAATCATCCCTGAGGATGATTCGAAGATATGCCATTACAATTGTGATCGTCTGCAGAAGGAATGGCACCTCGCTTCGGTAGCCCAACGACCTGTGCACGAAGTCTAGCCCTTTACGGTAGAACAGTTTAACGAGAGCCAATACCGCACACCCTCACTCCCATTGCAGGTTTGTTAGTAACAAAGTGGCCACCCGAAGCCAGTGATGCTTTCCAAATGATGCATTCTGAATGATTTGGTGATCTGTTTGGTGTTTGGTCACCACGGGACCAAAAAAGAATATTAGAATGGAAACCATATTTACGTAATTTTTACTTTTTAGTTATTTATTTCAGTTTTTAAAATTTTTTTTTGTTCATTATATTACTTGATTTAAAAAAAATTACTATAGGATTGCATATATTTGTCTAAAATTTGAAAAGTGGGCGAAGTCGGCATTTGAAAAGTCCAAAATTTACTGAGAGCTCGACTCCGAATAATGTTCAGTGACAGTTTCGATTAAATCACATTAAGATTATTTTGGTTTCGACTTAAGTAATTGTTAATTTCAAATTGTATGCATATTTTTTTTTGCGTGATTAAAGTAAGAAGCACTTTGTTTAAAAATATATTTTGTTTTAAAATTATAATATAACGATTGAAGAAATAAAATTTAAACAAATATATTCGTGTGAATTATTGAAATTGCGTGAAATCATTTTAAGAAAAAAATACATAATTATAAATATTCGTCTGAATAGTTTTCAGCAAATCATAATCTCTTTTTCTTCTGATAATCTACATGACCGAATGTTTAATTTTCTGGAGTCAGATTCTAGTAAGCTACTAATTTAAATAATTGTCATAACATTTCTTCGGGTTATAATTTTCATAACATAATTATAAATATTTGTCTAAATAGTTTTCAGCAGATCATAATCTCTTTTTCTTCTGATAATCTACATGACCGAATGTTTAATTTTTTGGAGTCAGATTCTAGCAAGCAAATAATTTAAATAATTGTCATAACATTTCTTCGGGTTATAATTTTCATTAGATAATTATAAATATTTGTCTAAATAGTTTTCAGCAGATCATAATCTCTTTTTCTTCTGATAATCTAAATGACCAAATGTTTAACTTACAAAAGTCAGAGTCAAGCAAATTTTTCCATCTACAGCTCCGACTCCACAATTCAATAAGTAACTGTAAGTATCCGAATAGTGGTGATCGCTAATATACTAAATTTGTATGTTGCAAATGAAATTGGTGTCACTATGCTTTAAGCTCCAAATGTTTCAATATATGTGGATGAGGTAATTATGTAAATGTAAAATATTTAATTCAACAACTAGAGTCCTTGATGAAGCTTCATGATTGTTGCCTTAATTAACTCATTCATTTTAAAGTTAGTGCTTAAACAAATATGTAACGAACAAAATTGTAAGGTTATTTGCCATAAAAATGAGTGTTACATTATAATGGCAGTGATAAGTATTTCTGAAATGTATATTTAACAGGGATATGAAATGGTTTGGCTATTCAATTATTATGAAACTGAATATGATGTGTAAAAATTAAGATTTCTATTAATTTCAAGTTTTTTTGTTCTATTATTCTTAAATTGAACCAGCTGATATTTTTAAAAAACATTATGGAATTCCTTAACATAACCAGAAAAAAAGAATAGTATGAAGGAATAAATTGGGCAAAGGAGTAAAACGAATTTTTTTTTTAATATTTTTGCATGGGACCAATTTTCAATAGAAAAAAATGAAAATTTAAAATTTTTTGCCCAGACAAAAATGTGTTAAATTTTGTTTTGACAAAAATATTAATAAAAGGAATTTGACTATTTTTTTTTTTCACTTTGGGGAAAATGTTTCGATTTTTGCCAATTTAATTTTTTATTATTTTTAATTCCTCCTCTTCTACTGAAAATATTGTCAACTCAGAACTGTTTTATTCATTATGATTAGCTTATAACACATCAATAAAACTATTACTTGCTATTATAATAATTAAATAATTACTTGTTATTTATCAAGTATGAGAATACGAAGCAGTGCAATAGAAGAATTAGTGCATTAATGTTTATATTTAATCATTCTTAAATATAAATCATTACATAAGAAGTTGAATAACTTTTTTGTCTCTTTATTATTGAAATGTAATTTATATTGAAACAATGAATTCTTTTATAGAATTTCATTTCTATAAATTTTAGAAAGATTTGTTATCAAACAATCATATCGGTTCAGCTGAAATATTTCTCAATTGTGTCTTAAATCTTGAAGTATAAAATATAAATAACTATATTTAAAAAAATAATAATTGAAAAATAAAGTACTCATTCAACTTACGGCAAAGTACAATTCCACTGAGCCACTTCATGATTAGTCCCAATCTTGATTATCGATGTTGTTTTGTTATTGAATAAAGTATGTAAGTAGTGAAAAATATAAAAAAATCGGCAGCTGTTAAAGGATTATATCAGTTAATTGCGTCACGTGAGAAAAGCGTTATCACTTTCCATTGTAACTTCCTTTTTTTTTTTTAAACCAAGAAGCAATTTTGTGAACGCTATAAAAATATTTCGTTTTCCGAATAAAAGTGATAACGTTTTCGATTTCTCCGTTAAGAGTTCACCCGTTTGATGAGAAGAGATAAAATCATTATAGAATGACACATACATATATATTTTTAATTGAATTGGAGCTGAATCTTTCTAGGTGTTGAACAGACTATCTAGGGACTAAATAGTCTCGAAAGATGTTGGAGTATTAACGGATATAGTTACATTTTCCGAAATTGATAAAATTGGCAATTTTTTTGACAATATTTTTAGAAACTCTGAAGATTGCTGTATCATAATATCATTTAAATTAGCTGAGACTTCGATAGGGGGGGGGGGGATTTTAAACTAAGTTTTCCAAATTAAGCTCCATTATACGTTACCAATATTCAACTTCAACTGAAACACGGTAAAATTTAACACCTTGTTATGATTGCAGCTTACTACAGTTCAAAGTACAGTCAAACTTGTCTAAGCTAATCAGTTGTGGGTTGTGGAGTTTTTTTTACGTAATGCGAATGTAATTTTTACATATATAAGAATAACGGATATAATATGTGTTAAAGCAAAAAAAGAAGAAAAAAAGTGTGAATAAAGAACAGATAAAGGACAGAAATGGACATAGTATATTTTCGGGGTTCTAAATATGTATTTATTAGTAGCAAATAACAAATACCAGGTTTTAACAATCAAATTATTAGCGTTCTGGCTTTCCAATATTTCTGAAAAAGTGCAATTCATACTATTGAGTGCAGTGCACGTATCGGTATAGCAACTGCTCATGGGGCTGCAGCTTGGACTCCAACTTGCTGTCAGAGAGACAGCAGGCCGAAGAGTCCTTAATCTATAAATGCTTGACAGCAAAAAGTGTTCAAAATATGAAAAGTACCAATATAAAAAAAGTGTAGTTCATATTTGTTTACACCAAGTGGATGTTTTGCTTTCTTTCGAAATATAAATCTTTATATCATTGATAGACATGTTTACCTTGTTTTTGCAAAATAAATGCAAATAATGAAACATGTGTGATATCACTTTTTTTGAAAAAGGAACAGTCCGATAAAAGGACGCTGGGCACAAATTAACTAAGTCTAATTTCGAGGATATGGGCATTGAGCCAATCGCGTCCTGTTAAAAGACGGGAAAAGGCGAAAACAGAATTTCGTGTAAAGTCCGGGATAGACGATCCACTAGCACATAAATATTGCCAAGTTTTTCGCCAAGCTAATGCATTCAACTCCAAGTTAAATCGTTTCTCAAATTCCATCTTTATGAGAATTTTAGCAAAATGAAAAGCCAAAGGATGATTACGTCTCCGCAAAACAGTGGTACCTTTCTTGGAGAGATAATCAGCTCTTTTATTACCTTCAATCCCGCAATAGGAAGCCCACTAAACCAAAAAGTGATTTTCCAGACCTAGATTAAAAAAAGACGTTCAGAATTGTATACTCTATTGTTGAAGGTTCTCTAAACAAAGAATCGTCTCCGGAGTCTGAACGCAAAATGACAGTAGGAAATTAGGGGTTTACTTTTCTGCAGTCTTTTGGTGTTTAGACACAGAGGGAGATTCTTGTTTAGAGAACCGAAACTATAGTATGTACATTTCTTTAATTTCTTTGTGCTTTATTTCGTTTCGGTTTACGTAGCACAAAGCATACCCTATTCTTCTTTTGGATAACGGCCGATCGGCCTGTGTAAGAAGTTACGGAACTGGCCTTGAATCAGAAAGGTTCTGGGTTTGAATCTCGGGCAAGGCCTGGATGTTCTTTCATTCTCTGTACTATCTGTCCTTATTGGGGGAGCAATGTTGGCCCACCTAATATGGTGCCAATGAAAGAGTGGCCAACAAATCTGCAATTCAGATGCCTGTATGACGAAAGGTCATTCTCCAGGTGGGCATTGGAAAAAAAATCTTTTGGATAACTTGTATTATTATGTACGCTAATGATTTTCCCGTAAAATCAATTCCCAAAGGACTTTAAATCAGCTCTTATGTTCTTAATCTTATTTGCCAAATTCAATGAAATTTTAATACTCAACAGAGAAGCATGGAAAACTTCATAAGAAACTGTTTTTCTTGTTGGCTAACTTATAATGGTTTAAGAACGACATTCAATTGCACTGTTAGGCAAATTTGAGTATTTTAGTGGTCAACATGCAAGATAGCTAGATGACCAGGTTACAAAGGTTTTACTCCCTTTTAGCAAATAAGATAAATTCGGTTCTTGGTAAAAGAGGTTAACTTAGACAAGTAGTCAATTTACTGGTAAACTGGTTTCACTGAACAAATATTATGGTTCAGCAATGAACTGATTTTTATGAGAGTATAATCCTAATAGCAATTAACTATTTTTCGTTAGCTTCTATTTTTAGTTTGAATGCGCCTTTTAATCACTTTTTTATTTTATTTTCATTATAATGTTTTTCTTTGATTGTTTTGTGCAATGTTTTTCTTCGCTTGTTTTGTACAATGCTTTTCATTGTATGTTTTTTAAAGCAGTTTCCATGTTTTAGCAGTGTTCAAGTTTAGAAATTTTACGTAAAGCAACAAGTTTAGAGTAGTTTTTAATGCGTAATTAAGTGACTCTTATCGGAATGTAGATAAACAGTTTTACTGAATATTGGTTAAAAAAAACTTTTAATAGTTAATGTACAGAAGTTTAAGATAAAATTTCGCAGACTTTCTTATACAGTTCTGTAAAAGAATCGTAGGTAGCCTGAAAGATGTATTGCGTATCTTTGGAGCATTTTTCAAACCTCCGGTGCATACAGTTTCGATTGTCATCAATATGCCTAAAAAAATTAAATTTTGAATCATTAGCAATGGACAAGTTCAGGAAAAAAAACCTTAAAATTAAAAATAAATACTAAATAAATAAATATATGCGGCATTAATTTGTAGTAAATAAATAAAACATATCATGTGTAAACATTTCATAAATTAATAAAAATTCATTTGTAATGTGCAATAAAACGTATAATTTTATTTGATAAATTGGGGATAGAAATTCCGCATAAAACTGAAATTATAAAGATAATAGTACTTAAATTATAAATATAAAATTATTTTTTTTACTCTATCGGCTACTTCTTTCATTTAATAAAAAACTATTAAAACCTATTTCTTAATAATTAAGTTCTTTATAGTTTTGAATTTTAATGTGACCATTTATAAAATACATTTTTGTATAGTCGGTATAAAGGTATCTTATTTTTAAAAAAACAATATCTTAAGGCCCCAGATAACAGCTTTAACAGCTTCTTTTTTTATTATGAAGAAACGATTTCAACAAAATTTCGTCTAATTTTAATCCGTAAATTGGTGTAATTAGTTATTGACATTGATTTCATTGATTTCGATGCCGATCGAAATCAATTCTGCCCGATTCCATTCACTCTAGGATTTTACATTTTTCATGCAATGTTCACGTTTCATACTAACTCACGAACAGCTATCACGTTTCATACTGCCTGAAGTGGAAGTCATGGTTTTCAAACTTAATTACGTTATTAGAAATTAAAAAGAGAGATAAATAAAACAAAAATTAAAACTTTCAGATAGCTTTTTTTAAAAACTGAAGCAAAAAATTAGTGAAGCGTTTAATTTATTCTCAAATAAAATGGCTAACTGTTGGCCAGCCATACTGCATAAAGTGTGCCTTTTATTTTGAAAACCTCATGTACAACTCAATTATGACAGCATTTTATTGAAATCGGGTAGTACACATAAAAGGAAAACCATGCAAGCTAATTTTGGCCGAGAGAGGTATTCGGATTAAATTCTACCGTACTTTCAGTTACAAAAAAAAAAGAAGAAAAAGGAACTTACTCGCAAGCACTGTTATTTACATCATTATATTGTTTTTGTTTTTGCTCTTTTCTTTCTTTATTTGGACGATCCTTACAATTCTCAAGTAAGATTTCCATTCCACAATTTTTATCTCCTTTAATAGCTAAAAATTGAAGAAAAATACATATGTTAGATTAGTTTTATCAATATTTGCCAGACATTCAAAAACATTTTGGTTCTAAAAAACTAAATAATCATAAATCGAGAAATAACGAGAACATAGTATAGACGTTATAGTAAAAATACTTAAAGCACGTAAAGACAATGTAAGTTAGGATTGTGTAAAGAAGTATCATCTATTTCAATAACATTAGTTACATATTTTTGTGTACTAAAAATTGTATCGAAATCAAAGCAACGTTACAAAATAACAGACATTTAAACATTTTATATATTTTGTATATATAGTTGAGAGTTTAAAGGTAATAACAAGGTTTAATTATTTATTTATTTTATATTTTTAACCGTGGTCAATTATTTGATTTGAAGGAATGTTGAAATTAACTCGGTAAAGCAATAATCTTCTATGAGGCAAATTAGGGCGGGTTAAGTGTAAGCGAATTGTCTTTTTATTTTAATTTTCTTTGAAACTCGACAACTATTTGTGAATCTGAACTTATTACATTATTTTAGCAGGAAACTTCTAATTTGTTATCTAATGGAAAATAATTATTTTCAATTTGCCAACGTAACTGCGTTGCAATAAAGGCCAAAACAAAGAACTCTAAGTGATGGCTTATCAGTGCATAAAAATCAATTAAATATTACTCTTATTACAATAAATTTTGATTACTCTTCTGATAACGAAATAAAAAAGTTTTAGTCATTTTAAATGTAAAAATTTAAATATATTCCAGCAGCTTGGATCCTAAAATTTGATTTTGATTTCCAGAAATTCTGAATTGCTGTCAACCCTTGTTATAAGTACATTTTTATTTATTGAGAGTTTTTAAATGAGTCAAGTACATAATATTACTCATTTAATATATTCTGATTTATATTTAATAGAATACCATTGTTGTAATATGTTCCTTCTGTACACATATCATTTTGTATGGATAATGCTTTTTCTGCCAATTGCTCGAATCCTGTTTTGCAAGATGTTGAAGCTTCATACATGCATTCTGTTAATGGCTTTATTATTCTAAAAAGGACATCATATTTATGAGGAAAAGTGAACAAATAAATATATAAATATAAAAATAAAACATTTATATAGTGGTTATAGTTAAAACTACACTATTGAAATCAAGTAGAGCCCGTTAGGTTAGGTGAGTGTCGATGAAACTTGATATACGTGCAATAAACAACAGAAATAAGAAATTTGCAGAAAGAAATTATAGTCTATCTAAAATTATATATAAGTCTGCTTAGTCTGCTGATACTAGATTTTTTTCTAGTCTTATCTGTCTCACAGAATAGCATTTGATGGAGAGGTGCAAGCACTCAAAATTGAATTGAACAACAATTGGTTTATAGTATAAGTTTAAAAAACTTGTCCTGCTATCAGATTCAAGAGCAGCAATACGAGCAATTGTCTCTGTGGATACTACGGTATCAACAAAATTTTCCAGTGTTGATGGTCTATCTTAAGCATGCTACAGATAAACAAGACAATTAAAAGGTAATTAATCTCTGGAAATAGAAGCATCTATGAAAATAAATAGGCAAATTTCCTTGTGAGAAAAGGTGTTGTGCAATTGCAAAAACCGAACGCAAATTTTCATCAGTATAACTATGCATTAGATAGCATTAGACGGACTATTTCTGGGTTAAGGCGAAGATGATTCACTGGAAGTTTGAGAATCTCGCTTTCCAGATTATCTTCTACTAAAAGCAGAAACTTTTTTCTGACTAATGAAAGACCATGTTTTTCAAGATGTAATTATCTCTCCTTTTTGCTCTTCATGCAACCCATGATTCGAACCTATAGCTTCACTTCTAAGCTATGGCTAATATTCTAGTCGATATTGACTTCTGAAACAATGACTTCCTTAACTTTTTATTGTCATCTCTGCATAGTATTATCCGCCATTATGTATAGATTTGCCATTGGTAATCAGTACATGCGTGTATGTAGAAAGAAAAAATAAAAATTGGTATAGCAAAATATCATTAAATAACATATCTTTTTTATGTAATTCATTTTCGCGAAATATATATTCAAGAGACGAAGTGGGTAAGGAATAGAGTGCTTGCCTTCCAATGAGGTCACGTAGGTTTAATCCCAGGAATATCTGATCAATACTGCGCTCAGCACGCGCCGATCGCAATGGGGAAGTAAGATAACCTTAGAGATAGACGAGTTACTGGCCAGAGTCCCCTTACTATCGGGTCTAACCAGGGGAAGTTTTCGAGGTTTTGCTCACCATGTAACGCAAGTGTGGGTTAGTTCCATTAAAAAGTCCTCCATGCAGGCTAGATTGTCCTAATGTTTGATTCAGGAATTCTCTGGGGTCATGGTTTGGGTTCCAAATTACAAGGCTACGAAATTGAAATTCATAAAAATAGGTAGGCTGTACAACACCGGCTATAAAATATAATAAAAACATGAGTTAAAAATAAGTTCAACCGTTGTCCGGCGGGCTTATAGATCTATTGCAGCAACATGATGTGTTAGACATGTTTTCAATTCAGTTTCATTAGAAAGTTTCTTTTCTATTATCATTTTCAGTTCTTTTTCTACTTTTTCCATTGCAGCGGGGTACAGAAGCATTTCATGATAGAGATTTCTGGTGACTTTAAAACACACAGAATTGCATAAATATTCCTCTTCGTGCAGGAAAAATGCTATTTTTTATTGTTGAAATAAGAATTATTTTTAATTCATTATTCGTTCCCTTGTAGTTTATTTCTTGTAGAAACTAAATTTCATCGTCTCCCACCCACAAGAATGGATACTATGTTGGTTTAATAAAAGAAACTTCAATTATAAAAGAATTTCAAGAACATTTTTAATTGTTAGTTTAAAACACAATAAAACATTAAATTTAACTCGCTTTCTTAAAAACATTTCACATTTATTTGATATTGTAATAGAAATGTAAGACACAGAATAAGAAAAAAAAATTAAAACGCATAAAGAATTAAAAATTCTATGATTAATGAATTTATTAATCATATAAATCTTGAGAACAAACTTGAAATTCAAAACTCTTTCAAACGTATGCAATTAAGCATATTTGTCAAATAACACTAATTAAGCAATAAGGTTAAATTTAACAACGTGAAAGTGGCACTAATAATACCACAAAAGAGACAAAGATTTCAGATAATCATTTCCCATCTTAAAAAGAAAATCTATGCATTTAGTTAGTAATTTTTCTTGCCTTCCATATTTTAAAATTTTTTTAAAAATCTCTTTCCTTTTAATCTCTGCATCTTGCAACGTCTGAGGTTCTTACCTTACCATACATGTACTTTTAAAAAGTACCGAGTAAAAGTACAAGTACTTCAAGCAAAAGTTGCGAATTAAAAGTGAAGAGTTTTGATTTTAAAAAGTAACGCGTAGAAAGTACAAGTAAAAGTACAATTACAAAGCAAAAAGGCAACGATTTTAAAGTACATTTCAAGGAAAATTAAAAATTCAAAGTAACTTTAAATTTTATTAAGAAATGTTAGAAAAAATATATAATTTTATTTTAATTTAAATGTATAAAACATTAAAATACATGAACGTGTTACAAATTTCATCGAAATAGTAACGCTGAAAATATCCAGAAACAAAACCTAAAATCAAAATTCAATGTTTGCATATAAAAGGAAGTTTTTTTTTAAAAATTTTTAAACTACCAAATCTTTAGAATTTTTTTTTGTAGGATAAGGTAACCTTTTACAACAACTGTATACTTTCTTTGGTTTGCTTCAAACATGTTCTCCCGACACTATTGGTAAATCCCTTTTCCATATTGTAACTTGTTTGTAATTATCACTTGCTTCTATGTGTTCTTCTTTATTTTGTATTTCGGCAATGGGGGAGATTCTTCATTATAGAATCGAAACAACAATATGCTTGTTTTTGCAGCGTTATTTGTACTTTTTTTACGTTGTTAAATTTTTTTTTACATAGAACATCAAAAACCGCTTCCTTCATTTGAATTTTTAGAATAATTTTAAAAAAAATCAAATTAATAAAAAAATAAATAAATTTTACTTGCTTGCAAAACGTGAGATCACTTGTGTCATCTGCCTGAAACTTCGAACGACAATCGTTGAGACTTTTTAAGAAGCATGCTGAATCAGATGCTGCTAATTCGACCAACGCTGAAAACATTTATGAATATTATGCTCCACCAGATCTGCAGAAGGTATTCATTTAAATGATAAGCTTAGATACGGTGTTGGCATTTTAAAATAATGCAACGTATATTAAACTAGTCAAATATTGAATGGATTTTTTGTAATTTAAACAAACTCGTATATTTTTAAAGGCACGGGATGAAAATTATATAAATGTGTCTTTGAAATTGTAAAATATCAATTTCCCTCCAGTTTATTTTGAGTTAATGTTAGTAATAATTTTTTTTAAATTAAGAAGTGTCTTGGCTTTATAATTTGTATCATTATGCACTAGTGTAAATTTTTTTTTTTAATTAATTTTTGCTACCTTTTATGAATTCTAAGAGAAATAAATATGAGTAGAAAGAACCAATTTGTGAATAGCAATATAGTGAAAGCAAATAGCAATAAATAGTGAATAGCAAATAGCAATAAAGTGAAATAGCAAATGGAAGTACATATGAGGAAAAAAGGTGAATACTGAAATTTTATAGATGTGAGGAACACAGTTTACATGCGTTATTGCAATTAAAATCTTATATCGAATTTAATTCTTAAAATAAATTCCATGCCGGTTGTATTATTTTCATATAAATCAATAGAATACTGTTCTCGAATTATCTTTTTTCTTGTTCATGCATGAAAAATTCACGAAAAAAAGAAGAAAATAAACTATTAAAGGCAAAAATGTGTTCAACTAAATTTTTATGAGCTTTTAACATATGAATAAGTAGGAGATTTAGTTTAAAAAAATAATTCATTTTCATATTTTACAGGAGTCAATTTTGTAAAATTAATTCTAGTGTATATTGCATAATTTTCGTACAGGCAATAACATGTGCTTATTCACTTTTTTTCAGTAGTATGGTTTCAATGCGCAACACATGGAAATATGCTGGAAACAAAGTCAATGCATGCAAGTAAAATTACGAGTGTTGCCATTACATGCATGGGAAAAATATAGTATGCTTTATTCATTTTATATTTTATTGCGCATGAAAATAGTTTCCATGTACAGTGCGAAAAAAAATTAAATAAATGAACCACCATAAATAACTTTGGATCTAATTATCGGATCTTCACGTTCTAGGACTCAATATTAAAGGTTTGAGGAGGTTACCTCGAATATGATAATTAATAAGTGCAGACTATATTTTAAGTTACGAAATCAAACACAAAAACGTTCTTTCTCCGGGTAAACATATCTTTTCCCCTAACGGATTCAAATTTCTGACCCCAAAAATATAGGGAGTAGTCGCAATCATGACAATATGGTTCCAATAGTTTGGTTAGAGGATTAAGTTTACTGTCTGCGTATTTCACCATATCTCTGGAAGTTTTTAAGCGAAATGAAGAAATTTTTGCCCACAATTATAAGCCTTTTTTTATCCAAAGATAATTCCATGCAAAATATAACTCTTAGTTATTATTTTTTATTATTTTATTAAATAATAGTCGAAAAAATTTTGAATTGTAACATATAAAATTTTTTTTTAAATCGTTTTGGAAAAAAAAATGCCATTTTAGGTGGCGAAATACAAAAGTTGAGTGAAATTGGTCGAATAGTTCCGGAGAAAGGTAATTTTACAAATATCACTTTTTGAAAATAATTCTCAATAGCGTAAGTCATATCTCGACAGCTTTTTTTGTTTCTTCACATAGAATAAATTTTAAGAAACACTTACCATACATTAAGCATTATTTTTATTAGCACCAGTAAAAAAAGGGTTTATTTTGAACTCTAGAATAAATGCATCTGTTTAAAACTTTTTTTTTTTTTAAAAGAAATATTTTAATTTTTATGAGAAGGAAAATTAAACCAAGAAAATATTCTGATATTAATTAAATAAATAAACCTATTGGTCACTTACCAAACGTGAGTGCCCAATACAGCTTCATAGCTTCAGGTATATATTAGTAAAGGAGCACCTTTAAAAATATGATGATTGAAAGTAAACTCTACTGATAGCATATCTTTTACAGAAGAATTGTATTAATCTAATAATAAATCAAAATCAAAAGATTAAAAGTTTACTAGATATCTTAAGAGCACTTCGTAATAATTATATCAGAATTTTATCGGCAATAAACTTTCATACTACAAATAGTGACATAAACTTCAAACTATTTGAAATATTACCTACTCATTCAATTGATATTTGTATATTACATAATCTCAAAGGTATAAATTGAAACGGTTTTGTGAAAATGGAAAAAAATTCACATAATAAAAACTTTTAACTTAAAGTAAAGCTTCTGTTTTAAACTATATGTTTTAACTTTATATATGCGTGTGACTTGAGTTTTAACTTAGCCAAAAAAATTTCCAGATTTTAAAACAGACTAACAGCTTAAATATTATTAAGTTTACCTAGTTTCTTTTCAGTAAACTGGGTAAACTAGCCAGTGAAGGAACACTTCAGCTTAACTTTATCTTTAAAAAAATCATAAAAATTTCGAAATTTGTATTTTTGATTAAATGATAGTGTTAACATATTTCTTATTAAATGCAAATTATGTAATAAAAAAATAGGGAACGTACATAATATTGCTTTAAGCTTTTAGGGGATCAAATAATAAGCAGTAAGATAACCAAGTGAAGGAACAGTTCTTACCAGTGAATGAACACTAAATTTTCCAGTTAAGGAACACTTAATTTTGTAACTTTTTAAACTCTTTATGAATTCATAAGCCATACAAATGTCTTAAAACAAGACTTTTTATGAAATTACAACATAAAACCACAGTTAACGTAGAAAATTTTAAATTTTTTTTGACTGACTTTTCGCTTGAAATTTTACTTTTTTTCTTGAAATAGAAAGTAAAGTGGAGTTAAATACAGAATAATTTTTTTTTCATTTTCTTTCTCACAATTTGGTAGTTGATTCTGAATCATGAATGTTTATCATTGTGCTGTCCAATAATGTTTTTATTATTATTATTTTTATTTATCACTTTTCCGAATTTCTCACCAGGGAAAGGAGTTTCTAAGTTTGAGGAAAATCTATCTCTCGTTGACTTATATCTAGTGGGTCTTCAACAGTACTTACTATTTTCTGACTTTGATTACTTATAATATCTATTGTTTTTGCAATGCCTCAAGAGGATATATCTCAAAACCAGTTTTCGAGATTCATTATCAAATTTAGTTGTTTCAGCTTCAGTGCCAAAGTTTGATTTAACCAAAAGTTTTTTTTGCAATAAATTCTTCCATATTGAGAAAAGCACAGGCTATTTGATATTTGGGAGATTAGACTTTTCTGTCATTGTTCCTTTAAAAAATCGCAACATATCTTGAGAGATTTCATTTATAAGCTTCTGAAGAAATTGTGCATCGATATTCTCGAAGTATGTGTTTTGTTGATAAGCTTTCTTGCTCATTAACTTTAAAAATGGGTATAAAACTCCCTCTACATATTGTTTTACAACTCTTTTGCTTTCAAGATTTAACGGAAGATTTCCATGAAGCTTTCAAAGCCCGAAATACGCCTTACATCACAAGGCTAGAGTACATTAGTAGAATTAGGTATAAAGCTAAACCAGAGAATTTGTTTTTATGAACAAAACCTGCTCATTTTCAAATTTATATGAGATTTATGCCCACCCAGAACAAAAAATAGTGAATTTGATAGCATTTTAAATCAACCATGGGTAGAAACATTTGCAATATATTCGTAAAATGTTGCTGCGGTCATCTATTCCCTTCTTGAATCATTTTTTCCAATGAAATATATATCAGGAACTGATTCTACAATACCTCGAGGAATTCTTCAATAAGGAAAAACTACCATTGGAGCAGTCAAAACTGCTGTTCTTTCTTTTTCTTTCCTAGGAATTATAGAATATAAATCCTTATAATTTTAGCGTCAAAGATTTTTCCTGTTTAAGGGCAATATCCAACTCCTGCAGATGCGATCTAAAAGGATGCCAGGGTTATTTTTCTCCTCAAGATTTCTCTAAAGTTCTTTTAAACACTCTGGAATATTATTCTCCTTAAGGGAAGCTTTGCATTTTGAAATTCTTCGCAGTGCGCTGAGTTATCAGTGGATGTCGTCTTAAAAACAGCTTCACCCATTTTTCATCTGGATGATTGTCTTTGAATGGATTTTTCCTACCCGTTTCCATTACGACGTTAAAAACCGCATTAGGATAATAATTTAGGTAATTATTGGCACAAAAACCAGCGAAGAAATCCACTATTCAAGTTTTTATTATTATAGTTATTTAGTTTTCGATTAGTAAACGTAGTTTATTAAGCTGTCTAGCGTATGATGTAACTAACTACTACATTTATAAAGATAAATTATAAAAAAATTATAATTATAATTCTTTTTATAAATTTAGCAATTAAATTAGCATTTTGAAATGCATTATTTTAGAAATTATTCATACAACATTTAACAGAATTTTAGGCGCCCTCTTCTCACAGAACTACTGATTATCTTAGAGTCATGTAAAATCACATTTCACACACACTGTTCATTCACTGGGAAATCTGTTCCTATAGTGAAGAAGCATGCATGTTCCTTCACTGGTTAGAAGTTTTTTTATGTATTTTTAACTGAATTTTACTGTATAGTAGGACTAAAGGTACAAGAAAATTGAAATGTTTTTTTTATTTTCCTTAACTTGAAAAAATTACAGTAAAGGAACACTCGTTCATTCATTGGCTTTTCCTCGTTTGGTAATCTAGTTAATAAGCTCCCCCTAATCTCAGTACTTGCTTATATTATGATGCTTAAAATAAATAAATCACAACTTCAATAACCATATTTTGAATTCTCTTTTTCACAGAGAGAAAAATAAAACTTTACATGCAATTAATTGCACTTTGAACTACAAACACTGATCTTATAATTTTGTCACAGAAACAAAGTGTTGTACAGATACTAACAAATTCAAAATTTTTTGGCCAGGTAACCCAATGCATTGTAGGATGACTTCCTATTGTTGTGTAGTAAGCTACTGTTACCAATGAATCTAAGTAAAATGTGTTGTTAAATGTTCATTTACTGGTTGATTTACCCTATCAAACTTTTTATGTCATTTTTATTTTTATTTAATTCACTGAAATCAAGAAAACTAGCTCTCAAAATTTGACTATTTTTATGAGCCAAAAGCAACGCAGCGTTGAAATAATTCTTCAAAAAAATTGCAAAATAAGATCTCGAACACTTTTAATTTTCGCTAAATTGGGGCTTTCTTTTATCCTAACAATTTTTGCGATTTTCATAATGACCGCCAAAAAATATCCAATACTTAACCGAACAGTCATTTTGGATTTTTATGCTATTTCTTATAATTAGTATATTTTATTTTCATAACCGTCGTTGAGCAGCAGACCCAATTTTGAGTTTACAGCTATCAATGTTCAACTCCCTAACTTTGTAATTTTGAACCCAATCCAAAAGTCAAGGAAACTCCTGGACCAAATATTGTGCGAAATTTTACCTTCGTGGAGGACTTTTGATAAAACTAACCCGCATTTGTGTTACATGGCGAGAAAAACCACGAAAACCTTCCACGGTTAGACTCACGGAAAGGAGTCTCTAACCAATGATCTGTCTACCATTGTGGGTATTTTTCGTCAGCACTCTGGTCAATGCAAGCCGATGCGGATTTCGAATCAACCAGTCATCTCTGAGATTCGAACCCGGGTCACCTCATTGGAAGCAAACGCTCCATCCCCTGAGCCACCACGGCTCCTATAATTATTATATTTTATTTTATAACCGTCGTTGAACAGCCGACCCAACTTAATGGGTTTACGGCTACTAATGTTCAACTCCGTAGCCTTGTAATTTTGAACCCAATCCAGAAGACAAGGGAACTCCTGGATCGAGTATTGGGAGAAATTTGCCTTCGTGGAGGACTTTTTGATGGAGCTAACCCGCATTTGCGTTACATGGAGAGGAAGACCACGAGAACCTCCCACGGTTAGCCTGACGGGAAGGGGACTCTAACCCATGATCCGTCTACCACTGAGGATATTTCACGTCAGCACTGTGGTCAGTGCAAGCCGGATGCGGAATTCGTATCGACTGGGATTCGAACCCGGTTCGCCTCATTGGAAGGCGAACGCTCTATCACCTGAGCCATCGCGGCTCTATAATTATTATAGACCGCACTGGCAAACAAATAGGCAATACTTAACCGAACTGTTTTATTGTGGTCTTTTGTGCTATTTTCATTATTAGCATAGAGCGCGCTGACTAAAAAATGGAAAATACTTAACAGAGCAGTCATCTAGGCCTTTTGTGATATTTTCATAATTAGCATAAAATGTGCTGGCTAAAAAATAAACAATACTTAAACTGTCATCTTGGCTTTTTGTGTTATTCTCATTATTAGCATAGACCGAATTTAGCCTAACCGTCATTAATAACTTTTGCAAGCATAGCATATTCAAAATGGTACATTATGATATAGTAAAAATAGTATATTACAAAAAAGAGTTATTTCATATGACAACCGAGTCTTAGATGAAAACCATAACCAATATTTAAAAGTCCCAGAAATGTTAACTATTTTTCAAAATAAAGTTGGATACTATACTTAAACATACTTAAAATGTTAACAATTAATGCATGAATTTTCGCGAAAAATGGTTAAAAACTTACCTCCACAAATTGTTCTTACCACGATAATCAATGACTTACTTCATTTTCTAAATGGAAAACATTTATTAAAAAAAAATCTTTAAATATATTTACATAAAGATAAAGAGATATATATATCTCAAACTTAAGTAGTTTGATGAACTCTTTTAAGCGTTGAGATAGATTTGCACGTGAGGGAAGTTAAATAAGATTTGATGTGTTTTATTTAATTTCAGACTGCATCGGTAATCTAGATCACATGACAATGAAATGAGTACTCATTTCTCTTTAAAATTTTTTTATACGTAGACAAACAAGGTCAAAAGTAAACTGTTAATATTAAAAACGTTGATTATAATTCATTTACTTTTTTTTTAGGAACTTGTGAAGATTCATGCAGTTTATTACACGATGAACTAAAATGGAGGAGTTAAAAGAATTTAATCGGTAAAAAATCCTTTAAATAAAATTAAACAATAAAAATTAAAAAACTGTGTTTTTTTAGTGAACTAAAGCGGAGAAATAAATTCATTTTTTTAAAGACTTTTTTAAAAAAAGAATAATTGACTTTAATTAACCTAGTCATCACTTGACATAGGAAATTAACAGCGGTATTGAAGTTTATAATGAATGAGATACGCCCTTTGTTTTTCCTTTTTAGTCAGACTAAAGTCCATTATTTTCTTCTTTTTTGCACTGAGAATAAAGTATGGTTGAAATTACTAGAATATGGTAAAAATTACCCTGTTACTGGCTCCATGGGAACACCAGAAAGCTTGGCAATTGTAACGCAGCGCTTTGGTCACGATTTTGGTAAAATTAGCAATAAAATATGGTTTTATAATAGGTAAAAAAAATATGGTAATTGTGGTAACATATGGTAATTTTATAATGAAAGAGATACGCCCTTTGTTTTTCTTTTTTAGTCAGACTAAAGTCCATTATTTTCTTCTTTTTTGCACTGAGAATAAAGTATGGGTGAAATTACTAGAGTATGGTAAAAATTACCCTGTTACTGGCTCCATGGGAACACCAGAAAGCTTGGCAATTGTAACGCTGTGCTTTGGTCACGATTTTGGTAAAATTAGCAATAAAATATGGTTTTATAATAGGTAAAAAAATATGGTAATTGAGGTAACATACGGTAACTTTATAATGAAAGAGATACGCCCTTTGTTTTTCTTTTTTAGTCAGACTTAAGTCCATTATTTTCTTCTTTTTTGCACTGAGAATAAAGTATGGGTGAAATTACTAGAGTATGGTAAAAATTACCCTGTTACTGGCTCCATGGGAACACCAGAAAGCTTGGCAATTGTAACGCAGTTCTTTGGTTACGATTTTGGTAAAATTAGCAATAAAATATGGTTTTATAATAGGTAAAAAAATATGGTAATTGAGGTAACATACGGTAACTTTATAATGAAAGAGATACGCCCTTTGTTTTTCTTTTTTAGTCAGACTAAAGTCCATTATTTTCTTCTTTTTTGCACTGAGAATAAAGTATGGGTGAAATTACTAGAGTATGGTAAAAATTACCTTGTTACTGGCTCCATGGGAACACCAGAAAGCTTGGCAATTGTAACACAGTGCTTTGGTTACGATTTTGGTAAAATTAGCAATAAAATATGGTTTTATAATAGGTAAAAAAATATGGTAATTGAGGTAACATACGGTAACTTTATAATGAAAGAGATACGCCCTTTGTTTTTCTTTTTTAGTCAGACTAAAGTCCATTATTTTCTTCTTTTTTGCACTGAGAATAAAGTATGGGTGAAATTACTTGAGTATGGTAAAAATTACCCTGTTACTGGCTCCATGGGAACACCAGAAAGCTTGGCAATTGTAACGCAGTGCTTTGGTTACGATTTTGGTAAAATTAGCAATAAAATATGGTTTTATAATAGGTAAAAAAATATGGTAATTGAGGTAACATACGGTAACTTTATAATGAAAGAGATACGCCCTTTGTTTTTCTTTTTTAGTCAGACTAAAGTCCATTATTTTCTTCTTTTTTGCACTGAGAATAAAGTATGGGTGAAATTACTAGAGTATGGTAAAAATTACCCTGTTACTGGCTCCATGGGAACACCAGAAAGCTTGGCAATTGTAACGCAGTGCTTTGGTTACGATTTTGGTAAAATTAGCAATAAAATATGGTTTTATAATAGGTAAAAAAATATGGTAATTGAGGTAACATACGGTAACTTTATAATGAAAGAGATACGCCCTTTGTTTTTCTTTTTTAGTCAGACTAAAGTCCATTATTTTCTTCTTTTTTGCACTGAGAATAAAGTATGGGTGAAATTACTAGAGTATGGTAAAAATTACCCTGTTACTGGCTCCATGGGAACACCAGAAAGCTTGGCAATTGTAACGCAGTGCTTTGGTTACGAGTTTGGTAAAATTAGCAATAAAATATGGTTTTAATCATGATAAATCTACTTACGTCATTTAGGAAACAATTTATAATTTAAAAACATGACGCTTTCAAATTTTGTTGTCAACCAGTCAACTTCGATATCATTGAGTAATCAGTGTTTAAGGCTACATTTTGTCCACTATAACTTGGTTTAAGATCTCAACTTAAAAGTTCATTCAGCTTCAGTTCAGTTGAGACTAGCTTAAACACTTCAGTTGACCAGGGCGCAATGCTGATGAAATTTCCATCATCATACTATAAGTCATGAAAGTATGGAGCCTTAATCTTTCTGATACCCTTGGTTTAACAGAGGAACTATGCGGCGAAGTCTTACTTTTATACTATAGAAGAAAATTTAGCCGGGAAAAAAACCTCCGCATAAAATTTTTTAGAAGATCATTGAAGAAATCGGGAATAAAAACATTCAAACCTTGTTGTTTGCCAGAAAAATTTAAAAGTAGGTAAAAAGCGGTAATGAGAAAAACCGTCAAATTTTCACCCAGCAATAAAACTGGTTCCTTCAATAATATTAACTAGATTTTGATAAAGTTTTATCAACTTTTAAATATTAGTACATGAACATTTTTGATTTTCATTTCTTTCAAGAATTAAAAAAAAAAAAAAAAAACATTAAGCGCGCTAATTATGGTACTTCAATAGCGATGAATGACGAGTCTTATGTAACTTCAATTTATTGTTTTTATTTTAATACATCCAATCAAGATATCAAAATTAATATATTTTTAGTAGATTTCTTGATAAAAACTGCAAATGTAATTCAATTCCAATCTTCTCTTTCTGTTGTAAATCCAAAATCTATCTTTTCTTGCAATTCACACACTTTCTTTCGTAGTTCTGCTGAAGCTTTATAAGCCTCTTGAAATGCTTTCTCAGTGTCACGTGAGCATGTTGAGAAAATCCTGTCTACACATTCCTGTGCTATGTCAAAGGTTCTATGAAAGACAACATAAATTAGAAAAACTGTAAGGAAGATTTACACTAATCGTGGAATAATGCAAATTTCATACTGAACCATTGATTTAAAAATCAACGATTTAAATTTCTATCGACTACACATGTAGTTATCTTTAATCTTAAACATAATTTTGAATTTGATTAAAATTAGTGATTCGAATAATTAACGAACTTTACTATTTTTTTTATATGTATCAATTTATTCGAATAAAAGCAGACATATATATATTTATTCCGGTGTATTCTTTGTCTATTTCATTTACTCCTCTGTTTTAAAATGAAACTTATTTTTATTACGAAATATTTTTTAAATATATCTCAGAAGCATTTTAAGTACACTCGGTCCCCTGATTCTAATTTTTTATTCTACTGTCGCCATATCTCTTAATCATGGGTTACTGTAAGCTACAGCAAAATTACTGTAAAGGAAAGTTGGAAAAACTTGATACCTGACAAAAAAATTATGAAATTTGAACACTCAATCACTGATTTTAATTAACATCACTTATTATTATGAAAAGTTAATTTCAAATTTTAACCATAGTTTTAAATCTTATGCGAATTATTTTATTCAAATAAATAACGTAATTAAAGAATATGAAAGTTGGTTACCGGATACTTGACCATAAATAATGATTTTAATAAATAATGATTACGATTATAAGTTGATTCCAAATATTAAACATAGTTTAGAATCTGATTCAAATACTGATAATGGATTTGAATTGGTCAACACACACAAATAGGTTTATTAATAATGAATCAGAGCATCCATTGGTCTGTCTATTGTATCAAATTCTCTGTATTTAATTAAAAGTTGTAAACATTTAATTGAACTTATTTCAAGAACATATTTAATCTTGGTTCATGCATTTTTAATGTTTTCTAATCTTTTTCAAAGTTAAAAAACTGGAAGAAAATTAGCACGTAACAAAAAATTAGGAAATATGTATCCTGTATTGCTGATATAAATAAATGATAGACGTCTCTAAGGTTTATGATTTTCAATGATTTGAATGGGTATATATTTGATGATGATTCAATCTTAAGTGAAAGCAAAATTGTTCCTGATTTCAATGAATTACGTATATAAATGCTGCTTTAATTGATGACCTGTATCTCTTGATTATTTTAATTTGTCTAAAATCTGCAGGTCTATATCTAGTCTTCTGATAGGTCAAATATACTTATTAACTACTCTGTCCTTTTGTAAAATTTTTATTTTTTAGGCTTGTTTGTTTTTGTTTAAAATATCTTGAATAAATTAACTCTTTAGAAAAAGATGCAACTGATAATTCCAAATATTTATTCGAATCATCTGGGGAAATTGATTCGGTTTATTTTGAGTTGTCGTTATATTTAACCCTAGCTACAAAATCAACTTCCATGCAACCAATTTAAATTTTACTAAACCATTTTCATAATTTAAAGCATGTGTTTTGATATGCAAGTTTCCATTCGCTTTGAATCTTGTAGTTCAAACCTCATAGCTTGAAGAAAGTAGCACCATTCATATACCTCTGTGGTCAAAAATATTTTTAACACATTTTGAAAAACTTATCAATATTTTTCTACGCACTTTCTTAAGTTATGCAATAGACATGTTTTATTTGATCGATTTAATTGTTTTATGCCATTTTGACAAAAACAAAATTATTTTAATTAATACGTTTAAAATATATTTAAATAATGATACTACCTATCTAAAATAAATTTAAATTATACTGAAAATGTACTAAAACTAAATTCAGTGGCGCGACAGCCCATAGAGGGCCAAGGTCTACTGTGCCCATTTCAGTTTTCTTGACCTTGGGCTCTGGGGTGCAGGAGCAGATGTTCCGGTCAGATGGTCAGCCGAACGCGCAACCCCCAGTATGAAGTTCCCAAGCATGCTTGGTACTCATTTATCGACTGGGATGAAAGGCTGAGTCAACCTTGCCTGGCCCGAGGATCGAACCCAGAACCGAGGATCACGGGAGCACCCACCGGGCGTCACTCAGCCACCAAGCTCGAAAATGTTCTAGACATGTAAAATGATTTAAATAATATTGCACAAAAACTACTTACTGGCATATAGTACTTTCCTCTACGTCACAATGTTTTAAATCTAACCATGTATCAAAGCTACAATTTTTATCTTTTTTCACAGCTAGATACAAAACAAATAAAAAAAAACAATTAAATTCAAAAAATAAATTGAAACAAATAAATCTAATACATCAAATTAAGTAAAGAATTCAAAATATTAAAGCAATTAAAAATAATAATAATACATCCAATGGAAAAACGCGCATAGCAGCAGTAGATCCAAAAGGAATTAAACAAATGAGACATTGAAAAAAATGAAAAAAATTGGAAAATATGTCAACCAAAGCTAACGTCTTCAGGGGGTGCCAGCTTCGGATGTCATAAAAGCAGAAACTTTTCTATCGAGAAAGTAAGACAAAAGTCAAAAAATTGCTTTCTCTGTACCCCATAGGTTTTGCCAAAGTCCAGGAAAAGAATAGAATACATAATATACAATAAAACACAGAAGAGTACAATATAAAATACAACTTAATATACAGAAGCATATACAGTAGAGTAATTTTTAAAATGCAATTATTCATTTCATTTTAAAATAAACTTTTTATCTTTTTCCAGTTAAATTATTGCAAATTCTTATTCCCGAATTTACTTTAAAATTAATTGTGAAAGATGATACGTTTATTAAAAGCTACTTGCTTTTCAAAAAAGCATAAAATTGTCTATAAGAAAATTGATCAAAGAGGATAAATAACCTTTTTGAAAACTAGGTATATTCATTAGGGTAAGTTATTGATAAACTGGCCACGGTCCTTTTTTCTTGGCACAATTTATACGTGTTTAAAACATATTTTAAAAAAATTGAGAAAACTTGCATGAATTACGTACTAAGTTTTTTTTAACTCACATCAAAATTAAAAAAAAAAAAAAAAGAGTAACTCTATTTTAAATCAAGGGTACAATTTTTCTAAGTCCAAATTCAACCAGCATATTTCTTAAAAAATATAAAAATGTTACATAAAAAATTTTATTGCATGCATTTATAATAATTTATGTACATTTTTGTCAATTTAACCGAATTTCACTTCGTGATCTTTAGCGCAGATCTTTTACCTACTATATATTAATGTTTTTAAACTATTATGGACTTAGAATTTTTTTGTATTCAAAAATGCAATTTGTCGTTGAAACAGCGTTTGTTTTATTCAATCAAGCTATTGACTTCAGCAACAAACGTTGAAGTATCACTAATTTTAAATTTATTCGCTCTGATGATGAAAATTTTTAATAAATCTTAAAAAATAAAGAAAATTTATAATAAACTCAAATATTAATAAGAAATGATGAATATTTTTTTTAATGAACTCTAAAAAAATGTACCTTCATTGGCTGCTGTACCCTCTGTACAAACATCAATTTCTATGGCTAATTCTTTTTCCGCTATTTCGGCAAATCCAGTATGGCAAACCAATGCAGCTTCGAGATCACATCTTGTCATATTTGGAGTTGTACTACAAATGTACAGATTGAATCATTCCTCCAACATTTGAAATTCTTTTGATTTATTAATACTGTACTGCATCATTAATACTGTACTATAATACTGTATCATTCATTATTGATACAAAACGTCTAGAGGTTGACTATAATTTGACATTTAAAAATCTAAAATAAAAGGTAGTTTGTCAGAGTGGCTGCTATACCCTCTGTACACACATCAATTTCTGTGGCTAAGGCTTTTTCCACTATTTCAGCAATGCAGCTTCTATATCACATCTTGTTTTTACGGAACATGAGCTTTTACGAAATAAGAGAAAATATATCGCAAAAGAGAAAAATAATTCTGAATTTTAGTAATAGATGGTGCCATATTAATCATTATGTTAATGATTAATAAGGCGCGAGTTAATTTTTGAAAGGAATAAAGTTTCCTATCAGGTAATATCTTACCGCTTCAGTTTCTTGAAATTATTTATTTAACACTATGTCAAATGGTTTCCGCTATAAGTTTCAAAATCCAAGTAAATGTATTAAAGAGCATTTGTAATTTCATTTGTTTGAATTAAAATTTCTCTTTCAGCTTAAGCTCTAAATCAATTAAGTTATGACTAGTAAAGTGTTAAATGAAATGTTAATTAGTTTAAAATTTCCCTGTTAGCTATCCCTATATAATTTTATAACCCTATTTATAAGAGACTTGTCGAAATATCTTAATAACCCCCTCTTTTTATCGAATCAAATCAACCCCTACTTTCACATCAAATTGTATTTTTTGTATTGTTCCTATACATATGGTTACTTTACAAGTATTTCAAATTTCTCTTAGATGGCAGCACAATTCACAAAAATAACTTGAACAATGACTTCAAACAATGAAGTTCTCGACATAAACGAATAAGGATGGCAAGCGACATATAAGCTATGGGATGCATCGTAAGCTAAAGGTGCTCGATTTTGAGGAATTACTTCATACGGTTGCTGTTTAAATTATTTAAAGATAATTCAAGTAACTACGTGGATAATCATTCAAAGCAAGAAAAATCTTCTCTTTTAGGCTCGAAAAATTAACAATAAAAAGCGCTCCATGAATTAATCAAGAAGAAAGTTCAGTTGTTGATTTATTTTGCAACAATTGTTAAGTATTTGGACTTTTTTTGCTCGTGAGAAAATTATTTAGTTGGCGCAATTATCTATCGACCTAGGCTATCATAGTGGTTGTTCTCTTATTGAAAGGAAGTGATTCTCGGCTCTTCAGTCTGCAGCAAGATGGTGCTCCACCTCATTGGTATTAAAATGTACGCCAGTTCCTCAATGATAGTCTAGCCCATCTTCAGATTGACTTTGGAATAGTGAAAAGAACTGCGAAATTAGTTCTGTGGATTGACGAACATATTGAGCAAGGGCAGTGGCTACCTAGGAAATTTATAATAATGTTTCACTTACTCACAATATTCGTAGTCTCTGTCATTCTCTTTAAACCATTGGGAATAACAATCTTTTCTGGAATCATCAAAGCACTTAAAATCACATGCAACTAAGCCAGCTAAAACTAAAAATACATTGAAAAGTGAATTTAAAAAGTATGAATCCATTTTCGTTATTTAAAATGTAACTTTATAATGGCACATAAATTGCATTTTAGACATTGATTTGTTTTCAATGTCAACGTTATTATCGCACAGGTATAATTAAGTCTGAATTCAGTGTAATTGAACTTAAACAAAAGTGTCTGATATAGTTTCAGGAATGTAATTAATGGCTTTAAAAGTTTTGTTTTGCAAAATATGCCGTAGGCGGATAGTGAGTATACGTGTTGTCTAGTTACGTTAATCTATCCCTTGTAAATCTGACGATTTGTAGCAATGAATATAAGTATTATACATCATTTAAATTAAAAATTCAAAACATTTTTGCTAAAATGTCCACAAAATTGTTTTCAACAAACACGGATTTTTAAAAAGTCGATGTTTCATGCTGAGACTAAAGTATGATCGAAATTAACCGTGTTTCTGGCTGTAGAGGAGGAAACACCAAAATGCTTGGTAATTTTTACTGAAGCGCTATGTTAATGATTTTGTTAAATTTAATAATAGAATATGGTTTTATAACATGTGATAAAAATTTGGTAAATCTGCTAAAATTGTGTAATTTTATCATGATATCTAAGAGAATTGAAACCAGAATTTTAAGTAAACCGTTACCATATGAACGGAAATGGTTTAAATAACGTATATTTTGGTTTTTAATGCCTGAGTTATGTATTTTTTTATTACCAGAAATATCATTCCCATGCAGTACGATAATTTTTTATAATTTTTTTTTTCGCAGTGTATCTACGATTAACTGATTTATTTTGGAGTTAGGTTCATTAAAACGCAGGAAAATGATACGGCTTAAATTGCAAGGGATACCCTTTTTATTTTAAAGATATAAAAACAAATATACTTACAGCATAAAATAATTGTACTAGTGAACTTCATCTTATTCCCCTTTAGTTATTGTATTCATTTTACTAACTTGACTCGTTTTAAGTAATATCGTTCGGGAAGTAATCAGGTGTTATCAGAAATACATCAGACAGGTGATATATTTTCTAAATATTTTCAGTAAATAAAGAAATTTTCAAGGTTCTTGAAAAGTTATATTTTTATCAGAATAATGAATAAAAAACGAAATGATAAATAATATTGCGTGAGCAAACAGAGAATTGAAATTCCCTGTTTCCGTTCCGACGTTTCCGGTGTTTTGCGTTCTGACTCCTTAAAACAAACAGGAAAAATTTTCAGTGTTTGTTAATATTTATTTAAAGTAAATGAGCTGAAATGTTTTAATATTTATTTGAAAAATGGGATTAAAAGCTATTCAAAATTTAATTCACTTAAATGTTGTTTTTTTCCAGCAAATATATATTTCCATTAACGCTCAACAAAAATACTATCTTGCATTTTGAGTGAATTATTTTTTTAATTATTGCAGTTAATATTAAATGTATGTACTAAACTTAAATTTCGTGTTACCGTTGAATTGCAAAGAGTTTAGAAGGACTGGGAGGAGTGATGATGTTTGACAAATAAAGCGTTTACCATTAGTCGAACCATTCAAGATTTTCATCTTCACACTGAGAAAGAAAGTATGGTCAAAGCTACCAGAATATGGTACACTTAACTGTGATTCTGGCTCTATAAAAACACCAAGCATCTTGGCAATATTTAGCAAAGTGCTTTGGTATTTTTTTTGCCGAAATTAACAATAAAACACTGTTTTATATTATATGATAAAATTTGGTAATTTTATTATGATACCTTAGAGAACTGGTCTCTTACCCCTGGGCTGCTGACCGGTACCAGTTTGTGGATCAAATAGTCGCGAGATGGACAAGGAATATTAAAATATTTGCATTTTATTTACAATGATGTATTTCTCTCGGGTTGGTATGACTTTTAACGGACGAGAGGTAAGCCGGGAGTGAGAGACGTGACCAATACCACGCATTTAATTGGATTTCATTTTGAAGGCATGTTTAAATACAATTAAATTAAAATTTTTTAATCAAAATGTTTCGCATTTTTTTACTAAATGTGTGGAAATAAAAACTATAATTTTGTATACCTAAATTTCCGGTAAACGCTTACCATATAAAAAGAATTGTCAAAAGAATGGTTTAAATACCGTATATTTTGGCTTTATTACCAGAATTATATCTTAGTTTGTTACCAGAAATATCATTACATTATAATTTTTTAATTCGTGAGCAAAGATAAGGATTATTATCAAGGAAATAGTGCAATAGAATAGTAATTGAATGACTTGACGACAATGTAAAGCACTCAGAAATAATAATAAATAAAAAATTAAATAGTTTAGCTTAATTGATCACTGAGATATAAGTGCACAATTTGTAGCGCTTACTGGAGGCTCCAGATAGCATTTGTGATCTTTGTCTGTGAGTGTTATTTGATTCACATTATTTTTAATTTTTGATTTAAACACATTATTTTGAGTCTCCTTGCATATATATTTTATTAAATTTAATCCACTAGTCATGAGAAGGTGTATATATATGTAATACAAAAATTATAAATACTTTTGTATTAAATGTCTTTGGTAAAGAATAGGTGTAGAAATATTCTATTTTGGGACTTCAAGGCTGAAAACATACAAATGAATTACAATTAGATTTATATTTCAAAGGAGGAGTTATTTCTTAAAATCTTTCCCTCTTTCACTTCCATATTAAGAAGCATTAAATGATTATCGAAGATGCGTAGAGTTACAAGGTACGCACGACTTGAGCCTTTTTACCTCAGTTCCTGTTAGTATATAATGCAGGAGCAATAGTTTTTGCGTGACTATCGCAGTACGATGTTGCCAACCTAAGCTTTGCCACTACTGTCTTGATATATATATATATATATATATATATATATATATATATATATATATATATATATATATATATATATATATATATATATATATATATATATATATATATATATATATATATATATATATATATATATATATATATATATATATATATATATATATATATATATATATATATATATATATATATATATATATATATATAATTTAGGTATACAGTTCTATACACAATTATATACACAGTTCTAGAGTTATATATTAAATTTTCTTAATGTAACTAACTTGAGTCTGACAAATCATTCACCAAATCATTACGCCAAACATTTTTTTTTAGTCTTTTTGAATATTTTTATTTTGAATATTTAATTATAAGACAATATAAATCTGAGATACATTACGGAGAACCTCTTATAAAGTTTTTCTTCAATTCAGATTTATTTATTTTAAATTTTTAAATTTTTTTAAACAGAATTAATAATTTTTTCTTAAATTGAAAAAAATTTTTTTTCTGGCATTCTTATAAGTTTGTTTCACCGTTCTCATTTTGTTACTTTAAAGAATATATCTATATTTTTGAATACTTAAATACTATGATATTTCCATATTAGCACCAACTCAGTAATAAATTTAATTTAAATATATATATATCAGAAAATTAAAAATACTTTTTATTTGTTTTGAAAAAAAACAATTATTTATTTTAATAAGATGTACTAAAAATAAATGGAAAAGCACTTCTTCAGACCTTCCTAACATTCTAAATGTTTTTGGAATCACATTCCTCGCAATATCACATCATAGTAGCTGAAACATTTTATGCTTAAATTAAACTTTCTGGAGCAATTAACCTTTTAAAAACTCTTCAACAATCACCGCAGTATTTGCAACTCTATAATCAGTTTTCAGTAATTAATAGCAATGCCTAAACTGAAGTTACGTGACTTTTCTACTTGCAATCCATCAATGATCAATGAGTTACAGATAGAAATTTTTCAATTGAATAGAAAATGTGAGCCGTCCAATAGGAATGGTACAATTGACAATAGATATATTCCAACTTCTGCCTTGAACTTCTCTATGCAAAATTTATCTGAAATTCATATTTAATTTTTAAGTTTGGATCTTGATAGATTTTTAGTTATATATATATATATATATATATATATTTATATATATATATATATATATATATATATATATATATAAGTTTAAAATGAAGATAACACAAAGGTAAAACAAAGGTATCCGAAAAAGAGAGATATAATCGTGTGGACTGATGATAAGATTATATCTTTTATTTTCCGGTTTTTTAAAAAAACTTGATCCTTTTTTTTTTTTTTAATTAATTAATTCTTTTTCTTTCCCCAGTTGTTTGTCATTATTATTATTTCCCCCCCCCCTCTCCTTTTTTCATTTGTCTGTAATTTACCTTTGTTTTATCTTCATTTTTAACTTATCTAATGAGTTCTATTTACTTTCAGCTTATGTGCAATAAATGATACTTGTTGTTTTTCCTAGTTTTGTTCTGTTTTTTTTTTTTTTTTTTTCTTTTTGTATTTATTTATTTTGCTATATATATATATAAATACATATATATATATATATATATATATATATGTATATATATGTATATATACATATATATATATATATATATAGCAAAATAAATAAATACAAAAAAACCAGAAAAGAAAAAAAAAAAAAAAATAATAATAATAATAATAAGTATCATTTATTGCGCATAAGCTGCAAGTAAATAGAACTCATAAAATAAGTTCAAAATGAAGACAAAACAAAGGTAAATTACAGACAAATGAAAAAAGGGGGGCGAATAATAATAATAAACAACTGGGGAAAGAAAAAAAAAAGAAAAAAAAGAGGAAAAAGTTTTTTTAAAAAACCGGAAAATAAAAGATATAATCTTTTCATCAGCCCACACGATTATATCCGAAAAAGAGTGCTTTCTAATATTGTATCAATATAGCCAAAGCAAAATATATCATATATCGATACAATAGTGTGAGAAGCACTAAAAAAGTTTTTTTTTTTTTTTTTTTTTTTTTTTTTTTTTTTTTTTTAATAAAAATTACGACAAATGAAATAAAACACAATAAGTAAAAATAACACGTAAAAACAGAAAATAAAATAAAAAGGAAGAGCAGAACAAAACAAAATCTATAAAGCGAGTAGCGAAAAATAATGAACTTACATGAACGGGAAATTTTTCAAGAATGATTTAAAGTGTTTACGTAACAAGATTGCCAGATTGCAAAATATGAAAACTGTGAAAACAAAAGCGCAAATTTAGAGTAACTAGAGGAGTTAAAATTGCGTTTTTGCTGCATTACTGAAGTGCGTTAGATTTGTTAGTTACCAAGGATGGGCCAGAAAACTGATGTACGCAAGGTAATATTAAACTGGATAATTTAAAGAATTTGACTATAAATGATTTTAGAAAATAAATATTTATTTAAGAAAAAAATAGAAAATAGAAAAGAGAAAGAAACATGAATTGCCAGTTTTGCACATAATTTTAGCCACAAATTTGCCCGAAATGGATTTGCACATGGAAAAGTTATATAAATTGACAGAGAAATCTTTTTAGTAGATAATTTTAGCCACGGATTTGCCCGAAATGGATTTGCACATGGAAAAGTTATATAAATTAACAAAGAAAAAAAAAGCTTATTTTAGCCACGGATTTGCCCAAAATGGATTTGCACATGGAAAAATTGTATAAATTAATAAAGAAAATTTTTTTAGTCTTCATATATATATATATATATATATATATATATATATATATATATATATATATATATATATATATATATATATATATATATATATATATATATATATATATTCTTTTAATGTCACTAAAAATATTTCTACTTACAGCATAAAATTATTACTCTAAAGTAGTTCATGTTTCTGTTTTCTATGCAAGCCTTTTTTTACCACAATTATGTTTAATCATTCCCCTTTTTATGTATGACCAATTGAATAGTAATCAGGTTTTAACCAAAAGAGATATCAACCATTCATTTATCTGAACAGATGGTAGTCTTTGAATATAGTTTCACCAAATAATGAAATTCTGAAGATGGGAAGTTAATGGTAAGCAGCTGTTTTATCATGATCACAGACAAAACATGATCATTACTTTTGAAGCATTATTGTATCGTATAAACAAATATTGAGGATTCCGAATTTAGCTTTTATCACATTAACAGTTTGAAACTAATGTGGAATAAATAAAAAGAAAAATTAATTATTCGGTAATTAAAAGTGCTATTAAAGTTTATTTCGTAATTAAAGTTTATTTCGTATCCTTCCAAATATGAAACATAAAACACCTTGCATACAAAGTATGATTTTATTATCGTTCTGCTTGGCAGTATATTTGGATAAAAGCATGTAATTTCCCCAAAAGAGTCGATGATTTTAACATTTCATGTACATAATTTTAACATTTCATGGTAATGAAAATATATTTAGTTTGATATTTTCTATTTTATTCAGTAGCAACTAAATAATTTTGTTATTGGTCTGTTACTAAGTAAGTTACTAAGTAAGTTACAATGTACGTTACTATGTTTTAATACTATATAAGCAATTAGCTAACATCAATCAACCTTTGAAATTGCAAAGTAATGTATATACATACAAATGCCTTAACAAGGCTGAACTAAATCAGTAACATATTGTTACGCATCAGGCTCTTCGAACATCAGAAAATCGAAGAGTGAGGGCTGTGGGTTCAAATCCCGTCTTAACTATGTACCTATTTAATTTATATATATTTATAAATATATCTACACACACACAGTCTTGCGTGCTTGCTACAAAGTTCAATTTATAAGCCTACTTTAACTTGAAGAACGTATAGTATAAGAAATAGAAAGATATTACGAAGATGCATTTTATGGTCGCTGCGGGACTCGAATCTGCGACCTTCCCTCTATTGGGAAAGTATCTCGGTAATATTCTTCTCCAACTTGTGTTGTGTGGTATTTAGCTATTAACTGTGTTGTGTGAGATTTAAAAAAATGGGCACGTAAGCTTGCATATGTTTCTATACCAATAAATAAATACTTGAAAGAGAGAATTTTTTATTTATTTGTTTTATTTGAGACTCTCTGACCGAAAGGCATCACCATAAAACCAAACGCACTGTCGATAGGAGATAACGGGCTCAAAAACTTGCATAGACCTAGAGGCATCTCTGTAATCCTTTCCTTGTGCTCATTGTTCCTTAACTTTTAACAGCACTGTAGAATAAGCATACAAACCTGGTAAACAGGAAAATCAATATTCGAATGAATAAAATAAAAGTCTAGGATATCACGATTAGCAAAAATCGGTTCACCTTGACACCCTGGAATCTTATTTTATCCATTTGAATGCTTATTTTTTTGTTAATGAGATTAATTCCTTCTCATCTCTCCATAACGCGTTGTAAAATTCATTTTACCCTGATTTATCTCTTGGCCTCTGTGGTTTTTTCCTGCTCTTTATTTCATCTTTTTTCTCCATCGGCTTTTGTGGTTTTCTGATCTTTGTTTTTTACCATTATTTTTCCATTTTCCGTTGAAACATTTATGTTTTATATTTGTTAAAATGAATTTATATGAAAAAATGAATGAAGTAGTGAGAGAAAAAAATGAATGAAATAAATGAATATAGTTGAAAAAATGTTGTTTGTGAGAAGCCGGGTGAGCTGTATTAAGATCACCGTACTTTTGGGTGCAGATCATGAGAGCTGTTTTAAATTCACGGTCGTGTTCGCTTGCATGTTGCCATTAGCAGTCGAGTGTATACAGGCCGACGTTGTGTGTGATCGAGACTGAGTAGCAACAGAAGGAAGAGGTGGATAATGTCGCAGTCACAAGTAGCACGTCAATTGTTAAATGTGGACCATCCATCTTAGTAGGCGTGGTCAAATCGAAGTGGGAGTTTTTGTCAAGGTAAGCGTGTTCAAATCACGTCCGGGTCCCCAGTGTGGAGGGAGTAGATACCGATAATGTAAACCATCTTCTATGAAAAGGTACCCCAACATAGAATCGAGTTAACATGTCTTATAAACTAAAGAATTGGAATTGTATTTTTGTAGTGGTAGACACATTACACTTCTATTTACAAACATACCTACATACGTGAGTAAATAATAAATCTTGTTACTCTCAAAAAAGATGCATAAACAGACACCTTAGCATTGAAATATTTTAAACACTTGAAAATATCGTTGATGCCTCTTTTTCCTTTCTCATAATTGAGAAATATTTTCAGAAAAATTTTTTTTTTACTATTTTAATAAGTTAAGCAAACCATATATAGATAACTAATTTAGCAAACCATATACAGTCAAACCTCGATATCTCGAACTTGAAGGGAGAGGAGAAAAATTTCGAGATACCGAAAATTCGAATTATCGAAAATCGCATGTTATCGATGGTAGAATAAAGAAAAATGCTCTTTACATACCTTATTTATTATTCCATATTTATTCTAAAAACGCTTTTTACACTTTCATTTAAAAAAAGATTCAATTGTTGTTTGCTTTAGAGATGTGTAAGAAAGTTTGTCTATAACACTTTCTAAGTGGACTATAGCTTTAAATGTCTCCTCTGACGTATTCGGCTGCCTCTCAATAAATCTCCTTATAGTGCCCACTGCAGAAAGTGCTTGTTTGTTAGTAACATTGGGCGGCAAAATTGTCATCCCACAGACCACACACTGTTACTGCATCATCTACGTTTACAAAGTCATGAAATTCCATGTCAACAAGATTCATGAGTTTGGTCAATCTGCCCCAATCATTTTCGGTGTAGTTTTCAGCAGAATTAACGATATTTATTGTTTGATTACTTCCGTGATCTTTAATGAATCCAGCCTTCTTGAAGCCATTCATTATCGTAGAGGAAGACACATCATTCCATGCCTTGCCAGCCATTCGCATAGCTTGTAGAACACTAACACCGGATGGTGAAACCCCATCTTCTATTTCGGACAACATTTTTTTTAACCATTTGATGACGATACTTTACTTTAAAACTTTGGATGATGCCCTGATCAAGTGGTTGAAGTTTTGAGGTAGTGCTTGGGGGAGAAATTCAATTTTTACGTTTTCCATTTTAGGTATGGTATTGTGCCCCGTACAGTTATCGATGAAAAGCACAATTTTCCGTTTTCATTTTCTTATTTAAATTTTTAAGCCAGCTTTCAAAAAGGTTTGATGTCATCCAAGCTTTTCGATTAGCTTCATATTCTAAAGGAAATGATTTTATACCGCTGGAACATCTTGGTTTTTTCGATTTTCCTATCATCAACGGTTTTCACTTTTCTGTTCCATTCATATTTGCACAAAACAATAAAGTTAAACGCTCTTTACTTCTTTTGCCTCCATGACATGTTTCACCCTTTACATGCATAGTTTTGTCTGGAGTGCATTTAAAAAGAAGTCCAGTTTCATCCGCATTGAACACGTCTTTTTCGTCGTAATCCTTCACGATCAAGCATATTTTCTTCCTAAATTCTTTACAAACTTCTTCTACGCAAGCACTTTCACCACACATTTTCAAAAATGTAATGTTGTTACGTTTTTTAAAATTTTTAAACCAGCCTTTGAAATTTAAGTGGCCTAATTCTCTTGTAAAAGATTAAGCTTTTTCTTTGATTACAAGTCCATCTAGAGGGATGTTTTGACTTCTGCATTGTGTAATCCACATCATAAGGCCCTTCTCCATATCGGGAAATTTACAGTTTTTTAACTTCTTTCGCTTGCCTAGGCCATCCTCGAACTTTTCTAAGATAACTGCTTTATTTTTTTAAATTGTCGAGAGCGTACTCCTTGGAGTCCCAAATTCCTGTGCAATTTCCTTTTTCTTTTTAAAATTTTTTTCAACTTCGTCAATGATTTTCTTCTTTATTTCTATGGAAAGCGTGCTTAATTTTCGTTTGCTAGCCATTTTAAACAAATGACTCGCCAAATATCCAACCTCTAAGTGCTCTAATTTTCTAATAACCAAGAAAGGAAACTTTTTAGGAGATCGCTTGGTCGAACAAAACAGGCATGCATTCACACGTATCTTTCACCCCTTGTTACAATGATAAGAAATTTTACAGTGTTCTTGGAAGCCACCCACCCTTTTGATTCTTGTTCATGCCGTCATTTCCGATTTTCTTAAGACCACCCCCCAGGAAATAACCTTGCAGAATAAAAGGACAAAGAGAGCATAGATGGTCATTGCATTGCAATGACAACTGACTGAAAAGAGATAAGGAGACAATAAAACAAGAATTTTAAAAGAAGTTTATCATTATGAGAATTGGTCTTCTATTCTTAAAATATTTGATTTTTTTTTAGAATATTTTTTTATTTTCAGAAAAAAAATCTACACTATTTATGGAAAAAAAATTCAAGTTATCGAGGGAATAGAAAAAAAAATTCGTGAAATCAAGTTTTTTTTAACATTGAGTGTATAGGAAATTTGAAGGGAATTTTTTTTTCTTCGAGATATCGAAAAATTCGTGAAATCGAGGTTCGAGTTAGCGAGGTTCGACTGTATATATTTTAAGGTATATTATCATTCAATTTGGAAAAAGATATGGTCATCAAAATCTCAAGAGTCCTATTTGTAATGAATGAGTGATGAAAAGAACTATTATCCTGAAAACCATGATTTCTTATAAACCATTATTATGAAGAAAGAAATAATTATTAAATTAATGATTTGAATACCTGAAATTTTGGTGATAATTACCAGATTAATTAACTATTCCTTTTCTTTTTATCAGAAATGTTCTTACCATACTAGGACGGTTTTTTTGTATTTTTTATTTCTGTCAGTGTAATATCGTACCAATCTAAATCTTAAACGGAGAAAAAAAAAATTGTAAAATTATCATACTGTATGGAAATGAATTTTAGGTAAGAAAACATATACCATGCTTAAATATACCATGTTTCTAGTTTTATAAAAACACGGAAAGAATCTGTAATTTTCACCGATATGTTTAGTAATGCTTTTGGTTAAATTAAAAATAAAATCTGGCTTTGTAATATTTGAGGAAATTTCGTAAATGTAAATGTAAACTGGAAATTTCATCATGATACATATATAAAAACCATTTATTCGGTTAAATGTAATTAATTCGGTTAAGTTTTGTATTTTACACTAAATGTCTTTTAATTAGAACAATGATTTTAAAAAATAGAATTTTCTGTAAATCGTTACCATATGAATGGAAATGAATAGTTTGAATACAGTATATTTTGGTTATTTTACCAGAATTAAATTTTTTTACCAGAACTATCCCTACCATACATAACGGTAATTTTACCAGAATTTTTTAATGTCAGTGTTTTATTAGTTACCATGTTTTATTAGTCAGTGTTTTATTAGTTTTATTAGTTGCTTTTAATAGATAATTAAAATTTTAGCTTAGTAATAAGAATAGTTTCAGTAAAAGAAAACAGCTTTTTGTATTCTAGAGAACTTTTAAATTACGACGTTTCATAAAATTTTTCAAAAAATTATTTTTTAAATTTTTTTTTTACACTATAATGTCAACAGCTTTATAGGGTTATTAAGAATACTTTCTCAATATTAATTCATCAAATACATAATTAATATCCACTAATATATGCAATATAATATATAATTAAATATAAAATATAGTATATAATTTAAAGTTTAATAATTACTATATTATATAATATAATATTAAATTAATAATGTAATAATTATAATAAATATTTTACAATAATTAACTTATAATTAGGTTAAAGTTGTCATAATGTTATCCTTTATATATATATATATATATATATATATATATGAGTCTCTTGTTATTTTCTCAATATTTATTTTCAAGGAAAATGTAATTTTGATTTTATTTCTATAAATTAAATAATATATTTGACTTCAAAAATATTAAATTTATAATTAAGCAGAAATGACCTTTAGATATTCTCCCCAGTATAAACCCATGCAAAATTGTTGCATTTTCCTTTGTCATTTCATATTGTCGCATTTTCGTTGTTGTGTTTCGTTAATTTAGAAACGATTTACGAAAAAATGAGTTCATTTTATGAGCGGAGTTAAAAATTAAGAATGTAAATAGACTCGGTATTTAAATCTTAAAACGTGCTATAAAATATACCACAAATCGTTCAGAAGAGTGTATTTTCAGAAGTTATACGTAGTTCAAAAGCTAAATTAAATTTGATTATTAAAGGGAATATTATCTTAGTCAATAATATCTTTTTAGAAAACTAGAAAGGCACTAATAATAATCGAATTTAATTTGGATTAGATTAAATAAATCAAGTCAGTCTCTCCTGTTACAACTTTGATAATTAATCCCAAAGAGAAAAAAAAACTGTTTTAAATATGTTTAATTATTTAACTTGTTATTAGAAATTATTATTATTAGAATTATTATTAGAAAATTATATTAGCTTCGGCACGTTTCATTTGTGTGAAAACACAAATTAATCTACTTAACTCCATTGTGCACTGACAAAAAATGTATGTTCAAAACTTTCAAAATATGCTCAAAATTACAGTATTTTTCAGTATTAAAGTACGTTTCATTAGTGTGAAAAACAAAAATATTCTACTTAACTCCATTGTACACTGACAAAAATTGTATGTTCAAAACTTTCAAAATATGGTCAAAATTACAGTATTTTTCAGTATTAAAGTACGTTTCATTAGTGTGAAAAACAAAAATTATTCTACTTATCTCCATTGTACACTGACAAAAAATGTACGTTCAAAACTTTCAAAATATGGTAAAAATTACAGCATTTTTGGGTCTATAGAAACACTAAAAAGCCGGGTAATTCTTACCGAAACACTTTGGTATTATTTTTTTCAAAACTAATTATAAAATATGGTTTTATATGTAATAAAATGTGATAATTTAAACACGAAAAACTCGAACGAGCCAAGCTTTTTGAAACACCAAAAGCTCGGTAATTTTTCCCGAAGTGCTTTGAAAATGATTTTGGTAAAATTAACTATAAAATATTGCTCTTTTAGTGATAAAATTTGGTAATTTCATCATGATACTTTATAGCATGTCATATAAAATATTTAATCGGTAAAATTGACTTTTTTCATTTTTTTACTAAATACGTAATCATTCAGTGCGGTAATTTCATAACTTTTTTTCTCCACCGTGTATATTGTTCATATGGCTCTTGATAGTATTGCATATTGACATTATTTTTCTATACGTCAATAATGCAGCATATTGTTAATTGGCTTTTGTTAAATAATAATAGTTTGAGAATGTCTTCTGAACGAAATTTGTGGGTAAGTACACATAGTTTTATACGTTTCATGCTGTGAATATATAGTTTTATTTTACCCTATATTCATTCGCAAAATACGTAAACAGTTGCATCTTTTAAAGTGAAAGAGATAGTGAAGGTATTTTTCTAGAACAATGACAAATGTTTATGAATAATGCATCTCCCATGTGTGCTTATGAATCTGAGATGCAATTAGTTAAATAAATCAATAGTTTTCAAAATTATTAACGTCTTTCAGGAATAATTTATTTTTCAAAACATTTGCATGTTATTTCAAAATATTACTAGTCAAATTTTAAGAAAACGGCAACATAAAAATTGAACGACTAAAATTTTATTTTATTTCCGTTAAAAGAATTAATATTTTGCAGAAAATACAGCATGCGCTCAATACTTCAAAAACATGATCTAGCTCCTATGTATGCACAATGTCTTCTCATAAGGTTTATAAAAGTGTCGTACACATCGTAGAAGGCTTTTTGAGTGTCTTTGGAGCATTTCGAAAATATTTGATTCACACATTGTCTAGAGCTATCAAGATTTCTGAAAATAAAATTTTGTGTTTAGATTAAAATAGGGTAAGTTTGTAAAATTTATAATAATAAATTCAATAATTATAATATTAAATATGATAATAATGGTGTATCTAATTTAATGCTCAAGTTCAGGTACAACAGTTCTCATTTTATTTTAGTTTTCAATTGTACAGCAGCAGACTGATCGTAAAGACACGGCTCCCACTAGAACACTGAAGTCAAGCATCGTTGGCTGCGGTCAGTCAGCGAGTGGGTGACCACTTTGATCAGCCTGGGTTGGATGTGGGATCCAAGGGTGTGCGGTATTTTTTCTTGTTAAACTGTTCTATCGTAAAGTGCTCGACTTCGTTGGCAGGCCGTAGGGCTACCTATGCCTCTGTACCCTTTGCAGAGGGAAAAAAAATTGTGATGATATGTGTTCGGATCATCTTGAGGGATGTTTCCAAGACCGTCGCCAATAGCTCATTGTGAAGCTCTAGTGCAACGTAAAAGAAGTACCTACCTTAGTTTTCAATTAGACAGTTTCTATCTTAATGCTTTTACTCAATTATAATAGTTTTTTGCTTTACGTTTATACTTATTTACAGTTTCAGCTTTACGTTAATACTCATTTTCAAATATTCGATCATTGTATGTCTACTTATAAGAACATTACATTCTTATACACTGCGTTATATTTACACTGCAAGTCTATTGCGAGCTAGAACAACTGAGCTACATAAAATTCTTATACAATTGTTCTAATTCGATCATTTTCCAGATTTAGCTTTTTTACATATATGATTATTAACAATTTTTTTAGCATTATATGTTTAATATTAAGTACTTGTGTATACACTTTTACATAATGTATAAACATTTACTCTATAAGTACAGAAAACTGGAGCAAACATTCAACATAAAACAGTTATAGTTATTCCAGCTTGACGTTTATCATTAATTACAATTCTAGTTTTATATTTATGTTCAATTATAGATGATCTAGTTTTGCGTTTTTACTCAACTGCGTTTACACAAGTATTATGTTTATACTTAGTCATAATTCTACTATCTATGCACATATACTGAACTATAATGTGTTCTAAAATGTTAAAGATTGGCTACCTCTATTTTTAAGTAAGCATTTTCTAGCTTCATACTTGCAGTTACATAAAGCTAGGCCAGCTAAGTTTAAATTATTTTTTAATATGCGTATTTGTGTAATATAACCGAAATAAAATTCTTTTTTAAATCGTATTATTTTAAATTTATTTGAACTAATGTATTGTTGGATTACACAAGTATACACAAGTATTATGTTTATACTTAGTCATAATTCTACTATCTATGCACATAAACTGAACTATAATGTGTTCTAAAATGTGTAAAATTGGCTACCTCTATTTTTAAGTAAGCATTTTCTAGCTCCATACTTGCAGTTACATAAAGCTAGCCTAGCTAAGTTTAAATTATTTTTTAATATGCGTATTTGTGTAATATAACCGAAATAAAATTCTTTTTTAAATCGTATTATTTTTAATTTATTTGAACTAATGTATTGTAGGATTTATTTAAAACTATATTATGCTAGACGATTGACTAAAAAGTTTGGGTAAATCAAAATGCTAAATATATAATATATAATAATAATATTATATAACATATGAATTTGTTTAAATAATAATAACTAAATTTGTTTAATTATTTGTTTAAATAAATGTTACAATAAATTTATTTACATTTAAATTTGTCTAACATGTAATTTTAAAAGAAACATATAAACATATATATGATAGCTGATAAATCTAAAGAACAGTAAATCTAACACATTTTGACAAATTTTTCTTAGGAAAATACTTTTTCATTATTAAGTTCAAACTTTAATTACAATTTTTAAAACTTTTGTTGGGAGAAATATGCTGCTTAAAAAACATGGAATAATTTACATGAAATGTAAGTTTTTAAATTAAAAAAAAAATTAATTGCAAACAAACTGTGACCATTCTTTATAATGGTTTGGCGCATTTTTTTAGTAAACACAGAGGGCGTTGTTAAAAATGAATTAAAACTTAAAAGTTGTGAATAACTGTCTTAACTAAAAATAGCTATTAAAATAACCTAATATTTGTTAAATGCGCTATTTAATTTGACGCAAAACCTTAGAAAAACAATTTTATTTAAAGTAAAATTAATTATAATTATACAAATATTCTCTTGTAGTTGATGAAATTTTTCCAAAACAGTTCTAAAAGTAATTTGAAAATTTTAAATTGTAAATAAAAAATTACCTTATAAAGAAGCACAATTTATTTTAGATAGAAATAATTTATTTTTAAGAATCCTTTTTTTTTTTCTCTTAAAAGTTTTATTCACATCAATTTATTTCTCCTTTTACAAAACATATTTTTAATTTGTCTGGAATTTTTTTTTAAATTGCAATTCCTAATAAAGTTTCATGATAAAACTCACTGTAGAGGTTTAGACTTTCACTTTCTTATATAATGACATGAGTTTTATGATATTTTTTTTATAATACTTACTTGCATAAACCACCTTCTTTTTGCATATCACAAGTTCTTGAAGCAATAAGAGTGTCAAAGCTACAATTTCTGTCCTCCATTACAGCTAAAAAAATAAACACGTTAATGTTTACAGTTGAACTACGTATATGTTATCACATACAATGCATTTAGTTGTTGAAGTGCACTCATGTTTATGAAAATTGCAACACCTTAAAGGAATTATGCAAATTGAACCAAACTTACATTAAATGTAAACTGATGTTAGGTTTTTTAAATTAATAGAATTATTTAGTGATTGAGCATTACCACTACTTCTTACGTTTATTTGTACCACTATCACTAATATTTGGAATAAATAATATTTATTTCTGACGATTCTTTTACAGTGTTACAATTTTAACAAACATAAGTGTTAAAACTAGAATCCCAACAAATTCAAAACAAGACATAAATAATATATATAATAATGAAATAAAATTTTTTAAGAACCACGTTTTTCAAGTAGTATAAAAAAGAGAAAGTAGTTATTTAATCAAAGTACGTAAAGTGTATCACTATTGGAGAGTAATTAGAAGAATATTCATGAAAGTGACTCGCCGTAATTTTTTTAAGAATGACAAAGAAAAAATTTTTTTTATTCATATTATTTTCAGTCCTTTCAAAAAGAGTGTTTTTTTTAAACTTTTCGTTATTTCATTATATTCTTAATTTTAGTTAGTTTCAAACAGTTATTTGATAAGCATTGTTTTTCAGTTAGTTTATGCTTGTAATAAATCGATATTTTGAGTGCGAAAATTCTTTTTGAGGATTAAATCGCGCAAGTTCAGTTTTTATCCGAATGGAAATTAATATAATTTACAATATCATCCTACAATGAGAATAAAGGTATGGACAAAACTACCAGAAAAAGGTAAAATTTACCGTGTTTATGGCTACAGCAGCACGGTAGTTTTTACAGAAGCGGTTCGGCAATGATTTTGGTAAAATTATCAATAAAATATAGTTTTCGAATCTGTAATAAAGTTTGGTTAATTTTGGTAATTTTATCATGATACGTTAGAGCAAAAGAACTTAAAAAATCACAAAATGAATGGTTTAAATACCGTATACTTTGATTTTTAATACCAAAATGAAGATTTTTTTTACCAGAAAGGTTATTACTGTTGAGTACGTTAATTTTACATGGGTTTTTTTCTTCGTGCATACTGAACTCTGATTTAAATTAGAGAACTCCAGCTAGCAGAAAAAGTGTTAAAAATTTCTATTACAGAATGATTGAGTTAGAAAGATATTTAAAAATATCACCATAATGTATTTTCTATTCTTGAAATTTCACTGAAATTGTAACATTGAGTTTTATATGTACATTTATAAAACTTCGGAAATTTAATAGTAAATATTAATAAACTGAGACTTAGCGAAATTATAAAAACTTTTATTAACGTCGTTGAACAGCAGACCCAATTTTTCGGGGTTACGACTACTAATGCTCAAATCAGTAGCCTTGTAATTTTGAACCCAATCCAGAAGACAAAGGAACTCCTGGATTGGGAGAAATATGCTTCGGGAAGGACTTTTTGATGAAACTAACCCGCATTTGCATTACACGGAGAGGAAAATCATGAAAATTTCCCATGGTTAGCCTGACGGCATGGAGACTCTAACCCTTGATCCGTCTACCACTGAGGATATTATACGTCGGCAGTGTGATTGGTGTGATTTGGGTGCGACCAGCCATTGCTGAGATTCGAACCCGGTTCACCTCATTGGAAAGCGAACGCTCTATCCTTTGAGCCATCACGGTTCACTTCTAAAGATTGTTTTTAGTATGTGGAAATCCTTTCTCTAGGTCAAAAGTTATTTAGGATATAAAAACATTCTTTTATTTTTTAACGCAATATAATAAAAGATACAAAGCAATCCAGTCATTTTGCACAGTTAAAAAATCGATACTAAAATTCACAAAACTTTCTTCGCTTTTGACGAATTCGTTTTTTGGTATATACTCTGAGAGAACATTTCGTCAGAGTGGCGAAATAACTATCGTCATTTTTTCGAGGAAAACAGTTTCGTCAAAAGTATTCTGTTTTTTTTTTGTTTTTTTTTTTGTTTTTTTTTTTTCAAAAAAAAAAAAAGAAATTCGTAGTGCCTAATTTTTTAGATTTTGAAATAATCACTTTATCGTGGCTACCATATAGCTGAGCCAATGTCACCTCAATTATCACAAAAAAGGCAAATAGAACAGTGAGGTAAATTACAGCCATGCCCGAAGGGGGATTTGTACCCGGTATTTTCCTGATACTGGGCCAACTCCTTGATCCCCACACAGCCCGGCTGGATTATTCAGTCACTTCATTTTCTAGTCTTCTAGTCTTCATCCAAGCTTCGTCAGTTTAGTTAACAAAATCTCGCACAATACGTTGAGGTTTCGAGTTGAGAAACCATTTTCGTCAAAGATATTTGAAAGTCCTCGTTTCTGAACAAATCACGTAATTTCGCAAATAATAAATTCTCAAGAACAAAAAAACGTGAAAAAAAAAAAAAAAAAAAAAAAAAAAAAACGAAATATAGCTCAAAATTGCCGAATCGTCAAAAGTAAGAGTTTTACTTCTGAGACTGTTGGCATACTCAGAGAAATCTGTCGTGATAATTATTTACCTAAAAGGTCACATATTTGTAAAAACTCCTGCTAAAGAGTAAGTTTCATGTTAGGACGTAAACTAACAGAAATTACCGCAAACTAGCAATTTTTTTATTTTAAAAATCAGTGATATCAAAAAATACGAGACTTGGTTTAAGATCAGTCAAGATTCAGAAACAGATGATAAATGTTAAATGAAATTTAAAAATATCTTAAAATTGTGCCCTTTTCCCCACCATTCAAAGGAGAAAACAGGCGTTTTATTTGTTGTCGGTTCGTGCACTAATCAGCTTCATCAGTATTTTTTAGAATAAAAAAAGGTACAAAATTGTTTTGAAAATTTTTTAATTATTTAGTTTTTGTCTCATCAGCTAATATCTTATGAACAACAAATTTCAGGGTCAGTTTAGTTTGAAAACTAACGTTAATAATGTAGAATTCAATAAAATAAATTAAATTATTATGATATTGTAGGAATGATATATAGTAGGAAAAAGTAAATAATAATGCTATTAAATGATATTTTTTAGAGAAAATGGAATATTCATAAGTAAGTTTTAAGGGGAATAAAAAAAGTTAAAAGAGATCATTTGAAATTTATTTTTGTTTTATCAATCACATTAAGTCTGAAACAGTACTAAAATTACCTTTGTTGTATTCATGAAGTGGATTACATATTAACACTTGTACTAGGAGTGCTTGTGCAGCTTCATCAGCCAAACCTGTTTGACACTGGGATGCAGATCTAACCATGCATGCTGTCATATTTGGTGCAGTTCTGAAAAAATTCATATAACCTAATTGTGATGACAACAAATAATAAAAAATATAATAAAAATACGTTATTAAAAGGAATTAATTCTAGAATTGTATTAAAGATTTAAGGATTAAAACAAGAATATCAAAAATGAAAAAGAATTTTTAATTTTCTACTCTATCAGAAAAATCGGCTTATTTTTGAATCTTGTTAGTCCTGTGAACTATAATGCGGGGGAAATTTACTGCCATTTCCTTTCAAGTTTTAGGCATGTTAAAGTAGTAGGGTAATTTACTTAACACAATATTAAGATTAGAATAAATTTAAACGATATTATACTACTCGTACATTGAGTTTTATGTTAGGCAATTGAATCAAGTCTGCAGAGGCTAGGTATTTTTGCTGTATAAATTTAGTCCAGTAGTTTTTGCCGTTATGATAAAATGGTTATGATTTAATCACCAATTGGATTTATAATTATGATTTTCAATAAATAAAAAGATTAAAAAATAATTTAATTTATTACTTTTTTTCTTATTCCAAATTAATGCTTCTGTGTGCATAGTTTGAAGCATGAAGTTAGGGTTATAATAATAATAATAATGAAAAAAACACTTACGGGCAAAATGAGTTCATCTCCTCCTGATGTTTTTCACGCCATTCCTTTTGACACTTCTCTGTTTTTTCACGATAACAGGCTACGTCACAAGCAACTAAACTAGCCAAACCTAAAAGCAAATTTAAAAAAAAATGTATAAGAGAATACACTGTAAAAAAATGTAAGATATTTACGGAAAAAACTGCCACCTGGCATGCCAGTATAAAACCGTTTATTTCAAAGAAATATACTGTTATTTAAAAAGTAGACGCACGTTTTTTAAGCATATAAGTACTGTTATTTTACCAACAAAACACTGTTATTTAAAAAAAAAAAACACTCTGTAAAGCAACTAGCGAGCGAAGAGCAGCATTCATGCGATCAGTCGATGCTGGGATTCGAACCTAGATTACTGCTTTATTGGGAAGCGGGCACTCTTTATCCAGAGCTCTGATGTCTCAGTACAAAGAATTATCTTAAACTGTTTTAAATTCAAATAAAAAACATTACATTACTTTCATAAAAAATTCTTACTTATTGAAAGAATAATTAAGTGTAAAAACGTTTAAAATTTTAGTGACCCACCCGTACAAAAGTATACAAATGTTTGATAACTCAACTTACCAAAAAATTAAATCTAAGGAAATGTAATATCGTATCTTTTTTTGACAAAATAGATTAACTTTTTGACAAAAAATTAATAACATAATTTTTATTTACACGATGTTCAAAATCATAAAATAATTGCTGAAAAATAAGAGCAAATATTGAAAATAAACGCAAAATAATTTGAAAAAGTTAGAGTTTTAGTAAGATAAGCAAAACTGCATGGTAACTGATGGTTTTAATCTGTTCATGTCTAGTATAAAAAACAGAGAAAAAAACCATTTTGTCAACAAGGAAACTTTAAAAAATTAAATATACAGAGAAAGTTTATAAAAAAAAAGGAGAATTTTTTACAGCGCTCCGATAACGGTTAGAAAAGGGGGGAAATCTGTATTTTTCTTTAAGCAGTTTTTTCCCCCTGTAAATATGTTTTTTCTTCTGAAAAATTAAGAATTAATATCTTACAGTGTATATTATTTTTACGAATTTTCATTTTAAGATCTTACTCCCAAAACCTAATCTGAAAAATGTAACCTTATATTATAACCGTAAGAAATGTGTACAAATTTTGTTACAATGTTTTTTAAAAAAGTCAATTTTGATGCAAAAAAATATATTTTGGGGTAATTTCTTATGAAAAATATCATAAAATGATAATGACATTTTATATAATTCTTGTTCCTCACATTTTTTAATACTATTCTTAGTTTTTAATTTTCTATATACTGTAAAATTTGTACTCCAACTTTTTAAACGGTAACTGAACCAATCACCATGAATTTGAACCACGAGAATTACGACTATGACGATAGTTTATTTTAATATGAGGATATGTCATTGAAATTTTTTTAATAAATTTTAATTTTATTTAAAATTTTATTTGTTTGCAAGCTAAGTACTGGAGAAGAAATGATTTATATTGATAACTTGTTAAACTTAAAAATTATTTTACACGTAGACGCATTTTTAATCATTGTATTTCAAATGGGCTTAATTATTCAAAGAATGAAATGAAATTAAAAAAATATCAAACCAGAGGAAAATTAGTTATACATCAAATATTTTTGACACTATTTTTTTGGCTTAGAAATCGTGATTGCTTCAACAATTGCATTATATTTTAACATTTAAAATATCATGAGAAGCAATAAATATTTATTAAATTATTAATATTAATATATAATTATTAATATTAATATATAATTATTGATATTAATATATAGTTATTAATATTAATATATAATTATTGATATTAATATATAATTATTAATATTAATATATAATTATTAATATTAATATATAATTATTAATATTAAAATATAATAATTAATTAATATATAATTATTAATAGTATTTTAATATTACTGAGGTTATTTTAATTCTTTTTAAAATAAGTTAAAATTCGATCACAAAACATGCTTTCTCTTGTTAAAAATGAATTAAATCCGTAAAAAAATTTTATAACTTTTTGAAAAATGATTTTTATGATCTAATATGATTTTATTTTCACTTTGATGAAAATTATTATAATCATTGTTGATTATTTTTTCAAAGCTTAAGTAAAGAATTACAATTAATACAAATTTTCATTTATTAATATTTTTACCAACCGAAAATTTTTTTTGCAATTAAATTTGGCATGAGTTTTACTACAAATATAGAAAGTATTGGAAATATGAGTGAAGTTTAACCAACAGTTACAAATTATTTATTGAAGCTCAACCAAGTCATCAAAATAAAGTGTGATTGTCATATAAAAAGAAAATATACTTTTTTAAGTTACATAGCACTAATAAATATTACGCAGATATTAATAAACAACAGTTAGAATAAGCATTTGTTTCCGAGCCTCATTGATACGTTAATAGATATTATCATTGATACTAATTCATGGATAATATTGAAAATCTGACGAGTCATCTTTAATAGTGTATCATTTTGAAATAAATATCTAATGCAATAAATAAATTTTCCAAATTTTAAAAGTATTAAGCTAGGAAGACACCTTAATCGAATGTGGTATTAAAGATGAATTTAACAAAATAATTATTTGCATGGACAGTGAGAAACCAGATATGGTCAAGTCTATCAAAATATGGTAAAATTTACCATGTTTCTGGCTATATGAGAGCACCAAAAAGCCTGGTAATTTTCGTACTAAAGTGCTTCAAAAATGGCTTTTGGTAAAATTATTAATTAAATATGGTTATTACCATGTTGTTACGTAGAAAATCTGGTAAAATTCAGTAATGTTAACTAGATTCTGTAGAACATGGCATAGAAATTATTTAGTCGGCAAATTTTTTTTATTTATTAAATGTGGGGTAATAAGAACTATAAATCTAAAAAAAAACAGAATTTTCGTCACCTTACAAACGAAAAAATTACGAAATGAATGATTTAAATACCGTTTATCAAGGTTTTGTAACCAAAATTATGATTTTTTTTTAAAACAGAAATACCATTACTATGCAAATACAAAATTTCTCTTATTAAGTAAATATCTATGAATTATCACTATCTGATGAATAAACACTAACTGAAGAATCATAAGAATTATAAGATGATTTATTTAAAAAAGTTGAAATCAAAGTTGAAATCTTCTTACTTACATATCAAGATAAACCCCCTGAAGTACATCATGTTTCCTTGTTTCGAATTTTTCTGAACAATACATTTTAGATCTGTTTGAGTCCTTTTTATTCAGGATAATTTGTGAAATTTTGCAAGTGTCTTATCTAATTGTAATCTAATTTCTTACAGACGCGTAAATGTATCACCACAACTAAATGTTTCATTCAATGAGAATTGCCCAAAGCACGTGGGCGTAGTAAGCCCACGTGCTTTGGGCAATTCTCACGTGCGTAAATCGAGAAATCTAAATGTATCACCATGATGTATCACCACAACTAAATGTTTCATTCAATGAGAATTGCCCAAAGCACGTGGGCGTAGTAAGCCCACGTGCTTTGGGCAATTCTCACGTGCGTAAATCGAGAAATCTAAATAATCGATGCTTCAGCTCACTAATAATACTTAATTTGAATGCAAGTAATCTTTATCACATATTTCATACCTGCTATGTGTTTATTTATTGCTTCACAGTTACCAATTAAAAAAAAAAAAACAATAATAAAAAGTCATGACTATCGAATCAAACCAAAAAACATGTTTTTGATACTAAGAAATTCAGAACTATTACTCTGAGAAAAACAAAAATCAATGCCAAAGCACAACGGTAAAAACTACTGAGCTTTTTGGTGTTCACAAACAGCCGGTTTACCATATTCAGGTAGTTTTGACCATACTCTCTTCTCAGTGTTAATATCGTTGAAAGTCTAAAACAAATATTTCTCATAATATATTTTAAAACTCAAGGGAGTTTCATTTGTATTATTATATATATGCTTGAAAATTGAATAAATTCGGTTTCGAAGCAATTGAAAATTGTATTGTCATCAGTCACAGAGCTTTCGTGGAGATTGGAAAGTTCTATTAAATATGAAAATGTTTCTAATCCCGTTTCAACTATTTGCTGTTTTTTCAAGCAACCAAACAGGTTTTTTTGTCTATAAGTTCCACCTTCTTAACTAAAGAAACTTTTTTTCAATAGTGGTTTAGTTTCTGTATTGGGTAATATTAATTTTTGACCTATATTATGTGGTATATCTCATTGGTTATGGCACTGAAATGGGGTTATCTGCCTATATTTTAAAACTAAGCTTATCAAGTTAATTACTATTAATATATTCAAGGCGATTCTAATGTTTTGAAAATAAAATTGTCTTAAAACTATAATTTATCATTGTTTCTCATATTGAATTGCACAGCACTTTTCTAAAAAAAATAATCCTTCATTTTATAAATTCTCAACAATTAAAATAATCTCATGACCTTGGCTATCAAGGATATAAACTTTATCATCATTAAAAAAATAACTATACAGTAATTATTTTAATATATTGTGTTATTATCCAAATTATACATATATCGTCTAAAACTTTGCTATATCTCAGAACTTCATCAAAAAACATCCTCAACAGATAAAAACAGAATTTCATCGGAAGAAACAACGTTCATCTTAATTTTGGATAAGCAACGATAAATTTTGTCACTTATCAACAAAATTAAAGATTTCTTTTTGAGTAAAATTTTTTTTAAATAAATATATGGTTTGTTGGCTTCATATTTTGTAAAGATTATTTACCGCACACAATATACCGACTGCGATGACGTCACTTGCAGGTATTATTTTATCTGGTATTAAGAAAATTGGTAACTATGTCCAGGTATGTTCCCTAATTATATTATATGACTAAACCAGTATATGTTGATTAACTAATCACTTGAATTCTACCTTGTTGCATCAATTTTGACGTTGTTTAGACAATGTGTGGTGCCATCTCACAACAAACATTTGTACTACATTAGATTACAAAATTGAAGGACAACATCTCAAGAGAAAGTTTATTTGAGAGAAATAGTGATTCATTAGCATAGTACCATTCTAAGCTTTTCATTATAAGTTAAATACTATTTTAATATTTAATTTATTCTTATGATTTCTTACATTATGAATTAATTTGTTCGATACGATTTGATATCAAAGATATTTCCTTTTATCATTTACGACACTGAATAATTTTAAACATTTGAAAGAGACGACCGAATAAAAAAAATTATCTCAAAAGAAATAAAATGCTTCTAAATGTTATAAATTTAACAATGACTTTTGAGATATTCTTCAAAAAGTTTGCTTCATTTAAATTTAGTTAAGGAAAACAGAGTTACGCACTGTGGTTGAACAAAATTGTCATGTAAATAAAAACAGCTTAAAGAAAGCCAGTCATCGAATTTAATAAAAATAAAACCGTTTTATATTTACAGCTTAGAATAATAGCACTGAAAAACAGTATGTTAAATTGTGTTGTATTGTTAAAAAATGTAAATTTTTCTCTTTTAAAATTCTTTTTAAAGAAGGATAACATTAAATTTATCAGATGCTCTAAAAGATACTACACTGGTGTAAGAAATTAAGAGAATTTGCAAACTTGGTCAATTATCTCTAGAACTACAGGATCGCATTTAATTAAATTTGATATGTACATACAATACAATACAAGACAAATAACCTTTCAACAGTTGTAATACAAATGAATGATCATGAGTAACATTCGTTGGTGTCAGAAGGTATGAAATTGCCACAGGACAATTGCGGCAAGAAAAGATGAACTGCCTTATTTTAAGTATGAAATCACACTGCAAGGCCTTTATATCTCTAAAAGGGGATACCATATCCCCTATAAACCCATTTTTTGCTTATTTTGCAAGCGCTTTTTCATACCTTCCGACTCCAATGAGTGTTGCTCACGATCATGAGTGTGTATTACAATTGTTAAATAGCTGTTTGTTTTGTATTGTATCAATGTAAGTACATATCAAATTTCATTACAATCGGTCCAGTAATTCTAGAGATAATTGACCAAGTCTGAAAATTCTTTTAATTTCTCACACTTGTGTACTTTTAATATTATCTGAACACATATGGGTTTTTTCCGCATTTCATTAGTATTTGACATATCATTATGATAAAAAAAACTGTATTTCTTTCTGTTCATGTAAAATTGCCATTGCTTTATTGACAGTTATCAAAATGATAAAGAAATTATATGACTAATTCTATCTTATCGTCATCTAACTGATAACCTTATGTTTCAGTGGCGAAAAATATTATTTATCAAATAAGTTCGAAACACCTGTAGCAGAAAAACAAGCAAAATAAAAATGCTATTTTTAACGAATGATGATTTTTATCTTCTGCTGTAATCTTTTGTTCGCTTTACAGTAAACTTAATGATCAATTTTAAAAACTTTTTGACATTGATATGTTTAGTATTTTCAAAACAAAGAAAATGGCTAACTTTTTGTTTTGATTAAAAAATTAACAGTTCGAAACAGTAAAAAAAATTACGATAGATTTTCGCCGTCTAGTATCTTAAGGTTTTGCGGCTTTTGTTCTTTAAATGTATAGATAAAATGCATAAAAAATTATTTAGGGAAGAGCTTACATATTTTAAACCGAAACTCAAGCTTTATTTAGTTGTTAAATTTCCTCTTATGTTAGTTAGGTTAAGGTTACACTGTTAAAAACTTCGGATCAATTTACAGTATAAAGTACCAGAATCAGAGCTTTATCTGTAAAATCCATTTTTATCGTAATATATTATACCGTAATTTTTACAGTAATATTTATTTACGGTAATTATTACAGCAAAAATTACATTTATCAGATTTTTTGTTTCGTAACATGTTTCATTAAAAAAAATTTTTACCGTAAAATTACTGGTACTCTTACCGTAATTGGAACAGTATATAGTGTAAGTTAGGTAATTCGATAAAAAAGTAAATATTTTCACTAATACTTGATAACCCATTTGAAAAATAATAAACATAAGCTTGTTTGAATTGTAAGGTGAAATTATTTCCATTTTTTGTTCAAAACATAGCAGAAAAAATAAACCTTTTCAGGCCATTTTCTTAAAAGTTAGAAATTTTTTAAAAATAACAAATACTTCCTTTTGTCAAATTTACTCTATAGTACATCAAAAATTACTTATGAATATAAATAGTTTAGGAGCTCCGTCTCACATGCAGCTTGAAACATTATAAGAAAACTTACACGAAAAATAAATAAATAAAAAAAAACATTGATTCTCTAAGAATAAACTTAAGCGAGTAAATCTTATGAATTTTTGAATAAATCTATATCTATCTATATATATATATCTATATCTATCTATATATATATATCTATATATATATATATATATATATATATATAGCAAGAAGTGAAAAAACAGTAACTCACTTTGTTTAATTAAACATTACAAAACATCAGGCAAAATTTAAGCGAACAAAACAACTGATATACCGTAATTTTTACAGTAATATTTACTGAATCACTGTAACTAAATAATATTACTGTAAAAACTAGAATAACTAAACTTTTTTAAAACTATAACTTTTACAGTAAAAACTTTACTGTAAAAGTGGACTTTACGATAAACGGAGATTTTATAGTGAAATGGATTTTATGGTAAATTTGGATTTTACGGTAAAGTGGATTTTCCTGTAAAAATTATTTTACGGCACTTAAGTTGAATCATAGTATCGTGTTATAAAGTTTATGAAGTAGAAAATATGGCTCTGTTTATTACCATAATAATTGCATTATTTAAACACTATCTAAAGAAGTTTCAGTTCCGCGGTAGTCTTTTTTATTAAATCTCTTAAAATTATTTAGAGCCAGTCTAAAAATGAAAGAATAATTACTATAAAAACTTTTATAATTGCATAGAAATGGTAGAAGTCTTGTGTATATAACTGTAAATTTTAATTAAAAAAAAATTTTTTTAAGAAAAAATTTAAAGAATGTACTTTTACTCTTAAATATAGAATACTAACGCTTTTTTGTGAAAATTAAGATAAATAGTTTTTGTAAAGTTTTATATATATATTTCAAATGCATAAATTTAAATTTATTTGAAAATGTATACTTTTAACACAATATAAGACCAATTGAGAACCTCATAATTGGGATTGAAAAAGTAGTAGATGTCTCGGATTTTGAATCAACAATACTGTCAATACTCAGTGAATCAACAATACTGTCAATACTCAGTGAATCAACAATACTGTCAATACTCAGTGAATCAACAATACTGTCTTATTAATGATGTTGAATGATGTTTAATTCACATGCTAACATGTTAGCATGATGTTTAATTCACTTGTGAGAATATTTCTTAGAATAATGTAAAAAAATAAACTTTGTTTCCTTTTGACATTCAAGGGTGTCGAGAATATGTTTTAATATAAAAAAATCCAAATCTGTGATTCGTTAAATTGATTTAGTGAAATCGTTATTTGCACAAATCACGCAAGAAAATATTTCTCTGTGACATATATAATGTTAAACTTTACAATTATCTTTATTCAAACCACTTTTGTTTATTAAGATTATTACCTCAGTTGCGATTTTAATTTATAAGGACAATGTTTTATAATAATATTTGTTATAATATATGTTTTTATAATAATATATGTTTTATAATAATATTTGTGGCTTTTAAGAACTGTAATTTTTATTTAAAATGTTTATTAATTTTTCTCAATAATATGATGAACTTAATTATTTTTTTGTTTTAGTATTGTTCAAGGTATCCTAAAAAAATGCATGATTTGAAACATCAAAGAAAAGAAATTTAGAGTCTGTTGCGTTCTGCTCAGGATCCAGACTTTTGAAATCCAGATACATTCTCATGAAGTTTCAAAACCAGTTGTAAATTAAATCAACAATTATTGCTATGATAATTGAGAAAAACTATAAAACTTTGCGTTCTGCTGAATTCAGCTATACTATTTTGGGATATTACAAGAATATAAAATTTAATATGCAATAATATTTGTAAGGGGATCTGTTGTTTCGGTCCTCAGATGCTAACACTTGTTTCCGCAAATGTTTGCTGCTGTTTGTTGAGTAGAGCATTGCAAACCTTACCTGCTAAAAGAAAAAGCACAGATGAACAGGATTAGATAACAATAATAATATTACTTTTCTAAATTCTCTGTTTGAGTTTTTTTAAAAAAAAACTATAAAACTGTTTTCCATTCATATTAATTTTTTTATTTTATTTTTATTTTATATTTTATTTTATAACCGTCGTTGAACAGCCGACCCAATTTCATGGGTTTACGACTACTAATGTTCAACTCCGTAGCCTTGTAATTTTGAACCAATCCAGAAGACAAGGAAACTCCTGGATCAGTACCCCCAGAGGTATTGATTTGTTATGGGAACATGGAGGACTTTGAGACTCGACAGATTTAACGTGCATCAGTCACCATTTACTACACGGGGAGTCTTCGGCCGGCGAGGATCGAACCCACGACCTCTTGGACACGGGCCCAGCGCCCTACCGACCAGGCTATCCCGGCCCCATTCATATTAATTGCAGGAAACCACTAATATGTAGGGAATATTAATGTCTCAAAGTACTGATTCACATTACATATGTTTATTAAGAATATTTTGTAAAGCCTCTTATTGATATAATATGAAATGTAATTTTAATTAGTAATAATTAAAGGCTTAAAGAGAATAATTTACAAACTTTATGAAATACAAAATTTTTCATAGTATTTTAAATAATTTTATAAATTTGCGTGTTTAATTATAATAATTAACAAACAAGCAACAAGCACATACCAAATAATTTGTGATATAGGAAGGAAATATTCTTAAGTACGTAGCGACTTTAAATAACATGTTATCCATTTATACTCTATAAAAATGGTAAAAAGTGTTTCTCAAAATTGAGAGAACATGTTTCAAAATAATACTAGTCGAATTTGAAAACACCGCGTTATTCAAAATTGAAACCATATACGCATTTTTTTAGTATGATTCGTAGTCTCAAAAGTGATGCGGATTGAGAAATGTGTTAAGGAAATGTTCGTTGACCGCCATTAGGATTCGAACCAAGGAGCTCTAGAGTCGTAGTAGCATACAAACATCATAGCATCCAAGCAACATAGCAGACATTTAGGCAACATAGTTGTACTAAATGTCAGTCTAGGGAGAGTTAGGAAGATTTATACAGTGGCCACCACATTAACACATAATGACATACATTAACATCGCAAGTTTTTGAGATATAGCAAATAAGCAAAAAAATTGAAACAAATGCTTTTGGACCATCATCATACGTTTAAAGGGAAATAATTGTGCAAGTTCAGAAATTAACAAAATATTTCGGTTTGTTTACATCAATTTTGTGCTGGTGAAATGTGAGTGTTGCCGGATTGAATTCAAAAACTGGTCATCTTATAAAATACCAAATATGTTTCAATCCTTTTTTATTGATAAAAAATGTCGAATTATTATGTTATTAATAATGTCGAATTATTATTGTTTTATTGATAAAAAACGTCCAATTATTATGTCGAATCAATTTGACAAACTACTCATGTAAATTGTATTCACATCGGTATTGTTAAAATTCATATTAATATTTTGTGTGAACTGTGTGTATGTTTAATTAACAAACTAATTTTATTTTAAGAAATAAAATTAGCTCGTTAATTAATATAGTTAATTAATATAGTTATGTTTGTTATTAAATTAGTTGTGCATATATGAATCTTAAATTTATGATATTTTGTTTTTAGATTGTATCGTAAAAATAACTTTACTGACTGTTAAGAGCATCATATCTTACTGCAATTATACATTTTAGTGTTGCAGAAAAATAAACATAGTAGTATCTACTTTACATCAAGTAGCGTAAAAGAACATTCTAGCTGTTTCTTTACACCAAAAACTATCCTTAATTTTGGTTATCAAAACCAAGGATAGTAACTAAATAGTGCAAAGGATAGGGCCAAAACCAACGATAGCAGAAGACTTACACAACTTTGCGTAAAGTATTTGCCACCACTTTTGGTGATCAGACACATAAAAAGTTTCCCAGTACACAAAGATAAAAAAAAAAGAACCTATGTTTTTTAGAGTGCATTTAAAGAAAACTTATTTCTTTGCCTTTTCACTTTACCCTAGAAGCTAAAAGTTTAATTTTTACTATATCATTTCCTTGTCTTTAAAAATGATATGTTGTTTTTAAATGTTTGATGAATGAAGAAAATTGAATGATAGTTTTAAAATTGATAGTTTCTTTGTCAATAAAATAGACCTAATTTACTGTTTACACTAAAATTTCCATCGAATTATTTCTTTAATCCATCACAACTCTCTGCACTAGTTGATACATACAAATTGTGTATTATATTATAATATATTTACAGCCAGTGAAATGTATACTTGCATACCTGGATTGATAGCATTTACACAAAGAGCAGAATTGTTTATCAAACTTCAGTAAATTTTTACAATCGTGATTTTTCACAAATCTGAAAATAGAACCACTTTCAGATTTTTCACAAATCTGAAGATAGAGCCACTTTCAATACAAGACGTGTAGCAATTACTTTTTAGATAAGAGGAAATGTCGAAAAGGGTCATGTAATTTCACATATGTTTCTGAAATGTAATCTTACGAAATTTTCATTATATTTAGTTATTTATAATTCTGGAATGTCACTTTTTTATGTTTGTTATTTATCAGAAATGTCTTTACAATGCAGTACTGTAATCTTACCGGAATTTTTTTTTTCCCGTGTAAATTAACCTGCGTAGGTCATCTGATGAGCTTCGTACACACCTTGAAGTGCTCGTCGGGCACCGATTGTACATTTTGTAAAGGTTCTAAATTGACATTCTTTGATCTCATCAGGTGTCCTAAACTCAAACCTACGTAGTTTTTGTAAATTATGATTTTTTTTTCTTCTCTTCTTCTTGTTGTAATATTTGGAAATTAAATAAAAAATAATTATCATTCTGTAAGGAGTTTTTAATAATTCATCAGTATTTAATGACAGAAGAAACATAAATATTTTTTAATTTTTAAATAATTTATTTCATTAAAAATGTCCTAATATAATATTTAGATATGCTTTTTCATCATAAATCTTTACACAAATAAGTAAATAAATAAATAAAATTAAATAACTTCACAGCTCTTAAGAATTGCATTTTTTTTTTCTTTAAAAAAATACTGCAATTATTTCAGACATTCTTGGTTGTTTACACACTTTTCTCATTAGTTCAACAAAGGCTTCGTACACACCTTGAAATGCTCGTCGGGCACCTATTGTACATTTTGTAAAAGTTCTAAATTGACATTCTTTGATCTCATCAGGTGACAGATGTCTGGAGAAAAAAAATGAAATTGAGTTTGAATATCAGTTTAATGAACAGTAATAACAATTAGGCTTAGCTTTTTAATTTTACTTATATAATCTTTGATAAAGGAATGTTTAGTTAACTTTTTCAAAAAAAGGAATGTTGTCGTTAAAGATCTGTATTTTTTTTTTTTTTTTTTTGCTATTACTATTTTTGATTTAATTACTTACAAGACTAGACCGAAACTGCACGAAATTGAAAAATATTTTAAATTACTTACTTGCATAAACCTCCCTCCTTTTCCATATCGCATTTTCTCGTTTCGACCAGAGTGTCAAATCCGCAGAATGGATCATTTTTTACAGCTACAAAAAAGTAGAAAATAGATTTCATTAAGTCAGGATATAAGAACTTTATAATTTTTAATTAGTACATAAAGTTTTTTTACTCAATACAGATGTAAGATAAAAAAAAAACAAACTTATAACCAAATATTGAATTCATCTGAAAATAAATAACAAGAGTCTGATACTTATTTTCATTACTTTCCTAAAACTTTCTTTGATTCTCTAATCGTTTGAAAATACACTCTATAACAAAAATATCGAAGCACCAAGAAACAATCATCCGATTGCTTTGTCGAGCCAGATTTCAGTGGTGCATGGCTCGATCAGGCTGGAATGATGCCGACTGGGGACGTATAGTCTTTAGCGACGAATCCCGCTTCCAACTGTGTCCTGACAATCATCGAAGACGTGTTTGGAGACGCAGAGGGGGGATCCTGCCTTAACTATTGCACGCCACACCGGCCCTCAAGAAGGCATTATGGTCTTGGGTGCCATTTCCTTTGACAGCCGGACCCCTTTGGTCGTCATTAGAGGTACACTTACTGCACAGCGGTACGTCGACAAAATCCTAATACCTGTTTTGCTACCGTTCCTTTTGCAGCGCCCTGGGCTGGTTTTTCAACAGGACAATGCCAGACCACATACGGCACGTGTTGCTATGAACTGTCTGCAAGCTTGTCAAACTCTTCCTTGGCCTGCCAGATCACCAGATCTCTCTCCCATCGAGCATGTCTGGGATATGATGGGAAGGCGATTGCATCTGGCGCGGAATGTTGATGACCTCGTTTGACAATTGGATGGAATTTGGCAGGAAATACCGCAAGAGACCATCCGGGAGCTTTATCGGTCTATGCCACGCCGTGTGGCAGCTCGTATCCAGGCTAGAGACGGGTCAACACCCTATTGAACTTGTTACTGTAACTCTGCAATAAATTATTCAATTGTTCTGAAATTTTAATTATTTACTACTCTGTACATTGTCTTCCTATCCACCAATTTTCGTTTCAATCGGACATATCCTTCTTGGTGCGTCGATTTTTTTGTTATAGAGTGTATTTTCAATAATTCCCAATAACACCATTTTTTTTAATTAAATGCATATTTAACAATGTATACCATTGATTTATACTCATGCAAATATGAAGTTCCTTAAAAGACAAAAGATTAAAATTCGTAATTTAATTTTTTGATTTGTATGATTATAAAATTTTTAGTATCACACGTCATCATATCATCATCGTTCACATATTAAGTTGCATATGACTGATATGTTTCCAGTTTCATTCATCAGGAAATAAATACTCTTTGTCGAAATTATTTAAAATTTAAAAAACATGCTAATAAATGAAAAAAATAATAATAAATGTATTTAAAGAAGTTTTTGAATGAAATTAGTGCTACCTTTGTTAGAAACTGAACCTTCAGTACAAATTTCAACTTGTTTTAAGTATGCCGTTCTTGCTATTTCTTCGAATCCAGTTTGGCATTGCACTGCTGCATCAAAAAAACATTTTGTTGAAGAGGGAGACGTTCTGCAAAAGTTAAATAATTTTTTTTTAAAAAAACGTGTTGGGAGATGATTAGAACGTTAAAATTTCCTTCATATCAGAAATATATATATACATATAATAAGTGTCCCAAATATTTCCCTCAATTTAACAGTTTACCTGCCAATGTTACATTTAAACAACATGGGCTTTGATTTTAAGTATAAGCCTCTATTGAAATTCAAATAATATTTTTATGTACATTTAAAATTATTATGAATTATTTTATGCATTTCATGACATATTTTTTAAGCGTTTTTTTATTTAATCCTTTCTTAATTAGAGAGTTTAAACGGATAAAAATATATTAACGAAAAACGAAATGAGATAGAAATATCCAGTTTAGAGCATTTTCTTCTGGAAATTATGTTTTTATTTTTCATCGAGTTTTTAAATTAGTTTCAAGGCGCTACAACAGATTGCTAAGTTGAAAGATCTAAAACAATATTTCTTGTTACATGTCAAACAAATACAACAGAAAAATTTGTTCGAGATCTATACATTTTGTCATTTAACTGTGCTACATTGTTACTTCAACAGTTTGTTAATTCCAAACCACTTTTTAGAGTTTTTTCAGTTAGCAGTACCATATGTTGACAAAATTTGTAACTTATTTTGATATTTAGTTTAAAAACTGGTAGCCAACGAATAAAAGGAAAAACTGGCATGCAGCAAAACAAGGAAAATTGAAAAACCTCTGTCAAATAGGGATGTAGATAAGTTCACACATTTCCCGGACCTTGGTGACAAAATGGATTGTGTATATCTTCTGGCTAACACCCCTGACAGCTAATCGACTGGTCTCTTTTTGCCTTCAAAATGGATGTTTACCTTTCTATATAATTGCTGGTTTATCAGCACTATAGTTTTCGAAGCAAAATAGGGGAAAACTTACATTTAATCATCTTCTATTTTACCTTAACTTCGATTTGAATTTTCAAATTGTCTGTTATTTTTGGAATTCCCAATTGAAAGTTTGCTTTTTAACATTTGTAGACAAAATTATCTGCATGTTTCGTTTTGTTAAAAAATTACTAATTTCATTTTAACATTAAAAAAAAAAAAAAAAAAAAAAAAAAAACCTTTTAACAGACTACTGATTTTGTAACTTTCTCTGTAACATTTGTCTCTATATTCATAATAAGAATTTTTCGATTTGTTGTAAGATGAAAAGAGTAAGAGAAACATTTAAAAACACTTAAAAAACATTTAAGAAACATGAAAAACAATAAAAAACATGAAAAAAATTGAAAAATAAAAACATTGAAAAAGCATGAACACCTCGAGGATGGAAAAAGGATTTAAAAACAATTTATTTTTACATAAAGCCGTTAAGAATATTTAAAAAGCAAATTAAAAATAAATAAATTATTTAAATTCTTACCTGCAAAAGTTGGTATTCGACAGATGCTTGCGATATTCTTCAGCCACGCATTTTAAACTCACCCTGTCAAAGCAATTTATTTCAGCCGCTGTTAAAGCTGATAAACCTGCAATCACAAAAATAATCTAAAATAGTTTTATTCATGATTGAGTGCTGAAAAATAAATAAATCAGAAGCAAATAGACTACAAACAATCTTGAATAGATTAAGAACGAAGGATCTTAAAAAGAATGTTTGACGCAGGGGAGAACTAATGCGTGGAGAATACAATACAACTTCGAGTTATACAACTGATTCAAAGAACCAAATAAAGTGAAGTTTATTAAAAATCAGAGCCACAACGGCTATGTGGTTAAGACACTAGGCTGTCATTGTGAAAAGATTAGGTTCGATCCCCAGTGGCGGCTTGAAGCCCCCTAGCTTCTAATCGATGGGTACCAGCTAGTCTGGGAAGTAAAGGTGACCTGAGCACAGTGATAACCTCATTGTCACATTTATGCAGTTCCTCACAAAATTGTGGAGCTTTACCCGCCATGATCCTCCTGGCCTACATCGGGCTGCTGCGGGAATGCTTAATTTTATTTTTTATTGAAATTCAACAGTTGTGATGAATTAGTTATATATATCTATAAATATGACAATGAGTGTCCAACCAAAAAAAATTAATTTTCAAAAGCCTGATGGAAAAAGGAAGAGAGGCAGACCACGTGCTAGATGGTTAGATAATGTAGAAAAGTGTCTAAGCATCGTGGGAATAAATAGATGGAGAGTAGTGGCGCTTGATGGATCAAGAAGGGTGAAGCTGATTGAGACTGCCATAGTGGGCAATCGGCTTTAGTGCTCGTAAGAGAAGAAGAAAGGAATTTAAACAATATGGAAATGATGAAATATCTTTAAAAGTACACAAGGGATTAATGATCTAAAAATATGCAGGTGAAATATCTTTTAAAAAATCAATCAATGACACCAAGCTCGACCCCAATCTTATCCTTGGAAAGTGAGGCAGAAGACAACTTCAAAATATTAAAAATGAACTCCTATTTTTCATTGCGGATTTGGATTTTCGGAAAAAATGGAGCACAATTCGACATCAAGTTGTTGCCTTTTGATTCAAGGGTGTCACTGTTATTACAAAAGCAAAATAGAGTAACAATCGTTTAAATTAGAGATAAATACTTGTTAGATCAAAAAATAAAAATTGACTTGTTTGATAGTTTTAAAATACAATGTAATACTATAGTTACAACTTGACACTTCTCATCCATACTCCGGGAATGTTTTGGAACCAGATGAGGTCAAGTTTGTATCATTGAATGCAAATTTCGAAAATATTTCCTGAGTTCATTTTCAGATTTTTGATTCATTGCGTTTTGATTCATTGCGCTCAAGTTAACTTATCGTTTTTAAATCCTTTTGATAACAACGAGAAGAACTATCTAAAAAGTTTTAATTTTTTAAAATAAAGCAAGGTTTCTGAATTAAATTTACTTATTTATTTCGGAATGAGTAAAAAAAATGAACAATGCAAAACACTTATTTAAATTAAATTACATAAAATTAATTAAATCTAAAGAAAAACAACGTGAAAAGAGCACAAATGAATAATTAATTCAATGCAAACAGAGTAGAAATAAATAGAATAGCACAGAAATGGACATACTATAGTTTCAATTCCATAAACAAGAACTTACCTCAGTGTCTAAACACCAAATAATAGTAGAGAAGTGGACAGGCAAATATGCTCAAATAACCAATAGGAACAGAGGAACAAATAAATAAAATCAGAAAAATAAGAATGATGTTTGGGGGAATTTGGCGGGAACCTAAGTATAGCTTCTAAAATATTGGTAAGTAACTGTCGAATTACGAAGTTATTAGAGTTTTTCAAAATATGGAATGATTCCCAGAAGTCAAATTAGATAGCGGAAGAGCAGTGTTGAATTATTTTAGCAGAAGGTAAATTTAATTTAATTATTTACATACATTCACCACTTATTTCCAAATTATCAATTTTTAAAATCACTTACACGAATGCATCTCTTTCCTAGAAAACATAATTCACTCAGTAAAAAAAAAATAATATCTAGAATAGTTCTATTATTTTCTTTGACCATAATGAAACATATGGGTATGAATATCGACAACAAGATTGTTAATTAATAGCGAGAAATGAGATAGTTTATGTCAATAAGCCATATTTTAATCAGCAAATTACCTTTATTTAATATTTTTCAATTATGATGCACTGATTAATTAAGATATAGTTAATTAAAATCTACTTACAGAACAGAATTACTCCAGTAAGGAACTTCATCTTGCAATTGAAGGTAAAAGTTTAGATTTGATTTAAGCTTTATATAAATAAGAAGTTTTTGTGAATGTAGCAGGTGACGGAAGAATTTTTATCACATTATCATTTCCATGCTTGATTATTTATTACATTTATGCAAGTAATAATTTATCTTTAAACATTTCAGTTCAATCGAAATTTCCTAATAATAATCTAAAAATAATAAACTGTTAAATCTAATTTTTCCATGTCTTTCCATTTATTAGGGCAACCGAAGAGTAATGACGTATATATATATATATATATTTATATATATATATATATATATATATATATATATATATATATATATATATATATATATATATATATATATATATATATATATATATATATATATATATATATATATATAGGTGGAACAAAAAAAATACGGAACAATGAAAAAAGGGGAAAAAGAAAAATAATAATAAAAATAAAAATAACAAAAGCCTGGAAGGAAAAAAAAAGGACACAAGATTTTTAAAAAATCTGGAAAATAAAAGATATAATTTTTTCATCAGCTCACACGATTACATCCGCAAAAAAGAGTGCTTTCTAATATTGTATCAATGTAGCCAAAGTAAAATATATCAATACAATAGTGTGAGAAGAACTCAAAAAAAAATTTTTACAAAAAAATTACAACAAATAAGATGGAACACAATAAGTAAAAATAAAAATAAAAATAACACGTAAAAACAGAAAATAAAATATAAACAGAATAAAACACAAAACAGAAAAAACAGAATAAAATATAAAACATAATCTATAAAGCGTGTAGCGAATTCAAATGAACTTACATAAACGGGAAATTTATCAAGAATGATTTAAAATATTTTCGTAACAAGATTGCCAGATTGCAAAATATGGAAACAAAAGCGCAAATTGAGGTAAAAGCGTAACTAGAGGAGTTTTGTATTAAAGTGCGTTCTTACTGCATTACTGAAGTGCGTTTGATTTGTTAGTTACCAAGGATGGGTCGAAAAATGAATGGGCCCAAAGGTAATATATTATACTGAATAATTTAAAGAAGTTGACTATAAATAATATTAGAAAATAAATATTTATTTAAGAAAACATATATAAAGTAGAAAAGAGAAAGAAACATGAATTGCCTGTTTTGCACATAATTTTAGCCACGGATTTGCCCGAAATGGATTTGCACATGGAAAAATTGTATAAATTAACAAAGAACTTTATTAGTAAATAATTTTAGAAACGGATTTGCACAGTGTAAAATTTTTGGTAAATTATTTTAACCACGGATTTGCCCCAAATGGATTTGCACATGGAAAAATTGTATAAATTAACAAAGAAATTTTTTAGTAAATAATTTTGGCCACGGATTTGCCCGAAATGGATTTGACAATAAAACTTAATGTTTTTCTTAATTTTCTTCGTGTTTTTTTGTATTTGTTTATTAAGCTATATATATATATATATATATATATCGGTCAGATTGAAAAAATCTATTTAGGTACTTTTTAACAATAAAAAGCAGTCTAATAGTCACTAAAAATATCAGTTAGATTATCGGAATTACATATTTACTAAAATATCAAATCCAAAAAAATATAGTGTGAAAATTTTTTAATTATGAATTATATTATTTAATTTTGTAAATCAAAAAAAATTCAATGAGGAGTAACTGTTTCTCTTAAATCTAAATAACTTCAAATTTCAAAAATTGTTTGGAAGTGAGCCGTGTTAGGAAAACACATAGCACAGAGGTTTCATATGCTGTATTTCGTAACCATAAATAATTAAAATTTTAAGTGTAATATTTTTTGCTTATTTTTACAACATAATGAAAAAAGGAAGAAAAATATGTTTAATAAAAATTCTGGTATCAGAGGGATAAGAAATGTTATTTTCTAATATCGTCACGTAAAAAATAGAACTGATCTCATTAAAATTTTACGTTAGTGTGTTCTGTTTTAATATTATTATAACTTTTCTTTTTTTTGTTTTTAACATTTATTCTGACAATAACTCTTGAATTTTATATATTTATTATAAGGGCAGATATTTATTAATGCCATTAGAAAAAAGATTTATAAATTATTTTTCCTATAAAGTTCATTTATAGTTAAATTTATTAGTTAATTTATAAAGATTTATAACATAAGTTACAGGTTTCGTAGAGGTTATTGTAAAACCTTCCCCTTTCAGTTAATATTTTGTACTATCGCAAATAAATTTGCTTTGCAAACAAACAAGTATTTTAATTATGTATGCGAATGAATTCATTTTTGCAAAAGTTGTATACATGCACAATTGCACACATGCTGGAAAAAAATGTGAAAATTTGGTATTCGTTTATAAACTAGAGAGTCAAGAAAATCAGTTTTGGATTTTCTGATAATTAGCCTTTATTTCTGCTTTAAATCATAGTGAACTTCGCCAAATCACAAATTTTAATGTTAAAAAATTAAGGATTCCATTGAATGAAAAACTTATATTTCTGTGAAGAACAGTACTTTAAGTGTATCGCCACTTTGACAACCAACTTAGTCACCTTTATAAATTTATAACTTCTCATTTTGCCTGGTATAGCATTCCAGTTTAAATATGTTACAATTAATCGAAAGCTTAAAGTACAGTTATACTGAATTTGCACTTAAATCTTATAATACTCTGAAATCCTAAAGAGTTGGGAAATTGTTAGGCATATATGCTAGATATTAAGGTATTGGACTAGGTTCGACACAATTTTTTGTGAAAATAACTTAAATTAAAATTTTAATTTTACTTTTGGCAAGCAGGAGAATTAAAATTATAATTCTGAAAAAAAATTCAGGATATTTTTTCAAAATTAGGGAAACTTTAAGCATGAAAACTATAATTTCCTTACGTCACGCTAACAGTTTCACAGCAAATTGTAAAGCTTAAATATCAAAATATTTTTTTCTGTATCGATAATATGGTTACCTGTGTTTGAACTAAAATTTAAAAGAAAATTATGATGCATAAATATCAACAAAAAAAAAAATTCTACATCAATAATATGGTCACTCGTGTTTTTAAAAACTAAAATTTTTAACAAGTTATAATAACAACTTTAATTAAGAATTAAAATATTTATAATTTTTTAAATATTCAATGAAATAGAACTAAACATATTGGTTTTTTAAAAGAAAAACATATGCATGATGAAATTTACTTTAAGCATGATAAAAATAATAATAGCTAATATTATTCAACATCTACATGCAATTCTAGATGTAATATTTCAAGATCGAAGAATTCTAGATTAAACTTTTTTGTAATGTATGTTAAAGTAAACAGATTTCCTCAAATCAAAGTTTTTTTGGCAATACATATAAAATATGTATTTGTAAAAAGTAAAAAAAAGATAAACGCCTGTCATCATACAAAATAAAAACAACTGTAACGTCATTTATAAAGATCGGGGATCACACTAACTCAAAAACACTGCATTTTACTGCATACCATGGCAAAAAAAAAATCGATTTAAAAAAGATCTACTAACCTTTTTTCTTCGTAAATATTAGGACAAAATAGTATATAAATTATAACATTGTTTTTAAAAGAGCCAAATTAAATCAATGAGAAAAGTTACTCATTCAAAAATTGCAAATTTAAATTAGACAACTAAATAACTACAAATTTATTTTAAGCTATCATTGGAAATAAAAAATCTAATGTAGTTCCTCTTTGCTAAAAAATAAACTTTTGCAATTTTATTTTATTCTAACCTTTGACATTAAAAATATCTTAAGACAAAAAATGAGTATTAGCAAAGAAAGGTTTTAATGAATTGCGGGTGATAAAGGAAAACTTTTTTTCTTTGGTGTGTCAATCTCTCATCAGTAAAAAATAATTCTTTTAGTAGTTATTCACAGATTTAAAAAAAACAGTGATGCGTATATATTTTTTGAAATATTAAAATATTTTTCATATAAGAATATTTTTAATAAATATATTACTTATTAAAATATTTTGAAATATTTCTTAATTTAGGTAATCTAATTCCCAAGATTCTGGTACAATGTAAGACAAATATGAAGAATATTGCGTTGAAAAACTGATATTCTTTATATTGACATTATCGTTTGCGCACGTGAACTTTTTTATTGAACTGTAGTAGAGATCAGTTGAAAAGAACTGAACTGAAGTGAAAATATCGGTCGAATTAGCTAAATCTTTGGAACAATAATTTAATGATGTTTATTTTAATAATTATTCTCTTTACTTTTCAAATAGTATTTGTGATCGTCATTTCATATTTCCTTTTCAGGAAAATTACACAATGTGTTAAAGTGTTTTTAATTTAAACATCAAGACAAAGAACATTCAGTTTTTCATTAGAAGACGAACCTGGTTTCTTCGAACTAATAAACTTAATTTATCTGGAGCCTCTGAAAAGAGCAGGTATTTTTTAAAAAGCTATATTTATAAGTAATGAAATATTCCATACTGTAAATTCTAACCAATGTTTTGACAATATTAAAATTACTTAAAGCTTTTTTAGAACAAAACATATTCCGTGGTCATTACTACTAGCTTCATCACTTTAAAAATATTCAATATCATCGCTGCATAGATTGCGTGGGTTATACGGATTTTTGAAAAATCTTTACAGATGTAATACATATGGTTTTTATATCTGGCTCGCATATGATTTTCTTTATGTACATTTAAAAATCCCAATATATTCTATGTATTCAACTATTTTATAAAAAAATGTTTGCTGTTAGCTTTCTAAATAAAATTTTTTTTGATAAATGGATTCTTTTTAGCTTATAACATGTGAAAATTATAAATGTTGCAATTCTGTAATAGCTATTCACAACTGTTAGATATTTTTTCTACTTCTCTGAACAATGTCTTTTATGCTTGTAAGGAAAATGGTACAAAGGCCATTATAAAAAAGAGCCATTAATTTCTAAAAATTTAAAGTGTTTGTGATCTATTAGGAAACTTACTCCATTGAAATTGCGAAAGGGGTATATAATTAACGACAAAGAATTATAGAACTTTAAATCTGTTGCCTTTATTTTTATTCTATAACTGGTAAATATTAAGCTTGTGATAAATATTTTACATGTTTTCAATAGTATAATTTCCATGTACATTTATATAGACATAAAGTTTAAATTATGAGTTTGAGTCCTCGTAAATATATATTTTCCAATTTTTTTTAAAAAACGATTTAAACAAAATTAAATTCAAATTTTAGTCTATCACGTAATCATAATCATTTGAATGATACTGCTTCACTTGGGCTCCAAAATATATTTGAAAAATTATGATTAATAACTAATTTTAATAATTTTCAATGAAATATTCCAAAATTAGTGCATTTTTTTTAACAAAAAGTTTGAAAAGTTTATTTTATAAACGAGCTTTGAAAAGCCGTTAATGTTGTTAAAAAAAATCAATGTTAAGACTTGTTTTGTAGTTTCCTGTTTGATAATTCTTTCTTCAAGTAGCAAATAAATACTTGTTTAAGTATAAAAATATTTTATTTTAAAAGTGTACCATACATATTGTTTTAGTAGACGCTTACAGTTTAACAAAAGGTATCTTATGATAAGAATCAGACAAACAGCTTTATTTTTCGTAAGGAAAATGAGTTGAAATAGATATCTAAGAGAAAATGCTTGTTTCCTTTAGGTATCTAAACAATATCGTAAAGCTTGCAAACTTCTCTCATCAGATCTATGTATGTACTATAAGCTTTGTTGAAGGCTTTATTAGTATCATTGGAGCATTTTGATAACAGGTCATTCACGCATGTATATACCTTAGAGTTGTCAAGATTTCTGTAAATAGTGAAACATTGAAAAATTGAGTAAGCTTCATTTAAATGCAATGAATTGTGAATTAATTTGCTACGAAAAAATTATATTTATTTCATTTTGTAACCATAATGACACTTTTTGTTTATGCACTAAATATAATTTATTTTATAACTGTTGTTGAACAGCTGACACAATGTTGAGTTTCTAGCTACCAATGTTCAACTCCGTAGCCTTGCAATTTTGAACCGGATCCAGAATACTAGGGAACTCCTGATAAAGTATTGAGATAAATTTGCCTTCATTGAGGACTTTTTGAGGGAATTAACCCGCATTTGCGTTACATGGTGAGGAAAACAACGAAAAGTCTGACAAAGTCTGACAAAGCAAGGAAACTCTAGCTTCTGTTAGTCTGACAAAGCAAGGAAACTCTAACCCATGATCCGTCTACCACTAAAGATGTTTCAGGTCAGCACTGTGGTCGTAGTGAGCCGGTTGCGGAATTCGTATCGAACAGCCATCGCTGGGATTAAAACCAGGTTCCCTTCATGGGGAGGTGAACGCTCCCTGAGCCATCACTGCTCATGCACTAAATATATTCAAAATCAATTTAATATTCTTATAATTCACCCTAAAGCATAGTTGCAGCGAATTTGTTAAGACATTTTAGCATTCGCTCATAATTTCAAATGGCATTTTAAATTTTTACATCTTAGGATGAAGTATAACTATCCACATCAAACAAAAGCTATCACATGATTTATATCATCATATCCCACTTCATTAAATTTGCATAGATGCTGATAGTAAGTTAAAATATTTAATTTAGCTAAGCATGTAATTTCTAGGGGTAATTTAAATACTTATTTGCAGTTGATAGGTCTCATTAAACAAAAAAAAATCAAAGATGCCATGCTTTTGATCTTTGCGTTGCCTGACTCGATTAATTTTGCAAACTACAGCAAGTATTTGTTAGAGTATGCAGCTACATTAAGCATATAATTTGAATAGTTAATTTTAATAATTAATCGCAATCAAGAGATATAAATATTCACATTAAACCGATAGCTCTCACATGAGCCGGTACGTCTTAAATGCGGAATTTTTTTAAAGTTCATAACTATTCACGTTAAACAAAAAACTATCTTAGGGGCTATGCCATTATATCCAACTCTATTAAATTGGCATAGTTGCAACAAGATTGTCTAAATATTTAATTAAATTAAGCACATTATTTAAAATAGTGTTTTATAAACTTTTCGTAGTCAAGAAGTACACAAATATCCACGGCACCCACGGTATGGATATGCAAGGTACTCGAGGCGATACACTTATACTGAAAATAGATGAAACTCTTACATGGAACATAATGAATAGAAAATTTTGTAAAGTGTAGCATAAAAAATTAGCTACCGAAGGTCAATTTATAATGTTCTATAAACAGTTTCATAGTAATTGTTGGTGCTAAATATCGGAAGAAGGAAAAAATACAATATAAATCAAAGCTTTAAATGAGACGGTTTTTCTTAGTCATTTTATTTTGTAGAAAAACTGTACTACCTGTTATACTTAATAATTGTGGTTGATAATTTATTCAATTGACTAGTTACATCACTTAATTCTATAATATACGAAACAAATATCACAAACATTCCAAATAACTTTTATTCAAGTCATGGAATATTAATATCCTAAATAGAAACCAATCAATATGTACAATGAGAAAAAAGTATGATCAAAATTACAAAAATACACCAAATATTACCCTGTTTTTGACTATATGAGAAAACAAAAAGTTCGATAATTTTTACAAAAGATCGATGATAGTGATTTTGGTAAAGTGAAGAATAATATATATATTTTTTTTATGATTTGTGATAAAATTTGGTAACTGTGGTAAAGTTTATTAATTTTTATGATACCTTAGAGCTGGCATAAAACCATTGTTTTGGTTAAATTTCCTTTTTAATTTAATTTTTTAAATGTGTGATAATAACAATTATAAATTTAAAAAACAGAATTTCCTGTACACTGTTACCATATGAATGGAAAAATTTCCAAATAAATGATTTAAATACGAATTTTTAGTTTCATTAACCAGAATTATGATTTTTTTTTTACCAAAAATGTTCAAACAAAGAGTCGGTAATTTTTTGTACAAGTTCAAAATTAAGAGCATTTTCATTTTTCGATTAGGCTTTCATTTTTAGACTTCACACCTAACGTACCGATTTCATTCAATGTGAATTTCATTCTGTTGATCTATTCTCCGTAATGTATGGTATTAAAATTAAGATACTTTTCATATTTCGTCCATAACTCCAGAAGTATAAGACAGATAATCACGAAATATTGTATAAGTATAGGCTGATATAGAAATAAAATTTTCATGTAATAATTAAAATGCTTATGCAGGCTCGTGTATTACATCCACCGCAGTCAGAAAATATCAAACGGGAGTTACTGGAAAAAAAGAGTGTTAATTAAGAGTCTCTACCCCTTCTAATTAATTTGCAATGATAACACTATCATTTCGTGCAGGGAAGGAGGCATTTTAAATACTCGTGTAGCAATTGATCCTTCATTTTACATTACGTTGTTTTCTAGACTTGAATGGTTACAAAAGAGATGTTGCCAATTCCAGTTGCCTTTTCTAGAATATACCAGGCATAATCTATTAGGCAGAAGTCTGAAGATCTAGCTAGCCAATTCATACGATAAAAATCTCTGAAATTTAGATAATTTACGACAAGATGAGTTCTAATATGTAAGGCATTGTTTCATGGCATTGTTTGCCTACTTGTTCAGGAGTTTCCAGTGAAGTAAGAAGATTGTCTAAATTTTGAAAAACAGTATATAATTAGCATTGTACAATATTTGTTGCAAAATATATCTTAAGAATTTTTGTCTCAAAGTTTTAGCTTAACATGGAAAGTAGAGAAAGTTAATTTTTAAAAAAAATTAACGATCGTAGGATACTTACATTTAAAAGTTTTATTTCACAGTAGTTCATTCATTCTGAAACGAAAATATATGTTGTCTGGACACTTAAATGCATAAAGTTGTAGTACAATAAAAAGAAACATTGTTTTATTTACCTGCATATGCCCCCTCTGTCTGCCCAATCACAATCTCTAGCTATTAAGAGATTATCAAACCCACAATTTGGATCATTTTTCACAGCTAGAAAATAAAATAAAGTGCATTCATGTTTGGATTTAACTAGATTATGATCTGAAATAAGATTAACTGCTAACTTTCATTACATTTACTTACATATAATGGGTGCTTATAACGGCAGACCGTAATACGTATTTTTTAGAATCTTTATCAAAAATATTCCTATTTGTTATCAACATATAAAAATACTTTTCAAAATACTATATAACATATAAAAATATTATTGAAATCCAACAAATCGCTACTGAAAAGGATATATACTGAATATATATATATACTGAATATATATATATATACTGAATATATATATATATATATATATATATATATATATGTATATATATATAAACAATTATTTATAACACCTAATTATTTATGAGGCATTTCCATTTCACAAATTTAAGGGTTAAGTTATAATAAATTAAAATAATAGGACATTCTGTGTTTTATGGAATAAAATAGAAATAAATCTCAGATATTTCAAATTCTTGTGTATACATTGTAGGCACTAAAATTGCACCACACAGCACTTGTGGTATGAGCAAAATTCGCTAAATCTTGAGAAAGTTATATTCAGTTATAAGTAAGCAAAATGTTTTAAAAATATAAGGAAAGACTATACCAGTAATATGCATTTCAGAATTTTGGATTGTTTTTTTTTTTAATTATTATTTTCAATTTAATCACATTACCTTTGTTTGATGGAGTGCCTTCAGTGCAAACTTCAAGTTGTGCAGCGTATGCAGTTGCACCTTTTAATTCAAAACCAGTTTTGCATTTCACTGCTGCATCAAGTAAGCATTTTGTCATGCTTGTTGATATTCTGAAATATTCGAACAGTTTCATCTGAACCTTTTTATATGTTAAAAAAAAAAACAATTTATAAAAGATTTACACATTTAGAATAAAGGATCATGCATTGCACGGAAATATTTAAACAGATACACTCAATATTTTTAAAAGCTATTCAATAATGCCGAAGTGGATCCTTCACCTCCTGCATTGGGTCCTTCACTAGGCCGGGGCAACATTGAAATATTAAGTAAGAGCTCCAATTTTTTATTGCAAATTCAGATTCCCCAAAAAAGGTAACACTATTTGACTTGCACGTTTATGAATTTTGTTTCTATGGTGCTATAATGGGGAAAAATTAAAATAGAATTACAAACAGTGCAAAATGGCGAAATCTTGGGATTCATCATATTAAAGGCATAAAAAGGGGACATGTTTAAATTTTTTTTTATTGATTTTATTCTAAATTTTTTTGGAAAAAAAAAAGAACCAAAATGTTTTTTTTTCTTTTTTCAATTTGATGGGTCTTTAGATATCACCATTTTAAATAGTTTGTAGCCTATTTCAACGTACTTTAATTTTTGTTGATTGGTTGTTTTTTTGTTCAGTAAAGCAAAATGCATAAACTTATCAGTCGAATTGGTTTACTTTCTTTCTGAAGAATCCGAATCTTCAATAAAAAATTGGGGTTCATATTTAAGATTTTTCCTGAATCCTTAGAGTGGGGTTTGAGATTGAGTTTGGTATCAGTGAATAGAAATTAATGAAAAATATTGAATGCATCTATTTCAATGATTTCAAACCGTTGTCTATTTCTCAAGATATTTTACCGTTACCATATTTTTTCACAACTTATATAATAAAATAACGTAATATTAAATTTTTTTATATTACTAATTTTATAATTTTAAATGAAAAAAAATTTTTATCATTGTTTTTTGATTACATAAAACATATCTGAGTAGAATATTTTTCACCCAAAAAATAAACAATTAAATAAAATTAAATTCGTTGGTAGTTACGTGAAAAAGTACAGTACATGTTTATACATTTTATAAAAATAAGCAAACTTATTGGATCTATTTTTTTTCTGAAGTCATTGCGGTTATAGCCATTTTTTTACAAGAACTTGTTTTTCTTTGTAATGTAAAAAATCGACTTTAATTTTGTTGATTAATTATTAATTTATTAATTACATTTAATTATTTACTTATTTTATATTTATTACTATTAAATAACGAGGATTTGAAAGATTCTTATTCACGCATATCTAAATTTTTTCTTAAAACACTTCTACGCTACTCAATAAATGTACTATTTATTCTCGAAAGCAAAACTACTATATGTGTATTCCTACTAGAAGGAGAGTTACGCATAGCTGCGCTCTTTCTGAAGTTCAAAGCTGTGCAAAGCAAACAGTCGCATTATCTATTTCCCTCATCAAGTCTTTGGTTATGCAAATATACAGTAATCCTGATGATCTCAAATTTGGCTTTGAAAAATAAACAGCATCGCTTTATTGAGGTTTCAAGATCAACACAAACACAGTGGATTCCAAAAGAATCCACTGTAATACATGGATAATTAGAACTTTCAATGATTCCTCTAGAATTTATAAGTTGTTACAGTGTTATAATTAATAAGAATGTTTTCTTATTGTTTTGGCAGACTCACTGATTCTTAACCTGTTTTCAAAGAAAATCCTGTTGACGGAAGTAAAGTTTTTTTTTTAATGAAATTTACTATTTTGATGTTTGTATCCAAGTTTTTAGATAGAAATTGATTCATTCTCAATGATAATGAAGTTTAATACTGCGCAATATTTGTTGTTATTGTTTCTAATGTCACTTGCCACATTAGCAAGCCAGCTTGGCGAAGCCGAGCAATTTTAAGACAGAGAGAGCGTTTCTTGTTTTTTCAGTGGCGCCATCTATGGCCAAGAATCCGACTTCAGCCACATCATACGTCACACCCGTTTATAAGGTGGCTTTTTTGTCTCAATAAAAGTTTGTATTAATTAAGGATCAGCTTTTTTAGTTTAGCTGAAATTCTTTACAATTGCAAACTTTTTATTTTTATTTTATCAAAGAAGGGAACTGGCTGTGTAAATTTTGAGTCAATTCCACTAATTTTACTGATGCTCGTTTATATTTACGGCCTTATAAATTAACTATCAATTGTTGTACGTATGCCTGTTAAGGCAGAGGGATACGATTGTTCTTGTTTCCCAGTGGCGCCATCTATGGCCAAGAATTCGATTTCTGCCTCAACCATACGTCACTCCCGATTATAGGATGGACCATTCATGCATCCATTCATTCATCCACAGATCGTAATTTTGACCTGAATCAGAGAACGATTGATCTCCAATCCAATACCCCCAGAGGTTTTGATTCGTTATGGGAACATGGAGACTTTGCGACTCGACAGAATTTAACGTGCATCAGTCACCAACTACACGAGGAGTCTTCAGCTGGCGGGGTTCGAAGCGCAATATTTTAAAGATCTTTTGAAGAGTACCAGACAGAAGCATATATTCTATTTGGATATGGTTTGGCATATTCATTCGCATTAAACTTTTTGATTGTTTTCTAAATTTTATTGCTTCAGTGGAAGGAAAGGAAAACCTAGATTTAAATAACCCAATTAAAGGATTACTTGAAACATATACTAGTTATTTATGCATTATATCCAAAATCTAGAAAAAGTGAGACGATGTGGTACTTGTAACTCTTACTTGCAGTAATAGTAATGGAATTTTGGATTATTCAAAAGCCAATCTCGTTGACACTTACTGCTGTCTTTTATAAAACATTCGGAATCACATGCAATCAAACTGACTAAGCCTAAAATTAAAATAAATTTTAATTTTAAAAAAAATGCAACTAAAATGATATTGTAAAATTATTTTAAAAATAATGAAATTTGTAAATCGTACGGGATTTTAAATATTACAGGAATGCAAATTATTTTACTTGAGAGACTAGTGTAAAGGAAAGTACATCATAATTATAAGTCTTAAAAAAACTCACAACATTTATGAATATATAGACTATACTTTTGATTTTATTTATTAAGCTACCAGGATGACGTTTTATAGTCTTACCGTAACAAGAAAAAGGAATTTTTCCATAAAAAATGCTATATTTTTTTTTCCTACCGAAAATCGAATTTAACCGAACTTAACGCATTTATTTACTTATTTAAACTGTTAACGATGTTTTTTTTACTTTTTTTATAACCGTCGTTGAACAGCCGACCCAATTTTATGGGTTTATGACTACTGATGTTCAACTTCGTAGCGTTGTAATTTTGAACCCAATCCAGAAGACAAGAGAACTCCTGGATCGAGTATTGGGAAAAACTTGCCTTCGTGGAGGACTTTTTGATGGATCTAACCCGCATTTGCGATACTTGAAGACGAGAACCACCCACGGTTACCCTGACGGCAAGGGTACTCTAACCCATGATTCGTCTACCAATGAGGATATTTCACGTTAGCACTGCGGTCGGTGCAAGCCGGATGCGGAATTCGTATCGACTGGGATTCGAACCCGGTTCAATCCCTTGACTCTTGAAAAAAAATTAAATGATACGCAATTTCTTATTTTCACATTTATTTTTAGCAATATTAACGCAATAGAATATTTTGTAGGACCCGCCCTTACGAAATTTCAAAGTTTAAAAATCAATATTTACTAGACATGGATTAACACTGATATAAAAATATATAAAAAAGTTAATCACATGAAATTTGCAAGATGTTATAAAGTTTATTTTAAATGGAAAAAAGTATCTCAATGTTTCGGAATTAACTAAAGGTAACAGTTTAATTTGCAAATTTTAAGATTCCAAAATAGGCTTTAAGTTTCATTTCAGATCATAAAATAAGAACAGGAAACTACTAAAAATTATTTATAAAATGTAGACTTACAGAAGAGAAAAAATCCAATGATGTACTTCATCTTACAAGCTTTTCAATGTAGTAAACTTTTTGCATTTTTTGTCGTTTTTATTCTCACGCCATTTGAATTTGTTATCAATTACAGCAACTTATCAATAGTTTATCGACATATTTAATTCTATTATGCACGTGGAATTCTTTTACTTTTTTCTACTGAGGTTATCAGTCCCGTTTATCATTTTCTTATAATTTATTGATGAAATAATAACTAATAAACGACAGGTGTTAAAGGAATTCTGACAAAGTACAATTTAATCGTTTTCTTATTTCTGCAAATAATGAAATTTTTCAAACTCCTATTACGCAAAATACAATTAATCGTTTTCTTATGTTTACCCTTGAATGAAATAAAAACTGAGTGGAAAGTTATTATCTTTTCGAATTCGGCGTGCAACAGTATGTACTACAAACAGGGTGTATAAATTTTATTTCTAGTATTTGTCATAGCAACAATTAAATTTTTTCTATTCAGAAACTTGCAAAAAGTTTTATTTTCATGTTTGTCACTTGAACGCGTTTAATGATTAGGTTAGGTTAGGTGTGTTACGTTAGGTTAAAAGTAAAAATCAAGGTATTTATCATAAGTTGAAGAAGAGTATAGTGAAAGACCTTCAAATCTTACTTTCATTACACTCTTGGAAAAGTTTGGATCAACAACCATAATATTGATATCTTAAACTATAATTCGATACAAAGTTTTTGCAAACTAAATTAAAAATTGGTTTGTTGAATATTGTTTCTATTCAAGAGGAACTACAAAATCGTATTATCGAGTATACGAAAAATCATAATGCTGTTAATGTTAGCTCTATAAAAAGTTTTCGAAAATCTGAAAGATAACGCGTTATAAAGTTTCTAACTGCAAAGATCGAAACTTACATTGGTTAAATTGTCATACTTCTACAATTATAACTTTTGTATAACGAAGACAATATTTTTTTTTTCGGTTGAGATATTTACAACAACGAGACTGTGACTCGTAATTTATTTCATGTGCTATTTTGCGATTAAACTAAAATGACAAACGCGGCTACACTATGAGAAACACAAGCATGTTTTATCTACTCAATATAAAAACAATCATACAAAATAGTAAAATACATATGCCACAGACATAAAGAGGATACAATCTTTTAAAGGTAGATCAGAACCGTGTTTACTTAAGGAAGGTAAACTCTCTTACTTACAATTTTGGCTGACCTGTATTGTGAAAGCCTGCTAATACGAAAAAACTGCAATTGGATATCTGCGAGTGTCGTCATCTTGGGTAATTCATGGCATTTATCGATTCAGAAGTAAATCAGGTTCGACACGAAATCGTGACGTCGCTTATAGGAATTAAATTACATGGTTAGGCCTAACCATTTCACTTCTTTTCGAGTTGTAAATAACCAATTATTACCTGTTCCAGCTATGAAAAATTTACCAGGTCATCTGATATTTCTTTATGCCCTGTGAAATAAAATGGTGTTTATAGTAAAGCTATATCAAAACTCTACTTTAAGCAAACTTTGTTTTAATTTTTCTCAAGTTATAAGCTATCTTATAGCTTTTAAAACCGCGATCTTTAGTAGTTTACGAGTCTCGGATGAACAACGTAGGTGATTTCAGGTTTTTTTTACGGTTCTGGTTATAGTACTGAAGACGGTTCTGGTTATAGTGCCGAATCAGCAGTTTCGTTCTAAGTTTTGTGCTTTAGCCGTTGTTCACAATTATGTTTTGCTATGATTTCTAATAGTTTTTTGTCAATATATAGCAGTCGTAGATCATGATTGATATTATTTATATTTACTTAATTTTTTAATCGTTTTACAGTTTTACAACACAGCTATACGAAAATTGAAACATTTATGAAAGAAAATAGGAAGGAAGTAAAAAAAAAAATGCTACGATCCCCATAGAAAGCAAGATTATTCATTTTCATAGGTAGATGCAAAAATTATCATTGGATGGCGTAAATGACCTAAATACTCTCGTTGTTGTGCAAATGAATGCTATTATAAAAATATGTTTTAAAAGTAACATTCATTTGCACATTAATATGGAGCAGAATAAGAAGAATTTACGAGGCGTTCTTGCCTTTTTCAGTTAGGAATTCTGTGATATACGGGATAAAACTTTATTTGACAGTTAAGACAGCAGCTCCGTATGTTGAACTTTAAAGGTTTATATTGAGCTTTAATGATTATAAAACTAATTGGTAAAAACGCAACAAACCGTACATTTCTATATTTATTTGTTTTTTTTTCAATTTTGGGGGAGAAAACGTAAACTTTATATTCTTCAAAACATAAAAATATGAAGCAATTTCATGCATTTCAATTATATTTCAAGCTCAAAAATATAAAATTTAGAAAATATAATAAAATTATACTGTAAAAATTTATATGCAGAGGCCCGCAGTGTAGTTGAAAAAACAACTATATAAGTGCTACACCATAGATTTCGAGAAAATTGGCTTGGCAACTATCTTTTCTCTATTGCTAATGCTATAAACGTTAAAATAATATTTCGAGAAAACTAATAAAAGAAAATTTATATTTGTAATAGCTGACCGGGGAAAAAATCACGGGGGGGATTTGGGGATTGTGTTGGTTAGAGTACATTGTATGTGGTAGATACGTGACCAATCCACCGTTGTGGTAATGTGTTATTGCGGTGACGTTGTTTTACGGTTAGTTTTGTTTTCGCACAAATGCCGATGACAATTAGACGGTGACGCATAAAAACTTACTTATATTATTTCTGGGTGTATGATTTCTGTGTGTATGATACTGCGCAAAACGTGCAATAAATGATACAGTTGGGATTCTTACGAAACAATTAACAATTAACTATCAAACGATTTCTCGTTAGAGTTCGTATTCAGCTAATAAATTGGTATTCTTAGAAATATTTGTACAATTTAAAATTGGTTAGGAACTTTCGAATTTATTAACCAAAACAATAAAGTTTTTATTCTAATTATACAATTTAATCTTTTAAATTACGCCTTTTAAGGCAATATTATTTAAGTTTCCGATAGAGGATAAGACTCTTAAATTAAAATTTCTTTTGATATTAAAATAATAAAGTTACCTTTTATATCAAGGTATTCATGGAAAGTGTTGTAGAGTTTCATCATCAATAAGTTAATAATTTGAAACACGTAAAGAAAAATTATATTTGACTATAAAATTGTCTGCAACAAAAGAAAAAAAAAATCTGCTCGATTGGCGAGTGATACTTTCAGTACTTTCCTAATTGAAGGACAACTAATAGACAGTAAAATTGCACTATTTACGTAAGTATTTATTCAAAATACCAGCAGCTACACATTTTAAAATGACGGAAATGCAGCACAAACTTGATCATAGATCTTTTTATCTGTTCTTACGATAGAACGAACGGCAAGTTTTGCTTCGAGATCACATCTCTCAGCCTTTCTATACAAACAGTTAGTGATGTCATCAATATGTCTGGAAAGGAAATAGAAATAGTTTGGGGTAAATAGAAATACACAATAAAAGCAAATTGGAATATAACGCAAGTATTTTTAATCAAATTTGCCACTATAGTGGTTTTTGTTATTTATGTTTCCATTTGAAGATTTTTTTAACATGCTAATTATATAAATTATATAATATAAATTATATAATTATATAATCTATTAAATGAAATACTTTCACACTGTATCAATCATTCATATTTCAGTTACAAAACTTTTATTTTATTTAAAAATCCTGAAATAATTAACATTTTTTTGAATGACGGCACATAAATATGCATACTATATCGTATTGTATATTTCATGACTTATAAATATGCTTCTTTCATAAAAAAAAAATATATTTTTCAAAAATACATAACGAAATTTCCCGAAATATACACCCATGTAAGTAAGTTATATCTAGGAGAGATTGCGTGGTCAAGCAGAGGCTTTTCAACGAGATTGAAAGAGAGAACAGTATTTTTGCTGCAATTCTGGGTATAACAGTAATACAGCTGCGACTTAAATAATCAATCTGATTGTTAATAGAGTTAATAATAAAATATAGCTATTTAGTTTCTTTCGCCCCAAAACAAAGGTTTGAATAGCTCTTATTCATAACTTTTATTAGAATACCAGTTATATAAAATATTGTAGCATTAAGTATTTTTCATAAGCTAGGAAACTTGGCTAGCAAAGCGTATCATAATAGGTTGCTTTGGAAGCGATCATGTTAAAATAAAAAACCGTGAAATCTCTTCTACTAAAAATCGGATAGTTTACGCGTTTACTAATTAGATGAAATGGAGCATTATTGCTCTACTGAAAGAGATTACAAATTGTTTAATCAAAGATAAAATTATCGAGAAAGTAAGGAAACTATTCAAGTATCTCCATCCTTTCAAATAAAAAATATTTTTTTCTTATTTCTCAATTTTTAGCTATAGTTAAAGTTCTTTCCTTTTCTCGTAAAATGGAATATTTACTTTTAATATTACGATATTGGTCTTCAAAACTTTATGCAAAGATCCCGTTTAAATATATTTCTTATTGTTCACGATTGCATTGAGTTTATAATTCATAATAATTTCTGTCACGCAGATGCGCTATCTTTTATATTCAGTAAGAACAAATTGGGGGGAAAGATCTTTCTTGGCTTATTAAAACTGTTATTTAAAATTGAAGCAAAACAACATAACAATAATAAAAATGCAAAAAAGCAAATATAGTTAACATTATTAATGGTTAATTTAACAAAAAAGTAATATTTACTATTTTTTGAATTATTTTATTGATTAGTGAGAAAATTCTCCTAGGTTAACCTAGTGTTATAGTTTACTTTTACAATATACTATTATTTAAGAATAATTTTGCAATTCTTATATTTGATGAGCAAAAATATGATAGAATGATGTTTCTTTAATCATCGGCTTTAATATATATTTCAAGCAATATTCAATTATTTGAAAAAAACTAGCCAAAATTTATTAGAAAAGATTTTAAAGCATTTTTGTTACATGAGTAATATGATGAAAGTAGATATAATGGCTAAATATCTACCTGCAAGAGATACTGGCAATTTCGAGGAAATCAGGACTTTGTTCAAATTTTTTCAAATCCTTCTCAAAGTTTTCATAACATCCGCTGTTAGGATTGAAAACCTTTATTCCGCAATTGTTATTTCTTCGCATTGCTGAAAAATCAATAAATGAATAGGACATATAATATTTTTTAATAGCAAGTAAAATCTTATTTAAAAAAAGACGTGAAAAACCATCTATTTAAAAAAAAAGATGGTTATTGTAGAATATAACACACTAACAGCCACACAGTATTAAAAGAAGCAAATGATATTCGATTTTTTTTAAAAAAACTTATTATTTCTACATTTTACAGAGGGTTCCAAAAATATTGGTTCAAATTTTAAGTATAGGTAGAGTGCATCAAAAGGAAGGAGAATTGCATAGCAAGCAATGACCTGAAATGTCATCGTACGTTTCCTTTTAGGAAATATATCTCCGTGTGCCTTTGAGCAGGCATTTTTACTTATTTAAATTTTCACAATTACTACGAGTAATTGTCAAAGAAAAAAAGGTTCAATATCAGTTGTTCTATTGAAACTTAATGCTTTGGCATCTAACTCGACAAGTTTACCAAACCATATTGCGATAAAACATACGAGGGTTATTTTTAAAGTAAGAACCGGTTGCGTTCCGTGTTAGCAATTACGTTTATATATAAAGTTTCTTTCATTCCATTACGAAACGGTTTTTACTTAAAAAATGACCCTCGTATATTTATGAACCTATTTGAATGCAATTTTTGGAAGAATTATAATTAAACATGAAATTAAGATTCACTTTTAAAACTAATAAATCACCAGACTATATTTGATGCCAAACACTGTAGGCAACACAAATTCTTGTTTTTCATACCTTATTAGAATTTATATGCCCTCCAGGCGTCTACTAGTATGAAAGTGTGATAGAAACTATTTTCATGAATTGATTCTATATTTTAATGCTGAGATTTCGGTCACTATTGCCGATTTGTCAAATATCATGATTCTAGTTCCATTATAAAAAATTAAAAAAAAACAAAGGAAAATTGTCTCACTGAGTTGTACGTAGCATTTTGTTTTACACGATAGTATCTTCTATTATTTGTTTATTTTCATACTATATGGTTATATACCATTCTACTAAATCTCATCTACACAAAATTACTATCAATATATTAACATATAAATTTTACCTTTATAAGAGGATGTTCCTTCTGTGCAAGCTTCCGCTAACATCCAGTGTGCTATAGTTGCATCGTCTTCAAATCCTGTTTTGCAATCTTTGGCTGCCTTAACTTTGCATTTTACCATGGCTATCTGATTACTGAAAATGGTTAAATAATCCTGTTACTTAACGATGCGCAAAGCATTTTTTTTTTATTGCAATAAAAGTTAAATGCGTTGTCAAAAATAATAGCTTGTTTAATTAAATAAAGTTACCCTCCTATTCCTTTATTTATGGATGGCATTAGTGTCAGTAAAAAACGTTTAATTATGTACCCGACAAATGCAATTCACAGTATCAAAAAAGTATAGAAAATTACAATAAAAGGATTGGAAAGGATTCCCCAGAAATAGGCTCATAAATCATCATGGCACATCATGGTAAAATTTGAAATCTAGAAACAATATGGTTTATATAGTTGATGCTGTTAAGCTTTATTGTTTTTTCTTCTTTGGATTGCTAATGCACTATAATTGTGATGCTGGTCAGCCATCTTTGTAGAATTTAAGGTTTTGCAAAAATGTAAACATAAAAAGCCAGGCTATAACAGTAATAACCCTCCCTGTTTTGTTTTGTCCACGAAACGTCAGTAAGTTTTCAAGATGTGTATACATTTTTCTTATGCGTTGCCAGAAATTTTTAAAGACATCAAAATGTAGGATTTTTAAAACTGAAAAAAATTAAATTAATATAGGCTTACAACTAAAACTCACTTACTCACAAAAATCTTCTGTAGAATGCTCGTCCGCCCATGCTTATAAACATTCACCTTCGGATTTTGGAAAACATGTGTAATCTGCAGTAGTAATGGCTAAAGCAACTAAAAAAAGTCACAATGATTGTAAACTATAATTTTATGAGCAATATCAATAGATTTGCAATGAGAAATATATTTAATTTTAAGTGAAAATTCCTGCAAATAGAATTAAACAAACGTTGAAAAATATTTAGTATGTTGTTATGTAATGCGCTCTAAATATGTTATATTAAAATAGCTTTTATATTACTTTTGCGTGCAATAATAATATATATTTGTAATACATAAAAATTTCATGTAATATGTAACGCGCCAAATTTCAAACGGGAATGTTTACAGCTCTACTGTATTAACGACACTAGAAATGTATTTCAACATTAACTCGATGGTAGCTGTAAAATCCAATATTTTAACTATCAGTTTCAAAATTTTTCGAGGAAACAAATTTTAAATATCGTTACAAAAATATCTAATTGTGCTGAAATATAATCACTTCATTTGAAAACAAACATTTCAGCTGAATTCTTTTAGAATTTGTAACGAAACTCTTTATTTAAAGTTACCAGTTCCAAAATCTTCAGGGAAAAATTGAATGTAAGAGGCTAAAAGTTATGTTAAGAAATAAAACCTCTTCATTTATTTTGAAATTCTAGAAAAAACTGCGAATTTCAGTAACTATATGTATTTTTATTTAGTAATTTTGCTGTGTATGGTAATTAATAATTATATGAAACAATTTATATGAAAATAAACACTCAAGTATGATTTATATGAAAATGAATACTAAAAGTATGAATTATATGAAAATGAATACTAAAAATATGATTTCTATGAATAGAAATTAACATGAAAATAACAAATATTCACTTACTGCAAAAAATGAAACCTTTTATCAGCATCATTTTAAAATCGACTGTGCTCATAATCTTCGCATGCGCGCTTATCACATTGATAATGGTGAAAAAAACTATGGATTTTTATTTCTTTGGGAAAATTAACAAATGGGTAGAAATCTAGTTATGTGATCTTGAATGACTATTTTTCCTTATATAGATAAAACAAAAGTAGTGGAGAAACACAGTAATTTTGTCGTAAATCACAGTTTTTTTTTAAAAATGGTTTTATGAACCGTACAATAAACGAAAGCATAGATATTTCTTATTCTATTATTCTACATAATTCTAACTAAAATTAAAATATTTATTAAAATAATGTGAAATGAAACGTGTTTATATTTCATAAACTTGTTATGAAAATAGAATCATTTATAATTCTTTCATTTTTCCTTTAATTGGGTGCTTGCACTTCAAGAAGAATGCTCTTCAAGATGCCCACACGCGTGACCTATGACGTCAGTGCTAGCTGATAGTTATAAGAAAAATAGCGTGTTGAAGTTGAACTAAGTTTCTCCACATAAGTCAGAATGTTAATTAACGTGAAATTAATTAAATATAATGCCGTATCTCACCTCGAATTTGTTGAAATAAAATTTTTTTCTCATCTATGTCTTTAACTTGGCTTACATGTATGTTTTGTTTATGTATTTTATTGTAACCGTGATGTATTTTTGTTTTGTGTACCTGGCAATTTCGATATATAATCAGTTTGTTTATGTTCTATGTGACTTCGTGTCTGTCTTTGGGTTAAATAAATACATGATGAATGAATTGAAATCTTTGTAAAAGAATATAGATTATGTCATTTAATAGAATTGATACTTGACCTCTATGGCTTACTCGAAATAGAATGAAAAAAAAAAAAAAAAAAACAGTTGCTAACGTAAAGAAATATCACGTTTCAACAACCAATCAAGATCGAGATACCCACACTACGTCACTTGCAGATATCCCATTACGTAAAACTTTACTTAATCATCATAGTAAAAATTTTCATACACGTAGTAAATAATATTTTTAATAAAATAACTACATTCTAAAAAATATTAAGTTTTGACTTTCAGCCCATAGAAAGAAAATTTTGTCTGTCTGTATGATGGCTTATATTTAATGCTGGTAGGCGATTTTATTCTGAAATTCTGTTTCAACAGTTGTTTCCAAAAATGTCTCTATTTTATATAATTATTTAAAAGTTCATGATCATAGTTAGTTTCTTTCCATGTCGTATTTTTTTTTAAAAAATTGAGAGATAATAAAATGTAAACATGTGTTCCATAAAATGATATTTTTGTCTGGATTTATGGATATTAACTCAAATTTGGCAAGCTTTTTTTTCCCCTTCTGCAATTTATAAATATTTCGGAGGTAATTTCTCAACCATTCAACCACTGTCCTACATCTAAAAGAATGTTCAAAGCAAAATTTTCCGAAAAATATAGATTTCCGGGATTATTTAACTGTGCAATTTGATTTATTTGGATAAGTCTATTAAATCTCAAAGAATTCAGTAAATAAAGGTACTAAGCGAGTCTTAGAATTATTTTGCTTGGGTTTTAGATTCATTTGGTTAGGTATTAGATTCATTTAAAAGGTTTTAGATTCATTTGGCAAGAAACAGTCGTTGACAGTTGCAGAAAGCTTCTATCTTGGCAGCATATTCCAACACCAATAATGCGGTGCAAATGTTTATACTTTAGATATAGTTTTATAGATTTCGTTTATCGGAAGATAATGGGCAAGAAACGAATCTTTTTTAAAAGCATAATCAGCACACTAAGTTGTTAAAAAAAGTCGAAGGAATATTAAAAGAAAAACTTTTTAAAAGATATCTAATTTTTTGAACTTTTTTGATTAGATTGAACTTTTTGTGTTAAACAAATAAGATTTTTAAACGTTCAAAAAAGACTTTTTTTTTTGGAATTTTTCAAAATGTATAAATAAAAAAATATTTCTGATTTCAAAAACTGCTAAAATTAACATGCTTTATTCGAATAATTATTATTCATGCGAATTTTTAATTAGTATTTACAATAAAAAACAGCGACTCTATAATTTCCTCATTAATTGCTATTTTATATAATTTTTTCACAAATAAATAAATAAAAGAAAAAAATAAATATTTCCCAGCATTATCAATATTATAGATTAAAAAATTATATATTAAAAAATTATATATTAAAAAATTATATATTAAAAAATTATATATTAAAAAATTATATATTAAAAAATTATATATTTAAATTTATTATATATTTTTCAACCTACTGAAAGTATATTATACTCATATACCTAAAACGTGTATAAAATACAAATTCCTGCTATTATGTTTTATAATTTTTAATATATAAGTTGTTTTGATACTGAAAAGGAATAAAAAAACATGAAAAAATCTCTGAAGGGAAATTAAGATGTTTAATTTTTAAATAATAAAAATAAATATTAAAATAAATTTAAATTTCTGTATCAGTGTCTTACTTTTACTTTTTGTTTTTTACTTTATGTTTTTTATGTTATTTTCTGGTAATTAGAGTATAATAATTATAAATTAATTATAAGGTAGGTTATAAATTGTGGATAATTGTTATTTTGGGATTTACGTAAGTTGCAATCTAGGGTAAAATCGTGGGTATAAGGTCGATTACAGTCTAGGGTAAATTATAAATCATGTACCTAAATTTAAAAATGGAATCTTAGATTCTAAAAATATTGTAAGATGCTTTGAAACTATCAAATTTTTGTATGAAATCATTACAAACAACAATTAGTAATATTCTGTTTATTTTACAAAAATACAGGATATATGTTTTAGAACAAAGAGTTCACCTCAGTATTCTTGATGTTATAACTTAGGAATAATATCACAAACTTCTCTTTGCAACTTTTTAATAGGTCTCATAACAGTCTGAAAGAACAAATACTCCTTCAAACTGCAGTTCTTTTCGATGCTTTTAAAATAACATTCCATCATTGTCTTATAATGTCTGAAAATAATTTGAAAAAAGAAAATGAGCAAAAAATAAGATAAGTAATAGTGAAACAGGAAATTGCCCATTTTTAAAATTTCAGCATTAATCATTAATCGCATTTTTTATTGCACATTTTTTAAGCTTATTTTGCTTTAGATCGAATTATTTCCCACAAGAATTATAATCGAACTTTAAAAAATAGACTCCCAGGAAAATTAGTTTAATTTCGAATTATGTTACCGGTATAATATGTCTTTCAATCTTTCCAACTTGCTGTAATCTTAAACTTGCCGCAATAATATCGTACAAAACCTTGCTGTAACCTTAAAAAGGTATTAATTTAATAACCATGATTAGCACAAGTTCATTTCATGAGTATAGTGTACTTTGAAACATTTAAATGTATATCAACACAAAAAATGGTGGCATCTACTTTACATCAATGTGATGAAGTGATATTATACACTACCCTACAAAAAATGGAAGACACACTTTCAATTTTTAAAATTTTTTTGAATTTCTCAAGAAATAGTTAGAGGACTATTTTGTAACTTTTGAAGTGTTTAGTTCCTGCGATTTTTCATACTTTGCAATAAAACTTAAAGCTATCAGAGGTTTGAGGGACCAACAATAAATTACGAAAGAAAAAAAAAGGATTTTTAACTCTCATTGCCAGAAAAATTAAGCAATAAGTTTGTAACTTGCATCAGTTACTTTGGTTGTCATTTGCAATAAGTGTATAACATTTCGCAAATCTAGATTAAATATTTATGGAGATAAGGGTAGGTGTCAAGTTTTATCAAAATTTATAAATGCAATTTTTCTCAAATAATTATAAAAGTTTAGTTTTTACTGCAAAATAATTAATGTAAATATTTTATAACGATCAATTTAATTTAAGTTAATTTAATTTCATTTCATTTATAATAATATCTCGTTTAGGAATAATTAAAGTATTTATATGGTAATTAGTACTTGAAAAAAATTAGCATTTGTTATTGTTACTTACTTGCTCTTATTTGTTCACTTAATTCTATTAATCATTAAGGTATACCAATTAAAAGGCCATTTAGTATAGTCGGAACAATATTGTAATAATATTTTTATAAATTCAATATTAAAATTTAAATGTTTCTATAGTTAAATGATTCAACTAGATATGGCCTTTTTGGATAAATTTTTTTGAGAGAATTGAAAAATAAACTAATACGAGGGTTGCTATTTATATTTCTGGCCTAATAATGAAAAAACAAATATGTAGGATCGAAATTGGTTTTATTGTTTTTCAAAATATTCTCCATGATGATCAATACACTTTTGCATGCGTTTGAACCAATTTTCAAAGTACTTTTTCCGCTTCTTCAAAGAAGCGGAAAAAGTACATCAAATTACATAAAAAAAAGTACATAAAAATTTTTCGTTTTCAAAGTACATCAAGTGCTTCTTCGGGGGTCGAAAATCGTTGTCCACGTAATTTATTTTTGATGTGTGGGAATAAGAAGAAGTCATTGGGTGCCAAATCAGGGCTGTACGGCGGATGACCCATCAGTTCGATCTTTCGCTCCGTCAGAAATGCCTTTGTTTGAGTCGATGAGTGAGAGCTCGCATTGTCATGATGAAGAATGATTCGCCTGTTCTTCTGCTTTTTTCGAATTTCTTCGATGACTTCTGGCAAACAAATGGTCGTGTACCATTCAGAATTGACCGTCCTGCGTTGCTCTAACGCCACTGTTGCCACATGACCGTTAATGCCGAAGAAACAGGCAATCATTTGTTTCGATGTGCTTCTTCCTCGAACAACTTTTGTTGGTTTTGCCTCGTCCTGGAAGACCCATACTGTTGATTGCTGTTTTGTTTCCGGCTCATATGCATAGATCCATGATTCGTCACCTCTATAGATGTTATACACAGCCTTTGATGTACCTTGAACGTATTTTTCCAACATTTCCTTGCACCAATCGACACGAGCCTTTTTTTGAGCGTTTGTCAGATTATGCGGGACAGATTATGTTTGTCAGAATAAATTTTTTTTACGCTCAAATGTTCATGCAATATTTTATTGATGCTAGTCATACTAATGTCCAAAGACGCCTCTATCTCACGGTATGTCACATGACGATCTTGCTTTATCAGTTCACGCACAGCATTGATCTTTTCTGGCACAACAACGGATTTTGGACGACCTGCACGGGATTCGTCCTGGATCGAACATCGACCACGATTAAATTCGTTATACCAATTTTTTACAGTGCTGTAGGATGGCGCTTTATCGCTGAATAAAGAATTAAGTTCATCGAAGCTTTCTTGTCTTGACAATCCACGTCGAAAGTTATGAAAAATAATGGCACGAAAATGTTCACGATTCAATTCCATTTTTTGAAAGAGAAGAACTTTTCAATATACTGTCAACAACACAAATGAAGCTATAATTGTAAATCGTCTGCTGAATTTATGTTTAAAAATATCAAACTTTCGATTAAAATCGTCTGCGGTCGCCTAGCAACACTTACTGTTGCTAAGGCCAGAAATATAAATAGCAACGCTCGTAGTAAGTAACAATCCTATTTCCCATTCATTTATTCATGTCTTTGATTTGACTAATGTCTTTGATTTGAACGATAATAGACAAATGAAAGCAATACAAGGAGTGGCCTATCAAACAATTTTCAATATAACATTATCAAAAATAAATAAACTAACAAAACATACCAAATAATAATAATAATAGACTTCTTCTAATAAATAAATTTAGTTGGTTTCAAACTGGCTGCATTTTGGAGCGATGCTGAGGCGAAAAGGCTTATTGAAATTTTCATCAATGGTCTTATAATAGGTCTTATTCCCCCAGAAGCGATTTTTTTAAGAGTCTAAACTTGGAAAACAGTGATTGTGTACCAAGCTTAACAATTTCATGCTTAAACAACTCTAAAATAGATTATATCTATTGTTTTCCATGCTTAAGCAACTCTAAAATAGCAGGTTCTTAGTTTGACATTTTATTTTATATTTTATAACCGCTGTTGAACAGCCGACCCAATTTTGAATTTACGACAATGTTCAACTCCGCAGCCTCCCAGTTTTGAATCCAATACAGAAGACAAGGGTACCCCTGGAGTAATTTGCCTTCGCGGAGGACCTTTTTGATGGAATGATTCCTCATTTGCATTACATCGGAAACCATTAAAACCACGAAATCTTCTGATTGGTTAAGCGTTAGCCATTGTTTTAAATTTAAATACAGACGATTCAATATATCACATATTTTAAAGATATTTTTAGTTTATAATTTTATATGATCAAAAAAAAAAAAAAAAAAAAGAGTTCGTTGTAGCAAGCGAAGACTACGTCTCTAAATTTATATTATTAAAATTATCCAATATCACGTAATATTTAAACTTTTTTTTAGTTATTCATTTAAAACCTGTTTCTAAATAATTTATTATTTAAAATCAATAGCAATTAAAATGAAAAAAAATAGTTATGTATTCAAAGACAAAATTAACGAGAAAGTGGTTTTAATTCGTTTAAGAGAAACATAAATAATCGACATACTCTTATTGAAGCCAATGATGCTTGATTAATTTGGGTAAACTATACATATTTTATTTTATAATCGTCGTTGAACAGCCAGCGCAAACTTCGAGGTCACGACTGCTAGTGTTCAACTCCATAAACCTGTAATTTTGAGCTCAATTTTGAAGACAAGGGAACTCTTAGATTAAGAATTGAAAGAAATTTGCTTTCGTGGAAGTCTTTTTGATGGAGCTAATCCTTACGTTACATTGTTAGGAAAACCACGGAAACCTCCCACGGTAAGCATGATGGCAAGGAGATTTAAACCCGTGATCCGTCTTTCATTGAGGATATTTTTCGTCAGGATTGAAGTTGATGTTAGCCGGGTGCGGAATTCGTATAGACCAGCCATCGCTGCGATTCAAACCCGTGTTACCTCATTGGGAGGCGAGAATTCTATCGCCGAAACCACCATGGCGGTTTTGTTTGACATTTTAAAAAAGCCGAAGAACAATTCGTAAACTAAGAGATGTATTATAAAATATTTTATAATTAAAGTGGTAGACAAAAGGAAATGAACACACAAATTTAAAAGAAGTCAGTTAAATTCTATTCTAGGAAGCAAAATCTTTGTCGATTTTTACTGCCGCTCCTTGTATAACGTATCCAAGGATCGATTGTACATTTCAAAGATCCACTTACTTGCATAAAACTTTTTCATTATCAACTGGGTTCCAAGGATTTCTGTTAGGTCTATTAAAATCCTTATTGTAATCTTCAAAACATGTAGTGTCTGGATCAGAAAACATTTTTAGTCCACAAGATAAAGTTGTGTCTAAAACAAATAAAGGATAATTTTTAAAATTCAAAATAAATATAGTTTGCAAATAAAAATCTAGATTGCATTGTAGCAAAATTATTATTTAATTTTTTTGTCAATTAGTCAATTTAGTTTTTGTGCGATTTGACACGACTTTGAAATTATTTATACGAATCAAAATTTATTGTGCTTCCATTTGAGTATTTTTTAGTCCGAAAATAATACCACGTAAACATTATTTTTTAATACAAAAATGTGTTATTTTTGATGTAAATTAAAATTGAGTTTAATTTGTTTAACGTTGAGTTTATAAAGCTGTTAGGTTTATATTCTCTAAAGTTCGTCTTCACATAACTTGAGGGTTCAAAACAAATAAATAATAACGAAATCTAATAAACTCTCTAATGATCTAAATATCTAATAAATCTAATAAATTTCTAAATTAATACATAATGAGAAACTTGTACTTTTGTGTCTGATTTCTTCAATTTAAGAAAAATAATGAAATATTATTATTATATAAACCCAAATACATTGATATAGTTGTCTACTCACTCAACAAAACAGTGTGCAAAATGAAAGAATAACCTGACTGACTTTTTTTCTATTAATCGATGTCAATATAATTGATCCGAGGGCCTGATCTTAAATAAGCAAAAAGAAAATAAAAGTAAAAAAAAAAAAGATTAATTGGAATACGAAATCAGACACAAAAACGGACTTTCGTTGTGTAAACATGTCAAAAATTTGGTCTCCTTCACCCGAAAGCATATTCAGCCATATCTCAAGAATTTTTTTTTAAATTGATGGACAAAATTTTGCATACCGTAATAAAAGTCACTTATTCAAAGAGAATTCCATTAAAAAAATAATTTTTGTTAATAATGAATTCTTATTAGTTTATATTTTTAAAACGATATTACCCTGAATAATAACTTTTGCTCCAATGATTGGATTTTTACAAACTAAATGCCGATCATAAAGGTACAATGGCGGTGATCATAAATACGTAGCAGCAACATTTGTCCTAACTCTTAATCAAGTCTTAGAAACCGACACAAAAAGTATTTTCTTTGGGTTTATTTTGGGTTTATATATTTGACTATCAAAACAGTGTGAGGGGACATGGTAGCCGCAATCTGAAAAATATATGGTATCGATAATTTCATCAAGACAGCTGTTTTAAGTTTGGGCTCTTTAATAATAATATCACAATTTGCGCATTTCGCCCTATCTCAGAAATTATTAAAGCGTTTCGAAAGGTTTTTGCATACAATTATAAAACTAGCTTATCTAAAGAACGTTTTATATAAAACAATAATTTTTATTAATTAATTATTGTTTTTTTATTATTTTATTTAATAATAGTCGAGCGTTTTTAAATTGCAAGGTAAACAAATTTCTATATCTTTTTAAAGAACCTAGTTTGTAATGGTAAAATGCAAAACTTGATCAAAACCGGTTGAATATTTTTGAGATATTAGGTTTTAAAGTTAAGTTTTATTAGTTTTATTGTTAAAATTTCAAATATAATATTAAGTTTATAATAAATATTTATATATTAAATTATTTATAATTAAGTTTTAAATAAACGACTCTTTTAAAATTTAAAAATTCTACCGATCGCACTAGAATTTTATATTTTGTACTTAAAAATTACATTCATTTAAATGATAAAGAAGTTTGTGTAACTTACAATTTAAAATTTTTTAGACTACCATTAAATAAAATAATAAAGAAATTTAAAAGTATTAATAATATTATCATAATTTTTTAATAATATTTATTACTTTATTTAATGTTGTTATTTTATTTTACTTTGTATCAATAAATTAATAGTTTTTCTGTGCAATCGTCTTTGGAAAAGTGATCTTCATAATTGTATGCAAAAGTTTTTCAATCTGCTTTAAAAGTTATCGAAATTTCAATAACTTTTAAAGCAGATTGAAAAACAAATATTAATATAATATTAAATATTAATATAGCTGAAATACGCATAACGGGAAATTAGTGCTGAGGGCTCTAAATTTTCGAATGCTTCAGATTGCGAGCGAGATCATTCAAGCAATATTTTCCAGTTTACTCCCCTATCATTGGAAAGTAGGAAACCTTAAATCTGATGAAATAAGTACTCAGAAAGAGTTTGTTTTGGTGTCTAGTTTCGTAATTTAAAATACCGTCTGAAAAAATTAATTCACATATATTTAAGATTAAGTCCTCGAACCATTAAGATTAAGTTCTTGTGCAGAGAAGTCCGTTCATGAGTTCAAAAGCTGCTCTGAGTGCTATTTTCTTTCTTCTTCATATTTATTTTTCTCATTTTTTTTTTTATGAATAACGACAAAAATAGTATTTTCTTTTAAATATTAACTGCTTTTTTTCACAAATCCATTTGTTTCGTGTTGTCTTTTACAACTCACTAAAATTGTTTAAATAAAAAATAAAAAAATTAACCAAGATCATAGAGCTTTTATTACAAAGTAATTATTAGTTATTAAAATAAAAATACAGAAAATATTACCATAATTAGGTGTTAATATTTAAACGTAGTTCAAAAGCTAACCAAAAAAAAATAAAATAATAATGATTCAAACAAATATTTTAACTATTGATATTAAGTATTCTCATGTTCTGGAAAGGAATTATTATTTTGATATTTAATATTTTTAACAAAAGATTTTAAATAAATAAAACAGACAATTTTGATTACTAAATATATAACAGCGCAGAGCTTATAGTTTAATGATATTTCTAATAAATTAACCCCTTATCTAAATAAACTATTTTTCCGAAATTTTAAACGTTTAACTTTTTCTTTTTTTTACCTCTAGTTATAAATATCAAAAATAATACAGCTTTTTTTTTGTAAAAAAAAGCCAAAAAACAGTTATTTTATAGTTATTAACAGTTATTTAACAGTTATTTAAAAACTTGTAAGTTGGTATTTAAATATGCGCCTTAGAAAAATAAAAAGGTGCAGTACCTTTTTTAATAAATGAATTTTCTTCACATATTCTCCACAATTGCAATTGCACGTTTCTAACCACCTCAGCGAATCCTGTCCGACATTTGATCGCTGCATCTATCTGACACTTTGACAGTTCAAGTTGACTACTGCAAAACATAAAATAAGATATGGAACTATCTTATTTTAAACAAATAAAAGAACCATGTGTTACTTTAAATTTCATTTTTTCATTTATATATTTTTTTTTGGAAAGTAATTATAAAAAGACATATAATTATAATTTAATCCTCTTGCTGAGTATCTTTTTTTTACATAAAAAAAACATATAAGTAAATAACGGTTTTTGTTTTTAATTTAGAATTATTATATAAAAAAAAAGGTTATCAGGAAATTTAAATTGAAGAAACAAAATAGTTGTATAATTTTCCATAGTGAAAGTTACCCTAAGATTTCTAAGGAAAGGATTTTCTTTTCTTAGCCAGTGGAAGCAGGAACTAGTGGAATTTCTCGCACATCAATCTTGCACCATAGTCGAACGTTTTGAACCGAAAATGAATTTTCAGATTCCTCACTATCCGCAAAGGAATTCGAGAAGTTCTCTTCAATTTTGGTACACTTTTGGTACACTTTACTTAAAATAATAGACAGAACTGATAAGAGTGTATGAAATATTGCCCGGAAGGTAGGATATCCTACCAGACAACTGTGAAAAGAATGCGCAAAATGGTGTAGGACATGCTATTGTATTTCGATGAAAAAAGACCATACTAACGCCATATGTAAATCCAGATCTAAATAAACAATTAAACATCACAGAAAAGACAACACGAAACTATAATTAGGAAACAAGGGAGTTGCACTGCTAAATAGGCGAGAAGAATGCATCCCAACGGAAATCGGGGATTGCGCAAAGTTTGCTACCTCTATGCCAGGGGTGGCCAAGCTCCTTAATAGTCGAGCCATTTTTCAAAATTTGAAATTTTTCGCGAGCCGCAATGAAATACGTATTTAAAAGGTGGGCAAAAAAGGTATGAAAAAAATTTCTTTTACAGATATTGTATTTATTGAAAACATATAAATAAAAGTACAAAATATGTGTATTGAATTTAAATATAAAAAATTAATGTCATTTGGAAGTTCTTCGTCCTTTAATTCATTAAGAAAATTTTTGAATTGTTGACGATTTTTTGCATTGGTGCGAACGTAATTTACAATGTGTAACACTGTTTTCACAACATCAGGATATTTTAAATATTTTGTAACGAGATGTTCTCGCTGAATTATGCAGTGAATCGGTATGAATTGTGGAATTTGAGAATCATCTCTTAAAATCCCAATATGACCGATTCTTTTTACCCAGCACTGTCGGAGCTCCAACAATTGCATATTGCAATGCTTAAAAGTTTATTAAGAAGCACATCAAAAGTTTTCATTATGGAATCTAATGCATTTTAAATATTGACACCGAGGGTTGACTCTTGAAGTGCTACTAAATCTAATAATTCTTCTTTAGCAACGAAGTCAGTTGAAACAAAACGTATAAAAACTGCCAATTGTGGAAGATCTGCGATATATGTCGATTCGTCTAGGAACGATAATAATTTTGTTAAAATATCATAGCACAAAAATGAAAAGGAACTCGGGTACATTTATCGAGAGCCACAAATAATCCTTCAAAGAGCCGCATGTGGCTCGCAAGCCGCAAGTTGGCCACCCCTGCTCTATGCTATCTGTGAAAATCGCGGATTGCGCAATGTTTGCTTCTTTTATGCTGTCTGTGAAAATCGCGGATTGCGCAATGTTTGCTTCTTTTATGCTGTCTGTGAAAATCGCGGGATACGCCAAGAGAGTTTAAAGTAGAAAAAAAGTACAATTTTATTATTATTATTATTATTTTACACTTATCTAGTTTAAAATGAAGAAGGGTTTAAACGATATAACGATAAGCCATATTTTTCAGATTTTGCTGAAAAGCATATTTATTAAAAACGACAAGATTTCCAAGTAGGAAATATAAGTTTCTGTTTATTATGCTGCCATTGAAAGGAAATTAAAACACTTGTAAAGTATCTATGTAAAAACAATGCTGAGGAATAATTTTATGTAAAAAATGCCACTTTCTGGAAAAAGTTGATTGATCACTATAGTGCTCTAATCCTTTAAAATAGAAAATTATATAATATAAAATTAGTATAAATGAAACAAAATGTGTTTTTACTAATTAAGGGTACAACTTACTGACACCAGTCAGTGCCATAATTCAGATTCAACCTGCATTTGTTAACTTGACCAAGATAACATAAATGGTCACAAGATGCTAATCCAGCAGCAACTGAAAAAAAGATATATTTCAATCTTAGAATGTCTACGAGATAACTTAAATATGTTAAAATAAAAGTCATTCTAAAAGCTCGGAAATTTTTATCGAAGTGTTTTGGTGATTACTTAATAAAATAGGCAATAAAATTAACAATAAATTAACAATAAAATATCACTTTATTATATGTTATAAAATTTGGCAAATGCAAAAAAATTGGTAATTTTATTATATCTTAGAAAATGGCATAAAAACCATTTATTCGGTTAAATTTAAGTTTCAGTTTCGAATTCTTTACTAAATGTGTCTTAATTAGAAAAATAATTTCGAAAACTAGAATTTGAGTTAAAAAGCTACCATATAAACGAAAAAATTATCGTACTAATGGTCTAAATAGCGTATATTTTGATTTTTATAACCAGAATTATGTCTTTTTTTTACCATAAATGGCATTACCATACTGTATATAAATTTTACCAGAACTTTTATTCTGTCTGCAGGATTATAGACAAGCTCTGAGACTTTTAACAGAGAAAATTCAAGTGCTATAGCACACTTCTTTTCTTTCTATTTTTTTAGTAAACGAAGTAGAAAAAAACAAATGGAACAAATTTTATGAATATTTTTAAAGTACATATATTTGCATTAGTTTTTGCTCTAAACATAAAAACGTACTAGAGACAGATTGAAGTTAATTTTTGATTTATATTAATTTACTTGCTGTTATTTGAGAAAATAAGAGCATATTGTTCAAAATTTCTGTCCATGTTAAACCTTAATATCCTGCAAATTTCCTGATACCCTAATATGTACTTTAAACCATACTATCCTGCAAATTATACTAATTTGAACCTAATTATATGACACTCTGACACAACTTGAACATAAACATGGTTTAATTTAAAATTTTATAATCGATTGCAGCAATATACTAACACGGTATTAAGAGTGATATTATAGTTTGATGTTGAACCGACTTTCTAAATGTAAAAAAAGGTGCAAAAGACACATTTTGCACACTCAATAACATGACAAAAAAAGTTTTAAAAAATTGTTTTTACTTTCAGCTTAAATAGTGTTTAATAGACATGGAAGAAACAAACTATCACTGCCAATTTTATTTAGTGTCTTTTTAAATTGTGGGAATGTAAATTAAAATAAAAAATTACTTGTTATGATGAAAATACATTTTTTTTTTTACTATAACTTCTATTATTCTTAAATCTCAATTATCCAATTTCCTTAGAAATTTTATTTTAATTTTAAGAATTATGTAGGCAAACATTGTTGAATTTACATTTTAATTTCGCTAATTAGTATGAATCACATCGAGGGTTTCTTCCTTCAAATTTCTTTTTTTTAATTTTAAATATCTTTTGCTATCTGTTTTTTGCTTAAAATCTAAAAATTATGTAAAAGAAAACTGGATAAAACTGGATACCTGATCTGGTAAATCAATCCAGATCATGCTAAATCAATACCTGATTAGACAAATCAATGACTACTATCAAATACTGGATACCTGATTGAGTTGGGTTAATTTTGTGAGAAAAATTTGGATCTTTATAATAAGGAATAAAAAGTGAAAAAAATACAACTTACTGAAAATAAGTACACCAGAAAAGTACTTCATGATGTCAGAGTATTAAACATTTACAATAAGCAAAGTATTATTGATTTAATTATATTTAAATAGATGCAAGAATGAAATTTACAGCTGTTGATACAGATATGAGTGACATTTTTTTCTGATAGAAGGTGCAACTACAACACTTAAAATAAGTGATAAGAGCAGTTACATCATCAGACTTAATCTTTAAATAAATGAAATAAGTATAGTGGTGCGACCACACTTTGAGGAGCTAGATCAAAAATATTGATAAGCTATCGCGTAAATTATTTCCTATAAATTTTTTGAAATTTTTCTTTTGTGAAATTAATTTAACGCATCAATTCTAAAATTAGAAATCTGTATTTCGAAGAAGAATATATAATGAATTGGGGTCCACCTCTCTATGCTCGCTATCGCCAACCGACCCCCAGATCGTATCACTTTGCGATCCGTGCTCACATTGCTTACAGGATATTAAAATAATAGTTTAGTATTCTTGATTAAACAATAATCTAGCACATAGACCAAAACTATCTGTCATTTTTCCAGTACTCAAAATGCAAACGTATACATCCTTAGTTAATGAAATTAGTAATATACTCAATAAATAAAATAACTATCGATATTTCTGTTTTATATAAAGAAATGTACTAAACCAAGATTGGAATTGTGATGTATGCAGGTTTGCCCATTACCCAAATTTCATCAGAAGGAACTTCTCAACTCAACTCTTGTTATTTCAGGGTGTGTTCTTGAAAAAGAAAACACATTTTTTATGTTATATAATAGATTAAATTTCGAAATTAAGTAATCTCTAGTTTTCTTACAACAAAAGAATCAGAGAAAAAATTTCAGTTTTGAACTTAATTGGGATTTTGATATTCAAAAGATACGATTATACACTGAGAAAAAAAAAGTATGGTCAAAAATATCAGAATATATTAAAATTTACCGTGTTCTATGACAACAACAAAATGCTCCATTATTTTTACCGGCGCTTTGGTGAAATTTTTGGTAAAACTAACAATCAAATATGGTTTCATAATATGCGCATGTAATATAATTAGGTTATTGTGGTAAAATTTCATAATTTTATAATGATACCTTAGAGCATGGCATAAAACCATTCTGTCCGTTAAATTTACTATTCAGCTTTGTTTGTTTTACTAAATGTGTGCTAAAGGGAAACAAAAAAATTAAAAATTAGAATTTCCACTCAACCGGAAAAATTATGATATGTATTGGGTTGGTGTTTAAATACAATATATATATATATATATATATATATAGAATATAGAATGCCTCATACGAGTCCTTGTATATTAAATGATGAGCTTAAAACAGATGTCTCTTATCAATTTTAAGATATAGAAATCGTTCTCTCACTAAGAGACATAAAAAGTCAAGAGGCCAGATAAAAGATTATTTTCTGAAGTTAATAGGCAATAATTCGTAGATGAAGTACGCATAAAGATAGTCCCAAAAATTTCTTAGCATAAGGATGGCGCCATCCTTTCAGCAAATCAAAATCTCTAAATTTTCTCATTTTTTATGACGTTTCATTAAGATAAGGATAGTCGGATAGTCTTGCAACCAATTCCCTTTAAGAGCCCCCCTTTAAATATCAGTAGCAGCAAAAATTCGTGGTTTTTTTCATATTTTCATTGCTAGATAAATCTGCGCCAACTTCCAACATCCGTGCCATGGAAACCCCACCAATATAATCTATGCAAAATTCCAACGAACACTGTTGTAAACTCAATATCATATATATATATATATGTATATATATATATATATATATATATATATATATATATATATATATATATATATATATATATATATATATATATATATATATATATATATATATATATATATATATATATATATATATATATATATATATATATATATATATATATATATATATATATATATATATATATATATATATATATATATATATATAGAAGTTGACTCGACAGATCACGATACAAAAATGCCTACCATGTTGTATTTTTATATTTTTATAATTTTTTCGAATAAAAATCTTAAACCATGTGTCCACAATTTTCCGGAGAAAAAAAGAGAAAAAGGATTTTTGTGTTCTGAAACATTTATTTTTTTCAGAGCATTAGCGATAAAACTCTGTATAAGTGTCAGTAGCAACGATGAAGATGATAGTCACTTTTTTTCTTACTGTAGAAACAAAATAAAAGTATCGCTAGATAATGTATCAGAAAGGAAAAAAAAAAAAAAAAAAAAAAAAACAGTAAAATTAAAGTTGACCTTCATTATTATTTCCTCTGACGGAAGCATTGATTTCGTTTAAATTCGTTTTGTTGAAATGGCAGGGAAAGATGTGTTATATACACACATTCTATTCAAATATTTGATAAATCCTTTAACTTTTAAAAATCCTAAAAAATTATTATGACTGCCATAAAAGACATGTCATTATCTTAAAAAGATGCATATAACAGAATTATGTTAGCGGGAAATAATGGTGATAAAAATAAGGCCATTTATCTGACGGTGATATGTGTTCTTGCTGTCATTTTAATTCGAATGTATCGAGTTAATATTTTTTCTCCATATATGCAATAGTTTTCGTTTTTTTTATAAGCAATGGTAAATGAAAACTGCAACGATTGTTATTTGGTCCACAGTTGATTACAAATTAATTCAGTTAATTTTTTGGTACTGATTGTCATTATCCTGTAGATGAGTTTTATTTAATTTTATAACCGGCGTTAAACAGTTAATCCGATTCTGAGTTAACAACGATCAAAGTAAACTCATAAGCCTTGTATTTCTGAGTCTAACCCAGAAGACAAGGGAACTTTAGATGAAACTTTGATCAAACAGTGGGTGATACTTTGAAACTTTAGGACAAATTGGTCTTCTTGAAGATATTTTTATGCCAACTCCGTGGTTGGTGAGAGTCGAGAGTCAAATTCGTATCAACCAATCATTGCTGGTAATCGAACCTGATTCATCTCCCTGGGAGGCAAACGCTATACCTTGATTCGCTGAAGCCTCCTGTAAATGAATTGAAAAAAAACGTAACTTTCAAAAATTTAACAAGTACTCCTGAAAGTTTTTTTTTCTTTTTAAAAAAAAAGGTATAAATGATGGCTACAATCTACTAAGTACGAAGAAAATATTCCCATAATGTTAACGTTACTATACGTGGAGGAAAAAATATTCTGGTAAAAATACCATATTTTATCGTAATGTCGTTTCTGGTAAAAAAATTAAAAATTCTGGTAAATGTAATCAATATATATGGCTTTTAAACCATTCGTTTGGTAATTTTTCCGTTTATATGTTAACGGTTTGTAAAGGTTAATGAATTCAAATACCTTAGAGCAATGATCAATGACCAAAACAGCATGAAAAACAATAGTAGACAACAGAATTAAAATGGCAAACAAGTGTTTCTTTGGACTAAGAAAGCAATTAAGATCAAGCCTAATCAGTCAAAAAACTAAAATGAAAATTTATAAGATTCTTATTCTACCTGTATTGCTCTATGCAAGTGAAACATGGCCACTAAACGCAGACATTCAGCATACTCTTGGTGTTTCTGAAAAGAAAATCCTCAGAATTATTTTTAGACCAGTACAGGAAAGAGGCTGTTGGCAAATTAGATACAACGTAGAATTATATAGACTCTATGGACAGTCACTGATAGTACAGGTCATTCAAAGCAATAGTTTAAGATGGCTTGGCCATATCTGGTGAGGTCCAGAAAATAATGCAGTACGAATCGCCACCTTTAAAAATCCTTCGGGATCTCGGGTTAAAGGAAGACCTCCAACTAGATGTCTGGATGACACTGCTAAAGATCTAAAAGTGTTATAGATAAACAACTGGAAAAAAGTAGCATTGGACAGGAGGCGTTGGAGGCTACGTGTGGTTGAGGCAGCCAAGGTCTGAAAGGGGCTGTCGTGCTGAAGAAAAAGATGGTAACGGTTAACTGGGAATTCTGGTTTTCAAAGTCATACTTCTCATTTAGTAAAAAATATAGAACTCAAAAGTAAATTCATTCCGATAAACAGTTTTTATGTCATGCAGTAAGGTAGTGATTCCCCTTTTTTTGCAGCTACAGAACCCTAAATAACCAACCTTTTCCCTGCGGAACCCCAATTTTCGAAATAAAGTAAATGGAGACTACTCTGAATGCATTAACCATAAAAATACTATTTTGACTTGTAGATTTTTTATATTTATAAAGAAGAATGAAATTGTTTCAAAATTTATTTTTAATAATTCTAAATTTGGATTTATATTCCACAGTTGAATTTGAAGTTTTGCAGCAAAATCCAGCTAATAAATTTATTTCTTGTAATGCTAAAAAAAAATTTACACAGTGAAATCTCTCGAGAGCAGCTACTCTATCTTCTACTGTGAAATGGTCGTTAATGAAAGTTGGTCGTTCCTGGAGGTTACCTTTATTGACTTGATTGTATTTGACTTATAAATGATATCGTACATGGTTTTTTGCACGCTCAACACAATGCCTAGGGGAACAAATTTAAGGGAAGACGAATGAGGTAAAATTTTAGTTTTTAAAGAGATGGGCTTAAATGGTTCTCAAACTGTAAGAAAAATAGGATGGTCCAAGTCAGCAACGAATAATTATCTTAAGGAATCCTGAAAGCTATGACAATAAGCAGCGTATTGGAAGGCAAAAAAAAAATATCAAGGCAAGAAAGATAAATCTGGAAACTTGTTTGTCACGGTAAGATGACATCTGCAAATTACAAATGAAATGCAGTTACCATGCAGCAATCACACGCAATAACCATGCAGCAGAAGTTATTTAAGTAATAATCCGAGCATTCAAATTAAAAATATTAAAGGAAAACTTCTGCTAAATAAATTACACAAATATGCTCCGTTTAACATTTTCAAAGAAACCTTCTTAAGAAAGGTACAAATTGGAGTGGTGTGGTATTTTCAGATTGATAGAAATTTAATCTGGGTGGAGCAGATGGCAGTCGATATTTTTTGTACGATTTCGTACGAAGTTGAAAACCGCTTTTGTTGGAATTACACCTGCTAATATAGACGTGCGTTGTTAATGTTAAGTAACAAAAAAAAACATTATTCTACACTTGAAACATTGTTATTAGTCGAATTAAGCTGCATGGTAAGTCAAGGAGTTGGAATCTTCCCGGGTTCTATTCCCGTCCGGAAATGGACGATCATGGATGTAATTTATTTATCTGTCCTATATGACCTTTTTGTTTTGTGCCACCTAAATGGTGTTCATGTTAAATTGATTTTTAGATAAGTTAGTTACATTAGGTACTACGCGGATTTATGTTAGGAGAAAATTGAATGTCGTAATCTCTCCTTAATTTTGCCAAAATTCGTTTCCTTGTAGAAGTGACGATAGTTATTTCGTCTCTTTGATGAAAAATTTGCTCGGAGCATATACCAGGAATAGTCAAAGAAGAGGAAAGAGTCGTGATATTTGAGTATCCATTTTTTACAGTTCACTTAGTCAGTGTTTTGTTAGTTAGTGTTTTGTTAGTCATCATTTATATATAACCTTTGTTCTAATTATATCTTTATCTTTGCAAAGAATATTTACATTTCACTCTTATTAATTTTCTAGTTGCAACGTAACGAAAAATCTATCATTGTCTTTTTTACAAAACTTTATTGTTTTATTTCAGCCCAAAACATTTTAAAAGTAAATTGGTAACCGGTAAATTTATCAGGATTAATAATTATATTAGTTTTTTTTTTTGCAATGAATTTGTGAATTTAATATATACATCTCGTTAAAATTTGGGGTTTTATCTTTATTACGTAACATTTCATACTAGCCTTTACGAGTTAAAAAGTCATCGTTTACCTAATTTATACTACACTGCAAAATATTTTGGATAAAATTACGGTAAAAAGGGCGGCACTCAGAATGCCAGATTTTTTTTACCGTGATATTAATTTTTTCCGGAATATCTTACGGAAAAAATATCTGATATACCGTAATTTTTACTGTAATAATTACAATAAAGTAATAATTATCGTAAAGTAATGATTATCGTACAATAATAATTACTGTAATAATTACCATGATTTACCGTTATAACTACTGTATACCTACAGTAATAATTAACGTAAAATCACTTAATCACTCTAATGAATGACAGATTACTGTAAAAATTACAGTATAATAGTTTACAGTAAAAATTACAGTAAAATGCATTGTAGGGATGTTACAGTTTTACGTATTGTTACAGTTTTACGGTAAAAAGCCTTGCACGGATGATGCACTCGAATGTCGGCACTTTACACCATAACTTGATCCGCAATTTTTTTCCGTGTAACTTTCACTTGATGCTTTTTTAATTATGAAATTCATGTTCAACTTTTTTTTATTTCAAATAATTTTACGGAAAAAAAGTTGACATTTATTTGTACAAAAATCTTAATTCATACAATAGTTTTTTCTTCTTCATTAAAACTAGTATAATCAGATTTATATTTCATCAAAACTCCGTTTGTATTTCTCGGAAAATAAGGATTTCTTCTGAAAATGCACTGAAATTTTGATTGTATTGGTCAAAAGCTTTTTTTATTCGTTATTTATTTCGTTTTTTTTTAATGTTTTATTGCTTGCACTTTTTGGCATTTTATTAACCTTATTTACTAAAATTTTTCTCGGTTTATATATATATATATATATATATATATATATATATATATATATATATATATATATATATATATATATATATATATATATATATATATATATATATATATATATATATATATATATATATATATATATATATATTTGTAGTATGATGCAGTCGGACCGAGCAGGAAAACAGACACAGGATTTTAATTAAAGCAGAGTAACTTTTAATACGTCAGTGTTAGTTCAGTGGGAGCGAAAAAGAGACGTTCAAGATTTTTATGTTACATATATATACACACACATCAAGTAATTCATGAGTAAAAAATGAAAAATACGAGGATTAAATAAAAGTTGAGAGACATATTCATTAAAAAACATTTATTTCAATTCTCATATTAGTATTAATTCTAAGAAGAATCAGGAAGAATTGCACAAACACTATGTTGTAGATCCATGAAAGCCCCCATAACTCGGAGGAAAAGTGGATACTCCTTCTTACACTTCTCTTCAACTTTTTTGAATTGGCAGGCCATCATTTTATCAAAGTGTCTAAAACAAATGAAAAAGAATAATCGTTAATGGTTGATTCGATTTAAAGATACAATTTGCTCCTAATACTGTATCAAACACACAACTAGTCATAATATCAAAATGAAACAGCTCAATAATAAAAACAAAACATAGCATAATTGTTTGTTTCATATGGCACTTGGTCAAGACAATCTCGCAAGCCATTGGCTTTTACAAATTAAGTCAGAAAAATACGCCTTTCGCTTGACAAGAGAGTACCGCTAAGGTGAAAGTAAGTCTTAGCTCAAAATCTCTCGGATAGATGGCAGCACCACTAATTCATGTGGCCACTTTCGCAATTGTGTCATGGATCTAATGGGGAAGGAAATTTCTCCACCTTGTACCTATGGTACTGATCAGCGACCGACCACAGGAATTTACGAGCACGTACATCACATGTACTCGATGAATCCTAGCTGATTGTAGATTAAGCCCTGGTCCTTCCGGACCGAAGAACGATTCTGTAACCACTGGGCTACCACTATAGTAAAAATATAAATGAATAATAAATTAGTGCTATAAATTAATTTTCAAATAAAAATAATAACAGAGAGAAAATAAAATAACAGAAAAGATGATTGAGGACGTATAGAAATTGCTTAAAAGTTGTTAATTAAGAAGAATTGCTAAAAAGTTGTAAATTACGAAATTGCTTAAAAAATGTTAATTACGAAGAATTGCTAAAAAGTTGTTAACTAAGAAGAATTGCTGAAAAGTTGTCAATTAAAAAATTGCTTAAAAGTTGTTAATTAAGAAGAATTGCTTAAAAGTTTTTAAAGACCTATTACAAAAAAGGGCTACCAACATATTAAAAATTCGTATTTCTAATGCTTATATTTAACATCAGAGACGCCAATTTTTAAATTTTAAAAATGACTGGTATAGCGTTTGTATGGTTCAATAGAAAATGAAAGAAAATCAAATCATGATTTTATGGAGAAAAAAAAATTAAAAGATTTTAAAACTAAACGGTACCTTTCGCACATTTCATGAAAAGATTACGTGCTATATTTGACTTTAAATAAAATTTTAAAAAATGTTTGTCACTTAGGGAGAAAACGTTCTTTGTAAAACATATGTAATGAAATGATTTTTGAAATTAATTGACCTAAATGTCTCAACATTTAATTATTGACTTACTTGCACAAAACTGTTTCGCTTTCAAGTGGGTCAAACGGATTAGCACCAGGCTTTCCTAATTCAGTATAGTAATCTTCAAAACATTCTTTCCCAATATCAGTAAACATTTCTGAAGCACAATTTCCTTCTAAACCTGTAAAAATAAAGAAGTATTTCAAATTTAAAATGTATTACGAGTTTTTCTGTATGAACACCTTTGACTACTTAAGTCACATAGTTGTTCAAATACAAACTATATAGCTAAGCTGTGTTTTTTTATAAAATGAGGGTAAATGTGTGGCACTACGACAATTAGGATCAGTTGCTTTCTGAAATTCTTAAAGTAAGTAAAGGTTTATTTGTTTACATCTAAATATATGCATCTAAATATATAAAAAAAATATGTATAAGTGAAACACTCTCTGGTTGTATGTTCGCTAACAACTCGAGAACGAGACCACCGGTTTGAATCGTGTTTATGGCCGTTTTTCAAAGACTCCGTCGTCATTTGAAACGATGCTTTTTTTGAAAATAACATGCTTTTTTCGTAGACGCTGTGAGTTTGCAAGAGTTACTCATGATTGTCTTATCAAATTTAGCCTATTCAATGCCAACCTTAATCTGAAAATGAGGCAAAACGTCAATATAGTGATAAGCCGCAGTTTTGTGTTTGTGGTCTGATATTTTTATATTTAAGAGGCTACTCCAATGCTGCATCGGACACATAAAAATTTTCAAAAACTGATAATGAGGCTGTGATTCTGATAATTTTCATCTAAGTAGAAAAATGTCCCCGAATTGGGGACATTATTAAAATATTAAAGTTATTTTTCTGTCCTAAAGATATATGTATAGTTTAAAATCATCACTTTGTTTCGAGTGTAAGGAACTTAAGCTGTTGGCCTTTTTATTTACCTTGGCAACTTATCTTCGAAAAATAATGTTATTTCCTCAGTTTACAAATTTTGAAGGAGAGATTTTAAACAATATTTTTGTGTGGCTCGAGCACAGTATCGAAAGTACGTAATGTCATTGCTGAAAACCATTGTTATAGATTAAATGTGCGCTGCCTTGCGCACATTTAAGCATTTTTACAACATATTAAAAAAATAAGAGCACTCGAAACATTAGGTAAAAAGTCCTAAAAGCTCACTAAATTCATAGTTAAAGGGCAAAAATAAATTCTAGCTCATAAAATTCCTTAATTTTGTAAAATTCATTTTTACCTTAATTTTTATAGTAATATTTATTTAATTTAATAATTTTACATTAAAAATTAAGTTATATTAGATGCTTTGTTTCATAAAATTTCATGAATTTCAAAATTTCATAAGTTTTATAAAACGGTAAAAATGAATTTCAAAGTAAAAAGTACCGGCACGTTCTGTACCGGTACTGTAATTTGTACTGAGCCGCAAAGGTATGGAAAATGTTGCAGAAATACAAAATACAAAGTTCCACCTGAATCAACTAAATAGTTTTTGAATAATGTAGTATTTTACATATCTCAAAATGTATAATACGGATATGATTCAAAATTTCGTTATTTCAATCAATTATACATAATTTAAAATTATAAAAATGTTTGTGTACTTTATAATTTTAAAATTTGACTAATATAATTGTTAAAATTTAAAAAAAAAATAAATAAATAAATGCAATAAACATTTTTTATATAAATGATCTTTACAACCACCTTAAAAATATTTAAATTCTCCTAACTAGATTCAGAAAGCATTAAGGAGGAAATTAACATTAAGGAATCAAAACTTTTAATCGCTCTGTTGTCCAAAAAACTTAAAACATGAATTCCAGATTGCAGTACCTTGCTTATTATTTAAAGTTCAAGAATCCAAATGCATCGAAAGAAAGGTATGTTTATCCATAGCGAGAACAGTTTAGTGTCTGCTTTCGTAGCTAAAAATATTATATACCCAAGAGAATTTGCATATTTAAAGGTTAGACTTTTCAAACTAAATCACAGTAAGTGAGATCCGATCACTAGATCAAAAGTTATTAAGGAGTTTTTTTTTTTTTTTATAGTTTCTCATTAAATTCTTATGCAATTCGTCTATTAATTCAAATTTGTGTTTTACCTATAAAATTACATTCTTTAAAATGATGTAAAAATTCTTATATCTTACAATTCCAATATTTTCGACTATTTTTTTTTTTTTTTTATAAAAAAGAAACAAAAAAAATAATTATTAAAAATTATGTAAATTAATTCTGGATAAAAAAAAAAATTATAGTTCTGCGCAAAACATTTTAATTCGTTTAAAAAGTTTTCAAGATACGGTGAAATATGTAAAAAGTGAAATTAACAGTTAAAGGTTTAAACTTTCAACCACTCTCTCTCTCTCTTGTCTTAAGTATTGGGACCATATTTCTCAGATTGCGGCAAACCCTCATGTTTCGAGAGTCTAGAGTCCAAATTCGTCGAAAAAAAAGTTAATTCAGAGGAAAAATATTTTTGCGTTTGATTTCGCAACTTAAAATATCGTCTCAACTATTTAATTATGATATTTAAAATCACCTCCTGGAACCATTAGGAGTGACACTTAGTCTGTGAAAATGAGTCATTCACTATGCTCTGTTTTTATTTCCAGTGCATTGCGCATAAATTTTTTTTTTATCACTTTCATTAGTCATGTTAATTATTGTTGAATGTCATCTTTGCTCTTGACTTGCCCCTGATTCATTTTTTTCATTAAAACAATTATTGATGTTTTTTTTTCGAAGAAACTGATATTATTAAAACACAAACTGTACTGATACAGACTGTTGAAAAACGCAAAACTGGTAATTGAACTATAAGAGTTGTTAGCAATCTTATAATATAAAAGTATAATACCTTTTACTAAATCTTCAGTGCATACTTTATTCAAATTTTCATAATATTTCCTTGCTGCATCAGCGAATCCTGTTTGACATTCTTCAGCTGCCTGTATCTGATATTTGACAATTTTTGGTTCATGTCTGGAAATGGAATATATATATATATATATATATATATATATATATATATATATATATATATATATATATATATATATATATATATATATATATATATATATATATATATATATATATATATATATATATATATATATATATATATATATATATATATATATATATATATATAAACTATAAACGCTTGAAAAAAATTCAATGAGTCTGCAGAAGAAGTGCTTTAAATTAACCCTAAATGTATTGTTACATACTCCTATCCTCCTCGCTCTATTGCCTCTTTCCTCAGCAAAATGTATTTTAACATATCTTGATTTAATATTCTGGTATCCAAGTCAAATTTTTTTTAACCCAGAAAATCACGATGTAAATAACTGTAAACAAACAAAAATAATTTAATTTTAAAACATTTAACATGCGTTAAAAAATGCTTAACACGCATTAAAACGGAGAAAAAAAATTCACGTGTTAAAAATCACATATGAAAAATTTATATAAAATTGTAATTTTTAAGTACAGAAATTTTTTTTAAGATACAGCGTTTTTATACACTGAGTGACTTCTTCACTAGGACCTCCTGATTGTTTTGTACAAATATTCTGTTGTGGTATAGTGATACCCCTAAGTGCTTGCATACCTTAGAACTATTAGTTCATGAGCTTGACAGAATGGATTAGATGTCATTTCTAAACAGAGTTAACGATCAAACACGCAGTAAAAGATTCCAGCTCAAATTACGGTAAAAAGTACTAGCGCTCGTACTTTTTACCATAAAATCCATTTTTACCGTGAAATGTTACGGAACACAAAATATCATATACCGTAATTTTTACTGCAATATATACTCTAAAATCACTGAATCATTGTAGTAAATAAATATTTCTGTAAAAATTACTGTAAAAAATGTTGCTGTAAAAAGGGATTTTATGGAGGCTGCAGCTAGGAGGGTGTCAGTACTTTTTGCCGTAATTTGATATTTAAATTGTTACTGTGTATGTACTGTGAAGCCAAAGATTCATCATATTATTTCCAATGCAGACTGTCATACTGCCGGTATTGTAAAGGATAGGATTAGGGAACATATATGAGACTTAAATTTTTTTGTTTTGTTGCATTGACCCTTAAAGTCTCCAGATCTTAATTCTGTCGAGCATTTGTTATAAAGAGCTAGTCCTATCCAGAATCATGCAGCTTCATGCAGTTAAAACAATAGCGGTTTTTTCTTCAAATATGGTTTCTAATGTCACATGTGACCTATAAATGGCTCTTTAAAAACGGCCAAAGCTGTATTAAAAGCAATTAAGTGTATAAAAGCATTAAGTGGTCAGAATTAAAGTAGCCGCTCAGTATAAATTTTTTATTCCTCTAAATTTTAATTTAGATCCTGAATCAACCTCATTTTTTGTATGATACAAAAGAAAGTTACGATTGCGCATTTTATGAAAGTACTCACTTGCACCAGCCTCCACTATAATCAGCATTCAATCTGTATGCAAACACTTTATCCAAATAGCAATAATAGTTTGATAAATAGTCAACTTCTTCAGAAACGGCCAAGCCAACTACAACTGAAATATAAAAAAAATAATATTATTGGGGTCACAGAAAGACAGCTTCACAAAATGTCATTCATTTCAATTTTTATACGTTTTCCAAAAAGACGAAAGGATGATTCAATGTTTTTATAATTTGAGATTACGATTCCTTTTTTTCATTCAAAACTCACTATTTCCAAGGATAAAAAGGTGTAAAATTATTCAAATATTCTTTATTAAAATATTGCGAGAATGTACAAGATGTTTCATGGCTTAGTATATAATTTTTAAAAAAAAAACATGAACAATAGTTTTCTCAAATAAATATTTTGGTTGAGGAAAAGGAAAAGCTCTAATGAAAGCTGTCTAATTACTGTTAAGAAACTGGAATGCGAAATATCAAAGATTAATCATCTCAGATTAATTAACTGATTAAATTAAACTAGAAGGTGTTCATAATAATCGCCTTTAAACTTCTGTTTTCTTTAATGAAACATGTTTTCATAATTTCAGTATCGCCTTTTTCCCTAGTGATTTGATAGATTTCAAAATCACTTCTGTTTTTTTTTTCTCTCCTAAATATTTATTTGCATTATTTGCAATCACACTTCTAATAATTATTTATTCAGCTTTGTTTCTGAAAGGGATTCCAGAGATACATATTGAAGGTTAACTGTATTTAAAAAAATCAAACGAAAAATTTATTTAATTGTATTTTACGAGCCAACTGTGTTTGATGACTAATAAATATATCAGCTACAGTTAATATTATAGATTATTTACATAATTCTAATTCTCCTTTTGTCCAAAAAGCAAAACTTTACTACTAATTTAGACTTTCATAACATAACACGGATAACATATATAAGGGAATGTAGGGTTGGATAGGATAGCTAAGATTTGAAGGCCTCTTGGTGCAAAATTGCAAGACCTCAAAACTACCAAATTTAATCAAGATATTTAATGTTTACTTGTGTTCAATATATCACTCCTGAATATTCATAGATATACTATTTTTCTTATAAATTTTTTAGAAAATTTGGCTTTTTTAGAAAAAGCCAAATTGCCCGGTCTTATCACACCAGGAGTAAGACCGGGTGCACATGCTAACTTAATAATAAATAACTGAAGACCCGACCAAAATTCATTACAGAAATATAGTGTTTATTAATCAGTTTTTTTCAACAAAAAAATTGCATAGCATTTCATTATATCTATAAGAAAACTGCAATTTTCTATAAAGGATCTTCAAAAATTCTACAAAATATGAAAATAAAGCTTTTTAGGTTTTGAGGAAGGGGCCCACAATAAATGTTGTTCTGAGACCCATAAAATCTTTGTTCAGCTTTAGATATAGTTTGTTTTTTTCATTAGCTGTTCTGAAGTTTTCGTGAGTCCAGTCCACATAGACACACATCAAGGGGAGGGTTATTAACCGGTCGGGGTAGTTTCCGGTTAAACCAGGGAATACCAGGATGTTAGAACTGGAGAGTGGAGGCTATTTAAACAAAACAAAACAGTGTTATTGGTCTAAATCCTTATTGTTTGTTAGGGTATAAATCTTTAATAAACATATAATTAGTTTCCCTAAATATTATTTTTATATCTGTAATGACAAATAAAAAGTGCTTTTTTCAAATATTACAATAATAGAGAGTTGACAAAACAAAACAAACTTATCAACACAGACACTGAGAAATAAATTAACCAACAACAACACGCCAATAAGGCAAGTCTTTCTTCTTGACTAATAAAGTGCAATTCTGAGTTTGTCAGCTAGAAAGCATAACCAATTTTGACACAATCGATGTCACCCCACTGCCGTACTTACCCACTCATCCTTATTTACACATTTAAATTGGAACGAAACATAGAGCAGAAAATATGAACAGCAACAATAATATTATTGCTTCTTCATTTCACTTCTAATAATTAAAACAATTCAATGAAAGTATATTTAAAATATGAGTATAAAAAATCATACATACTGCATAAAACTAATCCGAAGAACCCTTTCATGATGTCTGTGTGTAGTGAATGCGTGAAGAATCAAATATGCAAAGATTTTTATGCAAACTTAAAATGAAAATTGACAGCTGTGATAAAAAGATGCAATTCATATTTTTTTTTCTTTTTTTTCTGATAGCTACGATAACCTTCAGTCTAGGTGGAATAGAGTAGTCATTTCCGTCGATGTAAACACGGAACGTAAAAAAAATAAATAAATAAAACAATAAAAATGATAAGAACGATTTCCGAGAAAGAAATATTTCAATTAGTTGCTATGTTGCATATACTTTATATTTCATGCACCCTTTTCATTTTATTATCATTTACTTTTTTATTTGTTTTCCGAGAAAGACTGAAAGGAAAGTTCAGCGCTGTTTCTACTGTATTCGTAACATACCGTTATAACATATTTTTGTTGAAATTTCTTTTATGTTGAAATTTGCGCGAGATTATACTGGGAAACAAATTAAACTGACTGACCTACACTATTTCTCTTCCAGAAAATAGTAGTAATTGGCTTTATTTAAATCAAATGCTTATGCCTTTAAAGTCCAAATAAAATATATAAATAGTATATTATGTCTTTAAGGTATTTATTATTCCTTGAAACATAAAGTTATGCAAACAATTAATAAATTAAAATGGTAAATTATTAAATGAAATATTTTATAAATGCTTGTATATGTTGATGATATTGATGTAATAGCTCGTTCCCTTTTCTGCCCTGAAAGAGGCATTTCTTGCCTTCTGTCATAAATGTACAGAAAACAAAATACATATTATTCTCAAGAAACAGAGTCCCAGACCCCTTTCTTAAAATAGATTCTTATATATTTGAAACAGTAAGGTCTCTTACTGAGTATCTATTGATAAACAAAATGTCCCCTGAAATAAAAAAAAAACCTGTCTCTAACTGGCAAATAGGGCTGGGCTGTCTATAGGCTGAGAAGATTTATCATATCTAGGTTTCTTTCTAGAAAAATAAAGCTCTTAATTTACAAAACTCTCATGAGGCCTGTAATGACATTTGCTTCTGAAGCCTGGACAATGAAAAGGAAAATTGTAAATTTGAGAGAAATATTTTGCGGAGTATACGTGGTGGTGTAAATGAAAACAATAACTGGAAAAGGAGATTTAACTTCGATCTGTTTAAGATTTATAAACAACCTGATGTTATTAAATACATAAGAATTGGATGGCCCACGTGATTCTAATGAGTGATGACAATACAATAAAATGATATTGCTTTTTAGACCTACTGGAACAAGAAAGCTGGGAAGGTCGCGATTGAGATAAGCTGATTCGATTGAGTTTGATTTTTTGGCAATTAAGGAAAAGATTTGGAGATAAAAAGATAAATCGGAAGTCGTTATGGGGAAATCTTCAGGCATTGGCTCACATTGGGCCGTCTGGCCAACTATGATTGCGATGATTTTATAAAAATGCCACAATGAGTAGTTTTAATGGTCATTATGGGATATCATCGAAATTTTGATAATATTCATCACACTCATTTAAATGAATTCAACAATAAAAGCTGTTATACATGTTTTTCAAATATTGAATATTTTATTTTAAAATTACTGGCTTTTTATTAACTCGAATTTACATCTAAGAGGAAGAAATTATTTAATGGGAATCCCGACTATCTAGAAGTACTGAAATCTCTATTGGACAGTTTTTCTCTATGATGACGATGCAAGTTTCAACCTTTTAAAAGCAAAATTTATAGTCATTTTGTCACTATGTTGAATTAATTATCAAAATTCTTACCACTTTCTTGCAGAGTTCTTAATATTATGTCTGATGACACAACAAATTTCTTAAATTCCCCGCTGCAAAGAACTATCATCGCTTCAATCCAAATTCATTTTACTTTCCGATTAATTTTTTATTCATTCGTTAAACACATTTTTGGATACATAAAAATAATTTTTGTGTATGGTGTATTATAATTTAAAATTACTTCAAGATGTATTTATTCTCATTTTGTGCATTGGTTTCTATAAAATAGAATCAGAACTATTAACTAAGCATACAAGACAGCTTCAACCATTGTTTAGATAGAGGCCATTATTTACCTGGAAAGCAGCATTGCTTATGCGGCAATCCCTTTTAGGATATTGGTATAGCCTTATTTTCAACAGTTAAGTTACTGTTCTATTTCACTATCTTCCGTTTTTAAGAATTTTACTATTTTTAGTAATTTGTTTTCTTGTTAAGGCTAAAAGTTTAGCATAAGTATATCAAATATTTGTACTAAATAAGTATTTGTATTTTGAACAACTGAAATATGTAATACATTTAAATAAATTATTTTGTTTACCTTTTTTTTGTTTGTTTTTATCAATACTATAGTATTGATAAAAACTCCACGCAGAAGTAGAAGAATAAATTCTCAATGCAGTTTGTTTAACATTAAGTTTTCGTGGTGTTTTAATCTGATTAACTCTAGTGCGAAAAAATTTCAAAGACTAATTTTGCCACAAAAATAAATTGGCCTCGATAGATGTTAGAGTTAAATTACCTCTTGAGCTATACTCAAAATTACTATGATAGTATGAATGTTCGAGCATAAAATTTATTACTGGAGTAGGCTTCTCATATGCAATGATAAAAAAATAAATAAAGTTGATTGTTATCAACTAACGGTGGAAATTTTTGTTTTCTTTCAGAATGTAAGTTCTGGCAGAACAATCAAGATTGGCGAATGAATCAATGTCGGAGGTGAAACCTTGAAAAATGTATTGTTGTTGCTACATATGCCACTTACCAATATCAGCAAGCTTGCTTGAAATCAAGCGGATTCTTAAGACAGAGGATGCGCTTCGTGTTTTTCAGTGGCGCCATCTATGGCCAAGAATACGATTTTGCAACACACATACGTAACTACTCGTTTTACTAGGAGGTCTCATTCACACACCTTTCATCCATCCGGAGATCGTAATTTTGTTCTGAACAAGAGCACGATCAATCTCAATTCAGTACCCCAGGAGGTATTGATTTGTTATGAGAACTTGAAGGACTATGTGACCCCGACAGATTTAACGTGCATCAGTTACTATATAATACGTGGGACTTCTTCAGCCAGTTGGATTGGAACACCCGTTTTCACAAACCCCAGTTCAACGTCTTACCAACTGGGCGTACCAGGTAAGTTAATCTGCTTTACATTTTACAACAACTCTGACTAAAATGATTTTCAGTTTTAATTAAATTATTTAGTCTTAAATTAGGAATAGAGTCCTGTTGTCACTAGAGTCTTTGTAGGAAACTTTTTTTTTGTCTTCTTAATACAGTAAGCATAGATGCTTATTCAAGAGAGTTTCTTTGAAGATGAGTTGGTTGTAATTATTGTTCTTCAAATAGGAATTAAAGGGAAAAATTAAAAACAAAACACAAAGCAGAATTAATTCACTTTTGAGAGATAGTTTCTTTCACAATGATTACCTTTAAGTAGTCATTTGATTAGAAAGAAAAATTGTGTGCGAAAACCATCAACCCTTTCGTGCCGACTGTCACAAATACGTGCCAGCATAAAACCGTATCAATCAGGGTAAAAAGATAAAATTGGAAACCGAAGTAGTTCTTTAGCAATTTATTTGTGGATGAGGTTATAATTGTTTGATTTATTTAATTCACCATTACTTAGTTCAAAATAAAATTATTTAGTTATACTTTGAACTAACATTGATTATATCTATGATTAAACTAAGAGTAATTAAAGTAAAGGCAAAGTAAGTCTGTCAAATTAGCAACGCCTACATTTAAGTTACCGTTTTTTATTTATTTACATCCTGATTCTGATTTTGTACGAATGCTTTTATGAATCACCCGTCACCAAGGGGTTAAGGATCAAATAAATGTGACGAAGCACGTTCAGTACCAAAATTTTTACTCATTTTAAGATGTTGTTGGTAGAATCGCACAAACACTATGTTGTAGTTCTCTGTAAGGATCCATTACTCGGAGGAAAACTGAGTGGTGTTTCTTGCACTTTTGTGCAATTTTTGTGTAATGACAAGCCATCATGTTATCAAAGTGTCTAGAAAAGATAGAAGGAAAAAAGATTAATAGCCAATTTGTGCTCAAAGGCACAATTTGCGAAAAAAACCTGCGTAAGAAAAGAGACATTGCTCGTCGAGTGTCTTATAAAAGTCAAAATATTGGACTTGGTTAAAAAAACGCGAAGAAAATGCTAAGAGAAGTACAATAGGGAATTTACCTTTCATCAAAATCACTCTAGGACTGTAAACTTATAAAGGAGTTTTTTCTGGATTTTTCTAAAGAATACATAATTTTTTAATCTTTAGAAAAAACGAAAACAAAAATTCCACATAATTTGAGTCGCAAATATACTAAGAAAACCCTTTTGACAGTTGAAAAATCTTTTTGCAGTTGAAGTTACTACATGAATTTAAACCGCATTTAGTTAAATTACAACCTGAATTCAAATATTGTTTGATATTCGGCGCCTTCTTAAATTGTAATTTATTATATTTTAATATCCATTATTATTCTTGCATTGTTTCCGTTATTATGTGACATTCAATGTGTACACTTTTTTGCTTTCATTTCCGAGAAGAATTCTGAAGCTATTTACTAAGGGTGGTCTATATCGAACACTTGTATTTAAAGTGTAATTTAGAGTTCATGTTACTTTTTAAATTTAATATTCATTTTTATTAATTAATCTAAGTGTATTTTCTCTCTCTTTGTTGCAATGATACAGTTGTTTTATTCAGATTAATTTATATTTGCCTTTGGATTGAGATTTTATCCTTAAGTTTTGGAATTAATATCCGGAACGTCTCTCGACTTATATTTACTACTTAAATTATCAAATGAACACACAAAAAATAGGAAAATTGAATTCTGTTATTTGAGCGTGTTGGTGAAATATATGAAATTTTTAAGCATGCATAATATAATATTAGCGCTAAAATCTCAAATTAATCTATTAATTTGATTGAGAATGGTCTAATATATCTATCAAGAAATCTCTAATATATTTATCGAGAATGCTATATATCTCATTGCTATATATCACTGAAATATTGATTAAGAATGCTCTAATATATCTATCAAGAAATCTCTAATATATTTATCGAGAATGCTATATATCTCATTGCTACATATCACTGAAATATTGATTGAGAATGCTCTAATATATCTATCAAGAAATCTCTAATATATTTATCGAGAATGCTATATATCTCATTGCTACATATCACTGAAATATTGATTAAGAATGCTCTAATATATCTATCAAGAAATCTCTAATATATTTATCGAGAATGCTATATATCTCATTGCTACATATCACTGAAATATTGATTGAGAATGCTCTAATATATCTATCAAGAAATCTCTAATATATTTATCGAGAATGCTATATATCTCATTGCTACATATCACTGAAATATTGATTAAGAATGCTGAAAAATATCTCATAGCCAGTAATTACTTTATCTCATTACTTTGTAACATTCGCATTCATATTAATATAGTGTTACGGTGTTTAGAGACACAAACTAACTAAGCATATTAAACAGCAATCGTTTTTATTTATTTATAGTATATTGTTGACTTTATTTAAAATACTTTAACTAATTTTACATACAAATGGACAAATTTTTTTATATAACTGTCGTTGAACAACCGACCCAATTTTTCGGTTTACGACTACTAATGTTCAACTCCGTAACCTTGTAGTTTTGAACCCTATCCAGAAGACAAGGGATCTCCTGGATCAAGTATTGGGAGAAATTTGCCTTCGTGGAGGACTTTTTGATGGAACCAGTCCGCATTTGTGTTACGTGGAGAGGAAGACCACGGGAACCTCCCACGGTTAGCGGCAAAGGGACTCTAACCCATGATCCGTTGAGGATATTTCACGTCAGCACTGTGGTCGGTGCAAGCCGAATGCGGAATTCGTATCGACCAGCCATCACCGGGATCTAACCCCGGTTCACCTCATTGGAAGATGAACACATTATCCCCTGAGCCATCGCGTCTCAAAATGGACTAATTTTATTTTATTTTATAACCGTAGTTGAACAGCCGACCTAACTTAATGGGTTTACGGCTACTAATGTTCAACTCCGTAGCCTTGTAATTTTGAACCCAATCCAGAAGACAAGGGAACTCCTGGATCGAGTATTGGGAGAAATTTGCCTTCGTGGAGGACTTTTTGATGGAGCTAACCCGCATTTGCGTTACATGGAGAGGAAGACCACGAGAACCTCCCACGGTTAGCCTGACGGCAAGGGGACTCTAACCCATGATCCGTCTACCACTGAGGATATTTCACGTCAGCACTGTGGTCAGTGCAAGCCGGATGCGGAATTCGTATCGACTGGGATTCGAACCCGGTTCGCCTCATTGGAAGGCGAACGCTCTATCCCCTGAGCCATCGCGGCTCCAAAATGGACTAATTGACATGAAGAGAACTTACTCATACTGATCTTCATCATTAATGTCTCTGAATCTCCCGCTACTCGGTTCTGTTGTCTTTTTTTACTGCATTCTTTTCGGATCTTATATACTACACTTTTTGTTTGATAAAACTATTGCTAAATTCTGGAAAGGTCGTATACGAGATCAAACTTGGTCTATAGACTCGTGATTCTATACACTTTACTGCTTAACACTTTAATCAAGAACGTTTATTTATATTTGTTAAGGTTCCATGTACTAATAGAAGTTTCTGCAGTATTTTCAATCTAATCAATTATTTTGGTTTTTACGATAAATTTATTTTAAATGTTTTATTGTGATTCAGAATTAAGTGACGATAAGCGTCACAATAGCAAAAAATATCGGTTCATTCCCTAAAACTATTAAAATACTAATAATTCTTACAATAAACTGTATACATAAATGATACTGGAAAAAGACTTTAATTTTTCTCACCTAAAGGATATAAAACTTCTACAGTTTCAAACAAAAAATATTAAGTGACAGGTATTAAATTTGGTATTAATGCGCTCTTGTGTTAAATCAGTCTTAACTTTCATTTAAGTTTTAATGGAGTTCAAGCCAAACAATTTTAAAACTTTAAAAAAAAAAAAAAAAAAAAAAAAAAAAATATATATATATATATATATATATATATATATATATATATATATATATATATATATATATATATATATATATATATGTATGTATGTATGTATAAAAGTTTTCGAATCAACCATCGGGGGTGGTACGTGGCAGCTAGCAGAAGTCTAAGCCTCCCAGATTTTAAATAAGGTTTTAATTACTAATAACTATTGTGATTCAATGTTAGGTAGCTATCTTAACCACATTTCATGAATTTAACTCGTTTATTTAAGGAACAAAAATATCTACAACTAAGGAAGAACCCGAAGTTAAAAATAAAATTTGACTTTCAGTGCTTAATATCTAATTCAAATTGGGTAAGTTAAAGTGGTTAATTAGAAAAAACTTTTTGATTAAAATATTTTAGTATACTTTTGGTATATGACATACCACTAATGTTCTACAAGAGCTTGAGGCCAATCTTATTCATTGCTATTGGTCTAAATTTTGAAAGCTGGAAAACTAATAATCTTTGTCCTCCCCAGCTGTTTTTATAATCTGATACTTTATAAGATCCTTGCATTATTTATTATTTTAAGTTTTTAATTCTAATTAATATATTATTTATTTTTAGTGTTAAAGCTACATATTCTAAAACTCGTGGTCAGTAAACATTTTTACTACGATATATATGTAAGCTTCTGCGTCACAAAATAAATTTATTAAGCAAGAAGAGTTCTTTATCTCTAATAAAATTTTTATTGAAAAAAAATAGAATGTGAGTTTGAGCACCAAACGGGACAAGAACGTTAATCTTTACTATATCCTTTTAAACTTGGTCACATTTATTAAGTAATCTATTTTTGTACTACAGTTTATGGAAGCGTCAGCTTCACAAAATGAATTTATTTACTAATATGAGTTCAATATTCTATTTACTATAATTTATTTACTGGTTCGAATTTATAATGTGATTTTGAGCACAAAACATAAAAAACATTAATTTTAACTATATTCTTTATAGACGTGGAGACTTTTAATTAGTATTGTATTTTTTTACCTATTTATTACTATTAATTTTTTTACTTATATTTAACTGATTATTCTAATTTAAAATCTATTCACTGATTCTAATTAGAATGTGACTAAGGGGTATAAACATGGCTAGTTTCAAAAAATACTAATTTTAAATGCATTTTTCTCTAAGATTTGTTCACCTTTAATAAATGAGCATCACTTTTAATTTTTTTTTTATCAAAATAACAAGCTTCAGCTTCGCAGAATAAATTTCTTCTAACTAAAATGAGACGTCTTGAACTATAGATCCTAAAAAATGATAATTTTTTATAACTTTCTTTTAAAAAATTATTACATTAGACAAGTTATGTAGTTTCTATTAAAATATTCTTAAAGCTCTAAACAAAAACGACAAAAAATATACTAACTGCAAAAAACTAATCCAGTGAATTATTTTTAAATCTAAATAAGTGATATTTTTGAATCTAAATAAGCATAAATGTCACTAATTATACATACGGTTAAATATTAATCCAGCGAACCACTTCATGATGTCTGTGTGTCGTAAATGCGTAACGAATTGTATCCTTCCAGAGTTTTAAACATATGCCAGATTTTAGAAACGACACAAACTTAAATTTTGTTCTGCCAATAATTTTCAGTCTGCATGGAAAAGGGTAGTCATTCTTCGCTAAATGTAAACACGCAAAATAAAAATGAAAAGAATGAATGAAAAACTGATCGCGATGCCACTACGCTTGTTTTACAAGTTTTTTTTTTTTGTTTTTTTTTTGTGAGGATGAAATATTCAAATGTTGAATCAAAAGATTTCATGCATATCTATACATATAATAAAATAAAGAATTACCGGATTGGGTAAACGATAGAGTTTAAGAATACGAAATTCAACATATTGCAAACTTTTTAAGAAGCCCAATTTTTGCTTTTTAGTCAGATTTTTTAATTCGGAGACAATTAAGAAGTGAAATGTTTTCATTGGCTTAGCGAAAGCCATTGTTTTAAAATAAGCCATAGACAATTCAGTTTTGTCAAATATTTTAAAGATAACACCAGTGCTGTTTGTTAGCTTATAGCTCTAATAGAAAAAGTGAGTATGTTTCTTGACCTTTCTTAAATACTTAATTATTTTTTTATTAGTTATACCAGGTTATCTGAAGCATTTACGTGATCGGGCTAGCATAAGCAGGCTACGTCAACTGATTTATAGTGTTTATTTTGTTTATTTTGAGTGTTATTTTGTTTATAGTTATGCTTTTAAAACGGGTTCTTATAAAGCTAAATTCAAAATATACGGTAATTAAGATTTAAAAAAAATTTATTTATTTCTTGTATTCTTGTATATTATTCTTGTATTTTATTTCTTATACCAGGTTATCTGAATGATTAACGTTATCGTGGTAGCATAAACAAACTACATATCAAATTATTATTTCTAAGTTTATTTGAAACCACATGTTTATTTTGCTTATAGTTATGCTTTTCAAATCGTGATTTTACAAAACTAAACTATTTAAAATCGACTGTAATTGAAATTTAAAAAAAAAGTTTTGTACTGAAAGACTAATGTGAATTTTTGGAAAAATGGAACTAATTCGCCGAGGAATAAGCATAAAAAACACCAATATTATTAGCGAAGCCAAGGATAATTAATTTTGGCAAATTACTAATTAAAGTACAAAATTAAGTTATGTACTGAAAAGCAAAATTAATAGAGAAATGTTACTTAGTTCGTTTAAAAAAGCGTAAAAATTATGCAAACTACTATTATTGGTGTCAATGATGCTTAATTAATTTGATAATAAATACTAAATGATCAAAAGATATTCTATGAGCTAAAAAAAATTAATGGTGAAAATGTAGTTATTCGTTACGGTATCGTTAAAAGCAGGGGTAACGTTGGCATACTATTATTGACTATATAATGATACTTACTTTTAGTAATGGGCACTATTGGAATTATAATAATAGAAGTTTTGATAGTTACCACATAAATTCTTATATAGGTACAACGTAGTTTAGAGTAAATCTGGAGCCGATTACAGCTGCAACAATACTGTACATTTTTATGATAGATTTATTATATAGATAGATATGTACAGGAGAGAGTAGCTTGACGGTAAAAAAATTTTAAACATCGTGAGTCGCCTTGAGCAACAATATTATGCATATGATGCAGTTAGCTTTTATTTTGATAGGATGAACTACTAAAAGTTTGCTTTGCTTAATCTGATAATGTAAAGCAACTGAGAAAGTCAACAAATAATGATAAATTAAAAACATTGGAATAATTTTAACTTTGTTATTTGTGTTGATTTGTCTAAACGTTTTATGCACGATTTTGTAATGTTATTCAGTAAAGATTTATTGATGTTTTTCCCCCATCCGGGACGAAGAACGAGCATTCAGCTAGCAATCAATATTTCATTTCATTTTATTTCGGGACGAAGAACGAGCATTCAGCTAGCAATTAATATTTCATTTTATTTTATTTAATTTATTTCTTACTTATTTGATTTTTTTCCAAATTCGGACTTGATGAATGGAGCTGAAGGAAGAGTTAACAGTACTGTATTTTACAGAAAGTTTTGATAAATTATTTTATAATTTTTTAAGAGAAACTTTCTTTTTTTACCTAAAAATTTAAATTATGAGAAAAGCAAACACGGAGACGGAAATTAATACGATTCAGCTGGTTTGTAGTAACAAGGCTCGTCTTCACTTCTAACAACATTGTCTTTATTAATTAATTTAAACGCTCATCGCATAATGAACAACAAATATATGGCTACTTACTTAATTATTTTTTCCATTATTAATAAACTCGGTTTAATTTTCAGACCATGTTGCTTATCTATGTTGTTACGCGTGAGAATTAATACTTAAAATTTTTAATAGAAAATAATAGTTTTTATTTTTAAAGAAAAAAAAAACGTGAATAAGGCACGAATAAAAATATTTAAATTGACATACTATAGTTTCAGTTCTATACACAATAATTTTCCAGAGTCTCATTTTGACGTTTAGACATTGATTGAGGAAGTATCTTATTTATGATGTCAATTTATGCTGAACTGAAACTATAATATGTTAATCTATGTGCTTTCATTTGTGCTTTATTTAGGCTGTTTTTTGCTATAGTCTACTTAGCACAAAATATACCCTATTCTCTTGTTGAAGTTTTTGTTATTGTTAGAATAAGTAAGAAAAACCGTATTCACTAGGATTTTAGGAAAAAAGTTTGAAAATAAAATTTTTTCAAGTTAACATAAATCACTTCTTTAATATAAAGAAATCAATTTCCTTTTTCAGTTTTTTATACAAACACTAATTAAAAGTTATTAGTTTTTCAGTTTAATACAAAGGATGAAAGCAGCCGAATGTTTTTTAAAGTTTTTGTGATGCCACGGTCAAATCTGACCAAATGCAGAAGGACAATCTTCTAATTTTTTTTAGAAGTAAAATAAAGGGATTAAAACATTTATTAGAATTCCACAATTGTTTTTTACCGTGGAATTTTTTTTGAGATACCTTAACTGAATAAAATGACAGTAGTGAAAAAATATTGAATAACAAACATGTAATTTGATTATTATAGAATTCAGTAATCAGATTAAAAACAGCAGTGTGACAAGAAAAAAACCTATGTTAATATCAGTTATACTCAACTTACTGAATTCAATAGTATTGAGCTACTAATTGACCTGGCAGCAGAAACCCAACAGCAGGCATGCAGATTATTACAGTATTTTATTTAATTTTACTTTTGTTTTTAAAAAAGCAGACGAACAAAATGGTTGAAAATGTCTGAAACTTTTTTTAAATGTAACTCTTAACTTCTTTCTTACTAAAATTTTTTTTAAAAAATGAATTGAGAGAATTTCGAAAAGAACATCAAAAAGCAAGGATTTTTTTTTGTTACTTGATTACAGACCTATCTGTGTTAGGATTAATTAAAAAAATTTCAGTGTCATTGTACAAAATTTAATTTCATTTTAAACAACATAAAGCTTTTATGTATAAGGACCCTACGCTGCTAGAAATAATTCGTCAAAAATGGTTTAGAAGCAATTTATTTAATTGTTTATTTAATTGTTATTTTAGCATATTCAACCAAAATAGTCAAATATTTATAAAAAAGATTATATTCAATCTATTAAGTGAGAGAAAAAACGTTTATTAAGTGTTTTTTTTTTCCTACTATGGTTAAAAAACCAGAATTCTCTCCGTGCCAACAAGGCGTACTTGATAAAGCCATTTTTTATTGTACAGCTGGGTACATATTGTAGCTGTATATATTGTACATCATTCAATCTCATGACTGGCTTAACAGAGGCTCGGATCACAGTATTGATACTACGAAATTTCTTCCATTCTTTCAATACATGAAGCGATTTCAATGTTCTGCGTTTTTTAATCGGCGACCCTAGAATAGTGCTCCAATGTCAATTAAAGCTTCATTTTTATGGTTCAGAAAGTATGCTAGTTGTAAATGGTTAGACCAACGTATAGTTTTGTATTTACAATTTTTAACAGTACCAGTTGTAAGCGGTTGCAAACCCGAAAGTAAAATTATCTTCTTAAACATACACTTTATGGTTATTTGGATGGACTAATTTACCGAAATTTCAGGATGAAAGTTCTAACAATTCATATATGCAAATTTTACTACATGTGTTTTAGATTTAAATGTATCTTTGCCGCAAGTGTGTTAGATGTGTCTTTTTACAATTATGTCTTTGCTGAGGATGTTTTCTACTGCCAAATAGAAGTGTTTTCTTTTGTGTGCACAATGTATTAAAAAATTATCACCATTAGCATTGGAGTGGTTAACTGGAATTGCGAAAAGAGTGATGTTTTTCTGTATGTTTTCTCTAGAATAATATTTGAAGCAATTCACGTCTCAAAATTAACCATATCAAAAAAGGTATCTTTTCAGAAAAATGTTTTTTTTTTTTTTTTTTTTTTTTTTTTTTTCGAAATTTAAAAAAAAAAAAAACTTTTATAAAATCAAATAATCGAGTAATTTAAAACACGAAAAAATAATTTTTGGATGTAAAAAATTTCATTTAATATTTTAAAATAACTTAATCTTTATTTATTACTCCATAAATTGGTTTGACAAAACGTGATTAGAACTATTGAGTAAGCATACCAGATAGCTCCCATTATTGTTTTTATGGGTAGCATTACTTACCTTAATAAAGTAAAATTACTTTTTGGGTAATCCGTTCAAGGTTATTTAGACAGCCCACTGTCTTTTGCAATATATGTCTTTTTTTCATTAACGCCAAACGTTCAGATTAAGAATATCAAATATATGCAAAAAAAATGCGGTTTTGTATTTATTAACAGCATTAATGTGCGAAACTTCACGGAAACTATTTTTCGTGCAATGATTTTCGACAAAACTATAAAGAAAAATAGTTATAACGCCATATTGGTTTCAAATAAACAATGGAAGATTTTAATGGTTTTTCTCTTTTGTAACTCAATTGCAAAATAGTTGCAAGAAGTAAAGCCTCCATGAAGATTGGATTGTCTTGATATTTACCTCAGCAGTAACATCTATTCTATTATATATAATTCTCTTACGTGGCTCCCAAATTTTGGCTGTATTTCTTTTCCGCCGGTGGCAACGTTAGAAAATCGACCAATGATTGCATCTAGAAATGTCACATGTCAAATCTAGCTGAGGTGGCTCAACATATAGCGCTTTTAAAAACGGAAACAATAACCAGAGTGAGCATTTTTAGGTTGTTCAATTCAGCTGCGGCAAAAATAAAAATAAACAACTTAAAAAATAAAAATGCTGTTGCCAGCCATAGAATTTTTTGAAAGTTAAATTAGCAACATAAATCAAAATTATGATACCTGAGCGCTGGACGTAACAAATCCTTCAATTCTATAAGTGTTGTATCGCCAAATGCCCAAATTAACAATTGCAATTTCAAGTTAATATTGAAATGTACAGGTTTAGAATTTTCTACAGTGAAAAGTTTTCGGAACTTCAGTATTCAAAAAAGTATACAAAAGCTAGACGTTAAGAACGTATCCAATGAGCGAGCATTGGATTGCGAAGCAATCCGAAATGAACTGCGAAAGCAGTTCCGGGGGTTGGTGAGCGCCAACGAGCAGGGGGCGAAGCCTCCTAGTTATCTATATTACATTGAAGTTTTAAAGAATGTAACAAAATAATTTGACTGCAGAAACCACAATGCTGATAAAAATTATCTCCGGTAACAGTTCATTCAAAGCCTTGCTATAGATGTTAGAGTTTTAAATTCAGGAAACACTTTCATGACTAAGTCTTAATATTTATATTTTAATTTAATATTTTAAACTCATGATTTCATGAGTATGTCTTAATATTTATATTTTAACTAAAAGATAGTGTGCGAATATTAAAAATAAAAGAAACTAGAATGATTTTTTTCTGAAATAAAGTTTTAGTTTCGTTTTTAGAAATAAAAATTACCTTGAAGCAGTCGTAGGAGTTAAGAGACCAAACGAAACAAGTATAGATCCTCATATTATGAAATAAAGGTAAAGACACATGTTTAGTACTAACTTTTTTCATTTTTTTAACTTTGACAATATCGACAGTTTTAGGAATCAGTAGGAAGTATTGCACAAACACTGTGTTGTAGTTCTCTGTAAGGATCCATAACTTGGAGAAAAACTGGATAGTCTTTCTTGCACTTCTGTGCAATTTTTTTGTAATGGCAGGCCATAATTTTATCAAAGTATCTAAAAAAAGATAAAAAGAAAAAATAATAAGTGGTTTTGAGTTCAGGAAAAGTATTTACTAATAACTTAGCACCAAACTTGAACACAAAAATTTAAAATAAAGAAATTAAAAACTATTTATTTTAGTATTATTAAGGAGTTCAAAAATGTTACATTACAAACAAAAACGTTACAAGAAAGGTGAATAAAAAAAAAAAATCGGGAAAGCATTCCCTCATCGGAACTACCCGGGATTTTAAATTGTCAAAAGTTGTTCCGTAAAGATCAAACTTAAATTAAATTTTTTAATCCATAGAAAAAAATTACACATTGGAGGTTCACAAATAACTATATAAAAAATACTTCTGAATTTTGACAATGAAATGATTTCGTGGAAAATATAAAAACCTCTGCCTGTCAGAAAAAGGACTGTTATTTAAAGCACAAGTCTCGTACTGCAATTAAACAGTTTTTGATATTTTGTGTTTTCATCAATTAATATTTAACAAGTTGCGATAGTTCATGATACTTCATGATTATTATTTGCGATCCTCAATGCCTACTCTTTCATTTGCATATATATATATATATATATATATATATATATATATATATATATATATATATATATATATATATATATAATATATATATATATATATTTGTATATATATATATAATATATATATATATATAATATATATATATATATATATATATATATATATATATATATATATATATATATATATATATATAATATATATATATATATAAGTATAAGCATTAGCATTTTCTTTAAATATTTTAAAATATTTTAACATTAAAGCATAATATTTTTAATTTTAATATTTTAATATCTGTGAAATTATCATTTTTAAAAATGACTCGTATGAGATGAGTGAATTTTATAGTTATTGAGTGCGCAAGTACAGTGCGCAAAAAAAAAAAAAAAATGGACTACCTTCAATAACTTTTGATCTGATGATCGGATCTTCACTTTCTAAGACTCAATTTTAGTGGTTTAAAGAAATGGCCACATATATGCTAATTAATTGAAGCAGAGAATATTTAAAGGTATGAAATCAGGGATAAAAAAAAAAATTCTAAATAAACATACCTTTTTTTCAATAAATTAGGATTTTCGACGCTTAAAATGTAGGGGATAAGGGTAATCTGGGAAATATGATCCCAATAGTTAGGAAAGGAGTGCGGTCCAAAGTTTGGAACCTTTAATATTAATTTTACTTTTTGCGTGAAATGTCTTTTTAAATGCTTAAATGAAAATCACAATTATAATATTCTTTTATCTAAAAAGAATTTCATAAACTATTTAATAATTTAATTATTAGAAAATCAAACGTTTAGTAAATATTTTTTTTAATTTTTTTTTATTATTTTATTTAATAATAGTAGAAAAAATTTGAATTGTGATGCGCAAATTTGTTTTCAAATATTTTAAAGAATGCAATTTTAAAAAGAAAAATACTGTAATTGATTACAGTTCACTGTAATTGATCAAATAATTTTTGAGAAATCAAATTTTTAAAAAGTCGTATTTTTGAAATAAAAATATCTTTAACAAAATTATCTGGTTTTGAAACTAAAAACTGTAATATTTCCTGCATTTTGCAAAAGCGTTACTTTAAAAAAATAGGTTGGTTTTGAAACTAAAGAGCATTGATGTTCGCAATATTTCGTTAATAACTTACTTGCACAAAAATCTTTCCCTGGATACTGGATCAACTGAATTTGTGCCAGTTTTTTTGAATTCTGCAAAGTAATCCACGTAACATTCAATTCCAGGATCAGTAAACATTTCAGATGCACAGTTACCTTCTAAACCTAAAAAATTAAGAAGCATTTAAAATATAATACGAGTTATCCGTGTTATTCAATTTAGTCAGGTTTGTTGCTTAAATACAAGCATTATGTAAGAGAGCGATGACTCAGATAATAAAAAAACCTTTATTCACCTTTGATGACCAGGTAAAAATTAATCAGTTTGGGGGTTAAATCTGCTTCAAAACAAGAACGGGAATGCAGAAATTACAACGGAAATTGAATGATAATTAAGTGGTGGTACTCGTAATTCAAGGTAGTTTTTTTTTTTTTTTTTTTTTAGCGCCTGGTTTTGATTTTTAAATGAAGATAAATAAATGCATGAAATTTAATTACCAGTATTATAATATGATATCTATAAGTATTACATTTGGAATTTTTTAATGTACTACTACGCATGGAATTTAAACATTTTAACAAAACTAAAACATCAGTTTGCATATTTATTTCAGTTTGCATTATTATTATTATATAATATTTAGTTTTTGTGAGTATTAGTGAATTTTTACTTAACTCTATTATCTTTGTAAAGTAAAAAATTTATGCATTTCAAGTTAAAGTGCTTAAAGTGCTTTTCGCAAACATTAAACTCATCAGTTTAATGTTTGAAAATTTTAAAGTCGTGCGAATGTTGCTCCATATCATCGTTTTCTGCGTTTTTGTCGCGTTGTGCTTGTATTCAAGGAGGTAATTTATTTAATACGTTCGTTAAAAATAGAAATCATTGATATTTCAAAGCATGCTGTAGAAAGCTTGAGTATTTGAAGCTATCATATATACACATACCTGAAATAAACAGTTAAAAAATGAATTTATGCATTAATATCTAATTCATTATAATCGCAAACACTCGACTCGACTAATTATATATATATATATATATATATATATATATATATATATATATATATATATATATATATATATATATATATATATATATATATATATATATATATATATATATATATATATATAATTATATATATATATATATATATATATATATTATCTTTAAGGTATTTTAAAATTTAAATAATTTAAATGCTTATTTTTTTCTTCATTAAAGAAGCTATCAATAAAATTATTTGATTTAACAACAATTGATACAAACTGTTGAAGAGCCATAAGTTAGAAATCAACAATAAGAGTTGCTCACAATCCTATAATATAGAAATACAATACCTTTTTCTAAATCCACACTGCATACTACACTCAAATTGTCATAATATTTCCTTGCTGCATCAGCAAATCCTGTTTGACATTCTTCAGCCGCCTGTATCTGATATTTTGCGATTTTTGGTTTATGTCTGCAAATTAAAAGAAAAATAAACTCAATATTACTACCTGATAAATAAGTTTTAACTATATTTTTTGACATCCCTTTGAAATACAATAATAAATAGAGTGATGATAAAAATATTTACAATTGTATTGGTTAAAATATATCTTAACTTTGCACTTGTATTTGCTTTGATTTTGTACATATATTTTTTCCCCTGACGATATGAAAATCTTTTACACTTACAGTCTGCTAGTATTCAAGTATGGAATACAATTGGAACGAACGTAGAAGGTCATCTTTAAAGATATTTCGCTTTATTAGCGGATTTTTCTTCAACAACAATTTTGCTAATGTGAATTGGTAGATTAAGTTAAGTGGCAGTAATAAAATTTTTAAAGTAAGATTGGAGACGAATAAATATCAGGCATAATGAGTGGAAAATATAAATTACTTTATTTACATTGAACTAAAGCTGCTCAATAGGCTATAGGCGATTGTCTGGGAAACATCCTATGATCCGATGATATGTCATCACAATTTTGATAATCGGCAGAACAGATGGCTCTCCTGCTTTGATATCTCGATGACCTGCACCCGAAACCGACCACTTTATGATAAAACAGTTTAACGAGGACCAATACCAGTTTAGTCCTTTCGGAAGTGCCCACCACCCATTCGCTCACTGACCTTTAAATTACCAAATTTTACCACATTTATCAAATTTTGTCACATGTTATAAAATGAATTTTCATTGTTAATTTCATTAAAATCATTACCAATTCGTTTCGGCAAAAATTACAGAGGTTTCTCGGTGTTCCCATAGAGCCAGAAACTTTGTAAATTTTACTTTATTCTGGTAGTTTTGACCTTACTTCTCTCTCAATGCACATTGAAAAGGAAAACAATTTTTGAGACTGGTGAACCAAAAATAGTTAGCGAGAATCTCTTGAAAATATTTTTGAGTTAAAATTTAAGAGAGATAATAAATTATATTGTTGAATTAACTATGTATACACCGAAGAGGTATTACATTATGACCACCCTCCATCTATAACAATGGGCTCACCCAGGTTTTCAAGGTTTCTCGCCCAGGAACAATGTTTTCATGGGGCACATTAGGACCCATAATCCTCATAGAGCATTCCCTGACGTATGTAAGTTACTTGAACATAGTTGCAGACCAGGTTCACCCATTCATGGCAACATCTTTTCCTACGGGGGATGGTGTTTACCAACAGGATAATGCACCATGTCATAAGGGTCGAATCGTCATGGATTGGTTCGAGGAACATTCCAGTGACTTTCAAGTCATGTCTTGTCCCCAAATTCACCTGACCTTAATCCAATAGAGCATTTGTGGTCCTACTAGGGAAACCAAATCCGTGCTGCCACGCTACCCCTCGCAATGTGGGGGAATTGCAGGACCCGTTGGTGAGCGCTTGGTACCAGATACCTCAGACTACCTATCAGCACCTTGTGGAATCAATGCCACGGCGGGTGCTAGCAGTTTTGAGGGCTAAAGGTGGTCCTCCATGTTATTAGCAGGGTGGTTATAATGTAATGGCTCTTCGGTGTATATGCGCTCCAGTTTCGTTACAATGAATTACAATAGGGTTTTTACTTGCTTGAGCTTAAATAGTGTTAGTTTAAATCTTATTTCCGATTAATTTGTATCATATTCAATGAATCCAAAACCTATAAAACCGAACAAATTGAATTTAATGAAGCGCGAATTATCTATATTTTTTTATTGTGAATCAGTAATGAAACTAATTCATAAATGATAGCTTAAATCTAACTATTTAACTAAATATACTTACAATAAAAAAAGATTTTTATTTTATTTAAAAATTTATGATGTTCTTATTAGATTCTAAAACATATTATCATAAACATTTATCAAATAATTATTTAAGTTTTTATTTACTATTATTAGATAATTATAGATAAACTAACTGTGTGCCCCTTAAATGTAAACCATGATAAAAATATTTTAAATGATCACTGAATCAAGGTTAGTAAAAACGTAATCACACACAATGCAGTAAGTTTTAGACCGATGTAATGAAAAAAAAAGAGTTACGCATGATTTCAAAACTTTTATTTTTTGTTTATTTTATGCATTTATTAGGGTTTTTTTTTAAGTTTTTCTTTTGGTCATTTCATTGCAGAAAAGTAAATAATTGAATCATTTTAACATAATTTATGCTATTTTTATATAAATTATAAATATCTAGGTAGATGAAAAAAATTTTCATCGCAGTTTTATTACATCTGTAGCAAAATAAAAGAGTCTGAAAATTACAAAAAACAATTCGTCGAGTGAAAAATATTTCAATATTTTTCCAATATGCATGAAATAAGAATAAGTGCTTGTTATTTTTTTTTTTTTTTCAACTGAACAGATATAGAAAAAAAAGTCCACTTTCGACATTTTCTTTTAGAGATTTCTACATATAATTGCAACATACTAATATAAGTATTTTTTAAATTAATATTTTCAGGAAACAATGCCTAGAAATATTTATATTTATTATAAAGACTTAAAAAATTTGTATCAAGAAAATTACTAAAAAAAATCAAGAGGCTCAAAATTAATTAAAGTTAAAAAAATATATATGCGCGGAAATAATTGTAACAGCTTGTGAAAGAGCAAAATGATCAAGACCACTTTTTTTAAAAAAAAATAGCTTTAAAATTGTTAAAAACCATTTTATTGAAAAAATTTTATCACAGCATGATTATTTTATTTCAGATTTTTAGTCTGTATCGTGTTCTTTGTAAAAAATAAATGCAATAGTTAAAATAAAAAGTAAGATTTTTTTTTTTAATTCATGCATTCGATAGTAAGGATTTTGTTAAAAAATTTATTGTTTTAAACAAACTATAAATTATGAATTGAATAATTTCATGAAATAGAATCAGAAATACGCACTTGATAATAGAAAAAAACTTCTATTAGCTTCCAAAATTTCAAAATAGAAAACGAGAGATAGGTTTCGAGCATTCAGAACAAAGGCGCCCATTCACTGGATTCGCCGGGCATGAATAAAAGATACAGAAAGGATTTTTAAAAAAAAAAAACCTTTCTGATTTCTCTTTCGGCCATCGTCGTTTCTCTCAGTTACGGTTTTTGTTTGCTTTGTCAATGATATTTATCTTAATTTTTACTTTGCCAACTCTACGTTTTTTTCCAATACTGCTTTATTTGTGTTTTTTAACGAATGCCTGGAAGGTCTAAAGAACGCAATAAATCATAAAATAAACTGTTTCAAATCTTAACAAATTCAACTTGTGTAGGACACAATTAACAAAAAAATATTTAATTTGCATAATAGATTTTTTTTTTTTTTTTTAAATTTAAAATAAAAGGCGCTCCTTAAATCTGGTTTAAGGATGGATAATAAACATCACGAGGACAGATAAACAACAAAGCTGCAGGAAGAAATTGCAATAAAAAAACTGAAAGAAACTTGAAAAAAAAGTTTCTCGTTTTAAATTGTCCATCGAAATGAAATTTCACAAAAAGTTCCTGACTTTTCTAGATGTTTAAATATTATAGGTCGCGATTAAGTCGTTCAGGGAGTACTGATCAAGCAGCTGCTCAATAAATAAATGTGTTGTCCTCTAAATTCCTATATAGTTTTTCAATCAGTTACATCTCTAATACATTACAATAGTAAATAATATTGCGAGCGTGAATTAAATCACAGTTTATAAAAGTAATAACTTACTGGCACCAGCCTCCACTGAGATCTGCATTCTCTTTATATTGAAACACTTTATCCAGGTAGCAATAATAGTTGGACAAATACGCAACGTCTTCTTCAGAATAAGTTAAGCCGACTAGGACTGTAAGAAAATATTTTTATAGTCAAGGGAATTGAAAAATATGAATCATTTTAGGCTGTGCACCTTTACTATAAGGGCAGATGTAAATTTTATGTTTGATCACATGATGTTTTGATACTTTTATTCTCACAAGAAACATAATTGTTACAAGTAATAAAATGAAGATTGTGTGTATGTGTCTGTATACCGGATTGTGGGTAAACGGTAGACTCAAAGAATACGAAATTCAACATGAAGCTTAATGAGTACAATTGTTAACTTTTTACGAAGCCCGATTTTTAATCAGATTTTTAAATTCGGAAACATTTAAGAAATGGAATCTTCTCATTGGCTTAGAGGAAGCCATTGTTTTAAAATAAGCCGTAGACAATTCAGTTTTGTCAAATATTTTAAAGATAAAACCAGTGTTGTTTGTTAGTTTATAGCTCTAATCACAAAAGTTGTTTATTACTCATTCTGCAATGCTTAATTAATTTTTTTCATTATACCAGGTTATCCGAAAGATCAACGTGATCGGGCTAGCATAAGCATAAGCCACTTGATTAATGTTTTTAAGGTTATTTGAAATCACGTGTTTATTTTGTGCTTTTGAAACGCGTTTTTTATAAAACTAAATAATTTTAAACAAAAAAAAAAAAGGAAATGAAAAAAGTCATTTCAACATTTATATGGTCAAATCGCAGCGTTGCGAATAATTTTAAATTTTACATCTTTTCTATAAAGGCAAATTGATGAAAGTCTAGTTTCTGATGATACAAGGTTTCTACGTACATCTTCTTAAAAAATAGGGTCTCCATGTCATATGTAGTTTCCATATCTTTTCAAGTCTGAACACTTGTAATACAAGATCACTCAAGAGGGTTTAAATGTTCTTATATTATTTAATTCATTTATTCTTAGATAATTTTACATTTAAAATATTTCATTGCTGAGTATTATATTTTTATAGTTCAGACGCACTTCAACATGTTAGTGATTAAGTAAAAAACAAAAATCGTAAACATAAATATAAGAAACAAAACATGAGAGAAAAAAAGGAAGAAAAAAAAAAGATAAATAATATTTTATTTTATAACCGTCGTTGAACAGCTGACCCGATTTTTCGGGTTTACAACTGCTAATATACTGCTCCGTAGCCTTGTAATTTTGAACCCAATCCAGAAGACAAGGCAACTCGTGGATCAAGTATTGAGAAAAATTTTGCCATCGTGCAGGATATTTTGATGGAACTAACCCTCATTTGCGTTACATGGAGCCGAAGACCACAAGAACTTCCCACGGAAATTCCAACCCATGATCCGTCTACCACTTAGGATATTTCGCGTCAGCACTGTGGTCTGTGCAAGCCAGATGCGGATTCGTATCGACCAGCCGTCGCTCAGATTCGAACCTGGTTGACCTCATTAGAGGGCTAACGCTCAATCCCCTGAGCCATCGTGGCTCAAGATAAATAATAAAGAAAAATAATCTAATTATAATATATCTACCATTCCCACCACCAATAAAGAAAAGCAAAGAAGAATATATTTACCGCCAAAAGAACACAGATTAATTTTACCATCGAACATCATAAGTAATGCATTTTTTATTAAAATATATCTATAATATTCACTAATGGAACTTAATTAGCAATATGAATTCATAGTTTATAGTTTAAAATGTATTTACTTATTCAAATTTCGAGTAAAATATTAAACTCTAAATGTGACCAACCTTAAGAAATACTAATTTCGACTACTTTTTTCTAACTGTGAGTCCCTTCTATGAAGTAATTGATATTTTTAAAAAATATATTTATAAGTTTTATAAAATGAGTTTAATTAGCAATATGAGATTATAATTTCTATTTAAAATAAATGTACTGATTCAAAACTAGAATAGCACACTAAATTCCAAATGAGACAAGCATCACAAAATATTATTTGTCACTACATTCTTCTAATATTTGGTCAGGTTACTTCTAATAATATATGTATTTTTCATTCAAATCTATGAGCTATGTAAGAATAATTTATTTAGCAATATAAACTTATTTTTAAATTTGAAATATATATTCTGACATTACAATAATACACTAGGCTCTTAAATTAAACTATTACAAAAATATTAATTTTCACTCTTTTTCTTCTTAGACGGGTCATTTCTACTAATAGATTTTTATTAAACTCTATTAATAAGCTTGACAAAATAATTTTAATTAGCAATATGAGTTCATAATTTCTTGTTTAAAAAAATACATATACTGAATATATATATATATTTTAATAAAATATAAAAATATATCCCAAACGTGACCAGTTCCAAGACATAGTAATTATTACATATGAAATAGTAATTATTACTAATTATTACCTCTAAATATACTAATTATTTCTTCCAGGAAATTTTAATTATTACTTCTAAGACAGGATGATTTCTAATACGTAATGCATTTTATCATTAATATATTTTTTTATTAAAATTATTTATTTTATTTATTACATATTTTATTTTTAAAATCAAATAAGAGTAATTTTCAAGAATTATACATACGGCAAAATACTAATCCTGCGAACCACTTCATGATGTCTCTGTAAATGCGTTGTGAATAGATTTTTAAGCAAATGCATATGCTAGACTTTAGAAAAAAATACTAATTTTTATTTTCTCTCTGAAAGTGCCAATAATCTTCAGACTACATGAAAAAGGGAAATCTTACTTCTTTAAATGTAAACACGCAAATGAATGAAAAAAAGAAAACTGATCGCAATGCCACCACGCTTGTTCCGCAAGTTTTTTTTTTTTGTGGGGAAGATTCAAATGTGGAATCAAAAGCTTTCATGCATATAATCAAAATTTCATTTTTGTTCAAATTACTTTATTTTTGACTTATTTGATTTATTTTTTCCAAATTCAGACTCGATGAATGGAATGAATTGAACTTAAACTATTTTATAATTTTTGAAAAGAAACTTTTTTTTTATATCTAAAATTCAAAATTATGAGAGAAGCAAACATGGAGACGGACTCTAATTTGATTCCACCTGCTTGTAGTAATAGAACTCGTATTAACTTTTAATAGCACTGTCTTTTAAAAAATTTCAAACAAATGAATGGTTAAAAGATAATAAATTTAAAAACCAATTCGCGTCGCATTCTAAACAAGAAAGATTTGTTTTTCGCATAGGCTATCTAATGACTTAAATAGTAAGCGCAATTTTTTTTTTAAATATTTGGTCTCAGAAGCTGATTCCTTTATTATTATTTTTTTCTGATTTTTTTTTCTCATTACTTACTTTATAATTTTTTCCATTATTAATAAACCCGCTTTTTTCTTACCGTATTGCTTATCTATGTTGTTATTAATGAAATTTAATACTTAAAATTTTTAATGGAAACTAATAAGTTTTCGTTATTAATTAAGTCAAAAAGTGCGAATAAAGCACAAATAAATGTATTTAAATAGACATACTGTAGTTTCAGGTTTATGAACATGGACCTTTCTCAGAGACATCTTGACGTTTCGACACTGAGAAAGGTTATATTTATGATGTCAATTTATGCTGAACTGAAACTATAATATGTCAATTTATGTACTTTCATTTGTGCTTTATTCACGTCGTTTCATGCTTTACTTAGCACTAACCCTATTCTTTTGTTGAAGTTTTTGTAATTGTTAGAATAAAGACGAAGAAGAATGTTATTCGCAAGAGTTTTATAAAAAAATAATACAATTTTTCAAGTTCGCATAATTCACTTTTTTAATATACAACTTTAAGCTATTAGAATTTCTTAAACTTTAAACTTAATAGTTAAAACTTTAAGCAAATTTCTCAGAGAATGGCAATTTCTGCGAATTTTCTCCCATTTTTTTAGAATTTCTTGGTAAAATGGCAATTCATTTAATTGTTTATTTATTTAATTGTTTATTTATTTAACTATTGTTTTACTATATTTAACTAAAATAGTCAAATGATCATAAGAAAACATGATATTCAAACTGTTAAGTGAGAGAAAAAACGTTTATTAATTTTTTTTTCTCCTTAATATGATTAAAAAAACGGAATTCTACCCTTGCCAACTAGGAGCGCCTTATAAAGCCATTTTGTTCCGTGAAGCTGGGTTGATGCTGTAGCTGAAAGTGCTAATCATTTATTCTCATGACTAGTTTAACAGGGATTCGAATCCTAGTGTTGATACTGCGAAATTTCTTTAATTCCTTCAATACATGAGGAGTTTCCAGCATTCTGCACTCTTTAATCGGTGACCTTGGACGATTAGAATACGAAACTATAACGCGTAAGCGGTGCATCACCCATTAAATTCCAATGTCCGTTTAAGTTTCATTTTTATGGTTTAAAAACTATGCTAGTTATAAAGTTTTACAAAACCATGTAGTTTTGTATTTACAATTTTTAACCAAACCAGTTGTAAACGATTACAAAACCGAAGGTAAAAATATGTTATTAACCATAAACTATATGGTTAATCAGATCCACAGATTGTTGTCGGTTATTTTACGTAATTTTAGTGACAGTGTATTTTTGCAAATTTTGCTTTATGAGTATTAGATTTAGATGCGTGTTTGCTACATGTATGTCATTTGTATCTTTTTACAATTATAATCTTTGCTTGATCGGTCTCAGGAATTGCTTGATTAGTCTATTTATGAGGATAATGCTCGAGATTATAGTCATAATTTCTGATACGGGGCAAATAAAGAAAAAAAAAAGAATGATTCTGAATGATTCTTAATCATATGTACTATAGCACATTTCTAAATCCTATGATTTATTAATATCTCTCTCAGTTTATAAACCAAATGAAAAAAAAGTCTTTAAAAGATAAATTTCAAACCTCTTTTTTTTTTATTAACACTTTTGGTACGAGTTCGTCCCTCATTGTAAGGCACGGTTTCCAGAAGATCATAAAATTCAAGCCTCGCGGACAGCGGTCAGTGGTGGGCAATCATTTTGATCAGAATGCAAAAGGGCTGAGGTCGTGTGGTATTGGTTCCCGTTCAACTGCTCGACTTTGTGTGCTGGTCGTCCTACTAGGAAAGCAAGGGAGTCATTCCCTTAGCAGAGGATCAAAATTGTGACTGCATGACTTCGGATAAACATTAGGGATGCATTAAAAACAGACTATTGAGATGTTCCAGTGCGACGTAAATAAAGTATTACTATTACTACTACTACTACTTGTTGTAAGAGTTTTTTAAGTTTCTGGATATGTTGCATTCGGCATTTTGTTGAATAAAATTCCGTTTTATTAAATAATACTATCAAATCTTTAATCAATATTTTTCATCCCTGAGTTAAATATATTTGTAATTTCACTATTAGTATTTCTATGGTTACAATAGCTGAACTTGAGATACAATACCAAAAGACAAGTCTGAATTTGCTTGCAACCGATTAGATGCAGGTTTGCCCTTTAACCCAAAAATAATTTGCCGCAATGTATTGACACTTGTTGTTCCTAGGATGCTAGAGTAAATTATAATTAATTGTTTACAGAAAGTAACATGTTTAATTTCTACATAAAGAACTATGCTTTCTTTAGTTCTGGTAATGAAAATCTTCGAGAAAAGTTATTTCGGCGCTTAATTTCATAAGATATTTATGTTGTGAAGAACGGTGTCTTGAGTGCTGTCTTTGCTTAGGATAGCAAAAAAAAGTCTTTTCTTTTGTCTGCATCATGTACTAAATAAATTATTGGAGTGATTAACTTCAATTCTGTATTGCGAAAAGAGTCATGTTCTTATGTATGTTTCCCCTAGAATAATATTTGAAGCAATTAATGTTTGAAAATTATCTGAATCAGATTGGATATTTTTTAAGAACAATTTTTTCTTTTTAATTTTAAATGTTTTTTAAAATCAAAACTTCTTTGAACTCAATAATAAAACTTTAGGTTTTCATCCACCCTTTATAAAGTAAATCAAAATATTTTCAAATATGTAAAAATAGTTTTTGGATGTGATAAATTCTATATAATATTTTAAAATAACTTAATCTATATTTATTACTCCTTAAATTGGTTTGACAAAACATGACTAGAACTAACATTAATTTCATCGACTTGAAAAGAAATCACTTTTTTTCTAGATATGTCGTATGCAAGGTGTTCCACGTTAAACAATCTTAATATATATTTTTGAAATCTTTGAAAAAAATTCAACCAAGAAAGCATGCGCATTAAGGGTCGTAATTTAATATTTAGGAAATGAAAGAAAACATAAGAAATATCTCGAATCCTTAATGAGAAATGTGGGATCAAAAATATCAAAATCAATTCGATTGCCAGAAAAAAAAAAGTCAGCGATTTTTGTGTTCAAACTCTTATCAAATTCTTATGGCAATCCAACCGGTTTTTTATGCATTTAGTTCCTCCTTCTTTACCTATGATTCATTAGATATTAGCAGAACTTTTAGTTTTTTTCCTCACTTAAATATTAAAATGCGATTGGTAACGTAATCTCATTTTTCACAAAACTCTAGAAATATATCAAAAGTAACATTACAAAGCAACCCACGCTTCATAATAGAAATTTAATCACCAATAGCAATTAAATTGTGAATTATAAAACTTTTTTGAACACATTTTAATAATTAAACTTCTTGTCTCCAATATGTGAAATAAAAGATACCAGCTGAAAATCCGTTCTTCGTACAGGGTGAATAAAAAAAAATCAACTAACCAGTACTGATTATAAAAATCAATGTATCAATACGAAATCATGCACAAGACTTAAAAGTATATTGCAACACAATAAAAGTGAAAAAAAAGACGGTATATAATGAATCTGTGAGATAATGAAACCATGTGGTCGATAGGTAATTTCAATGACAACGTCTTTTCGTTAACAGGCCATTTCAGCTGCGAAAATTTTTTGTCGATAAAAAGAAAATTATACTTATATAATGTTCCCCCCACAATGCATTAGTACAGCAAAATACGCATACGTACAGCATTAATACAGTTTAAAATCTTGTCAACAAAAAAAATAAAAAAAAGAGAAAGAAAAGGAACAAACTTTTACTATGATAACAATGGTGATGTTTACAAAGCATTTAATTCGAAAAACACAAATCTTTTAGATAGTTAGATAGTAAAATTACTTCTTTTTTTTATCAAAAATTTATATATTCCCGGTGTTTAGATATTTATTTTATCAAGCTAAGTTGATTTTTTTTCATGTGCAAGAAATCGTTAATTTTGTTACTATTGACATATTAATAAAATTTTCTTACATAAAATTTTGATATTTATATATTTTCTCTTTAAAAAAATATCGATATAGGAAAAAATAAACTAAGTTGCATGAGTTGCTATTACGAAGGTTGGTGAGCGAAGTGAGCAAGGGACGGAACTTCCTAGTATTATAAAAATCTTTTAAAAAAAAATGCATGTGGGGAAAATTAAAATGAAAATCCAACTTGGAAAACGTATTGGGAAATATTGTTGATAAAAAATTTGAACCAGACCCAATTTTAATGGTTAGAAAGCATGCGGATCATATACTTGACCTCATATGATGAAATAAATGAAACGAAACATGTTTAGTACGAACTTTTTTTATTTACTTTTAATAATATTTATAGCTCTAAGCAGAAGGAATAATTGCACAAACACTGTGTTGTAATTCTCTAAAAGGATCCATAACTCGGAGGAACAGGTGGTAGTAGTTTTTGCATTTCTTTGCAATTTTTGTATAATGGCAGGTCATCATTTTATCAAAATGTCTAAAAAAAAAGATAAAAAGAAGAAATAGTTAGGTGAGGATTTCAATTCAGAACCACAATTTACTTCGAATACTGCGTCAAACGCATACACACACACATATATATATTATATAACATAAAAGGCTTCTATTAATCTTTTTATGTTATTTTCTGTGCTAGAAAACAACTCCGAATTAATTATTCCAATCAAAACATTTTCTCATACTTTTAAAAAGCCACATCTTAAATCTATTTTCAGCTCAAGTATGCATAATTAAAAGTAAAGACATTCTTCCTTTCTCTCTTTGTAGGAATCGTACGACCTATTTCATGAACCAATAGTAATTTCTAAGGATTCCCTCTTTTCCCATATATATATATATATATATATATATATATATATATATATATATATATATATATATATATATATATATATATATTTATATATATATAGGTGGGAAAATATGTTGAAGTTTTAAGATTCCTTAAATTAAAATTTTAGATTAAAATGTGAACAAGAAGCCAAAAAAGGAAGTATAAATATTAAAGTGTGAGTAGCGAAATCAACGCTTTTTAATAACTTACTTGCACAACGCTCTTTCCATTGCAACGACGTCAAATGGATTTGTATCAGGTTTTTGGTATTCTGCAAAGTAATCAGCAAAGCATTCCTCACCAGGATCAGTAAACATCATTGAATCACAGCCTCCTTCTATATCTAAGCAAATAAAGAAATATTTCAAATTCAAAATATATATGACGAGTCGTCCATATTGATCTTTTTTGTTAATCAATCATTTTGCTGCTTAAATGCAAATATCTCGTTAAACTGCGACTTAAAGCGTAAATTAAGCGTTTTGTAACACGATGTAAAATTTCAAGTCGTAAAAAACCTCTAATGCCACAAACCAACTAAAATGCTTCTGTTTGTGGATCAAAAATGCTTCAAAATTAGACGAAGAACTCTAAATTCACACCCTTCTTTTTCCTAAAAATAGCTGTTTGCAAAAGAATTATATTTGCAGGAACTACAATAAATGGCTTTTAAAAAATAATGACTGCGAAAAATAAAAGTTGCTACTATACAATGATAAATGCAATGTTGCTATTACAGAATGCTTAACACGATGTTGCTACTATACTATATTAGTACAAATGAATATTTATTCATTCATTTGTAAGTGCTGTTTCCAAAAATTATGGGCTAATTTTCATTTTTAATGAAACTTAACATTTGCAAATTAAACTACATTATAGTTTATTTAATAGTTTATTCAATAGTTTATTCAATTAGTTTCGATTGGCTAAAAAACAGCCCTACATTTGAAAAACAATTAAATTTCTTTATTTTTTTTACTTATTTGAGTCTTAGTATAGTAATTTTCAGTATAAGAATTAGAAAATCTTGTTGTTACCCTTTTGGGTTCTATAATGGGTGGATGGATGCTACGGATAATGATTGCGTTAATAAAGTGCGTTCCACTGAAATGAAGCAACTCAGTTATTGTGCAATAACTGGACTCAAAGAAACCCAATAAGAGCTAAACATAAATATTAGAAAATATTGTATCTAAAAAAATTTACAGTGAATTACTTCCTTCCTGTTCCATCTAGGAGAGAAAGAAATTGAATATGTATTGAAAAAGGGAAAAATGGTGTTCCACTGATACATAGCCATCAATGTTGAGAGCCAATATGCCTGCCATGTTTATATATGATTTATAATATATAATGTTGCGTTAACTATGTAATGTTAATGTAATGTTAACTATACAGAACATTATATATATATATATATATATATATATATATATATATATATATATATATAATAGAGCGAAAATAGAGCACCTTTTAAATCATTACTGCATACTTCACTCAAATTTTCATAATATTTCCTTGCTGCATCAGCAAATCCTGTTTTACATTCTTCAGCTGCTTGTATCTGATATTTTGCTATTTTTGGTTGATGTCTGTGAATGAAAAGTAAATGCAATATTACCTTTCAGATAAATAAGTTTAAATTACTCCATTTTTAAGACCCTTTAAAATACAATAGTTATTACAGTGCAGGAAAAAAAATAGTTATACTAGTAATCATCAAGATATTTTGCAACATGAGTTTATCAATGTGTCTGAGAATGTCTTAAACGTATTTCAAAGTTAATTGTTACCAGAGAAAAATCTAAATTTAATAAATTTACTTGAGTGTATTTACTAAGTTTTTTACGATAGTTATATTGTATTTTCAACAACCCTAACTTAAAAACCTTGGATTAAAGATGTATGATAGAAATCAGGAGGACAGATTAACTAATAAATATTGAAATTAACATTAGGTTGGAAAAGTATGAATAGAAAAGTTTTCAAAGGAAAAGTGTATAAAAATTTATTTTCTGCTTTAATTTGTCTGTAGTTTGAACCAGTACCAGTAATACCATGTAAAGTATAAAAACGTAATACCATGGAAAATGTTCTCCAAATTTTTTATGATGTTCATGAATACCTATTTTTTGTATCATTAAATGTGCTCAAACATGACTTTAAGAGAGTACTAATTAAGTGGCCTAAATTTATATTCCCCTAAATCCCGATTTTGTTTTATCCTCATCTACAATTCCAATATATTATAATTGTAAATAATATTACGAGTAAAAATTAAATTATAATTTTAAGAGAATACTTACTGGCACCAGCCTCCACTGTAATCAGCAGTCCATTTATATTGGAACACTTTTCCCAGATAGCAATAATAGGGTGATAAATAGTCAACGTCTTCTTCTTCTTCAGAATAAGCCAAGCCAATTACGACTAAAAGAAAACAGTAATAAAATGCTATAAATATATATATATATTTATATCAGGGCTAAAAAAAATCAGAAATTTTACCCGTCCCCGAGGACCACTTGTCCTACAATGTACCCGTCCTCCTTTGAAACTAACCCGTCTCTTCTAAATAAATAAAAATATAATTTTCTCTTATTTATTACAAACATTTAAATAAATCGCACAGTGAATTAGTAGTTACTAGGATTACAAATACTAGGATAACATTATACAGTAATAAAAGAAATACTAGGGTACTAAAAGTAACCAAGTATTTCTTTTATAAAATAATTTAAATGACAAAGGTCAAGTTATTTGGAATGTCAATTTATTTAAGGGTACTGCGTTTTTTAAATGAATCAAATATGACGTTTTCCAGTTCCACAATCAGGCCAATGATTTGCAGAGGTTTCTGCACAGAGAGGTTTCTGCACAAATCTGAAAGGGATTTTCCATCTAGGTAGATGCTCATTATTGCGTTTAACGCTTCTTGTTTAAGACCAGTACGTAAAGTGTTTTTCTGTAAGTTCATTGCTGAAAAGCCCCCTTTAAACCGCTGCACTTCTCCCAGACAGAGAAAACATCAATTCCACCATGCGCAGTATGTTGATGTATTTCTAGATAAGAGAGTCATTTTAGAAGTGAGGCGCTAGACTCATTAAAATGTATCACGAACATAAACGACGTCGGATTCGAGAAATTCATTGTCCGCGGAGAATTTTTGACCGGCGAGGACGGGCGGTTTTTCGAGCCCTGAGATATATATATATATATATATATATATATATATATATATATATATATATATATATATATATATATATATATATATATATATATATATATATATATATATATATATATATATATATATATATATATATATATATATTATATAACAAAAGGATATAAATAATTAAAATGTAATGACAATTATTGTAAATCATCAAAAGCTCGACGACAGCCAACTACAATAACACATACCTTTGAACTAAAAAAGTATGGCATTTCGTTATAGCAACGTGATGAACAGGAAAAGCTATAGGCCATATTTCAACAGTAACATGAGAAAGCAAAGATTTTTTTAATTATAAAATCAATCATTATTTTAATCTTTACTCAATGCTAAACCAAATTCTATCTCAGTCCACGTTCACAGATACCACCCCATCAAAAGCCATCCTTTAAAATTATTGCATTGAAAGATGGTGTGTCATAAATGAAATATAAGTGAATTGCAAAGGCATTTGGGGACAGTGTAAAACTCGAAAAGTAAAATTAAAAATTAAAAATTTAAATTTAAATTTGCCCAAAAAGTGTTTGGAAAGTTATTGCAAAAATGTTTAGCATTGAAATTTTCCCTCTTCAACGTAAATTTTACTGATAGTTTGAGAAATAACAACCCCTCTAAAACACTAATGCAACTGAAATAGTTTTGTAGACTGAATACCTCAGTGGAAATGTGAAGGAAGGTGAAATATAGCCCCTGACCTTGAAAATGTGAGTCGATTAAGGTACTATGGGCTTCCATAGTAGAGGTAGCACTGCAAATAAATTATTTGAAGTGTTACCTCTACTATTGGTAAAAAGCTTGCAATCCAATTGGAATTGCAATTAAAAAAACTATTCATTGCTTTGAAATTATGAAAATATCAATGGTTTGGGGAGGTACAAAATAGTGGTGAGATAATTGACAGACTTAAAACTTGTAATATAATTCTTTCGATAAGCACCCTTGATTTTGCTAATCTTTTGCCAATATATATATATATATATATATATATATATATATATATATATATATATATATATATATATATATATATATATATATATATATATATATATATATATATATATATATATATATATATATATATATATATATATATATATATATATATATACTTAATTCTACGCATTAGAATAATTTGTAAACAGTAAGTGATGATATACTAAAATTCTAAATACATACTCTTCAGTCTAAGTCTATATATTTAAAAACATCAGTATCCAATTTCTTGTTTAAAATATATCTTTATTGATTAAATATTAAAAAGATGCATTGAGCACTAAAAATATCCAAGGGGAAAAAATCAATATTTTTATTTTAATTACTAAAAATAAAAAGCTTCAGCTTCAAAAATGAATCATATAGCGATATAGTTTTAAAAGGATGCCGACCGGCCCGTGTAGGGATTAGGGAACTGCCCTTGCATCAGAAAGGTTCTGGGTTAAAATCCCGGGCAAGGCATGGATGTTCTTTCCGTCTCTGTACTATCTGTCCTTAGTGTCTGTGAGAGCAACGTTGCCCACCTACTATGGTGCCCCTGAATGAGTGGCCAACAAAATCTGCCCTTCAGTTGCCTGTATGACCTAGGTCATTATTCAGATGGCATTGGAAGAAAAAAAGTTTCAAAAGGATATATAATTTGGAATAAATATTTTGATTAAAATTCATAATGAGACATTGAAAACTGGACGTGTTCAGCCATAAGAAATATCCACATTTCCTTCATCTAAGACATTGTATTTAATAAAATAAATGTTTTAGCTTTATGAAACGAATATATAAGCAATATAAATTTTCAGTTTTTAATAAAAAAAAAAAAAATTCAAATTCGATTTGAAAATGAGACACTGAGCACCTATTGCTACCGTCAGGAACACTATGCACTTTTCATTAAAAATGAAAGCTTCTAAAAATGAACTTACTCAGTAATATAGATGTTTCAAAAAATAAAATATAATACCCAAAAAAGTTACGAATTTCAAAATAAATAAAAAAATTATTTTCATACTTGCATTATTTTCATATTTTGAAATTTAAAATGTGGAGGAGACGGAATGAGCGCGAAACGTGACAGGTTCCAAACAATAACAATATTTTCTTCTAAGATATTGTTTCGAATAGCACCATCTTTAATACTTAAAATTTAAAATATATTTAAAACCAAATAAACATAATGATTGAAGAAATTATACATACGGCATAAAACTAATCCAGAGAACCACTTCATGATGTTTGTGTTCCAGAGAATGTGTAAAGAATTGAACTCGCTGAGATTTTTAAGTAAATTTAAAGCGAAAATTGACAGCTGTTAAGAAAAGATATTATTCATGTCTTCGCTCTGATACTAATAATGACCTTGAATCTTACAGAAAAAGGGCATTCACTTCCGTAGTAGTAAACACGTTATGTAAAATAAATAAAACATAATAAAAGTGATTCAAAAAATTTAGTACAATGTCATTACGGTTGATTGACAAGTGTTTTCTGGGAACGAAATCCTTTAAATGTTAAATCAGCAGTTGCGGGCAGATACTCAATAATTTATTAATTTTTATTTTTTTCCCTCTTCTTCTTGATTCACTAAATACTAATTTGATAAATTAAACAGATAGGAGACTTCAAAATTACTTTTTTCAGTACTATGAGATATTTTTTTAATATTTCAAAGATATTTTTTTATTATGAAAGAAAAATTACGAGACCAACTGAACTGAAGTGAAGTACCTACCATTTAAAATCACGTACCAATAACCTGACAGTATTCACTTCCGACACTGGCCTCAAGAAAACTTACTGTCTTTATTGTAAAGATAAAATATATCAAAGATTAAAGAAACAAATTTTCTTATTATTTACTGAAATTTTATTTTAGTCCAGTAATTATAGAAAAAAACGGTGCTTTTGTGGAAATATTTTTTAACAGAAGGTTTTGTTATTTCATAATTTGCAGTGTTATACGTTCTCAACTTCATGTTTTATATTTCAAACCACTTTCGTTTCTTGACATTCACGTCTGGCAAGTCTTGAAAAGGAATGCCTGTTTTTGAGGGCACGAAGCATGCAACTGTTATTTCCAATTTGTATATTTTTGAAGCGAATGAAATTTTTAAGCAAGTAGTTTCTTGGTATATTTTTGGGTGTAACATGACCTTATATTATCGCCACTTTGTAAATCGATTAGAATTCCATCCATTTAGACCGATGGAAGATCCTAAAAATTTTAATTGCAGGTTATGTTAAATTTTCTTATGCTTAAGCCATGTAACACTTCTCTCTGTATTATTTTTAGTACTCTGTATTATGAATTATCTATTTAGTTGAATGATTTCAGAGGCAAAAAAACTCAAATCTGTGATAAAAATTCCAACTATGTTAGCGATGGAAAATTCTTAACCCATGGTTTAACTTTTTTCCTGAGAAAATCAGTAAACTCTTCATCCACTGAACTTGATTTACGGGAGTCATTCCATATTTAGAAAATTCTAAGGAGTTAGTTAATTATCTTTCGAGTAATCCACCGCTTTTTAATATTTGGTCGTCTGTTCAAATTTAATCTGTTGCACTCTGGGGCTCCCGCAATATCTCCTCACGCATGTTTCCGATCTCCTTGTTTTATTATCGTGTTGTTCCCCAGTCCCTAATGCTTAAACCACCTTGCCCGTATTTGCCTCTTTACTTTTGTGCCATCATTTGGTGTTTAGACACTGAGGAGTATTTTTGTTTATAGAACCGAAACTGTACTTTTATTGTCAAAACCATCTCTGTACTTTTATTTGTGCTTTATTCATGTTACTGTGTGCTATCTAAACTAAAACAAAAAGTATAAAGCAATATGAACTGTCTGCTTTAGTCTACATAGCACAAAGTGGATTTTACAGTGGATTCTCTCGCATTACGGAAACGAAGTTGCTGACTTGGGGAAGCTGTTAGGGAAGGTAGCGAACTCCCCATTGCCCCTTCCACCGAACTTAGAACTTTTGCGGTCCACTCCTTGTTTTTGGCTAATATAAACGCCTCTTGGAGGATCCCGCCCGAACATGCCCGGCATGCCGCTGGGTCCTCTGGACTGTCATTGTAGTTATCCCGTCCGAAACTTATTAGACTTAAGATTCACCCAAGTCAAAACTCTTGACTATTTAATCAAAAGATTTTGATGGTTTATGCTGGTTTTAGTGCGATTGATGATGGTCCAACATCATTGGATGGTCACCATCATCCCGCATTTTCCATTGTGTGTTCATGGTTTATGACATGGTTTATGCCAAAAAACTTCGATCATGCCATGATGGAAATGCTACTTTAATATTATGATGGTTAACCATCTAGAGAAATTGATGGTTAACCATCTAGAGAAATTGATGGTTAACCATCTTCTCATGGACCCACAACCCATGATGATTTTTTATGATGGTCTTGTTATCATTTGGAATATACCATAAAAACAATTTGGTTTTTATTTTCTGTTGGACCATCTTAAATCAGTCCGAATTCCTACATTCGGATGATGGCTGTTCCTGAGCGTTCCAACATTTGATTTCTAAGAAACTATGATGGAACTTTCTGATGGTTCAACATGAACAAACCATCAAAGCAAGTTGCTATCCTTATGTTGGACCATCATAAATCCGTCCGAATTCCTAGATTGGGGTGATGACGTTGGTTACCATCAAAAGATATTACGGTTCATGATGGAATTATTGATGGTTACCATTAAGATTATGTTGGTCCATCAATAGAAAACCATCAAACATTTTGACTTGGGCAAGATTTAGATTACTATCTAGTCTTAGGACTGATCACATTAAGAGTCAAATTTTTAACGGAAACTAGAAGACTTATGGTGTTTGCCGCTGTTTTGCCGTCGCTTCGGTGCCTTTGTAGGGCAGTTGTTGAATGAGGGGGATTCAGTTTTTGGATTTAATTGTGCGACATGATCTCCTGGACTCGGTTTAATTTGTCGATGCCAAGGTTGATAAGCAACAACAACATACCCTAAGGTCGTCTTTAAAAGTATTTAAAACTATACAGCAATAATTTAAAAATAAAAAAATTTGCTTTTCGTATTATTTATTATTTTATAATAAGATTTTTTTTCAAGGGTTGGACAAGAACCGTTTTTTCCCCAAAATTCCTCTCCCGTCAATACTTTTCTAAATAGTCTTACCGTTGTCTACTACACTACACTTTTGTTTGTTCTGTTTTTCTCCGGCATGGCCATCTTCAAGGTGTAATAACTCTCGGAGAAAACTGATTTTTCACCATTATTGATTTGTGAAAACTTAGTAATCATTAGAAGGCAGAAGCTGGAAAATCAATCGTGATTTTTTTGAAAAATGAACATTAACCGTTCTTCCCCCTTCATCTTCGGATGTTATATTCTAGTTTCTTAGGCAAAGTATTATATATTTTATAATTATTGCGTAATTGTTAACTTTCTTTCACATCCATTAAGGTGAAGTTTTGTAAATAATATTTCGATCACAATCTGACTAGCTATCGAACTCAAATCATTACTGAAGCTTCGAGTCTGCCCAATATGCAACTATAAATATGTTCAACCAATGGGTATTGAAAATTATTGAAACCTTTGTTAGCATAATTAAATGTCTAAAAATTGTTACAATTAAAAATTGAGTTATAAATCAAATAATAATTTATTGATAAAAAATTGAAATTAATAATACATTGAAATCGAAGGTAAAAATAAACATTAGGTAAGATGAATTTTACTATATTAATCTAAGTACATGACAAATTAAACTTTCTTCGATGGCATAGAAAAAAAATTTAAATTTTTTTTTTTTTGGGGGGGGGGTTGAAAATGATGTCGCATAAGATTTCTCCTTGAGTTGCATTGAAAATGGTTGACAGAAAGAAATAAGATGTGATTCTGTTGAAATTATGCCGCAATCTGGGGCTTATTATCTAAATACTTTGAGGAAAAAGAAGTATGGTCAAAACTACTAGAATAAGGTAAAATTTGTTGTGCTTCTAGCTCTATGAGATCATCAGAAAGCTCGGTAATTTTTACCGTAGTGCTTAGATAATCATTTGCTAAAATTAACAGTGAAATATGGTTTTTTAATAAGTAATAAAATGTGATAAAATTTAGTAATTTTGTCATGATGCCTAGGAAATTTGCCTAAAAATCTTTTACTCGGTTAAATTTATTTTTCAATTTTTTATTTTTTACAAAATGTGTGTTAATAAGAATTTCCAGTAAGTCTTTACCAAATGTACCGGAAATATTGACAAAAAAGTGATTTTATTTTCAACCCAAACTTCGGGTTTTATTAACTAGAACTATGTTTGTTTAGTTTTTCCAACCATAAACGTCTACGGTAATTTCACTAGAATCTTTTTTTCTCCATGTAAATGTTTAAATATGAAAAATGTATATTTGGGCAAATGTTCTTTAAGGTCAGACCTTCCTGTTTTATTTTTACTGCTCATAAATTTGAGATTCGATGTAAGAAATGACGAGTGTACTCAATTTTAACAAGGCCTATTTCGTCAAATAAGTTTAAAAATAACAAATGACCTATAATGTGGTATTATGAGGCATAGAAACAAATTTGATAAAACAATTCGCACTAATCCTTATACCTCACATACCTCTTTTTTTCTTCATTTAAGTCATTTATTTCCCTATCAGGAGAAACCGATCGGATTTTCAAGAAAGTTCTAATCAATGCCTGATAACTAAATAAGCACCTGCTGATTACAGCTAAAGTCACAAGAAAAAGCTCAAAACTTTTCGCCACCGCACTTTGTAATCAATTTCGTATTTCTTATTTTTTTTACAAGAATATTATGTGAGAAAAAAAAAATCAGATTATTAAACTATTTTTACTCATGATTTTGAATTTACATAAGCCTTCTGTTTCTTTTTTTTTTTTTTTTTTTTTTTGCAGCTTTTAATATCAATTGATAAAGCAGCAGTTAAAAAGAAATCCGATAACTAAACAAATACTCTTTTATCAGTTAGAGTTAAATAGCTCGAAGCCAAATTTTGTGTATTTTTTCATCATTTAGGATTTTGTTTGTGCATTAGTTACTTTTACAAACTCAATGTCTCATTTTAAAATATATAGCTTTTAAGTCTTATAGTTATACTACAGTACAATGTACAGTGAGCAAAAAAAAGGACCACCCTGAATAACTAACTTTAGATCTAATGATGGGATCTTCACGTTCCAGGACTCAATCTTAATGGCTCGACGGGTTGAGCTCAAATAGCTAATTAATAAGTGCAGACGATATTTTAAACTGCAGACTCAGATAAAAGAACGTATTTTATCTGAATAAACATATCCTTTTTTCATCGGATATGGATTTCTGATACCCAAAATATAGGGGGTGGCCGCAATCTGGGAAATACGGTCAAATAGTTTGGTTAGTAGAGCGCTCCAAAATTTGGACCCCTTAATGTTAATTTTATTTTTGAGTATTTCGCTATGTCTCGAGAACTTTTGAAGCGAATTAAAAAAATTTTACGTTAAATTATAAAATTCGTTTATTCAATCAAAATTCCGTGCAAAAAATAACTTTTGGTAAGAATTTATTATTTTTTTTATTTTACTTAAGAATGGTTGAAAAATTTTAAATCATAAGGTATATTTTAATAATATAATATATTTTAATAATATATTTGATATATAAAGTATTCTTTATTTAAAAGAATGTAATTTTATATAGCAAAATACAGAAGTTGAGAAAAATTGATCGATTAGTTCCTGAGAAATTGAATGTGAATTATTATAAATTGAATATGAATTATTATTTGAATTATTGAATTTGAAATTAAATTTCTCATGAACTATTTCGCCGATTTTGCTCAAGTTTTGCATTTTGCTACATAAAATTACATTCTTTAAAATTATGAAAAAAAATTTTTTATGCTTTACATTTCAAAAATTTTTCGACCATTATTAAATAAAATAATAAAAAATAAAAAATATTTACTAATAGTTATTTTTTTCCCATGGAATTAACTGTAGATAAACGAATTTTATAATTGTAAGAATTTTTTTTTTAATTCTCTTAAAAAGTTCTCGATACATAGCGAAATACACAAAAAGATAAATTAACATTAAGATGTCCAAACTTTGGACCTCTCTCTTTGCCAAACTATTGGGACCATATTTCCCAGATTGCGGCTACCCTTCATAACATGGGGGCCAGAAACCCAAATGCATCGAGAAAAAGGTATGTTTATTCAGAGAAAGTACATTTTTGTGTCTGTTTTCGTAACTTAAATTCTCGTCTGCATTTATTAATCAGCATATTTAAGGTCACTCTCTTGAGCCATTAAAATTTTTGTTTTCAAAAATATTTAATATAGTTTATAGAATAAAATACTTGTGTGATTTCCCCTCTGTTATGCTTGGAATTCAACATACAATAAATTAATGATTAAAGGATACCAGCTTTCTAAATACTTTGAAAAATTTTAAATTCGTTCAGTAATTATAGAAAAAAGGGGTACTTCTTCGGAAAAACTAATACCCAAGGGTTTTTTTTTGTAAGAAACTTTTTTCAATTATTGAAATTTAATAACTTTAAAACACAAACGAGCATCAATTTTCATAGATAATTTTTCATGGAATTTATGTTTTAAGTATTACACAGGAGTTAGTCAAAATTATGGAAATATTTCTATACTAACCTATTTTTTCATATTTCTCAAGAAATACTTGGAGAATAATTTTATGACTTCAGAAATGTTTAGATCATGCGATTTCTCCCACATATCAATGAAATTTAAACCTTTTAGAGGTTTGAGGGACCAGGCATAAATTAAGAACGAAAAAAGAAAGTTTTTGAACACGACTTGCCAAAAATATATGGTTGAAATTTAAAAAGATATAGTTGACATTTGAAAATTTTTTTTCGCAGTTTTGTTCTGAATATTATTTGGTAGCCTATGGAAAAGTCCCGATTATAATATCTTGAATACGTAAAAAGTTTGCATCCATTTTCTATGTAGCTTTGTTTTTAAGTAAGCTCTAACTGATAAGGGGCCTACCAGAAATTTCCTTTTGCATTATATTACAAAATTTTATAGCAAATAATAATATCCCTCAATGATGGTCCAGGCAGCAAAGTGGGATGGTAAAAACGTGAAATAAAAATATTTTATTGGAAATAGTATTATATAATGCAGATGTCATTTTTAATAAATCTTTGCTAATAGTGCAAAATATAACTTGTGGAAAATGCTTTACCATTCACAGCTTTCCTTCCAAATTTACAAACATTCCTTGGAAAATTGTTAGAAACTTTTTAAATTTTCAATGTATTTAAATTGAATTTTTTTCATATAATACCAAATACGATTCAAAGCAAAGTTATGAATTTTTTAGAAATGTTTTTCGTGCATGCACAGTATGAAGAGATTACTTTAAATACTTTTATCTTGGGCAATTTTTAACAAATGTTTTTCAAATTTTAAAATTATATTTTTTTATAAATTTAAAATTAATCTAAATTTTTTTTTTTTAATTTATTGAATATTTCTACAATTATGATAAAAAACTAAAGGCAAATTTTTTTTTATAAAAATGTTCCTATTTCCATGAATATTTAAGCTAGGTTTACGAAAAATCGTGCAATAATTTAATTTAATAATCAAATAACTTGATGTAAGTTACAAGCTCATAACTATAATTTTTGGCATAGGTTGTCCAAAAACACTATTTTTCTTTGAAATGTATAAAAAAAGCTTTATATGTATGAGAAGTCGCATAACCTAAACATTTTTTAAGATATAAAATGATTATGTAAGTATTTCTTCAGAAATATGAGAAAATGAGTTTGTTTAGTAGTGTTATATTAAGAAAAGTATAATACAAAATAGTGTGTAATAGTGTTAGTTAAACAATTAAATTATAGTAGTGAGCAAGAAAAAAAACATAATATGTAAAAATAAAAAATGAAATGAAAATAAAAACAAATTATTTTTGATTAATTGCGTTTAAAGTTTTTATAACGTTCTTCCTCAAGTTTTACGTCATCATAAAAAAAAATTCAAGTTTCTTTTCACGCACAATGCCTTCTAGAAACACTATTAGTAAGAAGTTAATTAACACTGTAAATTTCTATATTGTAATTTATTCCGACATTTCCAGCAATAAGTTATTAAATAATCTTCATTTAAATTAACATAAATGTTTGTAGTTTTTGCCCTCAAATAAATACTTATCATCCTGAAAATAAGCTTGTCTTAATATTTGTCTTTCATTTTAAATTTAATAGGCATAAACTGGAAATAATTTTTAAAAATTTTTTGTTTTACAATGATAAGATGAAATAGGAATAATTGTGCTTGACCTTATATGATGAAATAAATAAAACGAAACACGTTTAGTACGAACTTTCTATTATTTAATTTTAATAATATTTATAGCTCTAAACTGAAGGAATAATTGCACAAACATTGTGTTGTAATTCTCTATAAGGTTCCATAACTCGGAGGAACAGGTGGTAGTTGTTTTTGCATTTCTCTGCAATATTTGTATAATGGCAGGTCATCATTTTATCAAAATGTCTAAAAAAAGATAAAAAGAAAAAATAGTTAGGTGAGGATTTCATTTCAGAACCACAATTTACTTCGAATACTGTGTTACACACAACACAGCTCAATTATTTAAAATAAAGAAATGGAAAACTGTTTATTTCAAGAATTATTCATATAATATATATATATATATATATATATATATATATATATATATATATATATATATGTATATATATATAACGAGAATGTAAAATGGACGTCAAACGACATGAATGCTATTTACATTTTATTAAAGCGTCACTTGCAAAAAATGTTCCTGTATTGAAACTGAAAGGATTTACGACAGAAACGTTTTTAACTGGTCTGATTCGGGAATTTTTTTTCACTTAATTTAGTTTTTTTCATAATAAATACAAATAAATTTATACGGCTATTTGCAAACTAAGTAGTTTGTAGAAATACTTATTCGTATATCATGAAGATGAATGTCTTGTATGTAACTAAACTTAACCTACTCTGTTTTATTTTAAAAATGGAAGGTAAAAAAAAAATCAATGCTTTTAGATTCTTGAAATTAAAATGTTAGCTTAAAATGTGAACAAGAAGACAAAAAAGGAAGTATAAATATTAAAGTGTGAGTAGCGAAATCAACGCTTTTTAATAACTTACTTGCACAACGCTCTTTCCATTGCAACGAAGTCAAATGGATTTGCACCAGGTTTATTGAACTCTGCAAAGTAATCAGCAAAGCATTCCTCATCAGGATCAGTTAACATCCTTGCATCACAGTCTCCTACTATATCTAAGTAAATAAAGAAATATTTCACATTCAAAATATGTATGACGAGTCGTCCATATTGAGCTTTTTTTTTAATCAGTCATTTTGCTTGCTGTTTAAATGCAAATATTTTGTAAAACTGCCACAAATAGCGTAAAAGTTTACTTGAAACACAAGGGATTTAAAGCATGAATTAGTTGTTAAGCTAAGTAATACAAAGTTAGGTCACTGTAAACAAAAGGGCTAATTGCGCTTGACCTTTGATGCTTCAGATATTTCAAATTTCTTGCTAAATGTGCAGTTTTTGATTAAATTTTGATTAAATGTTTGCAAAAGAATATATTTGCAGGAACTACTATAAATGGCTTTTTAAAAATAATAATGATTGAGAGAAATAAAAGTTGCTACTGTACAACGTTAAACACAATGTGTCTATTACAGAATGCTTAACACGATGTTGTTACTATGCAATGATAAGCACAATTTTGCTACTATAATATATTAGTACAAATGAATATTTATTCATACATTTGTAAGTGCTGTTCCAAAAATTATGGGCTATTTTTTTATTTTTAATTAAACAGTTTATTTAATAGCTTATATATATATATAAATAGGGTGATGTGTGTGACCATTAATTAAGTAATTAAGTCAATCAATGCCAATAACCATACGTTCCTTTAATAATAACATAGAATCGTGAGTCACGAAGACTCTTATTCACACAGGATAATTTCACTTACAACTTCTTTTTTGAACAAGTTTCACAGAGGAATACTTCAACCAACTCTTCCTTTATATCTAGAAAGTTCTATTAGTTTTGTTAAGGAGTGCGACAGAGCGACATCTATCGGAATAATACAGAGGTTGGTTCGTCTCGCTTATCACATTTATATATATATATATACAGTCAGACCACGATATAAGGTCATCCGCATATAAGGTCACCTTGCATATAAGGTCAAACCGCATATAAGGTCACTTTTCCAAAGTCCCGGCTCACTGAATAGGAATTCTTCGTTACAGATTATCGGATATATGGTCAAGTTTTAAAAATCGTTATCGCTTATAAGGTCATTTTTATTTGAGGCAAGGGGAGCTCTTTTCTAAGAAAAGCCTATTTACAAAAGTTGGAACATGGTGTCCACCACATGGAAAGCGAATTGTTTTCGTCATGCTGGTTTTCTGAGTTCTCTGAATATCGTGGATGACGAAACCGAAGAAGAAGACGATATTCCTCTATCTGTTCTAATGGAAGATCTGAAAAATCGTGGCCAGGCCATTGAAGGGGAGGCTGAATATGGTTTGATTGATGAAGAAAATGCCACCACTTCTGAAGCTACAATTTCTGAAATTGTTTCCCAAAATTGTGGAGAGTGAGGACAATGACAGTGATCCTGAGACTGCAGCTGTAACCCAAGCGGAAGCCATCAATGCAATAAAAGTCATACGAATATTTTTTACAAACCATGAGGGAGCTGAGGATCATTTTGAGATACAAAATCTAGAAAACATTGTTCGAAAAATAATACCAAAAACGAGACAGACCTGCATGAATGATTATTTTAAATAAGGTAAGATGTAACGTACTGGAAATTTGTAAACAGCTTTATTTTAAATTTTAAAAAAAATTTAAAAATCTAACTTTCTTTAATTCTTTACGAATTCTATTAAAATTTATTGACTTAAATATTTAATTTATGGCCGATCGTTTTCGTTCGTATGAACATTTTAAGAAAATCATAATGTGTACTATTTAAGTGCTTAGTTACGAACTGTAATGAATCATGAATCGGCTAAAAGGTCACCCCGCTTATAAGGTCACTTTTGCGATGTCCCGTAGGGTGACCTTATATCGAGATCTGACTGTATATATAAGTATGACTGTATAGGCAATTCAGAAGCAAATCAGAAGAAGTTTCAGATACCTGGTATATTATTGATGCAATTGTTTTTAAGGGATTGGTAAATGGTTATTTACGTCAGATATTTCAAGCCATATATAAGTAAGCTGGATAGTTTAGCTGTTAATAGAAGTGGCTGGATTTTGGTGGAGCTCATTTACTCCCCTTTTTTTAATTTATTAGATTCTTTTCCTTGTCTGAGTAAAGCCGGAAGAGAATTACTTTTTTTATATAAATGTTTGCATATAAACTTTCTTATTAATATAAATTTTTCCTTCTCAAGGGATATCTTTGTGTTATTTCGTGAAATGTTGTGGACATTATTTTTGTCGGATACACTGCAGTGCTTAAGTATAAATTTATAAACATCTCAAAACCATATAAAAAGTAGTTTCTAGGGAATCAGAACAAGTGTAAAAAGTGAATATGGATTAAAATTTGACATTATTATTTAGTAAAATTTTTATGTTCTGACTAAGAATTGTTTCAATATTCAAAGGCTATAAAATGGGTTATTTGGACAAGCCATTAGAAAATGACTTAAAGACACTGCTTTGTTAACATTTAAAATTTTTCTATGCTACGTGTATCATCTTAATAATAAAAAAATAGAGGCAACAATAAATCTTTTTTACTTCAATCATATTCAAGGTATCGTGATTCAGACTTATAAATCATTTAATCTGAATAATTTATTTTGGATTCCCCTTATTAAATTATTCAGATGAACTTGCCCAAACTGAGCTTAATTAATTTTTGTACATAATTAACAGCATTTTACTTTGTCTTAAGCCTAATTCCAGGAAGCTTCAACTTGGTTAGCTCGATGCACATTCAACGCATGCCGTTTGTTGCCTCAATTATGCTTAAGCGTTATTCCGCTCTTATTAAAATGTTTTTCTAGCTTTCTCAACAGCATGATGTGCTTCAGTTTAAATAGCACTGATGCTAGTTGTTGAAGAACCGCAAATAACTAATTAACTATAAGAACTATTTACTATCTTACAGTATAAAAATATAGTACCTTTTAAATCATTACTGCATACTTCACTCAAATTGTCATAATATTTCCTTGCTGCATCAGCAAATCCTGTTTTACATTTTTCAGCTGCTTGTATCTGATATTTTGCAATGTTTGGTTCATGTCTGTGAATAAAAAGTAAATGCAATATTACCTTTCTGATAAATAAGTTTAAATTACTCCATTTTTAAGACCCTTTAAAATACAATAGTTAATACAGTGCAGAAAAAAATAGTTATACTAGTAATCATCAAGATATTTCGCAACGTAAATTAATGCTTGCATTTGCGCTTTCGTTAAACTTTTAAATACTTTTATTTCTTGTCTGGCGGTACGAAACCCCTTTTGCACTTGAAGTTTTATTGATTTTCTAGCACTTTGCAGATTTTTTTGAGGGCAACCTGATAGTGTAATTGTTCTTGGTACAACAAGAAGAAAAGTGAAGGACCCATACTGGGATGAAGCTGAAGAGTTTTAGCAAACAGTTCTCAAATCTTAAAGCAGATCTGCTGGTTTTAATCGGTTCACTAAAACAGCAGACATAAAATTTTGAAAATATTTGAGAAGAACAAATATCATGCAAAAATTTATAACGAAAATGCTTCCAATAAAACTTATCTATTCCTTGAAATTTTTTTGGCTATTTCACAGTTAAAAACATTAGTTTACGCTAGATGGCAAAAAATTTCTCCTTACTTAATACCAATGCTAATTCGATAGGAATATATTGCAGTGCAATGCACCGTTTTCTATAGAAAATTTTACATCGCTCTGCAATATAAAAAGCAATCAGTAGTACACACAGCAGTATTACTGAACGAAAAAGCGTTCAGATTAGCATCGTATCAGCACATACCATACTATGGTTCTAGTTACGGAAATTAAAATTAAGTCAGGGGAAAGTTTTTGAGTTTATCAATGGTTTCTGAGAATGTCTTAAACGTATTTTAGAGTTAATTTTTACCGGAGAAAAATAATGAACTCTAAATTTAATAAATTTACTTGAGTGTATTTACTACTTTTCTTTTCGATAGTTATATATTTTCAACAACCCTTATTGAAATTAACTTCAGGCTGGAAAAGTATGAATAGAAAAGTTTTCAAAGGAAAAGTGTATAAAAATTTAATTTGTCCATTGTTTGAACCATAAAGAGTACATTGAATACCATAGAAAATGTTCTGTAATCTTTTATGATGATAATAAATACCTATTTTTTGTATCATTAAATGTGCTCCAACATAATTTTAAGGCAGTACTAAGTAAGTGGCCTGAATTTATAGCCCCCTAAATCCCGATTTTGTTTTACCCTCATCTACAATTCCAGTATATTATAATTGTAAATAATATTACGAGTAAAAATTAAATTATAATTTTAAGAAAGGACTTACTGGCACCAGCCTCCACTATAATCAGCATTCCATTTATATTGGAACACTTTTCCCAGATAGCAAAAATAGGGTGATAAATAGTCAAGTTCTTCTTCAGAATAAACCAAGCCAATTACGACTAAAAGAAAACATTAATAAAAGGCGCTATATATACACACACACACACACACACATATATATATATATATATATATACAGCAAAATAAATAAATACAAAAAACACGAAAAAAATTAAGAAAAACAATAAGTTTCATTTATTGCGCATAAGCTGCAAGTAAATTGAACACATAAGGTAAGTTCAAAATGAAGACAAAACAAAGGTAAATTACAGACAAAAGAAAAAAAAAAGGGGGGGGGAATAATAATAACAAAAATAACAAACAACTGGGGAAAGAATTAATTAAAAAAATAAAAAAATAAAAAAAAGGATTTTTTCAAAAATCTGGAAAATAAAGGATATAATCTTTTCATCAGCCCACATGATTATATCCGTAAAAACGAGTGCTTTCTAATATTTTATAAATTTAGCCAAAGCAAAATATATCAATACAATAGTGTGAGCAGCACTCAAAAATTTTCTTGCAAAAATTACGACAAATAGAATTAAACACAGTATATATATATATATATATATATATATATATATATATATATATATATATATATATATATATATATATATATATATATATATATATATATATATAACGCTGGATGATATATATTACCAAACGTAAAATAAATAAATTAATATTTCTACGTAATTCTACGCGTTAGAATAATTTGTAAAAAGTAAACGATGATGTACTAAAAATCTAAATACATATTCTTCAGTTTAAGTGAAAATATTTAAAAACATCAGTATCCAATTTCTAGTTTAAAATATCTTTACTGATTCAATATTAAAAGGATGCATTGAGCACTAAATATATCCAAAGGGACAAAATAATTATTTCTATTTTATTTACTAAAAGTAAAAACCTTCAGCTTCAAAAATGAATTATTTAGCGATATAGTTTTAAAAGGATATATAATTTGAAATAAATCTTATGATTAAAATTCATAATGAGACATTGAAAACTGGACGTGTTCAGCCATAAGAAATATCCACACTTCCTTCATCTAAGACATTGTATTTAATAAAATAAATGTTTTATCTTTATGAAACAAATCTATAAAAAAATATAAGTTTTCAGTTTTGACTTTAAAAAAATATATAATTCAATTTGAAAATGAGGCACTGTACTTTTCATTAAAAATGAAAGCTTCTAAAAATTAACTTACTCGGTAATATAGAGTTTTAAAAAATAAAATAAAATACACAAAAAAGTTAAGAATTTCAGAATAAATAAAAAATTTATTTTCATGCTTGTATTATTTTCATATTTTCATATTTGCAAATTTAAAATGTGGAGGAGACGGAATGAGCGCTAAACATGACAAGTTCCAAACATTAATAATATTTTCTTCTAAGATATTGTTTCGAATAGCACCATCTTCAAAACGTAAAATTTAAAATACATTTAAAGCCAAGTAAACATAATGATTGAAGAAATTATACATACGGCATAAAACTAATCCAGAGAACCACTTCATGATGTTTGTGTTGTAGTGAATATGTAAAAAATTAAACTCGCTGAGATTTTTATGTAAATTTGAAGGGAAAATTGACAGCTGTTAAAAAGACATTATTCATATCTTTGCTCTGATAGTAATAATGACTTTGAATCTGCAAGGAAAAGGGCAGTCACTTTCGTAGTAGTAAACACGTAATGTAAAATAAATAAAACACAATAAAAATGATAAAAAAATTTATTACAATGTCATTACGTTGGATTGACGAGTTTTTTCCGAGAACAAAATCTTTTAAACGTTAATTCAGAATCTGCGAGCATATACTCAATTCATTTACTTTTTTTATATTTTATTTTTCCTCTTCTACTTGATTTTCACTAAATACTAGTTTGACAAATTGAACAGAAATGAGACTTCAAAAGTACTTTTTTCAGTACTATGAAATATTTTTTAATACACTGGTTTAAGAAATTAGGAGAATTTGCAGACTTGATCGATTATCTCTAGAACTACTGGCCCGATTTTCATGACATTTGATATGTTCATACATTGATACAATACAAAACAAATAACCATTCGAAAATTTTAATACATACGCATGATCGTGCGTGACACTCGTTGGAGTCGGAAGGTATGAAATTGCCGCATAACAATACAGGGCAATTGCCACAGGAAATGATAAACTGCATTATTTCAAGTATGAAATCACGCTGCAAGGCCTGTATATCTGTGAGAGGGGCAGGGGCGGATTAAGCCTACGCGGGGTCCTAGGCCATTAAAATTTATCGGGCCCTCAGATAAAATTTTTTTTTAAAAAATCATTGCTTTTCTTAATTTTTTTAAATTTATTTTCAGAACTTTTTTTTAAGGGGGCCCCAGGCCATGGCCTAGTCTGGCCTAATGGGCAATCCGCCTCTGGAGAGGGGACCATACCCACTATTAACCCTTTTTTTTTTTCATTCTGCAACCGCTGTTTCATACCTTCCGACTCCAACGAGTGTTACGCACAATCATGCGTGTGTCCTACAATTGTTGAACGGTTATTTGTATTGTATTGTATCAATGTATGTGCATATCGAATTTCATAAAAATCGGTCTAGTAGTTCTAGAGACAATCGACCAAGTCTGTAAATTCTCTTAATTTCTTACACCAGTGTATTTGAAAAATAATTTTTTCATATGAATGCGAGATCAACTAAACTGAAGTGACTTAACTACCGTTTAAAAACACGTACTAATAACCTGACAATATTCACTTCCGACAGCTGACCTCAAATAGATCTAATTTTACTATTTTTATTGTACAAATAAAATATATCAGATTAAAGAAACAAATTTTTTTATTACTTACTGAAATTTTTATACTAGTCCAGTAATCAAAGCGAAAGGAAAAAAAAAAAAAAAAAAAAAAAAAAAACATGCTTTTGCTGACGAATTAATTATCAAGGCATTTTTTGACGCATGGTTTTGTTATCTCATAATAAATGATAACTGAAAACTTTCCTATACCCGAACTTTTAGTTTTTTTAACCGGAACAAAGTTTTTTTTTTTCTACCATAAGCGTTTACGGTAATTTTACCGGAATTTTTTTCTCCGTGTAAACGCTTTTTGGGCATATTTTTTGGCAGACATTCTTTAAGGTCAGAGCTCCGGGCCTTATTTTTACTGCACATAAATTAGAGATTCGATATAAAAAATCAAGAGTGTACTCAAATTTAACGAAGCCTGTTTCGTCAAATAAGTTTAAAAATAATAAATAACCTATAATGTGGTATTGTGAAGCATAGAAACAAATGTAATAAAACAAAACGTGATAATCATTACTGAGTATGCCACTTTTTTTTCATTGAAATCATTTATTTCCCTATCAGGAAAAACCGATAGGATTTCCGAGAAAGTTCTAATCAATGCCTGATAATTGAATAAGCACCTGCTGATTATAGCTGAAGTACCAATAAAAAATTCAATAAATTTCGCTATTACACTTTGCAATTAATTTCGTATTTCTTATTTATCTTTCTAGGAATATTATGCTGTGAAAAAAATATCAGATTATTAAGTTATTTTTATATATGAATTTGAATTTTCATGAGCTTTCTGTTTTTTTTTCTTGCAGCTTTTAATATCAATTGATAAAGCAGCAGTTGAAAAGAAATCCGATTACTAAACAAATGCTCTTTTATCAGTTTGAGTAAAATAGCTGGAAGCTAAATTTTGTGTATTTTTTTTACCATTTAGGATTTTGTTTGTGCATTAGTTATTTTTACAAACTCAATGTCTCATTTTAAAATATATAGCTTTTAAGTTTTATAGTTATACTACAGTACAATGTACAGTGGGCAAAAAAAAAAGGACCACCCTGAATAACTAACTTTAGATCTAATGATGGGATCTTCACGTTCCAGGACTCAATCTTAATGGCTCGACGGGTTGAGCTCAAATAGCTAATTAATAAGTGCAGACGATATTTTAAGCTGCAGACTCAGATAAAAGAACGTACTTTATCTGAATAAACATATCCTTTTTTCATCGGATATGGATTTCTGATACCCAAAATATAGGGGATAGCCGAAATCTGGGAAATGCGGTTTAAATAGTTTGGTTAGTAGAGCACTCCAAAGTTTGGACCCCTTAATGTTAATTTTATTTTTGAGTATTTCACTTTGTTTCGAGAACTTTTTAAGCGAATTGAAAATTTTTTATGCTAAATTACAAAATTCTTTACGCTTGAAAAGTTCTCGATACATAGCGAACTACACAAAAAGTTTAATTAACATTAAGATGTCCATACTTTGGACCTCTCTCTTTGCCAAACTATTGGGTTCATATTTTCCAGATTGTGGCTACCCCTCCTATTTTGGGGGTCAGAAACCCAAATCCATCGAGAAAAAGGTATATTTATTCAGAGAAAGTACATTTTTGTGTCTGAATTATCGTCTGCATTTATTAATCAGCCTATTTAAGGTCACTCTCTTGAGCCTTTAAAATTGAGTGCTAGAACGCGAAGATCCGATAATTAGTTCAAATGTTATTCAGGGTGGTCCATTCTTTTAGCGCACTGTACATAGATTAGTACATAAATAAAGTTCAAATTTATTTTAATAGTCCTTTTATTTTTAAGAAAACCGCTTTGAAAGCGAAAGTATTGATGTAAAAACAGGTGGATTTATATATTTTTGAAAATACGAGTTAAAATACATGATTTCATATATCTTTAAAAACAATTTCGTTGACATCATGAGAATAAGTTGCGAAATTATTAACACCGATTTTAATTGTGATAGTCTAACAAAGGAAACCAAAGATAATTCATACGAATGTGCAATAAAACTGATGTTCGAGTAGCTGCAAGCTATTGCAGGAGCTGAAAGCTAGAAAATGTCTTATATTATAAAATGTTTATAATATTGTATGAAATTTTTTTTTATGGAATGTACCACAAGATCCGGTGGTCGGAGAGTGTTTTAAAGTAGACAGTTTGGTTTGCCGTGTCTTCGAATGTCTAACACCAAATTTGGTGCGGCTCGGTAAATTTCGAATTAGTAATAATTAATACACGTATAACTGTACGTACATCTGCATGTGCACGAACAAACGGTCTATTTCGTTTATGTTACCTGCAACCATAAGCGTTGGTAAATCGTAGCTTTTGTTTATGCCACAATTCAGCAAACAATCCGATTCAACACTCACACGTGACGTCATTTGCAGGTATCCAGTTAAATCTGATTTAAAAATTGATTCAACATGGAAATAAACCAATTTAATAGCTGTAACGTTAACCCGCCACGCACGACCACGTGATTCCACAAATCTAAATGATTTCAGCAGTATTCTTCTTCTTGAGTTGCAAGTACCCAATTGTATAAAATGAGTCTATATTATCTAATTTGTATCCTTTTCTGTTCCGTTAAGCCTAATTCTTATTCGTCTTAAAACTTTATCTGTGCTATATGTATATTTGATTCACAAAATAATTTTATTTTAGGGTTCATAAACTTTTGTTACTTTAAATGCCTTTGCCTTTTGTTACTTTAAATTGAAGAGTAAAAACAACTTTATTGGCTCTTAAAAGTAGTACACAAATTTTCGCGTTACGAAATACCAAAACTAATGACAACTACCATACACCATAAGTAATATATGGGAATATAGCTGTTTTCCTACACCAAGAATTGTTCCAAAAGCTGTTCTTGCTATTTGATTACACGAAGAATTATCTTAAGTGTCTTACAACGCCTCTTTTTGGTGTAATGCACTCGACACTATTTTCAATGTTAAGATACTCCAAACTTTTTTACAGTGTATTTAATTACAGTAAAAAGAGCAAATTTTTAATCAGATATCACAAAATTATGAGCATTAGATTTCGTAAATAAATATTAAAATTATATTAAATTTTTAGTATTAAGAAGCAAAACCTTTGTGTTTTTTTAATTTAAAACTTCAGTCATGTTGTTGTTTCGTTCGGATTTTTTTTTTCTTCTTGAAAATCTGCGTGTTGTGAAGGGTGTGGAAATAAGGCTTAATACGAGCTCATTTAAAATATTATTTATACCTATATTTTTTCAGTTTACGATAATTTCATTAATTTCTTATCAATATACAATATCAATATATTTCAAAAATCAATTGGAATTATATCACAGATTCGTTCTTGTAGTTCAACAGTGGGTTCCATAACACTAAGGAAAGCCAAATGCTCCTTTAATGTGCATTCGTTTTCGATGATATTTCTAAAACATTTGGTAATGGTGGGAGCGTGTCTGAAATAAATGAAAAAATTAATAAGAAATAGATTTAAAAAAATATGAACATTGGATATATTTACATGAACTCTAAAAAATTCCATTAAGTTCGAACAATTGATAGTTAGCCGGGATAGCCTGGTCGGTGTTGTGCTGGGCTCATATCCGAGAGTTCATGGGTTCAAACCCCACCGACCGAAGACTCCCCGTATAGTAAATGGTGACTGATGCACGTTAAATCTGCCGAATCGCAAAGGATTGGAGATTGATCGTTCTCTGATTCAGGTCAAAATTATGATCTGTGGATGAATAATTGGATGTATGAATGGTCCGTCCTATAATCGGGAGTGACGTATGCTTAAGGCAGAAGTGGAATTCTTGGCCATAGATGGCGCCACTGGAAAACAAGAACAATCGCATCCCTCTGCTTTAAGAGGCATACGTAACAGCAATTGATAGTTAATTTATACGGCCGTAAATATAACGAGCATCAGTATAATTAGTAGAATTGACTTAAAATTCATACAACCAATTCAATTCTTTGATAAAATAAAAAATTTACAAATTTGCAATTGTAAAGAATTTCAGCTAAACTAAAAAGGCTGATCCTTAATTAATACAACCCTTTAATAAGGAAAAAAAAAAGCCTTGAGAAATACAGCTTTCTAATTCTCGCTGGTCTGGGAGTATGCGCATTTTCTAGAGGTATTTACAGCATTAGCTATGGAACCAAAGGAACCAAAAGTTTCTGGTTCGATCCCAGCTGGTGCCAAAAACAGCTCTCTTGCATTCCCTCTATATTTGTGTCATAACAACGAACATGCAATTTTTTATCACTCCACGGCAGATAGTAGCAACGACTCAATCTACTCGATTCGACAAACTAGAGACTGGAATTAGTCGAATCGAGTCGAATTTGTCGAGACACTTGAGACTCGAATAACGTTAAAACTGAAATTGCTAACAAATTCTACAAACATATAATATTAATTTACGATCAGCGGCAATATATTTTGCACCAAAAAATGAAAGGGAAAAACATGACATTTTATGGTCAAGATAGCTTTACTTGTTCTTCAGTAGTCTGGTAACTGATTTTTCTGGTAACCGATCACAACCTATCGGCGAAATTTTTTATTTAGAAATAATATAGTTTTATTTGAACCTGTACCGGCATTTAATTCAGCAAGTTGAGAGTCAATAAATTAACCTTTATAAAAAGACAAGTTTATCTTTTAAAATAAAGAGAAAAACGACAGAAGAATTACTAAAATTTATCTCACAAAAACAGAATATTAAACTACCCTTTACTTTTTAAAAGAATTATACTTTTATTGCTTATCTTGCATTTATTACAAGTAGTTTCAGTTTGTCTGTTTTTTTTTCTTTTCGGACAGTTGTTAGACTGTAAATTTCTTTGTGTTCTCAGATCATTTTTGGATGACCTTAACTTTTTAACAAGCTTAAAATATTGGTTTAAATTGTTTTTTTTCCTTCACCTTTAATTATTGTACAGGTTTAATTTCGCACATTCAAAAAACAATTGCTTGTGTTTTTACACAATTAAAAAACAATTATTTGTATTTCTACGCATTCAAAAAACAATAATTAGTGTTAGCTTAAATTGATTTTTATCTCAAAAACCAGAGATTTGAAATGAGTAAAAGAGATTACCAAAACAAAAGGAAATTCGGTTAAATGCATTGCGTTTGGGTAGTAGATTGCAGCTCAGTGCAAAAAGCAATTTTTTTTAAAAAAAAGCGGTACACCTAAGTAATTTTTAATTTAATGGTAAAATCACCAGTTCTTGCAAGGAATTACAAAGTTACAAGATTAAGCCTTAAGTGTACTTATCAATTAGCGAATACGGTGTTTCAAATTATGGAACCTGGCGTAAAAACGTACATTCTCTGCATAAAGATACCTATTTCGTTGCCAATTCAAATTTTTAAATTTCGTAATCTAGAATATATGTTTGAAGTATTCAGGGTAAAAGAGACAAAATCAGGACTCTTAAGGCCTTGTTTTAAGGGTATTCGATTCACCAATGAAAACAGAAAAGCAGCAGTTTGAATGCCAAAAATTCTAATGGAAATTTTAATTTTAATCTATACATATACTATTTGGCAGAAAAAATTTTCTTACTTTGCAATGCATTAATGCAAATGAACAAAAAGTTTGACTTTTATATGGTTATACATCGAAAGAACTTATTACGAAAATTGTGCACACTTATGTTCAGCTGTGAATGAGTAACTTACTTGCATAGAATTCTTTCATCATCAACTACATCAAATGGAAATCTTTCAGGTCCCTCGAAATCCTTATTGTAATCAGCCATACATTCCGGGTGCTTTTCAAGAATTTCTATTCCACAAGACCCTGTTAAGTCTGAAGTAAAAAAAAAAAAAAGAGTGGAAGTGTTAAGCTTATATTTTATTTTTAATAAAAGCATTTTTTATTAGCGAATGTATTTTTTTTTTAATTACTAGCTGGGCTTGCAAAAATGTAATCAGAAACACAGTAAAAAACTGGTTAAGCACCCCCTCAAATTTTAACAAAAATCGACAGGGATGGAAAAATACCTAATAATTCTTCTTTGATAATATTTCAGACTTATACTTAAAATAAAGTTTTGAAATTTCTCGAGACCTGTTATATTTTTTGTTAAAATATTACACATACAATATATCATTTTGTCATAATATTTAACACGAGGTTCAGTTTTTTTTTTCAGTTATTTTTAATAAATATAAAAATGCAGAATTGGTAAAGCAAAGTACTTCACCGTATCTTTTTATTGAAATTGTACTGTTTGAATGCTGTTTGTTGAAAATATATAACTGCATATAATTTTACAATCAAAAATTTAAATTTTTTTTTTTTACTAATTAATAAGATAGCATAATAAAATGAAACAAGATGATAATGATGAAACAAGATGGTTTACGATTTTTAAACTTTCCATGTATGACATAGTGTGGGATATATAAATCTGCTGTAATATTATGGATTTAATTTTTAACTTGGAAGCATCAATTGTTAGTTGTATTGTTGTATTAACAACTGGTTGTTTTTTTAATTTTTAAGGAGTACATTTAGGACCTATAAAAGGCAAGATATTCGGGTAGATAAGCAATTTCAAATTTAAAAAAAATGTGTTTCGCTTTTGTTGTCACCCCCCCACACACACACATGTATTAATCTAACCGTTATCTGTGTTTGTTGCGTTGTCTGTATGTTTGTCTTGTCCATTCTCTTTTTATTATCTCAAATCACAGCTAACTACTAATTTAACTAACAACTTCTGTTTAATTAAACCTATTGAGTCAGTAAATATGACATAATTACTGAGATGGCCGGGTACTTGTAGGCATTATTTCATAGTTTCCGCAATATCAAATTACAAACAATTATCATTTTTAGGACTTTATTTTAGTGTACAATGTTACCTTTTTTTAAGAGTGATCATGCCAAAAAGCCAAATAACAAAGCAAAAATTAAAAACAATCATTGAATCTAAAATTGTAATAAATTAATAAAAAAGTTAATATGCACTGAATAGTCACATTGTACTAATTTCTATTATTTAATTTTTACTTTACACACCTCATATTTCAGTAAATCATTGCTTTTAAGTATTACATTTAGCTTCTAAACTTATTACACACTGAGAAAAAAAGTATGATAAACATTGCTTTTTAATAAGATAAAATTTACCGTGTTTCTGGCTCTATGGGAGCATCAAAAAGTTCATAAAAATACTAATGAAAATTCTACTGGGAAAAAACTGGGAAAAAAGTATGATCAAAACTACTGGAATATGGTGGCATTTACCATTTTTATGGCCATATATGAACTCCAAAAAATTCGGCATATTCTACTAAAGAGGTTTGGTTCTATCTTGGTAAAATTAATAGTAAAATATGGTTTTATAGTAGCTGATAAAATTGTATAAATGTTGTAATTTTACCATGATATCTTAGAGTATGGCATAAAAATCATTTATTTCTTTAAATGTACTTTTCAGTTTTGTAATTTTTTTTTATTAAATGTATTGTTATTACAATAATTAGAACTATAATTTTGAAATCCAGAGTTTTCTATATACCGCTAACAAATAAATGGTTTAAATACGGTATATTTAGTTATTATTATCCAGAATTATGTTTATTTTTACTAGAAATGTCATTTCTATACAGTACAGTAATTTTTTTCCCGTGCGTTATTTTATAAATATTTACGCACTATATCACGATAAAACTATAAAAAATTTTGTTATTTTGCTTGGAAAATGCGGTTGTATATATTATTTTCTCATGTGTGTATACAAGTGTGTTAAAAGTATATCAGTCATTTCTTTCCTACATGAGCTATATTTTAAAAAATATAAAAATATATGATACCTATTTTTAAAGTAGAATTTTCATCGCATGCCTCAGTTAAATGGAGTAACACTTTTCTTGCTACATCAGCGAATCCTGTGTTACATTTCTCAGCGGCCTCTATCTTACATCTTGCCAAATCAATTGAATTTCTGTAATAGGAAAAATATATTGATAGACTATAATTTAATTTCTTACTCGCATTTATACAACTATGAAGCAATGTACCAACAAAAATGTATTGCATATATGTTACATTTGTAAGAAACAATAAAATATGAAAACATAAATGAGATTTTGCACATCTTTCCATCTGATTAACTTCTTTCTTTCACTTAACTAGAGCCTCATTGCGCATGCGAGAAGTATTTATTGGCCGACTGGAGATTGCGCAGTAGTGTTCTCTATTTCAGCAGACGACATTTTCAATACTGAGAAAGATGAAAGTTCTTACACTTAAATTTGATAAAGCACTAAAAATGTAAAGTATTTAATTAATAATTTAATTAACTTAGTTCCTTTGTTTATAATAAGTATTTTCTATATATTGACTTAATACCATAAGTATACAGTACCTAGCCATGTTATTAGACGCACTATAAGATTCTATGTAAAATTATAATTATCAGGTGATATTATACAGCTGTATGGTTTTTACTCGAATGAAACCGTTTTGCATTTGTTTATTCTCCTGTATCAATTGGTTAACATTTTAAAGAAATAATTTAAAAATAAATACAAATAGAAAGTATATAAGTGTATAAAAAATCTCCTGAATAAAAATCCATTACATGTTTGTTTAATTATAAAAGCATTGCATATAAACTCTTGCAACTCATGTAATTATTAAAAAAACTACAGTGCGTCTAATGATTTGATCTAATTATTATAATATACTAATATAATGATTGATATAATGAATACTCTATATTTATATAATATATCGTTTAATTTATTCTATCGTCAAATTTATATCATATATCGTCTAATTTAACCAATTGATACACTAACGTTAACAAGTGCATACCGGTTTCAGTGTTACATAACAACAATAAATCTGTACTGTTTGTCTAAGATAGGTACTCTGACCGCTACTAAGTCTGCGGCAGTCTGGTGCTATGGAAACAAGAAGAGGGCATTTTAGGGAGGGTAGCTTCGATGAAGAGATCTCCTTTTCTCTCGCCGAAACCAGTCCTAAAGAGGGACCCCGCACCCCTACTTGAAATAATCATACCTCGTTACCTTAGTCACCGCCACAGTTCCAGACGAATGTCTGGCAGAGTACCTATCTTAGACAAACAGTATGGTATCGCCTGGTAATTAAGATTATACATAGAATCTTATAGTGCGTCTAATAAATTGTCCAGGGACTAATTCCATAATATAAGATAATGGATATTAACGGAAAACGAAAAAAGATATTACTATTCTTCCCCGTTGCCACAAAGTTTAAAGAAAATCTGGAAATGTACCATTATTTACTTTCTAATGTAAAACACAGAATTCTCTTTTGTGATGATTTATATTTTAAAATTTGGATCTAAACAACAAATGATGAACAATCAGTTTAAAAAAAAACGTAATTTATAAAAATCAGGCTAAATAACCTTTGTGCTGAGATCATAAAACAGAACCAAAATTTTTAACAGAAATATTCTTGGCTGTTTTATCCATTTTCTCTTAAATAATAATAACGATGACCAACTGACATAATTAAGTTATCGAAATAGCAATTTAGTATGTTATTGTTAATTGTCTAGCATTATTGTGGACAGCTAACAATGTCCAAGCTATATTTATATTTCCCTTTAAAATTAACTTATCCTTATCCTATATCCTTAACATATGCTTTAAAATTAACTTATCCCCTTTTAGGGGTTAAATTTATCGTTGTTACTTGACAATTACATAAGGTTGATGCCATAGTATATACGGTTTTTTTTAAGCAAAAATAAATCTTCTTTTATCCGAGAAATGTTTACAACAATTCATAATAGAGTTTGAAAATCTAGTCTTTAATGCATTAAAAAATTATAATTTCTTTTTGTAATAAGAAAAGTATATTTACCTACAATAAGGTTATTAGGAAAGCTATTTACTCAGTTACTTTTAAAAATGAAGCCCAATTTTTTCATTTAGTACGTTTGTTTATTTTTATTGCCTTACAAGTACTAAAATGCGAATTCTGCATTATTTTAACGTTGAGAAAAAAAGTATGGTCAAAATTATTAGAATATGGTAAAATTTACCCTTGCAAACACTCAAAAACTCGGAATTTTCTACCGAAGCGCTTCGGTAATTAATTTAAAATTTGATTAAAAATAATTTAATTAACTAGCGTTAAAATTTGGTAAATTTAGTAATTTTTCCTTCATATCTTAGGGCTTGACATAAAAATCATTTATACGGTTGTATTTACTTTTCTGTTCTGTAGTTTTTACTAAATGTGTGATAATATGAACTATAACTTTGAAAATCAGAATTCTCTGTAAATAGTTACCCTATTTTAATAGCAGAAATATCATTATTTTATCAGAAATGTCATTATCATAAAAAAAATTCGAAATTTTCGTTTGCACACATATTAAATTAAATATTACGATATAAAAAGATATTCCGAAACATTTTGTTCTTCAAATAAAATTAGAATGTAAAAACTCGTTTATGTTGAATAATTTAGCTGTATCTTAGTCACTTATGACTGAGTTTAATAAAATATCTATCAATTGCATCATAAGCAATTTTACTAATTGCAGAAAGCTACTCACTCACACCATCCAGCAGCATAATTCAATTTCCACTGACATATGTATACTTGATTCAAGTAACATAAATGATCACAAGAGACCACACCAACAGCAACTAAAAAAGAAAGCAAAAAAAGAAAATATTTGTACTTTCGTAGATTAAAGGATAAAATAAGGACTGCAAAATTAACATCAAATTTTTTTTACCCCAACCAAAGCGGAAAAATATTATTTTTAGAATAGTTGCTCAATATGTTATAACATAATTTTCTATGCTTTTATAATTCCTCCTCATATTTATGCAATATATACAATAAGAACCTGATAAACTTTGATGTCAGGGAAGCGGTGTCCTATATAAGCAACAATGTGTTCCTGTATAAGAATTATAATTATAAGATTTAAATTATAAGAATTATAAGATTTGAATTATAAGAATTATAAGATTTGAATTATAAGAATTATAAGATTTGAATTATAAGAATTATAGGATTTGAATTATAAGAATTATAAGATTTGAATTATAAGAATTATAAGATTTGAATTATAAGAATTATAAGATTTGAATTATAAGAATTATAAGATTTGAATAATAAGAATTATAAGATTTGAAATATAAGAATTATAAAATTTAAATTATAAGAATTATAAGATTTGAATTATAAGAATTATAAGATTTGAATTATAAGAATTATAAGATTTGAATTATAAGAATTATAAGATTTGAATTATAAGAATTATAAGATTTGAATTATAAGAATTATAAGATTTAAATTATAAGAATTATAAGATTTGAATTATAAGAATTATAAGATTTGAATTATAAGAATTATAAGATTTGAATTATAAGAATTATAAGATTTGAATTATAAGAATTATAAGATTTGAATTATAAGAATTATAAGATTTGAATTATAAGAATTATAAGATTTGAATTATAAGAATTATAAGATTTGAATTATAAGAATTATAAAATTTAAATTATAAGAATTATAAGATTTGAATTATAAGAATTATAAGATTTGAATTATAAGAATTATAAGATTTGAATTATAAGAATTATAAGATTTGAATTATAAGAATTATAAGATTTGAATTATAAGAATTATAAAATTTAAATTATAAGAATTATAAGATTTGAATTATAAGAATTATAAGATTTGAATTATAAGAATTATAAGATTTGAATTATAAGAATTATAAGATTTGAATTATAAGAATTATAAGATTTGAATTATAAGAATTATAAGATTTGAATTATAAGAATTATAAGATTTGAATTATAAGAATTATAAGATTTGAATTATAAGAATTATAAGATTTGAATTATAAGAATTATAAAATTTAAATTATAAGAATTATAAGATTTGAATTATAAGAATTATAAGATTTGAATTATAAGAATTATAAGATTTGAATTATAAGAATTATAAAATTTAAATTATAAGAATTATAAGATTTGAATTATAAGAATTATAAGATTTGAATTATAAGAATTATAAGATTTGAATTATAAGAATTATAAAATTTAAATTATAAGAATTATAAGATTTGAATTATAAGAATTATAAGATTTGAATTATAAGAATTATAATTCTTATAATTATTTTTATAATTATTTCCATAGTTAATATTATTTCTTCTAAGAACTTATATTGTCTTCATTATTTCGACATTTTTCTGATTAAAAAATAACAGTTAGTTAGAAATGAAGTAAAGCTATCAAAATAAAATATAAGCTACCGTCCAAAACATTTAGTTTTTGTAACTTTTTCCTACACAAAAATGCCAATCTAAAATTTTTGATAGTTCCTTGAAATTTGAATTCCCAGTTATTCTGATTGAACTAACTACGCAACAGTCTTTGTAGAAATGTGCAACTAATCGAATGCAATACGTTGAACACGCATTACATAGTAAATTCTGATCTAATAACCTTATATAGCAATAAATTGTTCTCCCGGTCAAATGACCGGTTGCCGTAGAAATAGGTATACGACACGTAATATTCGAAACAAACAAAATATAAAAAAAATATTAATAGAATAGTTACTGTATATAATTGTTAGAAAAAGCCATGAAGTCAAATGTGCAAAAACGAACAGCGCATTTTAGATGCAAAAGTTCTTAAACTGTCATTTGACAGGTTATGTTATGTTTAGTGTTAAAGGAGATTGTGACATATCACTATATTGCAACAAATCTTGACATGCACTATATTTTCTGTTTTAGTTTGCCAGCAATTGAAATATCAAAAACATATTATGAAATTTATATATTGAGATACTATTAGTCACAGTTTCATATAATATGATTTGAAATTCAGTGCTTTAGTGCTCTTCTTTCAATTGCGCGAAAAATTTTCACCTTTTAAAGAGTATGAATATATATAATATGTTCACTGAAGAACATGCTCAAAGTGTAAATACAAGGTTCCATCTAGGTTTTTCTGAGAGGTACTTATTTTGTGAAAATTTAGACATAATTTGTGAAAATTGAAAATTATATTAAAAAACCAGCTCAAAAATATAGTAAAAATATGGATTTATCGTTTCTTACGAGACACAAAAATAAAATTTTAAGAAAAAGTATTTTGTGAAATTTTTCCTACAGTTGAATTTGTGAAGGTATCACTAAGCGGTAGTAAATTTGGTTTGAGCAGATCCCTGATATATATATATATATATATATATATATATATATATATATATATATATATATATAGAGAGAGAGAGAGAGAGAGAGAGAGAGAGAGAAAGAGAGAGATAGATAGATATCTATATGGAGTTCTTAAGTTCATAATACAATATCTATAATAAACAGGGTGCTCTGTTATCCTTGTTATTATATAAATATATATATCAGTTCTGTTACTTCATTGATATATTTTTTTAGAGCACTTGACAAAACAGAAGTTAAAAAGTAAGTTCAGTAGGGTATGTTTTGTTGTTGTCTTGTCCGAGTAGTGCAGAGGACTATAATAGCACCGAAAGCGTCTAAAACAGTCCTGGCTATGTCAAAATTTCTTGGCGAATAGAGAAGTTGATAGACTGTGTGGTTCGGTTATGTTCTGAAAAGTGCGGTACAAATTTGAAAAAAATATTAATAAGAAATAAAAGAGAAAAATCTTTCTTTGGCATTCAAGCAGGTTTTGGTTGCTCTCATTCAAACCTTTTTCGCTAATTAAAATTCTATTAGTATATGTTAAGAGCGGTGATTGCAAAATATCCTGTTTAGTGTTTGATTATGTTTGTCAGTTTATATTAATTAGATTAACGCGCGAAAAATTGAGAAATTAATAATAGTACTATACTCTAATACTTTTAAATTTTTCGAAATTCTAATAATTTCTTAATTCTTAATTCGAAATTCTAATAATTTCTTAAATTCTTGAAAAAATTTGAAAATTGATAAAAAAAATTCATCGTAATTCTTCCATTTTTAAAAACTCCTTACTTGAGATATTCATAATATTGAAGAAAACCAAACAATTTCGTTCTATTTCTCGGTTAGATTTGACCTGATTTGCCATACACCAAATAAACTTATTCGATATACGAAAAAAAAAAAAAAAAAAAAAAAAATAATTGATCTGACGTTTTTTACATACTGTTTCTTACTACCATCAAATGTCAAGAGAGGGATAAAGAAATTATTCCGACAAATTTACGTTCTTTTGAATGCATAATGTTATTAATAGTTTATTACATAATTTATAATTATATAATAAATAATATAATTTATTCTTTCAAAAAATTAGTTAAAATTTAAAAAATAAGAATTGAGCGTTAGATAATTTAAAAGTAGAAACAAGAACTTAATAACATATTATATTTTCCTTCAAAGCAAAAAATTAACAAACTAAAAGAGAATACACAAGCAACATACTGCAAAGTATTAATCCAGCAAAAATTTTCATTGTATCGAATTTTTAATGCAAGCAGAGATTTCATAGGGCACTTAACGATATTTATAGGTAAGCAAAAAGAAAATTAACATCTGTTGAAAGAGATATCATTTATCTTTTCTCGATAATATGTAGTTATCTATGATTTTTCTTTTCACTTCTATTTGAGATTGAGAATTCCAGATATTTTGTACACCACAAACTCTTACTTTAGTATATAGAAATTTAAGTTAGCTTACAAGATTCTAAATAGCCTGAACGCATTACAATTAGCCATCATAATGTTAACTACATTTTTAATGCAAACATACTGAAAAAAAGTAATTATTGGGATTACAAATTAGTTACAGAAAGTGGCTCTAGCTGTTATGAATGTTTCATAATGACAGCTGGTTTCGGTGGTTTCAGAGAGGTTAGACATCTGCCAATAATATTCATTTTATGTTGCTTTGAGTTTCATACATTTACTTAATGAATATGCCAAATTTTGTGGTAAATAAGCAGCATTTGCGGGAGGTTTTACGTTTCTGCTTTAATGGAAGAAAAGTGCAGCTGAAGCGCATCGAATGCTTGTAGAAGTTTACGGTGGCAATGCTCCAACTGATAAATCATGAAGGGAATGGTTTCGACGTTTCAAGAATGGTCAATGGAGAATGAAGAATGGTGAATGGTATTGAATACTATGAGCTGCTACATCCTGTCGATTTCATAACGGGTGGTCGGTATAGGCTACAATTGATTCATTTGAGCCGTGCATTACGAGAAAAACGGCAGGAATACGAGCAAAGACATGACAAAGTTATTCTTTTGAATGATAACTGTCCGTCTCATGTCGCAAAAGTCGTAAAAAATTATTTGAAAACGCTCAAGAGGGATATCGTACCGCACCCGCTGTATTCGCCGGACATTGCTCCTACAGATTACTGGTTGTGCCGACGGATACAGCACGATTTGGTAGGTCACCTGTGCAATTCCTTCGCAGAAATCGAAAAGTGGCTTCTAACCTGGATCGCCTCAAAAGACGAGGTATTTTTTTCGAGATGGAATTCGAAAATTGCCTGAGAAGTGGGAAAAAGCAGTATCCAGCGATGGGCAATACTTTGATCAATCTGTTCATTCATTTTGTTCTGAAATAAATGCATTTTTGACCACAAAAAATGACCGAACTAATTTGTACTCCCAATATTTTAAAAGTTTGAGATAAAATCAGGAGTTGAGATGTTAAGGCAAAAATTAACAGATATTTTTACGTTTAATGTTACGTTTGAAATTTAAAATATAAATTAGGAAGTCAGAACTTACATCCCTAAAAATTTATTTTAATTGTTACAAAAATATTAAAACATCGCTAGAAAGTTATATTTCAAACGAAAATATATATAAAAAAATTTCGCATCAATTGAGATATAAGGAAGTTATGAAGTTTTTAAAGTGAAAGCTTTAAATTCATTCAAATGATGTTATCTTTTTCAATTCAGTAAACTTCAAGAGAAAAATCATTAAAAAATTATGAAGAGATTAGTAGTTTCACTCCGCTGCCGATGACGCTCACCAACTAAGATTGCTACACAATCTTTTATGGTTCGTTTTGAGGTGTTGAGGTTCTGTTAAATGGATGAACTTTGAACTTATCCATTTGCGAAAGTTGTATATTCTCTTTTCAACTTTGATTTATTGTGAATAATTTTTTTTTATTAGGACACGTTTAAACGCATTATTTTGTATAAATATAGTACTCAGTGTTTTGTTGTTAAAATTGAGAAACAGTTTCAATCACGAGATTGCTTAAGAAAAAGAATGAAATAATTTCTTAAAAATTTTATGATAATTTGTATGATATTATTTCATTTTATATAAATTTTATCTAAAAATTTTTGCAAGATTTTCTTATTAACGTTAAAAAGAAAGCAGATGAAAAGATGGAGGTTTTCGATTAATAATAACAATATCAAAAAAATTACCATCTTTTTATAAAAAAAAAATAAAGATTATGATAAATTCTTGCAACGCATTTTATGAAGAAACTGATATAAAAGAAACATGGTGCCTGGAGAATTAACTGACACTATATTAATTCGATTTTCATAAAATTTGAAAGTTGGACTCAATATTTTAATTTTAACTTTTCCGAGCAAAACCTCAGAAAAGCTGTTGTTTTTTAAGGGTTTTTTTAATACTATTTTATTTTGTACTATTTTATTTTATATTCTTTAACCTAATCATTTTTATCAAGTGATTAAAAAAATTGCCTTTTGATAAATTAAGGCTCCTATACTAATTAAGGCTCCGATGTAACCACCAGAATTTTGAATGCAAGCAAGCAAATGGGCAAGCATTGTGTCATACAAATGTCGAATGTCATTTTGTGGGATGGAGTTCCATTCCTGTTGCACTTGAATAGTCAATACGGGGATATTTGATGGTTGATGCTAAGACTCCTGTACTATGAGAGCTGAACTATCAACTATGTTGGAGCAAGCAAGTTCGCAATTTAACATTATGCTAGTATTAGCGTGAGAGTTTGTAGACTATTTGGATACCTAAAATTATTGATATGGATGGTTGGGCGGCAGTAAATTGCACAAACAGTTCAAAAAAAGGCTTTTGTTATGTTCAGATTTCCTTCAAATATGAAAAGAAAGAAGAAATGGATAATAAATTGCAAAAGATACAACTGGCAGCCTGGAAATGGAGCACGCTTATGTGATTTAAATATTCATTTATTTATAATTTATTAGATTTATTTTCTTATATATGTAGTATATAAACGATATGAAGTTGTTAGAATTTGTTTTAAAATGTTTGTTTTCGTCTATTATTATTTTTTTTTTAAAAATAAGCGAATAACTTGCAGGATTACTTTATTGTACAGTTTTAACTATGTACCAATTATAGGAACTTTCATTGAAAATTCCATTTATTAAGTATATATTTATTTAAAATATGACTTTTAAACAGCATTTATTGATTTATTTAACGATTTTAAGTGTTAATGTGCAATAAAACTAATAAATAAAAGCAAGAGATTGGCTAAATAAGTATTCGCCAAACTTATTTCAGAATCGCCAAGTTTTGTATTCACTATTAAGTAATTTTTTGTCAAAAACAAATATTTACCTGTTTTTTATTGTATTCCTTTTTATTTCACTAAGATCAAGTAGTTACTTTCTTAATCCCTGGCTCATTTAAGTTTGTTTTTTAGTTATTTATGGTAATATATCGCCTAAAGCTCAAACGATTTGTTTACATTTATAATAAGAAATTTATTTAATAAGCGATCTTTCATATATTTTTGGATCTATCAATGTTTCTTTTTCCTTGAAATTCTTGTGTTAAATTGCTGAAATAATTAGTTTCTGTGTTAGAAAAATTCATGGGAGTATGTTTAAAAATTGTAAACTCTAAATTTTTTTAATTTGATTTAATTTAAGTATGAAAATAAAAAAAGTATTCTAAATATTTTTGCTGGTTCATTTTGAAGTATCTCAACTAGATATAAATAGAAAAGATGGTAACAATAAATTAAGATCTTATGCTATTGCATCAATTTTCAATGCTCCAAATTCCTTTAAAAAAACTGAAAGGAATAGGCTGTCCAAAACCTTTTAGATAAGTTTAATTTTAATCCAAGTAAAAATTAACTAATTCCTCTCCATTTGCTTAATTTGTTTAAATTTTTTTTTATTATTAAAGAGCCAAAAATGAGTAAAAAAGCTATTTCTATCTAGTAATAAATAATATATCGATATATTTTTTAAAATTGCATTCCTTATTTATGTATTACTTATTTAAATAAATGTTATCAAAATAAGATGTTTATTTAAATAAATTATTTAAAAATGCATCATGCGTCGTTTCTTCCCCTCCCCATGCAACTTTGGTTTCTATTTATTCTTCTAAATCTATTTATCTAATAATAATGGCTAGAAATCTTAATTCTTCTTCTCCCTAAATGTTTTAAAGAAAATTCAATGTCTCAATGAAAAACACTAAGTTTAAATCAATTCTTGATTTTGAAACAAAATTTATTGCTTCGCATGATTGTAGATATTTACATTTACAATATTGCATGAGAAATTTAATTATTTTGATTATAAAATCATACTTAAAAATATTTCAGGTCAAAACATATTTTTTTCCATTTTAATTTTGTTAAAAAAAAATCTGAAAAGAAATTTAAAAAACCTAGATCTAACTGAAATATAAAATTTAGTACCAAATTTACTTTGAAATCGTTTATAAAAAAATTGCTGTAATTGGCATATAGCACGTGCACAGTTTTTTACTTAAACTTTAAATCGGTAATAAAATTTGCAGTGAATTTGTATAAGCATAAAAAAAAAGTTTCCGAAAAACTATGTTAATCGATGCACGCTTTTCTTTACTGATTATTGAGTATTGAGTATAGTAAAGTGCGGCGTGCTCTCTGCTTTTGCTTATAGCACTGCATTTCAATAGGTAAGGCTTAATTTAGCCTATCAAGATTTATAAGAGCTCTGAGGCTCTTCTTCAAATTCAACATCAAAAAACCTTTACTGATTATTTTATAGTTGAGGTTAACGTCGTTTGTTGCGATAAGTTGCCAAATCTTGTACCTCTTCATTATTGGAGGAAAAGCTTTTGCCCCGAAATAAATGATAAGTCGGCCTGTCTAATTCAGGGGCTCTAGATTAGATGTATTCGTATCGCATATAACTATAGAGTAAAGCTTATATTTTTTTTTCCAATGGCAAGGCAATACAAAGAAATAATTAAAACAATAAATTCAGAGTAGAACATATGACACACAAAGAAATTGACCGAAGTCATTGCCTCATTAAAAGTTTTCTTGCACGCCAATACAGGGTCATCTCAGAGTCGCCATGGAGTGATGAGCAACGGTAGAGGTGGTCTCTATTCATAGGCTCTGCCAAATTACATAGGGGGCAGTTTAGATGGTGAAAAATCCCAATGCGATGGAGATGTTCTCCTAAACAGTCATGTCCGGTCAAAAGACGGAATTTTGCAACAGCTTTTCGACGTGGAGAATCGGTAATGATCAACTCTCACCAACTATTCACCGCTTTGACTGCAAACGGTCAAGTAGTTGAAATTTAAAATTTTTTTTCATAATCTGTTTAATATACAGCTTTATAGAATTATATGGTATTTTTGAATAGCTTGACTGAAGCAATCTCGAGCTCTTCTTTGCTAGGAAATCAGCCTGCTGGTTTCTATAAACTCCACAGTGGCCAGGAATCCACTGGAGCACAACAGTAATGGGGTGCAATCCACCTCCTCGTGGTGCACCCCGGGCAACTTTTTTACGGCAAAATGGTCTACAGTTCTGGCAGGTTCCCTAGAGGTTGCTGTGCAGGCCGTCGCTTAGTTAGTCTGAGTATATTGCAATGGAATGCTGATGGCTTGTCCCAATCAAAAAGAATGGATGTAATCAACACACTTTCGGAGAATAATATTGAGATTTTTGCTATCATGGAGTAAAGCTTATATTAATCCGGTGATCTACTCAATTATCAACTGAATAGATAGAATAAAGATAGAGATTTTTTTATTACGATTAAAATATTAGAATAGCTGAATATTAATCAAATTAGTTAAATAGTATTAAGTTACATCATAAAAAAATTATAAAAGATTATTTCTTCACAATTATTATTTTCGTGGAATTTGGTGGAAATTTTAATAGAATATTGATCGGAGTCAAGTTTACGGGAAAGTCCGGAAACGAGTTTTTATGTGCATATTTTTTTTAAATATAATACGTAAAAGTTTGGTTAATATAGAATGGTTAAGAAATTCACTAAAATTAAGGTATTAAATATTAAAGTAAGTTTTTTTTTTCAATTTAATTATAATTTGGTACTGCACTCAGAATTTTTACTTTTAACCAACATAAGACGACAAGCGGGTATCAAATAAATTTTTTAAAACTTTTTCTCCACTATTCTTAAAAAAAATTGTATCTGTCTAATTAAAATTTAGACCTATAAAAGCCCCTTGCCACCTTAAAATGAACTGAAAAGAAATTTTTTTTTTCATAGTTTAAATATGGTTTGTGTTTTAAAATTACAGAAGTATCAAAATTTATAACATATAAAAAATTCTTTTTAAATGAAAATTGCCAAAAGAGGGAGGAACACTTATTAACAAATCCCCTCTCCCCCCAGGGCTTAAGATATGAGAAGGGCTGGTTCATTCCTCTCTTAGAGCTGAAGCTACGATTTCCCTCCTCATGACGCCATGACGCACACAGATCTTGGAGATCGCAAGCAAAGATATTATGAAAACTAAGCACCATTCTCTCTGTAAAAATAAGTTCGACTTTTTCCTGATATTAGCTCTCAAACTTTACACAATTAACACATTATTTCTGTTCATAAGATTTTCTTGGCCATAATACAATTGAAAAATACCATTTTAATCTAATAAAAATATTTTACTAGTTGTCGTAAATGATCCAATAAATAAATTATTTTAAAAGTCTCAGTTTTAACTTTTATTATTAAAAAAATTAAAGCATATATCGACACTTTTTAGCTACATATTGTTCGATAAAAATAATATGCTGTTAATAGCAATTTGTTTATTCTTAATCATTAGGAAACCACAACCTTAAATGCTAAGTACTGTAACAAAATAATGATTTAGGTTCATAATAATAATAGAAATTTTACAATTGTTTATAGATATTTAAATTTGAGAGAATATAATTTTTAAAAAATCATAAATATTTAGAATAACTACATTAAAAAATATGAAATGAAATTAGAAGAATTTTAACTATGAATTATTTATACTTCTCATTTAAGTTTTTATTTTCTTTGACTTTATCCATTTATTAATTTTTTTGCCTGCCTTTCTCTTTGAAGTAACGAGGCGGTTTCTATTTAAATTGTGGATTCTTATAAAAGTTCTTAAACGACAGAATAAACGTATTGCTGTGCCGAGAAGAACTGGTTTGTAAAGAAGAAAGAGGCAATTTTATTCTCGGTATTACAGTAGATTTTAAAATCATTCTAATCGGCAATCCAAACAAACGATTTTTCATATCATCTTCATAATCTCCTTTCAGGAAATGCTGACTGCACTGCTTTAAAATGGTCAAAAAATCGATTTTTTAATTTTGATGTATTATTAAACTCCATTTTGTTCTGAATAAATGACACCAACCATTTTACTCTGCGAGCTACCGTTCGTGAGATATCTAGTTTTTTCCGGAAGCCACCGAGCAGAATTAGCTCCAAAAATTAAAGTGGGCGAAGTATGACTCAACCGAAACCAGGAAGTGAAACCAAAACTTGTTTTTAATTTAAATTCCAAAGAATAATACAGATTTTATATATTTAATATTTTCTACCTGGTGAGCCTCATAGTTTATGATGTTATATTTTTATTGTGAATTTACTTCCACTTTAACTTCCACTTTAACAATTGTTTGTTTACAATCTTGTTTCAACTATCGTTTGCATCTGTTTTTCGTCAATTTCTTTTTACATTATTTCTTAACGTTAAAAAAAAAAAAAAAAAAAAAAAAAAAAAAAAAAACAGTTCTTTTCAGAACTATTCCAATTGCTTGTAATTTTCTTGAGAATTATGAGGTCTTCAAGCAATAAACCAGTGTCTGGAGTTCGTCCTAAAAAACGTAAGTTTTATGGTAATCGTTTTACGAAAGTGCAGACGGATTCTGCTAATACTTCTGTTTCATTCAAAAAATTGAAGAGTTCCTGCTTTGACAATAAATCTGTAGCTACAGATTTCAATGGATATAGGGTTATTGATATTGCTCATTTATTTTCTGAATTAGCAAAATATGTTGTGTGCAAGGTATGTGGCGGTAATATTAACATTAATGAAACTCTGACATATGGATTATCTTCAAAATTCAGCATTCATTGTGATAACTGCACAGAGTTAACAGCTGTTAGAAATTGCAACATGCTGGTAACACGGTGCAATATCAGTGAAGTGAACCTGAGATTCGTGTATGCCATGCGGTGCATTGGACAAGGATTAGCAGGAATTAAAACTTTTTTGTGGATTATGGACTTGCCACCTCTGGCTAGCAGATGTGCGTATGGCACCAATATAAACAAACTACGCCTTTCTTCTTCCGACGTAGCCAAAACTTCTATGAAAGAAGCTGGCAAAGATGAAGTGCGCTTGACTGGGGATGCAAAAATCACCGTCAGTGGAGATGGATCTTGGAAGACCAGGGGGCATTCATCGCAAATTGGTGTTGCAACACTAATTGGAGCCGAGACGGGAAAAGTTGTGGATGCTAAGGGGATGGCATCTTTTTGCAAGGGATGTGATCAGTGGAAGGAGCCAAAGTCCGGAAAAGAATTTATAAAGTGGAAAGAAGAACACGAAAAGTCTTGCGCGAAAAACCATGAAGGATCAGCTGCAAAAATGGAAGTAGTTGGAATGCTTCGAATGTTCCAACGCTCTGAAGCCCATCATAATTGCCAATATGTCAATTATATTGGTGATGGGGATACTAAAACCTTCTTGGAAATTGAAAAGGCAGAAATATATGGCCCTAATGTCAGAATCAGCAAGATCGAATGTGTGGGCCATGTCCAAAAAAGAATGGGAAGGCGTTTACGCGATTTAAAAAAGAACTTTAGTGGCAAAAAGTTAAGTGATGGAAACCCGCTTAGTGGAAAAGGGCGCTTAGCAGACAAAATTATTGATAAATTGTCAATATATTATGGGAATGCCATCCGCAATAATAAGAACTCTTGGGTGGACATGCAGAAAGCCATATGGGCTATTTACTGCCACACTCGCTCGACAGATGATGAGCCTTTTCACGACTTCTGTCCTCTAGGCAAGTAGTCGTGGTGCGAGTTTCAACGCTGCAAAGAAAACAATGTGAATTATAAACACTCAAATGTGATACCACCTGCAGTTATGGACTGTGTCAAAAGCATTTTTAAAGATCTGTCTCATCCAAAGCTACTTCGACGGTGTGTTGGTGGAAGGACACAAAATCCAAAAGAGTCATTAAATGCTCTAATTTGGAAAATGTGTCCAAAACAAAGTGGATCAGGAAGAAAAATAGCAGAAATAGCTGTGAATGAAGCCATCATTTCTTTCAATGAAGGACTGTTGGGAAGAATTGAAGTTATGAGACATTTAGGTTTAAAAATCGGTAAATATTGTGTGGATACTGCTGAAAGTCTGAATAGTGCACGTATAGAACAAGTACAAAGGCAAACTTTGGAGATGACATTGGAACGTAGACGTGCAAAACGCTTGTCTAAAATTGTAAAACAGGAAAAGTTGAAAAAAAAAAGAAGGCTGTTTGTATGAAGCCGGAAAATTTTAATAAAGTATATTCTCGTTAATTATTTTATTAAATTCTTAGATAAATGTCTAATAATTTCCAAAAAGTCTAATATTTACTAAATACATAACTTTGTGTTACATGTTAATTAAGTTTGATGAAATTAAAAATTATAATATTGCAGTTTGTTTGTTTGTTTTGATCAATTATGTTAACTAATGAAAATAACGTAATACAAAAATCAAAATATTTATGCTTTTTTTAAACAAATTATAAACAATTATAATTAAATGTTGTTCAAATAAGCTGTAATAATACATAAATAAGCTTTGTCATACATATTGAAGTTCGAATGTTGTGGAAGTAATATTCTGCAGTTAAATTTTAACTTTAAATGCATTTTTCTCAAAACATGGTTTTTTCAACTTCCGCGCAGGATATCTCTTGTTCTAATTGAGCAATTCTCTTGAAATTTTCAGCAAATGTGCATAACATCAATCTATTCAAAATAGAACTATTATTATGAATCCAATGCAAAAAGTAAAAATTTTACAAAAAAATAAATTACTCAAAATTTTATGAAAAATTTATTTCCTCCATTTAAATCCACCTAGAAAATTTTGTAAATGTTTAAAATGATATTCTTTAGTCTAAAATGTTAATTTGAATATTATCTTTAATTTAAAAAAAAAATTTGGAATTTGAGTGAAATTTACTTGAAATATCCTGCGCGATACATGATTATACACAAAATCTAAAATTTGTTTTTTTCAAAATATTTGTTTTTATAATTTTTTTTCTATAAACATGTGGTTTAAACTTTTTATATTTATCAAAACTATGATTTTCTGTTATTTATTTCTGAAAATTGCATATAGTTATCTGTATTTGATATTTTCTTACAGATTTTTAAAGTACCGTCATTTTTTGATCATTTCGCTACATTTTAAAGGAGTACTGTCCCCTTCTGTTCCATTTCGTTTGCAACATTGAAGCCCTTCTTTACATGGCTGTTCATTAGGGTTACTTTAGGGAACACGTGGAAAATTATATTTTTTCCTTTTGTGTTCCTATCAGAATTTTTGTAACTTGCAATCGCGAAAACTGACATTTCGTTATTAATTTTAAATTTTTGTAATTCACTACAAAAAACTGAGGAAAATCATTATTGAAAACAACGAATGTCTTGAAATGTGTCACAAAAAGGAATGCTAGCTAGTTGGACCCAACACTCCGTTCTTGAATTAAAGGTTTAAGCTTTGCGCCACCGTGACGTCACAGGGGAAAATCGGAGGTTTGGCGCGGCGAGAGTTTCTTCAATGGAGTGAACAAGCCCTTCTATTCTCTCTTTAGCCCTGCCCTCCCCCCACAGCACACTAACTTCTGGCGAACAATATTGGCGAGACGACGTTTTTATCAGTAATTGTTTTACTGCATGATTGAAGTAAGAGGGATGGTCATAAGGGTTGCCTTGAGCGCAGTACGCCAATCTTTCTCAAGGAGGGATAAGACGTTAGAAGCGCAATCCACCTTGTTTTAGAAAACCATTAGCGCAATCCGCTATCGTCGGCTCTATTGTTGTGAAATTTCCACACTTCCTTCATCTAAGACATTGTACCTTCTAATAAGTTACATTATATTTAATAAAATAAATGTTTTAGCTTTATTAAACGAATATATAAGCAATATAAATTTTCAGATTATTATTAAAAAGAATTTCAAATCCGATTTGAAAATGAGGCACTGAGCACCTATTGCTACCGTCAGGAACACTATGCACTTTTCATTAAAAATGAAAGCTTCTAGAAATTGACTTACTCAGTAATATTGAGTTTCGAAAAATAAAATAAATACCCAAAAAAGTTAAGAATTTCAAAATAAATGAAAAAATTATTTTCATATTTGCAAATTTAAAATGTGGGAGGGACGGAATGAGCGCGAAACGTGACAAGCTCCAAACAATAACAATATTTACTTCTAAGATATTGTTTCGAATAACGCCATCTTTAATACTTAAAATTTAAAATATATTTAAAACCAAATAATCATAATGATTGAAGAAATTATAAATACGGCATAAAACAAATCCAGAGAACCACCTCATGACGTTTGTGTTGCAGTGAATGTGTAAAAAATTGAACTCGCTGAGATTTTTATGTAAATTTAAAGCGAAAATTGACAGCTGTTAAGAAAAGATATTATTCATATCTTTGCTCTGATAGTAATAATGACCTTGAGTCTGCCAAGAAAAGGGAATTCACTTCCGTGGTAGTAAACACTTAATGTAAAATAAATAAAACACAATAAAAGTGATAAAAAAATATTTTACAATGTCATTACGTTGGATTGTCGAGTTTTTTCTAAGAACGAAATCTTTTAAACGTTAAATCAGAAGCTGCGAGCATATACTCAATAATTCATTTCCTTTTTTTTTAAATTTTATTTTTCCTCTTCTACTTGATTTTCACTAACAAGGGAGACTAGGTCTAAGTGTGACTTGCCAATTTTGAAATAAACTAGTGGGATGTATGCCTTATGAGGAATAATTTTAGGGGGCAATATTCGTTTCGCCCCCTGGCAGGTCCTATGAGAGATAAAAAATAATTCAATATATAGAAAAATCTGTATTTTATTACTTCAACGCAGACTATTAGTTATTGTAATTATCTCATACTCCAATTAATTTTGTGGTACTTTCACGTACTATATACTGCATATTTATCGTCAAAATTGATTTCGAAAATTTTATATATCTGTAGTTTTTCAGAAAAACCTGTTAGGTTAATTTTAAAAAAAATTGGCATCAAACTTATTTAATTTTTTTTTCAAAAAATTTTCTTATGGTCATATGTCCATATAAAAGTGTTTTTTTTGGTGCTATGGCATTTTTACCTCCCTAACCATTATAAACAATAAAATACTTTTTTGAAAGTTTTTTTACTAAAATTAGAATAATCGCTTAAAAGCATTTTTTCAAAATTGGTATATCCGGCTTTTGAGATCAATTTTGACAGTAAATATGCAGTACATAGTATGTGAAAGTACCACAAAATTAATTGGAGTATGAGATAATTACAATAACTAATAGTCTGCGTTGAAGTAATAAAATACAGATTTTTCTATATATTGAATTATTTTTAATCTCTCATAGGGCCTTCTATGGGCCGAAACGAATGTTTCCCCCTCAAATTATTCCTCATAAGGAATACATCCCACTAGTTTATTTCAAAATTGGCCAGTCACACTTCCCTAGTCTCCCTTGTAAATACTAATTTGATAAATTGAACAGAAATGAGACTTCAAAAGTACTTTTTTTAGTACTATGAAATATTTTTTAATACACTGGTGTAAGAAATTAAGAGAATTTACAAACTTAGTCGATTATCTCTAGAACTACTGGCCCGATTTTAATGACATTTGATATGTTCATACATTGATACAATACAAAACAAATAACCATTCAAAATTTTTAATACACACTCATAATCGTGCGTAACACTCGTTGGAGTCGGAAGGTATGAAATTGCCGCAGGACAATTCAGGCCCATTGCCACAGGAAATGAAAAACTGCATTATTTCAAGTATGAAAACACGCTGCAAGGCCTGTATATCTGTGAGAGAGGACAATACCCACTATTAACCCATTTTTTTTTTATTATTCTGCAACCGCTGTTTCATACCTTCCGACTCCAACGAGTGTTACGCACAATCTTGCGTGTGTTGTACAATTGTAGAACGGTTATTCGTTTTGTATTGTATCAAAGTATGTGCATATCAAATTTCATTAAAATCGGTCTAGTAGTTCTATAGATAATCGACCAAGTCTGTAAATTCTCTTAATTTCTTACACCAGTGTATTTGAAAAATAATATTTTCATATGAATGCGAGATCAACTGAACTGAAGTGACGTAACTACCGCTTAAAAACACGTACCAATAACCTGACAATATTCATCTCCGACAGCTGGCCTCAAATAGATCTAATTTTACTATCTTTATTGTACAAATAAAATATATCAGATTAAAGAAATATCAGATTATATACTCATCAGATTATATACAGATATAAGAATATCAGATTATTACTTACTGAAATTTTTATACTAGTCCGGTAATCAAAGCAACAAAAAAAAAAAGAATACTTTTGCTGACAAATTAATTATCAAGGTATTTTTTGACAGAAGGTTTTGTTATCACATTATAAATGATACCAGAAAAAATTCCTATACCCGAACTTTTAGTTTTATTAACCGGAACTATGTTTTTTTTTTCAACCATAAACGTCTACGGTAATTTTATCTGGATTTTTTCTCCGTGTAAGCGCTTTTGGGGCAAAATGTATATTTTGGCAGACGTCCTTTAAGGTCAGAGCTCCCGGTTTCTGCACATAAATTTGAGATTCGGTATAAAAAATCAAGAGTGTACTCAAATTTAACGAGGCCTACATCGTCAAATAAGTTTGAAAATAATAAATAACCTATAATGTGGTATTATGAAGCATAGAAACAAATTTTATAAAGAATACGCGATAATCATTACTGAGTATACCTCTTTTTTCTTGATTAAAATCATTTATTTCACCATCAGGAAAAACCGAAAGGATTTCAGAGAAAGTTCCAATCAATGCCTGATAATTGAATAATCACCTGCTGATTATAGCTGAAGTTAAAATAAAAAGTTCAATAAATTTCGATATTACATTTTGTAATTAATTTCGTCTTTCTTATTCATCTTTCTAAGAATATTATGCTGTGAAAAAAATATCAGATTATTAAATTATTTTTACTCATGATTTTGAATATGAATTAGCGTTCTGTTTTTTTTCTTCTTGAAACTTTTAATATCAATTGATAAAGCAACAGTTCAAAAGAAATCCGATTACTAAACAAATTTTTTTAATCAGTTTAAGTTAAATAACAGGAAGCTAAATTTTGTGTATTTTTTAACCATTGAAGTTTTTTTTTTTCAAGCATTAGTTACTTTTGTGGTAAAAAAAAGGACCACGCTGAATATATTTAGATCTAATGATGGAATCTTCACGTTCCAGGAATCAATCTTAATGGCTCGACGGGTTGAGCTCAAATAGCTAATTAATAAGTGCAGATGATATTTTAAGCTGCAGACTCAGATACAAAAAACTACTTTATTTTAATAAACATATCCTTTTTTCATCGGATATGGATTTCTGATACCCAATATATAGGGGGTAGCCGCAATCTGGGAAATGCGGTTTAAATAGTTTGATTAGTAGAACACTCCAAAGTTTGGACCCCTTAATGTTAATTTTGTTTTTGAGTATTTCACTTTGTTTCGAGAACCTTTTTAAGCGAATTGAAAATTTTTTATGCTAAATTATAAAATTCATTTATCCAAACATAATTCCGAGCAAAAAATAGATTTTGGTAAAAATTAATTATTTTTTATTATTTTACTTAATGGTGGAAAAATTTTAAATCATAAGGTATGCTCCTTACATTATTTAAAAGAATGTAATTTTATATAGCAAAATACAAAAGTTGAGAAAAATTGATCGACTAATTCCTGAGAAATTGAATTTTAATTATCTAACTTTTTTGAAATTCAATTTCTCAGGAACTATTCGGCTGATTTTTCTCAACTTTTGTAATTTGTCTGCCTTTATTAATCACCATATTTAAGGTCACTCTGGTCACCATATTTAAGGTCATTTTGAGTCTTAGAGAGCGAAGATCCGATAATTAGATCAAATGTTATTCAGGGTGGTCAATTCTTTTAGCGCACTGTACATAGATTAGTACATAACTAAACTTCAAATTTATTTTAAAAGTCCTTTTAGTTTTAAGGAAATCGCTTAGAAAGCGAAAGTATGGATGTAAAAACGCGTGGATTTATATATCTTTGAAAATACGAGTTAAAATACATGATTTCATATATCTTTTAAAACAATTTCGTTGACATCATGACAATAAGTTGCGAAATTATTAACATCGATTTTAATTGTGATAGTCTAACAAAGGAAACCAAAGATAATTCATACGAATGTGCAATAAAACTGATGTTCGAGTAGCTGCAACCTATTGCAAGAGCTGAAAGTTAGTAAATGTCTTATATTATAAAATGTTTATCAAATTGTATTAAAAACTTTTTTTTTAGAATGTACCACAAAAACGAGTGGTCGGAAAGTGTTTTGAAGTAGACAGTTTAATTTGCTGTGTCTTCGAATGTCTAACACCAAATTTGGTGCGAATCGGTGAATTTGGAATTAGTAATAATAACTACACGTACACATAAACATTCTGCTTCATTTAAGTGACGTGTTAGCAAAATCAAGCGTTGATAAATCGTGGCTATTGTTTATGCCACAATTCAGCAGCCAATCCGATTCGACTATCACACGTGACGTAGCTTGTAGGTATCCAATTAAATCTGATCTAAAAATTTATTTAGCATGGAAATAAACCAAGCTTACTATCTATAACGTTGACCCACCATGCACAAGCACGTGTTTCGTCAAATCCAAATAATTTCAGCGGTTGGAGTTGCAAGTACCCAATGGTATTAAATGAGTTTATATTATTTCATTTGTATCCTCTTCTTATCAGTTAAGCCTAGTTCTTATTCGTCTTAAAACCCTCTCTTTACAATGTGTATATTGGACTTACAAAATAATTTTATTTTAAGATTTATAAACTTACTTTTTTTAGCTTTAAATTATAAAGTAAAAAGAAACTTTACTGGATCTTAAAAGCATCACATAAATTTTAGTGTTACAAAACACCAAAAATGGTGGCAACTTCATTGCACCAAAAGTAATATATGGGAATATAATACACCAAGAATTGATCCAAGAACTGTTCTTGGTGTTTTATTATATAATGAATATATTTTAAATGTTTTACAACACCCGTTTTGTTGTAATGTAGTTGATGCCATTTTCGATGCTGAGTTATACTCCACTCATTTTACAGTGCGTATATATAGAGGTATGCCCTATTTAAGTACAGTAAAAAAGGCAGATTTCCAATCTGGTATCACAAACGTATAAGCATTAGATTTTGTAATTAAGCATTAAGTTATATTAATTTTTTAGTATTAAGAAGTTGTTGTTTAGTTGAAGTTTAGTGTTAAGACTTTCGTTGCTTTAATTTAAAACTTCCTTTATAATAATGTTTTGATCAGTTTTTTTTTTCTTTCTAAAGATCGGCATGTTGTGAAAGGTGTGGAAATAAGGCTTAATACGAGCTCATTAAGAATATTATTTTTATTTATTTATTTCAGTTTACGATAATTTCATTAATTTCATATCAATATACAATATCAATATATTTTAAAAATCAATTGGAATTGTATCACACACTCGTTCTTGTAGTTCAGCAGTGGGTTCCATAACACTAACGAAAGCCAAATACTCTTTTAGTGTGCATTCGTTTTCGATGATATTTCTAAAACACTTGGTAATGGCGGGAGTGTGTCTGTAGCAAATAAAAAAATTAATAAGAAATAGATAAGACAAAACATATGAACCATTGATTACTTTTACGTGAACTCTAAGAAATTTTCGTAAAGTTCGAAAAATTTATATTTAATTTATTTGGCCAGTTAACTTTGTAAAAGCAGCTCAGTGCCCGTCAATATAACGAGTATCAGTAAAATTACTGGAATTGACCTTACATTTATAAAACCAAATCCCTTCTTTGATGAAATAAAAAAAACCTAAAAAGGCTGATCGTTAATTTATTCCACCCTTTATTGAGAAAAAAAAAGCCTTGTAAAATAAATCTTCCTAAATCACCATGGTCTGGGTGTATGCACATTTTCTCGATTTCTAGCTATGGGACCAAAGATTTCTGGTTCGATCGCAGCTGATGCCAAAAATGCCTCTCTCGCATTCCCTCTACATTGGTGCCCTAACAACGAACAAGCAAATCTTTCACTACTCGACAGACAGTAGCCCTACTCTACTACGACTCAGACCGAGGTTTGTCTCTATTCGGCGAACAAATCACTTGAGTCGGCAAATAAATCACTTGATAACGTTAAAGCTGGAACTGCGAATAACTTCCACAAGCATAGTATTAATTTACGGTCAGCGGCCATATTCTTTGTGAAAAAAAGGGGAAAACCTGTCATTTTATGGTCCTGATAGCTTTGCTGGCATAATTTAATTTTTCAGTGCCCTTCTTTTCACTGTTCACTAACCGCAACCTAGCGGTGAAATTTTTTATAGCGTTATAATATGGTTTCATTTAAACCTGTACCGGAATTTAGTTCAACAGTTTAAGAGTCAATAAATTAACTTTTATAAAAAAACAAGTTGTAATCTTTTAGAATATCGAGAAAAGCGACAGAAGAATTACTAACATTTATCTCACAGAAACAAAATATTAAGCTACACTTTATTATTGAAAAGAATTACACGTTTATCTTTTATTGCTTTTCTAACATTTATTACAAGTAGTTTCAATTTGTCAGCTTTTTTGGGTCAGCTGCTAAATCGTATATTCCTTTGTGTTCTCTGGTTCATTTTTGGATGACGTTAACTATTTGGCAAGCTAAAAATATTGATTTAAATAGCTTTTGTGTTCCTTCACCTTTAAATTATCGTACACTTTCAAAAAACTATTGTTTGCGTTTTTACACAATTAAAAAACACTTGGTTGCGTTTCTTAACATTAAAAAATAATAGTTTGTGTTAATTTAAATTCATTTTGATCTCAGAAACCAGAGATTTAAAATGAGTAAAAGAGGTTGTTGAAATAAAAATAAATTTGGTTGAATCCATTGCGTTTTGGTATTAGATTGGGGCGAAAAATGATTTTAAATAAATCGGTACACCAAAGTATTTTTTAATTTAATGGTAAAATTACCTGTCCTAAGGAAATGCAAAGTTAAAAGATTAACCCTTAAGTGTACTAATCAATTAGAGAAAATAGTATTTCTAATTATGGAACCTGACATCAATACTTAATTTATCTGCATAAATATATCTATTTCGTTGCCAATTCAAATTTTTAAAATTCAAAATCTAGAATATATGTTTCCAGTATTCAGGGTAATGGTCAAAATTAGAACTCTTAATACCTTGTTTTAAGGGTATTCGGTTCAACAATGAAAATACAAAAGCAGCAGTTTGAATGCCTTGAATTCTAATGAAAATTTTAATTTTAAACTACAAATTGTCAATTACAATTTTAAACTACAATTTTACTATAATTAAAAACTACAATTTTACTACAATTACTATAATTAAAAACTACAATTTTACTACAATTACTATAATTAAAAACTACAATTTTAAACTACAACTGCAAAAATTGCCTTACTTTGCAATTCAGTAATAAATTCAAAAAACATTTTTTTTTCATAGAGAGAGCTCTCTAAAGATTAGCAAAAGTTAAACTAACAGTCATGATTAACTTTAAGAAAAACTCATAACAATTATACAAATAGTATTTGCTAAATGGATGGATTACAGATGGGGATATACTCGCCGAGGAATTCTTGTTGTACAAAAAGTTTAACATCTATATGGTTATACAACGAAAGAACCCATTACGAAAATTGTGTACACTTGTGTTCAGCTGTGAATGAGTAACTTACTTGCATAGAATTCTTTCATTATCAATCACATCAAATGGATATCTTCCAGGTCTCCCGAATTCTTTATTGTAATCAGCTAAACATTCCGGGTGCTCTTCAAACATTCCTAATCCACAAGACCCTGTTAAGTCTGAAGTGAAAACAGAGGATGAATGATAAGCTTATTTTTTATTTTTAAAAAAGTATTTTTTATTAGCGAACGTATTTCTTAATGTCTGGCTGAGCATGCAAATACGTAATCAGAAACAATGTAAAAAAATGTTTAAGCGCCTCCTCAAATTTTGACAAAAATCGCCTAGATACAGGATGGAAAAATACCTAATAATTCTTTTTTGACAATATTTCAGACTTGCAATTAAAATAAAAGTGTTGATCTAAAATAGCTTCATTACTGTTTAACTATCAGGAGAACTTCTTCCGACTCGAAACTCGCGTGCTGGTCGTTACTGGTAGTCACTTTGAATAAGGGTGTGGAATTATCTGTCTATCATTGACTTAGATTGGTTAGAATCGCGTGATTGCTTCAATTTTTTTTCCATTAGGAATGATTTGCTCATATTTCCATACATTGCAGACAACTTCTGATTTAATAATGAATGCATTTATGTTTTCATTAATATGCATTCAAAAAAGATTTACGGGTTTGTGAAAGTTGTATTCGGGTATGTATCCGCTCGATAGAGCATGTAAAAAATTTTGAAATTTAACGAGACCTGTTGCACTATTTGTCAAAAAATTGCATATACAATATTACATTTTGTCATAATATTTAACCCGAGAATTCATTCTGCGAAGCAATCATGAGAACAGCTAATCGAAATTAATTTTTTTCAGTTATTTTTATTAAACATAAAAATTCAGAATTGGTAATGCAAAGTAGTTCACCATATCCTTTTACTGAAATCGTATTAAGTTTGAACGATGTCGGTTCAAAATATATATAAATACAAATTATTTTCCAATCAAAACATTTTTATCAAAAAGGTTTTTCTTAATAATTATTAATGTAGTATAATAAATGAATATGGTTAACGATTTTTAAACTTTCCATTCATGACATTGTGTGATATATAAATCTGCAATATATTATGGATTTAATTTTTAACTTGGAAACATCAATTATTAGTTGCATTAACAACTGGTTGTAGTTTAATTTTTAAGAAATACATTTTTAACGTATAAAAAAGAAAATATTCGGGTAGATAAGCAATATCAAATTAAAGAAAGAAAACGTGTGTATCTTTTGTTGTCATTTCACCCCTTATATAGCATTCTAACCGTTGTTTGTATTTGTATGCAATCTTTATGTTTGTCTTGTTCATTCGTTTCCTCTTTTCCTTCTCTAAGTGCAACTAAGTATACTAATTTTAATAACTATTTCTGTTTAATTAAACCTAATGAGTCAGTAACCATCACATAATTACTGGCGCAGCCTCATTAGCTGTGTAGTCGCATTATTTATTAGTTTCCGCAATATAAAATTACAAACAATTCTCATTTTTTGGACCAACTTCGTTTCCTATTTTCAATAAAGTTTTTTGAATCTATAGCATTTCAAAATAAATAAAAAAATGACTATATTTAGTTAGTTCTGTCTATTTTCCAATAAGAAAGCATTGCAGTAGCTTTGTTTTAGTTTACGATGTTGCCTTTTTTTACGAGTAATCATTCCGAAAAAGCAAATAACAAAGCAAAATTAAAAAAAAAAATATTGAATCAAAAATTTTAACTAATTAATGAAATAGTACGTACATTAATATGTAATAGTACGTAATAGTACGTTAATATGTACTGAACAGTCTCATTTTTCTAATTTCTATCATTTAATTTAGTTTTAAGTTTACACATCTCGTATTTCAGTCAATCTTTTAATGCATCTCTTAAGTAAGTTTTGCATTAAACTTGATAACTTGGTAACATTAAACTGATAAAAAAAGTAGGATAAAAATTAATAAGATAAAAAATACCATTTTTCTGGCTTTATGGCAACATCCGAAAGTTCATAAAACTACTATAATTCAAATTCTACATTGTTTTAAAACTGGGAAAAAAGTATCATAAAAACTGCTAGAATACGGTAATATTTACCGTCTGGCCATATGGGAACTCAAAAAAGCTCGGTATTTTCTCCTAAAGTGCTTTGGTAATGATATTTATAAAATTAATAGTAAAATATGGTTTTATTGTATGTGATAAAATTGTGTAAATGTGGTAATTCTATCATGATACTTTAGAGCATGACATAAAATTGATTTATTTGTTTAAATTTACTTTTCAGTTTTTTTTTTTTTTTTTTTAACTAAATGTATGATAATAAGAACTATAATTTTGAAATCCAGATTTTTCAATAAACCGTTACAAAATGAGTGGTTTAAATGCTAAATATTTAGGTATTATTATCCAGAATTATGTTTATTTATACCAGAAATGTCATTTCCATGCAGTACAGTAATTTTTTTTCTCCGTGCACTATTTCACGAATATTTACGCACTATAGAACTATAAAACTTGAAGATAAAACTATAAGACTTTTTCTTATTTTGCTTGAAAAAATGCAGTTGTTTGTATTATTTTCCCATGTGTGTATAGAAGGGTGTTAAAATGTATCAGCCATTTCTTTCCTACGTGAACTATAGTTTTAAAAATATTAAAATATATACCTATTTTTAATGTAGAAGTTTCATCGCATGCCTCAGTTAAATGAAATAACACTTTTCTTGCTACATCAGCGAATCCTGTGTTGCATTCTTCAGCTGCCTGTATTTGACATCTTGCCAAATCAAGTGAACTTCTATTATAGGAAAAATATATTGATAGAGTATAATTTAATTTTTAACTCGTTTTTATACACTTATGAAGCAATATACCAACAAAAATGCATTGCATATGTAATCATTCTTAAATTTGTTAGAAACTATTATACATAAAAACATAGAAAAGATCTCTCAATGTGGTTAACTTTTTTCTTTCACTTAACCAGAGCCCCATTGCGTATGCGTGAAGTATTTATTGGACTATTGGAGATTGCGCAGTAGGGTTTTCTACTTCAGCAGCAGATGACATTTACTACACTTAGAAAGATGAAATGTCTCACACCTTATTTGATGGCACACTAAAAATGTAAAGTACTTAATTAATAATTTAATTTACTTAATTTATAATAAGTATTTTTTATACATTGACTTAACATCTTAAATATAATTTCATAATATAAGACAATATAGACATTAACGGAAAACGAAAAAAAGATGTTACCATTTTTCTCCGTTGTCACAAGATTATAAAGATATCCGTAAATAAACCATTATTTACTTTAAAATGTAATGCAGAGAATCCTCTTATGTAATGATTTATGTTATAACATTTTGGTCTAAACAACAAATCATAAGCAAACAGTCGCATTAATGAATCAGACTAAATAATCTTAGTACTGTGATCAGATATTTCTAACCGAAATGTTCTTGGCTAACTAATCCTTTTCTTGCAAATAAAATCTATGAAGTCCAACTGAAATAATTAGGTTTTCGAAATAACAATTAAGTATGTCATTGTTAATTTTCTAACATTTTTGTTTTGCAATAAAATATGATTGATCAATACCTCAGAGAAAAGAGAATGCTTCAACACGGGTTAACATAAACAACAAATTTGATCTTCTAGTAGTCCAAACGTAAAATTTTATGTATTTACCACCACTACGCAACTTAGTAGCCCGAACGTAGTGACATCTTTCTTATTTTTCATCCACTACGTAGTTTATGTTCGTTACGTCGTTTTACTAAATTGATCCGTGCTGAGACCTTGTTTCTTCTAGGAGTTGTTGGATTAATGGCACATTATATCTGGAATTTTTTTGTAAACAACAAAAAATGTCTTATCCGAAAAATATTTACAATAATGTGTAAGAAAGTTTGAAAATCTAGACTTTAATGTATTAAAAATAATAATACTTTTGTTTTGTAATAATGAAAGCATATGGAACTACAATACAGTTAGGAAAGTTATTTACTAAGTTACTTTTAACAATAAAGACCAAATCTTTTATGCAGTAGGTTTGTTTATTTTTAATGCCATACAAATACTATAATGCAAATACTGCATTATTTTAAAGCTGAGAAAAAAATTATGGTCAAAACCACTGTGGTAAAATTTACAATTTTATCTGTGAGAAAACCCAAAAACTCGGTATTTTCAACCGAAGCACTTTCGTAATAACTTAGGTAAAATTAATTTAAATTTTGATTAAAACTAATTTAATTGCTAAGTGATAAAATTTGGTAATTTTTTTAATTATACCATAGAGCTTTCCATAAAAATAATTTATACGATTGTATTTACTTTTCAGGTCTGCATTTCTTACTAAATATGTGTGATATGAACTATAATTTTGAAAAACAGAATTCTCTGTAGTTACCCTAGGGTCGAAAAAAATTAATAAATGAATGGTTTAAAAACTGTATATTTTGGTTTTTAATACAATATGGTTATTTTAACAGAAATGCCATTACCAAACAGTTAGGTAATTTTACCAATTTTTTTTCTCTCTGAAATGACAAAGAAAATTCGAAATTTTTCTTTACACGTATAATGAAGTAATTTTGATATATAAGAAGATATTTCGAAACACTTTCTTCATCAATTATAATTAGAATATCGAAACTAGTTTATGTAAAATAATAGAGCTGTATTTTTGTCACTTATGATTAAGTTGTATCAAAATATTAACCAATCGAACCATATCCAATTTTCTAATTGCAGAGAGGTACTCACTGGCACCATCCAGCAGCATAATTCAAATTCCACCTACATTTGAAGACTCGATTCAAGTAACATAATTGGTCACAAGAGACCACACCGACTGCAACTAAAAAAGAAAGCAAAAAAAATTTTTTTTTGTATTTTCCTTGATAAAATAAGGGTTCTCAATTTAATATCATTTTTTTTTTAATCCATCTAAAGAGGAATATTAACATTTTTACAATAGTTACGCAATATGTTATATCATAATTTTTTATGTTTGAAGAATATATTAGGTAATATATACAAGAGCGTAATCAGCTTTGTTGACGAGAAAGCAGTGTTTCATGTAAGCAATATTTTCCTGTGTATTGACTCGGGAAACTTGTAAGTACTTTTCTGTAAGCGATATAGAGGACTACCTTTGACTAAAGAAGGTTGTGACTTATATTGCAACAAATCTTGACTCACAAAATATTTTCGATTTTAGTTTGCGAGCAATTTAGATATCAAAAACATATTATGAAATGTAAGATTGAGCTACTGTTAGTCTGAGATTCATGTAATGATTTGCAATTTAGTGCTTTGGTGCTCTTCTTGTAATTGCGTTAAAACTTTTGAGCTTTTGAAGAACATGAGCAAATTCTGTATATACAGTGTCATTCATAATTCCCTCTGTTTACTACAACCTTATTTTTACTACAACTGGCTTTAGCGGTACATGTTACTGGTTACTGCCCTCCACCGGCAATAAATAATATATATATATATATATATATATATATATATATATATATATATATATATATATATATATATATATATATATATATATATATATATATATATATATATGTATATATATTGCTTCTTTGATCCCCGAAAAAATCTGGACTTCTTAATACAATACCTATGAATATCGATAATAAACTGGGTGTTCTGTAATAGCTTCTTTGATATATATTTTCAGAACGTTTGACAAAATTGAAGTTAAAATGTATGTTCGCTAGGGTATGTTTTGTTGTCTTGTCCGAAGAGTTCAGAGGAATAAAATAGCACGGAAGGCGTCCAAAACCGTCCTGGCAATGCCAAGGATTCTTGACGAATCGAGCATTTGTTGGCAGATACAAATCTGAAAAATTACTAAAATGAAAAATAAAATTAAAATCTTTCTTTGGCTATCAAAGAGATTTTGATGTTTTTATTCTCACTCTTTTCACCAATTAGTATATGTTAAGAGCTGTGATTGTAAAACATCCTATTTAGTGTTTTGATTATGCTCGACAATATAACTGTGTTATTTGTGTTATTATATTAAAAATGTAATGTAATATTTCACATTGAAAAAAAAAGATATGGTCAAAACGACCATAATAAGGTAAAATTTACTGTGTTTCTGGCTCTATGGGAACACCCAAAATATTAGTAATTTTTACCGAAACGCTTTGGTAAAGATTTCTGCAAAATTAACAATAAAATAAGGTTTTATCATTTGTGATAAAATGGGGTAAATGTGGTAAATATTTTAAAGCCTGGTATATAATCATTTATTCGGTTAAATTTACTTTTCAGTTTAATATTTATTTGAAGTGTGCAGTAATGAGTTGTATAATTTTTAAAACCAGAATGTTTAGCAAATTGTTACCTCATGACCAAAAGTTAACAATTGAATGGTTTAAATACCATGTATTTTGGTTTTATTAACTAGAATTATGATATTTTAACCATAAAAGTCAATACCATGCATACTTCTTTAATGTATGTTTGTCGGCTGATATTAATTATATTAACGCACGAAAAATTAAGAAATTAATAAAAGTACCATACTCTAAAACTTTTACATTCTTCTTAATTCTAATAATTTCTTAAACTCTTGTAAAAATTTTAAAATCGATAAAAAAAAATTCATCTTAATTCTTCCATTCATTTTGAATTAAAAACTTCTTACTTGAATTCTTTATAATATTGAAGTAAACCAAATAACTGAATCGTTCTTATTTCACAGTTAGATTTGACTTGAGACTAAGGTAAACCTAATTAACGTGTTTGATATATGAAAAAAATAATAAAAAAAACAGATAAGATATTCTTTACATAATGTTTCTTGTTACCAATAAATATCAAGAGAAGGGTAAAGAAATTATTCGGAGGAATTTACATATTTTTTTAATGTATAATGTATACTATTAAATTATTTATTCCTTCAAAAAATTAGTTAAAATTTTACAAATAAGAATTGAGCTTTAGATAAAATAAAAATTTTAAAATAGAAACCGAGAACTTAATAACATATTATATTTTCTTTTAAAGCATAAAATAAACAAACTAAAAGAGAATACACAAGTAACATACTGCAAAGTATTAATCCAGCAAAAATTTTCATGATATCGAATTTTTAATGTATGCAGAGAATTTCATAAGGAAATTGATGATATTTAAAGGCATGCAAAAAGAAAACTAACATCTGTTGAAAGTGATATTACTTATCTTTTCTGGATAATATGTAGTTATCTACGATTTTCTTTTCACTTCTGTTTGAGATTAAGAATTCCAGATATTTTGTGCACCACAAACCCTTACTTTATTATCTAGAAATTCAAATTAGCTTACAAGATTCTAAACAGCCTGAACGCATTACAATTAACCTTCATAATGTTAGATACACTCTTTTAATGCAAGCATACTGAAAAAGAGTAATTATTTTAAAAGCTTGATATAAAATAAGGATTTGAGATGATAAAGCAAAAATTAGCAGCTATTTTTGCATTTAATGCTACGTTTGAAATTTACGTTTTTAAAGTAGGAAGTCAGAAATTACATCGCAAAAAGTTTCTTTTCATCGTTTCAAAAATATTAAAACATTCCTAGAAAGTTTTATTTCAAACGTAAATATAAAAAAAAAATTGCATCAATTGAGATATAAAGAAGTTATGAAGTTTTTAAAGTATAGGGTTTAAATTAGTTCAAATCATGTTATTTTTTTCAATTCAGTTTATTCTTAGAAAGAAATCATTAAAAAATTATGAACAGATTAGTAGTCTCCACCCGCTGTCGATGACGTTCACCAACTATCTAAGATTGCTACACAATCTTATATGGTTTGTTTTGAGGTGAATCAAACTACATTCGTTCCTTACACAAGTTAATTATGTTTTTAATGTCGCCTAGATCTTGAAAACATAAATAATTTCAAAAAATTTCGTTAGTTTTTTTTCCTCAAAAGTGAGCATCACAGGTATTACATATTTCGATTACTGATATCTTCATTTTTTAAAAACTCTCAGATATCAAACTTTACTATTTTAACTTCTAAATAATTTACCCACAGGAAATGTCGAACGTAAAAACGTTATAACTTTAAATTATTGGTCATTCAGGTTCGTATTATCATTATTATTAAATACTTTTCAAATACTTCAATCAATTAAACACTTTTGTAATGAAGGTTAGAAACACAATTAAATCACCATTTGACATTATGTAACTTAGCAAAAATTCCCCGTGCTCTTGCCAAAACTCTGACAGATAGCTTTCATGTTTTAAAATCAATTTTTTTTTCAATTAAATAAAAAAAAACGTATGCTGTTATATTATTTCAACTATTTGGAGATGTGATTTTGCTGCAGAGTAGAGGATTAAGCTGCCATACTGTAGTGTAGCGTTTACCATCCGAATGAGGTGATAAATTCAGGACTACCATTGCGTGCTAGAGATGCAGCGAAATGCGTTTTTTCTTTCTTTTTTTTTTCAAAATTTTTTATTCAGGTATTGAAGGTGGCAGAGGAGAGAAATGTTTGCAGTGTAAGAGATACCGAGAATTTTGAAGGAATTTACTTGTGGAATGTGTTCATAGAAGATTGCCAACTCAATTGGAGGCGAGAGACGTTTGCTGAAGAAATTAAAAGTTGCCGTTTTTCAGGGTGAAATAGTCATTTTCAAGTCTGTGCACCAAGTTTGGATGGTGGTGAGAGCATTTTGGAGTTTAGTAGTGACCCTGTCAAAAGATTTTGCAAGCTTAATAAATGTAGACGTCAACAGCGAACACAAGAATTTAAAATCCGAAAGGAAGGTTTTTGTAGAAAGTCTTTATTTTATTTTATAACCGCCATTGCACAGCTGGCCCGTTTTTGGTTTTCGACTACTAATGTGCAACTCCGTAGTCTTGTAATTTTGAACCTACAGAACATTGGGAGAAATCGCCTACGTGGATTACTTTTTGATGGAACTAAGCAGCATTTGCGTTACATTGAATGGAAAACCATGAATATCTCCCACGGTTAGCCTAACGGCAAAGGGACTGTAACCCAAGATCTGAGGATATTTTTACTTCAGCACTGTGGTCGGTGCGAACCGGGTGCAGAATTCGTATCGACGAGCCATCCCTCGGATTCAAACTCGGTTCACCTCATTGGAAAGCGACCGTTCTATCTCCTGAGCTAACACGGCTTGTGAATGTCTTTAAGATAAAACATAAAAAGTAGGGGAGATGACACTGCCTTGCGGGTGGCCCAGGGGTTGCTGGAAATCTTTAGATCGAGTGTGGCGCCAAGAGATGTAGAAAGACAGACAGTGCAGTGTGTGAGAAAAGAGTATTACGGAGAAAGTGTGTGAGAAGAGAGTAATTTTTCCAGAGATGCCGGTCGAGAGCAGTTCGATAAGGCGACCATCAATCCATAAGTTATCGTATGCGGAAACTAGTCGAGTGTGATGCAGACTATGTATTTTCTCCGTTCGCGTGTTTCTAATATGTTATGGTAAAGTTTGTTTGGAAAAAGCCAGTGTGGAAGAGAAGAAATCAGTATTGTTGGAAACTAAAATTAAGGATCCTTTGCAGCAGCATGCGTTAGTATATTATGCAAAACTAGATTTTTTGTTGTTTTAGTTCATTTACGTCGCACTAAAGCTGCGCAATGGGCGACGGTCTGTGAAACATCCCTGAGGATGATCCGAAGACATGCCATCACAATTTTGATTCTCTGCAGAGGGGATGGCACCCTTGCTTCGGTAGCTCGACAACCTGCATAAGAAATCGAGTTCGATATAACAGTTTAGCGAAGACCAATACCGCACACTCTAGGTCCCTACGTAAACTGATTCAAGTGATCACCCACCCGCACTCTGATCACAGCCAGTGATGCTTGACTTTGGTAAATTGCTGGTAAACGTGTCTTAACGATCAATCCACTGCGGGACTGCAAAAGTAGAGGTAAGAGCAATTGGACTTGAATTTTTGAGGTTTTTTTTCCTAGTTTTAAGATGGAAACTATTTTGGCTTGAGTCCATGAACTAGGGGAGAGAGCTGGACCTTGAATGTCGTTCAAGTAGTTAAGGATCATATTTGGGTAACGAGAGTGAATGAGTTTAATTAGGTTAGCCGGAATGCGGTTTGGTCCGCGAGTTGTATTCTTTGTTCGGTGTAGAGCTGCTGCTAGTTCGTTGGGCGAGAAAGGGGAATACTGCCAAATCTTCTAACTCTTACACTATGGAGAAAAGATTTTGCTCCAAAATGGAGAACTAGTCGGCCTCTTTAATTCAGGGTCTCTACTTTTAAGTTCCACTACGTAACCATTGATTAGATTCGAAGTTCGATTTATTTTTGAACTCTGAATTTCGTTATTAACCATCCTTTTGTTACCACCAATTTAAAAATTATTTATAGTTCAGTTTTGTCCCTGAAGTGAATAATACGTAGCTTAATGAAAAAGTTGCAAAAAAATTTAAAAATGTTTGTCTTCTTAAGTCTCTAAACTCTTTTCTCGCTACGGACAAGATAACTCGTCTTCCGGGAATATTCGCTGTGCTCTATTGGGGCAGTGGTAGACTGCACTCAATAATTGCCTCAATTATAACTCCCATCACCCCTAACAGATTGCGCTTCTATGTAGATCTTTTTTCTCGTTGACGTGTGAAGGGTGCAATTTATAAAAATCACGCACTATTTTAGCGATCAGCTTCCACCTGGCCAAGAAATATATCGAAATATATTTTGTTAAAATATTGAATTTGAGATATTACAATCAGAATTAGATTTACAACTAGAATATAATTCATTTACTAATAGTATTGCATTTATCATTGCATTTTTATTATCTTTATGGGTAATTGAATTTTACAAATGTGCGTAATTATAAATTTTGGAATAAAAGAATGGATAAACTTATCCATTTGCGAAAGTTGTGTTATTCTCTTTTCAACTTTGATTTATGGTGAATAAAGAAATTTTATTAGGACACATCTAAACTTAATATTTTGTATAAATATAGGATTCAGTGTTTTGTAGTTAATATGGGGAAACAGTTTCCACCACGAGATTCCTTAGGAGTAAGAATGAAATAATTTTTAAAAATTTTACAAAACACCAACTCGTTTATTATTTTACTCGATAAAGTAAAAATTAAAAAAAAATTGAGTATAACTTTCTAATTTTATGAAAATCGAATTAATATAGTGTCAGTTAATTTTTCTGATATTATTTCATTTTGTATAAATTTTATCCTAAAATGTGTTGCAAGATTTTCTTATTAACTTTAAAAAGAAAGCAGATGAATAGACGGAGAGTTTCGATTAATAATAATAATATCAAATAAATTACCAATTTTTTTTAAAACTCATAATAATTTCTTGCAACGCATTTTATGATGACACTGATATCAAAGAAACATGTGCCTGGAAAATTAACTCTAGACTATATCAACTCGATTCTCTTTAGTAAAAAGTTGCACTCAATATTTTAATTTTAGCTTTTTCAAGCAAAACTTTAGAAAAGCTGTTGTTTTATAAGGTTTTTTAATACTATTTTATTTTATACTTTTTAACCTTGTGATGTTTAGCAAGTGATTGAAAAATTGCCTTTTTTTTAAAAAAAAAAAATTCCAATATCTTCTCTTTTTTGTAAATATGATACTGTCAGTAAAACTCAGTAAAGTATTTTTTTTAATAATATGCAAAAGTTTGGTTAATATAGTTTGGTTAAAAAATTCACTAAAATTAATGTAATAAATGTTAAACTAAGTTTTTTTCAATTTAATTATAATTTGGTACTGCACCCAGAACTTTTACTTTTCACCAACATAAGACGACGAGTGGGTATCAAATATTTTTTTTAAACTTTTTAATCACTATTCTTAAAAAAATTGCATTGGTTTAATTAAAATTTAGTCCAATGAAAGCCCGTTGTCCCTTTAAAATGAACTGAAAAAAATATTTTTTTTTTTAAATTTTAAATATAGTTTGTGTTTTTAAATTACAGAATTATCAAAATTTATGACACATAAAAAATTCCTTTTAAATGAAAATTGCCAAAATAGGGAGGAACACTAATTAACAGATTCCCCTCCCCCCCAGCCCTTCCTCCCACAGCACACTAACTTCTGGTGAACAATATTGGCGAGACGACGTTTTTGTCAGAAATTGTTTTATTACATGATTGAAGTAGGAGGGGTGGTCATAAGGGCTGCCTTGAGCGCAGTACGCCAACCTTTCTCAAAGGGGGATAAGATGTTAGAAGCGCAGTCCACCATGTTTTAGAAAACCATTAGCACAATCCGTTATCACCGACTCTATTGTTGCGTTAGTGAATATGGTTATTGATTGCATTAGATTATAATCTTTTATAGTAAAATAAACATGTTTTAAAGGAATTTGTGAATTGTTTAATTTTTAGTGCTGTGGGGAGAATTCTAAGCGCAGAGGATGGTATGCATACTCAATAAGTTTTAAGCAATAAGTTTTAAGCAGTATGTTGTATGTACCAAAAACTTCCCGAGTACTCAAAATATCAGTTAAAGGGCGAAAAGAAGATACATATGTACGATTTATTGTAAGTTATGTAAGATTTATTGAAAGATACATATGTACGATATATTGCATAGAAAACTTGAATATGTAATTATTTTCAAATAATTTCAAAACTATACTCTGTTGCAAGTTTAGAAAAAACCATTATTTCTATGCAAAGAGCCTGTTTGCATATAAGTGCATGCTAAATTGAAGCTAAGCTCAAAGCGCGAACGAATATCAACATCGCCTACTCTTGAAACAACGTAGCACGTCCTTCATTTTGTTTATAAACAATAGCACAAACTAAATTTTTGTTAGACGAGTTTAATTTTTAAAAGATTTTATATTGTTTTAAAAGCATATTTGTATAACTTGATAACGAAATCAAACGGAACTATATGCAGTCGCGGATGATTACTTAAATCCTATACCGCAGTGGTCATTTTTTTAAACTTGCAACGAAGTATAGTCACATTATTCAGCAGCATTAGATGATAAAAAAAAACTGTAAATAAGTGTTTTTAAAAGAATATTACAATTTGTTAAACTAACAATGCACTGTTTAAGGTTATAACCAACATATAGATTAAAGTGCTTTTATCATGCGACAGAAAATTTTGTGATATTTCTCGTGTATTCAGCTGTACCATCTGTAGATGGATTTTTGTAACCTAATTTTAAAGTTTATGAGAACATAACTATTTTCTTTTCGTTTTTCTTTAAGTGATATTTTAATTTATCTTCATCGAAGATTCCATGGAAAATCTGAAATTTAAGAAATTAACAGTACATTTTATGCAGATTTTAGTACGTTTAATTTGGTTAATACAAAAATGATATTTATAAAAGATTTTCAAGATCCATAAAATTATGGCAATATGCGACATGTTCTTTTTTGAACTTCAGCATATTGTTCCATCACATATTTAAATACTTCTCTTGTTCTAACAGTGCATTTTTCAAAAATCTCGTACCTGCAATTATTTATTCCATCAATGTGCCTGAAAAAAATAGTCATATTAACCTACGAATTAAATAATAAAACAGATCAAGAAAGCTTCGAAATGGAAGTGTTTTTATAATTAAAAAAATTTTAACAAAGGGAAATAATATTGTCACTTATATGCATATAGTTGACATACAAAATAATTAAAAACATTCTTCTTATTTTAGCTTTACGTATTTTACCAACAAGTTTTTGTCGTCAGCGTTCTATATTAATTAAAATGACCTTTGTTATACTATTGTAAAGAGGTTAAATATATCGATAAACGATATATTCAATTTTGCTATAAAATGGCTATAAATGTTGCTTGCATTCATCATCAAACCATTTAAACTTGTATTGTGTTCGCTCATGGAACATTATAGTTAGTTGGAGAGTACTTGAAATTTTGATAGTCAAATTGCATTGTTACAGACACAAAAGCAAGTGAATGAAAAGTTTGCAACAAATATCTGTCGAATTTAGATACATGTGTCCCATTTTAGGGCAAGTTACCTTAAAAGTGAAAAAAATGCTCTAAATGCTAAAGTAGCAGATAATAATTAAATTTCAGCAAGAAAAATTTGTGCAGAACTGATGTCGTTAATACTTCCGCCATTTTCGGTGAAAAATCGCATAAAAAGTCAAGTTTGGCCTCAATGCGGCAGAGTTATGTGAAATCGTGTCGCATCTAGGCACACTGAACTTACTTACTGTTAGTCAAAGATGTTATCGTTTTAGTAAATAATTTTACCTACGAGAAAATATTGCTTCATCAAAGATTTCAATAAAAAGCAGAAAAGTTATTTATTTATATCAATCAGGAATGATGTGATATAAAACAGAAACCATGCATTGGCTTATAAATCGTTAAAGATCATTGCCGAAGTCTTCGTTTAAAAATATTAATCGTCTTTTTTTTATTGACAAATTTTGAACGCAATGAGAATTAAGTATGACAGCCTTATGAAACAAAAAACATTTTCCGTGTACCCTCCCGGGCAAGGTCTACTTAATTATAAAAATTAATAAAATAAAATACAGTCATCATGTTTTCCAATTCTATGTCAAAGGCAGGGTTAGATGGAATCTCAAAAATATCTATTGTCCACTCGTATGCCAAAGTTTTTGAAAAATAGTATTCAATTATTTATTTTGAAATTATTTATTTTATATTATAAAAAAAACAATTAAATGAAAAATATATATAACTTAATTTTTTAAATTACAGATATCTTGTTATGCATAATTTACATAACTAAATATTTATAACGAATATTATATTTTTTCCGATTAAAATTTCTGTAATATAATTAAAAACTTTCCGAAATGTCAATCAGATTTTTAAGAATACTGAAAGGTTATGCAATAAGCATTGAACAAATGATTACCTGCAAATGACCCTCATTTCAGCGGCATCACCGGGGCGTAACTTTTTTAGTTCCTCTATCATCTCATCACCACATGTTCCTTTACTACTCAGAGTTTCTAAACTACATTTTGGATCAGATTTTATAGCTATAATAATAAAAATTATAATTATTTGAAATTATTCTTAAATCATTGCCATTTTGCGCAAAATATTGATTTTAATATAAATTAAACTAAATTATCTCAACGAACAAACAAAATTTAATAAACACGAAGTTTAATTTATAAATAAACGCAATATTTTTGGAAAATTTTACGTTTACGTTTGGAAAAAACTTTTCAAACGTTCGGTCTATGCACTTTCGAATAAAATCTACATAGATTATTCTTTGAAAGCAAAGTATGGTCAAAACTACCAGAATATGGTAAAATTTATCGTGGTTCTGACTTTATCGGAAAATCAAAAAGTTCGGTAATTTTTACCGGGATGCTTTGATAATGATTTTATTAAAATGAAAACTGAAATTTTGTTTCATGATACGTGATAAAATTTGGCAACTTTATCATGAAATCTTTGAGCTTGATATAAAAACCATTCCTTCGGTTGAATTTATTTTTCAGTTTTGCATTTTTTTACTAAATGTGCTGTAATAAGAAATAAAATTTTAAAAACCGTTACCAAATGAATGGTTCAAATCCTGTATCCTGTATTATCCTAAATATCCTAAATCCTGTAACATGTATATCCTATAGTACTACATTAATTCCTTGAAGTTCAATAGTTGATGAAGAGAGTTAAACATGAAATACGAATTTAACTTTAGAATAGGTCAGCAAAGTAAGCCCAAAGTAAAGGATTGGAATCTTAACAAATACAAGACTAAACGTGTCTTTTAGATCAATTTTGTTTTTGATACTGTCAGGACTTTAAAGAAAGCAAGGCTGACAAAAGCAATAAAAAATAATGAAGCAGAAATTTTTTTTATAAATTATTGGTCTTTCTGCTAGACTAAACCCAGACCTTTCAGCAATTTTCTGCCATTGTAACTTTTTAAAGGTAAAAAAAATTACTTGTTTATTTATTTTAATAGTTAACCCAAAATTTGGGTCGGCTGTTCAATGACGGATATAAAATAAAAAATAAAATGCGCAAGTACAGTTTGTCTACGGTAAGAACTCCCCTCACCACAAAGTCTGAGGCTGCCTGCTGCTATGGAAACAAGAATAGCGCATTTCTGGGAGGGTAACTTATCTTCCCTCTTGGGCTTACACAGTTGACCGAAGAAACAGATTCCCTTTGTCTCTCCGGCCCCAGGCCAAAACCTTTCCTAAACAATGAAATAGTAATACTTCGTTAGCATAGTCACCACGGGTTCAGACGAATGACTGGGCGAGTTCTTACTTTAGACAAAAAAACTATGCAGGAATGGGAATATGGGATTTACCGACTAGTGAAAAAGATGCCGAGGCCTTTCTACAAAAATACAACATTTTACCTGATAATCGGGAATCTAGCAATTGTCACTTAATGAAACTTTACTTTGGAAAGCATTGTTGCAATTAGCGTGATGGAATCAAAAATTGAAATTGATTCGAGGAAAGCCGTATCCCGTTATTAACAGTAGAAATTTATAGTTTTCCTTTAATATTATTTCCTTAATTTTTTTCATTTATTCACTTATTATTATTGTTATTCTTATTTACAATTGTATTATTATTTATTAGAAATAGCTAACCGGGGGATATCACCGATGACAATTTTTTTGCGGCGGCTGTTATATTATATTGGCAATATGGTTGCGATAGTACGTAAGTTAATTATTAAAAAGGTTAATTATTAAATTATTATTAACACCCATATCGGTATATTTTATTATTAAAACTTCTGAACTTCTTTTTTTGACGTTTTAATTTACCATTATAAGTTGCTGTTCCTTCTGTGCAGATGTCGATAATAGCTGAATAAGCTTTCTCGGCTACATCTGCAAATCCTGTACTGCATTGAACAGCGGCATTGCGTTTGCACAATGCAATCTCAGAGGCAATTCTGAAATAAATATAATATTACTTCAGTCCCATTTTTCAAAAAACAACACAAATCATAAAGAAAAAAGAATAAAAAATAGTACTACATAAATGAAGGCTGTTTTTATAAGGTTTCTTCGTCATATAAAATAACGCTTTTTTTTTGCGAATAATATGCTATTTCCATAACTGCTGTGCGATTGCAACAGTTACTCATGTCTGTTAAAACAAGTTTCACCTATCTAATGCTTTCTTTGCTAATTCTAAAAATGGCGCAAAACGTCAATATGGAGCAAAGGCACAGTTTTGCGAAAATGAAAAGCTTTTGTGGTCTAATTTTTTAATGTTTCAAAACTTACTCCAATGCTGCATTATCTGGGCTCATAAAAATTTGCTAAAACTGAGAATAAGGCAGTAATTTTCTTCTAGGTGGAAAAATGTCGCCAAATTGGTGATTTTTTAAAAAAGTTTAATAAATCTTAAAATATTTAAGTTATTTGTCCTTTCTAAATTCTAGATAGAATTTACTAAAAAAATTTTAATTGGCATTGTTAACATCTCGAAAATTCTGGAGGAATTCAAAGCATATAAAAATGAGAGAATTAGCTTACAACTTGTATAGAGAGATAAACTTAAGAGATTAAAAGAGAAATTAACAAGGTTAAAATACTTTATTGAGTAATTGTTGAAATAAAAGAGTTAGAGGGAGAGACTGTGTGATGAACAACATCACACAGATTGGACATCAATAATATACACTAAAATACATCTACGAAAAACCATATTCTAGAATTATATTGAAAAATCATTGTGAAGCATTTACTTTACGCTTTATGTAAAATGTTAAAATTTAAGAAATTTTCGTTAAAAGCATGCTTTTGAAACTATTTACATTACCGAATTACTCTATAAATTTTTATTTTATTTAATTGCAATATTCAGTGAGAAAAATGTTTTGTAAAAAAGCCCATACTAGCCTTATAAATATGTTTCCGATAAAGAAAAGAGAATTCTAGTAATTAACTCCAAAACTTACAATATTTAAGTCATTTGTCTCGTGATATTTCTTTTCGTTTCCGCAACTGTACATTTGAAATTGTGATTTTTAAAAGAATGATTCTTATTAACTACCTATTTAGTAAAAATAAATTTAACATGAAGAAAAGTTTTCGCGCCTTTTTCCCCTTTTATGAAGAATCGCGATAAAATTATCAGACTCTTATTCAAAGCACATCCTTTTACCGTTTATCCGGTTATTTTACCGGCATGTTTGATTGAAAAGTCTTAAGCAAATATTTTCTTGCTACCTGGATATTATGTGGTGAATAAAGGCATTTTTTTATTTTTGTATGGTTAACTTTGACATAGAAAAATGAAACTTATGTCCAAGAAGGAAATGGCTGCAAGTGTAACAAAAACTTTCGATATCTAACAAAACAATTTTTTATTAGCTTTGTGGTGCTGAATTGGAAATAGATAAACTATTTTAAGGTCACTTGAATGATCCACGATTAATTCTCAATTTTTTAAAAAAAAGTATACTGCTTATCACAAAAAAGTATAAGGTTTCCATCATTGCGACTCCAAAATGACAGGCTGAAAAAGAGTTTGAAATTCCTTCTAGTCTGGAAATTAAGGAAAAAATCGAGAAAAAAAAACAGATCGCTTTTAATGCCCGGAGGGCAGCTTGTCTAGCTCCAGCAAGGCAGCCAGATCTGCAGTCCGGGACGTGATATTACAGTCCAGTGGCCTTTAACAATCCGCTCATCTTTTGGACATTTTTTTTTAAATAAAAAAACTTGCTGTTGTTTTTTTAGTTTTGGTAACAAATTTTCAAGGAAAAAACAACAACCTTGCATTATTATTGCGATCGACTATAGCCAAGAGGATACTCTCATAAAAAGTGAAAGAATCGTTAAAGGTCGCTGAATTGCAAAGTAACGCCCAACTGGAGGCAGTGCGGGCCAATGAATTATGAATTCGAGAAAGGCTTGCAATATGTTGCCGTGCAATAGAAAAATCAACGTAAGCGACGAAAAAGTTAAAATTGAGATTTATGTTTCGCTTTTTTGTATGATAAAATACTTATTGTAAATATTTTTTTTTTCAAAATTAAATTTTGTTTTGTCATTTTTTAAAAAATTCTAATTAGCAATTATTTAGCAATTCTATTAGCAATAGAAAGAAAATAGTTGTCAAGCCCTACTCACTTTTCTGGGAATCTACCATGAGGCACGTTATTGTTTCAATTGTACGGCAGCATGGTTCAGGCTTAATGGTTTATTTTAAGTCTCAAAACACTGAGGAAGAGCGTTATAAAAACTTCAAACACGATTTTCTAAAAATAATCTTTCTTTTGGGGGTAGGGACATTTGGATTACAGAAAAACTACTCAATTGATTGTGATGTTGCTTTGGAAATTTTTAGAAAATTGGTGTGACTATGGTTCAACCAACAAAAATTTAAACATCTCCAAATGTTAAAATTTAACGCAAATGCGAAAAAAAAGGTTTCCGTTATCTTTTTTTTCTTCTTTCAAATAGCTGCTATTTTGTGGGAAAATAACATTTTCTCAGATTTTTTATTCTGCTACAGAATCGTAAGTTTTTAGTCATCTGTTTCGTTGCACCCCTCCATCAGTGATTGGCGCACACTGCCATTATCGCCATCATTTTTATATGTTAATTTATAATTATTTTGGGCTGGAAATATTTAAAAATCAACTGAAAGGTAAGGAAATAAAACCAGGAAATCATTGCATAACTCATCTTTTCATTTCATTGGGGGAAAAATGAGGCTAAAATCGTGTCTTTAGACAGGAAAACCCTTTAAGTGCGCAATGATTATAACAGGCCTTCATAATACGTCTGTATGAATTTTTTTACTTATTATTTTGAAATTCTTCTTTTGCTTTTATTTTGCTGATTTTATTGATAACATTTCATCTTAAAGTCCTAAATGTTTTTAGATTTACATATTTATAATACATATTTTATTGCATATATTTTGAATTTTTTTTTTCCTGATACATTTTGTATTTTATAACCGTCGTTCAACAGCAGACCCAATTTTTGGACTTACGACTACTAATGTTCAACTCCATAGCCTTGTAATTTTGAACCCAATCCAGAAGACAAAGGAACCCCTGGATCGAGTATTGTGAGAAATTTGCCTTCGAAGAGGACTTTTTGATAAAACTAACCCGCATTTGCGTTACATGGAGAAGAAGATCACGAGAACCACTGTTAACCTGACGCCAAGGGGTCTCTAACCCATGATCAGTCTACCACTGACTATATTTCCCGTCAACATTGCGGTCAGTGCAAGCCGAATGTGAAATTCATATCTATCAGCCATCGCTAAGATTCGAACCCGGGTCACCTCATTGGAAGGCAAACGATCTATCCCCAGGACCATAGCGGCTCTTTCCTGCTACATTTATCAAATCAGAAGAGTTAAAATGGCTGAGACGTTTGGCCGTTTTACTTTTGATTTCAGTAAATTTATCAAATTTGCTACCAACTGCCTGATAATGAAACGAATTTCACAATATAAAGTCGCCAGTGCTCTGTGACAAAAATATAATGTTCCTTACGTTCCGAAAAATGAGGTAAGTTTGATAATATTCTGTTAGTTGGATCATTTTTTCTCGCAATGTTTCACTTTCAACAGCAAATTACGATGTTTTCAGTATTATATTGGGGGAGAATCAAGAAAGAGCAATTGTGACCGATAAAAAAAAGTTTAAAAATTTTAAATTAAATTGTCCTTTTTACAAAAAATAATAACTGTTAAAATTGTAGAAAAAATAACCATCCTTCTTAAAAATTATTTATTTTTGAGTCTTTTACAAACTAAGCTTATTTAAATGTAATACTTACTGGCAAAATATTTCATCTCTATTTCCTGGCTCTTTATTTTTTCGTTGTTCATATAAATTGGTAGAGCAATCTGAAAATGATTTGTTGAAGCACGCATAATCACAAGAAACTGAGCTTATTGACACTGTAATAAAAATGAAGATAACAAACTGTAACTTGCAAAATCATAAGAAACTAAATCTGAGAGATACTGAAATTAAAATGCAGAAAAAAACTGCAACGGTTAAAACAACCTTGAGCTAAGTCTATGGATGCTCAAATGAAAATATAGATAAAGAACTGATCAAAAGCATAAAAAATAATTCTAAGAGATATCTGAAATAGAGACATAGAAAAAAAACTGAACCGGGAAAAATAACAATGGGCTAAAGTCTAAGAATGCTAAAATAAAAATATAGAAAAAGAACTGCAAATGAAAGAAACTAAGCTTAGCTACCTTTGCAATTAAAATACTTAAGTTTAGTTTTAAGTTAATAATTTAAACTAAGCTTAGCAAAATTGTAGCATTGTAAATCAGGAAAAATTAAAGGTATTTTTCAGTTTTGCAAGAATAATATATCCAGGTACCTAACAATTCTTCTTTTTAAACTGCATACAATCAATTCACATTTATTTTATTTACTGAAACACGATGCATTAAAATGTAATATCAAAATAAATTATGCATCTGATAGTGTAAGCTTACTTACCACAAAGAATAATGCGTATGAATACCTTCATTCCGATATATTTTGCTGGAATGTTTTACAAAAATATTATGAAAAAAAAAAACACGTTGTTTACTGAAAAAATTATGAATGTTGTTTTTTTTTTTTTTTTTTTTTTTACTTACAGCAGAAAACAAATGAAGAACTTCGTTCCTTGATAAATTGGTGAAATGGGTGAAAAAATTCCTCTCAAAATAATAAAGTCTTTAAATAGAATTTGTTTGGCAAAATCACAGCTGATAAGAACAATATATCTTTTATCAAAAACTTATTTGCTATAAAGAGTTTATGCGAATACACAGATGGCATTTTATGAGAAAACACAGATGGCAAACATTATCTTATTAGTGATAAAGGTTAAAAGCAGTTAGTGCTAAAGGCAGGAAACGACGAGTTAACTCTGAGATATTACAAAGCATACGAAAGCAGTGTTTCACACAAGTATAATGAACCAAAAAACGACTTTACTTTATATGCTGCTCATTTTAAGAATGGAATTTATTTCTGTCGACTATATTCAAGAATTTCTCATCTGATATAACAGTTTTGAGGATAATGTCATTCTGAAGATCCAAAATTTCTATCTCCCTTTCTTCTTGCCTTACTTGAAGAAATTCTGAAATGTAGTTGCTATTACGGTTACATTTATTTGGTTGGTAAAAGGATTTACAAAAAAGGTGATCAAAAGCTCGATGATATTAAATTAGTGAAAGCGCTTTTCAAATTGATCTTGAGGCAATTGGAGGTTTTTGAAAAATGTTGATAAGTCAATTTCACTGTCACCTATCATTTTCTTCATGTTTGGAAAATGCACAAGTGACTTCATTTTCAAATGTGATATCCACAAAACTGGCTGAACGAGTTTATAGCCCATATCAATCTTGCTATATGCCTGCCCTTTCCCTGCAGTTCTAAGTTTAAGTATTTTGTTTTTCCATTATGTCTGTTACGAAAGACAAATCTGCTAGCCAAAGAGGATCTCTTTGTTCTAAAAATATTTGATTTTTGGATGCAAGATAATTTTTTATTTCTTCAATTAAATGTAGAAATATAGCAAGTACATTGCCTTTACAAAGCTAGCTGTACTTTGCCTTTACTGCGCTGAAAATGGAATATTTTATCGTTGGGAACAAGCAACGGTCGCACCTAGGCCGACCGACGGGCGCAATGGTGCCCGCGGGAATAGGGTTGGGAACCCCTGCTCTAATGTACTTCTGATTGCAGCGGTTACAATCTGAATGAGGTGATAAGCATATATTATTTCAACTATTTGGAGATGTGATTTTGCTGCAGAGTAGAAGATTTGGCTGCCATACTCTAATGTAGCGTTTACAATCTAAATGAGGTGATAAGTTCAGGACTACCATTGTGTGCTAGAAATGCAGCGAAATGCGTTTTTTCTTTCTTTTTTTTTTCAAAATTTTTTATTCAGGTATTGAAGGTGGCAGAGGAAATAAATGCTTGCAGTGTAATAGATACCGAGAATTTTGAAGAAATTTACTTGCGGAATGTGTTCATTGAAGATTGCCAACTCAATTGGAGGCGAGAGACGTTTGCTGAAGAAATTAAAAGTTGCCATTTCTTCAGGGCTAAATAGTCATTTTCTAGTCTGTGAACCAAGTTTGGATATGGTGAGAGCATTTTGGAGTTTAGTAGTGACCCTGTCAAAAGATTTTGCAGCCCAATAAATGTAAACGTCATCAGCGAACACAAGAATTTAATTTCGGAAAGGAAGGTTTTTATGAATGTCAGAGTATTGAGAGTATTGGGAGAAATCGCCTGTGTGGACTACTTTTTGATGGAACTAAGCAGCATTTGCGTTACATTGAATGGAAAACCATGGATTTCTCCCACGGTTAGCCTAACGGCAAAAGGACTCTAACCCAAGATCTGTCTACCACTGAGGATATTTTTACGTCAGCACTGTGGTCGGTGCAAACCGGGTGTAGAATTCGCATCGACCAGCCCTCCCTGGGATTCGAACCCGGTTTCCCTCGTCGGAAAGCAAACTGTCTATTCCCTGAGCCACCACGGCTTGTGAATGTCTTTAAGATGAAACATAAAAAGTAGGGGAGAGGACACTGCCTTGGGGGTGGCCCTGGAGTTGCTGGAAATCTTTAGATCGAGTATGGCGCCAAGAGATGTAGAAGGCTCTATTACAGAGAAAGTGTGTGAGAAGAGAGTAGTTTTTCCAGAGATGCAGTTCGATAAGGCGACCATCAATCCATAAGTTATCGTATGCGGAAACGAGATCGAGTGCGATGCAGACTATGTATTTTCTCCGTTTGCGTGTTTTTTATATGTCATGGTAAAGTATTGAGTGCGTTGTGTTGCCGTCTCGAAAAGGGAAGAAGCCAGTGTAGAAGACAGGAAATCAGTATTGTTGGAGACTAAAATTAAGAAGCATTTGCAGCAGCGTACGTTCGCAGATTTTTCCAAAACTAGATTTGTTGTTGTTTTAGTTCATTTACGTCGTACTAAAGCTGCGCAATGGGATATTGGCGACGGTCTGTGAAACATCCCTGAGGATGATCCGAAGACATGCCATCACAATTTTGATTTCTCTGCAGAGGTGATGGCACCCTCGCTTCGGTAGCCCGACAACCTGCGTAAGAAATCGAGTGTGGTATAACAGTTTAACGAAGACCAATACCGCACACCCTAGGTCCCTACGTAAACTGATCCAAATGATCACCCACTCGCACTCTGACCGCAGTCAGTGATGCTTGACTTTGGTGAATTGCTGGTAACCGTGTCTTAACGATCAATCCACTGCGGGACTGCAAAAGTAGAGGTAAGAGCAATCGGACTAGAATTTCTGAGGGTTTTTTTTCTAGTTTTAAGATGGGAACTATTTTGGCTTGAGTCCATGAATTAGGGAGAGAGCTGTATCTTGAATGTCGTTAAAGTAGTTAAGGAGAGTGAATAAGTTTAATGAGGTTAGCCGGAATGCGGTTTGGTCCGCGAGTTGTTTTCTTTGTCCGGTGTAGAGCTGCTGCTAGTTCGGTAAGCGAGAAAGTGGAATCTTGCCAAATCTTGTAACTCTTCCACTATGGAGAAAAGATTTTGCTCCAAAATGGCGGGCTAGTCGGCCTCTTTAATTCAGGGTCTCTACTGAAGTTCCCCTCTGTAACCATTGATTAGATTCGAAGTCCAATTTATTTTTGAACTCTGAATTTCGTTATTAACCATTCGTTTGTTACCATCAATTTAAAAATTATTTATAATTCAAATCTGTCCTTGAAAAGAACAATACGTTGCTTGATAAAAAACCTGCAAAAAAATTGAAAAATCTTTGTTTTCTTAAGTCTCTAAACTCTTTTCTCGCTACGGACAAGATAACTCGTCTTCCGGGAATATTCGCTGTGCTCTATTGGGGCAGTGGCAGACTGCGCTCAGTAATTGCCTCAATTATAACCCCCATCCCTAACAGTATGCTGATTGCGCTTCTAGTTGTTTGCGCTTCTAGGTAGGACTCTCTTCTCATTGACGAGTGAGGGGTGCAATTTATAAAAATTACTCACTATTTTGGCGATAAGCTTCTACCTGGCCAAGAAATATATCGAAATATATTATACCAAGTTATTTAATTTTAGATATTGCCATCAGAATTAGATTGACAACTAGAATATAATTCATTTACTGATAGTATTAAATTTATCATTGCATTTTAATCATCTTTATGGGTAATTGAATTTTGCAAATGTGCGTAATTATAAATTTTGGAATAATAGAATGGATGAATTTGCGAAGGCTGTGTTATTCTCTTTTCAACTTTGATTTATGGTGAATAAAGAAATTTTATTAGGGAACAGTTATACGTATTATTTTGTATAAATATAGTATTCAGTGTTTTGAAGTTAAAATTGGGAAACAGTTTCCATCACGAGATTCCTTAAGAGAAAGAATGAAATAATTTTTAAAAATTTTACAAACTTTTTTATGGTTTTACTCGATAAAGTAAAAATTAAAATATTGAGTGCAACTTTCTAATTTTATGAAAATCGAATTAATATAGTGTGAGTTAATTTTTCTGATATTATTTCATTTTGTATAAATTTTATCTTAAAATGTGTTGCAAGATTTTCTTATTAATTTTAAAAAGAAAGCAGATGAATAGACGGAGAGTTTCGATTAATAATAACAATGTCAAATAAATTACAATTTTTTTTTTTAAAAATTATAATAAATTTTTGCAAAGCGATTTATGATGAAACTGATATAAAAGAAACATGTGCTTGGAAAATTAACTCTAGACTATATCGACTCGATTCTCTTTAGTAAAAAGTTGCACTCAATATTTTAGTTTTAACTTTTTCAAGCAAAACTTTAGAAAAGCTGTTGTTTTATAAGGTTTTTTAATACTATTTTTTTTATACTCTTTAACCTTGTGATGTTTAGCAAGTGATTAAAAAATTGCTTTTTTTTAAAAAAAAATTTCCAATATCTTTTCCTTTTTGTAAATTTGATACTGTCAGTAAAACTCGATATAAGATTAGATGTATTCGTATCCCATATAACTACAGAGTGAAGCTTATATTAATCTGGTGATCTACTCAATTATCAACTGAGTAGATAGAATAAGGATAGAGATTTTTTTTTTACGATTAATATATCAGAATAGCTGATTATCAATCAAATTAGTTAAATAGTATTAAGTTACATTATAAAAAAATTATAAAAGATGATTTCTTCACAATAAATTTTTTCCAGGAATTTGGAGGAAATTTTAATTGATTATTGATCGGAGCCAAGTTTACGGAAAAGTTCGGATATGCATGTTTTTTTAAATAATATGCAAAAGTTTGGTAATATAGATTGGTTAAAAAATTCACTAAAATTAATGTATTAAATGTTAAACTAAGTTTTTTCCAATTTAATTATAACTTGGTACTGCACCCAGAACTTTTACTTTTCACCAACATAAGACGACAATTGGGTATCAAATATTTTTTTAAAAATTTTTTAATCACTATTCTTAAAAAAATTGCATTGGTCTAATTAAAATTTAGTCCAATGAAACCCCTTTGTCCCTTTAAAAATAACTGAAAAAAATATTCTATGCAGATTTTAATACGTTTAATTTAGTTAATACAAAAATGATATTTGTAGAGGATTTTCAAGATCCATAAAATTATGGCAATATGCGGCATGTTCTTTTTTGGACTTCAGCATATTGTTCCATCATATATTTAAATACTTCTTTTGTTCTAACAGTGCATTTTTCAAATTTTTCGTACATGCAACTTTTTAATCCATCGATGTACCTGGAAAAAAAATAGTCATATTAACCTACGAATTAAATAATAAAACAGATCAACAAAGTTTCGAAATGGAAGTGTTTTTATAATTACAAAATTTTTAGCAAAGGGAAATAATATTGTCACTTATATGTATATAGTTGACATACAAAATGAAAAAAATCCTTCTTATTTCTGCTCTACGTATTTTACCAAAGAGTATTTTTCGTCAGTGTTCTATATTAATTAAAATGACGTTTTTTTATACAATTGTAAAAGGGAGGCGTTGAAAGGTTTCGCAGCATGGATGTGACGTATATACTAATCAATTCTTCGTTTAAAATAAATAAATAAATAAATTTTTACTTAATGCCTAATGTCATTATAAAATTATTAATATATTTTTAATAGTTTATGCCTAACGTCATTATAACATCATTAAAAATTATTGAATACTTTATGTCTAACATCATTATAATAACATTAATTATTTAATACTTCGTGTCTAACGCCATTATAACATCATTAATATTCCTTAATATTAGATGTTATACGTAACTACACACTGTAAAAAATATCGGATCAAATTACATTATAAAGTACTAAATATTTTTTTTTGCACCATCTGTACGTAATATATTAGGCAGTTGTTTTTACAGAAATATTTATTTGATTATAGTGATTTAATGATTTGACAGAAAATATTACTGTAAAAGTTGAAGTGGATTTTAGAGCAAATGGATTTTAGAGTACCGGATCTCTGAGCACTGATACTTTTTACCGTAATTTGTTCCAGAGTTTTTTACAGTGTACGCGAGACACTTTACGTCTAGAAATGCATTAAATTGTGTCTATTTCATTTCTTAATTCTTTATTGTTTTGATTAAATTTAATTTTAAATAAAAACATTTGAGTTCCACCCCACTCGTTAAACGTTAGAGACTGAATTCAGTTACTTTAGTAGTGAAAAATGTTCCGTTTCACTAAATTTTATTCCATAGACATTTCCACACATTAAAAACCGTTTCAATTTGCAATTTCTCGTCGTGATTTCATCACTTATTTTTATTATATTTTTAGCGACGGTTTTACCCGAAATGGAGGTTACTATCCCCGACTAGCGATCACAGGTGATAAGATCTCAGCACTGCATGGGCTATAGTTATAATCTGCACCAAGAAAAAAAAAGGGAAAAGACTACTTTCATTAGATTTAGAGGAGTTTTAAAATTACTGTCGAATTTAATGCCTGATTTCTCGAGTGAATCTAAAGACAGTTTGAAATCCTTAAATGCGACGTTGTTTTTTCAAGCCTTGCCAGAGTTATATGTCGACTACACCGACCGATAACATCTGTATATTTTTCCATATAATTACTACTATGTGATCAGTTACTTAAAATTGCAATTACAAGAAATTACATGAACCTGTAGGGATGACTAAATGCAGTCAGAACAAGAAACGATTGCAGGTAACCATGGTTGCATCTTATCATGATTTACATTTATCAAAAGATGTGGCAGCGAAAGTGTAGACGATAATATCTCGATAAATGGTTTAAAATACAAAGTAAAGTTATATAACCATTCAGATCAGAGCTCTAGCTGGATTTTGAGAACTCTATCTAGATTGGAAATAGTCGGAATTTCGATAGACGATGAATTCAATTTTGCTATAAAATGGCGAAAAATGTTGCTTGCATTCATCATGAAACGATTTAAACTTGTATTGTGTTGGCGCATGGAACATTTTAGTTAGTTGGAGAGTATTTGAAATTTTGATAGTAAGATTGCATTGTTACAGGCGCAAAAGCAAGTGAATGAAAGTGTTGTAAAAATACACTGTCGAATTTAAACACCTTGTGTGTCACATTTAAGGGCAAATTACCTTAAAAGTGAAACAAATGCCCTAAATGTTTAAGCTGCAGATAATAATTCAATTTCAGCAAGAAAAATTTGTGCAGAACTGATGTCGTATTACTTCTGCCATTTTCGGTGAAAAAATCTCGTAAAAAGTCAAGTATTTCCTAAATGTGACAAAGTTATGTGAAATCGTGTCGCATCTAGGCACACTGAACTTAACTACTTTTGGTCAAAGATGTTATTGTGCTGGTAAAAAAATTTTCTTATGAGAAAATATTGCTTTATCTAAGATTTCAATAAAAAGCAGAAAAGTTATTTATTTATTTATAACAATTCAGGAATTATGTGATATAAAACAGAAACCATGCATCATCTTATGAATTGTTAAAGATCATTGCCAAAGTCTTCGTTTAAAAATATTAATCGGGGTTTTTTGGTTGAAAAATTTTGAATGCATTCAGAAATAAGTATGACAACCTTATGAAACAAAAAACATTTTCCGTATACCCCCCCCCCCGGGGAAAGGCAGGGTTCTACTTATTTATAAAACAAAAAAAAATTACAATCATCATATTTTCAAATTCTATGTTAAAGGCAAGGGTAGAAGAAATCTCAAAAATATTTATTGATTTCCACTCATATGCCAAATTTTTTAAAAAATAGTATTCAATTATTTATGTTATTGAAAAATAAATTAAAAAGAATATGTAACCTAAATTTTTTAAATTATCGAAATCATGTTATGCACAATTTGTATAACTAAATATCTATAACGAGTATCGCATTTTTTTTTTTTTTCAATTAAAATTTCTGTAATATAATACAAAACCTTTAGAAATCTCAATCAGATTTTTAAGAATTCTTAAAACTTATGCAATAAGCATTGAGTAAATCATTACCTGCAAATAACCCTCATCATTTCAGCGACATCACCAGGGCGTACATTTTTTTGTTCCTTTTGCATCTCATCAGCACATGTTCCCATATTAGTCAGAGTTTCTAAACTACATTTTGGATCAGATTTTATAGCTATAATAATAAAAATTAAAATTTTTTAAAATTATTTTTAAATCATTGCCATTTTGGGTAAAAAATATTGATTTTAATATAAATTAAACTAAATTAACTCAACGAACAAGCAAAAATTATTAAACACGAAGTTTAGTTTATAAATAAACGTAATATTTTGGGGAAGTTAGATTTCAAATTTAACTAAATTGAAAAATATATTTATTTAAAGAATTCAGTAAAATAAAGATGCTTAGCAAGTAGCAACAAAACAAATTTATGTTTCTCAAAAAAAACTACATTTATTTTAATATACTCAAACACATAATTTAACAGTCTTCACAACTTAAATCAATCGGCATGAAACTTTTCAAACGTTCTGTCTATACACTTCCAATAAAATCTACCTAGATTGTTCTGAGAAAGCAAAGTATGGTTAAGACTACCAGAATATGGTAAAATTTTTATCACTATTAATTATTATATTTTTTAATTATTATCATTATTAGTTATTATGTTTTTAATTATTATTATTTTTATAATTATTAATTATTATATTATTAATTATTATTAATTAGTATCATTAATAATTATTATATTATTAATTTTTATCACTATTAATTATTATATTTTTTAATTATTATCATTATTAGTTATTATGTTTTTAATTATTATTATTTTTATAATTATTAATTATTATATTATTAATTATTATTAATTAGTATCATTAATAATTATTATAATTATTAAATTATTATCATTATTAATTATTATAATTATTAATTAGTATCTTTATAAATTATTACAATTATTAATTAGTATCATTATTAATTAGTATCATTATTAATTAGTATCATTATTAATTAGTATCTTTATAAATTATTACAATTATTAATTAGAATCATTATTAATTAGTATCATTATTAATTAGTATCATTATTAATTATTATAATTATTAATTATTTATTATTTTTACCGGAATTTAGCATTCCATTTTTCGTAAAATTATTTTCTTCATCGAAGTACGTAATTAAATGATCTTGATACTCGAAATCAATGAGTTTTATTTTCTTGAATAAAAACCTTAATATACTAAATGTTAACATTAATTTTTTCCTTTTGCTAAAAAACTTCGTTGTCAATTTTACAAAAGTTAAAACTGGTCTAAGCACTTCGCAGTATAGTCTTGCCAAAACTGAAAATACGAAAATAAATGTAGACCTGATTAACCTGATTTTTAAAAGTATTCCCATTAAAGCTAAAACATAATCGCAGCATACAACTGATACAATATCAAATATCCCCAAAATAATTTCAAAGCGATAGCATAAGTAGTTTCTTAGAAAAGGTACAGTCAGCAAAAAAAAAAAGATATCACCCTGAATAATTTTCGTTCTAATGATCGGATTTTCACGAACTAAGTGTCAATCTTAATGGATCCTGGGGGTGACCTCAAATATGCTAATTAGTTAGTGCTAACTATTAATTAAGTTACGAAATCAGACACAAAAACGTACTTTCTCTGAATAAACATATACTTTTTTTTACATATTTGGATTCCTTATCTTCTAAATATAGGGGGTAGCCACAATCTGGGAAATGTGGTCCCCATAGTTTGGTCAGGAGAGCGATTCAAAGTTTGGACCCCTTAATGTTAATTTCACTTTTTGCGTTTTCAGTCATATTCTAAAAACTAATGAAGCAATTCAAAAAAATATTGCACCAACTCATAAAACGCATTTACCCAAAGATAATTCCATGAAAAAAATAATTTTTAATAATTATTAATTATTTTTTATTATTTAATTAAAGAGAGGATGAAAAAATTTTGAATTATAAGGTATGGATTTTTTTATACCATATTAATCTACATGCTTTTCAATTGAAAAATCTAAAGTTTCAACTGTTTTTATTTATTAGAAGATGAGAAAAATTAAAATTAATTATTTTAAAAAAAATAATTTGGCGACAATGAAAAAATGATTAAATGGGGCGATTAATATTAAAATGTGATAAACTTACGAAGAACTTGATTTAGCGCGCGTGGCGTAAAATTTCATTCATATTTTTTTCGCTAATAATCGTTTGCTAATCTTTTTATTTTTATTTTTTTTAAACTATAAAATACAATGTTTCTTTTTTAGTCCTCTAAAAATCTATTTGAAATTAAGTAAAGAAATTTGAATAAAAAACATTTTATTGAATAAAAAACATTTTATTCAACGAATGTCGAGTTTTATAAAAGCATGCTTTTGATAGAATATGATTATACACCAGATTGTGCTTATTTAATGTGATTATTTTTTATTTTTTATTTTCTCAATAACTGATACAATTACAATAATATACATACGTATGAATAGATTTGGAATAAAATATTTCTCAGTTTCTTGTATATATTTTTTATGAATATTAATAAAAATACGTAGTAAACATATTTAAGCATATCTCACATCATCGCAAATTTCTCAACATCTTATATATCTTGTTAATCTTAAAAGTAATTTTTTAATAACCTGTCCGGAAGTGTTTCGCAGAACTATTTTACCAACTATTTAATTAAATTTTAGCATTTTTAAAAATTTTATTCTTTACCCTACTACATTTATTATTTCTTCATTAATATACTAATAAATTTTTTTATTACTTTAATTTAGATTTTCTTTAAAGTAAAGTTCCTTTTTACATTATAGTCAAGTTTTTTTTAAAAGAATTATTGTCTGTTAGCTAAGAATAAAGCCTTGTTAAGAAATTAAAAACACTCCGCTGTTTAAAATTATTTAATGCAAAACAGCTGATTATTTACTAAGCATACTATCTTTTTTCGAAAAAAGAATATAAATCATTGATTGTCTTTTTTGTTTTGTTTCTTGTGACTTCAACATAGATTATCTAAAATAGTGTCCATGTTTTATAAGTCACTACAAAGAGTATAAAGATACCGAACATAAAAAGCTGTCAAATACGTAGCCAGAACTTTTATGCGTCTTAAAATATCTCAGTATCTTAAATGATTCTTTCTTTATGATTCCATGTAGATTTTTTTCCGGATAATATACTAAACTATTTTGTTCAATTTTTTACTTTAGCGCGATTCCCAAGATATTATTGTAGTATAATTTGTTATCAGGAACAATGCCTTATTTTGTTTAGCAGGAAACACTAAAAATTGAAATTTGTAAAAAGCTTCCGAAGCCGTGCGAAATTTAGAATCATCTGATTTAAAAAAATGCAATAAAAAATACGTAAATTTCCGAACTTATTTCGATTCAAAATAAAAAAATAATAAAAAACGTGGCAAGAAGGCTAACATACTTTTTACAGAACTGTGAAAACCAGTTTTTCCTATCATTCGTCAAAAGAGGATAAGAATGATATTGCTCCAAGGGACCTACTCAATAATTTCGCTATTTCCAGAATGAAATCTGTTTGATCGAAACATATTTCCTTGAAAATAAAAAAGGGGAAAAAATTAACTTTTATTATTTATCTAAGCTTATTCCATTCATTTAATGATAGCGGTATCAAGGTTAAGGATATGCGATGGAAGCCCCGTTTACTATTATACTATAAATGCGTTAAATCAAGTTGCTTGAATAATTTATTTTAAGCTTATTATTTAATATTTTTAAGCAAATAAGGGTGTAAAAATAAACTCGATCAAAATACTCCGAAAGTATACCCTAAAATATTTGTAGAATAAACTTTGGAATCTATATATACAAAATATCTTTTCAAACAACTTCGAGTAGGACGGAAACACTAACTTGTTTAAAATAGTTGTCCTTGTAACTATTTAATTTCGATTTCTGGTGCTAGGGGACATTCCATTTTCACATTCGACTTTTGAAATTTCAATTGTAAACGGAATTTTTTTATGTCCTTAAATTAAAATGTTAAGGCTTGCAGCAAAAAAAATTGTACTGCATTGATTTTTTTACAAAATAGCGAATTATTATTTTTTTAATCCAAGAACCTGTGCCTATAACTTAAGTAAAACTTATTTTAATATCGAGTGAAATAATTTAATATATTGTGTAACTAAATAGATAATCCCAAGAAATTGAATTGAAAATATAAAAACTTCATTGATTTAAAAATTAATAGATGATGATAAAAATAGACATGTTTTGAGCACAATAATAAAAGTCACAAGTTATTCAAGCTTGACAAGTTTTGAGAATGGGTGAATATATTTTAACGCTCGAAACATGTCGACTTTTACTTCCCTCTTCATATTTTTTAAAGCCAGTTGAGTTTTTATCATCAATTATACTGTTTTACATTAGGGTCTTGATCATTATTTTGATAAGGTTTTTATACTCGTTAAAGTAAACATATGAATTTTCATATTTTAACAGGAATTATGTGGTCTTTAAAAACATAAGAGCATCAATATTGTAAAAGTTATATTTAACTTGGTTTAAAATTAAAATTTTGAGACCAGATATTTTGAGTTAATGAAATTAAATATTTTATCTTTTAAGTTTTTGTGCCCCTCTTATCAGATATATATAAGAAAAGAAAAATAATCATAGTATCAGTATTTGGTGGTATATGTAGCTTATCGTAATTGAAGAATATGCTGTGCGATATTTTATGGTGAATTTGCGAACGTAAGTTTCTAAATGTATCGAAGCATAAGGATGCTATTTGCTAATCATCTTTATCCAAAGAAAACTTTGTTATCTAAACATCTAGCAGAATGAAGCGATTTTTGAAACAATGAATCATTATATGCAACATATTATTTCAATATCTTATTCTTAAACATAACCAATTTCAATGCTTTTAAAATACCACTAAACATTCAGCAATTCCTTGAGTTATAGGAAAAAGAAATATCATAAATAATAGAAAAACTTGTGAATGCGCATTAGAATTACTATACAATATACATTTTATTTTTCACGCACTTTTTTTTTCTTCAAACTTTCTTGCCTAGAAGACTTGATTAAAGCTGTAAAAGTGATTATCCCTAAAATTTTGTATTTAGCCATAATAAGTTATGTTAATTTGATTTTAGTATGAAATCCTCGAATAAATATAGCAGAAACAACATAATCTAAATAATATCAGATAAAATGTTCATGTATTTAAATTCTAAAACTTAGAAAATCATAAATAATTTATAATCGATCCAAATTTTCTTTTCAAGGGAGATTAAAATTTAAAAAAAACTTTGCTTTTTGGACAGAAATCAGCTTAAAAATTGTCAATTGCCTAGAAACTTCGAGATATTTTATATTAACTATTAATTAAACCTCTCTGAGTAATCACAGAACATTATTTCAATTTTTTTCCAGTCAGAGCTTGGTTGCTTAGCAACCTAGTAAAATTAAGCATTTTCTTTTGAATTAGTCAATGGGTTATCTTAAACTATTCATTTGCGTTGGCGACTTTTTTTGGCGGTTTTCTGGACTATCGCCAAATATATAAACCTTTGTTACGACCCCTATTTACCACCCATTTTTTTCAAAATTTTGTCTACCCCCCCTAATTCAAGTATCTGGATTCCAAATATGTAAAAAAAAATATATGTTTATTCAGAGAAAGTACGTTTTTGTGTCTGATTTCGTAACTTAATTAATAGTTAGCACTAACTAATTAGCATATTTGAGGTCACCCCCAGGAACCATTAAGATTGACACTTAGTTCGTAAAAATCCGATCATTAGAACGAAAATTATTCAGGGTGATATCTTTTTTTTTTTGCTGACTGTACATCGAAAAAGGTCAGTTTTACCATTATTGATAAATGCTCCACTGATTCCCCTTAAACATTTAAAATATTCGATAGGAAGGAAACTAAAATAATAATTCAATACATCAGTTTAGTATTGTTTTAGCTTCTAGGAGGGCATATAATACTTAATGTAAAAATAAAATCAGATTGGAAAAATCAGATTGAAAAACAAACTTTAAAAGAACTAAGTTAATTTGGAAGATTAAGTTTTTCCAAAAGATAAAATTAAGACATTTTGAAAAATATTATTATTTACTGTTATATTCTTCTGTTCCTTCCGTGCAGATGTTGGTAACAGCTACGTAAACTCTTTCAGCTACGTCAGCATATCCTGTATTGCATTGGACAGCGGCATCTCGTTCGCACATTGCAATAAGTAAATTATCTCTAAAGTGAGAAAGATATATTTTTAACATTACTAATTATGATCATTATTTATCATTTATTATTTTTACCATTATTTAGCATTCCATTTTTCTTAAAATTATTTTTATCATCGAAGTAATTAACTTATCTTGATACTCGTAAACTATCATTTATTTATTTATTTGAAGAAAAAAAAGACTTGAGTGTTAAAATATAAAATTTAGTTTTTCTTTCGCTTAAAATATTTTGTCTATTTTTTAAAATTTCAAGCTGCTGAATTAAATATATTTACTCGCAGCACTTCATTTTCATAATTATTTAATTATTTTTATTTCTTAGGATCTATGATGTTTATAGTTAATGTGTCTTAGGATAAATAATGATTAAAAATGAAATATTTTAGTTGTAATTTATAAAATTATTTGTATCAAATAAATTAATGTAATTAATGAACTCTGAGATTGAAATGAGTTGGTCAAACTGTTTTTAAGAAAATGAAATTAGAAAACAATTTTGAGAGTTTTACTTTTTTTTAATTAAATTTCAGGACATAGTTTAAGATGGTGTAAAAATTTAAAGATTTTCCAATTCAAATATTTTTCAATGATTGAAATATATGATTAAAAAAACAAATAATTAATAAAATATGCTTTTGCATGTAATTATCGTCAAATAAGTGAGATTTTTACCGATTGCAAATTGGTTTTGGTTCGAGTAAATTTTTTCAGAAATAGCGAATACAGGAAAAATAACAAATGCTAATTTTCTACATTTTCGTAAACATTTCTCATATATAGTATATATATATATATATATAGTATATATATATATATATAGTATATATATATATATGTTTTCAGTCAGAAATAACTTACGTCATATTACATACAAATCAGATCAACAGATCAAAAGTTAAACATTGAGAAACAGAGTTTGATTGAGAAATAAAACATTGAACTTTCTTCAGTATTATTATTATTAGGTAAGCTGCATAATTGCAAAAAATGATAATTGTTAAAAAAATTAATTCAGAGGTAGAAAATATTTAGTTTTATCTAAAGTCAAACATTCCTAACTTTAAGGTTAATATTGCCAACAATGATATTTTTAGTTTAATGCAAAAAATTAATATAGTCTTATTTTTTTGACATAAATTCGCATTTTGATACAAATATGCTCAAACTATTTATTTTTGTCAGTTATTATGAAGAAACTGAACTAACAAACTTCGTTTCATAACTATGATTTCAATGAAAGGCAACGTCAATTAAAATTTAAATAAATAATAATTTATTGATTTTTAATATAAATGTAAAGCTTACTCTCAAATTCATTAAATATAATCTCAAGTATTACGTTCATAATTTTAAATTTAATATTCCCAATTATTGAATGATTTTTTTTAGTTTTTAATGCTAAAATATCATGTGTTCTACATTTTTTGCATGAAATTCATAAAAAATCTTATATTACTATTACCAACTATGATTAAAAAAAAGTTAATTTTATTCTTTCTCTACTCAAAATTTTTTCTTTTGTAAGTTTTTTACTAACTACTGAACTTAACTTCTCAAGTTCAATGTTGAAAAAAAAAACTATTAGACTGTAAGAAAATATTACATTATTATTTTTAAATATGAAACTTACTCGCAAATGTTCTCCTTTATGTCAACAGGTCGCTCAGGTTTTCTTGCTTCAATTCCTTTTACATTGCATTCAACAACTGCTCTTCTGTAACATTCGAAATCGCAAGTGGCTAAGCCTAACGATACTGAAATTTAAAAAATATCGAGAATTAAATGCACGTATCATTTTTATGAATTACACAAAAAGCGCTTGCTGCAAATGACCAAAATTCGCCCAAAAATATTTATAGTAATTGTTGGAAAATTAGGTGTAATTTTTGTTTTTTCATAAATAGCACAGAAATCACTAACTACAAATGATAAAAATTAAACCTAAAAGTTGTTACTGTTATTGGCTTATATAATGAAACTTAGACAAGCCAAGCTCTTCAGCCATTAGCCTTGAGAATTAAGTCAAGAAAGAGCATCTTCGTTTGACAAAAGAGCACCGCTAAGGTGAAAAATAAACTCAGAACTTTTCCTGATAGATTGTAGCACCACTCATTCGTAAGGCTCTTTCGACTACCTTCAGACTTCTGTGTACTCACTGTACTAGTCTGCGACCGAATACCGGACTTTCTATTCCACAGATTTTAAGACAACACATATAGCATGTACTGGGTGTATCTTAAGTGATCTAGGTGAAGATTGCTATCTGGCTTCTTCTGTGCAAAGTCCAATGCTTCAACTACTAGACTTCAACGGACAAAAATTGTTAGTAATTGTTAGAAATGCAAGTACCTTATTTATTATTACCTTAGAAAGTGACGGATATAAAAAAACAAAATTGAACCAAAAAGGTAAGAGCTGCTAGAAATTAACTATAGTTATGAATAAAGAATTTTTTTTTCTCTGTAAAAACTTTAATACATATGATTACAAATCCTTCAAAGAATCGGTTTTTTAGAGTATATTTTACATAAAAATTCATGAAAAGAAAAATTTCTTGATATTTAACCTTAATCAGAGTATGCATTACATAAGTTCATGGTATTTTATCCTACTTAGAGTATGCATTACGTAAGAGTTATTGCAAAGATAAATTTCATGATATTTTATCATGATTAGAGTATGCATTACGTTAAAGTTACTGTAAAGATAAATTTCATGATATTTTATCATGATTAGAGTATGCATTACGTTAAAGTTACTGTAAAGATAAATTTCGTGATATTTTATCCTACTTAGAGTATGCATTACATAAGAGTTAAAGATAAATTTCAAGATATTTTATCCTACTTAAGAATATGATGAGTTAATGTAAAGATGAATTCTATAATATTTAATCCTACGTACCGCAGAGGACGATAGCGCTGAAGAACTTCATTCTGTAACGATTTCCTGAAACGTGTAAAAACAATCAAAATCCCGAAGTATTTAAGTAAATTTCACATGAGAAAATTACAGATGGTTCAAGCAACATTGCAATCAAAATTATTTTATTAAATTCTTATCAGAGTAGCGAAAAAGAGTAAGAAAGAGAAAAAAGTAATCTAAAAACGGTTATCTATATACGACAGCCATGAAAAGAGTGAAACAAATTATTTGTCACCTACAATGCAATCTATCAACAAAAAAATAATATTGATTAAACGCATAGTAATTTTATTGCTATTATTGCGACATTATTTTTTTTCCTTTAAGTATGGTATCTTGCAATGCTATTGACTCGCTGATGTTTAACTTTGCTTAATATGTACACTGAGAAAAAGTATGGTCAAAACTACCAGAATATGGTAACTTTCACCGTGTTTCTAGGTCTATGAGAATACCAAAAACGTCGGTAATTTTTACCGAAGTGCTTTAATAATGCTTTTTGTAAAATTAACAATAATAATAGCCTTATAATGCGTGATTAAATTTTGTAAGTGAAAAAAATAGTTATACCGGTTATTTTACCATAATTTAAGAGTGAAAATTCTGGCAGTGTAGTAATGTCCTGCAATATGCATAAAATGCTGAAATTAAAATTTATCATTTTATACAATTATTAAAAGTTATTAAGTTCAATTAATAGATTTTTTAAAAATTATTTTATTGCATTTATGATTTTAATTTTTTTTTAAATTTTTAAATTACAAATATATATATATATATATATATATATATATATATATATATATATATATATATATATATATATATATATATATATATATATATATATATATATATATATATATATATATATATTATATATTATATATTAAATATATATATATATATATATATATATATATATATATATATATATATATATATATATATATATATATATATATATATATATATATATATATATATATATATATATATATATATATATATATCTGGTCTGGTCTGTATGTCCTTCATAGACTCCTAAACCAACCGACTAAATGCTATGAAACTTGGCATACAGATAGTTCAAAGCACGATGAAGGTCACTGTTGACATTAAAACATTCTGTGAAAGGTCGTTCCAGCGATATGAGCGAAAATCGAAATGGAATTTTCTGATTGGTTAAAAGTTAGCCATCGTTTTAAATTTTGCTATAAACGATTCAGTTTTCAAATATCTTTAAGCTAACAACAGTGCTATTTTCTATCTTATAGCTCTATTCATTTAGTTGTTGTAGTTCATTTACGCCGCACTAGAGCTGCACAATGGACTATTGGTGACGGTCTGGGAAACATCCCTGAGGATGATCCGAAAACATACCATCACAATTTTGATCCTCAGCGGAAGGGATGGCTCCCCTGCTTTGCTAGCCCGACGACCTGCACGCGAAGTCGAGCACTTTACGGTAGAACAGTTTAACGAGGACCAATACCGCACATCCTCGGTCCCTCTATTCATTTAGAAAAGTAAATTAAAGTAAATTACATATACTTTAATATTGAATTATAATTCGCGCAAGTTTCTTTATGTCAGCTGAGCACAAGCAAGTAAAATCAACGAGAATAGATTTCTTAATTATTGGTCGCATCACAGATTTAGTATTGTGAAAACTGTTAAGGGGACACGGGACCTTGAAATCCTAAAATTTTCGAAAAATTTTTTTGTTGTTAAATAGTAAAGAAAGTCAGTCTGAATCACTTGTTGTTCAAATTTTTTCGATACGATGATTTTTTATGATTTTATAGCTGTTTTTCTAAAAAGTGGGCGTGGCACTTTTGACGTTCCATAAGCTGTCTGTTTGTTTACATTGTAGTTATCAAGCTTATTTTGATTCTTTTTCTGTTCAAATCAATATTTCTATAAAATATTTTTTAATTAGTATAATGTGACACTCTTTGGCAACACCAAATTAACTTTAACCGTACTTTTGTTTACGTTTTCGCATTGGTTTATGTTTATTTTCTGCGACGTTTGCTATTATTTTCGAACTCGTATAAAATATCTTATTTGTTGATTTTTTTCGTTGTTTTGTTTTACTTTCATTATATTTTCGGTATCTTTTAGTTTTTTTTATCTTTTTTGTTTTTACGTTAGCTTTTTTGTTGTATTTTTGTTAGTTATTTTGTGGCTCTTGTTTTTCTTTGAGCTATGGATAAAATAAGTTCGAGATGGCATAAATCAACATCTCGCCCATCTAAAAAGAAGCAACTTGCTATTGAAAGAGCAAGAAAGAGAAGGAACAAGTCGTCTGATACTTTTTGTTCAGTTGATACTAGTGACAACAATCTAAATGAGTCTAGAACTCATGTAGTATGAAATGTACTCATGTAAATGAGCATGAAAATTTCTATCGAAATTCTGCAATATCATCGATGCTTTTCCTATTTCAATGTCAATAATTTTTTTATTTATCTGGTATCAAATATATTATTTATTTTTTTAAAATTATAGAGAATAATGTTTTTAGTGCAATTTTTATGCACACAAAAACAATCTTTTTTCTTTGTTTCAAGGTTACGTATGACATACTGATATGATGCATAACGAGCAATATTTTTATATAAAAATCGTTTGTATTGGTAAAAATTTAGCATTTATTATATAAAGAATACATTGGAAGTTCTTTTTATATTTTAAGCGTGATATTATAGCTATTAGAGTGAGTTTTAGTTAGTTTACACAAAAAAAGTAGTTTTTCTCCGTTAACTTTTTTTGCATAATTTACTTCTATATTTTGTCCCTTGCGTCTGAATATTTAAAAATTTTGCCTGAAAATTTTTCATTTCCTTCATATGACTGATATAAAGACAATGTAGCATTGTTTTCATAAAATATTAATTAGAAAGTTTTTTATACAACTTTAACTGTAGGAGGAAAGGAAAATTTTCGAAAAAAAAGCGTCGGAACTAACCTTTTTATTTTTCCTCTACGTATTTTGCCAAAGAGTTTTTTTCTTCAGTGTTCTATATTAACTAAAATGAAATTTTTTATATTATTGTAAAAAGGAGGCGTTGAAAGGTTTCGCAGTATGGATGTGACGTATATTCGAGTACTAATCAATTCTTCGTTTAAAATAAATAAATATAAAAAAATTTACTTTACTCTTAATGTCATTATAAATTAATACTTTATGTCTAACGTCATTATAACATCATTTAAAATTATTAAATACTTTATGTCTAACATCATTATAACAACATTAAATATTTAATACTCTATGTCTAACGCTATTATATTAATAATAATTATTTAATACTTTATGTCTAACGCCATTATAACATCATTAATATTCCTTAATACTAGATGTTAAACGTAACTACCCACTGTAAAAAATATTGGATCAAATTACATTATAAATTACTAGATTTTTTGTTTTTGTTTGCACCAACTGTAAAATACATTTTTACCGTAACATATAATGCAACAGTAATATTTATTTGATTATAGTGATTTAATGATTTGCAGCAAATATTACTGCCAAAGTTGAAGCATATCACTTTTTTTACCATAATATGTTCCGTTACAAATAGTTTTTAAGATAAAAAGTACCGACCCACTGATACTTTTTACCGTAATTTGATACAGAGTTTCATACAGTGTACTCGTTAAACGTTACGTGTAGAAATGCATTAAACTGTGTCTATTTCATTTCTTAGTTCTTTATTGGTTCGATTAAATTTAATTTTAAATAAAAAAAAGTTCAGTTACGACTCAGTCAAACATTAGAGGCTGAGTAGTGAATTCCTATAGTAGTGAAAAATGTTGTGTTTTTCTAAATTTTATTCCATAGACATAGTTATAGAATATTTAGTTGCATTTAAAATGTTGATTAGAGATGTTTTTTAAAACACATATCAAATTTTATATATTAAGTGATTTTGAATATCTTTTAAGTAATAGTTAGGAGAAATAACAGCAACAATAGTTTTCTAGAAGCTGTTTCATTGATAAACAGAGTTTTAATCTTAATTAAATGTAAGTGGTTAACGTAAAATATTTTACGCTAAAAATGGATTTTAAGGTAAAATGCTTTTTACGGCACCAAAAGTGGCCGTATTTTACGCCGTAAATTTATACCATACTTTATACCGTACTTTAATCGAAATTTTTTACAGTGTAAGCTTTTCCCCCTTTACATTGTTAAAATAAATGTCGTCATTGTGTCTAAATGCGACGTTCCCTAAATGCGACAATGATAAGTTACGTTAAATCCTAACTTATGAATCATCAGTAAAGGATTGAAAATTTCGTATCTTTGGAGCATATCCCGATTTATTTCCACACTTTGAAAACCGTTTTTAATGCGCAATTTCTCGTCGCGATTCCATCACTTATTTTTATTATTTTTATAGCGACGATTTTCCCGAAATGGAGGTTACTATCCCCGGATAGCGATCATATGTGACCTCGTAGACAGACTATCATTATAATCGGCACCAAGAAGAAAAGGGAAAAGACTACTTGCATTAGATCTAGAGGAATTGTAAAATTACTGTCGCAATTAACGCCAGATTCCTCGAGTGAACCTAAAGACAGTTTGAAGTCCTTAAATGCGACGTCGTTTTTTTTTTTTTTTTTTTTTTTCGCAGCCTTTCCAGAAATATAAATCGATTAAAGCGACCGCCGATAACATCTATAAGTTTTTCCATGTAATTACTACTATGTAATCAGTTACTTAAAATTGCAATTACAAGTGATTACATAAAACCATGATATCTGATATGAAAGAATGATTAAATGCAATCAGAACAAGAACAGGTATCCATGGTAGCATCTGATCAAAATATAAGGTTACATCGTGTCACGATTTACATTTATCAAACGATGTAGCAGCAAATAATCATGATTATATGTTATCGTGATTACATGTAATCATGATTGCAAGCTATCAAAGTATACGATAACAAATAATTACGATTAGCCTTAATAAACTAACAATTAAAAATAATATAATATGCGATTACAGTATGAATTCTAATAAAATAGGGCGTACAATATATTAAAGTACATAGTACATACAACGTGTGTACAGTGGGAAGAAGATAAATGGACCACCCTTAATAACTTTTGACCTAATGATTGCTCTAATCTCGTTATAGGACTCAATCATATTGGCTCGAGAGATTGACCTCAAATATGCTAATGAAACAGTGCACACTATAATTTAAGTTACGAAATCAGACAAAATGGACGTGTAAAACTAATGTCGTAATAGCGCCATTTTCGGTGAAAAAATCTCATAAAAAGTCACGTTTGGCGAAAATGCGACAAAGTTATGTGAAATCGTGTCGCATTTAGGTACACTGAACTTAATAATTTTCGGTCAAAGATGTTATTGTGCTGGCAAATAATTTTTCCTACGAGAAAATATTGCTTCATCCAAGATTTCAATAAAAGGCAGAAAAGTTATTTATTTATAACAATCAGGAATGATGTGATATAAAACAGAAACCATGCATTGGCATATAAATCATTAAAGATTATTGCCAAAGTCTTCGCTTAAAATGTTATCGTTCATTTGTGGTCGTACAATTTTAGAGCATGACTACCTTATAAAACAAAACTACCTTATAAAACATTTTTGTAATGTTAATTTTTTAGTTAAGAAAATGATTGAAGAATATTAGTTTTTTTATTTCTTTTAACAGGGCGCAATTCAAGACTTAACTGAGCAGCCCCAGTTAAGCATTCTATTAATATGTGACGTAATTTTTTCTTAGACAGCTACTTTCTTTCATTTCTTCAATCTGCGCAATTTAAAAGAGGGCGTTGTTTTCCTTTGGTTTAAGTGTTTCCATTTCATTTGGTTTGCTTGTGAGTTCGACGTTTGGCCGATCTTGTTTATGTGACTTTTTATTTTCTGATGATTTTTATTTTCTGATGAATTTGTATGAGTTCTTTTCTGAATTAGTTCTATGTCTTACATGTTTTTTTCTCCTGGACTTTTATACAAAACCTTCGGGGTACTGAGGGAGTTTTTTTAGGCTTTTGCCATCTCCCTCAATAGAAAAGATTTTGTTTTATGGCCACTGGGTACGGTACCCCGTGAAGACGTCGGCTTCGTCATATTTTTCATTTTAGTTTTATTTCCTTCCCTTCCTTTATTTTTTATTTTTATTCTTATAAAACAAAAAACATTTTCCGAATAACCCCCTAGAGTAGGTCGAGGTTCTTCTTAATTATGAAATAAAAGCATTACAGTCATTATGCTTTCAAATTCTATGTTAAAGGCAGGGATAGAGGGAATCCAAAAAATATCTATTGATTTCCACTCGTATGCCAAAGTTTTTGAAAATGGTATTAAATTATTTATTTTATTAAAAAAAAAAAAACAATTAAATGAAAAATATATATAACTTAATTTTTTTAAATTATAGAAATCATGTCATGCATAATTTACATATCTAAATATTTATAACGAATATTATATTTTTTTCCGATTAAAATTTCTGTAATATAATACCAAACTTTCAGAAATCTCAATCACATTTTTAAGAATTCTGAAAGGTTATGCAATAAGCATTGAACAAATGATTACCTGCAAAGAACCCTCATCATTTCAGCGGCATCACCAGGGCGTACATTGTTTTGTTCCTTTTGCATCTCATCACCACATGTTCCGATATTTCTCAGAGTTCCTTAACTACGGTTTGGACCAGATTTTATAGCTATAATAATACAAATTATGATTATTTGAAATTATTGTTAAATCATTGCCATTTTGCGTAAAATATTAATTTTAATATAAATTAAACTAAATTAAGGAACAAATAAAAACTAATAAACACGAGGTTTAATTTATAAATAAACGTTATATTTTTGGGAAGTTACATTTCAAATTAAACTAAATTAAAAAATATATTTATTTAAAGAATTCAGTAAAATAAGTAGCAACAAAAATAATTTATATTTCTCACAAAAATTTAGTTGTACAAACTAAATTTATTTTAATATACTTAAACACATAATTTAACAGCCTTCACTAATGAAATCAATCGGCATGAAACTTTTCAAACGTTCTGTCTATGCACTTTCGTATAAAATCTACCTAAATTGTTCTGAGAGAGCAAAGTATGGTTAAGACTACCAGAATATGGTAAAATTTATAGTGGTTCTGACTCTATGGGAAAACCAAAAAGTTCGGTAATTTTTACCGGGGTGCTTTGATAAGGATTTTAGTAAAATTCAAAATAAAGTTTGGTTATATGATACGTGGTAAAATTTGGCAACTTTATCATGATACCTTTGAGCTTGATATAAAAACCATTTATTCGGTTGAATTTATTTTCCAGTTTTTTGCTAAATGTGCTGTAATAAGAACTAAAATTTTAAAAACCGTTACCAAATGAATGGTTTAAATCCTGTATATTTTGGTTTTTATTACCAAAATTATGTTTTTTTTTCCAAGGTTTTTTTTCTCTGTGTATAAAAAAAAAATCTTGACAAATCCACATAAATTTATGTGAATTTTAAAAAAAATCAAATAAAGAATTTTTTTAAAGATTATATGGTTAATATATTACACAAAATAAAAAGGAGTTAAACATTTCTCAAAATAAAAAATAAAACATGCTTTTATTTAATAAAAGCTTTTTATCGATTTCTATTCCTACTTTGTGCCAAAGTTCAACTGTCACTTATTTAATAAAAGAATATTTAGGTAAGTTAACAATTAGGCATATCAACAACAATATTTGACAGGTTTTTTTTTTTCTTCGTGTATAAAGAGACTGAATTTTCATTAGAATGTTAGATTTCAAGTTATACTAAGTTCAAAAATATGCTTTTTAAAGAAAATTCAATGGAACAACAACAACAAAAAAAAAAAAAACTACTAAAAAGTTTTGTATTTCTCACGATGATTTAGTTGTACAAATTAAATTAATTTTAATAAATGGTTTTTAATTAGAATCCTTAACTATTGAAATTTTATCAACCTTAAAATTTTCAAAACTTAGTTTATCAGATCTAGCTATGTAAATTGTTTCCAGCTACATCAGCGAATCATGTATTGCACTGGATAACTGCATCGCGTTTACGCTTTGCAACAAGTAAAGCATTTCTGAAATGGGATTATTATTATCCTTATTAATTATTATTATAATAAATAATTATCATTATTAATTATTAACTTTTTTAATTATTATATTTTTAATTATTATCTTTATTAATTATTATATTTTTAATTATTATCTTTATTAATTATTATTATAATAAATAATTATCATTATTAATTATTAACTTTTTTAATTATTATATTTTTAATTATTATCTTTATTAATTATTATATTATTAATTATTATTAATTATTATCATTATTAATTATTTATTATTTTTACCAGAATTTTACATTCTTTTTTTTTTTAAAGTTATTTTTATCATCGAAGTATGTAATTCAATGATCTTGATACTCAAAATCAATTAGTCTTATTTTCTTGAATAAAAACCTTAATGTATTAAATGTTGTAATTTATTTTTTTCCTTTTGCTTAAAAAATTAGCTGTCAATTTTTTAAAACTTACAACTGGTCTAGGCACTTCGCAGCATAGTCTTACCGAAACTGGATTTCGAAAATAAATGCACACCTGAAATCACTTCACATAATTTGAAAAATCGAATATCTGAGTTTTACTCAACATTATCAGTTAATAATGTTTAAAAGGGAGTCGGTAGGGAATATACCAATAATGCTAAAACTGATATTTTTCGATGTCCCTTTTCTCAGCATCTAAACAAGATATTGCTTTAGTTTTTTTTCACAGAATATTCACATAAACATGTTTGCACTGTCATAACTGTTAATGCATGGCTTTAGTAGAATTTAAAAAAAAAAAAAATTATGAACTGAAAACTTTTAAATTTTTAAAAAGTTTAATAATTTTTGAGCAAACATCATTCGTAATTTAAAAAGTATTCTCGTTAAAACTAAAACATTATCGCAGCATACAACTGATATAATCTCAATTATCCCCAAAATAATTTCAAAGCGATAGCAAAAGTAGCTTCTTAGAAAAGGTACATCGAAAAAGGTCAATTTTAGCATTATTGATATATGCTCCACCGACTTCCCTTAAACATTTAAAATATTCAATTGGAAAGAAGCTAAAAAAATAATTCATTACATCAGTTTAGTATTGTTTTAGCTTCTAGGAGGGTGTATAATACTTAATGTAAAAATAAAATCATATTGGAGAAATCAGATCAGAAAAAAATCAGATTGAAAAACAAACTTTAGAAATAAGAAAACTAATTTTATTTGGAAGTTAAGATAAAATTAGAACGTTTTTAAAAATATTATTAGTTACCGTTATATATTTCTGTTCCTTCCTTGCAGATATTGGTAAACGCCTACGTGACTTTAGATGTTAGAAAACTAAGTTTATTTGGAAGTTCAAGCTTTTTCAAAAGATAAAATTAGTACATTTTTAAAAACATTATTATTTACCGTTATATGTTTCTGTTCCTTCCGTGCAGATATCGATAACAGTTACGTAAACTCTTTCAGCTACGTCAGCATATCCTGTATTGCATTGGACGGCGGCATCTCGTTCGCACGTTGCATCAAGTAAAATTTCTCTGAAGTGAGGAAAATATATTTTTAACATTATTAATTATTATGATCATTATTTATCATTTATTATTTTTACCATTTTTATACCATTCTATTTTTCTTAAAATTATTTTTATCATCGAAGTAAATAAATGATCTTTATACTCGTAAACTATCATTTATTTATTTATTTAGAAAAAAAAGACTTAAGTATTTAAATATATCATTTAGTTTTTCCTTTTGCTTAAAATTTCTTTGTCTATTTTATAAAATTTAAAACTGCTGAATTAAATATATTTTCCCACAAAACTTTTTTTTAATAATTATTTATTTATATTTTATTTCTTAGGATTTATAATGTTTATAATTAATGTTTCTTAGGATAAATAAATGATTAAAAATGAAATATTCTATTTGTAATTTATAAAATTATTAGTATCATGTAAATTAATGTAATTAATGAAATCTGAGATTGAAATGAGTTGGTTAAACAGTTTTTTGAGAAAATGAAATTAAAAACAATTTTGAAAGTTTTACTTACTTTTAATTACATTTTAGGACATAGTTGAAGATGGTGTAAAAATTTAAAGATTTCTCAATTCAAATATTTTACAATAATTTAACTATATGATTAAAAAAAAACAAATAACAAATAAAATATGCTTTTGCGTGTAATTGTCAAATAAGTGAGATTTATACCAATTACAAATTGATTTCGATTCGAGTTAATTTTTCCAGATATGGTGCATAACTCACAAAATATAAAGAATGCTTATGACTCTAATTTTTCTAAATTTTCTTTAACATTTTCTCAAAAAAATAAAATATATATATATATATTTGTACTGTAAAAAAAAAATATGTTTTCAGTCAGAGATAACTTACGTCATATTACATAAAAATCAGATCTCCAGATTAAAAGTTAAACATTGAGAAACAGAGTTTGATTGAGAAATATTGAGAACAAGAAAAAAAAATTGAACTTTCATCAATATTATTATTAATAGGTAAACTACCTAATTGCAAAAAATTATAATTGTTGAAAGAATGAATTCAGAGTTAGACAATATTTAGTTTCATTTAAAGCCAAACACTCCTAACTTAAAGGTTAATATTCCCAATAATAATATTTTTAGTTTAATGCAAAAAATAAAATTTGTCTTACTTTTTTTATATAAATTCGCATCTTCATATAAATAAGCTCAAATTATGTACTTTTGTGACTCATTATGTCTGAAGAAGTTGAACTACCAAACTTCGCTTTATAACTACGATTTCAATGAACTGAAACATCAATTAAAATTTAAATAAATAATAAATTTTTGATTTTTAATTTAAATGTAAAACTTTTCTCTAAAATTCATTTAATATAATCTCAAATATTACGTTCATAATTTTAAATTTAATGTTCCCAATTATTGAATAATTTTTTAGTTTTTAATGCTAAAATATCATGTGTTCTACATTTTTTGCATGAAATTCATAAGAGATTTAATGTTACTATCACCAACTGTGATTTAAAAAAAAAAAGGTAATTTAATTTTTTCTCAATTCGAAATGCTTTCTTTTGTAAGTTATTTACTAACTATTGAACTTAACTTCTCAAGTTCAATGTTAAAAAAAAAAAACTATTAGACTGTAAGAAAATATTAAATTATTATTTTCTAAAATGAAACTTTCTCGCAAAATTTCTCCTCAAAGTCTACAGGCAGCTCAGGTTTTCTCGCTTCAATTCCTTTTGCATTGCATTCAGCAACTGCTCTTCTGTAACATTCGAAATCGCAAGTGGCTAAGCCTAACGATACTGAAATTTAAAAAATATCGAGAATTAAATGCACGTATCATTTTTATGAATTGCACAAAAAGCGCTTGCTGCAAATGAGCAAAATTCGCCTAAAAATATTTATGGTAATTGTTGGAAAATTAGGTGTAATTTTTGTATTTTCATAAATAGCACAGAAATCACTAACTACAAATGAAAAAAATTTAACCTAAAAGCTGTTAATGTTTTTGGTTTATAATGACATTTAGAGAAGCCAAGCTCTTCAGCCATTAGCCTTGAGAATTAAGTCAAGAAAGAGCATCTTCGTTTGACAAAAGAGCACCGCTAAGGTGAAAGAGAAACTCAGAACTTTTCCTGATAGATTGTAGCACCACTCATTCGTAAGGCTCTTTCGACTACCTTCAGACTTCTGTGTACTCACTGTACTAGTCTGCGACCGAATACCGGACTTTCTATTCCACAGATTTTAAGACAACACATATAGCATGTACTGGGTGTATCTTAAGTGGTCTAGGTGAGGATTGCTATCTGGCTTCTTCTGTGCAAAGTCCAATGCTTCAACTACTAGACTTCAACGGACAAAAATTGTTAGTAATTGTTAGAAATGCAAGTACCTTATTTATTATTACCTTAGAAAGTGACGGATATAAAAAAACAAAATTGAACCAAAAAGGTAAGAAATGAACTATAGTTAAAAATGAAGCATTTTTTCCCCTAAAAATGTTAATTCATATGATGACAAATCCTTTCCAAAAACCGCTTTTTTAGAGTATATTTCACGTAAAAATTAATGAAAAGAAAAAGTTTCATGATATTTAACCCTAATCAGAGTATGCATTACATATGTTCATGATATTTTATCCTACTTAGTGTATACATTACATAAGAGTTAATGTAAAAATAAATTTCATGATATTTTATCCTATACTTACCGCAGAGAACAATAGCCCTGAAGAACTTCATTCTGTAACAATTTCCTGAAACGTGTAAAAATAATCAAAATCGGAAAGCATTTAAGTAAGTTTCACTTGAGAAAATCACAGATGGCTCCAGCAACATAGCAATCAAAATTATTTTATTAAATTCTTATCAAGGTATCGAAAAAGAGTATGAAAGAGAGAAAAATAATCTAAAAACGGTTATCTATATACAATTGCCATGGAAGGAGAGAAACAAATTATTTGTCACCTACATCGCAATCTACCAACAAAAAAAATAATATTCATTAAACGCATAGTAATTTTATTGCTATTAATGCGACATTATTTTTTTTTCTTTAAGTATTGTATCCAGGAATGCTATTGACTCGCTGATGTTTAACTTTGCTTAAAATGTGCACTGAAAAAAAGTATGGTCAAAACTACCAGAATATGGTAACTTTCACTGTGTTTCTAGGTCTATGAGAATACCAAAAACGTCGGTAATTTTTACCGAAGTGCTTTGATAATGCTTTTTGTAAAATTAACAATAATAATAACCTTATAATGCGTGATTAAATTTTGTATGTGAAAAAAATAGTTATACCGGTTATTTTACCATAATTTTAGAGCGAAACTTCTGGCAGTGTAAGAATGTCCTGCAATATGCAAAAAATGCTGAAATTAAAATGTATCATTAATTAAAATTTATTAAAAAAGTTACTTAAGTTCAATCAAATGAATTTTTTAAAAAAAATATTTTATTGCATTTATGATTTAAATTTTTTTTAAATTATAAATTTCTAAATAAAAATCATATTTTTTTTGCCATTATTAAATACTCTATACATAGAGGTTAAATAAGAAAAAAAAATTACAATGAAACAACTCAACTAATTGCAATGGCATTTTTTGTGAAAATAGTTCAATTTTTTCATAGATTTTGAAAATGTTATGAAAAAGAGATACTAGACATTTTTGTGACATTATTCGACCGACTTCAAGTCCTTAGACTTAGAGTACCACACATTGTGATCCGCAGGATAAAGATAATAACTAATTATACGTTCGGGCCCCAAAGCTAGGTCAACCGAAAAAAAATTTTTTAAATTAATTGTAAATACTGAGAAACGAGCATGAAACAGCACTAATTATTTTGATGAAATTAAAAATAAAGTATGGTTTTATAATATGCGACAAAATTTGATAAAGGTGGAAAAAATTCAGTATTATCATGATGCCTGTATAGCCATAAAACCTTCTTATTCGGTAAAATGTTTTTTCAGTTTTGTATTTTTTTTTACTAAATATGTGGTAAGAAGAACTTTAAAAACTAGTATTTCTGGTAAACCGTTAACATATGAACAGAAAAATTACACAATGGTTTAAATACCACATATTTTAATTTTACTATCCAGAATTATGATATTTTTTAACCAAAAATGTCATAACAGTGCAGTAATTTTAATAGGAATTTTTTTCTCCATCCATAAAAAAACTTAAGAAATTAATCTCAATTTTTTGCAAATTTTAAAAAATTCAAATGTAGTTTGTTTCGCGTTTATGTGAGTAATTAATTACAAAAAGTTATAATGAGTTTATTTAATCTTCTATCTATATCTACTAATAAGAAAATTCAACTATTTTTTTTAATAAAAGCATATCGGTTTAAGTACATAAAAGTTCTCTATCTAGTTAACAATTTATGTCCAAGACTCAAATTGCTATCTAATTGCTATCGCATTGCTACTACTAAATATCATTTCTGAAAACCTGTAAACGAAAAGAAATCAAATGACATATATTACTAAAAATATGTAAATTATAACATTGTGAATCATAATCCATTGAGAATGAAAAATCTGGTAAACACCCGGTGCTTATTTCTATCTCTACACTTTTTAACCCTTTCCTATAATATAACGGTGCTAATTTTTACATCCTTATGTAACCTATACAAATGTAGGATAAACAGCTCACGTTGGAATTTTTTACTTTAAGTTTAAAAGTTTAATATTATCGAACTAGTTACAGAATGTTTAACTTTTTTATGCCATCATACGCTATGGAAAATCCTGGATAAAATTACCGTAAAAAGTACCGACTCTCAGAGTACCGCTACTTTATACCGTAATATCCATTTTTACCGGGACATGTTACGAAACCAAAAATCTGATATACCATAATTTGTACAGTAATAATTACCGTCAATCACTGAATCACTCGAATTAAATAAATATTACTGTTAAAATTATGGTATAATATTTTATGGTAAAAAGGGTTTTACAGATGATGCACTCAAAGAAGCCTTAATTAATACCGGAATTTGATCAGGAATTTTTTTACAGGTGTATTTTCAATGATTCTAAATTCATGCACAATACACATTTCATTTTCTTGCTTTTATATTAAATTATTATTTTTTTTTTTTATTCTCTATCATGAAAATTGAAACCTATTAAAAGTCAATATTTTATTCTATTGCTGGATTAGTATAACAATACAAAAATTTGCTTTTATCAATGCCTGGAACACATAATAAAAACAAAGCTATTTTAAGATGTAAAAAAGAAGTTATTGATAGAAAATACATTTCGAATAAATTTAATTGCAGATGTATGTTAAAATTACAAATTATTTCTACAAATAGTAATTCCGTGTTGAACAAGTGTTGATTTTGCAGCTTGAATTATGCGATAAGGCCACATGACTTTTTCTGGAGTTCAATAGTAGAAACTAGTAGAGAGTTGAATGCTTTCTTTGTTTGATCACCGCATTTTTCGAAGCTTTTTGCCACGCAATCTTTTATTGAGTCGATATATCTGAAAATATATGTGAGTAACATAAGTGATAATATAGTGATACATTAATGTAACCGATTAACATAAAAATTAATCTGAGTTAAAAAAAAAAAATTAATAGTTGGTGCAGCAGTAGGTTGATTTATGAAAAAGTAACTTCGAAAAATTAATTTTGCTACAAATATATTTCTCAACAATATATATATATATATATATATATATATATATATATATATATATATATATATATATATATATATATATATATATATATATATATATATATATATATATATATATATATATATAAACAGAGTATCCCAGGATTATTGGGATAAACTTTTTAATAGGAAGTTGAGGACATTAGAAGGATTCGGAAAAGTGCATGGAAACCCGGGGTCAAAAACGTCATGGGAAAGGCAGTTTCAAGAAATAAGAAGACATAAGACTGAGATCATCTGAAATATATATTAGTCAAAGATGTTACATGTACTGTGGTAGATAATCACAAAAAGAAAGAGGCTCTAACTTTTTTCAAATGCTCGAGATGCATGCGTTACACTGTTGGTCACACTTGAACCAGATCCGTTTTGGAATTCTCAGTTGTTGCGTACACAACACTTTTCAGTGCAGTTCACTACGTCCGGTCCATCTGGTGAACTATATAGTGAAATATATATAGTCTATATAGCGAACATCAACACCTAGCGTGAATGAAAAAATTTCAGACCACGAGTTTCTCTGCACCCCTTGCGGAGGCACCCCCCTGCATATGGAAAATAGTAATGTCCCTAATGTGGTGTGCACGGGCAAGTCGAAAAAATAATTTAGTATCCATCACTGTCAGGCGATATGCATCGAGCCATTTGCGCTTTAAATAATTGCGTGAATTCATGGTCTGGGCCGGATAAACCGACGAATTTCAGAGGTTTGGCTGAAAAACACTTTAACATCCTTGAACAGCAATTTCATTTTGACCGTAAAGTAAGAGAGCGAATTAGTTTGTAAATCTATCAGTGACATACCTCTTTCGACACTGTAAAAATTTTTGGATCAAATTACTTAAAAAGTACCAGCACTCAAGGTGCCAGTACTTTTTACCACAAAATCCATTTTTACCTTAATGGTTTAAGGAACCAAAAATCTAATACACTGTTCTTTTTACAGCAATATATACTATAAATCACTGTAATTAAATTAATATGACTGTAAAAATTTCGGTATAAAATTTTACCGCAAAAATGAATTTCACTGTAAAATAGATTTTACGGATGCTGCAGTCAAGGTGCATGTACTTTTCACAGTAATTTAGTTTAACTGAATGTATTTTAAAAGACTGAAAAATAAAGGTATAGTTACATGCATATAAGCTTCATGTTTGCAACTATATCATTAGAATCAATATCTTTCTGTGCTTCATCCAAATCTTTGTTACAGTCTTGAGAATCGTACAGGGAAGCCAAATTACACTTTGGATCCTTTTTTATGGCTAAAAAAAATTATAATAACAGTACTAAATATTAAATTATAATAATAGTAAAATTATAATAATCTATAATAATAGTACTACAACAATTCATTGAAGTTCAATTGTTGACGAAGATAATTTAATATGGAATAAGGGTTTAACTTAAGAATAGGTCAAGTCCGTTCCAAATAAAGGGTAGGAATCTTAACGAATACAAGACTAAAGTTTCTTTTAGATCCAATTTTATTTTTGATATTGTCAGGACACTTAAGAAAGCAAGGCCGATAAAAGCAAGAAAAATAATGAAGCAAGCAGCACAGTATCATGAACGTCACGCGTAAACTTTATTTTTATTTGATTGTAAATAATTTTGAGAACAGAGGGAGACTGGCGTTGGTTCTGAAGAGATTTTAACTTGCTTTTGGAATTAGTGTGTCTTAATAAATTAATATATATTTTATAGTTGTTTCTATTTCGAATTACAACTAATCAGATTTGTAAATAAATTATTGGTGATTCTGCTAGTCTAAACCCAGACTTATAGGTAATTTTCTAACATTGTTACTTTTTAAAGGTAAAAAAATACTTGTTTATTTATTTTAATAATTAGCAAGCATTGTAAATATGTAGATAATTAGATAATTAGAAATTTCGTAAAATTTAATTCATTTCGTGTCCAATACCCAAATCTATCATTCATTGTCAAACCTAATGTCAAAAAAAAAAAATGAAGAAGACAGAAAATCAGGTGGATAAACAAACTTGAGAAAGACCTTGAGAGCTTGCTAATAAATTGGTTAACTGAAGACGAAAACAAATCGCTTTGTAGTCGAATGATTTGGATGGCCATAGTCCAGCATGGACTTCAGGTCCAGGGAGTATGTATTAGTAATTTATTTGGTATTTACATTGGCATCAACCAAAGCTTTAACATTTATGAATTTCGTTTAGGATCCTTTTTCTCTACCTACATTAAATTCCTAAATAGCGAAACAGCGATATATATATATATATATATATATATATATATATTGCTGTTTAGCAATATATATATTTTATAACAGTAACTATCTGCTACTAATAACTTTTAAACTATTATGAGATGTTATAAGTTTTTAAGGAACTTACGTATTATCGCTGCCATGCCATTTTCGAAGATAACGCAGTAAACTGGAACCCAAAAGACAACAAAATAGCAGCCATAAGCTTCTCCTTTCGAATCAGTTTCCCGCTTTTTTGTATTCGCTAGAAACGTTCGATGCAAGGGCAAGAGAAGGAATATAGGAATGCGAATATATGATTTACCGACTGGTGAAAAAGATGCCGTGGCCTTTCTACAAAAATACAACATTTTACCTGACAGCCGGGAATGTAGCAATTGTCACCCAATGGTTATTATGGAAAACAGGTTTTTTTGGAAAGTAATATTGCAATTAACAAATCGGAATCAGAGCTTGAAATTGATTCGAGGGAATCCGTATCCAGTTATTAACAGCAGTAATTTATAATTTTCCCTTAGTATTATTTTCCTTAATTTTTTCATTCATTCAATTATTATTATTGTAATTATTATTTACAATTTTATTAATATTTATTAGAGTTAGTTAGCCAGGATAGCTCCGATGGCATTATTTGTGGAGGCTGTTACGTTATGCTGCCAATATGGCTGCGATGGTACATAAGTACCATTTTTAAAAAATACACCCAAATCGGTTTATTTTATTATTGAAACTTCTTTTTATGACGCTTTAATTTACCATTATAAGTTGCTGTTCCTTCTGTGCAGATGTCGATTATAGCTGAATAAGCTTTCTCGGCTACATCTGCAAATCCTGTACTGCATTGAACAGCGGCATTGCGTTGGCATAGTGCAATATCTGAGTAAAGTCTGAAATAAATATAATAATACTTCAGTCCTATTTTTCAAAAAACAACTCTAATCATAAAGTCAAAAGAATAAAAGATACTGCATAAATTAAAGCTGGTTTTTTGAAGGTTTCCTATTCTTATAAAATTAGGCTTTTTTGCGAATAATATGCTATTTCCATAACTGCTGTGAGTTTGCAACAGCTTTTCATGACTGTTAGGACAAGCTGCGCCTGTCTTTTGCTTATTCTGAAAATGGTGCAAAAAGTCAATATGGAGAAAAGCCACAGTTTTGAGGAAATGAAAAGCTTTTGTGGGCAAATTTTTTAATATTTAAAAACTTACTCCAATTATTCGAGCTCATGAAAATTTGCTGAAACTGAAAATAAGGTAGTAATTCTCTCCTATGTTTTTCTTTCTTCTAGGAAATTTTCTTCTTCTAGGAATTCTTTCTTCTAGGAAATTTTCTCCTAGGAAAAATTTATATTGGAAAAAATTTCGCCAAATTGGCGATTTTTTAAGAAATGTTTAGTATCTTTTGAAATATTTAAGTTATAAGTTCGTTCTAAATCCCAGATAATTCTTTACAGCAAGATGATCTATATAATTTAAAATCATCGTTTTGTTAAAATCATTGTTGTTAAGCACTTAAACTGTGGCTTTTTCATTTTCCCTGACAGAGTTTTGAAAAACTATGTTAATATCGAAAAATTACTTTAAGTTACCAAAAATCAATCAAATTCTTAATGAATCAATTAACCACAATTTAACTATATGAATTATTTAAAAGGTAAAATGCAGATTGAAGATATGCTGGCATCACAAAATACAAAATTTGTAGATAATAAACCCGAAATGTCTTTTTAATTTCAATTTTTTTTAATCACATGAGCACAGAAAATTATATTTTCTGGGAGTTGCTACCTTTTACACGTTCATAAGCATGTTTTTTTTTAAATCAGTCAAGTACATCCTACTTATACGATACAGTCGGATATATCTAAGTTGTAATCTATTTTCATAAATATATATAGAGCCGTTTACTAACTATACGTTACTGTATATATTACTATATATTATCATATATTACCATATATATTACTATATATATATTACTATATATTACTATACATTACTATATACATTACTATATATTACTATATTATTGGTAGCCCGGTGGCTAGAATATATTACGGTCCGGAAGCCCGGAGACTCCGCTAAGATCCACGAAGTACGTGCCCGTAAAATCTGTGGAATCGAAAGTCCTGTGGTCGTTTTCTGAGCTTTACCACGGGTGCAGGGATCCGTAAAAAATTTCCTTCCTTTTCAGATCTATGTCTACATCGAGGAATTGACCTTACAAAATTGTGATGACATGTTTTTGGATCATTCTCAGGAATGTTTCCCAGATCATCCACAATAACCCATTGCGCAGCTCTAGTGCAACGAAAATAAAGAACTTACCTATCTACCCATAATCATATATACCAATTTTTAAAAAAAAGCTATTTATAGACTAACTAAAGAAAATTCTAGATAGAATTTACTGACAATTTTTTTAATGGACATTGTTGGTATCTCAAAGATTCTGGAGGAATTCAAAGTATGAAATTGGAAGATATCAAGATGAGATAATTAGATTACAACTTGTAATGAGAGATAAACTGAAGAGATTATTGAGTAATTGGTAAATAAAGAGAGTTACAGGGAGAGAATGTGTGATGAACAACATCACACAGATTAAATATCAATAGTATACTCTAGAATGCATCTTCGAAAAGCATATTCTAGAATTATGTTAAAAAAGCAGTACGAGGGTTGCTATTTATATTTCTGGCCTAATAATGAAAAAACAAATATGTAGGATCGAAATTGGCTTTATTGTTTTTCAAAATATTCTCCATACACTTTTGCATGCGTTTGAACCAATTTTCAAAGCACTTTTTCCAGTCCGATTGAAGTAACTTCAAAACATGCGTTTTGAATGCATCAACCGCTTCTTCGGGGGTCGAAAATCGTTGTCCATGTAATTTATTTTTGATGTGTGGGAATAAGAAGAAGTCATTGGGTGCCAAATCAGGGCTGTACGGTGGATGACCCATCAGTTCGATCTTTCGCTCCGTCAGAAATGCCTTTGTTTGAGTCGATGTGTGAGAGCTCGCATAGTCATGATGAAGAATGATTCGCCAGTTCTTCTGCTTTTTTCGAATTTCTCCGATGACTTCTGGCAAACAAATGGTCGTGTACCATTCAGAATTGATCGTCCTGCGTTGCTCTAACGCCACTGTTGCCACATGACCGTTAATGCCGAAGAAACAGGCAATCATTTGTTTCGATGTGCTTCTTCCTCGAACAACTTTTGTTGGTTTTGCCTCGTCTTGGAAGACCCATACAGTTGATTGCTGTTTTTTTTCCGGCTCATATGCATAGATCCATGATTCGTCACCTGTGTAGATGTTATACACAGCCTTTGATGTACCTTGAACGTATTTTTCCTACATTTCCTTGCACCAATCGACACGAGCCTTTTTTTGAGCGTTTGTCAGATTATGCGGGATCCAACGCGAAAAAATTTTTTTACGCTTAAATGTTCATGCAATATTTTATTGATGCTAGTCATACTAATGTCCAAAGACGCCTCTATCTCACGTTATGTCGCATGACGATCTTGCTTTATCAGTTTACGCACAGCATCGATCTTTTCTGGCACAACAACGGATTTTGGACGACCTGCACGGGATTCGTCCTGGATCGAACATCGACCACGATTAAATTCGTTATACCAATTTTTTACAGTGCTGTAGGATGGCGCTTTATCGCTGAATAAAGAATTAAGTTCATCGAAGCACTCTTGTCTTGACAATCCACGTCGAAAGTTATGAAAAATAATGGCACGAAAATGTTCACGATTCAATTCCATTTTTTGAAAGAGAAGAACATTTCAATTTACTGTCAACAACACAAATTATGCTATAATGGTAAATCGTCTGCTGAATTTATGTTTAAAAATATCAAACTTTCGATTAAAATCGTCTGCGGTCACCTAGCAACACTTACTGTTGCCAAGGCCAGAAATATAAATAGCAACCCTCGTATGAAGCATTTACTTAACTCTTTAAGTAAAATGTTAAAATTTAAGAATTTTTCACGAAAAGTGCGCTTTTGTAACTATATACATTACCAAATTACATTATAAATATTTATTGCAATTTTCAGTAGGAAAAATGTTAAGCATTAGAAATAGAAAGAAAATAGTTGTCAAGCCCAAGCCACTTTTCTGGTAATCTACCATGAGGCCCATTTTTTTTTTTTCTCAAGTGTACGGCAGCAGGCTTGATGATTTATTTTAAGTCTCAAAACACTGAAGAGGAGAGTTATAAAAACTTAACACACGATTTTTTAAAAATAATGTTTGTTTGTTTTTGAGGGGGGAGGGACATTTGGATTACAGAAAAACTACTCAATCGATTTTAATGTTACTTTAGAAATTAGTAGGAAATTGGTGTAACTATGGTTCAACCAATAAAAATTGAAACTTCTCCAAAATTCCAATTATTCTGCAACAACTCCAATTATTCTGCAACAACTCCAATTATTCTGCTACAGAATCGTAAGTTTTTAGTCTCATCTGTTTCAGATCATACAGTATGGAGATCGAGAAGCGTCCTTCCATCGGTGCTTGGCGCGCACTGCCATCATCGCCATCATTTTTACATGTTAATTTATAATTATTTTGGGCTATGAATATTTGAAATTTAACTGAAAGGTAGCGAAATAAAACCAGGAAATCATTGCATAACTTATTCTTTTATTTCATTGAAAAAAATTATGAAAATGAGTCTAAATTCCGGTTTTTAGACCGGAAAACCTTTAAGTGCGCCATGATTCAAAAAAGACCGTCATAGTTTTTCTGTAAGAATTTTTTTTTTACTTATTGTTTTGAAATTTTTCTTTTTCTTTTATTGTGCTGATTTTATTAATAAAATTTCTTCTTAAAGTTTTAAATGTTTTTAGATTTACACATTTATATTACATAGTTTATTGCTTATATTTTGTATTCTTTTTCCTGATACATTTTATAGCCGTCGTTGAACAGCCGACCCAATTTTATGGGTTTACGACTACTAATGTTCAACTCCATAGCCTTGTAATTTTGAATCCAATCCAGAAGACAAGGGAACTCCTGGATCGAGTATTGGGAGAAATTTGCCTTCGTGGAGGACTTTTTGATGGAGCTAACCCGCGTTAGCGTTACATGGAGAGGAAGACCACGAGAACCTCCCACGGTTAGCCTGATGACAAGGGGACTCTAACCCATGATCCGTCTACCACTGAGGATATTTCATGTCAGCACTGCGGTCGGTGCAAGCCGGATGCAGAATTCGTATCGACTGGGATTCGAACCCGGTTCGCCGCAATGGAAGGCGAACCGGGCTCAATATGTCATTTGCATCATCAAATTACGATGTTTTCAATATTTTATAGGAGGACAATCACGAAAGAGCAATTGTGACCAATAAAATAAGTTTTAAAATTTTAAATTAGGTTGCTCTACTTATAAAAAAATAATAATTGTTAAAATTGTAGCAAAATTAAACTATACTTCTTAAAAAATATTTATTTTGGAGTCTTTTACAAACCAAGTTTATTTAAATGTGAAACTTACTGACAAAATCTTTCATCACTACTTTCTGGGTCTTTACCTCTTCTTTGTTCAGCTACATTGTTAGAACAATCTCCAACTGATTTGCTGTAGCACGCATAATCACAAGAAACTAAGCTTATTGACACTGTAACGAAAATGAAGAAAACAAACTTTAATTTGCAAAATCATAAGAAACCAAGTCTAAGAGATACTGAAATAAAAATGCAAAAAAGAACTGTACGATCACCTTGAACTAAATCTAAAGATACTCAAGTGAAAATATAAGATAAAGAACTGAACAAAAGTATAAAAACTAATAATAAGAGATATCTTAAATAGAGACGTAGAAAAAATTGAGCCGGGTAAAATAACAATGGGCTAAGAATGCTAAAATAAGAAACTATGTTTCTAAGAATGCTAAAATAAAAATGTAAAAAAAGAACTGCAAATGAAAGAAACTAAGCTTAGCTATCTTTTCAATTAAGATAGCTGAGTTTAGTTAATAATTTAAAATTGCAGCATTGTAAATCAGGAAAAATTAAGTTATTTTTTAGTTTTGCAGATTCAATAATATATCCAGGTACTTAACACTTTTTTTAAACTACATAAAATCAATTGGCGTGTATTTCTTTTATTGAAATACGATACATTAAAATGTAATATGAAATTAAATTATGCATCTGATAGTGTAAGCTTACTTACCGCAAAGAATAATGCCTATGAACACCTCCATTCCTATATAATTTGCTGGAATGTTTTAGAAAAATATTATGAAAAAAAAACACGTTGTTATGAGAAAACACAGATGGCAAAGATTATCTTATTAGTGATAAAGGTTATTATCTTTTAAACATTGAAGTTCCGCCAAAACATTCTTATGTTATATCTTTTCCACAAGAGTACTTTGTGATTACTTTAATATTAGCATTTATTTGAAGGGCAGTTTTACTCAGAAACTATGTCATGTCACCAGCTATAATTTTTTAACTGAATATAGAAGTAAAGTAAAACATTCTAAATATTGATTTCATGCCCAAATGTTGTTGACCGAAAACTAATTAGCTCAAAATTGCAAGTGCAAAAGCGCATTAACCCATCATTGTTTAATAAGATTTGAGCAGGATACGACGAGTTAACTCGTTATCAGTCAACGAGATTTGGGCAGGAAACGACGAGTTAACGTCTTCGGTCAACAATAAGTTTATGGAATACTACGACTACATGCATAAACTTACTTGGATTGAGTTGACAAGTATGAAACCGGCTACAGTTGCACTCCGACAAACTCGAGACTTCGAAATTCACTATAATACCTACTCAGTATAACTAATTTAAATAGCGCAAGAAGTATGCAAGGTGCCCAAGTAAATATTATAATAGTATACCAGGACACTTTAAATACGTGGAACTTGTATTTTTCGGAAGAAGGAAGACTCGAGACTTCGAAATTCACTATATTACCTACTCAGTATAACAAATTGAAATAGCGCAAGAAGTATGCACGGTGCCCAAGTAATTATTATAATAGTATACCAGGACACTTTAAATACGTGGAACTTGTATTTTTCGGAAGAAGGAAAACTCGAGACTTCGAAATTCCCTATATTACCTACTCAGTATAATAAATTTAAATAGCGCAAGAAGTATGCACGGTGCCCAAGTAAATATTATACATAATAGTATACCAGGACACTTTAAATACGTGGAACTTGTATTTTTCGGAAGAAGGAAAACTCGAGACTTCGAAATTCACTATATTACCTACTCAGTATAATAAATTTAAATAGCGCAAGAAGTATGCATGGTGCCCAAGTAAATATTATACATAATAGTATACCAGGACGCTTTAAATACGTGGAACTTGTATTTTTCGGAAGAAGGAAAACTCGAGACTTCGAAATTCACTATATTTCCTACTCAGTATAATATATTTAAATAGCGCAAGAAGTATGCATGGTGCCCAAGTAAATATTATAATAGTATACCAGGACACTTTAAATACGTGGAACTTGTATTTTTCGGAAGAAGGAAAACTCGAGACTTCGAAATTCACTATATTACCTACTCAGTATAATAAATTTAAATAGCGCAAGAAGTATGCATGGTGCCCAAGTAAATATTATACATAATAGTATACCAGGACGCTTTAAATACGTGGAACTTGTATTTTTCGGAAGAAGGAAAACTCGAGACTTCGAAATTCACTATATTTCCTACTCAGTATAATATATTTAAATAGCGCAAGAAGTATGCACGGTGCCCAAGTAAATATTATAATAGTATACCAGGACACTTTAAATACGTGGAACTTGTATTTTTCGGAAGAAGGAAAACTCGAGACTTCGAAATTCACTATATTACCTACTCAGTATAATAAATTTAAATAGCGCAAGAAGTATGCATGGTGCCCAAGTAAATATTATAATAGTATACCAGGACACTTTAAATACGTGGAACTTGTATTTTTCGGAAGAAGGAAAACTCGAGACTTCGAAATTCACTATATTACCTACTCAGTATAATAAATTTAAATAGCGCAAGAAGTATGCATGGTGCCCAAGTAAATATTATAATAGTATACCAGGACACTTTAAATACGTGAAACTTGTATTTTTCGGAAGAAGGAAAACTCGAGACTTCGAAATTCACTATATTACCTACTCAGTATAATAAATTTAAATAGCGCAAGAAGTATGCATGGTGCCCAAGTAAATATTATAATAGTATACCAGGACACTTTAAATACGTGGAACTTGTATTTTTCGGAAGAAGGAAAACTCGAGACTTCGAAATTCACTATATTTCCTACTCAGTATAATATATTTAAATAGCGCAAGAAGTATGCATGGTGCCCAAGTAAATATTATAATAGTATACCAGGACACTTTAAATACGTGGAACTTGTATTTTTCGGAAGAAGGAAAACTCGAGACTTCGAAATTCACTATATTACCTACTCAGTATAATAAATTTAAATAGCGCAAGAAGTATGCATGGTGCCCAAGTAAATATTATACATAATAGTATACCAGGACGCTTTAAATACGTGGAACTTGTATTTTTCGGAAGAAGGAAAACTCGAGACTTCGAAATTCACTATATTTCCTACTCAGTATAATATATTTAAATAGCGCAAGAAGTATGCACGGTGCCCAAGTAAATATTATAATAGTATACCAGGACACTTTAAATACGTGGAACTTGTATTTTTCGGAAGAAGGAAAACTCGAGACTTCGAAATTCACTATATTACCTACTCAGTATAATAAATTTAAATAGCGCAAGAAGTATGCATGGTGCCCAAGTAAATATTATAATAGTATACCAGGACACTTTAAATACGTGGAACTTGTATTTTTCGGAAGAAGGAAAACTCGAGACTTCGAAATTCACTATATTACCTACTCAGTATAATAAATTTAAATAGCGCAAGAAGTATGCATGGTGCCCAAGTAAATATTATAATAGTATACCAGGACACTTTAAATACGTGGAACTTGTATTTTTCGGAAGAAGGAAAACTCGAGACTTCGAAATTCACTATATTACCTACTCAGTATAATAAATTTAAATAGCGCAAGAAGTATGCATGGTGCCCAAGTAAATATTATAATAGTATACCAGGACACTTTAAATACGTGGAACTTGTATTTTTCGGAAGAAGGAAAACTCGAGACTTCGAAATTCACTATATTACCTACTCAGTATAATAAATTTAAATAGCGCAAGAAGTATGCATGGTGCCCAAGTAAATATTATAATAGTATACCAGGACACTTTAAATACGTGGAACTTGTATTTTTCGGAAGAAGGAAAACTCGAGACTTCGAAATTCACTATATTACCTACTCAGTATAATAAATTTAAATAGCGCAAGAAGTATGCATGGTGCCCAAGTAAATATTATAATAGTATACCAGGACACTTTAAATACGTGGAACTTGTATTTTTCGGAAGAAGGAAAACTCGAGACTTCGAAATTCACTATATTACCTACTCAGTATAATAAATTTAAATAGCGCAAGAAGTATGCATGGTGCCCAAGTAAATATTATAATAGTATACCAGGACACTTTAAATACGTGGAACTTGTATTTTTCGGAAGAAGGAAAACTCGAGACTTCGAAATTCACTATATTACCTACTCAGTATAATAAATTTAAATAGCGCAAGAAGTATGCATGGTGCCCAAGTAAATATTATAATAGTATACCAGGACACTTTAAATACGTGGAACTTGTATTTTTCGGAAGAAGGAAAACTCGAGACTTCGAAATTCACTATATTACCTACTCAGTATAATAAATTTAAATAGCGCAAGAAGTATGCATGGTGCCCAAGTAAATATTATAATAGTATACCAGGACACTTTAAATACGTGGAACTTGTATTTTTCGGAAGAAGGAAAACTCGAGACTTCGAAATTCACTATATTACCTACTCAGTATAATAAATTTAAATAGCGCAAGAAGTATGCATGGTGCCCAAGTAAATATTATAATAGTATACCAGGACACTTTAAATACGTGGAACTTGTATTTTTCGGAAGAAGGAAAACTCGAGACTTCGAAATTCACTATATTACCTACTCAGTATAATAAATTTAAATAGCGCAAGAAGTATGCATGGTGCCCAAGTAAATATTATAATAGTATACCAGGACACTTTAAATACGTGGAACTTGTATTTTTCGGAAGAAGGAAAACTCGAGACTTCGAAATTCACTATATTACCTACTCAGTATAATAAATTTAAATAGCGCAAGAAGTATGCATGGTGCCCAAGTAAATATTATAATAGTATACCAGGACACTTTAAATACGTGGAACTTGTATTTTTCGGAAGAAGGAAAACTCGAGACTTCGAAATTCACTATATTACCTACTCAGTATAATAAATTTAAATAGCGCAAGAAGTATGCATGGTGCCCAAGTAAATATTATAATAGTATACCAGGACACTTTAAATACGTGGAACTTGTATTTTTCGGAAGAAGGAAAACTCGAGACTTCGAAATTCACTATATTACCTACTCAGTATAATAAATTTAAATAGCGCAAGAAGTATGCATGGTGCCCAAGTAAATATTATATATAATAGTATACCAGGACGCTTTAAATACGTGGAACTTGTATTTTTCGGAAGAAGGAAAACTCGAGACTTCGAAATTCACTATATTTCCTACTCAGTATAATATATTTAAATAGCGCAAGAAGTATGCATGGTGCCCAAGTAAATATTATAATAGTATACCAGGACACTTTAAATACGTGGAACTTGTATTTTTTGGAAGAAGGAAAACGCTAATGGAATATAGAAATATGACTGATTTGTTTTCAAAAAATCATAGTTTTATAACACGGGATGCTGAACTAATTATACAACTCCAAAGGAAAACTATAAGGAATATAACGAACTAAATTTTTAAAAAATTAATTAAGTAAATAAATTAAGATATCATTAGGTACTTCAAACTCCTGAAACCCGTGCTCGCGTAAAGAATGCAAACCGCATTAAGGATTGAATATTTGTCACTGTTTTTTAAGAGTTTTTAACAATTATAATATTACAGAAATCGAATAATACGGTTCTTTTATTGCACAACTATTATGTGCCAAGGCCGCTACACACATATTAGTATTTAAGAATCATTACGGATTGAAAAAAATTATAGAATTTTCAGATTGAGTCCTATCATTTTAAACTGAAAACTAAATATTGTTGTCTTTTTTTTTTAATCGTGTGTTTAAGGACACAATATTTTTCATGTTTTTACTTATTTACAAATTTTCGAAATTAAAAATAATGGTTAATAAAAAATTTAAGTCCGTAGAGCTTTTATTAAGAAATATATGTATTTCACATCACTTAAATAATGTTTTTTGCTCTAATCATTGTCATTATGAATATTTTAAAAAAGCTTGTTACCAAGATGTTACATTACTTTTGCGGGCAACCGAATCCAATTAAATGGATATATGCTCACAAAATGATACTGTCAGTAGTGGTACTTGAAAAAGACCCTTAGTATGTCTAATTTGGAAGAAATTTTGAGTAAATTTACTTTGAAACCTTTCGTTTAAGCTTATTATTAAAAATCCACGAATTCAAATAACAGGTTTTCTGAAGAACGAGCCCGAAAACCTTATAATAAATTTTTAACCTCTAAACATAAGACAAAAAAAGTATGAAAAAAAATTATGAATGTTGCTGTTTTTTCATGATTTTTTTCTACTTACGTCTGAAGACAATTGAAGAACTTCATTCTTAGATAAATTGCTGAAATGTGTGAAAAAATTCTTCTTAAGACAGTAAATATTTTAAATAGAATTTGTTTGGGAAAATCGCAGCTGATAAGAATAACATATCAATGAGAATTAAAACATATCTTTTATAAAAAATTTATTCGTAATAAAGAGTTTCCATAAATATTTGTAAAAAAAATAAGAAAACATTTTGAGGTCTTGCAATATCTGCAATGCATAACATATTGTATGCACTCTTAAAACTATGCGTGTGAAATTATTGAAATTATTAAAGTTGTACCAAAGTTGATTAAAGTTGAACCATATTTGTTATTGCTGCGCACCAGAACATTGTTCTGGTCCATGACTTCAATATTTTAAGCACAACTAGGAAGGGTTTGCGCCGTGCCAGAACTCGCCATTGAGTGGCTTCTGAAATAATAGATAGGCTAAGTGAAAGTCAATAAGCAGTTGATACAATTTCACGAATTCATCACCTGTTGGCTCCAAGTCACTCTCTTTTGCTTTCTGCTCCTTTGCTCTGAATCCATGTCTTTTTTTCTAAACTTTTTATTAGAAACAAGTAAAGAGATATTCTAAGAAGAGGTCTCAGCTATTTTCCCTCATCTGTTTGCTTTAAAAAAATAAAAATAAGCATGATGCTGGAACAATCATCAGCGTCCACTACGGTGGTGGAAGTTTTCTGTTAGCGGGCCTGTGCGTTATCTGCAGCGCAATCCTCTTAAAATCTTTATCGTCCTGAAGTTTAATCTGTGGATGAAAGGGGCAATTTTATCCTTCACATGGGAATTTTTTTAATTGGCTTAGAACTCACCAATCACATAAATTAAGCTAATGACGATTCTGTTTTTTTTATTATTCGAATATTTTAGTTATAACATCAGTGTTGTTTTCTATCTTATAGTTCTCATTAATAAAAAAAGGTTTTATTGCACGATGCTTAATATCTAATTATTCTTTATATCAAATAAACCCAATGATTATCATGTGCTTGGTAACGTACACGGACTACTTCCCCAAATTACTAATTTTTAAGTTCTATGAAATCCCAGGTTTATTTTGTTACAGTGTATTGTTATATTTTTGCTTTAAAACAGTGACTCGATAAAACTAAGCATTTTAAAATCAGCGATTTTTAAAACAAAAATAAATAAGTTATGTACTGAAAAACAAAATTAATGGATAATATGTGCTAAATTATTTAGAAGAAACGCAAACATTTGTCATACTATTATTGATTAATTTTGGTAATAGGTAATATTAGTATTATATGGGAATTGATTTAGTTTTAATTAGTTCCAAAGATGCTAAAATGGGAACAACGCGTATTTATGTTATCAATACTGTATAGTTTTAATATAAATACTGTGGAAAAAATGGTTTTTCTCTGGAAAGGAATACGTACCGGAAGAAAACCCGGAAAAAAAAGATTTCGAACCCTTAAATATAATTGAACTTTAATTATCGCTGTTAAAACTTGAGAAAAAGTTTTCAAATTATTTCAGTTTTTTTGCTTTTAGTTTTTCAATAATTTTCTTATTAATACCAATGGTAATCATCTTTTCATCATTATCTAAATATTTATTTAAAAATTGATAAATCTGTTTGCATAATAAAATTAAAACATGAATAAGGAATCAACACACTGTATAAGAATGTATAAAGCTCAATGGATAATGATAGAAAAACTGTTTATGATTATCACGTTCAAGTAATTCGAAAAAGCATCATTTTATCAGATACCGGTTTCACAAGATAAAAGCCACCTGGCAGAATGTTTGATCTTTTAAATGAAGATCTGGTTTGTTATGAAATAATGGAAGTTGTCATAATGGTTTGTGATTACTTTAAACTCTGTAATATTATATAGCCGACGACCAGTTTAGATTAAATCAGGGATGAGCAACCTTTTTAATCAACGGGCTAATTAAAATTTTAAAAGTTTTTGGCGGGCCGCACGTAAAGTAACACTTATTATTAATTTACAAAACTTTATTTATAATAAACATTAGATTAAAAAAATATAAAATTTAAAAGAAAAGTAAGGATTTCATATACAAATTTTAATGCAAAATAAAAACAAACAAGAAAAGAACAATAAAACGAAAATACTTGAAATTTTTAATGAGAAAATTGGCGTTGTTTTTTCGATACAAGCTGATCAATATCAGCCGGAAATGATGAGGTAGTTACACGTACGCAGCTTTCTAATCGTGCATCACTCAGTCTTGATCGGTGGTCATTTTTGATTAACTTCATGGTTGAAAATAATTGTTCGCAAACATACGTAGTTTGTTCCGAACAGAGATTTGCTTTGAATTTTTCGTCAAAAGCGGAAATTTCTCAGGGCTCACATTCGATTTATAAAAATTTTCGATGTTTACTGAGAAAAATACATTTTTTAAATCGGTATTATTCTGCATGTCAATCACTTCCATTTGAAATTCTTCGGGAACTGTATCCACATCGATATTAAATGGCGAGGAAAGTATTTTCATGGAAACCGCTGTCTTCTCAGCTTTGAACATTTGAAATCATAATTGAAATTCGTTGATTAAAATGTCTCTATATATTGTGCGTAGGCCGGGATAGCCTGGTCGGTAGGGCGCTGGGCCCATATCCAAGAGGTCGTGGGTTCGATCCCCGCCGGCCGAAGACTCCCCGTGTAGTAAATGGTGACTGATGCACGTTAAATCCGTCGAGTCTCAAAGTCCTCCATGTTCCCATAACAAATCAATACCTCTGGGGTTACTGATCCAAGAGTTTCCTTGTCTTCTGGATTGGTTCAAAATTACAAGGCTACGGAGTTGAACATTAGTAGTCGTAAACCCATGAAATTGGGTCGGCTGTTCAACGACGGCTATAATATAATTATAATATTATAATATATTGTGCGTATTTTTGAAAAGTAGTAACGTTTTCTTCTTCTAAATGTGGAAAGGGACACACATTATTCTGCAAAAGATGCTGTTTCCACAATTTTAATTTGTGGTCAAAGCCCTGAATTTTATCATATAAATTGTGAATAAACTGTCCTTTGCCTTGAAGTTCCATATTAAGATCATTGAGACGCTGAGTCATGTCGAGAAGAAACCCAAAATCGCACATCCATTCTTGATTAACAAAATGAGGAAAGGCATATCCCTTCATATCCACGAACAATTGTATTTCGCTTTTTAAGTTGTATACTCTTGTTAGCATTGCACCTCTACTCAGCCAGCGTACTTCGGTATTAAAAACCACGTCGTCATATTCAGTTTCTAAAACTTTCAGGAATTCTTTAAATTCACGGTTATTTGACGTGCGTGACTTGATTAGTTTAATTATTGGTACTGTGACATTTGGCAAACTCAATCTTTTCGCACACAAATTTTCCTGGTGAATTATGCAGTGGTTAACGAATATTTCCCTTCCTGTGACCTTCTTAATATCTTAAAATAGCCTTCCTGATACTCCTACCTTCATGCTTGACATTGCTCGTGTTCCATCTGTCGATATACCAATAATCTTTTCTAATGAAATTGAAAATTTTTCCAAAACAGACTTTAGTTCATCGTACAGGTCTTTGCCGGTTGCAGTCCCTTACATTGGAATCAGTGAGCACAATTCTACGGTAATATTAAATTTGGTGTCAATACCACGTAAAAATATAGCCGGTTGTGCTGTATCGCTAATATCGCAACTCTCTTAAAGTACCAAAGAACAGTATTCGAATTTTGCAATGCATTCACGAAGCGTTGTTGCTATGTTCTCGGACAAGTCTTCAATTCTCCTCTCAATGGTGAATCTTGATAAACTAATGTTTGAAATAATATTTATTTTATCAGGAAATGCTATTTCTGCAACAGCAGTCAGACATTCTTTTATCATCTCTCCATCCGCAAAGGATTTCATTTTTTTGCCAGTATTTGACTGACAACAAAACTAGCCTTTACTGCTGTAATTTGATAGAATAGCTTGATTTTTAAAAATAGTCTGTTGGTTTCCAAGTTTTTCTCCATTTGATTAAACTTATCTATCCGGAGTTGTGCTGTTAAGTTTTTATATTGTTTTTCGTGTTTTGTATCGTAATGCCTTTTTATGTTATATTCTTTTAATGTCGACACAGTCTCTGAGCATATTAAGCATACAGCTTTATCTTTAAAGAAAGTGAAAAAATAATCAAATTTCCACTTTTCTTGGAAATGCCTGTGCTCATCCGCAACCTTCCGTTCTTTTTTTTTTTTTTTTTTTTTGTTTGTTTGCTTTTCCGACATGCTCTTATGGATTGCACTAATATTGCACTCACGCCTTTGAAGAAACTCAAGAATTGCTAAAATTGCTTACCAGTCTGACTGATTGTGTGACAGAAGTGTCGAATGTCTCGAATGAATCAATAAAATGTATTTATTACAGAACACGCATTTATTTATAAATAACAGGTTTACACATTATAATTATACATTTCTAACATCATTTGCAATATCAGCGACTTACAACTTTCAGACATAACAACGTGTGTCACTCGCCAGTAATTGGCGGGTAGAGTGTTTTTATCTGATAGTGTTCACAGACATGTGTTTCCTCTTCAGCCTCACTTTCTAACTGCGGCAGGTCAGTTTATAGGTGATTCTACAACACAGTGGTGGTTGCAAGTGCTGCCGCCACAGAAGCAAACACAAACAAGCACAGACGTGGCGCGTTCGTATTACATGTTCGAACAAGTTGCCGACAAGTGAGTAACTCGTCACAGAAAAAAATTTCGGTTTAGTAAGTACTACCATTTTATTATAATTAATTTTATAACAATACGATGGGAGAAAGTCGATAAAATAAATTCAATTTTAGAAATGCTTGGCGGGCCGCATAAACATGTTTAATGGGCTGCGTGTTGCTCATCCCTGGATTAAATGATTGCTCTATCATAAATGAATTTTCATAATAATGAATTTCGTAATTTATGAACATATTCGACTGGTTTCGACAATTGTTTTTCAAATATAAATATAGAATTTTAAAAAACTAGTTTATTTATTTTATTATGTGTCAAATAGCCATTTTTAGGTTAAAAAAAATGCGACGTTTTAGTCGTCTATAGAAAACACTGTAAAAAAAATTATCGCATGAAACAAAAAAAATGCGTTGAGGATTTTATTTAGAAGGCTATCAACTGTGTTTTGAACTATTATCTTAAAAGAAAGTGCATATACTTCTGAGTTAAAGATCAACGTAGTTAAAATAAACAAATATTTAAAAATGTCTGCACTTGTCTTTGCAAAAAAAACGTACACAAAAAATTAAATTCTACATTTTTCTCTTTGCCTGTCGTTCAAAACATGTGTTCTATAACTAAAAACACTCATAAAAAATTGTAGACAGGATGGGGCATTGTGTTTAAGGTGGTTTAAAATCTCATTTTAATAAAAAAGCATTTTTACTTTAACTATTATTACTTTACTTTTATTATTATCCTTTCAAAACTGCAGCTTGGTTATATCAGTTAAGTATGTTATGCGAATTAAATAATACATGTCATTATTTTAATGTAGTTTTACGAATATTTCATATGCGTAACAAACTTGAGACGTGCTTTCAAATTTACCAAATTTAATTTTAAATTAAAATTAATATAATTTGTATATTTAAAAAAGATAAATCAGCTATAAATTATACTACACAAAAAAATTAGTTTTGCTTAATTTTATCTTCGCATAAAAAAATCATAACGAGTAAAATAAAAATAACTAGCTGGGATATGCAAGTCTGACAAGTTTTATTGTACTATTACATAAACAATAGATATTACTTTACAAAACAATTAATTTTTTTTCTAGAAAGGCGTGGAATCACTTTTTATTTTTATTAAAGTAATATTTTAATTATTCATTTAAAAGGCATCTAGGTTGAATTGAGTAATTGAGTTGAAAGACTAATAAGCTGCAAGTTCATTGATGATTCAATTACAGACCGAAATGTTCTTCGTGTTAATTCACTGCATTTTTCTAACTTCTGATTCAGACAGTTTTTGGTGTTATCCAAATGCCTAAAATATTTTTAAAAAAGGGAATTACAAATACTTTAAATAGATTAATACGTTAAGCAAATCGTATAAGAAAAATAGAAAAAAAATATTGTCAAGATTTAAAAAAATCACATAAAAACGAAATGCTTACATATAAGAAACTAGACATATTACAATTAACTATATCATCAATAGAAGTTTTGAGAATTTTCACAACAGGCAAAATTTGTCATGATAGTATTGCCGAGGGAAACTTATTAGACATTAAAACTTTTGAGTGGCTAAGATGCTTACATCCTAATTCTGAACTGGAGGTCTACGTCTCATGGCACTACTAGTTAGAATCATTTTCTAATCATTAAGTCATTCAATTATAAACCATTTTATTACCTTATTTTATTGAATATCCCTTAATATCATCAATTAATATTTTGACTTGTTCTCGGATTGCAAAAGAACAATCTAATCTTTATCTCTGCACTTTATCTCTCTGCTGGCTAACAGTGCAAGTCTTAATCGATTTCTAACCACTACAAACAAAATTGATCTTCAAATAGAATTTCGAAAAAATTTACATTTCGGATTTTACCTGAAGCTAGGTGCTTGATGAAAATACAAGCTATAATTGCTTTTTAAATTTTGCAAGCAAAATAGATATCCATTTTGTCTGAAAAAAGAGGTACCAGTAAAAGACAGATCATTACAATCAAAGTGTCGTCGGTTTACCAATTGGAGATTTGAATCACATTTTCTCGTACCAAAAAACACGCACGTGCGTTAAATTAAACGTTATTTGATTAAATTATTGCGTTATTGTGCGTTATTTAATTAAACTGTATGGGTAATGAGATTTTAGGTAAAAAAGGCTATAATTTAGTTTAAAACATGCCAACAGGCCTTTGTAGGGGTCAGGGAACTGGCCTTGCATCAGAAAGATTCTGGGTTCGGATCCCGAGCGAGGCATGGAAGTATTTCATTCTCTGTACTATCTGTCCTTACTGTGGGAGCAACGATGGCCCACCTAATATGGTGCCCCTGAAAGAGTGGCTAACTATTCTGTTCTTCAGATGCCGGTATGACGAAAGGTCATTCTCCAAGTGGGCATTGGAAAAAAAAAACGTTTAAAAGAATAATTTACGGTATTTAAACCATTCATTTTGTAATTTTCCCTTTCATATAATAACTGTTTTCCAGAAATTCTGGTTTTTAAAATTATAGTTCTTATTACCACATATTTAGTAAAAAATAGAAAACTGAAAAGTAAATTCATTCGAATAAGGGTTTCTATGCCATTCTCTAAAAGTATCAAGTATCAAGATAAAACTACCAAATTTCACTCCATATAATAAAACCATATTTTGTTGTTAATTTTCCAAATATTACTACCAAAGCGCTACTGTAAAAATTGCTGAGCTTTTTGGTGTTCCCATAGAGTCAGAAACTCGATAAATTTTGCCCTATTCTGGTAGCTTTGACCTCACTTAGTACAATAAAAAACAGTTCATAACATTCACTGTATACAGACATTACAGATGGTGATTTGGAAAATTTACCGCATAAGTAAGACATACTTGTGTATAATTAAACTAGAAATGCTGTCCAGAATTTACCAGAAGATTCTTCGTCTTCTTATTTAGATTTAAAACTACATGACAACAGATTTATATATTACATACCACACATCCGATATACGAATTCAATTTACAGTTCCGAGGCTAAAATAAACTAAATGCGATTTTATATTTCTGTTCACCTAAAGCATAAAATGTGTTGAAAAAGATTTCAATTAAGCACACTGAAATTGTGACATATTACTTTGCGTTTTACATTTTTAATGTTGTTAATTAATGAAACATACCTTCGGTAAGTCATGTTTACTACATTTTGTTTTTGGAACCATTTCATTTGACATTCTGATGCAGAATCCTTGTGACAAATGTAATTAGAAGCTGCTATGCTTAATAGCAATGAAAGAGAAAAGGATATATCAATGATCAACATTATTTATTTTGCATTGTAAAAACAGTAAAAATCATTGACACAACTACTAAATGTTTTATTTATTTTTTAAATTTTATCTAAAGTTAAACAATTCTAAATTAAGGGTTCTGGTTAGAGTTCATATTTTTAAAATGCCAAATCAAAATATATTCATCAATTAAATAAAAAAAATCACCAAAATAATATTTTTAGAAAAGTAAAAATCTGCGAAATATGTAATAATTAGAGCCCGGATTTTGATGATCTAAAAAATCTCAATTAATGCCCTTAAAAAGTGCAAAAAATGCCCTTTAAAAGTGCAAAAAATGCCCTTAAAAATGCAACAAATGCCCTTAAAATGCGAAAATTGCGCTAAAAATGCCTTATGACATGACTTAAATAAAGTAAAAATATTGAACTAAAGCAATTTTTTACTCTTTAAAATTATTATGAGTCATTTCAAAAAATATAAAGCAATGCAATACTTGTTCTACGTTCATTAAAGTTTGAAAAATATGTTTTATATCCTAAAGTAACAAAAAAAAAATAAAATAAAATAAAAAATAAAAAAAAAGGAAAATATATTGACTCCAAAGCATTTTCATTTTGTATAGAAACTTTAATGAATATAACAACTTTCATCTCATAATATTACTAAATATCAGAATTACATTGGATTATTGATTTTTTTTTTTATATTTTGAAATGTAATCGAGCGACTCTTGTCTGAAAGTTAATTTTTATACCTGAAGAAGCTTCTTTCAACGTCTACTGATGTTATTGGTGCGTATTTGAAAAAGACGGTCTCACTTACTGACAATTCTTCTTCAATTTGAAAAGATGTTGCTTCACCTGTTAATATCCTAGAGATTTTCTTCATTGTTTGGAAGGCAGTGTAATAATGAAAAATGATAAAAAATAATAAAAATTGGAAAAAATTAACAAAAAATTTAAAAAATGCTATAAAATGCAAAATATGTCCCAAAATTTAAAGAAAAATGCCCTATAAATCTAAAAAAATGCTCTAAAGGACAAAAAATGTCCAAAAATGCAAAAAATGCAAAAAAATGCAAATGTCATCAAAATCCGGGCCTTAGTAATAATAAATTCGTTTTTCCTTAATAATTTTTTTTTCTTAATTATGCAAAGCATAATTTCTGTATCGATGTATTCTGTATGGAGAAAGAAATTCTGGTATATTTTTGTCTTGTATAAAAATAACAAATCCAATTTATAAGTAATTTTTAAAAAAACATAATTTTAGTATTAAATATCAAAATATACAGTATTTAAACAACTTACTTGGTGATTTTTTATTTCTCATGTAAAGTCAGCAAAAAAAAAAAAGATATCACCCTGAATAATTTTCGTTTTAATGATCGGATTTTCACGAACTAAGTGTCAATCTTAATGGTTCCTGGGGGTGACCTCAAATATGCTAATTAGTTAGTGCTAACTATTAATTAAGTTACGAAATCAGACACAAAAACGTACTTTCTTTGAATAAACATATATTTTTTTTTTACATATTTGGACTCCTTATCTTCTAAATATAGGGGGTAGCCGCAATCTGGGAAATGTGGTCCCCATAGTTTGGTCAGGAGAGCGATTCAAAGTTTGGACCCCTTAATGTTAATTTCACTTTTGCGTTTTCTGTCATATTTTAAAAACTAATGAAGCAATTCAAAAAAATATTGCACCAACTCATAAAACGCAATTACCCAAAGATAATTTCATGAAAAAAATAATTTTTTATAATTATTAATTATTTTTTATTATTTAATTAAAGAGATGATGAAAACATTTTGAATTATAAGGTATGGATTTTTTTATACCATATTAATCTACATGCTTTTCAATTGAAAAATCTAAAGTTTCAACTGTTTTTATTTATTAGAAGATGAGAAAAATTAAAATTAATTATTCTAAAAAAAATAATTTGGCGACAATGAAAAAATGATTAAATGGGGCGATTAATATTAAAATGTGATAAACTTACGAAGAACTTGATTTAGCGCGCGTGGCGTAAAATTTCATTCATATTTTTTTCGCTAATAATCGTTTGCTAATCTTTTTATTTTTCTTTTTTTGAAACTATAAAATACAATGTTTCTTTTTTAGTCCTCTAAAAATCTATTTGAAATTAAGTAAAGAAATTTGAATAAAACATTTTATTGAATAAAATACATTTTATTCAACGAATGTCGAGTTTTATAAAAGCATGCTTTTGATAGAATATGATTATACACCAGATTGTGCTTATTTAATGTGATTATTTTTTAGTTTTTTTTTCTCAATAACTGATACAATTACAATAATATACATACGTATGAATAGATTTGGAATAAAATATTTCTCAGTTTCTTGTATATATTTTTTATGAATATTAATAAAAATACGTAGTAAACATATTTAAGCATATCTCACATCATCGCAAATTTCTCAACATCTTATATATCGTGTTAATCTTAAAAGTAATTTTTTAATCACCTGTCCGGAAGTGTTTCGCAGAACTATTTTACCAACTATTTAATTAAATTTTAGCATTTTTAAAAATTTTATTCTTTACCCTACTACATTTATTATTTTTTCATTAATATACTAATAAATTTTTTTAGTACTTTAATTTAGATTTTCTTTAAAGTGAAGTTCCTTTTTACATTATAGTCAAGTTTTTTTTAAAAGAATTATTGTCTGCTAGCTAAGAATAAAGCCTTGTTAAGAAATTAAAAACACTCCGCTGTTTAAAATTATTTAATGCAAAACAGCTGATTATTTACTAAGCATACTATTTTTTTCGAAAAAAGAATATAAATCATTGATTGTCTTTTTTGTTTTGTTTCTTGTGACTTCAACATAGATTATCTAAAATAGTGTCCATGTTTTATAAGTCACTACAAAGAGTATAAAGATACCGAACATAAAAAGCTGTCAAATACGTAGCCAAAACTTTTAAGCGTCTTAAAATATCTCAGTATCTTAAATGATTCTTTCTTTATGATTCCATGTAGATTTTTTTCCGGATAATATACTAAACTATTTTGTTCAATTTTTTACTTTAGCACGATTCCCAAGATATTATTGTAGTATAATTTGTTATCAGGAACAATGCCTTATTTTGTTTAGCAGGAAACACTAAAAATTGAAATTTGTAAAAAACTTCCGAAGTCGTGCGAATTTTAGAATCATCTGATTTAAAAAAAATGCAATAAAAAATACGTAAATTTCCGAACTTATTTTGATTAAAAATAAAAAAATAATAAAAAACGTGGCAAGAAGGCTAACATACTTTTTACAGAACTGTGAAAACCAGTTTTTCCTATAATTCGTCAAAAGAGGATAAGAATGATATTGCTCCAAGGGACCTACTCAATAATTTCGCTATTTCCAGAATGAAATCTGTTTGATCGAAACATATTTCCTTGAAAATAAAAACGGGGAAAAAATTAACTTTTATTATTTATCTAAGCTTATTCCATTCATTTAATGATAGCGGTATCAAGGTTAAGGATATGCGATGGAAGCCCCGTTTACTAATATACTATAAATGCGTTAAATCATGTTGCTTGAATAATTTATTTTAAGCTTATTATTTAATATTTTTAAGCAAATAAGGGTGTAAAAATAAACTCGATCAAAATACTCCGAAAGTATACCCTAAAATATTTGTAGAATAAACTTTGGAATCTATATATACAAAATATCTTTTCAAACAACTTCGAGTAGAACGGAAACGCTAACTTGTTTAAAATAGTTGTCCTTGTAACTATTTAATTTCGATTTCTGGTGCTAGGGGACATTCCATTTTCACATTCGACTTTTGAAATTTCAATTGTAAACGGAATTTTTTTATGTCCTTAAATTAAAATGTTAAGGCTTGCAGCAAAAAAAATTGTACTGCATTGATTTTTTTACAAAAAAGCGAATTATTATTTTTTTAATCTAAGAACCTGTGCCTATAACTTAAGTAAAACTTATTTTAATATCGAGTGAAATAATTTAATATATTGTGTAACTAAATAGATAATCCCAAGAAATTGAATTGAAAATATAAAAACTTCATTGATTTAAAAATTAATAGATGATGATAAAAATAGACATGTTTTGAGCACAATAATAAAAGTCACAAGTTATTCAAGCTTGACAAGTTTTGAGAATGGGTGAATATATTTGAACGCTCGAAACATGTCGACTTTTACTTCCCTCTTCATATTTTTTAAAGCCAGTTGAGTTTTTATCATCAATTATACTGTTTTACATTAGGGTCTTGATCATTATTTTGATGAGGTTTTTATACTCGTTAAAGTAAACATATGAATTTTCATATTTTAACAGGAATTATGTGGTCTTTAAAAACATAAGAGCATCAATATTGTAAAAGTTATATTTAACTTGGTTTAAAATTAAAATTTTGAGACCAGATATTTTGAGTTAATCAAATTAAATATTTTATCTTTTAAGTTTTTGTGCCCCCCTTATCAGATATATATAAGAAAACAAAAATAATCATAGTATCAGTATTTGGTGGTAAATGTAGCTTATCGTAGTTGAAGAATATGCTGTGCGATATTTTATGGTGAATTTGCGAACGTAAGTTTCTAAATGTATCGAAGCATAAGGATGCTATTTGCTAATCATCTTTATCCAAAGAAAACTTTGTTATCTAAACATCTAGCAGAATGAAGCGATTTTTGAAACAATGAATCATACTATATGCAACATATTATTTCAATATCTTATTCTTAAACATAACCTATTTCAATGCTTTTAAAATACCACTAAACATTCAGCAATTCCTTGAGTTATAGAAAAAAGAAATATCATAAATAATAGAAAAACTTGTGAATGCGCATTAGAATTATTATACAATATACATTTTATTTTTCAAGCACTTTTTTTTTCTTCAAACTTTCTTGCCTAGAAGACTTGAATAAAGCTATAAAAGTGATTATCCCTAAAATTTTGTATTTAGCCATAATAAGTTATGTTAATTTGATTTTAGTATGAAATCCTCGAATAAATATAGCAGAAACAACATAATCTAAATAATATCAGATCATGTATTTAAATTCTAAAACTTAGAAAATCATAAATAATTTATAATCGATTCAAATTTATAATCGATTTCTTTTCAAGGGAGATTAAAATTTAAAAAAACTTTGCTTTTTGGACAGAAATCAGCTTAAAAATTGTCAATTGCCTAGAAACTTCGAGATATTTTATATTAACCATTAATTAAACCTCTCTGAGTAATCACAGAACATTATTTCAATTTTTTTCCAGTCAGAGCTTGGTTGCTTAGCAACCTAGTAAAATTAAGCATTTTCTTTTGAATTAGTCAATGGGTTATCTTAAAATATTCATTTGCGTTGGCGACTTTTTTTGGCGGTTTTCTGGACTATCGCCAAATATATAAACCTTTATTACGACCCTATTTACCACCCATTTTTTTCAAAATTTTGTCTACCCCCCCTAATTCAAGTATCTGGATTCCAAATATGTAAAAAAAAATATATGTTTATTCAGAGAAAGTACGTTTTGTGTCTGATTTCGTAACTTAATTAATAGTTAGCACTAACTAATTAGCATATTTGAGGTCACCCCCAGGAACCATTAAGATTGACACTTAGATCGTAAAAATCCGATCATTAGAACGAAAATTATTCAGGGTGATATCTTTTTTTTTTTTGCTGACTGTACACTATAAAAATTCCGGCTCAAGTTACGGTATGAAGCACCGACACTTTGGATGCATCCTCGGTAGATTTCATATTACCGTAAGATTCATTTTTATCGTAAGAAATTATAGCGTAATTTTTACAATAAATTTATTTAATTAGAGTGGTTGAGTAATTTTAAGGAAATTATTGCCGTAAAAGTTGCGGTATACTAAACTTTTTGTTCCGTAACCTGTGAAAAAAAAACATCAATAAAAAAAAAAAGTACCGGCACCGTGAGTGCCGATACTTTTTATCTGAATTTGATTCGAAATTCCTTACAATGTTAAAGGTTTATCGGAATTTCTGGTTTTCAGAATTATAGTTATTAGTAACACGCATTTAGTAAGAAATTCAAATCTAAAATGTAAATTTTATCAAATAAATAGTTTCTATCCCGATCTTAAAGTTTTGTAGATAGAATTAGCAAATTTTATCGAATATTATAAAACCATATTTTTTGTTATTAATTTTACTAAAATCACTACTATCATTACGATAAATTTTACAATATTTGTATAATTTTGACGATAAATTTTACAATACATAAATTTACGATAAATTTTACAATATTTGTATAATTTTGACGATAAATTTTACAATACATAAATTTACGATAAATTTTACAATGTTTGTATAATTTTGACGATAAATTTTACAATACATAAATTTACGATAAATTTTACAATATTTGTATAATTTTGACGAAAAATTTTACAATACATAAATTTGCGATAAATTTTACAATATTTGTATAATTTTGACGATAAATTTTACAATACATAAATTTACGATAAATTTGACAATATTTGTATAATTTTGACGATAAATTTTACAATACATAAATTTACGATAAATTTGACAATATTTGTATAATTTTGACGATAAATTTGACAATATTTGTATAATTTTGACGATAAATTTTACAATACATAAATTTACGATAAATTTGACAATATTTGTATAATTTTGACGATAAATTTTACAATACATAAATTTACGATAAATTTTACAATATTTGTATAATTTTGACGATACTTTTCTTAGTGTGAATAATTTTAATAGTATTCCTCCTGTTAATTGACATAATATGCAGAGAGTTTTTCTACTTTCCAAAAAAATAAAATTCCTGCGTATACCTTTATGGTGTAATTTTTGAATGATATGACGAGTACAGATTTGAATAGTTGAATACCTCTATGAGGAAAAAGGGAAGTAAAAAAAAATTGAAAATGATTGTTTACAAAAAAAAAAAAAAAAAAAGCACAAAGCTTAATGTTGTGACAGGTTTCTCTTGCTATGAAAACAGAAGAGTACTGAGAAGTGTCAGTTTAGTAAAGAATGACTTTTTTATTTGTATGATGATTATTATATTATTACATAAGGTATATGCTTATATTTAATAATATCCAAAGCCAATATTAAATAAATAGCCTTTTTTTGAGCGGAAAATTTATTAAAATTGTTTAACAAAAAAAAATGTTCAAAAAAGATGAAGAAAGATTACGGCAAGTTCTTAAGAAAATATTTTACTGATATTATAATCCTTAAAAAATAAATATTACACGAATAAATTTTATATAAATTATAATGATTCACATTTTTGCATTAAGGGATAACAAGAAATAAATAATTAATTTTCGTTTACTTGAGAAATCTATCAACTGCTTTTAACTTTTGTAATTGTAAATTAAAATCAAAAAATAGTAATGAAAATTTCGAAATAACATACCGAAAATTCCTTTAGTGTAAAAATGGAAAATTTAGAACTCATAGGTCAAAATAAAAATTACGAATCGTGAGTAGAGCATTCAAAAACTCCGTTTTCATTTCCTACATTTTTATGTAACTCGGATTTATAATTTTTATGAAATACCAATTTTTTATTAACCCTTTGTCGCAGAATTTTTATTAAACATATCTCTCATACTTCTTGTCATTTTATTGCATTAATTAAGGTCAAAATAACTAAAAACTAATTTTAGCATTTTAATAATTTATGATTAGGAAATATAGCATGGAACAAAGATGCCTTTTTCTGCGTTAAAGGTAAAATTTTCCAAACACGGCTTATTTCCAAATAATAATTTTACAGATTTGCTCTTATTAACAGCTATTTGAAACTAAGAGAAACAATTATTCATCACTGAAATTTCGTTAATTTACAAAATCAGTTATTGATAATTTATTGAATATGAATTATTAAAGAAAACATTTTTCAAACTATTTGCTTTTTTTAATTTTCTATTTTAGTACAATTCCGATAAACTAATAAATTTTTTTAGTAACGATAAAATTTTTAACAAAAGCGTATTAACGCAAAATGTAAGAAAATACAAAAATATATTTTTGCCAGTAATTAAGGCGTTAGAAAAAAAAGGAGAAACGCTAAAATTAATTAATTAAATTTAATTAATGATTTAACATTTTAAAAAACTGTATTAACATCATCCACTACAAGTTCAAAAAAGTGTATCTGAACTTGAGTGGATAAATAAAAAGTATTTTATTAACGATTGAAAATTTGAACGAGACCTTTAAATATACACCGATGAACCATTACATTATGACCACCCTGCTAATAACATGTAGGACCACCTTTAGCTCTCAAAACTGCTAGCACCCGCCGTGGCATTGCTTCCACAAGGTGCTGGTAGGTAGTCTGAGGTATCTGGTACCAAGCGCTCACCAACTGGTCTTGCAATTCCCTCACATTGCGAGGAGGTAGCGTGGCAGCACGATTTTGGTTTTCCAAGTAGGACCGCAAATGCTCTATTGGATTAAGGTCATGTGAATTTGGGGGCCAAGACAGGACTTGAAAGTCATTGGAATGTTTCTCGAACCAATCCATGACGATTCGACCCTTACGACATGGTGCATTATCCTGTTGGTAAACACCATCACCCGCAGGAAAAACTGTTGCCATGAATGGGTGAACCTGGCCTGCAACTATGTTCAAGTAGCTTACAGACGTTAGGGATTGTTCTATGAGGATTATGGGTCCTAATGTGCCCCATGAAAACATTGCCCACATCATACTACCATACATTGCCACACCATACGTTGTTATAGATGGAGGGTGGTCATACTGTAATGGCTCTTCGGTGTATATTGGGAGAGTGTGAACTAATAGTAGGAATTAAATAAAGATTAAAATTTAAAATAAAGTAAAGACTAAAATTTAAAATGAAGATTAAATTTAAAATTAAATAAATATTAAAATTTTACATAATTTTTGCTGTCACGAAAAGCAACACATTGTCTGAAGTGATAAATAAATTAAATTGCTTCCCGAGAAACTACATCTGCTGCAATATATTAAAAAATTTCGGTGATTTTTTTAACTGGCCCTCTTTTCACCATGGCCGTCTAATCTACCGATTTACCGAACTATTTAGGAGGCGATTTTCCTCAAAATAAAAATTTTAAAATTAATTAATAATTCGATGCAGTGAAGAAGTGCTTTTTCAAATATTAAAAAAAAAAATTATGTCACAAGCATTTTTATTTTTAAAATCTTTGGATTTTTATTATCTCATTGTAAATCTGCGTCATTTTCTTTAATCGATACAATTTATTTAGGCTAGAATCAACCTAAATATAACTCAATAAAATTAAATAGCAATAAGACGCTCGCAACTACTAAACCAATTTAATTTTATTCCCTAAAACGTAATATGGAGAAAAAATTCTGGTAAAACTACGATAGTGTGTGCTAATGAAATTTTTTTTTAAAAAATCATCATTTTGGAAACAAAACCAAAAAATACAATATTTTTCCGTTCATATAGGTTTATCAAAATTTCTAGTTTTCAAAATTGTAATTCTTATTACCACACATTTAGTAAAATATGCAAAACTGAAAAGTAAATAAATACTGATAAATGGTTTTTATGCCATGCTCTAAAATTGATAAAAGTACCAAATTTGACAAAATTTTATCATACATTATAAAACTATGTTTAATTGCTAAATTTGCAAAAATCGTTACCAAAGCATTCGATAAAAATTCTCGAGCATAGATATTCGATAAAAATTCCATGGCATAGATATAGAAATATGTTAAATATTTCCATATTCTGGTAATTTTAACCATGCTTTTTTTTCCTCAGTGAATAAAATAGCCTTAAGAACCTCAACTTTATTACCCGATACTATACGTTTCTAGGATATACATTTGCTTCCAAGAAATTTTTAGAATATGAAGAATACTCTATATAATTTAATGCTAATAAAAAAAAATATGATGTGAATTTACTTTGACCTACCTTAATTGGTTTCTAGCAGATGAGCTGAAGCCCAGCAGGAAATATGTGTGGATGAAATAAGATTAGCATTTTTACTAAATCAACAATACTTTTTTAGTGATCGATTTATTTATTTTTTACATGATAAACTGAATGAATTTCTAGCGTTATTTCATTTATTTATATTGTAAAACTGTTGCTATAACGATTGATGTGAGTCAAGTGTGTAGGGCAGAGTTCTTAGTTCTATTTCTGGAAAAAAAATCATGAACAAGAAATGATTGTGAAATTACCATAATTATTTCACACTTCTTATTGTCGGTCATAGAGAATGATGGATAAAAATATGTAAGCATAATTAATGCATAAATTACAAATAAATTAATTCTGAGTTGTTACTTTTATGCCTAACTTGTAAATTTCAAATGCTTGGAATTTGAGCTGTGCAATGTAAAAAGAAATCCTGAATAAATTACGGTAAAAAGTACTGGCACCCTGGGTGATCATCCTTAATTTTTTTTTTTACCATAAAATGACTTTATACTGTAACATTTCATGCCGTTTATTTTACAGCAATAGTTATTAAATTGAAGTGATTCAGTGTTTTTAGAATAAGTATTGCTGTTAAAATTACGGTTAATAAAAGTTTTTGTTCCTAAAATATTTAAGACAAAAATTATGTTTACAGTAATTTGATATAAAAATTTTTTATAGTGCTAACAATATAGTGTCTAGCTGCAATATTATTAGAAAAGTGCCAATTTTTAAAACCAACTGTTCTTTAGTATTGTTTTCAAGTGGATATTTAATAAAAGTTCTAAAATTACCACTAGATGACAGCACTATATTACACACATCGACCATGGTATGCATTTTTCACTTAAACCACGCTGGAAATGTGACAAATTCGGATTTCTTTATAAAATATTTCTAAATTTTTTTTTTTGTCATTTTTAAAAATAAAGTATTTTCAATAAAAGTCACCCTTTTAAAAATAAGTCTGACTTGAGAAAGAATTCTTAAAAAAAATAGTGACTTTTTTCTTAAAGTCTTCGCATTTTTAGTTGTTAATTCTATATTAACTAATTCTAATGAATTAACATTTAATAAAGCAATGACGATGTTGAATATTATTTCATCATTTTATTTTGTGTTTTCTCAATAATAAAGAGATTTCACAAAGAGGGAAACAAGCGAAATTACCATAGTTTTGCAATAACTATTAATAGATATTCCCTTCTTTAAAAATAAATCATAGTAAAAAAAAATTGCACCATAAACAGTATGTTCTCGTGATGTTATATCTCTTTCAAAGATAGAAGCAATTCAATCTAATAGTAAACGTCATAGTGACGTACAAAGCAATGTTTTTTAATTTGCTTATTTTGTAAATAAATTTTGATAATTCTTATCTATCAAAAGGAATAAGTTGAATTCCTTTATCGCCCAAAGTAATGCATTCACCACGCTTACCAACTTTTATCACAATTGTAAAATAATATTTTACTTACCAAAGCACTTTGGCAGAAATTACAGAGCTTTTTTAGTGCTTCAATAGAGCAAAAAACACGGTATATTTGACCATATTCTGGTAGCTTTGATCATCCTATTTTTCTCTGTGTAGCAATATTTTGTAATAAAGTAAAATTGGAGCAAAACATTAAAAATCACAAGTAGTAACATTTATTAAAACGATAAATGTGTTTTGGTAGCACCTTCATCAGTAGAACAAATGATACAGATAAAAAGACAAGCATAATATAATTCAACAGAAGTTACATCCCATCAAATGAGATAATTAAACAGTTAATGAATTACAAAATTACATTGGCAGTAAGAGTGAAAAATTAAAAACATTTATTTATTTCCAAATATTTGAAACATTTGGCACGTAAAAATTTAGTAAAAAAGTTAACATGTACTTAAAAAGTAAGCATATTACATCCACAGTAAAGGTAAAAATAATGATTTCTAAATATTTGAAAAATATGGTACCATGTTTTACAAATATTTAGAAATCATTAATTTTTTAATTTTTAACTTTTGCTCTGAATTTATTGTTATTCTTCAACTGGTAATTTATCTCTATTAGTGTGACATAACCTCTATCTCTATTTTGTGATCTCTGCCATAAGTCCTACTAATGAAAGTGTACCGAGATGCATCTGCAGATGAATGAATGTGGTATGAATGGCTCCTTCTTGTGAAGCGGGCTGTGACGTGTGTGTGGCTGAAGTCGTATTCTCGATGGCGTCATTGAAAAACCAGAAACTCACCCTCGGCCTTAAAAATTCGCTTGGATTTCCATAGCAGGTTTGCTGATATTAGCTAGTGGCATTAGCAACAACAGAAATGTCATTACCATAGTGTACAGTAATACTACAAGAATATTTTCCTCCGTGTAGTAAATTTTACTATTTGAGATTTTAAGCATCGTTTTTATTCAATTTTAATTCCTCGACAGTTTCTAAAATTATAAGATATTATAAGTACTTATACGTTGCATAATATGAGGAGCGATATGTTTAGTATAAATAAATGAAAAACATTGTAACAACTATTAACTTTTCTAGTAAACTAAAAAACTACTTTAGTTTTATCAGAATTAAAGTATGAAACGCTAAACACATCAATTTTGACACGTTTGAAAAACTTCAGTCGTTGATTGTAATTTATAACAAATATCATGTGCCATACGTTTTTCGTTTCAGATTTGACAAAATTGATTTTTTTTTTTCTAATTTTTAATGCAATTTGAAAAACATAGTTTACACATTGAATAATTTATTTAACTTGAAGTAAACTGAATAATTTAATAAATTAAACAGTTTAATTTAACTTGGGGGAAAAAATTCAGAATTCAGTTTAAGATTACAGTGATAAAATTAAGAATGTATAGTGCTTTTGAATTTATACAATAAAATATAACGCCATAAAATTTGTTGCATGAACTATATTTAATATCTGTTTCATTTATATATACTTTCAACGCGCTGCAGACATTACAATATACTAACATAGTAAAAGAACAAAGTTTGATGTATTTGTGACTTAAATTTCAGCTCATGGCTCTATATTTTCTCTTGCAAAAATTTCAAACTATCCGGTAATAACAATCCACCAATACTTTTTTAAGTATCCTTAAAAAATGTACATAAACTTAATTCCAAGGCTATTGAAGTTTCTATGACTTGTTTGAATGCGCTTTGTGTCGCATTACTGCACTTCAAGAATTTTTGAAACAAACAGTTCTTAACGCCATTTAAATGCCTGAAAAATAAAAATGAAACAACTTAGAAGAACAAAAAACACAAGACATAGCAAAGTTTAATAATCCAAAACAATATTACAACAACTCATCATTTTTCTGATTTCAGAGAAACGGAATTCTTTTAATTTAACAAAATCTCGCGAAGCCTAATAAAAAGCTAAATGGTACATGTTTTTCAGAATGTATTGTATATCTTACATTATATAAAACACTCAAAATTGTGTTTTTCCAAAAGCTATGGAATTTCTTTTCTTACATTGGCAGCGGCTATCTGAAACAAACAGCTCTAAGTAGAATGGGAACTGGTTATAAAATGTAGACAAACAAGCTAAGCCATATTTTTATTTTGTTTTTTTTCTAAATTCATCAATTTACGAAGATAACCTAATAATTTAGAGCTCAATTTTGTTTTAGTATTTCTCAATAATTCAAGAAGGAGAAAAAGGCGTTTTAATCAAACTCAAGAAGTTCCATTTTAACTCTATTTTCATTTATTTGGTATTGTTTCAATTAACAATGAAATATAGAATTATTTCAACAAGTAACTTAAATTAATTAATTTTTTCAACAAAAAAAATAAATAAATATATATATATATATACACATTGAGCGCGTCTGCAGTCCGAACATTTCAATGCATGCATTATTTAAGATTTTCCAGTAATTTCATTATTTAAGCTGATATTAGATACAACATCCGAGTTTTATTCATGCATGCTAAATTCTCATTCATAACTTACCTGCAAATAACCTTGTTTACTTCATGCTCTTCGTACCGTTTTAGACCTTTCAAATCTCGGCTCAAATCAGCGCTGCACTCTTCCCCTGAGTCAGTTAGGGTTGCCATAGTACAGTTTTTATCGCTCTTGATAGCTGAAATTAAATCAAACTTTTCAGAAATAACAAAGCTATTGGCTCACATTTTTTGCAAGTTTTCGTCTACCCTACCAGGTTCAACCATATTGTCGTGCAAACGAACCGTTCTTAAATTTCATTGTGCGATGCTATGGTGGAGTTGAAGTCTTTATTAAAAGTGTTTTTCGATGGCCTTATCGACATAGATAATAAAAAAGAGACACTGTTTAAGCACTTTTCACTTGAGGCAAAACTATCGTTTTAAATTACGTATACTATTTTAGTCGTAAAGATTTATCTAAGCTTTAGAAATGACAAATAACTTGAATATATTAGAAAAATACTTTCATCTTTAAAAATAGCCAATTTGGCGAGATTTTTGTCCACCTAAATAGAAAATGATTAAAATCAATTAATACTTCTCGATTTTATCAGATTTTTATGAATACGATCTAAGGCATCTTTGGAATAAGTTAATTAAAAAGTGAAAAGTAAAAATAAAAATATGAAAAATATAAGAAAAAACACTTTTCTGATAATCAATTATGTTTTGTAACCCTATTATCCTCAGTAGCTATTTGGAAAATATTGATGGGATTTACGTTTTTGATTTCCCCTAAATATAATGCGCAACCCCAAATGAGTGTACTTTTTTTTTTACTCCGTTTTCTAACCACTATATAAATTCTTATTTCTTCTTTCCTTAAATAAACTTTACACCAAACCATACTTGTGCTCTCGTTTCAGTTAGCTTTGATAAAGTAATTGTACACTCTAAATCTTGAAAGTAAAAAAATAAATAAGCGTGAAAGGACGTTGTCTCAACTCACCTTTATTTGATTCTGTCCCATTTGTACATACGTCCGTTAATGCAGAGATTGATTGTCTTGCCGCGGAATCAAACCCCAATCCGCATTCTAAAGAAGCATTCAGCTGACACTGATGCATAGCAATTTCATTCCTGGAGGAATAAAAATAAGAACTTTTCATATATATATATTCTTATAACAAACAATAGTGTTTAACTACATTCGTTTCTTATACACACTATAGTTGCAAAACGTTCTATCATCAAGTTGTTCAGATTGAAAAATTCTAGTAAAATTACCGTACTTCATGGTAATAACATTTCTTCTTAAAAACAAAAACATAATTCTGGTAATAAAAACCATAATATACGGTATTTAAACAAATCCTTTTTTAATTTTTTTCGCTCATATGGTAAAGGTTTATTGGAAATACTAGTTTTCAAAATTATAGTTTTTATTATCACACATTTTGTAATAAAATACAAAGCTGGAAAGTAAATTTAACCGCAGATTTAGGCTTATGCCACGCTCGAAGTATAAGATGAATTTACCAAATTTTATCACATATTATAAAACCATATTGATTATTTTACCAAAATTATTAAAAAACACTGGTAAAAACTATTGGTCTTCCTAGTGTTCCCAGAGCCAAAAACACCGCAAATTTTATAATTTTTTATTATTTTTGACCATACTTTTTTTCTTTGTATGCAGATACAAAGACCTGCAAAATACAAATTCATAGGAAATGAAAATGTGAAACATTCCCTTTACTCAGCCAGTTGTCGGCTAAGACGGTCAAAAAGATTCCATAATTTCTAGACCAAAGACATGCAGTGGCAATATGGTCAGAATCACTCCCCAACCCCAACGGCCATTACTTCCCAGACAAGTTGCTACCCACCATTCGATCTGAAGCTAGGTGAGCTTCAAGCTGCATAATTTTATATCTAAAGCAAGCTGCATATTTTATATCTTAAGGAGCATAATTTTATATCTAAATACCTTTAAATGCATCTTAATATGTCATACCCCGGCAAGAAAAGTGTCATAACTTTAAAATTCAGCATTTGAGAAAAATCAACTTAAAGAACACTTTAACACTTATTCTGAATTAGAAACAAAACTGACCCAACTGCCCTCAGATGGATAAATTGCGAGTTAGAGATGTGATACTTTTTGAGCTTGATGGGGCACTTCATATATATTTTCTATTGGCAAAACCTTAAAATTGCTCTTTTTTGACTTGCGTCACTTTTCTTGCCGGGGTGCGATGTCTTCCATGAAAATAAACTCAAATTATCCATTTTTTGATAAATGCATAAACCGAGATATTAGTTTAAGAGAAAAGTAGAGCTGGTGTGCTTTGTTGCACACTTATTATTATTTTTTTTATTTATTTCTCAATTTTAGATATTTCAGCAGTTAACAAATTTGTATCTGGACTAGTTCAAATTATAATGCTCCGAAAAAAATAGTGTTTTTTTTTTTTTTTTTTTTTTTTTGTAATTATAACCTCTTGTACTATTTTCACAAATCTGACTCCTGATGAAAATTTTAGGCCAAACTTGAATATCACGAGTCAGTCTCGTTGTTAGACTTCATGTCAAACGTGAATATCACGAGTCTGACTCGTAATCAACATCTCGGGCCAAACATGAATATCACGAGTCAGTCTCGTTGTTAGATTTCATGTCAAACGCGAATACCACGATTCTGACTCGCAATCAGCATCTCGGGCCAAACTTGAATATCACGAGTCAGTCTCGTTGTTAGATTTCATGTCAAACGTGAATATCGCGAGTCTGACTCGCAATCAGCATTTCGGGTTAAACTTGAATATCACGAGTCAGTCTCGTTGTTAGATTTCATGTCAAACGTGAATATCGCGAGTCTGACTCACAATCAGCATTTCGGGTCAAACTTGAATATCACGAGTCAGTCTCGTTGTTAGATTTCATGTCAAACGTGAATATCACGAGTCTGACAGGCAATCAACATTTTGGGCCAAACATGAATATCACGAGCAGTACTCGTTTCCTTAATCTCGGGATAAACAAGAACGTTTGAAAAAACTAGTATCTCTTCTTTATGTGAATAGGTATTTTATATCTTGTCTCCTAATCTCTAATCCTCTAATATTCCGTCTGTCTCTTTGTCTTAGGCTCTTTTCTTCGCGAACATTCGCGAACATTCGGGTGCATAAGTTAGGCACGGCTTGTTCCGAATTTCAGCGTAGTGCAAGGGATTAAAGAACTGATATTCAATTTAGTGCTTGAATTTTTTTACATTTATTTATTCGCTCAACATCATTCTTACAAAATATTTAAATTAATTCGGAAAACTTACTGACAATATGTTATATCTTCAGAAATCTGTTGCTTCGCTTGACACCTGGAGAGGGCGCTCTTGAAACATCTCAACTTACAAGTTGCAGTAACTATCAAAACTAAAACATTTTTTTTTATTTTATTAATAAAACATATTCATATTATAATATTCAAAAAAATTATCTTTCTAAATTAATTTTTTTTTTCATTAAAGAAAAAACCTTAAGAATATTTTGAAAATATAGTGGTAAAATTTGCGGTAGAATTTCATGTTAATCTTTTTTATTAGTAGTAAATGAGTTATGCAAAGAATAAAAATTCACATCTTTTAAGAAATTTATTGTAAAAATGTTCACTGTAAAAAATTTCGGATCAAATGACGGAAAAAAGTACTAGCACTACTACTTTTTACATCGAAATCCATTTTTAGCATGCTACGGAACAAAAAGTTTTATGTACCATAATTTTTACAGTAACAATTTCTAAAATCACTGAATCACTCTAATATTACTGGATAAACTGCGGTATAATATTTTTCGGAAAAAATAGATTTTATAGATGATGCACCCAAAGATCCGTAATATTTTACAGTATAGAGAGAAAATACCTGATACTTGTATACCCGAGATATCACATATTATGTCATACACGCATGTCGTATATTATTTGAGGTTTAAGAGCTCTGAAACATTTTAATAAACAAAAATTAAAATACTTTAGCATAAAATTATAGGCTACATCAGAATTTAGTATATATATTTACTTACAGCAAAGAACAAATCCAGCTAGAGCTTTCATGATGCAAAAATTTAGAATATTCGATAATCTACTCGTTTGGCAATGTTTAGTTAAAAACAAGCGAGTAAGAATGACAACTCTGTAAAACTAAATACCTGTTCTATGCCCAGACTTAAATAAAGGAGACAAAGGGATAAAAAAAGAATATCTGAATACATGTAAATAAGTATAATAACTGTCTGATCCTAAATTGAAATAAAGAACATCATAGAAAACTGATGGTTCTTTTCTGTTTTAAAAAATGCAATAGCAGGACCTTTATTACGAATTCTGAATAGATCCGTAGGTGGTAATTGTTCCTTTATGTCAATTGCTACAAAACCCAAAAGTTGTTGCGCCATAATTATTAAAAGAAAAAATTCTCTCAAACATTCGAAAATGATTTCCTGTCTATAAATTTTTCCTGTCAGTGTATTATATAAAAAAAAACTTATTCATATGATTTCATAACACTCTGTAATATATCTATGCAAAAGTGAAATATATATGTTAAATATAATAATATGTATAAAATCAGTAATACGATTTATCTTCAACAAATATAATATCTAGTCTATAATTTTTTCTTACATCATAAATAAACTCATCCATACAGTTTCGTAATACATGGTAAAATATATGTGCAAATCTAGAGGCATATATCCGTGTCAAATATCTGTATTATTATATATCTATACCTCCCAATTCAGCAAAAGTATTTTCCTATGAATAAATTTTATTTACCGACGTATAACAAAAGAATTACCCGCATATTCTTTTCATATATGATATAAAATGTTCGAAAGTCAAAATGTGAAAATGGGAATATAATATGCATTTATGGGGAATACATAAATGGGAATTGTCAGCCAATAAATTCAACCAAAGCAATTCTCTGTTTATGAACGTCTAATCTTAGGATTTAATAAAAAAAAAAACTGATCAGTATATTTTTATCATACACTATAAAATGTATACGTAAACATAAAAAATATAGAAGCGCATTAAAAAATGTATAACAATATTCGTCAGAAAACCATACCACTCGAAGTAGTACTTAACTAAAGTAAAAATAAAGTCAAAACATTCCTGTGAATTAATTTTTCTTTTTGTTGTATAGTAAAAAGAGATGAATGAATTTTTGACATGCACGGTAAAACATATGCAAGTTCAAAATATATATGCAAGTGCAAAATGTATATGAAAGTGCAAAATGTATATGAAAGTGCAAAATATATATGCAAACGTAAAAACATCTCTGGTAAAAATAAATAAATAAATGAAAACATAATTCTGGTTAATGATTACCGTACCAACATGTACGATATTTAAACTATTCACCTGGTAATTTTTACATTCATATAGTACTGGTTCACCGAAAATGCTGGATTTCAAATTCGAAGTTCTCATCACCACACCATTAGTAGAAAATAAAACACTGAAAAGTAAATTTAACCGAATAAATGAACTGTGTGGCATGCTCTAAAGTATGAAAAAATTACCAAATTTTATCACATTTACCAAATTTTATCTCATCTGTAAAACTATTATATTTTTCTCGAATATATTGTTAATAACCCCCAAAATCATTACCAAAGCGCTTTGGTAAAAATTACAGGTCTGTTTGGTGTTCACATAGAGCCAAAAACACGGTAAATTTTACCAAAATCTGGTAGTGTTGACCGTACTTTTTTCACAATATGAAGTAAAATAATATAAATCAAACATATAAGAAATAATAAATTCAATCTCAATTACTGTCATTTTTTAGCTTCTTCCGAAACTTAATTATTTAATTGCTTCATTTCTTTAAAATGTTTCTAATTTCAAAAAGTTAGATATTTAAATGACATTTCAGAACAAAACATTCATGTAATTGCAGGAAACTATAAATTACTCCCCGGCCTAATTCTCTGACCTAATTATTTCCTGACCTAATCTTAAAATTACAATATACCGGAGCAATACCCTCATGTAAACTTTGTCAAGGACATCTACAAACTATTAAAACAATACACCGTTATTTTAAAGATAATTAATCATTAATTAAAAAAATCATAAACCTGGGTTCTATTTAAGTTTATAGTTAAATTAATTTTAAATAGAAATTCAAGGAAGCTATTATCTAATGATGTTTTTTTTTATATAGTATATAAAATGAATAAATTATGATCCATGTATAAGGAAGCGAATGGCCTCTTTTAAAGTGATACAAAGTAATGCAACAAAAATAATAATACAAATCAATTAATGAATAAATGATGAAAAAAAAGCAAAATTCTAATTTGGAATAGTTTGTTCTAAATAAGTTAATTAACATATTATCACGACACCACTTTCGTATCGAGACAGACATCACAACACAGACTTTTTTTCAAAAAAAAAAAAATTTCCTCTTTTCTAATTAAAAGCTCAACAAATATTAGGCGAAGTTACTATAATTTATCATTCAACAGCAAGCCAAGGGGATTAATTTAGTTTCTAGAGAGACGCTTACACCAACGCAGTAGCAACACGTCACGATATTTCATCAAGCCTTTACTTCGCTGAGAGTAACCGTAACCGTGCACGTGATCAGGTTGCCAATAGCCTCGACCACCCCTAATTAAAGTCCGTATAATGAAGTGTCAAATCCTGGAGTTGTTTTGTTCCAATCATTTTAATAAACGACGGTAAGGGTGCGCCGGCTGGTGCAATGGTAAATAAGCAAAGCTGGTTGCCACTTTCTAGCAGATAATTAGTTTCCGCCTCTTTTCAACACCTCTTCTCGAACAAAAGGTAGTTGAAGCACCCTTTCCACCTCTTGAGGAGTGGTGCAAAAAATTCTGGAATGCCCTTTCGTTTTGTTTTCAACCCAGCTGCCACGGTGGTCGACAATAAAAAAAATTACATTTTAATTACGTTGTTAAAGGGAGATAATTACTATCTTTTAAGCTTTAACATTCGATGTCTGTAAAAGAATGAATTAAGTTTTTGCTACTGGTCGGCACAGTTCTTGCTGATAAGCAGATTGTATCTAGAAAATCTTATTGTGAATATGCATATGAAACACGATTGATGCTCGTTGTTTTTCACTTGATGTAAAAAGTTTTAATTTTTGACATTTTTTTCCTGGAAATATTCTTGGGAATTCTGAAGAAACCCTAGCGATTATTAGTTTTAATTTATGCTGAAATAAAAACACAAAGGGTTTATTTTAATTTAGCCATTCATTACGGGTCCTTCTTTTGATAAATTAAAAGACGTAAATGCCTAAATTAAAGTTTCATCAATTATGGTAATCATTTTGGATTATCTAAGATAATTTTGATTCACATAAGTTTTTATGAAAGAGAAAATTGGGATTGTTTACCATAAAGAAGCTTTTCATAAAAGTTATTGAATTATTTGAAGGGAGAAGTTTCATTGAAAAAGTTACGAAAAGTACCATAACTTAGTTTAATGAGTTTTTGACTCAAAAAGTTGGCTTCTTATATTTAAGCATTTTCTTTCCTATAAGAAAAGTTTCAAACAGTTTATTGGATTGTTTGTATCAGAAACTTTCGTATATCTTGCTTTTTTTTAACTTTGATAGGTTTCGGTTATTGTTTCTTAGTACTTGTTTTTTATGATAAGTTATCATAAATTGTTGTAACAGATGTGCCAACTGGAGTGTATGTGAGACTGCAATAAATCACCTTTGTCTAGAAAATAAATTTTAATCTTAGAACATATAACCACTAAACTTAGCATTAATTTTAGGACTTTTAATTTTTCAAAAGGAATTAAAATTTTTTATCTAACTTGGCCTATTCATAATGTTTTTGGTACTTCATGATACTTTACGAAACCTCATCTGATCATCAAATTCAAAAATTTAATTTTGGTAGATCAGAGTTAATATTTCTTGTTCTTAATGCACACAGAGTTAAAAAGCACACAAGAAAAACATTTGAAATATTTTTCCAAATAAACAAAAAAATCATATTTTTTTCTTCGAAAAAGAATAAACCATTTGTTTTTAGTGTCATAATGCAAATATCACCAAAGATAACCAACTTTTATACAATAAATTCACTAAAATATTTCCTTTTCTGAAAAATTTAGAAGTATAATTATTATAATTAATTATGGTGTTTTAGTAGGTCGAATTAGAACTGCATTTCACACAACTCGTACAAAAAAAAAGTTCAACGTTGAAATTTTAACATTGGTTAAACTGGTATTATCTTACAGCGTATCATATTTAAAAACTATTATTATCTTACAGCGTATCATATTTAAAAACTGGTATTGTCTTACAGCGTATCATATTTAATAACTGGTATTATCTTACAGCGCATCATATTTAGAAACTGGTATTGTCTTACAGCGTATCATATTTAAAAACTGGTATTATCTTACAGCGCAGCATATTTTAAAACTGGTATTGTCTTACAGCGTATCATATTTAATTACTGGTATTATCTTACAGCGTATCATATTTAAAAACTGGTATTATCTTACAGCGCATCATATTTAGAAACTGGTATTATCTTACAGCGCATCATATTTAGAAACTGGTATTATCTTACAGCGCATCATATTTAAAAACTGGTATTATCTTACAGCGCAGCATATTTTAAAACTGGTATTGTCTTACAGCGTATCATATTTAATTACTGGTATTATCTTACAGCGTATCATATTTAATAACTGGTATTATCTTACAGCGCATCATATTTAGAAACTGGTATTATCTTGCAGCGCATCATATTTAGAAACTGGTATTGTCTTACAGCGTATCATATTTAAAAACTGGTATTATCTTACAGCGTATCATATTTAAAAACTGGTATTGTCTTACAGCGTATCATATTTAATAACTGGTATTATCTTACAGCGCATCATATTTAGAAACTGGTATTATCTTACAGCGTATCATATTTAAAAACTGGTATTACCTTACAGCGTATCATATTTAAAAACTGGTATTATCTTACAGCGCAGCATATTTTGAAACTGGTATTGTCTTACAGCGTATCATATTTAATAACTGGTATTATCTTACAGCGTATCATATTTAAAAACTGGTATTATCTTACAGCGTATCATATTTAAAAACTGGTATTGTCTTACAGCGTATCATATTTAATAACTGGTATTATCTTACAGCGTATCATATTTAAAAACTGGTATTATCTTACAGCGTATCATATTTAAAAACTGGTATTGTCTTACAGCGTATCATATTTAATAACTGGTATTATCTTACAGCGCATCATATTTAGAAACTGGTATTATCTTACAGCGTATCATATTTAAAAACTGGTATTGTCTTACAGCGTATCATATTTAATAACTGGTATTATCTTACAGCGCATCATATTTAGAAACTGGTATTATCTTACAGCGTATCATATTTAAAAACTGGTATTACCTTACAACGTATCATATTTAAAAACTGGTATTATCTTACAGCGTATCATATTTAAAAACTGGTATTGTCTTACAGCGTGTTTCTAATACTATGGGAAAACCAGAACGCTCGGTAATTTTAACCAAACCACTTTGGTAATGATTTTGGTAAAATTAACAATAAATATCTTAGAGTTAAAGTAATATCTTACCGCTTCAGTTTCTTGGCATTGATTGTTTGATATAACAATGGTACCTTGTATGCCATTCCATCCTGCATGACCATTGTTGAGTGATGATGTAACATTCTTTCATGTTAATTTGCAGCAACCTAAAAAAAAACGTTAAAATGCACCTTATTACCGTTACTAAGTTGAACCATAATATAATGAAATCCTGTTTAAAATGCACAGAGTAAAGAGTTCTGGTAAAATTACCGTAGTGTATAATGATGGCGTTTCTGGAAGAAAAAAAAAAGAAATCTATAATTCTGGTATTAAAAGCCCAGAATTTGATAATTAAACCATTCGTTATATAGTTTTTTCGTACGTATGGTAGCGGTTTACCAGAAATTCTGGTTTTCTCAATTATAGTTCTTATTTTCTCTCATTTAGTAAAAAATACAAAACTAAAACGTAAATTTAACCACAGAAATGATTTTTATTCCATGTACTAAGGTATCGTAATAAAATTACCAAGTTTTACCATATTTACCAAATTTTATCACTTAGTATAAAACCATATTTTATTATTAATGTTACCAAAGCGTTTCGGAAAAAATTACCGTGCTTTTTTGGTGTTCCAATGGAGTCAGAAACACTGCAAATTTTTCCATGTTCTGGTAGTTTTGACCATACTTTTTTTCTCAGTGAGAAAACTTATATACTATAATATGGTTCATATAAGCATCACAGTAAGGTTACAAAAAATTTTTACGATAACAATAATAATTGTGGTAACTTCAGCGTACTTCAAAATTTCAAAGTGTAGGCCGGCCATAAATTTACCATATTTGATGTGTCTGTGGGTGAAAAATTCTAATTCTTACGAGAGCAATAAACTTTGTAATCAAGATATCAATAAGAATTTTTAATTATTCATTCATTCATTCGTTTATTTGCTGTATGTTACCTTTAAAGCTCAAAACCGGTTAATGTTCACATTACTTAGATCAGCAAATTAACAAAAATGATCCGTTTAAGTGCGAAATCATAAGTTTGTTTTTCTCATTTTACCTATAATATGGACTCATTTTACCTATAATTTTGCCTACATTAAGGACTTCCGTTTCATTTAAGTTCAAACGTTTGTTTCTCTCATTTCCTTTTCCTACTACTTCCCTCTCCCCCACTTTTAGTTTGGTTTCGCTAAAGTCTGGTTTTGACTTATTGTTTTTATTTCGCATAATTTGTTGGTGATTGATTATATCAACTAATTGTTTACATTTGAATTACCTCACTTTTCAGTTATCGAAAAATTAATACATTGCATTTTGTTACTTCTATTAATAGTAATAAAAGTTGAAATGTTTGATCCTTTGTTTTAGAGCTGATAAAGCAAGTGATGACTGATCATTGATTCTATCGACTAATTTGTTGCTTGCTAACATTCTCTAGATATCAAAAAACAAATAAATAACAATATAAACTCGTTCACCGCCACTATAATACAATACAGTTAAGCGAAAAGAAATTTACATCTTTATTTTTACATGAACGAGTGTTTACACAGTAAAATTTCTGGATCAAATGACGGTAAAAAGTACCGGCACTCTGAGGGCATCATCCATAAAATCCAATTTACCGTACAATGTATCGTATCCAATTTACCGTAATGTTTATTTTATTAAAGTTATTCAGTGATTTTACGGTAATTATTACTGTAAAAAATTACGGTATACCAGATTTTTTGTTCCTCTTCAAGTTTCGATTAAAAACGAATTTAAAGGTAAAAAGTACCGACACCCTGAGTGCCAGGACTTTTAACCGTAATTTGATCAGGAAGTTCTGACAGTTTAGGTTAATGGGTTAATTACAGATTATCTAAGCAATTTGAGAAATAACATAATTTTTGGCACTTTAACAGATCAATATTATTGGTTTGCACATTAACTGCATAATCTATAGAATAACTGTTTTCTGCCCTCTGCCGATGACGTATAAGAGGTCAAGTCTGAGGCCGGGATAGCCTGGTTGGTAGGGCACTGAGCCCTTGTCCAAGAATTCGTAGTTTCGATCCCCGCCGGCCGAAGATTTCCCGTGGAGAAAATTATGACTGACGCACGTTAAATCTATCGAGTCGCAAAGTCCTCCATGTTCCCATTACAAATCAATACCGCTGGGGGTACTGATTCAGGAGTTTTATTGTCTTCTGTATTGGTTCAAAATTACAGGGCTACGGAGTTGAACATTAGTAGTCGTAAACCTAAAATTAGGTCGGCTGTTCAATGACGGTTATAAATTAAAAAGAGGTCTAGTCTATATACAATTTAACAATTTCGGATAATCCAAGAACAAAAGCATTTTTAAATGAAAACAAAGAAAGAAAATGCCCACATATACAGGTAACTGCTCCAAACTATTTTGATACTTGCTTGATAATTATAATTAATTAATTAACAAAAAATAAAGGATCGAGTAATAAAAACAACAATAAAAAAAAACACTTTTTGTTGTTAGAAAATGAACTTTTAGTTAAATTGGAAGTTTTATCGCAGATAGCATAAAGAAAAGCAATAACTTATGGACGCAGTTTAAATCTAAAAAACCGAAAAATAAAGAAACAAAGATAAATCCATTAAAAATGACTGTTTTTTGCAAATTTTTCCATTAAACTGATAAGAAAAACCGCAATCTATCTTCTGCAACCAGCTCTAACACCAGAACTGGATATCAAACTACATTTTTTATTGTTATTCTTTCACAAATATTTTCACTCCCGGAAAACTCCTGATTTTTCATTTTGGAAATCAGCAGAGTTCACTGAAATAGTCCGGGTGCAGTATATTATTCGCTATCTTTAACCATTGTTCCTTTACGAGGCTTATTAACGATGCCGATAAGGTTTAATTGCTATATCGCCAACCTTATCTAAGCCATTATAAGACGATTAGTTGGCGCCTGAAATCGAATTTTTGGGGATAGGTCGATTTTTCCTGACTTCCCCCCACCAAACTGACTTTTACCAACGCTGAACTCCTGTTTTCCGGCAAAAGTTATTTTTCATTGCTTTTGTTCGAGGGAGACAGTTGTGACTTGAAACAATTTTATTTTTACATTAAAATGGAAGTTCAATATTTTCAAAATTTTTCTTCGCAGAAGAATGTTTTTCTTTTTTTAATTCAATTTTAGGATTTTTTTTCTCTTTATTTAAAAAAAGATTTAAAAATAAATCGTTTGGAAACGTACTTTTGGACTAAATTTTAATACAAAAACAGTATATCAGTAAAGAATGTTTAAAAAATCCATAATACCTACGGGTGGGTTCTACGCGTGCTTAACATTACAGTACAAACTATCTCCAACTGAAGATTTTAGGAGCAAGTTTCTTTTAAAGAATCAGTTAGTTTTGGATACTTAATTTCAAGGTATAGTCTTTACTTAGTATTAAATATGTGCAAAAATAATTCTTACAATGTTGGGGATCAGAATTCTACAACAAAAGTTTTTTTTTTTTTTTTTTTTTTTTTTGAGATTTTTAAATTGTCAAAGCGCACATATCAAAACAAGGAGTTATAGAGAAATATATTTCCGTGAACATATGCAAGGAGTAGTAACATTAAAGGCAATGTATATTAAATGTGTTTTTGGTCCATAGAAGTATTTGATGTTAAAATTGAGAAACACTAAAATTTTGTCCAAGATTTAGGGTCATTAACTGCCCCTTATAAAGATAACTTCAAAATTATGCAAAAATAAAAAATCCGTGTTTAATAATTTTACATGAAAATACCTTGAACATTTAAACAAAATCAAAATTTAGAGAATGTCCAAACCAGCTTCATTCTTAAAAAAAAAGAAAAAAAAAATAGAAAAAAAGCTCTTAAATACTACATTTTTATTTATTTCTTTACTTCTTCTTTTTTCTTTTTTTTTTTTTTTTGGAGATGAGCATTTTCTCCCCCTGATTTCCTTTTTTAATTTTAGAAATAACATATAACATAAGCTAATAGAGTATATTTTGGGGCTAACAGGTTACCAAAAATCCTATAACAGGATATACCAGGTATCTACAGGGTATACCAAAAATAACCAATGATTTAATTTTATTTTATTTTAAATTATAAGTTGAAAGGGGTTAGCAATGCAAGGTTTGCTGCTTTTTTTTAGATTACCTGAATTTTAATCTCCCCATATTTAAAAATTGGTTACTTAGTTCATCTTCGGGTGCCGCTGTTAATTAAAAAACTTTAACTCATTGTTTTCAAAATAAATTTAATTTGCAGCAACAACGTGGTGTAAACACATTGTTTTACAACTTCTCCAGATAGCAGCGCCATCTATTGACGAAATTTTTTAAAAACATTTGACGTTTTATAAGAATAACTGCCTCATTCTCTAAGTAAAAGTCCATTTTATCCCCTTACTTTTTTTTCTTCAATTGACTTTCCACATCATCGGTCATTTTTATTCGGTGTTTTTGTCAGGATTGATATTTTTTCATTAATTAACAATAAATATTTAAATTCCTTATACGGTTGTTTTAAAATTTTATAAAACATTAAAACCGTGCTTAATTAATAACAAAGTTCTGAAACCTCTATGCGACTACAGCGGCACGCTGCGTCATAATTATAGAACTGCATTTATGACTATTCAGCTTTTCAATCTTCGTCGAAAAGAAGAGTAATTAAAAAATGATTTCTCAATAACTGCTTGCATGAAAATAGCCAAAGCAATTAATCATCAGCAATTTTAATGAAAGTCGTAGTGATTGTCATGCATATGATGAGAACGCCCTCCATACCCTTACTATGTGATACTGGAAAGCGCCCCTCACTGATTTTCTAGACAATTAAGGCAAATTCTTCTGCGCTTAATTGCGTTCTTACCCTCCCGCCCCTCCAGTCTGCATTCCCTAATTGGAGAAAAGGCAAAACGTCTTATTACCTATCCTTTTAAGGTAATTTCTAACTATACGCGTTCACGGTTTTAATGAAGGGTTTTAATTAATCTTAGAAGAAAAAAATGTTAACTTCATTATGAAGATGGCAGGGGTACGCTCGCTTTGACCTTTTTTCATTTGTTCTTCCCGTAATTTTGCAAATTTAAATACCCGTATGTAGTATATTCTAGCCGTTTTAAATCGTAGTTTAATGATAAGATCTGAAAATAAATTGGGTTATTTGGGTTATTTTTTACGGATTTAGTTTTGATATAGTTCTATTGAGAATTTTACAATTTATTTTAAAGTCGTTTTAGAAGTAGATACTCTGAATTTAATTTTTTTAATAACATTATTACATTAAAGTTGTTAAAGCCGCTGATTAAAAAAGCAGTGTTGTATAACTCAACAAAGAAATTTCAATTATATGATCCAAAAATTAATTTGGTCATTTGGGTTTTTATTTACAGATTAAGTTTTGATAGAGTTTTATTGAGAATTTCAACATTTCTGTTAGAACTATTTTAGAAGAGATATTTATTTTAATGGTTTAAACATAATTAAATTATACAAAAGATAATAAAATCAATGCAAACAAAAAATAATATTGTGTTACTTAACGAAGCAATTTCTCAGTTTAATGGTAAGATCAATTAACACATTGGATCATTTGGTTTATTTTTCATAAATTTGATCTTTGATATAGTTTATAGTTTTATTGTGAATTTCACAATTTATATTGATATAAATATTAAAAAAAAAGAAATTCTAAATTTAATGGCTTAAAAGCATTAAATTATGAAAAAGATTTTATTAAAATCAATAGTTACAAAAAGAAACATTGTACAATGCAACAAATTTGTTTAATCCGAATTATCGTATTAAAGAGATACTATTAGTATTTCAGAATTTACTTTGACAACGAAGAGAATTTACTTTGTCGTTTCGAAAAATATCTAGGTGCTTTTTTGTATGGTGCTTTTTTGGTATTATTGTACTTTCCAGGTGCTGCTTTAATTGTGAAGACCATAAGGAGCAACCAGATGACTTTTGCACATCTTTGCATCAGTTATCTCCGTGCTTTATATCTTTGGTATTTCTTTTGAAATTTACAGTTAAGTCAATTCTTGCTAATTCCTAAAGATGCATTGATTGCAATAAGATATACTTTAGCCCTGGTTATTTACTGTTAGAAAACACACCGGTTCGTGAAGGTCACTGTAGGTTATCTAGGATAAGAAACAAAATAAAAACTTTCATAAACAAAACGTCTGATTTTGTTTATGAAAGTTTATTTAGTATTTAATTTTGATTTGTTATTGATTAACTGATTTCTTATTTAATTAGCTAACTTCAGACACTTCTTTGAATTCATTAAAAAACATGATGTCCGATACTTATTGCAAAAGATGTACGAATGTTTTTTTTTTTTTAATTTTTTATTTTGTGCACTCTGCGCTGATAAACATAGCAATCTTACTAATCTAATTTAAATTAACAGTTATAATTTTAAATCGTGCAGCAATATTCGAAAAAAAAAATTTATGTAATTTAAAAAAAATATTGAAGAAAAATGCAGGGCATTACTTCAGAGTAATTAGAGATTTTCAAAAATTTCTCAAATCATTTAGACTGCATGTTCTTGTGAAAATCAAATCGTTAGATCAGAAGTTTTCAGGCTTTCCGTTTTTAACTTTAGGCATTGCACGCTGATAAAGTAAGAAAGTAAAAACTTAAAAATTTAATTATATTTAGATAACAATTTCATATTTGTGAGCTTATCAATATATCTTTTCTTATCGTACTATATCCACCTCTTTCGAACATCTCCTGTGAATATAAATAATACCAAAAATCATCTGGGGCAATATATCTTTATCTAAATCGTTACTGTTTGACTAAATAGCCATTAAGAGGCAAAAAAGGGAGTTTAAAAAAACCACCAACGTCAAGTTCAATAGACGTCAGTTGCCGTTGACGAAGCACGCGTCGAATCTCTGCCAGCTTTGTCACTCTGGAAGCGTCGGGCCACGCTTCACGATACCCCCACGTGTAATCAATGCTCCATTACGGTCACAGTGAATCCCACCCACCCCCATTCCCCACAGGAAGAATAAAATTCACATCCAATTGCCCTCATCCTGGTCTTCTTTCCAAGAGCCTCTGCCTCTTCTCCCTGGAGGACTACATCGGCGATGGTAGAGGGAAGAATCGAACTGAAACCCCCCTCCCTTAAAGACAGAACGATTGGGGGGAGGGTGTTTCAGGGGGGTATTCCATCCGCAACAACCTCTGATGCGCTCATTAATATTTCATGTTGGCTGTTCTGCTAACGATGGATATTGATTTGTGCTGTCCGCGCGGATGTGGTCTTCTAGCTTGTAGACATTTGACTGCCCTTTTCAACACTTCTTTCAAAAAAGAACATTTTGTTTGATGTACTGGTTTTTTATTTTGAGTGGTTGCAGAAGTTTTTTCCCCCAATATCGATACAATTTTGTGCGTGATCTCTTAATGCTGATTCTATTTTAAGGAAGAATGCCTATTAACCAAAAATAGCTGTTCACAAATTAATGAGTTTTTAAGTATTTTTAATTAAAAAAAAATATGAAACTTCAAAATATATGTCCTGAAATACTTTAGATTTTGTCACAGTACAATTCTAAAAACGTCTTCAAAACTTGTGATAATAGTTGAGAATAGTAGTCTCAGATAACTTCGCTTTGTATTTTGTGTATTAAGTAGTAGTGCACGAGTTATATTTCTCAATGGAAAAACTACAAACTTCAAAAACTGAAGTGAAAAAAGTCAATATAATTCGAGTGCTCAAAAATTATTAAGACGAAACAGCACGTGAATAAAATAAACAAAACAGACTTAGAAAATGAAACCCAAATTTGCCAGAGAAAAAAAAAACAGTTAAAGTTAGAACAAAACAAGAGGAAACTACGGTACTTGTGAGGATGGTTGAAAGAGGCACAAAATGACAGGATACATTTCCAGGTGATATAAGAGAAATAACGAGGAACTATCCTTAACAAGGGAATCAGCAATTATATGAATAAAGCTAGATTCAGCGCATTAAAATGAGCACTTTGCAGGGGTGGGATGAATGCTGATGTGGTATGGAAGTTATTTATACCCAAGGTGCCAGCAATGCGCGGCAATAGATGATTTATCGAATGGTTGATGACAAGCCTATCTGTCGTATTCCCTTTAACTAAATTTTAAAACTATCTTTGATTTATTTTGATAATGGGTGTCTGTTTTGAGCGTTTGCGACAGGTCAACTTTTTCTAATTATTGAAGCTAATGAAGTTTTTCCATTAAGAAGCATATTTTCCGGTTCAATTTCAATCGTTTATTAAAGTTACTAAATATAGTATAAATTTTGAAAAAAAAAAACATACCAAATGAAAGAAGATAAAAAAAAAACGCATTAAACAAAGCATTTAAAAAATTAAATAAAAAATTAAATTCCGACAAGTCAATATCATATTCAAATTAAACTGTGTTTTCATTTTTCGGATTGAAATATTTTGATTATGATTATGATATCAAATTGATGGTTTTAAAAACCTCATCTTTATTTTGAATCATTACAAATTAGTTTAAGTTGATTTTCAAGAAAGTGGAGTCAATTTCTACTGAATAAATCACAAAAAAACAGATCATACTTGGGATACATACAGAAATAATTTAAATAAAAACATGCTATAATTTAAAAAGAATTGAGAAAAAGCCAAAATAATTAACAATTACGTAACATTTTATATACTTTATATATAAGAAGAAATCTGTAAAATTTACGGAAAAAAACTTTCAGTTGTCGCGACAGTATAGAACAATTTTTGTCACAGAAAAATACTGATATTTAAAAACAGACGCATTAATCGATTCATTTAATCGTAAAATCATTTGAAAGAAATTTAGAGTTATCGTACGGTAAGCTAAATTTCATGGCAAAAACTAGAATAGACGGTTTTTCATCCGTTTATGATTAGGATGAAAAACGGAGAGAGAACGTTTTGTAAGTAAAATAGCTTTATACCGTCAAATATTCAGAGAAAGTGTAAAAAGAACAGAAATTGTTTACAGTGCAAGGTGCTCTGTCGCTATATTGTAATTGACAATTAAGTTCGGCTATTCGAATAAACGTTATAACATACCATCTTTCGAAAAGCAAACGAGATCTGATGTCTTAAAAAAGTAGGGTTGATTAAATGTGAGTTCGTTCTTTATTCCCCTAATACCCATTTTATTAATTTTATATCGAAGGATATTTGGTAAGCATCAGCTTTTTTTTTAAACCTCATATTCTACAAACTGAATTCAAACTATTTCTACAGACTATTTCGGAGTTAACCAGAAAAGAACGTAGTATTTTTATATCCCATCCATTTTATTATTTTTATATCGTAGGCTATTTGGTAAATTCGTCTATCCTTTCGCAACTATTTTTTTTTCCTTTGGCGGAGACTCTTCAAAAGGAAGGTTAACAGTAATTGGACGTACCCTCTTCGTATTTCCGCTCATTTGAAATATCGATCGTCATTGAATAGGAATCAAATGGACAGAGAGAGTAGGGGTAAGGGTGCCCGGGTACATGTGTCTGATGTTTTGTATTACTTTTCACCTTTTTTTATTAGATCTAGAAGACCCTACGCTTATTTTATACGATATCTATGAACCGCGATATTTTACATTTCATAAAAATAGCACCATAATTTCGAGTAGGGTGGTATTTTTCGATTCCTTCGATTCGAAATTTAGGAGAATGGGGTAGAAAAAAGAAGAACAAAGTATGAAAATGTATTGTAGATAGAAAACTCTTCAGTGAGTCACAAACTCCGTTTTCTAATTTAAATAAAAACTTTGTACACGAAAATGCATTCTAAGTTGAAATATATTGAAAAGTCTTGAAATTGGGTGCCTATTTTTGAGCGCACGAAACATGCCGACTGTCATTTTCAATTTTTTTCAATTTGTATATTTTTGAAGTGAATGAAGTTTTTAATAAAATAATACCTTACTGTTTCAGTTTCTTGATATTATTAATATTAAACCGTAGTATGTTTAACACACCCATGATACAGTACAATGTTATTTAAAATGTTAATATCGTATTGTTATTCTCGCTTATTAGAGCCACATTTCATTAAGTTTTTCAGTGAATATATATATATATATATATATATATATATATATATATATAATTCTGGTTAATAAAGCCAAAATATAAGGCATTTAAACTATTGATTTAGTAATTTTTCCGTTCATATGGTAATGGTTTACCAGAAATCATGGTTTTCAAAATTATAGTTCTTATTACAGCACATTTAGTAAAAAATTCAAAACTGAAAAGTAAATTTAACCGAAGAAATAGTTTTTATGCCATGGCTCTAAACTATGAAAAAAATACGAAATTTTACCACAATTTCCAAATTTTGTTACATATTATAAAATTGTATTTTATTGTTAATTTTACCAAAATAATTGCTAATTTTACCAAGGAGGATTTGGTAAATATTACCGAGGTTTCGGCGTTCCCACAGACTCAGAAGCACGGTAAATTTTGCAATATTCAGGTAGTTTTGACAATACTTTCCTTCTCTGTGTAAGAGATATAATAATTGATTTAATCAATCATTATTATTTTATCATCATTAAATTAAATTAAAACAAAATTCCCAAAACATGATTACAAACATTACAGTTTAGAAATCATCGAACGTATGTCACATGAAACAAGCAATAAAAAACCATAAATTACTTAACCACACACTTCAGAAACATTAAAGTAAATTTAATAGGTAACTCGACCAAAACACAATCAAATCACCGCTTTTATCTCTAAAAGGTACTGCGCAAAAAAAAAAAGTATTCTCTGAAAGTTCGAAACAGCAAACGTTCATTTATATTGAAGCCTCACTGGATTAATGGAGTGACGCTAGACAACATGCTTGAATGACTCCCAATTCTTCAACCATCGACAAATAATTGAGTTGAACTTTAAGCAAATAGCTTAAATACTTCGTTACACAATTGGACAGCTAAAGACGCAAACTCAAAATCAAACAAAACCGCCCGGGTAGACGCACAAAATAATCGGTTCAGGAAAAGAGAGGGAAGGTTGGACCAAAACTTTGCTTCACCAAACTTTTGCAGCAGCAGCAAGCCCCATCGAATTCAGTTTAGGGAAACATTTCGGTGTGGGTGGCGATGGAGGATGGTGTTTTGGGGGGAAAGGATGGGGAAAAAAACGTTAAAAGGGAATTAACGAGGTAAAGCATTCGTCTTTTCCCTTGCTAGAGAGGGACGAAATTCGAGGAGGAAATAAAAGCAGAACTAGTATCGATAGAATTAAAGGGTCTTGCTAAATTAAGTTTCAAGGGAATTTCTGGGGTTTGGTCCGGATAAACGTATTTACTTCGTCGCAGGCCTTATTGGGAAGAAGTTTGGTTGCAGCATTTATTGCATTGGTTTCTTCTTGAGGAAGAGATTAATTCAAATGCCTGAGCGATTCCCGAAAACCGCAGGAAAATTATTGAACAAACTGTTACAGATACTTAGAAGGAGAAGAATAAAAATGGGAAAGAAATTAAATCCACTTATTCTTGACATTTTCCGGATTAAAGGGTTAAGCTTGTTTAGAAGTGATCGAAATGAACTGGAAAACGCGTTTTTCAATTATTTGTTATTCGATTTAAGGATTGTAAGTTTTCTACATAGGTCTTACCCTTCAGACAAATGGAAGTTATAAAAAAAAATTGGCATGGAACACATTACTACGAATATACTCTCAAAACTTCCAATTCGCAAAAACAGATTTAAGAAACAGTGCGAAACAGATTTAATTTAAAACTTTTCAGAGAAACCCGCTTTGATTTTTTTTTAAATTTATCTCATGCTAGTTGGTAGAAATATAAATAAATGTATCCTATTTTAGAGTTTAGAACCTGATACTATATTATGATCAAAAAGATCGTAGTTTTGAGTTTTATTCTATAGAGAGCACTTTTATATGCTGTAATAAATCTAATTTTAGTTCCTCTAGCTACAAAAAATACATAGCAGTAAAAAACAATTTTGAGTTTGATGCTTATTCGTTGTTGCTACGTAATAATGTTATGCCTCTAACTGCAAACTTACTTGGTAGTCAAAAACAATCTTGAGTTTGGTACGGATTCATTTTTAATGATTAGTAACATAACTGTCAATTAGAGTCAGATTTTTTTCTGTTACGTGTTTTTAAAACTTTTAGGAAGTACAGAAAGTCTTAAGTTTTCTATTTAATTTTAAGGGAATTTAAATGATGCATAATCACGTAACAAAAATCGACATTTTGTTTCAGCAGTAAGTTACAAAAGCAAGGTAAACCGAAATAATTTTTTTCTTCATCTTATTACAATATAAAGATCCTCTACAGTCTGCGCCTTTTAGCAAAAGGATGTACAGATCCACTACAGTTTGTGCTGGTTGGCAAAGTGATGTAAGGGTTCACTGCAGTTTGTGCTTGTTGGCAAAAGGATATATAAAGATCCACTACAATTTGCGCTAGTTGGAAAAATGATGTATGGATCCGCTATATTTGTGCTGGTTGGCAAAAGGATATAAAAAAATCCCCTACGGTTCGTGGTAGTTGGAAAAAAGATGCATGGATCCGCTACAGTTTGTGCTGGTTGGCAAAAGTATGTAGAGATCCATTACAATTTGTGCTGGTTGGCAAAAGGATATATAAAAATCCCCTACGGTTCGTGCTAGTTGGAAAAAAGATGTATGGATCCGCTACAGTTTGTGCTGGTTGGCAAAAGGATGTAAGAATCCACTACAGTTTGTGTTGGTTGGCAAAAGGATGTAGAGATCCGCTACAATTTGAGCTGGTTGGCAAACGAATTAAACATTAATGAATTCAAGCTAAAGGAACGATTTAGAGATGTCTAAGCTGACGTCACTTCACTTACCCGTTCCGTTATGGAAATCCATAATGATCAATCAGCTACAGATAGGAATACGTTTCAATTGAGATGGGAATATGAATCGTCTCATGGGAATGGTCCAAACCACAATTGATAGCTTTAAAAACTCAGATTAAGTTTTACATCAGTAAGTGCTGAGAGTTCAAGAAAGAAAGAGTTTCCGAATGTACAGTCAGCAACAAAAAAAAAAGATATCACCCTGAATAATTTTCGTTCTAATGATCGGATTTTCACGAACTAAGTGTCAATCTTAATGGCTCCTGGGGGTGACCTCAAATATGCTGATTAGTTAGTGCTAACTGTTAATTAAGTTACGAAAACAGACACAAAAACGTACTTTCTCTGAATAAACATATATTTTTTTTTACATATTTGGAATCCAGATAGTTGAATTAGGGGGGGGGGGGTAGACGAACTTTTGAAAAAAATGGGTGGTAAATAGGGTCGCAACAAAGGTTTATATATTTGGCGATAGTCCAGAAAACCGCCAAAAAAAGTCGCCAGTGCAAATGAATATTTTAAGATAACCCATTGACTAATTCAAAAGAAGAATGCTTAATTTTACTAAGGACATAAAAAAATTCCGTTTACAATTGAAATTTCAAAAGTCGAATGTGAAAATGGAATGTCCCCTAGCACCAGAAATCGAAATTAAATAGTAACAAGGACAACTATTTTAAACAAGTTAGCGTTTCCGTTCTACTCGAAGTTGTTTGAAAAGGTATTTTGTATATATAGATTCCAAAGTTTATTCTACAAATATTTTAGGGTATACTTTCGGAGTATTTTGATCGAGTTTATTTTTACACCCTTATTTGCTTAAAATTATTAAATAATAAGCTTAAAATAAACTATTCAAGCAACATGATTTAACGCATTTATAGTATAATAGTGAACGAGGCTTCCATCGCATATCCTTAACCTTGATACCGCTATCATTAAATGAATGGAATAAGCTTAGATAAATTATAAAAGTTAATTTTTTCCCCGTTTTTATTTTCAAGGAAATATGTTTCGATCAAACAGATTTCATTCTAGAAATAGCGAAATTATTGAGTAGGTCCCTTGGAGCAATATCATTCTTATCCTCTTTTGACGAAATATAGGAAAAACTGGTTTTCACAGTTCTGTAAAAAGTATGTTAGCCTTCTTGCCACGTTTTTTATTATTTTTTTATTTATAATCAAAATAAGTTCGGAAATTTACGTATTTTTTATTGCATTTTTTTAAATCAGATGATTCTAAAATTCGCACGGCTTCGGAAACTTTTTACAAATTTCAATTTTTAGTGTTTCCTGCTAAACAAAATAAGGCATTGTTCCTGATAACAAATTATACTAAAATAATATCTTGGGAATCGTGCTAAAGTAACAAATTAAACAAAATAGTTTAGTATATTATCCGGAAAAAAATCTACATGGAATCATAAAGAAAGAACCATTTAAGATACAGAGATATTTTAAGACGCTTAAAAGTTTTGGCTACGTATTTGACAGCTTTTTATGTTCGGTATCTTTATACACTTTGTAGTGACTTATAAAACATAACAACTATTTTAGATAATCTATGTTGAAGTCACAAGAAACAAAACAAAAAAGACAATTAATGATTTATATTCTTTTTTCGAAAAAAATAGTATGCTAAGTAAATAATCACCTGTTTTGCATTAAATAATTTTAAACAGCGGAGTGTTTTTTATTTCTTAACAAGGCTTTATTCTTAGCTAGCAGACAATAATTCTTTTAAAAAAAACTTTACTATAATGTAAAAAGGAACTTTACTTTAAAGAAAATCTAAATTAAAGTACTAAAAAAATTGATTAGTATATTAATGAAGAAATAATAAATGTAGTAGGGTAAAGAATAAAATTTTTAAAAATGCTAAAATTTAATTAAATAGTTGGTAAAATAGTTCTGCGAAACACTTCCGGACAGGTGATTAAAAAATTACTTTTAAGATTAACACGATATATAAGATGTTGAGAAATTTGCGATGATGTGAGATATGCTTAAATATGTTTACTACGTATTTTTATTAATCTTCATAAAAAATATATATAAGAAACTGAGAAATATTTTATTCCAAATCTATTCATACGTATGTATATTATTGTAATTGTATCAGTTATTGAGAAAAAAAAGTAAAAAATAATCACATGAAAGAAGCACAATCTGGTGTATAATCATATTCTATCAAAAGCATGCTTTTATAAAACTCGACATTCGTTGAATAAAATGTTTTTTTATTCAATAAAATGTTTTATTCAAATTTCTTTACTTAATTTCAAATAGATTTTTAGAGGACTAAAAAAGAAACATTGTATTTTATAGTTTTAAAAAAATAAAAATAAAAAGATTAGCAAACGATTATTAGCGAAAAAAATATGAAAGAAATTTTACGCCACGCGCGCTAAATCAAGTTCTTCGTAAGTTTATCACATTTTAATATTAATCGCCCCATTTAATCATTTTTTCATTGTCGCCAAATTATTTTTTTTTAAATAATTAATTTTAATTTTTCTCATCTTCTAATAAATAAAAACAGTTGAAACTTTAGATTTTTCAATTGAAAAGCATGTAGATTAATATGGTATAAAAAAAATCCATACCTTATATTCAAAATTTTTTCATCCTCTCTTTAATTAAATAATAAAAAATAATTAATAATTATTAAAAATTATTTTTTTCATGAAATTATCTTTGGGTAAATGCGTTTTATGAGTTAGTGCAATATTTTTTTGAATTGCTTCATTAGTTTTTAAAATATGACTGAAAATGCAAAAAGTGAAATTAACATTAAGGGGTCCAAACTTTGAATCGCTCTCCTTACCAAACTATGGGGACCACATTTCCCAGATTGCGGCTACCCCCTATATTTTGAAGATAAGGAATCCAAATATGTAAAAATAAATATATGTTTATTCAGAGAAAGTACGTTTTTGTGTCTGATTTCGTAATTTAATTAATAGTTAGCACTAACTAATTAGCATATTTGAGGTCACCCCCAGGAACCATTAAGATTGACACTTAGTTCGTGAAAATCCGATCATTAGAACGAAAATTATTCAGGGTGATATCTTTTTTTTTTTTTTGCTGACTGTACAGGACAGAAAGAGGTTGTTCAGTGAATTTTCGGCTGCTAATTTTATCCAAGTAGGAAAAAAATTTCTGTTATGTTTTATTTATCAAATTAAATATTTTTTAATAAAATTTATTCATTATTTTTCCTACAATATTCCTCAGCCAATATAATTAACAATTGGCCGCTCGGATATATTGACGACGCCCGTTATGTAAGTTTTTGACAGCTGAAAAATATATTTGATTAGTGTAAAATCGGGCGAAAATGTAAAAGATGAGGTAAATCTTGTGGAGAAAAACTGTTTCAAGTTATTGATTATTTTATTTTATTTGGTTCATCAAAATGGTTTATGAATCTGAACTTATTTTGTTGTTTGCACCAAGCCCTTGAAGTTATAGCTCATCATTATACATCCTAGTCAATGAATCAATTCATTCAATCATACATCCAATTTATGATCCATGGCGGTTCCTCACTTAACATTGCATTTTATCTCATTTCTAGACTTATTGATCAACAAATAAAATGAAATTTATTAAATAATTACATCAGTCTTTTTGGCAGTTTATTTAATACAAAGACTCATAATAAAAACACCAATACAGAATTTTTTTTTTACAAAATTATATGAATAGCAAACACATAAATCTCTTTTTTAATTATTTATAAAATTATTTTAAAAAATTCATGTGTTTAAAATAGTTTAAATATAGAAATCAGTACGGTGAAGGGTTTAACAAATATGAAATGATTTCTTAAAAAAAAAGGATAACTATAAGCCTTTTCCAGAGAGAAGTTCCATTAGGCCACAAAATGAAAGATTATGCATATTTTTAAACTGAAGGTAAGTTCCAACAGGATTGTAAAAACCAAGCCTCAAACAGCAGTTGGAAAAGAGATAAATTAGTCATGCATATATGGGTCTCAAAAATTAAATACGCATAATTCTACTGAATAAATAATCAGCGAAATCTGTAGCTTTCCGTTGGAGAACCTTTAAAAATTACTCAAAATTTAGAACTGATAAAGTGCAAAAGATTCTTTTAAATTATGATGGATAAATTTTATACGTTTATTTAATAAAAATGTACATATATATACAATACATACTTTTATAATTCATCTATGAAACAAATGATTTGTAGAAAAACTCTTTTAAGATTTTGATTTTTAAAAAGGCTAAATTCTTCCAAAATAAACCACAAGAGAATTCGCTAAAGTTGAACAGATTTCTGTTTCAGTATTGTTAGGGTTCTATACTTATCAGACTTAAATTTATGCGATGTAGTTGCCAATTCTTGCTATTATTTGGAGAATAAAATCTTTCTAATAACTCATTTTCAACATAAACTAGAGTTTAAAAACATAAACACGGAACATACCCCGTCTCAGAGCTCATAGAATATGCAAGAATTTGAAGATAATTCACATAGCGGTAAAGTTTTCTTCTAAATTAGAGCCACACGCTTCAGCTTCCTATTAGCGTTTTAAACGTTTACTGAATTATCTTTCATATTTGGGATCTAATAAATATTTTAGGGAAAATAACATCTCTCGAGATATTCCACTCCTGGTTTTAATCGCAAAACTCTAAAAGTTGGCGACATCTTTCAAATCTCTTGGCACATTCTAGCATACAACAAAGAGCCGGGGATAATCTACAAAACTAGATTAAGCCTCAAATTCTTGGCGATGCCATAGTTCTAAAGCAAGATCGTCCCTTGACACAGCCATTGCCATTTCTTTTTTACTTAAAACTATCTTCTTTCCCCTTTTATAGAATTTTAGAAAATGGGGGACTAAAAGAAGCCTTCTCACGTTCGTTCTTTAAAAGTTTAAATAATAAATATCAAACTAAATTTCAAAGGGGGCACGGAAAATTTACGTCCATGAGAAACTAAAGAAGTATTTAACACGGCATCGAACGATTTTAGCTTGCAAGTCAAACGACTTTATAGGTGTCACTGAAATAGTTCGAAACTCTCTGCGGCCATTAAAGGCATGAATTTTTCATTCGCGAGACTAAAAGCAGACGACTCACTTACAGTCAGAATCTGGCAACGGGATTCGTTATTTGTTATGCGACGTCAACCTGTTTGCTGTCGAATAACTTGAGAGAAATTCTTGTCGCGCTGTTCGATAAAGAAGTCGCAAAAGGAGAAAGAGGAGAGGGAAAAAAATTACTTCACTTCACTTTGTCAGAGTAACGTATTAATATTTACTGCCGCTCCGAACATAACAGCATTTTGATGCATGGAAAGTTTGTCTTTTGAAAAGTTATGTAATATTATAAGTATGGAAACTTGAAAGTTATATTAAGGTAATTCTTCATAGAAAAGAACATGAAAATGAAATTCTGTAATTCGAAAAGCGAACATCTCGGAAACAAGAAGAAAAGAAGAAGAAAAAAAAGAGGATGAAACATGACACTGATAATTCCTTCGAGAGAAAGTTTTCATTTCTTGTTGAAAGTTATGCAGTTTCAGACATTAATGCAATGTATGTTTCTAGTCTTGATACGCGAAATTTTGCAGATTTGTACATCAAAGAGCAGAAAAATAAAGACAGTATTGTCAATCGGATTTTGAAACAGCACTAGACTGGAAGTGTTAGCCCTTTGAAGATTTGCGATATTCGAATATATAATTAATAGTATAAATTTATAATATGATACTTGCTTCAACGTATTCGACTTTCTTATTCTAAAATAAAGCTTTAGAAATCTGACTAAAGAAGAGCAAATTTCTCCCTTTCATCAAAAGTCTCATTTCTCTTAATTTTATTACTGTTTAATAAGGTTTACTAAATAGGTTGCATTTTAGAATAAACTAGTTATACAGTTTAAAGATTTTCAAATGTTTTGAAACACTTGACTCTTAAAATAAAAGAAGATTTACGTTGGTTAGTTTTTAAGTCTGGACACAGTTCGAAATTCATTAATTAAGAAAATGAACACAGTTCGAAATGCATGCGTCAGAAAGTGGCCGATATGAACAACGTTATGAAGTTAATGTAAAACGCTTGACTCTGAAAATAACAGAAGCATTACGTTGGTTAGTTTTTAAATCTGAACACAGCTCGAAAGGCGAGAAATGAACAAAATTCGAAATCAAATGTGTGTTTTCTAAAATGGACAAAGCTAGAAATGTGTGTTTACGAAAATGGACACAGCTCGAAATGCGTGTTTACAAATACGGACGCAGCTCAAATTGCGTGTTTATGAAAGTGGACGCAGCTCAAATTGCGTGTTTATGAAAGTGGACGCAGCTCAAAATGTATGTTTTCGAAAATGTTCACAGTTCGAAATGTGTTTTTACTTTTCAGTTTCCAACCCAAATTTAATAACTGAATGAGGATTGCGGGTTTATTTATTTAAACACTAAGCATAATCAATATAGGGGTAAGTCCCGGATTTCGGGGTTGCGATGGCTAGGTATATTACAGATGTAACTTTTCAGACGATGTTCTAGAATTTAAAACTCTAAATTTCTATTACTTCCACTATTATAAATTTATAGCACCCATGTTCATTTTTTAAGTCGCCTCTTAAGCTGTATCCAATTTTGTAAACGCGCATTTTGAGCTATTTTCTTTTTCTTAGACACTCATTTCGATCTATGTCCATTCTCCTAAACGCCCATTTTGAGCTGTCTCTATTTTCGAAAACACACATTTCGAGCTGCATCTATTCTCGAAAACTTGCATTTTAAGCTGTGTCCAGATTTAAAAACTCACCGACACTTATTTTTTCTAGATAATAGATACTTATATCTTATTTTTTTTTTATTTCAACGGAAATTAGAAATAAAAATGACAATTTAAACCGTAAATCATTGTAATATTTATAATTAACATTAATTCAGTAATAAAAACTACCGTCACTATATCTTTAAAAAGTTTGCCAAAATTAATAAATTACCCGTTTTAAAACGAAGTTAACTTTTATAAAAATGTAAGAAACAAGCTTTTAATTAACTAATGATACTCCGGAAAATATAAACTATGTAAAAAAAAAAAAAAAAAAAAAACTACCACTTATAAAATAAAAAAATAATTTCAAGTCTTGCTTTCTCTCAATACTATTTAGAAAAAAAAAAAGTTTCCACAGTACTGCGGTTTCCCTTCCGGCACTTTTTAAACACTTCTCTAGAATTTTTCTTTAAAATAAAAAGAAAAAAAAAGAAAAGATAAAGAAGAAAATTAGAAAAAAATACTTCTAATGACCAAATCGTTGAGTTTAATGACGACAGAGCTGGAAGAAAAAAAGGAACGAGCATTGAAAAAAAAAAGAAGCCTCTTACACTTATCCAACAAAAGGGGGTGGGGGGGTTGCCAGATTCTCCTATATCAAGAGGGTGATTTGTCTGCAAAAAAAAAAAAAAAAATGAATGAAAAACCGTGGGATGGTTTGTCGAGCTTGTTTTTTAAAGTCCAAAATCGGCTTCAAAGTTTCGTCTTTAATGAGAATCTTGTATTTCCCGTCACCCATAACTGTGTCAGAGTCAATAACCCACTAACGGAACATTAGAGGTTTATGAAGTTCAAATGTGGGGAGATGGGGGGGGGGGGATTTTTACCGACTTTAATATGACGGAATTTTTATTGAGTGTTTTGTCACATTCATTTTTCACTATGTGATGTTTATTCTTCATGTTTTGATGGAATTAACACAGCATTTGATGTTAAACTCGTTGCAATCGAATTATATTTTTATTCGACATTCTTTTAACCGTATTTGCTTCTTTTGTAGAACAAAAACAAAATAACTTAATAACTATTTAAAAATTTCTAAGATCTTGTCACTTTTATTTATCACTTTTTGATATTTTCTCTTAATAATAATTTTATTAAATTTAGAATTGCATTTGATAAAAATTAACGCTATTTAAGTCATTGAAATCGAATTATGATTCTATTCGAAACTCTTTTAGCAATGTTTTTTGTATAGAAAAAAAGAGTATTAACAACTCTTTAGTTATTTGAAATTTAAAAATTTCAATGAGTATCTTCCTTTATTTTTCACTTTGGGATAGTTTCACCTCATGTTTTCATTTAAAGCAGAATTTGATAAAAACTTATGATATTAAACTCCTTAAAATGTAATTTTATTATTATTCGAATTTCATCAGCCCTATTTGCTTTGTTTTTTATTTTATATTATACCCGTCGTTGAACAGCCGATCCAATTTTAAGGTTTGCAACTACTAATGTTCAACTCCGTAGCCTTATAATTTTGAACCCAATGCACAAGACAAGGGAACTCTTAGACCAAGTATTGGGAGAAATTTGCTTTCGTGGAGGACTTTTTGATGGAACTAGCCCGCATTTGCGTTGCATGAAAAGGGAAACCATGAAGACCTCTTACGGTAAGCCTGACGGTAAGGGGACTCTAACCCATGATCCGTCCACCACTGAGGATATTTTACGTCAGCACTGTGGTCGGTGCGAACCGGTTGTATCGAGCAGCGTAACGACCAGCCATCGCTGGTATTCGAACCCGGTTCATCTCATTTGAAGGCAAACGTTCTATTATCCCCTGTGCCACCACGGCTATACTTGCTTAGAAGAGAGAACGATAACAAAATGATTGTAGAGAACGATAACAAAATGATTTAGTAACTATTTAATTATTTGAAATCTGAAAGTTTTCAAGAACTTGTACTCACATTTAAGGCTTAAATCATTTAAGCTTAATTTGGATCTAAATGTTAAGAAAAGAAAAAATTTTAACCGTAAAAAATATCTCGTTCAGGCTTAAAAAGTTAAAGAACAGCTAATTATGAATCAAAAGTCGTTTTTAATTATCAAGTAAACGTGTCATATAAATAGAAAAATTCATTTTAACTTTTTAACGTTAATACTCATTAACTTTGTTATGCTGTCTTCTAGTTCTGGAACAGCGCCAGTAAGCTAAATTGTTTTATTTTATTTATCTTTTTCTTTCAAATGCATACTATATTGTTTTAGATCTGTGCAATTTGAAAAAAATCTATTTGTGTATTCTTACTTAAAGAAATTTATAATAATTTAAGTTCGTTTCGTTTTGGTGCAAATACCCTTACAAATAAAATTCATTGGCTCGCATGATGATTATCAGCAAATAAGTTTGCAGTTCGAATTTAACAATGTTGTTAATTTGTTTTATTATCCATTAAATGCTCAGTTGAGATAATTACATAGTTGTTTTTTAATGTATTTTAAATTGTTAAAAGAAATTATGGTTTACTTTTACTTATTATTAGAAAGCTACTTTTTTTATCATTCTAGCCGAGAATCAAGATTTGAATCATAGATGTTCGAACCATTAATATTAAGTACTAGAACGTGAAGATCCGATCATTAGATCAAAAGTTATTCAGGGTAGACCGTTTCTGTTTTTTTTTCCGTACTGTAGAATTTATTCTTTACTGGGATGAGGTGAGGAAAAGTTAAGTTCTTAAATTGGATTGAACAAATATATCTTTCTTAGGACTGAACACATATTTATTGATTTACTTATTTGATTTATACGGCATGTAAAAGATCCCTGGAGTGCCTTATTGGCTTTTGGAATTTCTGGCAAAATTAAATTCCTAGTGCCCTTTAGCATCCAAATAGAGTCTTGGTGCTGCCATCTAGTGTGGCAGAAACTAGACGTCCAAATTAACATGGCCAACGGTATCTCACCCATTGTGGTGGTCCTGATAGAGTGGATACCACTTCTGGAGAACGCACTAGGTCTGCTCATCGGCAAGACTGATTGTGCAGCTCATTGGAAAAAATAATGTTTTTGATTATACAAAACTACGGTTCATCTTAAATAAAACATTATTCAGTCAGTAAGTAGACGTGATAAAAACAAAAATAAGGTTGCAGATAAATTGTATCTTGGTATGGTTCAAGGTATACTGATGTTATGTTTCAATCTCGAACCAACTTTTAAGAGAGTGTATTGTATTGGAAACATACGTACTCACCCCATTTTACAACATACTATACCTGACGTTTACTAGGTTTTTTAACTTAAGTATTCTTTAAGTATTCTTTAACTTCAAATTGAATTTATTTTTTTCGATTTTTATAACACTCATTTTGTGACTAATTTGCTTTGAAATTTTTAGACTTAAAAACTAAAACTGAATAATTTCAAATAGTAACAAATATGATCGACATGCTGAAGCCTTGAAGACCGTGTTTAATAATGGTAATAGAGGGCATTTTCAGAGAAAGCCTTTTCAACTATGCGTAATAATATACTTTGAACTATAGTATCACTGACTCCGTACCTTTAACCATTATATCGTCACTGTGAACTATAGTACGGTGCATTTTATCTTTATTATCTTTAATTCGGCGATATTTTCGTTTAATTTGATTTAGGACATCGTGTACAGTTTAAGACAAGTTTAAGATAATATTGTTAAGCTCAGTAGCATATTAAGGTTGCAGAAAATTATGGTTTTGCATTATTTAAAATTTCTGATAGCGCAAATAATTTTATTTTCCAAAAATTTTCGAATAAGTATTTAAAATTGATTTAAATCTCTCAAACTAAATTCTACTGTGCCATCGTGGTTTCAGTTATCTCTAAAATGTAACTCGCTATATTGTATGGCGTCCATAAATTATTCATTAAATCAGCATTAAATCCATCGGTAATCCTATTTAAATCTAAAGCACTCATTCTCCGCACGATTTTAATTCGAATTATCAATAATGTCGAAACCGATACATCATTCGTTCGAATTTCCGTTCGATTTTCTCGTCAAGTAATTTAACAAAGCGTTCCAATTACACCGATATTTATAGGGGAGGAACGATAAAGGATTAAATAAGGAGAATTGCGGTACAGAGGTTAAGGGAATGAGTACCCTTCAAAGACATCTCTTCGCAGTCCGAATCTGGCAAGTGAGGGTAAAGCGTAGGGAGTGGTCTCCACACTCTCGCCCCTGTAATTGGATTGGCTGCGATTACACAGCAATTCTGCTGCACTAATCAACTCCTCGTTTGTTAGAGACAATTCTCTCCAAACTTTCACTAATTGGTTTCGTTGGTCCCGGGGACTTGGAGAGGTTGTTACCCTCACCTTAGCCTGAAAGTAATGACCATTACAAGAAATTACACCCTTCCCCTAGATACAGACCTTCTTTCATCAACCCTTTGCGTCCCCCTTATACCATAGTTCTTGAGAAACTATCTACTTTTCATCAAGAAAGGAAGACACCCCTAGTGACATTCGCCATTTGAACAACAACAACATATACTAAGAAATAATTGGGAATTTAAATGGGAAAAAAAAGTTATCTGTGTCGATTTGGTTTATAAAAATATAAACTTTTTTTCTTTTTTGAAAAGGTTTTGGAGATAAAAGTGCGTCTAGTAAAAACGTTTTTAAGATATATAAAAATAAAAATAAAATTAGAGAAGTTACAACCAGTGCTATTTCGCAATAAATTGAAATATAGTTGTAAACTCAGAATTGGGTCGGCTATACAACGCCGGTTATAATATAAAATATTAATTGAAAAAGCAATTTATTTCTTTAGGTTGATACTTAGAAACAGTTTAGTATTAAAATGCGAAAATAAATGTCTATTTCAAGATATGTGTATATTTCTGGAGCTTATGAAGATATAAAGTTTTTCGAAAAATTTTGAAAACCTCCAATTTTCCGCATTGGTGACATAAAAACTTGTGGCTAAAGTCATTTTTGAAATATTTCAAAACTCATAATCAAAGTAGAGCATTCAAATATTTCGAATCAATATAATAAATTTAAATATTATAGTATTATTCAAATATTCCGAATATAGCCAATCAGTGTTCCACTTCGCTATAAATTGAAATATCAATTTATTTAATAATTACTACACTGAGAAATATTTGCAACATTTAATGTTTTCTTAGCTTATTTGAATTAGTCAAATAAAATTCGGTTTTTCACGACCCTCCATCTGACAGAAAATTTCGAACTATTCCTGGAAGACGTGTCATCTGGTCCATCTCGATGAACGAGTTAAAAATACCATGTCTCAATTTGAACAAAAAGTTGGCTCAATTTGACATGCTTCCATTAATTCATGGTTCAATTTAATGCCTTTTTAGAGTTGCAGAATATTTTTACGATATTGTGGTTCAAAATACTGATATTATGATTTAATGAACCAACTTTATTGAAAGTTTAGTGCTAACCAATTCTCGGAGGATGTTTCGAGATTCTAAGGAAATCTCTTAGTGAATAATTGGAAGCTTCTCCATCTACTATCTTATGATTTAATGAACCGACTTTATTGAGAGTTTAGTGCTAACTAATTCTCGGCGGTTGTTTTGTGATTCTAAAGAAATCTCTAAGTGAATAATTGGAAGCTTCTCCATCTACTCGCTCCACTCATTTAACCCCGTAATTGCTCCCAATTAGTTATTGTATTTTCTTAAAAAATCGATATTTTCAACTAAAGCAAAAGAACACTTCGTTGACAGAGTATACAATTATTGTAGTTTCATGTTTACATTTTGTCAATGTATAAATTGTAATGAATGAATCGTAACCTGAATTTGAACTTGAAAAAGATTTAACCTAGAATTACAGTGTGCAAAGGAGGAGGTAAAGGGAAGCTAGGGCCTCAGATATCCAGTCAAAGACGGCATCCAATCAGAAATTAACGACACTAAATTCTTAAACCTTTTACAGTGATTAACTAAATTAGTCTCTGCAATTATTTACCACATTATATTTTGCATTACACCACATAATATTTTGAGACGGAAAAAATAATTATGCCATAAAAGTTAATTCTTCGTTTGAAGGAAAAAAAATTGAAAATTTTCTACTCACAATATTTTACGACTTAAATTTACATAAAAATTAATTTAAAATGTGGATTTATATTCTCATAAATATATGTATTTCCATTTTTTTAACTTAATCATTTTTGTTCCCTCCATTGATTGAATTCCTCTTTCAAAGGACATCTAATCGAGGAGTTTGCCCGAGAAGTTTTTTTCACTAAAAGTTTAACAGTTAATAATTATTAAATATTAGCTTTTTTTTTATTTCGTCACATTGCCTGTACATTTTTGTACTCTCTATTTTAATTTAAACTTTTTAACTCTCCCAGTTTTGCACATAAAAAAGTTTAACGCAATAAAAAAATAAAAATAAAAATAAAAAAAAAATAAAAAAATAAAATAAAAAGAAAGAGAGAGAGAGAAAGAAATGTTCTACTCAAAATATTCTACTCAAAGAGAAAAAAGAGCTTAAAAATGAGCGCTTTCGAACAATTTAAATTTTTAAGAAAATCAGGTTAGTGTTCATTGACAAATATGGCCTTTTCAGTATAACAAAATTTAACTCCATAGAGTGGTCTGCTTAGTACTTTTTAAAAAGTAAAGTACTAAATACTTTTTGCAAGAATAACAGCAAACAATACTAGAACTAATTTTCTAAAGTAATTTTTTTATTTCATCAAACTCTCTGTGCATTTTCTGAAATCTTTCGCAAGTTTAAACTTCAGAGTTATATAGTGTTTGCGCAAACAAATTGTAACGTAAAATTGGAACACCCAAAATAAAGGCGGTGGCCCAATTTTTCTAGAAAGATTACATTTTCTCAACATAGTGACTTAACCGGAATACGCTGACAACTTGTACGATAGATGAAATAAATATAAATAACCGCAAAGCTACTTGCTAAGAAACTTATTGATATGGGCGAATCTCAGGAATCATTTGATATGGGCGAATCTCAGGAATCATTAACTTATATGTCTTGAAAATTTTCTTATAAACGTCAAACCGTAACCATCGAAAATTGAAAAAAGGGGTATACAATTCAATTCTGCGAGTTTTATGTGGTATTCCAAAAGCTTATTTAAAGTAGAACAAACTTGTATCATTAGTTTAATTTGTAACTCGCAGAATTGGATTGTATACCTTTTTTTCCATTTTCGATGGTTACGGTTTGACGTTCCAAAATTTGGCGACAAACTTTAAGTGTTTACAATCGTCAATATTCACGAAAAATATCATTCAAGAAAATATGATAGTACAGCTGAGCTCCTAAATTATGTTTTTAGTGATTTTCATTTTTTTAAACAGAATACATATTGAAAAAAAAAAATAAAGTATGTTAAACACTCTAAGCGACACTCATGAAAAGTTGTCAAATGTAGGATTGAAGTAAGAAATGAAAGCCAAAAGCAAGTTACTCGCGATTAAAACTGTACGTATCTTAAAGTTAGTAATGCATAGTTATTCCTGTAATTTTATTAGAATTAATTTTCGCTTATTATGTTATATATTTATAAGAAAAGTTTGAAGACATATAGGTTAATGATTCCTGAGATTCGCCCATGTACAACAACTTTTCACACGAAGAGTAGTTATTAATCAATAGTGTACAGGGTGTTTCGATCTAATAATACGATTTTCAAGATCTAGAACTTAATCTTAATTGTTTACCTCAAATATGCTAATTAATTAGTGCAGACTATATTTTAAGTTACAAAATCAGACAAGAAAACGCACTTTCTCTGAATAAACATACGTTTCTTTAAACAGATTTAGATTTCTGACCCCTGAAATATAGGGAGTAGCTGCTATCTGGGAAATATGCTCCCCATAGTTTAATCTGGAAAGCGATTCGAAAATTGGACCTCTTAATGTTAATTTTTCTCTGTACGTATTTTTTCATATCTCGATTTTAAGCGAATTTAAAAAAGTTTTGCACACAATTATAAAATTCGATTACTTATATTTCGTTTAACATGCAAAAAATATATTTTCTATATAAATTTAAAAGAATATTTCTATTCTTGAAATAAATAATGATCTGATTTTGATCAAATATTATATATTACAATTTACAATGCTAAAAATTAGATTATAAAAAAATAAAACCTTACCTATTTATCCCTGTTAAGATCATCAACGCTCTTTTTAGAACTCCAAAACATTTTTTTTTCCAATTAACAGACAGTCATTTTTAATTAATATTGTGATGATGACTATGCATAGCCTTTCCATTCATGTAAGATATCAAATATAGATGACAGATAACATGTTTTGTTACGGAGGGCTTAGTCCAAATTAATTATAACAGTCATTTGATATTCCCTAACATTAATTACATTCCATAAATGAGCTATATCAAGTTAACACGAATGATATCTTCGCTTCAACTGTAAAAGATTTGTAAGCATTTCATTTTCCTGGAAATCATAATTAGCTTTTTTAACAAATGTCGCAATAAAAAGTTTTTGATAATACACTTTTTAAAGAGTTAAAAGTAATTATGGAAAGTAAATCATAACTTAATTTTACATTTTTTTAAAAAAATTTTATTTCAACTTTTTTTTTTGTACAATTTTTTTTAAATTCGCACAGTGACACTTATATTTCAAAATATACGACAAAAAACTAATCGACTGTGTTTAATAGTATCTAATATACTACATTTAATCGAATTGAAGAAATTAAAAAAATAATAACTAAAAATAAATTATAAAGTTTTCTGTCTTTTTAAAAAAATACGACTTTTCTTGATCTAAATTCAAACTGAAATTACAGAAAAATCTTGTTTTGAGGCAACCGTTTTTTATTTATTTATGCATAGATCATAACATCTAAAAATTATGTTGGCAATTTCGTGCAAATTTTTATGCAATAAAATATACCGAAAAACCTCGATTATTCGAACTCATTTGATTCGAATACATCTCGTCTCGCAGTGAGTCTCGTAAAGATACGGTTCCCAGTAGAATACCGAAGTCAAGTATCACTGGCTGCGGTCAGTATGTGGGTGGGTAACTACTTCGATCAGCCTGCGTAGGGACCGAGGGTGTGCGGTGTCGGTCCTCGTTAAACTGTTCTATAGTAAAGTGCTCGACTTCGCGCGCAGGTCATCGGACAACCAAGGTAGAGGAGCCACCCCTTCTGCAGAGGAACAAAATTGCGATGGCTTATCATCGGACCATCCTCAGGGATGTTTCCCAAACAGTTGCCAATAACCCATTGTGCAGCTCTAATGCGAATTTTTTTTCCTCACTTAAATAGCATGTTGCTGTAATGTAGTTCTGCGTGAAATCTTTAAACTGAAAAACGTTTGTGCTTCATGATTACATAAAATGCGTAATTTTATGTAATGACCAAGTACTTTAAATAAATAATTTCAAGAAAGTGGAGCTGTAAGATATAACTAGATTAAAAACTTTATTCGCTACAAAAATATACAACTAGCAAGTAACAGTCGGCATGTTTCAAACTCTCAAAAACAGGCATCAATTTTTCAAGATTTGCCAGACGTAAAGAGAAATAAACAAAAGTGATTTGAAATTTAAGACTTTAAGTTGTCAACGAAAAATGGAAGGAAAAAATTTAAAAAGAAACCTACAGAAACCTCAATAGCCGAGAGAGAAAAAGTGTCTCTAGTTTTCTTTTTCTACTTAGTCTTTTCTAGTTTCGTTTCTCACCTTTATTTTTTCATTTTTCGTTGGCAACTTTACATTTTTAATTTTAAATCACTTTTGCGTTTCTTTTTCACGTCCTGCAAGTTTTGAAAATGGGCACCTGTTTTAGAGCTCTTGAAATATGTCTACCGTTGTTTCCAATTTGCGTATTTTTGAAGCAAGTTAAGTTTTTAATAACTGAGCACTTTGTTAGTCGGCGAAGTTAGTTGCTTTGTTTATGCTAAAGAACAATTAATTTTGACCATTATGGGTTCCACTTCTGCAAAAGGAAAGAGCATTATGTTATCGAAGCAAAACTAAAATAATATTATAATGCGAATGGAATTAAGAAATAGGATTTATAAAACATAAAAAATAAATCAATAAATCAATTTCGAATATCAATGAAATTTGCTAGAGATTTAGAATTAGAGGCTGCTCGGCATGAGTGTTTTTTTAAAAGAAATATCTCTTAATGGGACAATCGTACAAGTGAACTTATAAGTACAATTATCTTTAAACCTGTATGACAAAATCTTTATAAACTTGGCATATTAAATTTAAAACGAGAAAGAACTATTATTAAAAAAATATAAGTTTTTAGAGTTTATTGATTGAAGTAGATTAAGCAACAAATGTATCACGATAATCAAAATATTCCAATTTCAAAAATAGGTTCGATCTCAGTAACTTTGGATAATGAAGGCCCTGAATCTGAGATAGTCCTTCCTTCTCAAAACTTATAAATTAATTTAGAGAGTTTTTTAACAAATATTAAAATGAAGATTTAAAATGCAGTTTATTTTTTTAAATAAGGCTTCGAAAATAAGTTAAAACGCTCCGTGATTTTTTAAAGAAATAGAAGAACTAAACTGGAGCACACACACCCCAAAAATATATAAAAAAGAATTCTATTATATTTGTGTCAGCTTTGCTCTAATGATTACTCATTATGTGAAAAGTCCGCTTTCATTGCCGCGAACGTTTACTTTAGCGCAGTGGCGTCTAATGAATTAATTTGGATGTGTATCTTTGGCGTTGGTTCTGCGCCAATTAGGACCCAGCTTCCAATCAGTGGCGGTGCTGTAATCAAGGCTCCGGAGTGGCGCTGGGGCCACTGCCATCTTTAATTAGCTTATTTTAATCAGAATTTGACGCTATACTAATTGGCTGTACCCCTTCATTAAAAGGCGATCTTCCGAACAGAATGCTGTCAAAGGAGATTATTTTCATAGGCGAAATTGTTTTTTAAAAACCTTTTGGCAGCATTCATAATTCTATCTAGTTATGTTGTTATAGATTTTTTTTTTTTGCTCCTTATTTTGCTTTTAATGGTTTTGGGGCTTCTATGTTCCTTAAATAACATTTCTTTGTTGATTCGTGGTTGAAGATTAAATCTGTTAAAATAAAAGTATATTTTAATTAAGGTTTATAATAGCTCGCTATTTTGCAATCTTCCGAAAGTAACAATAAAGGTTTACTTTATGAAGAGTTATTAAAAAAGATATTAGCTTGCTTTTTTACTTGGACGTAGTCTATTATTTAAATCTTTTATCTTAAAGTGGAAAATTAAAAGGAATTAATATTCAAAAATAACTTTTCTTGCATTTATTTATTCGTTTAATTGAATTATAGAAACTATTTTACTAGAACAAAGGGTTATATTATAAATTCTGAAATAATTACAAAAGTCATTTTTGGGAGCTGAAGTTTCATAAATTTTAATAACGGATAATACCTACTATTCTTTGTCAAGAATAGTTTCTATAATTAGATTTTTGATGTTCGAAATAATCTTCTTAAAATTAATTCTTGGGAAAGGTAATTACTTAGTGATTAACTACTTAATATTCTCCATTAGTTAAAAGGAATCTTTATGATGTCAAAGTAAGAGACTGCTGTAATGGAGAATAAAGTTTAAGACTTATTTTAACTTGAACTTATTTGAAGTCTATTTACAATATTAAAAAGTAAATAAGTTTTATTTCAAAGAAAGAATAATACTTTGAAGATTTATTTCTAAAAATAACATCGGTTAGCAATTTATGTCGTGTTTTCTAATTAACCGAGTCCACTTTTAAATTAAATTAACAGTTTTATTAAATGAGCAAACATTTTAATGTTTTTCTGGAGAAGATGTTTGTATGAATTTTTGAGAGCTCTTGAAGAAATTATTGACAAAATAAATTTTTTAAAAAACTTTTATGAAAGTCAGTGATAACATCACAGTTTAAATCACAGCAATGAAGTAAACATGCTTTCTAATTAATGATGCTATAGATCCTTTATACTTTTATGTTATAGTATTGTAAAATCTATAGAATTTTGTTCTGTATTTTTTATTAGCGTCGCAATTTTAATTGTAAATATCACTACTTTTTTTATTGGTATTTGTTAGCATTTTCTTTATGTGACTAAATGTAATGCAGAAGAAATTGTATAGATAAACACGGGAATTATAATAATATAATCAAAATTGAATTAGGAAAGAAAATCAATATTGTTTTCCTTTATTTTACAACATCTCGGATTAATTTAAATGTACATTTCAGCACCATAAAAATTCAATCAGTGTAAAAATTTAATTGTAAATTCCAAGAAGAAAAATAAATTTTTCACAGAAAAAATAAATGTTTAAAGATTATTTTTCTTCTATTTTTAACCATTAATCGCGCATTGTAAAGAATTCTCGTTCTTTTTACAAAATTTCTCTGCATATTCGACGGTTTAAAGCTATTTTGCTGATAAAACAGTTTTTCTCTTATCCATCGTTATCACAAACTGATTAAAACAGTCAGTTCAAGTATTAGTTTTTACTATGCAGTTTTGCTTACCTTACGATATCACTACTATTTTTTCAAATGACTTTTATATTATTTTCCATACTTAACTGTTAGAATTTTCATTTTAAATTTATGATAAGATAACCAGCGGCAGTTTGTCCATCCAATTAACCAAAAAATTTACGATTCAGATCATTATTTACCTTTTTGATTAAAAAAAACCATGAATATACAAAACTATGAAGTTTTTTAACCATTTACAATTAGCATGGTTTCAAAACCGTAAAAAAAAAAAAAATTTAGAAAATAGGAGCTTTATAGTGCTATCATCTATGCGTAAATGAGAGTATCGTATTCAAGCAGTTCAGGTTTACAAATTGGGAAGTGCTGGACACTCGAAACTCTTCATTTGTTGAAAGGAATTGAGGAAATATTGTGGTTTCAAAGCTGGGACTCGAACCCCCGTTCTGTCGGTCATGATATTGACAGATTAGCTCTCTAGGTTATGATATGCACCCTCGGCTATGATATGCACCCTCGGCTATGATATGCACCCTCGGCTATGATATGCACCCTCGACTATGATATGTACAGAGAACTAGGTGGCTTCATGAGGTGGGCCTAGTTGGTGCGAAAAAAATCTGATTATTTTACCGTATCACATTAAAGCAGTTAATAAACTTTTTTTCTCACAGTTAACAATTTTAATTTCATCTCATTTATGGTTGTTTGACTGTCTTGTTTGAATATGGTAAAAAAACTAATTAAATAATTTGTTACTTAACAATATTTTCCGAGAAATTTCTAAGAGTGATGTCCTCATTATCCAGAAATTATTTTATGTTTTTGAACATCGTACAAATAAAACTGCAATTCGACTTTATTGTCAAATTGATACTCTATCTCATTATTATATTTTATTTGATGTAACTTTTTTGGTAAGTTAAGATACTTAACATTTTTATCCGGATGGACAACTATAGTTTTAAACGTTTTTATACTTATACTATTTCAATAAGGAAGACTTTAAAGATAAAAACAGTTTACTATATTTCGTCAAATGAGACAATAGAACTGAAGTAGCCCAAGGTACAGATCAATCCTCCTCCCCATGAGCAGATTTAGTTTTGAATCAAAGCGTCAACTTGTCGTACCACTACTGTTTTCGGCTCGCCTCGACCACAATGCCGGCATAGTTTTTTTTTAATAGAGATTTTGTTGAAATAACAGACTTTATTTGTTGTATGCTTAAAAAAACAGGCGCCTTTTTTTAAAATAGCAGCATTTTTCTGATAAATAAACGGTTTTATACTGGCACACCAGCAGGCAGTTTTTTCCGTAAATTTAATGGATTTTTTTATAGTGTAAGCAATTATAAAAAATTATGTCATTTCAAGGTAATGTTCTAAAACAGTATGAAAATATTAATTTCAACGATTTTAACAAATTGCTTAGAACTAATTTCTTTTAATTATAAAACATGATCTGTTCTAGAATTTCTAATATTAACAACTTTAAAAATAATCTGGTATGATGTCTTTAAAAAGTATCAAATATTTTTTAAAAGAAGGAATCACGATTTTCCACGAGTTAATAAGTGAGAAATTATGCCTCGATGCAATAAACTGATTTATTCATAAAAAGGGTGAGAGATTTTAGATCGATGAATCGATATCGTTACAAATTTATATCAAGCATAATGAAATGACATTATATTTTGAATGTCAATTAAAATATACATCCGATATTAACAAAATTATGTATGACATAATCATAAGAATGTAACGAAATCCTTATCTGAAGTGCATACTAAAATGATCTCATCCATCTCGAGACGCGTTACATATAAGGCAATAAGTTTCTGTCACGTAGCGTCTCATTTACGTTTCGAAAAGGTTCCAAAACATACCATATTAAATGTGTTTTTAAACTATGTTTATTGTATAATACCATTATGGGAATTTATTAATGATCTTATCTATTTCGAATCATATTACATAGAAACGGCATAAGTTTCAAGTAAACTCTATGAAACCCTAAAAACCCTAAACATCTCATTCATGTTTCAGAGAGTTTTATAATCTCCTAAAAAGGAATTATAACTTTAACAAACTTTAAAATGCGTTCCTGTGGTGTTATTTTGGTAATGTAAGATTTTGACAATATTCGTGAACATTTTTGAGAAGTTTTCTTTGAAACATTTCAATTTAGTAAATAACAAGTGTAATTTTTAACTATCTACACCGAAGAGCCATTACATTATGACCACCCTCCATCTATAACAATGGGCTCGCCCAGGTTTTCATGGTTTCTCGCCCAGGAACAATGTTTTCATGGGGCACATTAGGACCCATAATCCTCATAGAACATTCCCTGACGTATGTAAGCTACTTGAACATAGTTGTAGACCAGGTTCACCCATTCATGGCAACTTCTTTTCCTGCGGGGAATGGTGTTTAACCAACCATAATGCACCATGCCATAAGGGTCGAATCGTCATGGATTAGTTCGAGGAACATTCCAGTGACTTTCAAGTCATGTCTTGGCCCCCATATTCACCTAACCTTAATACAATAGAGCATTTGTGGTCCTACTTGGAAAACCAAATTCGTGCTGCCACGCTACCCCCTCGCAATGTGAGGGAATTGCAGGACCAGTTGGTGAGCGCTTGGTACCAGATACCTCAGATTACCTATCAGCACCTTGTGGAATCAATGCCACGGCGGGTGCTAGCAGTTTTGAGGGCTAAAGATGGTCCTACATGTTATTAGCAGGGTGGTCATAATGTAATGGCTCTTCGGTGTATATTATATAATAATTTGTTAGCGAGTGTAATATTTCTAATAGATGATACAGAAATATTTATAAAGAATATTTATAATAAATATTAAGTTTTTACGTCATTGGATCAAAAGGTTTTTTAGTAATCAGAAGCTTACTGTTTTATGTCACTGGCGGAGGTTCTATTCCTAGTAGAGACAAATGGAGAGTGAAACATAAGTCTATCTAATAATTAGAATTTTTTTTATTAAACTATGATATTTGCTTATTACATACTCTTTAATATATATTAGCTTCATACTCAGTAAACAAATAACAGTTTAACAATAAACAAATAACAAATAACTTCAGTAAACAAATAACTTCTGCGTGGATCTCAATGGGAAAAAAGCTTCCTTATTTGTTCGCTGACGTGTTCTCTATACAATTATTCTTTGAAAACCAGAAGTGTTATGATTTGGGAGCATAACGATTTAGACAACTTTCCTCTCTGGAAGATTTTAAATGCAATTTCAGAAAATTGATGTTTCTACACCCCAGTGAGATAATAAGCATTTTCTTTTTGTATATTTTCGAAACGTTATTGCACAGAACTTCAGAAAGTCGTCTATCTAAAAAGCGATTTATCATAAACTATTGGTCCAATTTAATTCAAATTTTGTGCATTGTCATATCGAAATTACATTCTTAAAAAATTATGTAAAAAATTGTATACCTTGCAATTAAATTTTTTTTAACTATTATTAAATAAAACAATAAATAATTATTGAAAGTTTCGTATTTTACGATAAATGAGTTTTATGATTGTGTGCAAAAAATTTTCAATTTGCTTTAAAAGTTCTCAAGATAAAGCGGAATACACGAAATGTAAAATTAACATTAAGGGGTTCAAATTTTAGATCACTCTCTTGACCTAGCTGTTAAGACCACATTTTCCAGATTGCAACAAACCCCTATATTTTTAGAGAAAGGAATTCAAATCCGTTAAATAAAATTAATTTTTTCAGAGAAATTACGTTTTGTGTCTGATTTCGTTACTTAAAACATTGTCTGAAATAACTAATTAGCATATTTGAGGTCATCCCTTTGAACCTTTCAGATTGAATCCTAGCATGTGAAAATCCTATCATTAGGATCAAAAGTTATTCAGATTGATTCGTTAGCCCACTGCCCTTTTTTAATTTTATATTACAAAAGTGACATGTTAAATACAATTTTAGTAGTATTTGTGTTAGTTAGAATGGTTATTGTTTTAGTTCAACTAATCTTCTGATCGAAGGGCATTTTGAAATGCAAACAAATTTTGAACATGAAATTTTGAAAAACTTATATTATGAATTTAATTTTTTGATATAATTTCATTTCACAAGAATGGCAAATTACTGAAATATGTTATTAAGATTATCTATGCCATTAATGCGCATGTCTTCGAAAAATTGCTTTATGATTAAATTTCTTTAAAATAATTTTTGTTTCAAAATTGTGTCAAGTATTGTTTTCCATTTTTATTGTTTGAAATATGACTCTCTTCACACTAAAAAAAAATTTTCAGTAATTAATTTATGGTAATTAATCCTAAGCATTGCTTGTTTAACTTCAAACTAAACTTTTAAACTCAAAATATCGTTTTCGGTACAAACGCTCATAGAACTTTTTGTTCCATGATCTCGGTATCTAATATTATTATCGGTACCTAATATTGAATCATAATACCTTGAACCAACCAAACTACGTCGTTAGTTTTCTGTAGTTCATAGTCAGGTGTTAAATTAAACTATTTCTTATTCAAGTTAAGCGATAGCATCGTGAAATCAAATTTATATTAATTTTTATTATTTATTAATAAAATAAATTTATATTATTTATTAATCGATAAATGTATATTATTTATTAATTAATATAATAGGGTTCAATTTATAACCCCAATAATGTTGCAGTGAATTTGAACGATATTACGGTTCGAATGTTTCAAAATTTCTAATAGTGTACATAGGGAAATGTCGGGTACCCCCGCCCACTGTCAATTTTATATGTATAGAATATTTTTTCAAGTCAATGGGCCATCGGACATTAATTGTTATATTAAAAAAAGATTATTTTCAAAGTTTCAAGTATTTATACAGCTGGTAACATGGTAAACAATAGTTTTGAAAATATGTTGAATACAGTAGTCAAATTTTTTAAATTTCTATTTTTTTCAGTTAAACTATTCTTTTTTTGGTTTATTCTTTTTGCATTATTTAATTAGATGATAAAACAATAGAAACATACAAAAATATTGATTATTACTCAATATTATACAGAAATATTAGCAATACTCCTTAAGTGGGCGGGGCTACCCGACTCTCCCCTATATAACATTAGGAGAAAACTTCTGTACTCCAGAACCTAGTCATCTGTTTTTTACATTCGTTAAACAACAGGCAGCATTAAAACATATGTTACAAAATTCAGCAAATTTGAAATAACCGTCTTCAAGAAATCATATTCAGCTAATACGATTTTCTTGGTTTTTCGAGTAATGCATTTAAACTTATGACATTGAGTACTAATAGCAAGCTTTCATGACGAATCATGTTAGTTATTTGAGAAAAGAAGGGGAGAAAAAAAGAATAAAAATTTTAGTTTAAGGAATAATGAACTATTTATAGCATCCATTTTTTTATAAACATTTGCTGTTGTAAAGAAATTCTTTGTGACGAACAATATAACGATAGCTTTAAATCATTTAAATTTGAAATCTAATTTTTGTCTTCCTATATTTTAAATTATTAAAAGTTATAAACATTTGCAACATTACAATGTTAATCCTTAACTTTATTTATTATTTAATATCAGTATTAATCATTAATATCCTTCAAAGAAAACTAGAGTGTTCGTCTTTAGTTAAAATCTTTTCGTCTTCAAACAACGACCGATCCACCGAAGCCTAATTACTAAGAACTCCCCAAAGATTGATCAATAGCCCGGACCGTGACAAGTCTTTGCAGTAACAGCCTTAAAGTTAATTACGTTAGAAAAAGGAAAAAAAAACGGGGAAAAAACGTGAATTCCCTTGGTCAAGTTGCTGATTAAGACTCTCACTGGGACCTGGAAAGGGACGGAAAGCTTAAAATTTCAGATTAGGGCTCTAACGAGCAAAGCACCATGGGCGTCGTAGTTCGAGCATCCTCCCTCCCAATTTTTTCCTCTGGGGGGTTGGCTAAATTGACTCCTTGTCGTTTAGTATGCACGAACTACTTTGGTATAGAGGAGGCAGGTACTTGTTTAGTTTAATTGTAGAATTTGAATTTGTAACGTAGTTACGCAGAAAAAGCCTGTGGTAATACAAGTATGTGCTAAATTTCTAATTAAAACATGTGTTATATTAAAAATTAAAAATAAAAACTATTTACTTAAGGTGTATTAGTAGCATATATAGTTATTTGTGTAATTTTATGTATTAATTTATCATATTCGTGTTTACATAGGAAGATTTGTAACGCGTCAAACTAAACAATTCTAACACGTCAAACTAAACTAAACTAATTTTATTATTTAAATCATCTTATCCTAACCAATTCAAATTTTAATTACATTTTATACATAAATGCCTAAAAATGTCAAATTAAACTTTAAAAAGCTTCTCAAATTGACAAATTGAAGATTGGTATAGTATAAGATTCTGATATAATACCATTCTACATAAGCAAATTAAGTCCTTCTGAAGTTGATTTTAACTTTTCTGAAATTTTAATTTTACTTTTATTGCTAGATTTTTAGACTTTATTACCGTGTGTGTGACGTTGAAATGTTGCAATCGAAATTTCGACCAAGTATACTTTAATCCAACTGCATATTTGTTTTTAAGGACAATATAAGTTTTAATCACCTCCTGATCAAAATTCCAAGCGCATTTGAATAGCAAGAAATCACAAATTTCAACTGGATCTATATACCTGAAGACAATAATACAGGATTCACGCGTTTCATGACTGCTGCAAGAATTTGCAGTCATTATATCACCAAATTTAATTTATGGTCATTAAAAATTCGGACAGTTTTCTAAACAACTAGAACTATTACTATAACTATTGTTTATTTATGCATTTTACGAAAAACATATCATAGTAGTTATGCCCATAACTTTAGAGTAGGTGAATAATTATTGGTGGTATTATACATTTTTTTTTCTTTTTTGCTTAAAATATGCGTTTTTTTAGTGGAGATAATAAATACCGTGGTCTTTTTACCAAATGAATAAAGAGTTTTATGCCATACGCAAGACATACATTTAAGAAGATCAAATCAACGTAAACCGATTTGGCTGCAATTTGTCTAGAATTTATGTGTACATTGCCCTACCCTTCATTTCATTTTAATCCCCTTTATTTTTTTCCGTAAGCGGTCCTAAGCGTTAGTTTCTTACCAGCCCTTCCAGTGAATTCTTTTCATCTGCAGCAAAATGGCTGTGATTATCATCAAACGATAGTCACGATTTCTCTCAACTCAACATCCGGGTACTAAACACGTGATCAAATGAGAGGTCCGAATAGATATGCGATGAAGAATAAGGAATTAAAAGATATGTTTATACTCAAAAAAAGAATTGTTAAACTTGGCCATCACGGTTTTTGAATCTTCTATTATGATAGATCGCTGTTGGCCGTCGGTGTTAATGTTAATTTGAGGGTTCAAAATTTCCTCCAAGAGATAATCTGATTGCTTTTGCTGAAGAATTAAAGAGTATAAGGAATAAAAATCTTAGAAAAGATGGGCGAAGCTATAATTTGAAGGTTTTGAACTTTGTTTGCAAAGAGTTTCAAATGCTTGTATGCTTTTGATATCAATTAGATATTTCCTTGGGTTAATAAAATGATATTTTATTTGAAATGTAAATATTCTTTTGCTCTCAAGGAAGTGTTTTTTTTTTTACCGACAATCATAAGAACAAAATTTTTAGTATATTCAGCACAAAAATATTTGTTTTTGAATGCCTCTTTTTCGAAATTTTTTTTATAACTTTTGTTTTCAAGTGCGGTGAAACAGGATATTTGTATGCCTTTTAATTTTGCATATTTTACAAATCATAAAGAAAATTTAATTCTGCTAAAGTTAGAATTAAAAATTGCATGCTTATTACCTTACTAAATATAACTGAGGACTCAAAATTTCTAACAACATTTCAAAGGAATTTCTGATTGATTTTGCCGGAAGCTAAATGTGTCTTTCAGTAACTCTCGTATTTTTTTTTTCACTTCTAGAATTAAATCTTAGTAGAAACAATATCAAAAATTTATTTGTTTATAGGTGCGTATTTGCACTTTAAGGAGAAGAAATTCATGTATACCCACACATGTGACCTCTGCCATGTGATCGCTATAAACAAAATGGCGTGTTAAAGTTGAGCTAAGTTTCACCACATGAGTTGGAATGCGCGAAATGAATTAAATACAGCTCCGTATCACACATTCAATTTGTTATAATATAATTCTTAACTTAACTTTAATAAAATTAGTAACTATAAAATGCATGGAGTTATTTTTGGATTAACGTATTTTATAATTGTGTACAAAAAATTTTCAATTCTCTCAAAAAGTTCTCGAAATATGGTGAATTACGTAAAAAGAAAAATTAACATTAAGGGGTCCAAACTATGGACCGCTTTCCAGACCGAACTATTGGGTCCATATTTCCCAGATTGTGGCTAACGCTCTATATTGGGGCTCAGAATTCTGAATCCGTCAAAAAAAAGTTTTATTTATTCCGAGAAAGCTCAATTTTGAGCCTAATTTCTTATATATTAATATATCTTCTGCACCAATTATCATTATTGAGGTAAGCCCTCGAACCATTGAGATTGAGTCCTAGAACGAGAAGATCCGATCAATAGATCAAAAGTTATTCATGGTGGTCCGTTTATTTTTTTTGCGCACTGTACGTGTGACTTGTATAAATCCTTAGAGATATGCAAGATTTGCAAAAATCAAAAGCATTGCAGAAAAATTTTAAGCTTTTAACAAATCTGCAAAATATCGAAAAGTCATTTTAATTTGGCATAGTACCGATCGAACCAAAACTTATTAAGTTGTTATGAATGCAAAATGTCACATCAGAAAACTATCGTTCGCATATTTTTGATCTAAATTATTATTTCGCATCTTTCATATCGATTATCATCGTCATTTTTTATCTTTATAGAATTCCAGTTAAGAAATGTCCAGTTAATTTCAGCCAATGTTGTTTTCTACCAGTCACAAGGTAAGTTTCTGTTTGTTTTCTATCGCTTACAAGGTAAGTTTTTTTTTTTTTTTTTTTTTTTTTTTTTTAGAGAATAAATATTTCTTTTTTATAATAGATGTCTGTTAAGCGTTTATTCACAGCAGCTAAGCTAAAAGTTTTAACTAAGCTTTTAAGAATAATCTTGAACCTTGATTATTTATTTACCATTCTGTAACTAAAAAGAATTAGTGAAACACTACAGAAAATTTTTTCGCATTTAACTAAAAATAATGCACTTTAATGAAGAACGTAAAATTTCAAAGCTTTTCTTTAGAAACATAATAAATATTTTTTTTTTTTTTATAATATACAACTGTTAAACGTTTATTTAAATCAGCTAAGCTAAAAGTTTTATCTAAGATTTTAACAATAATCTTGAACCTTGGTTATTTATAATAAAATTTGAAGGATTTGTGAAACATTACTAAATATTTATTCGCATTTAACTAAAAATAACTCACTTCAATAAAAAACTTAAAAATTCAAAAAAGCAAATTTTATTTCTTCAAACACCATCCAAAAAAGGACTTACTTTTTCTCAATGGTGATTGGTGTCTTTTTCAAAATCAACAGGCGTTTTAATTGCTTATGAGTGCACCATCTCCTTCTGCTATAATAGGAGCATCGCATATTAGCAGCCATTTCACATTAGGCATTTTCCCCAAGAAAATAATAAAAGATCTTTATGGACAATTTCAAGACAAGAAAGAATGTATAAAACTTAACAAAATATATACTCGCTCTTGAGAAAAAAGCAATCAGCTTCAATAAGGAATTTAAAAACTAAAAAAAAAAAGAATATGTTTTTAAAAACCACTGAATAAAACTATCCCATATTTCACGCTTTCGTCTATAGTTCTTAATAAATAAAATAATACAAAATGCTAATGCTTAGATTTTCATTATTTAGATCTAGCTTGACGTATGTTATAAGTCGTTTGTGGACCACTAAGCAATAAGTAAAAAAAAAAAACGTATTTCTACTTATAGACAAAAAGCATCGAGCATTTGTACCAAATCAATGAAAGGTTTAGAACGAAACATGTAAGTAAACTAACGACGAAATAATAATAATAATAAGGAGAAAAAGTCTCCTCTAGCAAAAGAGAAAACCCAGTTGTCAAACGCTGAGGCAATCCCAAATATCACAAAGATAACTTTGCTATTAGCTGGAAATCCATTAGAGAAATAAGCAAGCCAATTTCATTAGCACGTTCTTTTTCTTCGAACACCCCTTACACCCACCCAATCCCCGTCCAAACCCATTCACCATTCCCTAGTATACTTTACTTTAGGTTTCATTGCTTTTATCATCGTCTCTCGTTTCTTTTTACTGATTTTTCTTTATTTTTACCTTCCCCTTTTTACACTTATCCAGGTTTTTCAAATTGAAGCAGTCAGACGAAATCCGTTAGTTCCAGAGGGCGACGTTCGTGGCGCTCCTGCCACCAGTGTCTGCTCGAAATTGAAAAAGATAAAAAGCTTTCTGAGTTGAGAAGATATATATATATATTCTTCCATTAATCAATCACTTAAGATTTTATATTTGGTAATGTTTTTCTACACCAGTTCCATGATACATTTAAAAGCTTGATTGGATTCCATTTGAAGAAATAACATCGCGTCATCCCTAGAAGTTCTGTGATGTTTTGGGAGTAAAAAACAGCGTTTTCTGGAATTTTTATTTTCTGTTTCCACTTTGGCGTGAAACTTTGGAATGGATTTAAATTAAAATGTTCAGTCAAATCGATTTTTCTTGTTTAATAAATTTTTCTTGAGTTGAAGTGATATCGTCGGGTTTTACGAATGGACCAATTGATTTGTTTTCGTGAAATTCAAAGTTATATTGAGAAAACCACCCAACGTCAGAATGTACGTGCAGTAATGTTCAACGCTCGTATTGGCTGATTCCAAACTAATTTGCCTCCTCTTTTGCATAGGAAAGAAAATTATTGAGTTTGGAATAAATAGAATACATTTCAATAAACCATTTTACTTGTTTAATATTTTTTTTAGTTGAAAAGTTTCCGACTTAACTTACTATCTGACGAATCGGTTTGTTTTCATTTAATTCAAAAGCACACGTCAATAGAAGAAAATAAAAATCTGTACTACAAGCATACTGTTAGAATTTTCATTCTAAAATTATGGTAAAATAACCGGCAGATAACCGTATAGTTTACGGTAAGGAATATTTTTCACCTTTACAGTTTTGAACCCGTTTACAACTAGAATGGTTATAAAATCATGAATACAAAACTATACGGTTCTTTAAACATTGACAGCCACCATGTTTTCAAAACTGTAAAAAGAGAAAATTAACTGGACATAGGAGCTAGTCTTCTCGTTAAGTAATAGGCATTGGAGAGTGCAAAACACTGGAAATTCTTCATGTGTATTAAAAGGAATGAAGGTGCTAGAGTTGGAACTCGAACTCCCATTCTGTTGGTCATGAGATTAGATCTCTCGGCTATAATGTGTACGCAGTTACAAGGAACGAAGTTGCTTCATGAGGTGGGATTAATTAGTGCAATAAAATTCTTCTTACTTAACCGGTTTAGGTGAAAAATAGTTAATAAACGATTTTTCTCACGGTTAATAGTTTCATTACCATCTCATTTATGGATATTCGACTGTTTTGTTTAAATATGGTAAAATAACAATTAAATAGATTGTTATTTAGCCATTTTTTCAGAGAAATTTCTGACAGTGCATGTCATTAAATTCCTGGTGTATTCTTACTTCCTAGAAATAGAAAATGTTATAGACATAATAATCTAAACTTTATAGAAATACTCGAGTATTTAAAGAGATATTATATTGACTGATTGGCAAATGATTTAAACCGATTGCTGCGTAAGTTTTAAGAAACATCATTCCCTTTCAATTTAATGAGAAAAATCTTAAAAATATCTCAAAACCGTTAAAAAAAAATTTTTTTCGAAACATTGGAATCAAAACTTAACTACTCTTAAGTAGTTAGGAAATCTTTAATTCTTCGACCCTTTTGAGTTATAAAAATTAGAAAAAATTTTTTGATTCAAAAACTATAATCACTTAACTATCTATATTATATAAAACGCTAAAACGTACGTATGTGTCAATAAAACCGATGATATTTCTTTTCTCGCGTTGGCAACAGTTTTCATTTTTAACGAAGTACTTAGTACAACTAAATAAGATTCTTTTCACAACACTTAAATATTTACTTTATTTTCTTCATTTATAGAGAGAACAGTCGGCAGAGAATTCTGTTATGTTAAAAAACATTTCGCTAAAAAAACAACGAATTCTAAAAGAAATAAAAATAAACAACATAAAAATAAAAATGCTGTTACCAGCCATAGAATTTTTTGAAAGATAACTTAGCAACATAAATCAAAATGACATAAAAGCGCAACTAGATAAAAATCAAGATACCTGAGCGCTTGACGTAACAAATCCTTCAATTCTATAAATATTGTATCACCAAATGCCCAAATTAACAATTGTGTTTTTAGAGAAACTCTCTCTCTTTCACTCTCTCTCTTACTCTCTCTCTCTCTCTCGTTGTGTATATATATATATCTATTTATATTTGTATTTTACAACTTCATATTAAACTTCTGTTGTGTGTCTGAATACTGACATTTAGAACAAAATTAAGGTTTAGAATTGCTTCGGAGAAATTTGAATTGTTAGCAATGACTTAAACAAAAAGTTTTATTTTAACTGACAAATGCTATATTATAATTTAAACTTTTTCTATGACTATACTCATTTTTTTACTCTTTTCTTTGTTTTTTATACATTTTATATTTTTGTGATAAAATAAAAAACTTACAGTTGTTCTGCTTCTGAACACTGATGAAAACACAAAATGGTGAGCTTTTCATCAACAGTCAAAAATATATGCATTTATTTTATAAATTCCATATTATTAGGGTAGCGCCCTTCAGAGAATTAAAAATACAAAATTTTCTTCATCGAAGCCGATGCTTTACATCCGGCGTTCAGTGGCAGACTACTATTTCATATTGTTTTACAACACATGGCTTTAACACTCTGGTGGGAAAGACTTTAAAACAAAACTTACAACAGTTACTTTTCTCAACAACTGAAATTTAGAATAGTGTGATTAAGAAAAATACGTGAACTGTTTGCAATTTCAAATTAATATTGAAATATACAGGTTTAGAATTTTCTACAGTGAAAAGTTTTCGGAACTTCAGTATTGAAAAAAGTATACAAAAGCTAGACGTTAAGGACGTATCCAATGAGCGAGCAAAGCGAGCATTGGATTGCGAAGCAGTCCGAAATGAACTGCGAAAGCAGTTCCGGGGATTGGCGAGCACCAGCGAGCAGGGGGAAAAGCCTCCTAGTATAACTATAAAACTATAATCACTAAACCATTGCAAAGATTTCGTGATAAGCATGCAAATTGCACAAAATGAATCCGTTTATGTTTGCCCTTATTGTTGTTTCTAATATTCGATACTCATAGAAATATCAAAAGTAAATATAATTAAGGAAAAATCAAATTTCCCTTATATAAAAACTATCTTGATCCTGCTACTTAGCTTCTTAAAAATTCAGACATTCTCAATAAATTTATCGCATTTACAGCAAAGAATACAAAAAGGCAAACTATCGTGTAATGAAAATATATATATACAATCCCAGTGACAAGAACATTATCTCCTGGCATTGAGTACTAACAAATTCTACTATTGTCTATATGCATCCTACCATTGTAAATTACATATTAAAATATTGCATATTATTTCCTTTATCCGAAAAAAGAGATAAATACGAAATAACAAAAAAAAAAAAAAATTACGTAAATAAAAAAATAATGAGATACAGAAAATAAAAGGACTGATTTCTACTTAAGTAAAATGCTTTTATAATAAAAAAAATTGTAAATTAATTTGTTTTTCTCATTTATTCTCTACAAGCTCTACTAATGCACATCCTGCCATTGCAAACGGCACATTCTACCATAGTACATTGTAGATAATATCATTATCTAATTAATCAACCATTATCTATAACTTCTACCAATGTTTAAGATTCTATTACTGTCTACAATTATCTATGTATCCTAACATTATCTATTATTCTCTAGATACAAAAAATAAAGGTGGAATTGTTTTTAATCCTTTTATCTTTAAAAAAAAAAAAAAAAAAAAAAAATCCTTTTATCTTTAAAAAAATAGAATGTATCATTTTCGGTGGCTTAAATTCCGTATCCACACGAAAGTGTTTCATTGTTTTCAGCCAAAATATATCCTGCTTTTTCCAGTCTTCTGAAAGAAATTACACCAACATAACCTTTTTCGTAAATAGTAGCTACTCAAAGCAACATTTAAGTCAAATTAATTCCACTAAAAGAGCAGACTTTTCTTAGACAACCAGGAATTTTCAATATAATGACTCTTAGAACCCGATGAGGAATTGTCTAGAAAATTCTTCAATCCAGTCGCGAACAATTAAGGCAAGATGGCATGACATATTGCTATCCATAAAAAATTCCATCATTTTTTTGTATTTTTTGAGTCCATGAATCGCTGTAAGGAGTCTCCAAACTGCTGAACATAATCATATCCAGTCAATAATCAGTGCAGTTGAAGCATGGGGTTGCATCCATGCTATGAAAAAGCTGCCCATACCATTATAGATCCACCATCAGATTGCTCAGAGCTTTATTGACAACTTGCGTCCATGGTTTCGTGCGGTCTGTGCCACACTCAATCTTCCCGCCAGCTCTGACCAGCTGAAATCACAACTATTCTGACCAAGGTATTCCAGTCGTCTAGGGTCCAACAAATACGGTCACAAAGCCAGGAGATGTGTGCGTTAGAAGTGATGTCGTGATGTTAGCAAAAGCACTCGAGTCAGTCATCTGTATGCCATATCCATTACAGCCAAATTCTGCAGAACTATCCTAACATGGCACGTCCATTTTACGTGCCGCATTGATGCTTACGTTTATTTCGCCCAATGTTACTTGTCTGTTTACAGTGACAATTATACGTACACAACACCAGTTTTGATCATTAAGTGCACTCGGTCGGCATGGAGAAAGGTTATGCTTAAAATTAGAAATTTTCAACATACTCTTGACGCGGCAGACTGGGTATGTTGAATTCCCTCATAATTTTTGAAATGGAATGTGCCCTGTGACTAGCTCCAATTATCATTTCACGTTCAAAGTCTGTTATGAATAACTTGAACAAAAATAACACGGAAGAATAACTTGAACACGTCCAACAAGTGCGTGACACATATATAAATTTTGTACGCGATACTACTGCCTTTTCAGGGCCGAATTAAGCGTACGTGGGGCCCTAGGCCATTCAAATTTTTAGGCCTCTTAGATTAAATTTTTTATTTATTCAAATATAAAAGTATTTATATATCTTTTCACTTAAGAAAGCATATTTAAAATAAAAATAAATAATAATAAATTAAATTTTACTTTATTTTCTTAAATTAGAACTAAAAAAATTATCTTATTTTATTAATATATATTTGAAATTGATTTTTTTTAAAAACTCATTGTTTTTCTAATTTTTTTTAATTTATTTTCAAAAATTGTTTTTAAGGGAGCCCTTAATAATGGGGGCCCCAGGCCATGGCCTAGTCTGGCCTGGGCCTAATGGGTAATCCAGCCCTGCGCCATTTGTATATTTGCATATTGCTATCCCATGACTTTTGTCCCCTCAATGTGCATCTTAAACTACGCACTCTGCTATAGTATTGCATATATTCTGTCTTTCTCTATGCATTCTACCATTGCCTAAATATTCTGTTATTGTCTGCTCTACCGTTATCTACATATTCTAACATTCTCTATAATTCTCCAAATATTAAAAAAAAAAAAAAAATTATTTTTAGTTAAGTGAATGCTTTTATTTTCTTTAAAAAAAAAATAATAATAAATAAAAGCAACGGTTTTGGTTGTTTAAAATCAGTATTTATCTGATTTTCGAGCAAAAAAAAAAATCCTGTTTCCTAGCATTTAATAAGTATTCTAGAAGAATTTACACCAACTTATGGTTCTTTTTTCCCCATAAAAAAATTCTTTGAATTCCCATATGATTGCCCTTTTTGTTAACAGTAGCTACTCATAGCAACACTTACATCAAAAATAATTCTAATAAAAGAGCAGACAGCACTTAAGTAAAAAAGTATCTTGATCCACCAACTAGGTCTCTTAGACAACCAAGCATTTTCAATAAAATTCTTCTGAGAGCCCCCCGATCCTATTTACGAGAGAGAAATACAAAAAAGCAAGATACATAAGGGAAAAAAAATCCACAATCCCAAGTGACGAGAAGGCATCTCTTAGTATTGAGTCCATAGCCATTTATCCTAATGGATTTTCTTTACCCTATATATATCCCATATATATACACTTACGCACTCTATTTCTACACATGTTGACGAAGATGCGTCATTTTCGTTGCGCACATTTTTAGCTGAAAGAGAAGCACTTAGTGCATTAGTTGGCTTGATATTAGGGGGTTTAGAAGAAAACTGAGAAGACCTCTTTGGTTGCTTGCTAGTGGTGGAGAACATAGATTGCATGGTGTGGGGGTGCATCGGCGGAGTGTGATGTCCTGTCTAATTTGAGGGAGAGGAGTGTGGTACTCCATCTTTGGACAGCACGGTCACCGTGGTGTCGTTAATTGATGTAGGGAGTTAGTTCTTGGGGTGATGTTTTTTTGTCGTTCGATTCTTTTAAAGGTTGGGAAGTAATGCGATAGAAGTTGCAGTTGCTGGGATCTTTGGCGTTAATTGATTTTTTTTTTTTTTTCCTTTTGGTTTATTTTCTGTTTTGAAAATAATGAAAAAATTAATTTCGAATCAAATACTATAGCTGCTGTATGAAATGTATTGCATTAATTTACTAATATCAATTGTATAGTATAATGCTGATGTGAAAAGATACTGAAGTTTGATTGATATTTGATTATGTATTAACGGTACTGGAACCTTATTGACTGTTAATTTTCAAATTTAAAAATAAAATGCTTGTATTCTTTTTCCAACAAATTTAACATGATTATAATTATATTGAGTCATTTTAAGACCTACCAGCAGGTTAGAGAACGTTTTAAACTGAAGGACTTAAAACTTTTGAGGTTCAATTGAAACTTTACCTACGTAAAATTTAATTGCACTTATTATTTAAAAGTGTACGTACCAAATGAGTTAAATCGATAATTATAAAATATGAATGACGAATGATACAAGGGAAAATAATACTGCAAATAGACACATTTTTTAAAAAAGAATTCTGACCCATCCTATACAAAAACATAAATTTACGAACCTATAATAATAGTTAAAATAAGCTACTAGCAAATTTTTTTTTTCTTATTATAAAATATTTTATGCTAAAAATTACTTGCATAAATGAAAAAAATGGAAGCTTATTAAATAACGGGCAGTTTCTAAAAAAGTTTTTTTTTTAATTCCAACTGAGCAATTTATGAATTTTTCAAGTTGTGAAGAGCATTACATATTTTATTCCAAGTTTTAGTAATACTACTGCCTTTAGTTTGTCAATTAATATTTTAATTTTTAATCAATATTTCAATCTTTTATAGAAAATTACGAGAATTGATTCGACGTTAATGTTGTCTTCTTTGTTAAGAATAGTTTGAAAAAACAATGAAAATAATAAAAAAAATATAAAATATGATAGCTCTGATATTAATTTTAAAGAATGAAGAACGGCTTGCTTATGCACAAATCTTGTGGAAATTAATCTTATTAGGACCTCCCACACATCTTAAGGAAATTAATCCCCTGTCAAATTGACTGAAAATTTAATATGTTGTAGTTCAAAACATTGTGACTGAAAGTTCTCATTGACACAAAGACCAAAAATTGATAGTTTTCGAGATACGAAGCCTCAAACAGAGATAGCAATTCTCTAATAGCGTCACGATATTAGAATTAACCAACGTACACCGAGAGGAGTTTGTCGTATCGAACTTTGATAACTCTTTAAAGGGATGATTGTTGAAATGAAAAGATAATTGAATATATGCAAGAGATTTGGGGAGATTAGCTTAGATAAATACTTGATGATATCTCTATATCGTGCATATCGTAGCACTCGTAATTTGTACGCAAGTACCTAGTGCAGCAAGAGCACTTCAAGCACCTTTCACTGCAGTGACCCTGCATATTTGTGGCTCTGCATATTGGAAACTAGCCATTTTGGACTTGTCAAAGAAAACCTCTGCTGAGAATATTCTTTTATATACAACACATAAAATTTTCAGCCCATTCTACAGAGAATTAATTTCCATAAGATTTGAGGTACTTTCAAAAATTAGTTTAATTCTAAAATCCAAACAAAACTAGCTAAAGTTGTTGTAAAAGTAAACAAGTATAATGCAATTATTAACGTTTTCAAACAAAAAATTCTACATTTTTGTGCAAACGAGGTAAAAAAAATACTCATGGAATGTATTTAAGTACGAAAACAATAGAACATTCTCTGAGAGTTTTATAAAATATACTCTATTGGTCAGTGGGCCATTCTTGACAGGAAGTGACCTGATCAAAAATACTATCATGCATAAGTTACAAAAACTACCCCTTAGATAAAACATTGAATTTTTTTTTGTAGAAAATAGCCTTATCTTCCTTTTTACAGTTATCTCTTTTCGAAAAAAAATACTTTTTTTTTTATACGCAAATAAGATTTTCCATTTTTAAATATTCATTATTTTTTTTCAGTAAAAAGTTCCTGGATCTTTTTTGTTCAGTCTACTTACTGATCATATTGTACAAAGTGCTTAAATTCGGAAATAAGGGCTCTAAATTATGAAACAGATGAGTGTAATATTCTCCCCACATCGGATCTTTCAAAAGTGCACGCGCCATAAAAATGAGCTGCCTATCAAAAATTCGACCATTCGAGTAATTCGATAAATGAGTCGCTTTCTCACATCTGTGACATTTGATAGCAGCCAAATTAATCCCTATAACGGTATAGGGATTTTTTTTCTACTTCCTGAATGGTAAAAAAAAAGGGGGAGATGTGATGTTTTCTATAGAACTTGGTCTGGTTTCTCACGTTTTGTCAAAAGTCATGTCAAAGTTGATAAATTAAGAGCTCTTAATTCTATGGAATGGTATAAATCCTAAAGGCTCTCTACAGCCCTAAAGTTTGAAAATAAAATCATTACGATTAATTTGTTTCATCTCAATAAAAAAGTAATAAAGAACTCATTCTACACTTTCACAAAAGTCAGTTTAACGTTAAATCCCAATATCGATACACTGTAAAAAAAATTTCATGCAGCTGAACACTAAAAATGGTGACAATTACTTTACACCGAAATGGTGCTTTAATAAGTGTACACCTAAACCAAATGATAGTTCCTAATGTAGTGAAAAATCCAGAATGTTCTTTTACACTACTTGGTGTAAAGCAACCGTCACCATGCTTGTAAATCAGAAACACAAAAATTTATAATTGCAGTAAGTTGTTGTAGTTCATTTACGTCGTACTCGAGCTGCACAATGAGCTATTGGCGACGGTTAGGGAAACATCTCTCAAGATTGCAGTAAGATATGATGCACATAAGAATCAGTTAAGTTATTTTTACGATACAATCTAGAGCAAAAGTCATAAATTTAGGATACATATATACAATATTTCTTAAAATGAAATTAGTTAGTTAATCAAGCATACGCAAGCACTGACAGATATTAACACGAATTTAAAAATCATAGAGTAAATAACATTTAAATATTATAAAATCATTTTACACAATTAAGAGATTTATGTATATCTTAAACTAAATTTATACATGCAATTTTTTAACTTTTTATAAGAGTGATTTGTCAAATCAGTCCGACAAGAAGATGGACATTTTTTGGCAAATAGCCTGCCTCAATCATTTTTTATCAATCAGGAAAGAGGATTGAAACTTACTTAGAGTTAAATGGGCTATAACAAATTTTTTCAATTAAATACCGAGGGGGGGCGGGATAGCCTGGTCGGTAGGGCGCTGGGCCCATGTACAAGAGGTCGTGGGTTCGATCCTCGCCGGCCAAAGACTCCCCGTGTCGTAAATGTTGACTGATGCACGTGAAATCTGTCGAGTCTCAAAGTCCTCCATGTTCCCATAACAAATCAATATCTCTGGGGGTACTGATCCAGGAGTTTTCTTGTCTTCTGGATTGGTTCAAAATTACAAGGCTACGGAGTTGAGCATTAGTAGTCGTAAACCCATGAAATTGGGTCGGCTGTTCAACGACGGTTATAAAATAAAATAAAATTAAATACCGAGAGCCGCGATGGCTCAGGGGAGGGAGAGTTCGCCTTCCAATGAGGTGAACAGGGTTCGAATCCTAGCTATGTCTGGTCTATACGAATTCCTCATCCGGCTTGCACCGACTACTGTGCTGACGTGAAATATCCTCAGTGGTAGACAGATCATGGGTTAAGGTCCCCTTGCCGTCAGGCTAACCGTGGGAAGTTCTCGTGTTCTTCCTCTCCATGTAACACAAATGTGGGTTAGTTCCTTAAAAAAGTCCTCCACGAACGCAAATTTCTCCCAATACTTGATCCAGGAGTTCCATTATCTTCTGGATTGGGTTCAAAATTACAAAGCTACGGAGTTGAACATTAGTAGTCGTAAACCCGAAAAATTGGGTCGGCTGTTCAACGACGGTAATATAACAACATAATATAACTAAATACCGAAAACAAATACACTTCATCTAAACAAACCGTCATCTTGACCGCCATATTGTCAATTTCTTGAAATTGTACTATTATTTGCCGTTAAACTTCTAATAATGGCTCAAAAGCATTAGTTATTTGTCATTAGAATCGATTTTTGGTAGAGCGCCGCAAAACCAATTGGAATTAGGTCCAAAAAATATAAGACTGAAACAAACTACCTTAAAATAGTTTTCTATGGGGAAAAATTAATCATTAAAGATTGCTAAGATTTGAATTTTTCAAAGACAGTGGAAAATTGGCGAATACTTTTGATATTTGGCTAATTTACAATTTGAATAAGCCTATTTTTATTTTTAGACCGACAATAAAGTATTTAATCTCTAAACAGATGTAATCTATGCATTTTTTCTGGAAAAAATAGTCCTCCTATCCGTTATAGCACCTGAAACGTCGTACCATGTATTTCTTTCTATATCGAATGCATTTTTCTCGAGTGTATTTCTGTCCATAGATCATTAATATATTGATAAAAAAAAATGATTATACTCTGATTCAATATTTTTCCCATTATTTTTAACAGAACATCAATTTCAACAACTACTGAAACAAAAATTAGACTTTAATATTCATCTTATAACCATAAATCCCAAGAAGTCCAGAAAATTTAAAAACACCCAAATGCTTCACGAACCCTAAGCGGAAGGAAATCCAAAATCCACATCCTTCCCGAACCAGTCACCATCTGCGAACCACTACAAAATTATTACTATTTTTTTTTTTTTTTACGTTCGAATTCCAACCCCACCCCTAGCATCTCCACCGGACGCCCATCTAAGAACTAGGAATCCTCTTTCAAATCTATATCTCAAAAAACTGAATTGATACGTAATACATATCTATAGATATATTCTCCGTGTATATATCATTGGGAGAGAAGAGATGATGATGAAAATAGAAAAAGAAATAAAGATGGACGAAAGGAGGGAGGATGCTGGAGAGCAAAATGATGAGTCCACTCCTGAAGAGTCCTTTTCATCACTTTAGTGAACCATAATCCCATCTAACGAGGACGTAAGATAAAGGTGGGTGGGATCGCTCCCTAGCATCCTTCCCTCATCACCAGAAAAAGAAGATTCACCTATTTGGCTGGGGAAGGGGGTGTCCTGGGAGAGGGAGGGAGGACTTATCTACATCGTCCAAACTCCGGCCCGAGAGATTGGAATGCAATTTCTGGAGGTTGGGTAAGGGGTTGTTTACATATTAAATGTGGAGATCGTTTCGGAGTGGACGATCGGGGCTGTGAAAAATTTAATAAAGTATACTGTTTAGATCTATAATGTAGTGAGAAATAATGACTTAGATAGAATGCATTTAATATAAATCAGACATAATATTGATTAATAATAAGTATGAAATATTATAATTGTTATAATATTATTATAACATTAATTAAATTAAATATTAATTAAACATTACTATTATTATTATTGCTATTATTATTATTATTATCATTATTATTATTATTATTATTATTGTTATTATTATTATTATTATCATTATTATTATTATTATTATTATTGTTATTATTATTATTATTATTAAAATAGTATCGATTCAGAAAATATTTCAAAAGGAGCAATTAAAGAGCTTATAGATGGTTCTAAGCGACATTTTCGAAAAAGCTAAGATTCCTTGTCAGAGGATTTCATACGAATTTACGAAATTTTATAATGCAAAATTGCTTTATTTTGCAAAATTTATAAATTTTGTAGATCTCCGTAGATCAAGTTACCAAGTTTTTAGTGTTTTTGGAATAGAAGGTTCCAAATGCATTTAGCGGAAAGCAGTGAGTGAGTAATCTTCGACAACCTGTTTTTTGGTATCTAATTAAAACGCAAAGAGTACGAACGCTAAGAAGTGAACGATTTAAATGAGCGTGAGGGATTTACAGATTTCGTCCATTAGAAGCTTGTGGGTGTGAGGAATAAGGATCTACATTTTTTTAAACAAAAATGCATTGTGTTTAAAATTAAACGAAATTTTCGACTTTTTTCGAACAATGCAAAAATAAACTTTAGTTCGACTAATAATCGAAGAAATTTATTTCAAAACCATACATATAATCACTAAAAAAAAATTCTTATTCGAAATATGGATCAAGTCCCATTTGTTGTAGTACGAAGTTGAAGTAATATTTATTTGTCTGATATACGTAAACTTAAATAATTATAATTATAACTTCTTATAAATATGTATGTTTAAAAAAATTTATGTAAAAAAAAATTCAAAAATTTTGAATTCATCCATCAGTTCTCGTCAATTTCTTTCGTTTCCTTCAGCGGAGTCTTGACTCTTTTTTTTTTAAATAAAAATAAACTCGTCTATAAATAAACAAGAAACGAAGATGAATCAACGAAATAATAAACGCAACTTATGAGAAATAGGAAAGAAAAAAAGATTTCTAAACGGTAGAAATGCAGCAAAAAAAATTTATAATATTTTTATTTTTAGAAATATTTTTTAACGCAGAAATTTCTCATAGTTTTCATTGTTTATTTTTTTTTTTTAAATATTAACATTTAAAAATATTTTAATTTCTTTTGAACGAGATATTTCATTACTTTAAAAATCACTGTGGAATGTTTTCAAGATTTTTCTTCCTATACACGTAGCTAACATACACAATTCACCTAAAAAAGTCAGCAACTGGATAACTGGACATCATACTGGATGACTTTGGTGAATATAGATTCGTATTTTGGCTGTTGTGCGTGCATTAGTATTCTAATACTTCCTTGCTAATTTTTTTTTTTCAAATTAAAGGAAAATGATTTAGTTAATAAAAAATAAGGATTTGTAATGGGAAGAGGTTTGTGAATTTTACTTAACATGAGAGTTTTTAAGATTTTCCTCTTCGTGTAACGAGGTAATTCAGTGCAGCGATTACAATCGTTGAAAGCAGATAAGGTTTGAGAATTGTACGGCAGCACACAGACGGAAATGACATCGTACGCCACTAGGAGCGCTACCATATTATGAATTTTCTGCTTGTACATCTTTGCACTAGATCTTTTATTTAGATAAATAATCGTAGTTTCATGTTTTTTTAATAATTTTGTTTCGAAAATTTCATTCAAATATTTTTAAAAATAGTGATTCAGAGATTTGGCGATTAACTTGTTTAGCTAATCATGTTGGTTGCCAAATCATTAAATTAAAAAAAAAATACATACATTTAAATTAAATCTTTAAAAATATTCTTTGAAAGTTACTTTCGAGAATAATTATTATCATACTTAAAATAACTTTTTTTTTTTGTGTGTGTAAATAAAAGTGACATTCCAAGGGGACATGCAATGTTCATAATAGCGGCATGCCCCTACCACCTTTCCAAATTAGTTACCGCTGTGCCCTCTCAGCCTATAGAACGCACCCCTTCGCAAAAACTCTTCTGCTCCTATTCTTGATAAAACAGTTATCATTTTTTTTTTTTTTTCAAATTAAAATTTTGGAAACAAACACTAAAAACAGTCCAGCCAATTTATTTAATTATCACTTGTGGTAAAATCGAATCGAAACAGTAAGCAGTTGAGAAGAAATCCTGAAAACATTTTAATGATTAAATTAATTGCATAATATTAATTATGGTAAAATAAAATCGAAACAGGAAGTAATAGAACAAAAATCCCAAAAATATTTTAATCAGTATAATTATAACAAAATGTTTAAAAAAAAATAAGTAAACACTTTTAAATTATTAATTTTTATGTCGAAAATATTTTTTCTTCTTTTATAAAATCAATGTTATATGTTTGGGTTGCAATTTTAACTTTTCCAAGCCCGGCTTTAAATAATGAGTTAAAAAGTGCTCAAAATAAATCAGAAGCTCGTGAATGTTTTGTTAGTCAACTAAATCGGAAACTAGTTGAACAGAAATTCAAACGAAATTTTTTTTTTCGAAATATTCATGATTGTTAGACACTTTTTTCTTAAGGTCCTAAAATGAAACAACATAAATAACCGTTAGAAAAATCCTTCGCGACTTCAAACCAGCCAGTCCCTACTTTCCCTTAACATTGTCAAACAGAATTGAGTGAAAAGTTCACCAATTTTGTGTATCTGGCTGTCTCTCAGTCACTTTTCCCGTTTTAGGGAAAAAGGCTCTCTTCAAGTGAGTTGCCGTGTTCTCCGAGATTCCAATTGGCAGGTGGCGTGATTAGGGACGCAAACTTTGCGAAATTGATTTTCCGGCGCCACTTTTGCATCACCCCTACCCTCTGCTTTCCCAACTCTTCTCTCGGGATTTTCTCCGCTTCCTTTTCCAGTTTTTCCCGTTTTTTATTTATTTTTTCTTCTCACCCCATCTGGTCCGAAGCTTTAACCTGTTTACACAAGCCTTCTGAGGTCTCTTCTTATTTGGGGGGGTGAGGGAAAGGAAAAGGGGGGTTCAGATGTTGACTCGACCCAAGTCCCGTCTTAAATAGTACTTCGATTTCTGGCAAGTTTAGCATCCTAAGAAAAACATAAGTATCTTCCAGTTCTGGCGTTTATTGAGGAAGCTTTTCCACTAATAAGATTCAATTTTTAAGTTAATATCATTTTCTAAATTATTATTGACTTGTAAGAGGTTTTCGAGAAATAAATAAAAGCAGAACGTAGCTAAAACAGACTACTCTTTTATAAATTTTTTTATTTGATTCCATGCGTAATGTAATTGATTTTAATTTCGTAAAATCGTTTCTAGAGAATTTTATGCAGAAAAAGAAAAATCAATATTTTTCAAATCTAGGGAGTTATTACTTATTGCAAATGCAGCTGTAAATTTAGATATTTTTTATAAAGTCATTTCTGCTCGAAAAATTTTATTAGCTATCATAATTCTGTATTAGTAAAGCCATAATTAATTTTGAAACATTACGATAATTTCATAATAATTAATTATTTGAAGCAGCGTATGCTGATTCAGAATTTATTTAGTAGGGGAGATTGGGGTCAATTGTAACATTTTTTACTTAACTATTTTTAACTAACAAAAAATCCAATATATTATTAGTATTAATTGACAGACGAGTAAAGTAGACTATCCTCTACTAGAAAAAAAAACCTCATTTTAAATGTTATTATATTAGTTATTAACAATTTTTGACAGTCGTGCACTTGTTACAACTGTCCCCACTTACGGGGTCAATTGTAACAGTTCATAAATTCAACTAAAACATAGTTAATTATACATATTATCATAGTTGTGATATTTTTTTTTATTGATCAAAATAGTAGTGATATTTTAGGAGTAAAAATAATAATGAGCAGAGACCTAAAGGGTTAAACTTTTAACTCTAAGGGGTTAAAATTTTTAATTTATGCTGTGAAAGGTGACAAATAAAATGATGCACATGCAACATAATATAAATGATATAGGAAACTATTGGTGGTTCTTAAAGAGTTAAGTAATGGTTTGTAAACATAAGATTATTTATTTTCAGCTGTTACATTCGTCCCTTTACTTATTATTACAATCGTCCCCAAGGCGCCATTTCAGCTTCATTTGTTAAAAACAATGCTAGTTAATTAACAAAACTAATCTTCTTTTTTTTTAAATGCTAATTAAGGTGTCCACTTACATATTCGGTTAATAATTTTTATTTGTTTAAACAAAATTACTTTGTTACAATATAATATTCTAATACCAAAAAAAGTACTTACGTAGCTTGAAAATATCTTTTGCGATGTAACTCTTTCAAAAGTACATAAAAATGGTTGCCAGCAGGAGTGTACATGTAGATTTATTAAATACACCTTGTGCGCCACTAGAAACCAAATCTAGAACCCGACACTCGAAATTTTTGCTCTGTTACAATCGTACCCTGTTACAATTCACCCCACTCTCCCCTACTCATTTCATGAAACGAATACCAAAATTAATACTACGATTCTTTTATAAGGTAAATTTGAGTTCTTTCATAATTTAGTTAATTTGAATTTCTTTCTATGATTTTAATATTATATAGAACTAAAAAATTCCATAGAGCATTACTTTTTATGCAAATGTAAGTTAATGATTTGATATTTTTAGAAAGTCATTTCGAGACAAAAAAATTTATACCAGCGGCCATAATTTAGTACTTGCAACATCATAATTAATTTAAAAACAACGATATTCACACAATATTTATTTGATGCTACCTGGGCTTATTTAAACGTGTTTTAGTATGCTTATACAGTGAAACCTCTCCAGAGCGGCCACTCTCTGTTCTACAGAAAAATGATCGTTGATGGAGGTTGGTCGTTCTTAGTTGGTTACCTTTATTGACTTTAAAATGTTATCGAAGGTATACATGATTTTTCGCAAACAATTTTAATTTTTCTCAGTGTCATTTTCTTGGTGAGAAAGGCCACTTGTGTTGGCGTCATGAAAACCGGATCGATTAATAAATTTAGCGTTAATAAAAATGACCCTTACTGATATAGTTATGTTAAAAAAGAAATTCACCAATTATTAATGACAAAACTATATTAAATAAATAAACAATTATGTTTATTGTTTAAGTTTGAATTTAATTTTTTTATTATAAAAATTAGTTAGCTTTGTTAAGATTGTTTGTTTGAGAGGCTCAGTTTTTGTAAAATAATTCTTTTTTCTAATTTAACACTTTAAACTCTGAAAATAAATTATTGATAGCATCGTCTTTAGTGCCCAGCAGCATGAGGTTGTAGATTTCTTTCAGAGATCGCCAAAAAGAGCTCTCTATATAAGAGTCAATCAAATATTTTGAATACATTTTAATTTACTTATTTGTTTTGTTAATATTTTTTCGTTGGGATATTTTTTCTTGTTTCCTTATTTGACCTTTTCCTCATTTGGTGCAGATATTTGCCCGGTAGCAGGGGAAGGTTTTGATGGTCTCTCCTAAATGTTTTATTCAACACTAAGTCATGGGAAAAAATTCCGTGCCACCCAAAAATGGTCGCAAATGAAGGAGGTCGCTACACAGAGGTGGTCTTTCTTAGAGGTTTCACTGTACTAGAAACGAAGAATGAAGTTGAAGCAGACTATTTTATTCCAAGATTTAATTTTATTCACTGCGCAAAATGTTTGGCTTTAATTTTACGATATCGCTAACAGAAATTCTGCAGAAAAAAATCGGATATATCGAAATGTCGCAATAGCGTATTACACATGTAATAGCTATAAATTAGTTATTAAAATTAAATGTTTTAAATGTTATTTCAGTTCCAAAATATTTCATGCATGTGGCCATAAATTTAAAAATGAAAAACTTTTCTCTAATAGCGAATTAATTCATGCAATGTATGTTTACTTAAACGTGCTTTAACACAAACACCATTTCAAAAGAAAACTTTTATAAATATCAAATAGTTGAATTTATAGTCATTGATAAGGTTAGACAAAGAAAAAAACTGTTACATAAAAAAATTAAGGAATAATTGGACAATTTTCTCTATATATAAGAAGTCGTAAGAGCCACCGCCGCTATTTTAGGTGTTCAACTTAATATTACATTTTGTTTTACTTCCCAAAAACTAAAAGAATAAATTGAAACAATAAATTTGTGAAAATACAGTTTTATTATTTTTAAACCTTACTCTTCTTTTTTTTTTATTTCTAACTTTTCTTTACATTTTAACAAAATAAAACGTTGGAAATGAATTTTCTGAATAAACTTTATTAAGGATGAAAAACGCCCTAATTTGTTTTAAATTCATCTTTAATAACAAACTTAATCCATAATAAGCTTTCATCAAATTCCTTTTCAGCGCCAACTCCTCATAACCACGCCAAACATATTCTGTTCTTAAATGTATATATTCCACGGCTGAAAACAAGCTGGCTGTTGCCATTTTGAGGAAAAGAAAAAGCAAGTTAAAATTCATGAGACGGGTATAGGATGGATAAAGTGGGGGAGCTGCAAGATAAAGAGAAGAGAAAGTAATAAACCAGAATCTATTAAGGGTAGAAAGTTGAAGCAAGCCAATACATCCCGTTCCGTGGTCAACGTCCAATACCATCCAGAAGCGTACTCGAAATAGAACAGCGAATAAGAAAGACGTTCGTCTCAATAATTTAAGAAAGCAATCGCGAGTTTAATTTGGAAGAACGGTTTAAAACACCCCTGGGGGCAAGGTACGCCCCGGCATACATTACAGGCCCTTAGATTGTTCAAACAGCTACAAATACTACCTGAAATTCTGGTAGACAGTGGCCCAAGTCAGAGAATTGCTCATGCAGACGATTATATTGGTTTTTTGGGGGAAATTCGAAAAAGAAAAATGCGCTGACCGCCATTTTAAATTTAGTTTGAAATGAAATAGGGAGTTTTGCCAGCAAAGTTCAATGCATAGTAATTTTGGAGAAATTTTGTTTATAGCTATTAACGTTTGTCTTTCTGGAAAATTTAATCAGTTAGCTACGAAAGAATTGTATTATAAACTTCATAACTCCTTTGAAAACTGTGAGGAGTTTATTTATTAAAAATACTGTATTCAGAAAGACAATTATCATCTATAACTAATATTAAATCCAAAATAATAGTGTTCTAAAAAAATTGAAATCTGTTCGTTCTGTAAACATAATGTAATCACTACTTCAAAATCAAGAATTTATAAAAGTTACTTTTGTCATAAACACTTTTAAATGTCTACTAATCTAAATACTATAACATATACGAAATCGAAGTAGATTTTTTTTTTTAACTACTTATGTGAAACAATCACATGCGTGTCTTTGGCATGGTGTAGTTGACCATAATTAGAAGAAAAAAATTTATTTAAGTAAAAATTGTCAAATTTCCTGATTTTTAGCTTTTAGGGGAATTGACAATTAAGTTTGTCATGCACAAATAATAATTTTAGTTTTGCTATGACAAACAGTATTTTAGACTCCATTGGTGGAACATACACAGTCTTGTCTTTGACATAGTTTAGTTGAATAGATCATTAAGTTAAGAATATAAAAAAACTGTTAAATAAAAATTGCTAAATTTCGATTGTAATGTCAGAATCAATAATAATTTCTGTTGCCCTATGAGAAATAGTATTCTAGGCTACTAAGATGTGACGTTCACGTCAGTTTGTTTCACTCAGTGTAGTCGATCAAATGAGGAATTAAAAAATGCACTTGAAAGAAAGAAAAGAATGTACTTTAAAAATTTCCAGATTGGTGTTTTTTTTTTTGTTTTTTTTTTTTTGGAGCCATTAATAAGTTTGTAATTCACAAGTTTCTGAACAAATCGTAATTTCAGTTTCCCTATATAAACTGAATTCAAAACTACTCAGGTGTGACATTCACAGACATCGTGTTTAACTCAGCGTAGTTGATAGAGTGCGGAATTAAACAAAATACTTGAGTAAAAGTTGAAAAAATTGAGCAAAAATTTCCATTTACGTCTTTGAGAGAGAGAGAAGTTGATTAAGCGAAGAATCAAAAAATGTCTTTAAAAGAAAATTGCCAAATTTTTAGATTCGGGAAATTTCGAACGCCATCGATAATAATTTCAGTCATTATTTGTTCATACTGAACAAATAATAATTTCAGTTTCACTACAAACAGTATTCCAGACTACTATGATTAGACATTCAAAGTCATCTTGTTTGACTCAGTGTAGTTGGTCAAGTGCAGAATTAAACAAAGTACTTAAGTAAAAGTTGAAAAAATTTAGTAAAAATTACAATTTAACGTAGTTTTCTGCTGTTCCAACGATAAGTTTACAATGTACAAGTTCCAGTACAAATGACAATTTCAGTTTTTTATTGGCTGGGAATTAAAAGAAATTATTAAAAACAAAATCCAATGTCATGCTGAAATAATGAACGTTTTAGTCTGGGTTCGGAAGCTCATATTACATTATGCACTAATGTTAAAAATGTGCTTTGGTTCAAATATTTTAAGGAATAAAGAATCATAAATAAAAATGATGAGTCTATTTTGATTTGTTGTATAGAATATATTCTTTCTAAAAATATAATATTAAAATTAATTCTGAATTTTCTTAAATTTAATTATAAGAAAAACGATCAAACAGAAGATTATAACAGAAAATTAACCCTACTTATTATAATGCTTTGAATACATTTTTTTGCAAAAACGAACATGGTTGTGAAACAAGATTAAGCACTAAGAAATTTTAAACAAATACATATACTAAATTGCTATGCATATAATCAAAGAAATAATATAAAAACATCTTGTTATTTTCTCATTGATTTAATTTAAAAAGTAATTTCATTATAAAAATGCAATAAGTAAAAACTTATTTGTATAGTTATTGTTATAGTAATTAATTTGAGTTAATGGAAAAACATTTTTATAACACCTTACGTCATGTTAAAAAAAATTATAAAATAGTTAAAATAAGTTTTGAACTAAGATTTGATATACAATTTAAAATTATAAGCCTTGAATAATAAAAATAATTGTTAACTTTAAAAAAATTCATATTTGAAATAAATTTTGACAAAAACAATTACATTTTAATTACTTTTTTCCTAATTAATACAATAAAAGATTTCATGTTTATTAATTGTTTTTATGTAATTAAAAGAAGAAGAAGAAAATACTTAAACTAACAAAACGCAATTTAGTTCAATAAATATATATTTTAATTTCGAAGTTATTTTTTCTTTTGACGAAGATAAAAATCTTATAGAAATTCTTATTTAAACCAAAAAAGTTTTTTTCGTCATAAAAGATGCGTTCACAAAAGCAAGTTTTAATTATTAATTTCTTAGTTTTTTCAGTTTCCTTTTATCCTTTAATCCTTCTGGGTATAAAAGCTAATTAATCTGAAATGTTTTCATAATTAATAACCATAATATAGAAACAGAGACTTTCTTATTAAAGTTTATCTTGTAAAAAGTGGTAAAAATAGCGCAGTAATTCTCCGCTATCCCTTGAGAAGGCTGAGGTTAGAGGTTTTAATTGATTTACATTTTTTGTTTACCTTGATTAATTAATTATTTTGAGTTTTTAATTACATACTTTTCAATGAAATGTTTCGATTAAAATTTAAAAACATAACACTTCAAATCTCTGAACTCAATCATGGAATTATTCAAGATTCGGCGAGTTTCGTGTAGATAAAAATTAATTAAATTATATTTCAATTTCTTTCATAAAGCTACAAAAAAAAATTGCATCATTCTTTAATTATCAAATCAACCTGGGAATTGATTAGTCGGGATCATAAAATAATCGTACTTATTTCTAAAAATAATGATACAATTCAAATGTTTAAATATGCCTTAAAACTTTTCTTTTGCATGCAATTATTTAGTAATAAATGCAATGTGGTGTGGGAAATTTTTATAGTGTTTAACTTTACATAGTACGAAAACTTGAATTTAATACAGAAGAAGAAAATAGAATTTTAAAATTAGATTAATGCAAAAACTATTTCTCATTAATATATTATTTATTGGCTGAATACCCTTTCTTCGTACAGTGTAAATAAAAAACAATCAGTACTGAACAACGCTACAAAATCATGCACAAAGGCATATACCGACGCAATAGAAGAGTTTAGTGGAAGAACCAGGTAAGTGACATTTTAGATGTATTTATAAATCGGTGAAAATAACAGGAAGTAGTTGCATCAATATAAGTACATTTAATGTTACAAAATTGTTTTTGCTTCCAATTTAATATTAACGCAACTAATCCACAAAGGTTTTTAGTATGCATGAATGATTTTTATTTTCAATTTTGGCAGTGACAAATGAAATAAGATGAAGAATTATTAGTTTCGTCTTTTAATAAATAGGTATTAAAATAGGATATGCCATTAAAATAGGATATATAGGACTGCCACTGAGGATACTTTACGTCAGCACTGTGGTCGGTGCGAGCCGGGTGCGGAAGTCGAGAAACGTTAATTTAGGTGAATCCATCATGATCCTTGCACACCTAATCACTAATCATTAGGTGAGGGTTACCATTATTTGCAGGCGTTTTTTTTTAACAGCATAAGAATAAAAGATAGTTTAATTTGTCCAGATGAATATTGAAACACAGTTGTCGAGACACAGATTATCAGAAACATATGCAATCTCTAAACGTTATGAAAGAGTTTCAGAGGACGCTATACGGGGGTGGAAACCAGTCATTGGTAATTCTCTTTTACCAACAAAAGTTGTTTAAAAGTTCATGTATAGAAAAAGTGAGTTGAGGTTAACCTAGCCTAAACCGTAAAGTTTCAAATTTTCAACAAAAAAATAGTAATAATAATAATAAATATCAAAATGCAAACAAGTAATGGTAGCAGGAGTAATCCTACCATAGTTTGTTTGCATTTTGATATTTTGAAATCATTTTTTTTTTAGCATTTGAAACTTCATGATTTAACCTATGTTTCTCGTAACTTCTAATTTTATAACATCAATGGAGATGTAACAGAATTTGACATGAAATGTTTCTCCCGTGGCGCAGCGTCCTCTTGATTACTAAAAATTTTCAATTTAGTTTACACTATTGTTGATGTGTATTTAGTGGTTGAATGCTATAAGTTTACAGCATTCTTTTGTCGCTCTTGAAACTTTTCGAACAATTTTAAGTATTCAAGCTGCAGTTTCAGACATTCCAGTGAAATATTTGTAAAATTATACCAGAAAACCAGTGTAGAAGTTTTCGAAAATAAATTCCAGTTCAAATTGAATCGAAATTACAGTGAAGGATTTTTCTGTCATCTCCTCTTCACTTCAAATCGGTTAAATATCTTGAAGCATGCGATAACAAAGACGACGATCAGAACAACTAACGACATACGAGTGGACATTCCTTTTATCTTAAGCAAACTGTAACTGTAGCCTCAATTTTAAAATGGGTTTTCAAAAGGCGGAAAGTTTAAAACACGAAAAGAATGCATGTACCATAAGAAGAAAAAAAAATTCTCTCTACACATTTTTATTTTTTATTTTATTCGAAGACAAGTTTTATTCTATTTATTTTACTCCCTTTCTATATTTTGACTTAAAAGTAAAGCTTCCTTTTCCAATGAAAAGAAACTGATTCGAGATTGAAACGGATTACGATTAGAAAAGTTCCGAATCTTCGTTGCACCACGAGGGCGGGAACTTAAAGAGAAATTTAGAAAATGGGTCCGAGAGTATGGCGGGTGAAATGGGAAGGGGGTAAGACTTGTGGCGAGAAAAACCTTCGCCCCTGACTGATTAAAATCGACAAGAACTCGATGTAATAAAAACGTTGCTTTCTCCAAAGATTTTAGTTTTCCAGGACTTGGTCAACATTAAGGAAATTACCCCTAACCCCGGCGCTTGAATTTATTTCTTTGGCTCAAAGTCCTTCACTCCCCCACCATTCTTTTCCTCGTTTTATTCTACTTTAAGAAAAAGCAAACGGAAAAAAACGAGAAGAAAAAAGATAGAAAAAGAAAATAGTTTTTATGGCAGACGATGTTGTAGAGGCGATGTTAATGTACGCCGCCAGCAAATTAATTTACTTTATCTTAACGACTGTTTGCGCTTTTAGTTTTTGTTCGAAGTTGAGGGGGTGTTCCAGTCTGGAATCGAATATCAATGTATGTTTAGCTTCCATTTAATGTTATTTTTTTATATATAAATTAATGAAATGAGGAAATGAGACAGAAATAAAAGGAAACACCAACAACATTTTAAAGGACAACATTAAATCATGCTATTAAATACGGTTAGCGTGTCAATATCCCAATTTTCAACTGTTCCTTTTTGGTCCGTAAATTATAATGAAAAAATATTTTTTTTTTAAATTTATTTTGTATTTATTTAGGGAATTACTCAGTAACAGTCAGTTTGAGAAAACAATTGCAAAGTTGAAATGATTGATTATGAGTAGATGGAGGCTCTAAAGTTATGTTTGAGCAAATTAGCTTTAAAGTTTGTACGTTCTCTATAAGAATTAAACAATATACATACCTTTATTTTTTGTTCGAAAACTTCCAATTGGCGAAAGTTAGACATTCCTCGTATTAATTTAACAAAGTTTGACAAAACTTTTTCACCAAGAAAAATAAAAAAGCCACAGTTTAATTAACTTACACTTGAAGCGAAGCTATAGCTTTACATTCTATTTTGCCTCACAGAACGGAGAAATAACTAAAATATTTTAATAGTCATCAAACGTTCTTCAAAATCGCCAATTTGGTGACACTTCTCCCCTTAGATGAAAATTATCAAAATCAATGCCTTATTATAAGTTTTTGCAGGAGTAAGTTTTTTAATATTAAAAAATTAGACCACAAGCGTTTTTTATTTTTCCAAAACTGTGGCTTTTCTCCATAGTGAAGTTTTGCGCCATTTTCAGAGTAAACATAAAGAATGATGGCTAAAAATAGGCTAAACGTAACCTAACAGTCATGATTAACTGTTTCAAATGTAGAGCAGTTATGAAAATACCATCTTATTTGTAAAAAAGCGTTATTTCATGTGACTACAGAGCCTTCGAAAAACAACCGTGCGAGTATTTTTTGAGCTCTTGCGTCTATTGCCAAAGAAAATTTTAAAAAAAGCCGTAGTACAAACAATGCAGGCAAACATACTTGAGCTTATGATCATATTTTATCAATTTTTTTTCTATACTAGGGGGCTAAGCCCCCTGTTCGCTACCGCTCACCAACCCCGATGATTGCTTCGCAATAATTGTTTTTTCTTGGCAGAAAACAGTTTTTCTACTAAAGTTAAAATTATTCACTTAACATATATGTACAAAAAGGAATTCTGTTTACTTACGCTACTTCCCACGTCCAAATATTACTTTCTATTAGTATTATAAACACTTAGATCTTTTGGTGAACAGAAGTGATTTTTCGAAGTAATTATTTTTTAAAATTACATTTATATTCTTATAACATTATATTGTTCAAACAAATTTGATGAGTTCACAACCATAATTTAAAATATTTGCTAATAATAGTAGTACTGGAAAATAACTTTAAATTAGGGATAGAAAAATATTTAAAGGAAAACAATACCTTTACGACTTTTGTTAATTTTATACTGATGACAACCTAAACAATATGGAAATGAATGGGGGGAAACTGGATCCTACCACCATTATGATATCAGACCATTATGATTTTATATTATATAGAGATATCAATCTTAAAAAAATATCACTTAACATATGTATGGATTAGATAGTTATATATATTAGTTGATTAGCTAAGAAGGAGGAAAAGGGCTCGGTGCATACGAGTTTTCCTCAGAAACAAGATCTACTTTTCTTAATAAAATTTACAAATATTACATTTTAGTTTTATTTTTTCTATAATTTTTTTTTAATGGTGATAAGTTACTGATAACTATTTTAGTAAAAAAATAAAATGGCATAGTAAAATTCGAGATTCTTTCTAGCACTATGATCAACTCATTTTATAATATGTTAGTATGCATTTTTTTTCAACTAAACTGTTTTAATGTATACAATTTTGTAATTTTTAATGTATTAATTTTTTTTCAAAAAGAATATTACAAACTGCTTATATACCAGTATTGACTAGTTGGTGAAAGTTTTTTGCATACTACTTCACTGTTATGAGCAGAAATATTTCAGATAAGAGAAATTATTGTAAAATAATCATAATCAATGTGATTCTTTCCAAAAAAATAATTAATTCATTAATAAATAAATATCCACCAAAATTAAAAAATAACACACCCCAATGACAAGTATTTTTTTAGATCCAAAGATTAATGATTTTTGATATTATAAATATATGCAGTCAAACCCCGCTATAGTGAACTCCCGGATATAGTGAACTAAATGTTCGCTCTCGTGCCTTACGATATACACATATATTATTTTTTGTGGATACAGAGAACCAAAAGAAGAAAAGAAATTGGATATTATGCATTTTTTTCTGTCTTCGACTGATTTCTTTTCTACATTTTTTGGTATTTTTGAAATTTCTACAGAAAATACACATACCGATTTTTAAAACCATCAATTGAGTGGAATGCAGTCCTAAGTATTCTTTGCTTCTTCTATTTTAGTTTTTTATCCCTGAGTATAGGCCATCCCTAAATTCTTCGTACGCAAAACGAAGAGCAATAAAAATAAAAGTTAACACATATTTTATTGCTACATATTGATTTTTTAATCATTTTTTTATTTCTTTTTATTGGTTATTTATTTAAATAATGTGTAATAAAAGGGAACAGTTCGGAAAAAATTTGTTACAATTGTTTGCAGTTCGGATATAGTGAACTCCCGGTTACAGTGAACCGAAATTTCAGTCCCTTGAAGGTTCACTATAGCGGGGTTTGACTGTATATATATTGAAAGTGTGCAGAAACTAATCATTAAACAGCCAAGAGTTCCTGATAAATATGAAAAAAAAGTTTCAATAATATACAAATTAGTTACGAAATTGGACATTAGAAATGTTAAAAAAATTTATTAATTCCTAATAAACAAAATTCTAAACTTTTTTATATATGTACATTTAGTACAACATTTCATTAGGAATAAATACCTCAATCGGTATTGAACTGATTCGATACTGAAATTCTTCCTGCTCTATAAAAACTTTGCCACATAAATTTTCTAATTTTGCTGCACTAAATTTTAAAAAAAATAATGTATCAACAAATCGCCTTATTTTGTCCATCCCGTCGATTTACTTACAAATTTAAAATCCACAGAATTCAACTCACTCAAGCAAATTTTGGTACGATGTGTACACTGTAAAAATTCCGGATCAAATTACAGTATAAAGTACAGACACCTCAGGTGCATCATCTGTAAAATCCATTTTACCTTAAAATTCATTTTTACCATAAAATATCATGCCTTAATTTTTACAGTAATATTTGTTTCATTAGTGTAATTCACTAGTTTTACGGTAATTATTACTGAAAATTCCGGTATATCAGCATTATTGTTACATATCATGCAACGGTAGAAATAGATTTTAAGGTAAAAAGTACCGGTACTTTTTACCATAATTTGATCCGGAATATTTTATCATGTAGTATAAAGGGAACTATAACAAGACAATTTTTAATTTTCAAAATTCCTCACATCTTAACCATTTAATTACAAAAACCTTAATAATTAACTGCCCACTGCATTTAAAAAATTGCCTGGGTTACCCAGCGTTTAATCTTATTAGACTACGTAAGGGTAATAAAATATCATAATTAGTAATGGTCTAAGAGCCTTGAACTTTTTGATAAATTGTTGCCTTTAAATTTAATGGATATGATAACAAGACCCTTAAGCATTTCTAAGAAGAGTTTCATATAACAATCTTCGTTAAAACCGCCACACACGGCGAAGGTTTTTTTTTTTTTTTCCGCCAAACAAGTAACCAAATCCATAAGAGTGTATGGTTTTAATTACACGCAAAACTAACATTACTGAATCTTATGCAAAGAGATTTAGTATTTTTTGTTTAAGTTGTTTCGGTTTAATGTTAAAGTGTATACTAGATTTAATGAGTCGTGTTCTTTACTTCCTGTTAATTTTTCCAATGAAAAGATATCTTTGGTTTTAAATTTCAGTTGTAAAATGCATACTTTCCTTTTATTAATAATTACTAAAGACGTATTTTGATACTTTTACAAACGGTGAAAAAAAAATTTTTAGTACCACTAACAAAGTTGCATAACTTTAATTAGTTAAAGTATGTATGCAAAGTTGCATAAATAAATTAATTAACGTGTAAATGCAATAATTAGTTTGTATACAAAACTAATATTTTAATTATGAGAATTAAAAATGAGAAATTAAGTTTATTAAGTAAAATTTATTTGTTTGATTACTGCGGCATTAGTTTTAATAGTTTGATTTTAAGATTTCAAACTTTAAAATTTTCAGAGTTTCGCTTATTTTTAGCAAAATTTATTTGATGTTAGCAAAATTACGTGTTTTAAGGTACTCAAACCCAGCAAAAAAATAAAAAAATAATTAAAAATCTTAATGATTAGTTCATCATTTTTTTGTAATTCTTTAAAATCATATTATAAAAAACTTTCAGGAAAAATAATAGAAACTTGAGATGCTAGTAGTAAAAATAAAGGAATTGCATAAGAAACATTATGCAATTTTAAAAATTTAACTTTAAAAAAATTAACGAAAAATTTTGTATATTCACAATTTTTCGTTAATTTTTGTAAAGTTTAATGATTGTTATAATATATTTAAAAACAAAAATATCGGTACTACATGGTTTAAGAAGTTGGAGAATTTGGTAAAATAAAAACAATGTCCTCAAAAACAAAGGACAAAGAACAATAGTAAATTCCCATTATAAATTCATGCTTACATTTGTAACAATAATTTCGTTGATAAGCAGATGGTAGGATGACTTTTGATGTAGACAAATACAAAATTAGATTTTAGAAAAAAATTCCGAAAAAGAATTTAAGCATTAAAACGGATGATGTTAGAATGCCACTGATATCACTGAATAATTCCTTAGTTAAAGAAGAAAATAACAGAAAAAGGACATATTGCACATATGTCCTTTTTCTGTGTCCCCAACCCTTGTCAGACAAAACTTGGTTGTTGTTCTTAGAAGGGGAGAGAATAGATGAAAATGAGAAAAAATATAGTTCTAAGCATTTCTTACAAGTTACAATAGGGGCCGGGATAACTTGCTTGGCATGGCGTTGAACCCATGCACAAGAGATCGTGAGTTAGATCTCAGCCGGCCGAAGACTTCCCGTGTAGCAAATTTTGACTGGTGCTTGCTAAATTTGTCCGGCCCCAAAGTCCTCCATGTACCCATGACAAAACATACCTCTGGGGGGTACTGAATTGGAGATTGATCGTTCTCAGTTTCAGGTCAAAATTATGATTTGTGGATAAATAAATAGGTCCGCTTTATAAAAGAGCTGTGGCGTATGTGTGTGGTAAAAGTCGAATTCTTGGCCATAAATGGCGCCATTGAAAGACAAGAAGCGCATCCTCAGTGCCTTAATGGCATGCGACAACAACAACAAGTTTCGAGAAGACCGTCGATTTTTAAAACTTGCAGAAAGTTGGGGTTTTGTGTCCGCTATTCAGCTTCTACACTTGTACAGAACCATTTTTGCCACACTTTTTTTTTTGCACTTTTGTATGGCGTCGATAACGACTCGAGCAAATTAAAAGAGTGGAGAAACAAGTGTCTTTAAATTCCCCGGGAAAATAATAATTTTTTATGTTTGAAAAATAATTTTTATCAGTTAAAAACTCACAATTATTATATATTTTGTATTATTTAAACGAAACTAGGCAATAATAAAAAATAAAAAAATTAAATTGAGAAATACAGTGAATAATCCTGGAAAGACCACCTATGTAACGATCTCCTCTATTTATGATCTCTTTTGGGATTCACGGAATTTTTTCCATAGACAGTGTGTTGAAGAAAACCTATAGGAGGGACCATCAAAACCTCCCCCAGCGACCGGGCAAACCTCTGCACCAAATGCGGAAAAGGCCTAATAAGAACAGGAAAAAACATTAAAGGAAAAAATATTAACAAACATATTAACAAAACAGGAAAAAATATTAGCAAAACAAGTAAGTAGGTTAAAATGTATTTAAAATATTCAAAATATTTGTTTAAGGTTCTTATTTAGAGATCTTTTTGCGACGATCTCTGAAAGAGATCTAACACCTCATGTTGCAGTCAGAGGGCAAGACGATGAAATCAATGATTTATTTTTCGAGTAGAAAATGAAATAGGAACAAAAAGTTATTTTAGAAAAAAACTAAGCGTCTCAAACATGCAAACCTCTTCTCATTTTTTTAAAGCTAATTTTTACAATTTAAAATTAAATGCAAACTTAAACAAAAGACATAATTGTTCATTTATTTAAAATAGTTTTATCATTCATAATTGCTAAATTTGTTTTTACTCTTAATTACAGTATATGGATCATTTTTACAGATTCTAAATTTTATTCCTTGATTTGGTTTTCATGATCAGTTTTCCAGTTTGGGCTATAAGCAGCGGATTGGGCTACTTTTAAATGTCCCCGCTACTGAAAATCCAATTTGGGCTATCCGCTACTTTTCGGGCTACTTATTATTTTTCGAACGCTAAATTTTAAAATTGCGCTACCTTTTTTTTTCTTACTGAAATTTTTTTTTTTAATATTAAATTCTGGCAACACTGTTCATAACGCCAACACAAGTGGCTTTTTCACACGAAAGAAATGATACTGACGAAAATTTAAAATCGTTTGCAAAAAATCATGTATCTTCCATGTATCTTTTGAAGTCAATGGAGGTAACCTCTAAGAACGACCAGCCTCCATGAACTGTGGAACGGAGAGTGGTCGCTCCCAAGAGGTTTGAAGTTATATCTTTTTCTTGAACACCTGGGAATCAAATTCTTCAGTGCTTCTGAAGGTCTGATACCGCACTACTTCGCACTCATACACGCCATTCGCCCGGGACGCGAAACTTATTTTAAATATAAATAGCCTGTTGAAAAAAAAGTAATAATATATCTGGTTGTATGGTGGAGCGTAAAACTATGTGTAATGATAAACTTTATGTGATTGTAAACTCTTTGAATCAAAAATATACGCAACAAATTACAGTCGGACAACAACAGTCAAACAACAGTCGGAAAAAATAAAAAATATCACACAGATATGGGAATTATAATTTCAAACAATTTATTAAAAATAAATTTAGTTAATTGTAATGTTTATAGCATTTCTTTAATATGCTCCCAAAAAACTGTCATTATCAAGTATGGTGTATTGATTTTTTAACAGATATTTTATTCGCAGCCTTTGTTTTCATTTTGAATCAAAAAACCAATTTTCTTAAGGCCTGTTTACACGGTCCAAGTTCTTGAAACCGAGAAATTAGACGGATTTCTCTGTCCAAGAAATTGGATGATTCGTTGACACTATCCAAGTTCTTGAATGTCGCTGATTCGTTGAAAGAAAAACTTGCGCATGCGCATTGTTCATATTCAACATTATAAAATAATACTTACATAAGTTTAAAATTATTAAATAAATTCAAATAAAATCATAATAACACAATTAAACCACAACAGATCAATTTATTTGGACTAAAATATATGAAAACAGACAACAAAATGACATAATTTTCTGCCTGCTTGTTGACGTCACAAAACCTAAGATGCTGATTGGTTAAGGGAGAAAAAACTTGGATGGAAAGTAGAACATGCTCTACTATCGTCCAAGAAGTTGGACCAAGTTCTTGGATGTTTGTTTACACGATCAAAGCTCAAAGCAAAACAAGTTTCCATCAATATCAATCAATTTCTGTCCAAGAAATTGGATCGTCTAAACAGGCCTTTAAAATGGCTCCAGATTAATAATACACATTAGTACAACTATTTTGTGAGGTAAAAAAAGTGTTTTTTTTTTTTTTTCCTTCATATTCAAGTTTCATGAAGTACAAATTTTTAGTTTAAAAATTGATTTACTTTATATTAATATTAGGCGCAGTTAAAAGATCAGCAGCTCCTATATAAGTAAATATTGCATATGAAAGCATGAAATGAAATGGAAGAAAAAGTTGAACTGCTGGAGCCAAATACTAACCACAAAAACTATGGGTGATGATAATCTTATTGCGTCAAAAATAATGATGTATCAGTAAAAATAGTTTAAGCAGAACGATCATTATGAAGACACTTAAGCAATTTAAATCAAAAAAATTTGGATAAAACGTTTTAATTTTTTTAATTTTTTTATAAAAATTATTCTTTTAAGAAATGTTATTATAGAATGAAAGAAATCACTTATAAGGAATCTTGAAGCTTTATTTATTTAAATATATTCCCAAAATTAGGCCTCGCATTGAATTTATCGTTAAGACACGATTCCCAACTGACCACCGAAGTCAAGCATCATTGGCTGCGGTCAGTGTGCGGAGAAGTGACTAATCTGATCAGCCTGCGCTGAGACTGAGGGTGTGTGGTATTGGTCCTCGTTAAACATACCATTCTACCGTAAAAAGCTCAACTTCAAGCGCACGTTGTCGGGCTGCTGAAACGGAGGTGCCATACCCTCTGCCGAGGATCAAAATTGCAATGGCATGGCTCCAGATCATCCTCAAAGATGCTTACCAGACCATCGTCAATAGCCCATTGAGCAGCTCTGGTGTGACGTATATAAATTACAACAACAACAGCAATCAAAATTAGAATTTAAGCAATTAAAGAATCTATATGTTTCAATCTTCGAAATTTTTATCGGTTTTTGCATTTCATAAATAGAAATTTTCTGAAATTAATAACTATAACTGGAACAAAAGTGTAAGCTTTATTAAAAAAAAAAAAAAAAAGAACTTTTTATCCGCAAACAAAGATTTGTTAAGGAGAAACTATTGAAATTTCCTAACACACAATTTTTTCTTAACTTCAAGTGATTAAAAAATCTATATAAATTTTTTGTTCAAAATTTTTATTCGTTATTTTAAGCAGCATATATGGGCAATTTGTGAAGTAAATAACTGTAATTAGAACAAAACTGTGTACTTTATTGCAAAAATAAGAAAAACTGTTTACTTTCCGCAAACAAAAACTTTGAAAGAAAAAGCCATTGAAATTTCAGCACACCACATAATCTATTCTTAACTTAACTTTAATTACTTTAATTGCAACAAGTGCAAAAAGTTTAAAAGTAAAAACAAACTTAAAAGCATCATATTAATTCTTTCCATTTCTTACTCAATTTTTCATTCAGAAGAGAAATTCAAAACTTTAATTTATTCAAAATTTAAAGTTGAATTGATAAAAAAATTTCTCGGAAATAAAATTTTTGGTATCTTTATTCTAAATTTGGTGTGTTATAGATTGAAATTTTATAAAATTAATGTCTTTAATGTCTTTAATTTAATTTATCAAAATCAAGAAAAAAAATCAAACTTGAAAATAACATTTTGATCCTTTCAATTGTAATTTTAATTTTAACATACCGTGCCATTAACTAGAGTTATTCGAAATTAGACGTGAAAAGATTAAAGAATATAAATAAATTACAATCTTCAAAATTTTTACTCGCTATAGCATGCAGCATAAATAAACATTTTGCGAAATTAATATCTACAATTAAAACAAAAACTTATTTTCCGCTAACAAAATTTTAGAAAGAAGAAGCCATTGAAATTTCACTACACCACGGAACTGCTTCTTAACTTCAACTTTAATTACTTTAACTACAACAATTACGAAAAAAGAAGAGAAAAAAAAACTTGAAAACAACATTTAAATCCTTTCCTTTGTAATTCTAATTTCAAGATACCGTGTCATTAACTAGACTTATTCAAAATTTTAATCTCTTAAGTAATGGGAGAAAATGCCTCGCTGCTATAGATCTTCTTCTCTTTTTTTTCTTTTCTTTTTAAAAAATTCTTCTTATGAACGTCAGCATAAAAACACGCGTAAGCAAAAAGAGAAAGAAAAATTAAATTCTGACACTTCTAAACAGATGGAAAACCCATGTTCTTGTAAAAGAGTCAGTGAAGGTAAATCAAATCTTCCCTACCCTACACCTTCACTTAATGAGGGAAAGGCTGAAGCAGGATTAAAAGAACCTTTTAATTGCTTCACAGTTCGCGAACCGAGACAGCCCACCACCCCCTACAGCCACCATTTTCTTTTCACTTCAATTAAATCTCAAAAATTTTAAAAGGCTTAATTGCTTATTTTTAAAAGAATCTCGCCTTTTCCCTCCTAGTTTAAGTTTCCTCATTAAATTTCCCGCTCATGATGTTTGGCGAGAAGAGTTGAGCTGTTTCTTTGCTTCTGCTAATGACTCGCAACGCGAATCCCTAGCCCTAAATTGGTGGGTAACAAACGCTGGGTGTCCTTCAATTAGTGCAAAAGGTCGAATCCTGCTGGTTAATAATTATTGTGTTCGCCTTGTTAGAGGAATAGGGTGGGTGTACAGGCAACCTTAATAATTAGTTAGAAACACTCTTACTCTGTGTTCGCAGAAAGCTTTAATTGCAAGCTCTGTGCTGAGTTTGTACAGTAACGAATTTGCATGAATATGGATTTCGTTTTTCTTTTTTTCCAGCACTCTCTTTCTCTTTTAGAGAATGAATTCATTTTGAGAAGCTGGATACTAATACTTTAATCTGCAAGAGCTACATTAAATGTACACTGCGTAATTATTTTCGCACTCAATCGACGAGTCCGGGCATGTAAATAATTAGAGGAGAATATATTATTGGACGAGAGAGATCACCTGACACAGAGGTGTAACGTGGTTGAAAGATTATTTAGAAAAATATACTTCTTTCTTTAGATAAGTTGGAATTTTAATGATCTAAACTTTTGAGGTTAAAATTTCCGTAGGTGCAAAATAAAATTGAGATTGTAACGTTCATTAATCATTAGCCTTATAAAAGTACAAAGGAAATTATGGAAGGGCAATTTTATCGCTTCAGAATAAAAAAGTTAATTAGATGATATGTTAGCTCGTTATGGAAATTTAACCTTAATAAAACATAGATTGTAATTATTCCTGTAATATCAGTCCTAATTTATTTATGTTAAATTCAAAGTTTTTAGAGAAATAGTTTGATTACTTACTTTCATTTAATCGATGTAAAATATTTTATTTCACACTGAAATTTCATTATTGGGAAATATTGGTAATCTGAATTTATGAAAATATTAGGCAGGTGTGGTTCTATGTAAGTAGAGAGAAAACGGCTGTTCGAAGTCGAGGGTACAGAACAGAGCATGAAGGTATTGAGGGTGAAAAGGCTCGACCTGGAGTTCACTTTTTAAACTCCGAAAACGTCGCGAATATTAATTGCATCAATAGTGGCTACCGTGCCTCTAAGATGCATTTGGAGAAAGTAAAATATGGTTTAAATTTCTTGCTCTTTACGCGAAGAATCGAACGTTCTCGATTATGGAAAACGTTCTCCAAGCGGCTTACTGGGCAGCCGGAAAACATCGGTTAATCCATCGGTGCACCATCATCTATTTCCTTCCCCTTCTAAAAAGTGGAAATAGTAAAATTTTGAATAACTCAATATATTGTCTTAATATATTGATATAATGTTTTGAAATTAGAATTACGTAGGAAAAGATAAAAAAAGGTGTTCTCGAGTTTGTTTCTTTTTCTTTTTTCGCAATTATTGTAGTTAAAGTAATTAAGGTTAAAGTTAAAAAGAAATTAAGTAGAATAATTTTTTCTTTTTTTTTTTAATAAAATAACCAGTTTTGATTAAATTACAGATTTTAATTTCATAAAATTTCGACCTATAATACATTCAAATATGAATTTTAAAAAAAAAACATAAACTAAATTTCTGATAGATTTTATTCTTTTATCTATTCAATTCTTAATTTTAAAATAACTAAAGTTTTGAATTTGTCTACTGAATGAAATTGTATCTTAAAATTGAATAACATAGGAAAGAATTTTAATGCTTTTAAGATTCTTTTCTCTTTTTATTTTTCATAATTTCTATAGTTAAATTAATTAAAGTTGAAGGTCTGTAGTGTTTAAAAATTCAATTGCTAATTATTTTTAAAAAAAATTTAAAATCCATTTTTACCGTAAAATATTATAAAATAATTTTTACAGTATTGTTTATTTAATTAGATTAATTCAGTGGTTTTACTGCAAAAAAATTACGGCATATCAGATTAACATTTTTTGGTAAAAATTCTTTTTATGGTAAAAAGTACTGATAAAGTATGGCAAAAGTGCACTAATACTTTTTACAGTAATTTAAACAGGAATTTTTTACAGTGTATATCACAACAACAAATTCCAAAGTTATTAAATATTTTTTTTTTGCATTAAAAAGCCTATATCCAAAGTTACAATCATTTATAGTTTTTTATAAAAAAATTTTTAGGATTATTTTTAGTGTTGATTCATTTCATAAAAAAGTTCATGATGAAACAAAGTTAAGACTTTTTTAATTTAAAAATATTTTTGTTGAAAGATTTGATTAAAACTTTATAATACGGGAAACGTAATAATATTTGTTTAAAAAGGAACCAAAAAGTATGACTTAAAGTAGGAATAATTAAATTTCCAATTTTGAGCTGACGCTTTTAACTGATTTTCTGAAAACTGCCGAGTAATTTCATTATTTAATTTCACGCATGAATTTTTCTTGTAAAACTGAAATATTACAAAATACCTTTAAAAGGAAACTCTGTAACTCATTTTGATTAAATCTTGCGATAATGATTTATATGTTTTTCTTAACTAATTTAAATAAAAACTTTAATTTTTGTGGTCAAGAAAAACGATCAAAGTTACCAAAAAGGGCAAACTAACCGCTTGAATTCTGCCATTATTAAGGAATATTAAAAAAAAGAGTCCACATTTAGTCTGCAGAATTGGGCAAAATGTAACTATTTACAGTAATCAATTATTCTGTAATAAAGGTTATTTTTAATTATAATCACTTGCATTTAAAATTACAATTGTAATAAAGATCATATGTAATCTTACGTTTTTCACTACTTTTAATTGTAGTTTAATGTTAGTTGTATTAGCGATTATAATTATTTACTTTGATTAAATTAAATTTAAAATTCGAATTGTTAATGAGGAATACTAATAAGGAATACTAATAAGGTAGTAGTATCAGAGTGGCTTAAAGGCTACCATGGTAAGCGGATTCTTATTTTCAGCGACAGTCAAGCAGCCTTGATGGCTCTCTACTCATTCCAAGTTAAATCAAAAATTGTTCTGGAATGCAAGAATCTCCTAATAGAACTGGCAAAAAGGAATAAAATTATTCTTATTTGAGTACCAGGACACATAGGAATTGATGGAAATGAAAAAGCTGATGAACTCGCAAAACAGGGATCCTCTTTCAATCCAATAGGAACGGAACCACAACAAAGAAGGCTATCCTAAAATGGGAAAAACAGGAGATGAACAATTCTCCTGGACAAAAACATGCTAAAAGCATGATCAGCAGTCCATCTGCAAAAATTGCTTCTGAAATCCTTAGGTTCCCAAGATTGAAGATTCAAACAATTGTAGGCACTATCACTTGGCACTATCACTTTAGGAAACATCTACATAGAATGGGACTTTTTGAACAAGAACCAATATGTCGGGAATGCCGTGAAGCGGTAGAATCAGCACATCACATCCTATACGAGTGTGATGCCCTCGCCCATACGCGCCTCACTACTTTAGGCAATCCATATCCTAAAGAGCTTCACCTTAACTCCATTAAGGGACTGTCAGACTATATAAACAAAGTAGGCGACCCAAGACAATGGAACTAGGAAAAAATTGGGCTTGGAGCATGGTACAAAATGCAACAAAATGCAGAGGTGCTACATATCTGACATGCTCAAGCAGAAAAAGAAGAAGAAAATCAGAGTGGCAAATTTATTTTAGCGTGAGAAAATATTTTTTCAAAAAAAAAAATTTATTTTTGAAGAGTTTGAACGTTTTAAACTTTATTTAGTTTACCTGGTGTTTAGTTCATTTTTTTTTTCAATTTTATTTTCAAAAGGAATTTTTTTATTACCTTTGGCAAAAAAATAATTGAAATCAAAAATATTAAAATATTAAATTACTTTAAATTTAATATGAATTTTTAGCGTTTAAATATTCAATTTCAAACTAAATAAAGTTCAAGTTAATTAATTTTATGTACTTTTATTAGAGCAGTTTTTTCATCCTATATTGTAGAATTAGAAATTATTGACTATTAAAATTTGCAACACAACAAAGTGCAATATTTGAATATAAATATTTTACTACACTCTCTGAAGACAAATTTTAGAATTTTTCCATGTTGTTATGCAGATGTTTCTGCTAAGGGGATTACTAATAATCACGTTTTTCAAATAATTTATTACTTGTCATTACTACATATTGGCCAACATCAGAATTCTGTGTTGTCAATCACGTTTTTCAAATAATTTATTACTTGTCATTACTACATATTGGCCAACATCAGAATTCTGTGTTTTACTTGTGACATTGAAATAGGAGGATTTTTCTTTTTTTTCTTTGCCTAACTTATTTAAGGCTGTTTTCGAGGACTTGGAAGATTAAATAATGATGAAATAATAAATATGAAATAATGCTTTCTGACGAAGAATGGGCTATTTTTATGACTGTTATAAGTTATCAACATCTATTCATGACTGTCAACCTATGTTGATTTAGCGTGACATAAACGTCATGCGAATTACGAGAATTATTCTTAGCTGAAACAGAACTGTTTTCTTATCAAAAAAATGTTTTTTTTTTTTTTTGTTTGTTTGTTCTTTTCTAAAATCACTTAGTAACTAACAGAAAAAAAATAGTCATTAAGTTAAAAAAAAATACCACTTTCTTTTAATGGAGCTTCTTTTTGTAACGGTACAAGAATTATTCAGGAAATAATAGGAAATTTCGCCTATCTATAGCCAGTGCCCTCTATACATTATAAAAATGGTGCAAAATGTCAACATCAAGAAAAGCCATAGTTTTGCGAAAATGAAAAGATTTAGTAATATATTTTTTTTTAAACATTTTATAAGTAACTCCAACGCTCATAAAAATTTGCAAAAGTGGAAATTGGGAAGATTTATTTCAATAATTTTCTTCTATGTGAAAAATTCTTGTCATATTAGCAATTTAAAAAAAAATATTATTATAATGTTTTTCTTAAATATTTAAGCTGAGCTAAAGAGCAGAGAAATCTAAACAACAAGTTAAAAGAGCTTCGAAAAGAGATTCCCTTTTAAGGTATAGGGTATAAAGTGTTTATCTAAATAAAAATTAGTATTGTAAGTAGTTAATGTAATTTTTGATTTCAGTAGAATTTCAGAAAGCTCTGTTCAACAGTGAACTATTGTGTGAGTATTTTCATCCTTAATATTGCTGTAACCTCATCGAGGTGTCAAACTGAACGTTTTCTTGTTCAATTTGGACCTTAATGTCTAGTGATCAAGTTAAGGAAAAAATAATTTACCCGTTAATCTGATTAACTTAGCACAGCATTAAAGCAGCAGCTCAATATGTTCCAAAACTTTAGGTTGTTGGATGAGTACTTGCAGAAAGTGTTTAACATAAAATAAAAAATTAAATAATAAAATCTAGAAAAACATTAGTTTTTGGTGTAATATAAAGAAGACCTGCAATACCGAATAATACCGAAAGAATCCGTGTAGAAATTTCATTAACCAATGAGATACCCATATTAAATATATTAGATATAAGTGAATTTATATTGTTCATTTCTATAATCTCTTCCTATATTATACATATTTTATTCACTGACCCCTATAATATTAAGAATTCGAAAACTCAAAATAATGATGCTTAAATACTGCATTACAATATTTTAATAGCATCTAGCCAGACAACTACTTATGAAAAATTTCAATTCAGATCTACAAAATCTCTGAAAGCAACAAAGGAGGTATGACAGATATTAAATCTAAGACTTAAAAAAGTGAACTTCTTGTGTTAAAATTAATGAATGGGAATTCTTGATTACTTCATGATCTTTTTTAACTAAATATGGTTTTTTTTCTTCTAAATTGCTACGTTAATATAAATCTCCTTACAGGTGTGAAAAGCAGCTATCCTTGATCTTTTAGAAAATTAAGCCAAATGTTTATGTTTTAAAATCGTAAGTAATATATAGTTTTAAAGTCATTTAACATGTAACTTTACTACTTCTTAAAAAAAAATCATGCAATGACGTGCATCATACACATTTGTATTCACAATTCAATAATGGTCTACAAGCTATTTTTTTTAAATATAATTGTTAAAAATACAATATTTACGGTATAGTGCAAAGATTGCTTGACTAATATTTAGAGCTTAAACACTAAAAAAAAATTTTCTCAATATTTAACTATAATATCAATACCGTGATATCATGATAATTCCCTGCAACCTTAACTAAGTTTTAAACTGATTCGTGATTCGATTCAGGTTGCACTATAGCAGGGGTGGCCAAGCTCCTTGATAGTCGAGCCATTTCTCAAAATTTGTAATTTTTCGCGAGACGCAATTAAATACGTATTTAAAATGTATGCATAAAGGTATTTTAAAAAAAAAAAACTTTTTACATAAATTATATTTATTGAGAACATATAAGTAAAAGTACAAAATATGTGAATTAAGTTTAAAAATTAATCACATTTATTTCACTTCTCTTGATAATTCTTTAAAGTTTGGTGAATAATTGGTGACAGCACTTCTCAATAATTCTTTTAGATGCTGGTTAGTTAATACTGATCGGTGTTCGGATTTCACGAATATTAAAGTGGAATAAAATTATTCCTATGAGTAAGTTGTTCCAAATATTGAAATAATTCGACAAACAGCCTTTTTTAATTCAGGATACTTCGATTCTGCTACAAATTTTCAAAATTCAGTAATCAGCGTCGACTTATATTTTAATTGTAGAGCTTGATCTTTTTGCATCTCTTTGCACTTAGTCTTTCATATTTGTTCTCCAGTAATTTAAAAGACATTTTGAAACACATAGGGAACGATAACAATTTTTTGTAATATAATAGCACAAAAATGAAAAGGGAACTCGGGTACATTTATCAAGAGCCAAAAATAATCCTTCAAAAAGCCGCAGGTTGGCCACCTCTGAACTATAGTATCATATAAAAAGTTAAAGAAAGATTAATTTGCACGCTTAAAATGGCTCGAAATGACACAATTTCGAAGTTGCTGTAAATTTGAACAAAGATATGGTTCAAAACTTCAAAATGTGTTAATCCATAACGTAAGATTAGTTCATTTTACGCTGAGTTAACCCATTCTTTTAAAGTGGTTTTAATGTGACCTATAATCATACCTATGTTGACAAAGAATCTAATCTGGAATTTATAAAAAATGATCTTAAGATAAAAGCTATTGAAAAAAAATACATTACAGATTAACTGTATTTACTATTAGTGTATATGCTTTACTAATATATTTGCGTAAATATGATAATGACTTTAAAATGAAAATAAACTCCAAGCTCTATTACGTATTTACAGAACAACACAAATTTTATGAAAGTGAAACAGTCTGGATCATATCTTTCTTTATATTTCACATGCGCTATTTGCTTTTGCTTACAAGAGCCTATTCCAGTGATTAGATGAACCCATGGGAAATCTATGAATAGGTTCAATCTTGTATTTACGTATAGAGTTTACTCTTAATGTAGATAACTTAATCTTACCTTGACTAAATTCACACTTTTAATCAAAATACAACAGAATTTTTTCAAAAATACAACAGAAATTAGAACTTGTCCGTTATGTTTACTATACACACACTATTAAAACTGTGCTTGTAGAAAATTCCAGTGGTTAATATCGAAATATTAGCGAAACTTCAAACTGAAAACCATGTTTTAGTGATTAATTTTAAACAGATGCACTGAAAAAAAAACGTACGGTCATAACTATCAAAATATGGCAAAATTTACCGTGTTTCTGACTTTATATGGAAACACCGAAAACTCGGAAATACTTACCGTTTCAATAATGATGTTGGTAAAATTAACAACAAAATATGATTTTATAATGTGTGGTACAAATTGGTAAATAAGGTAAAATTTTGTAATTTTATCATGATACCTTAAGCATGGCATAAAAACCATGTTTTTGGTAAAATCAACTTTGCGTTTTTTTCCTTCACTGTGTGTGGTAATAATAACTAGAATTTTGAAAACCAGCACCTCCAGTAAATCGTTGCCATATGAACGAAAAAATTACTAAATGAATGGTTAATTTTATTACCAGAATTACCAACACTATCAGATTTGGTTTTCATTGCCAGAAATATTTTACCAGAAATTCCCCTTCCATACAGTACGGTAGTTTTACCAGAATATATTTTTCTCCGTGTGAGAGTCAAATTAATTCGGATATAAAATCAATATGGTGAAAAATTCCCAAGATAACATCATTTTATTAATATTACTGTATCTTTAGATGAAAAACACATTTTTTATTTCAAAAAGAAAAAGAAGTAAACATTCTAACAGTTATATAAATGAGATAAGTTTCTAAAATCAAAATAAACACAACGTTCTGCTTTTATTACGAGTACTCCCAAAACAAAACGCCATTTTGTGAAAACGAAAAGATCCCTAACATAACCTATCTATCATATATTGCCTGGACGCTTTTTAGTTTTACATACAAGAACCCATTTTGAAGACTGGATTACAGAAATGAGGATTTTTTTATGAGTAATTCCAGCAGTGCCGGATTACCCATTGGGCCAGACTGGGCCATGGCCTGGGGCCCCCAATGATTAGGGACCCCCTTAAAAAATTTTTTTGAAAATAAATTTTAAAAAATTAAGAAAAGCAATGATTTTGGAAAAAAAATAATCAACTTCAAATATATATTAATAAAATACAATAATTTTTTTACATTATTATTATATAATTTTTTATATATTTATTTATTGCTTATTTTAGTTATTATTTATAAGTATTATTATAGTTTATGTATCATAAAATTTATCAATGTTTTTTAAGTTCAAATTTGTCCTTTTGTTTTGCGCGCGAAAAAATTGAAAGCAGTACTATACCGAACTGAGACTTGTTTAAACAAGAAGCAAAGAATTAAATGTTGTTGACATTATTGAGACGTTTTAAATGAAAAAGAAGTTATTTAATGCCTCAACTAAAGTGTCTCATATTTTTTTTAGTGTTTTCTAATTATTTAGTGTCTGTAATTCTATTTGATCAATAAATAATTACAAAATATTTAACTAAAAGGTAAGTGTTTGTTTATTGTTTTATATACTCTAGAAAAAACTCATACAACTGGTCACACTCAATCAAATTTTATATATTGAAATTGTCACTGTTTAAGAGGTTCAGGATATTATTTATTTTAATTTTAAATATGCTTTCTTAAAGATATATAAATACTTTTATATTTGAATAAATAAAAAATATACTAGAAATTTTTTTTATCTAAAGGCTCCAAAAATTTGAATGACCTAGGGCCCCGCGTACGCTTAATCCGCCCTTAAATTCCAGGCCCATTTATATATGTGTGTGGAAAAAATGCACCCAATGCGTTTTACTCTAGTTGTTACTCTAGTTTACTCCGATTATGCGAGTTACTCTAGTTTACTCCGATTATGCGAGTTACTCTAGTTTACTCCGATTATGCGAGTTACTCTAGTTTACTCCGATTATGCGAGTTACTCTAGTTTACTCCGATTATGCGTGTTACTCTAGTTTACTCCGATTATGCGAGTTACTCTAGTTTACTCCGATTATGCGAGTTACTCTAGTTTACTCCGATTATGCGAGTTACTCTAGTTTACTCCGATTATGCGAGTTACTCTAGTTTACTCCGATTATGCGAGTTACTCTAGTTTACTCCGATTATGCGAGTTACTCTAGTTTACTCCGTGGACTAAATGTGCATTTTTAATCAATGCGAATTGTTGTAATACGAGAATGTGACCTTTTATCCAAACCTAAGAGTGCACAATGTTTTATTTGTACTTAAAAACCTTAAAACCAAAGCAATTTTTGAAAAAATATGCAATTCGTCTGCCGCTCAAAAGATATAGCTTTCACCTACTATTGAGATGACCCATGCTTGAATCCCAGCGATTTCTGGTTGTTACGAATTCTGTTCCCGGTTCGTACTGACCACAGTGCTAACGTAAAAGCTCCTTAGTGGCAGACGGGTTATGAATTAGAATCACCTTGACGTCGGGCTAACCATGAGAGGTTTCCCTTTCTATGTATTACAATTTCTGGTGAGTTTCATCAAAGAGTCCTCCGAGAAGGCTACTTTATCTCAATGCTTTATCCAATAAATTCTTGACGTAAGGTTAATGCAGGTGGACATTAAACTATCTAGGTATTCCTTTGCCTTCTGGGTTGATTTAACAAAATTATAAGGCTACGGGTTTGAACATTGATAGTCGTAAGCTCAGAATCGCGTCGGCTATTCAAAGCCAATTATAAAATAAAATACAAACCGTTATTGTATGTTTTGATAAATTTGCTCGATAATTTTTAATTTTCTTTGATGATTTTAATTTTTATCGAAATTTTTTTTAAAAAAAAAAAAACTCAAACTAAATATTATGGTTTTTATAATGTGTAAAACTCAGATACTCGGTTGAGAATTATATTAATGTTATATTAACATTAGACCGGTGTTAAAAATTTTCCATGGAAACATTATTTTATTAATGCGCTATATCTTATGATTAAAAACATATCTCATCTGTTATTAAAAAAGAAAAACATTCCAACACTTATATAAATGAGATAATGTTTCTAAAATGAAAATACTCAACGTTCTATTACGAATTTGTACAAAACAAAACAACGCCAGTTTTACGAAAGCGAAAAGGTCCGTGTCATCACTTACTATATATTTCACATACGCTTCTTGCTTTTGCATAGTAGAGCCCATTCCGGTGATTGGACGGTAGAACCCATGGGAAATCTATGAGAAGTTCCACTCCCATATATACGCCACCCCTCTCAAACCGATTATATTAGCCACTCTCTACATTACACGACGAAGAAAAAGAATCGAATAAAAAAAAATAAAAGTAAAAATTTCCATGCTGATTGAATGCAAAACAATAAAAGCAACACCCAATATTCCGAAGTACCGCAATATGTTTTATACGATAAGAGCCATTTTATTCCGATTGAATTCTATAAATTGGAATAATTACGGAAAGAGAACGTTAAACTTTGCTGGGGAAGATGGAAATGGAACATAATGAAATGTACATTGTGAAAGTGTGTTGGCGTTCATTTTTAGAATGAATTTAATTGAAATTGTTCGTTGGATAAGTTCGTTTCTTTCAAATTGATGTTTTCAGCTAAGCCTAATTTTATGAAATAATTATTATTAGACTTATACCATCAAATTTTAAATTTTTGATTCAAAATATTGCAATTTTGAAAAGACTTGCAAATAATCTTTCCCTTAAGTTACCCAGCGTTATGCCTTGACGGTTCTGTATATTCAGTAAGCTATAAAAAATTCAGAGATGAAACTACGACATAAAGTATATTTTAGGTGCATCATCCATAAAATACATTTTACCGTAAAATATTACGTCGTAGTTTTTACAGTAATATTTATTTAATTCGAGCGATTCGGTGATTTTATGCTATAACAGATTTTGTTTCCGTAACATGGTAAAAATGAATTTTACACTAAAAAGTAACGACACCCTGACTCCGAGTACTTTTTACAGTAATTTGATCCGGAATTTTAAGCATATAGACACATTTTGTATGAATAGACAATATTCTTCAACTTAAATTTTAACAGTAAAAAAATAATAAAATGATAAAAAGGAAAGGCACCGAATCACGAAAATTTTGAAAATTGGAATAATTTCTCCTAAAATAAATTAATTTAGAGACATCATTAGAGAATTTTTACAATTATTGATATAATGGACATTCTAAATCAGAAACGATATATTCATCCGAATTCCAAATCAATATTTTTGCACACAGTAAAATTCTCATACGCTGCTGTTAATTTAAAGATTATATGAAAGCATCATTTAAGATTTTCTGCAACTATTTAGATATTGGACATTCTGATTTAACCTTGAGCTTTCTATCCGAATACCAATACAATCTGTTCACAGTAAAAAGGTTCAGTGCTGATAAAGTTATGTAGTGTAAATTACTGTTATTACACAATTGACATAATTATAGTAGCTTTTTTGATGCAAAAAATAGCGCAACTTTAAAAAAAGCCGAATTACAAGTTACAAATTTAGATACATAACTTACGATTTTCTGTAACTATTGAGATATTGGACATTCTAAATAAACGTTCATATTTCTGCCAGATTTCCTATCAGAAGTCATTCTTATAGAATCATTAGTTTAGTGAGATCGTTCAAGATTATCAATAAAAATTGAGGCATTGGATATTTTAAATCAGCGTCGACACTTATTTTCGAATTTCAAATCAATATTTATGCCCACGGTAAACAGGTCATGTGATGATGAAATTATGCACAATAGACACTGTCATACTTGCATTTTGGAGCAAAAAAAAAAGGCAAAAAAGAAAAAAGCTGGATCACATGATATAAATTTAATTCATTCATCAAAAATACATCAATTTAGCGGCATCATTCAAGATGTCCCATAATTATTCGGATACTGGACATTATAAACCAGCGTCGACATTTCTATCAGAAGTCATCCTTATGGAATCATTAATTTGGCGACACCATTCAAGATTATCGATAACAATTGAGATATTGGGTAATTTAAATCAACGTCGATACTTAAATCCGAATTTCAGAATTTTCAAATAAATTTTTCTTTCCACGGTAAATAGGTCTCATACTAATGAAAAAATTTTGCACAATAGACACTATCATACATGCAACTTTAAAAAAAATTTTAAAAAATGAAGAAAAAAACATTTTAAAAAAAATCAGAATTAGAAGATACAAATATAACTCAATCATCAAGAATAAGTTAATTCATTCAAAATATTCCATAAATATTGAGATATTGGACATTCTAAATCAGCCTCGACATTTCTATCCGAATTCCAAATCAATCTTTCTGAACATAGTAGACGTCATCGGACGATCCTTAACGGATTGTTGAGCACAGACGTCGTGAGCTGAAAATGTCTGTCGCGAATTTGTGAAGCTGTTTAATCGAAATCCGGAGGCGATCACATAACCAATAATTTGTCCCTCAGGATTAAGGTAAGTTTGTCTCATTCTATGTCACCACCTCGCAAATGACCATCACTCCACAGAAAATCAAATGACTGTCACATACAAGCAAGAGTGGCGAACATGCTGTAATCAATTAACTTGCGTGACTGGAATTGTCAGGTTTCAGACCCCGTAACCTTACAAGATGAGATCTGATATAACTTATTTTGTCTCAGATACATAATTGTTAACTAAACGATTGGTATTTGAAACTTTTTGTAGTAATGTCGTCGTAACTTTTATTTTTGATTTATTTTATGTACTGGATAATCTTATGAAATAAGATCATGAATTTTTTCCCCGACGGGATTTCCTTCTCATATGGAAATCTTAGTGACGGAACGTGTTGAGTTACAATTTGAAAAAAGTTGATTTTAAAACATATTAAATTCAAAATAGAAACCTGTTACATTATAATATGAGATCTAATATAACTTATTTTGTCTGAGATACATAATTGTTAACTAGACGAATGGTATTTGAAACTTTTTGTAGAAATGTCGTCTTTAACTTTTATTTTTGATTTATTTTATATACTAGATAATCTTACGAAGTATAATCATGAATTTTTTCCCCGACGGGATTTCCTTCTCATAAAAAATCTTACTGACGGAACGTGTTGAGTTACAGAAAAAAATTGATTTTAAAACATATTAAATTCAAAATCGAAACCTGTTACATTATATGAGATCATAATATGAGATCTGATATAACTTATTTTGTCTGAGATACATAATTGTTAACTAGACGAATGGTATTTGAAACTTTTTGTAGTAACGCTGATAAAGTCGTAGCTTTTGTTTTTGTTTTGTTTTATTATTCGGATATCTTTCAAACTCAAATTAAGATCATGGATTTTTTTCCTTGTATGATTTCCTTCACACTTAGAAATCTTAGTGAATGAACATGTTGAGTTACGTTTTTTTTTTTTTTTTATTGATTTTAAAACATAATCTTTTTCATAATTGAAACGTGTTACCTCATAATATTATATCTGATATCACTTATTTTGTCTGAGATATAGAACTAAACGAATGGTATTTAAAAATTTTTGTAGTAATGCTGATAAAATTGGAACTTTTGTTTTGTATTTTTTTTATGATTTGATTATCTTACAAGCAAATATCAAGATCATGGATTTTTTTCCTGACATTATTTCCTTTACATTTAAGAATCTTAGTGGCGAAACATGTTACATTTTGAAAAAAATTTAATTTTGAACATGTTACAATCGAAATCGAAACCAGTTACCTTATAATATGAGACCTGATTGAACTTATTATGTATGTTAGCATGACAGTTAATTTCAAACTTTTTGCTAAAAAAGTCGAAAATTGGGTTTTTAATTTGTTTTATTAGTTGGTACAAAGATACTTGTATTACAGGCATAAACTGAGTTTCAATATTTTTCTCATGATAGGATTTCCTTCACATTTGGAAATCTTAATAACGGATTTAATAATTGACAGACATTTTGAAAAAAAATTGATTTTAAAACAAATTATAATCGAAATCGAAACTTATAACCTTATAATAAGAGATCTAATATAAGAGATCTAGTTTGTACGGGTCACATTGATTGGTAATTTCAAATTTGTCAAAGTATTGTTAAAAAGGTCGTAGCTTGAGTTTTAAATTTGTTTTATTATTTGATGCAAAAATACTTATTTTTACAAGCATAATTTAAGGCATAATTTTCATAAATATAATTTACAAGCATATTTTTTCCAGATCGAATTTCCTTCATTACTATAGATCATAGTGATCGAATATATTGAGTGGCATTTTAAAAGACGTTATAGTCAAAATAGTGAAAATCGAAAAATTGGTAGATGTAACCTTATAAGCAGTGATCTGATACAACGTGTTTTGTCCGGGACGTAACAGTTCATTTTTAACAAGACGGTTTGTATTTGAAATTTTTTGAACAATGTTAAAACATTGTTACAAACAATGTTTTTCAATAAATTAACAAAATTCTTAGCATCTGTCCTTTTTTACAGTAATACTGAAATATCCCCTACTTTGGTTTTTGATTTGTTATGGAAATTCATATATGATAAACATAAATAGCAGATCAATTTTTCTCTGTCAGAATTTCCCTCATCATTGGAAATTTTAAGTAACGCAACATGTAAAATGAAATTTTGAACAAAATAAAAAAATAAAAAAAAATAAAAAACAGAACAGATATTATAATTAAAATCGAATAACCGTAACCTGTAAATTTACAAAACTAGATCTAACATAACTTATTTTGCATGGGATAAATCGCGGTATGGCTAGAAGAAAAGGATTTGAAACTTTTTGTTCTTCTTCCTCTGAATCTTTCTTTTATTAATAAAACTTTTTGCATCAATGCTGGAAATTTAGCGACTTTAGTTTTTGATTTGTTTTGCCAATTGATAAAAAAAAATTTTTTATTGATATTTGAAACAACTTGTAGTAATGTAATCGAACTCGAAATTACGACCCTTCTAGCCCAAACAAAAACGAACGTTATAACAAGTGGTCGTTATATAGTGAATACACAAAAATACCATAATTATTTATATGAAATTATATATATATATATATATATATATATATATATATATATATATATATATATATATATATATATATATATATATATATATATATATATATATATATATATATATATATATATATATATATATATGCTGACCGGTCTATGTAGGGGGCAGGAAACTGTCCTTGCATCAGAAAGGGTTCGAATCCCGGGCAAGGCATGGATGTTTCTTTCTCTCTATCTGTGTGTTCTATGTCCTTTCTCCTTTGTGTGTGAATGTGTAATGTGACCCGCTCTATAAACGGACGTGGGTGACGCTGCTCCGTCGCCGTGACTTCGCCACGGGTGCCCACTGGGTAACGAAAGGAGAGTTAGCAGTTCTGGCACTTTCTGTGGCCAATGGCCAATAGTTCCAAGTGCCCGCCATTTATAAAAAGAAAAAAAAGACTTAATATAAACTGCTGTTTGTAGAAAATGCAACACCATGAAGGAATCATCAGAATCAAATGAAATTCGCAGCAAATGTCAATTATAGGATATTATGCAAATTAATAAAGTTTCAGAGCCATCGCGCGTGCGTGGCGCGCGCAGCGCCCTCTGAATTGATGCTGAAAGCGTATAAATAAAGTGCTGTAGCGGGACGTTGAAAATAGTCTATGATTATTTGTTAGTGGCAAACGTTTAGTGAGACCTGAGTATGCCTCCACGACGGAAGAATAAGAAATTCAAGCAACTTACGGAGTTTGAACGAGGGAGGATAATCGGCCTTCGAGAAGGAGGATTTTCCTATCGCGCAATAGCAGCTCGTATGCAGCGGAACAGTTCCACAGTGATGCGAGTTTGGAAGCAGTGGACCGACGAGCACCGAACAACTCGAAAAACAGGCACTGGACGACAGAAGGTGACGTCAGAGCGCGATGATCGACACCTGCTCCGCATGGCGGTGAATGATCGCACAGCTTCCTCCAGGCAGCTGGCAGCACATTGGTCTACTGCTACAGGTGTACAATTGTCGGCTTCGTCAATTCGTCGTCGTCTGCTGCGCCGTGGATTGCGTGCAAGGGTGCCATTATACAGGATTCCCCTCACGGCGGATCATCGACGGCTGCGTCGGCAGTGGGCTCTTGAGCACAGAGACTGGCGAGCTGATTGGCACCAAGTTGTCTTTTCAGATGAATCACGCTTCAATTTGTGGACCCATGATGGCCGTGTTCGTGTTAGACGTTATGCCGGTCAACGCTGCCTTCCTGAGTGTATTATTGAACGACATAGTGGTCGAACACCCGGAGTTATGGTCTGGGGTGCGATTTCGTATCATGGACGATCCAATTTGATACGAATTGAGGGTAATCTCAATAGCAACAGATACGTCCGTGAAGTGCTACAGCCCGAAGTCGTTCCTTTCCTTCAAGGCATCCCTGGAGCTATCTTTCAGCAGGATAATGCACGCCCACATGTTGCGCGGACTGTTAGAGACTTCTGTTCAGCACAACGCATGCAACTTCTTCCTTGGCCTGCTTATTCGCCGGATATGTCGCCTATTGAGCACGTGTGGGATATGGTTGGTCGGCGTCTCACTCGTGATCCGCGTCCTGCAGTTTCCAAAGACGAACTGTGGTTGCGCATACAAGCGATATGGAATTCTCTTCCTCAAGCAGATATTCAACATCTGTTTGACTCCATGCCACGTCGTATAGCAGCACTTATTGCAGCGCGTGGTGGCTGCACCAAATACTGATTTCGGACGCTTAATTTGTTTCTTTTGTTTTGAAAATTTCATCATTTATTTGTATCAGTACAAGTCGTTTCTGCATTAAATTTCATTTGATTCTGATGATTCTTTCATGGTGTTGCATTTTCTACAAACAGCAGTTTATATATAAGCTAAAAAATTGAGAAAAAATGGAGGGAAAAAAATATTAAAAATCCGGAAAACAAAATAAAGAAAGGATATAATCTCTTCATCAGCTCACAGCTATTATCGTGTGAGCTGATGAAGAGATTATATCCTTTCTTTATTTTGTTTTCTGGATTTTTAATATTTTTTTTCCCTCCATTTTTTTCTCAATTTTTTAGCTTATTTTATGAGTTCTATATACTTGCAGCTTATGCGCAGTTATTATAACTTATTTATTTTCTTCGCTTTTCTCTTTGTTTTTTTGTGCTATATATATATATATATATATATATATATATATATATATATATATATAAATATATATATATATGTATATATATATATATATATATATATATATATATATATATAAATATATATATATATATATGTATATATATATATGTATATATATATATATATATATATATATATATATATATATATATATATATATATATATATATATATATATATATATATATATATATATATATATATATATATATATATATATATATATATATATATATATATATATATATATAGAAAATATGATTGACTTTCACTCATATTTTCTTCGCTAATAACCGATCACTTATCTTTTCTTTTTGTAATTATAAAATATGATGTTTCTTTTTTAGTCGTCTAAAAATTTATTCCTAATTAAGTAAATAAATTTGAATAAAGCATTTGAATAAAAAACATTTATTCAACGAATGTCGAGTTTTATAAAAGCATGTTTCTGATAGAATATGATTATACATCAGATTGTGCTTACATTTAATGTGATTATATTTTATTTTTTATTTTGTTTTTTCAATAATTGATACAATTTCAATAATATACATACGTATGCATAGATTTGGAATAATACATTTATCAATTTCTACAATGCATATTTTATAACTATTAATACAAATACGTAGTCAACTATTCAAGCATCTTCTGAACATCTTATATATCGTCTTAATCTTGAAGTCTTTTTTTTTTTTTAATTACTTGTACGCGCGTGTTTCGCAAAACTATTTTACTAACTATTTAATTAAAATTTAAAATTTTTAAAAATCTTATTCTTTACGCGCAGACATTTTTTCATTAATATACTAATAAATTTTTTTAGTACTTTAATTTGGGTTTTTCTTTAAAATAAAATTCCTTTTTAAATTATTGTCAGGTTTTTTAGAATTATTGCCTGCTAGCTGAGAATAAAATCTTGTTAAGAAATATTCTACTGTTTAAAATTATGGAAAACAGTTGTTACTGCGCATACTATTTTTTCGAAAAATGAAGATAAATTATTGTCTTTTTTTTTTTCTTTTCCGTTTCTTGTGACTTTATAGATTATCTAAAATAGCGTTGATGTTTTATATGTCACTACAAGCAGTATAAAGATACCGAACAAAAAAATCTCACGAATACGTAGCCAAAATTTTTAAGCGTCTTAAAATATCTCAGTATCTTAAATGTCGTCCTAACAAACTTAATTGTGAAATTAAAATTTTAATTACCTAGCCGCGTGTGACTCACAGAACTATTCAACTAATTATTTCATTATATTTTTACTCTTCCTTTATGCTACCACATAGATTTTTTTCCGATAATATACTAAACTGTTTTGTTTAGTTTTTATTGGTACATAAATTTTTACTGATTGCTAAGTTTTTTTCTGAGTCTCAGAACTATATCTAGTTCTGAGATACGATTTTAAGAACTCTAAGTCACTCAATGCAAAACGCCTGACTGATCGTAGAAAGGAAGTGCACCTTTTCTCTAAGATTGAACAATCAAATTATTTATTTATTTACTTTTTTGTCTTTTATTTGTTTGGTTTGCGAAAAGTAAATACATATTAATGCAACTCAAGAAACTACAACTGTTTGCTTTGTTTTTTAAATTAAAAAATTCGAACCACAATTTTATTTTGACGTTTAAACTTATATATCACAGAGTTAATTTTAAGAAAGCTGCGCCCTTTTAAGAAAAGATGCTGAAAAAATTTACGTTTTTTAAAATTATTTTTCAACCTTAGCACGATTTCCGAGATATTATTATAGCATAATTTGTTATTAGGAAAATGCCGTATTTTGTAAAACAGAAAATACTCAAAAATTGAAATTTGTCGAAAGATTAGGAAGCCGTGTCAATTTTAGAATGATAATCTGCTATGAAAAATGAAATAAAAAATACGCAATTTTCAAACTTATTTTGTTGAAGAAAAATATGCGGCGAGAAGTTTTACATATTTTTTACAGAAACTATGAAATCCTATTTTTTTTTATATTTCGCGATACGAGGATAAGAATGATATTGCTTTAAAGAATCTACTCAATAATTTCGTTATTTTCAGAATTGAAATCTGTTTTTACGAAACATATTATTCTTCGAAAGCCAACACGGGAAAAAATTTAGCCGTTATTTCATTTATTTAATTATTGGGGTATCAAAGTTAAGGATATGCGATGAAAGCCCCGTTTACTATTATACTATAAATGCATTTAATGATATAGCTTGAAAAATTTATTTAAGCAAATTATTTAATGATTTTAAGTAAAAGGTGATATCTAAGCAGATTTTAAGGGTGTATAATATTCTCTATTGAAATACGTCTAAAGTATACTCTAAAATATATGTAGAAATAACTTTGGAATAGATAAATGAAAAATACATTTTCAAACAACTTCGAGTAGAACGGAAACGCTAACTTGATTGAAATCGCTGTCCTTGTAATTATTAAATTTTTACTCCTGATGCTAGGGGACATTCCATTTTCACATTTGACTTTTAAAGTTTCAATTGTAAATGGAATTTTTCTGGGTGCTTAAAAATGTTATTAAGGCTTGCAGTAAAATAATTTTACTGTCTTGATTTTTTTAAGAAGTAGTTCCTAATTAATATTTCTTCAATTTAAGAACCTATTCCTTTATCTTATGTGAAACTTATTTCAATATCACGTGAAGTTATTTAATATACTGTGTTACTTAATGAATAATCCCAAGAAACTGAATCGAAAAGATAAATGCATCATTGATTTTTTAAAAAAATAGATGATCATAAAACTAGACATGTTTTGATCCTCCAATTATTAAACTCACAAGTCATTCACTCCTGACGAGTCTTGAGAATGGGCGCTTATATTTGAATGCTCGAAACATGTCAATTTTTATTTCCCTCCTCATATTTTTTGAAGTTTTTATCAACAATTATACTGTTTTATATTTGGGTCTTGATCATTATTTTGATAAGGGTTTTGTTCTCGCCAAAGTGAACATATCCGTTTTAATATTTTAACAGGATACACGTGGCATTTAAAAAAGTAAGAGAACCTTAGCATCAATATTGTAACTATGAAGTTATCTTTAACTTTAAAATTGAAATTTTGAGACCAGATATTTTGAGTTAATGAAATTGAATAATTATTTAAATTTTTGTGTCATCATTTCAGTATCTTAAGGAACTTACGAACTCTGTTTAAAAAGATAATATCGTATCATATATACGTAAGAAAATAAAGAAATAAAAGTAGCGGTATTTGGTGATAAATGTATCTTATCGTAATTGAAGAATATGCTATGCGATATTTAATGGTGAATTTGCGAAAATAAGTTTCAGAATGTATCAAAACATGAGTATGCTATTTACAAATCATTGTCATTCAAAGAAAACCATGTAACCTAAATATCTGGCAGAATGAAACGATTTTTTAAGCAACGAATCATACAATATGCAATATATTAATTCAATATGTTATTCTTAAACATAATATATTTCAATGTTTTTAAAATGTCACTTAACATTCAGCAATACCTTTGGTTATAGAAAAAAGAAATATCGTAAATTATATAAAACCTTGAGAATGTGCATTACAATTACTATATAATCTACATTTTATTTTTCAGGCACTTTTTTTTTGTTTCTTTAAACTTTCTTGCCTAGAAGACTTGATCAAAGCTGTAAAAATTAATTATCCCTAAAATTTTGTATGTAGTTATAAAAAGTAATTATCCCTAAAATTTTGTATGTAGTTATAAAAAGTAATTATCCCTAAAATTTTGTATGTAGTTATACAAATTAATTATCCCTAAAATTTTGTATGTAGTTATAAAAATTAATTATCCCTAAAATTTTGTATGTAGTTATAAAAATTAATTATCCCTAAAATTTTTTATGTAGTTATAAAAATTAATTATCCCTAAAATTTTGTATGTAGTTATAAAAAGTAATTATCCCTAAAATTTTGTATGTAGTTATAAAAAGTAATTATCCCTAAAATTTTGTATGTAGTTATAAAAAGTAATTATCCCTAAAATTTTGTATGTAGTTATAAAAAGTAATTATCCCTAAAATTTTGTATGTAGTTATAAAAAGTAATTATCCCTAAAATTTTGTATGTAGTTATAAAAAGTAATTATCCCTAAAATTTTGTATGTAGTTATAAAAAGTAATTATCCCTAAAATTTTGTATGTAGTTATAAAAATTAATTATCCCTAAAATTTTGTATGTAGTTATAAAAATTAATTATCCCTAAAATTTTGTATGTAGTTATAAAAAGTAATTATCCCTAAAATTTTGTATGTAGTTATAAAAAGTAATTATCCCTAAAATTTTGTATGTAGTTATAAAAATTAATTATCCCTAAAATTTTGTATGTAGTTATAAAAAGTAATTATCCCTAAAATTTTGTATGTAGTTATAAAAAGTAATTATCCCTAAAATTTTCTATGTAGTTATAAAAAGTTATGTAAATTTGATTTTAGTATGAAATCCTCGTATGAATGAAGCAAAAGCAACATAAAAAACCCAAATGATGTCAGATAAAAAGTTCACGTATTCAAATTCTAAAAGCTTAGAAAATCATTAGTAATTTATAAATCGATGCCAATTTTCTTTTAAAAGGAGATTTTAAAAAAATCTTGGCTTTTTGGTCAGAAATCAGCTGAAAAATTGTCTATTGCCTAGAAACGTCGAGATTTTTCTATTAACTATTAATAAATAAACTTCTCCGAGCAATCAGAGATCATTTTTTCAATTTTTTTTTATATATATATATATAATCTGAACTTGGTTGCTCAGCAACGGAGTAAAATTAAGTATTGGAATTATTTTACTCTGGAACTTTTACTATTGGAAATTTTATTTTATTTTAAAACCGTCGTTGAACAGCCGACCCAATTTCATGGGTTTACGACTACTAATGTTCAACTCCGTATAGCCTTGTAATTTTGAACCAATCCAGAAGACAAGGAAACTCCTGGATCAGTACCCCAGAGGTATTGATTTGTTATGGGAACATGGAGGACTTTGAGACTCGACAGATTTAACGTGCATCAGTCACCATTTACTACACGGGGAGTCTTCGGCCGGCGAGGATCGAACCCACGACCTCTTGGACATGGGCCCAGCGCCCTACCGACCAGGCTATTCCGGCCTCTCCGGGGAAATTGGGGAAATTAAGTAAAATTAACAATGAGGTATCTTAAAATATTAATTTGCGCGGCGACTTTGGTTAGCTGCTGTTTGGGACTATCGCTAAATATATATAACTTATTACCCCCCCCCCTATTTATGTCCGAATCTTTTCGAAATTTTGTCTACCCCCCCCCCTCTATTTTGAAGGTCAGGTATCGAAATATGTAAAAAAACACATGATTATTAAGAGGACGGGCGTTTTTGTATCTGATTTCGTAACTTAATGAATAGTTAGCATTAATTAATTAACATATATAAAGTCACCCCCAGACACTATTAAGATTGACACTCCGTGAAAATCCGACTATTAAAACGAAAGTTACTCTGGGTGACATCTTTTTTTTTTACCACTGTACCTATAGTGCCGATACCGTAATTTGATCTGGAATATTTTTACAGTGTGGCTAGGGATTTTTGTCAACACCTTAGGATAGAATGCTTCCACCACCCTTCCTTCATTTAAATGAAAAAGATGTTTCACATCACATGAAAAGAAATAGTGATTTAAATAATTCCTTTGAAACTTCTGATAAATCGAATTACTTATTGTTTATTCAAACCCTTTGTTACGAAAGTGAAAAAAAAAAAAAAAAACATTTCGATCTCTATGAACGGCTCAGCGCAGACGTTCTAATAATCATTTTTAAAAATGTGAACTTCTGTCTGAAAGTTTTGAAACTTATTGGCTTTTTGCTTTCGAACAATAAATGTGAAACTTTAATAATTGAAATCATTATTCTTTTGCTTCAAAAAAAAAATAGTCGAAATTTTGCATAGCTGAAAAGTTTCAGGGAGAAAAAATATTCTGGTAAAATTACCATACTTTATGGTAAAAAAAAAAAAAAAAAAAAAAAAAAAAAAAAAAAAAAAAACATAATTCTGATAATAAAACCAAAGTATACGGTATTTAAATCATTCATTTTGCAATTTTTCCGTTCATATAGTAACAGTTCACCTGAAATTCTGGTTTTCACAATTATAGTGCGTATTATCACACATTTAATAAGAAATACAAAACTAAAAAGTAAATTTAACTTAATAAATGGTTTTTATGTCATGCTCTAAAGTATCGTGATAAAATTTTCCCTTTTTACTAAATTTTATCACATGTTATAAAACTATATTTTCTAGTTATTTGCACCAAAATCATTACCAAAACGCTTCAGTCAAAAGCACCGAGCTTTTTGTTGTTCCCATACAGCCAGAAACACAGTAAATTTTTTCACATTCTGGTAGTTTTTATCATACTTGTTTTCTCAGAGTTGAGTTTAGAATTTTATGTTATTTTAATTAATAATTTTCTTAACCCAAAATAATGTTTTTCGAAATAAATAATTTAATAAAATATAAATTAATAAAGTTAATTAACAAATAAATTAATAAAATTTATTTTTTTAATTCCTATTTAAATTTTTTATGGATTCAAAATGTGAAGAAATTTTAATTTATCGATAGCTTATTCTTCAAAATGAATTTGAAATTAAATTAAAGTTTATTTGTATATATCGATAACATTGAATTTAAAATCGGGAAAGTATATTTTTATCTACTTTTAGAAATGTATTATAATAAAACCAATCCAAACACAAATAAAAGTAAGAACTAGTAATTAAAATAACTATAAAATCATTTGATGGAATTAATTTATTTTATTTATAACTTTACTAGAACTTGTCGTTAGAAAATTATATTTCTAAAACTGATTAGATTAATATGCTCGTGCATAATGAAAGTATAGTTTTTTTTTCTTTCTAGAAGGCTGAAAGTAATCACGGTACGTGAAAATTCTTTATCTTCGTTTATTTAGAATGATTCGGTTTAATATATATGTTAATATTACAGACATAATTATTGTAAACAAATCTAAATCAAATTTCATTTATTTGTTGGTTGCACAAATACAATGCATTATTAACAGCCATTGTCGTATCTTAATCGTTGAGATTTCCAATTATACAATTTAATTTCCTCCAATTTCTCTTCGAACCGAAAACCTCATTTGTTCGCTAAACCAGAATGAAAACCAATTGCACGTAAACAGCAATCCTTAAATATTCGATTCAAATCAATTTCTCATTGCTTTTTAATAGGAAGACGGCATCTGAGTGGAGTTGAGAAGTCCAGCCACCTATCGTCTGCTGCTGGCTGTGAAGCAATCTGTGTCGTCCTAACACCGTTTTCCCCCAAGGATTGATTGATATCGCTTAATAACGCGGATTGAAATTAATTACGGACGAGCCAAAATGCGCGGGAATGTAATGAGATTCGTGACACAAAACTTAATTAAAATTATCGAATCACGCAACGCGTCCCCGAAAAGATAAAACACAACGCGAAGCAAGACAGAAAACGATAATGAGAAAGAAGAATACGCAGTATAAAAAAAAAAAAATCGTTTTCTAATTTAAGAGAAGACGTGGAACGTCTATACCTTACGTTTTATAATCTTCATTGTATCCTAGTGTGCTTATATTTGTGAACGCTTCTACCGGAAATTTTGAAGATTTTGTTCAAAAGGTCAAGAGTTGAACAGCTGCGATTGAGTTCTGAGCAGCTGGAGTGAGAGGATATGTCGCGTTGATTAAATTTTAGACACGATGCGAACAAAAATATTTATCTTGAGATTTAGGCATTCAATTTTGGATTAACTCTTTTCTTCTTCTTTTTTTTACACATATTTTACGATTACAATTAGTTGAAAAAAAAAGAATAACGACATTAAATAGCTGTTAATGAAATTTTACTGAACAAGATTTTAAAGTATTTTAAAACATGTTTTATAATTAGTAATCTGAACACTATGCAAAATTCTTTAATGATGTTAGTTAATTTTGCTGAAAGCATTTATATTGTAATTTAAAAACAAATTTAATTAATTTGTAGAAATGTAATCTAGATACAGCAGTTAAAAATGATTTTTACACATGCATTATGTTAAATGGCCTGGAGAGCCTAAAATGATATAAAAGTAAAGCTTGTTGATGGGTCACAGCTCACTTTATTACTCAAATATATATATGAAACTGTAAAAAATAGTTTTTAATAACTACTGTCCAACTTTTTTAAAAAAAAAAGCTGTAGCAGAAATTATTGCTAAGCTACACTGCTTAGGTAAATACTGTAAATTTTTCATTCGGTTTAAGCGAACTATAAAAACTAAATTCAACTTCTGATAAATATGTTGTGCTCATATTCTTTTAACTATCGCAATGACTTTCATAATTACGAAAATTACTGTGCTAAATAATATAGTACGTTCACTAGCTATCTTTGTAATTCAATATTTTAATCGAATCTTTTACAAATCGTAGTATATCGTTATCCAAATTATCTTTATTTTTTCGGCGAAAACTATTGTAGGAGCGCTATAAAAACAAATTAGAAGGGAAAAGATTTTAAAAAAAACGATTCTAATTACATTACACCCTTTTTATCGAGACTGTTTCTAACTGATGGTACTTACAGAGAGTTGAATTTTTATTATATTATTTTTTATTATTATTGTTTCTGATTATTTTTTATACCTACGAAGATATAACACTGGGAACTTTGCTAGTATGGAAGCAATTAGTAGGAGCTGCCCATAAATCACATGACATTTTTTAATATCTTTGTCCCCCTCCATTTTATTACAATACCTCATTATATTTTCAATACCTTTGTCCATTCCACTAATTTATTACATGAACATATACTTGCAATTCAGAATACTAAACTGTAAAAAATTTCGGATCGCATTGTGGTAAAAAGTATTGGAACCCTATATTCGTAAAATCCATTTTACCCTAATATTCATTTTTGCAGTAAAATTTTATACCGTAATTTTAATATTGTAAAAATTATCTCAATTTAAATACCGTAATTTTATACCATAAATATATTCAAAATTCTATTTCGTAGGAACTATACGACCGATTTCGCTCAAATTTTGTATTTTCCCATTTAAAATTGCATTCTTTAAAATTGATTGTGTCTTAGTACCCAAAGATCCGATCATTAGAACAAAATTTATTCAGGGCGGTCTGTTTATTTTTATTTATTTATTTATTTTGCACACTATATGTATGGCCACCTCACTCATATTTTACAATATTTTATACATAACCTCTTTCTTCTAAAGGGATAATAGTGTATTTATAATATATGATGATATACTTGCCCTACTGATATTTAACCATATCTTACGCTTAGCTTCTTCTTTCTTGGAGAAATAATAATATACATAAAATATATGGTCACCATACTTTTATTTACATGCCTAATTATTATATGCTTCTTTTTTTATAATATTCTTCTTTTATTATATTCTTCTAATTATTATATTATTCTCTTCTAAAGAGATAATATTTTATTTATAATGTATTACCAACTTACAAGTATTTAACGACATCATTTAACCTGTACGTCAAAATTGATAATAAAGTATATGTGCCCATACTGATATTAAAGGATATAATATGCTTAACATCAAAAGAAATAATAGTACATTTTTAATGTGTATCCACTCTATTTATAAGTTTAACCACTTTGTTCAAAAAGATATTGAATTTTAAATAAAAAGACATATTTTGAAATAAAAAGGCATTAAACGATATTACTAGCTTCCTATTAAGAAAGCGATGATATATATGGATAGCCCCTATGCAAATGTAATCAAGAGAATTGAAAAACTGTCACTCAATGGCATACAAAAACAAGTATGTATCTTAGAGTTATGACGATTTTAGTTTTTGAGAATCATCAAAATCAGTATAAATATCAACATTCTTTAAGGCTGACATGTTATTTATTTTTTATTTTTGTACTACACAATTGATTTTAATTAACGCTGTTGTAAATATTTTATTATTTCTTTTTAATTTCGAATTGGACTATCGTGACTAGTTAAATAATTACGAATAGCGTGGTAGAGTACAATCAACTCGAATAAACAACTTTCTCAACTTTCAAAACACACATTGAAGGAGGAAAAAAAAAAAGACGACATCAATCAACAAAACAAGCCGACATTGATCGGGACTAATAAACAAACTTCAACAGGCCCGCCCAAAATCGAACCTCATCAAAGTTCTATTCGTCTTTACAATCATTACTTAACAATCGCTCGCGTGCAAGGTTGGCGAACATCTTCCACGCTTTCTTTTCTCATCAGAAAACACACCAAAGGTATACACACCTCTCTTTTCAATCCGTACTGATTAGTAATTACTTTAAGGTGATAAAAGAACAAAAAAAAGAAGAAGAAGAATGCCCTCCGTCTTTCTATCTGGACTCTAATTACGACAACAGAAGGGAGCACTTTTCTGGGAGCGCTCTAAATTACAGCGTCTTCTTAGCCCCGGGTAGGCATGGTATTTTTACAGGTAATCACGTTGCTTGTAATTACATCAGCTGTTCATGATAAAACATTCGTGCCAAACGAACTGCTTCTTTTCTCAGACTCCCATGTTTCTTTCCTGGCCTCTCCTTCATTTGACATCATTTGCCAATTCACCCCTTTCTGGCTAACAATTTTTAAACAACCCGAAGAAATTTTCACTAAATCTTATTTTTTGAAAAGAAATTTCTGTGTATTTACAACTCAATTGTTATATAGGGTTTTGTGTTTTGACTTAAAAGGACGATGTTGCGATGGTAAAATGTAGATTAGTTTAACCCCTTAACACTGACATGTATTTCAGAAAAATGGACCGAAAATTTTTTTGACTGTTGGATTTTGTTCTTTATACTATTATTAAAGTTCGAAAACGGTTTTTTATTACAAAAATAAAATTTTAAATGCAATAACTACTGTATTTATAATTTTTACGTACACATAAAAAAGTAATGGATTACACACCCATCTTATTCAATTAGAGCAAATTAAACAAAATTTCGAAGCTAAATATAATATAACTAGTATGATATAATATAAAAACACAACATCACAACAATATGATTTTCAATACATACATTTTACAAATCTTTTACGGTATGGTATATCCCACATTTTTCCTCCCTCGACTGAAGTCCTAATCGGTGAAAAACAAGCACAACTAATGCCATCTATTAGGAAAATAGTGAATTAAGTATCCGGAAGTAGAAACGAACTCAGCTTCACAAAATAGAAACGTTAAATTTACCGTTTGAGCCGCGATGGCTCCGCGGTTAAGGCACAGAACTGCGATTGGGAAGAACTGAAATTTGATTCCCAGTAGCGGCTTGAAACCCATCGCAGACATGCTTGTCTGAGAAGTAAAATACGACCAATACGCAATGCTAACTACTTCACCACAATCATGCTATTGGTCACAAAATTGTGGAACCTTAACCTCCATGACTCCCCTTAGCCCACGACTGGCTGTTGCGTGTAGCTTTAGTTTTTATTCAGTTTATTAGGTCTAGTTTAGCTGACATGTATTTGATTGTTATTACATCAATATGCTTCTTTTTTATTACTCAAAAGACGGAATTCTTAAAACTTATTAGCTGTTGTTTAGACAAGTGTTCTGACTAAATCAAAACATTTTAGATTTCTTTAATCTAATGAATACAGATCACGCTTTTATGAAGTAAGTTTTGCTTCGTGAACTATTGAAAAAACTCAGATTCTAATTCGGGTTTTTCATACAAAAAAGGTTCTTCCTACGCAAATTTTAAGTTAAATGTTTAAAAAAAATTGTTCCTAGTCAAAAAGTCAACCCGTTTTATGGTGAACAGAATTTACATTTCTTTCTAACATCGAACCGTATGACCACTTCTTCACATTTCAGAAAATTCGTTAGAATTAGAATCGTTTGAGAAAATATTAATAAAAAATTATGAAACTTTTAGTTATCAAGTAAATTTTATTGTGAGATCTGATTCATTCATATCAACACGATAATTTGGAACAACTTAAAAATATTTTTTTTAAAAAAAGTAGTGTAGATTTTACTTTTTTAAATCTCTGCTTAGTTATTATGATATAAAGAAAAATAGAACTCAAGTTCTCATATACTTGTTTCATAGAAAAATACCGTTTTTTACGCAAATTTATTTTCGAAGTTAAAATATTCTTTCGAGTTGTTGCGTTTTGTGGTACTGAATTTAACAGAATTTACTACTACTTTTTTCAACGTTAAGTAAAGACCACTTCTTCACATTTCAGAAAATTCATTATATCCCGAAGTGTTTCAGAAAAAAATTAATGAAAAAATAATGAAACATTTAATTATCAGATATATATCATTAAATTAAATTTCCTGTTAAAAATAATGACATTGGAGCATATTTAATTACCTCCGTCTTTTTCTTGATTAAAATGTCGCTACTTTTTTATCTTTTGACAGTTTTTATAAGAAACTTACCACGAATAAAACGGAAGTCCATCAAATTTACTTGATGACACGCAATCCATAGTTCTTTTACATTATCAAAACCATCTCGTTAATCTCGTTTTTTGCAACTTTGTATTTTTTTTCACCACTCATCTATTTTTAATTGCAAGAGTATAACAACTTCAACTTTTTTAACGTTTTTAAAGAGTTTATTAATTAAGCTCACTCAACAAGCATTCGATGAGCGTTTTGACAACTTCATAATTCTTTTAGTATTTTTTTAAGCCTTTTAGTTTATATAATCACTTACTTCTAAAACATTCCTGCGCCAAAAGAATTATTACTGTCCTATAGGAGCAGTTTTTTGTAACATAAAACTTAACACAGACGCAAAAAAAAGAAAAAAAAAAAAAAAAAATCTAATTTAACTTTAATGAGCGCCATCTTTATATATGACATTAAATGACTAAGAAAATATCCAATTATACGTTTTTTTCCATCTTTATCTATCTCAGGGAATTCTTTCTTATTTTTTTAATCCTTGTCCGACGCAGACGCTTAATTGTGTAAACAAAAACTCATTTTATTAAAACCCCTGTCATTACATCCATAATTGCATTATTCATTATAGAATTAAGCTTTAGTGTTAAACAATCGTTTTATATATGCTGGATTAAAACGAAAATCCCAAACGATAAAAAAAAAACACTTTCACTTCGACCAACTAAAAAATCAGAGCCATTAAAAATCCAGCATAAAATGTTTTCAGTCTAAAGAATTTCGAAATTAGTTTAATAAATACTTTTTTTCCTTACGGTTGTGTAGTTTATTTTTGTAAGCTCTAATTAAAAAAAGCTAAGTCAGAATGATTGTTTTCTAATTTTTAGTTTTGGTTTCGATCGTTTGACAAGAAAGAAGAGTAAAAAAGATGGCGAAGGTAGAAAATAAAATGACGAAATTAATGAGTTTGAAATAATTTTTCCTTCATTAATTAGAAAAGTTGAAATATTTAGCTTAAATGTTTAATGAGTTTCTTGCGATGAATTTAATTGCAGTTGAAGGAAGTTTTTTTTTTCTTTGCAAAAAAAAATTTGTCGGTTGGCAACCGCAATTAAAAGAACTTTTTATGACTGTGAGTTATTTCCCAAGTTGTTAGTTAGTTTCGTTTATGGAGTTTTATTTGTTTCTTTAAACTATTGTTTTTGAATTTATCAATGTAATTGGATTACCATTAAGAATGTTTTGCACTTCATGGTAAATATCGTTGTTGGTTTGTTAAAAATAGAAAATTATTATTTTAGGAATTTGCAAAATGGAATTTAAAAGCTAATTTTTAAATATTTTTTAAGGGGAAATTTTTTTTTAAAGTAAGAATTTTGAAATGAAATTTCTTACATAAATAATTCTGAATTTAATAGCATTATTATTACTTTACACTCATAAAACCATATTTTTTACTGTGTATTAATTGTTACTTCCTTTTCAATTACAATTCTGGAAACAATCGTAGAATTTTCAATTAACTTTTCTAGAAGAAAAAATACAATGCATAATAATGAAAAATGCAAATCAGCAGTTGATCTAAGTTGGAATTAAAATATATTCCTAAAAATGCACGAATTTATTTTGTTTTGTTTCTCTTTCTAACTTTTCAATCTTCAAAATGTCTAACATCTGCGTTGACTACCTTGACAATTTTAGGAATGTACGCTAAATGTATATTTGTGCATTGGTATCTCAAACATTTTAAGTCTCAAGTAAAAAGTGTCAAGTAAAAGTGTAAAAAGAATCAAGTAAAAGTAAACATTGTAAAAATAACTTATATTATCAAGATAGTTTCGAATTAAGAACATGAGTAGATTACAAACTATGTAATTATTCTATACAAACAATCTAGGGACATGAGCAGACTAAAAGCTATGTAAGCACTATATCTTCATTCTACACAATATATAATCACTAGAGCCCGGATTTTGATGACCTAAAAAATCTCAATTAATGCCCTTAAAAAGTGCAAAAAATGTCCTTTAAAAGTGCAAAAAATGCCCTTAAAAAGTGCAAAAAATGCCCTTAAAATGCGAAAATTGCGCTAAAAATGCCTTATGACATGACTTAAATAAAGTAAAAATATTGAACTAAAACAATTTTTTACTCTTTAAAATTATTATGAGTCATTTCGAAAAATATAAAGTAATGCAATACTTGTTCTACGTTCATTAAAGTTTGAAAAATATGTTTTATATCCTAAAGTAACAAAAAAAAAGAAAAAAAAAGGGAAATATATTCACTCCAAAACATTTTCATTTTGTATAGAAACTTTAATGAATATAACAACTTCCATCTCATAATATTACTAAATATCAGAATTACATTGGATTATTAATTTTTTTAATATTTTGAAATGTAAACGAGCGTCTCTTGTCTGAAAGTTAATTTTTATACCTGAAGAAGCTTCTTTCAACGTCTACTGATGTTATTGAAACTTGAAAAAGACGGTCTCACTTACTGATAATTCTTCTTCAATTTGAAAAGATGTTGCTTCACCTGTTAATATCCTAGAGATTTTCTTCATTGTTTGGAAGCCAGTGTAATAATGAAAAATGATAAAAAATAATAAAAATTGGAAAAAAATTAACAAAAAATTTAAAAAATGCTTTAAAATGCAAAATATGCCCCAAAATTTAAAGAAAAATGCCCTATAAATCTAAAAAAATGCTCTAAAGGACAAAAAATGTCCAAAAATGCAAAAAATGCAAAAAAAATGCAAATGTCATCAAAATCCGGGCCTTAATAATCACTTATATAAATCACATAATACAATATTGCCTTTTGCTTCCATCATTAGAATTTTAAAGAGATAAATGAGTATTGTAATATTTTTTCTTTCTTTACAACTAAAATTTTAAACGTTTTTTTCAAAACAAACATGAGTTTTCTTAAAAGTTACATTAATGTTCCCAAAATTAAAATATACATTTTCAAAATTTATTTCTTCCCGTTGGAAGTTTTAATCCAGAAAGCATGTAACCTTACGGCAACCTTGTGTCGGAATTTTCTTTTTATTGTCACGAAAATGTTTGAACTAAAAACCTTTTTTTCGGATAAAGCAAAAATATTGCAGTTTCAAACCTTTTATGCTAAAAGGATCAAAAATTATTTTTAAAGCTTTTTTTTAAAAAGTATTGTCACTTGTTTTTATCTGAAGTCACACTAGCGATGGGATCAAAATTTCATGATCAAACTCATGATTTCAGCTGAGCATCATACAAAATGTTGCGAAAAGAAACCTTATAATTACCTATATTTAAGATTATTTTCACATATAACACTATCTTTATTCAAGGATTTTTTTCACGCTGAGACAACCTCGATTTAAGGTTTATATATAGAAGGTTGTCTTGCAAGGTTTTGGATTAGGGTAATGTTCGTAGAATAGAGCAGATTGTGACTGATCTCGTTTTAAGATTAGAAGATTTACACGTGAACCACATAAAATACCTTTTTAGGTTAGCATTAAAAGGTTTTTGCTCAGTGAAAATAAACCTTATTTTGCTATCTGGGCTAAGGTAAACGAATGTCCTGGTTTTCCAAGTTAAATTTAAAGGAGAAAATAATAAGAGTTACAATCTGTATCTTTTTGAAGAAAAAAAAGTTCATATGAGTGTTGGTCTTTATTAGGCTAATATGCTTATCTCCCTGTTATAAAGTTCCAAAGAGCAAAATACGCAGTGTAAAAAATGGATAATCAAATATTACGAAACTGATTCCTAGTATATGCTCCAAGCAAACATTTCGTCAAAGTGACGAAATAACTTCCAGGAAATGGATTTCGTCAAAATTAAATATTTCGTCCTCCTATCCCCTCCCCCCAAAGCAATCTGTAAAGCCTAATATATCTAACTTTTCTAATAATCAATTTATCGTGTTCACCATATAGGTGGCGCAACACAGCAATGGAACAGCGAAATAAATTACGCCCATGCCGAATCGGGATTCGAACATCGGATCCTCTAGCTATGAGGCCACCTTCTTGACCACTATACATCCTGACACTTTATCTTGTCTAATCGTTGTTCTAGTTTCGTCATTCTGGTTAACAATCTCCCACAATGCCCTACGGGGAAGTTTCGAGTTGAAGAAACATTTCCGTCATACATTTGAGAGTTCGCGTTTCGTAAAAAATCGTATGATTTCGTGGCGAAACGATTCTCAAAATTAACGAAATATTGCTCAAGAATTGATGAATCATCAAAAGTGAGAATTTTATTTCTGAGAGTGAGTAAATTTATTTATTTATTTTTAATTTATCGACCCGTTTATCTTATAGAATTAAAACGCGTTAAAAGTTAAATTGTCTCCATATACTCATTATAAATACAGTCGCGACTATGTTGCCATTACTAATTTACAAATTTTTTAGTGGAAACTTTCTAAATGCTAGCTTTTCGCTATCAACTATACTTAAAGCAAAAAAAATCTTTAAAAGTATTGAAACTATGCATTTAAAAGCTTTAAGAGAAAAAAAAGGAAGGGAAAAAAACGTTTCTTGATTCCAAACGTACATTTCAATAAACTTTCAAAGAATTTTGAAATTGAAGATTTATTGAAGTCCAAGATATATAAAAAAGATTGTTCGATTTAAAGCATTACTATATTGTAATTTAATAGATTAATTTAATGCACAAAATAATTGCAGAAATTGTTTTCCACTTATGTCACAAAAAGTTGCATTTGACGTAACAAAGGACTTATCCCCGGAGATCAAAATAGTGTAAAATTTTTGTGTCATTAAATAATTTTTTATTTATATTAAGAATTTTTTAATTTATTTATTCAAAATATGTTCTTAATTTGAAAAATATTTTGCGAATTATACAGAAGTCGCAACTTCTTTTTGACACAGTTTGTATGGATGCATATTTATTTAATTGTCTTAACTGTCCTTAGTAAAAAGAAGTATAATATTCTTCAAATATTTGCCTAGATTTTTATTTCCGGCTTTTATAACCGAGATGATATTAGTAACCCTTGAATTGTGATCGCTCACCCTAAATAAACGCACGTAAGCATATTGCATACTTTATTAATATCAAGAAATCCTAAAATACTTTAAAATTTAAAATACGAAACATTACAATTTTGTTTTAAATACTATACGTAACAACAATACCTTTAGCTGAATTTAATAGCTGATTTGAATTTCAAACGCCCTAAACGACATATTATCTGTTTTATTATTATTAACCGATAATTAATTAATATGAAAATAATTTTATTACATTGTTGAAAATAGTTTTTATAACTAATTTTAATTTGCTCAATAATAAAAATTATTATTCACCTTTTAGAAATTTTTTTACTTATATGAAAAGAAAGAAAAAAATTCGTGTTGTTGCCACCATGCCTGATGCAATTTTTTTCGGATTAATTAATAAATTCATTAGCTCATCCATCGCTTCGATGAGATTAAAAAAAAAATTGTTATTTATACTACATAATAACTGCTTAGCAAAAAAAGTAATCAAAACAAAAAAAACTCTATTTTAATTAAAACTAATTAGTCTCAAATAATTATTGATAATGCTTTCTACGGCTCACAAAAAGTGCAATTAAAGACTTCGTTACCATTTGTCCTGAGGCCAAATTTTATCACAATATATTTTTGACATTTTTACACCAAAACGTTATATTATCATTCTTTGGTATTACTAGCGCCATCTAGTGAGGAAGCTTGGTAATAAATGTCTGTTTTTATAAATGAAGAAATGTTTCTTCCAATGTTTATTTGAAACCAATAAAAAAAATAGCAAATGGAAAAAAGAAACAACGCATTAAAAATTAAACTGATAGAAATATAAAGAAATTTACATGAATTATTTATATAAATTTAAGAAAAAAAATATATTTTTCTTACCTGGAGATTCTATTGCTTGATTGTTTTTAGCGGCATTTTCGTTTCCTCATTTAATTTTATTCAATCAATACATTTGCAATATTACAATTCCTTTAATGTTTTAATAGCAGAGGAGATAAGTTTAAGATATTGTTACGTAAAGTAATTACTAAAATTACATATTTTTATTTCATTTATTTATTTAAATCTATACATACTTTGTGGTGATATCTATTTTAGAACTTTAAAAAAAAGCATTTGAATTTGTTGTTTAATTCATTTTTAATTTTAAAATTCTTTAGATCATTGTTAATAGTTTTAGAAATAGTTTTAGAAGGGAAAGAATGCTACATGAAGTATCTAGTTAAATATATTTACTTTTAATACCTACACATGCAAACAATTTTAGATCGAACATAAATAAGTTATATATTTCGCTCCATTCATTGGATTTAGGATTTAAAGTTCCTGAAAATATCGTTGATAGTAATGAAAAAAGTTTTTTGAACAATTTCATGAAACCACATATTGAAGTAACACGAATATGATGGAACATTGTAAAAAAAATAATACTTTTTGAATATCTTGGAATGCAATCATTTTAATACGTACTTGTATTTTGTTCCTTTGGTACCTGAACGTAAAAAAATATATTTAATTATTGCTTTTTTTAATCAATTCATATTTAATAATTATTTCATTAAGAACATTTGTGCAATATTCCGAACCAAATTATGTTAAAAAGTACTGGCTTCCAGGAATCAGTATCAGTGAAATCCGTTTTACGACAAAATTCATTTTTACTGTAAACATTTATATCGAAATTTTTACAATAATATTTATTTAATTATGGTGATTCAATAGCTTTACAATATTATTGTAAAATTTACGGAGTATAAACCACACAAAAAAGATCATTAAATGTTGATGTGAAGGATTTTAAAAAATGTATGACTATGAAGTTAATTATGTTCAATAACATATGAAGTCAATGATTGATTAATAATCATGATATGACTTTCCTATCATTAAAAATGCATTTTTAGATTTTTGATCTAAAGTAAATAAAGAATTGAGTGTGCGCAAGTAATAAAATTAAACATTTAAGCCATTGTTATTGTTAAAAAAAAATTTTTTTTAAAGTATGGTAAGTATAATCAAAACTGAACTGATTTTAAGTTAAAAATTCAGTCTCAAGTAAATAATCTTAACATTTTTTAATTCAGTTAATGTTTAGCTCTATTAAATATCAATTTATAATTAATAAGTGAAGTTAAAAAAGTGTTTCAATGACAAGTGTATTTTAAATATTATCTTAGAAAAAAAAATAGTCAGATAAAAAGTCGATTTTTATTTATATTTCATAAACTATACTTTTCTTATTAAAATTAAATGTCAGCTGAGGAGCAATATTAGCCTTTCGAAAAAAAAAAAAATTTATAAATACAGTAAAAGAAATGAAATTTCACGGATAATTATTATTTTGAATTATTTTTATTAAAACGTGTTGAAATATGAGTTTCTTGTAAATTTTCCATTGTGCAAACGTTAATTGAAATTATTCATGAGAGTATGGGGAAAATTACAAAGAAATTCTGTGTTAATATAACAATTAATATAACTGACTTAATCTTGTTAGTAATGATATACCCAAAGAAGTGATTTTTTTTGTATTTATTTTCCGAGTGCTCTTTTCCCTGTAATTTTTTTCCGATGCTCTTTTTTCCGGGATTTTTCCTGTGCTTTTGTTCCGCTGCTCTTTTTTCCGCCTACAGAGTTGTACATGAGTTATTCATGCGTTTCGACAAATGTTCTAAGACAGTTAATCTGTGTTTTAAATGAGTTGGTTGGATGGTCCATTTTAATTTTATAATTCTTGACACCTTCTTATAATCTATATATTATAAATTATTAACAAAATAATTGGTATAATTTAACGTAAATTGATTGATAAAATAATTATTAATTAATCAAATAATAAATAATAATAATTAAATTCATAAAATAATATTTAAATTGATAAAATAATAATTAAGTTGATAAAATAATTATTGCAATACTTACGGGAAAAGTTCTAACAAAATAAGAATAAATTAAAATCATTTATTTTTAAATAAGGTAACAGAAATCAATTCATTTTTAAAGGCATAAATAAGAAGCTTGTAACCTTAAGCATCTATAATATCTGATTTCGATTATCTTTCATTGCTAAAACTTAAATCGAAATCTAATATTTTACTTCGAACTAAAATATAATAAAATGCTTAATTAAAATGAAAATTCAATGTAAATTAAATAAATTTTTACTTTTCGTTTTCTGTAATTAAATAATACTTCGTATTCATTATTCGCATGGTCGTCGCCCGTGCCCAATTTAGAGGGAGACGAAATTAGAACCTTCCGCCAATGACGCCCATGATTATGCGATAAACAAGTTCCAATTTCCTTATCAGTAAATTTTACAGTATTTATCGATATAAAATAGAATACTTTTTGACTCGACCTCATTAACTCTGCAACATCAGCTAACCATATGTTCTTCCTCTTTTTACTAATAAACCTCTGTCACAAAAAATTATTTTTTTCAAAAAAACAAAAACAAAAAAAAGCAGGAGTGACGAAACATAATATTAAAAAAAAATTACCGGATGCAATTTTGCTCATCTCGCAGATCGTGGATATTCCCACAGAAAATCCGAACCCGCCTGGAAACTCTAACTCCTTATCATTAACATTCCCGAAAACAGGTGAAGGAGTACACTAATAGAAAAAAAAGGAGTGTTTTCCTGTTTTATTTTCGAAAAATGAGCGGTAGCCTTTTTAACTCACCTTTTTCTTTATCGTGGTAGCGTCATTTGTCGAATTTCTCAAAAATAGACATCAATTTATTTTTTTTGCTAAGGTGTTGGCGTGGATAGAATGGTTGGTATGGAGTATCCCACTAATTGGATATATTCTATGAAGGCCCCACGCGTAGTAAAAGAGTGGCGGTAAGTTCAAAGTATAGATGCCGCGGGTAATTTTTTTCTTTACTCTGAATGTTATCTTAATTTCGAAAATTGGTGAGTCTTTTTCAACACTGTCATAAATATGGTTTTTGGCTTCGTTGTTGGCGAAAGGAGTAGTCTGACATAAATTTTAGATGATAGCTTCATTCTTGATAACTTCAGGTATAGAGTGGCGAATGAAATTTTAAAGTATTTATTTTTGTTATTGCTACTTGCACAATGGATGATCAATTCGTTTTTCATATTTTACTTAAATAATATTATTTCATCCCCAGCAATTCCCCTCCTATATAATTCGTTATCCATGTATTTCATTAAATTCTCTAAAAGACTTTATAAAGGACAATAGAAAGGATTTTATAAAGGACTATAAATCTAACATTTAAATTTTTTAACACTTTTATGATGGTGTTAGATGTAACACCACATAACTCAAATGATAATGGTCTTTTTGAAGAAAAAAAATGTTTTTCATATTTATCAGACATACTTATACCAATATTCCTTTGCTAATTCAGTACTTTTCAGGCAGAGCAATTTCGCTCGTGCTTTACGCCAAAATTTATTTTAAATCTGACCCGCATATATGGGAACCAATTGAAATATTTCACGTCAATCTAAGAAATTTTTCCAGATTGTAAATTACTTGTAAAAATACTGTAAAATTATAAGTGTTTTTAAAAGGTGCAAAAAGACATGGCTCTACATTAAAACAATTGCAAATACATTTGTGGGCCGATTTAATCATATTTTTTTAAATAATGAAATTAATCTTATTGTGGAAATAGTTTGACATAAAAATAGTAATAATATGACACTAGGAGATATTACTTAGTATACTCGTCCTGCTTCAAACTACCAGTATTAAGCTACTTTGCACAATTTGTTGTTTATTATCACGCAACCGAACAGCTATTTCACACAATCAAACTACTTTAAACTACATTTGTTACGTTATTTTACGCAACTATATTACTATACACTACATACCATATTACTATACAGTGATTTAGCATTTAACTTGGTTCACGCTTCTTTTATGAAAACCCCATTTTGCACTATAATTTAAAAAGGTTCTGGATAAAAATACGGGGGAAAGTTTACTTTTTATCGTAAAATCCATTTTTACCGGAACATTTTAATAGAACAAAAATCTGCTATACCATAATTTTTGTAGAAATAAGTATCATAAAGTCACTGATTTTTTCGAAAATAAATATTACTGTAAAAATTTTACGGATGATGCATCCAAAGTTACATCATAATTTGATTCGAAATATTTTACAGTCTACCATTTATTTAGCCTACTACCAACCTTTAACCTATTACTACTATTAACCTACTTTACCTTTGAGACACCATACTTTTAATAGGGCGACAAATTTATTGGTACCCCTATACTTTAAAAATATACCCGTAATTTCCATTGAGCTAAAAGATAAATCTGAATCTCGGATCAAAGGCAGGTATTGATTATTTGAGGAAAAATTGCTTAAATTTAATGTTACAATGAAAACGATCATTAAATATAATCTTTGAAACTACAAATTGTATTTTGCTTTAATAATATCGTGCAGATTTGCAGAACCATATTATCGTTCAACTTAAACCATTTTAAACTTAATTACACGTTACTATAGTCAAACTCAAATGGAAACATGGTTCTATTTTAACACATTAACGCTCAACATTGGATGTTTAATTGAACCATTATGTTTCAACGAACCTTATAAGGTTACACTTAGTTAAACCTTATTATCGTTCAACTTAAACCATTTTAGACATGATTTCTATGGTAGAATTTAACCTTCTATGGTTAAACATGGTTCGATTTTAACAACTCAGCATTCAATATTTGGTGTTAAATTGAACCGTTATAGTTAAACGTTAAACCCATACTTCTAAGAGTGTAGCAGATAACATCTTTGAATGTTATTTCAAACTTTTATAAGAAAATGAAAAATAAATCATAGTTTCAACCAAAAATAATTATTCCAGGACATTCAAATTAAGCTAACTGGATCTTTAAACATCAAATGCAGTTAATTAAATAAGACCGGATTGCTTTGCTTCAAGAAAATATATGAAATTATTAAATGTTTTATTCATAAGATATCTATAATGATTTTTGCTTAATCATATATCCACAATATGATTAGTTTTCCAATTATGAGTTTTCTTTCCCCTTTTTTTTGCGAAAACTCAGACTAACTAATGAAGTTTAAATGTTTCGTAAAATCGATCGAAATGAATTCTGGGAAAACAATGCAGCAGTAAAAATAACTTTAGTCACAATGCAAGGTAATTTAATTTTTTAATATAAAGTTATTGATCCATAAATAGAGTGCATTTGATTACTTTAGCGGAAGTGCTCGATAAAAATAAAAACCTTCAATCTCAAGGGTTAGGCATTAGATCGCTTAAATGAAATTAGTCAATTCCTATCCCCCCACGCTCACAAACTTAATCAAGTTAAGTGCTCTGTTCCATTTTCTGATAGTGATATTAAAATAATTAGGAAATTCAATCGAAAAGGCTCTCTGTGTTTGATTATATGAACGGAACAGTCGAAATGGTGTGTAATTATTAATGGATTATGCGATCGAGCTGTGCGAGTCGTTTGATTTATTGTTCTTTATTAAGCCCAGTTTGTTATAATATCCACGTAAATTTTCTAATGTAATATTAACCTTTTTCTAAAACGGGAATGATCTTTGTAAATGAAACTATATGCAATTATCTGCAAGTAATTCTATTTTCGAATACTTAAACTAATTAGGTTGCGATACGTCATGCGTAATTACAAGTTTTATTGATTTTAATAATTTCTGATAAACGCTTGGAATTGGTAGAAAAGTTTTAATGATAGGAACGCGAAAACAAATTACATTATAAATTTTGTTTGTTTGCATTACACTTTGCAATTATTTCTGTACTTTTGTTTATCAATAAACGATGTAATTGAAAGTAACGAGTTTTTTTTTATTTTTTATTTATTTAATTGCGAAAAACAAAATCAAAATGCTGTTTCTAAGGACGATTGCATTAAACGATGGTTAAGAAAAAGCACTTTTTTTGCAAACTCTCATAAGCAAAACTCTCACTTTTAACATTCAGCAATCCTTGAGCAGTAGATCCTAAATTTTGGGAATCATTTCGTCCCAAAATCACGTGATTTTAGACTAAATGCGATATATTAGTCTCTGGTATTTCCCATATTAGTACCTGGCATTTCCTCAACTCGAAATCTCATCGCTTAGCATTGTGGGACTGTGTTAACTAGAAAGAAGAAACTAGAATGAAACTACAGTTCTGTATTATAACATGGCCCAATATCTCACCTTAATATTGACCCCTAATATTCAGACTGGGCCACGTCATTCAAACTGGACCCATAACATTCAAACTGTTATTATATTACCGGCTACAAGTGTACCTTACCAGAGGAAATAATTATAGGCTTAATAGGGGGCCCACAATGTGCCCCTATTGGTTACTATGTATGTATATATAATAGCTTTAAAATGAGGAAATTTGAAATCTAGGCAATCGAAATAAAATAACGAAATTAGCTGACCGGGTGTATGGTGGTCAAGGAGTTGGCCTTGTACCTAGAAAACCCCCGATTTGAATCCCGCTTCGGACATTGTGTCATTTATCTCTCTGTTCCATCTTTTCTACTTGTGTTAATTGGGTGACATTAATCCACCTATATGGTGCCTGCTATAAAGTGATTAGAAAAAAGAAGTACTAGTTAATCTGTGAAATCAGTAGAAAAGTTAGGTACATTAAGAACTACAAGGTTTCTGTTTTTTTTTTTTTGGGGGGGGGGAATAGAATGATTAAATATTTTTTTAATCTTGACGAAATTCGTTTCCTCGAAGTTGGGACGATCATTATTTCATCACTTTGAGAAAATTTTTGCACGGAGCATATACCAGGAAACGGTTTCGTGAAATTTGGTGAATTTCCATATATTATGGTGAGGGATTTGGAAATTCTTAAGTTATATAGTTTCTCGAGCGAAACTTGAAAAAATTCAATGACAGTTTCATACTTATTCACATTATGTTTGATAAGACAAAAGAAACTGATGAAAAGAACTCAATGATAGTTATATACTTATTCACATTATGTGTGATAAGACGAACAAAACTGATGAAAAAAACTCAATGATAGTTTCATACTTATTCACATTAAGTTTGAAAAGACGAAAGAAATTGATGCAAAAAACTCAATGATAGTTTCATACTTATTCACATTATGTGTGATAAGACGAACAAAACTGATGAAAAAAACTCAATGATAGTTTCATACTTATTCACATTAAGTTTGATAAAACGAACGAAACTGACGAAATGGTGTAAAATTAATAAATGGATTATACGATCTGCGCGAGTCATTGGATTTATTGATTTTTACTTATTAGAGATCACGCCTGATTTTTAGAGAAAGCTCTAAAAAGCAAAAATTTTGGAGCAGATATTTTTAAATACTCTTATTTTTAAAAGTTTATTCATAGCAGCGCCTATTAATCGTTCAGTTTATATTATAACATATTTTTATTATTATCAAAATTCTTTTTCGCTATGATCCGAAATTATATTTTAAGTTCATTTCAAACTAAAACATTACTTAAATATTTTGTAAACCACAATCATGTTAATAAATAAAGTTTTTAACGATATTTTTTTCTCTGAACATTATATAATTTAAAATTTTGATTGCTTTTTAATATAATCAAATTTTAATTTTTTTTTTTTTTAACATTTTAGAATAAAGTAAGAAAATTTTTAGGAAGTTTTATTTCACAATTTCTCAATTTATTTATCTACAAATATAGCAAGAAATATACTGAAAAAATTGTGCAAATCAACAAACTTTTTTTTTCGATGTTGCAATACATCATGTAGAATTATTTAATTCGATAAGGGCAAAGATAGATTATTTTCATCGTAGAAAAGTTTTAAGGATAGGAATACAGAAACAAAACACTTAAATTTTTTTCTAGTTTATTTACTATTTAGTTATTGTATATGTTTTTAACAATGAATGGCAGAATTCAAATAGTATATCTGGAAATAGATTTGAAAATTTCTATTTTGGACAGAAATTTGAAAATTCAATTGCCAAATTTTAGGTGGCGATTAGAAAATTCTAAGAACAAAACAAGACTCCTGCTTCATCAAGAAAGCAAACTATTTAAATGAGATAAATTCGACAGTAAATACATTTTATGTATCTTAGTGTTCACTTATTATAATAAAGATTTCAAATTTACTAATGGAAAGTTATTTTATGTGGCCAATTTCTGCTGTAATTCGAAATTTAAAAAGACACTACCGTCTACGTTATCTGCCTCTAGAAACTTTCATTTACTCCTACTAAGTTAAGAGAGACAAAGGCATTTTTTTCACAAGAGAATTCTCCACGTAAACAAACATTCTCGCAAAAATTGACGCAGATTTGCGTTACATAAGAAGAAAAACGCGATAATTTGCTTTAGTTAATTCGATGGCAATAAAACTTTTATTTAAAAGCAGTCCACCGTCTGGAATATATTATTTCAGTTTTCTAGAAGAATTTATTATCATTTTAATAAAATTCAATTTAGATTATTTTGGCAGTTAATTCCAGATTTATCCAAAAAATTTTCACTATTCGGCTATTGATCACCTGCCTAAAAGGTAAAAGCCTTTTTTCCTCGACAGAATTCTCTACTTAACAGACATTCTAGTGAAAATTAACACACATTTTAGTTACATAAGAGGGAAAACGCGATAATTTGCTTTAGTTAATTCGATGGCAATAAAACTTTGATTTAAAAGCAGTCCTCCGTCTGGAATATATTATTTCAGTCTTTCTAGAAGAATTTATTATCATTTTAATAAAATTCAATTTAGATTATTTTGGCAGTTAATTCCAGATTTATCCAAAAATTTTTCACTATTCGGCTATTGATCACCTGCCTAAAAGGTAAAAGCCTTTTTTCCTCGACAAAATTCTCCACTTAACAGACATTCTAGTGAAAATTAACACACATTTTAGTTACATAAGAGGGAAAACGCGATAATTTGCTTTAGTTAATTCGATGGCAATAAAACTTTTATTTAAAAGCAGTCCTCCGTCTGGAATATATTATTTCAGTCTTTCTAGAAGAATTTATTATCATTTTAATAAAATTCAATTTAGATTGTTTTGGCAGTTTATTCCAGATTTATTCAAAAACTTGTTCAAGATTCGGGAATTGATCACCTCTTTAAATTCTGATGGCATTTTTCCCCGACAGAATTCACCAATTAAACAGACGTTCTCGCGAAAATTAGCACACATTTGCGTTACATGAGAGAAAAAACGCAATAACTTGCTTTAGTTAATTGAATTTACTTTTATTTAAAAGCAGTCCACCGTCTGGAATATATTATTTAGTCTTTCAAGAAGAATTTATTATCCTTTTAATAAAATTCAATTTAGATTTTTTTTGGCAGTTTATTCCATATTTATCCAAAAAATTGTTCAAGATTCGGCTATTGAGTGCCTGTCTAAAAGGCGAAAGCTTTTTTCCCCCCACACAATTCTCTAACTAACAGACATTTTCGTAAAACTTAAGACACAAACACATTACACGAGAGAGAAACGCAAAAATTTAAAAATATTTAAAAAGGTTGCCTTATTTGGTTAGTCACTAGAAAGATTAAGTTTAATTATTGAAACTAAGTTGAAATTCAAAGTTGAAAAATTGTCTAACTGCTTAATTACATCCGTGCATATCAAAGAATTTTTAGAAACAAACTCAATCCGTTTTGTTTCACGCATAAAGTAAGAAATAATTTTTTTTTCCGTGTACATTGCATGCATATTTTTATTCATGAAAACTTAAATAAAAGATTGAAATGAACATGCTATAAAAGTTAAGAAAAATCAACAAAAATGTTTTGTATTATACATATTATCCGGAAATTGAAGTAGAATTTAATTGAAACACCAGCCAATATCAATGGAGCCATTGAAAAGAAAGCAAACAATTTTGCTTTACTGTATATCATATATTTCGCTGGCTAGTTTCATTCAATTCGAGATAGTTCTTTTCAACTATATAAGAAAAGGTAATAGAACGAATCATAACGAGACAGAATCATTTTCTCATCACTTCCCTGCAGGAGGATCAGGCGCAGGAAGCTGATAGGGAAAAAAATCTACGTTTTCCCATTCCTTTAGATGGGATAGGGAAAAAAAATAAAAAAAGAGAGAAATTAATTAAATTTCATCCTCTTTCTACCCGAAAAATCTTTTTTTTTTCCCTCGCCACCTCCCTAAAAAATCCTTCCAAGACGACCCCGCAATTTCTGGAGGCGCAAAAAAAAAAGAAAAATTCCGCAGTTGAAATTGTATAGGGCCCATCAATTGCGCTCGGACTTAATAGAAAATCTCCGTGTTTGGTCAAGGGGGTGAAGGGACCTAACTTATCTGGACAGTGTCCACCCTCCACCTACGCTTCTTCCTCCATCTACTCGATTCCTGAAAATCAATTTAGAACGTAGTCCCTCCCCCACGGGACTATCACAGATCGATATATTCGGACTCGGAAACTTTAAATGGCCGCTTGATATCGCCAATATATAAGAAAAAAGTGGATGGGGCTAGAGGGCAGTGGGGTAAAACACTGAGAAGGATTGTGTGATGGAGCTTCTTAAAGAATTTAAGCAAAGGCACGTAATTGTTTCCGAAGGTGCCGCCAGGTTACGATAGTAAATGGGCTCAAGTGGTTATCATCAAAAAGCACTGAAGTAGTATTTTAAATCTGTAGGTTTAACCTAAGATCTGAAGAGGTTATAAATTCACCTGAATTCAAACTGAATGATTTCTCTATATTTTATACTTATAATCTTTTGTTGTTTTTTTTTTTTTTTTTTTTTCAATTAAGGAATTCTTTTTTCAAGTTTGAGGTGGATTTATATAAGTTCATTCTAAATTTGGTTTCATAATAAAATTTCCTTTCGATATGCTTTATGTAAATTAAACTTATCATTATTTACGCAATCATCAAGTTGCGGTTCTTTTATGATAAATAGATTAGACTTAAATGTGTGATTCGATTCAATTTGGAGAAGGAAAAAAAAAAAAAAAAACTATACCTAATTTCTATTTTAAACTGTGTGTGAGGGCTTTTCTCAGAAAAATATAGTGCTTACCTCAAACGTTCACATAAAAAAATAATAAAAAATTAATAAAAAATTAAAGCACAAAAATTATCTTGATTACAACTCAGAAAATATTAACTGTAAAGCTAAAAACAAATTAAGGCAAAAACTATAATATTTAAGAATTATTTAGTGAATTTTAATTAAACAAGCTCGAAAATTGGAATTGGATTTTTTTTTTCAAATATGTATTTATTTTTTAAATATTTAAGGAAATTGAAATTTATATAGTTATGTTTAAAAAAATATTTTTATTTAATTAAAAATCACCAACAAAAATAAGTTTAGAAAAATCTTTTCCTCCATAGAGTGTTAGCTACATATAAATTCAACTGCTAAGACTCAAAAACTGTTACTGGGCGCATTACCTAGGTTATCTGTTGTTTAACTCGAATGATCTGCTTAAGTGCGGAATCAAGAGTTTTTCTCATTTTACCTTGATAATGTGGCATTTGCGGCATCCGTATCGTTAATGTTTTATTTCATTTCAAAAATGACGTTGAATAGCCGACTCAATTCTGAGCTCACGACTATCAATGTCCAACTACGTAGCCTTGTAATTCTGAACCCAACCCATCAGACAAGGCAACTCGTCGATTAGACATTGGGACAAGTTAGCCTTCGTGACTTACTGATAGAAATTACCCCTCATTTGGGTTACATAAAGAGGAAAACCACAAAAAACGCCCATGGTTATCTCGACCGCAAAGAGGTTCCAGCCCACGGTTACCACTGATTGGTACGAGCCATGAGCAGAATTCGTATTAACCAGTCACCGCTGGGATTCGAACCTGGTGCACCTCATTGAGAGGAAAACGCTCTATCTCCTGAGCCACCGCGGCTTGTATCGTTGAAGTTCAAAAATTCGTATCCCTCATTTAAATATGTTTTCCTTCTCCCTTTTCCTTCAACTTTCATTTTGGTTTCGTCAGTGTCTTCTCGTTTCCGGTAGTTCCTATTTTTCAATATTTGTTTCAGCAAAAATCTAATTTAAAGTTTAATGCACTCAAGCAATATACAGATTAACGAGTGTTTAAGTAATGCGCAAATTAGTTCACAAATTTTCTAGGTCACTTGAAGGAAAATAAAGAAAATTTTCGGAATTTTATCGAATTACCAAAGTAAATCTGGACTTTACTTAAAGAATGTGTAAAATAACTGATTTTTGCATTTTATTGCTAACAGAAGCACTAATTATAATATTGATAGCACTTGTAATCATTCAGTTAATAATATGTCAGGTTTTTGTCTAAATAGCTCAAATGAGAAAAAGGAAATAAAACTTTTTAATGTTAATTCATTTCTCCTTTTGAAAGGGAGCAATACATTGAATTAAGATTCATAATGGCTCAGGGGATTGAGCATTCGCTTTTCAATTTGGTGAACCGGGTTCGAATTCCAGGGATGGTTGGTAGATTCGAATTCCATACCCAGCTTGCACCGACAATAGTGATGACGTAAAATATCATCATTGGTAGACGGATCATGGATTAGAGTCCCTCTGCTGCAGGCTAACCGTGGCAGATTTTCGTAGTTTTCCACTCCATTTATCCCAAATGTGGGTTAGTTCCATGAAAAAATCTTCCACGAAGGCAAATTTTGCCCAATACTTGATCCAGGAGTTCCCGTGTTTTCTAGATTGGGTTCAAAATTACAAGGCTACGGAGTTGCGCTTTAGTAGTCGTAAACCCAAAATTGGGTCGGCTGTTCAACGACGGTTATAATATAAAATAAAATACATTGACTCAGAACTTTTCGTTAAACAAATTCAGACTGATTGATTTGATTTGATTTGATTTGATTTGATTTGATTTGATTTGTTCATTTACGTCGCACTAGAGCTGCACAATGGGCTTTTGGCGACGGTCTGGGAGGTCCCTGAGGATGATCCGAAGACATGCCATCACAATTTTGATCCTCCACAGAGGGGATGGTACCCCCTGCTTCGGTCGCCCGACGACCTGCACGCGAAGTCGAGCACTTTACGGTAGAACAGTTTAACGAAGACCAATACCACACACCCTCGGTCCCTACGCAGACTGATCCAAGAGGTCACCCACCCGCACACTGACCGCAGTCAGTGATGCTTGACTTCGGTGATCTGCTGGGAACCGTGTCTTAACGATCAGTCCACTACGGGACAAACAAATTCAGACAGTAACTTTAATAGACAGAGAAGTTTTTAATAATCTAGTTTTGCCATGTTTTATTTTGAAGAAAAAAAAACGCATTTAAAACTTGCGATGATTTATTCCATCTACAGCATGTGAACGAAGTGTCCACGTCATCTTTGTCTAATTCTAATATTCTGACAGCTAAAGATAGATTACTCGTTGATGCCATCCATGTTAATTCTACAGTTATTTTTATTTTTTCTTATTTTCGATAAATTTTGCCTGAGCCAATTACTCAATGCTACCCATACGTCATAACTTATCAAGCAACGTTAAGTTGAAGAATTTCTACAAATGTATAATGAACTTTAAATTCGTTCAAAAGTAGTGTACTTTCGTAAATCTAACTTATTTTATAAGGTTTCATCGAATCAAAAAATAAGAAAGAAAGAAGAAATCGAAATGTATACAATGCCTTTGTCTACAATATAAAGTTCAAAAACATTACACGCATGCTTATTGTTTATTACAATGTTAAAATTGTTAGAAAAATTAAAAGTGTTTAAATGATTTCATCTCTTTTTCAAGCAAACAGAATTCTTTGTAATTATTTCCATTAATGATATGACACATTTATCAATTTTCACGTCTTCGAACAACAAAACAAACTGTAATTTAGATGCACCAGTATTCATTTCTCCCGTTACCTTTGATCACTTTTCAATACCATATCAAGTCAACAGTTGCAGTTAGAATCAGATATAAAAATTCCCTTTTTTTTTCCCCTTTATTTTTGAGTGAAAACAATCATTGAGGGGAAACGAAAGATTCTTCATTTTGCATAAAACCATCCATCTTCAAGATCGATTTCATTTACAAGAAAACGAGTCAGATATGTACTGCCAACTTTGATATTCAAACTTCAGTTATTCTACGGAAACCGATTCCGATTATTCTTTGTTAAAATACCGATTATTCTTTGTTCTCTATTGCTGTTTATTATCTACTTATTCGTACGTTTGTTTGCGACTCTGTTTTATGCAAGTGATGAATGGTATTTTTAAAGGAACGGGAAAAGTTTGCGATGAATATTATAATATTTTTGTTCTGAAATTTAGATCTACAAAAGCAGACGATTCATTTTTCATCGGTTAAAAATTCTAGTTTTTCGAATCGTCGGAATATAAATTTAAGGGCCTTTGTTTGAGAACAAAGCAATACATCATTAGAATTTTTACGTTTCTTAAATTGAAAACAATTGTTAGACGCTTTTTGAAAAAGATGGAAGTTATATTGGATTTAAACTCAATTTAGAAAAGAAATTGTTTGAACAATGAATCAAGAATAAATGGTAGATGACCAAAACATCAATCATTCGATGAATAAATGTTTTTGTTTCTTTGATCGTGTCTCTCTAAATCATAAATAGCTGTCAAATTCGGTCAGAATGTCATTTGAATTCTCTGCTTAACGGCAGAGTAATAAAATTCAAAATGACATTCGAAAATAAAGTATTCAAATACATTTGTTCCCTTTGCGGGCATAATTATGTTTAAATAAACGAGATTAAACTAAATCTTATATGCAAGAGTGTTTTAAATTATCTTACATCTCAAACTTTCCTTTAGAGTGCTATTCCCAAAGAAATTTTTTAAAAAATACAACTGAAAAGGGAAGCGAAACTTTAATTTTTATAACTTTCAAAGGGACAAAAAGCTTAAATGCATATTTGGAAAATTATCACATTTTAAAACAAAACCTCCAATTTGGCTTTTTTTCGCGGAAGAAAATTGTCTTAATCAATATATAATTCTTAATTTTGTTTTGTTTTTAATGAATTAAAACAATGCAGCTTTAGTGAAGTTCTTTAAATGTTAAAAAATTAGTTCTCCAGCTCCAATTATTTTTTTAAAGCTGTGAGTGGGTTTTTTGATAATGACATTATTTTCATAATTATTATAGAAGATGCTTTCTTTAATATAATCCTCCTAAGAAACTGTAGCAAACTCACAAACGGTTCTAAAAATGGTATATTATTTACTAAAACGCATTATATGCATGTCCAAAAATTAAGCATTCTTGTACACTTGACGTATGTGTAATAGTATGCATAGTATTTAGACACCAGTGTATTTCACATGACGATAGAGCCTACGAAATACAGTCTTAACAGGTGTTTCACGAAGCTTTTTCGCCAAGAAAATGTTAAAAAATAACAATTTTAGACTATAGATACAATCAAATTATCTGGTTTTTAAAACGGGAAAATAACTTAAATATTTCAAAAGTAATAAAAAAATTGCTAATTTGACGAGATTTTTCCTAACATATAAAATAATATGAAAGGTAATGAACATTTTAAAGTTTGTATTGATAATACAAAATATACTTTCTCCTTTCTATTTTAGTAAGAATTCCGCCGAGTACAGATTTTTGAATATGTTGTTCAAGCAATGATCGCTATTTATCGGTGGATGAATATTCATTTGAATTAACAAATCAAATAGTTTTACATCTTGTTTTAAAAGAAATACAAATTTAAAATTTTGTATTCCGTTTGCGCTCCAACTGTAGACTGACTATGAATCTTCACAGAATGTGTGAATCTTCACAAGATTTTTCCACGCTTGTTTTCTAACAGCGAGAGTTTTCCATGTCCGCAATGACAGTTGAACTTTTTTAAGTCATTTTACCATCTCGAATTTTATCTGCCTTTTCTTCAAGAGCTTATTGATGCATAGCTAACTGGCCATACATTTTTATAAAATCGAAAACAAAGGTACAAAACATAAAGTATATCTGATATATTTATATTGCTTTGAGGTCTATATATAGATATAGAATATAATTTATATAAAAAGAATATAATTTATGTTTTAACATTCATAAATGCAATTTAGTTAAAAGAAGTGCTCAAATATATCATTCAGACGAAATGGTGTAGCTAACATTGCATAAAATAAATGAGTTTTGTTATTTTAATGCGACAGATTTTTATTAATTGTCCGTTTATTCCAAAGTGGAATCTTAAGTTTAAGGAAACAATCAAATCAATGTATTGAAATCATTCAAAAGTACTTTCTCTTATTCTATTTGTAATTCTAACTTTTCCTTTTTTTTAATCAATCTATCACACCATCTAGATGAAATATTTCATTTTTAATAACCTTAGTGTTTATATCACTCAAATAAATAATTATCGCTATAAAAACTGCACGAAATTTCTCTTAAGAATAAATATTTTGCGTAATTTTAAAATCCAACGCAGATTTATCAACTTTATATTTTTTCCAGAATATAATCTTAAATCTAGAGAAACAATCAAATCAATGTATTAAAATCATTCTAAAGTACTTTCTCTTTCTATTTCTAATTTTAACTTTTCCTTTTTTGAATTAATCTATCACACCAACTGGATGAAATACTTCATTTATAATAACCTTAGTCTTTATATCACTCAAATAAATAATTATCGCTATTAAAAACTATACGAAATTTCTCCTGGAATATTTTTTTTTTTTTTTTTTTTTTTTTTTGCTTTATCTGCAAAATACAACGCAGAACGGAATCTTAAATCTAAAGAAACAATCAAATCAATGCATTAAAATCTTCCAAATGTACTTTCTCTTATTCTATTTCTAATTTTAACTTTTCCTTCTTTGAATTAATCTATCACACCAACTGGATGAAATACTTCATTTATAATAACCGTAGTCTTTATATCACTCAAATAAATAATTATCGCTATCAAAAACTGCACGAAATATCTCCTAAAAATAATTGTTTTGCGTTATTTCAAAACACAACGCAGAACAGAATCTTGATTCTAAAGAAACAATCAAATCAATGCATTAAAATCATTCAAATGTACTTTCTCTTATTCTATTTCTAATTTTAACTTTTCCTTTCTTGAATTAACCTATCACACCAGCTAGATGAAATACTTTATAATAACCTTATAGTCTTTACATCACTCAAATCGCTATCAAAAACTGCACGAAATATCTCCTAAAAATAATTGTTTTCCGTTACTTCAAAGCACAACGCAGAACAGAATCTTGATTCTAAAGAAACAATCAAATCAATGCATTAAAATCATTCAAATGTACTTTCTCTTATTCTATTTCTAATTTTAACTTTTCCTTTCTTGAATTAACCTATCACACCAGCTAGATGAAATACTTTATAATAACCTTATAGTCTTTACATCACTCAAATCGCTATCAAAAACTGCACGAAATATCTCCTAAAAATAATTGTTTTCCGTTACTTCAAAGCACAACGCAGAACAGAATCTTGATTCTAAAGAAACAATCAAATCAATGCATTAAAATCATTCAAATGTACTTTCTCTTATTCTATTTCTAATTTTAACTTTTCCTTTCTTGAATTAACCTATCACACCAGCTAGATGAAATACTTTATAATAACCTTATAGTCTTTACATCACTCAAATCGCTATCAAAAACTGCACGAAATATCTCCTAAAAATAATTGTTTTCCGTTACTTCAAAGCACAACGCAGAACAGAATCTTGATTCTAAAGAAACAATCAAATCAATGTATTGAAATCATTCAAATGTACTTTTCCATGTTCTATTTCTAATTTTAACGACTCTCTTTTTACAGCAATCCATCACACCAACTACGTTATTTTCGCTACTTCTGAAGCTAACTTTTGCGTGGGTGATAAAAAGGTTCCATCCTTTCAGCTGTTGAGGAATTAAAGAGATTACACCATCAGCAAATGAAATATATACGTTCTAGTGGGAGGGAGTTGAAGTGAAGAGAAGACGCCGATTCCCCAAGGAATTGTTGCCAGATATAGATCTCCCTTAATGCGGATTCCATGTATAATGTATTCGACCATTAATGATAAGATTGGTAGGATGGAAAACTTTTTTAACGCTATTTTTCTTCCTTTACACATTCAACTTGTATATTTCCTTCAGTGCAAATATTACCACCTCGAACAATATGTTGTCAACTTCTGGTGATAAAACTGGGAAAACGCGGGATGGTTTTAATTGAATATGATGTCTCCCGTTCGCCAAGTCGCAGGGGAAGACGACTGGCGGGAAGAGTTTGATTTTTCCTAATCATAGGAGATTCATACGATTGAGTTGTAACAGAAATGATTTTTCTTCAACTGTTTTCGAAGAGGGAGTTGAATTTGTTATGCCTGTGACGAGAAATTTGTTTAGTTTTGAATGGAAAGCAATATTTTCAATCAAAGGGGGTTGTTTGAAGACGGAAATAGCTATTTTTTCTTCCTGTTTGCATTCCCAGAATAAGTTGATGTTTGAGTTTGAGAATGATGGAGCTAAATTATTGGTAATTAGGAAAGAGTTGGGTGTTTATTAAGGGGAAAATAAATACAAAAAAAATCTGAATTAGGCTGCAGAGTTTTGATGTTTAGGAAAATATGACTTAAAATGGGGCTGTAAGCTTTTCGAAATTCCAGAGCTTATAATTAACTTGGGAGTTCAATGAATTATGACTGACATACATGAAATCCTCTAATCAGAATAAAATAATAATAATAAATTAATACCCGGCTTTCGCTTCATTTTTTGTTTACTTTTTGCTTTATTGGTTTAACGATATTTAAGTTGTACATTATGAAAGAATGTTCTAAGTAACATTTTTGAAAAACATTAAGATTTCTTGGATAAAGATCTCATTTAAGTCTTATTTAACATCATTGATTTAAGTTATTAAATCTTGAAAATATCAGTAAATAAATGTACTAAGTGTGAGTCTTTAAGTGTTTTTAGAGTGTAAGAAGGTAAAAGAGCTTTTAACCACAAATAGTTCATTTCTTAGAAAACCTTCCATTTTGAAACTAATTGAGACACTAAGATTACGAACGCGAACAGTTTGTTTTAGATTTAGAAATTTAAAGATACCGCCAATAGAAAGCTTGCCGATGTATAAACTCTAGAACTAAATAACTGAAATCCCCTATAACGCCACACAGATTCTTCAGTTAGTTCAAAACTTTGTTGATTACCTAATGTTCAAATTCAAAAAACATGACACAAATTCTTAATCTTTCGAGCACTTCAAATAGTTCAAAAATTTATTGATTACCAAATGTTCAAATTCAAAAAATGCCACATAGATTCCTTGTCCACTGAGCAATTCAATTAGTACAAAAATTTATTGATTACATAATATTCAAATTCAAAAAACCTTACACAGATTCTTAGTCATTCGAGCTCTTCAGATAGTTCGAAAATTTATTGATTACTTAATATTCGTAAGGCAATAAGTTCAACTTAATTTACTAACAACTGATTAGGTTCACCTTAACTTGGAAGTTATTAGAACTTTAACTTATCGTAGAAGCTAAAGTAAGTTAAGATTGAGGCACAATACTAGTGTTCTAATATTCAGCATTTGCAAATAAAACTATTTATTTCAATGAGAATTTACAGAAAAAACACTAACAATTATGAGCTTTTCATGAAAATAATTATAAAACTTCAGCAAGTTATTCACAATAATTTTTCCAACAATATTCCATTTATATGAAATATTCATCACGACCTATGAATAGTGAAATCATTATTTGCATTTTAATTTAGATTATTTGAATTTTTGTTATTTTGTCAAACAGTTACTTTACTTTTATTTCTAACTATAAAAAAAATTTTCCAAAAAATAAAACTATTAAAAAAGTTAAACTACAAAATGAACTATAAAAAGTTAGAAATATCTAATGAACATTATTATTGAAAATGTAATTATTTATCGGTAATATTTTTAAACTAAAACTAATGTTGTTTAATTTCAGACTTAAAATTAAAATTCACAATCTTTTTTTAACGATTATATGAAAAAAACGACTTTATTAATTTACGGACAATGTAATTAACTTCAAAAATTAATTAAGTCGTGTTTCCTAGGATTAATTCTGCTTGACATTTAAAATTTAATTCATCAAAATTCAGGATGCACTAATTAATTTTTAAGATGGCTCCAAAATAATATGTAAATGTAAATATTTGCTTTATTGAAGAAAAAAAACTCTTTTATTAAATGGATTTAACTGTCATTGCGTTGAATGCTTTAAAAAGAGTAATTAATCTATTGAAAATATTTGAGTCAATTAACTTCTTGTTCATGTTCGAAAAAAGTTTCAATGTAATACTATGCTTTATTTAGAATTTGCATTTATAATTCTTTTTAATATCTGCTCTGAACGTTGTAATTGCGCCTGTCTAATTAATTCATAATTTTAATTATTTTTTTTTAATGTTTATTTTATAAACACTAAAAATATCTTAGAAGTATTATATGAAATCGATTTTTTAAAGGTGTAAATTTTTATTCACGTCAACTTTTTTAGATAATTATTTTAAAACAATAGAATGTTTGTATGCACGAGGTTCGCAAAAGATATTAATCAAATATTTAAATGAATACAAATATTCCAAAATTTTCAATTAATCGTATAAGAATTTTTTAAATATTCTTATTACTCATTGGATAGAAGACACGAAAATTATTAATGCAACAAAAAGCCTGAAATTTCATAATGCATTTAAATTGTTTATGAAAAATTGGTAAAATGCTTTAAATATTTCTTAACATTACTGGAAACTTTAAAATATATTGTATTATTTAATAGTTATGTTTTTTCTCTGCTTTTGAAAAAACGTTTATTAGTCAATAATGAACTTTCAGTGTTGAATTAATTGTATTTGTATAAAAATCAAGCTTTAAGTGCATTTGTAAAAATTGGTTTCTTTTCCTTCCAACTTTAATAAAAAATAAAAGAAATAAAATAAAATATTAAATCTAAACTAATTAGCCAAAGTCACCTTGAGTACCAGTACTATTTACCATAATATGATCCGGAGTTTTTTAAAGTGAAAGAAATTAGTCAAATGATTAGAAAAGTCTAATCCTAAAATAATGAGCCGCGATGGCTCAGGAGATCGAGCGTTCGCCTTCTAATGAGGTGAACCAAGTTCGAAACCCAGCAATGGCTGGTCGATATAATTCCGCATCCGGCTTGCACCGACCACAATGCTGAGATGAGATATTCTCAGTGGCAGATGGATCACGGGTTAGAATCCCCTTGCCGTCACGCTAACCGTGGGTGGTTCTCGTGGTCTTCCTCTCCGTGTAACGCAAATGCTGGTTAGTTCCATCAAAGAGTCCTCCATGAAGGTGAATTTCTTCCTATACTTGATCCAGTAGTTCCTTTGTTTTCTGGATTGGGTGTTTAAAATTGCAAGGCTACGTAGTTGAACATTAGTAGCTGTAAACTCAAAAATTGAGTAGGCGATGATTATAAAATAAAATTCTACAATAACAAGGCTCGAAATAATTTAGAGCAGATCAAGTTATTCAAAATTTTTAAACAATTAGATATTCTTAACCGTTAAAATTTGGTCATGATACTTAGAATCGATCTTCAATTAAAATATCTTTAGTTCGGTGCTTTATATGCCTGGAAAATGCTATCTAGTTCCAGATATGTTTTCACGTGTTTATTTTTATGTTCATAAGGGCTTTTCTTACACACTTTTACTGTTTTATGCATAGAGAAGATAGGAGTAGACCTAACTTCTGAAGACTACCCTCACAGAGACCTGAGTATTCAACAGTTAACACGGTGCACTGTTGTAATATGAGCTCCAAAAACTATTTTTCTTCTTTACTCCGGCAACAGTTTAATCCATGTGATGCAGATTACAAAGCTATAAATTATTATTCAAAAATTTTCCTGTTGAATACTCAGTTCGACAATTTTTACTCTAAGCCATTTTTTTTTATAGGAAAGTAAATTTCATATTTTAATATTTCTTGAATGTGGTTAAATGTAGCAAATGGTACACTGAGAAAGAAAGTATGGTCAAAACTACCGGGATATGGTAACATTTACCGTGTTTCTGGCTCCATGGGAGCACCAAAAAACTCGGTAATTATTACCAAAGAGCTTTGGTAATGATTTTTTTGGCAAAATGAATTTTAAAATATGGTTTTATATGAGATAAAATTTGGTAAATGTGGTAAAATGTGGTAATTTTATCATGATACCTTAGAGCGTGGCATAAAAACTATTTGTACGTTTAAATTTACCTTTCAATCTTCCATTTTCTCTAAATGTCTAGTAATAAGAACTATAACTTTAAAAAAAAATTCTGGTAAACCGTTACCATATCAACGGAAAAGTTGCAAAATGAAAAGTTTAATACCATATATTTTACTTTCATTAACCCACGTTATGTTTTTTTTTCTTTCTTTCTTTCTTTTATTCTTTTTTTTTTACCAGAAATGCCATTACCATTCAATACGGTAATTTTATTAGAAATTTGTTCTCCGTGTACTAAGAGAATTACTAAGCTTGCACAACATCACTTTCATATTTTTTCAAGAGCTCATTTACATATTTGTTTTTCTTTCAAACCTAGACTCACAAACTTCATGTGTTTAACAGATATACTAAATAAATTTCAATACGATTCTTTCAAAAACTTTGATGTCAATTTAATTTTGCGCAATTATTTGCTGAATATAAACTAAAATTCACCTTAATCTCAGTTAGACGCGTCTTTTTTTATAAAAAAAAAATACTTGTCAGATGAAAAATAACTAGTTTATCAAATGAGTTTCATATTCTATTAAAAACATTTCGTGTGATGCTGAAGTTGCCTTGATAGCTCCCTTCATGAAATGATGCTCTCATATTACAATATTTGTGTTAATAAGAAACTTATAAGTTAAGAAAAAATATTTGGTAATTAAATTCTTTATTAGCTGAATGACGTATCAACTCTCTGTGAAAAAAAAAAAACTAAAAAATGATAGCTTCCTTTACAGGCAGATAAAAATGCGTAAAAATAAATTTCCATACACCTATCTACAGTAATTTATAGCTTTAAAGGAATTCACATGTATTGCACATTTAATTTGTTATTTTATTTCATTGTATAAATATTAGGTGTAGATGAAAACGCATTTATTGCTTTTTCTTTTACACGTATCAATAAATAATCTATATTTAACGCGAAAGAACTTTAGCGAATATTTTTTATTTATTCTTTATCACGCTAAGTGTGGATTAAGGACAAACTTGTCTGTAAACATCCTTTTCGTCCCTAAAATATTTATTTGAACAATCCAACGTCATTCAACAGCAAATGCTTCAGATTGCATATCATTCTACTTTATAAAGAACTTCAGGTTTAAAATTAATAAATAACAATTAAATCACTAGAAATAAATTCTACTATGAATTAAACATAAAAATATCCTATGAAGTATCAATGTGCAACAAAAAAAATGTTCTGATTAACATAACAAATGTGTTAGATCGCGTGTCTTATTACTTTAAAAGTTTCAATCAAAAAAAGAATATAAATTAGAATTGTTGAGTTTAATAGTACTTATTTCAGTAAAAAATAAATGTGCCAAAAAAAAAAAAAAAAAAAAAAAAAAAAAACTTTTGTATTGATAAATATTTTTTCCTCACTTGTATCGAAGTTTTCTTCCGTGAGGTAAATTGTTTAAAATTATCGTCTGCTAACCATCCAATCTCTAATTCATTCATTATTCGATGAAAATGTTACAAATAGCTTCCTCGACTACAAATTATTTTTCGAACAACCTATTTCTTTAGGAAAGGAAGGGAATAAAGATATAGAAAAAATGTCAGAGAAAAATAAATTATTTCTCGAAATCGGGAATAGAAAAAGCCAAGAAAGAATAGGAAAATATAAAAAGAGAAACAAAATTATTTCCAAATCTTTAATGCTCAATTATCGGTAGACGGCGGTATAGATTTCGGCCCCAAAGAAGTGAAAATCTCATTTTAGCAAAAGCATTCTTTCCAATTTGTTCAATTTTCTCTTTCTCTGTATGTATCTTTCTCTGGGTTAAAAGACATTCTCAGGAAAATAAGACCGCGAGTTAAAGAAATATAAGAGAAAAAATGAAAGTAGAAGTATAGATCGAACAAAATTGAAAGGGCTTGTGAGAATCGGTAGGGAGAGAGAGGGGTATGAAATAAAAGAAAAACACCATTGGAGAGAGAAAGGGGTATAGAAAACATAATTTGTCCATTTTCTTCTTCCAAATCCGTAAAGTAATAGATCGGCAGTAGTTTCAAGATAGGGACTGAGATTATTTATTTTTTGAATCCTTTTTTTTTTTTTTTTTTTCCTCTTTATTTATCGTTTTCTTTTTACATTTTTTCTTCGAAGAAGGAGGGGGGAAGTTGTAAGTTCGTGTTCCAATATAGAATAAAAGAAATAAAACGAAAAAAATAAAACCGGAATACTTGTTTTTACTTCGTATCTCTATTACACATCATTCTGTGAAAAACACATCAACCACTTTTCATTTCTTTGGCGAGATTACAAAAAATCCCGTTTTCGCCAACAACAAGGAAACGACAATTCCACCAATCAACTGCCCTAACTACGCACAAACAATCAACTAGGGCCTGTATGTCAATTTCCTTTCGATTTCTTTCTCCACGCAACCCTTTCATACCCTCCTGGCAATCCATAGTCTACAACCACCAATCATCGAAGTGAATTTTTCCTCTCCTCAATTTCTTTCTCCTCTACTCATTCCTTCTCTTTTCGAATGATAAAAAAAAAGGGAAAGAAATCTTTATTTGAGGGTGGGAGAGAGAAGAGAGTGATCGTTTTGTCTCTTTATCCCAAACTACATCAACGATAACGTAACATTTTTTAGAAAAAAAAAAAAGGAGAGAGCCACAGCTGCGGGAGCAATAGCGCTGATCAGTCGCAATCTAAAACATCATCCACATCTTTTCAATTCGCACTCCGTCCGTACCAAATCTCGGAGAAAGTATCTCATGAAGGTAATTGCACTGATATTTGGAACTGCTAGCGCCATCTATCAGACTTTCAGAACACTTCTTTTTAATAAAACTTGACGGGGGGAAAACTTCAAGTGGATTACGCTGCTTATTTTTATTTTTATTTTTTATTCTTACATCATTTTTTCTTTTTTTTTTTCCTTTTACATTTTTCATTATTTTTTTACCTTCTTTTTTTCACATTCCATTACGCTTGTGGTGCATTAGAATTATTTAGAAATTGAAATTGTTTATAAGTATAAGTCGTTTACTAACAAATAATTCATTTGAACTAAAATAAACTTTAGCCAACTATTTCCAAACATACAAATTCTCACATTGTAATAAAAGCTTTTACAATGAAAAAAGAAATATGGTTAAAACTACCAGAATATTGTTAAATTTACTGTGTTTCTGGTTCTATGGAAACATCAAAAAGCCTGGTAGTATTTACCGAAACGCTTTGGTAATGATTTTGGTAAAATTGACAAAAAAAAAAAAAAAATAGTTTTGTAATGTGTGATAAAACTTAGTAAATGTGGTGAAATTCTGTAATTTTATCGTAATATTTTAGAGCATACCATTAGAACCATTAATTCGGTTAAATTCACTTTTCTGTATTGTATTTTTTTCTAAATGTGTGGTAATAAGAAGTATAATTTATAAAATCAGAACTTTCGGTAAGCCGTTACTTTATGAATCGATAAATTACCTAATAAATGATTTAAATCCCGTGTAATTTGATTATATTAACCAGAATTATGGTTATTTTTTATCAAAAATATGATTACAATTGAGTACAGTATTTTTACCATAATTTTTTTTTACCGTGTAATGAAAAGTAAATGTATTTTTACATAACTCTTCCAAAAAGGAAACCTATTCATAAAAATAAAAATATAGCTTAATAAATGAAAAACTGTCACAATCTCTTTGAAAAGTTTACTTTTAAATTATAAATAAACATTTTAAAATATTTCATTTTCATTAAAAATTAATTTTGTTGGCACATTTTGCATACAAATCAATAACTTTATTATGCAATGATAAACCTTTGATAAACTTAAAAGCAATGTTAAACCTTTTTACTTTAATTCTTTTTTACTTTCTCAAAAATTATCATTTACAAAGACAGAATATTTTATTAGTTAATGATCTGAAACTAAGTTCTCCAAATTATTGTAAAATTTCTGATACTAAACTAAGAAGGAGCATGTTTGCTACTTTTTATTGTTTCAACGTAATGAATAATTTTAACGAAGATTTGCCATTCATTCTAAAAAATTAGAGAAAAATAACCTTAAAAAACTTAAATATAAGCTTAACTAATGAAATACTTTAATAATGGAGTTTTGACTCTCCTCTAAAAACTTAAAATTAATTTTGTTAGCAAATTTTACAGACAAAATCAATAACTATTACATTGGGTAATAAAAGCAATAGTAAGTTTGTAACATTCAAAATACTTTATACAATTAATACTTACCCTTTTTATCCAAATTATAATAATCTTGCTTTGATTTTACTTTAAAATTATCATTTACATTAGACAGGTATTGTTTTATTGTGGATATTTTCCTAACTGGTTATCTGAAACTAAGTTTTCTTGGTTATAGTAAAATTTCTAATTGCTAAACTAAGGAAATCTCTTGAGCATATTTGCTACTTTTTAATATTTCAACGTAATGAATATATTTTAACGAAGATACGACTTCATTTAATATTCCAAAACTTCTTAAAAATTAGAGATTAAATCTACCAGAATTCAATTACCTCTTACGATATTAATCTTTCATGACAAGAGATAATTTAGAAATGTTTCTCAACAGAAAACATCGCCAAATCATCGCGAAGATAAGAGACCTCCACACATCCTATTAATTTATTTGTTACCCAAGGAATTTACCCTGGAGATCCAGAGAACTTTCTAATACAAAAGCAAGGAGACCTGCTTTTAAATGTAAATATGTGATTATCCTCCCCAATTTAACGAACATAATGAAGGCCTTCTACATCATCACTTAAAAATATTCTTAGCGTATGGTAAATACAATTTAATCGTACGAATTATTCAACACTATGAGGAAAAGACGCTTTCTTCAAAACGAACTCTAAAGTCAAAACTCAAATACCTTAGAGACTTCAATTTGTGAATTGAAATAAGATCAAACCGTTTGGAAATCTATAGAGCAAGCCGTCTGCAAGGAACTCAAATAAAGGGTCGGTTTTTATTTTTACGCGGCGCCTACATCTCCGATTTGTGTTTCTCCTGTTTAATTTGTCAGGGAACTACTGGATTTATTTAATGAATTTCAATTAAGAACTCTAATTCGAGTGCCGGAAGTTTATATTTTATAAAACCTCGAGGATATTTAGGTTGCATTAATTGATTCATTGCCTCTTATGTAGTTAAGATGAACAATTTGCACCCGGTCTAATATTTCAATAAATGAAAGTACAAATGAAGTATAATATCAAATCTCATGTATAAATCGAGTAAATATTATGTTTGAATGTAGAAGTATCTCTAATGTTTAAGAGAAATAAGAAATCATTCCTTGGAAAGTAAACATTAAACAACTCAACTCTGAAAACGCACAATTTTCAAATTCTTCTATGATTTTGCATAGTAAGATGTCAAGAAATATTTAGTTTAAATCTGGAAATTCATATCTGACTTTTTTTTAGTATTATACACATATAAAGTCGAATATCATAGATATAAGCACACTCATATTATCAAATAAAGTTTCTTAAAAACATTAATGAGAAAATTTTTCATTATTATTAACGGTGAACAATAAAGCTAGCATAAATTTTGCTTTAGTACTTATGTGTTTAAATATTTAGCAGAAAGAATTATTCTTTTCAGAAATCATTGCGAGATCTCTCTGATTAATTGTTAATATTTGTACTAAGGAAATTTTTAAGTTTTAGACTTGCTTAAAGTTTAAAGAAATTCTTATTTTAATTTTATGACGGTGCGTTTCATAATTTAAAAATGCTGTTATTTGATAATAATTCTCTGCTTTGAACCGTTTCAGAATATTTTTCTCTTTTCGCCACAAAAATGCTTAGATAACTTTTTTCAATTTATTTGCCGTTAAATTTGTCGACTAATTCTTATTTTCTTTATTCATTTCATCGTAAATCAAGAAAAATTAAAATTTAAACTAAAATGTAATTAAATATAAATAAAATAGTTTGATATATTAAGAACCCGCTTTATGCATGATTAAATTACATTTAAAAAATCAAGAAGCATTTCTTCACATATTAATTTTTAGTAACATTTTATAAGTTTTACCACTGTAATGTAAAGAGGTAATTAATTAGAATTTATCTAAATGTTTAAAAAATAAAGCTTCTTATTTTTAAGATTTTATGATAAAACATTTTACTTATTCCACTTCCATATGCATCATTATTACATTATTAAGAAATATATTGTGTAATATTTACATCAATTTTACCAGTTGGTTAAAGACACACGGAGTTGCTATATGTTCAAATGTAAAAATTTTTGAAAAATCAATATTTTTTGCAACATTATTGCAATTTGTATTGTATATTAATGTAAACAAACATATTTAATCAAAAAAATTTAAAAGCACAAGAATTGCTTTTATTTAAAGTCAGTTTTTTAAGATATTTTTAATGAAAATAACTCATTTCTGGAAAACTACACAACAAACTATTGTGCATACTATTGTGCAAACTAAACTCAGTGGCGCGACAGCCCATAGACAGCCAAGGCTTACTGTGCCCATCTCAGTTTTCTTGACCTTGGGCTTTGGGGTGCAGGAGCAGATGTTCCGGTCAGGTGGCCAGCCGAACGCGGAACCCCCATTGTTTAGTTCACAAGCATGCTTGGTACTCATTTATCGACCCACTGAAGGGATGACAGGCTGAGTCAACCTCGGTCGGCCCGAGGATCGAACTCAGGACCTGTGGCACATGAGCGCGAAGCGCTACCACTCAGCCGCCGGGCGTCAGTACTATTGTACAGCAATCAAATTTTTTTAGCAGCTTCGTATAAACATCTCATGTGTTGTGAAGCTCAACTCAAATGATATCATAATATTTTTTAAAAAAATTATGGTGTGTTACACATATTTTTCTAATTTTTTTTCTTCTATTTTTTCACATTTTTTATAAGAAAATACCTCACAGAACGAAAAATAATACAGCTATCTGAATTCTGGAAGTCTTTTATAAAAATACAAATACAAAAAAACATTCACTGAAAGTTTGAAGACAAATTTATAATAATTATTTGAGTTATCTTGTTTTTCGTAGATAAAAAGTTGTACAATTTTTATTTTGAGAAAACTGTAATTATAATTTATAATTACATTTCAGTTGGAAACTGTAAGTATTAGGCAGATGGAAGTTACTACCCAGATAGTAAAATAAGGTTTATTTTCACTCATAAAAAAACCTTTAATGTAAACATAAAAAGATTTGTTATGCGGTTTATGTGTAAGCCATCTAACATTAAAATGAAATCTGTGACCATCTGCTCTATTTTACGCACATTACCCTAATCCAAGACCTTAGAAAATTACCTTCTATATAAAAACCTTAAATTGAGGTTGACTTCCCTAAGTCAACCTCAATTTAAGGTTTTTATATAGAAGGTAATTTTCCAAGGTCTTGGATTAGGGTAATGTGCGTAAAATAGAGCAGATAGTCACAGATTTCATTTTAAGCACAGATTTCATTTTAAGCACAGATGGTCACAGATTTTTTCAAGCGTGAAAAAATCCTTTAAATAAAGTTAGTCTCAAGGTCAAAATAATTTCAAATTTAGGTAATTATAAAGTTTCTTTTCACAAAGTCTTGCATGCTCAGCTAACATCTACATTGTCATGAAATTTTAATGGACAATGCAATTTGATTCTATTCGCTAGTGTGACGTCAGCTAAAAATTAGCTCTAAGTCCCCTCAAAAATATTTTTGAAAAAATGCATTCTATGTTAGCAAACACGATTCCTAACTTCAACGGTGAAGGATGCGGTCTTAAATAGAAACTGAAATTTTTATTTCAGATATGAATTCTCCAGAAAAAATCCCCCTTATTCTACTTTACAGGATTTTGGTTCAGAGAAGGCATTGTAATTGCAATAGGAAAATGGGGTATAAATTGTTTAAAATTGAGGTATTTGGGGTCTGGTCCAAAAATAAAAATAGACGTGATCGATTCTTAGAAAAATCTAATATAATGATCCGAAACTTGTCACCTGTCCCACTTCCTGAATCAGGGGGTTCAAGGGATAGGGGTTGAGTTCGTGCGTAGAAACCGATTGTGTTTTCATTAGATATTTCATTTTCAAAGCTGAAACATATTTCAATTTTCATTTTTTAGATCTGACATGAATTTCTCAAAATATCTCTAATTTAAACAATTATCAACCAATTTTCATTCCACCATTACAACGGCATCTGTTAACCAAAATGCCAAAACCCATTATTCGAATTGGGGTACTTTTTCTAAAAAAAAAAACTTTATAAGAATAATTTAAATTTTGAAGATATCCCGTCATACCCGTTGGGTTTAGGGGTCAATTTGCTATTATATTGACTACTTTTCAAAATCAGATGTGTATTTTAAGATTTTTGGTACAATGTATAATTTTTGAGACATTTACCGTCTATAACTTTTCGAACATCATATAGAATTCTTTAAAATTTTCAAAATGTATTGTCAATTTAAACACCAAGGATAGCGGGGGCACCGCTTATAGTATTTCAATGTAGTACAATCCAAACCGTTTAATTACAAATTCGAACTGAATGGGTGCTGACAAAATTCTCCAAACCATACGTTATGTTCAAGCAAAGTTTCGAATTTCTTATTTAAAATGGTATGAAAATGTGATTAATTTTCAAGAAAAATATGCATGTTATTAAATTTAATAATAAAAAATAATCATAAAAATTTAAGTATAGGTTTTGTAATTTAATGTGATTTTTAGAAGTGATATCTATTTTATTTTTTTCATAACCGTCACTAGCAGCTGGCCCAAGTTTGGGGTTTACGACTACTAATGTTCAAATCCATAGCCTCATAATTTTGAACCCAATCCAGAAGACAAGGCAACTCTTGGAACAAGTAGTGGGAGAAAATTTGTCTTCGTGAAGGACGTTTTGATGGAACAAACCCGCATTTGCGTTACATAAAGAGGAAGACCACGAGAACCTCCCACAGTTAGCCTAAGGGCAAAGGGATTCTTACCCATGATCCGTTTACCACTGAGGATATTTTAAGTCAGCATTATGGTCGGCGCTAGGAGAGTGCGGAATTCGAATCAACCAGCTATTGTCGGGATTCGAACCCGGTTTACCTCATTGGGAGGCGAGCGCTCTATACTCTGAGCCACCTCGTGTCACGTGTTAACAATTGCAGTAAAATGACGAACTACGCTAAAAGAAACATTAATATTAAAAGCGCAAACTTTGAACTGCTTTTTCTGACTTAATTATTGAGGTTAAATCTTTCAGATTGCATTTGCTTTTTCAAAGTAATCATGTTTTTGTATCTGATTTCATTTAAAATTTCATACTCGCTTATTAATTAACTTATTTAAGTTCGACAAGCTAAACAATTAAGATTGCATCTTAGTAAATGAAAATTCGATCGCTAGGCCTAAAGATTTCAAGTTGCAGCATTTTTGATTTTCTCTGATACTCAAAGCCCATTTTAAGTGCTTATGATGATAAACCACAATTTCAAATTCAATAATGTCACAATTTCCACGGAGTCAGCAATATTATGCATTGTACTTGTTGTATTTGGTAGTCATTTTTAAATATTACCTACCTGAAAACAGTACTCAGAAATAGTTAGAAATAAAAGTATCAAATTTGGAAAAAAATGGAGCTTTTACTTAATTTTTTTTAAGATAATATTATCCCTCCATGCTCCTCCTTAACACACATCCAAAACACAAGTCATTTTTTCTCCTTTAAATACCAGTAGCCAAATGACGAAATTTCCTCTTTTGTATGTTGTAGTAAATAATTGATAGAACTGAGAAACCTTTTTTTTCCCGTTGAATGAAAATTTTCAAAGGTTTGTGGATTCCTGATTTCAAATCTGCAATCGGTTTCTTTCTCCAAGCTACAATTATTTTTTAAATTACGTTCTGAGTCTATTTTTTGTTGAAATATACAGGCTCAAAAACGTTATATCAAACCGGGGGTTGCATAAATGTTCTAACAAGTTAGAGCAGATCATCAGGATTAAAATTGCATAGGAACTCATTCTCAGAAATGTTGTCATAGGCCTCTAGTGGTGCTTCTCTATTATGAATTGTTTCTTAGTGTGGTTCTGAACAGATCATAATAGAAGAAGCACCTCTAGCAGCGTATGACGACATTTTTCGGGCATGGATTTCTATGCAGCTTTAATCCAGATGATGTGCCTTAACTCTTCTAGAAGTTAGTCGCAATATTTTCCTTGTTATATATGTTACCGGCAAAGGATGAAACGCCGGCATTGTATAGAATGCCTAGGTATTGTATAGTATGCCGGCTGTTTTTAGGCAAAGTATGAAATGTGAGAATTATTACATACTTTGCCTAGGCATTGTATACAATGCTTAGGCATTCTATAGAATGCCAAATGCTATTTAGGCAAAGTATGAAATAAACGTCCTGATGAGGTTATTATGTAAATGATGTGCATTTTACTGTGAATGACCAAACTTAGTAGTTGCTGACTTTCACCGGTGAATGTTGACAATCACATAGTTGCTTTGGTGAATGTCCGAAATATTTATTACATCCGATTTGATATTAATTTATTCGTTGATATAATTACAATTATTCGATATTTTAATACTTACTGACGATAGATTAGAAGAAACATCATTTTAGGGTATACCGGGCAAATGTATACCGGGCAGTGGTACTTGACCTTAAAAAACATCAGTGTAGGGTATACCGGGCAAATGTATACCGGGCAATGGCACTTGACCTTAAAAAACATCAGTGTAGGGTATACCGGGCAAATGTATACCGGGCAATGGAACTGAACCTTAAAAAAAACATCAGTGTAGGGTATACCGGGCAAATGTATTCCGGGCAGTGGCACTTAACTAGACCTAGTATGACTGGACCTTAGGTTAATGTCCGAAATATATACTAGTTAAGTTTCACTGCCCGGTATACATTTGCCCGGTATACCCTACACTGATGTTTTTTTATGGTAAAGTGCCATTGCCCGGTATACATTTACCCGATACTCCAAACACTGGTGTTTCTTCTAATCTATCGTCAGTAAGTATTAAAATATCGAATAGATGTAGTTATATCATCCCCGAATAAATTAATATCAAATCGGATGTAATAAATATTTCGGACATTCAGTAAAGAGACTAATTTGATTGTCAACATTCACCGGTGAAAGTCAACAACCACCGATTTCGGTCATTCACAGTAACATGCACATCATTTACATAATGACCTCATCAGGACGTTTATTTAATACTTTGCCGGTTTCTCATTTGGCATTCTATAGAATACCTAGGCAATGTGTGAAATATAAATCATTTCATACTTTGCCGGCTAATTTTAGGCATTCTATACAATGCCTAGACATTCTATACAATGCCGGATTTCATATTTTGCCGGTAACATATATAACGATGTTGACCTTGTGTAGTGTGACGAAAAATAGACTAAAAATGTCATTTTTAAAAAAAAGAATCTGAAGCTTTAGAAGCAAAACTAATTTCAGATTCAAAATTCTCACATCCGAATGAGGCAACATCAAGTATTTGTATAAATGCAACAGAGAATTCGTTTCTCAATGTAATAAAAACTGCCGGCATTTGGTTAAACGACAGTTCAAATAATGCCAGACGTTAAGTTTTATTAAAAGGTTTTACATAGTTTGCTTCTTCCCTTCACGTGTTCGTAAGATTTTAAGAACAAATGTTTCAAACATCGTTCTAACTTTATAAACTACATTAACGATTGTACTAACATATACTTTTTTAAATCTAAAATAAAACCTGGAAATTTATAAAGCGAATATTTCCTCACTATTTCTTTTTCTTTTTAATGCCGAATGTGAACTTACAATAATTTCAAATTAATATAATTCCGATTTTCAGTATTATAGATGCATCAGCAGGCTTTTAAGCTAAAGAATCTTACTTTAATTGTTAATTTACCAACGCGTGCGAGTAATCGTTTAGCACTTAAAAAAACTCCACTTCCCTTTTTTTTTTTTTTTTAAATCTAATTTGGCGTCTTAAAACATAGAAAGTATACTCTTAAAATGTTAAAATTAAGAAAAAATAAATAAAAAATTCATCTTCTTCAAATTACTCCTCCTCGCTGACTGCAACTGCAATTACGAGATTTTTTTTTTCCCTACCATTTTCCCTTTTCCCCCTACACTCCCCGCCTCAAACGCATTAAGAGGACTTCAAATTGAGAAACTTGTTCGAGTTTTAAATGGATCGAAATGCAAATATTTGATCATAATTTTGCAACTTTTCCCGTTTTCCGGATACGAAATGTTTCTTAGAACGCCAGTTAATTGAATATGCTCATAGGCTCTAAATTTAATTTCACAATTTTTCCTTCTTTTGGGAAAGTGTCTGGGGAAATTAAATAACATCCTCGGCGGAAATTAATTTCATCCGAGAGTAAACGGTAAACTTTGAATTCCCTTCATTAAACTTCATTGAGATACAAATTAGAGGACACTGGAGATTTCTGATTATGACCTCTTTTAACGCTTGATTCGGATTAGTATTCGAGAGTGATGATATTTTCCCAGAGATGAATATATAGTCAGTGGAAATGAAAAATTGGACGCTAATTTTTATCCCTTTGCGAATGCTTCAACGAATGCTTTTCGATATTAATCATCATTTTAATTTTCGAAATGCTAATTGAAGTTGCTAAATTACACATGCTGTATTTCTTTACGTTCATTTCCTTTGTTGAAGACTGTTGAATAATTAAAATTTTATACATTTTCAGCTTTGAGAATAGTTGGCAACTTTAGTTTAAAGCAACAATTTTAAGTAATAGTTGTAACATTTGAAACTATTTGCACATACAGGATGTTGCAATACCACTCTGAGAGCCGTGCTAACTCAGGGGATATAGCGCTCGCCTCCTAATGAGGTAGCCCGGGTTCGAATCTCGGCGATCGTTGGTTGATACAAATACCGCACCCAGCTCGCAGCAGCCACAGTGCTGTCGTAAAATATCTTCAGTGGTAGACGGATCAAGGGCTAGAATCCCCTTGCAGTCAGGTTAAACGGGAGAGGTTTTCGTGGTTTTCCTCTCCATGTAATGCAAACCAATCCCTCAAAAAGTCCTCCACGAAGGCAAATTTCACCCAATATCTGATGCGAAGCTGAACATTGAAAGTTGGCTTAACTCAAAATTAGGTCGACTGCTTAAAAGCGGTTTTAAATAATACCACTCGGAGAAAAAAAAAACTAGCGGAAATACCACTCGCAGAAAAAATTCTGGTAAAAATACCGTATTGTATAGTAAAAAAAGTCAACATAAATTAGATTAATAAAACTAAAATATAATGGTGTTCAAACCAGTCATTTGGTAATTTTTGGTACGGTTATAGTAATGGTTTTCCATAATTTCTAGTTTTCAAAATTATAATTCTTATTATCGTCCAAAAAAAAAAAAGAAAAAAAAAACTGAAAGTAAATTTATGGCTTTTTTTTATACCATGCTTCAAAATTCATGATAAAATTACCGAATTTCACCATATTTATAAATTTTATCTCATATTATAAAACTACCGAATTTCACCATATTTATAAATTTTATCTCATATTATAAAATTACCGAATTTCACCATATTTATAAATTTTATCTCATATTAAAAAACAATATTTTATTATTAATTTTTGCGAAGTCATTCGCAAACCGAGTCAGTAAGAACTACCGAGCTTTTTGGAGTTCCCATAGAGCCAAAAACACAGTAAATTTTACCATATTCTGGCAGTTTTGATGATACTTTCTTTTTCTCAGTAAATGATTGAAAACTTAAAAGTTGTAAAAAAAAAAAACAAATAAAACAAACACTTTTTTGCTATAGAATTAGGGTAGGGACATAGGGTTACAAAGAAAAGGGTGTGGTCGTGACATAGAATACTTTGTAAATAAATCTAATAAACAGTAAAAAAAAAATAATAATAATCTGTACAAAAACAACTCTGACATTATTTCAATACCTATACCAAGAGAATTTTTATGCAAAAACACATAATTTAAGTAAATTGCTTGATGAGTCCCTGAGGTATATTCAAGAGCTATGATATTTTCTAAAAGTTTGAAGAAATGAAAAATTTAAGTTAAACTTTTATTAATTTGCATATGCTGTTAACGGATATTTTTCTGCATTAATGTTTTTCTTTAATTTTTCTAAAATAATTTAAGTTCTGAATGTTCTATTTTTTATTTGTCTGTTTTTACATTTTAGATTTCATCCCCCAATCCATTAAGCTTCAAAAGCAGCACTTCTTGATATTAACTCTCCACTGATTCCCCAATCCCTCTCCATTTAGAAATGCATTGATTGTCTGAAAGACCTGACACTAAAAGGCAAGCAAATCGTCCTCCAATGGATCCCAGGACACTGCGGGATTTGGGGTAATGAAAGGGCTGATTTCTTAGCCAAGAAAGGAACAACTATTGCCCAAGCATCTCGTTGCCCCATCTCTCTGCACTCATTTAAATTGCTGGTCCGAAACCAATTCCGGAACATGCTCTCAGAGAATTTCCGTAAAAGCAATATACACAAAACCTGGTTCAACCATATTTTAACTATCCCAAATCAGCCCAGGTTTAAGGCAGTTGCTCTCTTTAGACTTGTAACGGGCCATGACTGTCTGGTCAAACATCTTTTTGGTATAAACATTTTTGACTGTCCTAAATGCAAGCTCTGTCGCCTTAGGGAACACATGGACCTGCCCCGTCTGTCCTGCGCTCATCTCCACTACTGTGTGTGGACGCTACTGGGAGGCTAGGGCCCGTACGGGCTAAGTATGTCACTATGCATTCTATTCTATTTACCTCTTTTTGCCTTGTTTTTCTTGTTATTTTATCCTTTTTGTTCTTTTAAATTGGCCTGCCATTGGAAATAAAAAAAATCAAAAAATAAAAGATTTCATCCCTTTGTTGAGAACTAAGGTGATTGCAGTTTTAAAAATTTATAGCAATAATAGCACTTTAAGTTATCAATTTTTAGTTCTAGTTGCAACTATTTATATATATGTCATCTCCGAACAATTATGAAATTTTTCATAAAAATATTCGCTTGTTCAATCATAAAATCAACGGTTTGCGATCGGTTTAAAAACCATAGTTTAAAAACCATTGTATATCTATCAATAAGCACGTATATTATGATGGTAGTATATCTATCCATAGTATAAAAACCCATAGTATATCTATCAATAACTATGTTATGATGGTAGCATCCAGATGTTTATTACAAATTAGTTGAGCATTGCAATCTCACTACTTTCTAATAACAAAAACAAAGTTCGGTGTACAATAATAAAATTCAGTTGTATTGATCCGGGGGCAAATAAAAATAACAAAACTCACAAAATAAACCTGAAGGGAGCCTTTTTTTAACTCTGATTCCAGAAGAAGAAAAAAATTAGAAATAGATATCAAAAGGTAGGAAATTATTAATGTGTTAAAAACTAAATTCAATGAAAGACGTTGATTTCATAAATGATGTATTCTAATGGAGAACCGGAACATCTATCAACGATTAAAAGCAGCAAGATTAGTTAAAAATTGCTTAAAATTGAAAAATTCAACTGAGTATAAAAAAAAATTAAGCAATAATTCAACTACAAATTTTGACAAGTGAAATATAATGTAATGCAGTTTCTAAGTAACTCTATACGTTTTGCGCACGTTACGTTTAAAACTCTATAAGCAAGTAAAAAAAAAAAAAAAAAAAAAAACTAATAATACGTTAAAAAGTCCCAAAATTCACTCTAGTTCGGTTATTTTCTTTCTGATTTCAAAGGGTGACATTTATATCGATTTCACACCAACGGCGCATTACAAACATATACAGAAGGTAAAAAAAATTTATGAATCACCTTGAATAACTTTTGATCTAATCTTTTGATCTAATTTGATCTAATCGGATTTTCATGTACGAAGACTCACCTTTAATATTTAGAAGAGGTTGATCTAAAATATGTTAATGCAGACGATATTTTACGAAAGAAGAGACAATACTTTCTCTGAATAAACATACTTTTTTTTTTTTTTTTTTTGACGGATGGTTCCTGTCCTTCAAAACATAGGGAGAAATCGCAATCTGTTTTACATGGTCCAAATAGTTTGATTAAGAGAACGGTCCAAAGTTTTTATCCCTTAATATTAATTTTCCTTTTTACGCATTTCGCCGTAACTCTAGAACTTTTTAAGCGAATTGAAAAATTGTTGCTCACAATTATAAAATTAGTACAAAAAAAGTAATCCCGTACAAAAAAAAAAAAAAAAAAAAAAAAAAATTGGTAAATATGTATTAGTTTTCATTACTTTATTTAAAAATAGTTGAAAAAATTTTGAATTGTAAGGCATAAAATCTTTTTAAAGAATGTAATTTTTTTATTTAAAAAATGCAAAATGTGAGCGAAATCAGGCGAATTCTTGAAGAATCACATTTTGAAAACATTCACATTTGAAACAGATTCTACTCAAATTTAAGGCCGTAAAATTACAAATCAATTACGTAAAATTACATTTTTTATATCATTTTACATTCTTTGAAATGATGTAAAAAAATTTAAACCTTACTACTCAAATTTTTTTTTTCGATTACTATTAAATTCCATACAATCTTTAGCTAAACGAACTTTATAATTGGGTGCAAAAATTTCTGAAATTAATATTAAAGAGTCCAAACTTTGGATCGCTCTCCTGATGACCAAACCATGGGGACCATTTTTCCATAATCGCTGCTACCCCTATATTTTGGGGATCATAAATCCGAATCAATCATGAAAAAGGTATGTTTACTTAAAGAAAGTACTTTTCTGTGTCTGATTTCGTAACTTAAAATATCGTCTGTACAAACTAATTAGCATAATTGAGGTCACTCCCTCGAACCATTAAGATTGAGTCCTCGAACGTGAAAATCCGATTATTAGATCAAAAGCAATACAGGGTGGTACTTTTTTGCGCACTGTACGTGCATAGATATTCTATCATTCAGACCACTCCATTATACAAAAATTTTTAATTTTTATTAGATGATGAAAGTAAGATAGCAATTTTCAGTATAGTAATTAAAAAATAAAACAGCAAGTTAACTAGGATAACAATTTTCATTCGTAAATATTTAAATTCTTGAGCGCCTTTTTACGAACTTTAACAATAAGACAATGAAAATTAAACAAGAGTATGTTCAGATGGAAGGGAGAAAAGGCTTATCTGGTATGTTGGTATAGTTTATTGTTATCTTTATATACATTTACCGTTAATAATGCTTAGATATCTGATATTATTAAGGCTCAGATATTTGCTGTTATTGATTATTAGTAATCTGCTATTATTAATATTAAATGTAACTCTCATATCACAAAATCATATTATCCATATGAAGGTTTTTACTGAATAGCTTCGGGAAATATATGTTATTATTAATTGTACACCTATAAATATGTCACGTTATTAGTTACAAAGTAAAAAAAATAATAACTCAAACTTTGTCCACAAATGAAACAGCTACATTTTATCCACTAACATATTCGTGACTTCAAGATAGACAACGAAATTTTTGGAGAGGCATAAAAACTACCAGTGCAAAACATGCGCTGCGAAATTTAAATGAAAAAAATTCCAAAGTCTTTGAAAGACTGGCCATTAGTTGAAGGAGTAGAAATGTCGGTAGTCAATTTCCGAACGTTTCTCAACGGAAGTCGGTCCAAATTAGCGTTCGCCTTTTGGCAACAACGAAATGTCGCTATCACTTCGTTAAGCATCGATTGAGCAGCAATTACTGTGCGCGTTTGAAACCACATGACGTTGCTTTTTTTTTCCCTTTCAAACTTCGATAGCATTACATTTTTTCCCCTATTCCTTTCCCTCTTCATTAATATATTTTCCCTCAATGTGTAAAAGTTTTTGTATTCACTCTTCATTTAAAAGTAGAAAGTATGATTTCTAAGAATGACAATTTGAAATTCTTTGTTTCTTATTTCTGTTGTTACAAAATTCTGATTTGACTTCTGGCAAAATATTTTAATAAATAATTTTCCGTGACTGTATATCTTTCGAACCATGTCTGTCGTATGGCATTTGTTTACTATTTGAATAAGTTATATTTATGAGTCAATATTTAAAACTATTTCACTTTGAAAGATACCCATGAAATACTTTAAAGGCATGTCCTACCCCTACATATTTTTATTTTTGCAAAAATATTTGTTCTGCAAAAGATCTGGCTTCTATTTTTAATTTAATTGAAAATTCATAAAAATGAATTTAGTTGGATGGTTAAATTGAAATATTAAAAAAAAAATTATTTTAGAAAAATTAAGCGACTCTGTTAACTTGCATTGAAAATAGAGATTTTTTATAATGCAAAAACACATAAACAAATTTGCATAATCTGTTGCAAAGAATTTCGCGCCTTAATTGCTCTAACAAGTTCATAAACAAATGTTTGCTTTGGGTGAAATTGCAGATTCACATTCCGCACACTGTGACCAATCCCTACTTAATTTTTTCTATTTATCTCCAGAAAAATGTTGCAATACAGGAGAACCAGAGTCGCGATGGCTCGGGAGATAAAGCGTTCGCCTTCCAATGAGGTGAACCGGGATCGAATCCCGGCGATGGCTGGTAGATACGAATTCCGCATCCGGCTTCCACCGACCACAATGCTGAAGTGAAATATCTTCAGTGGTTGACGAATCATGAGTCCCCTTGCCGTCAAGCTAACCGTCCTCTCCATGTAACGCAAATGCGGGTTAGTGCCATCAAAAATCAAATTTCTCCCAATACTTGATCCAGGAGTTACCTTTTCTCCTGGATTGGGTTCAAAACTGCAAGGCAACGGAGTTGAACATTAGTAGCCGTAAACCCAAAAGATTAGATCAGCTGTTCAACGATGGTTATAAAACAAAGTAAAATGTAAAAGAACGAAGTTGCCATGAGACACGATGGTAATTGGACCAGTTTACCACTGAACAGAGAGATTGTGGTATATGGAGTGGAGTAATCAAGAACTTTAAATCAAATTTCACACAGTTTTCTTCTTTATTACAAAAAAAAAATGAGAGGCTAGTAATTTCTGGAACAAGTTTAATTACTCGTGAAGGTAGTATAAAAATTACATACCGATTTAAGCCGCAATGACCTCAGTGGGTTAAAGAAAAGAACTTATGTACAATCCTCAGTGGGTGGGGGATTGAAACTCCTCTCCCCGTCCCAGCTTCAGATTGATGGGTACCAGCTTGTCTGAGAAGTAAAGACAGCCTGTCCACAATACTGAGCTCATCGCCACAATCATATCGTTGGTCACGAAATTGGAGAGTCTTAACCTCTATAACTCCGTTGGCCCACAACGGGCTGTTGCGAGAATTTACTTTGTTAACTTTATTTAATATGTTTCGAAACAATCTCTACTTGCTTGTAAGTACTTCTTGTCTTCGACTGTAACAATTACAGAAACATGGTTTAAAGTCGTCTTCCTAAATGCTCTAAAATTCCGACGTTCTTAATGTCATCAGCATCCTTAAACATTGTTCCTTCAGCAAATTTTTAATTTTCTAGAACAATGACTTGCTAGAGATTTGTTCGCAAAGTATAAACTTGAGAAAGAAACAATGTTTAAGGGTTGTCAAAATCATTAGGCAATGTTGGATAGTGTTCGTCTTACTTTAACAGTGAAAGTTAATGGTATTTTTTTTTTTTTTTTTTTTTTTTCTACAACCTTAGCGATACCGCAATTTGATGAAAATTTTCGAGCATGCGCTTAGAAACTCGAAACAAAATAGAAAAAAATCGTTACGTTGAGCTAAATTTCTCTATTAAGAAAACTCTTAACGTCAGAATTAAAAAGAAGTTTGATCGAGCACTTAAAAATTTTGTTTTTGGAACTTTTACTCGACAGAAGTGCATTACAACAGATAGAAATCACTCCGAAACATATAAAATCGATAAATAATTCATAGAAAGACTTTTAAGTGTTTTTAGAGTAATTATGGAAATTAATAACCATCCTGCAAATTCTTTATCCTTTAATCTCTTTAATTCTTCCTGAGGTATTGTCTACACCTGAGCTAGATAATACAATAACCATAGTATAAAAATTTAGTCATTTTAATGGATGGAAAATAATTTATTTATCTAATAATAATTATTTCTTTTAATTCTCTCAATGTTCAGGACCCATTTAAACTTACGGCTTGTAAATAAAGCTACTCAATACTTGAACCATTTCTATGCATAACGATCCTATCTTTCAAAGAGAAAAAAATTTACAAATAAAATCTCCACTATCAAATCAATGTCATTCCCGGAGGCACTATAAACAAATAGAAAATGTTAGCCAGAATAAAGAAAAAGCAGAAGAACAAAAAATGCCGTTCTCAATAGACACTAGATCGAAACCGTTCAGAAAATGGCAGCTTCGAAGACAATTTACGGAGGTTGCTTCTTCAAGAAAATCATTAGGCTTATTTCGAGCGTTTACAGCCTTCGTTTTGCAGCTGGGGCCTGCATTGTGACAGGAAATAGAGATATACCGCTACGGGGGCCTGAAATTTATAGGCACGTAATTTGGAACGAATTTCCCTCTGCCACTGCATTTATGCTCACAACATATCGCAATATACAAACTAGAAAGAGAAAAAAAAATAAGTCCATTTAATGGCGGTTTCTGATTTAGAACGGAATCGAGATATATATATCCATACTTATTTACGTGCAGATGAAAAAGAAGGGAAAAAAAATCGTTCTAGATACGTATTTTCTGATATTTCGCCATTTTCTTTCTCCTTTGATCTTGAAGACCATCATTCCGTGGAAAAAGCAGACGATTGAGATGAGTTGAGATGTTTCCGTGCTTTCGGGGAAAATATTCGTTCATTGTCAGTATTGCGTGAAATGATTGCATATGAATGAATGAATTATTTATTCTCACCCAAAAAGATTGGGTATTTTTGATTGCAAGGAGTTGTTAGAGCTCCGCAATATTCGAACTCTCTCAAACGAATCGTTTTCATTTTAAAAAGACCAGGAAATTTCAAATTCTTCAAAGTTTTATAATAAGACGAGTATATGAATTTTGAATTCTAAAGAAAGTGTTAATAAACTAAAGGAAAGTTACTAAAATATTGACATATTAAGAATACTTTCTAATAACTTTGCGGTTATAGTAACTTTTTGCGGGAAATGTTTAGTTTAATAACTTTACTTTAATAACTTCTTTCTACATTTAAGTCTTTTATTGACGCTTCTTCGCTGATCTTTTATTGCAGATTTTTCTTTAAATTAGCATAATATACATTAGTTTAACTTTTTTAAATGTTTATAACGATTGATAAAAACATTTTAATAATTAAAAATTTCCATGAATAAATAACAAAAGTTGATAGCTGTCTATAAATATATATTATTTCAGTTGAAATGCATATTTACACAATTGAGTGCTTATTTGCATTTTAGTGAACTTAGAAACGCCTAAGTAGTTAGCAAGTAGTTTACAAAACGTCATTTATCATTAAAAATAGCACTTTTTAAATAAATAAACCAAATTCTTATCTATTCTAGCTTCAATTATCCATATTTTAACACGCACTTTTTAAATAAAACAATAAATAAATAGAAAAAACAACACAATTAGTTTCTATACAAGAACATTATTATAGGCTTAAAAAATACGATATTAATTAAGACTGAGCTTTAATTAAGACATTTAGACTTTTAAGAAAAATCATTCAATATTGTTTTCATTAAACTAAGCTTTTTTCTTTTATTAAGCACTTCAAGTCGTGCATTCGTTAAATAAATCTAAAAGTAAATTTAGGAAGAAAAAAAATTTGAAGGGTTGGCAGAAAAATTTGTTCCGAGCGTTTTCACTAAGCCTTTTTATTTTTTCACCTGAAAAAAGAACTTTGAATTTTTTTACATCTATAAGATCTAGCTTACTGAACATATATAAAAACTAAAATTTAAATTTCTCAATTAACTTTGATAAAAGATGTCTGTGTATTACTAAATTTAAAAATACATACGTTGATATTGCTAAGTTCTAAATTCAACCGAAAAGTGCCATGTATTTGGCGAAATTATAACTGGCCTAATTCATATAACTTAAATTTTCTGATATTATTACAAAAGTATCAGAAATTGAATTCCATTTCCTCCTGTGATCCTACTCCTGTCATTACGCTTTGATAGGATTGGCGTGCCCGAACTTCCTATCTCGCCAATCTTTCATCTTTTCAATATTTCACTCTTACAGCCTGTTGTTATTGAAGTCAGAAAAGGGGGGAGCCTTTTCAAATTGCGATAAACAAATCCCTTTGATCTAATCTATGAATTCAAATTGAATGACTCTATACTAAATTTCATTCATATTCCAAACAATTTTTGGTACATCTCTACATGGCCAAATGAAAATTGAATTCGAAATTGGAATAGCGTTAACTTCAACAGCATATGATATTATTCTTGTGAAGCTAATATTAGTCGCTTGATGAATAAATCGGATACTGTGTACTGCTAACTACAAACAGGACTTTTAAATGAAATATTAGGAAAACATAATTTAACTAGAAAACTACGTAATAGTTTTTATTTCTTCATTTTGATTACCTATCATAACAAAGGCGGAAAATAGAGATAAAATATTTAATTTTTTTAAGAACTTTGACTCTGAGAAAAAAAAACTTCGTATTTTAAGATGTAAAAATATAAAATTTTTAACATAAATGATTAAAAAATTTACATATTAAAAATTTTAAAATAAAATAACAGTGCAAATGAACACTATATTAAATTCCAATAAATTTTTAAAAAAAACAATATATTTAACTCGATGTTAAATTTCATTCGAATTGTGAAAAATTTTTGACCATGGCTGATTTAAATAAAATTCAAAAATTTAATAGTGTTAATTTCCATTGCTAAGATTTTATACTGCTTATGAAAATTACATTATTAACTATATTACTCATGAAAATACATTTCAATTTGAAAAATACGTGGTAATTTTGAGAAAAATTTTAACATTTTAATTGTATATTCGAAATTAGAGTAAGGATTACTTCTATAGCATGTGATTTTATTCTTGTGTAAATAATTACTTGTGTAAGAAATTGCTTTTTATAAGTTGTTTGATGAAGAAATTGAAGAATGAATTAAATAAGTTGTGTTGCTAACTGCAAACAGAATGCTTAAATCAAATATTTTAAAAATACATTTTAATTAGAAAAATACGTTTTAGGTTTGAAATTTATATTTAACATTTTAATTGCGAATTTGAAATCAGAGGATGGATTACTTCCATAGTACGTGATTATGTTCTTGTGTAAATAATTATAAGTTGCTTGATGGAAAGATTGGATGATGAATATAAGAAGTTGTGTTGCTAACTGCAAATAGAATGCCTAAATCAAACATTTAGAAAATGCATTTTAATTAGTAGAATACGTTTAAGTTTGAAATTTTTTTAAACATTTTAATTGCAAATTTGACATCAGAGGTAGTATTACTTCCATAGTAGATGATTATGTTCTTATTGCGTATTTAATTTGCTTGATGGAAAAATTGAATGATGAATACGTGGAGAAGTTGTGTTGCTAATAACTGCGAATAGAATGCTTAAATCAATATTTTGAAAATACATTTTAATTAGAAAAATACGTTTTAAGTTTGAAATTTTTTTAAAAAATTTTAATTGTAAGTTTGAAATCAGAGGATGGATTACTTCCATAGTATCTTATTATATTCTTGTGTAATTAATTATAAGTTGCTTGATGGAAAAATTGGATGATGAATATTAGAATTGAATATTTGTGTATAATGAATATTTGTGTTGCTAATTGCAAATAGAATACAAAAATCAAATATTTCGAAAATACATTTCAGTTTAAAAAAAGAAACAAAAAAACATGAGTTAAGTTTGATGAATTATATTCATTTTTATTGTAAATTCGAAATTAGGATAGAGTTAACTTTAACAGCGTGCGATTTAATTCTTTTGCAGCTAACTTTAACTAGGATGCTGAAATCAAAAATTTTGAAAATACATTTCAGCTCGAAAACTATGTTTATATTCAGTTGTTTTTAACTATGGAGATGATACAATGCATTTAAATGACGCATGTTTTTCCACTAGTAGGTTCTTCAATCAGCTTATTCTGAAAATAGTAGTCAACATACCACAACTAAAACCTATAGGAAAAGAAAAAGATCTTCTGATCTTTCGTAGCATAAATATTTTCCCTTCTCATTCCTTAGCTTCCCATTTCTTCGAAAGGCTGGCCCACATTTCGGAAGACTAAAACCCAAATATCAGTAGGGGCAACGGGCAAACTGAAGCAGTCAGAGGGTTGCCCGGATCGCGTGATAGAGCGGAATTAATTACGATACGATCGGTTGCCGCTGAAGCATACAAGCCTGTTTCTGCGGGATCTAATTATTTCATTGCTCTGGGCGCCGATTTAATTAATGCGCTGGACGCTTCCATATTGAGTGGACCTACTAGATGAAGACAGGAACCGATAACTACTGGTCATTATTTTACGCCCCGTTTATTTACCCTCTTTAGAGGGGTGGGCTGGTAGCAGAAATTGATTTTGCGTTTCCCGCACGCCGCTCAAGAGGATAACGTCGGTTCTTTAATGCAAGTTTATGTAGATTTTTAGAATTGATAGTAAAATTGTAATTGATTATTGATTATTTAGCTTCAATATCAAATGAACTGATTTCAAAGTTTCAAACTAATGAACAACATTTGGGAAACGTGAAATTAGTTTGAAAAATATGTGTCAAAATCAGTGACATTTAATTTATCGCAGAAGTTAGAATAAATTAAAAGATGATTCGATCATATTGATATACCACAATTTCAACGTTTCTGCGAATCTTGGAAAAAATACAAATTGCAGACTAATCCTAGATTTTAATTACTTCGCGGAAAAAGCAAAGGCGTCAATCCTGAATTAGATTACGAAATATAAGAATTAAATAAAACTACACATAAAATAGATTTCAAATTCTCCTTACATTAATTTTTAGTATTGAAATAGTTGATAAAATAAATCACCCGGTGGCTGAGTGGTGCTGAGTTGCCACAGGTCCTGGGTTCGATCCTCGGGCCGGGCACGGTTGACTCAGCCTTTCATCCCTCCAGTGGGTCGATAAAGTGAGTAACAAGCATGATTGGGGAGTAAAGACTGGGGGGGGGTTCGCGTTGGGCTGACCACCCAAGCGGAACATCTGCTCCTGCACCCAGAGCCCAAAGTCAAGAAAACTCAGACAATCATTGTAGGCCTTGGCCCTTATATGAGCTGTCACGACACTGAGTTTAGTTAGATAAAATAAAAAACACATTTTGATTTGCTCCTTAGCTGCAATACACACACGCATATATCATGGCAATCGTGCATCATATCATAGCAGCACTTGATTACACAGAACATCAGCATATCATGGCAGCATTTGATCATGGCAATTTTTGTTACTGCTCAAAGCTATCTTTTAAATTTATAGTAATCTAAATAAGCTATGTCTATAGTCTCAAAAACACTGCATTGCAAACTTATCTTTGCTTAATAATGCGATGAAAAGTGGTGGAAGTGATAATAACTTCGCTCTAAAGGTACTATAGTTGCATTAAAATAAAATAATATCTGTCTCATAACAATTGTCCGATATACTTGCATCTGTTGTCTCAAAATATGCAATGATGCTATGCGATTCTTTTCCGTAATTCCAGAAAAACTGTTCGACGTGCTTTTTTTGCTGCTGTTCTTTCCACTCTTCGAAAGTCTGGCGAAAGAAAAATAGGTCCAAAAGACCGTTGATTCGGAGAAAGTCAAAAAAGGGGCTTTAATAAACTTCCTCCTTGATAAAACCCAAATATTGCAGAATGTATCTGACTGAAGCCTCTTGATCGTGGCATTTTATGCAAATGGCGAAGATTTTCGCCCTATCTTGTCATATAGAGGAAGAAATTCGCAGCGTCTATTAAGCCAAAAACCGGAACACCAATAGGTAGAAGATTGTCTTGGTTTCTTCGCCTACAATGGCTTTCGCCCAATCCACCCAGGAACACACTCCCGCCATGGCAAGGCAATTAGTAGGAAATGGAAGGGACTCTTTTTTTTTTTTCTTTTATTTCATAATAGTTATCTGATATGCTTTTCTCCTTGTTTTCCATAATAATTGCGGATGTTTTTTTTTAAGTGTCCCATAATAACCAAGTGACATACTTTCCTTCTTTTGTCCTTCAGTAATTGCCTAGTACAAAGAATAACGGCTAATAAGAGTTAGGGTTGAAATAAATGCGACAGCTGACCTATTATGGAGTTCATGACTCTCAAAGCTCAACTCCATAGCCTAGTACACAACTCTGTAAGACTAGGGAACTTTAGGATCAATCTTTGATCCAAACTAGCCTTCGTGGAGGACTTTTTAATAGAACTAAACCGCATTTGCGTTATATGGTGAGGAAACCCACGAAGACCTCCCGTGGTTAGACCGACAACAAAGGAATTCTAACCCATAATCTATCTATCACTGAGGATGTTTTACGACAGCACTGTGGTCGGTTCGAGCCAGAGCAGAATTTGTTTCGACCAGTAATCTCTGGGATTCGAACCTGGATCGGGAGACGGGTGCTCAATCCCCTGAGGCTCCGCAGCTCTTTCGAACCAAATTATGATTTATGAAACATGAAGTCGATATATATACATTAATCATGGTGTAACTCCATTTGTAGGATAAATGTATCCCTCTTAATTTCAGAGGAAGTTCAATAACATTCTCTCTTTAAGAAAGTATACATTAAAGCGCATAAAGCTGTTTTGATGCTACTACTGTTATGAATATCATCATCATTGCATAGAAATAATTTGTATTTGCACAAAGAAAAAATTATTTCTTGGCCTTTCTTTTTTTTTTTTTTTGTGAAAAAAAAACGCTAACGCTACGTATTTCTTTATTTAAATAAATATACAAAGTGACAGAAGTTGAATTATTGAAATTTACTTTCCAATTTGCTCACAATTCTGTGAATCCAACTTGCGAAACAAAGTAGGAAAGGAAACGTCTAAAAGATAATTTAGTGAATACAAGAACTTCAAACTTGTGTTTAAAGAAATATAGCAACAGCGGGTGTTGTTTACAAAACACATTTTGGTATGGCTTGCAGAAAATTACAATAGTTTTTAGTAATTTTACAAAAAGGTGCTTTCATCGCTAAATTTGGCAATTTTTTAATATTAAAAATATTTTATGTTGAATGTAGTACTATGATTATAACTTTTTATTTAAAAGTAAGTTTATAGTTGGATATTTCGAGAAGATCCGATACAGTTTGCAATCTGTAGTAAAAGATTTGGCGAGAATAGAAGGGTTATTGCTTTTTAACCATTTTGCTCTCTTTTGCATTTTAGAATTCGCGGTATGATTTTGCGGTTGAGCTTTATATTTTTTAATTTTGGCGACATTTTTCAAAATCACGCCAAGAGTGTAACGTATACTTGGATTTTAATTTAAAAGGAAAGCGCCAATTTGTAGTACAAGCACCTATTTGGTCGATACTCTTGTTCTTTTGTTCCAAGAGAAATTGTCACCATATCTTTTTATTTTAAACTTGGTTACGTTTACTTTAGGCTCCTCGACAAAATACCTCCACTGATTTTTCTCACAAAAATCAATCGCATCTTCTTTACTCGCAAATTCAATATCAGTACCACTCAGAGGATCTCCAGTAGATGCCCAGCCTATGAGGGGATTTTCCCACAGCATGCGAGTTTCGAACACCATTTTCCATCTTTGAGTGCCAAAAGTACCAGATTGCATAGGATTTCTAGCTGGCTTAAAAATCTTAACTAATCTTGATTTGACATGCTCATCCGGGACTCCAGTAATAGGTGAAATATCATCATTGGCTGGAACAGTTATTGGTTTCCGCAATTTTTCCCACTTATGTTGCTTTTCGGGATCTGTTAAAATGGCCTCAACGTCTTCGTCCAGCAGGCCTTTCCCCTTGTTCAATACTGCAGAGAGAAATGATTTCCTGAGCTGAGTCGGAAGCATTAAATTTTTAACTAAAGGAAGAAATTTAGTAGAACGCTCTGAAGAAAATGAAATCATTTCTCAACTTCACGAAAGTTATTAGTTTTTATCGTTAAATGTTTGTAACAGCAAAACTTGAATAAGTAAAACTTTCAGCGACTTAAACAAAAACTTGCTTGTAGCTCTGATTAAAAAAATTTTTCTTAGTTATTGAGTTTTGTTATCAGTAATATTTCCCATTTATCCTCCCCCCCCCCCAAAAAAAAAAACCTGCAGGAAGTTTTACTGTCTTCCTGTACCAGAACGTGACTATTTTTTCCAGTTTTTCCTTTTTTTATGCATTACTCCATTGAATTCGATGCGCTGGGTCTTTGAGAATCTTAATTTAAGATAAAAATTACTGTTTTGACGCTTAGTGCTCTCAAAAGCAGAATTGCCACCAATTGTAAATGAATTTTTCGCAGTCGAAAACAATTATATTCAAAATAAGTCGAACAATAATGCAAGATAAATAAATAGAAATGAATGCAAGTGAAGATGAAACAACTGCAAATACTGCCCTCTACCGTTGAGAACACGAAGCACAGACAAGAATAAAGTCAATAAGAAAGTCTTTAATACTTTTTGTTTACGATTCTAAATTTAAAAAATAAATAAATCAAAAACAAAAAAAAAAGACTTCTACTCGCAATTTTGTGGATATCTGGAATCATATTACCCATTAGCAAAATGGGTCTTATTTTGAGTTTGATGGCCTGCGCACTTTATTTGGACGTCATCACACTTTTCAACTATGTTCAAGAGTAATAATAAACAGTGCGGAAGCGTTGTCACTGCATTCGTTGCTATGGCAACCGCTGTTGTTTGGTAACTTTTTAAGAATTCTTTTTTTCACTTTTAACTTTGTTATGCATTCAGTTGGTAAGTTTATTTTTGAGATATGGGACCAGAAAGATCCCATAAATACTTCTTGATTTGTGAATTTCCTCATTTGAACGATATTTTTGTTTTTATTGTTTTAATTAAGAATCAGAAATTCTGACCCACAGTTTATACCAGATTGTTTTCAATACTAATTCAGGTGAATATCACAAATAAAGAGGGTCCCAAACTGATTGACACAGTCCCAAAGGTTAGAGTTGAGCAAGAAATGGGTAACCTGTTTTTTTATTTTGAACTATTTGCAGTGTGTGCAAATAGTTGTATGCGAGATTTTCATAATTAATTTCTAAAACATGTTTTTGTAAATGTTATTTTCACGATAATAATATTTTTCACTCAACTTGTTGAAAATGCGCCCCAATCATTTGTCTGCGTGAAATCGGACTTTCGATTGCTTTTTGAATGATTTGTTTGAAGATTACGATACTTTTAAATTAGAAAATTCAACATTTTAATACGAGATTTTTACATTTATCTTATGGATATTATTTAATTTTTGATATAACAAATGGTTTCATAAAATAAGATTGATATCACAGCAGTTAGGGAAAATCAGGGGAACAACGAAAAAAAAAAAGTTTGTTTTTTTTCGTCACAAGGTGTGGCTTTGAAACGAATAGATCTAGAATATGTTACTGGGAAACCATATTATATTGGATTTCTTGAGAGCTGGTGAGCATATTTTTCGCTGTGTAATTCATTACTCGCGAATTAAAACTTCAAAGGATTTATTACCAAGGAAAAGTACACGTATTTGTTAATATTACTATAGTTAGGGCAAGCCTTAAGTATCTTTACGTATACTATAGAACCTCTATCTATCTTTCTCAAGTAGGGGGTGGGACCATTCACTGCGAACGATAGATACGGCAAAACGTTGAATGCGGATCAACATAAAATAATGACTTTAATATATATGTAAAGTAATAAGGACTTGAAAATTAATAGATTTCCAACAAGTAGGGGAGAGGGGGGCACATGTGACCATGATATGTTTTACCAATATGATTTGAAATAAAAATCTTGGAAAAATTTTCAATAGATGACAGTTCTAGTCCTACCTCTCTGCCAAACTTTCAGAACAATGAGCCATTTTGTTGTTTTATTCTGACAATTTCTTTGTATCAGCTGGTGCTGTATATACTTTTATCACTCGCTTCTTCAAGTGAAAACATAGTATAAATCAACTAATAAGCTAAAATTAACTATTATATGACCATTATATGAACATTCAGGACGTTTATGATAATTATTATTATATATTTTTCTTTTTACATAAAAATTCTTTATTTTTCTTATGTTTAAAAAAGATGATGGGGCACTTGTGAACAAAACATCTGGGGCAGATGTGAACAGTTCACATGTGCCCCTACATAGTATTAAGATTATTATCGTCATGATATTACAAGTTTAAAAAATATGTATGCATTTAAAATTATTATTATTTAATTTTCCATAATTAATTAATTAATTGTTAATTTTTTCTTTTAAAAATTTATGATTACTAATGGCTAGGCAGAAAATTTTGAAAATGATCTTAACAGTAGTGTCATCAGTACTTTTCCTACAACAGAATCAATCCGACCATTTCCAAGAACCCAAGTAAGTAACTTAACAAACGAAAACGCGAAAAGGAAAAATCACGCATATTAACTGATACACCTGAGAAAGATAGAATTGCTAAAGCTAAATATGAAAAGATAGAAAAAATGAAAAAAAGCATGAAAGAGTATCAGAGAAGAAAGAAAAAGGCCCATTACAACTCGTAAGGAACATGAAGTTGCGAAAAACCCAATTGACTAAATTAACACAATAAATTCGCGTAGTAACCTCTTCAGTATTATTATTATTTTGCCGGAAGTGTTGCTCATTTATCGTTACCCAGTGGGCACCTGTGAACCAAAGTCACGGCGGCGAGCAACGTTACCCACGCCACACTGCCACAAATACCCGTTCATAGGGTGAGCCACATTCACTCATCAGAAGACAACACAGAGAGAGAAACATCCATGCCCAGAGCGGGATTCGAACCCGCGACCATTGGCTTCGCAGTCAGACACGCTAACCACTCGGCCACCACTTCAGTATTATGTGTTTCTATATCAGTTACATTAAATAGTTTTTTCTTTTAAATACGATAATAGCTTTGTGTTTTTAATCTCGTTCATATATACCCTAGGCATGTTTATTTGCCCCAATAGGGGGGCACATGGGAACAATTGAAGTCATTTTTCTAAAATATCGTTAAGTAAAGATAAAGAAATTGAAAAATCTCAAAAAATTCCATAAGACAAAGAAAATACTATTTAAACATATGGACTTCTTTACTGTGAGAAATTGATATTTTTTAAAAAATGAAGAAATAAAAAAAAAAATTTCACATGTGCCCCCTCTCCCCTATAAAAAAATTAATTGGTTAAATTACATTACAAAAATGCTCACGAAGAAAAAGAGGGTTGAATAAGCAAATTTACTTATTTAAAGTATCTGGAAATTTATTTTTGAATTATCTTTTTTCTTCTCAGCGCAAATAATAAGTTTTCGACTTCAGCAACAGATGGCTGTTCATTTTTTGTATGTTCATGTGAATGCATATTTTTCCCTGTATAAAAAGCTTCGAGACCTTTAGCAGATATTAGCACTGGTTGTGGTTCCGTTTCGCCACTTTCATAGCTAGCACTTCCTCAGTATTGCAACAATTTCTTAAAATGGAAACTCTACGATTTTCATCAACCGATGCATAAACGGTCTGTTCAAGTTGTTTTGAAATCCCCATTTTACTCTGCATAAGCATAAAAAGTTATTGTTTTTTAATCTCAAAACAAACTAATTTCGTTTGTAGTTCCCCTGATTAAAACTATTTTGTCTCGATTTATAGCTTTTCGTCCTAATATTCCTGATTTTTGTGTGCTCAGAACATCTAAGATGTGAATTAACAAAAAATATATTTGAAGAATCACAAGATATCGGTTTTTGATCCAACATCTTTTTGTTTCAATTAATAATTCTAATAGGAAATGCTAAATTGGATAGATTTATGGACCGTTTACTGGTTATATACATGGTTCTGCCATGTAGCGTTACACACAGAAACTTTTTTTCCCGGTCCCGGGAATACAGACATTCCATGAAAAGGTAACTTGATGAACAATTTTACATAATAAAATTTTCATGGTGATGAATTCAGGAGTCATGTGTTTGTTATTTTCAACAAATGGAGTAAAAAATCTTGTCAGATGGAGTTTTGAAATGAAACGGTTACTGATTTTATTTCATATCCGTCGTTGAACAGCCGACACAATTTTGGGTTTACGACTACTAATGTTCAACTCCGTAGCCTTGTAATTTTGAACCAATCCAGAAGACAAGAAACTCCTGGATCAGTACCCCCAGAGGTATGATTTGTTATGGGTACATGGAGGACTTTGTGACTCGGCAGATTTAACGAGCATCAGTCACCATTTAATGCAGAGAGAGCCTTCGGCCGGTGGGGATCGAACCCACGACCTCTTGGACATGAGCTTTCCATGGGTAGCTAAGAAAAAAAAGTGTTCACTTCACCAATATAATAATTATTTTAAAGATTATTTACTCAAGACTTTATTTTTAGAAAATTAAACAAAAATTAGTTCCAATTTGATTTTATTCGCTTCCTTTTATACGTAACAATAAATTAAATAAGTTTTTTTTATGACGTGTCCACACTATATGAATAGATAAAATATTTTTTTCTTTCCTTCATTTTTTAAAAAAGGATATCCTATCCAAAAAAATCATCATCTAAATAAACTTGTAATTCAAAATGAAGATAACCTTCCAAATTTTAATCGAAAAGTGATGATTAGTAAAGTTTCTAATCATCACTTTTTTGATGATTAGTAAGGTAAAAGTGATGATGAGGGTAAGTTTTTTTTTCTTTTTTTAATAAAACTGCCCCTCTCTTCCCAAACTAAATCTACACAGATTTTCCACTAGATCAAAAAAAGATATTGTATATTGATATTAATTTATATGTTTAATCATGTTTAGTACTCAGAACAGTTTTCAGAACATTAAAATGAAATTAGTGATATAAAATACAGTTGAACAACTATTGTATTTAAATTCATTAAAAACAACGTTTAAAATCGTAAATGGTAAGATTTTTGTTAAAACCTATAAAAACTAAACCATTTGCAGTAAATACCATTTAATAGCAAAATACCATTTGAGATTTCAAACAATGTTTTTAATAAATTTTAATATTTATCACAAAGAATTACCCACAACCTCAATTTTAAAAGTATTGAATTGTTCTTAGCATACTTAGATAGAATGAAAAATTCTCTGCAAACACAAAATCTCAATTTAAAAACTTTCTGCAACAAGTGTAATTTTAATAAATCCAGATTTTGATGAAATTCATTTGAAAATCACTAACTTTTTTAAAACTCTATATTGATTATTGTACATACCAGCATATATTTCTTTGAATTTAACAGCTTTTTGAAGATATAAAATTAGTTGACTTACCTTGCTTCATCTAATACTCCGCTTTCTTAATCTATCTAAAATCTAAGTCGTTCAGAAATATTTCAATACAAACATTTTTATAAAAAACACAGCTGTTCATTCAGATTTCAATGCATGAACGTAAATTACAAATGCTTTGTTTTGCATATTTGTGTATATTATGTATATCTGGTTCAACATTATCCCCAAAAATCAAGGATGACTCTGCTCACTCAGTTCAGAGTTTCAGCTTACCCTGATATGCTAAAAGTGATTGGGTACCCTACTCTTCAGCTCATCCTGTCACAAAATAAGCTTCATGCATTGAATCATCAAGTCAAGTAAGAAATAGCCAAATTCAGAGAAAACCAACCAATGCTGATGCTTTCCTTCTATAATTTTTGTCATAGTACTTGGCATGATATTAAAATAGAACATATTTAAGAACATTTTTAAATAATAAAATCAGGTTAATAGAGGTAAATATGGGCTAATTCGTCTGCTATAATTCTGCAGTTGGAATTCTGTAAAAGTTATGAAAAACCTTTTGTAGTAGCATTTCTAATCTCGAAAGAGATAAGAAATGCTACCATATCTATATGGATACTTTTAAAAAATAAAAATTTTAATGGAACAAAAATGCAAAATTTTTTTTTAAAGAGTCAACTGTGTTCAACAAAATAAAAGAAAGCAAATCAATTTTTGTACAAAAAGCATAAAATTATTTTATTCTTCGTCAAGCACCATTTATACAATCAATCATTCATTTTATACAGCTCCATACTATGAACATGATGGTATTTACAAGGTACGCCAACTAAAACCCAATGTACAAAAGATGTACTTCCATGTACAGTGAAAATTGTACAAAACATACAGTTGTGCTTCACAAAATCTCATTTAATATCACACTTCACTAGAGAAAAATGCAATAAAAAGTTCTTTTTAAAAAAATTTTCAAAACTAAACAGTTTAGAAATTTAGCAAATATCATTTTGTTGTTTGGCACATTTTATTAAAAACAATTTAATGAAATGTTTAAAAATGTTATCAATAATAGAAAAATAAAGCACACTTATTTTTTCAAACATTATGTCACTCATATAAGATACATTAAATGCAATTGTGGAGGTAAGTAATAAAATTTTAGTCAAAATAATTGAATTATGATTTATAAAAGCTCAAGCAAAGAAATTTGTTTTCTTTTGGCTCATAAGGGGTTGAGAGGAGCTTTGAAAGAATGCTTGGCTAACAAGGGAAGTTCTTTGTTTCTAGTCTCCAAAATTTTCCTTTCAGCTTGCCTCAATATCTTCTTAGTCTTCACAACTATAAGCAAATGTAAGATAAGCATTTATTAAAGTAGCAAAAGCTTATTTTACATACATAATATAGCCACAATGATATTTCAGGGAACATGTTCTAGTGTCCCATAAGCAGGAAAAGCCTGGTTTTATGACATCATTTTAAGTGACCATATTGCCGTTGACTTAAGAAGCGTGGAGTTTGACTTCCAGTTTTTATTAGCATGGGGTTGTGTCCCCTTTTACAGAGGGAGAGGGATTTACTCTCTATTAATACATACATCATTTTATGTAGGAATGAAGATCTTTAGTCACACAATTTTATTGCAAACGACCAATGTTCCCAATTGAATACTGAGAAGCCTGCTTTTGTTAAACCTATTCGAAATGCATTTTAGTCAACAGAGTCCAAAGCTGTAGAAATTAAAGTCAGAACATTTATTTTTGCTTTAGGAATCAAGAAAAAGAAATGATTATCTAACCAGTAGTTTAGTACATTCTTCAGTTCATTAGTAACATTCTTCAAATGAATGAATTATTCTCAAGACTCAAAGGATGAAGTTGTTGAAAAAATTCCACACACAAATTTTATAATTTAAGCTCCAATACATACCTTAACCACCCAACCCAACCTGTGTTTTGACCATCCTATCATCCTTCAGATTTTGAATAAAGGGGAAAAGTTAGTCTCACTGACAAAACGACAATAAGATAGAATATCAGATCAGCTTCTAACAGTCATTTAACATGTTTTTTTTTTTTTGTTTTTTTTTTTTTTTTTTTTTTTTAAAGGGAAGGTTTGTAAAGAAAAAATGATTTTGACCAGTTAAGAAAAACGCATAAGGCAGGATTTTTTTAAAAAGAGTAACATAAAATCCAGAATAATTAAACATGATCAGTATAGGCTTTTTTTTAAGATTAATAGAAAATGAAGCAGGAAGCGGGATAAGGTACGAAACAAAGAACGTAAAATCAGGATTCCACTGTGCATAGATATATATAAATACATTTTTAAAAAAAGGATATATTTTTATGTAATTTTATAAATTAAATAATTTAAAAGCATTAATTAGGCAAAAAAATAATAAAAAACTTTTAGTAGTAATTTTAGACCTGCCAACCTCAGAAACAAAATGCCTGAGACTGTTTGTGACCACAGCATAGCGTAATAAGCGAAACAATAGCAAATATTAAAAGTAATAATATACGCATACATTCTATAAATTAAATTTATATAAATAGCTCAAAAAAAAAAAAAAAAATCTCTTGAAAATTTGTTTAGACAAAGAAGATCAGAATTAGGTCTGGAATTTTTGTTAAATGACAGAATATTCTTTTACTTTCATTGCTATGAAGAATGGTTTACACAATTAACATTAACTTGGCCAACACATTGCAAATATTACTTTTCACCATTTTACATCAATAGGGATGAGAGTAGTCAGAAAGTAAAAAAGAGGAAATCCAAGAAAGTATATATATTACAAACGCAAAAACGAATAACGACATTGGATTTTAAGCTCGCGTCAATACGAATCGTAACATAGGGTTTTAAAAGCGCGTAAATACAAATCCCGATATTGGATTTTTAAATCTCATAAATAAGAATTGCAATATGCGCTATTTAAATCGCCTGGATAAGAATCGCAACGTTCAACTTTTAAATCAGGTAAATATACAAAAATCGCTGATTGATATTAAAATCGCGTGAATAAGAATCGAGATATTTGCAGAGTCTGGACTTGGTATTTCTAAAAGGCTTGTTTGTATTGTTTTTGTTAGTCATAATAAATAAAAATTTACAAGATTAATTGAATGAGCAAATAAATATTTTCACTGCAAATCCACCTCTATTTTTTTTATTTTTTGTTTGCTTTCACGCCAGAAAACAGGAAGTAGCAACGTCTGATTTACAAAAATATGAGCTATCCGGCGGATGGATAAAAGTACGGAAAATCTTATTTTCTGTACGGAAAATCGGAGAAAATAGCTAAAATAAGTAAAAATGCGGAAGATTTAGCAGCTAGGAAGTTGAATTTTCTGTTTATCTTTGAAAATCGTAAATAAATATAATTATTTTATTTCAACGACTTAATTTTATAAAAAAAAAATAAAAAAATAAAAAAAAGGGATATTTTTAAAAAATAACCCGAAACTTATAGAGAATCGGAGTTATTTATAAAAAGGCTGAAATTCGAGACAAAAGCGAAAAAATCTCATCCCTGTATAAAGGTCAACCAGTTTTATCCCAAGAAAATGATTTTTAGAGAAACTTCAGGGGGATGAATGAGGATTTCAATCATTACACTCCGCGGAAAATTAAATTCCTCATAAAATATTTTAACCTGTGCAAAAAAAAAAAAAAAATTTCAGCAGAAATTAGCGGGAAAAATGGAAAATTCAGAAAAAAAGTGGAAATCTGCGCATCCGCGGAAGGATCACATCCCTGCATCAATCAGATCAAATGAATAAAAAAGCAGAGTAAAGCACAAAACTAAGTTTCAGGAATATTAAGGAACAAACTCTGTCTGCGTTTCTTAAAACTTACAATTACAGAAAAACCATCAACAAAAACTTGGTGCTCAAAAAAGAAAAATTTGAAATATTATGCAAATTAGCTATTTTAACATGAATTAAGATATCATTCCTGAAAGAGAAAACACATGTGTTATTAAAAGCAGTGCTTTTTTTTAATTATCAGATATTTTATAACATTAGAAAGAGGTTCGAAAGCGATATTATTAATAAATTCAATAGACTTGAACTACAAAATTGCTGATCTGGAGAAGTTTTGAGGGCTAAATGCAAACTTGTGCACAGGTCGTGATATTCATTCACTTATTAGGACGAAGAAAAAAAAAGTTTGAGACTAAGGCCTAAAGCCTGAAAGACAGCAGGTCTGATATTTATTTATTGATGAAAATTGAACCAAAATTCAACATCAGCTATTATGTTTCAGAATTAATACCTTTTTACTGTTTTTGGGAAATGATATATTAGACTTGTAGGCACCTTAAACTTAAATCAATTCCTTTTTATGGTGTTCTTAGTATCTTAATTTATAAATCCCTGACTTTTCCATACAGATACAATTTCTTGTTCTGTGAAAATCAGGATGTATAGATGATATAAATTGATAGACTAGAAACAGTAATTAGTAACATCATAGTAATTGTTAGAGAAAAATACCACAACTTAAAATGAAGTAAAATAAGTAGCATAAATTAAGTTGAAAGATCAGCAAATTAACTTTGCCATGAAATAATTTTATATATATTAATTTATATATCGGAATAAATTAAATTACATTAAAACATACACATTGTAGCATACCACAATGTCCTAATATATATTATGAATGAAGAAATAGTTGTATTAACAGGGGTCTGTCTAGGTTTTTTTTGAGAGGTACCTATTTTGTGAAAATTTATAAATTATTTGTGAAAAATTAAAAATTATATTAAAAAATCAATACAAAAATATGGATTTATCGTTTCATAAGAGATACAAATATAAGATTTTAAAAAAAAGTTTTTTGTGAAACTACCGTTTTTTCGAAAATTGAATTTGTGAAGCTACCGTTTTTCCTAAAGTTGAATTTGTGAAGGTACTGCTAAACGTTAGTAAATTCGGCCTGAACAGACCCCTGATTAATGACTTGAAAATTTAGTTAGTGATTTATTACCCTATTACGAAAATTTAGTTTAGTGATTTTGTTCAAATAATTAAGGACAAAAAAAATAAAAGATTACATTTCTCCTTTATTTGAAGATCTTGGCGATATTCAAAAATATCAAGATAAAATATATTTACGATCTTTAAAATAAATCTTTCTTCCCACTCTCCTGTGGATTTTTTCATAGGTAGAGACTATCATTTTTAAATGAAGATTTGCATAAAAATTATTATGTATGTTTTGTGTTGATAATTTTTAACCCAGAAAAAATAAACACTATTTAGCAATTGAGGAAAAAAAATCTTAGATATAATAGAATGTTAAAAATAACTTACGTTTTTTTGAAATTCTTTGTTCTTGCTGTTCTTTAATAGTTTCAGCTTGCTGTAAAAGAATTTAGATAATATAGCACAAAAATTTCCTTTAAATAATTTTATAAGCATGAAAGATTATCTAAACGTACCTTTAATCTATCAAAGGCATCCTTAAAATCTTTTTCTTGTTTTTTCTTTGATTCACTCATTTTCTTCAGCATAGAATTCAGTTCCTCATTCTAATGAAAAATATACATATTTAATATATTTGCAAGGCATTCAAACAAATACTTCAATGCATAACAAGACATATAAAAAGGCAAACATCACATTAAGACATCTTACCTAACCCACCAGCAGTTCTACACAAGGAAAGTCATAATTTTTTTTATATACCCAAGTGGCAGTGCATTTAAAGAACTTAACTATACTTTCTAGCTACAAATAGTCCTGCATGGCAAAAAAAAAAAAAAAAGCCTTTGTGTACCTTTCTGGGTTTATCCAATATTAGATGGGAGAAAGATTCCATTACTAGCTGATTCGATTTAATAACCAGATTTGAACAGATGACCCAAAAATCTCACCCATCAAGCATTAGATTGGTGAAAGTGACCATTAATGGAAATGTCAAAACTGCCAGTGAGTAAATTTATAGCAAAACCAAATGAATTTTTGAACAGTGCTTTTAGACTAGAAACTATCTGAAATACAAACTTTCTATTATTTTAACACATTTGTTACAAAAATTCATAAAAGAGATCAATAATTCAAAAGACAATAAACACAAATTGGGATTCATAACTTAAATTTTTTTAAAAAAAGTTGCTTAGGATATTAACTATTACGATGCAAATTTAGATTCTAAAATGTTTTTATAAAAGAAATTGTTTTTGAGTTGATTATAGAAATATATTAAATCAAAATCAAACTGAATGACACATATGAAATTTTAAAAAATTAACTTGTAGAATTAAAAAGATTTCTTTTGTTAATTGAATTCTAATTTCTGATTCTAACCATACCTTTCACACAGAGATATACATTTTACCTTATAGAGACTCAAATGATACGATTCATTCCAATTTATACTCAACATCCTGAGGAATTCTGATTCTCAATTCCATAAAATATATCTAAAACAATCAAGTTCTGATCAATGAATAAAACTGAATTATATTTTAACAGATCAATTTACGGTGCCAACTGCCATGTAAACCAGTTTTAACTTGTTACAGAACTTAATCTGGCAACATTATTAGTCAGTCAACACCAGTCACTGAACTGAAAGCTTGTCCATGTCTCTAAGAATTTATGCTCTATTTCATTTGGAGTATTATCTTTTTTAGCCCATGAGATGTTTTATATGTGTGTATTTCTTTGTGACTGTTTCAGGTTCTCTAGTTTTTGGGTATTCAATAATTCAAATGGGAGCTAGTCAGAATCTTAATTTCTAGTACTAACAGTTAGAATATGGAAGATGGATAAAAAATAAGAAATACATGTTTCAATAAAAATATTATAAATATTAATTAATATATAATTTTCCATAACTTTTCTAAACTTTACTCAGGAAATGAACTATAACTAAAATAAAAATTATATACTATCATTTTATAAGATTTTTACATGCTACGAAGAGATTCACAGATTTGGTGAATTCAGTTGAGCATTGAATTATACAAAAACTTCAATACACTAATATTATTTAAGTAATCTAAGCTAACCTGTTTTACATGAATTAATTTGTGTCAGGACATATTTACAGATATAGTGATTAAATTCTGTAAAGAAAGTAAAATTTCAAAAAATGACAGGCAAACCCTAAAGCAGATAGCTAGAAATTTTTTTAACTACATGGAAATAACCCATTGAAGGACTACTGAGGAGACTATCAGGGTCAGTTTCCTCTATGATGCAGTGCTGAAGAAGAAAAATTAAAGAAAAATCTAAATTACCTGATGAATTAATTGTCTCCATTCATCTTCATTTGGACAAGTAGCAACCCAGAAATTGTTCACCAATTTATTCGCTTTCTCGAGACAAACATCTAGATTCAAACAAGTGTCTTTGATTGCTTTAAATGTACTATATTCCAATTTCTGAAAAATAAATAAATGACTTTATATCTACATACAATATCAAAACAGCACAGAAATGAAATATTTACTAAAGAAATCTACTTAAGGTAGTATAGATTTTATACATCACTTAGCTAAATTAGGTTTTCTAGTGGCCTAAAGAAAAAAATCAGAACAGAAATTGGGAAATTTCTTGGAACAATATACAAATACCAGACTACCTTTAAAAAGGGCAAACCAAAATAATTTCTTTACACGAGTACATAATTTGCATTTACATAATTTGTGTTACTTAAGTAAAACAAATATGAATTCGGTCGAAAAATAATAAAATAAACTATGAACTTTTAATATCGGAACTACTTTGTTTTAAGCAACAAGTTTTAACAATTTCCAGTATAAGGTAGTAATGAGGTATTGAATGACTAATAATAGTTTGAGATGGTTACATGGAAAATTTTTATAGTACTGTTGCATTAAAAAAAAAAAACAGTATTAATTAGTCACTATTTCCTCGCACAAATATTTAATTATAACTAATTAAGACTTCTTTAATCAAGTTATTTTAGTAGAGTTTCAATAATCTCAAAACAAAAACACTTTGAATATGTAGCAAAACATTTTAGTACATAAGTAATTTCTTGATGGAATTTAAAAAAAATCTATGAAATTGTTATTTGGGTTTCTTTTTCATAAAATAACCTAATTCTCAAAAAGTTAAAAACAATGAATCATGCGGATAAAGCTATATACCTGAAACGTGTATATAATTAATGGAAGGTCCATGAGCTAGAACTATCGTGTTTTCTTTTTACTAGCGTTATTAATTCAAATAAAAAATGCTGGATCAAAAATCCACATTTTTTGACTCAAACTGATAATTTTAAAATCTTGGTTTGTATTCATAGTAAATAGGATGCTCTTAACAAACAGGAATATCAGGACAAAAAGTTAAAAATAAGACAAATATTTTTAGTCAAGTCTACAAATGCTGGTTAAATATAGTTTAATTTTGCATTTACACTTAAATTCTCACCTTACAAATTGTGCCAATAATTAAATTATGTGTAAGGGTAATTATATAATGCAAACCTCTGAACAGAATGCGGAAAAGGTCAAATAAGGAAACATGAAAAAATATCAAAACAAATAAGTAGATTAATATGTATTCAAAATATTTATGTGAGGTTCTTATTTAAAGAGCCCTCTTTGTCTATCTCTGAATAAGATAGATCTACAACCTCATGTTGTAGTCAGACTTCAATAATGCCAATGTTTTATTTTTAGAGTTGAAACCTCAATTAGTAAAACTATTTAAGGGAAGAAAAGAAAAAAAAACTAAGCATTTCAAACAAAGAAACCTCTTTTCATTTTTTAAAGCTATTTAATTTTTATGATTTAAAATTGAATGCTCTTAATTTAATATAGACAATTTATAATGATGCAAATCATCGATCCGGTTTTCATGATGCCAACCCAAGTGACATTTTCACACTAAGAAAATGTCACTGATTAAAATTAAAATCGTATAAAAACAGTTAGTAACCTCTAAGAACAACCAACCTTCATTAACAACCATTTTACTGCAGAACAGAGCATGATCGTACGTGAGAGTTAACTGATTTCGAATTTTGATTTAAACAGCAATTTAATATAATTTTGTAAAATATTGTTTTGCTGATATTTCACATAAAGTAAATGGAAAATTTATTGGGAAAAAAAAACTTATTTAGGATTTTTCAAAACTTTGAATGTTACTGTTTATTAACAAAATATAACAACAAACATACATTTAACAAAATTTTGAATAAATAATAAAAGAACAGAGAAATTTTTAAACTCAAAATCTATTCAACCAATTTAGCCTATTTAAAAAAAAATTAAAAAATACAAAACTTATTTTTTACACAAAGAATTATTAGAAGATTTAAAATACAGTTTGAAATTATTAATTTAAAGAATTATTTATGAAGTATTAATTTAAAGAAAAAAAATATTTCAAATATGAATAATACCTTTCGAGGTGAAGCATTGGTGGTAATATGCTGCATGCCATCCCCTGTCCTCGAAAGTATACTCTTGATTCCTACAATACTCTCTGATATCTCTTTTTTAAGAAGTTCATAATCTTGCAATATGCCAATAGCATGCAATGTGCCACTTAAAACAAGTAAACTTTTATCTATAAGTAAAAAAAAATCAAACATATTATAAAATATAGAAAATAATTACAATATTTCCAAAATTATTTAAAAAGTTATTCTTAAAATGCTAAGAAATATTAAAACATTATAAAACAAGTATAAAACATTAAAGCTGTTTTTTTAAATGCTTTGTCATCATATGAAATAACCCTTTTTCATGAATAATTATCATAACTGCTATGAGTTAGCAACATTTTTTTATGACTTTAAGGTCAAATTTAGCCTATTTTTAACTCTATGTTAATTCTGAAGAGGGCCCAATGAACAAAAGCCACAGTTTTTAGAGAATTACAAGTTTCAAAATGTTTTTAAAGTTTCAAAAGTTACTCTAACTCTGCATTACCTCGGCTTTTAAAATTTTGCGATCTTAGATTTATTACTGAGAAAAATTTTAATTTAGATTGAGAAATCTTGCCAAAATGGAGATTTTTAAAAAGTTTCGTAGCATGTAATATGTTTAAGTTGTTTGTCAACTAAATAGAAAAAATAATCTTTTCTTTCATTGTTAGGTTTAATTCAACAATAAATGCACACTTCTTTTGCATGCATCCTCACTACAATTTTTTGTATATTTTACCTACTTTAACGCATTAGCAGAATCGTAGATGTATGAAACACATAATTTGGAAAAAGCAATTTTAATAAAACAAGTCCTATTCAACATAATACCAACTTGTTCTTAATATAATTAGATTAAAAACTATAACTATTTACAAAATTTAAAAAATAAAACATACCTTTGAATTTAAAACTACTATCACTGAAACTATTAATAGAGGATAGTCTCTGTTTGTCTAAGTTCTTGTACATAGCAAATCCAGACAAATCGTGCTTCGAAGTGCTGACTTTGGTCGAATGAAATTTGTCAACTTCTTCCGGAGCTGAGTGTTCATGATTAGGATCAGATTCAATGCCCAGATCTGGTGACGAATAGTGAGAGCGTTGGAACACTGAATCTTGTGAGCTGGAAATCACTTTGTGAGATGGTCTCAAGGGAATTCTCTTGATTTCTTCACTTTGCTTTATATAGCTGCGGATAAGAGCTCTTTCTTTATGCTTCTGGTGGACTGAATTTGTTCCAAATTGGCCATCAAAACTAACAGGACTTAAGCTTGCACTTCTGCTCAATGCTATCGTTTCATCACTTAATAAGGATTCATGATCACTATCTGAAATGGAAAAAAAAAAAAAATAAAAGAAAGAAAATATAGTTAAACCAGTTTAAGTTGACCACATGCGGTGCATTACGCCTGTGGTCAATTTACAGAAAGAACCTGAGCTATTGCTTTCCCCCTTATCATGTTATTCTTAGACATACAAGAATAATATACATAATATACGTTATTCTGTATGTTTATAATTCTTTCATATGTTCACAACCCACAGAGGCGTTTAGATTAGCTCTTAACCATTTAACTGTCAAGTTATTTTGATGTTTTAGGTACATGAATTGCAATTTTTTTTATTACAAAAATAAAATATACAGTAGAAAATAAAACATACTTAGTAGTTAAAAATTTATATTTTGAATTACATGCATAAAAATGTGAAAGTCTTGCAGCCACTGCATATTTGCTTAAGGCGGCTGCCACTCAGCGTGGCAGTGGTAAATTTTACTCCTAGTGGAGCATTGTTTTCTAAAAATTAAAAAATAAATAAATCTATATAACGTTTCAAAGAACTGGATGCCATTTTGTAACAAAAAAAAATGCCATGCATTTAAAACACAAACCTTTGAAACTTTCAGTAAAGAGCTGCCATCTACTGTGGTATATTACCCAAGGTTTAAAAATACATTTATAATTTTTAATAATTATCAATGATAAAAATAATTTTAAAGATTTTTTTTCAGATTTCAAGCATTCATAAATTGCAAAAATAATGATTTTCTGACTAATTTGAAAAATTATACAGTCACAGATAAACAAATTATACCAATATTATATTGGCATTGATTTGTAAATTACTAGTGCTAGAAATATAAATACCTTGTTTACTGTTACTATGATGAAGATTGTTGTCAAAAAGTTCTGAGGATTTTAATTTTGAGTTCATATGAAATATTTCAGAAGCATTTTCCTGAAGAGAGACAAGGCTATCAAATAACTTTAGTAAAATTGATTTAGCATCTGAATCTCTGGCTGTTTCTGAAAAGTAAAACACAAATTAAATTATGAAATTTTAATGACAATCGATGCATATAGAAATTAAAAAATTTGCATAAAAAGGAAAATAATTGTTATTTAAAACAAAATAAACAAAACAATTAGAAAATAATTAACTTAGAGAATAACACATTTTAGCATTAAAGAGGAAAAACAATTGGCATATCTAAAAATATGAAAATTTTCTTGATTCATTAAAAATTCAGTATTTTAGCATAAATTTAAAATTATTTCAATAGAATTTAATAGTCACTAAAACAAAGGGTCAAATGTATAAGCTATATGTTTCATACAATCCAACAAACTAAGATGCTATGTTAAATAAATTCAATCATTTATCAAAAGCACTTTTATAAAATTTAAAAAAAAAAAAAATTATTAAAATAAACTATTTTAATAAAACTAATTAATAATCCCATTTTCTATACTGTAACATAAATTCATAGAGTAAAAATATAGTAGCTTTTAGAATAAAATAATACTTCAGGCTTGTTTACAAAACTCAAATTTGTCCGTATGAAACTTATGACAAATTTGAATTATTGAGCTCATTAAAAGAAAAAAGAATTTTGTATGTACCATTAATTACGGACTCCATGCCACTAAGTTGCTCAAATTCATCTATCACTGTTTTTAGAACATTTTCAATCCAATCCAGTTTCACTGATATTGTAGAAGCAGTTGCAGCCAACCTACAGGGAACATAGATAAATAAAATAATAATTTCATATAACAGTTCTAATCTACAACAAAACAGTTAAAATTTGAAACAAAAATGTAAAACATTTAATATTTTATGTAAGCTTAGTAGGTATTTGTTCTTATAATTTTTAATAAATAATACTTACTATACACACTATACACTGTGTAATCTCAAATCAACTGTGAATTTATCAATATGTTTATGTTAGTGAGTTATTCATTAAAAATCATAAATAACATTTTTACAAGTAAAAACACATGTTCAAAAATTTCTTTATCAAACTTACATAATTTTTAAGCCTTTCAAAATTACATATACAAACAGTTCTTTTCCAGTATTAAATTTATACTTTGTTGTTAAAATGTCCCCTGCTGCTTTATTTCTTTTTTGCATTAAATTTTTTAAAAAATCTTGAAATGTAATGAAAAACTAACTCGTTCTGTAAAAAACAGAAAGCCAACAAAAAATTACTTTTAATTAATTTTAAAACTCATAATCATTTATTCCCTTTCAGTGTAATTGATATCATTCAATACATTTATTGTTTTTTCCCCAATCTTACTAACCTATTTGTAAACAATCAAAAATCGGTGCAAAAATGACATTTTCAAACCAAGTTTCCTATTTATAACATTAGGAAGGAAAAAAAAGAAAACGTACTAAGTTTTTAATATCAAGGCATATATCCAAAAAAAAGAAGAAAAAAAAAAAAAGAATAATTATTTATAGCGTTTAGTTTTTTTTTTTTTTTTAATTTCATAAAAATCCTATGTGTAATATTTGTATTTAAAAGAACATTTCCTAAACTATTTTCTTGAAATATACAACACAATTTAAGCACGTTAGAATGCAAATAAATTAATCATAGCAATTAACTTCAGCTCAAAATACAACGAATAATAAAAGCCCTGAAACGGAATTTTGAGTTACTAGACAGCCCAAGTAACCGGAATTTCGGAATAAATTTCTCTAAATAATTTCTTTACTATTACCATATTTTACAAAATTTTGGCAGTTAATAATAAAAATATATGCTACAATTACGTTCCACTCTTGTTTTGTTTCTATTTTTCAATTTTAATTATATATATATATATTGACTACTACTACAGTTTATTATTAATTTTTTATAAGTATTGCTTGTGGTATATTTTTTTCGAGACAGCATTTTTTACAGGAAAATAAATCAATAATGCTTTAATGCTATAATCAAGCTTTCACTGTAATATGTTTTGCCATAAAACTATAAAAATTTCTTAACAAAAAGATGAAGCAATTATTTCACCTGTCATGGGATGGCTCCTCTTTTTCCCCTCGTAGACGCCTTACAATACTGTTTGAAAAATTTTTTGAAGGTAGCTTAGAGTTTTCTTTGCTTTTGGTAGGTTTTGAATCTTCATCTTTAAGGTCTGTTTGCACAATTTCATTCCTTTTTGTTTCATCATCATTGCTCTGACTCATCATGGGTGAAAAGAATCTCTTCAGGAATACTTTAAAGTTCAGCAAACATTCAATATCAACTTCCAGATCGATTTTCGCATTTCTCAAAGTTCTGTCCCATTTCTTGCTTTGTTCAGCATTTGACATTGAGTAATGATTGAGAAATGGAGCACTTTCAGATTTAAACAAAGATGGACTGACTTGAAGTGCTCTAAGGCTTTCTATGTGCCGGGTGGATTTTTCGAAATGACTCATACTAATCTTTTTTGCCTCATAAAACTGCTTTTGTAAACCTAGTAAAGAATTCATCAATTCTTTCTTATGCTTCCTTAAATCGCTGATATCAGCTTCTGTGCTCAGCAGGAAAGTATCTGACAACCTGCTGCCTGGAATGTTTTGCTGCAGAGCTCTTACATTGTCTTCATTCAGCTTTTTGAGTTTAAACAGTTCCTGTTTCAACTTATCGATATCTTTCTGCTTGTCAATGAGTGAATCGTGCGCTTTATACAAATCAGCTCTCAATTCCTTGATAAATGATTGTTTAGTTTCTAATTTTGATTCCAATTCTGCTATTTTTGACTCTTCCTCTTTCGCTTTTTCTGTGCTATTTCTTTTGAAATTATGAACACAAGATAATAAATTTTCACGCAGACTGTTTTTCTCTTTCTCGAGCACATCATTACGGCTATTGGCTTCTTCAAGTCTATGCTGCAAGGACTTAATATGCTTCAAATACTTTTCCCGATCCTTATTAACTGTATTTGATGAGATCATTTGGTCACTTTGAGCTGATTTTACTAAAGAACCAGAATTGTTACTGTTGGCTAAGCTTGTGGACACACGGTGTAACAGAGAATCTGAAGAAACTTCCATAATGGTAGAACTATCAGGACTAACTGGTCTTTCAGGAGTTATCTTCAGTCTTGATTGCCTTTTTTCACTCTGGTTCATCTTCTCAGTTAAAAGCTCATCGATTTGAGACTGTAAGGTGAGGATGCGTTCTTGTAATTTGTCAATCTCTTTTTGCTTTAAATCCAATGAATTTTTACCCTCCTCATTTGATTTTTGTGATGTTGTAAGACTTTCTTGCAAAGTAGAAACCTCAGCATTTGCAGAAATTAGGGCTTTCTCAGAATTGTTTTGCTTGTTTTGGAAAATTTTAATATATTTTTCGAATTCAAGAACTTTCTCTTCCAAAGTTTTAATACAATTTTCCTTTTCCTCCAGTATTCTTTTCTGTGCATTCAACAGTTTCTGATCAGAATTGGATTTATCAATTTCGTGGGCTTCGATTTGTTCTTGTAATTTCAGGGATTTATCAATTCCGTGAGCTTCGATTTGTTCTTGTAATTTCAGAGTTTCATTTTTCTTCATTTCTAAATCCACTTTAGTAGATTTGAGAGCTTGTTTCAAACTGTTTTTCTCACCCTGGAGAATTTTTATGTCCTCCTTTAATTCATGATTTTGTTCCTTCAAATTTCTAACAAGGTTTTCTTTTTCTTCAATCACTCTTTTCTGTTTTTCCAATAATTCATCATCAGATCTGGATTTGGCATCCATTTGTTCTTGTAATTTCACTATTTCATTTTGCTTCAAATCTACCAAATTTTGATAGTATTCACTTGATTTTTCTGACAAAAGGTGTTTTTGCAATGAAGAAATCTCATCATTAGCAGATTTAAGAGCCAGTTCAGAACTATTTTTCTCACTTTGAAGAATCTTTACATTTCTGTTTAATTCAAAATTTTTTTCTTTCAAAATTCTTACAAGATTTTCCTTTTCTTTTAAATCTTCTCTTAGTTTGGGCAATAACTCATGATCAGCCTTAAATGTTTCAACTGAACTTTGTAATTCATAAATCTCATTATTCAAAGTTTGCAGTTTATCTATTTCATCATTTAAAGTTTTAATTTCTTCATCTTTAAGCACAATTTGATGTTCCAAAATAGATGTTTTATGCTTTTCAGCTTCAGCATTTTGCGTTACTTTTTTAATATTTTCAATCTTTGCAGTGAAATCAGAAGTCAATTCTTTAAATTTCAAATTTTCCAGAATAATTTTTTTCAGCAATTCATTTACATGTTCATCTTCATCTACTAAGTATGAAATTTCTTCTACATCTTCAAAGTTTATAACATTGGTATCAAACTTCACACTACACGCATTACTTAAAGTTTTAAGGTTCAATATAAAAGACTTCTCAAAGTTCAAAAGAAAATCTATAATATTTTGTTTTGAGTGAGTTAGAAAGTCAATTTCAGCTTCAAATGAATCACACTTAGATTTTAATTTTTCAATTGCTTCTTTCAAACTTTTGATTTCAGACTTTAATGTTTCTTTTTCAGATTTAGCAGATTCTAAGATTGTTTCGACTGATGTTTTGTCTTTTAAAAGAGAAGTATTTACCTCTTTGAGTTCATTATTACTACTCTGCAATTGCAAGATTTCTTCATTGGTAACCCTCACTTTTTCTGTCATTTCTATTCTTTCTTTAACTGCATCTTCTGCACGTTTTTCTTCACTTTTCAGCTTATCTAACAGACTATCCTTCTGCAAAGTCATTTCTTTGATATTTTCCAAAAGTTCTTTTTCCTTTTGTTCTAATGCAGTAATTCTGTCCTGATATTCTATTTTATCACTTGAAATAGTTTTCTCATATTTGGCACATTTTCTGTCGAGTTCTATAAGGCGCTCTTTGGTTTGATTGAGTTCTGTCTGTAATTCGTCAAATGTAGTTTTTGAGCTTTGGACATTCATCTCTAGACTCTGAATTATTCCTTTCAGTTCCTCATTTAATGAATTTTTTTCTTCTAGCTTTAAGAAAGAATCGTTCTGTTTAGAAATTAATAAATGATTATTTCTCTGCAGTTCTGCTAGCTCATCTTTTAAATCATTAATTTCGTTTACAAGGACATTCTTTTCTTTATTAAGGGAACCTACTAGCTCTTCTTTTTGTTTAAGCATTTCTGAAAGATTTTCGATTTCATTTTGATGACTAGAATTTTCCTCATACAACTGTTGAAGCTCTTGGACATTAACATTACTGTTTTCTTCTTGTAAAGTGTCATCAAGCTGTTGAGATTGTCTTTGGCACTTTTTACAGATGTAGGAACTTTTTGAAGTTTCTATATAAAAGAAACTAGTATAACTAATACATCAATCATAAGAGAAAATAAGTTAAAGCACTAGTATTAATATAAATGCATTACTTAACATCAATGTTAGTTAGATTAATCAAGCATCAATTAATTATTAGAAATAAGCCTTCATGCATAATAATTAGTAACATTTTTGACAAAGCTAATATATTTCTAGACATGGGAAACTATTACGTAAGATGCAGTAAAAATAATTACTTTCTCCTAATAGGTTCAAAACAAATAAAATATAAAAATGCAATAACAATTATTAAAAAATAGTTATGTTACTAATCACATTATTCTTATTAATGTTGCTGTTCAGCTATTGAGTATTACAAATTGAAAATTATCTTCATGCATTCAGATTGATTATTTAAGGATAGAAATAATTGTTCAACAACGAAAAGTCTACAGTACAGTTTGGGCAAAGTAATAAAACACTCAAATACTCAGCAATTTTCTTTTTGTTATTTCTTCACTGTTTTACTCATTATTTCTGTAAAATTATAATGATTGAAAAAGCAATAGTTTTGAAATATACAATTTGAATGCATTGAGTGAACTGATTAGATTTTTATACCTTGAGCCAATGTAAATATATATATTGCTATGCTATATTATCCTTAGTGTCATTATTCTAAGCAAAAGAATAATAAATATTTTCAAAGTCAAAGTCACTCGCAAACTATTTTTAGCAAGATTTATTTAAAAAACTGAAATTCAATTTCAATTTGTTCTGGATGTTTGGAGAAACTTTAAAATATATTACTCAAGATAAACTTAAATATGGACTTTAATAACATAGTATTTTTGTTAAACCGTATCAAATCAGACAGTAACAGAATAGTCGTGATAACTGAACCATACCTAGATTTAGACTTCATTATTTCCTACGCTCATCATGCAAATGCATAACAATCTACAACATCTATATATGCACGCTTAAAAAAAAGCAAAAACATAAAACACGCCTACAAATACAAAAGCATGCCACATTTTACACTAAAACACATCATGCTAACAGGCATAAGCTGACTATGATACACGCATAAAGCAAGCCATTCATTTTTACCGCTACTTCTCCTTCGTTTCGAAAATGAGTGTAGTTTCACATAGCTAGAAGCTGATTCATTTTTAGTTGAGTCTTCAGCTGCTCTCCTGTCCTTAAAACGTGATTTTCTTGGCGATCTGGAGGTGATAGGAGATGTTTGAACATCAATACCAATCCTCTGCATAGAAACGTTCCGATCAGGTTCAGACCAGGTATCGGAGTCGGAAGACATCCACGTGTTGTATCTCATGTAATTTGGTTTAAATACATTACTGTTTTCTACATTATAAACACTTTCTTTGCACTGGGCAGCAAATTTCTCACTATTCCAAAAATCGTTGTTTGTAGGTGCGTCCCAACATCGCCTGCGATGTTGATCAGAGTTTTTGCTCTGCTCGCCATTATTTCTGATTATAACATCTTTGGGATCACCTTGATCATTCAGCAAAAGAATTAAATCCTCATTGTTGCTGGTTTTTAGCACTATAACATTGTCTTGGTTGCCAATAAGGGAATCAGCTGATTGCCTTTTTCCAGTGAAAGATTGGAGTTTTCGTGAGCTATAGATTTCAGACAAATTCAACTCGCCTGATCCTAAGATATTTTGATTTTCTTTGACAGATGGATAAAATTTACGCCTACCTTCTTGATATATATATGGAATATCCGATTCCTCTTGATTAAACTGAGAATCCAGTAAGCGGCCAATGCTGTAATAGAAAGAGAACAAATTATTTATCTAAAAATAGTTTTAAAATTTAGAAAAGTCATTCGTTTCTATCACATTTTCTTACGATATTTTAGTTGCTGAAATGTAAATGGCAAAATATATTGAGTTGTGAATTATGCGAAGTACAATAAGTTAAAAGGTAATGATACTGAATAAAATGAAAAGTATGTATTCAAATACGTTTTGGAAAAGAAAAAAATTTAACAGCTACAAACTGTATATTAGAGCTGAACCTGTATCAATGTATCTGATATTTTGTAATTAAGTGCTTAAAAGTATCTATTACCATAAATGAATATATCATGAAAGTATTAAGGACAATTTGTATTAATTCATTTCTAAACTTTAAAAAAAGGAAAAATATTTTTTAAAATCTTATTAAGCCGCTAAGTGGTGGTAGTATTCATCTGGAATCTTATTCATTTTGGACTAGCTCCATATCAATACCGTTGAAAAGCAAGTAGTATCAATGTACCTATATGTATTAAACTTGGGCAAAGGATTGCTCCAGGTTGCATCCGGTAGAACTTAGCGGATTTATTAGTCCTAGTCATTTTCTATTTCAAAATGATACAAATTTGATTCATTACAAAAATTTAAAAAGACTAAATATTAATATAATCGTAAAACATTTTAATTTCGTTTTGGACTTACAAAATCACAAAAGAATTTAGAAAAGTATCTTTGGTAAAACTAATTATTATAATTATTCTTAAATGTTTGTTTTACTACTATTCTCTAAATAGTTTGACAAAAATTATGAGCCCTTCATTATTTAAACGAGTCAAATTAACGCTAAAAAATTTCTTTTTTTAATTTTTAGCATTATCTCATTAAAATGATACTTAATTTAAACTTAGAGGAATTCCAGATTGATTAGAACTTTGATTCCAGAAATATTCACTCCATATAAGTATGTGCTGAGAAAGTTATAGTTTTATTTTAACCAGATAATTAAATTATCAAGAAATAAACTGAAAATGTGTTTCTCAGCAATACAATTAGTTCCTTTTTCATATGCCTCCTTTTGGTATTAAAAATATATAAATGAAATAATAATTATAATAAATAATTATGTATGGAAAAAATTTGATAATTTGGGAAAAAAAATAAAAGGTTGTAATTTATTTATTTTTTCCAACAAAGGGAAACACGATACAAAATCAAGAAGAATATACACCTTCTACAACCAATTACAACTTTGAATGTAATGTTCACGTACATTAAAAAGAAAAGTTTTACCGGGTGCTCAGCAAAATCTTTCAACAAAAAATAGGCACCTTTTAAGTACTTTTTAAGCACTAAAAATATTTGTAAGCACTATATACATTAACAAAATGCAAAATAATTTTCAAAGACTTTACATGATCATGATAAAATAACTGGCTTCTGATAAAAAAAACAACTCTTTTCTTAATTATGTTAACTATTATTAAATGATCTAGAGATTTTTGGGTATGATATCAGAGGGTGGAAAATGAAGCATGTAATTAAGAATATCTTGCAAAATGCACCAGAGTCGCTTATGAGAGTGCAATAATCTCATCGAACCCAGCACAGTATACGCACATGCGGATCCGCAAGCATTTCATCTAACATGTAAAATTATTGGGGCTTACATAAGCTATGGACTGACGGTACGCTGCATTGTATTTAAATTAATTGTGAAAACATTGAATAGAACAATATGAAAACTATGCTTTTGCACAATACGTGGCGAAAATCTCATTTTCGAAAAGGGGAATTTAAGCACTTTTTAAAAACACCCAGTAAAAAAAAGCAATTCCAAGGGCTTTAAAAAACTAAAATAAGCACCTTTAAAAAACGCTACGCATCATGTTCTATAATAATAGTATATGTTTTAGTGAATTAAAAAAATTTAAACAGCAAAATGAGAAACTAAATTTTTTATACCTTTTTCGGTCACTGACATTAAAATCACTCCTTTGCATGGTTGTATCATTGAGATCAAAGATTCTGCTACCTTCACAGACTATAAAAGAAATATATGATCAATTTACAAAGGAAAAAAAAAGAAAGCAAACAATGTATTCGTAAGCAAACAATGATAAAGTTATATGAATTTCAAAACAAAAAATTTTTGATAAATATTTAAATTGTAGAAAAATTATCAATAAATTATGTGAGGTCATAACAATTTCATATTTTTTAAATAAGATTTTTTAATATCTATAAAAAAACAATACATGACATACTCTTCAATTATATTTTACAATTAAGATATTCAATATTTTTAAAAAAATCATTATTGACTTCCTTTTGTACACATAAACATATAATTTTTATGACTTAGTTTTTTCAACTTGCCTTTGGCTATGCTATAATACTTCTAGAAAATCTTAAAAAAACCAAGTTAGCTTGGTTGTACTGGAAAGTAACATGATAGAAACAGGTCTTTAGAGGCTCTACTTTATTTAAGAAACATTAAATGTAAAAAAGTTTTCATAAAAAGTAAAAGAGTGATTAATGAACATTTCTTCATGCATATGAACATTTCTTCTTAAAGTAACAAAAAGGAGAAATAATTCATTTTAAATACTTACTGGACAGTTGGTTAGATAAAGTTTGAGATAATTTCATACTCCGATCAACATAATCAGAAAGACGTGCCAGGAAATCTGCACTTTCATTTATATTTTCCAGGCTACTAGTAGATGCATTTTTCTGTTGTAACAGATCTTCCATAAACCTTTCTAAACTTTGCAAGTGTTTTAACAGTTCATTGTTAACAGAACAGGAGATGGCCAGTCTACGATGTAATTCATCCCGCTCAGTTGTATAACCCTGAAATCACAGTGTCAAAACTATGACAAAACTTCACGCATCTTAATAACAAAATAAGTTAATTTTGCATTCATTCATTGAAAAAAAATTTCATTGTACAAAGGAATTTTGAAAATGAAATCAAAGAGCATTTTTCTATTAGTGTGCGAGTTCAATTACAATTTATAAATTTCAAGTATACAATGTGTCATGTAATATTTTTTTAAAAAAAATATTTTTAAATCTCTGCTTTTATTTTAAACAAAAGAATTATGATGTGTTAATACATTTGCTCTTTAGTTATTAACTTTAAAAATTAAATAAGCAACATTTCATTTGAAAATTGAGACATGTTAAGGTATCCTAATAAGGGCATCATTTATAGTAAATAATAAAATGAAATTAGGCAGTTAATGTTAGATGTTTTTAATTTTTTTATTGCAAAAAAATTTTTAGATACGTAATTCAATCCAAAATATAGAATAAATATATTATGAAAATAAGCAAATAAAGGAAAAACAAACATTTTTATTTTTCGGTGACCTCTTTAAAAGACTTCACTTAAATACACTTTTTACTTTTCAAAATATAGAGGCTCTCCAGCCATTGCGATTCTCAGAAATGTAAGAGTTGATCACTAGTCAAAAAGCGGCTGTGGACTTCCTTACCCGCTTTTGCTCTCCCCTATACCCTAATCTTTTCCACTATTATGAGAGCAACAAACAACTATATATAGATTTTGATGTGGATGCTGAAGAAAAGATTTGTTCCCACCTTCTCTGTAATCCTTTACCCGTGGAGCTACCCCCTGCAGATTTTCGTACGTTAATTGCTCCCAACAACCTTGTACAATTCTTGAACCTGTCATGTGTACCGAGAGGCATGAGAGCTATGGGTTTGCCACAGTTAAATTACTAGCAAATTGAAATAGCCTTAAGCCCTAAATAAATTATTTTTATATTCATAAAAATCATTGACAAAAGAACCACAAACATAAGCCTATAAAATCCAATAACATATTTAATTTCACTTTAAATAGTATCAAGAAATTTCTTACCTCATCTACGGGCATAAGTAAACTCTCGTATGACATGAACCTTTGATTGTTATCCGATAGCTCTTTATCTTTTTGTTCAATGGCTAGTATAAGCATCAGGATTTCTTCTTTCAATTCACTGATATTGTTAGAGGTTCCGAATTCTTGCAAGTTCTTGTCTGATAAGCTTGACTGAAGAGAATGCCAAGTGATATCAGTTTGAGAGAAAGAGTCCCCTTTTTCTATATCCTTTGAAATCTAAAAACATATACAACATTTTTTAATTTATAAATAAATAAAAGGAAAAGGAGTCACTTTTGTGCTATAGCACATCAAATACACTGAAAATCATTATGGAACACGCAATTTAATATCAGGAAAAATAGAATAAAAAATAGCACACTAGCATATTTATATAGGCAAAACTTAAACTTTAAAAAAAAAAATTATTCTGCATTAGTTTCAAAAGAAGAAAATGAAAAAAATTCCAGTTGAATTTATGTAGAAAATTGCTTTAAATTTTTTGTGGAAATATCGACCATCTTAACGATTGTCTGGCTTTTTTGAACTTTTATCTGCAAGCTTTCCTACATCAAAAACTGGTTTTCTCTTTGTAATTCATTGAAAGAGTAGTTCGAAGCAGAGATTTTTCCATCAAATTTTACCCAGGGACTCAATGCTTGGATGGTAAATAATGAATCAATTACTAATCACATTTTTTCCCTTATCATAAAATATTTCTATCTTATGTATCTTTAAAATAGAGATTTATATTGTTTTAAATAGGAGTTTAGAACCCATAATTTTTTAAAGTCTAGCGGAATCACTGGAAAAGAGGCAAAAAGGTGTGGCCGAAACAAACATAACTTTTGAAATTGATATATATTTGAATATTTCCAATTTGATGAATAATTCCAACATACTTTAAAATTAAGATCAAAAGCTAAAAAGAAATTTTAACAGAAGGTTAAGTCCCTTTTTTTTAGCATAATATATAAATGAATTGTTAATTTGTTTTGAAAATATATGAAGGGTGGTCAAATGAAAACTCGACACCTATTACAAAGTGATTATGGCATATGCTACACACAAAAGGTTATTATTAAAAGCATGATTATATATATACACTACCAGGATAAGATGATTTATTTCAGTCTTGTAAAAAGAGGTAAACCACCATAAGGCCCACAACCTCACCCAACTTTACTTATTGCAGGAATAGATCTGAAGTCTGTTTTATTTAAACAGGTGATCGAAAATGGGAAAGTATAGATCTTTGCTAAGAGCATGCATGGAGCCATGAATAATGCGGAACAAGATTATCTACAGATTTTGTTTGTTTTCCCAGATGTAAGTAATTCATCAATCTAGGTAATTACATCAGGCATAAAGGCTTGATGGATCTGTCCCTCCATATGTTTGCTTTGTGTCTTCCCACTCAATCTCTTCTGCCTTTATAGCACACTTGCCAGGGTCATGCTGTGTTTGCTATAAATAGCAAATATACAGTGATTAATTTCACAAGTTTCAGCTTTTGTTATCATGCCCCCCCTTTTCTAATTCTGAAGGAATGCTCTTTTTATTACTTTTCCCTCCAAAGCAAAACTGAAATAACTGTCCACTTTCACTATGAATTCTAAACTCTATGAATTCTATATGCAACAATGATGTTCACTTTGGTAAAGACTGAATTTTATAGCGAGCATTTAGTTTTCATATTCACTGCATCATGTAATTGAAAATGAATAAGTTTTGAGAGATAAATCAAAATGTTTATCATATTTTAGCTCCTAAATGGTTTAGCTCCTCCCTTACATATAAAATAAACTGTGTTTTTAAGTTCCACCTTTGAAAATTTGATTTCCGGAAAAAGGTGTGATCAATGATTTTTTGAAACGTCTAACGTCTGAACCTTCGATCTCTGGAAACTTCCGGATCAAGATTAGCGAAAAATCCGGAAATCCGGATTTTTTCCGGAGAAAGTCAACCTTGCATTAGCAATAAAAATCAAGATGGGTGGTATGGATATTTTGAATAATCAAGGAGTCATAATAAATAATCAAAGTAGATGATATATGTTCTTTCAGCTACAATGATTTTTGGAATTTTTACCAGACTTAACATTATTAATAAAAATCGAAAAAGGAAAATCGCAATGATAGTTATTTACTTGACTTTTTGTCTCTTCAAGTTCTAATTCAAGACTCTTGATTTTTGACAAAGATTTGCGTAATTGATCTTTCAATTCTCTTTCTTGCTTTTCTAAATCAGAGCAATTTGCAGTTAAATTTTGAATAATTTCTGAATTAATTTCTTGTATTAAACTTTCAGTTTGAGTTCCTAAGTCATACTGAGATGCTTTATCAGCTGAGCTAACAAATGGGACATCAAGCTCTAAGTCCAGCTACGAAAGAAAATATATTAATAGTTTTCCTTAATTATATTAATTTGACAGAAAATTGTAAATTCAAATATTTGTTTAAAAATCTGAATATTGAGATATTTAAACAAGATTGTTTAAATATTCTCCCTAGACCTGAAAATATAAATTTTCTGTCAGTAGCCAGTGGCTGGTACACTAATAACAGTCAAATATACTAATAATAACACAATAGCCTAATCCCCTCAAACCTAATTAGTCAGTGATTGATATCGATAGGTCCTTTTCATTTAATAGTCACTTTTTTTTTTTTTTTTTTGCTTGGATAGTCAGATTTTTTTTTCTTTAAACACCACATTAGAAATAATTTAAAAAATAATATAAACAAAATGTGAAAACATTGTAGTTAAACATACTGACTTTCAAGAACTTAATTTAACAATACCTAGGAGAGCAAACTACATTTTATGTATACAACTTGTAAATATATTTAAAGAACAATTTTTCCACATGAGTATGTCACAAATTAATGGATTCTGAGTAAGCACATTGAACATTTTAATGAAAATTTTGTTCTCCAGTCTTTCTGCATCGATGTACCTGTATCATTAAACAATTTTTAATAAAAAAAAGTGACCTGTTGTTTATTTAAGTCACTACTTTTTATTTGTTGCCTCACCAAGCAGCAAGTTATCAATTTCAGGTCTACTTCTCCCCAACATTTATATTTAAGTATAATTAATTACACTTACTTAAATGTAAAATTAAGTACCTTACTATGGACATTTTTTTCCCATAGGGAGTTCCTATAGTAGGGATTTTCCTTACTATGGAAACTCCCTACCATGGATTTTTTTTTTCTTTTTGTTTAACACTATATATGTAAGGAAAAAATCTATTAATTTTCCTAACTTAAAATGTATCTCTAGAAGTACTATTATTAATATTATAATTCTTAAAACTATAAATCAAGATATTTTATGAAAAGCTATATATTTTTGCTCATTTGCCTACAGTTAGAACAAATTAAATTTTTTAGGCACGACATATTATAATTTACATCAATTTATTAATTCCAATAATAATTGTTTTCAAAATTTCATAACCATTTAACATATATTTCAATAAACATTTTCTATATTTTTTATAAAATTTTCAACTACTGTGAAAAGCAAAAAAATATTTTTCAGAAACATCAGATTAATAAATACTTACTAAATTTTGTTTCTTTTCAAGCTCTTCTTCCAAACAGTTTATTTTTGTATAAGCTTCTCCTAATTTGTCTTTGAGTTCCTGCTCTCTTTCTTCTATCTCTGATAAGGTGGTTGTAAAACTTTCAATAATTTTTATTTTTTCTTCAATCTTATGCATCAAACTATCATTTTCATTCTTTAATCTATTGACTGCCTCGACATTTGAATCACTTTTACTAGAAATGTCTAAAGCGAGACCACTAGATTCAATAATCTGTGTTCCTAAATCACATTGAATGGTTCTTTCAGAATGACTTGGTTCCTGCAAAAGAAAATGATCTTGTCAGTAAAAGAAGAAAAAAAAATGAATTAATTAGAACCATTCTTAAATTCTGTTTAAGTTTTCATAAAAGCTTACTGCATTTAGCTATACTTTTAAAAAAAAAGCTATTTAATAATGAAGATCTTAAATGTTCATTTCTTCTAAAAAAAAAAGTAATGTAAAAGGTTTTTTTTTTTTTCTCCCCTTTTTGAACAAATCCTAGTAAAGGAAAAGCATTTCTATTATAAATTGGAGTAAACATACTATACCTGTAAACGCTGTTACAAATTGTAACATTTAACTTATATTTTCTTACAACGTTTATATTATTTTGCTTAAAAAATTCTACAGGATATATTAGTGTAAAATATGAAAAAGACATTGAAAGAAATAAGGGACATATTTTCAAACATATAAGGAAAATACATATTCTCAACTATATTTTGAATAAAAAATTGTTCTGCTATTTCAATTTAAAAAAAACTAGATCTAATTGTTTTCATTATATTACAGAAAATTTACATTTTAATTTAAAGCAAGTATTTAATACTTTCTCATTATATAAATTTTAAATGAATAACTCATTGGTTAAATTTTAATATCTTTTTTAAAAAAAAGAATTAAATGACAAAAATACTTAATCAACAAAACTTTTTTTCTTTTTTTTTTTTTAGCTAGATGTAATAATTCAAGTCACTTTTTAAAAAATAAAAAAAAATCTTTTAATACTATTAAAATTCTCATCAAATTCCATTCTAAAATAAATCCATAAAGTTTGAGTTAATTCTCATAAAAATATGGAGTTATACTGGCATCATTAGCAAATCTGTTTATTAATCATAAATTTGATTTATCTATCAACATCTATAAATTATTCAATTAACAGTATTGATCAGTGTTCGAGATAGGTGTAACTTTGTATGGAGAAAGTTGAACAAGATTGCATTGATGCAAAATAATAAAATTAAAAAAATAATGTATAATGCGTCTTGATTTTACAAATACTTTGTTATAAGGCAAGAGGAAAAATTTGAAAGATCCAATTTTTTCCCGAATTTAAGGAGACATAATATTTAAAAAGAATTAGTTTGTCAATAAACAAATCAATTAAAACAGTACTTTAAAAATGGTCCAGGACAACTAATTATTTTTATCATTGAATCGCATCCAATTAGAAATCAGGTCGAGGGATTCTGACAAGATTAGAAAAATGATGCCACCTTCCTTCTCTTAAGAATTATTTAAAAATTTTACAATATAATTTACATACGCAATCACTTGCTTAAAAAAATTTTTAGAAATGCAATATCAAATATCATCTAAAATAGTTGCCTTAATTTTCATAAAAATATATAAAAAAAAGCTTAAATCTCAAGAGTATTTCAGAAGAAATGATTGAAAAGATTATGTATTAAAAGTTCCATTACACTATAATAATGCACTGAAAATGTGTAGCAGAACAGAATACATTTCTAAAAACTTTTTTTCTTGCTGAGCTCTAAAATATTTATATTAAAATTCCAGTAAATAAATTAAACCTATCTTAAAAAAAAAAAAAATTAGCAGGAGCTGTAATTTAATTTCAAATTTCCAAAAATACCAGTGTAGAAGAAAATTATTACAGCCTTGATTTATAAAGCTTTAATGAATAAAAAATTGACATTTTAAAAGGGAAAGGTAGGTTGGGCGCCGTGTGCACAGAGCAGCGACCTCACCAAGATCCAAAGATTCCCTTCCTTCAACCAGAAGGCCTCAAAGAATTTAGAGAAATCTTAAAATTAACAAAAGTAGTTACTCAGAGAATAGGAGTTTAAGTGTTCAAACATAAGCTGTAATAACTCCGTAGCCATGTAATTTTGAACGCAATCCAGGAGACAAGGGAACTCCTGGATCAAGTATTAGGAGAAATTTGACTTTGTGGGCAACTTTTTGATGGCACTAATCCGCATTTGTGTTAGAGGAGAGTCGGGTAGCCCCGCCCACTTAAGGACTATTGCTTATATTTCTGTATAATATTGAGTAATAATCAATATTTTTGTATGTTTCTATTGTTTTATCATTTAATTAAATAATACAAAAAGAATAAACCAAAAAAAGAATAGTTTAACTTAAAAAAATAGAAATTTAAAAAAACATGTTTTTCAGCTCTTTTCAAAATGTGTCGGGTAGCCCCGCCCAGTTACAAAAATTATGTCTTTTTATTGTTTTTTCAGGTGTAAATGAAAATGACCAATGTATTGACAATAGATAAACCTTATTTATCATTTTTATCACAAAATTATTTTTTTTTATTACATATTTATATACTTTTAGTGAATTCTATCATTTTGTTAACAACAAATGTTATATTTTTTATTATTATTAATGTATATTAATATATTATAATATTAATATATATTTATATTAAATATTTAAAGAAAAAAATTTAATTTAAATCTTTGGAACCGTACATTTATCGACGAAATAAAAGTGGGCTGTGATACCTAACATTCATTTGAGCGGGGCTACCCGAAATCCAACTTTTTTGTAAATTTGTAATTACTCGAACAATTTTTCACAAATAAACTTCGTTCTTTGTGCAAACTAAACTTAAGACTACATACTTTAATGCTGTATGTATAGAAAAAATTATTTTTTTAATATTAAAATGAAGTTTAATCGAAACATTCAACCAATTTTTCTTAATATCATGACAACTGTATTCAACATATTTTCAAAACTATTGTTTACCATGTTACCAGCTGCATAAATACTTGAAACTTTGAAAATAATCTTTTTTTTAATATAACAATTATTGTCCGATGGCCCATTGACTTGAAAAAATATTCTATACATATGAAATTGACATTGGGCGGTGGTACCAGACTCTCCCCTACATGGAGAGGAAAACCGTAAAGACCTCTGAAGATTAGCCTGACGGCAAGGGAACTCTAACCCATGATCTGTCTACCACTGAGGATATTTTACGTCAGCACTGTGCTTGGTGACGGGTGTGAAATTTGTATCAATCAGCTACCGCTGGGATTTGAACCAGGTTCATCTCATTGGAAGGCAATCGCTCTATCCCCTGAGGCACCACGGCACAATATTGATATATTAAATAATTTCAATATAGATCCCAGTTGTTGCCTTGTAATGTATAATGACTAAAAAATGAATGAACACTCTTTCAATTAAATAAATCACTGTGAAAAACAAGGCTTATTCAATATTTTCAAGCAAGTCTAATAAATTACACTTTTTTGAGCTGCCGGTGGAAGAAGAATGATTTTTAGATAGAATTATTTTTTTATCGATTTCCATTCCATATACTGTCCTGTTTAAGACAACATGATTTGGCTGCTAAGATTAAAATGGATTTAATGCTGTTAAACATGCTTTAGACGATTTTCATGGAAAAGATTTAAGAAAACAAATCCATAAATTCCCAAGCCTTGACAATAAAAGAAATATATAAATATATATATGAAGCTGTATCACTGAGACAACCACATTTTTGTTAAACTGTAATTAAAATTTTCATAAAAAGAAATGCATAAAACTCCCAAAGACATATTTGCATTTTCAAAATTATATGTGAACTCCTGAAATTATTTACTTTCTGATCAAGACTAGTAATTAATTATTTACACTTCTATCAAAATGACTTCACTATTTAAATGACAGGCTATATAAAGTAAATTATTTTAAATAAAATTATTAACTATCTTTTAAATAAAATTTTCTTAGGCTGGTAAATTTATGTAATCAAACTTTCAAAGGGTGAAAAAAAGCATTAATCGGACACAATTTTAAAAAACATTTACACAAATTTAATGGAACAATAAAATTAATATAATCAATCATAATAAAATAACCAAAAGTTAGAAATTCAAAAGTCACTACATTCAACATCAAAAAAATTAAATTAAAAATAACTCTTCCAGCTTCTAATAAAATAATTAAAGTAAAACATCTAAACAAAATTTAAATTTATGAACAAAATATTAAACTATCTAACCCCTTAGTTTCAGCACTAGAAAATGTTAAAAAGCGAAAAAAAAAAAAAAAAAAACTGTGTGAAGAATGCCATTATGTAAATAACAGAAAAATTAGGATTTTTTATATTTCACATGCATTTCATTAGTATAAAAATAATAACATTTACAAAAAGGTAAAGAAACGTATAAAATGAAGCATTGTATGCAGTTTTTATTTCCATGCATTAAACATATAATTAGCGACATAAATAGAGTTAGTATAATAGAATAAACAACAATAAGCAGGGAATTCACGAAAAGGCAATTAACTGACAGGCACATAGATTGTTAAATACACATATATTATACTTCTTTAAATCTAGACAAAAATGGATATATAAGAAGCAGAACATGCATTGAAAGAATGAGCCAGAAAGGTTTACAGCGTATTATGTGAAATGAATTGTTGAATACATGCACAATTCTAATGATAAATTTGAAAAACTGACAAATACAAAACATGCTGATGAGTATATTCAAAACAAAAATATGTAAAAAATGTCTGAAACAAGCACAGTAGATGGTAATAAAAGAGAAAAAATTCAAATAGAAAAGATCACTATAGAGCACCTAGGATAATAATTACTGTATTAAATAACTTCACACTGCAATTATTGTAATACATTCATTTAATTAACCTTTAAATAAAAGTTTTAAATTAGTAAGTAAAAAACAGAAAAAATTAAGTAGCCAGATTTTTCAAAAAAAAAAAAAAAAAAAAAAAAAAAAAAATTAAAAATAATAATGAGCACCTTTAAAGCACTCAATAATATTTTTAATCAATTTTGAAAAAATATGATAATTAGGATTTGTGCAGTAATAAAAATTATACTTTTCTATCGTTTGAAATTCTTAATTTATAATAAATAAATTCAAAAACTTTACATAATGATGATAAAATAACTAGTTTTTAATAAATATTCCAGAGAAAATTGGGAAAATCATGCATTTTTTGTAATTTATGATGACAATCGACATGGCAAAAAAAAAAAATCTTTTTAAAAGATAGATAATTAATCACTTTTTACAAACCCAGAATAAAAAAGCACCTTTAAGGGCTTTTAAAACACGTAAATCAAAAATAAGCACTTTTTAAAAATCTTTCGCATCCTGTAAATATTTAATATTATAGCAATCACATTTTAAAGTATTATAAAATTGTAATTAAATTAAAAAAAATATATACAAAATAAATAAAAATAGGAAGAAAAATGTTTTAAATAAATTAATTCAAAAGAAATTAATTCTAAATAAAGACAATTAAAAATTTACAAAAAAAAATAAAATAAAAAAATAATGCTTATGACACTAATGTTAAAGCATTGCCACTAAAAATTTATTATTTCTAGTTTTACAGTTAACAATACACATGATTTAAAAATTTACAAGGCCAATTTAGAAATAAAATAATGGAAACACTATTTTTTAGACATAAGCACAAATCAAAGCAGAATAAAATTAAGAGTCATTAGCATTTAAATAATATGGAGTAATAATGCCACAAAACATATATTCCCAGGTTTTTCCACAACTATTCCAAAATTTTGCAATTAATTTAGTTTAAATAGTCAAAAAGTGGTAACATGTTTAGATATTAATTTAAAGGCATAGTTAAATAAGTACAAATTCAAAGCTAAACAGACTGCACAACAATTTTAAAGATAAACTGTTAAGATTTAGTATAAGTTAATCTTCTTTTACACTGATACTTTTCATTAGCAGCGATTAATCCATTGCTATAACCATTTCTTACATTTGAAATCATTTCTGACTGTTCCAAATCTCCTTCTATTTCAGAATATTCATCAGGTTGAGCCACACAGCTGACGCCAGCATCCTACAAAGTAGAAATTGTTGAGAATAAGGCAGTACAAAACATATGCAAATAATCACTAAAATTATGCCATCCTATCTTTAAAAGCTTCACAAAAAGCTTCAGGAAAAATATTTTTTTATATATATAGGTGTTAGGATTATTTTAGTTTGGTTTAAGAAACAACCATTTTCAAAAAAACTTTTTTTTTTTCCCCGAGCCTGTGTTGTGGCCTTCTTATTTCGTGATAAGGACTAATATTTGCAAATTTCAAAATTTCTTGTAGTAATTATTTTTATTATATTATGAAAAATATACTAATTGACACACTTAAACAGGATATGTAGACAAATTTTTCAATGAAAAATAACCACTTTTTAAGCAATCAAAAATATTTTAAGGCGCTGAAAATCATGCACCAATTAAACTTTTACTTCTTATTATTTGAAACATATATAGATAAGATTAATAAAGTGCCAAAAAAATTTTAATAAAAACATTTTAAGCATAATTTTAAAAACATTTAATACAGTTATTCATTCCATTTTCTAAAAATTACTTCAGTAAATCATGTAAAAAGAAATAATGTTAATTTAAGAACAGTTATGTTAAATTAATAAAAAAGTGTCCTGAGTATTTCTTAAATTTAAATAAATATTATTTAGCTATGTATACTATACAAAAATAGTAATAAAATTAACATCATTGAAGTGATGAAGATGTGTAAACAATAAAGTAAAGAAAATGTAAATAAATTCATATAACAAATAAAAATTAATGAATTAAATTGCTCTTAAAATCTGCATACATGATCAATACTTTTCTAATGAAGTGGTTAAAAAAAAAGAGTTTCAATATAATATATTGAGTATAGGTGCTAAACATTTTTGTCAAAAATAAATTATAATATGTAATCCCTATAGTAAAATTAAATAATTTGAAATTATTAAATTGTATTTGTTAATTACAAATGTTTTTAAATCAAGGAATAAAGAGATAAATTAATTTTTTTTTTTTTTTTTTAAGAAATTTAAAACACAATACTTCTTAGAACTTTTTCAAAATATTAAACACGTGAAGGGCTCGCAATTCATACTTAAAAAAAAAAAAAAAAAAAACATTGCTTTAAAATTTTTTTCTTTTTTTCATGCGAAATAACTCAAGAAAGTTGAAATTTTCAGTAATAAATCCAGTAAAATGAGACTATAATAAAAACCATAAAATACTTCATGCAATTAGTAGAAAGTCTTTCAGATTCAAAATCCAGAGTGCATAGCCAAATCTCTCAATAAAAAATAAGCATCCTTAAATACTTTTTAAGCCCTCAAAAAAATATTTTTAAGCACTACATACATTAACAAAATGCAAAATAATTTTCAAAGACGTGTTCATGATAAAATAACTATTTTCTAACAAAGAACTCTTTTCTTGATTATATTAGCCTCCAAAAAATTTAGAGAGATTTCTCGTTTTGATTTCAGAGGGTGGAAAATGAAGCCTGAAATTGAGAATACCTTGCAAAACGTAGCAGAGATGCACATGAGAGCGCAAGAATGTCGCCAAACCCAGCACAGTATTCAATCCCAAGTACTTTATCAAACATGTAACACGATTGGTGTTATCATACATTACGGACTGACAGCACGCCAAAATCGATTGTGGTTGAATGAATTGTGAAAATGTTGAATAGAACAATGTAAAAACCACGCTTTTGCATAATACGCAGCGAAAATCGGCATTGTAAATAAAATAAATTTTTTTTTTCGAAAAGGAAACAAACATTAAGCACTTTTCAAAAACACCCTATGAAAAAGCACCTTTAAGGGCTTTTAAAAAATGAAATCGAAAATAAGCACTTTTTAAAATATATGATAAGAAAATTATCCTCAAGTCAAGGGCAATAATGTCCATGCACTGTATAAAATTGAACAATGCAAATCATGGGCTTTAATATGACAAAAAATGTAGCAAAAAAGAAATTGTCAAGAAATTTGGTCCCTTTGATCAGCAAAAATTGAAGAGATTTCCAGTTCAATGTTAGAGAATGTGAGAAGAAACGCAAAATCGAGAGTCATCTGATAGATAAAGATAATAAAAAATAAAAGAAACTTTTTCTACAAAAAAAAAAAAAAAATAAGCACCAATGAAAGACAAATGCAAGCATACCTGCCAACATTGGAGAAATGAAATAACGAAGATTTTACCAGCAATATTTTTTAGACTACCGGTAAAGTTTTGATACATCATATATAATCATGCAAGTCAAAAAGAGAAATCCAAAATTGGAAATAATATAAGCACTTACATTTAGCAAAGAAAAAACATGTATATAAATCTAATTTAAAAAATATTTTTTAAACCATTACTCATAATTACTTAAACTCTATTAACACTCAACATACTGCAGTGATGGCTATAGCACTATCTGTTGAGGGATAAGAGAAGTATTGCCATCAGAGGATATTTTATAGCCATTTTTTTTAAATTTTAATTTCAACAAATACGGAGAAATTTGATAAGGTACAGGTCAAACAGGAGATAGTGGTAAAATACAGGAGTTTTCCTTAAAAGACAGGAGTCTTGGCAGGTATGTACAAGTCTCCTTTCACAAACTGTCATTTTCTAAAAATGGATTATGAGGCTAACATTTCTTTATTTTCAGTTTTGTCAGTTGAGGTTCATTGCTACACTATAATTTAATGTTGTTTGTGTATCAACAGACTTTTAAAAGAGACAGAAAAAGTTGAATCTCACATTTGCAGATAAATTTTTCCTAAGTGAGTTTTCAGATGATCCACTTAAATGTGATGATGAAGAAACCTAAAATATAAACAAAATCTGTGTAAATGTTGCCACATTCATGAATTTTAAATTATTGGTGAAAATGGTTTAGATATAATCTATATTCTTGCATCAAAATTTAGTATATATTTTAAAATTACATTAAATTTAAAGTTTATAATAATTCAGAGCTCATTCTAGGCAGGGTAAACAGGGCGCAGCACCCTGCTGCCCTTTTAGTCAAAAGTATCCACCCTGTTGCTCCAGAAGTAAATTAGTGTCCTGATGTAATAGACTCCATATCCTTTTTGCCCTTTCTTTTCTCAACCCCTATTTATTTTCCCTCCAAACTCTACAATGGATTTCTTAAACTTTTGTTATTTTCAACTCTTTTTATTTAGTTTGTCATTGCTGTCAATACATACATTTATATGGGAAAAGGAAAAATAGCCATCACACCCCCTTGTTGCACTTGTCTTTGAAAGTTTGCAGTTACTTCCACTATCATTAAATCATAATTATTATTAATCATAACTACAGACACTTAAAAACATACATTTATGATTTTATTAATATATGCATGCATTTTAAATAAATTACTAAGCTAATTAGCTCATTAACTCGATATATTTGTTAACTTATTAATAAAAATTAGTAATTAATATGATTGCTTTGCTACTTTTAGTAAAGCAAAAAAAAAAAAAAAAATTTTTTTTATTTTAATAATTGACAATGTTTTTTAATAGAACGTGTAAAGCCCATAGAAAGAAATTATAGTCTTTTTAGAATAATAATGCCCTTTTTTTTAAACTTTTGCACCCTGCCCTTTTTTCTGCCTAGATTGAGCTCTGATTAATTTTCAGTAGAGTAAGAATTTTTACTCGTTTATAAAATTTCACATTCACGTAAATTCCATTATTAAGCATTGAAGGAGGGTAATAAAACATTTAAGTAACATTATACATAATAAACAGAGCAGCTTCCCATTTTTATGTTCATCATCAGTGTTTCTCCTTTAATGGAAAATAAAACCAACACATATTCATTCATATTTTGAAAGCGTATGACATACAATTATAATATTTGAATTTATGAGTTTTTTTTTTTTATTATTATGATTATTCTGTGCAACTTGTAACTTTCAAAAAGACAACACATATTTTGCAATTAACTAAACAAATGGTTACATAAGTTTTCTCTATTATCGCTTGATGTACACTAATTTCAAAGTGCAACTGAGATCACTTTATTAATTACCTTCAAAGAAAAAAAAATACTCAAAAAAGATTATTCTGTAATCAGTTTTTGGATGAAAAAATATAATCTTAAACTATTCGGCTGAAAAATAAAATACTAATATGAAATATCACATAATAAATGATGGCACCCAAGTTGTGTCTTTTGATAGATAAATAAAAACAATTAGGTATGAAAGAATTTTTTAAGTGAGCTTATAATAAAAAGAAAACAAACGTATAAAGATTTTTAAAAAAAGTATCATCATTAATTGAATAATGACAAATAAGAAAACGAAAGTAAATACAGAAACAAAATAATTATATAGATATGAATCATTATATCAGAAAAACAAATATAGGTAGATCAAAGAAAAACAAGCACTAATTATCAACAAAAATGGCAAAGTAAACAACAACAAAAAAAAAAGAGGTAGAAAAATATTAACCTTTGTGGGGGAATCTCCTACATAAGTGCTTTGAAGATTTGATGGTATAAGCACACCCATTATCTGCAATATTTGTAACAATTTGTTTAGAATTATATTGACTGCGCTATTTAAATATTGGCTGCAGTATACATGTTAACAGATCAAAATTTTAAAAAATATATATGATAGATAACATTAAATCTACCACAGAAGCAACATACCTCTCTATTTTTTTCTGATAAAAAACAGGAAAAATTTATAAAAGTTAAAGGTCAAAGTAATAATATTTTTTAATGTTCTTTTTATAAAATAATCAACATTTCTATAACCATCATTCTTAATTTATCATAATATTATTACTTATGAAAAGCTAATTAAGTGAAAAAAGCACAATGGCCACATTAACACAGACATGCAATAGGTTCTATTCTATAGATCAGATTCATATCTTTATCAGAGTAGTGAAATCACAGCACACTGATGAGTTTCTGTGTGCTATGTTTTCACACTGAAAAAAATACATTATAGAGTCAAATCTTTTTTTTTTTTTTTTTTTTGACACGGAAGGTTTTTTGTTATAAAACTGAAACAATGGGATTTCTGTTTATTAACATTATTTTTGCTTTAAAAGGTCAAAACTTTATTTAAGAAACTTGTTATGGGACATAAAAAATGTTTTTAAACTACACTTTAATAGATTCATCTACAATAATAAAAATACACCTATCAAAACATTACAGTTTTCATAACCATTCTTATTTCTATTTAATCTTTTAACAGATTTATTTAGAATAAGGAAAAAAAAAATTAGAAATATTAAACTACAAAATATACTTAAAATATTCCTTTTCAACAACAAAATTATAAAACGTTTTGTTTTTAAAATATATTCCAAATAATCTAGTTGTGAAAAAGAAAAACTGTTTCACAGTTTATTTAGCTCATTATTTTTATAAAATATCACATTTCAAGAGAGTTACCTATTGATTTATTTCATAACAGGGTAGAAGATTTAAGTCATATGGTTTAATTACCAGAATTTATAAAATAATTACCTCACTAAGAGACCTTTTGAATTCTTCCAGAGATGAAACAAGTTCTTTTTCATTATTATCTACAGCAGCTTGAATTGTAGATTTAATAATTGGTCTCATATGTTTAGGGATGTGATCGGTTTCTTCATGGTACTTCCGTGCACAACTTTTGATTGCTTCATCCCTAAGCTTAATCTTCTTGTTCAAAACTATGATTTTTTCCTGCAATTCCTTAGTCTCTTCGTTAGCTTTCTGAAAATGAAGTAAAATAATTATAAAAGATTTAATAAAAAAACTAAATATGAAGTAGAATACAATTCTGTAATTACATAAAATGAAAATATTTCTATGTTACTTACAAAAAATTTTATAATTGATAAAGATAACTGTGTAAATTTCTAAGATATTCAACATAGTACAGTATTTAAAATAAATTGAGCAACTTCTCAACAAAAGCAAACCTTTTTTAATTGATTGACTATTTGATTTCAATGAGAAATAGTTCATTATTATCTGAGAAAATAATGAAATCATTTTTGCAATAAATTATTATAATCAGGGCTCCCACTAAATTTCAGAGAAATAATTCCCTAAATTTCAGAAATTTTTTTAAAGGTATATCAGGTAAATTTCAATGAAAATCCAGATCCAGTGACGAATTAAGTCAATAAGAAATGTTCCATTAAAATGCTGTAAAATTAAAACAGAAAACAAAATAAAGAGAAAAAAAGAAAAAATTACGAATTTAGACTTGCCTAAATATATTAAAAAGAAATCAGTATTACAAAACTTATGGTTCAGTATAAAGTTAATTCTTCATATTTCACTTTTCCATTTATCTCTTAGAACATAAATTAACAAGTTATAGGACTTAACAAATATGTGTAAAAACTATTTCTAATAATGTATAGTAGAAAATACAATTATAGATCATTCTTCACTAAATTTATTCAAATTCCTCCAATTCTAAAATAAACTTAAAAAAAAAAAAAAATTTGTGGAAAAATACTTTTCAAAAAATTCTTCAACATATATTCGACCAATTGAATATTCGGCAAATATGCCGAATATCGAAGAGTGGCTGAATATTCATTAACATCTCTACTTTCAATAACAAAAATGATATTAATATTCTAACAATTAGCAATATTAATAAGTTACAAATTGCAAAATAAGCTTTTACTCACTTCTATTTCTTGATCCTTTTCCGTTAACAGTTGTTTCATGCATTCACTTTCACTGACCATTTCAGAGAATTGTCTCTGAACCTCATTATAATCTTCAATTGTTGGGAGCTGGAGATTAGAATTAAATACTTGTTTTATCTTGAACTACAGATAACGAAAACTTTTGCGTAAATAGCAATTATAAGCAAAAGATAACATCACATATGAAGAAAATGACTATTGAATGATCTATATATTTTTTTGCATGTTTTAGTTTATAAGGCAGTATTTAATTTTTCAATACAAAATTCATTAATTTTATAACTTAATGTGTGTCACATTGTTAAAAGAAATCATCAGAAAAACGCAAAACTTAGCTTTTTAAGTAAATCTAGACATGTGATTGCTTTTAAATTAAAAAATTTTTCTCAATTCATAAATATGAGATTTTTTATACATAAAAAACCTCAAATTTAAGGAGAGAAAGAAACAATGTTCTGTTATGAGAATATAGATTCTAATAATATGCACAATATTCTCAAATTTTTTTTAAAAAAAAAAGAAGATTTTTTTTAAAATTTTACATTTAACGGTTTGTAACCATATCAAGAAAAAAAAGTGATTATTGAAATATGCAATTTGAGAGTATTGATAATATATAGTATTGTATTGTAACCAATAATATTATATTAAAAATACCAGAATTTCAAAAACTATGTAGAAACAAGTAGTAATAACTATATAAAAAAATTATTAAAAAAATCCCAGAGGAAACATTGTGTCAGTCGTAAAATTACAATAAAAATATTGGAATTTTATTTTTTTTATTAGGGCTAAATAAAATAAAAAAAAGGAGGAGAGAAAGTGTTGCTCTGATGCAATAATTCCTTTGTGTCAAATCAGAATTCGTAACAAAATCTTAATTAGTGCCATCTTAACTTTATCAAAATTTTGCAAAAATAATGGAATGTAAATTTTTTATTCATGGTAGTCTGCGAATGATTCATCTTGAAAACAGCTGAATTCAGCGAATTAGCAGAAAATGTATATGCCTTTAAATAATAATTAAAAGAATATAAATATCATTATTTATCATGTTTGCTATCTTTTAATATTTTTACAAGAAGTTACAGTATAGAATGAATTAAAGAAAAAATTGAATACAATAAATATTTTACTTGTTCCAATATCCGTATGAATTCTTTTTGCTCATTTATTTTCTTTTGTGCTTCTTGTAACTCAGTTTGGCACTTCTCAATTTCTTCTGAATACTTCTCTCTGGAAAATGATAAAATTGATTAAAAATGCATTCAAAATATCAGTATTTGATAAAGTGAAGGATGGTTATTTACTTACAAAGCAGTTTGCAGCTCTTCTTCTTTTCCATTCAACTCCTTTCTTAAATCTTCTGCTTCAATTTCCAAATTTACAATCTTTAGAACCAAAAAACATAAGCACAATTAGCCTCTCATTAAAGTTATAAAAATAATAGTTATAAACGAAAATATCGTTGATATTGTCAACGAGAATGTATACATAGAAAAAAAAATATGTATAATTTAAAGTTGTTTGCTCACAACTTATATATAAAAATCATTGCACAGCTATAAAACAGAATAAAACTGATTATAAAGAAAATCTTTATTACGTACTATAAATGTAAAGAGAAACTAATTTGTTAATAGAAAAGTACTGCACATTTCTTTGTGAAAATATTAATAATAATTATACTTTTCTTTTCACTAAATAAACTTTTCTTATTGCATTTACAGCAAGAGCAAGTTTTTTCCACAGTAGTAAGAGCCAAAGTAAAGATATTAGAAATCAGCCCTTCTAACAAAGGTGGAAAAAAATGGAGGAAAAAAAAAACTCTTTAAAAAAACAAACATCAAATTTTATTTGAAAAACTTATTATGATTACAACTTAGTAGAAATCGTGGTATTTATTTTTAAACCATTTTTACATATCATTTTTAAATAAGTGAAAATTTTAACAATTGAAAACAATGTAATAATTTCTTAAAAATTATGCGAATGTACAAAATTCAAAATTAATTAATGTAATAAGTTGTATAAATTGTAGAAAATATGATAAATATGATATATAAATAATATGAAAATATTTTTTTTTTTTTAACTTTTCTGTTAGTTTATTTGCTTTAAACTATTTTTATAATTCTTCTATAGAAGAAATTGTATTAGCCTTTTCAGTTTCATCCAGTTCTTTTAAACTTTCTTTGAAAAAATGCAACTCTAATTTACAAAGCATCAGATTATCATTTTATTAATTGTTTTGAAAAAGGGAGAAAGATATCTAAAATTCAATAAAAAATTTACTCATACATTTTAGAAATATCTAACACAGTAAAGTATAAATAGGGGTAAAAAATTTACTTTCCATGAATAAGTAGAAAAGAAAAATCAATCAATTTGGTATGAATGTTAAAGTATTATTAATGAATAAAGAACTCAGTTTTCATTGATACTGAAAAAAAAATTGCCATTTTTCACTTAATAAAAAGCATTTTCAAGAAAAGCAACAAATAAATGATAAATTTAAAACTGCAAACTTAATGTATATAGGTTGACATTATCACTTAAACACCAAAAACAAATATAGTATTCTCAGTCTATTCAGGAGGATAAATTTTGGGAATTACTAAAAATAGTTACAAGGTAAAAATAAATAATACAATGAAAAAAAATTTCAATATTCTAACTAAATCAAAGTAATTTAATAATTATATTAATAGAAAAGAATCCGAAAACGAACTTACAATTTGAATGCAATCTTGCTTTTCATCATAGCTACGTTTAACATGATAAGTTTGCCTGTGTTTTTCTTCACACAAATATAACCTCATTTTAAGATCAAAATTTTCCTTTCTAAGTTGATTAATGGTCTAAAAGAAAAAGAAAAATAATTAAAAAATGAGATTTCCTTTGCAAAAATGGGTAAAAGATAAAAAGTATTTACTTCTTCATATTCCCTAACAGCTTTAGTTTGTGTTTCTTTGACTGGTGATGTTGTAAACTCTGTTCTTTGGAAATCTGAAAAAGAATCTATTTTTAACGTGTTGATACAAAAACAGATTTTCATAAAAGAAACTTGGAAAACAAAATAATGTCTTAATAAATGCATTAAGAGGGAAGTGATTATAATAAGTATTAAAGATAAAAATTGATATTCATTTTACTGAGGTTATACAAATTTCGTAAGATTTATTTTATGATATACCTTATAAGGTTTAGTTTTCAACATTTATTTAAGATAAAAAAAATCTCATGCTACATATTTCTGAATGCAAACAAATTCATTTAAGTCAAGGGTAAGTTCTTTTCCCTCCAAAATTTTTCTAAAATTTGAAAAGTTCAAACTTTTATAAATCTTGTTCTTGTTAGCTTTACAAAGCTTGTTAGAACTACTGTAATAATAAATGTGAATGATAAAATAAACTTAAAAAAAAAAAAAAGAAATAAAAAAATGTGGATAAATCATGTATAGATAAGTAAATTGTATTGTAATAAATTAGTGAAATATATGTCAATTAAAAAGTGAATTTTTATAAAATAAATTTAAACAAAATTATGTGTTGATAAATGTATTATATAGAAAATAACTATAAATGATAAAAATTAATTATACAAGGCTCAGCAAAACTTATAAATTTTAATTGTCAATGATTGAGCTATTTAATTTTCTACCTAAAACTCAAAATTTATTAACGGAACTTGAAAAACTTAAAGTAATAATGAAAAGAAAAGCAAAAAAATAGAAATTATGATAATAGAATATAGATATTTCAACACAAAATTAACCGATGGTCAAACAGTCAGGTCTTTGCATTTAGTTTACCAAGTTTCAGGGTTTTTGAACCATTTGATATTGAGTTATGCATTTATGAAATTTCAAATCACTTTCAATATTTTAAACAGTTATAGCTGGAGAATAATTAACTTGGAAAACTCAATTTTGAACATCATGTTCAGTTTTTAATAGCGTATTATAAAATATATAAAATACCTAAACTATTATAAAAAATTTTATTTAAAAAAAGCCAAATTTAAATTTTTAGATCTAAAAAATATTTTTTTTTAATTTCTTGTAAGATATTTGTATATAAATTTTAGGATGGTATTATGATGGGATCACGAAGAAAAAAAATGTTTTTTTCTCAATGTGAACATTAGGATTTCTTTCTCTATTTGATTATTAGGGTTGCAAGTTACTCCCAGGAAAAAAAAAGAGCAGAAATTCTCTGGCAATTTTAGAAATTCAGCGAGAATACAAATAAATACACAAAATATGCACTAAAAATCATGACCAGGATAGAAATAATGAATTAAAAACGTGTAAACAAGCTTAAAAAATTGCTTAATTTTATACAATAACAATATAAATATTTTTTATTGAAATGAACAAAATATATATAGCTACGAAATGTTATATAAATATTTTTTTTTATCATTAATCAAATATTCGTATTGTTGTATATTTGGGTTGTCACACACATTTTCATGTGTGTGACAACACAAAGTATTAAGAAATTTCATTGCCAGTACTCCCATTGTTTCAGTAAATTTTCTGGTATGGAGGGAGATAACTAATCACATGATTCGAATCAAGAGATCCAAATCGCATAATTGGAATCGCTGATCCAAACCACATGATTTAAATCCAATTTGAATCTGTGATTTGAATCAATTGATTTGAATCATTGATCAGAATCGCATGATTCAAATCACTGATTTGAATCACCTGATTCAGTTAGAGCTCAAAATTGCATGTTTCAAATAACTGATCTGAATCACTTGACAAGAATATTGTATCAAATCGCATGATACAAATCACATGATTCAAATCCATCAAACTGCATGAAAATAAATTATCCAACTCACGCGGTTTGAATCTGTGATCCGATTCACATTATTTGAATCAGTGATTTGAATCACTTGATTCGAATATTGATGCTATTACATGATTCGAATCAGTGACCATTAAAAAGTGAACAAAATGACAAAATTTAGCTCTATAGGCTAATTAGTTCTCAAGTTATAACAGTTTAAAAACTGCAAAAAACTTGTGAATTTTTAAAATTTTAATGTGGCACAACTCAGAAAAAAATTGCTAAAAAAAATCTAAAACTTGATATTTTTCATGTCTGAAGTTGTCTAATAAAGATGTCAGAAGTATGTGGAATAAATATTAAAGTTTGAGTTCTTTGCCCCCCTCCCCCAAAAAAATTGTTTTCTATTGCTTGATTTGATATGAAATTACCCATACAAAAAATTCAAGAAGATTTACTACTTTTTAAACTTAAAATACACTGCTTTCTTTTCATAAAATTTTCATGATCTCTTAAAGGTTTATGCTTAATATAATTGTAAAAGTCACAGTTATAGAAAATAAAATTACATAGTATATCGACTTAATTCTACCACGATTAAAAACTACTAAAAAGAAGAAACTCTTTTTATGTGCAAATAGTTTTTTTTTTTTAAATCCTAATGATTTTTGACACAATTATGAATAATAAATAAAATTATTGAAATTATAAATAGAATAATAAAACAATGTAGGAAAACGTTTGTACGCAATTAAATAGATTAAAATGAAATCTAAGATATTTACTTGACTGAGATGATTGGCCTCCGTCCATTATATCTGTCAAATGAACAGGATATGTACTGTAAAGAAGAAAAAAAAGTTTACGAGTTTGTACAAATGGTTTAATGTGATACAAATTCAAGATAATAAATATTTTTTAATTCATATAAATAAAAAAAATGGCAAAACACATACAGAATTTTAAATTTCGGCCCATATTCAATAAGCTAAAAGAAAGAAAAAATTTCCATGGCTAATTCACAAGTGGCTATAATAGATTAGTTTTTTTAATTTTAGTGGTATCACGGAAAAAAAAAAAGGGGGGGGGGAATACAAATAGCTTAAAGAAATGTTGTGCTAAACAGTTTTTAAAAAAAATCAAATGTGGTGAAATAATTGGATACCAGCAAGTGACGTCATCGGAGGTAAATCACGGCATTTGTCGATTCAAAAGGCAATCAGGTTCAACACACACGCGTGACGTTGCTTACAGATGTCTAATTAAAACTGATTTAAATCACATGGTTAGGCATAATCACTACATTTTCAAGTTCCAAATACATAATTTTCGTTACCAGTCATAAAATCATGTTTTCATAAGTATATAATGCAAGTTTATTCCAGAATCTGTGCATTTCTGATTAAAAGCCCCAGTTTCTTCAATATTTTTAAATTTTTCAGTGAATCTTTCACACAAAAGTAGGTATTCCCCGATATAATAACGTATTAAGTGGGGGGGAAAAGGATTTTTAAACAAGTAAATGTGTTGTTTTTATGAGAAAGTTTACAAATAATCACCTTTTTATTAAACTAAGAGGAACTTTGTTATGTATGCAACAATAAAGTATGTGTATCAATAACACATAATATTTGTGTATTTTACAGAGCCGTTTTTAAAGGGTGACGAACTGGGTAGTTAAATTCAAAAATAAGTATAATTCACTAGGCCATTCAAAAATACAAAATTTTAAAATTAAAACATTTTATAGTACTATTAATTATAACATAAATAACTTATAGTTGTAATACGTTTCATAATTTATACACAATATATTTGTTTAAAAAAAAAAAAAAAAAATTCTCTTTCTTTCTTATAATGGTAGCAAAAGATTTAAAAATGCAAAAATTTGTTTCGTTCCGCCCAGGGCCGTCAGTATAAGTACAATTTTTTTTAATTTAAAACTTTAAAATATCAGCAAATTCCAAAATCTATAACTGAAAAAAAAAAAAAAAACATGAGTCTTTTCTATAATTTTAAAAACCACGTTTCTTGGAGGGGGTAAAAACGGAAACGAGAACAAAAAACACGTACTCTATTTCTTTAAATAGCTCAAAAAAGGAGGGTAGGAAGTTTTTTCATTCAGCATGTTTTCTATCTCGAACTCAAAGAGAAAATACAGTTGTTAAAACTCAAACGAGTAGAAGATGCGGGAGTTCAGAAAAGTGTGTAGGAGTCAACTTGAAAAGAAAATTTCGAAGAACAGCAGAAATTTATTTACTGCAACTACCAACGTTATCTTAAAAAGGATGTGGCGCACTAAACAAACTTCAATTGTTCTTTCAACCCCAAATGTAACGTCCTATTTCTTTGTTACGAACAAAATAAAATGACATCTTTGATACTCAAGAATTATCAGTCAATGTCGGCTAGTTACTTAATCAAAATAAATAAAAATCCGTTCATTAAAATGTCCTTCCGCTCTTTACTTGCTCAGATAATATGTCTTCATGCCATTATAGCCTTAATAAATAACAAATCCCTAATGGATTTAACTTTTTTATTCAATTTTAATAAATTAAACTAGACTGGTTACAATACCATCAGGATAAGAAAAAAATTAAATAGAAGCCAAGGTAAAACACAAATAAATTTTATCGAAATCTAAAACGAAAATGATTTATTATGTTTGAAAAGTGGTATGGAACAAGAAAAACTTGGCATCACCAGGTAATTTAATCTTCAGATAATATATCTTAAATTGGATAAGCGCCAAACATCATACATTATCAGTTAAGAAGTGCAATCCTCATTAAAAAAACGGAAGTAATGTTTAACAAACAACTTGATAACTTAATTTTGTTATGATTAAAAAAATAAGGTAACCACCAATTTAAGATGCAAACGAATCTATAAAGATCTCCATAATACGTGAAATGGATTGTCATTCTTGCACGATTTTAAAATTCTAATTTTCAAAGCAGTACTATTTTGAAAACAAACACACTAATTCAATTTAGGTAAGAAAAAAGCTACAGGATTAATATTAAAATTAATCCTTAATTTCCAGTAAAATTGTTGAACATCATAATATTTATGAGCAACAACATTGTCAAGTACAGACATAAATTAATTTCAAATGCATCTAAAAAAAATATTACTAATAAAGATTTAGTAAATTACTTTTTATAACACTCAATTGCATCATTAAACGTGATTTTAAAATAATATAATTTCAAAATAATATATCACTGATCAAAAAATATTTAAACTAGGGTGTTATTATTGGCGATATTCATAGAACTGAATTAAATTATTTTACAAGTAGGATTTCAAATTAGAGAGTAAAGGGGAAAAAGGAATAAGGTTTCAGTGGTTTCCCCCTCCATGTAACGCAAATGCGGGTTAGTTCCAACAAAAAGTCCTCCACTAAAGCAAAACTTCTCCCAATACTTGATCCAAGAGTTCCCTTGTCTTCTGAATTAGGTTCAAAATTACAAAGGCTACCCAGTTTAAACATTGGTAGTCCTAAACTCAAAATTGCATGGGTTGGCTGTTCAACAACGGTTAAAAAAATATCTAATCCCATTTGTTGTGTTGAATTTTAGTGCTGTAATAAAATACTGGAATTCAGCAGCAATCACTTAAACTATTATTTTTAGGCCAGCGGTTCCCGAAAGATGTTACGCGGAACCATAGGGTTCCATGGAAAGGTTACAGGAAGGGGTTCCGGTGTTAGGACTTCCCTTCATTTTTTTTTTTTTTTTTTTAAATCAAAAATAATTTCTGAAGCCTCTAATAAGTTTGTATCGAACCAATAAACGATTTTTCATACAACATTTAGGTCATTTTTCTGAAATTATTTAAATAAAATGTCAATAATAAAGAAATAGAAAATTAAAAAAAATATATGTATTTTTTCCCAATATTTGAATAATTAATAAAAAGGACAGTCATTTACAAATGATTGCATCAGTATTTCTCATCGAACTTTAAAATGGAAAATAAAATAACAAAATTCAAGAATAAAGAATGAATTTTCCGCGATAACTATTCTCAGCTTTTGTAATACAGTACTTTTTTAAACATCATAATTCAATTTATTTTATTCAATTTGATTTACGTATACGCACTACTAAACTAAAAGCCGCTGGAGACTTGAGAATTCAACTGATAAAACCTAATTTTAAGACTTATTGATGAAACAATGAAAAAACATTTCATTATTTACATTGCTTCCTAAGTTCTAGTTTTTTTTTTTTTTTTTCTTCTCTGGTTAGCACATTTACACCTTCTAATGAACTTTTTTAAATAGTCATGGCTTCATCAAAGAAAAGTTCGATCATTTATGGTTTCGTAGCTGAAAAAACAAAAAATACTATTAACGTATACCTTTAAAAATGGTAAAATTGAAGTAACCTTTTTACAGCGAAGTCAACAATTATCTGACCAACACAGTTCTGCTTTCTTCATATTTCTAAGCGTTTCACCTTATTTTTCAGGAGTAATAATTACTTTGTTTACATTTTATGTGAAATATGCATTTATGAGTCATGATTTTTTTATTTCGCTGATGATTTCTCAAAACAAAAATTCCTGTGACTGGTACACGCTACATCACTTAGCTATGGTACTTCTTTTATTAGCTATCTATCATCAATCATGTTGTATTAAAACTTCAAATACTAACTTCATGAGAAGCAAGTTCATTTAGTTAAATAATGATTCAATTTGGAAGCTATTTTTCAAAAAGGATTTGACTTAGTTAAATAAAACGCAATTAACAATTTCAAATGCCTCGTGTTTCTTAAATCTCGACACTATTCTGGTACAGACAAACTTTCGCCCTAAACATCATGACCTTAATTTCAATATTTCAAGGGTACCTTCACTGAATGCAAATGAAGAAGAAATAAAGTCTACCGAAAAATTAGGATTGAAATCCTGCCAAGTACTAAACTCAAACAAGCGCCCTATTACTTGCGAAGTTAGCTTAATTCTTGCCAACGTCGAAACATAACGCGCTATTTTGAGAATGGATAAAAAGAAAAATTCGACTTAGTATTGATTAACGAAAAATTTACATTACTTGGGTCGCGGAAGATTTAATTAAGTGCATAAATAAAATAAATGCATTCAATTACTTAAGACAGAAGTTTAAAAGGCCATTTTACACAACAAATAATGATATTACTGTTACTGGTAATATCAATTAAATTAAGAGATGTACCGGTACCATGTAATTACCCGGTTCGGACCCGGTAATAGAATTTTACTACTGGTCACAGGGCATGCGAACCCGTTTACAGCCTCAAGACCCAAGGTTTTTAGTCTCAAAATTCAGTACCGGGTATCCAGAGTAAGGGTGTGATTCATATTCGATCTTTGATATATATAGATATATATATATATATATATATATATATATATATATATATATATATATATACTATATATATATATATATATATATATATATATATATATATATATATATATATATATATATATATATAATATTCGGAAAAAAAATATTCGAAAAAAAAAGGAAAATTTTTGTAAATTTTTTGAGTGCTCCTCACACTGTTGTATTGATATATTTTGCTTTGGCTATATTGATGCAATATTGGAAAACACTCCTTTTTGCGAATATAATCGTGTGAGCTGATGAAAAGGTTATAATCTTTCTTTTTTTTCCCCGGCACTTTTATAATAACTTTTCCTTTTTTCCGGATTTTTATTATTTCTTTTACCCTTTTTTCATTGTTCTGTAATTTTTTCCATATTTTCTCTACATTTTGAACTTATTTTATGAGTTCTATTTACTTGCAACTTATGCGCAGTAAATAAAACTTATTGTTTTTCTTAATTTTCCTCGTTTTTTTTTTGGGGGGGGGGTATTTATTTATTATGTAATATACATATATATATATATATATATATATATATATATGCCGCCCTTGATACAATTGTATAAAGAAACCTTGTAAAAAATAAAGAAAAAAAGAATGGTTACACGAACGGTCGCAATTGGTAATATTAAGCAAAGAATAAAGAAAAACAAACAAAATCTGGTAGATATCTATTGAGAAAGGGAGATTGAAAACATCAGAATTAGTTTATTTGTCGGTTGAAATTCTATAAACACCTATCAGATCTTCATTTTTTAAATCAATCCAACCTAACATATTTCGATGTTTCAATTTCGCTTACCTCGTTAATGATTCCTAAGGTCTATGAATTCTCAATTTTTTGTAGCATCAATTACAAAACCAGCAACCAAATCATCTGTATGACATTAGTATATATGATATGCTTTTGCAATATAATGATAAGTTTCTTTTTAAGAAAAGCAATATTTTTTACATCAACTGTTAAGTATTGTTTCCAGATGTGTTTACTTTTCTTTACAAGTTTACGGAGTTCTTGAACGCACAAACATCTCATATCCTACATCGAAATCGTAGTGTTTTTCCCGAAAAATGAAAATTTGAAAGTGTGGATTATATTGCGAAAAGCCCTTCATATTACGAATTATTCTTTAAATTTTTATTATTGCTAAACATGCATCAAATTTGTAGTATTTCGAAGAGGTCAAACTCAGAGGTATACAAAAGAACACAAGTGTACATAATTCTGTTGAACAGAATTTGATGAAGAATATAAAAAAAAAATAAAAAAATATTCGTAATGTATGTTCGTAAAAAGCAGAACATTTCTAAAATGCCATTTTACTTGTTCTTTCACTGAATTCTATAAACATTAGTAGGTCGAGATAGAACTTATAAATAAATAAATAATAATAATTGTTTTCAGATAGAAGTTAATTTTAAAGCTCACAGCAAAGAAAATACGGAAGTGATTTTTGGCAGTATGACAATATTCAACCTTTTGAATATTAATTATATGGCAGCCAAATAGTGCCTATATCTTTGAATAAAAAAATTTCCAGTTAAATACATTTTAATCGTAATGAAACATTTAGTTTTAAGTACTGTTTAGCCTTTTATCGATGTTCCCTATCCTTTATGAGCAAGATTATGCCAAAAAAAACTGTTTTAAAATTGACATAAAAAGGCAGAAAAACAAACACAAAATTTGTGTTTGACTTTATTTTGCTAATGAATTAACATTTTGGTAAATAAATAGAAAAGAAATTAAATTATATGTACACCATTATTCATCCTTGGATGAATAATTCAAAATACGATGAGGCAACGAATTCTGATATGAAAACCGAACGGTATATCCCTACACATACTTGAAACATAGAATTATACTCACAACTTTGACAAAGGAACACACACCTCATGCACATTAGCTTACCACAATACTCTTACAAACATTAACCAGTAATTCTACAAAAATAACAAATTACACAACTCACATTCTAGAAATAATCACTACTTCCAAGAATTTCCGAAACACTGTTACCAACTACCACCACTCTACATTTGGGAAGAGTCCTTCAACAAACCGTTATTACCCTTCGCATCCGATGATGAGTCCAGCATCTGGACTTCGGTTGATGACTGTACTACAAGTTAACTTCGTTAGCGTCAAAAACTCAACAGAGTGACGTCACAAAATTGCGTGCTGCCCGATCTCCCCTTTCACCCTCCCATCCAAAGCTCACCCTTCTAATAAATAACTAACAAGAGAGTCTTTCTTTTTTAAATAAAAAAATATAATAAAAACAAGAACGCTAGACTGGGCAAAAGAAAGTAAAGCATGGGCTAATGCAATAATCAGATTCATTTGGCGATGTTTTCTTCTGCCAACATGCTCACAATTAATATTGATTTCTAATGCTTGAATTAATAGACATGAAAGACGTGATTATACGAAAAATCGACTTTAATGGAAGAAATGATTAAGATTGCCATTCTTAACGATAAGTCGTAGCAAAAGAAACGTGATTTATTAGAGAGAAAAAAAATTTTTTTGCTAGTTTTATTAAGAGATGGGGCAATTTCAGTCGATCATTTAAAAGTTAATTTAAAAATAAAAACGAGTTATCTATACACATATTTTTCTTATGTAGCACCATTAAACTGGGGTATTTCTTTATCTATTGGCAGCACTACAGTTATAATTCATTTCGTTAGGTTGTCTTAAATAATAATTTAAGTAGTGTTGAATAAGTTAGTTATACGTTAAGTCTGTATTAAGAATAATTTTGTATTTTTATAGAAATAAAAATTAAGTTACAATGCAATTATATTTAGATATATTTTTGATACCTTCTAAAATAAATGAAGAAATTTTTGGAACGCATACTGTCGCACCAATTATTGGTGACGGAGATTTCCTTTGTCGATCAATTGTACTCAGGTTACGCATGAGGAAATAGTACAGCAGCGATATAGCATTGAGTTTTCAAAAAAAAAATTGAAATAATTTTAATACATCTGCTGCCTATTGTGCTAAAAAAATCCCAATGTCTTACTTACGATGGTATGTGTGATCCAATAGCTGTCGACTGATTTTAAATTCTTACTAAAATTCAATACATAAAGAACTTAGACAACATCGAGGACATCTATTGAAAATAGTTACAATTTAAATCGAAGTACTTTAGCACGGGCAATAGCTAGACCAGGGGACATTGTGTGAAAGGTCCTGCTTTTGTAAAATTGTGAAAAAATTACTCGTAATTTGTGAATAGAAAATAAACGTTAAGTCACATTTTTTCAACCAGGGTCCTGCTTTTATGAATTTGTGCAAATAGAGTCGGGTTATAGCAAAAAACTTTTTCAATGAGTTTTTAAATTGTAAATAGATACAAGATTATGCTCAGCACTGTAAAATTATAATAATAAAAAATAAATTTTCAAAAATAAACAGCAATTGCTGCTTCTGAATTAGAGATGCAACATACAAATATTTGGTATTTAGCCTATACTGCTGAACGCAGAATATTCATTTCGGAAGAATGATGGAAGAATCGTCTGCCGAAAACAAAACTTAATTCGTTTACATCCATCTTTCTTGCCCCCTCCCCCCCCGGGAAGGGTTTATTCGATTAACAAAACAATAATGAAGATAAAGAAATTTGCGAAGGGTCCGATTAAAAGAAAAACCATTTTGTGAAGGGTCCGTTTTTTAAGTTAAAATATTGTGTGAAGGGTCCGTTTTTATGAACAGATATTTTGTGAAGGGTCCGTTATTCTAAACAGACCCCTATAGACGGTGAAAAAATTTGGTTAATATATTATTTAAAGTTCATTAGGCGTTAGGATTAGAAAACGGGGTGAAGAATTAGATTATTTAAATGCACAGCCGCGATGGCTCACAAGGGATAGAGCGTTCGCCTTCCAATTAGGTAAACCGGGTTCGAATCTCAGCGATGGCTGTTAGATATGAATCCGCATCCGGTTTGCACCGACCACAGTGCTGACGTGGAATATCCTCAGTAGTAGACGGGTCATGGGTTAAGAATCCCCTTGCCGTCAGGCTAGCCGTGGGAGGCTTTCGTGGTTTTCCTTTTCATGTAAAGCAAATGCGGCTTATTTCCATTAAAAAGTCCTCCACGAAGGAAAATTTCTCCCAATACTTGATCCAGGAGTTACCTTGTCTTCTGAATAGGGTTCAAAATTAAAAGAATAAGGAGTTGAACATCGATAATCGTAAACTGAAAAATTCGGTCGGCTGTCCAACGACGGTTATAAAATATTTAAATACAGTTAAGCTGTGCATTCGGACTGATCATCATTGAAGTTTGTATGTTGTACAATATAATTTTAAAAGGTGGCCAAGATCATCGCCAAAGGCGACTAGTATAAATGAAGTAGACAAAAAAGTAATTTTTATTTATAAAAACTGAGATTCCGCTATTATATGTTTATAGATAAAAATTAAAAAAAATGATTACAAAGTGGTATAAATTAAATTTGTTGTAATAAGTAAATTATTTCTAACAAGGGAAAAAAAAAACTTTGAAAGCAAAGCATTTTAGCCAAGCAACTAGTTACATTTTTCTAAGCTATTCTAAACTAGATTTTTAATAGCTAAGCTTTTCAAAAATCTATTTTAACACAAAGGGCAAGAACACTGAATAATATTAGATCTAATCACTACATTTATCTGTCATATAATTTGTTCAATCCTTTACAAAATCTTTCCTTTTATTTAATTTTAAATTATAGGTAGTATTCGAAATAAAAATGATACACTTTAATAGCAAGTTGCAATTAAAAACCTTTATATGTTTCTAAAGATTTTTCATTTGTCAATTTTTCACGTATTCTGAATCATGATATTTTCTAAACTATTGATGATAATAAAAAAGACATAAAACCAAATATCATTTAAATTGCAGTAAGACCTATTTTTATATTAATTCCAGATTCTACAATAGCAATGTAAAACGAATTAGGCATATATTTTCTATCCTGAATACTTTTTCTCTTAGCATTACTCGGTATACATTACTATTTTTAACTGTAAACATGCAAAACATAAATATTAATTATGAGCTACTGCATGTTAAGTTCAACTAAGAATGCACGGATAAATAATCAAAACTATTATGCCTGAATTTGAGATGGCATTTTATTTTATTTTCATTTATTTATTTATTTGTTGTGTTGGGTCACATAAACCACAAAAAAAAAAATAATAATAATTTTTTTGTATTTTTTAATTTGTTTTTCATTTATTTCACGAATTCTGATTTTAATTTAGACAATATTCCTTTTCTTTTTTTTTCCCTAGAAAGAAAGAAAAAAAAATTTGAAACTGAAAAAGTTTTTTTAATTCTGATAATATTGAAAAATAAGGTTCTCTCTGAGAAAAATTAAACACAATAACCATTTCTTTCAAATAATTAAATGTATGAATTAATGACGTCATTGCCTTCGCTTTTTAAATGCTAAGTTTTATGAAGGATCTTTATTAACGATAAACTAATTTGTAAAAGGTCCATTTTAACGATAAAAATATCTTTGAAGGGTACGCGAGCTAAATTTAAAGAAAAAGACAACAAAAACACAATGGAAAGTGTAATTAACCCATTTGCTGTGTTGAGTTCTTTTAAAAGAACCGTTATACTTTTTCAAAAAATTAAAAAGTGGTAGCACAAGTGTGTCAATATCAAGATCTATTCTGGATCACGAGTCAATAATTTGACTAATAATACAAGCACTTTATATTGATCCTTTTTTACTTTCACGAAACTTTTCTCAATACACGTAAAGAAATGGCCCCACAATACATATAAAATAACATTGATAATAACAACATTGTCATATGAAGTTTTAATTTAAAAAGTTAAATCATATCACAGTAAAGATTTAATGTAGTAGCAAGTTACGCATATTTTATTTATGCACATTAGGACAAACGGAATATACTTTGTTGCAACGCTGAGTAACACATTTTTTAATGACTTGAATCTATATATTTTTACCATGTTTTCACGCTTCATTTAAAAATAAATCTGAAGGTGCTTGTTGGGCTATTACTCATTTTTAACTTGGCAGGAATAGTTGTTAAAATATTTTTCCGCCTTGTCCTTCGAAGCAACTAAGTTTTTTTTTTCCCCCTTTAAAAGAAAAAAAAAAAAAATTGATGTTATGTAATGATACACTGGATTTCAACATAAGACTAAATTTAAATCTGCAATTTAACTAAAAATAAAATAAAAATATTGAAAAAAAAAAAAAAAAAGATTACAACTAAGATGCCAACCCATAGAAAAAAGCGCCAATTAATCATCATCGCCAATAATCATCGTCGCCGCAACTGCAAATGGAATATGAATTATAAAACGACCAACCAACGACTGACAGTAATTTGTTAAGTGGGTGTTTCCATTAAGCAAGAAAAAAATAGCCATGAGTGACGGCCGTGCAAGGAAAATAACAACATGTGTCCTCAATTATGCAATAAGAATGTAAACATGGGGTTCATTAGTTAAGTTGTACTCTGATGAATTAGAATATAATGCTCGTAACCACGTTATATAAAATTCGACATTAAAACAAATGGAATACCAAGAGAGAAAAAAAAAATGCTTAAGTTCTCGAAAGTCACGGAAAACTCATGAAAATACATAACATTGTGATAAGTATTTTTGCATTTAATGAGTTACTTAAATTAATGCTTATATTAAGAAAGAATGCTTATCCGTTTTGGAGCACCGTAAAATACCTATTACCACAATACGTATATTAAGTACTTGCATGACTGGCGTCAATTAATACTTAGGCGATTTTTATTTTATTATTATTTCAGCCCTATTTTTTATAAGAAATCATCTAAAAAAAAAGTTCACGTTTTTAGTCTTCTTTTTTTTTTTTTTTTTTTTTTTTTTTTTTTTTTTTTTTACACATACATACATTTGAGTGGAATTATTTTAAATCACAATAATTAAGTCACAAAAAAGTATATTTAAAAAAAAATCACTACAGTAGCTTTGAATTTTTAGTTTTACGAATTAAATAATTTATGAGAAAATGAACATTAAAAAGATTTCACTTAAAATTCTGATTAAAATATTATTAGCTAATATGCGTTAATTATGAGAAGCATTTATTACATTTATTTTCATAAATTATTTTGAATAACTATGCTAGGCTAAAGAGTTGTGATAACAAAAACTTACATTACAATAGTGGTGTAAAGGGGCTTAAGAAATTTCAGTTAGAAAAAAAGTGTAATGATTTTCAATTGAATGATAAGAAAGCAAGTAAATATAAACAAAATGTTATTATACGCATCGTTAAATCAAATTTCCAGTGAGGGTCCAATAATAAAACAGCTAGTAATAAATAACTAGAATGTTTATCAAGTTTTTCATTATCTTGAAAGAATCTTTCGTACCAAAAATTTTATGTTACATTAAATTACCTCATAATAGAGAATTTATTTAAAATTCCCTACGAATTCAATGCTAAAAAAAAAAATCAATAAGATTACTCGAATCTTACTGATAAACAATTCAGATTTCTTAAGTCAATTAAGCTAAAAAAAATTATATTTGTGCGATAAAAAATTTATCATAAATGATACATGGTTTTAAAACCTCGTTCGAATAAAACAGTAGGACCCCGATTTAATGAATTCATAGGGACCGAAAATATTATTCACTAAATCAGGGATAATTTGTAATATCGGGGGCAAAATATAAAAAAAATCGACTAGCCTTGTGAAATATTCGAACCTCTCTAATAAGCAAATACACAAAATAAACATAAAACTTGCACTTTTTATTCAGAAATTAAAAATACAGCAAATGAATACGAGGAGATTGATTTGAAATTTTAAAGCATTTCGTGAGTAAGGTTTGCTTATTTCCTTGATTTCATACTTTAAAAAGTTCTTGTTCGACGCCATAAAGAGAAGAAAATACTCGTTCTTGCTGCGTTAGGTAAGTTTTCACCGTTTTCAAACCGTGCAAAGCATCAGAAAAATTAACAGTTTTCACTAAAGATTCATTACCATCGATTTCTCAGTCACACTATTCATTGTTTCCTATAAATCTACTTCATTAACTTCATAAAATTCGTTAAAATCGCGAAATTCGGTAAAGAGGAGTTTGTTAAAACGGGGTTCGACTGCAATAATTAAAAATTTTATAAAATGCGCAATTGGGGTGTAAAATAAATTTCAAAAAATTTACTTTATTCAGACTCTTTAGGGTTGACATATCACGCAAACCAAAAACTATTAACACACTGCTCTTCGTATTGCTGATTTCGTACCTGCATAGAAAAATGGCGCAGAACAGCTTCAAAATCCGATCTTAACCTTGTTTAACTTCACGGCCAAGTTCACCCGATTATGGAACTATTGATAAGTGTTAGATATCATTACAATTATAGAATCCACCCACAGACTTCATTTGAATAACATTACCAGACAATTTCGGATTAGTTCCGACATAAAATAATCGAAGCGAAAGAGAGGAAAATTTTATTTCTTCCAACCGTATTTTAATTTTAAAAACGACACTTGATAAGCACATGAAGGCCATGGAACTTTCTGAAATTCAAATGAAACGTCTTGTTCTAGAAGAAACAGAAAACAAGAGTGTTTGGCGTCATACAGTATCATTTAAAATTAATATTAAAATACAAATTAATATAAACGTTGAGAATGTGAAATAGCAAAATAAAATACAAACAAGCTCCTTTGTGTCAAGTCATTTTTTGCAAACTTATAACTTTTTTTTTTGTCAAAATACGCAATGAATAAGGTATTTTTCATTGTTTTGCTAAATGGCACTCTGCCAATTCTGAGATGTTATTAATTAGCCTACTTTTACAAACAAGTTTAAGAATTTTTTTTGTCCCAGCCTTATCTGATTAATACAAATAAATTTTTAGAACCATCTAGCACTTAGTAAAAATTACACACACTTTCACGCATTCTCATTGCCTAAAATACCATCGGAATTGCAATCTACACTTTTAGAAAAATTTATATAGCAATGAAGATGCTACTATAGAATGCACATTGCAAATCGTTTTGCTAGTTTTTCGATAGTTAGATTGTAAAAAATAAAATACATATTTGATTTTCCCCAAGATACAATTTTTCTTTCCTTAAAAAAAAAAAAAAGCTAGGCTACTATTTATTTAACTGTAAAATGATTAACAATCAACTTATATAAGTAACAGAATAACAGCTGAGAATTTAATTTAAAAAAAATAAATAATAATAATTAGTTCGAACCTAAACGAAAAAAATAAATCAGTTTTTAATCCTAAATTACAAAGGAAAATGAATAAAAAGGTGGAAAATAAGGAATTTTTTGTTCCGTAATTTTAAAAAATGCACCGCAAATGCTGAATAAAGAAAAATCAGAAAATTTGACTATTCCATAAATCCGCAATAAAAACAGATACATATGGTACATTTCTGCATCAAGTAGATAACTTAAAATAGTTGGTTCACGAAAATCCAGAAATGGCTGAATGATTAAACTTAAATATACAATTCGATACTGTACCAAACCTTTAAGTTTCTTTCTGTAGTTATGGAAAATATCCAAAATAATCATGTTTTTTTTTATTTCTTGAATATTAATGACATTTAAAAACTGAAAGAGCTGTGTTAGAAAAACCTACAGAAAGTTACACATTGCAACTGGAAATACCTTTATTTGTATTCAATTAGAAATCAGGAAAATTTTGCGAATTTACTAAGCGAAATAAATTCATCAATAATTTAATAATTACATTTCACCGAATCAAAATAACTGATTAATAAGCAAAAACCTGATTTATTAATATTACTTAGAATTTAATAACGTCATAACTGATGATGCTTTTTGTTTATTGTACAATAAAAATATATGATTGTTTTAGCAATTTTTGCATACGTATTTTTTACTCAATACATTGTTTCTTTGAGTATCTTATTCTAGTACAATAAATTATTTTTATTAGTTTATTTTGTGAATGACCCTTCTATTTCTACGCTCTGACCGATAAAACGAGCTTTTGGGGAAACGAATTATAACGAATTACGTGCCAATAATTTATCATTTTATAATCATGCGATTGCTTATTAGTCAGAATCAACATACATTAATATGCGTCAAACATACATTAGGACATTTAATTAACATTAAAGCAATTCAGTTAAAAATAAAACTATTCGGACCAATATCCGTTTCCTCAGAAAAACAGAGCCTGGTGGCGCAATATTTCCTTTTAGCGAACATAACAATCAAGCATTTAATTACGGTCCGCCAATAAATAAAAGGCTGCTTTAAACAGACATGTGATAAGGTGCAGGTTTCAATTAACAAACGGTTTTATTCATGGCGTTTTGACGTTTGTCAGCTGCATAACATGAAATAGAAGGATTAAGATGCAATGAATGTGAAGAAAATTAAGCGTAAAACATCTTACTTTTCCAAAAATCGTACAGATTATTTTTTAACATAAAAAGCACAAGAAATATATATATTTTTTAAAATGAATTGTTAACAATTCAATGCTGAAATTATAGGCGTATTTTAAGTGTTATAGAATCGTAGGGGATAAAAAATTAGATTTCATGCGCTTAGTTTTACAATGAAAAGTAAGTATACATATAAAGACGATAGGGTAGGGCAGTGATTCTCAACCACTGTGCCGCGGCACTTTTGTGTGCCGCCAAATATTAGAAATGATATAATAAAAATTATGATGCTTTTTTATTACGAGTAAAGTTTAAATTAAAGAAAAGTACTTATATATAATATTATATATATATATATATATATATATATATATATATATATATATATATAGATAGATACATTTTATAATTTTTCCACGTTTTAACCGAGTGAAAATCTTTGTCGGTGATTGTCTTGTCTCTGACAATCTTAAAGTAAGTTAAAATAAGAAGGAAGTGTTTAAATTGTCTTTGACAATTTTAAAAAATGTTGAAATAAGTAGGAAATTTTATGACTATTAAAATTATTAATTAACAAAGGAAAGCAAGCTAAATATTAACTTTCAAACGGGAATAAAAGCTAATCATTAAAGTAAGCTATGCAATTAATAGTTATAAAAACAAATTAACAAAGGATAACTGACAAAAAAAAAAGCTAACAATTAATAATCATCAAAAAAACTAGTTAACAAGAAATGACAAAAAAATAACAGTTAGTAGCTATAGAAAACAAGCTAACAATTAATAACTAGCAAAAAAAAAAAAAAAAAAAATAACTGTTACTAACTAATAAAAATTAGTCGAAAGAAATAATTAATCCCTTAATAAACGTGCTTTCATAGTACATATTATTTTATTTCACATTCAAAATTATTATTACAAACTATTTAACACAGTGTATTATAGGTAAGTAAGCAACTTTTAAACTTATTTTTTTCATTGTGTGCCGTCAAATTTCGAAATCGTTAAAAGTGTGCCGCCCCCAAAAAAAGGGTTGAGAATCACTGGGGTAGGGTATCACAATTATTGCAAGGAACATAGTAGAATTTTTAAAACTTTGAAGGAAGAGGATGAAAAGAAAAATCGTAAACTTAACAGATTTTTTTTTAAAATTTAAATTTTATCAAGTTTTAATAAAAAGTTACTAGGTTAAAAGAAAAATTTCTATCACGAAGATGCATCACAAAAATTGAGTAAAAAGATTTATAATTAAAAGAATTCATTTACGAACAATTTCGATAAAATAATTTAATTAAAAATTGTTCCCAGTTGCCTTATTTTATGAAAAGGAATAATACTTACCACTCAGAAAAATATCAATTTGTTTTGAACGTAAAATTTTTTTATTGACATATTGACGAAACCATTTTCTACATTTAATCAGTTTTTAGTAATGTGTGTGTGTATATATATATATATATATATATATATATATATATATATATATATATATATATATATATATATATATATATATAATGTCACAAATAGGCATTACATATTTCCTAGCTTTTAAAATTTATTTATTTTTTTTCTAATCATTCTTAATCGAATTGTAATTAAATTAAATCAATTAGTTAATTTTTATTAAAAATTTTTAAAAGCGAATATAAAATATTTTAAATTTGCTATCATAATACGAATATTATGCTGCAGATTAACTCGGTAAATTCTGTTATAGGGCATATAAGAAAGTAGTACACAAAATATCTATACATATTTCTATGAAGAAAAAAAACATTTTGCTAAAGCATATAAAATCCATAGAAATGATCTAATTCATATTAAGTGTCGATATATCTTGTATTTTATTCTATCTTTAGCGTATATCATTAAACGTAAATCAATATATGAATAAAACCTTAAAACTCGTGAAAAATTAATCAACATTCAATATAATGCAAATCGAGGAACAACTGCACAATAATTTCAGGTCCAAAATAAAATAAAATAAATATTTTCTATGTATACAATGTACCCCTGTATTTTAATAGACAACTTGTCGTAAGAAATTATGTGTTTTCAATACAATATTCAATTCACTTTTTGATAAGAGAGAGAATTTTTTTCTTCTTTAAATATCTTTTAAGAAAGAGCAGTGTCATTTAAGATAAACTTTCTAAAGAAACCTGCTCTAAGTTCAGATCCCATTGGTGAGAACCAAGAAAGATTTCATACCCATAATCATCAAAGGCCTCCTCAATTCAAACATACTTTCATTTTTAATTTTTTGAGATAAGATAATAATATCAAAATACATATAGAAATGTCGACGCAATGATAGATACGTTTTCTTCCCCCCCCCCCCCCTTCACTGATAAAAATTATTAAGACGAATGTACAGCATCCAAGACTTTTTTTCTTTCTTTTCTACTTAAAATAATAATAATGACTGAAAATATAAAATAAGCCAATGAAATTTTGCTTTAAAATCACTTTAACACAAGCAATTTAATTTCTAATTTAATTTTTAATTTAGCTTCGAATTTAATCTAATAGAAACGATGAAGCAATGAAACATGTTTTTCCCCCTTCACTGATAAAAATTATTAAAACGAATGTGCAACATCTAGAACTTTGTTTCTTCTCTTTTTTCATTTAAAATAATAATAATTGAAAATTAATTGCAAGTAAAAAATTGCATTAAAATCACGTTAACACAAGCGATTCAATTTCTAATTTAATATTTAATTTAACTTCGAATTTATTCTAATAGAAACGTCGACGCAATGAAGCATGCTATATTTTCCCTTCTACTGATAAAAATTATTAAAACGAATATGCAGCATCTAGAACTTTGTCTTTCCTCTTTTTTATTCAAAATAAAAATAATTGAAAATTAATTGCGGGTGAAATTTTGCATTAAAATCAAGTTAACACAAACAGTTTAATTTCAACTTATAGAAGCATATTTATTACTGATTGAACATTAATAAAAAATTTCATGCAAAACAACTATATTCGTGGAGGGGTGTAGTAAAACAAAATCGATAAATCCAATTCGGATCTATCGATTCCCCCCTCCCCTCTCAAATCCTCACCTATTAAATAACTTAACATTTTCTCTTTATTTTAAAGTTGATAATTTATTTTTTTACCTAAATTTTAATAAGTTGAGAAATTTACCTTACAAAAGCTTTCTTTAGGTTCCTTAATTCATTTATTTACATATTTTGCAAATTATTTGGGTGCAAAGAACCTTAAAAGTGAAAATTTGAAACAAGTATGTAACAAAGAAAACATAAAACTATCATCCCTCTCGTCTCTATGTCAACAGAAAATCTTCAATTTTTGACGGCAAAAATAGGGTTATAAATTGGCACCAAAATCTGTTTCTGTTTAGGTGTAAGTGATATTAGTGAAGTATTAAAAAAAAAAAAAAAGAAAGAAAAACTGTACACGATTATAACTTATCTACATTTTTATGTAGAATAATTTTTTTTAATCACTTTCAATGCTTATTTTTGCAAATGTTCTTCTTTTGTTTCGATACACACTCAAATATAATAAAACGTTTTGGAATAATTATTCCCAAAAAAAAAAAAACAAAAAAAACAAAAAAAAAAAATAGCTATCTTTAAAATATTAAATTCACAATACAAAAATATAAATAATAATTTTTAGGAAACTGAGAAGCGAAATGCACATTAAAGGAAATAAATCGAAAAAAATATTTTATAGAAACGAAAATATTTTTGTGCATATTGAAGACAAAAGATAGTTAAAATATTAATTTACTGATAACAATGTCACAAATAGTAGCAAACATACATTTTCTTTACTTTTAAACAAAAATATTTACTCAAAAATGTGATAATTTTTAAGGATCTCGTATTTCTTAAATTAAGAAAATCACAAAATAAAGATGTAGTAAAATATCATTTGTTGCAGGGTAAGTTTCATTTTATGATATTAAAAACTCTTCTGTTATTTACCCCTCCCCTTCCAAGTGGAAAGGGGGGAAGTATGTTGAATCTCTTTAACCAATAAACTAATAATTAAATACTAAGCTAATTAGTGTAGCAATAAATATTAGGCTGATATTAATTTAAGCTAATTTAATTGCTGTTTGTTGCCCTTCAAGTTATGAGGCGGAAGTATATTTATTCTTCTGAATCAATAAATAAATAGTTTAATATTAAGCTAATTAATAATAAAATATTAGGCTATTAATTTAAGCTAATTTACTTGCTGATTATTTTTTTCTCTCCAAGTTAGAGAGGGTATATTGATTCACTCGAACCAGTAAATTAAATTTAATTTTAAGATAATTAATAACAAAATAATAAGCTATTAATTTAAGCTAATTTAATTGCTGTTGGTTTTCCCCCACCCCCCACTTTATGTTAGGGGGGAGGCATGTTGACTTCTCTTCACCAGTAAATACTAAGCTACAATTTAATAAAATATTAGGCTATTAATTTAAGCTTATTCAGCTGCTGTTTATTTTATTCCCTTCCAAGTTAGAGGGAGAGAGAGAATGTTGATTCAACTTTGCCAGTCATTTAATAGCTTAATATTATGCAAATTAATAAGAAAATATTAAGCAAATATTAATCTAAGCTATTTTAAATGCTGTTTGTTTTTTGTCTCAAGTTATGAGGTGGTGAGTATGTTTATTCTTCTTGAAAAGTAAATTAATATTAATTAATAACAAAATATTTGGCAATTAATTTAAGCTCATTTAATTTTTTCTTTTGAACTCCAAGTTATGAGAGGAGGTAGAGAATATGTTGATTCCTACACTAGTAACTAATAATTTAATATTATGCTAATTGCTAATTAACAATAAAATATTAGGCTATTTATTGAAGATAATTAAATTGTTGTTTGTTATTTCTTCCTCTAAGCTATGAGAAAGGGAAGATGCTGGGTCACCTTGGTCAGAAGAATATTTCGTTTACCCAAAGAGGCATGCTTTAAAATGCTTGTCTTAGGTTTTGGTAGGTTTCCTTTTATTTTTGTTGGCAAGGGTACAAGCGCTAAAGCAATTTTTAAAACGCTTTAAAAGAAAACATCTTTGTAGAGATAAACCCAAACAAAATTGTTTGCACGGAATATAAAAAGCAATTCAATACTTAATAAATATCCCATAATAAAAATTTTCAGAATGAAAACTAAATGATATATTTGAAAGCTACTTAATATTTCTTTATTTCAATTTTTTTTTTTTTTTTTTTTTTTTCTTTAAACAAAGCTATACAATTTTAAGTTTAACCATTTTTTTTTTCTCCCTCTTCCAATCACAGTTTTATTAAGAAAAACTGTAGAACTAGTTTTATATTCATACAACATTCACACAATGCTTGTAAGACGTCTTGTTGCAAAAGTGTCTCACAGTAAGTTTTAATTAACTACAAATGCAAAATTATAATTAAGAGAATGTAATTTTTCGAAGAAAAGAAATTTTGAAAAGTCGTATTACTTTACTTTTTTTCTTTATTTTTAAATTTTAATTTTTGTGATAGAATAAAATATAAATATATCGCGTTAAGGTATTGTTGCACTACTAGAGTAAATAGCTTACACTGGGCTCAAAAATTAATTTTAACACGTATATAAAATGTGCAAGTTTATGACAAACATTAGGTTCTATAAGAATGACTAATCATATTCTTTTTGCATTTTTGATCTAATGAATTTTCATAATTGCAATACATAAATAATTCGCTTGCTATACTTATTTATTAATAAATTATAACTACACATTAATAAAAACACAGGTTAAAAGAAAAATAGACAATTATGCTATGTAGTTTTAACGTAGCTCAAGTAATTAACTTCAAAATTTATTAAAATTATTTCATTTACCAAGTGCTATAACAATTAAATTTAAGTACAATTATATGTATATATATATAAGTTCAAAATGATACTTATTGTTTTTCTTAATTATTTTCTGTTTTTTTTTATTATTATTATTATTATTTATTTTGCTCCGTATATATATATATTCCATTAATATCGCTTTTGAAAGAAAGAAAGGCGCTATTTCCTTACATAATTTATTTTAAAATTTAGATAAAAAATTTTAAAAATAAGATTATTATCATTAATTATTCTATATACCCTGAGCTATAATAATAAAAATATATATGAACTATAATTGTCAATATATTTCCAATTCGTTAATAGCTTTTTTGAGGGGAAGGAACGACGATATTTCATTTTTCTGTCAAGTTTCATAAGAGTCCAGGTAATAAATTGCTACGCATAAAATTTTAAAAATTGGTTGTTCTATCCAAGATCATATCCTACAAAAAATATTTATTTATCCGCTATGACATTTAGACAAGTAGTGCTGTTATACATTCCTATTTTTAAATATCAATTTTGATGGAACAACCAATTTTTAAATTGCTACGCATAAAATTTTAAAAATTGGTTGTTCTATCCAAGATCATATCCTATAAAAATTTGTTATTTATCCTGTGCTATGACATTTAAACAAGTAGTGCTGTTATACATTCCTATTTTTAAATATCGATTTTGATGGTAAGGGGAAGCGATATTTCCTTACCTCTTAAAGTTTTAATAAAGCAAGGGTAACAAGTTACTATATAAAAAGCACATTAATAAACATTTTAAAATCTAATTTTCATCTGATCAACTCACCATTTGAATGGTTGTAGACCTTCAAGTCTAAACTGTGATCTTGCTCCTTTAGATCTACTCCAAAAGCGGTCATAATTACCAGCCATGGAAAAATTGTCTCCAGAACTATTACTAACTACTACTAAGACTAATTAGGAAGGGTGAAAAGTCCTAGAGTGGACTTGGGAATCTAGACAAATCATCTCAATAATAGTTCCATTATTTACAAGTTCAATAATGCAATATGTATACCAGGAAGAGTCACATTATTCTATATCAATATGCCATAATGCAATGCATGTAGTTTCACAGAATCTCTCAGCAGAAATGGCATGTGGTTTGTCAGTTTGTAGTAACTATACAATCACATATTGGACGGAGGTATAGGACCAGACTAGATATCAGTATGAAAGGTCAGTCATCTTGAGGTCATGACCTCCCCAATACCGAAATGGTGTTTAGGATTTCTTGATCAGCAGAAATGCAAATAATGACTATTTTAGGTATTTTTAATGTTTTCAATAAACAAAAGTACATAAAGCTAACAAAAATGTCGAAAAGTCACATTGTGGTCAGCTCAAATTGAACTCATGGCAATCGTCTGACATTTCTGAACAGACGATTTTACTTTCAGTTCATCTTTTTGATTACAGAAAGTAACAGCTGTTCATTTCGATCGTTTTCGAATGTTCGAAACAGGAAAAATAAAGAATTTATCCAATCGAATGGGTTTTTTTTTCCTTCACATATTTATGATGGAACAATTGTTGAGAAGAGGATCTCTCTGATAAAGAATGAAATTATTTCATCCGAAGCAAACAAAATTTAAAAGCCCAGCGAAATTAAAAAAAATTTTTTAACAAGAAATAAGGGCTCAAATAATAATAACACTTATATATCACGTTATTCAACGAATGGACATAGAAAATTCAGAGTACCTCACTCGATGCTCTGTTGTCAGTGCTCCCAAGCCCACTGCGCACCCTCACCATGGTTACCCATGTTTCGGGAACCCCTCTCCCCCCTCAGGCAGTGGTTTCTTTCTGAGTGGCGCCAAATTAAGAGAATTCGCCAACACAATCATTTTGTTTACGTATAAAATGATGAGAAATTCAACATATTTGACCGAGGCGCAATAATGTCAAATAATTGAGTAATGGACTCAAATATTTGACTGTAAGTATTTTAAGGCCTTTAATAGAACAAAACTTTAGCCACATTATAAAATATTTCGTAATTTGTTTTAAAAAAACTCAGCTATTTAAAAAAAATTAAAGAAAATGTGAAAGTAATTTTTTTGCTTTCAAGTGGAATAATTTTTGTTAGATAAAAATGCTCCTTTAGTTGTAAAAACAATAACACCCAGTTTTGGAAATAAAAACTTGACTTCAAGCATTTTTTGGAAAAATTAAATCAAGATTTTATTTACAATATTTCTTAATTTTACGTGTTTTAACAAATACACATAATAGAACATGATTTTTTACAGTATTTCTAAATTTTTTTTCTTTTCCCCTTTCTCTCGAAACAATGTTGATAAACAATAAAAGTAGAGATTTAATGCAAAAATTGTGCCAAACAGCGACATACCTCACATAACAATTTATGTTAGCGTAAAAGTGTACACAAAATCAGCGGTTTACAAAGGACCTATAGGTAATATTAGGACCCACGGAACCTATGGGTTAAGGTGAAGAATTAAAGGTGTTCCAAGAGTTAGGACTTCGTTTTCACCAGTAATGATTTTTGAAATCTTTAATTACATATCGATTCACTTAATAATCCATTAATTATTTATTATTCTGGTTACCTGAATGGAGTTAATTCAAACAATATACCAATAAAAAAGAAATTAATTTTTTTAAAAATTTTAAAGTTTTCTGAAAACAATATATTGAAAAAACTATGTAAAAGACATGCCTTTATAAAAAAATTGCATCAATATTTCCCATCGGTATTCTGATTTAAAATAACTAAATTCATCAAAAAGAAAAATGTGTCCCTAATAATAATTTTTAACGTCTATAACAGTTATTTTTAATTTTAATTTCAAAGAAAACCAAAATTCACCTTCTTTCGCTCATTTACTGCTTATGCATATTTACCAAAACTAAATTAAAATCAATAACTAAACTAGATTCAATTCCAAGGGCTGTTAATTCAACTGTTGCACATAAAATCTAATTTAAGATTATGAATGATAAAATAATAATAATAATAAAATATTCCTTTTAAGTATTTTTAAAATTAAGTATACTTTATTTGTAACTGTACGTTAAGCAATTGTCTTTATATACTTTGTTTATTAAGTCGGGATTTCAAAGAAGAAAGATTGATCATTTAGGGTTTCATAGACGAAAAAAATTGGAGCTGCTGCTACAGTAAATGTAGGTCTTTAATGATAAATCAAATTTTCTGTATCAAAATTTTAATATCGAAAATAAAATTATTCGTGATATATGAAAAAGAAAAGTGTTAAATAATTTTATTGATAGTGTTTATTTTTGACGATAACCACAAAACTTTTATACTTATCAACAATCCTGTTGCAGAAAATTAGACATAAATTTACTCCTGGGAAGAGGATTTACTTAATAAGAAACAAAACTATAAAAAAGACCAATAAACTAAGAAGTCGTAAAAGTTTAATAACATATTATTTTATCTTAAAAGGCAATATAAAAGAATTAATTATGAATTAACGTTTTAAAGGTTTTTTAAAAAATTTCTTTTAAAACAAAAAGGTTTAAAAAAAAAAAAAAAAAAAAAAAAAAAAAATTTAAAGGCATAAACGTAATATTTCTTCAGGGGTCATTTTAGGAGAAATTTGAATCCGTTAGAGGACCCTACTCAATTTTTTTTATCGTGAAAAAGAACTCTGCACAATACGGACTCTAGCAAAATTTTTATCTCTTCCTTGAAATAAAAATTTTTTACTATGAACGGTTTTAATTCATTATTTTAAAACAAAAACTCATTGAAAGCGAGAAGCTAGTTTTTTATGTTTCTTTTCCTTAAAAAAAAAAAAAAAAAAAAAAAAAAAAAAAAAAAAACACTTATTCATAAAATTTTGAATAAATGTTTCACTATTTCATGTAAATAGATTTTTTTTCAGTTTGAACTAACCAATGTCTTTCTTCATTTTTACCAATAATAAAACATATATTACTGTAAAAAAAATTCTACAGGTAAATTTGTTTTTATAAGTTTAATTGAAAAAAAAAACTTGTTTAAACAGAGCAAATATGCTAAAAATGGAATAATGTTAATGTACACAAAAACCCGTAAATAGTGTTGTAAATATCAACACATTTCATAATCTGATTCTTTTAAAAGAATAATTTTAAAATATAAAAACTTCTACGAACAAAAAAAATTAATTATATATGAGAATTAATAAAAATTAATTATATATATAACTCTTTTGAATTCTTAAATCAAAAATTTATAATTTTTCATCGGCAAAGCGTTAAAAAAAAAAAACTAATATCATATTATTAAATTAATAAATATTAATATCTTATGCAATCAAGATATTGGAGAAATACACTCATTTACACTAAATAAAAATAAAATCTAAAGTAATCTAAGTAATAGAACAAGCAATCGGAAGTATTATCCATATAGCAACCGTAACTACAGAGATAATAATTTCCGCCAAAAATAACAAAACAGCAGGAAGCAGCCAATTATAGTAAACCATTGAGGAGAGCCGGAAAACTGATAGGGGCAGTGGATATCATGACGTCACGTCACCTCATTCTCCTCTAGGTAAAGAAAGATGATAAAGAGAAAAGAGCAGGGGGATCATCGCAGATGCTGAAGAGCCGATCCGGATCTCCAGCATCCCTCACTGCCCACATAAATCCGCGCATGTTTAACAGATGGGAATGATGATGACAGAAGGCGTAAAAACAGAATAATAGAATACGGGTGGTTTTTTAACACCGGCTTCTTTTTGTTCAAATGAATTCAAAGCAATATGAGACACGTGTAGGAAAAATGTAATATTATTAAAAAAAATAAATAAAAAAAGACAACTGCAATTATGGTTATGCTTAAAAATTTTTTATTTAAATGCTAAGCATTGAATTTTAAGAGGTAAAAACGGGATGCTTTCGTTTAAAACCAAGAGTATATAACCTGTTTCATAACTTCAAAATTATTTACAGTGATTGCTAAATTGAAATATTTTAAATTTAAGAAGTAAATAAAAAATAATAAATTGTACCAAAAAAAAAAAAGATACAGTAAAATCGATGTCATTTATTCATAAGAATACTTTTTTTTTTTTAATTTTCGTTTTGATTTTTTTAAGTCTATTAAAACTCGAACTGATTTAAGTCTGTAAAAAGGTAGGCAAAAAAAAGTCAAAAAGGTAACGAAGATAAATCAACTAACCATTTTTTTTTTTTTTTCATTCAATCATTCTTTCGAATATTTTTTCTTCCATTTAGGTCAAATATTTTTTATTTTTAAAAATATTTTTAAACATTTAATTTACGATTACTGAAAAATTATAAAAATAATTATAATTGAAATATCTTCAAAAATAAATCATAATAATACATTTTAAATTACATTAAAAATTTATTTGTAGTAATATTAAAGAAATGCATGATTCATTTTAATTGAAAATGGAATAAAAATGTAGCGTAATAAATTGTTGAAAAACAGGCTAGCAAACAAATAAAAAAAAATAGTTTCACAAATTCAAAAAAAAAATATATAAAAAAAACCTTTTAAATACCAAAATAGATTTTATATATTTATGCTTTATTTTAAATGTAGGTTAAAAAATATAGAATAAATAAAATACATTAAATATAGAATAACTAATCCCTTTGTTGAAACTAGGGATTGGTAGGAGTTTTTTTACTTTAGATATAGATTATATATAAGTATAAGAAAAATTGCACTAAATTTCCACATTGTTCGTCGTTTGTATTCTTGAGAAGCCATTAGAATAGGATTTTTAAATTCAAAAGTACCGTGTTCCATACCGAGTACCAATTAATTTTGCTAGTTGAAAACTCATTAAAGCAGCAATATATTTACCAATAATTAAAAAAAATATATTTAAATCATGATTTTAAACATGCTGACTTAAATGAACGAAACCTGATTTTCTTTTTTAAAAAAAAATTTAAATCATCAAATTGAGGCATAATCGACTTAATCTCTAACACAGTGTGAATGGTATTTAGTAATTAGTAATCCAAAGCTTAAACGTTACTCAAAATTTACTAAGCCCTGGAGGTTAAAAATTGAAAATGAAACTAGGAGCCATGCCACAGTGCACTTACTGTGGCTCATGAATTATTAATGTGCAACCGCCTGTTTTTCAACCAGGTATTGGGGAAGGGGGAGAATTATTCTCAACTAAACCATAGACTTATGTTCTAAACAAGCTTAAGTATTATTTCTAACTTTGAAAAAACAATCAAATTAGAACATTAATTACCAAATGTATAAATACGAATTTAAGGTACCAAAAACCTTACTTTTTCGGAATTGCGTTTTTTCTTTTTTTAATGCTTTGGAAAATTTTGTTTTGGTTAAAAAAATTATTTAATCAAAACAAGATCAAAACAATTAAATTGTAATCAAAAGTTCTGTATTACAAACATCAAACACGAGTTTGTCTTTTAATCATCTGTCTTGATCATTGACATAACGCCGTGATCATTATGTCTTTTAAATTTAACGAAAAATTTATTAAGTATTATAAATTTTGTTCGAAAACAAGTTTGTATAAAAAAAAAAATTAAGAACAGTTAAGCTACAAAAAAAAAATTTCCAGGAGTTAGGAGTATATTTTACATTTCGGGTCAAAAACTTATGCGGGTAACGACTAATTAATACACTTCCTCTACCTTTTGTAACCTCAATTTCCCCAACATAGCTAATATTAGAGTGCAAAAACCAAACAGCTAACTTTTTGATAAATCAATAATTATTCTTTTAAAAAAAATTATACGGTATATGGTCAATTTATCGAAACAATTGCTCACAAAAAAAGTATAGATTATTTATGGAGAAAACAAAACCTACGAAAAGTAAATCTGACTATAAACAAAGTATTTTTTATTTCAACTAATATATATATACATTTATTCCTAATTAATTGAGTATTATTTATTTTCGGGAAAACCAGCCTCACACTTGAGGATAATTATTTCAAGCATCTACGGACGAAAAGCATATTCATTAAATAATAATAATAAATAACAATCTTTGAAGGACAAACGAATTTAAACAAACGGTTTTATTACATAATACATTTAACCAGGGGTCTGTCCAGACATTTTGTGAAAGGTCCTGCTTTTGTAAAATTGTGAAAAAATTACTCATAATTTGTGAATATAAAATAAACGTTAAGTCACATTCTTTCAACCAGGGTCCTGCTTTTCTGAATTTGTGCAAATAGGGTCTGTTATTGCAAAAAAACATTTTCAAGGAGTTTTTAAATTGTAAATAGATACAAGATTATGCTCAACACTGTAAAATTATAATAATAAAAAAATTTCAAAAATAAACAGCAATTGATGCTACTAAATTAGAGATGCGACACACAAATATTTGGTATTTAGTCTATACTGTTGAACGTAGAATATTCATTTCGAACGAATAAAGGAAGAAGCGTCTGCCGAAGACAAAACTTAGCTCATTTACATGTCTTTTTCCCCTCCCCCTGGGAAGTGTTTATTCGATTAACAAAACAATAATGAAGATAAACAAATTTGTGAAGGGTCCGATTAAGAGATAAATTATTTTGTGAAGGGTCCGTTTTTGAGTTAAAATATTTTGTGAAGGGTCCGTTTTTATGAAAAGATATTTGGTGAAGGGTCCGTTCTAATACTTTACTACAGCCATGAGTTACAAAAACATTCGAGCAAGTAGTTTCTGTATTAATACTATCTTACACTGATGTCGAAAAGTTGAGTACAATTCTTAGATGAGGAAATGAGTAAAATTATGAGTACATTTTGAACACCATTTTACAATAGTAATGAAAGTTTCAACAGTAACTATAATAGAACCGAAGAAGAAAAAAAATAACAACGAAATTAAATTAAAGATAAAATATACGAAATCCATAAGTCATTTGCAGATTATTCACTAACCTGAGACAGGTAATTCTTGCTAATCCTTCAGCGGTAAAAGCTTAGAATTTATTACAGATTTTGGCAAAAATTAAGATTAATTAGTAAATAGGATTAATGAAGAAACATTGACATAAAAAAATTGACATTTTATGTGACATAATTGTTAAGGTAAAAAATATTTATCAGTATCTAAGATTCTAAAGAGTCCTTAGAAAGAGAATGTTTGAATACGAATTTCAGTATTTTTCAAAATCTTCACAAAAAGTATTGTTCACGCGGAAAATGCTTTTCGTTTCTGTCCAAAAGCTAGAAAAATTTGTATGTATGCACTATTTAATTTAAGCGAAATCAAATTTTAATAACAATAATCTGTATTTTTCGAGGGGAAAGATACCTCGTTTCCCATTTGCAAGAGAATTTTTGGGTTTGAATTATCTTTAAAAATTATATAACTAAAAATTATATTAGGTTGTTAAAAAAGATCCGCAACACTTGCGAAAATTGTAAATTTTTTTTCATTTTTTGTTGTTTTTTTGTATTCTTAGTTTAAACTTTCATCAATAAGCTCTAAATGACTTTGAATGTAACTGAACTTCGGGTTTTGATTCGTTATTGCGATAAACAAGATCTTTCAGCAAGGGATGCTGAAAGGGTGTTGCAGAACTTTTTTAACAACCTAATGAAACTAAATATTACTTTATGACATTTATTTTTGCAAATGAGGTAGTGAGAAGTTTTATCTTCAAAAAGTTATCATTTTGCAAACACATCCTGCGCAAACACATCTTATAAAAGAATGATTGCGTCGAGTAGAGAAGATAAGCTAAATCTTCTAATGGTTTATTCTAATATTTTCCACATCTTTACATGCATCAAAGATAAAGAAAAATAAAAGCGTTGTAGATAAGGGAATCACTTTTAAAAATTGGTTATTCAATGGTAGATTTTAGCAAAGCAATCGAACAAAAATTCGTTCGCAACATCATAAATATGATTTAAAAAAATACATGTATAAAATATCAGGGACTAAAACATTTTTTGTGAAATACAAATGACGCATTTATAATAAAGAAAGGAGGGTTAAACTTGGTTACGTTGTACTTCTGCGTGTGTAAGAAAACGTTAAAACAATTAATAACGTGTAAAAGAAAACGTTTAGATAAAGGTATTTCAATACCATGATCAATTAGCATCAACAAAACAATACACATAAAATGAGTGTTAATTGAGGGATAATACTAATAAATTAACAAAAATTAAAATATCTTAATCATACGTATTTTTAATTAAAAATTATTTATCAAATGTATTATTTATCAAATGTATTATTTAATACAAAACATAATATCGCCAAATGCTTCTTATTGAATAATAAATTTGCAGAAATTCCACATCAGTGAAATGTCCATATTGCAATGGAATTTCTTGCAAGAAATAATGCAATAGCATATAACAGCTGCTGATATTTCGAAGATAGGTTATTCTGCAAGTTTGTTGCAGGATTTTTTCAGGACGGAGCCTGCTTTTTTTTTTTTTTTCTTTTTTTTGCCAAATTTATTATTTTAGATTTTGCTGGGAATCCTTTCATATTTTCCAAAATAAATAAAGCATGTTAAAAATTCACCAAAACTTTAAAAAAAATGACAACACTATTTAGATTTCTGGAAAATCAAAATTAATGAGAAATTGGATTAGTGTGAATTAATAGAAGAAAAAAAAATTGAGTACTTTAAAGTTCTGAAAAATTGGCCAAGTTTAAGTTATAAAAAATCAGAAAAGTTAAAATTCATTTTTAATTCGACTAGTTTGATATGATATAAAATTGTCTACTTTGAATAAATGAAAAATTGAACTAGTTTGAATTTATGGAGTCTTATACTGCAATTAATAAAAGTTAAAGCCACTAAATTCAAAATCCATTAGTTTAGTAGAGGGCTACATAATTTAGATATCTTCTGTTCAGCCTAAAAGGTAAAGATCAGACCAGCTTGGCCATTAAAACGGGAAACGCAGTCGGCCTTTTTCAGGGTCTATTCTAGATAAAACAACAGACGAAGAGGCACCATAACAAAAAATTACGCAGCAGGATTATATTTATCGGGATGTCCCCCTTTCTTTGTTCTTCGAAGGGGGAGAAGGGGTAGAGCAGAAGATAGTTGTCAAAAATAGAATGTCGTTGGAAGCGTGTCATTTTCGTAACAAAATTTACGAGACACACTTTGGTCGTAATTCTAATTTCGGAAAACTGAAAAGGCGGAGGAACAGTTATTAAGGAAATTATGCAACGCCAGCAAAAAGTTAATAGAAACAACTTCAATATAACAGAAGATTAGGGGTTGTTTGGCACACTTCCATAAATTAAAGAGAGAATAATCCTTTCTGGAACCTTTCTGACTGAAAAAATGACTAAATTTATGGATACGTATTAAAAGTATTTAAAAACACATCTAAAGCCGTGGTGGCTAAGGGGATAGAGCGTTCGCCTTCCAAAAGAGGTGAACTAGGTTCGAATCCCAACGATGGCTGGTCGATACGAATTCCGCACCCGGCTCGCACCGATCACAGTGCTGACGTAAAATATCCTTAGTAGTATCCTTAGTGATCCCTTGTCAACAAGCTAACCGTGGGTAGTTTTCGTGGTTTTCCTCTCCGTGTAACGTAAATGCGGATAAGTTCCATCGAGAAGTCCTCTACGAAGGCAAATTTCTTGTAATACTTGATCTAGACTGTTATAAAATAAAATAAAAACATCATTTTCTTATATGAACTAAAAAGGTTAGGGGGAAAGCAAGAAAACGGATTTTTATGTAAATATTTAATTATAAAATATTAATCAAGATAAATATCTTGAAAGGATTAACATCTAGACTTCTTCAAAATAGTTTAAATAAGTAATAATCGATTCCCATTTTAGGGAATTCTATGGACCGAAGCAGTCCCTGAGCAATAACAAAAATTCGTTAAGCAGATCTTACGAATTTAAAAATTAATTAAATTTATTCTGTTATATTGGAATTTTTCTAAATTAAAAAAATTAATAAATATTTTATAATTTTGATATATTTGTACTCTACATTTCAAAAATATCAATGCATTATTTAGAAAGCTCACAAAAACTATTGAATATTAAATAAAGAATTTATTAACACTTACTTATCAGACAAATACCTAATCCTTAAATTTTTTTTTTTACTGTACAAATGAATTAAATAGATATTACAAACTTCTCTAAATTTTCTACGTGTTCAAGCAAAGTATTCTTTTTTTGTGTGTGTGCCGATAAATATTTTTTTAGTTTCCGAACTAGACAAGGCTTGTGAAATTTTAGGCACAGAAACAACGTTTTTTTTTTTAATGCATTGTGATCTTATAAAAAAGTTAAGTTTCTTGTTCAGAAGTGGAAAGGATTATTGGTGTATTTTAGCCTGCGCTAAATCGGATAATCCATTTCGTAATATCGGTATTTTAAATACATTGTGTCTATGGAAATTCATTTGGGAATAAGGAAAGTATTGGTCACGTTAAAATTTTCGCTATTTCGGATTTCGCTAAAACGAGATTTGATGATGATTGTAAATAATTTAAAGTGTTATCAAAACGAAAAAATATTTCTTAACAAATTTCGTTATGAAATTTACCTTATAATAAAATATAAGTTCAAATTATTTTTAAAGAATCACGAAATAAATGCACAAGTTTAAACTTTACTATATAAAACACATTTTGGTGAAGAAGCATTTAGAGGTAGTTCAAACATTACATAAGCTTGTTTTTGAAAATTTTGGACTATATTCCCTTCCCTTTACAATAAAAGAGAAAGAAAAAAAAGTGGGCGGGGGGAAGCCTTTCTTATGCTTACGCAAAAACGTCGCCTCTATTTTTTTTAAATTTGACTTCGACTGTAATCATCTACTCTCAGGATTGAATAAAAAAAAATGCAACTATATGCACAAAACAAAATTTACGTTTTAATTCATTTTATAAAAATCTGAATAGAATATTCATAAAGACTTTTGTATTTCTTAATTCTTCCTTGATCTCCATGACAAAAAAAAAAAAAAATCCTTTTTTTTTTTTTCTTTCCCCAATTATTTTTTTTTCTTCCTTTTTTGTTGTATTTTTCGCATTAAAAAATAAAATAAGAAGATTAAAGAGTCTTGCGTAAATATTTTTTTTTAACCTTCCTCTCACCTTTGTTAGTGAAAATGAGCAATTCACAAACCAGGGGTACTATAATTTGAACAGCCCGGAAACCATCACAAATTTGGCCCAGAATAACAGATTTGAAATCTCAGATATCTTTCATGTCTGCTCATTTTACTTTGATTATATTTTGAAATTTACTGCAATTAAGTAAATCTTACAAAATAGTTCAAATGTTATTGCAGGGAAAAGCAAGCAAAAGTGTCAAATTGAATTGAAAAATGCTTAAAATGTTGCCAAAACTGTATATAAAAAAAATGGCTGTTTTTGGTGAATCTTTAAAGATAAAAGTTTTACTTTCTTTCCAAGTCAAGTCTTTGCTTGCTCGTACTTGGTCCTTGGAATTGGAGAAATCAGTTTAGCCTTTACGCTAAATATTTGAAGACCCCTGTGATCTAAATAATTAATTGGAGGCATTTTAAATATTACTGCTATCGGCTTATCCGGACAAAATGAAAGTATTTAAAATTCAGCAAAGATAATTTAGGTTTTTAAAAAACATAACAAATTTCCCAATGTGTCCAAAGAGAAAATTCGAAGTTAACATTTTCAACTAGAATTAACTTGTAAAGTTGATGTTTAAAAAGATATTTTAAAGCAGAATTTTTTACGTAAAAAAGAGGATATATTTGACATTAAATTATAACAGCCGCTACATCTTTCAGCCAGCCAGAAGAAGAGAGTCAAGAAAACAGAAAAAAGACTAAGTAAATAAAACTCAGAAAGAAGAAGAAAAATAACGCTAATGCAACTTCCGCAATGTATTAAGTTTCAGTTTTTTCTCACAGATAAGGAAACGCTTTTGGCTTAAAAGCAGTCAAATAAAATTTAACACTACGTGTTTCTTTCAACAGAATTTCTAACTAAGCCTATCTTTTGCGGCAGATTTTGAATGAAACTTAGTGTGAACTTATAAGCTTTTATTTATTTAATATTAAGTACATTCATCTATAATTTGCATAGAATTTTCTATTAAAGAATATAAAAAGCAATGAATATGAGAAACCTTAGAATTGAAATGCACTAACCAAACGGAGATATACAATTAACAATATCATTGACACGTAGACAGACAGAGTTACAATTGGAACTATAATTGTTTTAAATTGTATAGTTAACCATATTTGTAAGAAATAAAAGTATTTATTTTTCCAGTTCCGTGGAAAAAGACTCTTTTGAAGTGAAACTTCTTATGCGACTTCCAACAAGGTTGCGTTAAACGTTTAACGCTACCGTTGTCATGGAAACTAGATTTCTCTTTACGTTCGTTGAGCACACGAGGTAAGAGAAAAGCATAGTAGGTAATATTGGCGTTAAAGAAAACAAAGCGATATTTTTTTTAAATTCGCCAAGAATACCTTACTGAAATTTAGAACATTTAGAAATAAGCTGATTTCTTATTATAATTTTTTTTAAAAATATATTTTATTATTAATATTTTTTAACTAAGCGAAAAAATTTTTAAATAAATACAATTAAAAAAATACTTTGATGCACATAGATACTCTGCTTTAGATACTTATTTTTCTATGTTTTTTATTTTTGCCGGTTATTATTTTATAAGTGAAACTTCTAATGCGACTTCCAACAAGGTTGCGTTAAACGTTTAACGCTACTGGGGAGGGGGAATAGAAAGAGACAGAGCGAAAGTGAATGCGTGGCACTCGAACGCATGCGCGTAGAAAATGATAATTAAAAGATGCGATCAATTGTGAATTGTAAGCAATGTTAATAAAGTTTGTCTTAAAGAAACAATATGATTTCACTAAAAATCAATTTCTACCCCTTCCTATTTTCATTTCCACATTAAAGTTTCACTTCTTCCGCGCGGAGGGACTCCACGCACTATTTTTTTTTTTTTTTTCGCGTATGGACACGCTAAGTTGTTTGATATTAGAATTATTAAATTTACCGAGTACACGCGATATACGATACATGCTCGTAAAATCTGCGAAATTGAAAGTCCTGCGGTCTGTCGCTAAGCGGAACCATTGGTATTTTCTCCTGATCCACACAAAAATATTGTCGAAGTGGCCTCGTGAATGAGTGGTGATATCATTTATCCGTGAGGTTCTGAGTTAAAACGTACTTTCATCCTTGCGGTGCTCTCCTGTCAAACGAAAGGCGCCCCTTCCTGGTGCTCCAAAGGCTGGCCAGCTTAGCTTATCCAAGTGTCATTAGAAACATTATTAATAAATGGTTTAAGTGTTATTATTGTCTACTTATATATTAGCCCTGTGGCAGAATCGCGGCGACACGGCGACATTGTCGCAGAACGTTACAGATTTCTTGCAGAAAGAATTTTTATTTAGAAAGTAAAAAATTTTGGTTTTCTTTATGTAAAAATTTTTGAAATTTTTTTTCTTTAAAATTATATTTAAAAGATGCCTTTTTCGCACATCGGAAGGGAAAGAAATGTTCGTAACTTTTCGATTCTTACTTGAGAAAAATGAAAAATAAAGAATATTGAAGCAAAAAATTTCTTTTCTGCAGAATTTTTTTCTTCGTCCAGAGGGAAAGAAATGATTAATTTTAGCGTGAATGATTAATTTTAACGTGATTTTTTAATTTTGTTTTTCTTTTTTTTTCTTCACAGATTTTACAATTTTTAATTATTTTTTTTATGTGATAATGGTTTACAAAAAAAAAAAAAAAGAAAAAGAAAAAAAAAAAGAAATAATTAGTCTGTTTTCCTCTTACAAAATGTGACAATTTCGCCCGAGATATTAGAAAAAAAAAAATATTACATTTTTCATTTTTAAAAAAAAAACATACAATTTTATCACACCCAAACAAATAGGCTTTTCTTTGTGAATACAACGTTTCTGTTACTTTCAATATAATTATTAACATACTAGTATTATACTAGTTATTATTTAAAATATTTTGCAGAAAGATATTAGTGCTGGAGAGGTTTGTCGCAGAAAGCCCAAAAAAATTCTGCCACAGGGTATATTAGTGACATCGATGTTTTAATTAACATAAATAGCATGTTCCATGTTGTTTTAATGCCAATTATTAATTGTTTCAATGTCAATATTAATAATTTCAATGGCAACCAAGCAGAACTAGATCAGTCACTTTATTTTTAATTATCAGGCTGTCTCATTAAACTAAAACAGGCAGTCACAAAAACAATGTTTGCTTCTGTCACTCGCTTATGTAGATAATGGTTGAAGCTGTCTACTACGCTTAGTTTCTCTTTCTGTTTATGTCTGGACAAAGTCCTTTTATGAAATTGGATATTTGCTTTAAAATATGAAATATGACTTATCAAGTATAAAAATAAATTAGTGTTTTTCAATTTAACTTTAAAATATCCCAACAGTATATAAAACCTGAACTATGAATATTTTCATAAGTAGATGTTCTTAATTATCATTTGTGTATCTTTACTTCCTTATTAAAATAATAAAATAAATCAAAACCGTAATTAATTAAGAGAGTTTTAAGAAAACGTTCTTTACAAATTCGAAATCCAATTTTTTTTTTTTATTTCAAGACGGTTAATGATGCTTAATATCTAATCTTAATATGACGTAGCACAAAAGTTCTTACAAAACAAGTGAAATTTTTCTCCTTTCAAAAAAAAAAAAAAAAAAAAAAAAAAAAAAAAAAAACTTATTATAAATTATTAAGAATAGTTCTTCACAACATTAAAATGTCAAGGAAATTAAATTCCTAAATATGTTATCTTAATCTTTTAAGTTTCTAAATGTCGAAATTTATTATGTTAAATGTGAAGTAAACTATCTGTTAGTAGCGCCCCGTGGCAGAAAGGAAATTTTAGAAAAGATTAAATTTTAGGTTATGAGCAGTGTTGCCAGGTGCCGATAACCGTTTACCCCTAGATAGCGTTGTAAAATCCCCTAAAATTTTTTAAAGAACCCCAAAATTTTTAACTTAATGTATAAGTATTGAAAAATAGTACAAAAGTTAAATAATGTATAGTAAACGTTGCTTTAATACTTTTTAATATTTTATTATCAACAAACTAATTTTTTTTTAATTTCAATCGTTACATTATCTTTAATTTCTACTAAAATATTTAAGATATTTTTTTCAATACTTTTTGATTTGCACATTTTCTCATAAATATTTTATTATCAACGATATAGTCTTTTTAATATTTTAAATCTAACATTATGCTTAAATTTCGGATAAAATATCCAACATATTTTCGTCATAACTTTCTGATTTGTATATTCGCTGTTGAACATTTTGGATGAACATATGTACTTTTAATTTACCATTAAACTGCTTTTCGTTTTCCCAATCTTTCTTGTACTTTGGTACGTACTTCTTTTTTTTCTTTATCCTTTGGCATTATTTTTAAATCATGCACATTAAAAAATTTAAATAATTTGAACTCAAATTCACCAAACGTACAGGTTGATCGAGCTAAGTAATAACTTACTACATTCAACAAAGGGGTTAAGTTCTAAAGTTAAATCTTAATCTTTTTGTTTTGGTTTAACATATTGATTTTCATGGTACCATCTCACACATTCAGTTATAAAATTTGATATTAGAACGTAACCAAAATGAAGCTAGTAAAATTCACAAATAACCCTAAAAGAAACCCCTAAAAACAAATTCCCCTAAGATACCCACTGAAGACAAAAAATCCCCCTAAATTTAGGGGGAAAACCCCTAATCTGGCAACACTGGTTATGAGCAACCTTTTATACTGATGGCTATAATCAAGTTCCGCCTTAAACGAACTTTAAAAAAAAAAAAATGTTCATTATGCACATATACACATCGCTATTTTCCACAGTTAGCAAATGCATTCGAGTTCTTGCAGTTCCATGTTAGACTTATGGAACATTGATTAACTAAATGTTTAACTGTGAATATTTCTAAACATAAAGCTTCCGTCAGAGGCAGGGTTTGAAAAAAATTTGTTATATGTATTTTATCTTAAATTTAAATAACGCATTATCACTAATACATATTTGAATCTTTATTGTTAAGTACATAATGTTTCACAATTTTTAACTCAAGCATTATAAAATATAAACGCAGTAATATAAAAGGAACCAGTTTATTAAACTTTTTGTTTTCACACCTATTTATTTGCTATATTGATTAAACTTATATATATTACCTATTATAAAATTATAATCAGTAAAAACTAAAAATTTCATCTGACTTTTGACTTTAATAAAAAACTGAAATAAATATTTAATGGTTTTTCCATGTTTTTATTAATAAGATTAAAAGATAGTGAAATTGAAGTTATATGCATAATTATAAAGAGTATCGTTACTTGTCTCATTTTTTTCAAATAATTAACCCAAGGAAAATGATTTCATTTTTAGATGAATAATTTTAAAAAGTTCTCTTATAAAAAGTTTTAGCTTATTTTTTTAAAGCCAGAACATAAAACTGTAAAGCATGCAACTATATTTGAAAAATTTATCTTTTCAGACTATATTATTTAAATTTGTATTTGATTTAATTTCATTAAAATATTACTTTTTGAAAAAGCCCACTTAAAGTTTTCACTATAAAATATAAGTTAGTACTATGAAATTATAGATTCGAGTTTCTTATACTTTACAAATATTAAAAACTTAATCGTATAAATCATGCAACTCATTTGGCAAGTTTATGCTGCACAATAAGTTATATAAAATTAAATTTTCATCAATAGGTTATTATAAGTTTTTTTTTTTTTTTTTTTTTGAAAAAACCCACTTATCGTTTTAAGTGGGTTTTTTAAAGGTGGGCCCACACAATAAAACCCGGGTGGGTTTTTTCAAAGTGGGCCCACTTGGCGAACCCTGGCAGAGGTTAGTATACCTGGCAAAACGTTTTATTATTAAAAATCAAGCAAGCTCTACAAAGCTAGTTATACATGCCTATTTGAGAACTGCAGCTCAATTTTTTTTTTTATCTAACTAGCATAGCAAGTAAAAATTTTACACCACTTGATTTTTAAGTTTCTTTATTATAAATGAATTATTTCTACATCATAGTCATTAAAGTAATTTAAATCAAGTTTATTATTTTAAAAAACTCATATATTAAATCAAATTCTATTATTGAAAAAATCTTATGTAAAAAGCATAAAAGGCAGCAACTATGAAAAATGCAACAACAAAAATTATATTCATTGTTTTAATGCACCCTATCAACTTATCTATATTCATTTGCGCGGGACACATAAAAGAAATAAATGGAATGCCCAACTATATTAAAAGCATGGAGACATTTTCCCCCCCACCTATGAATAAGCCGCTTTCATAAGGACAGAGACAGTATTTGTGTTCGTTTCTCGACAGGAAAATAGATAAAACGTGAGTGAAGGGAGACGGATGAGATTGTACAAAGAGCACTCCACACCGCTGTTCTTTATTCTTTATTTAGTTCTTTTCCAAAGTAAATAAAACCCATCTACCAAAGAGGGTAAATATGGGATAAGCAAGACAGCTGCCATGATTCAATTCGTTTAATTTTCTAAAAAAGTAACTTTAACGTATTTTGTAATAGATACGAATATTTTTAATAGCTAAAAATTTAATGGAACAATAAATTAAAAGGGGGGGAATTGTTTTTCAATGAGAAGGGAGGATTATATAATGTACTCTCGTATAAAATCACACATTTCAGCAAATCACATTATTTTTAATGTTATATATCTAGCAAATAATAATATATTTTTAACGTTAGATTATGAAATAGCAACGCTGCTGGTTTTCTCCATATATAGCAAACATTTTCTACTTTTTTCTTATTGTGTCGAATTGGATATTAATTTTGGAAAATTATAACACATGAATTAAGTTTCAACATGAAACATTACATCATAAAACGAAATACTTTGTGTTGCTAGAGAATATAAGTGTACAAAAGAGGCACTTAAAAATCTTACAAAAGGCATTTGGTTCTAAATTTCTTTAAAAATAAAATAAAAATCTTCACCAAAGATAATTTAATTTTTAACAATAAATAGATTATACTAAACTAGGAACATTGTAGAATACTTTTTAATAAGATTTTATTTATGTTAAATTCTAAGTGAAGGAACACTCAAATATTATGTAAGAGACTGTTCTTAAATGATGCCCAACTTTTCAGTATTTTTGATCCCTCTTCCCTTTCATCACAAAATGTCATATTTTATCCCCGACCCCTTGTCACGCAATATTACAGAAAGATATAAAATTGAATAATTGCAATTTTTCTATTCTCATTTGGGAATTTAAAAAAGAAAAGTCCGTAATGACTGGCTTCAGCTAAAATTTCAAATCAATAATTTAAAATAAAAAAATTCAGAAATCGCGAAAGTAAAAAATATATTTCGTTCTAGAAATGATGTTCTTTCTTTAATTGTTTTTCCTTTAAGGAACACTATGTTTTAAACACACACATTTGAGTATCTCTTTTTTTAAAGAATCCTATTCGCTTGATTTCGTCGTCGATCTTTATTTTGGAGTAACTGCACGAATTTTACGATTTTCAATTTATGTACGAATTTGAATTTATTATCGTATAATTTTTTTACGAATTTTAATTTTTGTAATGATTTACAAAATTCGAAGCAGGAAATAATTAGGGCAGGGCATTTTCCGCTTACAAAATACTAGAAAACGCCTATAATATAATAATTTTTTTAAAAAAATAACTTTTACAATTAAAAACTTTTATGCATTTTTATTCTATACTTTCTTCTGTAAACACAACGTTTCTGTTACTTTAAATTAGTAATTGTTATGATTAAAAGTATCGTAAAGAAAAATATCAGTGCTAGGGAAGTTTGCGCAGAAAGCCCGAAAAAATTCTGAAACGGGGAACATAACTATATTGACGATAGCAGGTTTTAATTATTTTGATGAAAAAAAGAAAACATAACAATGTAAAACAATTTACGAAAAAGTGCTTTTGTAATATGTGTACAGTCATGACGTCAAGGAGAAAACAAAACATATTAAATATAAATTACAATATAAAATATTGCGATTTTAGAGCAAGGCTATTTTATAAGTGTCAATTTCCATTTAAATATTTTTCATGCATCAAAAAAATTATAGGAAATTTACTATTTATTAAATTGTTGCTTATTGTTTGTAAACTTAGTGAACATTATTCAGTGTTCAAAGCGACTCAACATAATCAAAATATGCAATATTTTCGATGTTTCCGCGTATGAATATTAGTTTTACGAATTATGTTTCCAACTTTAACGCAGACTAAAGGAAAATTAAAAATATAGGCTGCGGGTAAACCAAATATAAACCCCAACTTGGTTCCAAGTTTTACAGGGGGAAAATAAGAAAAAGAAAAGAAAAAAATTCTTAGAACTCGTTTCGAAATGGGTACTGCTGCGCGACAACAGTTCCACTACTTCTCTCACACATCCCTTTGTTTTGCTCATCTGTCACTCCCTCCTGTTCACGTGACTAAAAATAACCCATGTAATTAAATATCCCCTTCCTCTGAACGTCAATGGAACAGTTGCCAGGTTTCAAAATGTGCTCTATGAAGACTTTAAAACAACAAACTTCTCAGAAAAGTAGAAAGTTTTTGGTAAAAGTTACTCATAAGTTGCCATCTATCGCTTGGAAAAGCAACTATAAATTAATTAACAATTCCTAATAAAACTTTCAAAACTCAGTAAATAAGACTTCCTCCTCTAAAGACTTAATTTTGTAGTATTGTTCTTAGTATACTGACAAATTGGAAACAATGAGTTAAAGTTTCTAATACCAAGTTAACATACATAAAAAATAATTAATTTTATTCCAAGGTATTTTATTTAATTGTTTTCCTAATATAAAACAAAAACAAATTGCACAAACTTTTTTAGAAATTAATTGTTTAAAATACTCAATAATTTATTTAAAACACATATAAAAAATAATTAGGAAGATCTCTGGTATTTTACTAGTCAATACTAAACTATCAAAAAATAGGCCCGTAATAATACTAGGAAGAAATTTTTAACATTTTCTTTTATTTTTACAAATTAAAAAATGTCTCAGGAAAATACATTCAAGCGCTAAATGGTAAGCCCTCTGAAAAATAATCACAGATTTAAAAAGTACTTTTACATTTAATTTTAATCCAGAGGAATTTTTTTTTTTTTTTCCTTTTTTTAACATTAAACAAAAACAAACTATTTTCAAAATTAAATTAACTAGACAAATTAAATTTAAAAAAAATATTATATTAATAACTCAGCTGTTTTAATGGCCCATAAAAAGACAGAAAATATTTTCTTACTATATATTTTATAAAAACTTTCGTAACTTCATGAGATTATTTTATCTTTAATGTGAACTATTCAGAGAAAATGCAGAATGCAGAGTAACTGAAAAATGTACGAATAGAGAAAAGATTAAAATGTGCAGCAGTACCATACGAATTAAAAATTTTATGCAAATTAGTTATCAAAACTATACAATATATAAAATTGGGGCTTTAAATTTTTTACTAGAACTAAATCAGGAAAATATTTTCAAATTTGGCAGTAATTAGATAATCTAAATCTCTTAAGTCGTAAATAAATGAAAATTGGAACAAAACAATTTACCAAAACAAAAATTTCGAGAACATTAATCTACATATTCTAAATTTATCAAATAATGTATTCAGTGGATCTTTTCAAGCGTCAACAATAACTTTCTTACACTACTGACTAAAAACAATTATTTTTTCTTTTAAATCTTTAGGTAATTAATTTGCTAAAAATTTATTGAATATGCTTGAAAAAATTCTTTTCTTTAAAAACTCAAGCACATAATTTTTTTTAAATTTTTTTTTTAAACTATCAGTTTCACTATTCCACTCACAGTAAAGTTAATTAAAAGATAGCTATTCTTAGAAGTAATTTGTCATTAGTAGACGATGATTTACAGCGTTATTCTTGTGAACAATCATTAATACTGTTTTACTCAAGGACTTACAAGGATTAGTTCAATTATCATTCGATAGATGGCGCGATCACTAAATAAGAGACTGCGAATATTTTCGAAAAAAATTATAATTTATCGAATGAATTTTAAAGATATTTAAGTTTTCAAACGTCAGCAAAATACAATTACTTTTTCACATAAATGAATAACAAAATAGAAGAAATTATAATGGGGATTAATTCTTTTTCGGGGAAAATTAAATTTTAAATCCTTAAGTTTCAAAAATTAGAGAGGAGATTAAAAAATAGAGTTCATAATATTAAATTCGTCCTGCTGCTTATCTAGCTATTATAGTCAGTATCCTGTCTGTATGATAAGGCTCTGAATATTATTTGAATTTATATTATTATTATATGAATTTACATTTTTTTAAATGTTTTAGTTCTACTATTCATCGAAATAACTATTTGGACGGAGAAGCACATCTTCCAACGGAAATTTGTAAATAAATTAAACAATGGAAATAGTAAAAATAAATTATGGAAATATTCAAATGTATTCAAATTTTTTCACAAATACTTAATTTGTACGAATTTAGATAAAGGAGAAAAACCAAAATAAATATAGATCATCAATAGCAATATCAATTTTATTTAAGGTATTGAGTAATTTTGTCCTAGTAGAGAAAGGATTATCAAAAAAACGATAATGATTATTTAGTAGTTTTAATGAAAAACGAGGTAACATATTTAGGAGGAAAAAAAATCAAAAAATGAGATCCAATTCCTAATATAATCGTGAACACATAATGTTTAAGAAATATGTTGATTTTAATTACAAAATCAATTTTACGTCTACTCAATAATAATAATAACAAACAAGACATTCACCTAATTGAGTTACTTTTTTTAACCTTCATAATATTAAGTTTCAAAAAATAGTAAACCAATAATACAATTTCGTTATAGGGCTCATAATTTTGTCAGAAACATGTTATTATAAAGACCAAAGAAAAAATAAATCCAATCGATATTTAAATATCTAGAATATTTCAGTTGATAAGGAAGACAGCTTCACAAATAAAAATGACTTATCAAACAGGAGAAGAAAAAAATTCACTTTCAAAGACATTTATTTATTTAGCATATTGAAGCTGTTCATACATATATGCCATTCATTTTTATTGTAACTTTATACTTTCTCCTTTATATTTCGTATTCAAATAAATACGGTAAATATAAATACATAGTTTTAATGAATTTAACAATTTAGAATGATTTTCAAGCATCAGAACGATTTAAAGTATAAAATATTACACACTTTTAGTTTATTTTACAGTGAAGAAATAAAAAAAATATTTAATAAGATATCTGGATTCTATAAGAAATGATATTACACTTCGTTAAGCTAAATAATGTTGACATTTTTTGTAAAATGGATCAATTCTACAAACCAAATAAAATAAATTTTTAAAGGGAACATTGTTCTCTACTTCGTGAATTGCAAACTTTATTGTAAACAGAAAAATACTGAAAAATTTCATAAATGTTTTTAGGAATTGAAATACTGTATGAGTGACAAAACCTATTCTAAAGAAACCATAAAAAAGCATGTAAACAAAGTGAGTTAAACATAGATTTAAAACATTTTTTTAAGAACCCCAAATGTTTTTTTTTTCCCTTAAATTTAAACCCTATTCCTTCTTATTATAAAGGTAAAAAATTGAAAAAAGTAACGAGATTTTCTCAAAACAGAACTTTATTTTGAACTCGCAAGTTCAAATGTCTATACCGGCTGTTCCCAATTTCCTTCGGCAATTGAACCCTATATGATGAACCTTTCTTCGGCCGAAACTTCATGGATGAAGTAAATACAATTGCGAACGTCTTTACCAATAAGATATTTAAATTTAAAAACTTTTAAAGAGAGAAATGAGGAATTATCTTACTATTAAATTAGAAGTCTTGGAGCTGTATCTAGTCTTGTTATTAATTTGTATTATGCGTAATGAATGCTAGTATGTGTAAATGAAAGAAACAAGGAGGAATATGGTTTTCTTTGAAATAAAAACTAAAACGAACTGCTGTAAACGTTCAAAATTTTTATCATAGAAGAGTATTTCTTTATAAACAAATTTGGTAATTTTATTTTCATTTGAAAAGCGCGAGGGGAAATAATGATGAACGTTTTATAAATGCATGATGTTTTCATAATTTATGAAACATATTGTTACTAGAAAAATTCTATTTATTAAAAAATATATATATTCCTTTTTTAAGAGTATTTTACTTTAAATAATTTCATAAAAGCAAACGATAAATAATGCATTATTGATTGGATCTATGTTACGGGTTGAAACAAATTACTCTCGGAACCTCTTTGACCCTTCCACGGAAACATGGGGTAACGAGGAACACTATTTGGAAACAATTGGTCTATACCAGGGGTTTCCAACTGGCGGCCAGCGAGGCTTTACTTAGTGGACCGCGAACTAAAATAAATTAGTTGTCATTCTTTTGCAGTTAATTTTCGTAAAAAAACCTATAAGGTAAAAACTCCACTTTTCTCGTTAATAAAAACCTAATTTCTTCGTTGCTATGAAATTTAACATACCAACGGTGCAAAAAAATTCTCAAAATTATTAAATCTCAAAAATTTATTTCTCAGGTTTTGCATCCAAGAAAATATTTATTCAAATACAAAAGTAATCGTGTATGTTGCTCTTTTTTATTTTATTTTTTTGTATTTTGTGAGAATAATTTGACATGCGTGTATCAAAAATTTTCTCGAAGAAATTCTCCGATTTAACTTTTTGAAACCACTCATTTTGGACGAAAATATTTACACACATTTGTAAATTTTTAATTTAAAGTGTAAATAGGATTCTCTGGTGGTTGCAGCAGACAAACCTCAATTTTCTCATTGAATATTTTATGAGCTACTATGTAAGTTTTAATACCAACCTTCGTAAAGTTTTATATCTTAACAATTAGATATCTGTTGCACATTAATTGTTTAATACATAGGTGCAAATTAAAGTTATTAGTAGCCCGAATTTTTATAATTCATTTAATATTTTTAAAAATATTAATAACAATTAAATATTTTTTTTTTAAATCTACTTCTTATTTTAATTTGTAATTCAATACTTTTGTTTTGTACAACTTGGTAAAAATCTGACAGTAATATTTAACGTTCCTTCAAACATAAAAGAGTCCTACAAAAAATTTTGATAAAGTTGTGGCCCGCCATTTGATATGTCTTTTTTATTGTGAAACCCCAGGTCTATACTATATAATTGTGGAAATATACTTGTTGAACCACCACTAGATGGCATCGTTAAGTGTTAAAAAATTCTTGTAAAAAAAGGTTTTCTACGCTTTTTAATGTAGTTGTAGTAGTAACCATTGTCCTGTATACATTATGTTAGGATAATATATCTTTTTTGCTGTTACTTACTCCCTTGGACTGGTTATTTGAGTAGTTTTCTTTATTTTAAGAGAATGAGATAAATCTTCGGTCAACCCGTTCGAATTAATTAAAGTCGAAAAGAGAAAATAATTCAATTGATAAATACAATCGTACTTGTTATTGCAGGAAAAAAACATAAAATTTTAAAAAAACATGGAAAACTTTTTACTTTCTTCTTCTTACACTACCCTCTCTCTTTGCAACTTTAACTATAAACAAAGGAGAAAAAAAAAAAAAAACTGCAACACAAAACAAAGTGAACAGCAACGAAGTACTATTGTATCATCCAGATAAACATGTCAAGGTTACAAACAGTACCGGAATTCACTCTGTTAGTGCCAAGAAGTTAATACTATTCTGGCATCATTTCCCTTTCCATTGAATTAACTACTCCAAAATGCAAAGTAAGGACAAAGAAAGAACCAGTGCACATTGTATCTCTTTTGAATACTGATAATTACTTTGCCAAATTAATTAGCAAATAAAAATTCTCCTAGTTTGAGCCTAAATTTAGTAAGAAACTAACATCTAACAGAAAGTAAAAAATTCGATTCATATAGAAAAATTAAATACGCTTTTATGCCATCGTAGAAATAGGCGAAACTCAATGTGGAAAACAAATAGCAAAAAATAATTTTTCCAAATATTTTGAATTCTTCTACTTTCAACATGGTAATAATTATCTAATGTAAAAACTAACCACCAATATCCGTTAATGTAAAATTATTTAATTACGAAATTTATTAATTTTTTATTTAATTTAGAAGATATTTTATTTGTTTCAATTTAAATCACGCATAGATATTCAATCAGAAAAAACTTTCGACTTACTATGTAAAAGTGTAAAAAATTAAAGTGAGTAATAAGGTAATAGTATATTTAATTTGATAATATCTAATTTTAAAATAACAGATTTTTTCTTATTTCATAAACTAATAATAATGGTAAATGATTTTTGATATAGTAGTAACTCAATTTCTTCAGGTTTAAGATCAGATATCGAGGTTCAACTGACGCATGATTACGTGAAAACGTTTATGATTATTTATAAGCTTTAAATTTAAAAAAACTAAACCTGTTAAACAACGGTAATGGACACAGTATGTAACGAGCTGAATATTTCGTATCAGTAATAGATGATTTTTCTCGTTTTGTTGAATTATTTTATTTTAAAAGATAAAAGTGAAGTTTTTAATTATTTTAAACTGTATTTAGCAAAATATGAAAAGCAGTTAAATGTTAATCTTAAATCTGTAAGATGTGATAATAGCATGGAATTTCGTAATGTAAAATTTCAAGATTTTTTTTTTTTTTAGTGAATTAAGTATACGTATGGAGAGGACTTCAGTATACACTCCAGAACAAAATGGGGTAGCCGAATCCTATAACAGAGTAGCTGCAGAGGGAATACGCTCAATGTTTGCCGATAGTGGTTTAAAAGTCAGATTTTGGGCAGAAACACTGCATTGTTTTGTTCAGATAAAGAATCGTAGTGAACACAAACTACTAGAAGGTAAAACACCGTTTGAGAATTTTTATGGTTATCAGTTAAACATTTTAAAGTATTTAGATCTTTAGCGTGTGCTCATATCCCTAAAATTCAGATAAACAAATTACAACCAGATGCAAACGTAGGAATTGTAACTGGATATGCAGTCAATACTAAAGGTTATCGAATTTACTTGCCTAGAAATAGAAAAACTGTAGGAACTATACACGTAAAAATTGATGAAAGTAAAAACGGAGTAAAAACACTATTTGGTAAACCTAGTAATGAAAACTTTATATTTATAAATCTGAATTCAGATATCAATTTTGATGATAATGATTAAAAATGAGATAGTAAAAGATTAGCAACATTCTATTATTTCTTCAAAAGAAAACCATTAGAAAATCTGTAATTTGAAACTGATGCCGTGCTTATTTGAAATTAATTTCAAAAATTTACAGTCACTAATAATTTAAAGAAAACTGTTTTGAAACTTTGATAGAAAAACTAAAATTAGTCGACAGAATAGAAGACATTAAGAAACGTTTATCTGAAAAGTAAAATTTATCGCATAAAAAAAAAAAAAAAATTTTAAAATCTGCTGGCCACAACAAAAATGAGGGGATCTGTTTCTGTCTTTTTTTTTTTTTTTTTTTTTTTTTTTTTTTTGTTCTCAATTCACTCGGACTATGTTCCATACTTTCTATTGTTCTTTAAAAATATAATTTTTTCTTTAAAAAATAAACTTATTTTCAAATTTTTAAAAAGAATATTTTATCATTAATAAAATTCTGCAAACAGTAGAACATACGTAATATTGCAATATAAAAAGATGAACATAAAAGTAACATCGTGTAAAGAAAAACGAATAAAAAAATTCTAATTTAATAGCTCTTCGAACTTCAGTGTTTACCGTTCGACCAATAACAAAAAAAAAAGAAAACAATGATTCATTGATTCTTATGATCAAATTTATTTTTCATTTTTAAGCTATATTTAGTAAAGGTGGCTCCTTATAAATTTACCAATAGAATTGGTTGAATTTGTGGGCGTTGCACTTGAAGGTGCAAAAATAGCTCAAGGCAACTTCAAATGCACGCGTAAGTCTCCTACGACTTCGTTTACTAATATTAGGCACCTGATGATACAAAAATCACAAGGATTTCCCTATCAGTAATTTTAACCAGACATATCGAATTCAAATAAAGCATAATCATGCACATGATTATTTGTGCAAATACCGTGTGTGCAAGCATGAATAAGCAAGTTCTAGACCTAAGTAAACGTGACAAATTTTTGCATGACAGTTACAAAAACATGAAGGCTCTGAGTCACCTTAAAGATATTTTACGAAAGACTTTCACCAAGGAAATTAAATAAGTTCGATCGTCTTAAACCAGAAGCAGGGCTAAAGCCTTATAATTAAATAAAACCCTTAAAACTAAAATTTTAAATTAAGCATACAATACGTTTTAAAAAAGCTGAACTTGAAACAGACAATTATTTCAAATAATTAAAACACATAAACTAATATATTTTAATTAAACTAAAATATAAACTAAATAATATATTATATATTAACATAATTAAACTTATATATTTTTCGATTTAATTTTTTTTAGACTAGTAACTATAACTTTCAATTTTTCAAACCTTAACGGTCCAGAAGATACTTCCCGTTAGATATAATTGCAATAGTTAAATATATTTATAAAAATAATTAATCATAGTAATTAAATTTATTCTTAATTGGAAAACACTAAGAATCGGTTAATGTAAGTGTCATGCTCATTTTATGGCGGCATAACAGGTTAAATTTTCAATGAGCCACAAAGCTTTGAGGTTTCAAAAAAACAAAATTTTTTTTCTTTCATTTGGACATTATGCACTATTTTCATAATCAACAAAGAGGGCGCTGGCTGCTGCGCCCTCTGATTCAATTTTAAAGAATATTAGATTACTTCGCTTGCCTCTGTCAATCAAGTTTTAAGAGTCATTCACTTTTCAAGGCAAACTCATGAACAACAAGGATCCCTTTAATTGCGGGATGTGACATTCTTAATTATTGTACTCGACTTCCGTGTCGGTAGATTGTGACGCGTGTACGAGCCCTGCATCTACAGTCATCTCTTTACCGATACATGAATAGCGGTTATTTCTAGGATTTAACGACATTTCTCATGAATACGATGACAGCAATAAACAACTCTTTACAATAGGATGTTAAGTTCGGAGAAACATATTGTAATTTATGTACCCTGAATCATCACACAATTTTTATTTAACTACGGCTCTTGTATAGCTTTGATATTGATAAAGGGTAAATAACTCAAATAAATTAATAAAAACATGCATCGTTTTATTAAAAAACATCCATCGTTTAATTGGAGAAAGAAAAAAAAACATTTATATTTTTAAAAAATTAACGGACAATTTTAAATAAAAGTAGAATGGTTGAATGGCACTAACCTGCAAAATGCTAAATTAACACACTTTACATTATAAATTAATTGGAACTAAGATAGAAAAAAAAATATTACTTATGTTTTGGTGATCCCAAAATATATATGAAAATTTTCCTGAATATTTCTTACGTATTATAAAAACATAATTAAAAATTTCCTGCTTTAAATAGAAAAGACGTAACATTTAAAAAGAAATACGAAAATGAACAAATTAAAGCATTCTTATAACGTAGATACAATTTTCCAGATAAATTGACTAAAAAATTTATTATTGTATTGTTGATAATGCATTTTTAAGCGCTTTTTTTAAGAGCCATACGAAGAAGGAATTGATCGAATAAAAAATTATATTATATTTTATCAATTATTTCAATCAATAAAAACAATAAGTAGGGTAATTATTTCAACCAATAAAAACAATAAGTAGGGTTATGTTAGACAAATTAGAGAGAAAAAAATATATAACACTCTAAAACTAATTAGGTTCATTAGACCATAAAAACTGAAGATTTATAGGGGTGTTTGTGAGCCCAATAAAAAAAATCCTGAAAATATCTAGAGTAAAATCATTAATGCCGCACTTCAAAAAATTTATGTCTTTATAAATTTAAATCACTTATTTTTTCAAAACGAGAAATTCTGAAGAAATTATATACAGCATAATTTAAATGAATAATTATTTATAAGTTTACTTTTATCTCTAATCACATTTATTATTCTACCAGAAAAAAATATTTACAAATGAAAGAGATGCCAAGTATAAATTCTAGTTATAATATTTTTAAATAAAATATACAAGGATTTTCATACATAAATGTGATCGATAATTTCTTGAAACTTCTGGATCTTGGAAAACCGGAAACTTCCGGGTCGTGGTTAGCGAAAAATCGGGAAATCCAGATTTTTTTTCCGGAGCGCAATCATCCCTGAGATTAATATTGATTAAAATTAAGTGTAAAAAAAGCTAAATTATATTAGTAAATAGACTCAACATAAAGATTAGAAAGCTGAGAGTCTCAGCCTAAGACCAAACAAGTAAATAAATGACGAAAACAGAGAAAGTAAGAATGGACAAAATATTACATTAAAAATTCATTATAAAATTTAAAATTCCATTCTAAAATTCTATAATAAATTCTATTCTAGTCAATCCTAAAAGAGCAAAAAATATTATTCTATTGATAATAAGATATGTGTGGGGTCCATTAGACAGAGCAGAAACTATAGTTCCAGGGGAAAAAAATTCATATAATCCGGAAAATTCTATTAAGAACAAATATATTCTAATCTAAATTTTAAACAAAATGATTTACAATGGCCCAACAAAATAAAACATACAAATAAATAGAAAATTATAAAAAAAGTAATTCGTATGTTTTAAGGAAATTTAATAATAAAAAGCTCAAATAAAGTATTAAAAAAACTTACCACTGAAATTTTCTTGGACTGATGAACTCGTTAAAACGAAAAAATAGACCCATATTTAGATACATTAGCATATACAAAGCATAAAATATCTAACAAAATATTTACATATCAAAACAAAAATATGTTTTTCCTACATAGCTTGGCTGTACGAAAAAACCACAGCGAATATTTTAGTCACGTGCAAAACAAAGCGGGTGTAAAACTTTACTAAGCAACGGGGTCAGCATCCTTTTCAGAGGAGGATGAGGAAGCTGAAGAGTTGGACCAATCACAAGAAAGAAGCAGTTAAGAGGGGGATTTTTAGTCGGGGGCCTTGAATGGGGATTCTTCACGTGCGACAGGTTTTCAGAAACTTAAGATTTATGACTTTGGAATCATTTAATATAAATGAAAGTTATGCTTACTCAATTAAATAAACAGCTCTGTAAAAATGTATGGTGGACAATATTTAAAGTGGATTAAGTGTTTATTTTATAAAAAATTATATTTAAAACTTTAGACCGAATACACTAAATGCGAAAAGAATGAGTTTCCACAGATTAAGCTGTTTATTTTTATCTTTTACCCCTGCTTAGAAACTCCTATAGGATGGATACTTTAGTAGAGTTCATTTTCCAGCTTTCGTTTCAATTTTTTTCTTTTTTTTTTTTTTTTTTTTGAACTCAGCAAAGATGAAGGAAAAAAAGTTGAGAATTATTTGTAAACTGATTGATTTTTTTATGGATTAATCGAAGCTAAAGAAGTATTGCAATTACATTACAATTATTGAAACAAATGTTTATTTATAATTATAGTAACAAAAGTACTGTGTTTAAAATGTTTTTGTTTTTTTTTTTAAAAAGTAGGCAATGTGTTACGTTAAATGCGTAGTAACGTTTAGTGCACTATTCTTTCGTAGCTAAAGATGTATTTAAGTATAATTTCTTAATTATTATTTATCACGAATAATTAAAAAATATATTAGTGCAAGTGAAAAATTATACTTCATTAAACAATGAGCAAGCTTTTTCAAAAACAAATCTGAATTCGGGAAATTCTAAACTAAGAACTGTACTGTTCTGTAAACCTTGCACATTAAATGCATAATTACAAAAAAAAAAGCGTTTTAAATATACACAGTACCTTGGTCACTATAGTTATAAACTCGTAATTTTAAATGAAAATTAGTTTTCGATAAAATATTTCTTACTGTTCAGTTTAGAGATAATAAAATTTTAGATTACAATTTTATTCTTTTTTATTTATTTTCCAGTTAATTCCAACAAAATACTAAATCTCAGAAGAATGAAAGAAAATTTAAAACATAGAAAGAACTTTAAATAACTAAGTTAAATGAGCTAATTAGCAATATTAACAGAAATGTCTTATTTAAATTAAAATTTTATATTTAAACATTAAGTGGAATCGTCCAGCTGCAGAAGTTAGAAAGCGCGAACCATACCTTTTTTCGCATTCTCTTTTAATAGAAAACAATTGTAACCAAGATTTTCCAGTAATTTAGAGGTACTGTTTGAAAGCAAATTATCCTATCGTAATTAGCACGCGTATTATGTGCTTCCTTTAAATGAAGGGTTTTTTCCCCCCCTCATTTCATAAGGCAATTTATGGACTAATTTTAACCGAAAATCATTTTATAAACCGAAAAAAGAAAAAGAAAATCAATATAAACGCTACAATATCATGCAAGACATTAAAAGGAATATACCGACACATTTAATAAAATAAAAATAATTTCTTCTTTTATTTTATTTGTTGCCCTCCCCAGAAGCTTCACGTTATTAAATTAAGTAAAACACGTTTTTTATAGTTCATCACATCATAATAAAGATTTTATTTTATTTTATACCTACCGTTTGAACAGCCAAACAAATTCTGAGTTTACCGCTACCAATAATCAACGCCGTATCCTTGTAATTTTGAGCCCGATCTAGAAGACAAGGGAACTAACTCCTGAATCAAGTATCAGGAGAAATTTGCCTTCGTGGAGGACTTTTTAATGGAACTAACCCGCATTTGCTTTACATGGGGAGGAAAACCACGAAAACCTCCCACTATTAGCCTGACGGCAAAAGGACTCTCGCCCATAATCCGTCTACCACCCATAATAAAGATTTTATTTTATTTTATAACCGTCGTTGAACAGCCGACCCAACTTAATGGGTTTACGGCTACTAATGTTCAACTCCGTAGCCTTGTAATTTTGAACCCAATCCAGAAGACAAGGGAACTCCTGGATCGAGTATTGGGAGAAATTTGCCTTCGTGGAGGACTTTTTGATGGAGCTAACCCGCATTTGCGTTACATGGAGAGGAAGACCACTAGAACCTCCCACGGTTAGCCTGACGGCAAGGGGACTCTAACCCATGATCCGTCTACCACTGAGGATATTTCACGTCAGCACTGTGGTCAGTGCAAGCCGGATGCGGAATTCGTATCGACTGGGATTCGAACCCGGTTCGCCTCATTGGAAGGCGAACGCTCTATCCCCTGGGCCATCGCGGCTCCCATAATAAAGATTAACTGTATTCAGCATCACTTGCTTTGAAGCCACTGCTCACGGTCAACTCATGATAGTCGAAATTTATCACTATCAAGTAATTTTGGCCGGTACATACGTCTTTGCGAGGGGCCATAAGACACTTATTTCCACAGTATCGGTATTAAAACTCAGTGCAAAAGAGAATAGAAGGGCTAGTTCACTCCTTTGAAGAAACTCTCGCCGCGCCAAAACCTTTAGATTTTCTCCAGTGACGTCACGGTGGCGCAAAGCTTGAGCTTTTACTTCAAGAATGAAACGTTCGGTCTAACTAGCTTTAACTAATATTGGAGCATTCCTTTTTGTGACATATTCCAAGATATTCTTTGTTTCCTATAATGATTTTTCTCAGTTTTATGAAGTAAATTACAAAAATTTTAAATTATATATGAAATGTCAGTTTGTGCGATTGAAACTTACAAAAATTCTGATAGAAACACAAAAGGAAAAAATATAATTTTCCACATGTTCCCTAAAGTAAATGAACAATTATGTAAAGAATGGCTTCAATATTGCAAACGAAATGACCCAGTTAATATTAAATATGAACGAATATGCAGTAAGCATTTCTTAGAAAGAAAAAAAAGGCAGACGAAAAAATTAAAAAATGAATAAGTGAAAGAAAATAATAAAAACTGAAATGAAAAGTATAGATAATTAATAGTTAAAATTCTAATAGTTTCATAACGTAAATTTTAATGTAATTATTCAAAATATTTACTATTTTTTTTAATTATAATATAATTATTTTTTTTATATAATTATATTCTTTTAAATTTAAATATCTATAAACAATTGTAAAATTTCTAATATTTTTATGAACCTAAAATATTTTTTTGTTACAATAATTAGCGCTTAAGGTTGTTGTTTCCTAATGATTAAGTATAAACAAATTGCCATTAACAGCATATTTTAAAATCAAGAATCTAAATTTAACCTAACTTTACAAATTATTGTTATCGAACAATATATAGTCAAGTGTCAATATATGCATGAAATTTTTTTTAATAATAAAAAATAAAACTGAAAATTTTAAAATAAAGTATTTATACCGTCATTTACGACAACTATTAAAATATTTTTATTAGTTTAAAATGGTATTTAATTTAATATTTTGGTCAAGAAAATTTTTTAAAATTATGTTTTTGAAAGGAAATATGTTGATTGCATAAAGTTTGAAAGCTAATATCAAGAAAAAGTAGAACTTATCTTTACAGAGAGAATAATACAAAGTTTTCATAATATCTTTGCATGCGATCTCCGAGATTTGTGTGCAGTGTGACGTCATGAGGAGGGAGATCGTAGCTTCAGCTCTAAGAGCGGAATGAACTAGCCCTTCTATTATCTTTAGCCCTGATTAAAACTACGCAGTTATAATAATTACCAAATGTAACAACATAATACTTTATACCTACATTAGTATATGTGGCAAATAAAACCAAATTAAAGCTGACATTTTAAAAACAAATAGAATTCTTATAGCACCTTGATAAGGACTTGAGAATATGACCAATTCATAGAAAAAAAGCTCTTTTAATTTTAATTCATTAAAATATCAATGCGCTGTCCTGAGCCACCACTTGAAAAAAAATTTTTCTAAAACTACGGAAAATCTATTGTAGAATTCTTATTAAAACTACACTAATTACCATAATACCAGTAATACATATTACCAAAATTAATTAAGCATCATCAATGTATGACGATTTTCTACGGTTCCAATTAGCGAATCATAGTTAATAGGAACTTATTAAAAAACATAATTTAAATATCTGTTATTGAAATGACAAAATGGGATCAAGAACCTATAAATTTCGTATCAAATCAGCGGGAATTTTATTTATTACTTTCTCTCAATTAAACTGTCAACTAAAATAAAAAACAATAACGTTAAATTCTATTGTCTTTTCTTCTCTTTCGAAGAAATGGTGTTAAGAACATTTGTCGGAAACAGCGAGACGTTAATAAATGTTAGAAAGACTGTTAGCAAAGAAAATAATAGTCCAAAAAGCATTAAAATTTTGTCAATTGCTAATTAGAAGTTAAATCAGCTCTAAATTTAAAATTGCTTGTTTTTTAATTATTAATATATTTACAAGCTCATGTATTCTTGTAAAAAAGATAAACGACATAACTAATATTATTACGAAAGAACTTTAAAAGATAGATTAAAAATTATACAAGAAAGTTAACTCTCTGTAGTCAGTTAATATTATAGTCTTATATTTAAAAAAAAAAAAAAAAAAAGCAGCAATGTTACAAGAAATCAATAAAAAAAAAGAATATTTTCATTCCAATACTATAATTTATTCACAATCTGCGATTCCATAATCAGTAAAAATAAAATTTTAACTATAAAACTATAACTATAAACAATACACTAAGTTTCACAACCATTCATTTTTAGAAACAAGAAAAAAGAGGGTGATAGGAGAAAATAGCTAAAGTTTTCGATAAAAAATCTTATTACCAAATAAAGAGTTCAAAATAAAAGTTTTGTGCAAAGACTTTTTAAATCAGCCATCTGCCATCTTAAAACAAAATTAATCTATTAGACATTTTATTTTATTGTATTTTATCAACGTTCGCCACCTTTTTTGTAATTAGATAAGAGAAATAAAACCAAATTCGAACTTAAATGTAAATTTTACAATTCTCACAAATAAAATACGCAATCTTGGCCCTTACATTACCTGTCTTAAATTTTTCTTACAAAAAATTTTTGTAGTTCGGAAAAAAACAACAATAAACTTTTTGAAAAGTCGATAAGTTTTTAACTTATCTATAAAACCATTAATGAAGAAAAAGTTTTCTTACTTAAAATGTGGCTTATGCCATTTTTTTTCAAGTATTCATCTATTTTTTTAACTTTATTCTCAATGCTTCTATTTGAAAAAAAAAAACGCCATTAATAATTTCGTTCGTTACTAAGACTTATGAAATTAAAAAAACAATTTAATTCTTTGGTAAATGTGTTGAAATTTGACGTAATATTTGCGTTGAAGCTTGGCGCAATATTTTGACAAGTCCCCCCTTTTTTTTCTTTCAAGTCGAACTTTCAAAAAAGATAATAAACATTTGTCTTACAACATAAGGGAAATGGATATTGGGAAAAAATTGCAATATGTATAACAACTTTCAAACAATTTATGTATACCGGGGAAAAAACACGATGCTAAGCTCATCAAAAATAACCACTTTAGCACTTAAAATGTCCACCTTCTAGCAAGGTTATCATTTGACCCAGTTCAAAAAAAACCAAAGTGGGTTTTTTCATAATAATAGAATAAAATAGAATAGAATAATAATAATAGAATAAAATACAAACTACGTACAATGCGGAAGGGGGAAAAAACGGGTCATTTTGAATAATTTTGATCTAATGATAGGATCTTCACATTCTAGCACTCAATCTTAGTGGCTCGCGGGGGGCAATGTTAATGGCGAAATACGCAATTACAAAAATTAACATTAAGGGGGTCCAAACATTAAAGCGTTCTCCTGACCAAATTATTGGGACCATATTTTCCAGATTGCGGTAACCCCCTATATTTTGAGGGTCAGAAATCCGAATCCATCAACAACAAAAAATATATGCTTGTTCAGAAAAAGAAAGTTTACATTATCTGATTTCGTAACTTAAAATATAGTCTGCACAAATTAATTAGCATATTTTAGGTCACACCCGCCAGTCATTAAGATGGTAAATGGCAAAACAATTTAAATGAAATTGAAATGGTAAAACAATTTATTTATCAAAATACATTTTAAGTACTATTTTCCTTACTTGTGAGTCGTATTACAGTTTCAAATTACACTTTTCAGGGGTCTAGAAGAAATTTGGGTCCATTATCGGACCCTTCACAAAATATATTTTCATAAAAACGGACCCTTCACAAAATAATTTTATTTTTTAATCGGACCCTTCACAGATTTGTTTATCTTCATTATTGTTTTGTTAATCGAATAAACCCTTCCCAGGGATGAATATTAATTTTTATTCATAAAATATTTATATTTATTCATAAAATTAATTAATAGAATATTATGTAAGTAAAAATTAATTTCTGGCAATTTTTTAAATAAAATATTATAAATTTAAGAATTGTTTAAGTTTACTTAATACGTAACACATTAAAAGTGATACATTTCTAAGTTGTGGTATTTGAAATAGGTCAATTGAAATTATTAAAAATGTGACTAATTTTGTTTCCATTGTTTGTTCGAAATGAATATTCTGTGTTGAGCAGTATAGGCTAAATACCAAATATTTGTATGCTGTATCTCTAATTTAGTAGCAGCAATTGTTAAGCAGAATCTTGAATCTATTAACAATTTAAAAACTTGAAAAATATTTTAGCAATTTTTGCAAAAACAGGACCTTATTTGCACAAAAAGCAGGACCCTGGTTGAAAGAATGTGACTCAACGCTCATTTTATATTCACAAATTATGAATAGTTTTTTTTTTCTTCACAATTTTACAAAAACAGGACCTTTCACAAAATGTCTGGACAGACCCCTGCTTTTAAAATATATCATCATTTAACTGGTGAAATACTTGACCCAAAAATTTTGACTCAAAATTACTTTTTAAAAAAGATAGGTTTAAAAAAAAACATTTAAAAAAATTATAAGGTCCGACAAAAAAAAAAATCCTTAAAAGGTCCCCACAATTTAGTCTGACGTATAAAATGACAATAAAAACGCAATATTGAAAAATATTAGCGCAATGTCTCCAGAGCAAGATAAAATGTTTCAAAACCCTCTTGACGCCTTCTATTATTTAAAGCCGTATAATTGAAATACGCAGGAAGTTATCCTGATCACCGAGAGGATAGAAGTATATTGTGTTCGCAAACTTTTGGGATCTTGCCATTTCTCTTTAAATTACCAAGGACAACAGTCATTTCACTATAGACAATCCAGTCGGAATTACGTTTTGGATCAAACAGATATATATTCCTGGAATTGCTTTTTATGATAATATTAAGTCATTTTAGATTTAGAAAGCCAGAAGTTTTGAATTATTGTGCATTATAAGAAAAGGCTGACTTAGTCAAACGAATTTTTATTATATTCTGAAACCTTAGTTTCATTATTTCTACCACTACTTTTTTATTACATCAGCTTCCTCATAGTTTTTTTTTTTTTTTTTTTTTTTTTTAACAAACAGTCCTACTCTGAATAAGTTTTACTCAAGGGTCTGTCTAGGTTTTTCTGAGAGGTACCTATTTTGTGAAAATTTAGACATAATTTGTGAAAAATTAAAAATTATATTAAAAAATCAACACAAAAATATGTTAAAAATGTGGATTTATCGTTTCTTAAGGGATACAAAATGAAAATTTAAGAAAAAGTATTTTGTGAAACTACCGTTTTTCCAAAAATTGAATTTGTGAAGGTACCGCTAAACGGTAGTAAATTCGGCATGGACAGACTCCTGTAAACTATCATTTATAAAAAAAAAAAAAAAAAATTTAAAAAAAAAACAAAGAAAAATTTAAATATTAACACGATTCTAAGTTACATCGTAAAAATTTCAATTATCTATATATCATAAAAATATAAGAAAAATCGAACAAATGAGACCTTAAAAATGAGACTTTAAAAAATCCATGGTAACATTTAAAAATATGAATTCTTTCATTCTTTATTTGCCAGAAACAGAAACAAAATTTAATAAAGATGCAATTGTGTATTATTTAACTCATAATACAGGGTAGAGTTATCGTAAATCAGACCAGTTTCAGAGAATTAAGACACCTAACACAAGGCAGGTTTTCCAAAATTAAGATTAGAGCAAAACAATTATGATATTTTACATCTAATGCACAGTGCTTAAAATAATAAAAAAAAAGATCATCCTGAATAAGAAAATTTTTGATTTAATAATCGGACTCAATCTTAATAGTTTGAGCGCATAATGCTAATTACTATAGAAGTGTATAGTAACGCCATAGTAATTATGCTAATTTTCTTTCATTAAAATAACTATAGGCCATATTTTAATGAAAGAAATCACTCACAAAAACATACTTTATCTAAATAAAGATGATTTTTTCCGAAGGAATTTCGATTATTGATCCTCAAAATACTAATATTTTATAAAAACTTAGATGTACCTGCTATCTGGAAAATAGAATTAGAACTGAAAATAGATCAATGAAGTTTTAATTAATTTTTTTTAGTTCATTTTTTTTAATTATTATTATTATTTTAAGGTAAACAACTCAATTTTAAAAACAACTAACTTTATTTAGAGCATTTTAAAACAATCGTTTTGCTAAGAGAGCTTGAAAAGTGTATGTATTTGGAACAAAACTTTTTTTTTCTTTAAATAAAATTTCACAACCAACTTTAAATCAACAAAAACGTTCATTAAACTTGGTTAAAAATTCAACACAATACGTTACTTACGTATGTAGTTTCTATTACACTTAGACGTTTATTGTTTTTTATGGTAGGATAAGTGTTTATTGTTTCTTAATGTCTCGCCAATTTGCAAAAAAATTATTTAAAAAATAATAAACCTACATGCAAAGTAAACTACAATATTACAGATACTATTCAACTTTTAGGTAAAAGGGATACAAATTTGAATAATGGGCCTGTAATTGGCAAATGATACTAGGGAGGCTATTTAAAGAGAGAAAATTATTCTGGGATTCATTTTTAATTATTTTTCATAAATTTTTTCTAAGGCAACGACCAGGAAAATATGCTCTTTATTGTTCCCTGCTACCTACATCACTAAATACAAATAAAAGATATATCGATTAATATCATCTGCTTTGATGCATTAAATATAATGATTGAAAAAACTGTACGAAACAATAGTTTAATTTTATGCAGATAAATAAAGGACCAAAATTATCATTTCATAGCGTGAAAAGATCTTTTTTTTTAAAGTAAAAATTGTTTTAGACTGATACATAATATTAAGAAAAAAAATTTCCTCTTTTTAATGTTCAGTAACATATTTTTCAAAAAATTTTTCTTTAATGTATTAAAAAATAAAGAAACTTTTCAGCATTCTTTTCTATTTTTTTTTTTTTTTTTTAAATATATTATTACAGGGGTGATTGTGAGAACAAGTCAAAATTCTGGAAAATTTCTTGAGTTAAAAAAAAAAAAAACATTTTAAATTGAAAAAATTTAAAAAAGGTTTTTTTTTCCTTTTTCTCAATATTTCTTAGTTTACTTAAAATGCCTTTAAAATTTTACACATATCTATACCATTTACATATACCTATGATGACCTGGAGAAGTAATTAAAATTTACAAGCATGTCTTTCTTTCTTGAGTTTATGATTATAACAACTATTTACTGATAAAAAATGAATAGTAATCATGAATATAAGCTTATAAAGTACAGCTCTGGCTCTCCCTTACAAAAAAATAAAATAAACTGTTCCACCTTTGAAAATTTATTTCCGGAAACTTCTGTGATCAATGATTTTTTTAAATGTCTGGACCTCGATCTCCGGAAACTTCGGGATCACTGTTATCAAAAAATCCGGATTTTTTCCAGAGCACAATCAGCCCTGTTATTAAAAAAAATAGAAACATTGTTCAAGTTAATTTTCAAGTTAATTCAAGTTCATTTTTTTTAAAGCCAGGGTTTTAAAAATTATTAGATTTAAGGAAATATTGCTTAAATATGAGTGATTTTTCAACTAACTTTTACAAGATGGAAAATGTAATTAAACACATTGATTCACCTATTCCAACAGGAAATCGAGAACAATTAAAATTTAAAGAAACTATTTAATAGGAAAAAAGATTTATAGTATTAAGATAAAAAAAATTAAAGTAATTTTTAGTATTTATAATCGTTATCATTAACTTAATTTATATCCAACTTGAAGAATTTACGTCTGACACGAAAGTAAAAAGTTTTAAATTAATTATACATCATATTTTACAAGTTAAGAACAGCATAGAAGTCTTTATTATTTAAATGTTCATTTAAGTTACTAACAAATTGAAAGAATTTAAACAAGTTGCAAATGAGTAATAATTTTTTGCTTTTGTGTGATTTGCGTCTACCAACAATTGAATCTATACAATTTGAACTTATAATCGAACGAATTGGTTTTTGAAATGTTAAGATGTACAAAATATTTGACAAATAAATTTGAGAATTTTGAACTTAACTTATATTTTATGAGAAATTTATGTTAATTTTTTACGTTCAACAGCAAGGAATTGCCCTAAAGGTATGTTTTAGTACTAACGGTTCGAAAATTAAAAAATAAAATTAGCTTTTTTATTTTAATATGATGATGTTTTAAATTTAACAATATCTTTATTGGCATGTTACAGCATTAATTAAGAAAAAAATACTACAAAATATTTTTAGCAAATTTAATATTTTTTAGTATAATACTTAATATAATATGAAAAATTTAAATTGAAAATTACAATAATGAATGTAAACATACGGCATACATACAATACAAATTTATTTACACTAGTAACAGAAAATTCTAAAATTAAACTGAAAAAAAAAAAAAAATTTAAAAAACACCTCATTCCCATTTACACTTTTAATTGCAGCAAACATAATGTATTTAACAAATAGTTAAAAATAGACTTTGCGATAATAACTTAATAATAGACTTTCAATAATGACATAATTTAACTAATTTAAAAATTACAGAACATAGGGAGCCTATTTAATTTTAGGCATTTTTAAAAAAACATTAACTTAATCTTAAATTAAAAAATAAATAATTCATTTTTAACATCAAGGAAAGTTTCTTCCACAATGGAAAAAACAACCCTGTAGGAAATAGGTTTTTTTCAAACCCAGTGGTAGAAATTCTTTTTCAAAAAGAAACATCATACATTTCAACAATTTATAATAACAATCTAGTTTAAATCATAGTATTAATTTGAGATATTGTTTAGCTAAATTTTTAAATAAGTAAAAACTAAAAAAAAAAGCAGAAAACAATTCTGAATAAATAAAAAAAAAATAAAAAAAAGAAAAAAGAAAAAAAACTTTTTTTGAATGAAAAAAATTCAAAACTAGATTCGAGAATTCAAATAAGTAGTTTTTCAATATTTTAAAGAGCATAGTAAAAATTAATTTTATAATTATATAAAGAATTATTAAAATAATAAATTTTATTAATACCACTAAATTAACATATTACATACTAAACATGGATACTAATAAGATCAAATTGAATTCTCAAATACAAATAGTATGTTAAGGATAAATACTCAAACCGAAACTATTAAATAATATTATTCACAGGTTTTATGTATAGTTTAGTATGATATGTAGGTAAATAGTATGATACATAGGCTAATTTAATAAAGGCTTTTTTTTAAATAAAAAAGTAAATCTGATAAAATTTAAAATTTCTGTTACTACATTAAATTCAATTAGTTTAAATTTGAGTTATTCTTATAATACTTATTGTTAAACAATTGTATTGGATTTTTTTTTTTCGTTTCTTTCATTTTGTAAAGTTTTTCCAGGTTCCTTCCACTGTCCTGGAAGAAATTGATTTCTTCCAGACGAAATTCTAAAGCTGTTTAACAGACATTTTTTTTAGAAAACCACTTCTACGTAAGCATTTAAAAATTGTAGATTTATGTTTATTTCAAATAATACAGATTCCCCTTTGCAATTAAACTGAAAATTGTAAAAAAAAATTTAAAAACTTCATCTTTTTGTTACAATCAAAATATAAGAATTTATGAAAGTAGAAAATTTAATTAGTATATAAAATATTTTTATTAAAAAAAAACTTTCTTTAAAAAAAACAGTTTGGTTTAACCCAGCCAACCCTGCAAGAAAAAGCCATTTATTTATTGCACTTTTATTTTTCTAGGCCAATGAAAGAGAAAATAATTGAACAGTTACAATAAACAATTTGTTACTCCAAAAACAACAGCTTGCTAATCTTCAATAATGGCAAATGATCAAAAAAATTTTTTTCATCAGCTTGTTTATCAAAGTTATTCAAAGATTTAATAATTTTTCAGGGCAAATAGCATCTGGGTGACCATTTTTTATATTAATTTCATCAGAGCATCTAATTCTCTTTATTTAATTATAAAAAAACATTTGTAATGCTATCAGAAAATTGCAGAACTACTGACATTGCACTTACTTGGGCACCAGATAGAAAACTTAAAAAAGGAAGGCTGAGACTTACTTGGCAAAAATACCTAAACCAAGTACTATACAAAACAAAATTAAATGGATGAGTGGACGCAAGAAGACTGGCTCAGGTCATGGGTGTCTGGAATAAGACTTGAAGCCTTATGTGCTAGCTGCAGCGAAGAGGTTAGGTAGGTAGACACTCAAAATTAAGAATTTTATATATACTTGTTATTATTAAAAATGGAAGTGGGTTACATTTATATTTTGATATGGCTTTTTAACAATGAATACAACTTCTTTAATTGGAGCTAATTTTAAAGCAATTCAGATGAAAATCACAATTTTAAAAAATAAATGTTTTTTTTTTTTTTTTTTCTATCTTATTCAGGGTCCATGCCCAAATTATCAGCCAGTAAATTAGCCAAACATCAAAAGTAGTAGACTATTTTCAAAATTCTTAACCAAAGGTAAAACTTAAAAATTTCTTATGATTGATTTTTCCCGTAAAAAAATTAAATCAAAATACAAATTTACTGAAAGTAAAAAGTTTAAATTAAGAGTCAATTTGCAGTTAGGGAAAAGTAAATGAGCAATGAATGAATGGAAAAGACATAGGAATAGGTTAGCGTTAATTTTTTATTACTTCTTAGACTAGAGAGCAGTAATATAAGTATAAACCTTAAAAAATGGTATGTTGTTCTCCCATTATTGATATGTTATTGCCATGAGAAAACATATTTTCAACAAAAATAGTTGGATGATTATGCATCTTGCCACCATTTAATCTGTTTTATAGACACAAACTGTAGGGAAATAATTTCATCATGCGATATCAAGCGATCTACTTTTTTGAATCAACATGTTGAATCAATGTTTATTAAAAAACAGATAATTTTACTTTCAGCTAGATAAAAATTATAATTCAAGATTCATGTCAATTTTATTAACATTTTCATACTTTTTAATAATTTATTAATTAATAATCTCTAATTATTTCTCAACATAAAACTCTCGATTTCAATGAAATTAGACATTAAAATTGTATTGTAAAGAATATATGAATAAATAATGCTATAAGTATTTTAAAAACAAATCGCTGATTTCAAAAGAAAACAAAGGTTTAAATAATGCAAAGCCTGGTTTAATGATAAGACTGGGCCATTTCAGGACAAAGCAATATTTTCTATATCTAATTAATCTTACTTTTATAGAAATAGCACATCTCAATTGAAAATACAAAGAATAGACTTACCAACTAAACATTCAGCTAAAATATTTCAGATTCAGACGACAACTTCAGACTTAATTCATGGATAACTAACCATTACCTGTAAATTAAATTGTTCAGACTTACTAATAATACTAAATTTCTATTTCTGAATATTTTAATTTTATTGTGTTAACATATTATTGATACAGTTATAATAGTTAGTTCAATTTTAATAAAATCAGATTCCATCAAAAAGCCAATGAAGCAAAACAGGCAAAAATGATGTGAATGAAATATATTTCAATCAAAATCACTTTCAATCAAAAAATAAATAGTTATTTGTTTCATATAAAGTTAGATCTGTTCATACATGACCTCATAAATTTGAAGTATTATTAGAAAGAAATATTTTTTATTGATTTTTAAACCCAAGAAATCTTTTTCCCTCACTCGCAACTTTTACGACCTACAAAATTCTTCAACATATTTTCTTTTTAATAAATATTTGTTTAAACTAAATACATGTTTCTAAGTATAAAAGTTAATTTTTTGGTCATTGATTTGGTTTTTTATTTAGTAAAAAAATTAATCATAATTATATTAAACTCATTATATTATTCTCTCACTCATCGTGATTCAAAATGAGTTGAGATACATCACATATTATTAAACTCATAATAAGCTTTTTGTACAGCTAAAAAAAACTAATTTTCAACTCAATCTTGGGTTGGCTGATTTGTGAGATGATTTAAATGTTAAGAACTGGTTTAAATTGCTAAAAATGAAAAACTGTGTGTATTTTATAATATAAAATTAAACTTTTCATCAGTAAAATTAATTTTATTTTCTAATATTGTAGTATTTATTATGGAATAAATTCAAAATTAATTCTAGCTGAAATGAGATAAATTTAATATTTTTTTAAACAATATTATTTGCAGTAGAAAAAAAATTTCTTACTCTGAAAATTTTACAACTGTTGAAAGATTTAAAATTAGAAACAAAGACACTGCATTATGCAAGGCAATTTTAACTTTTATGCGATTGCAAAAAGGTTGATATGACAGTTTTTATCCATGGTGTCAAAAACTGGCCCATGTCAAACGTCTTGATTTCACCTGGTTAAAGCTGACTATTAAATAAAATGTAGCTGAATGAAAACAAGCAAACATTGATTAAATACAGACTTAACTTTTTCTTTTTAAAAAAGGTAGAGCTGTTTGTTTTTGCTCTTGGTTCATTTAAAAAAATTTATTAGAGGGAAGAAAAACAATACAAAACAAAAAGAGATGACAACGAAACATCTTAATGCTTTACTGAATTAGCAACTATTTTTCTTTCAAAGCGTAATTTTATATTGATTGATTTCAAACTTAATAGAAAAATTTCAAATATTTACTATATGTTGTTAAGTATAATAAAAGAAATTGTTGTACTTGGTTATTATTGTAGACACCATTATTTTTCCTCATAGAACTCAATTACAGCTTTTAACATCATTTATAAACAATTTTCTGTTTAGAGACTAAAATATAAAAAACGTTACAGCAAAATTAACAGAACCTATTTCAAAAAAGTGAATAAAAATATCACGCATCCTCAAAAATTTTTAAATACTTTGCGAGAGTATATAAAAAATAGAAAAAAACATTAAATAAAAACGTAAAGAAGAAATATTTTGCAGTAAAATGAATAACATTGAAACTAACACAGTAACGAACTTCAGTATTTGAATATACCAATTAATTAAAAAAAATTCGATGAATGCTTTTATTTTTCAGTAAGAACTTCAAAAGGCAAAACAATACGTACAAATGAATAGTTAACAAAGGAAAAAAAATCCCTCAGAAATATATATTTAGCCAGGTTATAAAATATAATTTCACTTTTCAAAATTACCGCCCTTGTTTATATTTAAAATAAACTTTATAAACGATTGACGAAGCTGTCGACACGATAACGATTATTTTTTTGTAATAGCTTTATAACTGAAATGTTTAAAAACTGGAAAATAATCTTCAAATCAAACTGAACATTGTAAAAAATACTATATTCTAAGATAAAGTTAATAAATCAGTCAAATTTTTATTGCAGAAAAGCCTATTTCTCATTGTTATTGAAAATTATTTATAAAAAGTATATAACTTTAACTTCTATTTAGAAATATGCTGCTTGGATTTGAAGTTTGTAAGTGACGTTGGCAATCGTCAGTATTTATTCTTTCTTTTTCGCGAAATCTGCTAATCGCCAGTACGCGCGGTCTGCTTGTTATTTGACATTCATATGTCAAAATATTATAAATAATATTGTTATATGAATTTCAAAAGTAGACATGTAAGCTTTTTGTTGCCCGAAATTTCAGGCAGTCATGTTATAATTTTTTTTACTTTACTCTTAATATTTTATTTTTTCTATAGTGATGAGTATCAATACTGTTCAAATAAATTACTGATGACCCATTTATTTTTGTTCAGCTTTTTTATTGTTGTTCTAATTACTTAATTTATCCAATCTAATATAATTATATGTTTGTTAAAAGCTGTCATTGAATATTTATTTACTCTTTCATTCACTATTTATATGCTTTTTCACAATTTTCTTATCAGGAAAATTGTATTGTAAATATTTTACTTGTCAATAATTTTACTTACAGTCATCAGTGATAAATTATGAAATTTCCTTTGGCGCGTCTTTAATTACTCTAATATTGTTTGTTGATACAAATAATTATGTAATTAAAATTGTTAATTCTTTTAAGATCTATATCTTTGAGGAATAAAATTATGAAGTGCATAGCTGTTCAAAATTTTTTAAAAAATTCCTTCCTGGTTTGTTTTTTTTAGTAAGATTTGGTCAAATTTAATTTTTATCCTTATAATGTATTTTGTTTTTATTTATTAAAGAATTTAAATTTCTTGTCATTCATTTTTCACTTTAATATTGTAGGGAAGGAAAAGCAATGAAAATAGTCAACAGTCACTGTGGAAGTTTAATGGAACGCTATAGTAAATGTGTTGAAAGGCATCCTAGTACATGGAACACTGCCTGTTCTCATCAAAGACAAGAACTTGCTCGTTGTTCTGAAACCCAGTAAGTAAAATAAGAGATTTCATTAATCTAAACATTTCTTTTTATTTTTGTGTAAATGTGGATAATATAATCGTAATTGATATATTAAAAAGGTGGGAGCTGTTAATGAAATTATTTTTTAAATGGCTTTTTTGTACCAATTACTCAACTTGTAGTTTTATTAGGTAAAAACTTATCTTTTTAAAATCAGTCTAATTTTAACTAGAGCCTTGGAGGGTATGACAATACCAAGTTAAAATCTCTTATTGACTGATAAAAAAATTATGTCAACCTATTGCTGGATAGAATTTATGGTCAATCAAATGTTAAAAACCATCTTCCAGCTAGCTAATCTTTATACAAACTCTTCTTGCTGATGATGTAAGTTTCAATAGTTTCTGACTGATATAAGTAGAATAAATCTTCATATAAAATGAGTATATATTCAAAATTTTGACCACCCTTCTACTAGCTAAAGTCTTCAAATTTTAAATGTAATTTGGTCAAGGTTGGCTAAGTCTACCTATGGATTTATTTTTTTTATTTTTTCTATAATCATTTTGGGTTTATTAAAAAAAAAATTTATTAATAAAGAAACTGTTTTATAAAAGTTTTTTAAATTTGCAAAAATTACTAACAGATTACTTTTCCAGTCCATTTTTTGAGGAAACACTGATTCTAAACCAGTTTTAATGATCTTGGTTAGGCAGAGATAGATCAATAACTTAACTGTTTGAGTAACTGAACTATGTTTAGCCTTAATAGTCTTGAATAAGGGTACAGAGCTGAATTGTTAAAGAGAAATGAAAATAAGTTTTTATATTTGTATAACAATATGCAATTCATAAAAACATGCTCTAAAACTTAAAATATGTGTATACACTTAAGCTTTAAGGTAGTTGTATATATTTCTGTAAATAAAGCATTTGTGGTTTTTTTTTTTTTCCTCTGGAAAACAAAACTAAATATTTTTGGAAAAAAAAAATTCTTTACTTTTATTGGGATTTTCTTGAAATACCGAAAGAACACTGTCTAGGTAGACTAAAAAAATACTGAGTTCTGTGCTTGATGACTATTATTTCCAAAATAATGTGCACAAATTTTAGCCCTATTTTATCTAAACAAACGTAACAAAAAAGGAATTATTAAATTTTAATAAAAAAAATTTTAAGTGAATTAAAAAAGAGAAAATTGTTAAATTCTTGTCTCACCGAAAAGGAAATAATATAATGTTAAATCCACCCAACCTCGCCCTGTCTTTTGAAAGTGATACACCCTACATTTTTTTTTCTTTTAAGCCTGACAAAAACTAAATTATTTTATACTACTCAGAAGATAGTACAGTTGAAGATCTTTAGAATGCAAATCTTCATTATCTCACCCACTTGCACTATATAGAATTTTTTTATTATATTCTGTATTGTTTTATATTATTAACCTATCGTCAAACTTATTTTCTAAACAAGGAACGATTGAATATTAATGGTTCATAAAGATTTTTGTATACAAATACTTTAAAATGCCTAAATATGCATTTTAATAGTGATACAGGGGAAAAAATAGATTATGATTAGCTTTAGAAGTCTCCCTAAATTTATCAGTTTTGGTTTGGTTTTGAGATTGTCAAGTTAATGTGGTTTATAGAGAATTACAATTTATAAAATTGTGTTATAAAGATCTTCCAGTGTCTTTTGAAATAGTATTCTATTATCATTTATTTCCTTTTGTTGAATATTTTAAAATTTAAAGTATAATTTTTTGTACTAATTCCAAAAACAAATCATTATGCAACTACTAGTTATTTTTAACTATCTGAAGTTAGTTACACCCAATGCTTCATGTTTGTGAACATCATTATGTGTAAATAACTTAAATAATTTGTGTATACAATCGGAACTATGATTATGGTGTTATTTCTCAGATTCAGATCTCTCTTGAGAAAACAATAAAAAAATTTTTTAATGAAGTAAGTATCTTTAAGATTTAAAAAAGTGTCAATTGTCAAGTTCCTTTTTTCTATAATCACAGTTATTATTAAGATTATTATTTTCTATATTAAATTATGGAGAAATCCACTGTAATGCTTTGCATAGAATTTCTCATTTATGTAAAAAAAAAAAAAAAATTTTTTTTTTTTCCAAACTTTAATGAACTTGTGAATAAGTAGAAAGAGTCTGTTACCAATTTGTTTTGGAATTGAAATTGCACTTTGGTTTCAACCTGCTAAGAAACAAACCTTTATGTAGTTATTTTATTTCGTCCTCACAACCATACCTGGGAGTATTTTAATAATTTTGGTGTACTAAGCATACTAGTCAATTTAAAGAAATTTAGAATTACATAAAATGTGAAAATAAAAATTATGAACCAGGAGCCTTAATTAAGACATTTTTTTAGTCTTTTTTATTTATTTTTTTTTTTAAACCACTTTATTTAAATTGATATTATTGGTGAATATTTGTCTCCTAAGCTAATAGCTGCCAGATAATTGGTTCCCATTGTCTGGCAGCAAACAAGTTATTAAATAAGTGATACATGTAGGGAAGGGAAAAATATATATACCTACCTAAAAGATTTAAAAAATATTGCAGCTATTTTTTTTTTATTTTTTTTTTTCATATCTACTATTCATCCTCAATTTTTATATTTTTTATTTAATTACCAAAACATATTTCAGGGTCTGATTGTTCACTTTATAATCAGGTCCTGATATGATCTGCATCAGGAAAACTAGGTAGTATTTGAAAAATTTGTATTTAATAAAGCATTTTTGTTTCCCTCTGATCAGTAAAGTATTCAATTGAAAATTAACAATAAAAAGATTTATGGATTTCTGCTGCCTAAACAATTTATATGCATGTTTTTTTTTAATTATAATTTAAAATTAAATTAGTGAAAAATAAATTTTGAATGTGACTAAATTTAAATTGATATAGTCAAAAAAGATTTCTTGAACTATCAAAAATTAATTTTTTTTCTAACCGTAGCAATTAATATTGTGTTAGACATATTTTTTCTAAGTGTGATTTCATTTATTTATTTTAAAAAGAAAAAAAAGGCTAATAGATGTTTAGTTTTGATAATGGTTAAATGAAAATTTTATTGCTCATAAAATCATTCTTTTCTTAACCATTATCTTTTTAACTCTGCTCTATTTTTTTTTATGCTAAGTTAGTTGGCGATAAAATACCTAACTATTGTTCTGAGTAAAGTGTCAGGTGAAAATTTTGCAATATTTTGATTTATTAGAAATATTTCTGTGCTATTTCTTATTAAACCTACTTTTCTCTTAAAACAAGTTATGTAAAAAGGAATCAAATCACAAGCAGGACAAGTTGTAAAAACTTTTGTCAGGTTAAGCTGCATCATAATTGAGTTAGTAATTAGATTTTTGCATTTGAGGTTATTATATAGATACAAATTCATTCTACTTTGATTTGCAAAAACAATTAATTAAAAGACGTTACACCAGATTTTAGTTAAGAATTAGATTAAACTTTTTCTCTCAATTGATAGACAGTTCTGATTGTATAGAATAAACTTTCTTCAAAAATTGTCTGAAAATACATGTTCCATTTGTTTACTAGACTAAATAAAATTGTGGATTTTTAAGTAGTCAGGCTTAAGCAATATTGTTTTTATTTTCGGAATGTATATCTAAGTTAAGGATAATACAGATTTAAAGGTCGTTAAATATTCATATACATATACCTTTTTCTACACTATTTTTTGTCTTTTTTTTTTTTTTTCCTTTACAATTGAGTTATCATCAAAAATAATTTAATTCTGTAATTTTTTTTTTAATATTCATTAAAATTTATACATTTAATGTTTTTGCCTCTTTTAAAATATATTTTTATTTTATTTTTTTTACAGTCCTGCTATGATCAAAGTAAAAAGAAAATGCGATTCTATTTATCGAGCTTACGAAAGATGTCAGAGATCCAATCCTAGCGACTATTCCCGTTGCAGTTCCGGTTTTAATGCATTTTTGAACTGTGTGGATCGTGTTGCTGGCGATGCTTCAAGTTCTTGATACATGCAGATTTAGGCATCAATTTAATGAAGAGATATTTATTTTGACTGCATTAACTTACCTCACATGACCCTCATTAGATGTTTTTATTTGTTAAAATTTTTGGACAACTCCTAGACACATCTTCAGGACAAATTTAGCTATATTTTTTTTTTTCCAAATTATTGTTGCAAAATATATATATCCTGTTCATCCACATGATCTGATCTATATATATATTTAGTAATATATATTTTGTATAATAAAATCTTAATTTTTCCTTTAACTGTTTTTGTTTTTATTGAAGTGTTTCTACATCAGTTGAATTGAAAATTTTTATGAAAAATTTGAGCGATAAAAAGTTGTATAATTCTAATTGCTAGAAAACTAAAAAATCTCTTATCTTAGTTTTTTACTAATTTTTGTATTTGTGATAGTATAATTTTTTTTTATTGAAATCTAAGAGTTCTGATATAAAAGAAAAATATTAAATATTGCTAGTTGAAATAATAATTGAGGTATTTAAAAGCTAATAATTCAACATTAAAAAGTTTTAACAGCGATTTCAGAACCTAAAAACTCATTCTGAAAATAGAAATGTAATTTTCATGTAACAATAACTTCTGTTGAAAGGGTACCAAGAGTATAACAGTTTTGAAATGGGTTTAACTTAAGTAGATTCTTATAAATATTGAAATGTTTACATTATGAAAAAATAGCATTTATTTATATGTGTATATTTTGAGCACTTAAACTTTAGTTTATCCTATCTAATCTAAATCCTCTCTTGCAGATCCTATCATTTGAGTCTCAAACAGATTGTTTTTTCTCATTCTTTCTTTTTTTCCATTTCAAATCATCTAAATGAAACATGTTTAATAATAGCACTGTATAAACAGTGTAATACTTCATAGGAATACTATTCTTTATTTCATATTTATTTTTTCTTATATTTTAAGCCATTTGAAGGCTATTCTCACTTAATTATCTAACTAAACAATTCTAAACCTTAATTACAGTTGGGGTCATTTATGGCAAATATAAGTAAAATTAACAGTGGAAAAAATAATCTGGTGCTTTTTGTGTCAGTTTTTGTTTAATTTAATAGTTTATTTTTAATTCACATTTAACTTTTGTATTAACTAGTCTCTAAATTAATAATTTGAAATATTTTTTTTCTTTTTGTTGACTCTTAAATTTGTTTTTCAGAATGTCATTTGAAAATTACATTCATTCAGAATGTCATTTGAAAATTACAAGAATTAAACTCTAGTATAATTTCTGCATTATTTGATGATGCTGAACATACGACCATCTCGTATGCATTACAATTGCAACTTTTGAAGAAAAAAATTTTTACCAGCTGTTGAAATTATCTGTCAATGAGAAAATCCTCTCTAATCCTTAAGAATCAATTGGGGGGGTATCTAAATTGTAATAAAGTTAAAATTTATAATATTTAAAGAGTTAATAAAAAAAAATTCATAGATTTGTTACTGAACTTTTAATCTATTTTTTTCACAAAGCTTTTTTACAATATTCCTGGGTAAAGACAATAATTTTTACTTTTAGAGAAATATAGTACACAACTTTATTAATGAAAATTATTACTTAGAATTAAGAAATTTTAATTTTTATATTCTTGCATCAAACAGGTAAAACCTTTTGTACAATCATTTCCTTGTGAGTATTCATATTTAGTTATTTGATAGTTATTGTTGAATATAATTGTATTATGAAATTTTTAGAACTTGTAAAAATCAGCATAAAGTAAGTAAATGTCCATTAACATGTTTAAATAAACTAGTCTAGGGCACTTAATATTTATGGAAATAAAAGAAATATTTTAATTCAAATTATCAAAATTTATATTCAGTGTTAGAATATAAAAGTATTTTGCCAATATTTTATTCATTCTATCTTTATGATTATACAAAAATTTTATAAAAAGTTATTACAAATTTCATTCTTTCCATAGAAAAACAATTTCTATAGTCTTCCTGTTTATATTTATTGTAATTGTCATACACTATTTTGAGCTATTGTGGATTAATAAAATTTCAAATTATGCATGGCAAGCAAAGTTCCTCAGTCATTAGCCTTGCAAATTAAGTCTAGAATGTTTTTGCTTGACAAGAGAGCACCTCTAGGTTGAATGGGCGATTTAGCTCTAAACCCCCCTGGATAGATGGCAGGACTCACTCATTTAAAAAGCCAGTTCCACAATTTAGACATATATCCGAGGGAAGGAAATTATCACCATATCTCTGTACCCAAGGTATTGCTCAACAACCGACCATGGAACTTTTAATTCCACAGATATTACTTACATATATATTGCAGATAATCCTAGCTTCTTTGCAGCTTTTGAGGATCAAACTTTGATGCTGGACTGCCACTGCTGTTATTGTATACTAGGGGGCTAAGCCCCCTGTTCGCTGCCGCTCACCAACCCCGATGATTGCTTCGCAATAATTGTCTTTTCTTGGCAGAAAACAGTTTTTTTACATAAGTTAAAATAATTCACTTAACATATATGTACTAAAAGGAATTCTGTTTGCTTACTCTTGTGCCTCTACTTCCCACGTCCAAATATTACTATATATTAGTATTATAAACATTTGGATCTCTAGGTGAACGGAAGTGATTTTTCGAAGTAATCATTTTTTAAAATAACATTTATATTATAACATTATATTGTTCAAACAAATTTGATGAGTTCACAACCATAATTTAATATTCTCGCTAACAATAGCAGTACTGGAAAATAAGTTTAAATTAGGGATACAAAAATTTCTAAAGAAAAACAATATCTTTAAGACTATTGTTAATTTTATGCTGATGACAACCAAAACAATATGGAAATGAATGAGGGTAAACTGGATCCTACCACGTGATTTTCCGGCCAATAAAAATGCGCGACAACAATGGAAAACTGCGACACCATCAATTGATTTTTATATATAGTAAGATAATAGTTACACTGCTTTTAATTTTACAGTCGGCAATAGTAGGGTTATATCATAAAATCAGATATACTTAATCTATCACATTATTTAACTGTTCAGGTGTGTTTCAGCAAAGAGCAAAATTGCTCAAAAGCAAGATGATATAGCTCTTGTTGTATTGTGGCTGTGGAGAAGACAGCTTGAAAACACTATTTGACAAATAATGATTTTATTTTTTCAAACACTATGTTATGAATTGGGTACTTGTAAGTCTAATGTTAACTGGCTGTTTTTTAATACTTCATCATATAATACAGTACAGCACTGGTTATATATATCTCATTTATACCTCATTCCATTACAGCCCCAGTTTATTTTTAATCTATACAATGTTAAAATATCTAGTTTGTTTCTATAAATGAAAGATTCTAAACAAATGGATTAGATACAGGATTATTTTTTTCTTGGCTAAGTATAATAAATATTTGGTCTGAATTCGAGACACCGAATGAACGGAGTGTAGGTCATAAAAATGGAAGGAGTTGAGTAGCAATTTTATGGTCGCTGAAACAATTTACAATTCAGCCTGCCAAACAGCAATGAAAGGTTTTCTTACTTATATGGCTCCTTTTATAGAAAGAATTATTTGTGTACTCAAAATGTGAATAGAAGGTGTATTTTTTTCACTTTTGTAACGTGTTTGTTGCTTTTTTTTTTTTTTTTTTCAATTTTAATCATTAATTTTCTTGTTTATCAATGAGTGCTAAATTGGCAATGTTATTATGGTATCAAAATTATTCTTTTTACCATCAATTTCTATTGATTTGTTTACTTGTTAATTTTATGTCAATTTACAAAAGACATATAACAATACTTTAATCTAAATGAAAAATTAGATTTTGGTTTCCAAACCTTCTCGGGTGTTTTTGGTTGTAGGGGTCTATAATTAGGGGTTCTATAAATTTGTCTTTTCTAAACTTAACAATTTTCTATACATAACAAAGAAATGTAATGGTAACACTATTTCTGCATCAAAAAATTTAAATAGGCTGAACAAAGGCTGTGAATATACAAATTTGTTTCCAAGATATGTTTTCTCATTGCAATTACATTGCGTGATTCATAATTCTAAAAAATGCTCTTTAATAGCTGTCCTTAATATATGTCCATTCTCCTGCAAGCTCAAATCACAAAACAACCATGTATTGTTTATGCTATTTTGTAATTCCTTCTAAAAACAGTATAAGGATGTAATGTGAAACATCCAATTTAACACTTATTAAATTTCCAATTTCAAAGTTACTCCTTCACAAAAACATTTGAGAACCTCTGCTCTAAATATATAGACTAATTTTTGGTTTTTAATCCCCTTTTTTGCTCTTCTTGATCTTGATGATTAATTAAATAGAATTAGTTAACAGCTTTGTTTTTTCTCACTTGAATTTGGGCAATTTTTTACATAATTTTTAAAAAAGATTTTTCACATTTATATTAAAGGTAGTCATTATGAAACATTTTATATATTGGGGCTCCCACGAGTCAGGGAGAACAAGGCAAACCTCAAATTGTCAATGAATTCTCTGAGTCGGGGGGGGAGGTTGCATTTTTTTAAAATTCCTACATCATACCTAGAAAATTGTCATAGTATCAGTAATCTGTTGTTCATATTCAATTTAATTAATTCTGACATTTATTTAAAATTATTTGTTGTAGCAGTTCCAACTTTTCCATGTTTCCAACCTCATTTAATTTTTTTTCTTTTTATTTGCTCGCAAAATCTAATATTTATATTACAAATATAAAAAAATCTTAAGTTTTCTGATGAAAAATTGCATGGTATAGATAAAATTTCGGCTGGATTTACTTTGAAATTTTTCTGAATACCTGTAAAAGTCAATGAAATTTTTTTCTGAAATTAAGTGGGAACCCTGACATATGCTATTGATAAGGATTGTATACTATTATTATTAACTTCTAATTGCTAACTTTATTTTATCGTAGATAACATTTATTCAAAAACTATTAATTAATTGATGACTTTTTTTTAATTTTAGCTTTGAATATTTTCTCATATCATGATTAGAAGCTAAGTTCTTTTGTTGTCTATTCAAAGAAATACTCAGAAGGTGAGATTTATTTAGCGTATGATGAAACTATTTATTTTAACAATTAACATTTGAAAAGTATTAATGTAGAGACAGTTATTATTAAAAATAATTTACTGTATAGGTCATGTTTTGTACATCATAAAGTTTTCCTTAACATCTATTTGATTTTATGCTTGTACTAAATATACAATAGCTATGTTGTTTAATTGCTTTTATTGTTAAATATACTAGAAATGTTTAGCAGTTTTGGGATTAACATAACATCAAAATTGAGTTTAACTACTAGTCATCTTTTGTTATACTCATTCACAAGCGCACGCTACACTTCAGTAACTTAGATCATAGGGCAGATGGTAATAGTAACCTTCTGGCCTTTGAACTATGCGCTGAAGTGCATAATACTACTGTTTGATTATTAAAAACTTATTTTGTCTAGATTTAATATTGATTTTTACATATCTATTTAATTAGCTTCCAATATCTATAATGATAAAAACTGTTAATTATAGAAGAATGAGGTTTAATAGTTTTTAAATCATCTTCAAGCATTTATCCATAGTATCTTGTTTCAATTTTATTTTTTTATGCTATAAAGCAGAGGTCGCCAAAGTGGTCTATATAGACCCCCAGGGGTCTATTTAACAAAAGCGGGGGTCGATTAGGGTCGAAGAAAAAACAGTTCTTAATATCAGTTTCTTCATAGAACATAAATTAATAAACGTATATTTATTCGGATGAAACAAGTGTTTACGTACCAGCGCACAGTGGCACGAACTCAGCACAGTTTATAAGTCATATGTGTATGTGCGCTTGTCCAAATATCACGTGTGATGACATTGATTTCACAAACGCAAATATAATACGCAGTTTCAGCTATCTTTGTAAACTATGAGCAGTGTTGAATATTTGCAGTGTCATTATTAAAACTTTTATAGTTTTGAACAATTAGTTATTGTTTCAATAAAACCATTCGTTTAGTTTAGATATCAATTTTAATTATCAATGCATGTAAAAAATGAAGGTAAGCATTAATTATATGGATTAGTACAGCCCGCGACAAAACTGTAGCATTCTTTGTATTTTTTGACGAAAATTACAAAATTGACCAATTTTGACGAAAATTAAAATTGACCAATTTTGAACCCAATATAGCGAACATTGCAAAAAAAGACCAGGCACACCCATCTCATTGATTAAGAAGCAATAAATCTTTAGTTACTTTACTTATTATTTCTAGTTATTCATAATTACTTATTATTTAATAAATATTAAGGTATTTAAATTTCAACATTAATATATTTTTCATAAAACTATTGTTACACAACGTACTATTACTTTAATAAATGTTTAAAATCGTAAAATAAATGTACAAACACAGTATCTAATAAAGTTTCAATTTAATTAACAGAAAATTACTTTTATGGGGGTCGATGGAGATTTCGAAAGATTATATAGGGGTCGATGATCAAAAAAGTTTGGCGACCCCTGCTATAAAGCCTGTTATTTGTATTTAATATTTATAAATGAACACTAAAGTTGTTAATTTTGTATCTATGTTATTGAAATACTCGTTTTGTTAATTTGTTTGACTTAATTTTGAAACTTCATTAATTATATCAAAAAAGTACCTTAATTATTATATGCCAATCAATACTTAAATCTTTTCTCTGCAAAATTGAAAATTTTAAAGTAATTAAACTTATATATCTTATTAAGATTTATTCTGGGACTTTTGGGTTTAGATTGGAGCAATAGTGTTTTGAAAACTCATTGTAAGTTTTTGCCTTTAAAATTTATAAAATTGTCTTTCTAAGATTAACTTAAATACACTTTAAAAATATTATAGGAGAAATTAAGTTTGCTTTCATTTTAATTTTTCTCCTTTCATATTATTATTCCTTAAAAAACATTTATGAAAATTCCAGTTGAGTAATTCCAGACAAGTAAAATTTAAATTTTTAAATCATTAAATGGACAAAATTTGTTATTAATTATTAAGGAGTGTTAGTTTTTTCTTTTTAATTTAGGATACAACTATTGATAAAATTATACTTGTATACAGTCATTAATTTGTATTCCCTTTATTTTTAGTTCAAATAATTTTTTTCTTGTATGCATTTAATTTACTATATACAACTAATTTAAATCAAAGAAAAATGAGAAATAATAATACAAATGTGTAAAAAGAATAGCATAGTAATACCAAAGAATATTTAATGCGAGAAGAAGTCTAGCTTCTTCGATACGTAGCTGGGGTCAGCTATGTCCTTCTGTATGACAAGGAAAGCACCAAAGGCTTTTGAGCCGATGCATGCGCACATCGTTCGCCCATCGTAGCGCCTGGAAACTTGTTTAACAACAAATTTTTCGCCGTCTTTAAAGTGACTGTCCTGATATCTATTTAAATAATACACCTATGTTAAAATAATAAATTATAGTTATTTTTTAATGAATTTGTCACAAGTAAATATTTTCCTTGTTTAATAAGTAAATCTTTTTCAAACCCATATAAGTCTGTAAAGTGCAAAAGCTGACAGATTTTGAGTCACTTTTTCCTGCCCAGGAGATTATGAAGCTTCTCTCTGAGATATGCCTGAAGACACCAATAAGCCTCCAAAGGATCCCATCGCATGTCTGGGTATATGGCAATGAGACAGCCGATGTGCTAGCCAAGAATGGCTGTGATCTTCCTATGGACTGTTTCAACCGTCTTACTTCCACTGAGATCCACTCCCTGGGAAAACATCGTTTGCTTCCCATGTGGCGCCGTACTCCATCCCATCAGTGGTATGCTGGCAACCGCCCTGGCCTATCATTAACATGCTGCGGCCCTCGGCCTTTCCAAACGGCCATGGCCAGATTTCGTAGTGGCCATCTTAAGTGTTTAAGGTTTCAAAATGGGGAGAAGACTTTCCAACCTTGTTCCTGCTCTCCACCTGCTAGTCCTGATCACCTTCTTTTTTGCCTTGGCGCTTCTTTTAAGCAGCTGCTGGTTGGTCGGGACTTTCTGCAGATATATGGGCAGCTGACGTGACGAGACCTTATGGACCTAGTCTAGGCTTTCCTTCTCCAGGGGGATGTGTAACAACAACATGAGTGGGCAGAGACAAAGGAGAGAGGTGTTTGTTGGGAGCCGAGGGGAATGGAGTTGCATATGGAGTTAGAGGGAAGAACCCTCATTTAGGAGGCAGGCTGTTTTCCTAGCAATACTTCCACACCTCAATTTTTTAAGTTGCTGTAACAGGTTTACATGGGGTTACAGGCATATGAGAGCTGGTCTTCTCACTTATATATTCTTTGGTAATACCTCAATTGAAAAGTGTTCCCGCTCATTCATTCATACTAAAGTTATTTTAGTTTTTCAAATTCACATCTGTTATGTAATTATTATAATAGAATTGCTTTTATAAGCATTTCATCAAGTATTATCTTAAATTTCTCATATTAAAAACTGGATGTTTCAGTCTGCAATCCTCAAGCATAATTAAAGTATATGTGGCAAATGTTTTTCATTAAAGGTAGCATTTTGCTTTCAAAGTATCTTTGTTTTGTGAAATAGTTAATTACTTTAAACTATCACCTGCTATTTATTCTTTGGTTTTCGATCTTATCTCGTACCTCTATAAACTTTTGCTTTTCATATTTCATTTTTACGGGACTGAACTTTATTTACTTCCTTTCATTCTATTACTTCATTTATCTCTTTAATTTTTTACTGAAAACTACCACAATCTAAAAATTTGGAGAGAAAAAAATTATTTATTTTCAATTACTGCATAGTACTCTAATTTAGAAAGTTAGGCATAGTGTGTAACAAATTGAAATGAAAGTATACATACACACATACACTCCAGTTATCTGACAGACCAACACCCAGGGGATCAGGGATAAGTCGAAAAATTGAGTTTGCTAGATAATCCAGAAACATTTTTAAAGTTGATTTTGTGAATATATACAAATTAAATTATGAGTAAAACTGCTCAAACAGTAAGCAACTAAAATAAAATTTAGTAAAAACCTTTCTTGTGTTGTACTTATCCATTTTGAGAAAAATATGCAATATAATGAAAAAATATCTTTGCTATTTTTTATTTAATAAAGATGTCCCAGCCAGATCTAAACTATATCATTTGACTATTATCAATCACTCAAATGCTTGCTTAATGTTATTAATGCCAAACACTTGCTTGCATTATTTTACTTTGAAATGAAACATATTCCTATTGGTTACTACTTATTACTGATTGATTATTGATTAATTTCCAGTAAGCATGTAAGTAAAGTGACGCCAGCTTAAACACTTATTGTCATTTTCTAGCAGTCAAATATTGGAATTGTGGCAGTAATAATCAGATTGAATAACACAAGTTCCAAATATGTATCTGTAATTGGGTAACATCAGCTGTAATAATAATGAAATGTGTCCTTGGATGTTTTTAACCCTTTGAGGCAGATGGGACACCAGTTTCCCTTTTATATATTTTTTTCTGACACTCTAATGACAAGCAAAAATATATTTTGTAATTTTTTAACTATGAAAGAAAGTCTAATTATTAAAAAGAATCTGTTAGATTATCTGAATTATATTTGTATTAAAATATAAAATCCAAAAAAAAAAGCAGTTTGAAAAAAACTATTTCGTTCATTTTCGAAAATTTATCCATAATTGGTTTTGAAAAAATTAAAGAACTTTCAATGATAAATAACTGCTTCACTTAAGTCTAAATAACTGCAAATTTGAAAAATGACTGTTTGGAAGTGAGCCTTGTTTAGAAGATTTATACCTATAATGCGGTAAAAGACACCAGTGCTTCATGCTGTAATTCATAACCACAAACTATTAAAATGTTAAATATAATATTTTCCATTTATTTTGACCTAAATTCATGCAAAACACTGAAAAAGGTATAAAAATTATGTTTAATAAAAAAAAAATTTTAAAGGGTTAGCGTGTTAAAAAAAACATCGAATAACCGAAGGACTGAATGATTGGGCTTATAATGTATTCATTTTTTATTAATAAACTGTAACTTAAACATTAATATGTCACTTTTGAGGTTCTGCTTGTAATCATTTTTTAATGTCTCAAAATAAACTCATAAATTAAAAAAAACATTAATTTTGCAAAGAAAATGCCTAACAAAAAACAGATTCAAGCGTTAGTCATATAAACCAAGTAAAACTAAAGTATACAAGCTTTCAAATGAGTTTCCACATTTGTTCAAATTTTTTTGTTAAGAGTTCCTTTTTTTCTTTTAAAAACTGTAAGCTGAGTACATAACTTTCAAATTTTAATTAGTATTGCATGTGTTATTTTTTTCCCAATGTTTTAACATTTTTAATTTTAAACTCTTTATTTTTTCAATTTAAAATTACTTGTCAAAATTTATTGAATCATAATTTTTTTAGTCAGTGTACAAGCTGTATCGAATTTAAAAGTAACTTCTATTTATCTTTTTTCAGAAGAATAAGATACAAAATGTTCTACTGTGAATGATATGAAGGGAGAAAAAGAATACAAAGCCTTATGAATTAGAAGCTTAGACAGTAAACGTTTGAGGGAATATTTATTTCTCATCTGTTGTTTGACCCTAAGAATTTTTCAGCTTATTTAGCATAAAGTATGTATGTTTTATTTATTTTATAGTTCATAATTAATGTTTTATTTTCTTTTTTCATTATGTAATTTTTTAGATAAACTACTCTTTGATTAAGTTGATACTTTTAAATATTACTACTAAAAGTTGTATATTTATTGCTGTTAACAAATGTTTTAATGTAAAAAAATTTCAATCTTATTACATTGCAAAAATATCTTAGCTTCTTAAGGCATAAAAAATCTTTTATTTTTTTACAAAAGCTTTCAACTTGAGAAAAAATTTTGTTAATTTATTGGGCAACTCATTATGCTAAATAATGAATAAAATCATACAATATTAAATTACAATTTACTTAAACATTTAGTTGCAGGTATTTATAGATTTTATTTGCTATTAGAAATGTTATGATTTTTATAGTTAATAAATAAGAATTAAGATAGTGTAAATAAAATGCATTCATGCTTTTGCAAATTCATGATTATGGTTTTATTTTCCATATTCACCAATTTTCTCTATAAGAGAATCTTACTTCCTCTGATAGAAAACATGCAGATCAAGTTGATATTTCCTATGGGAATTGGCAGGATAGCCAGTAGGTTTAAAATATTAAAATAACAGGAATTTTAATAAAATTAAATGGAGATTCAAGATCTTCAGAAAGAGTTACATTTAATTTTTTTTTTCCCTCATTCTTATGATATAGTAAAATTTAATTTTCGTTAATATGTAGTTTAATTTAATGTTTGGTCTTAAATAATTTGCGTTTTTTCTTCTTTTTTTATAGAGAGACTTTTCATTAATTAGCAAACATAAATTGCACTAGTATTTTTGTGTCATCATAAATAACACCTTTAATTTATTCACTATAATTGATATGAGTATACAGCAGTTAATACATGTTATGTAAGAAACTATGCAAATGACAGAGCCTTTTCCAGGAGTTGTTTACTGAAAAATGCAAAAAGTATCCTATTATATCCTGACTATTGCAATATTCTTTATTTATCCTTCACAAAAACAAAAAAATTAATTTTTCTTGTTAGGCATACTAAAATTATTATTTTAAGATGGATTTTAAATCAAACTTGCTTTAAAATCCATAATTGCAATTTTATAAAATAAAGCTTGTAATTTATTTTTAAAAATTAATTAGCTTAGGTTTTTTTGGGTTTTTTTTACAAATATGCGGAAAATAAACAGACTGTTCTGTTAGTTTAAACATCATTACCTGGGACTGTCCTTTGCATAAATTCTGAATGAAAGCACATATAATAATTGTTTATCACATGCATTTAATGTTTTCTTCTAAGCACAGTCTCTTTGATGAAATTAATTAATATAGTACTCATTTTTAAAAAAGAGTTGATTTTAAACTTATGTTTACATTATACAGCTTTGTAAAAATACTTTGTGTTTTATTAACATTGTATTCAGCTTTGTTCTTTGTTTAAATAATCAAAAGCTTGTTGCAACTTAAAAAATTGTTCATCTTACAATTTTGCATCAAGAATGTATATTATGTAGTTGCTGATACTATATATTTTTTCATGTTTACAAATGATAAATTAGATCAAACTACACAAAATTTTATGTTTGTGTATCTTCTTAAAAATTGAGGGATCAGTTTTTGTTTCCAGCCTATCCATACTATCTACTTTGAAAAGCCTATGGATGCATTCATGCATTAAAAATCCTTGAGTGTAATTAGAATGAAAAGTTACTTTATAGGTCACTTACACATAGGCATATTACTTTCTATTTGAAGATAATTTATTTTGAATTATTATTTTTTTCTACTCTAATACGTTTTATCAGTCTCTAATCTTGAAAACTAAACCCAAACATTTCTCTCTCTCTCTCTCAGCTTTTTAGATTCATACTCCTTTTATTCCATTAATTAAACATTAACTTTCTTAATGAAAATATAGTGCTCTACAAAATTATAAGCTCATTGCACTTTATTGCATTTTTAGGTTGATTATGTTAGAAAACTTTGTATTTAAAAAAGAAAGCAATAAGAATTCTATTCTGCTTATTATTTTGCATTTAAATTGATATATGAAGGCAGAAAGCAATTATGACATGAAAAAAGGTGAAATTTTGTACCAGAAAATTATAACCTCAAATTCATTATTTTTTTAAGAAACCATGAAAAATAAAGCATAAATAAAAATTTCGAATGCGAATTATAGCTTCCCTATTTTGGCAATTTCAAATGGTAATGAAATCATGTGAACAAATGTATCATGATTGATACTACATATGAGCACATAAACTATAATTTTTTTAATTCTAAGAAAAAAATATTGAGAAAGAAAATATATCTTGATGTAAATATATTGGAACTTATTTCATCTGAAACATTGACAAAATTATCTATTCGGACTTTACAATAATCGGCGAAATTCATCAAAGTGGAAACTTAATAATTTTACTTTGTAGCTTTTTTATTCAAATAGCATCTATACTATAGGGGATGATGAATAAAAGTAGTATTTTAATGATTTCTGCAGTTATGACTCATATTTCTAGAAATCACAAGAAAAGTAATGCATTTTAAAATAGATTGTAATCTTTAGCTTTTTCAACCTAATTGCTAATAAAAATCCTCAATATGTGTTTAAAAATCAAAAAGTCATTGTAAAATTGTAATGTTAGCGTTTTGCTAGCTGAACCTTTTAAGAAAATTATCCCTAAACTTTTGCTGATGTGTATGAATTTTTCAGTAATATGCAGGAAAAAAAATTTAGGTTATTATTTAAGAAAACACCCTCTTATCACCCTAAATTCAGTTTGAGTTTCAATTATAATATAGTCTATACTCTCCCTTATAAAGAATGGTACAGAAAGCCATATTTGCTATTCCATATTAATTTTATTATTTCATTGTAGAAGTTAAAAGTAAATATTAATAATATTTTTGTACATTCATAAAGTGTAAGTTTTTGTTTAGACATCAGGCGTCATTCTTTCAAGTTTCAGATGATTGTAGCATATAAGTGTTAAAACTGAATTTTTGGTTTAAAACCGAAGATAATATATTTTAATCACTTAGGGAAAATACTGATGTAAAATTTTTTATTTAATACAATTTCTGAGTATGCAGGTGGAAATTCAATTAAAACTTACTACTCAAGTTCATAGAATTTATAATTAAAAAAAAATAATAGCAGGAAATTGGTCTTTGTGATGAAAAATTTATAAATGATTCCAACAAAAATATACTATGATGTATTATACAAATACAGTAAAACCTCCGTTAAGCGGACATTCTTGGGACCGAAAAAATCTTCTGTTTATGAGAGTTGTCCGCTTACGGGAAGGGTACCCTAATAACGAAGTTTAACACTGTTAATTGTTTTTAGATTATTTTGAAAGATGTAGAATATTTTCAAATAATTAAATAATTTACAATAACTATCTACAAGGATATTTATTTATACTTTAAGAACGATAAAAAAGAATATATAAAAAAGTTTGAAATAAATATATGATTCTAGATGTAGCAACAGATAAATGAATATAATTTTCCAATTAGCATAGATACTCAAGTCTGACATATGATACCGGATAGGAGATTTCAATCCTCAGTCAGTTTTAATTATTAGGTTTACATCCTCTTACACCAACCAATCATTTGATAGGGAACATGGTTAATACATTCTTATTCATTCTTATTCATAGGGAACATGGTTAATACATTCTGATTCATAGTTAAGTCATGAAGACCTATGGAGTTTACTATTCACAATTGATCAGCTATCAAGTGTCTGAATAAGTGTTTCATTTATATGAACTCATCGAAGATTATATATCTGTTCTCTTTTTTACCCCAACTGTGTTAAATACAGTCTTCAAATTGATAATAAAAATAAAGAAATTTTCAATGGGGAAGAAGCATTGAGAGCATTTAAGATGTCATTTCAACTTGAGGGGTCTCCTAATCTGTGTGGTCCAGATGAAAACATCAAAAGATGCCACTGTCTGAATTATTTCAGGAGAGTAGTATCATTTTCTTTCCTTTCTTTTTAAGGATAAGGCAGGGTGACAGGAGAAAGATTGATCCTTCAGTAGGGAAATAGCTTAACAGTGTTTTTTGTTATGAATAAGGCAAAAAGTTTACATGGTTTAAAAAAAGGCAGAAAGTTGCACTTTTTCCCCTTTCAATATAATGCAGAAATAGTTGTTTTTCAAATTTAGAAAATGTAGTGTCCGGTTTCAAGAGATAGAAAATAACGTTTCAGTGTCAAATGACTGTCCATGTCCGGTTATGAGAGTGTCCGCTTTACGGAGAATGTACATAATGGTTTATTCATAGAAAATGTCCGTATTGCAGGAGTGTCTATAACAGGAGGTTTTCACTGTATAAGGAAAATTAATTTCAAAAAATTTCCCAGGAGTAGCAAATAACATAAGAGGAAAAATTTTGAAGTTTATATATATATATATATATATATATATATATGTATGTATGTAATACAAAAATTATAATACTTTTGTATTAATAAAAGAATTAAAACTCTTTCGTTTTCATAAAATGTCTTTGTTAAAGAATAAGCGTAGAGAGATTCTATTTTGGGAATTCAAGGCTGATAAACATATGATTGAGTTATTTTTAGAATCTCTCCCCCTTTCACTTCCATATAAGGAAGCATGAAATGATTTTCCTTAATGCGTAAGGATACAAGTATTTCAAAGACTGTGCCTTTTTACTTCAAAATGTGTTAGTATAAAAGCGAGAGCAATGCTTTTTGCATGGCCTTTCCATCATGTTCTAAGTTGTTCCGGAATTGTCCAAAATCTTGTCCATCCCCTCCCTTGCGGAGTGTGGATGTGAATTGTTATCGATACCAACCTACTACCATTAATAAAGCTTTTTGGAGTGTATCATGGCTTACAACTGCATTATTAAAGCTAAATACACCGCTGATAACAGGGATGAAGCCCTGTTATTATATATATATATATATATAGTGAAACCTCCTGTTATGGACACTCCTGCAAAACGGATGCCTCTCGATACAGACATATTTTTAATTTCCCGGAAATCTTCTATGAATAAACCATTTCATTATGTACATTCTCTGCTAAGCGGGCGCTCCCGTAACCGGACACGCATAGCCATTTTGGCCTTGAAATGTTATTTTCTATCTCTTCAAACCAGACACTACTTTTTCTAAATTTAAAAAAAAAAAAAAAATATTTCTGCTTTAAATTTCAAAGAAAAGAAATGCAACTTTTAACCATTTTTAAAGCATGTAAAGTTTTTGCCTTATCCATAACTAAAAATATTGTTAAGCTATTTCACTACTGAAGAATCAATCTTTCTCCTTTCACCTTGCCTTATCTTTATAAAGAAAGGAGAGAAAATGATACTGCTCTCCTGAAATAATTCAGACAGTGGCATCTTTTGATCTTTTCATTTGAACCACACAGGTTTTGAGACCCTGCAAATTGAAATGACATCTTAAATTCTCTCAATGCTTCTTCCCCATTGAAAATTTCTTTAATTTTCTTATCAATTTGGAGACTGTATATAACACAGCTGGTGTAAAAAAAGAGAACAGAAGTATAATCTTTGAGGTGTTCATATAAATGAAACATTTATTCAGGCACTTGATAGTTGATCAATTGTGAATAATCAACTCCATAGGTCCTCATGACTTACAGGTATGCATTGTTTTTTTTTTTCCTGTGAATCCTGCGAGGTTTTTTTCAAGGAGATATTAACCACGTTTCCTATCAAGTGATAGGTAGGTGTAAGGGTAAGGGGATGTAAACCTAATAATTGAAACCGGGAGAGGACTGAAAGCTCCTATTCGGTATCATATATCTAACTGGAATATCTATGCTAATAGGAAAATTAGATTCATTTATCTGTAGCTACATCTAGAAACTTTATCTGTAGCTATATCAAACTTCTTTATATATTATTTTTTATCTTTCTTAAAGTTTAAATAAATATCCTCGTAGAAATTTATTGTAGATTATTTAATTATTTTTGCATCTTTGAAAATATTCTAAAAACAATTTACGGTGTTAAACTTCATTATTAAGGTGCGCTTCCCGTAAACAGACAATTTTTCGGTCCCAAGAATTTCCACTTAACGGAGGTTTTACTGTATATATATACCTGCTGAAAATCTGCTACCAACTTATATGATATACATATATATATATATATATATATATATATACTAGAGGGCTCCGATAATTGAGAATATTCTAAAAACAATTTACGGTGTTAAACTTCATTATTAAGGTGCGCTTCCCGTAAACGGACAATTTTTCGAAATCTGCTACCAACGAACTTTCGAATCTGCTGAAAATCTGCTACCAACTTATATGATATATATACTTGAGGGCTCCGCTCGCCAACCCCCGATAATTGCTACGCAATGACATTTTTGTTTGCTTCGCGAACAAAATTAAAGTCGTTTTCCCTTAGATTAGCTGGCAGTTTTTCTGCACCAACATCACATAGAGAGAATGTGATAGGATTGTAAAATGCTAGAGGTGCTTATTATCAGCATTATAAACTTATATTCCGCCGTCGCGTATTGATAGCACTACGATTATTTTCCAGGTGATTTTATGCTGCTAAATTATGTTCAGCTGTATGTCGCTGTTGATCCATTTTTATAATATAAGTTTTTAAAATAAACTCTGTTCAATATATTTTGTTAATTTGGAATGTAAATAGTTTCTTTAAAGAGTGTTGATTCGTGCTTCCAATGACTCTACCCGATTTATCAAAGCTATTAAAATATATTGGAATTCTAAAATAAATAACTGTGTTCTATCAGAACAAACATTCTATTATAAAACTTAAGAACAACTATCTTTTTACATTGCCCCTCAAAATTATTAATAAACACTGGATAATATTGTGTTAATGACACTTTTATCTAATGACCTCATAAACAATCGTTTGCATAAAGTTTAGTTCATAATAATCATATATAATCGCTTGCATAAATAATCGTTTGGTCTTTTTATAGCTTTAATAATGTAATAAATGTGAGTTTATAATTTTGTTGTTGAGTTAATAAATCTTCCTTTTTTAAACGTTATAGTAGAGCTTTCTTAATTATTTGATTCGAAATCCTCTGAGTTTTATTTGAGGTCAGTTTGTATTTTGTATTTTTTGACAGCATTATTAAAAATTATTACCTTTTCACACACATGCGTTCTCAATTTTGATTGGCTGTTTCGTGCGTTACTAACCAGAAGTCTTCTGTGATTGGTTATGTGCTATCATTCCACTCTCTTCTTATATATAAAGATATATATATATACATAAATATACATATATATATATATATACACACATATATATATGTATATATATATATGTATATATATATATGTATATATATATATATATATATATGTATATATATATATATGTATATATATGTATATATATATATATATATATATGTATATATATATATATATATATATATGTATATATATATATGTATATATATGTATATATATGTATATATATATATATATATATGTATATATATGTATATATATATATATATATGTATATATATGTATATATATATATATATATGTATATATATATATGTATATATATATATATATATATATATATATATATATATATATATATATATATATATATATATATATATATATATATATATATATATATATATATATATATATAAATGCAGACATGGATTTTCATTATTTTTCTGAATTTTTGAAAAGAAAAAGTTTTATCATCGAAACAAAAAGCTTCTATTAGTTGACGAGAATTTGTATGATAACTTTTGGCATTATTAGGAAGTAAAACAATTCATGTTCTTTATACCCTTTAAAATTAGAAATCTCAAAGTTTTACCTCGCAACCATGTGTCAGACTAAGAAAATTTGCATAAATCATCATTAATCACCTAAATTTAAAAGAATACGAAGTTTTTAAAAATAAAAAAAATATCCATTTGCAGATTCCAATAATTAACCATTATTATCAAAGAAAAACTTATTCTTTATTTATGTCTGAAATATAAGCTATTGTAACTGAGTATTTTAAATTCATCCTCTTCCCTATTGTATTTAGATATCTGGTATGGCCATCCCTACTCATAAATATCTTAAAATGACTGATAAATAAACTTAATTTGTATGGTGACTTAAATTGTATGTGGATATTTTGTTACTTTTTTTCTGATTGGGACTTCTGTTAATTACATAAGATAATATAACTTTGGAAATATACATTTTTTATGTGATTTAACAGCATACTAATAGTAAGTACTTTTTTTCTTTCATTTTTCTTGAAAATTTTAAACGCAAATAGATGAATTAGAGAACTACCTTTTTGAGGCATATAAAATCCAAGACTGGAGTGAGTGTTTAAACTCCTTCTTCAGCACACTGTAATAAATAGCATGAATTTTTTATTAATGGTACATTATGTTTATAATTTATTTTCTTATAATCAGTTTTTCATACATTTGCAGGTTGGTATTGAGCACAGTGAAGAGGATTCTTCTGTCGATTTTCAGAAGAAAGGCATGCACCTTCCTATCCTGCAACTTGGTCAGACGGACTTAGATTCAAATGAAATTTCAAGATATGTCTCAAATATGAAAACCACCGATACTACTGCTATGCCTCCAAATAATAATTGTGATGGAAATGGGAGAATTAAAAAAAAAAAATTTCAATTTATAGATTGTTCTCACTGTTATTATTTTTATTTTGTTTTATCTGAGTGTATTTTTTAATTCCTTTCTTCAGCACCAACATGCATCCTTTATTTTTTTAGATATTGTAATGAATACTTATTCGCTGAATTGCATTGTCAGGTAACACATCCAGCTTTAGAAAACAATCTACGAAAAAGTCTCTTTTTTTTTATTTATTTATTGATTAAATTGTTAAATTTGTATCATTATCTGCTTTGTGGCATTAATATGAAAGTTCATAAAACGCAAAGGTGTATAATGTACAAAAAAAAAGAACCACTTTGAATAACTTTTGATCTAATGATTGGATCTTTACGTTCTAGAACTCAATCTTCGAGGGATTGACCTCAAATATGCTTATTAATTAGTGCAGATGATATTTTAAGTTAAGAAATCAGCCACAAAACTTTCTTTCTCTGCTAAAACATATCCGAAGTATGGACCTCGTAATGTTAATTTTACTTTTTACATATTTCGCCATATCTCGAGAACATTTTAAGTAAATTGAAAAAAAATTTGCACGGTGAACATATTAATAAAGTGTATTTACATAAAACATAATAATTACATATTTTATGAATAAAAATAAATTTTTTTAAATAGACTTCTAAGAGAAAAAAACTTTTATAAAGATCAAAAATTAGCTTAAAATTGCCAAGTAACATAATTAACAATATGGAAATACTTAGCGCACTGTCATTCTCTACATTTTATTCAGAACTCAACAGCCTTAAACATAAGGAAAAAAATCGTTATAATATTTAATACACAATATTAAAATCATCAAAATTAACCTTCGATTTTAAGAAAATAAATTACATGTTATTTACAGGTTTTCTGTGTTTTAATGTACCACAATGTGGACTGATCATAAGACATGGTTCTCAGTAGATCACCTAAGTCGGACATCAATGGCAGCAGTCAGTGAGCAGGTGGGTTACCACTTTGCTAAGAGGCCGAGGCTGCGCGGTATGTTAAACTGTTCTATCGTAAGGGGTTCGACTTCAGGCTACCAAAGCGAGGAGCCATCCTCTCTGCAGAGAATAAAAATTGTGATTGCTTGTTTTCAGATCATCCTCAGAGATGTTTTCCAAATCATCAACTCCAGTTCGACGTAAATAAAAAGTACTATGTGTTTCTAAGTCTCTCTTTGAATATTTTGTATACGTTACCAGCAAAATTCGTAATCTGGTACTCTATAGAATGTCAAGAACTGACGGGCAAACTAATCGGCTAAAATTACTATACAATGATCATTTGACAAAGTATAAAATATGATTCTTTTATACTTTTAATTAGTATATCATTATGATTACTTAGCATTAGTTGAAAGCAATTTCTTTGTGAAACATGTAGGTTAATGTTGTTGTTTTTTCTGTAATAAGAAATTATAAATTCGTTTTATTCAACTATAGTGTTTGTGTATATTTTGAATAAAAAAAATTTCCATGGCAACATTTCGTTATTATTTCAAAATAACCAGTATTCCCAATACACTTTTGTTAGGTAAGGGACCTTAGTCTGATACCTTACAGTGATGTTTTTTTTTGAGGTCAAGAACCATTATCTGGTATTCCTAACGCTGCTGTTTTTTTTTAAATAAAGAGCCTTTTTTTTTTATTATTTAAAGGAACGGGCTATGATCCTCCCTGGTGTTCCGAAAATGTGTGCCGTTTTTCGGTGATTTTAATAAAATATTGTGATACCCAAGTTCGAATTTGTGTAAAAACCTTTTGACTTGCTTTATTCGTGATCATTTCGTCGTGAATCCACATCATTTTCCGACAATTTTCTCGGTAGTCAGGCCATGGAATCGGTCTTCTCCTCAGATGACGTATTCAATCATAGCGATTGCGCTACCAGTTTAAAAATATGCTTGTATGAAAGCTGTTTTGGCTAGTAGTATTTTTTAGCACAAGTAAACTTCTGAATTTGAAAAAGGAAATCATGCTCTGCGTGTTAAGAGATCAGTATCCTGTCATAAGAGTCCTGGCGGTTCTCATTTTCTTCTCTTCTAGCCTATGCGAAGCTGGGTTTTCAGCTGTAATAAAAAACAAATGTTCGAAAATAATTTTGGGAAACGAAATGAACTTTATTTCAAGATTTGAAGAGTAATATAATGAACAGCAAGCTTTTGACTTAACGAATTCATATTACCTTCGAGTGTGGATTCTTAATAACTCTTTATTCATATTTCCGCTTGCATTATTAAATTCTTATAATATTATGCATTATTTTTACCTTATAATTAGAGTGGATTTTAATTATGATTTTTTTTTTTTTTAATATTACATTCTCATCGCTTACTTCCACAAAAATTTGAAACATAAATTGCGTGTCTGTGACCGCTACAAATTATCTAAGTTAGCAGATTAATTAAGGTAAGGTGATTCGTTAAAGTGCCAAAAATTATTTCATTTACCAAATAACCAAGGTAATCTGCAAATTCTCGAGCCCTAGATAATCTGCCCAATCTAGGCACTCGTAAATTTGACCATTGCTTATTTCACTGCAAAAATTGAATGCTCATATGTTACTAAACTGTTTCTGATTTTGAGAAAACCGTTTTCTGTTATATAGTTCCAAGCAAAAAATTTTGTCAAAGTGACCAAATAATTATCGTTATTTCTTCGAGGAAACGAATTTCGTCAAAATTAAAGAAATATTTCGTCATTCTATGTCTTTCAAAAAAAAAAAAAAAAACTCTTAATGCCTGACGTATTTAACTTTCTAATAATCACTTCATCTTGGACAAAATATTGATGGATCAATGTGGACTTAATAACACGAGAAGGACAGACACACAGAAAAGTAAATTTCAACCTGGTCCGAAGCGGGATTCGAACCAGAGTTCTCCCTAGTACGAGGCCAACTCCTTGACCACCATACAACTAGTCGTCTAATTTCGGCACTTAATTTTCGATCATTGAATCTTCATCCTTCTTGTTTCGTTATTCTACCCCCACAATGCACAACGATGAGGCTTTGAGTTGCGGAAACATTTTCGGCATATATTTCAGAGTTCGCATTTTGTCACAAAACACGTGATTTCGTGATCAAATGATTCTCAAAATCAGTTCAAGAATTGCTGAAGCGTCAAAAGTAGGAGTTTTATTTCTGAGATAGTCGGCGCTTGTTAAAGTGGAAATAAGATCATTGCTGTACGCCTAAATTAACATAATCTTATTTATTTATTTTACAATATCTAAAGAGTTAAGTTAATGTGGTCAAGCAATCAACAAATTATTTAATAGTATCAATAAAAAAATACAATGGAATCAAACGGTATAAAATGTTATAACAAATATTATTACAATTAAATAAACAGAATATTATTTACTTATTTTTCAATATTTATTTATAAATGAGAAAAACAAACTTTTGAGCTTTAAATGATTCACAAGGCACATCAACTGAGTGAAAGGCAGAAAATTCTTAATTTCGCACTTTTGCGGATCTCTCAATCTGCATATTAACTCGGAAATTTGCATATTAACGGCATTCAAGCATTAGCGACGAGCTCGGGCTCATTTACTGAAAAGAAGTTTCTTGCTCGTGCAAGTTCGGATTTATGATAAAATTGCATTAACTTTTTTACAACTTTTAAACAACCGCTTGATTCTGTTATTAAGTGCAAAAAAAAATAAATATATATATACAATTTTCAAGGTATAAAAATTTCAGTGATCTGCTTCTTTTGTCCCATGTTTTTGCTTTCTTCTTCTTTTTGTTTGGACTTGTCTGATGTGAGTCACCTCTGCTTTGGTAGAATTTGTGCCAAATACTCCTATCCCAATTCTCCCCAGTAACAATTTCTTGGATCGCGTTCTATTCTTATTGTCAGGCAGTCCCTTAATAGAGCAGAGGTGTAGCTGTTTAGGATGGAAAGTGCCTTAACTAGTAAATTGTATAAGTGCGAGGGCATCGCATTCATATAAATTATGATACGCTGATTCGATTTCCTTGTAGCCTTTCCTACATATTGATTCGTGTTGAGAAAGTCCCATTCTATTAAGGTGTTTTCTCAAATGATAATGCCCAGTGATGAAGCCCACAACTGTTTGTATCTTCAATTTTGGGAGCCTGAGGATTTCAGATGCGGTTTTTGCAGATGATTATACTTTTAGAACGTATTTGTACAGTAGAATTGCGGCAAACTTTGTTCTTCTCCCGTTTTTCCGATTTAAGGATGACTTCCCCTTGCAGTCTTCATGTTGATGAAACATAAGGGTTCCATTCCTATTGGATTGAAAGAGGATCCCTGTTTTGAAAGTTGATCAGCTCTTTCGTTACTTTCAATTCCCATGTGTCCTGACATCCAGATAAGAATAATCTTATTCATGGGTCTCAGTTTTCTGAAATTGTTTCTGCATTCCATATACTTTTGCTTTGTTAGTACTAATTGTCAAATGACTTTTATTAAACTTAATATTTTGATTTTCTTTTTCAAATTTGTTTTAGTCATCTTAGATTTTCAGTTGGTCCAGTTTTTCCCATTCACCTTTTCTTTCAAAGGTCGGTGATAGAAAAGTTTTTAATCTACTAATTTCTTTGTTTAGACATCAAAGGCCGATAGGAAAAAAAAAGGGCAAAATTTGTCTTTATTCAACATATGTCTCTGGCTCGCACTCTAAGTAACCCTATGTACCTCGGGCTCAGATTAAAATTCTCAGACTCGGACCTCCAAAAGCAAGCCAATAAAGCTCACTTCTAACGCCGGTAAGTAGAATTGGAACACGACTCTCCTTCAGAAATTCTCTAATAAAGCCTATGCAGCTTATGGCTGCCTTATATCACTTATAAATTAGAAGTCATCTCTTCCATTGTACTTTAACAAAAACAAAAAAACACACTATATCCATTGTGCATAAGACCTGTACTCACATATGTTTGCCTTGCTCAGTGCTGCCTAATTCAAACTCAAATGAATAGACTTGAAGTAATATAAACTAAGAAAAATTACTGGTACTCCGTACTATCTCCTTAATAGAATCATCGGAAAGGGTGAAAAAAATAAGCACAATTAGTAGTTTCATAAACAAAGTACTAATTTCTAAAATAGCTCTAAAGAATCAAACCTATCTGGCTTCAAAGAAATCTTAAATAGCGAGCTGAACATGGATATGAAAGACTGCAACCCTATCCTTTCTCCTCTCAGAGGGAATACTTTCTAAGTATTACAGATAATTTCTACCCCCTTTTTTCATATACATGGATCCTCTCAGAGAAGGGTATCTCTCATAGCATTTTTTCACTTAACTTTTCCTCAGATAGAATTAAGAGTTTAAATTTTGAATCAGTCCGCTGACACTTCTGTCACTTTTTTACACTAATCTAATCGATTTACCATACATTGCCAATGGCCAATATTCTAGTCGCAGCAGCTGTGGCTGAGGGGATAGAGTGTTCGCCTCGCAATGAGGTGTCCCAGGTTCTAATCCAGCGGTAGCTGGTTGGTCTCCTGGCTTGCGTTGACCACAGTTGTAATGTAAAATAACCTCAGTGGTTGACGATAATGGGTTAGAATCCCTTTATCATCGAGCAAACCGTGAAAGTTCTTTTTCCATGTAATAAAAATGCGGATTAGTTCCACCAAAAAGTGCCCCACGAAAGCCGGTTTGTCTCAATACTGGATTTATGAGTTCCCTCTTCTTCAGAGTTGGTCTCAAAATTACAAGGCTACGGAGTTGAACACTGATAAACTCAGAATCGTATCGGGTGTTCAACGCTGGTTATAAAATATTACAATCGCTCATGGACACTCCCACCTATGAAGAAGTGAGGTGTCCTCTTCGCGGACAAGCACTTCGAATGAATCTTCAGAACAATTCCCAGTTCTCTCCTGATGAAAGTTATAGGTTTTTTTTTTCAACCATTCTATAAAACATTTTGCAAAAAAACCTAGTTGTTGGCATCCCTGCTAATATCTTCAGAAAAAGCAGATTATTTTTTAAACTTTACGAGCACTTAAATTACAAACATATCATCAAGTAATTATCAGATCTTTTTACTCTTTAAGAAAAAGAAACTTTTGTCTCACTGTAACAGCAAAAACATAGTTTACGGGCATTGCGAAATCAAATCCTATTAGTTACGAAAGAACAATTAGTGTTATTTAATAGTAAAGAATTCAATTCACCAAAGGAAGCTGCGTGAACAATTTTTCTAAATTTGATAAAGAAGGAAAAAAAAAAGGTTATTAAGCATCATTTTGAACACTTATTTTTTTCCTGTACTTGAAATTTGAACTATTACCTTCATTTTAAATCATTTATAAGTAAATTTTTTTTCTAAGGAAAGTTGCCGTTGCCATCACTAGTCCTATGACATGGATTTAGTGTGGATTGAAATTGATTATTTAATTTGATATTGTTAAAAAAAGCGGGAAAGACTAAAAAAAATATAATTCAACTTATGAAGTACATTCTTGAATAAATTTTTGTAATAATGCATTTTAATTAATGTAGGTCACATAAATAATTTATGATTAAATAAATAAATTATTTCCCTCCCACGTAAAGATTTTTTTTTTTTTTTTTTACGCACAAAAAAATCATATTCTATTTTTACAATTTATTTAGTCAAAATAATAACTATGTAAGATAAAAAAAAAGGAACCAAATTCAACCTAAGATGTACGTTCTTGAATAAATCTTCATAACAATGTATATATTAATTAATGTAGGTCACATAAATTTATAAACAAATAAATAATTTATGACTAAATAAATGAATTCTTTCCCTATCACGCAGAGATTTTTTTCAAATACAAACTATCATATTAGAAATCTATTTTTACAATTTATTTAATCAAAGTATTAACTAAGTAAGATAGAAAAGAAAAATTAAGTTAAACCTAAGAAGTACATTCTTGAATAAATATTCCTAACAATGTGTATTTTAATTAATGTAGGTCACATAAATAGTTTATGATTAAAAAAATAAATTATTTTCCAACCACATAAATTTTTTTTTCAATTACAAATTATCATATTAGAAATCTATTTTTACAATTTACTTAGTCAAAGTACTAACTAAGATAAAAAAAGAAGGAACTAAATTCAACCTAAAAAGTACATTCTTGAATAAATCTTCGCAACAATGTATATTTTAATTAATGTAGGTCACATAAATAATTTATAATTAAATAAATAATTTATGACTAAATAAATGAATTATTTCCCTACCTGATTTTTTTCAAATACAAACTATCATATTAAAAATCTATTTTTGCAATTTATTTAATCAAAGTATTAACAAAGTAAGATAAAAAAGAAGGAACTAAATTCAACCTAAGATGTACATTCTTGAATAAATCTTTGTAACTATGTGTATTTCAATTAATGTAGGTCACATAAATAATTTATGATTGAATAAATGAATTATTTCCTTACCATGTAAAGATCTTTTTCAAATTCAAACTATCATATAAGAAATCTGTTTTTAGAATATATGCAGTCAAAGTATTAGTTAATACTATGTAGTTAGATGAAATTTAGTAAGATTAAAAAAAGAAAACCAAATTTAACCTAAGAAGTACATTCTTGAATAAATCGTAACAATGTATATTTTAATTAATGTAGGTCACACAAATAATTTATGATTAAATAAATACATTATTTCCCTATACCACGTAAAGATTTTTTTCAAACGCAAACAAATTATCATATTAGAAATCCATTTTTACTATTTATTTAGTCAAAGTATAACCTAAATAGTTTTTATTTAATAAAGTAGCTTAACAAATCAATATTAAACATTAGCTGAGAGATAGGTCATATTAATCATGTGAACAAACCATACTAATTTTAGGGAATCACCTTTTCTTTTTTTTCAGCTGCTAAAGTTTTATTTTAAATAAAATAAAACTTTAAATTTAGTAACGGGAGTCGGTAGGGCATATGCAATTAATGCTAAAACTAACCTTTTTCGATGCATCTTTTCTCAGCATCTAAGCAAGATATTGTTTTAGTTTCTTTTTTCTCAGAATATTTATATACATACACGTTTACACTATGATAACTGTTTATATATACCTTTAGCAGAAATTTTTTTTTAAAAAATTGTGAACTGAGAACTCTTAATTTTATTGATTATATTAAATTAAGTATTCCTGTTAAAGCTTAAATATTATCAAGGCATGCACTGTTATAATTACAAATATCTCTCAAAAATTTCAAACCGATATTATAAGTATTTTTTAGAAAAAGTATATCGAAAAAAGATCAGTGTTAGTATTATTGATATATGTCCTACCGTCTTCAGTTGAAATATTAAAGTTTTTCCTAAATTTTATTGGGTAATGATATGTAAATAAAATTTTATGTTACAATTATAAATAAATTTGTAGCCGGTATAGCCTGGTTGGTAGGGCACTGGGCCCATGTCCAAGAGGTCGTGGGTTCGAAGACCGAAGACTCCCCGTGTAGTAAATAGTGACTGACGCACGCTAAATCTATCGAGTCACAAAGTCCTTCATGCTCCCATAAAGAATCATACTTCTGGGGGTACTGATCCAGGAGTTTCCTTGTCTTCTAGATTGGTTCAAAATTACAAGGCTGCGTAGTTGAACATTAGTAGTCGTAAACTCAAAATTGGGTCGGCTGTTCAACGACGGTTATAAAAAATAAAATAAATAAATTTGTAAATTAACTGATTACTTTATAAAAATCAATCAAATTAAGTATCTACATAAAAATAACATCTTACTAACAATTGTTGTATTAGTAATCACCCCATGCTATCATAAGAAGCTCAAAATGAATGTGTCCAGCTGTATCTCCCCTTAATCATGTGTCCATATTAGCCCCCTTATTTAAGACATTTGCTTGTTTAAACCAATTATTGTTTAATTAAAATAATGCAAAACAAAAGTGATTATTAAAATATATAACAAGCATTTTAATGTGATACATAATATATACAATTTATTTAAATATTGTATAAAAATAATCTAAATTTGCAACAAAAAGCAAATTTAAAACTTACTTCTCCTTCTTTTATTATTTATTACTTAACAATCAAATGCGTTGTCATGCAACTGCATGTATGAAGATATAAAACAGTTTTATAAATGCGTTAAATTTTTAAAGAAAAAAGTTCTCCAAAACTCAACTTAATAAACGAAAGCTCAATTTTATGATTTTTTTGCCGGGATGCAATATGTATTGCTAACCAAAATCATGTTAAAACATGAATATAATATCAAAGTATAAATTTTGGTTCTTTGGGGGGGGGATTAATTTCGGAAAAGTTAGCAGTTTGGGAAATTACGTAAAATTTCGGTAAATATACAATTTTTCTTATGCTTATACAATTGTTTTGTTTATTTTATAATCTTATAAAGAAAAGAAAAAATATTGGTTTTAACTTTTTATACAAAACAAGCATTGCTGAACATTCTTTTCCTTTGACCTATCAGCCAACAGATCAATGTAATCAAGATTATAACCACGCCTATCAAGTCACGCCTCTTTTAACTTTGCCCATGAGTGGGCGGAACTTTCCGGCTGTCTATTACTTGCGTGACTAGATGTTTCGTGACAGCTTTTTCAATGCCTGCACCCTGTTATTTTGTACTGTTTATTAGATAAGGTAACTTGTTCGAACAGATAAGAATTGAACACCAAATAATCTCCTTTACTTTGATTTGGTGCTAGTGAGAATAACATTTGTTTACACATAATGTTGACCGATTTAAATGCCCTTCCCCCTCTTAATTTTACCACAGGATGTTTCGTAACATATGATATGTGAACAACAGGATGTATCGTAATTTCCTCCCTTAATGTATGATTTTTGAATCTTTGACAAGATTAAGTAAGAAAGTAAGCACATTAGAAATTGCAAATTAATATTACAAAGGGGAAAAGACAAAATTCTATCGAAATCTAATGAATCACTACTGAGGATGGTGGGACTGAAGACATCAAAATCTACTGGAGGAGACAAAGAAGAGTTTACACAGGTGATTATATTAGAAACATATTCAAGTCTCCTCGAGTAATCAAACTGGTTTTGAAATTCTTCATCTCTCCTTCCTCACTAGTGATTCGATATATTTTTTTATTTTAAAATGAGCCTATGTACATATATTTTCCCTTTAAACTAGAGGAGGAGTCTAAAAATAGGTATGTAAAGTGTGGTCAATACAGTACACTGTGCGTATAAAACACATATTCCATTGAGGATGCAAAGGTAAATGATTTTACTACCAATCGATCACCAACCCAGATATTTTCTTTCGTCAAAGTAATAAGTCTATAAACTTATAATTTAATCTGATGAAAGCGAATATAGACTTAAGTTAACGTCATTTAGTATTTATTTATGAATCCCTTTGTTAATATTTGTGATTCTCGAATTCTTGCTATAGTGAGTGAATAAAGGAAGAAGGTATAAATGAAGCTAAGTAATTTCCAAATAAATAAACAACAAAAAAGCTAAGAATCTGCAGTTTGTGTGATGGCAGTTTAGGATAGTATCAAAATTTTTGATTATATACCAGTGCCAAAATTTTTCCCCGAGTAGTTTGGTACTAAAACCATTTCTAGCTCAATATAGGTAGGAATAAAATATCCGTGATAAACGATTATAATACGAGCTCGTATACTTATTGAAGCTTCTCAAGCAATACCATAATCATGAGAAAATAAAGGGAAAAGTCATAAATTAATTTGCCTTTCATGTAAAAAGGGAGAAAAAAATTATTGCACACACATTGCACACGAATTTAACTATTTATTGAAATTTTAGGCCGTCAGAGATGGGAATATCTGCTATGCCACGGAGATATTTGTTTTTTCCTGGGCTTACTCTGTAGCACCGTATGATCAGCTGACATATAGAATTCATTGACACAGTTTAACCGATGTCGGTTCGTGGGCCACTAAATTCTACATTCTACTCATTCAACTACTCATTCTTGGACAAAATCATTACTCGCTAGACCAAGAATCACTTTCAAAGCGAACGGTCGTCACGGTAATAGTTGTCATACACATTGTTGATAAATGTTTAATGAAGCTTCAGTCCTATCATGTATAACTCTATTGACGAAAGTTTAAAAACCCGTAAATGCAAATCCCATGATGAAAATGTTCGGTTTTTGCAAAAATTAGTTCAAAGTTAACCATTATATTGTGTTAAATTTTTGAAAATTTACTAACGTGCTGGGTAAAACTACATTTACAATAAATTTAGTGAAAAATATAAGATTTTGCTAATTTTAAATTTCCCACTAATTTAGTAATTCTTAAAATATTGTCGAAGAAGGCTCATAGAGAGTGAAGGTCACGGGGGCCCAGGCTCAAATCTCTGCGGTGACTCGTTAGTACGAATTTTGCTCCCAGCTCGCACCGACCACAGTGCTGACGTAAAATATCCTCAGGGGTAGACGGATCATGGGCTAGAATCCCCCTACCGTCAGGCTGACCGTGGGAGTTTTTCGCACATCTTTAATGCATGCGCTCAGAAAAGAAGTATTTTTTATATTTATTTTATTATCTTTATTTTATAACAGTCATGCCCAATTTAGGATTTACAACTACTTATTCTTTACTACTATTTCTGCGTTGTAACTTTGAACCCAATCCAGAAGACAAGGGGACTCCTGGATCAAGTTTTGGGAGGAATTTGCTTTCGAGGAGGACTTTTTGATGGAACTAAACCGTTGCGTTACATGGAGAGGAAAACCATGAAAATCTCCTACGGTTAGCATGGTGATAAGGGGACTCTAACCCATGATCCGTCTACCAATGAGGATATTTTACGTCTGCACTGTGGTTGATGCGAATTGGGTGCGGAATTCAAATCAATCAGGGATTCGAACCCGGATCACCTCATTGGGAGACAAATGCCCTCTCCCCTAAGCCACCACGGCTCATAGAAGAAATATTGTCAAAAGTAATGGAATATAGTAAAATTTATTGTGTTTCTGGTTATATGAAAACACCAAAAAGCTCGGTAATTTTTTAACGAAGCCCGTTGGTAATGATTTTGGTAAAATCAACTATAAAATAAGGTTTTATAATATGTGATACAATTTGGTAAATGTGGTAAAATTTTATAATTTTATCATGATACCTTAAAGCATGGCATAAAAACCATTTATTCCGTTAAATTTACTTTTCAGTTCTGTAATTTTTACTAAATGTGTGGTAATAAGAACTATAATTTTGAAAACCAGAATTTCCTGTAAACTGTTACTATAAGAACAGAAAAATTACCAAAATGGATGGTTTAAATACAGTAAAGTTTGGTTTTATTAACCAGGATTTTATTAGTTTTTCCATGAATGTCATTACCATATAGTACAGTAATTCTACCAGAATTGTCTTCTCTGTGTGAAGACCAGTGACTTGTGATTATGTGCTTTTGTAATAAAAAACATTAGCCCAACATATTAAAATAAGAATTTAAATTTAATTAAGATGAAGAAGAGAATTATCTTTATTATCGTTAACACTTTTATTCAAGAGTTGTGAATTAATAAGTGCTTACTTTTATGTTATAATTAAAATAAAATAAAGCACGATATCAATAAATGAAAGTTTTTTGGCATTAATTAATTTTTTAACAAAATAATTAATTAAAATGCATTATTTTTTTAAAACAATGGAAATAGTATTTTGCATGCAGACCATTATTTTATAAATTTATAGTACTTTTAGTTTATTTCTCTTCTAAAACTCATGTTTAAAATTGAAACTCTTTTTATTTAAGAAATGGAAATGATTAACATTTCACAAGATCTTTGAATGAAAACATTTCGTTTTAAAATTCATTAGATATCAAAATAAGAATTAATTTCTAAGATACCAAAGCATTTATTGTTTGTTGATTGGTGTAAAAAAGTATTTATTTTAGATAAGGGAAGAAAATTAATTCATTCCTTTTTTGATTAATGAATAATAATTATGAAGATATATTTTACTGGTTAAACAAGTCAATAGTAGATGGCGTTACAGGCTCCGTGAGAATTATTTGTGTGGCCTAGACGTCGCAAACCCAAAATCCTTGAACATGCCAATATTAATATTTTTTCAAATTTCACAAAAAAAAATTATTTTTTTAATTTTTTGATTGGCTTATTATTTTCTTTTTCCCTTCTATTTTTTAAGGACTTTTAAAAGTTTCTTCATAAACATAGAACTGAGTTGAAATTTGTTTAAATTAGATTGCGTATAGCAATAATTAATTTGCATTTTTGTGCCAAATATATTATTCTAATATTATTAATTCACTTTCACTCTTTCAAGCAGCGCAAACACTACGTAAGCACATTTTAAATGATTTTCTATCCCCCCCCCCCCAGACTTAAGTTGCCACATTACGTAAGATTTTTCCAACAACTTAAGCGCTCCATTATTTCATTACACACATTTTCTGTATTTCTTAACATATTATTTTTAACTTTAATCAAAAGCATAAAAATACGGTATTGATGTAACTGCTGATTGTAAAATTCCGTTTTTTATTTTATTATTTTATCAAACATAATTTTATTCCACCCATCTCTGAATCAGATATTGGTCACAAAAGATAGTAGAAACTTCTCGTTTAGCAAGTGATTCAAAAGACGACAATTACAAACCAATGTTTTGACTATTGCATTATGTAATGCAAAATAAATACAAGTTGTTATGTGAACTATGCGAACAAATGCATCAGAGCAATAAATATAATTTGTGTATTTCTTAGAAAAACTGAAGAGGGGGAAATGTGTTTATTGAAATTAATGAGTGGTAATGCAATATATTTGTGCAATTTACAAGAAATTTATTTCTTCTGAAAATCGCTAACATAATTAATTGAATTTGAGCATCACTCTTCAAAAAGCTATTAGCTGGGTAATTTTGAAACAATTAGAATCTTAAAGGTTAGAGTTTCAAAGTAAAAGAAATTTCATTTTGAAGATATCGAACATGACATGAATTTATATCAATTTTATACCACTTTTAGCAATTTTATCATTTTTGCTGTACACTGTAAAAAAATTTGGTGAATAGTTGCTACCATTTTTGGTGTTGAGGCAAACAAAAATTGTTTGCAGTGCATTTGTCACATTTTTCATTTAGTTTTTCATTGTTATAGTTATATTTATTTATTTAATTATTTATTTATTTAATTAGTTATTTATTTGTTTGCTCACTGACGACGCATATTTTCATGTGCATTACAATCATTTTCTTCATTTTAAAAACATTTTGTTTACCAATTTTGGTAATATATTCTCACCAATTCTCCGAAACAAGAGGTTTTTTTTTTTTGGTCGATTTTATAAAAAAGTTTTTGCTCGATAACTGTTGTTCTCTACTTAATGTATTTAGTTTACCTCAACACCAAAAACGGTCTCAATTATGCACCAAAATTTTTTACAGTGTACAGTATGCCTTTTAAAGTATCTTAACTTTCACACGATTTCAGTTATAGCCATAATAGTGGTATACAAATGTAATTAAACGGCTATTTGCAACTTCATAAGAACCTCTAAGTGCTTGTTTCAAAATCGATGTGAGATAAAATGAGAAGTGAATTACAAAGTATTAAAGCATCGTGGATTTATTAGATACGTTGTAAATATAAATTCTATGTAAAGTACACTTAAAATGCACATTTGTTCTTCCGTGGTTTCCAAGTGTAACATGGGGAAATGATATAATAAAGAAGAAGAAAAAAACTGGTTGTTATTACAACAAACTTTTATTTTCGATGTAAAGCTTAAAGAGAGTTTATACATAAACTATGTGCCCTTTACGTATTTTATGATTGTAAAACAAAATACTTCTTTACGGAGCAAATAAATATTTAATCGAGAAAGAAACGTAAAATCTATTGAAATTTCTTGAATCACTAGTGGGGAAAATAAAGGTAAAAACAACAAATCCAGTCTGATTGCCCGATGAAACTTGCAGGTTTTCTAAATGATCACTTTTCAACTTCTCCCTCTTTCCTTCAGCAATTAAAACGATTTTGAAATTTTCACTTTCCAATCCTTAATGTAGATTCTTTAAATTTCGATTTGAGTTTTCTGTTTCACCTTCTAATATGTGTTTTAATTGTGGACAAGAATTTTAAAAATTTGTATTGGAATTAGCTATGAAGAAATAACCTGCCTAAACAAATTTGGAAGAAATTTATGTGTATGAAGATAATCTGAATATTTTATTTTGCTTCATAAAGTTATTTACAGAGAACCGTGTAATTTATTTTTGGTGTTTATATCTAACCTGATACTGGAAGGCTTAACGAATAGAACATATTAATTAGAAGTGTTAAGTGATATTTTGAACGAACTAAAACCATTAATCATACCCCTCTTCTTGTGTTAGCAAAAATAAGCAAATCACAAAACCTTTCCCCTGCGTTAGGTGCTTACGAAATATTTAGATGACAATGACAATATCCTGGATGACAATGTAAGTTTTAATCGTTTCCTGACACCTACTAGTAGAATTTATAGTCACTTTTGTAGCCAATCGAATTTCCAACCACTTTCCAACTACATAGAGTGCCGAAATTTCATCCTAATGACAATACATATTTCAATCTTTTCCTTACCACAACAGGCAAAATTTATCATCCGAGGGAATTTATCGTCAATTCAAATTTCGACCACTTTCTGACATAAGCAAAATATCAGATTCAAAACAAAAAGGAAGGAAATAAAATTTATTTTTCCTTCTTTTCTGTTTATTTGAAACACGTAATTTTACAAGTTTTATTTTATTTTATCGTTTTTGGGGTTAAAGCAGTAATTTGTAAATAGGAAGCAATAATGTATTTTAACAAGTCTTTAGAATATTTAGCAAAATATGCGATATTTTTACTTTGTTATTTTTTTAGTTCCTAAAGAAACTTTCATCCTCTCTACTTTTCAGATTTTTTAAAAGCATTTTATGCGGAAAAAAGCAATTATTTCAATATATTTAATTTTTATTTTTGTACTTAGATTTATTTTTATTTTGCTCGATTATAATTAGCTGAGTTTTAAATAAAAAATTAAATGTTTATTTGAAATGCTCGAAAATTTGAATTTAAAAATTAACATTGTTTAAAAACACGAGATACATTTATAAAGATACATTTTATTAAAATATTATTGAATGCATTATTTTTAATTATTAACACCATTTCTAATTCATATTTATTTATACTATTTCTAATTCATATTTATTTATATTATTATAACAGAGGGGGACAAATAATATATTCGAATGTGATAAAGCGCATTTTTCAAATTTTTTATCATTTAAAAATGCAGAGACTGTTTCAAATTTAGTGATTTAAACATTGGAACGCATTGAACCATAATAGCTGGTACATTTGCATCAATATTTATAAATATGGTCCTAGTTTAGCTTCACGATATTGTCGTTCGAATTTAATATAAATATAACTGATAGAATTCCTTATTTTTGTTCATGTTAAACGATTATATTATGTTAAAAAATGTTTTTATGTTTTATAATACTGTTGTTAAACCTGAATGGGAATATGGTTCATATTAACAACTTATTTGTGATCAAGTTAAACCATCTGCAGTGCAAAATTCTTTTAACAGTTGATTTCATGATACTGAGGTTAAGCTTAAAGGGGATTATGAATCATATTAATTTTATCATGATATTTTAGAGCATGATATAAAAAATTTATTTTTCAGTTCTGTATTTTTACAAAATATGTTGTGATAAGCGTTACAATATAAGTGGAAAAATGACCAAATGAATGGTTAAAATACCGTATATACTGGCTTTATTACCGAAAGTCCGGAACTATGTTTTTTCATTTATTTATTTCCACCAAAAATGTCACTAACATAGAATTATGGTAATTTTACCTCCGTGAACAATTCTGAACTCATTAGTATAACTTAAGTATCCGAAACATTAAAAATAAAAAAAGGCAAAACTAACTTTTTGCACTTTAATTTTTACTAATAATTATTTTTAGCAGCATATGTTTATTATGCAATGTTGTTATCCCCTTAACCAAGACTGGATACAGTTTTTTCGGACCCTAGAACGAAGTTTATTATAAGCCCCTTCTTCGTTAAAAAAGAACATATTTTTATATTTTGTGATCTTTTCAAGAGCCTTTAATCAAAATTTCAACAGCCTTTAATCAAAGTTTTATATTTTCTCGTTCATAAGAAAATTCTCTGAATCTCTTACAAAATTAGTTAAAAGACACTGAATTTTTTTGCAAGGAATTCTGACCGTACACTCAACAATCCAGGGCCCTGGGATAGCCTGGTCCCGTCTCCACTTCCTTGTAACCACTGCCTTGCTCAACAACTAAAGTAAACCAAATCTTGAATTCTCACTACTGGCTTGAGTAGCCTTATAACGAGAAATAACTTAAACCACCACATTAAAACTTTTTGTGTTTAACATTTATGTTATAAAACCTTTCACACAAGTAAACATAAAGTGTTGCTGTAGACCAAAGTTTTACAACAATTAATTAGTCTATAAAAGAAGTATTCCTAAATTGGCAGATGTTTTAAGTTGAAAAAATAAAATAATCTGATTATTTTGAATGGCGGTAATAATTTTTCAAAGTTTAGGACAAAGAAAAGTTAATTTAATAGATGGAAACAATGGATCATCGAAACATAAAACAAATTTTAGCAATTAAATCAATAAGTAAACCTACTGATTGACTGAAAGCATAACGTAATTAACATATTGTTTGTAAAAGAAAAGTTACTCTGAATTAAATTCATGCGTTCACACTAAACTAAAAATAAATGAAGAAATGAAATAAACACAATACAAACATGAAAATAATATTTTATTAACGAAATAAATTTATTTCTTATTTATGATTAAATATTGAATATAGTACAAATCCCATGTTTTGTTTCATATTAAATGTTGAAATATTTAAATTTAACATTTGACTGCACATAGAATCTTGCGTAACCCTTCGCTTTTAATGTATTTAATTTTATAATTCTTGTAAAACAAATTAGGTATAAATTATATACTTATTAAACTTAGAAAAAAAATGTGATCAAAACTACCAGAATATGCTGAAAATTAAATGGTTCTATGGGAGCACTAAAAGGCTCGGTTGTTTTTTAACCGAAGTGATTTGATAATGATTTTGCAAGCAATAAAGTAATAAGAACAATAAAACAAGCAATAAAAACACTACAATAATAAATAAAAATTTTCAAACACGTAAAAATATAAATTAATCTAAAAAAAGAATAATATTTTTTATAGCATGCTAAATTGCCATATATTTTGCGAACACTATTTTAAGCTATTAGAACAATTTTTCTTTTTAAATATCTTTATCATTTGGTAAAATATCAAAGCTGAACATAAACAATCATTTTTAAAACTAATTTTTAAACCCCTCGCACTGCATTAACATTTTTGCATTCCAACAAAGAAATTAACTTTTTAAAATATACAGAATCTACTCCATTTTATATGCTTTTATCATGGATAAAAATGAGTTTCTTCTTTGGCAATCCTTGCTAATCTCCTACCTTTTGCAACAAACGCAAAATCAATTTCCTTTTCGGTAATCCTCATCAAGGTTATTGTACTATTTTATTTAACAATACTATTTTAATGATACGTTTGTAGCGATTTTTATTACTTAAATATCAAAGGCAAACTCAAATATTCTTTATAAAAACTAGTTTTTAGACTGCATTATATATCACAACAAAGAACAGAAATTATTCTAATTTTTATATTTTTATGATGGATTAAATTAGTTTCCTAGTTGGCAATCCTTGTTGATCTACTCTCTTTTGAAAAACGCAAATTCAATTCACTCTCAGCAATCTTCATAAACTTAATAATAAAAAAAAAAGAACTCAGCTAATTTCAAAGACGACACGCGCCATCTCACATCACGAATAGCGAATTTAGTTAATTATAAAAGCAATTTCCTTTTTTTATTATTTCTATCTAAGAAATATAAACAACACGCTTTGCTTTTAAGAAAGTGTTGAGATGAACTCATATATTGGTGGGAGGGGGGATGATTCAAAGAAAGGAATAACTTTAAGGTCACAGTTAATCAAGCGCGCGATACTATTAAAGAACAAGTTTTTGCAACACTGAAAAACTGTGTTTGGAGAGGAACCGCCGTTAATGGGAAAAATGACGGAATTTTTCACAAGACGGAATTTTTAATTTCCTCGCCCGAGCGAAGAAGGGCTCTTTCAAGGGAGTCTTCTATCCATCAGAAGCAGGGTGGACCTATATTTCTTTTCTTTTCTCAATTTGAAGTTATTCATCACATGTTCACGACGTGAAGCAGGACCTAAAATAGAAGAAAAAAGAACTTGTTAATAGATGTTTTGTAGGGTGTTGTGAACATTGTGAGGGTGTTTTTTTTTTTTAGTATCGGAAATGAGTAAATTGTTGAAAGACTGATGTTTGTTATAGCTATTTTGGTCGTAGAACTTTTAATTATGTTATTATATACGTTAAACTAAAATATCGTGAAAATTTTAGTCTAGTTTGGTAAAGTATTAAGTCGAACCATTGCTAATCTATTCTTAAATTTTATTATACAGTAATAATGTTCCCATTGTCATATGTTATAGTGTTGTTTTTTTTTCAATGCCCAACTGGAGAATGATCTTTGGTCATACAGGCATCTGAAGGGCAGATTTGTTGGCCACTCTTTCAGGGGCACCATATTAGGTGGGCCAAAACGCTGCTCCCACAGTAAGGACAGATAGTTCAGAGAATTAAAGAACATCCATGCTTTGTCCAGGATTCAAACCCAGAACCTTTCTGGTGCAAGGCCAGGTCCCTGACCCCTACACAAGCCGGTCGGCTTCATGTTATAATGTTATGTATAGCATTGTACAATAAGTTGTATAATGTAATGTATAATGCTATACAACTTCATACACTGTTAATACTTTGTTGCATAATAGTTAAAAGCTGTTTTGTTGTTGAGATAAACTAAATGCATTTTTTAAGTTTATAACTGTGGTTATTGTGTGGTTATTATATATATATATATATATATATATATATATATATATATATATATATATATATATATATATATATATATAATATAATTATTTATATATATGTAGTAACAATTGTTTGTAAGAATTAATGCGAAAATAAAACTAAAAATATGCTTGTTTTTTAAGTGAAATATTTTTGCAATAAAGTCATAAATTGTTTCTAATGTGCATGAAAATATGTGCTGTGAGTAAATAAACAAACAAAAAATTTATAAATACACAAATAAAACTAAAACGGGGAAAAATTAGATTAAAAAAATGCGCCTAAAAAACTGTAAAAAATAAATTAGTTTACCTCAACACCAAAAATGGTGGCATTGTAGGGAACGAAATTTCCGTTGGTTCATTGGTTCATGACTACTGAAGTTTGACACGGACCACCATAAAATAATTATCAGTGGTCCTCAGGACTAGTAATGGTTTTAAGGGAATGGTAAGTTCTTTGATTTTTGATTTAATATGCGATAAAATATTTAGAATATACGATAAAATTTGGTAATTTCATCACGATACCTTAAAGCATGGTGGTTAAATTCACATTTCAGTTTTGCATATTTAACTAAGTGTGTGGTAATAATAAATATAATTTTAAAAAATCACAGTTTCCCGTGAACCATTACATATGAACGGAAGAATTGCCAAATGAATGATTTAAATACTGTATGTTAACCAGTTTAACTGTATTTATAGTTACTATTTTCTGTTGGATGCTGTATCGAGATGGTACTGTATGTAATAAAGAGATATTTAAATCTTCAAGTTTCTATATATGAATTGACACTTTCACTCACTACTGTGCTTGCTCTGCTAACGGGTCAACAAATACCATAATGAAAGTGTCTCAAATATATTGCAATAAATGTTGAAGAAATGAAAAATACAATCGAATTCAATTTTGTTATAGGTAATATTTGTATGGTGCATATTTTGTATAAATTGTATGTATTTTTGTTACAATTATAGTAGTATTTTTTTTAGTGTGACTAAGCATATAAAATTATGAATTTTTATTTATTTATTTATTTTTTTTGTTCGCAAAAATGCACATTTTACATATAACACATGCATATACAGTGCTACTACATAAAACTATTTTATCTCGCATTAAAAATTTTCCCAACTTTTTTGTTGATATTAAATAATATACTAAATGTGTCTGTAAGATCAGGAGAAACTATTTTAAATGACAAAGAACTAAATTTGAACAAATAAAATTTTTATGTATACTTGTATTTACAAAGAAAGTTATATTTCACCTACGATTCCTTAATATTTCCTTACATATGTTTTGTGATTCCTAAATAATAGAAAGATTGATATAAGTTCTACAGAAATATTCTGCTGTAAACGTTTTTATAGTCATTTTAGACGAGAAAATATCTTACAAATTATGTAACATAGTTTAAAATATAATTTACTGAATGTTAAAAAAATTAGCGCGTGTAATTGGCAAGACATACATTCAATAAGATAATTGTACACATTATTAAACTGATTGAGAGTAAAAATAAAAGATAAAAAAAAATTTGATTTTAGTATTTTATTAATTAGTTTACCTCTCCCTTAAACAGCTATCTAAGTTTACAATCAAAATCAAATTTTTAAGTAAAATAAATTAAATTGCAGTTTATAAATAAATTACTCTATTAAAATAAAGAAAACTCATTTTTTAAAGTATTACTAAACTGACAGTGTAAAGTACTTATTATTATTTATTTTAAAATTTATTATTTCTTCCCGTCTGTCTCTTAAACAATATAGATATCCATGCATAAGTACTATAAATAAACTTTTCTAATTAAAAGTATTTACAGCGCTATTTTTAAATAATATACTTTATTGAAATAAAATTACCATTTGTATTTTGTATTTATAAATAACTTAATGATATAAAATAATATTTTTTTTAGTATTTAAAATTTCTTCTCCGTTATTTTTTAAAAATAATATTGATATTTTTATATAAGTGCTATAAAGAAACTTCAGTAATGTAAACATGAAAACAAAACCAAATATGCACGCTTTAAATATTTTTTTATTCCATATTAAAAAATAGATAATGTGTTTTTTAATAGGTGAATTGTAAATTATAAGTAGACAATGAATTTTAAAATAATTTTTTTTTTTTTTTTTTTTTTTTTTTTTTTTTTTTTTTTAAGTAGCATTTAAAAATTTATAATGCGTAATTCTCTAATTAGCAATGATATTACTTCATCAATAAAAATATTTTTCAATTAAGACTAATTATGTTATTAGATTAATTGTTAATAGCATATCAATAATGTTAATTGTGTTAGAATTATTAGTAGGCTCCTGAAAGAAATTATTAATCTTTATTACAAATCAATAATCCCTTTATTTTATTCCCCCAAAATAATTTAGATATGGCTGCTCTTAAAATATCTTATTCAATCAGGACTGATTGCATTATTAACTCTTATCATGATAATACATAATTCTTATCAGGAAATTTCCCCCAAAAAACATTGCACGGCAAAAACAGATTTTAATTTGTGGGGGAGAATTAATCTCTGCATTGCATATTAACACAATGCGTACGAATACAATTATTATGTTTCTCACACTTTTCGGATGGAGGTTTCTTGTTATATAAAAAGATCCCATAAAATTTAAATGTGTGCACGATCCCTTCTGTTTTTTAATATGAGGAGCATACGTGCGTGGAAGTCACGTGATACTGTCACCGGTTCCACCTTTTTGGTTTCTATAGCAGCCGGCACCAAACAACGACAAGGTAAGCACGATAACCTTATAAGAAATGCGACGATTCTTTTTCTTGTTTCTAGAAATTCAAACTTAGTTTGGGAAGCAAAATAAAAGGTTTGGCTAAGATTTTCTAAAAATAAGCATGCGAGATTGATTGTATTGACAAAAATGTACGAGGACAACGTTACATTGTTAAAATTGTTGTTACATTTTTCCATTTGATAAATGAAACTTTTATCAAACGATATTTAAATATCCACGACAAAAAATGGCGCAGAATATAAAATATCGAATTCAAGTATGAATTCGTTCAAGTTGAGAAATGTGTTATATATAATATTATACAGTTAAACAGGAATTTCAAACTCATTATTATTTTTTATTGAATTAAAAAATTTATATAATAACACATTTATTCTTAAATGTAATTTTAAGAATAATTTCGTAATTAAGGATAAGGATAATTTTCCAAAAGAATAATTTCGAAAATGGAACTTGGTAAGGTTTTTTTAAGAAGCATAAAAAGTTCATCGAATAAATATTATTTAATTTTCTTTTCAATTAAACGAGCTCCATATTGTAAATCAAAATACTAATTCAGTGGTTCAATAATTGTTTCGAATGAGATTTGATTTTAAAATTTAATATTTTTGCTTTATAATTCTATTTTTAATAGACAAAAGAACAATACAAACAAATAAAAAACTATGACTTTCATCTTTTATTTAGTGAATTTGAAATTTTCAATATGCATTTAAAAAGGGAATCTGCTCTTCTTTCGAGAAAAAAAAATTGCAACTTTTTATATTTTAAATGCTTTTGTGATCAATTTAAGAAATAATCTTGCTTAATTTTGATTGGCTTTCTGGTAGCTATAACGATTTGTTAAGCATCAAAAGATCATTAATTGGAATTTTTGCCAAACTGAAATGGATGCAAATGCACAAAAGTAAAATGGAATGAAAAAAAAAAAAACTGTTTTATGAATTTATTTTTATAATAGTAAAACTACAAAGTTATGCATACTCTTTATTGTTATTCTATTTGGTTATTTAGAGGGTCAATTCACTTGTTTAAACACTCTGGTTAAGTTGGTTTAACCTTTATATACTACTCAAGTTTTGTTCTAACAATGTGCATACTAATTAGACTTTATTATAATATTCTTTTTAAAAAAAAAAAAAAAAAAGAATCAAAATTGTTTCACCTGCTGAAATTCAAACTGCTGACTTTCTTTCAAACGGAGCATCAAATAGACTTCCACGCTTTTCAGCTGTATAACCTTAACCAGTTATTTTTCTAATTATCCACGTTTTCAGGTTAGATAATTGACAACGAATTTAACTTCAAGTGCACAGCGAAATAAAATAAAGTTGAAACAACATACCCTTAAAAGAGAATTTTTATATTCATGATGCAAAAGTAGAAAAATGTACAACTATAACTCTTCACAGTTGACATTTTGTATTAATAACACAATTGATATTATGACCATCAATTTTAACTCATTAAAGGTATTTTGAAAAGAAAAATATAATTTGACTAAAACACATGATGTTGTTTTATATGTTATTAGTTATTAGTTAGTCTTCTTAATATAAGTAAGGATGTATTTATTTCCTAACTGTAAAGAAAAAACTAAGTAATATTAAAATTAAATAATAACCTTATTTAAAGTTATATGTAATAGTTTTGAACAGAGCGTGCATTATTAAATGATGAAAATTTAAAACACATTTTGATATTAATTTTACTTTTGTTCTAAGCTTAATATAAGAATCACTAAATTATTAATAATATAAAATATTATGACAGGAATAATTTTTAAGGGATTTGTATGTAATGCTAAAATATATAGACATTTCAGAAATTTATATATCTCTATATCTGCAACCTAATTTTATATCTCTGCTATCTTATATCTCTATATCTATATTAATATTATCAACCCAAATCCAAATGAATCTCATGCAAATTGTATACTATAACTGTGCAACAATAATTTATGATCTAAAAGATGATTTAGATTATCGATTACGAAAAGATCATTTGTTTCACAAAATGTTGATGTATTTGCTATGCGAAATATGAATATGGAATGTATCTGTAATTTCGCCTTGAAACAAGCTTGTCATTACTTTAGATTTAAAAGAAATGATAGAGTTACGATAAAGTTACAACTCAGCATATTTAATATACGCTGCCGATACTCTTTTATAATTTAAATAACAGAATACCGCTTTTGACCATTTGCATTTCAACTTAAAATTATTTTCATAAGTAAAGGGTTAGTTGGGATTCATCTTATATTCGACTATTATTGCGATTCCCGATGCTTGAAATTTGAAAGATAATTTTGATTTTGTAAAAACGGGGAATAATCAATTTTCCCAAAATACGCATTGGTATAAATCAGTCGTAACTTAGTAGCTGATAATTTGACCCTTTATAATTTGAACCACAAAATATAGCCTATGATCATTTGGATTTCAAATCAAAATATTATTATTAGTGACGGTGTAATTACGATTTACTTCGCAAACAATTACAATTAGCGATGTATAAAATTTAAAAGATAATTTTCATTTTTGTTTAAAATAAAAATAGGAAATTTTTCTGCAATTTCGCATTGGGAAAATTCAAAAATTATTTGCAACATTTAGAGAAAATTTTTTATAGTTTCAAATAGATATGCCATGATCTAGGATGTGTGATGGATAATTTTAATCACAAAATATCGTTTATGAGCATTTGTATTTCAAGCAAAATACCTGCAAAATTCGTTCTTAACTGCAAGTGACGTAGTGTTTGTATCTCAATCCTGATTGGTTGCTGAAACGTGATAATTCTTTACTTGAGCAACTGTTCTTCTGATTCTATCCCAAGTAAGCCAAATCCATCATATATCAATTCTCTTAAGTGACACATTCTATATTATTTTAAAAAGATTCTTTCACAAAAATTTCAATTCCTTCACTATATATTTATTACTTAACACAAAGACAGGTACGAAACCATCTGGAACATAAACAAACTAATTATGCATTTAAGTTGCCTAGTACACGAAACAAAAGTATATCACGGTTACAATAAAATACACAATCAAATAATAGATCTAAGTTAAGTAAAAGACGTAGACGAGAAAGAATAATATTTTAAGAAATTCGATGTGCGATACGGCATTGTTTTTAATTAACTTTACGTTAATTAAAATTCTAAATTATGTAAAGAATCTTTGCTCGACTTTAACACGCCATCTCGTTCATAAGCGATCAGCTGGCGCTGAGGTCATAGGTCACGTGTCTGTGAATCACTGATCGTCTTCTTCTCTAGTTGCAAGTAACCAATTATACGACTCACGGCGTATAAAGCGTGGTATACAAATGGGTATACATTAAAGCCTGCTGTGTACACTTTCTTAAATAATTGAAACCACAAAATATAGCCTATATCATTTGTATTTCAAATCAAATTATGATTATTAGTGTTGAGATAATTAAGACTCGCGGTCATTAAAATTTGAAAGATAACTTTGCCATATTTTTAAAAATAAATAAATAAATACATAACAAAACCATGTGAATTTGAAACTTTTGTATAATTTTATTTTATAAGAAACCAATTGTAACTCTAGATGTAAAAGCGTCTAGTAACAGCTAGAAATAAAAAAAATTATAAAGTTGCTTATAGGTGTACATTAATGAATCCTGCGTACATTTTCCTTGATAATTTAAGCCACAAAATACTGCTTATGAACATTTGCATTTCAAGTCGCAAAATTATGCCTATTAGTGATGAGATAATTACGATTCACTCTCTACGAGATATATCACTGTCTACCAATCTTATTGCTGTCGTTTCATCAAAAGTCGCATTAAAGCAAATCGTCTGCGAAAACAACAATCATGGACGACGAATTCCTGTATCGAATAGAAGATGACTTTCGACTTTAATTATTTTTACTCTCCTATCAATCAGTTTCTTTCCTTTTGACATACGTGACGCGTATACTTAATTGTTGTAATAGCTACCATTATATGCATTTTATTATGGTATTATGTTTAATAACAGTCGGGAAAATATCAGTAGATAGTACGCAGTAGCCTATTGTCTGCTTTGCCTCTATTTCTACTTAAATTGTTCCGAGTTAAAGTACGCGGTGATTAAAACAGCTTCACTGCTCTGATCTAACTAAGCATTCAGAAGGAATTTTAAATATCGTCCGATACAATTTCTTATGACTGATTGCAAAACATTCAAATGTCTTTTTTCTTTGATAGTTTAACAAGATTATAATTATACATTCACCTTAAAAAGCAAATTATGAAGATACAATAATAAATACAAAATAATAGGGCTAATTGCGTAATTTGAAAAGAGTAAATTTTTAAATATCAAAAGAAAAGTGTATTTATTTTATTCTTTTTCTTTGTTTAAACGGAAAAAAAATTTGGTAAAATTACCTTATTCCATAGTAATGACATTAAAAAAAAAAAAAAAAAAAAAAAAAAAAAAAAGACGTAATTCTGGTTTAATAAAACCAAAATATATGGTATTCAAACTATTTATTTGGTAATTTTTCCGTTCATATGGTAAAGATTTACCGGAAATTCTGCTTTTCAAAAATTTCGTTCTTGCGATCACACATTTTATAAAATTAAAAAAAACTGAAAAGTAAATGTATATGAATAGGTGGTTTTTATGCAATGCTCTAAAGTATCATGATAAAATTACCAAATTTTACCACAATTACCAAATTTCATAACATATTATAAAGCCATATTTTATTGTTAATTTTACCAAAGCATTTCGGTGAAAATTGTCCAGCTTTTTGAAAGACGGAAACATACACGCCAGAAACACTGTAAATTTCACTATATTCTGGTAGTTTTGACCATATTTTGTTTTTCAGTCTACGTGGCTGCTTTAAAAATTAATTCAATCTTCTTTCTGAAATTTGGCAAACAACATTTCTAAATTAAAAATTTTTCTTTTTCAAGTATAACTTTCACGCTTTCTGCGTGCTTTTATTATGTATCCATTTATTTTTTAAGTAATAACAAGCTTAGAACTATTTCTGACAATCTTCCGTTTACAAAGACATAAATCTAATCTTTCGTTAAACAAGACATTATTTAAACTGCAAATATTTTCTGATTTAGTTGGTTTAGATCAGGAAGAACTTAAATTATTATTTTTGAAAGAAAGTGTTTTAAGTTACTCAACTGTATTTCTTAAAAAAATAATATTTTTTTGAAAAAAATATCGGAAAACATACATACATAAAATACTTTTTTAATAATAGTAAAAAAAAAATTAAAAAAATCACCTGATAATACACAGTATTTTGTTGTCCGTTTTGCCTCTATTTCTACTTAAATTTTTCCAAATATCTTATGTACTTCAATCGGACTTAACAAGTAGAAGAAATTTTATGTATTGGCAGAAGCTTAGTTTTTATGTCGGAGAGAAAAATATTTAAACGGGTTTTTTTTTTTTTTTTTTTTTTTTTTTTTTATAAATAGTTAAACAATATGATGATTAGGCACATTATCCATTTAAAAAAATTACGATAAGGAAACATCATTTAAATATGTTTTTCGGATTTGAATGGTGGGTTCTGTTTTTCTACTTTACTTTATAATATTCTAAGATCCTTGAAATTTTAAATGTGTTGACTGAATTTCAGTTGAAATAAATTAACACGAATTTATTTGTGGAGATGATTTAGTACAGATTAATTATTATTTTGGATAATAATTTTAAAGAACTTCAACAATACAATTAAAAAGATGGGCACAAAATTAATACTCATAATTTTTAATCCATTGCAGTTAAAATATAGTAAATTTCTTAAAAGGTAAATAATGAGTTATGAGTTTTAAAACAGTAAAACAAAAACTGCTTAAAGTAATAATAACATTTGTGTGATCAATGTGTTATCAATGAATAATGATTGTTTTCTAAAATTTTTATTTTGCTTCACTTCTTAGAACAATTATTTTATTATCACTATAATTATCTCCGCATTTAAGTCGCAAAATATTCTTAGGAATTTCAAACGTATGAAATTGAACTTCTGGACTGTTTTTTTAACGATTAATATTTACTACTGGTGCAGTAATTTTAACCAATTTATCACCAAAATTGATGATTTTTATGCTTCATTGTTTGATACATTTTTAAAAGAACTTAAATCTAAAAATATAAAATAAAAAAATCGATATAAAATTTACGCATATTTCATGTTGAAGATAGCGCCAGATTGATAAATGGGGTGCTACTTATCACATGTAAGTAGTAAAATATTCCTTTTAAAGTTGAAGGCCATTGAAATAATGCTTAATGACTCCCAACTCATCAATTACCGAAATTCTTATTGTTATCCTACAACAATAGTCAACTTTAGATCCCAAATCGCCAAACTGGCCATCTTTCCCTTTCAAACCAAATCACTCATTTTCGCGGTTACTAATTCATAACTGTGGTTCTTCGATTGTCTATAGCTGGCCCACTCCCATTCCAGCTAATCAGCTACCTGTAATACAGGCAATCACGCGAAAGGATTGTCAAATTCTATTTGTAAAATCATACAAGATATCTCCGCCATTTTTCGAGGTAAAGTGATACATGTCGTAGCGCCCCCACCCGGAGACTTTCAAAATCGATGGTTGCAATGAAACGATTTTTTTATGAGTACGCTACGTCACATGAAGAAAGATAGCCATCGCTAAGAGGCTATAATTTGTCCTCTCTAATAGACCTAGCTTCTTAAAATAAAAAAAGAGTCCAAGAATTATGAATGACTGTAATAACTTACTTACAATGCACAGGACTTGTAGTTTGATTTTTATCGTGGTAATTTTGACACGATTTTGCTATTGTTCTGGAACATTGTTTTTGTTTCGATTTTTCACACGTTTTACCGACTGATTACATCCTTACATAGTCTAATTCTCGAATTCAGCCTTTCATCAAATACCGCCCATTAAATTGTCGCTTGAATGTCAGAGCTATTAATTATAATTAAAAGAAAGTTTTGATTAATAAATCATTCATATGCTAAGAACATTAATTTTCTCGGACATTTAGTTATCAAGTATTTTCACTAAAATGTGCAATTAAATATATTGGGGGATCTTTAGAGCATAACGTAAAGAAAAGAACATTCTTTTACGTCATAATAAAAAGTAATAAATCAAATATCATGGACTGAAAAGAAGAGTTGTGTAAAGGAAATAAACATGCAATTAACTTTTCTTATAAACAATATAGTCGATGTAAATTAAGAAATAACGCTATAATAAATGAATAAGGATATAATGAAAATTAGAGACATGATAAATTCTGGATTAAATATGTTTTATTTTGGACTTTTTAAAACTCTTGTTTTTTTTCCCCATTTTTTTTTAAGCATTAAACTTGCATAATAACTAATGATCATAAAAAACTGTACTTTATTGAGATCTACTTTTGTTTAATATTTATTAGCCAAATAAAATAAATTTTTAAGTAAGATTGGTTTGCTATTTCCTTACAATTCTTACATAATTTCTTTTAAAAGCTCCATATTAACAAATTCGGAATTAAATTTTATTTTAACTTCTTTTATAATATAAAGATAGAAACGCAATTAGGTGCTTAAATATTTGATGGAAAAATTGCGTTGTACAAATATAATTTTAATAGTTAATTTATAGTAAGTAAATTTATAAAAAAAAACTAAATTTAAAAAATTTATTTAATTCCCTAATCATTATCTCTTAAACAAGATAAATAAAGCTTTGCGAAATACATTTTCGTGTAAAATGAAGAACTTTTTGTTAAGAAATTTGCTTTTAATCGCTCGTAAAAATAGTAGCAAAAATTGCATTCTATATTCTTTTAAAGTTAAATATTAAGACATAAATTACTTTGTTTCAACAATTACTTGAAAAATATAATGAATGGAAACAATAAATTTAAAATTATATATATATATATATATATATATATATATATATATATATATATATATATATATATATATATATATATATATATATATATATATATATATATATATATATATATATATATATATATATATATATATATATATATATATATATATATATATATATATATATATATATATATATATCATCTACCTTCATCAACCATAATTACTCAGATTTTGATACTTTTTTAGTTTTTTTATCCTTTAAATATCAACTGGCGACCCTTATACTTTTTTGCTCTATTGTTATTAAGATTCTAAAAATATATATGATAAAATCTATATTATGGATCACTCTATAAATCTTTTCAATTGCTTGTTCTTTTAACAACAAAAATATTGTTAAATTTTACTAAATTTGTAAAAATATGGCATCATTTTCGAATTATCTTTCTTTATTGACTTTCTTTTTTTAAAAAAAAAAAAATTAAAAAATTTTAATACTTAACAAAGTCGCGACCATTTCTTTTTTTCACGACTTAAATTGATGTCGCTCAAAAAATTTTCAATTCAACATGTTTTTCTCGCAGTATATAATTGTTTGATTTTGCTAATATGGCATCATTTCAAATTCACTCATTCAGCTTCATTTCAAACATTACCGATTCTTTTTTTTAAAAGAACTTTTCTTCGAAATTACTCATTTATTTGTAAAACTTAAAGTGACAATATCTTTATTGCATGACTTAAATCTCTGTCGCTCAAAAAATCCTCAATTCAGCATGTCTCTCTCATAGTTAATCGACCCGTAGAAATGATTCCGAAATTCAGATTGGTTAAATACGGTGTGCGGTTGTAGAAATGGCAGCCACTAGTGTTCCCCGTCAAGAACCCTAATGATGGGGTACGACGAAAACCATTTCCTCTCTGTTTTTGTATGGATCAGACTCTTCTTTTTTTAACATTAATTCGGTATCATGAGGGACCGTATCTTTATAAAAAATTAATTCCAGCGCTATTTTTTAAATGTTGTTTATTAGACTGCTGTTATTGTCGACTAAAAAGTCAGGCAGTCGTGATATTCTAAAAGAAATTTAAAAATTGCTTGTATTTTGTATTATTATAATGTAACCATGGTGATATAAACTTAAAATATCTATGCATATTAACAAGGAATAGAATCTTAAATTTTTTTAAAATAAAATCTATTTAGTCTGTAGTACTCTCTAAATTGAGAAGAAAAATGTTGTCTGAACTTCCAGAATATGGTAATATTTACCGTATTTCTAGCTCTTTGGGAACGCTAAAAAGCTCGGTAATTTTTACAGAACCACTTTGATAATAATTTTGGTAAAATTAACAATAAATATGGTTTTATAATACGTTATAAAATTTGGTAAATGCAGTAAAGTTCTGTACTTTTATCATGACACCTTAGAGCATAGTACAAAAACCATTTATTCGATTAAATTTGCTTTTCAATTTTGTATTTTTTACTAAATGTGTGTGTGTTTTTTTCCATGTCCACCCGTTTGACATTCTTCCTTCAGGTAACAGTAGGGTAGATTTGTTTGCCACTCTTTCAAGGGCACCCTATTAGGTGGACTAAGTAAAGTAAAGACATAGTAAGGATAGATAGAATATAGAGAATAAAAGAACATCCATGCCTTGTCTGTGATTCGATCCCGCGACTGTAAGGCGGTCAGCTCCATGACCTATGCACAGTCCAGTCAGGCAATAAATGTGAGGTAATGACTTTTCCGTAAATTGTTACCATATGAACGGAAAATTATCAAATGAATGGTATTATTTCTGTATATTTTTGTTTTATTAATTAGAATTATATTTTTTATTCTTTTTTGTTTTACCAGAAATGACATTACTATACAGTACGGTAATTTTACCAGATTGCCTTTCTTAGAGTACTTATAATGAAATGAAAAGAAAACAATTCCCACCTTACCGTAATCCGTAAATTTTATGGCTAGATAATACGGTTTATTTTGAATGGAAACATCATAAGGTAGATCAAAAACTGGTGCAATATAATAGTTTAACGATGACTAAAACCATAAAATTGTCTGAGACGAAAAATGTCAGTAAAAATTTATGTACCTAGCTCGGAGAGTTTAGTTATAAATTTTAAATAGAGATATTTTTTGATTACCATATTTTCGCTTGTTTCTTAGAGATTAAAAATTGAATGCAATTGCTTCTTTAATTGCCTAAAAATCATAACTAGGATAGTGAGCAATAAGACTAATTGTTTCAAATTAAATATATACAGTACGCGAAATGAAAAAGCGAACTCCCTGAATAAATTTTCCTCTAGTGATCAGATTTTCACGTTCTGTAAAAAATTGAGGATTCATTTATGGTAAAAAATATTGACTCCCTTAGTGTAGTACCCGTAAAATCCCTTTTACCGTAAAATTCATTTTATCGGAAAATTTCATATCGAAATTTTTACAGTAATATTTATTTAATTAAAGTTCTTCAGTGATTTTACTGTAAAAATTACGGTACATCGGATTTTTTGTTCCGTAAAATTTAACGGTAAAAATGAACTTTAAGTTTAAACGTACAGGCACCATGAGTGTCAGTACTTTTTACCGTAATTGTTTAGAGTGTACTAAGACTTAGTCTTTATGATTCGAAAGTTTAAATCTAAGATATGCTAATTAATTAGTGTAAGCGATATTTTCAGTTACAAATGACGGATTTATATTTCTGATCCTCAGATTTCGGAGGTGGTTGATTAGCCACATTCTGAAAAATATAATCCCAATAATTTAGGTAACAGATATATCGAAAATTTTAATCCCATAATGTTAGCAACACTTTATGTGTATTTCGTCAGATCTCGAGAGAATTAAGCACAACATCGAATGCATAGAAAAATCCATACACGAAATGATTAAATTCATTTATTCCATGCAAAAAATTTTTTGGGATCAATTATTTTATTTTCTGTAATAATAGTTCAAAAACTGAAAAAAAAAGTATAAAAAACTCTTACATCATTTTTAAGAATGTAATTTTGAATAGCGAAATACAAAATTTAAACGCGATTGATTGAATTATTTCGAAGTTACCAAATTTTAAAAAAGTGATATACTTAAAATTTGCGTGCCATATTTTGAAGTTTTTAAAGAATGTATTAGTTTTTGTGTATGCTTTTGTCAACAAGTCAAACAATATTCTTGCTCATTGCATTACAAATTCTACTAAATCGTTGATTGTGCGATTATTAATAGTCCATGATTATTCATTTTTCTAAAACCAAATTAAATCACTAAATTGTTGATTTGTTTGATGAAAAAAGTGCTACAGCTTTGTGTGCGCTTGTATGTCGAAAGTGTACTAAATCGATGGTTTTTGTTAGATTTAATCCTCCATGAGAATTCATTTAAAATAAAATTTTGAGTTAGGTGAAGTGAATCAATTCAAATTAAATAAAACAAATCAATGATTTAGTAAAAAATCGTAGGTTGTTACTAAATCATTGATTTGTTTGATTTAATTCGCATTGATTCACTTCACCTAACTCAATAGGGTAGGGACAGCCTGGTTGGTAGGGCGCTGGGCCCATGCCCGAGAGTTCGTGGGTTCGAACCCCGCCAGCCGAAGACTCCCCGTGTAGTAAAATGGTGACTGATGTACGTTACATCTGTCGAGTCGAAAGTCCTCCATGTTCCCATAACAAATCAATACCTCTGGGGGTACTGAATTGGAGATTGATCGTTCTCTGATTCAGGTCAAAATTACGATCTGTGGATGAATGAATGGATGTATGAATGGGTCACACCCTATAAACGGGTGTGACGTATGGGTGTGGGGGACGTCAAATTCATGACCATAGATGGCGCCACTGGAAAACAAGAACAATCGCACCCCTCTGCCTTAACAACAACTTAAATCAATTTTTTTTATAAAATCATTGATTTGTAGGCATCACTTCTCCATAATAATCCATTTTCCAAAAATTGGAATTTTTTTTCCAAATCGTTGATATGATTCATGAATTCGAAGTTATTAATTTCTTTATAGAATCAATGATTCAAGTGATTAATGATTAATTCAATGCGATTATATTAATCTTCATCATTGAATTCGTGATTTCTATAATTTAATTAGTTCGGAAACTTGTATCATCTCTGTAACAAATACTAAAGTAAATGTGAAAGTGTATCGATTCCTCGTTTTTATTTAGGGTAAGCACTAATATAACAATTACTGTTTTTTTTTAATTGTCAGAAATATCATTTTCTTTTTTAGTGATTTAAACATTGAAAATAACTAATTAATAATTTTTACCCACCTTAAAAGTAAGTTTCACTAAAACAATCGGCTTAAAAAGACTTTTTAAAACACTGTAAAGTATACGTGAACGCATAGTTGCTAAAAAAAATTAACAAAACAATAAAAACCACAGAAGCAAATCTGTTTGCACTTAAGATTGATAAGAAGCTTTAAAAACGCTGGCTATTACGCTAGTTAACCACCTATCTAGAATTATTTCACCTTCACCTAATACCACAAAAGTAAAAACGAGTCAGTTTTTTATCATTTTTATGAGCCTTTTTTATAACTTTTATCATTACTACAGATCCCCGAGAAATTTTTTAGCTCTGACTTTAACCGTGACTTCTACATTGTCATTCGCTAAGCACAGCAATCCTCCTTTTTTATTTATTCACTTTTTTGTTTCAGCAACCCCGCAGGGCGGGAAACACCTGCTGTCACGTGATGACCCCTCTTTTTTTTCATCCCCTCCCCAAGATTGAGTCTCTGATTGGCCAGATATGCCGAAAAGGTACAGGTTCTACAAAGAACCGAAGGAAAATAGATATATTAATAAAAAAGAGCTTTTTTTTTCAGATGAGAGTTCATTTTTTTTTTTTTTTTTACGCAATCATAGCAGACGATAGTGGAAAAAAAATGGAATTTTAATCTTTTGGAATGTGTTGGAATGTTTCTGGTTCTATTTTGATGATTTGCAACATAGGGGCAAAAACATAACTGCAGTAAATGAATTTTGTTAGAAGAGTAGTTATAAATTTTCAGAATAGTTAAGATTTCTTTCAACCTACCTTATACGAAGTAGAATATATAATCAACTATGCGTATAACTATAATATCTTGTTTAACTTTAAAAAACAATTTTCATCAAATTAGAAGATGACAGATTTAAAATAGGTTATAAAAATGTCTTGTATGAACAATAAATTTGAGGAATAACTCAATTATTAGACAACTAATTTGCAGGTTTTATTTCTATTTAAGACTTACACATAGTCACCTGTTACAAAAGAAACCAGCACTTGTTTTCCCCAGTTGCAGAGAACCATTAACCATAAAGCATATCTTAACCCAGTGTTCCAATTTTAAAACTAACAGACAACGATATTTTAGCAGTGAATATACTGAATTATTGACTTTAATTGGAGTTAATCCAGATAGAAACCTTCTTGAATATTTAAAAAACACTGGATACTTCCAAAACTTTTAAACAGACTTTTAATTTTGATCAAGTGTTGAGCACGGTATAGTTTTCTTTGGCTCTTACACAAAAAATTTTAACTAACTTACAATATAATCTCTAAAGAGGTTCCTTTTTAGTTTTATCGCATTTAAAAAAAAAAAAAAAAAAAAAGGAAACTTACGTATAAACTTTTGTCCAGAAACTAAAAAGTGATTTAATTATTTAATTTTCAGGTTTATTTCTAAAAGTCAAAGATATATTTGAGAATTTTATTATATATTGTTTAGTTTTTTGAAATAGTAATTTTCAAGGTTATTTTATGGAACCCTATTCTGTAGGGGTAAAATTCTTTAGTATTTAATTAATTTATTTGTCTAAAATATAATTTTTCAAAAACTTTTTTTTGAAGATTTTCTACCAGCAAGACAGGATTTCGAAAAATATCGCTGCTTAAAATTTATTTATTGTTGCTTACAAGAAATATTTGTAATAATTAAGAATTCAAAAATGCTTTGAGAAACTCTTTAGACGTAAAGTAACATTAAACGATTAAATAGTAATTATTCCTTTATGTAAACACAATTATTCAGGTTCACTTGCATTAATCTATAGTTGATATTATTTTTAAATATGTCATGTCATATTTGATAACTATATCACGAAGGTGCGTAACAGACGTTAAGTTCATACAACTTGTTTAACTAAAAACATTGCTGAAAAGTGCAGTTAAAATAATCTTGAGCTAATAATAATAAATAAAAAAAAGCTCCGGTAAGTTATTTTATTTGCACTTTTTTTAATTAGTATTACTCTTGAAAAATATTATTGCTTAACGTTTATATTAATTTTATGAATTGCAAACATAAGTATATTGTAAAAAAGTACATTGTATAAGTTTGGAAGAAATCATAAAAAATCATTAAAAAATAATAAAAAATCATAATCAAAGTAACATAATTCGGTCAAATTCATAATTTTAAGAATTGTCTGTCAAGTTAATCGATTTAAAAAGACATATCATGAAACTCAAATATTTAAGTTGGTTTGTAATTCTTTCGAATTTCTTTGATCTTTCTTTTGAATTTCTTAGTAGATTAATTACTATTTAGAATGATTTCTGTCATAAAAGCATTTTTTCACAAATTAAACCGTAATTATTGCACTGAATAATTCTATCTTTAATCATTGTTTTATATTTTAATAGTTATTCTCGCAAATACATTTAGATCATATCATGGTTAGATTACTCCATCTCGTCGTAAATTAAAATACGACCATTAAATTTACCCTGTTGAGAAGTATCTATCAAAACTAACAAATCTCTATGCGTACATAGGACAAACTACTAATAATTTAGATATTTCATACGGAAGGAAAAAGAATTCTGGTAAAGATACTGTACTAAATGGTAATATTTCTTGTTAAAAAAAACTTAATTCTGGTTATTGAAACCAAAATATACAGTATTCAAACCATTCATTTGGTAATTTTTCACCTGGTAATGGTATACCATAAATTTTGGTTTTCCAGATTATAGTTCTTACTACTACCATACACTTAGTAAGAAAGTAAAAAAATACAAAAATTGAAAACAAAATTTAACCGAATAAATGGTTTTTTATGCCATGCTCTAGGTTATCGTGATAAAATTACCGAATTTGCCACATTTACCAAATTTTATTACATATTATGAAACTATATTTTAGTATTAATTTTACCAAAATCATTACGGAGCCTTTTGGTGTTCCCACAGAGCCAAAACACTTTAAATTTTACCATATGCTGATCATAATTATTTTTCTCTGTGTAGTAATGGTTACTACTTTCTTTTCAAAAATTGAGTAATAATGCGCAATAAAAAAATTATTATTACGTATCAATATTTTCCCTCTTATATTCCAGAAAAAATCTAAAAAGAACAGTTCTGATATCTTTAGAACAAAAAATACCGAACCATTTTATAGTACAAAAGAATTTTTTAAACCAAGAACATTTTTTATTGATTGCAAAACAATTTTTATTTGTAAAAACGATATAATTTTTCTTAAAAAAGAATTTTTCAGGCTGTAATATTTAGTCACGATACTATAAACCTAAAATTAAAAACCTATCAATTGTTAAATTTTCTAACAAATTATTTCGTTACCGAAATTGAATGTTATATTCCCCGTAAAATAATTTTTGTTTATTTTTTTTTATTTTTAAATTAAATCTTACTGGTTTATTAGATAGATTATAAATCAAAATGTATTGTTTTGTAGGTTTATTACTTATTAAATATAAAATATTTCTAATTGTTAATCTTTTTTGCTTATTTCCTTAGTTTTCTAAAAATTTGTAATTAAAAAATATATATATATTTAAATAAACAAACGTGGTAGTAAGTATTTTAATAAGTTTCAATGATGATGTATGCAATAAGAAAAACTACTAACTTGGAAAAACGAATCAACTTATACATAATTTGCTATCTTTAAAACTTCCTTTATCGCAGATTAAGTTGTTATTTCTTAAATATATTAATCTAAAAGGTAAACTAATTAATCAATTTTGAAATTGTTTCGAATTGCTGATTAAAAATGTTCTTTATAGCATACTTGCTTGTTAAAAATTTATATTTCAAAAATAATTTTAAACATTTATTGATATTTTTAAAAATTTAAAAAATAATGAATGCAATATTTATATAAGTGCTTTTTTTTTTCTTCTTCTTTCTCTTGGGGTGGAGAAGAATCATCTTGATCATAATTTCTTGTTATTTTTTTTATTTTCATTTTGAATCACGAGAGGTCACTAGTGCATCATTGAACTGTCAAGAGAAGAATGAAAAAATGAGGAGAGAATGAGTGATTTGGTTATCTTTTCTTCACCTTTTCATAATTTTGAAAAGATGGAAACAAAAACAATGAAATAAGTTGATTATTGGAAACATTTTGAAATAATTCTCCCCACCACAGCACTTTTGTGAGACATTTCAATTATTACAAAAATGAATTAAGTTTTGAATATTGTTTATGATGACCTGTCTTTTTATTTATATTTTAGTTTCATTTATAGTATTTTTTTTTAACAATAAATTAAATACATTATTAATTATTGCATATATTGTTACTAATGAACATTTTACTAATCAAGGAATAACTTAAAAATGAATCGTGCAGTCTTTTGTAAAATATTATGAATAGAAGTATCGTAATTTATTATTATAAAATGATAATATTTTGAAAATAAAATGTTTAGAATATTTTCTTTTAAGTCATACATATCTTTCTATATAAATAAATAATGTTAAGAATGTTTAAAATAATCTTTAAAAAAATGTCACGTATTCTTAAAAGCAATTACGTGAAATGTAGGTAAATATCAAAATTCTTAATTATATATTGGTTTTTAATTTAACTTTCAAAGTGATATTAACCAAAAACAAATTTTAACCCATTTCAAAAGTAATATAAGATCTTCAGTTTAAAAATGTAATAATGCTGAAACAACAAAACAGAAGCAAGTTAAACAATTACAATAAAGTCATTTTTAAGAATGTGTTAGAAAAATGTATTTTAGCCAGTAAAATTAAATTATGTTTTTATGAATGTATATCTGTATATAATATACTTAATATACAGATATACATTTAAAAATATTAAACACACATCTGAATAAATCCTCTTAACCATCTAAATTATTTATGAATAAATCTTCATAAATCATCTGATTGAAAGTGAGTTACACGCTTAATTTAGTTTGTTAACATTCACTAAAAAAGTATGGTCAAAGCTACCAAAATATGGTAAAATTTACCGTGTTTCTGGCTCTATGGGAACATCAATAAGCTCGGTAATTTTTAATTTCACAAAATATGAAAATTTTATCATCATACATTAGAGCATGACATAAAAAATAATTTATTCGGATAAATTTACTTTTTAATCTTGTATTTTTTACTAAATGTGTGGTAATAAGAGGTATAATTTTAAAAACCAGAATTTCCGGTCAACCTTTATCATACGAATGGTAAAATGAGTGTTTCAAGAACATTTAAATAAAATGTACAATAATAAAATAGATCCACAATAAAAAAAGTTAATTAATGGGGAAAAAGATAGTTTATATTGAAGAAAAAAATAACGTGATGGTGGATAACAAAATATTTAAGGCAAATATTAAAAGCGGAGCGAGTGTTATCGACAATGCTCACCTTCATCTATAAAAAAGTTCCCCGACATGGAATCTAGTTAATATGTCTTATATACTAGTGAATTGGTATTTAATATTTGTAGTGGTAGACACACCACACATTCAAAGAAGAGAAATCCTGAGATAATATTTAATTTCGAAATAGAAATCTGAATAGAAATAACGATTATTTAATATGCTGTCAGAAACTTAAGAACACTTTAAGCCATAATTTTGCCCAATTCACCTGCAACTGTCATTTTCGAAAATTGGTTCTGCACTATGGTACAAAGTGCCGATATTCACCTTCAAATTTGAACTAGTTTTCCTAAGAGTTTAATTATGTTAGTTAATTCATTAATTACTTTATGCTTTAACAATTACAATGAAATCAAGGTAAGTTTTATTTTCATTCAGAAAAGTCATTAACATTTTAGAAAAATTATTAGAATACGTTACGCTTATTTTGTGGGGTAGAACAGTAATATTATAAAAATAAGTGTAAAAGTTTTCAGAGATAAATACGATTATATTTATCATTTTGTTAAATAAGTTAAATTAATTAATTAAACTGATTTTAGAAAATTAGTTAATTCATTAATTCTTTTACGCTTTAAAATTTTCAGTAAAATTAAGGTTAGTTTCATTTTAATTTATAGTATATAATTTTATTTCTTTAAATTTTTAACAGTTTGGTAGCATTATTAGATTACGCTAAGCTAATATTGTGGAAAAAAAATGCACTATTATACAAATTATTCTAAAAGTTTTCAGTCATAATAAATACGATTATATTAAATTTTTTAGTTATATTAATTAAATTAATTAGTTAAACTAACTTTAGTTAAATTAGTTTATTCATTTAAATCTTAATATTTGCAATAAATCAAAATTACCATTCTATTTTATTCAAATATAATTTTATCTCTTTAAGTTTTTGAATACAAGGTTTTTAAAATTTGAGTAATATTATTAGAATTTTGGGTGGAAAAACAGCAATATTATAAGAATCATTTAAAAGATTCTCAACGATAAATAGGATTATATTTATCTTTTAGTTAAAATAATTGGTTAAACTAATTTTAATTAATTCATTAATGTTTCTGCACTTTAACATTTGCAATAAAAGCAAGGTTATTTATATTTTCACTCAAACATATTTTTATCTCTTCAATCTAAAAACCTAACAGTCTTTGAATGTAAGGCTTTTAAAGTTTTAGTAATATAACTAGAATACGATGAACTAATTTCGTGGGTCAATATTATAAAACATATTTTCAAAGCTTTCAGCGATAAATAAGATAAAATTTCCCCCCCCCCCTACATTCCTTGAGGCGAAAATACATCTAAATTTTTGTTTACTAAAAAAACAACAACTTTTAACATTTCAATGTCATTATTAACAATTTTTTTAAACAATTAGTTGTATCAGAAAAACCACACATCAAAGTTTTCAAAATTATAAATGTGTGCAAAAGGAACGCAATAAATGCTAACAGAATTAACTTCATTTGCGGCGATATAAATTCTAAAAACAACGGGAAGCAAACTTCAATCTCAGCGGGGTCAGATTGAACCTACACCGCGTCGATAAATCTATCGGCAACCGTTACGTTTTTATCGGCCTGGATAGCCGAATTGCTGTTTCGCGATAATGTAAAATGTTTGAGTAGACAGCTAACCAAGATAGAACAGCAAATTATTGTAGTTCGACGGAAAATAAACAACACTTCACTAATCTTTAATGGTACTTCAATCACTATGTTGATGGGAGATTCAGATTCATCATTTTTACGTAACATTTTTCATTTTTACATAGTTTTATGCACATTCTTAATATAAAACAAGATAGAACAGCAAATTATTGTAGTAGTTCGACGGAAAATAAACAACACTTCACTAATCTTCAATGGTACTTCAATCACTATGTTGATGGGAGATTCAGATTCATCATTTTTACGTAACATTTTTCATTTTTGCATAGTTTTATGCACATTCTTATTATACAGCATTATATATTTTTTAAAAAAATACTTATTTTATTCTGATTATATATTTTCTGCTTTTATCATATATTCTGATTATATATTATTGTATTTTATAATTTTATCTAATACGTTATTGTATTTTTTGTTTTTGTCTTGTTCTGTTAATACATTATTCGGTATTTCTTATTTAATGTAAGCACTTTTCTATATTTCTCATATTTTTATATTTAGTTATAGGTTTAATTTTCTGATGAATATTAACTTTGAAATTAGGAGTTCAATCTTATCCGTGCATAGAGTAATTAATGTGTAAAAGTATTTGTTTAAAAATCAATGTTTAGATTTTGGTTATCCTATATAAACAGTTGCATTTTCCTATTTCTTAAATATTATTTTATTTTTTAATAATGTTTAATGATTGTGACCAATTGTACGAGTTACGGTAGAGCAAGGTCAAGTTTTCCATTTTTATAAAATATATATTTTTTTCCTAAATTGCAATCCCTATTTTCTTCGAACAACATTGTAATTTTAGATTTTATCCTGTTTTGATAATACATTATTGTGCTTTTTTCATTATACGCATGCATTTTCCGTTTTTTATATTTAGTTTAAGATTTAATTTTCTAATGAATATTAACTTTGCAATTTAAAGTTTAGTCTTATCCGTGCATAGAGTACTTTATTTGCATAAGCACGTGTTTGAAAATTAATGTTCAGATTTTGATTGGCCATTTTACACCATAGCATTTTTCCATTTCGTAATATTATTTATAGAATTTTATTGATAATGAATTTCACAACTAACTTTAATTTAAACATGTATTGCAAGCGGCTTAGTGTTAGTTTTAAAAGTTTTTTTGAAGAAATAATTGATTAGTTCACATTAAATAATCAACAAACCTTAAATAAAATATTATAAGTAAGAACTAAAATTAAATGTAACATTAAATAATAAAAAATTTATATATAACATTAAATAATTACAAATTTGATTTAACTATAAATTATGTGCTTAGGTCATTTCAAATCTATGTGACAGACTATATACTAGTTTAAAAGGACGACTTAAAAAAAGTGTATTTCAACCTCAAGTGTATTTAAATTATAGTCTCATGTAAAATTGTTTTAATTAAAACTAGTAAGTTATTTCTCACACAATTACACATATTTGCTGCATCCATTATTACTTTACATCGAATTTATAAATTTTAAATATAATTATTTAAAACTGTAAACTGATCCTTAATAAATTACTTTATGAAACATTTCTTTTTGAAGTATACTCGTCCCTTAATTATAAATTTTGTCACACTTTTTCAGTTTCGAGAATGTTTATCGAAGATTAAACATCTTTAAGCAATTCCAATAAAATAAACAGTACTTTTCATATATTCATTCTTAATTCTTTTTAATTTTTAATAAAAATAATTATTTAAAATTTTTTTTTTTAAAAAAATGTCACAAACAAACAACAACAAGCAATATTAATTAGATTATTTGTAATAAAAATAGAAAAATAAAACCCAAATAACATTCTACACTAATTGCGAACCTATGACAGTAATAGTTCATTTAAATTTAGTTTAAGATATTAGCAGCAAAAGAAAAAAAACCCCACAATGTTATTAAAAAATTTGCATTTTATGCAAATTGCAAAATTTGCATTTCCAATAAATGCAAAATATGCATTTCATTGGAACCTCTATGTGTTTAGAGCTTCTTTATCCCTTTTCTCGTTGTATATCTACTTGTATTATTTACTTGTTTACCTAAATTCGTCTTTAATTAAGAATCTTTGTTTAGTATTTGAATTTCTTATCATTTTTGAAAATTGAGCTTAAAATTTTATTTGAATCTGCATTATTATTATCTATGAATTTTTTTTAACGAAATTCATAATTTAATTTTTTCAATTTCTTTTTCTGCAGTGTAATTTGGTTCAAAAGACTGTTAAAAATTAATTAAATTTTTAAAAAAAAAATGTTTAGAAATATAGAAGACTATTTCTTTTAAGTCTAAACCTTTTATCATAATTTTTAAAAGTGTTGGAGAACTTATAATACGGATACTATGTTTAAATATGTAGTCTATAAAGTAAGGATTTATGAACAAAAATTTCTTAATGTTTAAGTTAGTGTTTTTAAAATATTATCAAAGTTATTTTACTGTTTTTCCAAAATTTATACTTTATATGCAGAGAAAAGTTACCACGGTTTATATTTCCACAACTTTCAACATATCGAAGGAAATTTATACAATTTCTCTAGTTTTATATCTTAAAAAAAAAATAAAATAAAAAAAAAAAAAAAAAAAAAATAAATAAATTATTTTTTTGTTTAAAATTGAGAAAAACAATAATATTAACAATACAAATGTAAAAACATTGTAATGATGTCCAATTAAATAAATATAAATGTCGTTTTATTGTTTTCAAATGATATTATATGTTTCGACTAATTATTTAAGAGGACAGTCGATACAGTAACATGGGAAATAGTTCGAATTACAACAGAATAATTTTTGTGATATTTTTTTTCTAAATTATATGAACAGCCTTTGAATTTTTGATTTGAAAATAATCTATACTCACTTTCTATAAACGTACATTTGATATGCAAAATGAAAAACACATTTTGAAATTGCATATATTTTATAACAATGTTTTTTGTTTTTACAGGTATATTAAAAGGTATATTTTGTTTTTACAGGTATTATAAAAACTATTATTATAACAAAAACTATTACTGTAGACTTAATTTAAATAGCATATCTATTATCTTTATCTGAGTAAGTTTTGATCCATTTCTTAAAACAATCAGCATTCTTTTTTATTCCAATCGTAATTGATTTAGTTTATTTACTTGGAAATATTTATAACTAACATATATTTTAACTAAATTCGGTTATAGTTAAAAGTTTAGATACTGCTTTTTTATGAAAAATACTATAACTAATTATCATAATTATAATTTATCAAAATAATAAATATAAATAGAAAAATAAATTTAATTGATTTAGTTATTAATGAATCAATTATATTTTAGTAAGGAAAACATTAATTTGAAATTCAATTTCAATTCAATTTCTATGATCGTTTCATTAAAAAATTATGCGACAGTCATTTATTATTGCTTTTGAATTATCAGTTAAATATGATTGCAAAAAAGGCATTTTAATTTTTTGGAAATTTTGATCAATGACATTTTATTAATATTATATAGTAATATGGTTAGTATGAACAATATTGCTTTTAATAATATTGTTCCTTCTTTCATATATTGTTTATATTTCATTATTGCAATGACACACATACACACAAAAAAGACCCGAAACACTATATATTTCTTATTTCTTATTGATTTTTACTATGAAGAGATAATACCAACTAATTATCAATAATAAGAAAAGTAATTTTCTTTGTGCGCTTTCGATTATGAAATTTCATATTATTATTATTATTTTACTTTAATAAAACTTAACTTAAATTTGAATTTTAACTGACAGTTTAAAATTAATGTCAAAGAATATTAAGTCAGACTGCGTTTATATAAAAGAGGTTAAAATTAAGTTAAAATTTTAACTTTAAACAACATCTTGTTTTTCGATAAAATAAAACATAAAACTAATTTTAACACAATGCTGTGAAATTTTACCCACTATAAAAACAAAATGATTTTAGTGATAAATATATATGGTATTAATTAAATAATTTCCTAATTTAAAAAGAAATTTTTGTTGTAATTTTTATTATTTAACATTGTAAATATTTTAATATCAGTGCATATAATATAAATAACTATTAATACTTTGCTTACTCAAGTCATACAATTTTTAAAAGTAATTTTGTAACTTTTATTCGTTATTTTAAATTAAAAAATACTTATGATTGTTAGATTAGAAGCCACATCAATTTAATTTTCAAAGAAATTTAATTTTTTAAAATGGTTTTTCCGGTCTCTCTCTTTTTTTTACTACTATAAATAGCTACTTAAAAAAAAAAAAATAAATAAATAAAAAATAAAGCCTATTACGCATAAGGCCTATAAAAAGTATAAATTATTTTCTTCATTCTCTGAAAATAAAAGTATGATCAAAACTACCAGATGGTAAAATGGTAAAATTTATCATGTATCTGACTCTATGGGAACGATAAAAAAAAGGTAATTTTTTTTACCTTTGTGCTTTGGTTATGATTTTGGTACATTTAACAATAAAATATAGTTTTATTACGTGTGATCAAATTTGGTAAGTGTAGTAAAATTTGGTAATTTTAGCATGATGCTTTTGAGCATAACATAAAAATAATTTATTCGGTAAAATTTACTTTTCAGTTTTGTATTTTTAACTAAATGTGTGGTAATAAGAACTACAATTTTGGAAACCAAAATTTCCTGTCAACCGTAACCTAGTGATTTAAATGCCGTATATTTGGGTTTTATTAACCAGAATTGTGTTTTTTTATCTATTTATTTTTTAATATTATAAGTGTAATTACCATACCACACGGTAATTTTACCAGGGTAATTTTTCTTCGTGTAAGTTCTTCTATTTCTTTACAGACATATAGTCTTCATCCCTTACTAAATTTGTCAAAATCTACCTGTTTATACCCCAAAAAATTCAGAACTATATTCCGTACTTAATTAAGTAAAACACATAGACTGCAAACACGATTTTAAAGAAATTTAGAAAAAAAAAGCAACAGTTTTTATAAAATTTCTAAAAACATTTTCTCAAATTTCAAAGTCTAAATGAAAAATAAAAAAACTAAATAAAAATCTCTTCTTTTTTTTTTTCCTCAAAAAATCCTGCAAAATAATTCAAAGAGGAAAAATAGTACCCTTTTAAATGATAAAATAAATAAAAAGAACCTTGAACAATTTAATAAATGATTTCAAAGAATTTTTATTTCCGCTCAAACGCGTAAAAAATAACAATAAAACCAACGCATAGCATAAACTTCTCAGTTATAAAACTCAAGCTCCAAAACGATTTTTCGCTAAGATATCAGTTGCATTTATTTGCAAACTAATAAAAAAGAATTACACGACAACACCTTTTGACAAAGGAACCATAAATTACAACAATATGTTTCGTAGTGTTTGCTTTCAAGGTGCCAAGCTAAGTTGAGAAAACATTACAGCATATTTGGTTTTGTAGCATACCCATTCTTACGTTTACTTGATGATATAATTTCCCCGCATTTTGGACGCCCGTCTTTTACAACCTTTGCGTGATTATCAACTGCTACTGTAGAAAAAAAAATGTATTGTTGGCGAGGTATTATTTGGTGTAATTCTTTTTCTTTCGCCAATCGCGTCATTGATGTTCAATATCATTGTGTCAAAATAATGAATGATTAGTTAAAGGTCGTAAAAAGAGTTGCCAAAGAAATATGACGGCAGTTGTTATGGATTTTTTATTATTTTTTTTAAAGAATTAGTCACGAATAAAGCTTAACGAAGTTCTTTCTTACGAAATTTTTTACCCATTATTTTTGGCAAAAAAGTAATCGAAATTATTGATTATTCTTAGCAATGAACCTTTAAAGAATAGAATGGTTTCTCTTGTAATTCTAGAACACTTATGATTCGGTTTATCCGACGATACGTAAATTGTCAAGTACGTGTTGTTCTAGACTCCATTTTCAAAAAAATCAAAATGAATTTTACATCTGTTCTAATGAAAAATTACGAAACAATTAAACATACTTCTTATTTATAAGTTTAATTTGGTAAATTAAACGCAGCGACGCATGAAAAAATATGTAAAAAACTAACACATTAAAGTGTTAATTTTATAAAAAGATAATTATAATTTAACATATTTTTTAATATTATTATAATTTATTTTTATAATTTTTTTTTTCAGAATTTTTTTGCCGGTAAGAATTTAAGGACTACTATGGCACAATGGTTAAGCCTGAAACAATTGTGAAAGGCTGGGGTACTATGAACGGCAACTGGACGAAGCCAACCCAGCTTCATATAGTTAGGTACTAGAGTGTCTAGTAAATAAAGGTGGTCGTAGCGCAATGCTGGCCATATTGTCACCATTATGCCATTGGTAAAGAAATGGGGGATTCTTAAAATAAATCACCCCGTCATCCTACGAATATTTATTACAAAAGGGCTTTACTTTAACATGAAATTTAATTATGAATTAATGAAATTAATTCATAATTATTCATGAATTAATTCATTCATTTAATGAAATTAAATTAAATAAACAATTGATTTATAACATTAATGAAGTTTTATACATTTATAAAAATAATTATTTTAAATAATAAGCTCGCTTTAGCCAATACTATTGTTTTAATTTAATAATTGCTGTAATAATTTACATTATATATTAGAAGATATTTGTAGTAAATTGCATAGTCTTTTTGAAAAAATAATTGTTATTTTTCTCTAAAAAAAATATTGAGTTTTGATGATTCTTTTGAATATAAGTATTTTCTTTTGTTGCCCTTTTGTTTTTAAAGAAAAAGTACAAATTAACTCGGACATAAGAATAGAGCATTGAATAAGGGAAAATAATACTGGATTACTAGATTAGAAATTACTAGATTTTTTTTTAAAATCATGAAACCAATATTTTGCTTCTATCATTCTGTATATTAGATTAGTGGTTTATAATAACTGTTTATTATTGTTATTATTATTCTTGTTTATTATTTTAGTTTTAGTTTACTATTGTTATCGATTTTTTTAGTTGTTTGTTATTGTCATCGTTTATTATTTCAGTTTTTGTTATTGTTGTTATTTGTTACAGATTTGATGATACTGCTTGATTTGATTCGGCTTTATTTCCTCCATTTTTCAAAAGCATCGTAGTATTCTTTTTTATTGCTTCTGTTCAATTAAGAGCAAATATGTACAATCTATCTATACAATAGTTTTAAAATTTCGATATTTGTTAATTTTATAAATTTATTAATGTAGCATTAGTGTAATTGGTAATTATTGTTGCTTGCTATTGCTTTTATTTTTTTTATAATTATTCTTTTTGTTTGTTATTGTAGTGATTTATTATTTCTATTATTGCTATTGTTCAATTTTTTCATTTGTCATTGTTTCATTGTTTTAATTTCCAAATTATTACATTACTAAGTGAATAATAAATTTAAAAATGAAAATTTTAGCTTGTTTTTACGTTTGGTATTTATTTCTAATAACTGGTAAAGTCGATGATGCGAGAAATATGAAAATTGCAATTAATTAATTTAGAGTGGATTTTCTTCAGTCTTTCCTTTTTTGACCTGGTATTATTAAGTAGTTTTTATAATTAATTTTCTGTTTGCTGATTTTATTATAAATTTGTTCTTAAGTCAGAAAAACATAAAACTAGAAATAAAAACAATTATTTATGTTCTTAAATAAATATAAAAAATTTAATATTTCAACATTCAATCTTTTATTAATGTGAAAAAAGATAAAAAGTTGTTCATTTCGGAAATTGTAATAGTGTTCTGTTTGAAAACCATACAACAAATGTAGAAAATTTTTGCCATTTAAAACTAGCAACCATTGACTTATTCTGGTTACATCAAGTGCTTGAATTCATGTAAATTAAATTGACTTTGCAAATTAAATCATTTAAAAAAAAAAAAAAAATAATAATAATCCAACCCTAACGGAATATAATGCATTGAAGACTAAGATTGCTTTTTGCAATAAGAATATGTAAAATTACATTACAACGTAAATTACAAATAATGATATTTTTACAAATGTTCTTTAAGGAATTTGATAGATTTTAACGTATGACATAAAATTAATTATAAAAAAAATTACAAATAAAAAAATATGTTATTTATATTATCACAGATTTCAGTATTAATTAATAAATCTTTTTTGCTTGCTATTTATCGGTATTTAAATGCACATATAGTGATCTGCAAATTCAAATGTTTGAAGCGTAAAATGCATTTTTTAAATTTTAAAAAAAAGCACTTGAGAGATTACAAATGATTTTGATTGCTTGATGATGTTTTTAATTTAGTCTGAACTACTTTTTCTTACTAACATTTATAATTTTAATTGTAGGTAAAAATAATCAGTAAAAATAATAATAGTTAAAATAATATTTTAATTTCTTTTTCTTTCTTTTAAAAGAATCTAAAAGGCGGACTACTATTATTTTCTTTCAAATTCGTTTTAAAAAGAGCAAATGTAAGCTTATTTATTAATCTCATTCTTTAACAGCTATTTAATTATAGATTTTTTTTCGTCTATACTGACTAACATATTAAGAATATTCTTTATACATTTAGAATGTATCATATTAGGAATATTCTTTATACATTTAGAATGTATCATATTAGTAAATATTCTTTATGTTCATAGAATGTAAAAATTATGAATATTCCTTATACATTTAGAATGCAACATATTAAGAATATTCTCTCTATATTTAGAATGTAGCTTATTAAGAATATTCTTCTTACATTTATAATGTTACAAAATTAGTTAAACTGATGGGTATTTAAAAATAATAAGAATAAAAGATTAAATATTTAAAATACGGTATATAATTATTCGTGCTTTCAGTAAGAATGTTTAAAGCTCCATAATATACTGAAATCAACAGTTTAGCATATTTTAAAACTGAATTATGACTTCTAAGATTAAATTATAAAATTTTCAATCTGTTCAGAGAACTAAATTTAAATAATAAGGCATATTAATTATATTAAAGCCGTATTTTAATAAGAAAAATGTTACAGCTAACTTTTTGGGAAGTTTCATTAGTAAAAATATTTCAAAAAAATAAAAGAATGCCGCCATTTGTAATCTATAAAAATCTGTTTAAATGAGCAATTTCCGTTCTTTTTAAGGGTAATTTTACAATATTATTCTAATCAATCTCTATCATTACCGATAAGTAACAGTAAATTAGTTATTCAAATTCCTACTTTTAAACCATTCAATATCATAAAAGAAAGATTTTTCGACATTAAATTGTCATTCTCAGTTGTTCTTACGCACGCGAATCCAAAACATTTACATAACTTCTACTTACGTTTTGCGCCTTTCCCAAAGTCGTTTTCGTAGCGGTTAGCAGTTAAAAATTTTAAAAAATACAATATCTAAAAAGCAACATACAGTTTACCTTAGAGTTCATCTAACTAGTGGACATCGCGAAATGAAACTGCGAACGTAAACGTTCTAGAGAAAAACCAACCGAGAAGCAAAACAAAACAAAAAAAAATTAGGCTTCAAATACGGTGAAAAATTACCCTCTGTCTTGAGTAAAATAACGTGAGTGCGTGGCCATAAAAAAGATGGGGAAAAAAAAACTATCTAGCATTAATCAGGATTGACTGGACTGTTGTATTTTAGGATCTCCCTGATCAAAACCTGGAGCTGATGAATCGAGCTGGGGTCTTGTCAGTAGATCGGGGGCTTTAGGGTCACGTCGTGAGAGGGGCGCTGCCCCCTTGGGGTGTATTCCATTTCTGGTCAACCCTGAGGCTCAAAATTAATTGCAGGTTTTTCATTGTAGTAGTTTGTTTCGTTTATTTTCACCTTCCTTTTAAAAGGTTGATTGTCATAATCTTTTCTTTTTTTCTTCTAGATCATGCTTGCCTTAGGTTTTACGTTTTGTTCCCCTTAAAAGCGGTTGTTATAATCGTTCGTAGAAAATTGGGTTTCGCTACCGTTTAAACGGTCAGGTGTTTCAGGTTGTGGTTTTATTTGCACCATCTAATTTCCACTTTTATTGGATGATTTTTTTCTTCTTTCTATTTATTATATTTCTTATATAGTTTTCTCTGTATATTATATATTAATATTTTTTTCTATACATTCTGCTTATTTTTTTTTTTATATTTCTCCAGTATATTATATTACCTTTTAAAAATTTCAGAACGTGTTGAACGTTGTTGTTGAATTTAAATTCGATCTAGCGATATTGTTGTTCAACTTGAATAGAAATATAGTGCTATTTAAATATAGTATAGAACAGAAATAAAAATATAGTATAAAATTATGCGTGTCATTTGTTCGAAATATAGTACAAAGCAGAAATACAGTACAAAGCAGAAATATAGTACTACCTCTTTAAGGTTACAAATTTGTACCGTATTATGCTTTGAGGTATCGATATTGACAAGCCGGGTTGTTTTAAGAATGAAAATGTTTTTTTTGCAAGGAACTTATTAAATTCCACAAATAACAATCACACAAATATTTAAGTACACTATTAGTAAAATCGGTATAATTTTAAACCATAATATCAGTACTTTAAACCATAATTAAGCCATAAAGTCTTTGAGCCATTATAACAGCTATAGGAAGTGTTAAATTAAACGTGCTTTCGTTCACGTGGTATCATAGCACAACGTAAACAATTTCAGATGGATTAAATTGCATGCAATTATGATTCAATTTAACACCTTATTAAGGTTGCAGCGAATTTGCTCCATATTATAGTTCAAAGCTCTAAATTTATACTTCAATGTTTTGGGGAGTGTATATGTTATTTTGAGTGCGACTTAGATATCAAGGTAAAACCAATAACAAAGGCACTTCTATTAGAGTATTCTACTAGTAAAATCTGTGCAACCTTAAACCGCAATATTGTTAGTTTGAACCATAATTAAACTGTAAATTCTTTGAACCGTAAAAATTTACGTACTTTATGATAATGACATTTCTTGTTAAATAAAATACAACAGCATAATTCTGGTTAATAAAATCAAAATATACGGTATTTAAACCATTCATATGGTAACGGTTTAGCGGAAATTCCGGTTTTCAAAATTACAGTTCTTATTACCACACATTTAGCAAAATATACAAGACTGAAAAGTAAATTTAATCGAATAAATGGTTTGCATGCCATGCTCTAAGGCATCATGATAAAATAAAAATATTTATCATATTTACCAAATTTTATTACGTATTACAAAATCATATTTTATTATTAATTTTACTAAAATCATTACCAAAGAACTTCGGTATGAATTTTATTGGTGTTCCCATAAATCTTCACACGATAAATTATACCATATTCTGGTAGTTTGGATCATACTGTTTTTCCTCAGTGTAAAATTTGTATAATTTTAGTGTTACATTTAACCGTTTGTCCATTCCAGTTGTACCATAGCATCGTATAATCAATTTACGAAAGTTTAAATTACACGATAATATCGTTTAATTTAGCTCCTTGCAACTATTTCAAATGATATTGTGATTCCACAAGATCTAAAATTTCTAGAAATTAATTTTCTCTTGTAAGTAAAACTGTAAGTTTTCTCTGGCGTTCAATAGAAAATTTACAGTATTTAAAAAATTATTACTTAATCACTTTCTGTTCAACCACGACAGCTGCAATTAGCTTTCAGAAATAAATTTTCCATCTACTAAATAAAATGATTCGCAATAATTGTCTTTTCTTGGCAGAAAACAGTTTTTCTACATAAGTTAAAATTATTCACTTAACATATATGTACTAAAAGGAATTCTGTTTGCTTACTCTTGTGCCTCTACTTCCCAAGTCCAAATATTACTATTTATTGGTATTATAAACATTTGGATCTCTTCATGAACGGAAGTGATTTTTCGAATTAATCATTTTTTAAAATAACATTTATATTCTTATAACATTATATTGTTCAAACAAATTTGATGAGTTCACAACCATAATTTAATATTCTCGCTAATAATAGCAGTACTGGAAAATAAGTTTAAATTAGGGATACAAAAATATTTAAAGAAAAACAATACCTTTACGACTATTATTAATTTTATGCTGATGACAACCAAAACAATATTTAAATGAATGAGGAAAAACTGGATCCTATCACGTGATTTCGCGGCCAATAAAAACTCACGAAATTGCGACACCATCATTAGATTTTTATATATAGTAAGAAACTATTATTTTTGTAATCATCACTTTATTATTCTCAATATAATGCTGCGTAGGCTATCACTGCCTTATGGAATCGTGCATTTAAATCAGTTTATTATGCTTGAAATTTAAATAAAATTTAGCTGATGTTTATTTCTTACTTTTAGTTTGATCTTACAAAATCTATCAGGCAATATTAATTAAAAATACTATCCTTATTTAAAACATTAAATTACTATGGAAAAAAGGTTTTCATTTCATTTTTCAATTTGTTAGAACTGTATTAAAATCCATCAGTCATCAATTAACATATTTTAGATTCTTATAGCATTAATGGTTGCCATGTTATTTTAAAATTTAATATTTTCAAGTTAATCATTTTGTTTTCTTCTTTAAAATAAACTTAAAAGCCTGTATTTTGACCTGTTCCTTGGCCGAAATAAAAAACATAACATCCAAAATAACTTTTGATCAAATATGATCATATCATCCAAATGCAATTTCAATGATTCGTGGATCTAACCTTAAATATGCTAATAACTATATTTTATATCACAAAATCATACACGTCACACATCACAAAATTATACACGAAGAAAAAAGTTGTGATAAAATTATCACACTGAATGGTAATGACATTTCTGTTAAAAAAAACAAAAAACTAATTCTGATTAATAAAACCAAATCATACTAACGGTATTTAAACCTTTCATTTAGTAATTCTTCCGTTCATATAGTAACTTTTTCACGGAAATTCATGTTTTAAAATCATGATTTTTAATAGCACACATTTAATAAAAAATAGAAAACTGAAATGTAAATTTAACCAAATGAATGGTTTTAATGCCATGCTCTAAGGTAGCATGATAAAATTACTAAATTTTACCACATTAACAAATTTGATCACACATTATAAAACCATATTTTGTTGTTAAATGTACCAAAATCATGACCACATGGGTAAAAAACTACCTATCTTTTTAACATTCCCATTGAGCCAGAAGCATGCTAAATTTAACTAATTTCTAGTAGTTTTGATCATACTTTTAATGCTTTAGTAGTTTTGATCATACTTTAGTTTTTTTTATCATACTTATAATAAAACCCTATTTTATTGCTAATTTTACGAAATTATTTTCTAAGGGCTTCGATAAATACTACCGAGTCTTTTGGTGATCCCATAGGGCCAGAAATATGTTAAATTTTATTATATTCTGATAGTTTTAATTACACTTTTTTCTCAGTTTACTTTCTCTGAATAAACATGTCTTTTTTGCTCAACACATTTGAATTCTTGAATCTCAAAATAGTTGAGGTGGATTCAATTACATCTCCTAATTTGTTCAAATCTATATTCTCAACAAAAATATTTTCTTTTGGAAATTTTAAAAACGCTTGTATAAAATTAACTATAGTCGGTGTGAAAATATAAACGCTTCAGTTACCATGCTCATGTAAAGAGGAAACGAAGCAGACAAACATTTAGTTTTAATAGTTTAAATAAACGAAATTTTTCACACTCGCTAACCCTTGAAATTGAACTGCAGCTTAGTATTGACTGTCTTTAATTCAGTCAAATAATTACGACATTTTTCACTAAATGTTCTGACATGTTTACACGGTAAGTATAATCAACTGAGTCAATCTTTTTACTTTTTTTTTTTTTTTTTTTTTTTTTTTTTTTTTGTATGTACAAAAGAAAAAAAAAAAAAAAAAAAGTCTTCCAAATTATAGTCCTGAAATATCCCCCTCCGAATCTGCAGCAGAAAATCATAGTGATACATCAAACAATGTGGCAGGTAGGCCGCAACCAGGGATGTTTACTCCAATATTTTTCGGTTTACCAACACCTGTGAATTCGAATTTAAAGTAGAAGAACAAATTTGCTTACATCCCTCTTTTATTGAAATTGAAAATTACGGAATTTTTTAAAAATGTATTTTTATTTTCTAATAAATAGTCTGGGAGATGCCATCAATTTTTGTTGCGTGAAATCAAACATGGTTTCGTAAAAAAAATTTTTAAATTCCGGGTTCGTTTAAATATTACAAATCCAAAGGCAAATTACTTGAAGAATGTAATTTTCTTATTTTTGTTTAAGAGGGAGGAGGGTTAGAAGCAATGTTCGAGCAATACGTAAGAATATCTTCATTTTCAAAATTTTCCTAGAAGGCAAGGAAAAAAATTAAAAAAAATTACGGAGAAAATTTTCAAACATATGCTTACATAAGACTTTGTTTTAAATATTTTTTAAATACAAAAATGATTTAACTTAAACTTTAAACAGAATTATGCTCACAAAAATTTGAATAAAGAAGTTAACATTGCGTGGAGACAAAAATTCTGGTAAAATTACCGTACTATAAAAATAATGACATTTCTGGTAGAAAAATAAATAAAAACATATTTCTAGCTAATAAAACTGAAATATATGGCATTTAAATCATTCATTTGGTAATTTTTTTCGTCAATATGGCAACGGTTCACCGACAATTTTGGTTTTAAAAATTATAGTTCTTATTACCACACATTTGATAAAAGATGCAAAACTGAAAAGTAAATTTAACCAAATGAATGGCTCTAAGGAACTACGATAAAGTTACCTAATTTTACCTCATTTACCTAATTTTATCACATGATATAAAACCATATTTTATTGTTAATTTTAGCAAAATCATTACTAAAGCGATTAGGTAAAAATTACCATAGAGCAAGAAACACGTTAAGTTTTACCATATTCTAGTTGTTTTGATCATACTTTTTTTCTCAGTGTACTTATTAGCAAATTTACGAGATTATAATGCGAGATGTTGATGTAAAAAGTGCAACATATATTTTTGATGCATACTTAGTTTTTATTTAAATGTCATCAAATTATATGGGCGAATCTCAGGAATCATTAATCTATATGTCTTCAAACTTTTCTTATAAATATATAACATAATAAGCGAAAATTAATTCTAATAAAATTACAGGAATAACTATGCATTACTCACTTGAAGATACGTACAGTTTTGATCGCGAGTAACTTGCTTTTGGCTTTCATTTCTTACTTCAATCCTACATTTGACAACTTTTCATGAGTGTCGCTTAGAGTGTTTAACATACTTTTTATTTATTTTTTCAATATGTATTTTGCTTAAAAAAATTAGAAAATCACTAAAAACATAATTTAATAGCTCAGCTGTACTATCATATTTTCTTGAATGATATTTTTCGTGAATATTGACGTTTGCAAACACTTAAAGTTTGTCGCCAAATTTTGGCACCTCGAACCGTAACCATCGAAAAATTGAAAAAAAAAGGTATACAATCCAATTCTGCGAGTTACAAGTTAAACTAATGATACAAGTTTGTTCTACTTTAAATCAGCTTTTGGAATATCACTAACATAAAACTTGCAGAATTGGATTGTATACCTTTTTTTTCCAATTTTCGATGGTTGCGTTTTAACGTTTATAAGAAAAGTTTGAAGACATATGTTAATGATTCCTGAGATTAGCCCATATATATCACATGCTGTCATAATAACATGTCATCAAGTACTTTTATTTTCAATGCATAAAATAAAAGTAAAAAGATGTAATATATTCAATAGTGATAAAATTAAAATGAGACCGTTTATTATACTGAATATTCGGAAATCATTTATTTTTTTGCTTTTTTAAATGCATATGCTTCATGTTTAACTTGTATTTTATGCACTCATTCAAATTAAAAGAATTTGATTATTTACATCGAATTTTTTGATACTTTTAAAAATTCTATTACTATGTTCCATTCATATAATATGTTCATATGTGTAAGAAATACAAATATACCTCAATATTTAAGAGCACATTTCTGATTTTATGTTATTTGTTTAAGCATAACATATTTTGTAAACGACATATTATATATATAACATGTGTTAAGAATATAAATGTTGTAGCCTATTGTTCACACTTTATTTACTTCTTTCTTACTTTTATTAATAACATAGAAATTCTGTTAAAATAGTGAAGAATATGCGAAATTATTAAGGACACAACCTGCACAATAATGTAAAGAAGAAAAAATAAAAATAAATAATTTTATTATTTAGTTACTATTTATTTTGCGCTCATATGTTAGATGGCTTATTGTAAAAATTATTAAGATTGAAGAAATTTTACGAGAAATACTTACGACACTTTTTAAAAATTTTTTTAAACTATTGTGGAAAATACTGTAACTAAAATGTATTTATAGCATGACATATTGCAAAAAATTATTATGATTGAAGACTTACAAAATCAGTACTTCAGACCAAATTTTAACCTAATTTGTACCAATGTCAACAATTTTGTAACTAAGAGAATATAAACAATTTATTCCATTATTTGGTAATATTTATTTTTGGGCCCGATTATTATAGGACTAATTGTAAAAAATTATTATGATAATTATTTCTGTAAAAATTATAACAGGATACACAGTAGGGAGCAATTTTTTTGTCGTATTTATACAAATACTTGACCTTGTTTAATTCGGTTGTAAGGGTTTCAAGAATGAATTTAGTTTTGCTCTTGAAACTACAGGTTATTATTATAAATGACGTTTTTAGACCTACTGTTATATATGACGTTTTTAAAAGTGTACATTTCGTCAAAAAATAGACTAAAAATGTCATTAGAAAAAGCTTGGAGAGAGAAACAGATTGCGTATTTGAAATCATCGAATCGAAAATATCTTACATCTGTTTAAAAAAAACTCAAGCAACAGAAGAAAAAAATGTTTGTTCTCCAGTTTTATTATTGTGGAAAAATATGGAAAAGTTTATTATGTGTATTATTAGAAGTTAAATATTCTTATAAAAATTATCTGAATGAGTTATTAGAGTGAAAATTATTATTTGAATGATTTATACCAATTTCAGTTTAATAAAAATTTCATCATCATCAGTATTGGCACGACAGCCCTTTGTGAGCCTGGGCCTTCCTCAGAAGCCTTTCCCACTCTGTCCTTCTCCCAGCAATTGTTTTCCAGTTCTTTACTTTTAGGATGTTAATAAAAATTAATTAAAGGATATTTGCTTTGATACATTGACTCCTTTGACTAAAAAAAATATTTCGTTTATTGCAGGACCTGATTAAGAGACGGTGAGACTCTGGGCAAAGTACCGAATAGGAAGCAGTAACATTTTCACTAACTATAAAGTTTGTGTTACTTTTATTTTAATAAAAAATTTACAAGTCTACACCGGCATTCCCTTGCCAAGAACTAACTGGTTGAGGATTTCATGGCTTTCCTCTTCGTGTAACGCAGCTGTTGGATATTTTCATTAAAAAAAGTCTTCCATGAAGGCTAGTTGGCATCAATACTTGATCCAGGAGTTCCCTTCTCTTCTGGATTGGGTTCACATTTACAAGGTTCCGGAACTGAACATTGAAAATCGTTAACTCAAAACTGGGTCTGCTGCTTAGCACCTGTTATAAAAAGAAGTCTACACCAGTGTTCAGAATAAGGTTTGTACTGTACACATCATTCCTTCCGATGTTGAACTAATTAGATTCTAAAGTTGTCCGAAAATTAAAAATTTGAAGTTAAATCTTTTATTCTAAAGACCCCCCTCCGAGGATTGAGAATCTGATTGACGCTTTGCTTTCATAATCATGCGCCTCGTATGGATTGCACATCTCTGTGAATGCTGTCTTAGATTTTTATTAAAAAGAAATACATTGTAGCTACTTTTACAATAGATTTTTAAAATTAGATTAGTAAAATTAGACATCATAAAATTTTAATGAATCAGAAAAGGTACAGGGTAAAGGTAAGTTTACAGTAAGATACACTTTTTTATCTTTACGGTTTTGAAAACCGTTTACAACTAGTATGGTTATAAAACCATGAATACAAAAACATATACGGTTTTTTTAACTATTTACAAGTAGAATGGTTACAAAATCATAAGAAATAAATTTTACTGACTCGGAAGCTAGGCTTTTTGTTGGGTAATGGGCATTGGAAAGCGCAGGGCACAAATTGGGGAGTGCAAAACACTGGAAACTCTTCATGTGTTGTAGGGAATGGAGGAAATATTGTGGTGTCAACGCTGGGATTCGAACATGTCAATTATGAGACTGTCTACTCTGTCGATCATGAAACTGATAGATTAGCACAATTTTGGCTATAATATGTAAGCAGTCGTAAGGAACTAAGTGACTTCATCAGGTGGTCTTAGTTGGTGCGATAAAATTCTTGTTGTGTTACCGTATAAGGTAAAAGCAGATAATAAACCGTTTTTCTCCCAGTTAACAGTTTGATTACCATCTTATTTATGTTTATTTGACTGTTTTGTTTGAATTTGATTAAATGGCAATTAAATAAATTGTTATTTAGCCATTTCTCCCGAGAAATTTCTAACAGTGTGAGACATAGGTTTAAATATATAATAACATTTATTTCATTAAAGCTAAACGATTATAATAATAATATAATATTGAATTATAATATTGAAATGCTTTTGTATTGTATGTAGTAGTGTATGTTTTATAAAAACAATATTTAAAAACCTCTTAATCATTCCTTTATATTTTATTATTTTAATTGAATAGATAACATTTCCAAGACAAAAAAAAAAAAAAAAAAAAAAAAAAAAAAAAAAAAAAGGATGCAAAGTCATGAAAGAAAGGATGATAAAAAATTAAATATTTGCCTTCTCATCAAATTTAAATCTGACTTACCAAAATAATATACCGCCTGATGAAATGTAATAGTTTTTTTTAATACGATTTATTCAATATGTAAAGGTCTTGCATTAAAACTAGATTTTCCCATTGCCGCAGGAAATGTTTTGTAAAAATTGTATATTTTAGATGTTCTTTATTAAAAATATTTTTTAATGTATTTTAATAAATATTATTAGTAAAACAAATTTTTAAATATTTTAACGCAATTTTGATTTTAATAATTTTAAGATTACAGATAATCTGATATAAAAAATATAATCTGATCTAAACAAGAAATGAAAAAACAAAAAAAACAATAATATATTTGCAAGAAATTCAAACAAAATTTCATTAATATTATAGTAGTATGATTATACCATGCGTTTGATATTGAGAAGTGAAACAGCACTGAGAAATAAAATCAAAACTACCAGAATTTGGTAAAATTTACCATATTACTGACTATATGGGAATACCAAAGAGTTCAGTAAATTTTACCAAAGCTCTTTGGTAACGAATTTAGTAAAATTAACAATAAAATATGGTTATACAATATGTGATAAAAGTTGGTAACTGTGGTAAAATTTGACAATTTTATCTCACCTTAGAGTATGGTATAAAAACCATTTATTCGGTTAAATTTACTTTTCAGTCTTGTATTTTTTAATTAAATAGTGGGTAATAGAAACAGTAATTTGGCAAACAAGAATCTCGGGTAAACCGTTACCATATGAAAGAAAAAAATTACCAAATAAGCGATTTAAGAGCAGTATATTTTAGTTTTATTAACCAGAATTATGTTTTTGCTTTTTTTTTCAGAATTATTATTACATAGAGTAAGATAATTTCACAAGAATTTTTTTCTCCGTGTATAGTAAGACCTATTTTTCTGGAAGCATACAAAAAAAGCAACCAAGAATTTGCAATGAACTTTAATAAAATTTTTATAACAGTATTGTGTGGTAGTATGATCATACAAATCGCGTAAATAAGTAAATATCAAAAAAATTTATTTTCGAATATAGTAAATTGAATATTTAAACTGAAATTCTACTTTTTATTTAAAAATTTTAACTTTTTAAAAACTGTCTCCAAAAATTTAACGAAAAATTAAAAACGAATTAACTTTGGTTATTGTATTAAAATATTTAAAAATTTTATTTTTGAATAACTTTTAAATATTTTATGATAAATTTAAAAATTTAGACTTGACATTTTTATTTAGAAATTTTAGCTGTTTAAAAGTAATAGTCAAACATTTTCTTGAAGAAATAAATAATTTTAACTTCATCCTTTAATTTAACTGCTTAAAAGTTTTCGTCTAATGTTTAATGAAGAAGAAGTAACACTGCACCTTATCTTCAACTATTTAAATTTAAAGCGAAGTCAAATACGATTTGGGTGGTCTCGAAATGTGTGATAAAAATCATAAGTAAATTTATCTTCATGAAGGGTAGCAGTTCTTCATTTTGATTATTGCCATGCCAAGATTTCATTTAATCTGAGATAATTATGAACTATGAATAGTCAAATCGAATTTAGTACCTTTATGAAAGTAAGATTTTCAATCTTTGGAAACAAATGGTTTCATGCATGATTTTTTAATGTGTAACTTTTTATATGAGAGTGTTGAACTTTTTGTATGAATGAAGAATCATTTATATGAGGATAATACTAAGGGTATATAATTGAGCTAACTACAGGCACACGATAAAAAATAATAATAATAATAATAATAATAATAAAAATAATAATAAAACATTTTTTTAGCAAACTGAGCGTTTTATCTAAAAGGGGGGAAACTTTTTATATTAAATTGTTACTTTTCGTATGAGTGTAGAAACATTTATATGAGGATAATATTACGGGTATACAATAGAACAAATTCAGCAGTTTATGCAAAAAGGTGAAACTTATTATATAAAAGTGGAATTTTTTGTATGAGTGTAGAATTATTCATATGAAGAAAATATTACTGGTATATAATTGAGCAAATTGAGAGTTTTATGTAAAAGAGGGAAACTATGTGATAATGAAACTTTTTGTATGAGTGTATGATTATATATAAGAGGATGCAACTGCAGGTATATAATTGAGCAAATTGAGCACTTTATGCAAAAGAGTGAAACTATATGAGGATGGAACTTTTTTTATGAGTGTAAGATTATATATAAAAGGATGCAATTACGGGTACATAATTGAGCAAATTGAGTGTTTTATGTAAAAGAGGGAAACTATATGAGGGTGGAAATTTTTGTATGAGTGTAGGATTAAGAGGATGCAACTACGGGTATATAATTGAGCAAATTGAGAGTTTTATGCAAAAAAGGGAAACTATGTGAGGATGGAACTTTTTTTATGAGTGTAAGATTATATATAAAAGGATGCAATTACGGGTACATAATTGAGCAAATTGAGTGTTTTATGTAAAAGAGGGAAACTATATGAGGATGGAAATTTTTGTATGAGTGTAAGATTATATATAAGAGGATGCAACTACGGGTATATAATTGAGCAAATTGAGAATTTTATGTAAAAGAGGGAAACTACATGAGGGTGGAAATTTTTGTATGAGTGTAGGATTAAGAGGATGCAACTACGGGCATATAATTGAGCAAATTGAGAGTTTTATGTAAAAGAAGGAAACTATGTGAGGATGGAACTTTTTGTATGAGTATAAGATTATATATAAGAGGATGCAACTACGGGTATATAATTGAGCAAATTGAGAGTTTTATGTAAAAGAGGGAAACTATATGAGGGTGGAAATTTTTGTATGAGTGTAGGATTAAGAGGATGCAACTACGGGTATATAATTGATCAAATTGAGAGTTTTATGTAAAAGAGGGAAACTATGTGAGGATGGAACTTTTTTTATGAGTGTAAGATTATATATAAAAGGATGCAATTACGGGTACATAATTGAGCAAATTGAGTGTTTTATGTAAAAGAGGGAAACTATATGAGGGTGGAAATTTTTGTATGAGTGTAGGTTTAAGAGGATGCAACTACGGGTATATAATTGAGCAAATTGAGAGTTTTATGTAAAAGAGTGAAACTATAAGAGGATTGAACTTTTTGTATGAGTGTAGGATTAAGAGGATGCAACTACGGGTATATAATTGAGCAAATTGAGAGTTTTATGCAAAAGAGGGAAACTATGTGAGGATGGAACTTTTTTTATGAGTGTAAGATTATATATATAAAAGGATGCAATTACGGGTACATAATTGAGCAAATTGAGTGTTTTATGTAAAAGAGGGAAACTATGTGAGGATGGAACTTTTTTTATGAGTGTAAGATTATATATATAAAAGGATGCAATTACGGGTACATAATTGAGCAAATTGAGTGTTTTATGTAAAAGAGGGAAACTATATGAGGGTGGAAATTTTTGTATGAGTGTAAGATTAAATATAAGAGGATGCAACTACGGGTATATAATTGAGCAAATTGAGAATTTTATGTAAAAGAGGGAAACTACATGAGGGTGGAAATTTTTGTATGAGTGTAGGATTAAGAGGATGCAACTACGGGCATATAATTGAGCAAATTGAGAGTTTTATGTAAAAGAAGGAAACTATGTGAGGATGGAACTTTTTGTATGAGTATAAGATTATATATAAGAGGATGCAACTACGGGTATATAATTGAGCAAATTGAGAGTTTTATGTAAAAGAGGGAAACTATATGAGGGTGGAAATTTTTGTATGAGTGTAGGATTAAGAGGATGCAACTACGGGTATATAATTGATCAAATTGAGAGTTTTATGTAAAAGAGGGAAACTATGTGAGGATGGAACTTTTTTTATGAGTGTAAGATTATATATAAAAGGATGCAATTACGGGTACATAATTGAGCAAATTGAGTGTTTTATGTAAAAGAGGGAAACTATATGAGGGTGGAAATTTTTGTATGAGTGTAGGTTTAAGAGGATGCAACTACGGGTATATAATTGAGCAAATTGAGAGTTTTATGTAAAAGAGTGAAACTATAAGAGGATTGAACTTTTTGTATGAGTGTAGGATTAAGAGGATGCAACTACGGGTATATAATTGAGCAAATTGAGAGTTTTATGCAAAAGAGGGAAACTATGTGAGGATGGAACTTTTTTTATGAGTGTAAGATTATATATATAAAAGGATGCAATTACGGGTACATAATTGAGCAAATTGAGTGTTTTATGTAAAAGAGGGAAACTATGTGAGGATGGAACTTTTTTTATGAGTGTAAGATTATATATATAAAAGGATGCAATTACGGGTACATAATTGAGCAAATTGAGTGTTTTATGTAAAAGAGGGAAACTATATGAGGGTGGAAATTTTTGTATGAGTGTAAGATTAAATATAAGAGGATGCAACTACGGGTATATAATTGAGCAAATTGAGAATTTTATGTAAAAGAGGGAAACTACATGAGGGTGGAAATTTTTGTATGAGTGTAGGATTAAGAGGATGCAACTACGGGTATATAATTGAGCAAATTGAGAGTTTTATGTAAAAGAAGGAAACTATGTGAGGATGGAACTTTTTGTATGAGTATAAGATTATATATAAGAGAATGCAACTACGGGTATTATAATTGAGCAAATTGAGCACTTTATGCAAAAGAGTGAAACTATATGAGAATGGAACTTTTGTATGAGTGTAAGATTATATATATAAAAGGATGCAATTACGGGTACATAATTGAGCAAATTGAGTGTTTTATGTAAAAGAGGGAAACTATGGGAGGATGGATCTTTTTTTTATGAGTGTAAGATTAATATATAAAACGATGCAATTACGGGTACATAATTGAGCAAATTGAGTGTTTTATGTAAAAGAGGGAAACTATGTGAGGATGGAACTTTTTGTATGAGTGTAAGATTATATATATAAAAGGATGCAATTACGGGTACATAATTGAGCAAATTGAGTGTTTAATGTAAAAGAGGGAAACTAAGTGAGGATGGAACTTTTTGTATGAGTGTAAGATTATATATATAAAAGGATGCAATTACGGGTACATAATTGTGCAAATGGAGTGTTTTATGTAAAAGAGGGAAACTATATGAGGGTGGAAATTTTTGTATGAGTGTAGGATTAAGAGGATGCAGCTACGGATGTATAATTGAGCATTTTATGTAAAAGAATGAAACAGTATGAGGGTGAAACTTTTTGTAAGAGTGTAAGATTATATATAAGAGGATGCAACAACTGATATATAATTGAGCAAATTGAGAGTTTTATGAAAGGGTGAAACTTTTTATTTGAGAAATAAAACTACAGATGTGCTTGAACAAGTCAAACTAAATGTTTTATGTGAGGTTAAAATTTTTTAACAAGAGTAAATAAAATGTTTATTTACAAAAGTGTAAACTTATGTAAACAATCTTTTTATGTAAACAAATCAAGTTTTTTTTACGAAGGTGATTTTTTTTTAATCCCATAAATAAATAGTTTCAGATAATATATCTTGAATGCGAGATTTTTTAATCCTGAGTTCGAAAATTTTTATATTACCATAAAACTGCTTGTATGATTGAACAAATAGAATGCTTTTCGTAAGTGAGAACTTTTTTAAATGAGTATAAAACTACAGCATGCTTAAGCAAATCAACCAAAGTGTACAATATAAGGATAGAATTTCAACAGAATAATCAGAATAACAGAATTTGAACAGTTTGACAGAATACTCTCACGGTTTAAAAAAAAAGTCTATGTCTGCATAAAATAATGTTAGCTTTGGAAATATATCCCAGTAAAATATTCAACTCGCTTTTAAAAAAGGTAGACTGTAACACAAGTTTCAATTTAAGCTCTATTTTATAAGTCAAACACTTTCTTTAACACTTAATCGAGTTAAGCAAAAAATTTAATGAATCAAGAAAAATCTACTTTTTCTATTAACATCAAAACTCAATATCGCAGTACACGAAAACTTGTCAGAAAATTTAATTGTGAGAAACTTAATAAATAAACTAAAATACAAATCGTAATTAATCCTACATCTGCTTTTGTAACAGCTATGATAACTTTCATCTTTATGCAATTTTATGTGATATTAAAATAAAGAGAGACCACGGTAGTTATCTTATGATTTCGACAAAACACTGGCAGAATCAAAAATTGTCTTAGCTTTGAGCCAGTTACGACAAGCATTGTGAAATTTCTCTCTCAAAACTCTTTAAACCTTTGTAAGCACACGACGAAAACACTGTAGAAAAAACTTCAGAAGTCATCTTCCCATTATTCGGGTTCCGTTCATAAAAGTTCCAGAAAATCTGGATAATTTTATGACTCAAGTTAAAATCGTATCACTATGTCCATAAGTAATAATGTTAGTTTTTAAAATATATCACACTGAATTACAAAGTATTTATAAAACAGATGGACTGTACAACATGAGTTTTAATTTAAGCTCGATTTTATAAATAAAAATTTTTTTATCGCTTGATTGTCATAACCATAAAAGTTAAAAAAAATTTTTTGTTATAAATCAAGAGAAATTTACTTTTTCTATTAAGACCAAATGTCAATATCGTGGTATAAGAAAACTAGCTAGAAAACTTGATAGAGAGAAACTTCATTATTTAACTAGAATACAAATCTTAATCAAACCCACATCTTATTTTGTAACAGCTATGATAACTTGTATCTTTATGTAATTTTAAATGATCCCAGCGATTGTTATCTTTTTCTACAAAACGCAGACAGAATCACAAATTGTTTTAGCTTTGAGCCAGTTATGTCAAACATCGTTGCCATTTCTGCGGCAGAAACTCTTAAAAGCACTTCAGAAGAATACAAAACTATGGAAGACACCTCAGAAAAACAACAGAAATCGTCTTCCCACTGCCGGATTTCCTTTTATAAACCTTTTATCAGAATTTTTCATGAACTAATCTGGATAATCTCACGGTTGAAGTGAAAGTCTAATCACCATGTTCGTCGGAGTTTGAATAGGCTTAAGAGGAAAGAAGTTTTTTGTTAGTTTCGTGCCTAAAGATATTTGATATGGATGTGAAATCGCCTGCGATGTTCTATGGCGTATGAAATATCGACTAATTTATGGGTTAAATATGCGCAGTGAATCAGGGATCCATATTATATAAATTATTCAGGATGTTTTCTAGTGGTTTATGAATATCACATGAAAAGATTTTAGATTTTGGTTTTGTTTTATTACAGAACATATGGGAAAACATATGTTCTGTTTCCATAATAAATAATTATGAAAGTTGTTATTTTTTTCCCAGGGAAAATCTGGAGTAATCAATTTGAAATGTTTTTTTATGTATTCCAATGTAATAATATGAAGTTTTAGCACTATTTCATTTTTTACGAAAAATGTTTTTAAAGAAAATATAAGCATTTTTGTCTTTATTTTTTGCATATGGTGGAAAATAATTCTCAATTATCTGGTTTATTAAGGATTTTTAGTTTATGTTCTGTGACGTGTTTTCATATAAATGATTAAAATGATAAATAACTAATCCATATCACTAAAATCAGGAAAATAATAAGGTATCCATAAAATAAAAGTTTTTCGCGACATTTAAACTGAATATTGCATGGAAAGGTTCTATATTTCAGCTTTGTTTTATGAAGACTTGTAAAAACATGTGTTCTGTTTTCTTCTTCTTTAAATAGTAATGAAAATTGTATTCTTCGTGGCAGGGTGGTGAGAAAAATGATGCACTCATTTTGAAAAATCTTCCGTATGTAATTATATGTAATAATACAACATTTTTGCACAGTTTTTTTTTTTTTTTTTTTTTTTTTTTCAAAAAAAATTTCTTTCAAAGAACAGAAAAGCTTATATTTTTTCTTATTATTTTTCTTATATATTTTTGTATTTTTAACTAAATTTTAATATTTTTTTAGTTGTGCTTCTTTTTTTATAATTTTTTAATAAATTATTTTAAGAACATGAAATTTTATTTATTTTGAATTTATAATTTAACTGCTTATTACATCAAAATTTAAAATCAGAAACTTAAATAGGCCAAATTTAGAAAAAACGTCAAATCAACACAATTCTATTATGGGTTTTATAAGGAGGCTTAATTGTGAAGTAAAGTGATCACATTTCTTAACCATGGTTTGAAAACAAATCAGCGAAGTGTCATCAAAAAAATTTTACGATTCTTTCTTTCTTTCTTTTTTAAATTTATAACTAATATCAAAAGCAAAACTACCTTCCTCCAACTTGTTTTCATTACTCAGCAATTTTGATATATCATATGATATTCTGCATTTGTTTAACACTTACGAAATGAAGAAGTTCAAGATTTTTAGTTTATTTTTTGCTGAAATTATTTTAAAACGAGTATGGAGTTCCCATAAGTTAGTTTTAGCATGATACTTTCATCTATACTTTATCTATACTTTAGCATGATACTATTCCCGTAGTACTTTCCGTAAGACAAAATTATCTTGTTCAAAGAACTTTTTCTTTTCTTTTTATATTTCACTGAGAATAAAAAATTATGAGATTTTCTCGGTCAATTCGAGGATATATCATGATATTTGTGGACATTTTCCGTCGTTAAAGAGTTTATATATATATATATATATATATATATATATATATATATATATATATATATATATATATATATATATATATATATATATATATATATATATATATATATATATATATATATGCAAAACTGGCAATTCATGTTTCTTTCTCTTTTCTATTTTATATTTTTTTCTTAAATAAATATTTATTTTCTAAAATTATTTATAGTCAACTTCTTTAAATTATCCAGTATAATATTACCTCGCGCACATCCGTTTCCTGACCCATCCTTGGTAACTAACAAATCAAACGGACTTCAGTAATGCAGCAAGAACGCACTTTAAACTCCTCTAGTTAACACTCAATTTGCGCTTTTTTTTTTCATATTTTGCAATCTGGCAATCTTGTTACGTAAACATTTTAAATCATTCTTGAAAAATTTCCCGTTCATGTAAGTTCGCTATATTTCGCTGTCGCTTTATAGATTTTGTTTTTTTCTGCTCTTCCTTTATATTTAATTTTATGTTTTTACGTGTTATTTATACTTATTGTGTTTATTTATTTTCTTTTTTTTGTCGTAATTTTTGTAAAAAAAATGTTTGAGTGCTCCTCACACTATTGTATTGATATATTTTGCTTTGGCTATATTGATACAATATTAGAAAGCATTCTTTTTCGGATTTAATCGTGTGGGCTGATGAAAAGATTATATCTTTTATTTTCCGGTTTTTTAAAAAAACTTTATCCTTTTTTTTTTTTTTTTTTTTAAATTAATTAATTCTTTTTCTTTCCCCAGTTGTTTGTCATTATTATTATTATATATATATATATATATATATATATATATATATTATTACTTCTTTTTTAAAATTTATTTAATTTTTTTTTTTTTTGAAAGACAGAATTTCCGGTAAACCACTACCATATCTCTAATAAGTACGACAATTTTACCAGAATTTTTTTTCTCTAAAAATAATGAGTTAAAGAGTTTTTTTAAATTATTTCTCTTTTTCACTGCAATAAAAAGATCTATCTTTTTATGGTGTAATGTTTTTTTTTTTTTTTTTTTTTTTTTAAATTTAGAACCTTTATCAAAAACTGACTTGAAAACAGTTTCTTTTTCCAATGTTGTTCTTCGACAGAATTGAGCAACAATATGCGCACGAAACAAGAACAATTTACATCACAAAAATCCATAATAACTTCATTTGATATTGTAATTATCTTTGTTGATATATTTCAGCTAATATAAGTTTTATTCTACGCGTACAAAGGTATTGTACAAAAGATTTAAAAAAAAAAAAAAAAAAAAAAAACTCCTAAAAAGTACATATAAGATTTCAAACAATATTTCACACCCAGTCACGCTTTCATGAAATTTAATCTCCCACACATTCAATTTATTTTTTTTCCTTCCTTTTATTCTTTTTTCCCCCCTACAAATAATAATCTTTATATCTTTTTCATATTTCCACACATTTGTAGGTGGAATGTTTTGCTAAAAAAATGGCACAAAACTTCATCAGTTTTCTCTTAATAGCTTTTACGCTTCATTCTCTTAACTCTTAGAAAAACGTACAGTTGTAAAAAAAAAAAAAAACATTGAAAATCAAACAATTTATTTAATTTTTATTTTAAATCATCAAGCTTTTGATGCCTTTGTTTGAACTTTGAAAGAACCTGCTGACTCTATCTTGACGTTTGGAAAGGTTATTTATGATCGCTGTCTTTTCAATTTGATAAATAAAAATCGTGCGTCTAGTCATGTAAATTAATATTCAAAAAATCTGTATATTTGGGGAGGATTCTTCGCCAAATGTCTCTATTGCAAATGTTTTTGAAATAATTAATTCAACTTTATATTTTCTTACTCTTTTGAAAATTTAACAACTTTTATTACAGCATTAAATTTAACATTTACCGTAACTCTGACAATAGCATTAAATAAGATAGTTTGTGCAAAGCATAAAATACGTATTTCACCAATATAAAATGGCCTTTTCTCAGGAAATGGTTTCGTCAATAACGAAAATAAATTTGTGAATTCTGAGAATCTTATTTTTTTATAGTTCATCGTAACAAAAAGTCGAAATAAAAATGCAAATTAATATTAAAAAAACTCTGTACTTTTTTATGTTTGGTCATGTAAATAAGTATTCAAAAATTCTGTATATTTGGTGCAGATTCTTTGATAAAATTCTTTTATTGCAATTTTTTGTGAAATAATTAATTCAATTACATAGCTTTATTCTGTTTTGTAAATTTAACATTTACCGTGACTCTGGCAATACCATTAAATTAGATTTTTTTGTGCAAAATATAAAATGCCATTTGGACTAAAGCATAAAATAGCATTTTCCCAGGAAATGGTTTCGTCAATAAGGAAGAAAATTTTGTGAATTCCGAGAATCCGTTTTTTTAAATGCATCGGGACAAAAAGTCTAAATATACCTTTTCAGCTCAACTCTTCTATTTTTGTTAATAAAAAAAAAGGAAAAGAAGTAGAAGAATTATTTTAATTATTTTTCATACAAATGTCATATCAGAATTTGTGAAACAAAAGAGAAAAATTTTGAAAAAAAGAAAAAAACACGAATTTAATTGTCACTAGATCTTGAATTCCGTGGAATTCGTGATCTTGTGGAGAATATTTTATTCCAGAGTAAGTGAAAGCGTCACTTTTAGCAAAAATAAATAAATATAAAATACAAAAAAAGAACTCTAAGTGCATTATCCTACATTTATTTACATATGTTTAGCTATTAGTTTTTGGTTGCATTTTTTTTTACACAATGCTTCGTTCTTCTCCAAGAAATACGACAGTATATAACATAAAGTTTATAACACTATAAAATAAAAAAAATTATACTTTTTGCGAATCTGGTAGACAGCAGTATTAGTCATGTTTAAATTGCTTTTCCTTAGCATTAAATTTTAAATATTAATACACTCGCTGACAATTCATTCTTAAGAATTATTTTTAAATTCGTTTTCTGTTTATTAAGCCAATTGTACTAATTTTAGCCTATAGTATTTTGTTGCTGTTGTTGTTGTGGTTCCTAATCTTTCACAATATAGCCTCAGAAACCATGAGTTCAAATGTTTTGGTAAAGTCACACACCAAAATTGATCTTTAAGAGTTGTCATCCATGGAAAATTCCAGACAACCAAAGATAGCAATCAATATTCGGGGATAGCAAGTTTCGATTTGCACTTGCTACATATTGGGGAGATTTTGCGCCAAAATAATATAGTATATGCGCCAAAAGATATAATATTTTATATATTTAAAACAAAGTATGAAAACTTGTGGTAATACACGGGGAAAAAATTCTGGTAAAATTACTGTACTGCATGGTATTGATGAAATTACTAAATTTTACCACAGTTACTAAATTTTAACACATATTAGAAAACCATATTTAATTATTAATCTTATCAAAATTATTACCAAAACGCTTCGGTAAATTTTTATTTATTTTTTTTGGAGTTTTTCGGCGTTCTTTGGAGTTCTCACAGAGCTAGTAATACGATAAATTTTACCACAATTTATCAGTTTTGACTATATTTTTTTCTTCAGTGCAGCATTTATTTCGTATACTTTTCAATTTTAAATACTTAAATCATTATTTTAATGTTATGAATTGATTTGACACAATTTCATATACACTCTTGTTTGTGAAAATTGCAACTCCTTAAAGGAATTTTAACGAGCGAGCGAAGCTTACGTGAAATGTAAAGTGACTCAAATCATTTGCATATACATGCAAATGATTTGAATTACGAAGCGATTGCATGTGTTAATTTGAACCACTATCAGTTATTATTTCATTTATTTCTGATAATTCCTTCATAGTGTTGTAATTTTCAGTTTGGATAAAATGTATTAAAAGGTATGTAAAACTAGTTTATACATAACGATTTTTGAACATCATGCAATGTGTTTGGCAGGGTAATAGTTATAGTTTAGTTAATTAGTTTACTAATAGTTTGGCACTGCAAAAAGTACCCGTTTTTTTAATTTAACCGTATATTTAACGGTTTAGTGCCATTTAGTAGAAAAAAACAGTTTTTCTCCGTTTTGCACACTAATCACTAACGGATTTAAACCGTCAATTGAAATTCTTCTTTTTAACATAAAGTATTGAGACTCGGACCATAACTTCACCTTTTCTGCCATCATTTATGATTATTTTCTATACTTGCTCTTACTTTTTAGCAATTACTTTATGGTTTTGAACATCGTATAAATAGAACTGTGATTCGACTTGATACAATGCTGAACAAATTGATACAATGATACAAATTGAACAAATTGATACAATGCTGAAGTGAAATTCTCTCTATCACAATTTCTTCGTAATAAAACACTTGAGCCACAGTGACTTAAAAGGTAGACCGCGTTCCTCTAAATGAATTTACCCATGTTCGAATCCCAGCGATGAATGATAGATACGAATTCTTCCAACATTAAATATTCACATCTGATACGAGTACAGATTTATTTCGTAACTTTCCCGGAGTAAATTTATTTCCAAATGGTAAAAATCTGTTGAAACAGCATATTTATTTTTGCTCTAAAAACTTGTTTTGTTACTGTAAAAATCCGATCTTATTATGATTTGATTTTTTTCGTAATTTTTACGGAAAAATTTGTTCTTGCAAAAAAAAATTTATTTGGACTACGGATTTACATCGTAAATTTTACGGTTTTGCACAACCAACCCAGTGGCTGGTTTAAAATTGCAAATTTTACGGGATTTTTTAACAGTGTAACATAAAATTTCGTGTTCGTATGGCGATAATTTTAATATGTTTCAAGGTACTCGAATCTGTTAGGGAAAAATCCATATTGTCCATTTGAAATTTTAAAGCAAGAAGCTTCAAGCAAATACATCTCACTATTAACATTTTAGTAAACAAAGCATTTTAAGCCACAATTGAATTTATTTTTTAAAAATCAAAAAATTTATGATTCTAAGTGTTTTTTTTTTTTTTTTTTTTTAGAAACACATGGTTCTAGCGAAATTGGAAAGCAAACTTTTGGTTTCTTGGGATATTTAAATATTTAATATATATCCTATATTTAACCCTATATTTAATATATATCCTATAATATATATTCTATATCCAAATATTTAAATAATTTTAAGAAAAATTTATACTGGCTGGGAAAAAATTAATTCAATAAACAGTAATGGTTTGGGAAGAATTAAATCATTAAGAAATGTCGGTTTTCGAATGGAGCGAGTAATTTTATTTTAGATTTTAACGACGACAGAAATAAAAGCTATTCATTTTTGTCATTAGATTTGGAGATTTTAACACAATAAACAATTTATCAATCGTTTGAAGCAGTTATATAGATGAAAGTTTGATTGGTTAGACGATGAATTGAGTGAGGAAGCAACTGGTAGTTCATTATTGTAATAAAATAATATACCAAATTCCGATGTATAATGATCTATGCAAGTATTCCAAATACCAATGCCTCACAAAACTCAGCGTTTTGCAGAAATATTTGAACAAAGTCTTCTTCCAACGGGAATTAAAGGAATTATTATTTACAGTTAACGAGATAGAGAACGCCTCTTAAATTTTTTTTTTCTTTTAATACGTTTCGAAAAAAAGACTACATTTTTTATAGGCATCAAATGAAATCCTGTTAGCCTTTAATATGCAGTATATATTGTATGTTTGTACAATCAGTTTTATATGTCGTCTCTTTATTTTATTTATTTATTTATTTATTATTATTATTTATTTATTATTTTTATTATTATTATTATATATATTTTTTTGTGTGTGTGTGTGTGTTTAGTTTATATTAATAGCTTTTATGAACCGTGTGATTCTAGATAACCGAAATATTTCTTATAAAATTGTTCCTTTTTTATAAATAATAATAATAATAATAATAAATGCTTTAGAGTTTTAAAAAAATAAAGTTAAAACTGTATAAAAATTAAGGTTGTATAAAATGAATTTTAACTTATTACGGTATTAAATTTAAGTCTTTATGCTCAAGATCATTTTCATTTTAAGGTTTCGAATAAAATCATCCGACTTTTCGTTGCCCAACCTCAATCAAACTATATGCTTACCACCCTGAACGCTTTAACTTAAAGCTTTTGTTCTCTGATGGGATATTAGAGGGTTCCTCAACTTGCTCGCTGCACTCACCAGTCCCGGGAACTCTTTCTCAATTCCTACTTCGCATATTATTTAGTTTACTCTAGCTTAGCATGTTAGCAAGAACTCTATTTTATTTACAACAAAGTCCTTGGATTATGTAACAAATGCATCATTTGAAACATTTAAGCCATGAACATAGCATTTAATTTACATAAATTACCATTTTTTATATACAATGCAGCGCCATTTAGATATTACATTTGGAACAAATAATTTATATGTGGTGAAAAGTTCTGGTAAAATTACCGTACTGACATGGAAAAAATATTTCTAATAAATAAAATAAAAAAATTTAAAAAAAAAAACATAGATTTTGTTAATAAGACCAAACTAGTTTAATTCGTTCATTTCGTAATTTTTCCACTTATACGGTAACGATTTATCGGAAATTCAGGTTTTTTAAAATTACTTACGAAAAATTACTTACCCAGTTTTTCAAAATTACAAAATTAATTTTATAATTACCACACATTAAGTAAAATTTACCCTACTTTAAATTATAAGCAGCAAAAAAATTTTAGAAAAAATGAGAATCAAAAAAATATTAGAATCTTAAATTCTGAGGAATTATTATTATTATTTTTTATTATTGAGGAATTATTTAATTATTATTATTGAGGAATTATTTTTCTCCCAAAGATTTAAAGATTATCAAAAAATATTATTTTAACATTTTATAAAAGATAGTATATAATTTTCACACTAGATGGCAGTGTCAGTCCACTCCATCCAATCACTTAACATAAAAGTTATTCTTCCCGATCATGATGTTAAAAAATATAACAACATAAAACGAGTAATTGCAGGTTGACCAGACATTTGTTAATGTTTCCACTAGCTTAATAATACATTTGCGTCAGTTCTTAACGTGTTTAATTGCTTTTCGAATGTGAAAGAAGTCGTTACTTTCGACAAATTTACGAGAAAAGAACGATAATTTTTAATAGTTCATCGCCAATTTTTTCTTCGCCAAACTAACTGTAAATCGAAGCATGCAAACTTAAAAGTTGAATCATTAATAATAATTAAGATACGATATATTTCATAAACAATTATCCCTTCCGTTGTTTTGAGGAAGTCGGGCTGTAAAATTTTTTTATAGATCATTCTTTATTGGATCACGTTCGCTATAAAGAAGTTGTTCTTTTTATTAGGTTGAAGGTCAATTGTGATTAAATGCAGACATATCATAATTGCACAGACTTTGTAACATTAAAACTGTTACAATCAATTCATTCAAAGTTAATGAAAAAAACTTCCGATATTTTGGAAAGTATTCGAGAACAGTAAATCTAGAGAAATAAATGTGTTGTTGTCTTGTAAAAAGGAATGTTTTATGTGGGAACGAAAATCAGTGCCTTCATCTGAAGTTTTATAACTGATTAAGGTATAATTGACTGTGGTGTTCAAAATTTATTGAATTGCACTGTTACTGGAAGTTGTGAAAATCGAATTTTTCATATTTAAAAATTTTTTTTTTACTATTTATTGAATTGTAATACTGTTTTTATTTATTGAGCTGTACACGTAGAAGAACAATGTAATTTATTTTTATTTTCATGGAACACTAGTTGAAGCAAAAGAAAATCATTTTTCCAACTGTATAAAGCAGCCTTCATAGTATAAGAAAAGAAATCTTGATATTCGAAGCTATATAAATTAAAATGAAATATTGAGACAACGTAAATGTAAATGCATTTATATAAAGATGATTATGCAAATAATAGAGGGCGAAATTAAGAAGATTTGTTCCGCAACCAGAAGAAGCATTTTAAATAGGGCTCACTTTTTAAAACATAGGGCCTCTTTTCCAAAAATTTAGAATTTTAAACCAATTGAAAATTCTAACTAAAAAAAAAACTATTGATATTCTTACTGTAAAGCACTTCTCAAAATGTGGTTAACATTACAGGGTTAATTTTTAAAAGGAAAAAAAAATCGTGATTTCTTCCAGTAAAATTCATGTGTCTTATACGATGTTTAGAACTAATAAAATTAAGGATTTGACTGTTTGAATCTATAATGCAACGTAAAGTTTATGTTTATTAACGAAGATAAAATTTATAAGTTTCAAAACAGATTTGAAATAATTGCAATCATAATGAAATTATATTAATCAGATTACTTTTAAGTATTAGCGAAATTTAAACTATTATTAATTAATATTAATAAATATTGTTATCAATAATTATTAATAATTAATTTATTGTTAATAATTTGTTACTATTAATTTATTTATTAGTTATTTAATTTATTATTATCAATTAATCCATAAAATTAAAATCAATTTCCATTAGCATAAATTGAAGAGTAGGGATATGAAATTAACTTTAATTTGAATGAAACCTTTGATAAACAAATTCATTCTCAGGAAAGGTTCAAGTTTCGGAGATGATGACAGTTTTCCCCTTATATAAAATAAAACGAGAAGTTGAAAGCACATGTTGGAGCACGTGGACAACATAATGCTAAACAATTTAATGTTTATTAATAAACATAAAACTTATTCTGTTTAAAAATAGATCTGAAATAATTGCAATCATAATGAACTTATATCAATTATATTACTTTTCAATATTAGCGAAATTTAAACTATTAGTAATCATTATATTTCTTTAATATTCTTATTAATATTAAGTAATTTTTGGTAATAATTAATTTATTATTCATAATTAATTTATTATTCATAATTAATTTATTATTCATAATTAATTTATTATTATTAATTAATTAATTAAATTATCATTGATTACTATTAACAGCATTAATTAAAGATTGGTTATATGAAATTAAGTTGAATGAATGTTTCGGGGATGATGACAGTTTCCCCGTGTAGTAAATAATACAAAAAGGTGAAAGTATTCGTTTTAGCACATAGGATGCATTTTCAACGATAAAAGTAATAGTTTTCTTTTAATGGCAAAACTATTAAATTATAAATTATTAAAATTATTAACTATTAAGATAAAATTATTAAAAATTGTTAAGATAAAATTATTAAAAACTATTAAGAAACAAATTTTTATTCACAATTTCTTTATATTTAATAGATCTGTTGTCGGTGACAACTGATAATTTTGCCCTCTAATAAATGATTAAGTTAAAAAGACTATTAAAAAACCAAAAATTACAGAATAGTTATTTAAATCTTATCTTGCATATTTTAGTTTTATCATATCATAATTGAAATCAAGATATGATGCAATTTAATGCGATTGAAAGTTTAAAAAATAAATGAACGAACATCCACTCTTTTTAAGTCATCAATATGGCTTAAACCTTATCTTGCATATTATAATTTTGAAAATATAAAATTAAAGATATAATACAATTTAATATAAATGAAAGTTCAAATAAGTTTAAATAAACAAACAAACATTAAAAAAACAATAAATATCTTGAGTCTTTTGGCTATCAGTTATTTATTTGCTAATTTTATCATAGATCTTATTACATAAAAAAAGTAATGCCTATTTTTAAATATGCAAGATAAGATTTTAATATTTATATTAATTTGGTTTTTTTAAGTTTTAGTAGTGCGTTTTTAGTAGTGCGTTTTTAGTAGTGCGTTTTTTTATTTCGAGAAAAATACCTGAAAACTAGATTAAAAGGCAAATAAATTAAAAACATACTTTAAATGATATTTTCCATATTTTTAGAATATTTTCCATATTCTTAAAAAAAACTATTGCTTTAAAATTAAAATAAAATTTTCTAAGCGAGGTTAGAATTTTTTTTTTTAAAAATAAAAAGTGATCAAAAGACAAATTAATAAAAAGTGAGAACTATTTGAAATTTAGTTAAAATATCTTCTTTTTATTATAATTTTAAAAGAAATATTGTAAAAGACGTGAAATTACTTAAAAAATTTAAAAAACAAACAAAAGTAAATTGGTGAAAAGAGTTTAATTAATGATAGAGTGGTAATTTTCTTTCGCTTATTACAAATTTATTTAAAATTACGTTAAAGATATGAAAAAGCTTAAAGATCCGCTAAATCACCAAAAAGTAAATACGGGATGATAAATAACTTAAATACTAAGCTTAATGACACTTAAGATGTAAAATTTCTGGAAGAGAAGCTAAACAGTTGACAATAATCAAAGTGATAATCTTTCTAGTTTTTTAATGTTGAGTTAAAAATGTAAAACAATTTAAATAAGGTGGGAACTTCTAAAAAAATAGATAATCAAAATATACTGTGGCTTTAAATGATGTTGTAAGTTATGTTTTCTTTTGCGAATTAAAATTTCAATATAAAAGTTTAATTAATTGATGGTCATTTCGAGCTTTTTGTTGCCATTCAATTTATAATACTATTATACTGACATATTTTTAATTAATTCCAATTTAACTTTTCTTAAGAAAAGTTTCTTTTCTCAGAGGAAATTAAATTTGTAACTAGATTATAATTTACTATAAAATATTTATATGTAGTAATTAGATAAAATATATAGTTTATATATTTTTTATAACTATATAAAAATAACTATTAAAATTGAAATTCGCATTAGCAATAGCGAAAAAATAATTACAGCTTTTATTTTTAATTAAAAATTTTCAAATTGCCTAGAAATTTATGTGGTTTAATGGCTTCATTGCAACAATTAGAAGTTTATCTAGGTTCATAAGAAATTGGCGAAATATTATCGCTGCTTTGTATGTTACTGAGGTACCCCTTTAGCTATGATTCCGTTTAAATTAAACCACAGAGCAGAATTCCATGTTATCAAAAACATTTCGCACAATGAAAATTAAAGAAGGATTAAGTTTTTCAGTAATATGATTTAAAAATTTGTGCACAATATTATGGTTTTTAATATTTTTTCATCAATGCTTTTAATACCGATAATTTTTCGGGAGCTTAAAAAGTCTAACTAAAGAGCAGTAATTTACGCATAAAAAAAAATCTGGTAAAATTACCGTACTGTATGATAATAACATTCTCTTGTAATAAAAAAAAAAAAAAAAAAATTAAAAATTAAAAAAAAATATATAATTCTGGTAATAACAACAAATTATATCACCCATTCATTTGGTAACATTTCCGTTTATATGGCAACGGTATATTGGAAATTCTGGTTTTAAAAATTATAGTTCTTATTACCCCACATTTATTAAAAAATACAAAACTGAAAAGTAAATTTGATCGAATAAATGGTTTTATTGCTCTAAGAAATCATGATAAAATTACCAAATTTTACCAACGTTAACTAAATTGTATCACATATTTTAACACTACATTTCAGAATTAATTTAATCAAAATCATTAACAAAGCGCTTAGGTAATAGTTACCGAGCTCTTTGGTGTTCCCATAGAGCCAGAAACATGGTAAATTTAACCATATTTTGGTAATTTTGTCCTCAATTTTTTCTCATTGCATCAAAATCTATTCTTATACACTTTTCAGTCATTATTTGCTTAATACAGAAATTATCAAAATGGAACAATACTATTCCTCGATATGCAAACTTTATATCCAAATTCATATATATGTAGTTTGTAAATTCAGTCACCTGTATGCCTCAGGATGCCCTAGAAGATGGAGCACTAGCTTGCTGTACTTAACATAAATGTAACAAGTTCGAATCATCACAATTACTGGTTAACCATTTCAAATTGCACTTTTTGATGTAAATATAAATTATTCCCTGTGTTAAAAGGATCACGGGTTAGACACAGATTGATGTTCGGCTGACCGTTAGATTTTCTGAAGTTATTCTCACATATGACGTATATGCTGGTTAAATTCAGCCTTTTATGAAGGATATTATTTTATACGTTGAGTAAAATCAATAAATGGTTATCGGAGTGTAAACAATAGCAATATATTGAGCCGTGGTGGCTCAGGGGATAGAGCTCTAGCCTCCCAATAAGGTGAACCAGGTTCGATTTCCAGCGATGGCTGGTCGATACGAATTCCGCACCCGGATCGCACTGATCACAGTGCTGACGTAAAATATCCTTATGGTTAGACGGATTATGGTGGTAGACGGATCATGGGTTAGAGTCCCATAGTCATTCGTATGTGGTTTTCGTGGTTTTTCTCTCCATCTAAAGCAAATGTAAGTTAGTTCCATCTAAAAAAAAAAAAAAATCCACGAAAGCGAATTCTACCAATACCTGATCAGGGTTTCCCTTGTCTTCTGAATTGGGTTCAAAATTACAAGGCTACAGACTTGAACATTAGTAGTTGCAAACTCAAAAAATTTGGATCAGCTGTTTAACGACAGTTATAAAATAGCAATATATTAAAACCGGAGCGGAATCTTTAAAATGATATTAATGTGAGACGACGTGTGAATTTTTTGATATTCCAGGATGTTATATTAAGGTATTATATAAATTGACACGTAGTTTTCACATTCATAAGATTTTTCTGTATTTTAAGAAATCTGAGAGATTGTGATCTAAAAATCGATTTTATGTGATTTAAGTAAATCAATATAATGACATAACTAAAGAGTAAAAGTGATGTTTTTTGTCTTATATTTAGATTTTTATGTTTTCAGCTAAAGTGGATTTGCAAGTTAAAGGTTGAAGTTGAATCAGCAGCGAAAGACATGAGCTAATATCAGCTCAAAGTATAGGAGTAGTTACAAGGATTAATAAAACAAAAAATGTATTTATAAGTATAAAAATTATTCACAAAAGATTGTTTGTAAACTGAATTTTCTAATGATTCCATTTCTTGTAATTCGTGAAAGATTAGACACATTCGATTCATCAGTTATCAAGAATTAACAGCAAAAAGTATGAGTTCTTTTAAGATGATACGAGTATATAAAACGAACGGAAGGTTAATTAATTATTAATAACTTTAAAAACTATAAAAAAAAATATCGTTTGTAATCCGAAGCTTCTAATACTTGCATTGCTTGTGATTCGAAAAGATTACACAGATTATAGTCAATAGTTATTTAACGATAACAGTTAAAAGCATGCAGCATACGAGCATTTATGAAACAAAAGTATTCAGCACGAATCATACGAGTATTTATGAAACAAACGTAGGTTAATTAATTATTAATAACAGTAAAAACTATTCAAAGAATATCATTTGTAATTCGAAACTTCTAATAATTGCATTGCTTGTAATTCGAAAAGATTATACATATTAGAGTCTATAGTTATTGAATAATAACAGAAAAAAGCATGAGGATTTCAGCACGAAGCATACGAGTGTCTATGAAACAAACGATAGGTTAATTCCTTATTGATGGTAATAGAAATTATTCAAAAAATATTGCTTGTGATCCGAAACTTCTAATAATTGCATAGCTTGTAATTCAAAAAGATTAGACATATTAGAGTCAATAGTCATTGAAGTTAAAGTAAAAAGCATGCGATTTTTAACACAAAGCATGCGAGTATACATGAAACAAAAAGTAGGTGAATTAACTGTAAAAAATTGTAGAAATAGTTCATAAAATAATATTATTAATCACAAACTTCTAGTGCTTGTATCACTGGAAATTCGTAATAGATGAGATATCATTTATCGAACGTTATCTGCAAAAACGGAAGTTAGTTTTTTTAGTGAAAAACATACGAGTAAGGGATTACGGTTAACGGATTTTATTTCACAACATTCTACTATCACATCGACAACTTTCTTTTTTTCTACTTCTTCTCTTTTCTGTTCTTTTTCTTATTTTTTAACTGAAGTTTCTGGAAAATCATCAATAAATCTCCATCAATAAATTACTCTCTCATTTTTGTGGTTTACAATTCATTTTTCTTCTCCACCTTGACTTAAAACCTTTACCTTAATAACAGTCTTTATTTTCTTTACTTAAGTTCCTGGCAAAACCACCAAAAGAACAGGTACATTTTTTTACGTAATGTCAGAAAATATAAAAAAAAAAAAAAAATATTTAAATATATACTGTCAGAAATTTCTAGGTAAAAGCAGTTAAATGTAAATTTATTTCATTATTACTTTACCATATTCAACCAAAACAGTCAAGTAACCATAAAAAAAAAAAAGATGATATGCAAACTGTTTACTGTGCGAAAAAACGTTTAATCATTGTTTTTACCTAACACGGTTTAACAACCAGAATTCTATCCACATCACTTTATGAAGCCATTTTGTTCCGAGCAGCTGGGGCTAATCAGTCAATCTCATGACCATCTGAACATGGGTTCGAATCTCAGCATTGATACCACAATATTTTTTTTCCATTCCTTCAATACATGAGGAGTTTTTAGTACTATACAATCGGTGACCTTAGACTATTAGAGTATTAATTTATCAATCGCGCATAAATGGCGCTGCTCCCACAGAGCTCCAATGTTTGTTTAGGTTTAATTTTTATGGTTTAAAAACTATGCTAGTAGTAAATGGTTACAAAACCGTATAGTTTTACATTGGTTTTTAACCGTACCAGTTGTAAACGGTTTCAAAACCGTAAATGTAAATAAATGTTCCTAACCATAATACATGGTTAATCGAACGGACAGACTGCCGCCAGTTATTTTACCGTATTTCCAGAATGAAAATTCTAACAGTACCTTTCTTTATAAACAACCGTTTCTTACGTTAACTGCTGGTAGTGTAATAAATTTGAATAATACTATAGTTCAAACAGGCTCCAGTTTCTACAGTGAAAATTTGTGTTTTAAAATTTTTACGCTCAAATAGCTACAAGAATACTCGTAGTTATAGATTAAGAGTTGTAATTATTTGATTGGAAATATTTTTTATGTTTTTAATCCTTTTCTTTAAGTGAAACTTTATCAAAAAAGTTTAACCAAATTTCAACAATTAAACACCCAACTAAATTTCTAGAAAATATGCGTGAAATTATGGTTCTAGTTATTATTAGTTCAATACTGAGCTGATTTTCTCGAGAATTCGCATGTAAAATTTACACTCACATTTTCTAAAGGAAAAAAATATATAATTGTTTACTTTTAAGTTTTTGCATTCTACAAAACATTTCTGTACATAATTTAAAACTCCAAAATGCAACCTGGAATATCATGTTCAACGCAAAAACAAAAGTTTGAAATTGAATGATTTTTAAGAAATATTGACGACTCAAAAATAGTTCATTTTTCGCTTTAAAAATAATAATTCTTAATAAAATATGACAAATTAAGGCGCTGTTTATGCTACTAACTGTTTCAAAATATGAAAAGCTAATTTTCAAACTGAGCGAATTATGAAAAGCTAATTTTACAAAGCAAGGTGTTGCGTAATAATTACCCTTAATTTATAATTTTAGAATCTTATCAAAACTTCAGTAAAAAACCTACACCCCAAGAGCAGTAAATAATTATTTATGCGAGAACAAAACAAAAACAGTTTAGATGCTGCACCAAAAAACTTAAATTTTCAATCACAAAATTTTTAAAATTGTCATAGAATTTAGAATTAAATTTTGATTTGCGCTAATGATAAGCAAATCTTTAAAAAATAATAATACACTGAGAGAAAAAGTATGTCCAGAATATGATAAAATTTTCTGTATTTCTGGCTGTATGGGAACAATAAAGCACAAGGTAATTTTAAAGGAGTGCTATCTATGATAATGATTTTTGTTAAATTAAAAATATAATATTATCTCATTATGTGTGTTAAAATTTGCTAAATGTGGTAATTTTATTATGATATCATAGTACATGGCAAAAAAACAATTTATTCGGTTAAATTTACTTTTCAGTTTCAAATTTTAATTCTTAAAAAATAAGTAATAAGTATAATAAGTAATAAGTACAGGTAATAATAACTATAATTTTAAGAACCACAATTTTTGGTAAATTCTTACCTTATAAAAGAAAAAAGTAACAAATGAATGTTTTAATTACCATATACTTTGGGTTTACTACCAGAATTAAAAAAAATTTTCTACCAGAAATGTTTCTACCATACACTACAGTAGTTTAACCTAAATACCATCAGATATCGAGATTTTTATCTGAATATTTAATTTTCAAAAAAAATTCTGTTTATTCATTTTTTTAAACTGCAGAAAGTTAATTTTAGATGCTTGTTTGACGACGAATTTGCAACATTAACTCTATATTTTCTTCATAATATAGCACTCTCAAACATTTCTCACATAGATAAGTTTATAAAATTTGCCAATTTATTCTTTGATAGTTAACGTAGCTTCCAATTTATATAAAAGAGAGTATGTTTATTGACAAAAATACATTGATCCTTGTTACATTTTTTACTGGCTATGTTCTTTAATTAAGTGTTCACAAGCAGCTTGATCTAATTTTTATAATACTTTTTTCCGATAGAACGATGAGGATGATTTAGTTAAAATTGTTTTGTCAAAATCTTGAGCAAGAAACTCCAATTTAATTTTTATCAAGTTATGATATTTACTTATTTTTAAAATAACTCTTATTAATTCCAAACCTTGTTCATTAGTCGGCCCAGTTTCGGTACAAACTTGCGCAATTCTAAGGTGTAGTATGAAAAAATATTTTCTACAAGGCATTGTTAGAAAACTAGAGAATGTTTAACCATAGTATCGTGCAAGTTTCCTGGGATAATCTTTAGGTTCCAAATAGAACCATATTATCATGCTGATTAATGCTTCTTAAAATTTGCTACACGATGTATGTTCCAACTTTACTCATGCAGTTCAATTACAAAAATTTGAAAAATAATATGGTTCAACGCTTAACTGATTTTTCTGGAATGTAATATCAGCGCAAATGGTAAGTTATTGTTAGTTGTTATCTCTCCATATAACGGATACTTATACTTATCAATCGGGAGCTATAATATGGTTCGAATTTGCTACAAATTTAATATGGTGTTAAGTTGAACTAGATGATTGTACTTTTCGATTTGATTAAACGATACTGTGGTTCAATTTAAACCAAAATAATTAAACTTAAAACCTCAATAAGACTTCATGATAATATGGTTCGATAAACGAATGCCCAGTTAGGGCAGTAGTCCCCAATCACCGGGTTGTGGACAGGCGGTACCAGTCTATAGATCAATGTGTACCGGGCCGGTCAAAGAACATTAAATTATTTTTATTTTATTTACTGTTGTGTATTTCTCTCGGGATTGTACAACTTTCTATGGTAGAGGTTAACCTGGTTAACCTGGTTAACCTGGTTACTAGAGGTTAACCTGGAAATGAGTGATGTCACCTAAAACTGTACCAATATGGAGCATGTAATTGTACTTTAATTTGAGGTATGTTCCAGTAAAATTAAAATAAAATTATTAAATCGAAACAATCTAAAATACTAACAATCAGCGTCCACTCTCCCTCAGCAACAATCAGCAATTTTCAATCGTTGACCGACGATAAAATGGTTGGGGAGCACTATTTCAGGGTACAGATATTATGGTTCAATATTGAACTAATTTTTCTATGAGTGTTGACTGTTCGTATGAGAATTGTCGAACTTTGGTAAAAAGCAGATGATTTCTTGCACATGTGTTATTAGATTTTTATTTCAATCTTTGATTGACGACAAAAGAATGCTTCGGACCATATGATTAGAAAAATCATCTGAAATGTTCGATAATACTCAACCTTTGTTGCACTATGCGATGTCAGCAGCGTGCCACATGGTATTCGTTGCGTTTTGTTCGTCAATAAATGTACTTAGATCAAAGGTCCGCACTTTTTACACACGTTTCGAACACGAAACTGGGATGTAAGTTCTCAGAATGTGGTGCCATGATCCTAAAAGAACTGCTTCATCATCATTCCCTGCCATTTTCCCATCACAATCCTGAAAGAAAAATGGTTTTAAGATCCTAGAAGACATGATTGTGGGTGCGATACCACCAGGCAAGCTGATTCAGACAAAAAAAAAAATCAGCCGTATAAAACTTGAAATGCTCACAAATAAATGCAGACATGGAGATACCGAGGTCTTATAATGCATGTAATTGCTGACTATTATACCGTTCATCCTTTACCGTATAAATCTATCGTTGGCAATGGTAACAAATGATTCCTTCTGCAGACTCCAATCTTCACGTGGAATCGTGTAAAAAAGGTAGGTTTTCTATGTAATAGGGGGCGGGGTTGGAGAATCGAAGCCGCTCTTAATAATAGGGATGCAACGAAAACGGATGTCATACTTTCTAGTATTTCTTTTTCTTGTTCGTAAAAAGAGATAGAGTTAATGAGGCTTCGTTTATATTTTCAGCTCTAAATGATGGGCGGATACAGATGCAGAAATAACGACCTAACCTTTTTGTCTTTTATCAGTTCTGTATTAGGATCTGCAGTTGTGTTTTCGAGAGAAGCTTGAAGCATGCTCCTATTTTTCTGTTGGCTGTTATAGCCTTGTTCTAACGACTGCTGCGTGAGATGTTGGCAATTTAGGGGTCTGTTTTCACGTGGTTGAATGATCTGTCTCCTTTAGTCAGAGACGATGTTAGGAAGGTCAAGGTTTGTAAATTATCTCCGATTTGCTGATCAAGATGCTCTTTTTGATAATAATATCTGCCTAGTGATAATGTTTGATCTTGCCAGTTGCAAATGGCATCCGCACAGAAAAACAACGGACACCTTATAAAGCAAAGAAAAATCACGAGTTACCTTAGCACATATATTCACAGATTTCTCATACTATAAAGAATACCATAATTAAAAATCAGCTTTTTTTAATTTTTAAATTAAATATTAGTCTAAAAAAATAATAGTAGTTCATAAATGAAAATGTAATATTCATATGCAAACTAGAAATAGCAGAAAATGAAAAACAATCAGATTAGGTGCAATACGCAATTAAAAGCGAATGATATTTTTAAAAAAAAAGTTTGAAAAGCTAAACTAATTCATTTTGGCTAAAATCATACTTTTAGAAATTTAGCTGGTATACCTTACCTTGAAAACTTTCGTTCACATCTTCATTGTGGTACACTGTGAAAGAAAGTATGGTTGAAACTAACATAATATGGTAATATTTACCATGTTTCCGGTTTCAGGATCTATGAGAACACTGTCAGGGTCACGTGATGTAATAACACGCATTTTCTGATGTTGCGAGCTAAAAGCTTGATATTATAGATATGATCATTTTCTATTGTTTTGGTTTTTGAACGATGGATGAAAAAGAATAATAAAAAAGGGTGAATTAGTTTTGTAGAATTTTGCGTTATTTCTTTTGTAAAAGGTTACGACTGACAAATGCGCGGGAAGATCCCAATGGATTTCGAAATGAAAGATTGGTAGTTGTTTGTTCTATGAATTTCAAGTTGTTCGATGGAAGATAGTGAGTTATTTAGATTGTCTTGAAATTGGTTTAGGAAGTGGCATTTTTTTGTTTTGTAAGAAGGTGCAGTTTAGAAAGTAGTAGGTGAAAAATGGCATTTTTAGGAAGAGCTTTAAAAGTAGATTTGAAGTGTTTGGCGGAAGAGTTAGGAGAAACGGCAACGGAAGACATGAGAGTTACCGAATTAAAGAAGATTATATTGGCAAGTACGGAGTACGAAGAGGAGTTTGTGAAGGAATTATTAAAAAGAATAGTTAGTGGAAGAGAAGAAATAAAGCGCCAACAAAAAGAAGATGAAATTAGGCGACAAGAATATGAAATTAAGCAACAGGAAAGGGAAGACGAATTAAAGCGGCGAGAACAGGAAAGGGAAGATGAATTAAAGAGGCGAGAACAGGAAAGGGAAGGTGAATTAAAGCGGCGAGAACAGGAAAGGGAAGATGAATTAAAGCGGCAAGAAAAGGAATATGAATTGGAGAGGTTGAAGATAGAAGCTTCATTGGTACATACTGGTACTATAGGAGAGACGAGCAGCTCTCGAAATGAAGAAACAAGAGAACATGTACCTGGTGGATTGCAAAAATTAATGCGTACTTTTGATCCAAAAGAAGGTGATATAAGTTTTTATCTAATATTGTTTGAAAGACAAGCACGAAGAGTCCATATAAAAGAAGAAGATTGGGTAACGCATCTTGTTGGATTATTGCCTCTAGAAATGGCGAATTTAATTGCAAGGGAGCCTGAAGAAAAGGCAAATGATTATAAACATGTAAAATGTATGTTATTGAAAAGGTTTAAATTGAGCCCAGAAGCATTTAAAATAAAGTTTAAGAGACATTGTAAAGCGGCTGAGAGCACTTGGCGAGATTTTGGATTTGAATTGGCGAACTATTTTAACGAATGGGTTTCGGGACTAAAAATTAATGATTTCGACAGCCTGAAACAACTTGTCATTGTCGAACAGATAAAAGAACGAGTACCTGGAGACATACAAAATCATTTTATTGATGAGTGGAGTAGAATTTGCTCAGTTGACACACTTGCTGAGAAGCTAGATGAGTACGAGAATGCAAGGAAATATAACCAAACTACTAAATTCATTGCTTCTCAACCATATAGGAACTTATACCGGGAAAAACCAAACATGGTTAGTAGAAGATATCATACATTTGGTGAAGGATATAAACATGAGCATAACAACCATGGCAGAATTGATAAGCGGAGTTCTTCCCAAAATCCAGTCACATGTTTTAATTGTGGACGAGTAGGACACTTGGCACGATTTTGTCGAGATAATAAAGAGAGGAGAAGAAACATTGAAGGCAAAGTGGCCGAGGTTCAAGTATCGGAAGGGCAAGTATCCGAAGTTAAGGTACTCAGAAATGGAAATATCGAAAGCAAAGTAGTCACTGCAAGATTTAACGGTGAAGTCATGATAGGAAACAAAAAATGTAAAGGCGTTCAACCAAAAATAGCTGCCCTTAAGAAAGTTAGAATTTCATATAATGGAAATGAATACGAAGCTGTAGTAGATTCTGGTGCACAAATAAGTGTATTTAAAAACGATATAGTGGGTAAGGAAGTGGATTACAAAGGACATATAATACTACAACCTGCGTTTGGCGAAAGTCTAAAAGCTGAATTAAAAGAAGTGGAAATCGCTTTGGTAACGGAAGGATATATTACGCCTATAATTAAAACGATGATAGCAGCCGTCAATGGGTTAAATGCTGACATTTTGTTGGATGCTGAAACTTATGAGGCATTATTAGAACAAAAAAGAGTATACAATCCCAGTTTTACTGCTGCTATGAAGCTAAGATCAGATTCCCGAAAGGAGCAGTTATATATGAGTGCAAGTGACGGAGAAGAGCAGCAGGAGCCAACAGTAGGTGAATGCGGTGATAAAAAGAATGGAAATGAAACCGAACGATTCAAGATACAACAACAAAGTTGCGATACTCTCCAAGAAGCATGGAAATTGGGGAAGCAAAATAAAGGAGGGTATGTGATACAAAATAATATACTATGCCATGAAGAGCTGTTGGACGGGAATAGAATACAACAATTAGTAATTCCCGAAATTAGAAAAGGTAAAATACTAGAAATTGCCCACGAGTCAGTATTCGGAGCACATCTAGGAGCTCGTAAAACAATTCAAAGAATTAAATTTTCCTTTTATTGGCCAGGGATGGTCAAGGAAATTAAAGCTTATTGTAGCTCATGTCATGGGTGCCAAGGTAGAAGAGTTGTTCGTTCAGTAGACAAAATTCCGATAACACCTGTGTCACGTCCTGAACTTCCATTCCAAGTGGTGAACGTAGATCTAATTGGTCCTCTAGATCCAGTATCAGCACAAGGACATAAATATATCCTTTGTTTGATGGACCAACATTCAAGATGGCCTGAAGCAGTCCCGCTCAAATCGTTAACGGCAAGGAATACATGCGAAGCACTGCTCGAAATATTCTGTAGGACAGGAATTCCAGAAGTAATCGTGGTGGATAATGCGACAAATTTTACGGCAAGTTTAACGCAAGAGTTTTTGAAGGTTTTAGGAGCTTGTCCGCGATTTTCAACGCCATACCATCCGGAAGGGAACGGATTGATTGAAAGATGGAACCAAACCTTCAAAAATATGCTACATCACATTATTAGAGAAGTAGGAAGAAATTGGCATCGACATATACCATTTGTACTATGGGCTTATCGAGAAGTTCCAAATGCAACTACAGGAGTACCACCTTTTCTGCTAATGTACGGGAGAGAACCGAAAGGCCCGTTATCTATATTGAAGTCAATTTGGGCCGGAGATATGTTTTTACCTTTGAATATGAAAGGATCAGCGGAGGAATATTTAAAAGAGTTAAAAGGAAAATTAGAAATAGCAACCGAAAAGGCAAGGTTAACAAGTGATGTGCAACAAAGTAACTATGCCAAATATTACAATAGAAGGAAAAAATATCGGGAATTTGCGCCAGGAGATCAAGTACTTGTGCTAATGCATGATTCATCCAATTCATTATATGCCAGATGGATAGGTCCAGTAAAGGTAATTAGAAGAGTGAAACCGAATTCGTATTATTTGCAAATGCCTGAAGGAAATTTAAGATTATTGCATGTTAACAAAATGAGAGAATACAAAGCGAGAATTCAAACAGTTGGAGTTGTCTATGATATTGATGATGAATTTGGTGAAATATACGAAACACCAACTCTTCCTACAGATGTGGAAAGCTATGAAGCATTGAAAGGATTAAATTTGGATTACTTACCCAAAATGCAACAAAATCAATTGAAAGATCTTTTACATAGACGCAAAACGTTGTTTTCGGGGAAGATAAGGATAGCTAAAGTTGGGAAACATGCGATAAAGCTGAAAGCTGAGGAGGATACGACGAAACCAAAAACGTATAAGATACCAGAAAACTTAAAGGGGAAAGTGGATGCACAGATCAATGAATTGCTAGCGTTAGGACTGATTGAACCGGTGGTAAGTGAGATAGCACACCCGGTAGTATGTGTTCATAAGAAAGACGGAACAATCAGGTTATGCATTGATTTCAGAAGTTTGAATGCTCTTACCGTTCCGGATGCATATCCAATGCAAAATATGATGGAGTTGAATTTCTTAGTAGGAAAGAAGAAATTCATTACTGTGCTAGATATGTTGAAGGGATATTGGGCTATACCGATGGAGAACGGCAGCAAACACCTCACAGCATTCCGAACTCACCGAGGCCAGTACCAATGGAATGTATTACCCTTTGGATTAAGAAATGCTGCTGCAACCTACCAAAGAGCTATGTCTAAAGTGGTTCAGTCCATGTCTGATTTCACTTGTGCTTATATCGATGATTTAGCAGTATTTTCTGATACGTGGGAGGAACATTTGATTCATCTTGAAGAAGTTTTTAAGAGATTGGAATATTTTAATTTCTCCGTGAACTTGAGAAAGTGCGAATTTGCTAGACAAAAGGTTAAATACTTAGGACATATTATTGGTTCAGGTAAACATGCTCCTGACAAAGAACGAATAAGAGTAATACAGAAATTAGAGGCACCCAAAACCAAAAAACAACTGAGAAGTGCTTTGGGATTATGCAACTTTTACAGGCAGTATATTCCAAACTTCGCAAAGATTGCTCTTCCACTAACAGAGCTTACTAAAAAGAAAGTTCCTAATGAGATTCCTTGGAGCGAAGAAGCTAAGAAGGCATTCAAGGAATTGAAGACGTCGCTATGTAAGATCGCAGAGTTACAAGTCCCAGACATAGAGAAACCATACTACTTGCATACGGATGCATCTCAAAATGCGGTCGGATGTTGTTTAGGTCAGTTAGATGAAGAAGGAAATATTCGTCCCATAGCTTTCGGTAGCCAGAAGCTGAATTCAACTCAACAGAAATGGTCTACAATTGAAAGGGAAGCTTATGCTATTATTTGGGCTTTGCAGAGATTTGAAACCTTACTCTGTGGTGCTAAGATTATTTTATTAACTGATCATAATCCCCTAGTATTTCTGACGAGTGCGACACCCCAAAGCCCGAGGTTGCAGAGATGGGCGTTAGCCATTCAACGCCATGATATTGAGGCAAGTCACATCAAAGGATCGAAACTTAGTAATGCAGATGCATTGTCCAGACTGTAAATATAAACTAAAATAAGACTCTGAACATTTTTTCCTATTATTATTATTAGGTGATTAAAGTAAATACCTAGTGTTAAGTTAAACCTAAGATTCAGTGAATATTTGGGTGAATGTGAAACATAGTTTGTTTATGTGTAAAGTGTGACCCTTAAATTATTTGCCATATTCGATCTTTGGATCTAATATGACTCTGGGGGGAAGGTGTCAGGGTCACGTGATGTAATAACACGCATTTTCTGATGTTGCGAGCTAAAAGCTTGATATTATAGATATGATCATTTTCTATTGTTTTGGTTTTTGAACGATGGATGAAAAAGAATAATAAAAAAGGGTGAATTAGTTTTGTAGAATTTTGCGTTATTTCTTTTGTAAAAGGTTACGACTGACAAACACCATAAAATATGATCGTTTTTACCGACTTGGTAATGACTTTGGTAAAATTAACAATATAGTTTTATTACCCTTCTGCTTGGCAATAAATGAGGTAAAATTTTGGTAATTTTATAATTATACCTTAGAACATGGCATAAAAACCATTTATTCTGTTAAATTTACTTGTCAGTTATATATTTTTTTTTAAATGTCGAGTAATAAGAACTATAATTTTGAAAACTTGAATTTCTTTTAAACCGCTACCATTACAATTGCCAAATGAATGGTTTAAATACTGTATATTTTAGCTTTAGTACCAGAATTATAGTATATTTTTACTATAAATATCATTATTATAAACGATAATTTTGCCAGAATATTTTTTCTCTGCGTAACATTGCAAAGAATTCACACTATTCGAACTTTTCCAATTATTCTGATCATTTTTAGGAGGTGGTGGGTAAATGTGAATAATCGCCAATTTCAGATCTATACACAGTATCCAGACATTAGATTTAGATGTTGAGAAGTTGTAAAAAGAGTCAGAATCAACAATTGTGACCATGTTTTTTTACCGAGTAAAAATGTTGGAAAAATAAATAAATAAATTGTAGCCTGAAATTAAACTAAATCATGAAATTTGATCGTTTTTTTAACAAAAGATAACTTTTTTTAATTATTGTGTTTCTTATCTACACTAATATTGATTGATATAAAGTAAAGTGAAAATGTTTGTGCAACACTGTAAAACATTCCGGATAAAATTACGGTATAAAAAGCCGGCACTTTATGTGCATCATCCGTAAAATCCATTTTTACCGTTACATAATTTATCGTAATTTTAAAAGTAATGTTTATTTAATTAGAGTGATTCAGTGATTTTACGATAATTATTACTGTAAAAAATGCGGCATATCAAATTTTTTTGTGACACAACATGTTCCGATAAAAATAGGTTTTATGGTAAAAAAGTATAGATATTTATCGTAATTTTAAAAGTAATGTTTATTTAATTAGAGTGATTCAGTGATTTTACGATAATTATTACTGTAAAAAATGCGGCATATCAAATTTTTTTGTGACACAACATGTTCCGATAAAAATAGGTTTTATGGTAAAAAAGTATAGATATTTATCGTAATTTTAAAAGTAATGTTTATTTAATTAGAGTGATTCAGTGATTTTACGATAATTATTACTGTAAAAAATGCGGCATATCAAATTTTTTTGTGACACAACATGTTCCGATAAAAATAGGTTTTATGGTAAAAAAGTATGGATATTTATCGTAATTTTAAAAGTAATGTTTATTTAATTAGAGTGATTCAGTGATTTTACGATAATTATTACTGTAAAAAATGCGGCATATCAAATTTTTTTGTGACACAACATGTTCCGATAAAAATAGGTTTTATGGTAAAAAAGTATAGATATTTATCGTAATTTTAAAAGTAATGTTTATTTAATTAGAGTGATTCAGTGATTTTACGATAATTATTACTGTAAAAAATGCGGCATATCAAATTTTTTTGTGACACAACATGTTCCGATAAAAATAGGTTTTATGGTAAAAAAGTATAGATATTTATCGTAATTTTAAAAGTAATGTTTATTTAATTAGTCCCTGGGTAAAAAAGTCCCAGTACTCTGATTGCCGGTACTCTTTACAGTAATTTGATCTGGAATTTTTTACAGCGTGATTATTATTTTATTCTATATTTAGAAATTTTAGTGTGTGTTAAAACAAAATGACGCTCAAATTTGGTGCAATCTTAATATGACACCTTGTTGATAAACCAATATCGATATATATCGTATTAACTTATTGTATATTATCGTACGTTTTAAACTTAATATCATGATATTATAGTACAATTTGAAATGGGACATGGTTCAATTTAACATTTGCAAGGGTTTAGTAAATTTGAATCGCATTGCATCGTTTAAAGTTTTGATGCTAAAATATATCATGTAAAATTATTATTTATGGTTCTATAGATACAATTATTATCTTCATTTAAACGTTCGAACAAATTAAAGGCGTTTTGCAAACTTTTAATCACCCACTTCAATTATGAGTTTGCATTTTTTTTTTTTTTTTTTAACGTTTCATTCCGAATCGAAGTAGGGTAAAGAACAATGAAGTTTATCGAAATTAACCTCTTCTTCCAGGAAAATTTATGAAAAAATAATAACTTTTAAAAATGCAACTGTTTCAATAATAAAGTCAGACACGAAAAAAGACAGCTCAGTACAAATTGCCCTCAAAAGTGCGTTTAAATTAATGCCACCCATAACGACTCAATCTGAGCTCAACTTCAGAAATATTGGCCATGTCCGCTGAGGTCAGCTAATCTTCAAAACAGGTTCATTATGAAGTCCTTTTTAGTGATCCCATGTAGCTGATGAAGACGCTGAACAACACAGCCAACGTCACTAGACGTCAACCACGCAGCATGCCACTGAAGACGCCATGCCGCGAGGACATGACGCGTAACCTCAAAGCTTAGATTGTTTCAAGACAGCAGGATGGATATTAAAGAAAGCCCAATCCAACTTAAAAATTTTCAGCAACGTAAGCTCGACCTTTGAAAATTCCCAATCTGGATTCACCTCTGTTCTACAAGTTTATGAGTATGATGCGAAGATATTTCTTATTCGTGGTCTTTAAAAATTGCTGAAGGAAAAGGTAAAAAACATGACTGAAGTCAAAGGTTTTCGAGTATTTGTCTATGTTGCCATAGATTGGATGCTAATTGAGTGCTCAATATGTCTAAAACAGCTTTCAACGATTTGTAAGAGGAATTTCTCAAAATTTATTTCTGAATATCGTGTTTCAAAATTGTTTGTTATGAATAATGTAAATAATTTGATCTGAAATTAAATTGGTCATCTCTTAATTAAAATTTAAAAAAAAAAAAAAAAAAAAAAAAAAAAAAAAAAAAACTAAAATTGAATCTTATGATCACTTTCTATGCCAACTACTAAAAAACAACAAAACGACTTTATCGGTAAAGAAAATTGAGTAAAATTGAAATTAAGTATAAATTGCACGAGGAAACGATGCATTATAAATCTTATTGAAATTTCCAAACATTAATTACCTAAGGTGTCCTACTTAACTTATGATCTAAAGTAAAATGGATCATCAAAGAATAAGTAATGGTAAAGTTTTTTTTTTTTTTAAATACAATTTTTAAGAAAGTATTTAAGGAATTGGGTGAAAAATAAAAGCGAAAAAAATTAAATATCCTATCCAAAAAAAAAAAAAATTGATGGAAAGAAAATAAACTGACTGAAAATTTAAAAATATTCTATATCTCCAACTTACTATAACTACAACTTATCAACAAGTTCAAACTTACTAAAACTACAAGAGTTTCAGATCATTTAGAGTAGTTGTGTAGTTTGGCAGTAGTTTTGTAATTCATTAGACTTTTTTTTGAAATTATAAATAAAATTTCTTGTTTAATCAATTAAGGCAATATTAAATTTAAAAATTTAAATAACTATAATATATATATATATATATATATATATATATATATATATATATATATATATATATATTATAAAATCTGGACAAAAGAGGTTTTGACTGAGGATCTGGTATAACCTCTGGTAATTATTTACCCTGCGTACAAAAAAGATGATTTATTTAAATTTATATATATTATTGGAACTATGCTATTATTGAAACTATGAAGGAATAATTTTATTAAACACAGCATGCAAAATATTTTGAAATTCGTTAACAAACAAAATTGAAAAATATGTAGAAAAATTTCTGAGAGAATATCAATGTGAATTTAGATGAAATATAGAAACTGTGAATCAGCGTTTTATAGTTAGACCGTTTCTGGAAAAACTTTATGGATACGCTATTGTTTTATTTATTTTTTCATCAATTTCAAGAAAGCTTTTGACAGCATCAATAGTAAAAAACTGCATAAAGCTATGTGCAGTTTTGTCATACAATCAAAGCTAATAAAACTTTAAAAAATGGCAATTAAAACACCAAGGTCAGTGAGGAAATCAGTAGAGCTTGAAAAGCAAAAATTAGTGTTACATTCAAAAATCGACAAAAAAATAGATGAACAAAACTGTTTAATGATTTAAAAAATTTATATAAAAATTAAGCGAATATCAAATTTTATTATTACTTGTTAAACACATTTTATTATTACTTATTACCGTACTTATTAAAAAACTGATATTTTCTTAATTCCTAATCATTTATAACTCTGTGTGATTATTTTGTATGACACCAATAATCCCAAAGTATGTATAGCAGCTCTAAACCATCAATTCTTACTGAGCATTAACAAAATATAACCACAAAGGGTTAATAATCATTTACCGAACTATCTGAGAATTTAGTAAAAGTTTATTGCCTTATTAAAACTAAATATGGAAATCTCTTTATAATCTACTTCAAAGTTCTACCACTTGTAAACTCTTGCATATCCAAACCGTATTTATTTATAATTACAACAAATGTTGATGTCTTTTTTAGAGCAAAGATAAAAATAACCTCCTCTAAATTATTTTCATAAATACAGTTTATTAAAGATGTTTTGATCTGGCTTATAAAGCCGTAAAATTATTTAGTCTAACGCTTGCCAAAATCCTTACAGATAAATCGTAATCTCGGATAATCAATGCATTCGACGAAAATAAATTTTAATTTAAAACTATCAGGAGACAACGTCTTAATAAATTAATTAACCCCTGTCACAAAAGCTCGTATATTACTCTCGAAGCTAATTAATTAGTTTATGTTGGAGTTCTTGGCGCAAATCAGCTCTTCCTGTGGTTCTATGAACTTTGAATTTATAACTGTCATCGCCTAAGGGACATAAATAACGAATTTGGCGCGTCATATTATTTTCTTCTTGGCGCTGGTTTTTATTTATAATCTGTTTTGTACCACTTATTTTGGTAATTGGACGCGCAGTCGTTACCGAATTCCAGAACTTGAAATCTACATTTTAACTTGGCGATAAATGTAAGAACCCAAACAAAAATAAAACCTTCGACTAAGATCTTAATGACAACGATTTTTTCGCTGAGTGATACCTTGTTTGAATGGTTGTAGAAGATAACGTCACTTAGCAGGTAAATTACTTAGTGAAAAAAAGAACAAAAATAAGCCCTTGGGGTGGTATTGGTGAGAAAAAGAACGTTTTTTTTAAATCGACGTTGGAGGGAGCAGAACTACTGAAGAAGCTGCGTTTGCTTATGGAAGATGGTATTTAGAAGATGCTGTTGGTAGTTGAAAATTATAGGTTGACTCTATCTGAAGTTGATTTTCAGCGGAAGTGATTTGGATTGCCGCAAGGTTAAAGGGCATATTTTAGTAAGGGTCGAAGGTTAAATGCCTTTGTCGCCTATTACACGTGGATTACCTTAAGGTTAGGGCGTGTTGTCTATGCAGCACCTAAGTATAAAGTTTATTGGTGTTGAGCTATGAAAATAAGTTGTCCCATAAAATTATTAAAATATTTTTATTGACGAAAACAGAATTGCCAAACCGTATCAATAGTGTAATGAATTTAGCAGAAGTTTTCGGGGCATTCCAAAGCTTTGCGAAGGATGAAGGATTTATAATAATCTTTAAATTATAATAATTAGTCACATTTGTTCTGGATTAATAAAAAACCACTGTGACTACGGATTCACTTTGTAACTTTTACGGAAAAAAGGTGTCCTTACATGGTAAAGAGCCGTTGAAGTTACGGATTTTCTCCATAATTTTAACTGTGAAAACTTTTTCTAGTTTTGAAAAATACCGTTGTAACTATGCATTTACTTTGTAACTTTTAGAGAAAAAACATGTTCTCGTATGGTAAAGAGCCATTGAAGCTACGGATTTACTTCGTTAATTTTACGGTTTTGAACAATCAACCCAGCTGCCACTTTTAAACTGTAAGTTTTACGAGATTTTTTTTACGGTGTAATTATAAAACTTATTTCATATTTAGCAAGCTTAAACGTCAAGTACCCTAAAGATCAGGCATAAATCCTATACGCTTGTTTAAAATGATATACTCTGTGCATATATGGTATATATTACAATTACATATGCACACACATTTGTAATGAATATTATATAAATAGAATTCTGAAAGAGAGATCTCAGTATTGCTTATTGCATACTATATAAGTGGAAAATATACAAAAGGTTTTATAATTTCTTTAGTTTCTTATACTTTTGATGAAATTTAATAATTCATAAAATGCCAAGGCTCTACATACATTAAATTTGAGATCCGCATAAGATTTTTACCTAAGGCACTTTAAACGATGGTTTAAAGTAAAACCTAGTACCATTATGAAATATCAAGTAATTTTAACCATTAATTAAGGATATCGGTACGATTTTTCTTAATCATTATAGCCTAAAATTACAAAAGAATAGTGTTCAAAGGAATAGGAATTGCCCCTCGAATAAAATTTTTATTCTTTAGAAACAATTTTGTCATTACAACTGCTATTTTTAATACATAGATACGTGGGCGTCTTCTAAAATATTTGTCCCATAATGACTACTAATTAATGTTTTATATATATATATATATATATATATATATATATATATATATATATATATATATATATATATATATATATATATATATATATATAAATATATATATATATATATATATATATATATATATATATATATATAATATATATATATATATATATATATATATATATATATATATATATATATATATATATATATATATATATATATATATATATATATATATATATATATATATATATATATATATATACTTTTCTATGATATTAAACCATCGGACAGTTACGCTCTTTACCTGGTAATAGGTGTTATAATTGCTTACAAAGTGAAATTCTTCAATTTTGGCATCAGTGTAAGTTTAAATAATTTTAGTTATGTTATTTCAAATGTATTTAATTAACATTATTTAGTCAGATCATTTTTCATACAGCAAAAAGTTAAAAACATAATTACATTTTAAGAGTACAAAATATATTTACCCAAAGCTATTTCAACAAAATGTAATTGAATAAATACATTGATCCCTCTTTTTTTAATTATTAGCTAATAAATAGGAAGAAAATACAACTGATTCTTAAAATAAAAGGAAAAATAATAGTATTTAAATCAAAGGTTGGTAGAGAGAGGAAAAATTCGATGGCAAAAAAATAGGGCCGTCGAACTTATTTCTTCACTTCACTTCGAGAAGTATACACCCACCTGATCAGAAAGTTCAAAACGGATACTGTCATGAAAGAAAATGAGTTAGAACTCCATTTCGCTTTTGTTATTTACCATTTGGCAGAAAGAGAAAAGAGAAAAAAAGAAAAACTCAAAACGATGTTTTTATTTTGACCGTGCAGACAAATCTTTTCATAAGTTCGCATGAGTAGATATGTTCACTAGCAAAAAGAATAATAAAAAAAGCAGCGCCAAAAAGATATTGTTGGATTGTAGAAGAGCAAATAAAGAATTGCAAGAACATTTGTTGTAAATCATTTTTCACCATTTGGGAGCTTTGTCTGTAAGAACAGAATACTCATTATTTGAGTTATGGTTCGCGTTACAATTGCCAGGAAGCTATGATTGACTTGTTGGTGAGGTGTAAATTGGTTCTGATACAGCCATTGTTAGCAACGCTAGCGTTGATGTTGGAGTAATTACATTATTGTTGAAAGGTATAGGCTATTCATAATGCCGGGGAAAGAAAAATTAGATTTAAAGCCGATGAGTTTATCCACCCAATAAAGAACTCGGAAATGCTTGAACCACGTGACTTGTTCATGGACGAGCACCGGTGTTACTTATGGTTCTACTACGTGACAATCTTTGATATTGTTGTGATACCCGTTATTTGCGTTTTGAAATATTAGAGATATTATTAAAATATTTGTTAAGCGTGTAGTTCATAACAGTTATCGTTGACTGTATGAAAGGAAGACAATTGGTTGATAGGCCGTCTGTTGGCTGTCAAATTTATATGAAGAACTATTTTTATTCTTGCTTTAATTTCCTGTTTGAAGTTTATTGATATTGCTCAATATCAAGCAACTTTTGTAGAATTACTCTGGTTTAATGAATTGCTTTCAAATTATCGTGCACTTAATGAAAATTAAGCAACTGGTTGATTTTATACTGTCTATTCGCTGTCAAATTTATATGAAAAACTATTTTTTATTCTTGCTTTAATTTCCTTTTCGAAGTTTATTAATATTCCTCACTATCCAGCAACTTTTGTTGAATTCATCTCGTTTAATGAATTGCTTTCAAATTATTGTGCACTTTATGAAAATTAGGCAACTGGTTGATTTTATACTGTCTATTCGCTGTCAAATTTATATGAAAAACTATTTTTTATTCTTGCTTTAATTTCCTGTTTGAAGTTTATTGATATTGCTCAATATCAAGCAACTTTTGTAGAATTACTCTGGTTTAATGAATTGCTTTCAAATTATCGTGCACTTTATGAAAATTAAGCAACTGGCTGATTTTGCGTTGTCTGTTCGCTGTCGAATTTATATGAAAACTATTTTTATTCTTGCTTTAAATTCCTGTTTGAAGTTTATAAAATAACTTTGTTGAATTCATCTGGTTTAAAGAATTGCTTTCAGATTATTTACCTTTGCTAATTTTGTGATTATTTATATATATCTTTAAAATGGAAACATTAGGAATGGCATTGCCAGTTTAACAATTAAGTAAAAATATAAACATTTTAGCATTAACTGTTAGTCCTCCGAAATGGCCTCAGTATTTTATAAACTAGGAAATGATATTAGTCTTTTAACTGTTAAGAAATGGCAACAGCATTTTCAGAAATAAGGCCGTGTATAGTGACCATCATACTCGTACATGACCATCGTACAAATACATGATCGTAACATAAATATTTAAACTTATTGAAAGTACGTTTTTTTTCCCTTTGATACAGGAAGAAGTAAACTAAATTTGACATAATAATGCCCTTTTTACTTTATGCAATGTATTAATTTCAGTTCTTTCAAACATTACAGTAAGATTTTAACTAAGTTATCTAGGATAGGCAAGGTTAAGTTGCTAAAAACTTTAATATAGGAATGTAAAGTTGTATGGGGAACATATCGTTAAAAAAAAAAAAGAAATTGGCGGTAGAATTAAAATCATATAGGTACTTCTGCAAATATGCGGACAGTTATAAATTTTACAGCTTTCTGCAGACTTCAAAATTTATAGAGCTCTACTTAGAACAGATAATTGAAATTAGTAATTTACCCTTCAAATTTAAGTGAAATATTTCTTTAGAAAATACCTCAATCTATAATTTGAAGCAAACAATTTGGAAATTACAGATCAAGTAATCTTAATTTTCTTTAAATGTTACATAAAGGGTAAATAGTATATATAAAATATAAGCTTTTAGATTACATTTTCTAAACTTTAAATATAAACCGTTAAAAAATATCAGCGGTATATGTAAGTTTTTTTTTGGTAATTGAATATTTTAGTTCATATTATTTATTATCGATTTTGGGACTACTTCCATCTAAAGCCAAAACTTATTAATTTTTTTTAACAGATATGGCTTTTTTTTTCTCTCTTTTTGTAGATTTCTGTAACATATATTTTTTTTATTCATTGAATGTCAGAGATTCTACACTGTTACAAATTTTGGCACCACACTATCTTGCAAATTTGCTGTAATCTTGATACAGTGCAAAGTTGTACTGTATTATCTTGCTTAGTATTGTGTTATCAAGTTTGATATCGTTTAATTTTCATGGCTCAACTTGAATGTAAACATAATTCACCTTAATACCTAATTACGGTAGCGACAAACGTATATGATATTAAGGTTCAGCGTCAGCTCAATTTTCCGACAGTGTAGAGCAGTGGTTCCCAAATGGGGTTTCGCGGAATCCTTGCGTTCCGTGGAAGAGTTAAATAAATTCTAAGAGTTCGGATTTTTTTTTTTTTTTTAGCCATTTTCTTTTAAAATCATTTTTGTAAATATACCTCTAATTATATTTAGATCCAATCAATAATCTATTATTCATTTAGTATTTTGATTACCTTTACGCAATTGCTTCAAATAAAATAGCAATGAAAAACATTATTACATTCTTTTTTAAGGGAACTCAAAATTTCATTGTGATATGGACATGAATTGTTTAAAAAAAAAAAACTTTTACCATCACGATATTCAAATGGAAATAAAATTAATTAAATTCGTTAATAAATATGTTGTCCAAATAACTATTTTCGACGTTCATGGCTGACCGTTTTAGTTTTCATTTCCAAGAAAACCATAATTCTGTTAATATTATTCATTTTCAGTTTATTTCCACCAAAACTAAATAGTAAATTAGACTGCATTCAGCTAAGGTACTATGAATTCAACTGTGGGACATAAAGCCTAATTTAAGATTATCAATGATAAAGCGATAAAAAATATCGTTTCTCTTTTTAAATATTTTCAAATGAAAGTAATCTTTCATTGATTGATATGCTCTCAATTGTTGTTATATGTACTTTATTTATAGAGTCGTCCACCCCAAAGACGGTTGATTATTTAGAGTTCCTTAGCCGTAAAATTTGGGAACAGCTGCAATAGAGTAATGTGTAGTTCATTTGATACTAAATTCTATTATGAATTCAGACTTTAAATAACAAGGACGAATTATTATATTAAAACAACAAAAATTTTATGTTAACATATAATAGTACAATGAAATTACGAAATTAAAATTTGGAAACGATACTTTTTAATTTAAAATTTGGAAACGATACTTTTTAATTTAGCTAAACACTTAGTGGAAAAAATATATTTCCAATGAAAAAAGAAAAGGAATCATAAAACACCTTTAAAGCGAAGAAAAAGTCTACAAAAAAATCTAAAAAAAAAAAAAAAAAAAAAAAAAAATTAACTTACATTATCTTCTCATTTTACCTAACCTTACGAACTAATCTATCGTAACATATTCCCCCAAATCATGTCAAAGCGGATGGATAACCACAGCCGTATCCAATTCCAATCTTGAACGATAAAATTCGATAAGTGAAACTCGAAATTGTCGAAGAAACATGTACAGACAGATCAAAGGATAATACCGAAGGCTGGGAAAGAAATGAAAGAAAAACTAAAAACTTGAACTCAAAAATGAAAAAGGATATTTTCTTAAAACTAGGCGACAATTCTGTCATTACTAATTCCAAAATGTAATTTCACAAGTATATATTTTAGGATCAATTTTATTTTGTGTTAGATATATATTACTATTTTTTTGATTTTATTATTTTATCAACCTTGAAGAATGTAATGCATTAATTTAATATTATTTTACAGTCAATGGAGTTATTTTGTTATTTTATTTTGTTGTTACATTTTCTAAACGGTGCAGTTTCGTTTTTAAACAATTAGTGAGAAATATTTGATTTAAAAAAAAAAGAGTATTTTTAAACAGAAGCTTACACTGATTAGTTTTAAAAATTAAGGCTTAATTAATTAGTAATTAGTAAATATATGTTTACCACATAATTTTGCTTTCTTTAAATTGGCAAAAAGAGATGAATATTATGAATATATTTACTCATTTGAATTTGTTAAGACTTAAAATATTTCTCGAATTACTGACGTAACTTTTATTGTTTTTGACACGGAGAAAAAACAATTCTGGTTAAATTACCGTAATGACATTTATGGCAATAAAAAAAAAATTGAGTTATTTTGGGAATTGGTAAAAATTACCGAGCATTTTCCCATAAAGCCAGAAACTCGGTAAATTTTAACCTACTCTGGTTTTTGCGACCATATATTTTTTTCTCAATGCAAACACTAATACGCAATTAGCAACTAAAGACCTTGCATCAGTGAGCAAATTTCAAAGTCAGTCTTTACATTTTTCTAGACAATCACAAAATGAATCAATAAAAATATTCATTGAAAGAAATGTTTTCTGGAATAAAATAGTTCGAGTATGTAATAATGTACTGTTTTTGAAATTTTTACTACATATATACTCTGTTGCGAATTTTAGAATAAGTTGAAACTTTAATATCGTGCATTTTTATTTCAAATTGAACCATTAGTTTAACCACATTATCACGCAAATTAACTCAAGTAAACTTAAAAACAAATTTAAACTTAAAAATAAATTAATTACAAAAAAAAAAAAAAAAAAAAAAAGAAAGAAAGAAAAGGAAAAAAATTTGAATAAATACGTGAATCAATTGAACTCTTTATTAAGGTCACAGCAAATTAACTCGAGATTATGGTTCAAGTTTCTTTTTTTACGAAGTGATTTTTACTATTCAACGTTGAACCGATTTACTGGCAGTGTAATGATATTTACCTGTCTTATTATATTAAAATATCATATCTTATTATTATTAAAAATATCATAAACAATACAAAATATTGTTGTTTTAGGAATCATGCGAGCAAGGAAACAAATCAAGCATTATTAATTAAAGAAACAAGCACCAAATTCAGTTTCTTGTTAAATAAATTGTGTCCTTAGAAAATTTGATTGTTATATTTTCTGAAAACTCGGTATAACTTTGAACTCAAATATTAGTATATTGAATCAGAAGAACCTAAAAAACGTATTTCAAAAATACTCATTTTGCATTGCGAATTGAACCATCATAAATAGGAATGATAAAGTCACAACATAATATAATTCAACTTGCTACCGCATTAAAATTGAAGTAAATTTTCACGATATAGAGAGAATATTTTAAAGAACTTGTCTTACGCTAACCGTGATGTTAATCTTATTTATCTGGCCCTTAGCAATACTGCGATTTATATTGGAATATTCGCGCATGTGCTGTAAAACCCGTAACGCTTTGCAAAATCTTTCAATTATAATAGCACTCAATAGTTTCTGAGAGTTCAGTTATTATCGCCCTGAAAAAGCATTAATTGATCAACTCAAGTTATCTTCCTTAAAAATATTTAAAAGAAAATGCAAGATAATCAAAATAATGAGTAACATATAAAATGTAATGGTTGACTCATACGGCATGTATGCTAAATGCATATTTTTCACTACGCATAAGCACGCATGTTTAATGCATATTTTTCACTATGCATACGCATGTATGTTTAATGCATATTTCTCAGTATATGCATGTATGCTCAATACATGTTTCTAAAAAATTTATTTATGTAGTAAAAACGAAAGTGCATTCACGTTAAACTGAATGACACTAAAAGAGATCTCGAAATTAATTATATTATATTGAGATCCTTTTAGTGTCATTCAGTTAAACGTGGATGCACTTTCTTTTTTCACCTTTTTTAAAATTTTCTTAAACCCCTAAAAACAAATTAATTAATGCAATATTAAATTTAAATTCAAGAAAAATCCAATTAAATTAAATCCCTAAGCAAAATTTTTTGGCAGCTGACCAAAGCTGTGTGGACATCCCCGACAATTGTGTAGAGAATTGTAATAATTATACATACTGCAGTAATTATACATACTGTAGTAATTATACATACTGTAGTAATTATAAATATTGTAGTAATTATAAATACTGTAGTAATTATTAATATTAAATTATCAATCTATCAAGGTTGCACTTGATGAAATTTTTGATGTTTTTTACGCACATTAGATGGGATGAATAACTTTGCCTCACTAAATTATTATACACTTTTTTAACAAGAATATTTCTTTGTGTTAATTTTAAATTTCATAAAATAAATGTTTAAATTTACAAATAGTAAAATTTTTATTAAAATTTATACTCGTTTCAGTGCAGCATTTAGACGCATTCATCAGTAAAATGACTGATCTGTAAAACTTCTGATGAAGCTGTGCCATTATGATACCGAAAAGTGTATAGGACCAATAAAACATTTTGCCATTTATAATTTTAAAAGTTGTTTTCGATAGAATTTCTAATAATATTCTTTTAATTTTAATTAAATAATAATTTTTTTAATACTTTTCCTTTTTTTTTACATTTTCGTTTTTCTACTGAGAGAATAGAGGGAAGGAGAGAGTAAAAACTAGAATATCTAATGTGCAGTACGTAATTACAATTTTTTAGAAATTTTTTTCTTTATACTTTTAAAATTACAATTTTATTTAGAAATAAATTTTATATAAACCCAGTTGTTTTTATGACTGTATAAAGTGCATAAAAATCCGTATAACAATGAATTATTATTATTATTATTATTATTATTATTTTTTTTTTGAGAAGAGGTTGTTAACCCATATTTTAATACTATATTTTTTATTTCTGTATGTATATTTATTTATTTTTTTGCTCCATTAATTGAAGGTATTTTTTAAACAACGTTCTAGTAAAACCCCTACAATAAAAAAATAAAAAAACTACGCACAACTTTTTGTCGAATAAAAAATAAAATAAAATTCCTAAGAAAATAAAAACCTTATCATAATTTATTTGCAGATTGCGCATCGTTTCTGTTGATAATTTGCATAAAACTTTTTCCTTTTTTATTTAATTTTTCTGATTCAGCTAACAAATTATGTCTCCAAACAAGCTAGGAGTAATGCCTGTACCTTTCGATGAGACCGGCAAGAGGCCAGCTTCTCCTCAACTCCTCTCTACGCATACGTTGCTAAGGGCAGTAACCAAAGGCGTGGTTAAGTGGGAGGAGTCTGTCGCTCAATAAGCCCCGCCCACTGTCGATCTTCTACATAGAACAGCTGATCTATATGAACTCTACAGCTTTTGAATATGAAAAACAATATAAGAAATCGATCACGACAGTATGCTGTAGACTAACTCCCACTAAAAGTGTCATTTTTATTCTTTTAAGATAAATAATTTTTCTATTTCGTTTTTTTAAGACAAGCAATGTATTTATTAGTGTTGAAGATGGTTAATGTTTTAAAAAATACATTATCGACAGTTTGATGTGACTTTTATTGGTAGAGTAAAGAAAATGTATTGTTCCTTTTTTGACAAGCCTGAAAGGAATTATTTTTCAGGGATTGTCCCCGCCTAAGTATACGTCTAAAATACGTTTTCGAACGATATTTTATTGCTTTAGTATATGTGTATTTAAACTGACGTTCATGTGACAGATTATTGAAATGTATTTTTCTTTTGCTTTATTTGCTTTTGCTTTGTCAGGTGACTCGGTATAGGTGGTGAAGTTATTGTTTTGAATTATCTTGATATTTTTTTGGTTTTATTTTCTTTTACGTCGTTGTTACTGTCTTTCAGATTCTTTTTTTTTTCTTCGGTTGTGAGGTATTGGATTATTTTTCACGAGCGTTTTGCCTTGTTGAAGGCTTGAATTATGAAACGCTTTACAAAATGAAAAGTTTTGAACTTTTATGTTTTTGTCTTTGCTTATAGATAAATATGTTTTAAGATTTTTGGGCCTAAATGTTAAATTGTAGGCAGATTAAATATTAACATTTTAAACTCGCTACACATGAAATATATATTCTACATGTTAATCCTCCTTGTTACTGATTTTCCGTTTTTCTTTTCTTTTTAAATTTTTTTAATGCTTAATGATTACTTTTAATGAGCGTCTTATCTTATTGAACGCTTGAATTATGGAACGCTTTAACAGAATAAAATTTCTTTAAGTATTTCCTTTTTTTTTAAATTCTTTTACAGGTAAATATGTCGAGAGATTTTGGCTCTCGATGTTAAATTATAGGCAAATTTAACATTCACATTTTAAACATGCTACATATAAATCATATATTTTACATGTTATTCCCCCTTGTTACTGACATCCAGTTTTTCTTTTCTTTTTAAATTTTTTAATGCTTAATGATTACTTTTAATGAGCGTCTTAACTTGCTGAACGCTTGAATTATGGAACGCTTCACAGAATGTTTTACAGATTGAAAGATTTTTAAGCGTTTATAATTTTTTTTTACTCTTTTATATGTAAATATATTTAAGGAATTTGCCCCTGAATGTTAAATTATATTCATATTTAACGTTCACATTTTTAACAAGCATATGTAGCATATTTTAACATTATATGTAGCATATGTATTCTTCCGGACTTTTTTTTAAAAATTTTAGTTGCTTTGGATTACTTTTGATAAGCGTTTTATTTCGTTGAACGCCTAAATTGTAGAACGCTTCCCAAAATGAAGCATTTTTCCTTTTAATCGCGAAAAAAATTTTTTTTTTAAAACAGTTGATATCGAATGTTAAATTATAGGTAAATTCAGCTGTCACATTTTCTACGGGTTATGAAATTTTACCAGAAATGTTAAATATCGTTTTAAAAGAATTTAGTGCTAAAAAATTTTTTCTAGCTCATATCATGTTTATTTTGTCAAAACCCAAAATTAAAAATTTGAAAACGACATGTTACCTAGTGTAGAGGGTAAAGTTAATATTTAATTTTTTTGAATTATCTTGTTTTTTTCTCTAAGTTTTCCTTCTAGCTGTGAATTACTTGATTATTTCTTACGTGTCTCTTAACTCCCTCCACCCTTTCTCAGCAAAATTAAGCAAATCACAAATCCCCTTCCAATGCTTGCTAAAAAAAAAAAGTCTCAACACCTCTCTTTACTTTAACTTTGATTTCTACTGAAATAATCTAACTTTAGAATTAAATGTTTGAAACAAATGTAACTTAGAGAAGAAAAATGGTTATTTATTTTGTAAATTTTTGAATAGAATATTCTTTAGAAATATCTTCTGTTTTCCTGCACAGGTTAAAACTCTTGTAATCCTATAAAAAATTTGGCCAACTTTTTCTTTCTCCGAACTTTTATTTCAAATTTGAAGTTTTTTTAAAGGTAATTTTTTTCTCCCAAATTTTTTAGTAAAATTTTTTTCTTCTTTTATTTGGGTTTCAAGAAAAACTTTGAAAATGATGTGATTTTAACGTTTTATGTAAGCATTGCTCATACTCCTTTTTCCCTCTTTGTGAGCAAAAATAAGCCAATCAGAAATCTCGTGGTCTCAATGCTTTTCACAATGGAAAACCTTCAAACTTTTTTTTTTTTTACTTGTTTACGTAATACGTTGAAAGTTGTTGGAATTCAATGTTTAATAAACAATCAAGTTTAGTAAATTTGACATTCCCATATTTAACACATTGCAAAATTTTTTAAGAAATTTACAAAATACTGTAATTTAACAATTTCATTATCAAATTGTATCTAAGTTATATCATATTTTAGTTACTCAAAACTCAAAATTATAAAACAACTTTTAAAATTGGCATTTTAAGTACTCGTTTCGTTATTATTATAATCATTAAAAGTGTTCTCTTTCTCATCTATTGAGACTCACAGGTTTTCAAAATTTAATGCAAGCTACTTCAAAGCGTTATTGTTTCACTGGAGTTAGTTTTAACCGCTTCATAAAACTCATCTATGAAACAAAATTCGAGGAAGAGTCGACTCTAAGCGTCTAGTGACAAGTTTTCAGCACAAGGAGGAGAAAGAAACTTAATATAAATGTCAGAATTAGTTTTTTATTGAAAAAACAAGTAAAATTAAACAAAGGAAATTATAACGTCTCAGTTAAAGAAACGTTAAAAACGTAAAATATTGGTGGATGAAATGAAATAGCTACAAGTCTACAGTCGTTTTATTGTGATGCTTGCTTTAAAAAATTTGTTAAAAAAAAGTTCGAATTAAATGCAATATTTTTGAAGAAAATGTGATTTAAGAATACACTGCAAAAACTATGCTGTAATATCTCTTCGAATTCGATGTTGATCAACCTAAAAAATTGAATGAGAAAAGCAATTTTTTTTTCTTCTTCAAATTGACTCCAAATCGTGTTTTCATATACAATTTCAAGATATATCAAAGCTCTAAACACCGAAAATTAGTATAAAAAAGTTTACATCAAGATCATGCGTCTTTACACGCGTCTTTACATGCGTCTTACACTTCATGCGTCTTTACACTTAACGTAGGCGCGTTTTTATATGATCCATAATTGTTTACAATCAATAACGAGTTGGCGAAAATATTGATTTTCATCTACTTCAATATCTGCTTTTCATCTTTAATAGTCTTTAAAAACATGTATTTATGTTTTTAGTTGCGTAATTAGTATATTTTGTATTTTAATTTTCAAGTCTTTTTAAACTGAATTGAATAATTTTATAATGTGTACTTTTTACCTGTTCCTTCAGCCTAATTCAAATCCATCTAAATATTCTCACTATGCTACGCAGATGTTTGATTAACAAACTATTTTTATTTTAAGAATTAGTGAATGTATGCAACGCCTAAGTTAATGTTTATTGAAATTACTGAATGCCTCGTAAAAACAACCTTATTGATTCTGTGTATACTTATTGAACTTATAGAAATTCGAAAAGACTTATAGCATAAAATCATACTTATATACGGCAATATAATAAATATACACCTACTGATACAGAGGAAATGATTTTTTCAATAAAATAAAAGCATTTCTTCCGCTATGACAATGAAAATTAATAGATGCATATATATGAAGAAAATATATAAATAAATGAGTTATAACATAAATGGATCTGAATCTGATTCTTTACTTAAACCTGCCACGAATACTTATTATGGGAAAGTTTTTTTTTAATTTTTTCCTAATATTCATATTGTTTTGACCCAAAATTTGAGCTTCACTTCACTATTTTTGAACTATTTATGGTATGAGTGAATCTCTCAAAATCCAACAGCTAAAAAAAATTTTTAAATAGCAATTTTAAGTGTTTGAAATAATTTTATTAAGTTCATATAATTCCATGTATAAAATCTACATATGAAAGTAATAAGAATCCTTGCACAATTGTAAACATAATAAAACGAAAATTCTTAACATTTTTTATCAATGATTTGCCGAAAAATCTCAAGTTGTTGACTAACTTCAAAGCAAAGTCAATTTTTCCATGACATCAAGACAGACCCCACGCTGTTTGTTTTTCTCTGAATGACCACTAAACGCAGGCCACGCCATGGCTCTGGAATACCCCACCACGCAACAGACCATGAAAACTCCTTTCATGAGACTCATAAACTACTCTGACATGGGCAGAAGACATGCCATTGTACTCCACCAAGACATAAGTAAACAAATTGACGGAGTGTGTGCGGACTTTATCTAGCCAAAATCTCGACAGATCTTTTCTAGTTGTTCTCAAATTCGAACAATACTTTCCAGACGTAGAATAAAAATATAAAAATAATCGCTTTGGGTTGGGATTTTGAAGAAAAGACCAAGATGCTTTTAGATAGGCACGTGGTGCATATATTTTGGTCCCAGCAATGACTTCTGAATGTTCGGGTATAATCATTTTATGGATCTGCCCATGCTTTTTATCAGTGGTAGTATATCATGGAGGTTACAACATGGGTGGCAGGTATAGATATGAAACAGTTAACTAAAATGCGGGAAAATAATAATGTATTGTCTTGACAACCCTGCGAATGTCGTTAAACAATGGCTGGTAGCTATTTATTTTATGCTGCAATGAATGTGTTCAAGTGTGGTATATCTTGAAAAAGTGTGTGTCTATTGCTGCACTGTTAAAAACTTTGATTCGCGTCGAATTATAATATCGTGCTAACTGCTAGTTGATTTCTCGATGTGACACTTACACGGAGAAAAACGCTTTGTCAAAATTACCGTACTGTATGGTTATAACTAGAGCCCGGATTTTGATGACCTAAAAAATCTCAATTAATGCCCTTAAAAAGTGCAAAAAATGCCCTTTAAAAGTGCAAAAAATGCCCTTAAAATGCGAAAATTGCGCTAAAAACGCCTTATGACATGACTTAAATAAAGTAAAAATTTTGAACTAAAACAATTTTTTACTCTTTAAAAATATTATGAGTCATTTCAAAAAATATAAAGCAATGCAATACTTGTTCTACGTTCATTAAAGTTTGAAAAATATGTTTTATATCCTAAAATAACAAAAAAAAAAGGAAAATATATTGACTCCAAAACATTTTCATTTTGTATAGAAACTTTAATGAATATAACAACTTCCATCTCATAACATTACTAAATATCAGAATTACATTGAATTATTAATTTTTTTTTAATATTTTGAAATGTAAACGAGCGTTTCTTGTCTGAAAGTTAATTTTTATACCTGAAGAAGCTTCTTTCAACGTCTACTGATGTTATTGGTGCGTACTTGAAAAAGACGGTCTCACTTACTGACAATTCTTCTTCAATTTGAAAAGATGTTGCTTCACCTGTTAATATCCTAAAGATTTTCTTCATTGTTTGGAAGCCAGTGTAATAATGAAAAATGATAAAAAATAATAAAAAATAATAAAAATTGGAAAAAATTAACAAAATATTTAAAAATGCTTTAAAATGCAAAATATGCCCCAAAATTTAAAGAAAAATGCCCTATAAATCTAAAAAAATGCTCTAAAGGACAAAAAATGTCCAAAAATGCAAAAAATGCAAAAAAATGCAAATGTCATCAAAATCCGGGCCTTAGTTATAACCTTTTTTGTAGAAAAAAATTCCAATAATGACACTATAAAAAAAATTCCTCAATTCAAAATCAAATTACAGTACATAGTACCGGCACTTTGGGTGCATTATTCATAAATACCATTTTATCGTAAAATCCATTTCATCGTAAAATCCTTTTTCGACGTAAAATATTACACAATAGTTTTTATGGTAATATTGATGTAATTAGAGTGATTCAGTGATTTTGCAGTAATTATTACGGTAAAAATTACGTTACATTAAATTTTTTTGTTCCATGACATGTACCGGTAAAAAGGAATTTTACTGTAAAAAGTACCAGCACCCTCAGTGCAGGTACTTTTTTTACCGTAATTTGATCTAGAATCCAGAACTACTTAACAGTAACAAAAATCAAAATATGTAGTAACTAAGCCATTTATTTGGTAATTTTTTCGTGCAAATGATAACGTTTACCGGAAATTATGGCTTTCACAATTATTTTTCTTAGTATCAAACATTTAGTAAAAAATACAGTACTGAAAAGTAAATTCAACCGAATAAATGATTTTTATGCCATGCTCTAAAGAGCATGATCATGATACTTTAGAGCATGGCAATGATGAAAGTAACAAATTTTACTACGTTTAAAAAATTTTACATATATAATAAAAACCGTATTTTATTGTTAATTTTACCAAAACCAATACTAAAGTGGTAATGATTTTGTTGCGGAATGGGCGAAGCAAGATATTTTAGCTGCATTTTTAAATATCTTCCAACGAAACACTCTGAAATGTTGAAATAATTAACTGGAAAAAGAAAAAATGCAGCTTTTCTTTTAAATTCTTTTAAAAATGAAATATTTTCTGATATTTAATAGCTTTTTGCTCATTTTTCCGAAAAAAATATATCTTATTCACAAATGTAGATGGTGTGGTATGTACACACTGAACTAGTTTTTACAATAACCTCCTGGTTTAAGCAAAAACCAGCGTTTTTCAATGCTTTTCCCTTCTCACTAATCTCGGCCATCAAAATCTACACCGTCAAAAGTTTCACTCTAAAATTATGGTAAAATAACTGGCAGCTCTCTGTCCATCCGATTAGCCGTAAAGTTTACGGTAAACAAAATTTTTTTTCTTTTATGGTTTTGAAAACATTTGCAAAAAGTATGTTTATAAAACAGCGAATACAAAACTATATGGTTTTTTAACCATTTTTAACTAGCATTTTTCAGAAACGTAAAAAAAAAAAATTGTTATTTAACTAGACATGGGAGCTGGGATTTTCGTTAGGTAATAGGCATTGGAGAGTGCCGGACACTGGAAATTCTTCACGTGTTGAAAGGAATGGAGGAAATATTGTGGTGTCAACACTAGGACTCGAACTGCAGTTCGGCCGGTCATGATATGGACAGATAAGCCCGCTCGGCTATGATATGTACGCAATTGCAAAGAACTAAGTAGCTTCATTAGGTGACTCTATTTGGTGCGATAAAATTCTGGTTGTTTAACCGTATCAGGTGAAAGCAGTTAATAAACAGTTTTTCACAGTACTCAACAGTTTGATTACCATTTTATTTATGGTTATTTTACTGTTTTTATTAAATATGGAAAAATAACAATTCAATAAATTGTTATTTAACCATTTTTTCCTAGAAATTTCTAATAGTGTACAAATCCTCTAGTTCACGTCAAAATCAATTCAGTTCAACACTTTTATATTCAAAATTTAATGTAAACCTTAAATGGAATTGACAAAGAGTTTTAAATAACTGCACTTTTTCCCAAACATGTTAAACACCCCTTTACTCGAATTCAAATATTGGATTTGTCAGAGAAACTTTTTTATAACTGTAAAATTCATAATACATTATTTTTAGTTCTTTAATTCTTCTTTATTTTAACTTAATTATTCTAATTAATTTCTCAATTTCAATTGTAATTGCCAATACCTATTTCAGTGTCATTAAATTGAACTTTGAAGTCGTTCAAGTATTTAATTCTCGTTTTAATCATGTACAACATGCATCCATTTGGCCACAGCAGCAAATGGAAAAAAAAAATATATATATATATATATCTAGCACATTAAAAACTCTCTACCTAATCCATTTCACATTCTTTTTTTCTGTTTTATTTTCTTCATTTGCGCGCCCCTCCTTAAGTTCATAATCCTCTTTACTCTCATCAAATGCGTTCTACTCTTGGAATGTTCGAATCCCCCCTTCTCGATTTGTGACATCAACTTTGAAGGATGAGACATAACCGCGGCGTTGATGAAATAAGGTAGGTAATGATAAAATTAAAATACCCCCTTCAAGACGCAAGTGTCTTCGTAAGCCAATTTTTCTTTTCATGGCTGCCTTTAATGCTTTTTTTTATTTATTTATTCTTTTTTTTATTTATTTCTGTATCCTTGCCGGCAGCCCGGGGCCCTCTTTAATGAAGAATAGAAAGTTTAGATTAAAAAGGGGCTTGGCGCATATACTTGTAAATGAGTTGTTAATAAATACGGTGAGCTAAAGGTTGTGTATTGAACTGTTAGTTATTCGAAGGTAATTTCGACGAATCGGAGTTTAGATCGCCCATGATTTCTCTGATTGTAATTTTAACTGAGTATTAAGGTTTGTTTGATTCAGTGCCTTTCAGATAAATCATCATAAACTGACATTTGCAGGTAATTTATTTCACTGCTTTCATCTGCTTTCTACTGAGAGCTTTGTACTCGGAACTACCATCAAACAATTCCGGATTTCTTCAATATTATGCAATTATTGCTAAAGTTTAATAATTATCTTTTCAATGAAAAGAACTGAGGTGGTAAAAAAGTTTTTAAGGCCATGGTATTCGGACATTTAGAATTTCATAAACTGGATAAACATAAATGACTTTTAGTAAAATGCACCCATGTAAAATTACCATTAGAGTAGGCGCCATTACTAAAAACGTTTTTAAACGAAATTTTAAGGGATTAACATTAAAAAAAAAAAAAAAAAAAATCATTGATATATGAATGAATATAACTGAATCGGAGTTTAGATCACCCATGATTTCACTGTTTATAATTTTTACTAAGTATTAAGGTTTGTTTGCCTTTCACGAAATTTATCATAAACTGACATTTGTGGATAATTTATTTGGATGGTTTCCCTTCCATTTTCTTAAGGGTATTGTACTGTAATCAGTTTTAAAATTCTAAAGTACTCTACGGTTATAGATTTATTTCAAAATTTTTAATAATTATATCTTTAATGAAAATATCGATTTCTATTATTTACATGATATTATGATTCCATTATTTACACGATCTTTTAATAAGTTCCAGCCTATTACTGAATATCGAAATTTCAACTGACGATTAAGGCTCGCTTAATTCACTACTTTTCATAAAAATCAATCTAAACTGAAATGTATAGATCCATTTTGCTGATTTCATTTTATTGAGAACTTTGTACTCGCTACTAGAAACACATAGGTGGATAAAAAAGGTTTTAGTTCTCGGAGACTTACTATTTGTTTTAATGACAACTTCCAAAACGGCATAGGCTTTAATCAACACTGTAAATAAATTCTGTAAAAATTATCGAAATGTATGGTAATGACATTTATGGTAAAGAAAAAATAATAATCCTCGTTAATAGCCGCGATGGCTCAGGGGATAGAGCGTTCGCCTTCCAATGAGGCGAACCGGGTTCGAATCTCAGTCGATACGAATTCCGCATCCGGCTTGCACTGACCACAGTGCTGACGTAAAATATCCTCAGTGGTAGACGGATCATGGGTTAGAGTCCCCTTGCTGTCAGGCTAACCGTGGGAGGTTCTCGTGGTCTTTTTCTCCATGTAACGCAAATGCGGGTTAGCTCCATCAAAAAGTCCTCCACGAAGGCAAATTTCTCCCAATACTCGATCCAGGAGTTCCCTTGTCTTCTGGATTGGGTTCAAAATTACAAGGCTACGGAGTTGAACATTAGTAGCCGTAAACCCGTTAAGTTGGGTCGGCTGTTCAACGACGGTTATAGAATAAAATCCTCGTTAATAAAACCAAAAGATACGATATGCAAACCATTCATTAGGTATTTTTTCCGTTAATACGGTAACAGTTAATCAGGAATTCTAGTTTTCTAAATTGCAGTTGATTAACCGAATAAATTATCAAATTGCAGACAATTCAAGACAACGGATAAAATTGCAGTAAATTAAACCGAATAAATTATTCTTATTCCATGCTCTAAGGTATCAAGATAATATTACAAATTTCAACCACATTAATTTGCACAAATTTTATCAAATATTAGAAAATCATATTTTATTGTTAATTTCACCAAAGAGCTCTGATAAAAATTTCCAAATTTTTTGGTGCTCCCATAGAAGCAATTTCACACGGTAAATTTTATAAAAATTTGATAATTTTTACCACACTTGTTTTTTCTCAGAGTTAGATGTTAAGTTAACATGGTTAGAAATTTCAGAACGCGTTGAAGCATAATATTGTTCTCAGTTACTTTAACTTTAATATGGTGCTAAGTTCAACCATGTAATCATAACTTGATTTCACGATGCCTTGGTTTATCTTAGAAGGAAACTATTAATCACTTTATCAAGGTACACTGTAAAAAATTCCGAATCAAATTACTGAATAAAATAGGGCGCATCATCCGTAAAGTCCATTTCACCGTAAAATCCATTTTTACAGCAAAATACTATACCATAATTTTTAAATTAATATTCATTTAATTCATGAAAACTACGGTATGTCTTATTTTTTGTTCCGCAACATGTTTCGGTAAAAAGGGATTTTTCGGCAATAATCACTGGTAATCAGAGAGCCGGTACTTTTTACCGTTATTTGATCCTGAATTTTTACAGTGTTGCAGCATATTAAATGCAATAAATATAATATCTTATAAAAGCTTCACTTCATTATGGTTCAATATTTCCCCGATTTTCTTGAGAACTTCTCATGCGCAACATATTTTAAATCCGATACCTAATTAAAATCGAAATGTTTTGATCAGTTTTTTCTCATTAAAATATATCCAATAAAATTATTTAATTTATAGCATTAATTTCAAAGTTCTATTCCTTTAAAACCCAATAATAAACGTCTTCAATTTTGTCAAATAAGGAGTAGAGAAGTTTCAAATATTTTTAATATGCTTATCTTGAAAATAATTTTTTAGTTGTTCTAATTAAAATATGTCCAATGATATTTTAAACCCAATACCTAAGTAACTTAATTACTTGGTAAAGATTTATTTATTTAAAATATATCCAATAAAATTATTTAGTTTATCACATAAGTTATAAAATTCTGTTCCTTTTTGAACCAATAAACGTCCTCAATTTCGCCAAAGAAGGAGTTGAAAAGTTTCAAATTTTTGAAATGTGTCTATATTGTGAATAAATGTCTGATTGTGTAAATTAAAATATGTCTAATGATACTATTTAATTAATTCGATACACAACAAAATTCTGCTTCTTTTAGAATCAATCTAATAAACTTTCTCAAATTTTAGTAAAGAAAGTTTCAAAATTTTCCTCTGTGCTTTCCTTGAAATAGATTGTCTAGTTTTGCAAATTAAAATACATTTAATAAATTTGTTTAGTTAAGCTGGTGCATTACAAAATTCTGTTTCTTCAAGACGCAATATATTTTGCCAATTTCGTCAAAGAAGGAGTAAAGAAATTTTAAATTTTTTGTAGGTGATTGTCTTGAAAATAATTACCAAGTAATTCAAATTTAAATGTATCCAAATAAATATTTCAGTTAATTTTATACACTATAAAATTCCGTTCCTTCCAGACACAATAAATTTTCTCAATTTTGCCAAAGAAAGAGAAGAGAAGTTTTATATGTGTTTATGCATATAATATTATAATATAAATAATATTCTAGTTGTTCAAATTATAGTTTATCCAATAAAATTACTTAGTTTAATTTTATCAGGAAAAGAGATAAAACGTTTTATCATTTTTAAACTTTTTTTCCTTAAAAATTGCCTATTTTTTCAAAGTAAAATATATCCAATGAAATCATTTATTTAATTTAGTCTAACACAGAGTTACTTTTCTTAAATTCCCCTAACTTTCGTCAAGGAAGAAGTAGAGAAAATTCAAATTTTATAAATATGTTTATCTCGAAGATAAAGACAGATGTTCAAATTAAAACATATCCAATAAAATTATTTGCTTAATTTTGATACACTACAAAATTCTATTCCTACAGGACCCGATAAACTTCCTCAATCTGGTCAAGAAAGGATCCTCCCATCATTTCTCTTTCACAAAGGGCATAATTCATCGAATTAGAAACGATCTACAATGTCTGAAACAATGGCGAGTAATCAAAAGTGCGAATAAATCACTTCCCGATGGCTCCAGACTGTGTCCCAAAAACTGTATCCCGCGACAGCAGTACAGTTCCTTGGAAACGTGTTAACACTTCTGTCAATGGCCATTTCTTCCAAACTGATTTACGAAGTTGAAAGTGACATTGGTGAACATGACCTCAAGGATAGTGATTCATTCCGTTTGAAATATTGCAGCGAGGCCTTATTTGTGCTTGTTATTCTTATGGTAGATGTCGTGGGAAAAGCGAACGCAACCAAAACAATGATAGGTATTTAACGGGTTAAACACCCACTATATTTTTTCGTTTTGACTCAACTGCCCTCCACACCGAGACATTTATGTGTAGTAATTTGTAAATTTTAAAAGGTAATTTTTAATAAATGAAACTCCCTTGACAGTTGCAGTTTTTTTTTTTCTCCCTGCAAATTATTATTATTATTATTATTTTTTTATCTACTTTAAAATTCCTTTTTACGATGATTCGGGAACATAACATTTAGGAAGAAGCTAGGAGCATAAAATTTATTTAAAAAATTTGTAAAGTGATACTTATTTCGATAATATATATATAAAAAAAAACTTTGCCTTCACACACACTCTTATAAAAATAAATTTAATATTGTACCTCATAACACTGCATAATATTGATATAATACAATATTACACAATATTGATATAATATAATATTACACAATATTAATATAATATAATATTGCACAATATTGATATAATATAATATTGCACAATATTGATATAATATAATATTGCACAATATTGATATAGTATAATATTACACAATATTGATGTAATATAATATTACACAATATTGATATAATATAATATTGCACAATATTGTATAATATTGATACCCTATAAATATTGATTAATAATATCGTGCAAATTTCATTACAAATATTCTGTTCTAAATAACCATACTTGTATGAATTTATTTACCTATATGAATTTCACATGATATATATATATATATATATATATATATATATATATATATATATATATATATGCGTAATTGTAAAAGAGTAGATAAATGTAAATTTATAAAATACACGCAATTAGAATCCAAAAATTCGGAAAAAAAGATATTGATATTTGAAGAGCAGGGAGGAAGAACGGTTTATAACAATTTTTCACTAAAGTGACAATTGGATAACCATCTGTTGCCTTTTGAGGATTAATAAATTTTGACAAATTAATAACGCGGAAAATCAGTTCTTCCCGAGAGTTATTACACTTTGAAGATGGGCCATGCTGGGGATAAACGGTTCCTGTCCATACGTAGACAGGGTGAAAGAAGAAAAGAAAGTGAAAAATACGACTGGAGTTCTACTGAGGAAGTATTGGTTGGAGAGGAATTTTGAAAAAAAAAAAAAAATGGTTCCTGTTCAACCCAATTTTCACATTTTATTTTACCTCATCATCAAAAATTTTAAATTTTCCTTAAAACCTTTCCTTCTTATTTAAACCTTTTATGAATGCAAATCGTTTTTCCCCTTGATCTTAATTTGTAAAACAAAATTCAAACATTATTTTTAACCAGCATAAAAAAGTAAAAAAAATTTTTTTTTATGTTTTTGATACAGTAAAATACTTTATAAAGAATGACAGATAAAATGTTTTATTTGGCATCATATTATTTGTAGAAATCCACTTATAATGATATGAATTTGTGGTAAACTGTGTTCACAATTTAATGAACGTAACATAACGATTTGAAATAAAGCACACTCAAATATGATAAAAAAGCCAAACGCCAGATAAAAATTTATGGAATAAAATTAAAACGATATTTTAACTATTATAAAAACAAAAGCATTGTTTTCATATATGTAGAGCATTGCAATATTATTTTCGAGTATTATAAAAATTATCCTTAAAAAAATTAATAAAACTTTTACTTTTAATCAAAATGTTGTTAAAAGTTTAAAAATGTTTAGTCTAGATACCGTAACTTTCTCTCTTTTTTTTATTTTTCTTTCTTTCGTGTTTTTTTCCTTTTTTTTTTTTTTTTATAAGCAAAGCTTTAGGATTTTAAATTTTAAAAAGCTCGAAAATGTTCAAATTTATAACAAAAGAATTCAAAATTTAAGATATTACTTAGTGTTCACTTATGTTTTTGAATAAAAGATTAATAAATAAATAAATAAATGATTAAAAAAATTTAAATATTTTTTTTAAAGTTTTCACTATTAAAAGTAGGAATAAATTGCTATTTTTTTTTTTTAAAAAAAAGAAAGAGCATCAAAACTATTTTGCATTTCTTCAACAAAAGATGTTCTATAGCTAAAAGAAAAATAGATTTGAAATTTATCTTCTTGAAAGTAAAAGTTATTTTTTACGTATATGCGTACACGAGCAAGCCGATAGTTTGAAAACGAACGTTGTTTAAAAAGCACGTACTTAAACTTTTTGTTAGTAGTTTATATAAGTCATTTAATACATGTTGTTTAAAAAAAAAAAAATTCATCTTCTTAAAAACTCCATTCACATCCGCAATCTTTGACGAATGCTCGGACGTGTTTTTATCTAACAATGGATTCTTGAATTGTCGCTTCATTAGCAAACATAACTGCGCAGCGACAGTTAAAATCTATGATAGTCACTGCGTATCCACTTGTACAAGTCCCAAAAAGATACATAAATCAAACCACAGAAAATCCCAACATGATAGAAAAATAAAGAACCATTTCTTATTTAATAAAAAAATAAAAAACGGTAAAGGCAACATTAGATTCCAAACACGCATTGGGACATCTCTAGAGTTGGAGAATGTCACTCCCCTATCCCAAGATGCACTTGTCAGTAAGATTTATTGAATACCAGGTTTTTCTGTTTCCAATTCTAGGTCCACTGGAAGAAGAATAAAAAAAAAGTCGCCTATAGAATATGTTGTGTTTTTCTTTTTTTCTTATCCTCCCCTCTCTATCCTTATTACACACCTTCTTCAATATGAAATAATAAAGAAAAGAAACATTCGCCCAAAACTTATCTGTTAATCTATGGTTAAAGGTCAGGAGAACATTCGGGCCTTTATTTTGTTTTTATTCGAATGGAAATAATCGGTTTTTAAAACAAGTCACCGAGCGTGAAGGGAATATTTTAAAGAAATGAAATTTTTAAAAGACATGTTTATTGGTATGTGTAATGGATAAGAGTAAGATGTTCAAGACAATAAGGGTTTGGTATAAAACTCTTTTAATTTTTTTTTTCTCAGGTGAATTTTAAATTTTTTCCCCCTTAATCTTTTATTCGTTGTGAATAAATTAATTTCCATTTTTCATTATTAATTTGGAAAGATTTCTTTCTTTTTTTTTTTTTTCATTCCTTCTTGATAAATTTATTTTTATTTTCAATGAGAGAAATATTTTTCTGAAAAAAATTTTAGGTTTTTTTAAATTCTAATGATAAATTTATTCATATTTTTGTGAGAGGGAGAAATATTTTTTTAGTAATCATTTTTTTTAAAAATTGATAAATTTATTCCTAATTTTTCAATTAGGAAAACAAAACAAAGATTAGCAAAAGTTAATTAAAACAAAGATTTCTCAGAAAAAATTCTTTGTTTTTGAAACTTTAAAGAAAATATTTTTGGTCAAAAGGAGAAAAATTTTTTTTAGAAATTACTTTTTTAAATTGATAAATTTATTCTTATTTTTTCATTCGTGGAAGTATATATTTTTTATAAAAAAAAGTCCTGTTTAAGTTAATTTCTTTTAATTAGGAGAAATATTTTTCTGAAAAAAATTTCTTGTTTTTTTTAAAAAATTTTTTTTTTAAACTTCAATAATAAATTTATTCCAAATCGTCAAAGGGAGAAGCATATTTTTTTTTTTTAAATTAGTAAATTTATTCCAAATTTTTTTATCTTATTAGGAGAGTAATTTTCTTGGAAGGAATTTTTTTTTTTTTTTTATTAATAAATTTATTTTTATTTGGTAAATATTTTTCTTGGAGGAAGATCTTGTTTTTTACATTTTAATGATAAATTAATTCAAAATTTTTTATGAAAAAAAATTTTTTTTTTCATGAAAATTCTTTCAACTATTTTCTTTTTTAATTAAAGGTACTTTCCAATAATTTATTATTTCAACAAAGGAAAGGGTATACTTTGTGTTATGAGAACTAGAGGCAAAAACAACGTGAGTAAAACACAAATTAATGTATATAAATGGACATACTATAATTTTATTAGACACTGGGGAAGATTCTTGTTTATAGAACTAAAACTATCGTATGCTTTTGTCCCGTTTATTTTTGATTTAGCATTAATGCAGTTAATATTAATTAACATTTTAAAACAAATTTTCTTTAAATTTTATATTTTAAAACTCAAAGTCCCTCTGAAAGATTTTTTTAGGGTAAATATGGATTCCAAGAACTTCAGGAACAATAGTTATGATATTGCTACTATTGTTTAAAAGTGATGTTGACGCTTTTTCTTTTGCTTATTGTCAGTGTGGAATTTGTGTTAAGAATCATTATTAACACACGTACCAATCAAAATCCTTAAAAGTTTTAAGAAAGTTTATTTAAAAACTTTTTTCAAGATTACTATAATTTTTTTTTTAAACATTTATTGTGTTTTGAACTTAAAAGTAAAGTTTTTTTTAAAAATTAATTTTAATTAATTTTAATTTCTTTTAAATTTTTATGTGTTTAAAACCTTTAATAAAATTTATGGCTTTATCTATAATGATACAAATAAATGCAATTTGGTGAAAAAATTTTAAGTAAGAAAATAAAATTTTATATTTTTATCAAACATTTTAGTAATTGTAAATATTTATTTAAACATTAAGAAAAAAACATTGCTATTCAAATATTTATCACGAAAAAGAAGGTTGATAAATTATACAAATTAAATCATATCAGTAACAATAGTTTTTAAAACTTCAGAAGTTGGATAATTTTTAATGTATGATTATAGGTCAATTCCAATTTATAAAAGCTTCTCTTTATTTTAGACTCCAAAATCGGTTATTTTAATGAATAATTTGTGAATTGAACTCTAACTATGTGAATTCATCCAAAAGATATTTATTGAGTGAAAAGAGTATTTCAACAATTATGTTGTAACAATATTATTGTAATAATTATATAATAACTCAAAAAATGCCTTTAATTTTGTTTTTAATGGAAGCAAAGATAGTTCTAAAATTTGTGATTAAAATGGATAATTCGTGAAATGAATAGAAACATTATTTGTTTCTTCACAAAATATTCATTGATTAAAGAGAGATTTATTACAATTATTTTCTTTACATCAATGAACTTGAAGTTTTCTGAATATAATTTATAAAAGTTTTTGTTGTATGAAGATATATTTTAATATCATACCTCCTAAGCTATGAATAATTGTAATATATAAAAAAACACGCAAAAGATTTTTTTGCAGTACAAAAAAATTTAGAACAGTTTAAAGATTTATATCTGCTCTAAATTGCACTGTTGTTGACTTACTATTAATGCAAAATATGAAAATACGTACGTTGAACAGAAATATTTAAAGTACAAAGAGTTAAACGTTATTTTGCTGTTATGATGTTCGAAAAGTTTAGAAAAACAAGGACTTTTCTTTCTTTATATAAGCATTAAAAATCGAAAAATTATGAAAATATATGCCTGAAGCAGAAATATTAGACGAAAAATTTTCTTAACATTACTTTGTTGTTTATGATATTTGAGAAAATTTATAAAAATTTATGCACGAAACAGAAATTTTAAAAGAGAACTAAAAATTTTAACATTATTTTGTTGTTATTATATTGAGAAAAATTATGCATGAAATCGAAATATTAAAAGAGAAAAAGTTTAAGATTATTTCGTTATGTTTGATAAAAACTATTAAGGTATAAACATAAATCAGAAATGTTAAAAAAAAAAAAAAAAATGTATAATTATTTTGTTGTTGGCTTAAAAAAATTTAAAAAACAACTTTATAAGAACATTGAAAAGAAAACAAGTGTGAAAGTAAAAATTATTTGGCGAAGTTTTATTTTATTTTAACGAATATATTTCAACAAATTTCAGAAAAATAATAAATTTTCCTCTTATTTTTACATCAGCGTTCTTCGTTAAAGTCTATGAGGTTATAAGTAAAAAAACAATCTTTATTTTATAGAATTTTGTTTTCGCATCATCACTTATAAATATTAATAATAATTTCTTTAATAATTTGCAAGTTTAGGGGAAAACTTTTATGCTCCAGTTAAATAACTACACAATTTTCAGCAAGCAAGCTGCAATGAATCAGTATTTACAAAAATATTTCAATTTCGATTAACTTTCATTTCCACTGCAAATTGAATAAATTTTAATATTAACTCGATGAAGACAAAAATTACAGCGATCTTTCCAATTGTTTGAAAAATCTCTGACAATTTTCTTAAATTAATTTATTGGTTTTTCTTATTAAAAGCTTAATTTATTAATTACATTTAGTTAGTAAAAATATAAAATGCAAGCATAAATTGCTTTGATATTACTATTATTAAAAATTGATTAGGTTTATTACACTCAGTTTATAAACACTTAAAACATATTTTAATTTCAATTTTTTAAACCATGTTGTTCAATTTATTAAATTACTATTTAAATGAAAATTTAATAAATATTAAGTACTTTCAATTGGACTCAAATTCCAGATCAAATTACCGTAAAAAGTATCGACACTCAGAGTTACAGTATTTTTTACCGTAAAACTTTACGGAACAAAAAATTTGATAAACCGTAATTTATATATATATATATATATATATATATATATATATATATATATATATATATATATATATATATATATATATATATATTTAATACAGTAATATTTACTATAAAATCACTGAATCACTGTAATTAATTAAATATTACTGTAACAGTTGCGATATAAAGATTTGCTGTAAAAATAGATTTCACGATAAAATAGATTTTGCGGATGAAGCTCTAAAGTTTGCCAGTACTTTTTACAGTGTACTTAAAAATATGTGATATTTTATATTATGTGATAATATGTGATATTTAAAATAAGTGATATTTTAATTTTCTAACAAAAAAATTCGCCCATATTGTAATTTTTCATACTTTTTTTATTTATAAATATGAATCAATAGCGCCAATATTGAATTAATCTCCTCAAAAATTGCTCAGTTTGCTCATCAATTTCTATATTTCATCACCACCCTAAGCAAATATCATTATTTTTCCCTACTGATAACAGTGTGGAGATTTATCTGCAATCTAAAACAATTATTGCTTATTTATTAAATTTTAAGAGACTGATTTTGAAAGAATGACATTTCTGCAATTTATTACAACTTTCTATTTCCTTTCAAGTGTTCGTAAAATTGATTTATCTCAACTAACACGTTCGTATTCTCTTAAGAGAGAATGATAAATGAATAGAAGTAATTAGATTGGTAGATTGATCTCATGCCTTAGTTGGATTTGCGGGATTTAAATTGATATTAATATCGATGAATAATCGATGTATCGTCATTACTCTTTTACATTTGATGAAGTTATAATTTTTTTTTTAAAAAGTAGTTTCTATTTTTATTAACATCTATCGCAACTTTCAATCAATGTTTTCTAGAAGATTAATCAGACAAAATTTAGTTATTAGCATTGTTTCTTTTTCTGTACATTAATACAACATTATAAAAAACTCCGAATTGAATTCTGGTAAAAGTACCGGCATTCAGGATGTCAGTACTTTTATCCCTTAAACTCATTCATATCGTAATATTTAGTTATATTTACTGTAAAATTGCCAAATCACTGTAATTAAATAAATATAAACGTAAAATTTATCATATAAAGTCTTGAAATAAAAATTTGGTTTTATGGTTAAATGGATTTTACGGTTAATGCTTTTACGGTTAATGGTTAAATGGATTTTACGGTTAATGCTTTTACGGTTAATGGTTAAATGCTTTTTACCATTATTTGATACGAAATTATTTACAGTCTAGATTTGCATTAAGATGTAAGTAAACAGAACGGATAAAGTGGAAAACAATTTAAAGATGCTTGCATGAATTACGTCACGCCATAATAGCCTTAGTATTGTTTATCATTTTAATTCAAGTTATTTAATGACGTAATTAATCCCCAGTTTATGTATTTTATTGTTTTTAATGTTGAGAAGGATTCCAAAACCACATATTAAGGATGATCATCATGAAACAACTTGTATATAGTTTTAAACTATAGCTTTGCTTTAAATAAAAGCCTTCCAAACTATAGCCTTAATTTCTTTATTTTCCTTGGCAAAAAATACCGAACTTTTTTCATAAAAACTTTACATTGATGTACAATATGATTACTATAGAGTTTTTAATAGATTTCTCTTTAAAAAAATTTTTTTTTTTTTTTACATTGTTAACTAAATTGAATTATCAGAGTTGATAATTACACTGACAGAGTTAATAATTTTAAAACATAGAAATTGAAACAACTCACACTCAAACAATTAAAAAATTTATTTTACTTGCAGGGCAGGGTTATATTTAACTAAAACACGCGGAGAAAAAAAATCTGGTAAAATTGCTGTACTTTATGGTAATGGCTTAAAAAAAAAAAGAGAGAAAAAAAAAAGAAAACAAATTCTTGTTAATAAAGACACAACATACGGTACTTAAACCATTCATTTGGAAATTTTTTCGTTCTTATGGTAACGATTTCGGAAGGTTCTCCAAGCCTTATTTCGTAAAGGCTGATTCAATTTCATTCAAAAAGGGTTACTCATGCAAGCTTTATGTGAACCTCATAGCACGTAAACTAGCATAAACTTATAGCATTATGTATATATATATATATATATATATATATTTGATAATCATTTATAAACCTTCGTCTTTGTGATAAAAATGGTTTTTGAGACAATAAAATCAACCTTACACTGTTATCTGGGATTGATTTTGCATATCTCCATGCATAATTAATTATGCATAAATATCTATGAATACATACTGATAAATACATTCTGAATTTTTGCTTAAACTATATTTCCGAAAGATACAAATGCATTTTTTAGAGCAAATATGATTTTTTGTGCTACATGATACGAAAAAAAAAAGAAAGAAACTTTTTAGTTCGAAAACATTAGTGAAAATTTTTTACGTAATTAGATTTTAAATTGTTCAGCATATAAAAATTAATTTTTACGTATTCATCTCATAATATATGACTTTAAAGTTTAACACTATTGGAAAAAGTTGACACTTTAGAGAATTATTATTTCCACTTTATATTAATCAAAATTTCTTTTTAAAATTGATTTCAAATTCTTTCTCGATATTTTCATATAAAGCAACAAACTCAAAATGAAATTCACAAAAATGTACCCTCTCCTTTATAAATTTAAGCCTAAAAAGAAAATATTTCTCCTAAAAAAAAAAAAAAAAAAAAAAAGAAAAAAAAAAAAAAAAATCAAATTATAAATCTAATTTACTGTAACATTCTTTTCTTCTGAACTTTAATAACAAAATATAATCGATTGTACCAATGCCAGATCTCTCTACAGCCCGAGCTTTACCTATTTTGAGCTTCAGCCTATTTTGATTCCTTGTATCTCTATTAAAAAACGGGAAAATGTATCGATAATAGTGAAATTCTTTTTACTTTTTTCCTGTTACATATATATATAGAAACTACCACCCGTGTCAGCGCTCCAGGTGGCTCACGGAAGAACTAATATAAGTCTTCTTTAGTGTTAAAAAGAACATTTCAGCATACGCTCAATTTATACATGCATACATTGCAGTCTCTATTAACATTAGAACATCTGACAAATTCTCAAACGATTTTTTTTTTCCTTTTTTAGGAACCTGACAGCGAAGCTAGATGAATGTTGGAACATTTTTTTGTACAATTTGGTATTTGCTTATGAATTTTTTTTTTCCAACTAAAAGTAATCAGCAAGGTTTGGGGAAGTTTAGTAAGGGGCAATATGTATGACAGATGTTCGAAAAAAACCACGATGAAGCTTACGTAAACTCGGCCTAAATTAAGTTTTTCCCTACTTTTCTTTCCGCTTAGTTGGGCAATTGTTATTATTTTTTTTTTCTTTCCTGATTTTACTTTCCATGTTTGAAGCTATGGGGAGGAGTAGCCGTTTTCTTCATTAAGTTTAAGTATAAATTAAGTCGCAACTTCCAATGACAGACGATGAATTATTATTAGATGCAAGTATTGGCAGCTATAACGAATGATTGTGCATTGATAGACTTTCGAATTAAAGCGCCCTCTATTTTTTTTCCTTCCTACTAATTCTGAAAGCGTGACTGTTGAAGCTCTTCAGGTCAATTCAATCACAGGATTCTAATGAATCTCCTTTCACTCAATCTTTCTTAAACTTTATTCTTCCTTTTTTTTTAAAGGTGTAATTGGATTGAGTTGATGAACCTGAACAACCTTTTATACTTTTTCATGTTCTTAGCCATTTATAAATCTGTTATCCAAGTGTTGAAAAGCTTTATAGAGTTTACATCATTTAAAAGTGAAAAAAAAAAAAAAAAAAAAAAAAAAAAAAAAAAAAAAACAAGCCGTAAACAAATGAAGATCTAAAATCAAACTCTTATCAATTTGATCAAAATCAATCAAATTGATGTTAATTTGAATGTCATATTTTAAATAGATAGGCAAAATGTAACGTCTAATTTCAAGTTATCAATTTTATAAACTAACACATGTTTGCAGTACAGTGTTTATATCGTTTACACACTGTTTGTGTCAATGGTTCTTTATTGTTATTTAAATTATGATTTCAACAAGGATAAGCACTTCTTAATGTGTAACGCTTTAGCAATTTTGTAGGGGCACTATACCATTACATTAGTTATTGGGTTTTTGGACTAACTACAGTAAAGAAATGTCCATTATTTAAAATAGAATATAGTACATTCTGATGCAATTCTGCATGCATACAATAATAAATGAACAATTTAAATTAACAATTTAAAATAACCAAATATATGATAGTTAGTAGAAGAATCACATTAAAATAAGGAAAGAAGAAATGAAATAAGGAAGAAGTAACATTAAAATAAAATAAGAAGAAATCAGCAAAAAATTAGCTGAATGCCCATTTTTCGTGTAAGGTGAAAAAATGTAAACGATAAATAAATGCTGAACATTACAAACACAACGTATAACGACACAATTAGTTCCAATTTTATTTTGTTTATCATAGCATTGTGTCCTTACCTGTAGCTTTAGGTTATTTTATTTTTTAACCCCCGTTGAACAACCGACCCAATTTTCGGGTTTACGACTACTAATCTTCAACTCTGTAGCCTTGTAATTTCGAACCCAATCCAGAAGACAAGGGAACTCCTGGATCAAGTATTGAGAGGAATTTGCCTTCGTGAGGGTCTTTTTGATGGAACTAACCCGCATTGGCGTTAAATGGAGAGGGAGACCACGAGAACCTCCCACGGTTAGCCTGACGGCAAAGGGACTCTAACCCATGATCCGTCTACCACAGAGAATATTTCATGTCAGCACTGTGGTCGGTGCAACCCGGATGCGGATTCGTATCGACCAGTCATCGCTGGGATTCGAACCCTGTTCACATCATTGGAAGGCGAACGCTCTATCCCCTGAGCCATCGCGGCTCAGTTTTAGGCTTTTGAATTGAGAAAAACACATTTTTAGAGAAGAACACGTCAGATATACTAAATATACATGTTCTTATCCCTTTTGAAGGGGCAGTAAAAAACCTCTTTCAACAGTTTCTATATTAAAACTGCTCAGTATTGGAGCACTTTTAACATGCACTAAATATACAAATATGCATTGAGCAAAATATATAAATATACTAAATATACCCGAATCATTTTTAGCAATATTGTATGAGAAAGGAAATTATAAAAAAAAAAAATAGAAAAAAAAAAGTTATTTTAAAAGTCTTCAATGATTCCAAATTTCTTTGCAAAGAGTGTTTATCTTGTGATATTTTTCTCTATATTTCTATATTTTATCCTCTATTTTTCTCTATATTTTTATATATAGTAAGTGAGAAAATTATCACAAATTTTTAATTTTAATGTCAAATCTAGACTCTATATAAACTTCCAACACGGATGAAACAATTCTGGTAAAATTACTGAACTATATAGAAATGACATTATTAAGAAAAAAAAAAAAAAAAAAAAAAAAAAAAACACTATTCAGGTATTAAAACTAAAATTAGGGTTCACAAACTTTTCTCGCATATAATAACACTATATTGTATGGTTAATTTAACCAAAATTATTGTTATCCCAAAAAGTGTTTCCAAAGAGCCATAAGCACGGTAAATTTAACTATATCATGGTAGTTTTGACAGTACTTTTTTCTCAATGCAGATGCAATTTTTTTAACAAAAGTTTTTGCAAAATATTATGCAACCATTATGCATAAAATATAGCGTTTAAAAATACAAGACGAAACTGGCATAAAAAATAATAAGTTTAAGATTCTGTCACTTTTTCATACGAAAGATTAAATGTCAAATCATTTTTAGCAATATAGTATGAGGAAGGCAGTTATGGTATATTTGTCATGCACAAATCACAGCTCAAAGCGTAAAGAGTTAATATTTTTAGCGGCGTTGCATTTTCGGTTCTTTTTTTCCTTCCTTCGTTCATGTAATGGAATCTTCATCGGAGTGAAAAAGGCACATTCGAATGGCTTGTGGTCACGCAGACGATGCATGGTGAAGGCTGAGAACTGTGCAAGTTGACCTTGCTTTCTCAACGCCTGACCTACCTGCGGATTCTTCAAGAAAAGGTATGGGAGGGTAAAGGACAGAAGGGAAGGGAACAAGAAACAGAAATCGAACAAAAAAGTTAGGAGTTTTCGCTAATGAAGGGGACTACGCCCCCCTGTGGAGATCCAATTTTCGACAGCAAAAGACGGCTTTTTTGAACTTGCCTTTTTATTTTATGTTCTTCACCCTCCCGCCAACCCCTGTAAATTTATTTTTTTCTTCGCCACATCAGAAGTCACCAGCAAGAATAATATCTTGCTAATTCCAAAGCTAGAGGAGGTGTGTTGACTTTAGAATCTTTTTAAAATATTTTCTTTTTGGATGGAAAGTCCTTCCAGATGTAATGTTTATCAAGAAACGGTTTCTCTCTATAATGGTTATTCAGGTTAGGCTGAGATTAATATGCCTAATTGAGGATGAAATAGCAAAGTAGTTCATAGAAGGAAAAAAGATGTTGCTTTTTTTATTATATAAATTTTTGACGGATTTAAATTTTTTCATCGCATTTCACTACTTAGCGTTGAACAGCGGATCATGATCACATTTGGGGCTGTCAATATTCAGCTTTATGACCTTGGGAGCCCAACCCAGTGGACAAGATAAAGCATTGGCGAACTTTAGTGCTTTTACATGACTTGGTGAAGAAAACAATACTAAAATAAATCTATTAAATTTACGGGAAAAAAACTGTCAGCTAGTGGGCCAATATAAAACTGATTATTTCTCAAAAAATACTAAGTCAGATGCCTAGTTTTTAGACAGCAGCCTATTTTTTAACAATAAATTAAATAAAGTATGTCAAGCCTTATGACCGGCGCAAGCGGAGAGCATCAGCTTTCGGACGTCCAATTGATACTAGGATTCGAACCCGAGACACCGCATCGGGTGCCAAGCACTCTGTGCCCTGAGCTATCACAGCTCCAGTGTCTCAGTGAAAAGAAAAAACTTAAGTTGTTTTTATCTTATAAGTCTTACTTATTGAAATAATGTAAAAAAAGTTTAAAACTATAGTGGTTTACCAGTATAAAAATGTCTGGAAATTTAACTTACCATAAAATTATATCTATGGAAAAATAATAATCTGTTAGATTATCAATTTGACATTAAAATAGAATCAAAGTTTTATTTATATGATGTTCAAAACCATTAAGTAATTGAGGAAAAGTAGGAGCAAGTATAGAAAATAATCGTAAAGTTGAGAAATGATAGAGTTATCTTACGGTGAGCAAAACTGCATGACAAAAACTACAATTTGAACTGACGGTTTTAATCGTTTATGATTAGGAAGAAAAATAGAGAAAAACTGTTTGGTTAAAAATAGCTTTAAACAGCAAATATATAGGGTAAATAAAATGCGAAAGTAACTATTAAAAAACAGGAAAAAATCTGTATTTATCTTTAAACAGTTTTTTTCTGAGAAAAATATGTTTTTCTTTTGTAGAATTTACAGTTATTTTTTATAGCGCACGAAAACTTCCCAAGTTAGCTCGACAGGAAGAGGATATTTACCTATGATAGATCAACCACTTGGGATATTTTAATTCAACACTGTGGTAGATGAGAGCTTGGAGCAGTTCACGAGTCGACCAATGATCGCAGAAATTCAAATCCAAGTAAAATAAATAAGAAAAAAGCTTTTATATAATAACTATACTTCAAAAATGAAATATTTCAAGAAGTTTAAAATAATCCTAATATAACCATCAAATCCTTTTTAATATCAATATAATAACAGGCATATCAGTAAGTATAAAATTTTAGTATAAACTAGGACACTTAAACTTTTAAAAGTTCCACTTCATGAATGAAAAATACTTTTATAAAAATAGAATTTTTGTGTTCAATACGATATATGAGAAAGAAATGTTATTGATAAAAAAAAAATATATCTTTCAGATTAGGGTAAACCAACCAGTGAAGGAACACTACCCTGTGAAGGAACATTTCATATATATTGATTAAAAATAAGAATTCGAAAGTTTTTCCTTAGATTGATTGATAATAATAACTTACTGCCAAACGATAGGAAGTCATCTAGCAATGTTTCGGATTACCTGGTCAAATAGACTTCTCAGGAAAATTTTTTTAATTTGTTATTATCTCTGCAACACCTTGTTTCTTTGAAAAATAATAAGGTGAGTGTTTGTATTTATATGTTTGAAGTGGAATTAATTGCATGTAATAGTTTTATTTTTCTCACTGTGAAAAATAGAATTCAAAATATAGTTATTGAAGTTACGTTTTATTTCTTTTAAGCATCATAGCATAATAAAGTACTGAGATAAGGGGGTGTTTATTCACTGGATCACCAAACGATGAAAAACCAGTGAAGGAACAAGTGTTCATTTACTGTTTTTTTTTTCTAAGTTAATGAAAATAAAAGATAAACTTTAACATTTTTGTACCTTTAGTGATGTTCCGCATCAAAAGTATGTTAAAAATACGAAAAACAACTTCTAAACTGTGAGGAAACAGGCATGTCCCTTTACTGGGCATAGATTTTCCAGTGAATGAACAGTATGTGTTAATATGTTGACACTTTAATTTTCAATTCATGATTACAAAAAAAAGTTAACATTTTCCAAGTATTTATATGTTATAATTTCAGGAATAGACTTCTTTTTAAATATGCGTATGGCTTATTAATTCATAAAGAGCATTTAAAAATAACCAAAATTAAGTGTTCCTTTACAGGGTGTTCATTTACTGGTAAGAGCTATTCCTTCACTTGGTCTTCTTACTACTTGTTATTTGAACTTCCAAAACTTTAAAACAATATTATTTAAGTTCTCTAAAATTTTTTTTACATAATTTGCAATTAGTAACAAATATGTTGACACTGTCATTTAACTAAAATTACGAATTTTGAAATTAATATGATTTTTTAAAAGGCAAGCGAAGCTTAAGTGTTCCTTCACTGGTTAGTTTACCCTACAACAACTAGAAAAACAACTCACATTCTGAGAAACTTTAAGGACGTTAAAAGAATATGTATTACAAGCAATTTAAAAATAAATATTCGTGCACGAGGAAAAAATTCTGGTGAAACCACCGCACTGTTTGGTAAAAAAAAAAACACATTAAATCTGGTTAGTAAGACCAGAATATATGGTATTTAACCCTTTCAGTTGTTAGTTTTTCTATTCAAATGGTAATGGTTTACCGGAAATTTTGATTTTTAAAATCATAATTTTTATTAATAAATCATAGTTCTTATTACCACGCACTTAATAAAAAATGCTTAACAGAAAAATAAACATTTAACCAAATAAATGGTTTTTATGGATGTGCTCTAATTTTACCGCATTTACTAAGTTTTATCACTCATTATAAAACTGTATTATTTATTTTTAATTCTATCAAAATTATTACCAAAGCGCTTCGGCAAAAATTGCCTAGCTTTTTTTGACTTCAACTAGAACCAGAAACAAGGTCAATTTTAACTGTATATTTATTTATTTATTTTACACGTGATATGCTTTCCAAAAAAATATATAATATTTAAGAGTTGCAAAAACTTATGGGCGAACACAATTCGTTTATAAACTTTTGACATGGAAACCGCTATGGAAAAATAATTTGATTGCAAGTTCTATTGGTATATAGTATTAGGAATCACATGTATTCTATAGAATATAGTATTCAATTTTTATAGATAATTGCTTCGTGAATGATTTCATTCAGATTCAGAAAATATGTAAATTCATGAAAGAAAAAAATTATCTTTTTAATTTCATAAATTTTTTGTAGAAATTTTAGTATGTGGACTTAATTCCACGGGCACAACCAAGCCAATTGAATTGAATTTGCTTCCCCTTCCAACTGTCGTTTCCTCAATAAAAATTTCTGCGTATTCTGCCATGTTTGTTGTTTTTCTGATATTTGATATTAATTGTATTTTAATTTTATTACATAACTGTCGTTGAACAGCCGACTCAATTTTGGGTTTACGACTACAAATGTTCAACTCCATAGACTTGTAATTTTGAACTCAATCCAGAAGACAAGGGAACTCCTTGATCAAGTATTGGGAGAAATTTGTCTTCGTGGAGGAATTTTTGATGGTACTATCTCGCATTCGCGTTACATGGAGAGGAAAACCACGAAAACCTCCCACGGTTAGCCTCCTGGTGGCAAAGGGACTCTAACCCATAATTCGTCTACCACTGAGGGTATTTTACGTCAGCTCTGTGGTCGGTGCGAGGAGCCGGGTGCGGAATTCGTATCGACCATCCATTGCTGGGATTCGAACCCGGTGCACATCATTGGAAGGCAAACGCTCTGTCCCCTAAGTCACCGCGGTTTGTGTGTTTTAATTTAAGAATGTATTCACTAAACGGTAAAAAATTCCGGATCAAATTACGATAAAAAGTGCTGGCACCCTGACTGCCGGTACTTATTACCGCAAAATCCATTTTTACCTTAAAATTTTACCGAACAAAAAATCTGATATACTGTAATTTTTACAGTAATATTCAATGTAAAATCACTGTAATTAAATATGTATTACTGTAAAAAGTACGGTGCAAATTTTACGATAAAAGTGATTTTACGGATCTGCTCTCAGGATTTGAGTAACTTTTACAGTAATTTGATATGGAATTTTTAGCAGAGTTGATGGATGAGTTGTTACATCTGTTGTTATGGCAACAAATATTTATTATAAGTAGTTTATTAGTTTAATTTGGTTGTGCTTTGATCTAAAATGCTTAATTACTTTAGATTTATATTAATATGTTGCTTATTATGTTAATTGTTTATACTAATTATTGTTGGTTTCAATTTGTTATGATTTAATCTGAAATTGCGTTGTTACCTCTTAACTCGGCAACCATTTTGTGAAAGTCACAACGCTAGCGGAGATGGTTCATTCTTGGTTCGTGAATTGTTTTCAATTACTATAAACACGGACAGAACGCGGCTTGTATTTACCACATAATTCCTCGTTACAGTCCCGATAAAATTCCTCATTTCAAATGATGATGATATACTACTGAAAACAAACCCATTACTTTCATCACAAAAGTACAGCATACTATTATATAATATTTTAAAATCCAAATTTACAAGCTTTTTAATGCTTTTGAAACCTGTTAAAAATAATAATTAGACTATCAAGATTCATTGTTTAGATTTCATAAAATAATGAAACAGAATATTATTGTCGTACTATTCGATTTAATTATCATATATAATGTTATCCGTATTATCTTAAAACAAAAATATATTTGCAATTCTTGATAAATGTATTCTGGTAACTCTTTTAATCCCAAGCTGGTGACAATTCGCTCACTGTTTTCGATTCTTCAGAAATAAAATTTAACCTCTGCAGTGAGAAAATAACTGCCGTCCTGATAATTTTTAAGATTTTATTATTTCTCGTACCTCATGTCACTTCAATTAATTTATATTCAAAATGAATAAATAAATAAAATCTTTCAAGACTAATATGAAAAATAAAAAATAAAAAAATCTTAAAGAAACCGCCAAAGAAATTTCTGCCGGCAATCGTCAAACTCAAAGACAGCAGGTCTAACATTTTTCTTTTCTTCAACTTTCTTTTTTTAATATTATTTCTTTAATTCCAACAGTGAATACAAGCGGTGGGTAACGGTGCCCACCCGCTGCCCACCTGAGACCCATGGGCAGTCTTCACATTAGCCCTCTCCGGGCCACCACCTCCGAAGAGCAAGGCACCCCACTGGACCGTGATTTCTCTTTTAAGAAGAAGAATAGCCAAGATTACAGGCGTCGTCGAATTTTCTTTTTGTATTAATTTTCTTTCATGCTTTTTGCAATTCTTAACTTTTTTACCATTGGAGGCCGACTAAGGATTTAAAAACACTTCTGTATTCCTTTTTAAATATACAACCGTAAATCGACCTGTTCCGGCATTGATGGTGTACTATTATGTAAGAGATAAAGCCTAAAAAGAAGGATTTTTATAAAATTGTTTTTTCAAGTTAGAAATTTCTTAATTAGCACTCCTTTTGTTGGGAAGTTGGGAATCCTTATGTTTAAGAGTATGTAACCTATAAATTTTCAAAGGAAAAAATATTTTCTTTTATTTTTTTGAAACGAGTGAGTATAGTGAAATCCTTTGATTTCCGTATATTAAGGTATTCTATACAATTTTGTATCGTTCTATACAATATTCTTTGGCTATTTACAGAACGTGAAACCAACAAAAATAAATAACAAAACAAAGTATGATTGTGGAAGTAGTACTGCATTCTGTATAACTTCTATGAGTTCTGCACATTTCAGCATAGCTTCTGCAAGTTTAAAATGTTTATTTATGAAAAGATTACAAGCAAATTTTTCAGGAACCGTGTTGTTCGCATCGACGCAAAATTATTCCCATCTCTTTCTGCTTAACTACCAAACAATTTTACTTACTTTCAACACTATTTATCAGCCATTTATTTTTGAAAATTATTACCACAAAGGGATTAAGTTTGAAACAATAAATCTCTATAATTTGGATACTATATTGCTTTACCATTCATCATTTTGTTAGTAAGACCTGAGGCTTCTATTTAGAATAGACCAATTAAAGATATACATTTTCTATTATTATATGTTTACACTAAACCTCATAAATAGTATTAAAGTACCTGCTGTGCTTCTGTTGTACAGTATACCTATACCGAAAACATGAAACAATTGATGCTCCAGATGATGAACATTCTAAATACAGAGTACATTAGGAGCAAAATACTACAAAATATTCTATTTATAAAGAACTTTAGATGCAAATTAAATTAGAACTTTAGATGCAACACCAGGTCCAATATATTTTTCTAAATTTTTGGTCCTATTTATTTCATAGCATACCAATTCATTGATTCTCCTAAAATATTATGGACTAACGTCTTGAGCTTTATATTGATGACACTGGTTACTTTTAAATGTGTGGCCACACATTTGCAGTGTTTGCAGTGAAGCAATTGATAGTTCTTGGAACCCCTTAAATCCTGGAAACTACAACTGGCCCATATCGATGTCCTAAACAATTTTGATTATTTTATGCTTCATTGTTTGCTAAAGCTATAAAATTATTCCAATAAAATGCTATTGTCAAAAACTATAGTCACGCTCACTTTGTGAGTTTTGGAAAAGCCCCATTGAGAACTCTGGCTGAAATAGATTATCCAAAACAATTGGGATTATTTTTATCTTCCTTTGTTTATTTATTGTATCAGCAAAAAGTAACGAACCTGAAATAAAATTGCTAAGAATCTCGAAAACATTAATAACGCTAGTTATTTGATCAGTTTAAAAAATACATTGGAAATTCAATCGGAAGGGTTATTTTTTAACAATTTTGGTTCATTCTTCTTCATTTGTTGTTGACAGCAAAAACGTGATTACTCTGATAAATCACGCCAACCATTTATCCATTGAAGAAGTTCGTCGGAAATTCTATTAGATCAAAATCAATATTATAAATAATTTTGTTTAATTCTTCTTAATTGGTAACAAATGTTTTATAGGTTTGTCCTTTTCATCGGCTCATCGGTTTAGAGTTCAAAAACTACATTTGTAATTGGATCAAAATTAATATTGTTAGCAATTTTGATAAATTCTTCTTCAATCGTTATTAACAGCAAAATAGTGATGACTCTGATTAATCGTTGAAATTTCTATTAGAAAAATATTGATATTCTTAACAATTTTAATTAATTCTTCTTCATCGGTTCATTGGCTGAAATAGTAAAAAGTTGATAAGAGATTGATTAAATTTCTCCAAAATCACGTCATTGAAGCCATTAAGCTAGTGAAGAAACTAGCACTGAAATTTTTCAATTAAAACTAAATTATTTTTTCAAAATTTTAGATCTTATCTTATATTATTAATAATAATTATCATATAATTTTAAAATAGCAAATCGTATAAAATTTAAGTATTTTTTTTTATTTTAAAAAACAGTTATTTACAATATTTGAAAAAAAAAAAAAAAACCAAACTATCCATTCCTTTTACCTACTAGTATTATTCAAAATTACCTGTTTAAATTTTAAAATCAAATAACATGCACAAAAGGCTATAATAATTAGCATTATCTGTCGTCCTGTTTATATAAATTTCCTTATAACTTTCAAAAAAAATATATTTCGATTTCGTATCGAATGCTTAAGTGTTTGACTATTTAAGAAGCAATTACGTATTTATTATAGCCATTATGCAATTTGAGAATATAAAAACGTGCTAGATACTTTGCAAAACCTTCACCTTTTCCTTTTTGAACTCATAATCAAACTGAAGGTGACACTAAATTCCGTGATTATTGTCAATAAAGAGGAAATTTTTTAAGAGAAAAATAATCACATATTTCGAAGAATGGATTTAAAGAAAACTGAATATAAAAATCGTAAGGAAAAAAAATTGAATAACATCTTCTTGCACAATACAACTTTAAAGACTGTTCTAACCTTTCTCTTGTATTTATCTTGTTTTGAATGTATTTATTTTTTTCTCTCAACATTTTGCCGCCAGATCTACCACGTTGTTTGATGTCCCGCTGTGAAACTGCTGTGAGCTTTAAAAACGAAAAACGAATAAAAAGATGCTGTTCTCTTTGAATTTGAGATTGTAGAGGTTACACGTTCTTAGCTTGAAACCATGACTAATTGATATTCAAGTTCATTTTGGCATTCTGTTTGACAAATGGATATGCTAGCTTATTTTTCTCTAAAAGAGACAAAAATGAACATGCATATATCGAATAGGCAAGCTTTGTTTGTTCATGAAACAACTTTACTTGTACAGGGAGGGGAAAAAAAACCCTGGTATAATCAACTTACTGTAAGATAATGACATTTCGAACAAAAAAATTTAATTCTGGGTAATAAAACCAAAATATAGGTTATTTAAATCATTCATTTGATAATTTTCCCATTCATATGGCAACGGTTGACCGGTAATTCTAGTTTTCAAAATCATAGTTCTTGTTGGTAAACTATAGTAAATTATAGTTCTTATTTCCACACATCTTGTAAAAACTACTAAACTGAAAGTAAAATTTAACAAAATAAATGGTTTTTATGCCATGCTCTAAGGTATCATGATCAAATTACTAAATTTTACAACATTTACCAAATTTTTTCACACGTTATAAAACTATATTTTACTGTTAAATTTACCAAAGCGCTTCGGTAAAAATAACAAAGATTTAAAATGTCGGAAATACAAGTTTTTTAAAATTATACTTTTATTGCCATGCATTTAGTAAAAAAATACAAAACTGAAAAGTAAATTTAACCGAATAAATGGTTTTTATGCCATGTTCTAAGGTATCATGGTAGAAATACCAAATTTTTCAACAATATAAATTTTCACAGATTTTACCACATTGTATCGTATTTCCAATCAAATATTTACATACGCGTAACATGTAAGGGTAAAAATACATACACAATTGGAATTTTCATATTTCTCGGGTATGCGGGTAATATCGTTTTCACAGTAAAAAAATTACGGCGAAAAGCACGGGCTTTCAGAGTGCCAAAACTATTTACCGCAAAGTTCATTTTTATCGTTAAATCTTACGGAACAAGAAATCTGATACACTGTAATTTTTACAATAATATTGTAATGCTGTAAAATCAGTGTAATTAAATAAATATTGCTGTAAAAATTACGGTATAAAATTTTATCGTAAAAATTTATTTTACGTTAAAATGGATTTTGTGGATTTTGCACTTGGGTTGTCAGTATACTATTTTCCGTAATTTGATCAGTTTTTTTTTTTTTTTTTTTTTTTTTTTTTTAACAATGTGCTCTAATTTTCTTTTTCATTTTTCATCTAATAGAATACTTTCTGCTCCACTCCAAAACAAATTTCCACTAAAAAATCTTTGCATATTTATTTATTTATTTTTTTTTTTTTTTTAAAAAAGAAGCGCTAAAGCGAGTTATTTATGTGTATTATCTATTTTCCTTTGCCACAAAATGCATAAAAAATTATCATTTTCAATTAACAACTAAATCCTATACACTTTTTGTGACATTTACGACAAAATAAATTAACAAGTCCCTCTCAAACAAGAATGCTATTCATTTTTATCGAATGTATTCAAAAAGCAAAAACCAGCAATCAGTCAATTTAAAATGTGTCTTTTGAATTTTAACATCAGAACAACATCGTTATTTTTAAGCGCTTTATGGCTAAAAGAGAGCAAATCAGCAATAATCGCGTTAGTTTTCTACAATATATTTTCCATGATGCGAAATACGTGTTCCCGAATTTTTCGTGTGTCATAAGTCAGATTTTATGTCATAAAATGTTCTTTTCGTTTACCCTCCCCTTGTGCGACCTCAAATGGACCGAAGAATTTTTTTTTTTTTTCCTTTAGGGCACTAAGAATTCTTTGTTGGATTTGAACGAAGAGTAGCTGTTTAATTTCGGGCGATTTGTTTTCATTATAATTGAAAGAATCATTGAAAGAGCTATAAATTTAAATAAGGCTTATCTGATGTCTCCGCCAAGTGCTTGTATGGCTACTTTGTATCGCGGCGATAATTTTATTACTTTTTTACTTCGTTATTTTTCTTTTTTCTAGTCTGATAGTCTACTTATGACTTTTAGATGCAGTTCGTTATCTCGATTTTCTTTTGTTTTGTCAAGTTGTTCAATTCATAAGCCTATCTTTTCTTTTCTTTTTAATGAGATTCATTTGTAATTTTTGACACTAAAACAGAAAAACGCAACGATCAGGTTTACAACAGAAAGACCGTATTCTAACTTAGCTATTTTCTGGCGTATTTTCTTCAAGAGATTTGTTATGTTAAGTATTTGAATTTTGCGAAATTATAAACAAATTAAGATACGCCACGCATATTTTATTGAAAAATAGACACCGATATTGTCACACTGCTTTCTTTTCCATCTAATGTAAGAGTATTTTCTATTCTTCAATAAGTATTTAAATTTTACTATTAGGAAGATATTTTATTTCTTAAATGTATCATGATTCCCCATCTTTTATTTAAAAATTCAGCAATATTTTAATGCTCTTAATTCTAATTTGTAATGATTTAAATTTTTCAATTGAAATGAAATTAATTTTGAAAGAGATTGAAAGAGATATAAATTTAAATCAGGTTATCTGATGTCTCCACCAAGTGTTGTATGGCTACTTTATATGGCGGTGATAATTTTATTGCTTTTTTACTTTTTTTTTCTTTTCTTTTTCTAGTCTGATACTCTACTTATGCCATTTAGATGTAGTTCGTTGTCTCAATTGTTTTATTTTTTATTTTTTATATATTTTTTTATTTGTATTTTTTTAAAAATTTTTTTTGTAAAGTTGTCCAATTGATAAACATCTCTTTGCTTAATTTTTTTTTTTTGTTGTTGGAATTATTTTAATGGATTTTTTTAATGGATTTTTTTAATGGAATTTAGTAGGTTTGATGCAGAAATTCGAAACGATTTGTTTCACAACAAAACACCAATATTCTAATGCTACTGTTTTCTAATGATTTTCTTTAAGAAATATGCTATGATACGTATTTAAATTTTTTTAGCACCAACGTAATATTTATTTTAAAAACCAAATAGGATACATTAAAATAAAATAAATTTGAAAGATTTATTGAAAGAGCCATAAATTTAAAAAAAGGTTTACGAGTGGAGAAATATTTGATTTCTTAACAGACCATGATGCATTGCACACTAAATGGTGGTTCGCCACATTAATTAAAAAAAATTAACAGGAATATTCCAATGCTAATAATTTAAACGTGAATTGCATTAACTTAAATTTTACGACTGAAATAAAATTAATTTGAGAGACTTTTTGAAAGAGCTATAAATTTGAATGAAGCTTATCTGATGTCTCCGCCAAGAGCTAGTATGGCTACTTTGTATCACGGCGATAATTTTATTACTTCTTGCTGCGTTATTTTTCTTTTTCTAATTTGATACTCGCCGTTCACACTAGGAAAAAATGTATCGCCAAAACTACCTGAATATGGTAAATATAGACTTTGACTCTATGGAAACACCAAACAGCAGGCAAATTTTACCGTAGTGCATTGGTAATGATTTTGGTGAAATTAACTACAAAATATGGTTTTATAATGTGTGATAAAATTTGGTGAATAGTTGTAAAATTTGGCAACTTTATCGTAGTTCCTTAGGGCGCGGTATAAAAACCACTTATTCATATAAATTTACTTCCAAGTCTTATATTTTTTGTTAAATATCTGGTAATAAGAAGAAAAATTTTGAAAAACAGAATTTCCGGTGAAATGTTATAATATGAACGAAAAAATTACCAAACGAATTTTCCAACTGAATTTCAATAATTCTAAAAGGATAATGAAAATTATTTTGCAATGAAACAAACTTTGGCAGTAACACTGTTTAAAATTCAAACTAGGCGATGACATAAATGTTTATAAAAAATTAATGCTGACAATTAATTTAATGCTGTTACAAAAATTAATAATTCTTTCAATATGTTTTTCTATTGGCTTTAAATATAAATTGCAAAACGATCTGCCATTTCGATGTGTAGTATAAAATAGATTTTTTAAATTCATGGAGAGTATAGAATAGAATTTTTTTAGCTATCACACATCATGAATGAAATATTGAGCTATAAGAGATTTTTACATTGCATATGCATATGCAAAAAAATTTATAGGTTGGCATACAAATTTATAATTCAAATGTTCTTCAAATTTGTTCTAAAAGATACTTTCTAAAAGAATCTATTAATCATTAAACTTTCAAATATCCTTCTATAAATTTGCAGAAGCAAGAAAAGAGAGAGGGAGGGGGGAAATTTATTTAAATTTCGTAACTATCTTAAGGACTCCTATCTGAATTATCATGATGTATCCACCTAACCTTGTAGTAATGATTGCTGAAATCATACCCTATTATTTTTAGCAGACTACACCAATTGGCCAAGAATATTCATGCAACACCACCCCACTTGTACCTTCTAGTAATTTCTAGAATGATCATGAAAAGATCTCCGTCCATCTCAAATCTTCAATCTAAGGCCATGTTTAGATATTACATTACCACTTGCCAAATCAGACACGCTGTCAATCGCAATTGGACAACATCAGATTTCTATTCCCCAAACAAGGCGTTTACTCCAGTCATGGGAAAAAGAACAACAGTAATAACCCAACAGATGTCTCCACAATTAAACTGGAATTCAAATCCAAGGCCCCAGCTAAATACCAGGGAGTGCCATTCTAATGGGACGCATTGGCGGGCCTAAATTACCACAATAGCTCTTGTTTGAAGTGTGCACCAGAATGCGAAAGCACTTATCGAAGAGAGGGGGGTCGGCCGATATCGCTTCTATCTTTTCAAGGTCTGACGAGTATATGGAACCATGTCTTCCATATTCAATAGCTAGGTTTATCGCGTGTGTTTATTGTAGGTCTTTAGCATAAGTACCATGCAAGCGGTTGCTTCCGTAACCTAATGCCATTGGTGGAATTTGTAAGCATACCCGGAGGTTGATGAAGAAATGCTTGCAGCTGACTATAATGATAATTTGTTATATCACTCCTAAGAAAAAACACTTGATCCGCCCTCTTGAAGCGCCATAAAAAAAAGAACGAAATGTTGGGAGGTTCTTGATAATTCAAACTTCGTTCCAGCTAGGATATTATTAGCGGGTGCTTTCCACTGGTCAATCGTTCGGGAACTGTGAGACACACCTTTTTTATTATTCTTTTTGGCATCTTTTGGTCTGAAGAGTGATTTCCTCCCCCCCCCCCCTTTTCCACGGGACAGATGCCAGTTACGAATCAAAGTCGGAAATTTTAAATGGTTCTAGCCTTCCAGCGACAGCCCATGACATGTTGAGTGCTTTTGTTGTGATTTCGATTTTCTTTTGGTTTGTTCTTTTGGAAGAAAGAGGGGAGGTTGGCAAATGGAATTGCTAATGAGTGGGTACTGTGTGATTAGAAGCCATTTTAAAGAAGATGGACTCGCTTGAATTTTTGGTTGTTGGTAGAAGGTAGCCCTGGGGCACGAGTGTGAAGGTTTAGTTGATCTTTTAAGTAAAAAAGCATAATGATAAATTTAGTGCGAATGCTCTTACTTTAAGAGCTTCAGCAAATAAATAAGACAAAATAAGTATAAGTTTCGGTACGATAAACGATTTCTCTATGCGAATAAGCCATTTTTGAGGTATAAGATTTGCCGGTTTCTTAAAGTGCAAACTTAAAAAAAAAAAAGTGTAAGTAGGGAGTTTACATAACTTATACTTAAGTATAGATGTAGATTTTGAACAATCACATCAAACTATGAAGATAATCTTTCGTGGCCTTTTTTATAAATTTGAAATTATGAGAACAAATAATGTTAATATAACGGTAATCAAAAGTGTTATGACTTTTATGTAGTGACCCTGTTTAGATCAAATTCGTAACATTATTTCGTTCGTTCTAAAATATATTCAGAAATAAAAACTCTCATAACGCTTATACAAAACAAATAGCGATACTATTTCTTTCTTACTTCCTTATATTATTTTTTATATAGCAACTCTAATAGTTCAAATTTTATAATATGCATTATTGTGTGCATTATTGAATATATGCTGGAAATGTTAAAAACGTTTTTCCCTGCTGTTCTTATACAGATAAAAAAAAAACTAAATTGAAGAAGCTAAAAATGATTATTTTATTAAAATATTATTAATTGAATCTTAATTATTATGTTGTAAATAAAATTTAATTGAGTTTGTAATAGTTTATAAAATATTTGCACGATTCGAATTAAATCTATAAGGAAACTATCATTCTCTTTAATCAGTTTATTATGAATGTAAATGTAAGGTAAAAATAAATAATTTTTCGAAAAAAGAAAAAAAAAAAAAAAAAAAAAAAAAAAAACTTTTTGACGCGAGGCTCTACAATAAGAAAAAATATAGTTACAATTTGTAACTTTTATACATTAAGAGGACGCTCACCACTATGAGATTTTTTTGTTTTTGTTTTTTGTTGCACAGCAAGATTTATTATGCTTTATAAAGCAAACAAAAAGACGAAATTTTAAAAAAAATATTTGTTTTAAGCTTCAGGAACTACTAATATAACGTAACGAAAGCGAACGATCATAAGGTAAGCGAAAAATATGAACTAAGTATATATATATATATATATATATATATAAAGGTTAAATATCTGATAGATAAAAACTAATATAAATTTAAACGGAAAAATTGAAAAAAAAGAAAGTCCAGCTTGAAATAATAATTTAATCTTCTTAATTTAAAATTCTTTTAGATAAAAAACGAAAACGAAAAAAACGAAAACCGCAGTAAACTCTTTGCATCCGAACAAAACAATTTCATCAATATAATGAGGAAAAAAAAAATCACATTCACCTTTCTTTTTTCTCCCCATTTCACCATCATGTCCGTTACCACCCCTCTATAAAAGACTTAGGAGAGAGCTGTAATTACGGTTCCTTTCTTCTGGAAAAGGGGTCTCCTTGGGGTTTGGCCACTTCTAGTAGGCGGTGCAACATGCCAGCCCACACTTTATTAGGCCTACACATCAGTACGGCCTTTCTTTTCTTTCTTTTTTTTTTCGTGCATGGATCATAATGATGGGTTTCAGTCATTCCCTATGGATTACGGCCGTGTGTCGGCTTTACCTTGACTGCCGCACCTGTAAGTAAGTTGCTTTTTCTTTGAGAAAGTGAAAGAAAGGTTGAATTTCCAATATTGGCCCTGCAACCATATTCCGATTGGAAAATAAATAAATAAATAAATAGTCATATTTTATTTAATCATTGACAGGTGGCGGTAAAGTTGAAACTGATGGGATGCTACAGTTAAAAATTTAGATCACGAAATCTTTGCATCAGGTATATTGAAGTCCATGAATCTATGTGTGGTATTTAAATTTTATATGATTTATGAGTTTGAATAGTTTAATTTTTATAAACTGTTAAAAATTTTGGAGCAATACAAACCATAACGTCGTTGAAATTTTTGCACCAATATAGTGCAACAGGTGTTAAGCAGCTGACCCAATTCTGAGGTTACGACTAACAATGCTCAACTCCTTAGCCTCGTAATTTTGAACCTACAAGAGAAGTACTAGAAAAAATTAGCCTTCGTGGAAGACTTTTTTTATGGAACTAACCCGTATTTGCGTTACATCACGAGAAAAAACACGAAAACCTTCTTCGGTTAGTCCGATGGCAAGGAGGATTCTAAACCATGATCCGTCTACCACTGAGGATATTTCACGTCAGCACAGTGGTCGGTGCGAGTTGGGAGCAGAATTCGCATAACTAGCTGCGGCTGGACTTAGAACCTGGATTACCTTTTTTTTTTTAATTTTTTTTTTACAGAGTTTAGTGATCATCTTTAAAATACTGATCTAATGATATGCAGCAGCTTTTATGTTATTCTAAATCTAGTGTTTTTAAGTTTCGGTACAGTTTAAATTTAAAATTATATACAGATGCAAATTATTAAATAAAAATTTAATAATGCAAGTGATTTGCTCGTTTTCATCTTTCGACGCAGATGTGACACCGGTGTTCCTTTCATATATTTTTCTGAAGCTCTAATAACAAGCAAAAATTTTAAATTTTTAACTATAAAAAACAGTCTAATAGTTACTAAAAACAATCTGTTAGATTTTCGGTATTAAATTTGTGCTAATATGAAATCCAAAAAAAAAAAAAAGAAAAAAAAATTAGCTTGGAAAGACTTTTTATTTCATTCATATTTAAAAATTTATCAATAATTGATTTTGAAAATTGAAGAATTTTTAATGACGAATAACTGTTCTTCTTGATCTAAATAACTGCAAATTAAGTACAAATTTGAAAAATCATTGTTTTTAAGTGAACCGTATTTTCCTTTAATCCAGAAAAAGACACCAGTGTTTCGTGCTGTATTTTACAACCATAAATTATTAAAATGATAAATATAATATTTAACACTTATTTTGACTTAAATTAAAACAAATATGCATGGAAAAAATAAAAATATGGGCGTCAAAAAGATACGTTACTTGAGTATAAATAAAGAACCCTTAAAATGCAGGTTACAATTCGAAGTACCTGTTAAGTGTAGTTCCGAAATTCTATAATTTGTAACTAAATATTTCAAATTATAAATAGGTACTAGTAATTAAAAAAACTATTTGACCTAACACAAAGCAAAAAAAACAAGGTAATTAACACAAATGGAACAGTTTATAAATTAGGTAAACTGTAGTAACTTAGTCATTGCAGAGGCAAAAAAAGTAGATTTACTCCCATTGCTCTAGATGCTGAATCCAACCTATAGTAGACTATAGTAATAAATATAGTTAATATGTATAGTAGTATAGTTGACTATAGTAGACCTACAGTAAACAACGAAATTCTCGCTTTGGATTTAATGTTCTCCCCGTCCGTGTAATGGAAATCTGAGTATATTTCATACACAAAGGAAGGTTAGCTTATGCTTGAGAGTAGTCCCATTGTCTTCTGAGTTGTGTTCAAAAGGAAAAAGTAAGGAAGTTGAAGCAATAGACCTCCGATATTTAGAAATCGGCTGCATGACGTAAGGTATAAAATAAGATCACATTTAAGTCAAGAACGAAAACTAGAAAATTTTCCTTTAAATTTACAACGAACAAGTAAACATTTTTCCACTATGTGATATAAAGAAAAAAATATGATCTAAAACCATTTTTGATTGTTGTCGATGCATTTTGATTGGCTAAAAAAATCATATAATGAGATTTTTTTAACAAAGAAGATCTGGAAATTTTCGGCTGTAATCAGTTTAATATTTATTAGATTTATAACAGCATTTATCTTCACTGAAAAAAAAAAAAGTATGGTCAAAACTACCAGAATAAGGTAAAATTTACAGTATTTCTGGCTCTATAGGAACACCAAAAGTCTCGATAATTTTTACTGAAGCGCTTTGGTAATGATTTTGGTGGAAAGAACAAAAAAATATGGTTTTATAAAATGCTATAAAATTTGGCAATTTTATCATGATATCGCATGCCACAAAAACCATTTATTCGATTATATTAATTTTTTGATTTTGATTTTTTTACTAAATGTGTAGTAATAAGAAATATAATTTAAAAAAAAAAAAGAATTCCCGGTTAACAGTTATCATATAAACGGAAAAATTACCAAAGGAACAGCTTTTCTTAGAATTACATATTACAAACTGCAGATAAATGGTTTACGGGCTTTAATCTAAGATAACTGTCCTTAAATCCTAACTACTTTTAAACTAATCTTTTCAGTCAAGGACTAGAAATAAAAATATTTTTTTTTTATATATTTGTTATCTATACCAATCAAATTAGTGTAGTTTAAAGTAAACGATCTTAAATTTTAACGTTTGTAATCTTAGACGATATTTTAATGTTATGATAAATTCTTAGCAAGTTGGAATTTGCAAAATCCATTGATTCTTCTAGTTGATAAATGTTTAGTTACCTCTCATCAATCGTTATGCATGATTTTCTATCTGATTTATTCCGATTAGTGTTGGTCTTATCTTGTTCCCTTATCTTTATCTTCCATATTAATCTTATCTATCTTATTATCTTAGTTACCGAAAAAATTTGGCATTTGACTTTTATTTATTCTTGCTCTGAATTGTAAGAAACACGTTCCTAAATTATTATTCTATTCCATAAACTTTAGGTCACATTTCAAATTATATTATGCAAAACAATACTGTGACATGCATAAATGAAACTTGAACAAATATCCCTTCAAATATTTTAATCCATACCTCTTTTGCATCGAATAACTTTATTATTTTAGGCTTGATTTACTATTAAGTCATGGAAATGCTTTTAACAATTTGTTAAAGTTAGATTAGTTAAGTTATTTGTCATTACTTAACGTAAGGTATTTTGTTTTATAGCAAAATGAGGAGTTGAAATTAATTGCGCGCAGCTGCTTATAATTCAAGTGATAAATTTACTAATTGCTTATTTAGATAAATGGAAGAACGATATATCTGTACATTTTTCATTGTTTGATTGAAAGTGTTTATGTTGTTGACTACGAAACAATTGAAAAACTAAAGACTATCATAATGGATTATAGACTGCAAGAAAGGATAAAGTGTGCAGTTTGAAACTTTTTCTCAAATATTTATTGAACTATCGAATATTTGAAATTAGTTGAATTTTGATTAAAATAATTCTAATTAGCAACATATTTTTAAGTAAAAGAATAGTAATTACGCTGAAGAAAATGGATTTTCAAATTTCACGAAACTGTCTTCGTTTTCAACGAAGCCGTTTTTTAGTATATGCTCCGAGCAAAAATTTCGTCAAAGTGACGAAATAATTATCATCATCTCTCGAAGAAACTATTTTTATAATCGTCGTTGAACCAGCCGACCCAATTTTTAGGGTTTACGACTTCTAATGTTCAACTCCCTAGCATTGTAATATATATATATATATATATATATATATATATATATATATATATATATATATATATATATATATATATATATATTGTATATATATATAGCACTGGATGTATTTAATTTTTATAATAATCACTTGTGGGCTCCATATATGGGGATCATTGTCACCCAAATAACAAAAGAAGACAGACAGAACAGAGAGATGCGTTACTCACGTACCTGTAGCTTGATTTGAACCCGGTATCTTCCTGGTACGAGTACAAAACCCTGGCGACTATACCAGGTTGTCGGCTATTTTCGTCTCTTTATTTTCGATCGTCTAATTTTCATTCTAGTTTCGTCAATCTAGTTCAGAATCTCCCACAATGCACTGCGATGAGGTTCTAAACCGAGGAAACATTTTCGTCTTATATTTGAGAGTTCGAGTTTTGTCACAAAGCCCGTGATTTCGTGACGAAATAGTTCTCAAAATAAACGAAATGCAGATCATAAATTGCAGAATCGTCAAAAGTGAGAGTTTTATTTTTGACTGTGTAAGAAAAAGAAATTGTTTAGCCATAAGCAAACTTACTCTAAAACTTTCAACTAATTAATCGCAGAGTAGCAAATTTTCAATAATACTTAGATTTTACATTAGGTTGAGAAAAAACTAAATTAGGTTGTTTTGTGTGAAATAAGACTAAATTTTTTTTCTGTACAAAATGAATTATACTCATTCAAATATCTTCCATTCGGTTCAATGATCTTTTGCCAGTTTACTGGTAAATTCATTATCCCGCAATCGTATAACTTCTGGTCCTTATCAGCCTTAAAACTCAACCAAGTGCAATTTGAAGTCATCGATATTGCTAAAATTTTAAAAGTTTAAAAGTTTTTTAAACTTCTTAATAAATGATAGTTTTAGGGTGCATATAGGGAATCACAATTCAGAAACGAATCGTGTTCCCTCACTACAATATGAAGCCTCCCACAACTTTAGCAACACTTACGCCTTTATTGAAGCTTGATTGGAAGTGATGTCACATCCACCACATAGCCCAGACCTTGCACCATCGGATTATCATTTGTTTCGATGTTTACAAAACTTTTTAAATGGTAAAAATTTCAGTAATAACGATGACCTCAAACTGCACCAGAAGTTCTATAAACGAGGGATCATGAAGTTACCAGACTGATGTCAAGTGATCATCAAACAGAATGGAAGATATTTGAATTAGCAAAGTTTTTTGGATATAAAAAAAAATTGAGTTTTATTTCACACTAAAATTCCGAAATTATTTTCTTGCCAAATTAATGTTGTACTGTGAGATGTCGCTAGATGAGTTAATATCTAACGACATGTGAAACGAGATGTCGTTAGATAAGATTGTTAGATAAGTAAAAAAGTCACTCTTAAAAGCTTTTTGTTTCAATTGAAGAAGCTTTAAGATTTGTAAAATTTGTAGAGCAAAGCGAAATATCTAATACTTTAAAAATCTAAACTTATGTAAGACTCAAAGAAAAAAGAGTACTCTTAGAATTGTAGTAGCTGAATATAAGAAAATTAGAATCACTGAAAAAATTAAGAAATGAAACACTCTTCTCTTAGACATGCGTTCAAGATTTGTAGAAAAAAAGACACTTTATTAAAAAAAAAGTTTAATATGTTAAAGGTATTTACTAAAAAATACTTCAACTTCTTAACTTTGTTTTAATTTCAAATTTATATAGATACAATGCAGTTTTATAAAACATATTTTGGTGAAATATTTATTAATTTTAGTATTAAGAGCATTTTATCTCATGAAATAAGGTTTTGCATTGCGATGTCGGCACTTTAAAACTCAAGATTGTTTCAATTTCACGCAAACATAGAAGCAGTTTGAATATTATGTTAACGCTTAAATAGGGTAGGGGTCATTCGACCGGCTTATTTTTGCTGAAAAAGGGGGGAGGGCGTAGTATAAACAATGCTCTTACATGTCACTAAAAACCCTTATTTCGAAGTTTATATTTTTTTAAACTCAAAATATGTGCAATAAATTTTTTATTTCATTTTATTTTTCAAATGCCTGCTTGTTGTTCATTAAGTTATTAGGCTTCCTGTTTTCCAATATTTTTCTACAATACAACATAATGCAGGGCATTCATTAATGACGAAAAGTAATATATATTGACTCAAGTTCATCACCAAAATCAGCTAAAAACTTTCTGACTGGTAAAAAAAAGCAGAAAATTCCCACAGTTAGCCATCACCAGCTCTATAAGAAATGTCAAAAAAGAAACCATTTGTCTAAATGTGTAATAAAATAGCAAATAGCATCATTCTGAAATGGGATAGCGATCACAGACGGAATCAAGGGCAATACATATATAGCATTGTGACATCTAAAAATAATAGCTAAATGGAATTAAGGGATCTTAAACCGAAACCTAAACAGAATTATATTTTAATTGTAGATTAGCCCTTCTCAACAGATTAGAACATTCAATAATCTCTTTCACATAATAAGGGAATCATGTCTATATGAAAGCGAAATATCATTCAATTTAATAAATATTTTAAAATTTTAATGCATTTTCTTTCAGTCTTATGATTACTTATTACACCGTGAATCCTAACAAAGCTGTCTGAATATTATGGATCACATGACATGAAAGAAATAATAACTATATGCTGCATGTGAAAAAAATGCGCACTTGTCTTTTGAAAATGAGCCTGTTAAAGCCCTCAGCAGCTTTTGCACCATGCACATTTTGTAAATAATTTAATTTCTTCAGTCTTTTTTTCTAAATAATAAATTATATTATAATGGAATTATCATTATGCAAAAAGAGATTATGCATTCATCATATATATATATGTTCGAAATGGAATCAGTATTTTCTAAAAAAAGCTACGTCTAAGTTGGTCATTTTAGCATGCCCTGGAATAGAACATCCCACTCAGCTCTTCCCCTCTTTCAAATTCACGTTTTCCATTAAATTGAACTGAAAGTCAATTTCCGAATTCCATGACTTTTTGGCGGAAAGGGTTGGAAAAAGGCGTGTGTATTGCTAAGTTTCAGCGTCAAAAAGTCGTCGTCCATGGGTGTATCTTTTACTTACCATAATTATGGGTTGGGTCACTGAACACTGAATCAATGAATATGAATAAAAGGAGTGGGGTTTTGCTATTTGCAACTCGTCCATCAGATTGTATTTTAAGTCAACACTTCATTCGCTCTTATTATTGCATTTCATATTCAAAAGAGCCAAGAAGAAACAACTTAGAAAGATATCGTCTTAAAAAGCCATTACGTGTGGTTGTTCCTTCCTTTTTATTCGTCCTGCTAAATGTTAAATGCTCATTTGTATACCAACCATTGCTATTTTCAAAGTCAAATTGCAAAACGTTTTGAAATATTTGTATTTCTTGCTGTATAAATGGAACACAGAGTTCGACCTAATATAGAATTTTCATTCAAGATGAATGTTTCTATATCTAATTTGACTATAGCTATTGGTGAGAGATAAAAATATACTTATTATTTATATATTTATATATAAATAAATAAAAATAACCTAAGGAAAATATCTAATGCGTACAATAATTTTCCTTAGTGTTTTGCGATAGGAAATTTATGGTAACGTGTTTTTATCAATAGCCTATGGATAATCTCTGGCAACTTTGCTGCTAAAATTTTTCCGTAATATACCTGATTTCTTAAAAAAAATGTCTTATTTTTTTAATTTAATTTTATTTTTTACAGTGAAAGCTAAATTTCAATTTTTTGTATTTCTAGAACAATTCAATTCGATTAGAAGTTCCGCTCTCACCCATAAGATGTTGATGATGACTCTCTTTCTCATAAAGTCACCCGAACATTCTAAGTCTTACACTCTTACTCCTTAACACTCCAAACTCTTACACTCTTACACTCTTACTTCTTAACACTCCAAACTCTTACACTCTTACTCCTTAACACTCCAAACTCTTACCCTCTTACTTCTTAACACTCCAAACTCTTACACTCTTACTCCTTAAAACTCCAAACTCTTACCCTCTTACTCCTTAACACTCCAAACTCTTACACTCTTACTTCTTAACACTCCAAACTCTTACACTCTTACTCCTTAACACTCCAAACTCTTACCCTCTTACTCCTTAACACTCCAAACTCTTACACTCTTACTTCTTAACACTCCAAACTCTTACACTCTTACTCCTTAACACTCCAAACTCTTACCCTCTTACTCCTTAACACTCCAAACTCTTACACTCTTACTCCTTAAAACTCCAAACTCTTACTCCTTAACACTCCAAACTCTTACACTCTTACTTCTTAACACTCCAAACTCTTACACTCTTACTCCTTAACACTCCAAACTCTTACCCTCCTACTCCTTAACACTCCAAACTCTTACATTCTTACTCCTTAAAACTCCAAACTCTTACACTCTTACTCCTTAACACTCCAAACTCTTACACTTTTACTCCTTAACACTCCAAACTCTTACACTCTTACTCCTTAACACTTCAAACTTTTACACTCTTACTCCTTAACACTCCAAACTCTTACGCTCTTACTCCGAACATTCTTAAGGTCACCCGTATCATTTTCTGACGGATTAGCAGTCAATTAACTTTACAACGTGGATTGATGTGATGGTTTTCGATAATTAAAAAAATTGTGAAAATAGTTTTTGAATAGTTAGAAAACTAATCAAGATTTTGGAAATCTGCTTCACTATATAATCTCTGCATACTTTCATACCAAATTTCTCCGCCGTATCCTAACCTAAGAAAAATATCTAGTGCATACAAATATTTTCTGTAATGTTTTGTCACAAGAAATTTCTGTCAATGTTTTTTTTTTCTCCGTAGCATACGGATAATCTCTGCCAACTCTGTTGCCAAAAATTTTCTGTAGTATAACAGAATTTTTTATTATTATTTTTCTTTGCGGTGAAAGCTAAATTTCTATTTCTAGAACAATGCAACTTACTTTCGATTAGTTTCGGAAATTCTGCTCTCACCTATAAGACGATGATGATGACTCCCTTTCCCATAAGGTCTCCGGAACACCCTTGTATCGTTTTCTGACGGATCAGCAGTCTGATAATTAACTTCTCAACCTGGATTGAAACGTCTGTACTGGTGCTGTCCGTCACTTGTTCCCTTCCCCATTCCCACAGCTGCTGCTGCCTGAAAACGGAAAATGTCCATCAAACAGAAAAAAAGATGACGAAAAACCATCAAAAATATGATGTCTACCCCATCTGCGATTAGAATGATTTTTTTCCCCACGTTTTTTTTTAATACGGTGGCACAGCTGTATATAGTAATTTTTTTCTTTATTTTTTAGCCTATTGTAGTTTGAAGTGTGCGAGGTGGGGATTCTTTGCAATATGATCTTTGAGGATATAAATGCTATTGAAATACATGATACGGAGCCGGTATTGAATTAACGCGTTTTCGATGGATCGAATTCCACCTATTTTTTTCCTTCTTTCAAACCAAGAAATGAAGAAATGTTTAAACGTACATTAATTTTGATATTATTAACTTTTACATTAACCGCTACATATTTTTTCCCTTGCGTTAACTGCTACATATTTTTTCCTTTTCGTTAACTGCTGCCTATTTATTCCCTTGCGTTAACTGCTACATATTTGTTCCCTTGCATTAACTGCTACATATTTGTTCCCTTGCGTTAACTGCTACATTATTTTTTCCCTTGCGTTTATTACTACATATCTTTTCCCTTGCGTTAACTGCTACATATTTGTTCCCTTGCGTCAACTGCTACATATTTGTTCCCTTGCCTAAAGAAAAGAGCCGTGCTTTAATTGCATGAAGAGACTGTGAACGACTTTTTTTTTTAAAAATTTCAGCTGTACTTAAATCTACTAAGCGCAATAATAATAGTAATAATAAACGAAACACCCTAAATAACTTTTGATCTAATTATCGGATTACCGTAATTAATACCTCAAATACGGTAATTAATTAGCGCAGACGATATTTTAATTTGCGAAATCAGACACAAAAACGTACTTTCTCTGCATTAACGTGTCTTTTTTTTGACGGATTTGGATTACTGACCATCAAAATATAGGGGGTAGTCGCTATATGGTAATTATGGTCCCAAATGTTTGGTCAGGAGAGCGGTCGAAAGTTTGGCCCCTTTAATGACAATTTTACTTTAGGCGTACTTTACCATGAGAACTTTGAAAGCGAATTGAAACATTTTCACACGCAATTATGAAATTCGTTTATTTAAATATTATTCCATAAAAAATAATTTTTATTAATTATTTTTTATTACTTAATTTATTAATGGTCAAAATTTAACTGTGTGACTTTATTTTTTTAAAACTTGATTTCTCGATACTATTTGACCGATTTTGTTCAAATTTTGGGTTTTAACATATAAAATTAAAATGCTTAAAATTATGTAAAAATTTATATACCTTACTATCCACCCTTTTTTTCTGACTTATCTTTTTTATTACTTTTTATTATTTATAAATAAAATAATAAAACTTATAAAAAATATTATTAATTATTATTTTGGGGGAATCGTCTTTAAATAAATGAATCTTATAATTGTGAGCAAAAATTTTTCAATTCTCTTAAAAAACCCTTGAGATATATCGAGCGAATTGCGCAGAAAGTGAAATTAACATTAAAAGTTTCAAATTTTGGAGCACTCTACTGACCAAATAATTAGGACCATACTTCTCAGATTCAGGTTACTCGTCATGTTTTAGAATGATAATCATTTGAGTAATAAAGTATATTTTTTCAGAAAAAATACGTTTTTGTTCCTGGTTTCGTAACTTATTATATCGTCTACTCTCACTATTTAGTATATTTTAGGTCACCCCCTCAAATCATTAAGATTGAGTACTAGTACGTGAAAATCCGATCATTAAATCAAAAGTTATTCGGGGCTTTTCGTTTATTTTTTGCGCACTTTACGTTAAGTTAGTTATTAATTTTTATTTTAACTGCGACATCGTTTTTTTCCTTGCGTCAACGGAATTGAAGATAGCATCCGACATTTAATTTTATTTGAGACTGTTTTTCAATTTTTGCTGCATATTTTATAAAAATTGAAATACTCCAAAAGTACTTTATAATTCAACAGGAACGTGAAATGAACTCATGTCTCGCTTTTTAGCAATTTTTGTCCTCGATTACAGCGGTTCCGAAAAGGTGTATCGCGGAACCCTAGGCTTCCGGGGAAGAGTCAGTCACAGGGGTTCCGAGAGTTAAGAATTTTTTTAACCAGCTATGATTTTCGAAACCTGCGATTAAATTTGTTATCAATTAATTATCCTTTTTTTTTTAGTATTTCTGTTTCTTCCGAAATTATTTAATTAAAATGCTTGAAAAAAGGAATTTTTAAAAAATGTTTTTTCTAACAACAATAAAATTAATGAATTATGAGAAGGATATATGCATTTATGAAAAATTTAAGTATTATTTCACATCGACTTAAAACAACCAATTTCAACAATGAAGAAGTATATATACACCATATTTCATTTAATTCTTTATCAGTTTATACATGAACTATAATTAATTAAGAACTAGACTAGATACCGTTCCAGACCTGTGAATTCAACTGTCTTACGAAAAACCAAATTTAAAGACTAATATTGATAAAGCGATATGATGAAAAAAATATCATTCTTCATTCACTAAATAATTTTAAAATAATCAATAGAATTCAGATTATTACATATTTTTAAAATAATTAATAATATTTTGTTCGCAGTTTTTAATGAAATTTATTTATTAAGTCTTGGGGTTCCGCTAAAAAAATGTCGATCATTTAAGGTTCCACAGCCTAAAAAATTGTTTTATTGTACGTATAGCAGTTACGTCTTTTGGATATAGAATTGACGTTGCTTTAGTATAGTTTAATGGAATTTATATTTATTAACTAATAATTTGTTTATCATTTACTTTGTTCCAAAATTTGTTAAATATTTCATTTTCAATCTTTTCTCAATTTATTTTAAGCGATTAAGTACAAATTATTTATTTAGTTTTATTAGTATTTATAAAGCTTTAATTTTATTTTATTATATCAATACATGTATATTCTCTTAACTAAGCACGAATAAAATAATGAAAAACAATCTAATTTCATCACTTTTGAGCATTTTTTTCTTTCGTCCACTGCATATTAGGATTTATTATCGACTTTATTATTATTTAAAAAGCTTTAATATATAATTTTATTTTATTATAGCAATACATCTGTACTCTTTTAACTAAACACGAATAAAATAATGAAAAACAAGATAATTTCATCACTTTTGAGCATTTTTTTCTTTCGTCCACTGTATATTAGGATTTATTATCGACTTTATTATTATTTAAAAAGCTTTAATATATAATTTTATTTTATTATAGCAATACATATGTACTCTTTTAACTAAACACGAATAAAATAATGAAAAACAATATAATTTCATCACTTTTGAGCATTTTTTCTTTCGTCCACTGTATATTAGGATTTATTATCGACTTTATTATTATTTAAAAAGCTTTAATATATAATTTTATTTTATCATAGTAATACATACGTACTCGACGCCCGGTGGCTGAGCGGTAGCGCTTTGCGATGTCGTGCCACAGGTCCCTGGTTCGATCCTCGGGCCGGGCAAGGCCGACTCAGCCTTTCGTCCCTACAGTGGGTCGATAAATGAGTACCAAGCATGCTTGGGAACTAAACACTGGAGGTTCCGAGTTCGGCTGACCTCCTGACCGGAACATCTGCTCCTGCACCCCAGAGCCTAAGGTCAAGAAAACTGGGGCGGGCACAGTCGGCCTTGGCCCTCTATGGGCTGTCGCGCCACTGAGTTCAGTTACATATGTACTCTTTTAACTAAACACGAATAAAATAATGAAAAACAATATAATTTCAACACTTTTGAGCATTTTTTTCTTTCGTCCACTGTATATTAGAATTTATTATCGACTTTATTATTATTTAAAAAGCTTCAATATATAATTTTATTTTATTATAGCAATACATATGTACTCTTTTGACTAAACACGAATAAAATAATGAAAAACAATATATTTTCATCACTTTTGAGCATTTTTTTTCGTCCACTGTATAGGATTTTATTTTGAGTATTAATTCATGGTCAAAATTTTCAAGACTTGCTGTAAGACTTCTGCTATATTTAAACAAGAATGATTCATGGCCCACTGATGACATATTCGAAAAATTTTAATGAGTGAAAAAGAAAATACATATATTCTTATCTTTTCACGGCATTTTAAATCATCTGACATTTCTTGATCTTTGTTAGCAGCACAAAATTCACATCCGCATACCTTCGCAACGCTGTGACACAGGCATATTTTTTACGCTTATTCTAGTGAGGGGGGTAAAAAATAGAAAAGAAGCTCATGTCCCGCAACTAGGCTCTACATTTTTTGGGCACGTGGAAATAATAAACAAGACCAAAAAGAAGAAGAAGAAGAAGAAGAAAAAAAAAGAGCATGGCTAAAGAAATATGTTCTTAAACCTCCGAATAAGCTGGCAAGGAAAAAAAAATTCGTTCTTTTATCTAAGATCTGTGTTGTGATCAAGGTGGGTGGGGTGATGGGGGGTGGGGTTGAGATCGAAGGGACCAAAAAATGTGAGAGTGAGTCGATGTGCTGATACACATTCATCACAACAGGGGGTGAGCACATGTCCACAGATTTGAAGATTACAAGAATCACCAACTGTTTTCATTTCTTAGGAGGGAAAATTCGAAGAATTATATGGTTGGAGGGAGAGGGGAGGGCTCATGGATCACAGGTGAGCATTTTTGGCACCACTGTTTTATTTGTTACCTAAGGATAATTTTTTTTTTTAAAGATTTCGAGGTTTGGCTATAAGGCTTTTATGTATTAACTAGGAGGGCTAAGTCCCCTGATCGCTGCCGCTTACCATCCCCGATGATTGCTTTGCAATAACTGTTGTTTCTTGGCAGAAAACTGTTTTTTTTTAAATTTTTTTTTTTTACAAAAGATGAAATTATTCACTTATCATGTATGTACTAAAAAGAATTCTGTTTGTTTACGCTTGTGTCTCCAAATCTCACGTCCAAATTATTATTATCTATAAGCATTATAAATATTTAGATTCTATTGGTGAACAGAAAAAAATTTTCTGAGTAATAATTTTTAAAATAACATTTATATTGCTGTAACATTATATAACGTTATATTGTATTAACAAATTTAGTGATTTCCCAACCATAATTTAATATTTTCGCTTACCAAACTCGCAGATATATTAAGTACTATTTTTGCTTGAATCACATTGCGCATAAAGCTGATCGTTAAGTTCCAAATCATATAACGAATCTCTATAACGGTAATTTATAACTTTATATTAATGTTATTTGAATAAAAATTTTTAAATTGTTAATAAGATTAGACACCTACGTATGTGAATAAATTTATCTTAAAATGTAGCACAGGATTACTTTATAATAATAATAAAAAACACACAACAATTCTCTTTGTTTTAAACTCTTAAATCAAAAGTGTAACAATAGCAGCACAGGAAAATACCTCTAAATTAAGGATACAAAAATATTTCAAAAAAAAAAAATACCTTTATAATTTTTATCAATTTTCTGCTGATGACAACTAAAACAATATGGAAATGAATGAGGGAAAACTGAATCCACCCACGTGATTTTCCGGCCAATATAAATGCATGGACAACAATGAAAAACTGTGATAGACCATTATGTTTTTATGGTATATAGAGAAATCTATTGAAATGCTTGTTATTGATTTCACTACTGGAATTGTCAATTGGAATCGTCATCATCATCAATGGCTCGTCCCTCCAGGGTGGGCCTTGGCCTTCTCAATAAGTTTTTCAATAAGTTCCTGAAATGTTACCATTCAATTAGAATGGTAACATTTAAACTAAAAATAATAATAATAACATAAAGAACTGCAATTTCAATAATAGTGGTGACAATAGAAATAATAATTATAATAATAATTACAATAATAATAACAATTTACACCCTTTAAACACAGTTCTCTGACAGCTTAAAATTCATTAGAAGTTTCATAAAATAATTGTAAAAAATTTAACGTTTAATCGTTATTTTTTATTCATTACACAGAATTATGACGAAAAATTGCATATGATTTTAATTTTAGAAGATGTTTTATTTCTTTTTTCTAATTTATCATATTTTATTTATTTATTACTAAAAAATATGAAACCACACAAATCTTTACTATAAAACAAATATTGAAATTCGTGCGTGAAATGAAATGCTAAATTCATCTTCACCGGATGTGCAGTTAAGTGAGATGTCTCTCACACCACTGGTTAGAGAGCTAGAGGTAGTGAGTTCGATCCTGGTGACCGACAAAACCGGTGTGCATCCGCAAGAAGCTGCATGTTAATTCTGTCTTGACTGAAAGTCCACCGAAGTCAGAGAGAGAAAGGGGGGAGGAACAACTCAGGACCTGTCCACGTCGTCTGACCAGGATCAAAATTGCGTGACATTACTATCAAGGCCGTTAAAAGACAAACCTCTAAAAATTGGGCTAGGTGCTTGGGCAGGGTGATAATATCGAGTTCATATCAGTTTGTAATTCGAAATTCATTTTAAGTTTGATTTTGATTTTTTACAAAATTTGAAATTATATGTTTTATTAGAAATTATGTTTTTTTATGAAATGAATAAACACAAGATACTGAAGCGGAGAGATGTACTTGATAATGTAGAAACTTTCTTTTCTTCAAAAATTATAAAGGTGAGAGTCGACATATACCCAGCACTAGACGTCGAAACATGTCATTTTTTTTTCAATTAATATAATTTTTGAAGGAAATGAAATTTTTACATTTTTAAGTATGGCTCTTTATGTTTCTATACAGTACTTTTTTTATTATTTATTTATTTTACTCTCGAATTAATATTTTAATTTGATGAAAATGTGATATGCAAAAGAACTTCAAAGTCTTTTTTATTAAGTTTAAATTACATTACATAGTATTTTTATTAATGATCAATTATGTATTTATTTTTTTAAACTTATGATGATTATTTGTGTATTAAAATAAATAACGCTCAACAAGTTTTCAGTTAAATTGTGATTGAATTTAAATTTAATTTCCTCTGACTTCATTCAATTATAATCAATTGACATTCAGCGTAATTTTTTTTTTCTCCAGTTTTTATTTCATTCAATTATATTTAACCTAAATTTTTAGTCAATTCGAAATGAATTTATAGGGCTGTTTCATTTTTCTTCCTTTTTTTATTGTCTAAAAAATAATTATCTAAAAAACGAGTTATGCCATTCTTATTCAAAAGCATATTATTCGCCTTTTTTTTTTTTTTTTTTTTTATCTTTTTTTTTTTTATTTATCTTTTTCTAAACCTTTGTTTTTTTAGTTATTTTTCGTCAGTTAAAAGTTTTTATCTAGAAATAACTCAGTTTCTTTCATAATCATATTTAGAAACTGAATTGTGTCTTTAATTTCTCGGTAGTATATTCTCCGACAAGTTGAACATTCTTTGGTTTCTTAAATAATTTTAATAAGAGATTTTTTAATTCTTCTTTTTTAAAGCCATTTATTCCCAGTTATTCTTCAAAATAAATATTTTTTTACAATAACCTTTAAAATTTAAGACTTAATTTGAAAATTAAATTCATAATTTTTTTTTAATCATATTTATGTGCTTCGAGAAATAACTCATTCTCCTTTATAACCAAATTTATAAATTGAATTTTGCCTTTCAATACCCGATATTTTATTTTCTAACAAGTCGAACATTCTTTGGTTTCTTAAATAATTCCTCTTTATTTTAGCTATTTATTTTCAAATATTCTTAAAAATATATACCTTTTTATAATAATCTTTCAAATTTAAGACTTAATTTGAAAATTGAATTTATCATTTTTTTATCACATTTATGTGTTTTAAGAAATAACTCGTTTCCTTTATAATCACATTTATAAACTGAATTTTGCCTTTTAATACTAGGTAGTTTATTCTCCGACAAGTTGAACATTCTAAGAATGTTCAACTTATTGGAGAATGAATTACTGTGTATTAAAAGACGTTTATTTAAGGAATTTTTTTAACGCTCTTTAAAATATATAACTTTCAATTATAGTCTTTTAAGTTTAAAATTTTATTTGAAAATTGAATAGATCAATTCTATGTCATAGATGCTTTGAGAAATGACCCCTTTTATTTAGTCATATTTATAAACTTCCTTTGAATACCCGATAGTTTAATCTCTGACAAGTTGAACATTTCATTGTTTTTTTAATAATTCCTCTTTATTTAAGAAACCATAAAATGCTCAACTTGTCGGAGAATTAACTACTTGGTATTAGAAGAGATTTATTTAAGGCATTTTTTAAACGTTCGTTAAAATATATACTTTTCAATAATAATATTTTAAATTAAAAATTTTATTTCAAAATTGAATGGATCATTTTTTTAAAATTATATTTACGTGTTTTGATGCTTCTCAAATCAAGAATTTTTCAAGTATATTTTTATCATGAAAATATAAAACAACTAACTCAAAGTAAAAAAACTGAGCAGAACAATGTACAATTGCATTATAGCTCATAATGCTCAACTTAAAGGATAATAAATATTCAGATTTTTTTTCCTTCAGTCTCGAAAACAGCTCATATCTACGACAATTGATGCTACTAGAGTTGCCTAAAAAAATCTGCTTAATCCACGAGGTATGTACAGCCTGAGGCTTTATATGACTTTAGAAAGGAAAATTGCGACATCTTATTGACCCATACAGCTAACTGACTGCTTGTTTGCTCTTTAGATAAAAACAACCACCATACCTATGGGTTCTTTTTTATACAGGTTTTAGGAATACACGTGTTTTTTTTTCCCTCGGTCCTCTTTATGTATGAGGATGTCTTGGAGTTGCAAGATAGATAGGTTTAAAACGTTATAAGTTGAATTTATCACGTTTCGGGGTACTTAATTTTTCAGATGTTTGTTTGAATTGCTGTTTATTTTTATTTATTTAATGATTTTTTTTTTTTTAAATTTTGAGTTTCTGTTCTTTTATTTTTCTTTAATTTTTTTTCTTCAGATTATTAATTATCACAAACTATAATAATATAAAATCATATTATTTAATTAATGAAATTTGAATTCCATTTGAAAATTTCTCCATCATTTCGTTCCTCATAAAAAATCATTTAAAACACCACATAATGCATGGAAGAAAAAAAATCTTGTAAAATTACCGTATATATAATGACATTTCTGAAAAGAAAAAAAAAAAAAAAAACTAATTCTGGTTAATAAAATGAAATATAAGGTATTTATGCAATTAATTCGGTGTGTTAACTAGGAATTCTGGTTTCAAAAATTATAGTTCTTATTGCCCCGCTTTTGGTAAAAAATACTAAACTGAAAAGTTAATTTAATCGAATAAAAGGGTTTTTATGCCATGCGCTAAGGTATCATGATAAAATTGCCAAATTTTACCACGTATACCAAATTTTATCACACATTTCAAAATCATATTTTATTGTTTATTTGCTTTTGCTTTGGAGCGAATCTTGCTTTTTAGATTCTTCTTATAAACAGCCGAAGGACTAAGTGCGCATAAGTTAACAACAAAGAATCATGATCGTGATTTGCCAAGTCTTCTGGACAATGACCAAGAGGGATAGAATTTAAAATGTGCAGCGGATATTGTTGGTTGGCAGAAATTTATCGAGAAAAGACCAAATTTCATACTACCAAAGATAAATAAATTTTCCAACTTCGGATAACTTTGAAATCATTAATTGGAAAACTTGTGCAATCCTCCTTCAATGCAACGACATGATGACATTAAATCACTGATCAATTCTGGCTCCATTCGCATCACAGAAATACCAATCGTTTCTCTGCTACTCCCAGACTGTGGAAAAGTGTGCCAAACTTATTACCAAGATTTAAATAATAAATGTGAGTATGAAGCTAGAGATGGATATATCCTAGCAGCACTAAAATTTAGATTAGTAAACCTCGTTTCTCCAACAGAAAAAAAAAGAAAGCTTTTAAACATGTTTGAGGCATAAAAAATAAATGCAGTAAGACAAAAAATTCCTCTTAAGTGAAAATCTTTGTAACTAGCTATAAATATAACGTTATTACCACTTCAAGTAATGGGATGGTTTGTAGGGCCTCGGGTGAAAGTGGTACTCGATGTCTTACCATCTTCACACGCTGTTCTGGGATTGTTCTGATGTAACAAAATGAACAAGATATACATTAAAAATTACAAAAAATTGGTAAATGTATGTTTTTTAATTTTTTTTTTAAAACTTAGAGCTGTCTCATTCGTTTTTTCTCCCCGTTTTTTCTTTTCTTTTTTCAGTACTCAACACATTTTTCTTCATCTGTAACAAAAACAAGACAAATGCACAGAATACTAGAATCATCTCAAATTAAATCACTCATCTAAAAACGATAATTGAAGACACAGAATGACATTAAACTGACTTAAACCACATTATAATCTTAATTTTGGCCTATTATTTCAGACCAATTTATTATTATTTTTTTTTATGTTCATTTAACGAGACCAAAATGATAATGAGACTAACATTTAATTGCCCACGACGTATTACTTATGCGCATAGTATTACCAACTAGTAGCTTTTGTTATTTTGCTAGAGCTTGTGGGCTTACGTACAATAAGGGGCTTTTGACCCCCCTTAGTCAAAGGGGCCCCTCAATTATCTTGACACAAGTGTGTGATCTTTGACCTCTCGGAACTGAGCGATGTATCTTTACAAGGAATGTAAGGAACGTATGGTTCTAATTTTTTTCTTCTTATGGTCAAATTGCCGAAAAAGGAAACTGACTACATTGCGTAAATATGTCAGGTATAGACGGTTTTATTGCTTTGTGTATATTTACTACACATTTTTCACGACTGTTCATATTTTTTAGGTAAAAGGGTGTTGTATGAAATAGCAATATATTTTAGTATTACAATTTTAAACTTGGTACTTGCTAGTTAGCAAGTTCCAGCAGAATTTCAACTATTCTGTTTGTATTAAAATACATAATTAAAAATAAGTATTCAATATGCCTCTTACAAAAATTAATAATAGGAATTCATTTTAGTTAATGAATATGAAATTCATTATTATTCTAATTGCTAACTTCGTTTTTGTTTTTAACTAAATCATTTCCAACTATCAATATAGTTTCAACTATCTATACACATCATTATTATACTTTATTTATCTTTATACTGCTCATGCCCCGATCGTTAAGACACAGTTTCCAGAAGCATTACTGGCTGAGATCAGTGAGCGGGTGGGTGACCACTTTGATGAGCCTGCAAAGGGACAGAGGTTGTGCGGTATCGGTCGTCCTTCTCAAACAGTTCTACCGTGAAGAACTCGACTTCACCCACAGGTCGTAGAGCAATCGAGTTTAGAGCTTTGCGTTTTAATTGCAGAAAAGGGGAAGATAAAATGACAAAAAAATTTTGAATTCTAAAATTATTAGAGATTCCAAGAAGAAAAATTGCTGCAATTAAACATTTTCTAAAAAAAAAATGTCAGAATTCAAATAAATTAAATAATAAAATAAATAATCAAGTTTTTGGTTTAAACTTGGAGAAAAAAAACTCTTTTCAATATTAAAAAATGAAAAAGTTGATACTTGTTTGAGCAATATAGTCGAGTGATAAGTCCTTTATTTTTCAAACTTTTAAACGAATCTGTTTTTGAAAACGTGTCTTAATAAAATCCCCCAAGCTCTTTGTACATTTAATACATCTGTCGTTACTCAATGAAAAGAATACTTAATAATTTATCCCAAATTTATGTAGAAAAAAATAATTTATGAGCTTATGATACACTGTTTTAACTGATCCTAAAAAGAGACTGTAGGCTCTAAAATTGCGTTAATTTAGTCTAATTGCTGAAAACTTGAAGCAATCATAGCTTTTTATTCTTGTTTTCATGTTCAGGAGAATTCAAAGAGCATCTGTTTTCATTTCTGTTACATTTTCATTGTTCATTTTTGTTAGTATATTAACAGTTAATTTAAAATGTATTATTCGTACGAAAAAAATTCACATTTAATTAGATTTCTTTTAAATTTAAAATTCACTAAGTCAAAAGGGATTAAAAAATTTTAATGCGATTTTAACTCTACTGTGTATTTTAATCACATTTAACTCTTTTACTTACTTATTGATTTAAATATCTTAAGTAAATAGGAATTTATCCTTAATTACATTCGAAATTCGAAACGACACTTTATTATTAATGAATATTAATTAGCATATTGAATGATTAGTAAACAAATGAAAAATGTTAAGTAACAAAATTTGCTTCTATTGCAATTTTATTGTCAAATTTAAATTAAAATAAACTACCAAGTCTATAATTAAATAAGATATTTTCATAAACTATTTTAACATTTACTTATTCACGGAATGTTAAAATATTTGGGAACTACAAATTCTTCAAAATGATATTTCGCTATCATAGGTTTTCGATCAAAAAGTCGCTCAAAAGTTTCGAACCATTAAAAGTTACAAGGACTAAAACTAGATGGCGCTAGTATCCCTTATTTTCACACTCTTTCAAAGTAAGGGGAAAACCACATTATTCTTCACTGAAATAGGTATAACTTAACATTCATTGAATGCTTTTTTTTTTTTTTTTCTTTTCTTTTTTTTTCTAGACGCATGCCATCTTGCTTTTTTCTTCAAATATGCCATAGTATGAAAATAAAACAATTGTTAAATTAATTAAAAATATGCACATTAAATCGAAAGAAATAATGAATAAAATTCTTTAATATTAAGTATCAATTCAATGGCTTGTAAAATAATTATGTAATGAAAAACACCTGAAAGTTATACATTACATTTTACGATTGAAAAAAAAAGGTGTATCTCAAAGATACTCTGTGACTAACTATGTGCTAAACAAAATACATATAATTATCAAAACATAAAAATACATTTAAAACAATTTAGAAAGAAGTTTATGAAAGCTTTTTTCTAATTTTTTTAAAGCCAACCCACTGTATTTTTTAGTGGAATTATTTGAAAAAATCTTTTTTTTTAATTAGGGGAAACCATACAATAGTAAATTTCTATGAAATTTATACTAAATCTTAAGTTTGACTCAACATTATTATTTTTTTTTTCTAAAAAATAATTAAAAGATATTGTTTATTAAATTGCCAAAATTCTTTAGAAACGCTCTTTATTTTGTGGTAAAATAATTTAATAAAAAACTGCTAAAAACTCACATTTATTAAATAAATAAATAAGTAAATAATGAAACATAGCAAAATAAAATATTACCAGCATATAAACGGCCAAAATAAAATATAATATAAATATATATTTTAAGATCCATATTATCCATAAGAAACTGCAAGATTGCGCATTTTTTAAATAAATAAATAAAAAGTGATTAAAATAGTAAAACAAAGTTCAAAATTTACGGCAAAAAGTTCAAAAAACAACAAAAAGTTCAAATTTTAGATTTTTATATATTCGGTATTTTTGATGATAAGCAACTTATATAATAGGAATTTTTTTTTTTCACGAATAAATGTTGTTTTATCAGTTTTTTGAAATTCCATTTTAGCCTTCCTAAACTTGATACTTAAAGAAAATAGTTGCCAAGCCACTTCTTTAAAAATCTATCGGGAAACAATTACATTGTTTTCTTAATTGATCCGCAGTATTATGTCCTTAGATTTTTTTCTCCTGATATCTCTCTAATATTTATGTACCTCAAAATATGGTTAAAATGGTCTGAAGCAGTTCTATAGTAAATAATAATTCTATGAAATTGTAATATCATAACAATCTAATGTAATGTTCTAACAATGTAATGGAATTTTATTGTATTATTAATTTTATTATTATTTTATTGTATAATTTATTCGTTATTGATAGATTGGTGCATTGTATACTTGGTTAATTTAAAGGTCAAATTCTAGTAATAAACGAAGTGGTTAGTGTAAATTCATATCACATTACATCATAGGATATTTGGCAACATAAACTTCAGAATGTTTAGAAATAACGAAAATTTTTTTACAAAATACATTTTTTCATTAAAATTATTATAGCTTGTAGATATTTGATAATGTTTGCTGTTAAACTCGAAAATCTTATTCACATTTCCTTTCACTTTGTTCATTAGTTCTTTTATAATCCTCCCACGTTAAATACAAATATTCACTTCTAATACTAGAATTCCTCGTTTTGAGTTAATATTCTAACTTTAGAGTTCATAATTTGGCGTTAAAGTTCTTGAGTTGACATTTTAATTTTAGAATTCATATTCTAGAATTCATGTTTTAGAGTTAGTTTTGTAATTGAGTTCATATTCTAGAGTTGATATTTTAATTATAAAGCTCATTCATGGTCGAATTCAAGTGGTCATATCCTAAAATTCATGTTCTACAGTTCATATTACGATTATAGATATGGTTCTCGTATTCATATTATAGATATCATGTTTTAGAGTTATTATTCTAATTTTACAGTTCATATTCTAAAGTTTATATTCTGATTTTAGTGTTCATATTTTGGATTTCATATTCTAGAGTTTATATTCTAGAGATCATGTTTTTAAGTTAATATTCTAATTTAGAGTTCATATTCTGATTCTAAAGCTTGTATTCTAAAGTTTATATTTTTAATTTAGGTTTCACATTTGAATTCTAAAGTTCATACACTAATAAGTTCATATTCTAGAATAAGTTCTAGAATATTATAGATATTATGTTCTAGAGTTATTATTAGTAATTCTACAGTTCATATTCTAAAGTTTATATTCTGATTTTAGAGTTCATATTCTAGAGTTCTTATTCTAGAGATCATGTTTTTAAGTTAATATTCTAATTTAGAGTTCATATTCTGATTCTAAAGTTTATATTTTTAATTTAGGTTTCACATATGAATCCTAAAGCTCATACACTAAGTTCATATTCTAGAAATAATACACTAGAATTCAAATTATAGAAATCATACATTAGAATTCATATTCTACTAGAATTAGTATTTTAATTCTAGAGGTAGACTAATTTATTTTTTACTAAATGAAACTTTAGGAACAAAAAAATCTAATATCCTGCTACAAGACGAGTCAATTAACTCTATATAGCTACCAATTACATATTTATTCAAAATAATAATTGTCAAATATTTTTGCATGTTCTGCTGCTACTCAAAGGAGAGAAAAAAAGCTTTAATAGTGTACAATCAAAAATGCACGCTTTCGATCTATAAAAGAAAAAAAGACATCACTTGTCGTGTTGAACCACATTTGAATGGATATTGCATGGTTTGCAGCAATAAAAAGCTCTCACTTGAACCGTAGAAGCTCCCGTTTGCGCATGTGCAAACGGTAAAAATGTCTATTACATATCCAAAATTACTTTTCCCGTAAAGTGCCTTCATTAAAGAAAAGCTTTTTGACATTTTCATTTTTAGACAGAAGGCGCGGAATCTAGTTATTTTGTCACAAACTAGAGGGGTGAATTTACATCTCAATTTGAAGAAGAGAATGTGACGTGAGAAGTGGCAGTTACAGTTAATGTTCTCTATCAAAGAACCTGACTAAATCAAGGAAAGGGCTGTTCTAAGGGTTGACCTAAACTGCTGTTCCAAAGTTTGTTCCAAAATGAAGGTGCTAATTCCAATGGCTTATCGTAGAAATACGTGGATATATATTTTATTCGAAAAGGTGACGACGTGTCAGAACAAGTCGTCTACTTTTGTTAACAAACTCTGTGAAAAGAAGTTTTTGGCGATAATTATTTTGAGAATGGTGATGAGTTTTAGATCATTTATAAAAATAATGGGCCCAAAATATACGAGAAATTTGAAGAATCATTTCTATTCTTGAAGAAATTTTTTAAATAGAGGAACAAGAAAACCAATTATCAAAAGAAATTAAAATATATTAAAAATAATGAAAGAATATTCTCTCTATGTGAGCAGAAAATTGGTTTGAAAATTTTATATGATGTATGAAATGAGTATTTTCAAATTTATAGAACATGTATGCAGAATAAATTTACTGTTTTAAATTTTGAAAATTTAAAAATTCTTTTAATGTGTCTGTTCTATATTTTGCTTTTGGGAGAAAAATCCCAAATGGAAAGTTAATTACATTTTTTGAGATTGAATAGCAAAATGTCATTTTTTTATTGGATTTGCTCAATCACTTTTATTTACAGATGGTTATTAAAATTTTCTAATATCATACCTATCGAAATCAATAAGTTAATAAAGCATGCATAAAATAACATGCATAAAAATGCATAAAATATGATACTATTAACGCATGAAAATACGGGTATTCTATATCGTACTTTCATTATATAAGAAGCCCGGTGTTTTTAGGCAAAATAAGAAGCATGCGAATTATAATATAATTTACCTAGTTATTGGTATGGAATGACTGGGCATTCTATAGAATGAAAAATTTGAATTAGACAAAGTAGGGAATATGAGAACTATTTCCCACTTTATTTCATCAAGTTTTGTAGGTTTGATCTCGTCCCGTGAATTATACCACGCCAGTACCAAATATTCATTTCAAATTCCAGAATTTCTCTTCTAGAGTTAATACTCTAACTCTAGAGTTCGTATCCTTGAATTCATGCTTTAGAAATAATTTTATAATTGAGTTCATATTCTATAGTTGATTTACATAGTTGATTTATGGAGTAGATTTATATAGATTTAGAAAGTTCATAGTCAGGAATTTAGAAACTAATTCAAGAGTTCACATTTTAAAGTTCATGCTCTAGAGTCAATATTTCAAAGATCACGCTATAGAGTATATACTCTAATTCAGGAGTTCATATTCTAAATTTCATGCTCTAGAGTTAATAATATTTTAAAGTTCAAGTTATAGAGGTAATTCTTTAATCCTAGAGTTCATAATCTAAAGTTAATATTCCAATTCTAGAGCTCCTATTCCGAAGATCATGTTCAGGAAATCATATTCTAATTCTAGAATTCATTTTTTAGAGTCGGTATTCATATTCTAAATTTTATATTCTAAAGTTCATATTCTTATTTAAGGTTTCATTTTCTTATTCTAGATTTCATATTAAAATTCTTAAATTCATGCACTATATATTCATATTCTGGAGTTCATGTTCCGTAATTTATAATCTAAAGTTCGTCTACTAGACTTAATATTCTAATTCAAGAGGTAGATTACAGAATGCTGGATTCATACATTACATACACTACACTAATAACACTTATTGTCTTAGATTTATACGTACTAATAAGCATTCATACATTATTTAAGAATTCTAGAAATGTTATAGTTTCCGTTCGATTTCATGCACATCCGTTTTATAGTTTGAAAGTTTGTTCATTCTATAGAATGTCTAAGCAATTTGTTAAATATTTATCATTTCTTATTTTAACGGTTAATTTTAGGCGTAGCGCATATAGAGTAAGCAGATATAAGCATTTTACCGAATGCTTTAATTCATACGTTCACAGTATATACTCAAAAATTCGCAAGCATTTTGGAAGATTGAAAACACAATTGTGATTCATTTCTTTTTAAAATATTACTTTACATGCGTTTTCACTACACTGAAAAATCCATTTTTATCAGAACATGTTACGAAATAATAATCTGATATGCAATAATTTTTACACTAATAATTACCGTAAAATCAATTAATGATTCTAATGAAATATATATTACTGTAAAAATTAATGTATAATATTTTACGAAAAAAATGGATTTTATGCTAGTATAGTATAGTATAGTATAGTATATTTTAAACTTTTAGAATAATTGAATAATTAAAACTTAGTGGATAATGACACACTCTGGAAATGTATGCTTTTTATTTAAATACCTAGCTGAAAAAAACTTAAAATTCATCACATAATACAAATATAATTTGAATACAGTATATTTTATAGTATAGTATAGTATAGTACAGTATAGTACTGTTATTTCCAGATTAAAGTTGATCCAGAATTTTTACTGTGCATGCTCATCAATTGGGTACACTATCGCCTACGTCACAGGTTGTGTTGTTCCTACTAAATTTAACCAGTGAACGGCATTTTCTGCGAGCCTGACTTCGAGCCACAAATAAACAAACGGAATGTTCGATCTTTTTAATAGCTGCTCGCCAGATTATATTGTATTATAAAGAAAAGTTCGTTTTGTAATGATTGATTTTGTTGTTTCATCTAAGTAAGTTAATGTTTTTAGTAAACATATTTAAAACTCAGTTTATTAATTAAATTAAAAGTTTTTTTTCTCTTCTGACAACGTGAGACATCAAACCAATTAAACTTAACGGACATCATTCTATGGAATGCATATTTAAAAAAAAAAATCGATGTTTTCAAATCAAATTAAATTAGCGCATGTAAAATATTAAACAACATCTACTATCTTCCATTCATTTAGCATTGCACGATAGTATATGTTATTCCTACTAAAATTTTCGAAGTGGAAGTAGTTGTGTTTTTTTTAATATTATACCCAATTTTGGTAAAACTAATGTTTTACCTTTTGTAACCATCTATCTGACACTTGACACAAAGAGTTGCTCAATTCTGATGTCTTCAAACATAATTTTTCAAAATTCTAAACCTTCAAATATTGGTTAAATAATAGCATATTTTAAACAATGCTTCATCAAAAATAAAAATAATAATAATAACTTTAAAGAAAAAAAATTGTATTAAATAAAAATTAAGATCAAGATAATTTAGTTCAAGCAATTCTTGCTATTAAAAAACACTCGGTCACTTTATGTCGATTAATTTATCCAAACAGGCCTAAATCATCGTTATCGAATGATTTGACACTCACAAAATTGGATTTAGCATTTAATTACAAACAAATTAGTCATTGACTTTAGTCTTAGGCATTCAAGTATCCGCTTTACAGCTGACCAATTGGCTTATATAATTCATTTGGCAAATGGAACCATCTGCAAATAAAGCATATCGAGAGGAACAATCAAACATATCCATCAGCTGCCCGAAAGCACGACACTATCAGATTGAGTGTCCGAGTCTCTAATTCCAGCGAAGTCGATTAAAATTTTGATTTTGCTACTTGACCATTGCATATTAATTCGCACGTGCTGAAGCACAAACCCTTTATTCAGAAATTAATCGTCCACGAATGCAGCATCACGCATCAAATCCACTTAGTACACTCTCGTACCCAAGAGCATCCAATCAAACGTAATCATCATTTCTCAAGTACGGCGAGGCGTTGGCAACCCTAGACTAGGACATCAACTGCTCGTAAATTAGACACAGTTAACGACCGGGTCCGCCAAGAGACCAGAGTATCGTCGACTTTTCTGATTACAGAGGTCGAGATACATATTAGCCGGAGTTGCAGTTGCAGTTAGCAGTGGCCTTCTCATATAGGATACCAAGAGTAATTAGTCAGGATCGCGGGTGCGTAGTTTCTGTTTGCACAACTTCGAGCGTGGTCATAGATCTCGATGACAGGCCGTTTATGTGTTCTTGGGAATAGATGGTTCCAAGTGGCACACGTCTTCGTTAGAATTTACCCCCGCTGAGGGAAGGAAGGAAGTCACTGCCTTTCGTTCCTTTTCTCTCAGGAGGATCTCTTGAAACTAGAAGTTTCAACGAATGTATCTTGATGAACGAGGATTAAGAGTTAGAACTCAATAAGAGTTTTTAAAGTTTTGTTAACACAGACTTCTAGAACAACCATTCTTTCCATGCATCTCATACACATATGGATACGGACAATTTCCCCACTTTTTTAAAACTTAATAACAATATTAAAGAACATATATATATTTCATAATATTTTGCCTGCTTTATGAATGTTGTCCAAGTTAGTTGAGAAAGGCTATCTAGTCTTTAGTTGATGCTCGCCTCAGCTCACCAAAATCACAGTTCTAGAATATTTGACATAAAGTTAATGTTGTTCTACTTCAAATAGCAGTTCCAACCTGTTAGTCTTTTAACTGGTGAAATTAGGAACTGATGCTTTATGAATAATCAATTGTTCTTAAAAAAAATTTTTTTTTATACGTTCTAGGAACAATTGGAAATCATAAAAACGATTGAAAATTCTATCAAGTTCTGGATAAGATTGAGAGTTTTTACAAAATTGGTAGTTCTTGTAATGATCGAAAGTTCTTGAAATTTTTGGAATGATTAGTAGATCTTAAAATTATTGTAAATTTTTAAATTGAAGTGCATAAAAATTCAATTACATTTTCACTAAAATATAATTGATATATAATTGATATATATTCCCCAAATTTAATAAACAACTAGTAAATATTTTTTAAAATTTCTTTTCTGCTGTTCTTGATAGAAAAAAAAATCATATTTTAAAATAATATTGAAAACAAATTTCAATAAATGTCTTACGTCTATATCATTACGTAAACAATAATTACGTCATTTTTTGTTTTTAAATTGTAATTAACTTCAAGTTTATTGTGTACGATTCTTTAATTAACTAAATGACTTCGAGGAAATAACCCTTTTCTTGTGTCATTCATTTAGATTGATAAAACAATGCAAAATGCAATAACAATATGAAATATATAGAAAAATATCATGTTCAAAAACATTTCTATTCTTCAGAAACTTATAATGAATGAAAAAAACAATTAATCTTGAAATAAAATTAACAATATATGACCTTTAATTTTTTACTTTGTTTTTGTTATTTAATTCAACTTCCTTTAAGATAAATATTATTTACTTTCTACGCAAAATAAAAAAAAGGTACCTCTCAATCAAACTTGATTTTTAATTGCATTACTTGCATTATTTCATTTAAAGCTGTATATTTGATTATACAGTTAAATTGTTCTTTTTTTCCTGCTTGAGAATTCATATACTTTACTGTTGAAATTATTTCAATAAATTACCTTTATTTTAAAAATATAAAAGGAGAAAAAAAAAACTGCGGAAGTTTGAAATATAAAAAATTTAAGTTTCAAAGAATAATTTTCTATCCACCAGTTGCAGAGTTTCTTTCCCGCTGAACTCAGCATCCGCCAACAGATGGCGCTTACTGTAATGAGTTGACGTTTTGTTGCTGTGCTATGGCGGGAAGAGATGGATGATATATAAATTGCAGCTCTGTCTTTGACACAAATCGAAAAGTATTTCATGGCGATCGGGGTCTGTGCCAGTCACACCGTAAATAAATCACAGAGGTAAGCGTCTTTTATCACCAGATTCAGAAGACAGCGCAGCGGGAATATTTTTCAAGCGCCTAACCCTCCTGATAACTAATTGGTCGAATACGTCTCGCTCTGGAAAATTGCCTCCATGTCGATAGCCGCTTGGACATTCGACAATTTATTTGTCGAAAGACATATTTAGAATCGAAGGCTTCATCGACTTTGATTCTGTTTCGGTAGAAGGTTTATTGGCAGCGGCTAAGTTTCGAAAATATTTATTATTGTTTCAGAAACCCAAGTATTAAGTTCAAAAATGACAACCGCTTTGTTACCGGAATGTCGATCAGATTTTCGCCTTCACCCTTTGATTATAAATTTATGATTGAATCGATGCCGAAATAAATGATCTTTGGAAAGTGGCATCGAGTTGAAACACTGGCTAACCGATCTTATCGCTGGTGTTTACCAATAATTGTAGATACTTCGAACGAATTGAAGAAATCAATCGAATCTAGATTCTATTATCGGTAGTCATGATAAATTAAATAGGGAATTAAAGTATCGAAAATTAGCTGATTTTGATTTGGATAAAAATGTAAGAAAGTGTTCCATTTTATAAATATTTATATTACTGAGGCAGTTTTACGTTTAATCAGTAATTTGTTTCGTATGAAATAATTGCGTATTGGTTACTAATTATCAAGATAACTGGTAATTGTTAATACAATACTATATAAGCAATATTGCTTAAAAGAATGTTAGCTTTATAAAAATGTATAGTAAGTTTCGGAATATGTTAGTTTGTGAAAATAAAATATGGTGTATTTTTATTTAAAATTCTGAAAGGCAGGAAAAAATGCAGAACCCTCACAGAACAAAAGACAACAGGAAACAACACGACAAAACAGCGAAAGAAAAAAATATAAAATTTCTTTTTTTAAAACTTTTTTCTAAATCTTTCCTCCTCGAACTGTTCACACCAAATCGAGCATCTCATCAAACGGTAACTGTTCATAACCTCCTACTTTCCATGACCTAATTATTACCTAGACGGCTATAAGTTCAGAGCTATGACCTGTCATTTCTGAAAGACTTAAACAATGAATAAAAACATTTTAAACATTAATTCTATTTTTCTAAATCTGATTTTTTAAATTTGAAAAATAATTTCCCAAAAAATTATATATTTTTTCAAATTATTCTCTATATTTAGCTTTAATGTATAGAAATCTAAACAGTTACTAAGAACAATAACTGCTTGCATTTAAAATTTATAAAAATCAGATAAAAAGGAAATTTTGCAAAAAAATTATTCGATATAAACGATTGTAAAAAAAGGATGTAGGTCAATAGGCCTTTTTCCATATTAAAACTGTATTCATTAGTAGGTTATAGTTCATTCGGGAAATTTAGTGCCTCATTAGTCTCCTTACTGAAAACGGGGAATTTGGAAAACAAAAATGCGAATACTCTAAATAAAATATTTTAACTTAGCTCTTCTTTCTATCGGGAAAATATCATAAACAGTCAATGAAAAATTTGCACTATAATTAAAATATTTAGTTTTCTTCTTCAAATCCTTTGATTGTTTGTCTGGAATTTTACCGAACTTGAAATTGGTGATTGATTTGAATCAGTTTTGAACTTGAAGCTCTGCAATTTAAACCAGTTATTTGATCAGAAAGTAAACCAGTTATTTGATCAGTAAGATAAAACTTAGTATAATTTTTCCCAGGATGAAAGCGTTCGAAAGGTCCTCTGCAATGTTAATCTTTTTTTTTTTTTTTCATAAATATAAAAATGTAGCAATTCTGTTTTAATGATTTTTATTTATTTATATATTTTTCTTCTTTAACAAACGTGGCGTCCAGTTTTTCTCGTATTATTCATTATTTTATTTCCAAAACCAGCTATATATGTATTCTATATCTATAATTCCATTTCTAACGAAATAAAGGCTTTTCAGCTATATATATTAGGGAGCAAGTGCTACATTTATTCTTTAACCGTCTAGTAGAAATTTGATCCAGTATTTTCAAGTGTACAACAGAGTGTACCGTAATCACTACCTAAAATATAGATTTTTAAAATTTTTCTCAAAAAAGTCAAGCGTAAAAAAATATACATAATTGGTGGCTATAGTTTAAACGAGCAAAAAATAAAATTATTATCAAAATCTCTGGCGAATTACTATTGAAAAGGCCGAGATTAAAAATATCAGAACTTGTTTGATTATTGGAGGATATTCAGCAGAAGTAAAAAGCAAATATCAGCAATACCTTCAAATTTTGTCCGCTTTCCTTAATAGTGTTTCGTTTGATAGCCTTTCTCAAAAGCCTTCATTTATGTAGATTTTTAAAACATAAAAAACGACACCACCTTGAATAACTTTTGATCTAATCATTTGATCTTCATGGTTTAAGGTAGGTGGTGACCTCAAATATGCTAAAAAGTTTTGTTTTTAAAATTCGATTTCTCAGGTACATTACGACCAATTTCATCCAAATTTTGTATTTTGCCCTGTAAAATTACATCCTTTAAAATTATGTAAAAATTTTTATTCTTTACGGTTAAAAATTTTTTTTAGACTACTATTAAATAATACATAATAAAAAATAATATATTTATTTACTAAAAGTTATTTTTGCTTGGAATTAGCTTTGGACTTTGCAAATGTGTGCGAAGTTTGTAAATGTGAGCTAAAATTTTTTAATTCGCTTAAAATGTTCTCGAGTCATGGCGATATACTCAAAAAGTAAAATTAACATTAAAGTGTCCAAATTTTGGACCGCTCTCGTAGCAAAACTATCGGGACCACACTTTTCAAATTGCATTTACCCCTTATTAATTTTGGGGGTGAAAAATCCGGATCCGTCAAAATAAATAAATAAATAAGTAAATAAAAAAAAATAAAAAAATAAAACAGAGGTATGTTTATTTAGAGAAAGTGCGTTCTTCTCTCTGATTTTGTAACTTAAAATATCATTTGCGCAAATAAATTACCATAATCGAAAACATTTAGTCCTAGAACGTCAATATCCGATTATTAGATCAAAAGTTATTTAGAGTGGTCAGTTTTTTATTTTGCGTACTGTACACTGAAATTCTAATTCTTATAGGCAAATTTATTATTATTATTATATTTATTTTATAAAACGGCTAAAAATGGTTTGATTTGGTTTAAAAGTCAAAACATTGAATTAATTTCAATACATTACAAGTATGTAATGCATGATTTTTATTAAATATCAATTGTATTGTCTTGCTATATTTCTGAAATTATTTGCCATCTGAAACATAATAAATATTTTGTGAAATTTTATTTTATTATTCTTTTTAGGCAGAATATCATCGAAAAATGCAGCGACATGGATCGTGTCCAGTAAAACTGCCCATCACATTCTATTTTCAAGTTCTTTTTTCAGAATTTTAGCGCAGTTTTGTAGTGGGTAGGGATGAAAGAAAAGGTTTCATTTCGCATTTGACCGTGACATATTTTTTCTTTTGGTCTTTTGGATTCAAAGAGGAAATAGCCAAAAGTGAAGCCAATTCTAAAAAGGAAGCAGCTATTTTGGCAAAAAAAGGAATAAGGAGAAAAAAGGGGCTTCGCACTTTTTTTTTTTCGTTTCAAAAATTCAGTTAAACTTTTCAGAAATTTTTTTCCCATTGACCAGAGAAATTCAAAGAATTCATATCTAGCTCTTTTCTTTGCCATAAAGATTTCTTTGGTGACAAAAAAAGAAGCTCATTTTGAAGTTGTTCGGAAACTTTCATGTCTGTAAGGCATTTAACAAAAAGTTAAATTCAGTTATAAAACGTGTTGAAATTAAATTCCAGGATGATTTCTAACAGTCATGACTCTTAATTTTGCACAATGTAAACTGAAATTTTATAATTGCCATACCCGCTTCTTTAAAATATTTTCAATATTTCAGATTCTTTCTTTTTTTAAAAAAAATTGGCATGTTATGTCTATAAAAAATATTATTATCTTCTTCTTTTGTTTATGACACAACAGCTCATAGTAGGCCTTAGATTGCTAAACAATGCTATCCAATCTCTTTTATTCTCTGCCTTGAATTTATAGTTTTATATTATTGATATTATTTGATTAGATTGTTTTAAAATTTCCTCAGTTTCATTGATTATGTAGTTTAAGTTTTATCACTTCATGCCCATTTTAATAAAAATAAAGGAATTTAATTTTATTTGTTAATTTTTTATATTTCACACGATATCTCATTTTTTTGTGTCTCTGTATAGTTCTTTTAGTAGAGATCAATTTGTTAAAAAATATGTCTCCCCTGAAGGTGATGATGTTTTTATATGTGCTATATAAACGCTCTTATTGTTGAAGGCTGTAGCTAAATCACATATTTTGATCTCCAAAACAAAGCAAAAATTGTAAATGAAAAATTCTGCTCTTCACGATTGGAGTTAAAAATCACATGCCTTTCGATTTCATATTCAAATTGAATCAACGATGAATTTGTATTTTACATTCTGTAGAATTGGCAAAGTATAAAAAGAAATGTGAATTATTTCGTGTCCAAAATGTACAAATTGTAAATGCCAAATTTTGTGTCTTAGGAAAGGTTTAAAAATCACATGTCTTTTGACATGATATTGAGAATGAATTTTTGATCTATTTACTATTTTTTCTTCTGCATTTAACATTGGAAAAGTACATAAATTTCCAGCGTGTGTTATTATTTAATAAGTTTTGACTAAACTACTATACTGTAGTGTACTATACTATACTGTAGTGTACTATACTATACTGTACTATACTATACTATACTATATACTGTATTCAAATTATATTTGTATTATGTGATGAATTTTAAGTTTTTTTCAGCTAGGTATTTAAATAAAAAGCATACATTTCCAGAGTGTGTCATTATCCAATAAGTTTTAATTATTCAATTATTCTAAAAGTTTAAAATATACTATACTATACTATACTATACTATACTATACTATACTATACTATACTATACTATACTATACTATACTATACTATACTATACTATACTATACTATACTATACGATAAAATATACTTTAAAAGTTTAAAACATATGGTATTGTAAGTGTATCATTTAAAATTTAATCGCTCATGCTCATTTATTAAAATTTAGGCAATAAATACTTAAAATTTATGCTTTATACTTTTTCATACAGCATAACATAAATCCACTAAGCCTTTTCCATGAAAACTTATATTTCAGTCAGTCTGATCACAAAATTCCATAAAATCCAAAAGTTCTTTTATATTCCTTTTATAAAAAAAGAAGGGGAATGGCTAGGAAAATTCCATTTTCCGAACACCAAAAAATGCTGATATAACCTCACGAAATATTTTTACTGATTGGATTTGAAGGCGAACAGTGTTTCGATACCTTTTTGACTAACGGGAGAAAATCCGAAATACCATCACATCACTATAACAGAAAAATGGAACAAGAAAAATGCAACAAAAAACTTATATGTTGATAAAATGAACAGATACAAACGTGAATATAGGAAAAGAAAAAAAATATATATATAAAGAAATAGTTATATCATACTTCTTTAGCCGATGTAGAATTTTGAATAAACCACGCATCGTGTATTGTAAGCGGTTAGAATAAACTTTGCTTGGAAGATAAGCTTGAGGTTTTTTTTCTCTTTTTTTTTTTTTTCTTTTTTCCCCGCTTTTATTTTTGTTGAAGCATATGCTAGCCTCGGGAAATGCGGAATTCTGTGATAGATTGATTTGACACCATAGTGCCTCGCAGATTGGCATCTAAAAATCTTTGATAGGGTAAATGTTGTTTGAGTTTTTTGCATAAACAGTTTTATTCGGGGTTTTTACTCATATATGTGTTCACATCAAAAAATACTTTTCTATATAAAACATATTTTTTTAAAAAAAATATTTAAAAACTTATTTTTCGGAAAAACATATTTATGATATTTAAACATATTTTTTTTTTACTGAACTTATTATTGTTTGTATAATTTTCATATATTTGTTAATAAAATTAAATTTTATAGAATTAAATACAGTTTGCTATGAATTTAATACAACAATTTTATTTGGATAAACAATTTTATTCAAGTTTCTTACTTATATATTTGTTCACATTAAAAGATGCTTTTTTTATAAAAAAATTTTTTTTTTTAAATATTAAAAAACATATTTATGATATTTAAACACATATTTTTTTACTGAACTTATTATTGTTTGTATAATTTTCATATATTTGTTAATAAAATTAAATTTTATGGAATTAAATACAGACTGTTATTAATTTAATACAACAATTTTATTTGGATAAACAATTTTATTCAAGTTTCTTACTTATATATTTGTTCACATTAAAAGATGCTTTTTTTATAAAAATTGTTTTTAAAAAAAATATTAAAAAACATATTTATGATATTTAAACACATATTTTTTTGCTGAACTTATTATTGTTTGTATAATTTTCATATATTTGTTAATAAAATTAAATGTTATGGAATTAAATACAGACTGTTATTAATTTAATACAACAATTTTATTTGGATAAACAATTTTATTCAAGTTTCTTACTTATATATTTGTTCACATTAAAAGATGCTTTTTTTTTTAAAAAAAAAATATTTTTTAAAAAAATATTAAAAAACATATTTATCATATTTAAACACATATTTTTTTACTGAACTTATTATTGTTTGTATAATTTTCATATATTTGTTAATAAATTTTTTTTTATAGAATTAAATACAGAGTGCTATTAATTTAATACAACAATTTTATTTGGCTAAACAATTTTATTCAAGTTTCTTATTTATATATTTGTTCACATTAAGAGATGCTTTTTTTTTTATAAAAAATATTTTTTAAAAAAATATTAAAAAACATATTTATCATATTTAAACACATATTTTTTTACTGAACTTATTATTGTTTGTATAATTTTCATATATTTGTTAATAAAATTAAATTTTATGGAATTAAATACAGACTGTTATTAATTTAATACAACAATTTTATTTGGATAAACAATTTTATTCGAGGTTCTCATTTATATATTTGTTCACATTAAAAGATGATTTTTTTTATAAAATATATTTTTAAAAAAAATATTAAAAAACATATTTATCATATTTAAACACATATTTTTTTACTGATTTTATTATTATTTGTATAATTTTCATATATTTGTTAATAAAACTAAATTTTATAGAATTAAATACAGACTGCTATTAATTTAATACAGCTGAATAAGATGAAACGAGTATATTGTTTTTTAAAATTTACACTTAGTATACTTAATTTTTTCAAAATATATTGTTACCTGAACAACTTCTCTACTGTTCTGCCATTTTTGGTCATTTTACAACAGATTAGTGATTGTCCACAGGAAATTCTTTATTCGGACCTTTGCCTTGATATAGCTGAAGCACTATATAAAGGCAAATAAGACACTATATAGGCACAATACCGCAAATAAGACACAAGTCAATAAGACGCTATACAGGACCTTCGGTCCTATATAGCGTCTTATTGACTTATGATTGAATTATTTGCCATGTCCTTAACACGACAACCAACTAACAAATTATATTTTGTGTCTTCTAAAATAGGAAAGTAGAATATTTCAAAATACAATACTATTTAATAGCATAAATTTAATTAAAAAAAATATTTCTTGTAAAGTTTTGGAATTTAATATGATTTAATTTGCATATGAAATTAAATATGAATATGAATTTAAAAATGAAGAAATAATTGTTATATTTATCTGAATGGCTATTTTCACCATCAAAAGTTTATTTAGTGCAAGTAGAATTTTATTTAATTCAGTAATTTTTGAAAACTATATTTTACGCCTCCCAAAATAGAAAACTAGAATCTTGCAGAATAAAATGTTATATAATAGCATAAAACTAATTAAAAATATATATTTCAATTAAAGTTTAATATAATTTAATTTACATATGAAATAGAATTTGCATTTGATTTAAAATGCATATGAATAGAGAGATGATTTAAATTGTATATGAATAGAGAGATAAAAAAATTAAAAAATATTGTTATTCTAATCGGAATGCGACCGATGACAACTATTTTTACAGCCAAAAGCTTATTTGGTGAAAGTAGAATATTATTTAGTGCAGTAATTTTTTAAAACTATATATTTTTTTTGTAAAAAATAGAAAAATAGAATCTTGCAAAATACAAAGTTACATAATAGAATAAATTCAATTGAAAGTATATTTCTATTAAGGTTTTTAAAATTAATCTAATTTAATTTGCATATAAAATAATAATAGATTAGAAAAATTAGGAAATAATTACTGAATGACGACCAATGACAACTATTTTCACCACCAAAAGTTTATCTTGTGAAAGTAGGATTTGTATTTAATGGAGAGAAATTCTACAAATGAATTCTTTTTCTTGATCAAGCTTATATGGTAATGACGTCTCATAAGAGTGGAACATTTCATTAGGCAAAGAATAAATAATATTAAAGGATTATTTCGATGTCCAATGATTCATAGAGGAGAATTTTCTAAAAGGGCATCGATTAAGAAGCTCGGCATTGTCCTTAATTCTCTCTCTATGAGCGATTTTTGGCTTAGAAACTTAGTAGAGTTAATGAGAACTAATAAAGGAAAAGGAAATTTTCTTTTCTCCACCAGAAATTAACGAAAAGCCTCCTTTTCCAACCAGACAAAGGAACCCCATTGAAAAGCGCGGGAAAGACTATTAACCCTTTCTTTTTGCTATGTTTTCCCTTTCCGAATACTGAATAGGATTTTCAAATCGGGGATAAAACGGGGAATAGTCGTTGTTTGGGGAAAACAGATAAATCATTCAGTCATTGTTACCCTCCTGCGAAAACTTCTTTCTTGAGCTTGATTTAATTACTGCTTTAATTGAATCCAGTTCAAGAATCACCATCTATGCTAGTAGCAGCGCCTTCAAAAACGCAGACGATTTCGGCTCCATTACAGTGAAATTACCTCTCTTGGATTGAGATTTAATTAATACTTTTGGCAGCACGTGAAATCGAATGGAGGACATTTTTCCCTTAAAGGAAAATATTTATTGGAATTGTTTCCCCTCCTCCCTACTCTTTTCAAAGTTTTACTGCTTTTAAAGGGAATCATTGCGATGTTTTAAATTGCGAATTCTTTCGTTTTTCTAAAAAGTATCGTTTGCATTTTACTTTGATTCAAATCATGAAAGTGTATCGTTTTCTGTTGTTGTGGCTTTCCGCTTCTAAGAAGGATTGTTTCTCTTTCGGTAAGTAATTTGAAGTACTTTCAAAGGAATTTCCTTCCAAAAGAAGGAACTTTTGTCGACAGTGGAAAGAATTTTAATAGAAATTTTAAAAATTCTTTGAAGATATTACTGTCTTTCTCCAGAGTATAATTTATTTCAAAGAATGCAAAAGTTAAAAATTTCCTCTCTGAATAAGCATTTTTGAATAAAGATATGCATTTTAAAACGCGTTATTAAAGAAACAAAGTATATTCATTGATTAAATAAACCAAGTTCAAATCTAGAGAATTCTTTTTGCGCAGGAGAAAGTAAAAACATTTCTCTATTAACTGAATTTACTAAGTGAACTTTAATGTACTGCTTTACGTATTTTTGCGAACTATCTTCTTAATGATTAAAATCAAAGGAAATAAGTAAATGTATTTTCTTTAATGAAGTAATAATTTAGGTACAAAATAATTGTTTTATATATTTAGTAGTTCCTTTACATAAAAAATATGCATTGGAAAATTTCAACAAATTAAACAACGAATGGAATATCATCTCAACAAAAGAATGTAAAACATCTTTAGTCGCAGAAATAAATATTTTATATTTGTTGAGGTATAAAGAATGCTAAAACACACTCTAAAAACACACGAATATTACACAATTCTTTTTCTGCAAAATATTTTTTAGAAAATTTCAAAAATTTGGTGAATAATTTACATAATTAAATAAAGTTTATTTTGAGTTTCAGAATTAAAAAAGTTTGCTTTTATTTTTAAAAAAAAGAATATTTATGTAACTTTTGATCAATGCTAAAAAATATCAACTCAACAATTTGATTATATTCCGCAGAAATTGTGTTTTTATATACATTTGCGAAATAGGAATTATTAAGTTATGTAAAATATCCTATATTTACATGTATTGATAATGAATAAATTAATAAAAAAAGCAAATTTAAGCCATTTCTAAAATTAAAAATAATGTTTTGACCAATTGACTTGGCTCATCTCGGAATACCTTAAATTTCAGCGTTTATTCCTAATATAGAAATCTTTTTAGGGCATCATGTTATACAGCATACTATGTAGTAGTAATACTTTAGAACCTTTCTCAATAGATGATAAGAATTAATCTAGTTTTATTTGTTTTGAAAGATCCAGATTAACATTTATAAGTGAATTAAAAAAGAAATTTTCTACGATTAATGTGAAATAATTTTGTTCAATGTGTACGAAAATTAAAACATGTACACTTTTACAATAATATTTATATTAATAGAAGGCTTTATGCTGCTAGATTTAAATCTTTTTATAACCTTTAAACTGCTTACTCATCATGTATTTCTTATTGTATACTGTTGGATTGTAATTTTAAACCCAACTTGGAAAATATGAGAACCTTTAGATCATTTTTTTTCCAATGCCCGCCTGGGGAATGACCAACGTCATACAGGCACCTGAAGGTCAGATTTGTTGGCTACTTTCTCAGGGGCACCATATTACGTGGGTCAGCGCTGCTCCCACAGTAAGGACAGATAGTACAGAGAACGAAAGAACATCCATGCCTTGCCCGGGATTCGAACCCAGAATCTTTCTGTTGCAAGGCCAGTTCCTTAACCCCTACACAGTCCGGTCGGCAAACTTTTAAATCAAGCATTGAGGAAAACTCGGGAATGATGGAAACTAAACCTCATTTTCATAACATGGAGTGCATAACGATGAAGCCCCCTCATAGTTAGATTGGCAGTGAGAATGTTCATATTCATAACCCGTTTACTGTTGAGGGAAATTTCATTTCAGCATTGTGGTCTTAGTGAGCCGGAATCAATGCACGTATCAACCTTTCATCGCTGGGATCGAACCTCGATCACCTCATTGAGAAGACATCGATCTATTCCTTGGGCGATTCTGGTTTTCTCAGCGTGACGTATTGGTATTTTTTAAATGATAGTGATCCCAATGGAACAGGTTGGGATGCACATTTTTAGCCCCACTTGAGATCGCGTCTCATGCTTCAAGGAAAATAAAATCAAGGAAAATAAAAAGTACACCAACTAGAAGTATCGGGTTGCCAATCCATGGCCGAGGAATATTAGATAGTAATCAAAATAGGAAAGGTTGGGACACATTTTTTTTGGTCTCAAGTACCAAAGTGAAAAAAAAAAAAAAAAAAAAAAACAAGGATAGCCTGCTAAAATCGTTTTGTTGATCCAAATGATGGATAGATGCTAGTTTGCAAAATACTAAAAAAGAGCTAACGTTCTCGAGGTATCCATAATCTCAAAAGAATTTCTGTACAAGGAACTACATGAAATTAAATGTAAAGATTGCTAAATAACTAAAATGTTCCTAAAAAGAAGATATTAAAAACTAATTAAAAAATTAACGATTTCTTTCAAAATTTTTCCTAAATTAATTTTCTTTGTTCAAAAAGCTTCCTAAAATATTTTTTAGAATAAAAAATTCTAAATAACTATTGCTAAGAATGAGAAATTAAAAGTAATAAAAAAAAAACTGTACTTTGATATCTTTAGAAATCGTGGCTAAAGCCTTTAAATCTCAAATTCAATATCAAATCTCAATTTCATTTGCGTAAACACTTTTTTTCTATTTTTAGGATCTTAAAATCTGCCTCGAAAAATAGTCAACTTATATGGCACTAAAAATAACACCTAAAAAATAATAACTTTAAAAAATAAATTTGAGCAAAGACTATTTTATTTTAAACATAACAAAGGAATAAATAAAATCGACATATTATTAAAAGAAAGAAATCAAAACCTTAAATATAATTTCAATATTAACTTCAACAGTTTTCAAATAATTTTCATTCTTAATAAAAAAAGTGAAAAAAAAAATCTGTCTGAAAATTCGCTATAAGTCAAATACCGTTTTTTTTAAATAATTAATTTAAGCAGTTGGAATTATTTCGTTCATATTTTGTTTTTTCCTTATAAAACTACCTAAAACATTTTTAAAAACAAAATATTCCAAATAAATGTTGATAAAAAGAAGAAATTAAAAATAATAAGAAAAGAAACTGTTCTTTGATATCTTCAGAAAACGAGGCTAAAGCCTTTACATTTTTTTTCTTCGAATAATCTTCGGAAATTGGTAAGCAAAAACCTGTAAATTTTACGACAGTTGGCGAAAAAAAAGGAACATTTTGTTTTCTAGAACGTAATTTGAAACCATATTCTTCGAGATTCCAATTTTATAGTATCCAAATCCAATGGATAAAATTATCAACACGGCTACTCTTTTATACTCGAACGCTATCAAATCTCAATTTCATTTGGACAAACACTTTTTTTTTTCTTTTCTTTTAGGACCTTAAAATCTCCCCCGAAAAATAGTCAACTTATATGATACTAAAAATAACACCTTAAAAGTATAAAAAAAGTAAGTTTCAACAAAGCACCTTTCGATGCCAAGTAGAAAAGAATGAAATAAAGAGGGAAGGTTCAGTAAAAGTTTTACGGCTACTAAAATTAATAGAGCGTATAGTAGTAAAAATCATAACCCATTGATGTTAGCTCCTCATTTCATCTTCTCGCTCAAAACGGCTCTTCTTTTCAAGAGTTTGTGGATAAGTTAAAGAGGGATCGTTTACATATTGCTGAGTTACTGATTTATGAGCAACTTAGGTACTCAGCGATGCTTATCTTATTGCTTGAAGGAATTGATTAGCAAATAAGGATATATTGAAGCATTTTAATCTCAAGATGAAAAAAGATAAGGTAGTGATGTAAAAGTATTTTTTTAAAAAAAAGCATTCCGAGTATAATAGATTTAAAATTTTATTGGTAAATACTTTAAAAAATATAAGATATAAAAAATTAATTTTTACATTGGGAAAAATATATGGACAAAACTACCAGAATATGGTAAAATTTTTCGTGTTTCTTGATTTATAAGAACTCTAAAGCTCAGTAATTTTTGTCGAAGCGCTTTGATTCAAATGATTTCGGTAATATAAGCAATGAAATATAGTTTTATTATCTGAGTTAAAATTTGGTAAATGTGGTAAAATTGAGTAAGTTTTCACGATATGATATCTTATATCATACGATATCTTAATGATGTATAATATGATGATATATAATGTAATGATAAATAATATATAATATGATAATATATAATGTAATGATAAATAATATCTTAATGATGTATAATATATAATATGATATCTTATATGATCATAATATAATGTGAAAGTATGGACAATACTACCAGAATATGTTAAAATTTTTCATGTTTCTTGCTCTATAAGAACTCTAAAGCTCAGTAATTTTTGTCGAAGCTCTTTGGTTCAAATGATTTCGGTAAAATAAACAATGGAATATAGTTTTATTAACTGAGTTAAAATTTGGTAAATGTGGTAAAATTTAGTAAGTTTATCACGATATGATATCTTAATGATATATAATATGATTATATAAAATATGATGATATATAATATAATATTATAGTATGGTTAATAACCGCGTGAATTTCTGCTTATCATAATTGAAAAATTATTTTTAAAAAAAATGATCGTAAGCATCATTTGAGTATCTAAAAATCAAGGGGATAGTGGATTACCAAACCACTGCTTAGATAGCTGGGGATGAGTTAGATCCTGACGACAGGTGAAAAAACCGACTTGTATACGCAGAAAGGTGCTTGTTAAATCTGTCGTGGATGAAAGCCCTTTCGTTGGTTGTAGTGTTGGTGTTTGGAGAAAGAGGTAGCAGCTCAGGTGCTGTCCGCGTCGTCTGACCTCGGTCAAAATGAGGTGACGCTTCTTCCATGGCCGTTAAAAGATAGAGCCCGAAAAATGGAGATAGGTGCTTGTAGTGTGTGTAACCATAGCGTAATGGAATATAAATATCATATTCAACAAGCATATTGTTTCTTAAATAATAATCACAAAGTCTGCTTTAATTTATGACTTTATGAATTGAGAAAAAATTAAACTCATTATTTAGTTACAATAAATCGATATTATTCAGAAATATTAATACGGAAATTTTTGCTTAATTTGTAATAATATTTTTCCGGAATACGAAATAACTTTCAGATTTGAAACTTACATTAAAAATATTTAAGTTCTTAAACTTCATATTTGAAGTACCAAACAATTCGAAAAAAAAAAAAAAGCTGGAAAAACCCGCATGTTATTAAAAAAGAGATTAGAACAAAAATATTTAGAGATTATTTTTTTTTTTTTTCTCTCTCTCTCCTTTAATACCACCATTTCTATCTTAATTAAATACCAATGTTCTTTTTTAAGTAACTTTTTATGGAAGTCGCACAGATTCATTAAAAATTCGACTATTTAAATTGGGTGAGAAGTAAAAAAAAAAAAAAAAACCATAAAAGAATGCTTTCTTAAATTTTTGACTTTCGTACGAAACTATTCTTAACCTTAGGGCAATGATATCCGAAAAGGATGAAGACTTTAAAAAAAAAATAATAAATTCCAAGATATTTGAATAAACCATCGCTATACCTAAAAGGATTGAAGCTTAGGAATTTTAAGATAGAGAGCGAAAAAAAAAAAAAAAAAAAAAAAAAACTAAGAATGAAAGAAAGACGAAGAGGATCACTTTCCTCTTTCCTCCAGTTTCATCTTCATCTTCTTGCTCTTGCGCTTCTTCTCATTCTCATCTTCTTAGTCTCGTTAAAATTCATCGCATTAATCTATGACTGTAATCAAATTCAAATTACTTTTTTATCTTCCTCTCCGCACACCAGTACCGGATTTTTTTTCCCTTTTTGCTCCGGTGTAAAAAGGGCGAAAGGGAAGATGTTGATAGGGTTTTATACGCATCGAGTGCCGGGAAAAAGATGTCATTGTTCCTTTTTCCGGGAGTGATATCCAGTTTTTTCCTCGACTTTTTTTCTCACATTCTCTCTTTCTATGTTATTATTATTATTATCATTATTCCCTAAGAATTTTCTTTTTCCCCTTTTCCCCCCACCCCTTTGATGCCGAGATGGAAGTCACAGGGCTCAAAATAAATGGAAAAGAAGGGTTGGGTGTAGGGATTTTTTGAAGGCGAGAGGGACAAAGCGTAAAAAGTGTGTTGTATGGTTAAATGTGAAGAGTCTGTGATTTGATTCGGCTTTATGAAGAAAAATGATGGAATTTAAAATTTTTTTGCTTTCTCATTCTCGCTACACAAGTGTTAAAATTTTGAATAAGGAGAAGAGTGCTAATAGATTTGAATGGAAGTTTAAGAATTGGAGAATTGATAGAAATATTTCCTTTCAGGGTAAAACGTGCTAAGTCAATTTTATCAATCAATTCTGACATTCTTTGACAAATTATTTAATCAAATGGAATAGTTTTTAGAGTGACAGTTAATTAATCTATTAAAAATAGCTCTTACTGAAAGTTTAATAATTCGTAAAATAATTGCTATTAATGATTATTTAACTTTATATTATAATATAATTTATGTTCTTATTTTTATCCATTGAATATTATTGCTCTAATATATAGATTTGTGGTTTAATTAAATTTACTTATCATTTTACATTTACTTATTATAGAGTAAAAGTAAAATATTCTCCCAATAGCCTGTTGTTGGCCAAATACGGTAATGGAGGTTAAGGCTCCATAATTTCGTGTCCAATGGCTTGATTGTGGCATTGTGTTTAAAACTGCGCACAGGCCACCCTTACTTACCTAACAAGCTGGTACCCGTCAATTTGTAGCTGGTTGGGCCTCACGCCGCCAGTGGGGATCGAACTCCAGTTCTTCAAATGAGAGTTCAGAGCCTTAACCACTACCTATTATAGAGTAGAATGATTTTTTAAAATTTTTATTTTAATTTTTATTTTATCTATTTATTTCTTGTAGGCTGAAAGGACAAATCTTAAAAAGGGTGTTAAGTAATTAAATGTGAAAAATCTATGATTTGCTTAGGCTATATGTAGAAAACTGATAGAATTTTTAAAAAAATTAGTTCTTGGAGTTTTTTTATTTTTATTTTTTCAAATTCTGTAATTTATTTATATCATAACTTGCTTATTTATTTTTCGTTATTTTTTTAATTGGCTTTTTAAATATTTACCTAACGTATACGTAAAATGTTTTTATCCTTTATTTTTTACATACCGCAATAATCAGTTAGTTTCTAATGTTGAACAATTATTTAATCACCCTTACTTATTATTTATATTACATTTATTTTTCAATTTATTATACATTTTCAATTACTGTTGTACATTATTTTTAATTATTGTTATACAAATTTATTTATTGTCATTTGTTTTTATTTTTGAAATACATTTTTGTTGATTATTACCGTTGAATTATTTGGAAAATTTGAAATTTATCTACATAGTTATGATGCAGCTTATTATAATTTCATTGATTTCCTAGATTTTTAATCCACTTGTAAATCGTAGATAGCATATTTTTATACATTATACATTATTGCAATAAGGAATTATAATTTAATTACTATTTTTTAACATTTATTTGTTGTTATATTTATTTTGTCTATCTTTATCAAAGTTTAAATTGACAATTTTGTATTTTACATTTTACTATTGTAACTAAAAACTAAACTCAGTGGCACGACAGCCCATAGAGGACCAAGACCTACTGTGCCCATCTCAGTTTTTTTGACCTTGGGTTCTGGGATGCAGGATGCAGATATTCCAGTTAGGTGGTCAGCAGAACGCGGAACCCCCAATGTTTAGTTTCCAAGCATGCTTGGTTCTCATTTATCGACCCACTGAAGGGATGAAAGGCTAAATCAGCCTTGCCCGGCCTGAGGATCGAAACCAGGATCTGTGGCAGCATTACTATTGTAACAGCATTAGGAAATATTACTCAATTAACCTTATATATTATTTTTTTTTCTCGATTTATTGTTATATGTTTTATTTATTGTTACGTATGCATTATTTATGAAAACTAGTTGTTATTTATTGTTATGATTTTTTATTAATTGTCACTTATTACATTCTATTGAATTGTTACTTAATATATAAGGATTTATTATGACTTTTTATGAGCATTTTCATGGAATAGTTTACTTTTATATTTTTCTATTTTAAATCTTATTGCTGATATTGCTATATATATATATATATATATATATATATATATATATATATATATATATATATATATAGTAAGTACGCTCTGTGCAGTGAGGAAAAAAGAATAAAATATCAGTCAAAAGAGTTTTTTATTTATTTATTATTTTTTTTTTTTAGTTCTTTGAAATGATGCTTCATGGCTATATTGCTTAAAGTCTTAAAATTCTGAAAAAAATTGACAATTGAGGATAAATTTTCATCGTTTTCCTTTCCGTGGAAAAGTTTTGCCAAATTTTCTCCTCCTTCAAATAGCCTTAGAATATGTAAAATTATAGTCCATATTAAAACACAATGAATTATTTTCATCAAAAAGTTTATAATTAATGCTCTGCTACTGACTTATACACAAGCCGTGCTTTTTTTATTTTTGTTTTATTATTGTTTGTTAAAAGAATTTCGAAAAAACAACCTTAATATCCTTTTTCTAGTTCCTTTCTAATAGTTTAGGAAAACAATTAAAAACATAGTTCTTCACTTTGTATATCTTTTCCTAACTAAATTTTAAATTTAGTGTGCAAAAATAATATTTAGTCTCGCAAAATTATTTGAAAGAATACAGGTTTAAATTTTGTCTCAGAATAAAGAAAAGCTGAAAACACACACACACACACACACACACAAAAAATGTGTAGCATATTAATTTATTTAATTAAAAAAAAAGTAATAACACGATGTAAAACTAACAAGTTTTCTTGACAAGAACTCAGTGTCTTTCAGTCCCTCATTATGAATTCCTTTAATTAAAACAAAACTACTCAAAATTCAAAAATTTTACCCTACTTTGCTGCTGGCAGAATGACAACTTAACGCATCGCCCAAAACCCGGGTGTCCCTTTTGTTTACACGTCCATTGTGCGCATCGTCTCTTCATTTCAATATGAATGCATGTTCTACAATAGAGCAAAACTTTCCTTGAGATTGCAACGTAAAAACAAAAAGGAACTTTATATAAAACTTTAACTTCAATCCATCTTTTGAAATTTAAGTGTGCCATTGACATCGTCTGCTTTTTTTTTTCACTCTGAGAATAAATAAAAAAAAATGATGCCACGACGGAAAAAAACTTTTAAAAAAAAAGTCTGTGGGGACAATATTGTGGACAGTTCTTTTGATATCAATTTTTTTAAGATGGCATCACTCCCGCTCTCCCACCAAATTGTGGTTTCTAGTGTTAAATTTACCGGTTGTCGGCGCGCGTTGGCGTCGAAAGACAAAGCCAACACAATGATTTTGTTGTGTGGCGTTCCAAACTGTCATTAACTATTTGTTTCAAGAAATCAAGTGTCCTTTTTTTTATACAATTTTTTCTCTCCTCTCCCTCAGCTTTTTATTCCCTTTTTTTTCCAGCTTTCAATACACCATTTTTTATGCTCTTTATTTCTGCAAGAAATCCAATTAACCAATTCATTTGATGGTAATTATGCTCCCGAGCCGGGGAACTTGGCGGAGAAAAAAAAAATTAAAAAGACGGAGAAATGAAATGTATTTATTAAGAAAATGATATTTATCAGACAAGTTTCGCTTTATTCCATTATAGGCGAAGCATAAATTGAGTAAGATATAATGATCTGGTATTGGATTTCTGATTCGTATTATTAAGTTTTATTTTATTGTTAGAATATTATCAGAATTAATGATTGTTTCGTTCGTAGTAGCCTTAGGATCTTTTAATTAGGTAAAATCAAGTAGGTATAGGGTTATTACTTTAGGGATTTTAATGAAACTGAAGTTGGAAATGAAACTAGTTGAATCCTTAGGGGGACATTTTGTTGATGAATTTTTTGAAATTTTGTTGATGTAATATTTTTCTATTAAAATTTGAATGATATTGTAGCTGAAACATTAATTTAGGCTTAAATATGGATATATTTAAGGGACATCGTACTTTAATAGCGCACATTTTTTATGATATTACATTATTAGAGCAGAAAAAAAAACTAAGTTTTAATTTTTAAATTTTATTTTTTGTCTTATAATTATGACTGAATAAATTATTGATAAAATCACTATTTTTCACTTTTTAATAAAACTACAATTTAATTCTTATTTTTAACTGAAATAAAATGTCAATTAATGTCTAAAACCTTAAAATAAATAATTTTAATCATCTTTAAGAGTAAATAGTATTTAAAAATATCTCTGAAAATCAGAATAGCTTGATCTATTAGACTAGGTCAATAAATTTATTATGGTTTTAAAGAAAGTTAATTCTAATAATTAAATTTACTTATTTCCATAGGTAAATAAAATTACCTAACAGAAAAACATTACAGCAACAGCCCGTTGTTAGGCATAGAGGTTAAGGTTCCACAATTTCGGGACCAACGGCATGATTGTGGCAATGTGGTCAGCAATGTGAGCTGTGCCAACTTTAGTTCCCAGGCAAGCTGGTGGATTTTCATCTGAAGCTGGGTGAGCTTCATGTCGCCACTGAGCATCAAACCCTAGTTCTTCACAATGAGAGTAAAGTGCCTCAACTACCGAGCCATTACGGCCTAAATAAAATTACCTTCAGGAATTTATTTTATCAAAAACCTAAAATAAAAAATCTTCAAAAACTCTTTTCTGTATTTTTTTAATGTTTTGGGTCCATTGAAGTGTCGGCAAAAATCTGGGACACGCTATACTTTTTGTTTGAATACCTTTGGAAATCGTTTTTTCCCCCGTATATTTTATTAGGTTCTTGGATCAATTAAAATTATGTCAAAATATGGGATTCACTGTCATCGATACATCTGGATGTTCATCGTTTGAAAATTTTACAAAAACTTTTTTTCTGTATATTGTGCCTACATTCAGTTCTTTTGGGTCAATTGAAATGTCGTTAAAATAAGGGATACGCTATATTTATTGTTCGAAAATATTTAGGAAACTTTTTTCTGGTATATTTTGTATCCATTTACAATTTTTTGGGGGGTCAATTAAAATGTTAAAACATGAGATACACTACATATACTAAATTTGTATTTTTTTTTTTAATATTGGTTTAAGTTAAAATTGCTAATTTAACATAAAAAGACTTATTAAAAACCATGGTTCGTAATAAATACTAAGAAAATAATTATCTTAATAAATGCCATTGATCTAAGCGCATGTCTTATTGAACTATAACTACTTGATTAAGCAAGCGCGAAAAAAAAAAAAAAAATCGCTGTAGCGCAAAATTTCCTTATAATAAAAGAACCCTGCAACAAATAAATCCCCCACAGCGCTGTACCACAAGAGAGAGCTTTGGAACACCTAGACGTGAAGATTCTTTATAGAAAAGAACAAAATTCTCGAATCTGATTTATGAAATTGTGATAGAATGTGAGGCAATGAGAGTGGGTGGATGGGAGAGGATATCGTAACGAGGGGGGATGTGGAAGCGAACACAATAGGGACCGTCATGACACATGAGGGCAGTAAACTGTGTCCAGCCGGATCACCTGTCCAGCACCCACGAAGATTTATCTTTTCAATCAACCCTGTTTTCTGATGACCATAGTACAGCCTGCTATGATGGAGAGCGCAGCATTTTCTGTTCCTAGTTCGCCCACCCCCTCCTTAATGGCGAAATCCTGTATGGGTCCTTGAGTGTACTGCAGACGATGATGGTGTTCGGTTTGGGGGGCATTTGTGGTGTTTTCCCATAATACTGATGGGGGAAGCTTAAAAAGATAGTTTTTCCTTTGGGATTTTTTTTATATTGTCAAATATTTTGTTTTGATAAATAAAGGAATTAGAGTGATCTGACTTGGTTGACAATATACGTACGTATAGGATTGCATTTGAATTAGATTTGAACTATGTTTTACAAGAGTACAAACACTTTACGTGTCTCAATTTCAAGGATTTAGGTATACAATTTGAATTCTATTTAAGCTATTTTTTGAAAGCTTTTTTGCCATACAAATTAGCGACTAATATGCTACTGTTGTAAGAATATAACAGCTATTAATGACTGGAGGGTTAATTTTGTGATTAAAAGCGCTTGTGATTTAATTTTTTAATACTTGTAAAGTTACTCCAAAACTGTATTGTCTAATGCTCATAAAAATTTTCAAAAAGTGATTTTAATACTTATCGTATAGGTAGAATACTTATCATATAGGTAGAAGAATACCACTAACTAATGCTCATAGAAAGTTTCAAAAAGTGATTTTAATACTTATCATATAGGTAGAAGAATACCACTAACTAATGCTCATAGAAATTTTCAAAAAGAAATTTTAAAACTTATCATATAGGTAGAATACTTATCATATAGGTAGAAGAATACCACTAACTAATGCTCATAGAAATTTTCAAAAAGAAATTTTAAAACTTATCATATAGGTAGAATACTTATCATATAGGTAGAATACTTATCATATAGGTAGAAGAATACCACTAACTAATGCTCATAGAAATTTTCAAAAAGAAATTTTGAAACTTATCATATAGGTAGAATACCATATAGGTGGAATACTTATCATATAGGTAGAAGAATACCACTAACTTGGCGATTTTTAAAAAGGTTTAATGACTTTTTAAATATATTAGTTATTTGTCCGTTTTAAATCCCAGCTAACTATTTACAGCTAGATGGCATGCATAATTTAAAATAATAGCTGTGTATCAAGTTTAAAGCAGTTAACAGTCGCTTTTTTTTACCTTATTTATTTATTTATTATTATTATTATTTCTGGAGAAAGAGCTTTGGAAAAAAACAGTATAACTGATTAAAAATTTCATCGGCTTCGAAAAAATATGAAGGTGGTAATAAAAGTTTACATGTTTCAAACATTCAAAAATAAGCGCCCATTATCAGGTCTTGCTAAACAAGACTGGCTTTATTCACGTCTTGAGAATGGGCACCTATTTTGAGAGTTTGGAACATGTAGACTTTTACTACCACCTTCATATTTTTTTGAAGTCAATAAAGTTAACCTGGTTTATTTTTTCGCTTCAGATACTTATGGTTAGGGTTATTTATTTAACCCATAAAACCAGTTAACTCGAAAAAGTGAGTTTCGTTCGTTTAGTATACCACTATGTATTCACCTATTCTCTTCTAACCAAGGTTAATACTTATTAATTGACCTCGCATCTAGTATGTTTCAACAAATCAGGTATTAAAATAGTGAAATTTGTGACATCTTACTTTTCTGATAAAAATACTGGAGCATGCTAAATCCTGCCACGCAAATTTCCTTAGCCCTTTATAATGTGTGTCAAGTTTAAACATTCTATTATACTAGCTATTCATTTATTTCAAAAAATTAATTGCATGTTAAGATGGTCCAGTTTGAACGAAACTCTTCTAAGAATGGTATCAAATCTGCAGGATAGCATAGTCTAAGTATCAATATTGAACCGATTTTTCTGAAAATGTTGCAAACTTAGATGCATTCTGTCTCAATAAATATTTTTTAAATTTAACCATAAGCGTGTGAGACATTTCAAATGCCGATACATTCTTAAAATTTCCATCTGAGACACATTCACAGATACAAAACTAGCATACAGGGTGTTCAGAAATACACCTGGAGAATTCAGGGAATTGATATTAGGCATCAAGAAGATGAAAATTTACCATAAGTCTAAATCTACTTGGAGAGGATAAAATCACGACTTTTGCTAGAAAACAACTACAAAAGATACAATAAACCACAAATAAACAAAATTATTTAGTTCATAATTACAGTAATTGTTAAAAGTCGCACGCAGTGACGTTAGTGTGCAATCTACAACGACATAAAAGTGATTCCCAAGTCTGCTCAAAGATGGCAGGTGTGCAAGGAGGTGACTATGTGTACTATGAGATCTTTCAGTGTGTCCGCAGGAAACGCATAATTAGAGATTTAAGGTGACTCCAAAGCTAAAAGTCATGAGGATTAGGAAATTATTTAGGCAAAGGCTTATTTAAGGAAGTTCAAACTCAGTATATAAAATATATATGATTTACAAAGTAACATTAAAATGCCTTTAAAACTCAACATATGCAAGAAAAAATTCGCGAACTGCGTAGTTTTCTCTATAACTACATAATTTATTTTTACTGCACCTTCGTTGTAAAATTTATATGTCAAAACTAGTAACCCATGAGCTTCAATCAAGATATCTTACCCATATATTTCTTCAGTCTTCTCAGGGCAATAATGAGTTCACATTTGTTGATAATAGGATCCTAAAACTCACAAAAAAACGCGCTTATAGAACATTTAAACAGTTATACCACGTTTAGTATTGAAAAGATCCTTAAACAGCTGTTTTCAAATCCTTAAAGACTGTTAGCAACTGATAATACTAAAAATTCGAAGCAACGAGCCATTGATATTTTGGGTAAGATCATTGCTACATTACCTATTTTTCGCAAAACAGCTTCTGTACTTTTTACTGGCAGTTGAATTTATAAATTTTATCCTAAAAAAAATAAAACAATGCTTATTTTTTTATGTTCAAAACTATATTTCTTTAATGTTTATAGAAAATAATTCATGCTTGTATAGTTTTCGAAAAAAAAATATTTCAAAAAATTTTTGGGAGAAAATAATTTTTGAAGTATTAAAAGACTAAAAATTGAGTATATGTAGTAAAAATACGGAAGTCAAGAAACTGATATATGTGTGCATTACTATAGATTCTTAGTTAAAAAAAAATATTGTTTTATTTTTTAACTATTATTTTCCGTTAAAAGGTTTTTAAATTTTTTAAAACTTATTTCTTTCAATTTTTTAATTAAATGACTATGCAGTTATGCTAATTTAACAATTTATAGAAACATTAAAATTGTTTCGAAAGAATTTAGAAATCTTATTTATAAATAACTATCATTTGCAAATCTGTTAATCAAAAAATGCATAGAAATTTTACTCACCAAAATAAATTAAATTTCACGCCTTTTCCAAAGTATTAAAAATATAAAGTTTTATAATGCTATAAAAATCATGTTCGAACCTGTTCATATAAAAAACGACTTTGTATTTTCGAATTAAACATTTCCCTCGTATTGACCAATACATGATACTTCCTCGAATCATTTCTCCCTTTTTTATGACCCAAACTTCCCCATCCCCCTCAAATAATGATAACAACTTTTTCAAAGAAGATGTTGGCAACGAAATAGAAAGTAAAATGATAAAAAAAAAGATATTTTCCGTTATTCCCCCCTCCGCCTTCCCAAAAGCTATTCATCCAAAAACTCATTTCGCTTCCTATAGATATATAAAGTATATGTGATTGCCCGAAGAAAAATGGTAGGTGGAACAACTTTTTCCGTTCTACCACCAGGTGTTGGGCGCTGAAGAACCCGCCAAATAAAATAAATACGTTTTTTCACTCTAGGAGACAGAGTTCTGCTATAACCGTATCCGAGGTTTTCCAAAGACATAGTTTTCCCAACCGATACTGGCAACAATTCCTGACAAAAACGAGAGTGTTGCTGGTATTTATTTTATTTTCCATTTTCCTGATGGTCCAACTTTTCTCTTCGGGACGTAATTGCCCTCCTCCTCCCCCTCTCAACAAAAATTAACTTGTCAGTAATATAAATGGTGTTATGGAAGGCACTATGGGAAGTGTTGTATGGTATGGGGAAGTATTGAGCAAGATATTACTTAATCTTGGGGTGTTTCTCACTCCATCTCAACATCCCAAACTGACATGAGAACATCAGATGAAAACTTTAAGAGAGATGTATCCCCCCCCCTTTTTTTTTTTCCTTTCAACAAATGGGGTGCAAATCATGATGGCTGGCATAAAAACTGCGATAGTTTTTATTTTGCATTATTTTATTATATAAAATCCTTTTAGAAAAAAAGGTTCAAGCACGCCCCAAAATACAATGCAAATTTGCTACAGTCTTATTAAGGTATTAAACTAAACCATTGTATCATATAATCAAGTTTAAGGACGTTAATTTAGTTCAACTATGTGTCTTATTGAACAGAGAGTCATATTAAGGTGTTAAACTGAACAATAGTATCATACAACAAAGTTTAAGAACGTTAATTTGGTTCAATTAAGTATCTTATTGAAGTATTAAATTGAACCATCGCATCATGTAATCAAGTTTAAGATCGTTAATTTGGTTCAATTAAGTATCTTATTGAAGAGAGAGTCTTATTGAAGTATTAAATTGAACCATCGCATCATGTAATCAAGTTTAAGATCGTTAATTTGGTTCAATTAAGTATCTTATTGAAGAGAGAGTCTTATTGAAGTATTAAATTGAACCATCGCATCATGTAATCAAGTTTAAGATCGTTAATTTGGTTCAATTAAGTATCTTATTGAAGAGAGAGTCTTATTGAAGTATTAAATTGAACCATCGCATCATGTAATCAAGTTTAAGATCGTTAATTTGGTTCAATTAAGTATCTTATTGAAGAGAGAGTCTTATTGAAGTATTAAATTGAACCATCGCATCATGTAATCAAGTTTAAGATCGTTAATTTGGTTCAATTAAGTATCTTATTGAAGAGAGAGTCTTATTGAAGTATTAAATTGAACCATCGCATCATGTAATCAAGTTTAAGATCGTTAATTTGGTTCAATTAAGTATCTTATTGAAGAGAGAGTCTTATTGAAGTATTAAATTGAACCATCGCATCATGTAATCAAGTTTAAGATCGTTAATTTGGTTCAATTAAGTATCTTATTGAAGAGAGAGTCTTATTGAAGTATTAAATTGAACCATCGCATCATGTAATCAAGTTTAAGATCGTTAATTTGGTTCAATTAAGTATCTTATTGAAGAGAGAGTCTTATTGAAGTATTAAATTGAACCATCGCATCATGTAATCAAGTTTAAGATCGTTAATTTGGTTCAATTAAGTATCTTATTGAAGAGAGAGTCTTATTGAAGTATTAAATTGAACCATCGCATCATGTAATCAAGTTTAAGATCGTTAATTTGGTTCAATTAAGTATCTTATTGAAGAGAGAGTCTTATTGAAGTATTAAATTGAACCATCGCATCATGTAATCAAGTTTAAGATCGTTAATTTGGTTAAATTAAGTGCCTTATTGAACGGCAAAGTTTAATGATATCAAATTTCTGGAGCTGTATCTATATTTGTATATGACTACACGCTTATGATATTGGTACATGTACAGAGTACAATGTAAAAATTTTTGAAGCACGCTTGACTTAAATATTGAGTAAATTTACTGTGACCCTAATACAGTGCCAAGTTCATTCATATTGTAATCATCACATTGTAAATGTAATCATCTTAAACTTGATTTAAACCAATTTAATAAAATTGGTCTAATTTGAAAGAAAACATGGCGTACTTCTACATTTTATTTAGGTTTCCTCAAACTTTCATAACATTATGGGTCAGAATGTGAATGAAATTTCCGATAGTCTAGTAATGCACATTGCTTATTAAACGATAAATTTACACAATTTTAATACGGTGCCATGTCGAACTATGATATAATTTAAATCAAACCATCGTAAATTTGGTTAAATGAATTCAACTTAATTGGTTCAATTGAAACAATATCTTGGTTTAATATTTAAATGCTTATTAATATCTATGAAAGTTATCATATCATTATTATTCAAGATATCGATGTCATGGTATAAAATTGAACTAAATTTTCTGACAGTTTAGTAGCATTGATTTTAGTTATTATACGTTAAACCATAATATAGAAAAAATATGCCGCAACTTTAATATAGTGCCAAGTAGGACCCTATTATCATTTAATTTTAACTATGTTAAGCTTTTGCATGATTTCAACTCAGTTGGTTCAATTTGAACACAATTACATCAAATATATTTGCGGATCATTTGATGGTTGACTTTTGTGGGACATAATGCGCCTTTTATTAGTTTAAGCTATTTATTAATAGATGAAATGGGACTTTTTGTTAGTTATAGAATTTCATTGCTATTATTGGTAGAATTGTTCAAAAAAGTTTTATACCTAATTAAACCTTTCATTTTTCGCAATTTGTTCCTAAAAAAAAAAAACTAACAGTAAAAATTTCATAAAAATTAATTTAAAATCAGGAAGAAGCTAAGATGATCTTTTCTTCTTACATTCTATTTTATCATAAATTTTAAAGATCCTATAATCTAGTAAAGTTTTACTTAAAAAAGTGTGTTTATTTCACTTACAATACATGACATCTGACACGGCAATCTCAAATGAAACTCCCGTTATCACAGTGAAAGCTAAGAAAGAAATAATAAAATAAAATATAAAAAGAAAAAAGAAAAAAAAATATTTGTTTTGTGATCCCTTATTTTGTGTAATTTAAATTTAAAATGTTAAAGTTTTTTCCATTTTTTTTTCTTTTAAAATTTAAAAAGGAAATTATTGAACGTTTAAGTTATAGAAATAATTCTAAGACACTGAAATGAAAAGTATGCTTGAAAAAAAAAAAAAAAAAAAAACAGCGAATCACAAGCACTGTAAGTTAAAAACTATTGTAAACTTCAAACTATTAGAAACTTATCATTCGTGTTTCGTCCTGACAAGAAGTGCCATATTTTAGGTTAGATGCTCATAGCATATCAAGCTTTCTTCCATTTAAACTATGAAGCATTTAAATTCTTTTTTATATTTTTTTTAGTAGATTCAAGTTTTTTTTATAAAAAACTCAGTTCATAAATAATATACATAAAATATTTATTTCGAAAAAAAATTAGTCAACATTTTTTACTCTGTTCTATGTATTCTAATTAAGATCGAATCATATTTAACGAAATATTTTCAACGCCACACTGTCAGATATTTCTAGCATTTCTACCACCAGATAAACTATTTAAGCCATATTCCACGGTTCATTTGACAAACACAACTCAACCCCAATCTAACTCTATGGTCCATAACATAACAAAAAGACTAACTCAAATGTCCATTACCTAACGAGAAACCTAACTTTAAAGTCCGGTCAAATTTCCTTTTTACGGTTTTGAAACTATTCTAGTTGTAAATGGTTTTAAAACCATAACGCTAAAAAATGTTCCTAACCGTAAAATTTAATGTTAATTGGGTGGGCAGACCGTCATTTTTGAATAAAAAGCAGTGAACAGTGCAGAAACTTATAATGTCAGTTCAGAAATTAAAGCCTAATTGTGTTTAAAATATATTATTATAAAACATCGATAAAAACAGAAAAAATAGTAGTGGATTTTTTTAATAACGCTTCTCTTTTCCGAAATCTCAATTCGAAGGTTTAACGAATCTATCCTCAGTTCAAATACATTTTCGTTTGTTCTTTAGGGAACAAAATTTTCGTCCAGTTTTCTCTTGTTCCGTGATTAATCGGTACATTCGTGGAAGAAACTTTCATCCTGCACAACCTCTCTCCATCTTTCATAGGCTCATTCTTTCCTGAGTGTCAAAAGCCTTATACTCCAAAAAGTTTGTTAACTCTCAGCTCTCAATCATTCCCTCCTCCTCCCATCGTTTTATTCTTCTGAAAGCCCCCCTTGTCTACCTCGTGGAACAAGGGTGCCAAAAAGTATGCTATACTAATTACATGGGTCAATAGAAATACGCGTGTTCTTGCACTTGAGGTTCAGCAATATATTTTATGATTGATTTCAAGCTGATTTGAGTCAATGGTTTAGGTTTCTGTCGTAATTCAATTTAGTCGGGATGATTTCAGGTAAACGTAAGTTTTTGTCATTGATTTGAATTTTTGATGAAATTTCATTATTGCTTATTGCTTTCATTATTTTAAATTTTTAAAAATTTAATTTCTTAAACTACTAATTTTTACCCTTGAGGTTTAGCAATATATTTTATGATTGATTTCAAGCTGATTTGAGTCAATGTTTTAGGTTTCTGTCGTAATTCCATTTGGGAGGGATGATTTCAGGTAAACGTAAGTTCTTGTCATTGTTTTAAATTTTTGATGAAATTTCATTATTGCTTATTGCTTTCATTATTTTAAATTTTTAAAAATTTAATTTCTTAAACTACTAATTTTTACCCTTGAGGTTTAGCAATATATTTTATGATTGATTTCAAGCTGATTTGAGTCAATGTTTTAGGTTTCTGTCGTAATTCCATTTGGGAGGGATGATTTCAGGTAAAAGTAAATTTTGGTCATTGTTTTAAACTTTTGATAAAATTTCATTATTGCTCATTGTTTTCATCATTTTAAATTTTTAAAATTTTAATTTCTTAAACTAATAATTTTTGCCCTTGAGCAATATATTTCAGTAATATATTTTATGATTGATTTTAAGCTGATTTGTGTCAATGCTTAAGGTTTTTGTCGAATTTCGATTTAGTCGGGATGATTTCAGGTAAACGTAAGTTTTTATTATTGTTTTAAATTTTTGAAAATATTTCATTAGTATTCATTTTTTTCTTTGTTTCAAATTCAGTGTTTTAGATTTTCGAAATTTTTTTATTATTGTTCACTGTTTTAAATTTGAAAAAAAAAATAATAAAATATTAAAATGGGATTTTTGAAACATTAAACTGTGATTTTTGAAACATGAATATTTCGAAATAATTTCGTTTGTATTCTTTGCTGAATACTTTGTAGGAATGAATTAATAATATCCAAAATATTAAATTGGTATTTAAAGCATTAAACTGATATTTTCGAAATATGAATATTTCGAAATAATTTCGTTTGTATCCTTTGCTGAATACATCCTTTGCTTCAAAGAAAAGTTTTTTAAAAAAACAAAAAAACAAATCCATACGTTTTAAATAGTTAGAATTAGCTTTTAAATTTATGAATTAAAAATATTTATGATGCAGTTAAGTAAAAATTTAATTTTCCTTGAGTTTCTTCCGTAATATCAATTAAAAGAAATTGTTAAGTTAATCAAATATTTCCTAAAGATAAATGAAAATGTTTGATGCTGAAAGATAATAAAAAATAAATATATTCATAACGTAATAAATAAATGTGTGCAATTATTGTGCGCAATATGTGCATGCAAATAATATTTTGCTCAAGATTAAAATATTTTTATTGCTCTGTAAGAGGATGTTCAAATAAGGCATAAGCACCTAATGCAATAGGAGGTTATTGTTTGCTTATTTTTGCTTGAAATCGGAAACGGAGTGCATAGACAATGCCTATATAAGTTATTATAGTCACATTATTTTCGAAAAATTTTAAAATGGAGTAAAAAAAAAACTGTGAAAGAAATTTGGAAAACTTTTTAGTTGGAAAAGGCTCAAATTTCAAATAACAGTTAAGTTTGGGAAAAGAAAAGTTGGAAAAGAATTCTTCTATATGTTTAAGAGGTCAAAAGTTTTAGCCACAGAAGGAAAGTGCAAAAGAATTTTAATGGATATGCCCCTAAAATTTTATAAAATAAATTGACGTTTGAATTTAAACCTAAAATCAGATTGCTATAATGAAAGTATCAAAATAAAAGTAAATAAAAATAAATAAATAAATAAAAAACGCGAAGAAGGATTTGATTTTCTTACACAAACAAAGGGGTTGTGATTTTCCTATTTTTGCTAACAAGAGAAAAATTAATTTAAATAAATAATTTTTTTTTATATGCCATGCTTTATGAAATCGTGATAAAACTACCAAACTTTACCATATTTACCAAATTTTATCACATATTAAAAAAAACATATTTTATTGTGAAATCTACCAAAATCCTTATGAGAGTATCGGTAAAAATTACCAAGCTTTTTGGTGTTCCCATAGATCCAGAAACATGGCAAATTTCACCATATTCAAGTGGTTTTGACTATACTTTTTCTCCAGTGTAACGAAATCTCTATTTAAGTTTAATTTCATGAATAACAATAAAATGTAAAAATGCAACGATAAAAAAAAAGTTTAAAAATCTGTACCTAGAAAACAAACGATTAGTTCCAATCTTAAAACTTAAATCCTAAAACGTAAGACATGCAAATTAAAAACAAGCTAAAACGAAGTCAAAGAAGAAAAAGGAGAAAAAAAATCAAAAAGAATTATATCCCCAACCTTAGAATTTAATCGTTATTTAATTTCGGAAATATAAACGAGACATTATAATCCTCAGAGTCATATAAAAATGTTGATTAATTAACTGAAAAATAAATTTAAGCGGAGCAGGGATAATAATGATAATAAAAAAAAAATAATGATAAATATAAAAGCAAAATTTAATATAAAAAATGGCCAGCGATCCAGAGTAGCTCGTTCTTTTCATTTCGTTAGGGGAATCTTTCTTGTTTCTATAGCAACGAGACGAAAAAGGATGCTGGATGCGGGGGAGGATGTGAAGTGAAGCGCTTAGCGCGGTCCAAAATAATTACCCTGTGCTGGCCGCCCCCTGTCGTGTTTTTTTCACTGCTGGGCTTGGCCAACAAATTTGACACTCCATCATGGCGACCATTTGTCATGGAGGGGTTGAGAAGCAGCAGGGGAGTTTTCCGTACGCCTTACCACCTCTAGGGTCCGCTTATAAAATGTAGGCGACGGATTTCTGAGTTTTCTACCCCCCAACCCTTCAATTTCACACACCGGTAGTAGTTTTCTTATTAGAAGAGCTGTGTAAGTATGAAAAATGAATATCAGCAAAGAAATATGAAAAAGAATTTTAAAAAAAACAAGTACCTGTTGACAGAGTCCTGGCAACTTGTTTAAGTGAGACGATGGCATGAAATCGATGATTAAACTTACTCAAAGTAATATCTAAGATATTAAAGAATTTCTAACTAATATATTTTAAAATAATAGTAATATCTGTTAAGTGTATTCTTATTTAAGGTGTGAAATAATTTACATATTAAGAACAATATCTAGAATGATAAAAAAAAAAAAATTCTAACTGCATTAATAATTAAAAATAAAAATAATATTTAAATCTATTAGGCAGAGTGTATTCATATTTATGGCATAAATTCAATGATTCAACAAAATCTAAAAATTATCTTAGATATTCAAAAACTTTTAACTACATTAAAAATAGTAAGAATAATAAATATCTAATAACAATATTGTATTTCAGTTTACTAAATCAACGAAACTGTTATGACACATTCATGAAAAGTAGTTAATAATATAGTAATCTTTTATGGATTCGCACGTATCACAGAGAAAGTTCTGCAACGATCACCTTACATAGATTATTTTTAATCTTTGTCACCATTGAATTTAAAAATATCTCCATATATCGCCTTATACAACGATCCATATGTCTCCATATATCGCAATATACAATATTACGATATAAAGAATATTTAAGTATTCTTTATATCGTAATTTTGTATTTAAGTATAGAATAAAAGGTTATCGAAATTTGACGAACCACGTGATGAAAAAATATGTATTAAGGCCAGCAATAACACCCTTAACACCCTGTATATCCCACATGTTATCGATATTCATCACCAACCCTGTTTATTAACTAATAATCCTACGACTATACACAATAAAAACTTTTGGTATACTATGTCACTGAATTCGATGTTGAACAACCCAAAAAATTGGATAATGGAACACTTTTTGTTTACATTAACGCCCAATTGAGCTTTCATATACAATTTGAAGAGTGTAAATAAATCTGAAGCTCTTATAATGGGATATGTTTACACCAAACTAAGCGCATTCACACCAGACGTTAAATATTTTTGTTTCAGGAAAGCCATTGTTGGCGAGAGTGCGTTGTTGTCGTCAATGCTGCTATATATTTACTGAAACAGAAGTTAGCTGTTTAAATAAGTATGTATGTTTTTGTTGTCTAATAAGGATGCTAATAAGTCTCTGTAAACTATATTACATAATTTAATATCTTTCGATTTCTTAAGCCTAATTCGAACTAATATTTTCTCTGTACTACGCGCATGCTTAATTTATAAATTAATTTTATTTCGAGAAATATTGTATATATGAATCGTAAATTAATGATTCTTATTTTATATAATCTCAAAAAAATAACTTTACTAATTCTCATTTGTATCTTATTGTGATAATAAATATTTTTGTCATTGAACACTAAAAATTTAGCAGCCACTTTACACCAAGTTAAAGAAAATTCTTTTTACCTTACGCCAGAAGCTTTTTTGGTTCTATATTTTGGTGTCAAGTAGTTCCCATCGTTAAGACACATTAAAATTTTTACAGTGTACCTAAAATTGGAATCATCATCGGTTTCATTTCGTTGGGGCAAATTTAAAGATACCGAAGTAAAAAATTAATATTTTAATTGTATGTAAAATCAGTAAAGAATTTGAGAAGGAATAATCTTGACTCAGTAAATGAATACGGATTAATAAAATGTGAGAAAGATTCCTTTTAAAGACAATCCTTTGTGTTAAGATTTACTTTGTTCAATGGTATAAGTAGCCAAAAATAATGTGTAACTGTTTATTGAATTTCTAATTTTAAATGTACTTAAGGTGTAATTTTTACATGTGTTACTCACTAATCTGTTAATTATTGTTAAATAGTCTTTAAACGTATGCCTTCAAGAACTAGAATTCTTCTACCTATTTTAAGAATTTTTTTTTTTGAAAGATTATAAATTATCATTGATATAAAGCACTTCTTAAAAATTACTTCAACTTTCTAATTTTAAACTTTTGAAGAGGTTTATATAATATTTGATAAAGTCATAAGAATCGTAATCAGTATAAGAAATAAGCAACATATGTAATAACAATCTTTAACTGTAAAAAAAAGGCATAATATATATGAAAATGCAGCCTTGCTGTTTCTTACAAGTATAATTACCATATCACTTTTAAATATTATATTTGCTTATATATGGGTGATATATCCAAAGATGAATATCACATGCAAATCGTTTTTGCTGCTCAAACTATAAGAAGACAGGTACAGAAACACCGACTTGACACTCCTCGTTGTTTAATTTTAGAGTTATAATTAAAACTGACTTATAAATTTTTATTTTTATTTTATTAAAACAGATTATAAAATTATTTATAATTATTATTTATTATATAGCTTACTATACAATTATTATTTTTTTATATAACAAGCTATAATTATTTATAATTATAGCTTGTCCCTGATTATATATTACTTGCCCCTAACATCAATAAGAATGAGACTGTCATCAATGATGTTAAAAATGTTATTACTTTTAATTTTCAGCAACAATGGATCTATATCTGTGAGTTCCATAAAATAAAACCAACATAAAAGTTTCCCATGTATATGGTTTTTTCTACTTAGACTGTCAAAAGGCACGAGAAAATGAGATATTCAGACAGTACTTTTCATTCTTTGGCCTAATAATTTAGAAATAAATTCTAAATAAGACTGTCGAAAATCAGTTATCTTTAACGTATAATTACTTTTTTAATATTTAATGACTATAGATTAATTAATATTGTATTAATACTTATGAGTTCTAAAATTTTTTAAGTATATTTTTATTTTCTTGGGCAATATATTTATTAATATCTGTGAGTTTTAGAAAATAAAACCCGAACAAGAATTTCCCATGTAAAAGGTTTTTACTGCTTAAACTGTCTGGATGCAGGGAAAACAGTGATACTTACTCGGTGATACTCGTTAATTGATTTTATGTGTTAAGTATTCTAAAGACTGTTCTAGTAATAAGATTATCATCAATGACCTTCATTGTACAGTTATTTTAAATTTTTAATTACAATATATTTATTAAAGTCTACGAGTTTCAGAAAATAAAACCCGTACAAGAATTTCCCACGTAAAAGGTTTTCACTGCTTAAACTGTCTGGATGCAGGGGAAACAGTGATACTTACTCGGTGATACTCGTTAATTGATTTTATGTGTTAAGTATTCTAAAGACTGTTCTAGTAATAAGATTATCATCAATGATCTTCATTGTACAGTTATTTTAAATTTTTAATTACAATATATTTATTAAAGTCTACGAGTTTCAGAAAATAAAACCCGTACAAGAATTTCCCACGTAAAAGGTTTTCACTGCTTAAACTGTCTGGATGCAGGGGAAACAGTGATACTTACTCGGTGATACTCGTTAATTGATTTTATGTGTTAAGTATTCTAAAGACTGTTCTAGTAATAAGATTATCATCAATGATCTTCATTGTACAGTTATTTTAAATTTTTAATTACAATATATTTATTAAAGTCTACGAGTTTCAGAAAATAAAACCCGTACAAGAATTTCCCACGTAAAAGGTTTTCACTGCTTAAACTGTCTGGATGCAGGGGAAACAGTGATACTTACTCGGTGATACTCGTTAATTGATTTTATGTGTTAAGTATTCTAAAGACTGTTCTAGTAATAAGATTATCATCAATGATCTTCATTGTACAGTTATTTTAAATTTTTAATTACAATATATTTATTAAAGTCTACGAGTTTCAGAAAATAAAACCCGTACAAGAATTTCCCACGTAAAAGGTTTTCACTGCTTAAACTGTCTGGATGCAGGGGAAACAGTGATACTTACTCGGTGATACTCGTTAATTGATTTTATGTGTTAAGTATTCTAAAGACTGTTCTAGTAATAAGATTATCATCAATGATCTTCATTGTACAGTTATTTTAAATTTTTAATTACAATATATTTATTAAAGTCTACGAGTTTCAGAAAATAAAACCCGTACAAGAATTTCCCACGTAAAAGGTTTTCACTGCTTAAACTGTCTGGATGTAGGGGAAACAGTGATACTTACTCGGTGATACTCGTTAATTGATTTTATGTGTTAAGTATTCTAAAGACTGTTCTAGTAATAAGATTATCATCAATGATCTTCATTGTACAGTTATTTTAAATTTTTAATTACAATATATTTATTAGAGTCTACGAGTTTCAGAAAATAAAACCCGTACAAGAATTTCCCACGTAAAAGGTTTTCACTGCTTAAACTGTCTGGATGCAGGGGAAACAGTGATACTTACTCGGTGATACTCGTTAATTGATTTTATGTGTTAAGTATTCTAAAGACTGTTCTAGTAATAAGATTATCATCAATGATCTTCATTGTACAGTTATTTTAAATTTTTAATTACAATATATTTATTAAAGTCTACGAGTTTCAGAAAATAAAACCCGTACAAGAATTTCCCACGTAAAAGGTTTTCACTGCTTAAACTGTCTGGATGCAGGGGAAACAGTGATACTTACTCGGTGATACTCGTTAATTGATTTTATGTGTTAAGTATTCTAAAGACTGTTCTAGTAATAAGATTATCATCAATGATCTTCATTGTACAGTTATTTTAAATTTTTAATTACAATATATTTATTAAAGTCTACGAGTTTCAGAAAATAAAACCCGTACAAGAATTTCCCACGTAAAAGGTTTTCACTGCTTAAACTGTCTGGATGCAGGGGAAACAGTGATACTTACTCGGTGATACTCGTTAATTGATTTTATGTGTTAAGTATTCTAAAGACTGTTCTAGTAATAAGATTATCATCAATGATCTTCATTGTACAGTTATTTTAAATTTTTAATTACAATATATTTATTAAAGTCTACGAGTTTCAGAAAATAAAACCCGTACAAGAATTTCCCACGTAAAAGGTTTTCACTGCTTAAACTGTCTGGATGTAGGGGAAACAGTGATACTTACTCGGTGATACTCGTTAATTGATTTTATGTGTTAAGTATTCTAAAGACTGTTCTAGTAATAAGATTATCATCAATGATCTTCATTGTACAGTTATTTTAAATTTTTAATTACAATATATTTATTAGAGTCTACGAGTTTCAGAAAATAAAACCCGTACAAGAATTTCCCACGTAAAAGGTTTTCACTGCTTAAACTGTCTGGATGCAGGGGAAACAGTGATACTTACTCGGTGATACTCGTTAATTGATTTTATGTGTTAAGTATTCTAAAGACTGTTCTAGTAATAAGATTATCATCAATGATCTTCATTGTACAGTTATTTTAAATTTTTAATTACAATATATTTATTAAAGTCTACGAGTTTCAGAAAATAAAACCCGTACAAGAATTTCCCACGTAAAAGGTTTTCACTGCTTAAACTGTCTGGATGCAGGGGAAACAGTGATACTTACTCGGTGATACTCGTTAATTGATTTTATGTGTTAAGTATTCTAAACACTGTTCTAGTAATAAGATTATCATCAATGATCTTCATTGTACAGTTATTTTAAATTTTTAATTACAATATATTTATTAAAGTCTACGAGTTTCAGAAAATAAAACCCGTACAAGAATTTCCCACGTAAAAGGTTTTCACTGCTTAAACTGTCTGGATGCAGGGGAAACAGTGATACTTACTCGGCGATACTCGTTAATTGATTTTATGTGTTAAGTATTCTAAAGTTTGTTCTAGTAATAAGATTATCATCAATGATCTTCATTGTACAGTTATTTTAAATTTTTAATTACAATATATTTATTAAAGTCTACCGGTTTCAGAAAATAAAACCCGTACAAGAATTTCCCACGTAAAAGGTTTTCACTGCTTAAACTGTCTGGATGCAGGGGAAACAGTGATACTTACTCGGTGATACTCGTTAATTGATTTTATGTGTTAAGTATTCTAAAGACTGTTCTAGTAATAAGATTATCATCAATGATCTTCATTGTACAGTTATTTTAAATTTTTAATTACAATATATTTATTAAAGTCTACGAGTTTCAGAAAATAAAACCCGTACAAGAATTTCCCACGTAAAAGGTTTTCACTGCTTAAACTGTCTGGATGCAGGGGAAACAGTGATACTTACTCGGTGATACTCGTTAATTGATTTTATGTGTTAAGTATTCTAAAGACTGTTCTAGTAATAAGATTATCATCAATGATCTTCATTGTACAGTTATTTTAAATTTTTAATTACAATATATTTATTAAAGTCTACGAGTTTCAGAAAATAAAACCCGTACAAGAATTTCCCACGTAAAAGGTTTTCACTGCTTAAACTGTCTGGATGCAGGGGAAACAGTGATACTTACTCGGTGATACTCGTTAATTGATTTTATGTGTTAAGTATTCTAAAGACTGTTCTAGTAATAAGATTATCATCAATGATCTTCATTGTACAGTTATTTTAAATTTTTAATTACAATATATTTATTAAAGTCTACGAGTTTCAGAAAATAAAACCCGTACAAGAATTTCCCACGTAAAAGGTTTTCACTGCTTAAACTGTCTGGATGCAGGGGAAACAGTGATACTTACTCGGTGATACTCGTTAATTGATTTTATGTGTTAAGTATTCTAAAGACTGTTCTAGTAATAAGATTATCATCAATGATCTTCATTGTACAGTTATTTTAAATTTTTAATTACAATATATTTATTAAAGTCTACGAGTTTCAGAAAATAAAACCCGTACAAGAATTTCCCACGTAAAAGGTTTTCACTGCTTAAACTGTCTGGATGCAGGGGAAACAGTGATACTTACTCGGTGATACTCGTTAATTGATTTTATGTGTTAAGTATTCTAAAGACTGTTCTAGTAATAAGATTATCATCAATGATCTTCATTGTACAGTTATTTTAAATTTTTAATTACAATATATTTATTAAAGTCTACGAGTTTCAGAAAATAAAACCCGTACAAGAATTTCCCACGTAAAAGGTTTTCACTGCTTAAACTGTCTGGATGCAGGGGAAACAGTGATACTTACTCGGTGATACTCGTTAATTGATTTTATGTGTTAAGTATTCTAAAGACTGTTCTAGTAATAAGATTATCATCAATGATCTTCATTGTACAGTTATTTTAAATTTTTAATTACAATATATTTATTAAAGTCTACGAGTTTCAGAAAATAAAACCCGTACAAGAATTTCCCACGTAAAAGGTTTTCACTGCTTAAACTGTCTGGATGCAGGGGAAACAGTGATACTTACTCGGTGATACTCGTTAATTGATTTTATGTGTTAAGTATTCTAAAGACTGTTCTAGTAATAAGATTATCATCAATGATCTTCATTGTACAGTTATTTTAAATTTTTAATTACAATATATTTATTAAAGTCTACGAGTTTCAGAAAATAAAACCCGTACAAGAATTTCCCACGTAAAAGGTTTTCACTGCTTAAACTGTCTGGATGCAGGGGAAACAGTGATACTTACTCGGTGATACTCGTTAATTGATTTTATGTGTTAAGTATTCTAAAGACTGTTCTAGTAATAAGATTATCATCAATGATCTTCATTGTACAGTTATTTTAAATTTTTAATTACAATATATTTATTAAAGTCTACGAGTTTCAGAAAATAAAACCCGTACAAGAATTTCCCACGTAAAAGGTTTTCACTGCTTAAACTGTCTGGATGCAGGGGAAACAGTGATACTTACTCGATGATACTCGTTAATTGATTTTATGTGTTAAGTATTCTAAAGACTGTTCTAGTAATAAGATTATCATCAATGATCTTCATTGTACAGTTATTTTAAATTTTTAATTACAATATATTTATTAAAGTCTACGAGTTTCAGAAAATAAAACCCGTACAAGAATTTCCCACGTAAAAGGTTTTCACTGCTTAAACTGTCTGGATGCAGGGGAAACAGTGATACTTACTCGGTGATACTCGTTAATTGATTTTATGTGTTAAGTATTCTAAAGACTGTTCTAGTAATAAGATTATCATCAATGATCTTCATTGTACAGTTATTTTAAATTTTTAATTACAATATATTTATTAAAGTCTACGAGTTTCAGAAAATAAAACCCGTACAAGAATTTCCCACGTAAAAGGTTTTCACTGCTTAAACTGTCTGGATGCAGGGGAAACAGTGATACTTACTCGGTGATACTCGTTAATTGATTTTATGTGTTTAGTATTCTAAAGACTGTTCTAGTAATAAGATTATCATCAATGATCTTCATTGTACAGTTATTTTAAATTTTTAATTACAATATATTTATTAGAGTCTACGAGTTTCAGAAAATAAAACCCGTACAAGAATTTCCCACGTAAAAGGTTTTCACTGCTTAAACTGTCTGGATGCAGGGGAAACAGTGATACTTACTCGGTGATACTCGTTAATTGATTTTATGTGTTAAGTATTCTAAAGACTGTTCTAGTAATAAGATTATCATCAATGATCTTCATTGTACAGTTATTTTAAATTTTTAATTACAATATATTTATTAAAGTCTACGAGTTTCAGAAAATAAAACCCGTACAAGAATTTCCCACGTAAAAGGTTTTCACTGCTTAAACTGTCTGGATGCAGGGGAAACAGTGATACTTACTCGGTGATACTCGTTAATTGATTTTATGTGTTAAGTATTCTAAAGACTGTTCTAGTAATAAGATTATCATCAATGATCTTCATTGTACAGTTATTTTAAATTTTTAATTACAATATATTTATTAAAGTCTACGAGTTTCAGAAAATAAAACCCGTACAAGAATTTCCCACGTAAAAGGTTTTCACTGCTTAAACTGTCTGGATGCAGGGGAAACAGTGATACTTACTCGGTGATACTCGTTAATCGATTTTATGTGTTAAGTATTCTAAAGACTGTTCTAGTAATAAGATTATCATCAATGATCTTCATTGTACAGTTATTTTAAATTTTTAATTACAATATATTTATTAAAGTCTACGAGTTTCAGAAAATAAAACCCGTACAAGAATTTCCCACGTAAAAGGTTTTCACTGCTTAAACTGTCTGGATGCAGGGGAAACAGTGATACTTACTCGGTGATACTCGTTAATTGATTTTATGTGTTAAGTATTCTAAAGACTGTTCTAGTAATAAGATTATCATCAATGATCTTCATTGTACAGTTATTTTAAATTTTTAATTACAATATATTTATTAAAGTCTACGAGTTTCAGAAAATAAAACCCGTACAAGAATTTCCCACGTAAAAGGTTTTCACTGCTTAAACTGTCTGGATGCAGGGGAAACAGTGATACTTACTCGGTGATACTCGTTAATTGATTTTATGTGTTAAGTATTCTAAAGACTGTTCTAGTAATAAGATTATCATCAATGATCTTCATTGTACAGTTATTTTAAATTTTTAATTACAATATATTTATTAAAGTCTACGAGTTTCAGAAAATAAAACCCGTACAAGAATTTCCCACGTAAAAGGTTTTCACTGCTTAAACTGTCTGGATGCAGGGGAAACAGTGATACTTACTCGGTGATACTCGTTAATTGATTTTATGTGTTAATTATTCTAAAGACTGTTCTAGTAATAAGATTATCATCAATGATCTTCATTGTACAGTTATTTTAAATTTTTAATTACAATATATTTATTAAAGTCTACGAGTTTCAGAAAATAAAACCCGTACAAGAATTTCCCACGTAAAAGGTTTTCACTGCTTAAACTGTCTGGATGCAGGGGAAACAGTGATACTTACTCGGTGATACTCGTTAATTGATTTTATGTGTTAAGTATTCTAAAGACTGTTCTAGTAATAAGATTATCATCAATGATCTTCATTGTACAGTTATTTTAAATTTTTAATTACAATATATTTATTAAAGTCTACGAGTTTCAGAAAATAAAACCCGTACAAGAATTTCCCACGTAAAAGGTTTTCACTGCTTAAACTGTCTGGATGCAGGGGAAACAGTGATACTTACTCGGTGATACTCGTTAATTGATTTTATGTGTTAAGTATTCTAAAGACTGTTCTAGTAATAAGATTATCATCAATGATCTTCATTGTACAGTTATTTTAAATTTTTAATTACAATATATTTATTAAAGTCTACGAGTTTCAGAAAATAAAACCCGTACAAGAATTTCCCACGTAAAAGGTTTTCACTGCTTAAACTGTCTGGATGCAGGGGAAACAGTGATACTTACTCGGTGATACTCGTTAATTGATTTTATGTGTTAAGTATTCTAAAGACTGTTCTAGTAATAAGATTATCATCAATGATCTTCATTGTACAGTTATTTTAAATTTTAAATTACAATATATTTATTGATGTCTGCAAGTTTTAGAAAATAAAACCCGAATAAGAATTTCCCATGTAAAAGGTTTTCACTGCTTAGACGGTCTGGATGCAGGGGAAACAGTGATACTCACTCTGTGATACTAGTTATTTGATTTCATGTGTTAAGCATTCTAACTAAGATTGGCCTAATAATAAGATTATGATAAATGATATTCAATATATAATAATTTTAAATTTTCAATGGCAATATTTTTATTAATGTTTGATAGTTTCAAAAAATAAAACTGCATAAGAATTTCCCATGTAAAACGTTTTCCCTGATTACACCGTCTACATGCAGGGGAAACAGTGAAACTCACTCGGTGATACTCGGTGTTTGATTTTATAAGTCAAAATTCTAACTTAGACCGTTCTAATAATTAAACTGTCATTAATAATCTTCTATGTATAATTACCTTACATTTTCAAAGGCAATATTGTTATTATAAATATCTGCGAGTTCAAGAAAATAAAACCAGCAAAAATATTTTCCCATATTATCTGTTTTCACAGCTTACGCTGTCTGGCTGACGGGCAAAAAATGACACTACCAACGCCTCTCGTTGTTTCTTTTTATTAAGAAACATTAAATATGGATTTTCTAATAATAAGATTATCATCAACAATATTTAATTTACTAAAATTTTCAATTTTCAGTGACAATATATTTGTAAATATCTGCGAGTTGTAGAAAATAAAACCCGCAAAAGAATTTTTGCTTTCACTTAGACTGTCTAAATGCAGGGATAAAACTGATACTCACATGGTGACATTCGTTGTTTGAGTTCACTAGTTGGGAAGGGTTTCTTAATAAAACTGTTCTTCATATTAAAGCTATCATCAGTGATATTTAACGGATAATTATTTTTAAAGATCAATGGTAATACATTTAGTAATATTTGCGAATCCCATAAAACAAAACCCTCAAAATAATTTCCCATGTATAACGTTTTCACTGCTTACGAAGTCTAGTTGCAGGGTAAAAAGTTTTATTCAAATGGTGCTACACAATGTTGGGTTTAACGAGTACCAAATCAATTTTATATAAAATTGCTGAACTTGAGTGATCTTTAATGCCTAATTATTTTTAATATTCAATGAAAATATATTTATTTATTTCGGCAAGTTCCATAAAATAAACCCCGCATAAAAATTTTCCACGAATAACATTTTCACTGCTTACCGTATCTGAATGCAGGGAAAAAAGTGTTAATCCAATGGTGCAAATAATTATTTTTAATATTTAATGAAAATATATTTATTAATATCTGCGAGTTCCTTAAAATGAAACACACATTAGAATTTCCCATATAAAAGTTTTTCGCCGGTTTAACTTACTGTATGCAAGAAGTAAAAATATTCAAAGGATTTTAAATTTTCTAACTGTAATGCTTTTAATTTAATGAGATAGTTTCGTTAAAAGATGCGACATTACCTCTTTTGGCAGTGTTTTAATATTTCGTTATTTCAAAGTTTTTGTTGGCTACACCATTGAAAAGGGAAAGAAAGACTCACTGAGCTACACCTGTTGATAGAAGCAATTTTTCCACGCTTTTCAAAACACGGTATCAATGAAATGGTTGTTGGATTCGTTGAATTTCTGTTTTTACGGCCTTTTAAAATTATTGGACGAGTTTCCGGCCCATCCACTCCATAAACGGAATTATAAAGGTTGTTGAGTAACAAAACAAAAAACTCAGTAAAAAAAAAAATCTTGGAGGAATTTCCGTGGAAAGAGCAGATTATTTTGGACTCGTTCAACCTCAACTCTCGAAACTTCTGCAGCCCACTAAAAATGTTTAACCCCAACCAAGCAAAAGATTACGCCCTAGTAAGCCCAGGAAACGGCCGAGAAATATGGCAGCCGTGTAAGCTACGTTGTTATTTGGCGTCCACTCATTATTTCCAACCCAACTCCCCGCCAAGCTTCAAAACTTTCACCTCTCCACGTACAGGAAAAAAAAAAAGGTGCCATTGCTGATGCCACGTATATATCTATACGAGTTCTTCTCCACCGTTGCCAACGCTGTGTCCATAATCCCGAAGAGACTGGCAAGAGGACACGTGACTTGGGGCAACAATTCCTTGTTGGTATTCTGCAGTTGTTATTCTGTTGGAAGCACGCGCTTGCAATTGAGGAATCCAGTTAGATTTCATAACAACTTCGTGGACGCTTTTCTTTCCTTTTTTCCCCCCAACAATTCTTTCCTTTTTTCCCTTTCATAGAATAACTTCGATAGTGTTTTTCTTTCATAATTTCTGTGGGCCATCTTTTGTTTTCTTTGTGAAAACAATTTTACCATTTACGAAATTTAATAGCTCAAGGTCTCAAATCAAGTTTTCGATGAACGTTTATTTTTTCCTCTACAATAAGATGGGTCTCTAAATTTAACCCTTGTAGTACTAAAACGGAGTCAGTTTGACCAAAGCAGGAGTCTTAATATATATATATATATATATATATATATATATATATATATATATATTTTCTTTTGTAGTTAAAATTATTTACTAATAATTTTCTTATAAAAGTTTTTTTTCCACAACTTTATCTATTTAAAATTTAAATGGTTCATTCATTCTCAGAAGTACAAAAAATGCATGAAGTTTATGTACAAACGCCAAATTCGATTCATGAATTATTTTGGGCAATGACTGCTAAGAAAATGAGCAGTAAGACATTTCCTAATGCACTACTAACATTGTTGTAATTATTTTAACTCATAACAATAATTATAAATCTATAATTAATAACACAAAATAATATTATACTTATTAATCATATTATTATTATGCATTATAAACATTATTAATATAAAATACTACCGAAACTACATTTCGTTTCACCCGATAAAATGTTTATTGCCAGTATTATGTAAATAATTTGTGTTTTGATCAGATTTATAATATTCATCATACATGAACCATTTTAGGCGTTTATATGATTCTTTGAGATAAATAATAACACTAATAACAATAAATATGTTTCATACAATAAGACCTGTGTAAGGTAACCACTAGTGCTGGAATGATTTAATATACATGGTAGACAAGTGGTCAACTTGCAGAGGAGGATAAGTCATTTTTTAATCATTTAACGAATCATGTTATTTTTATATACATCGTGTTAATCATATATTACCGAATAGTTATGAATTCCAAAAATAAATTTTAAATAATTTCTTAATATATCAGCACGTAAGAGTATATGGGTGATTCTCACGAAATATGACAATTCACTGTCCCTTGCTCTAAGATCTAATACTATAATACTAAAAGAACTTTTTAAAAAAAAATTAATAAATAGCATTGCTGTTAGCATTTTAAAATAACTTTGCACTAGCATTGACTGTTTTGTTTAGTTAAAAAATTTAATTGAACTTCAAAATGTCATTTTCCTGGCATGTCCCAAACAATGTTTCCAATAATAACCAGTTTCAAAACTTCCTATAAATTTTTCAATATCTAATTTTTTTTTTATCTCAACCGGTGTAAGCATTTCTAGAATATACGCAGAGGGTATTATATACTAAAACTTCGTTTAAAATAATTTTTTCTGTCAATAATTTGTTTGTCCCAGGAAAATCTGTCATTTTCCTGGCTACTACTACTTATTGATTTATTACCAAACTAGATAGAGCCACCAATCAATATCTTATGTTAATAGATTGATTAGATATCATCCTATCTGAACATGTCTTGTTGCATGAATAAAGAACCAATTTTCTGGTTCAAAATATATTTCAAAATTTTTTTTCAAGGTGAGTAGGTTTTTATGTTGTCATTTTCCTGGCTTCTTGAAATCATTAATAACATAAACTATATAGATTTATCTGAGTTATTTTAAGAAATCCTGTTGTTTTCTACAGAATATAAACGTGTTAGGCCAAAATATTTAATTAAAGTTAAGTTATATGCTACAAAATGGCGAATTTGTCATTATCCTGGCTGTCATTTTCCTGGCTTATGAATGCCAGGACATTGAAGTGTTACCAGAAATTTTTTTTAACTGCTAATACTGTAAGGAGGGAAAGCAAATATTAACCTAATACAAGTTTATGTATGATTTTAATATGCTTGGATGTAATCAAAGTTATTTATTTATTTAATGATTGATTATTATCCACAATTTTATTCTGTACATATCAGCAACAAAAATTTTTTTGATTCTTTCTACAGTGGATAAAAAGAATTAATTTAAGCAATTTATGGTCCATCTAACATAAAGGCTTAAGTTGAGTTACTTACTATTAACTTAAAATGAGTTACTAACTATTAAAATTCAAGATTTGGTGAATTTCCATTTTATTTTTTTTCCCGAGCAAATGTCAATAAACTACAGTGCTGTTTGTAAGATAAGTGTAATTAAAGAAGTATAAAAATTTTTTTTTAGATTATTTTGACGACTTTAAATTTGAAGAAATTTTTTGGTCCAAATTGTCATATTTCGTGAGAATCACCCATATATACAATTAGAAAACTTCGCATTATTTTAATTTCAATAATAAAATTTATTTTGCTTTAAGTAGAACCAATTTGTCACAAAAACAAATAATTGTTTCTTAGACAGTAAACTCGCACTAAGGGATTTAAATTAGCTATTAATAAGATTTCAATGAAATTCTGATATGTTAAATTATAAGATAAAAAATAATTTCCTGAAGAGAAGTTCCTTCTCTGGTCAACTGATAAAGCGTTCAGAATAGCATTCAATTACACATCTAGGCTCTTCATATTTAATTTATTACAGTGCAAGTCAAAGGTTTCAGGTCAGCAAGTTAGGTTAAAATTAATGACATTCTAATATATGACATAATAGCATAAAAAATTTTTGTAAGAAAATTTCTTTTCCTGGCAATCTAATGAAACTCCGAATAGCATTCAAATACACTTCTATGGTCAACGTGCAAGGTAGACGGGTTATCGATTTACAAAGCTTTTGCTCTTTTTTACTATTTAGGATAAATTTGGTTCTGGGTGATAGAAGTCAACCATGACAAATGGTTAATTTATAAGTGTAGTTAACTAAATAGATTTTTAATTATGAACACAAATGCATATTTTCTTGCAGGTCATTTCAAAAAAAATTTCTAAACACTTTTTTAAGTATTGTTCTGATTAATTACATTAATTTGAGATAAATTGAACTATATTTATTAAGATTTCTGTCAAACAAATAAATAATCAAACAAATTGAAGATCTTAGAGAAAACTTGTGTGACGACTATTATTTAAAAAGCGATTATTAAAATTATTATTTAATTTTTGTGGGCTTAAAAGCCGATGGTTAGTTTTAAAAATCGAAGAAAACTTTATCACTCCAAGAACTATAATTAAAACCATTTAAAAAGATAAACAATAATTTTTGTATAAAGTTTTTCAAATGTGATGTTTTTATACATTCTACATCAGACATTCTCAAAATTATAAAAATGCCACTTATGTCCTTGCACTAAGTTCCTCAATTATTACTTTTTTATAAATTAAAAAAAAAAGCTTGCTGTGCTTCGATTTATTCACGAAAATTAAATAGAATTTTAATGTCATCTTAAAAAGAGTCCTTCAAAGAATTCTATAAAAAAAAAAAATTTCTAGTGAGGAAGAAGAAAAAAAGAAATGAAATCATTAAAGTAATATTGATCCAAATATTCAAGTCAAGAAGATTACCAAATGAGATTTTTCTTTATCATCTCTCAAATTCTTCCCTTTTAATTCGACATTTTTTCGAACTTTGACCATTTTAAGAGTAGAGACGAAGAAGGAAAAAAAAAAAATCAGAAATATTTGATAGCCATCTTATGAAAATGGAGAACGACGATAGAAAAAATTTTTTTTTTTTTTCCTCCTTCAAGAAATACCATCTCTGAAATTAAAAACTTTTCCACTTAACCCGATCCCTGGGACCGTTTTCCAATATTCTCTTTTAGAAATATATGAATTTAAGAAGAACTCTAGAAAAGACCCGGGTAAAAAATATACCCCCTCCTTTACAAATCATCTAGATCTTGGATGGAGAAATAAATTTGCCATCAACTTCGAAGAATTAATTCTTTTTTTTTTTACCTCATCACATGACGTCATGGACCAAGCACCAAACGACAATCGTTTAATCGATAATTATCGCTTACTCCGTCTCGACCCCCTTTCCCTAACTTTAGTGCAGTCCCCTTGCGTGAAAGGCAGAGGACCTATTTAATTGGTCTCCATAATTGTCCCCATCCCATTGCAGGAAAAGTAGGGAGCTAAATTTGTTAGATAAGTCTTCTTCAGGTTTGGCATACGATTATGAAGTAATGCCATGATAAACCTTAGACAACTTGAAATCTAGGGTTTAATTAAAAATAATGAGTTGAATGGTATATGTCACCAGTAATGTATACATTGTACTCCATTGCTATATGTCATGTACATTGATACGCATTTATATATTACATTATGTCAGATATCACTTATTTTGTATATAGCAAAGCATATTATTCATACTGCTCACTCTTATAGATATTATGCATATTGCTATACATTATATTAAATATCATTTATAGGGTAATGATCCTGAAAATACAATCTCCAGTTTCAAGCATTAAAAAGGTATACAAAGATGGAGGTCTTTTTATTACTTGTAGAAATTTAAAAAAAAATTGAACAGAAAAAGAAATTATGACTAAAATGCTACAACGATAATTATAATGCAAATAAAAACAACAATCATGGGTGATCAAATATTAAAAAAAAAATCACCAGTTACCATAGTATTGAAGCAATACTGAATGACCAACACGTTAAAATAATCACGAGTTGCCAAAGAATTAAAATAATCATAAATGACTAAAATATTGAAACGATCTCGGGTGAGCAAAATATTGTTAAACAACTGATGTAGGAACAAACAGATAATTTTTGACAGAAATTTTTTTTAAAACTTGCAGGTAGATTCAACAAGAGTTTTAGAATAACAATGTAAAAGGTTTTTTGTTTCTACTCTTCATTTTACATTGAATTATTTTATTTAATTACATCATATCTGATTATATCTGAATTTCCCGACGAAAAATGTTTTTAGAGGTCGGTAAATAATAATTGAATTTACAAACGTGCAGAAAAATTATTAATTTCAACATCATTTAAAAATGGAAGAAAAAAAATTACCCATCAAATGCACCAATGTTAAAAAAAAAATCATAAGTTAACATTATATTAAAACAATATCGAATGACTGACAATGTTAAAATTATTTCGAGTGATCAAAATATTGAAACAATCATATATGACTAAAATATTAAAACGATCCCGGGTAAATAAAATATTGCCAAACAATTGATGTTAGGAATAAGCAGTTAATTTCTTTATTTAAAATTTTTTTAAGATTTCCAGTTTGTTCTAACAAGAGTAGAAGGATTGGTGTATAAATGGTTTTTTTCTTTCTATTTTCATTTAATACTGAATGAATTTTTTTTTATTTAATTATATCATAGCTGCCAACATCTGCCTTTCTTGATAAAAATGTTTTTTAGTGGCTGGCAAATAATAATTGAATTCACGAACCTGTGTAAAACTTAATAATTTCAACAAAATTTAAAAAATATATCAAATGGATTTGCAGGGCTTTTATACTTTAATTTAAACTATTTGAGTGTCGTGGATGTGAAGATATAAGTGAAGATTCTAAATTATATTTATAAAAAGGAGAATCAACTATCAATTCATAAAACGTCTTTAGCGATTTTCTGGTCAAGTAATTTATCTTGATTTTTTAAAAAAAATAATAATTAAATATCTAGTTTGTGCGATTTTATGCCCTTTGACTTCTTTTTCGATGGTCTTTAGAATTCAAAGGTTTAGCCTAAAATGCATACACTGAAAAAAATTCAGAATAAAATTAAGGTAAAAAGTACTGGCACTAAGGTTGATGTTTTACCGTAAAATCCATTTGTAACATTAAATTTTAGGGAACAAAAAATCTGATGTACCATGGTTTTTAAAGTAATATTTATAGAAAAATTATTGAATCACTGTTAATAAATTAATATTACTGTAAAAAGTACAGCTTAAAATTTTATGGTAAAAATGGATTTTACGGATTATGTACCCGGGGTGAAGGTACTTTACCTTAATTTAATCCGAAATTATTTAGAGTGTACGAGGGTTGCTATTTATATTTCTGGCCTAATAATGAAAAAACATATATGTAGGATCGAAATTGTTTTTATTGTTTTTCAAAATATTCTCCATGATGATCAATACACTTTTGCATGCGTTTGAACCATTTTTCAAAGCACTTTTTCTGACCGATTGAGGTAACTCCAAAATATGCGTTTTGAATGCATCAACCGCTTCTTCGGGGGTCGAAAATCGTTGTCCACGTAATTTATTTTTGATGTGTGGGAATAAGAAGAAGTCATTGGGTGCCAAATCAGGGCTGTACGGCGGATGACCCATCAGTTCGATCTTTCGCTCCGTCAGAAATGCCTTTGTTTGAGTCGATGAGTGAGAGCTCGCATTGTCATGATGAAGAATGATTCGCCTGTTCTTCTGCTTTTTTCGAATTTCTCCGATGACTTCTGGCAAACAATTGGTCATGTACCATTCAGAATTGACCGTCCTGCGTTGCTCTAACGCCACTGTTGCCACATGACCGTTAATGCCGAAGAAACAGGCAATCATTTGTTTCGATGTGCTTCTTCCTCGAACAACTTTTGTTGGTTTTGCCTCGTCTTGGAAGACCCATACAGTTGATTGCTGTTTTGTTCCCGGCTCATATGCATAGATCCATGATTCGTCACTTGTGTAGATGTTATACACAGCCTTTGATGTACCTTGAACGTATTTTTCCAACATTTCCTTGCACCAATCGACACGAGCCTTTTTTTGAGCATTTGTCAGATTCTGCGGGATCCAACGTGAACAAATTTGTTTTACGCTCAAATGTTCATGCAAGATTTTATTGATGCTAGTCATGCTAATGTCCAAAGATGCTTCTATCTCATGGCATGTCACATGACGATCTTGCTTTATCAGTTCACGCACAGCATCGATCTTTTCTGGCACAACAACGGATTTTGGACGACCTGCACGGGATTCGTCCTGGATCGAACATCGACCACGATTAAATTCGTTATACCAATTTTTTACAGTGCTGTAGGATGGCGCTTTATCGCTGAATAAAGAGTTAAGTTCATCGAAGCTTTCTTGTCTTGACAATCCACGTGGAAAGTTATGAAAAATAATGGCACGAAAATGTTCACGATTCAATTCCATTTTTTGAAAGAGAAGAACTTTTCAATTTACTGTCAACAACACAAATGAAGCTATAATGGTAAATCGTCTGCTGAATTTATGTTTAAAAATATCAAACTTTCGATTAAAATCGTCTGCGGTCGCCTAGCAACACTTACTGTTGCCAAGGCCAGAAATATAAATAGCAACCCTCGTAGGATCACCTAATCCCCGAAAGCGGATATTTCCCCTTGTTCCTTTGAAATACCGTCACTATAATACCAATCTATAGTTAAAAATACAATAAAATAATGCAACAAACCAGGATACAAGGAAAGACGTTAACCAGGGATGTTATTTTATCATAAATATTAAGTTCAATATTAAATTAGACAAAATATGTATTATATTTCGAATTTAAGCTTTTAATCCTTTCTGGAACATTTTCTAAGGAGAAACTAAATGATAAATCGCTAAATTAAGCTTAATTTAACCGAACAGTCCAAGTCCACTTAGGACAAAGACTCATCGATTCGATTGTTTTCGTCGTTCCGAACCCTATAGAGGTTGGATTATTTGTTATCATGAAATATTTAGATTAACCTGAGTACAGTTTAAACATCAGAATTCATTGACACGACTACTACTGAACTTGACTTCAGGGAAATTTGTATTTTAATGGACAGTCTTGTTTCTATATAGAATCCTTCTCAATGGATGATTCTTAGGGACAAGACAGGCATGAATATTCTAGATCTTTCCATTGACTTTCTTCAAGACACTCTATACGATTTCAAAAGGTTCCCTCCCATGTTGGATTGAATGGTAATGAGATGGTCGATAGCTCGGCTAAGACCACCTTTGCTAACACCTTGCGTTTAACATACATTGAAATCTCTTCGACCAAAAAGATAGAACTCAATGCACTTTTGTAAGTCCCCATCTGCTTGTTCATGGTGCTTTGGAAAAAAGACCATGATGATGTCACCAACTCAATATCGCTGGAAACAGTAGACGAGTTTTGAGTCGTCTCTGGTTCACTCTTTTCTTAGTGACATTTGTACAAAGTAGATCAGGTCTCTCTTAACCATATTCTTAAAAACTTAAACTTTACTGTTCTCGAGACTTTAAAGAATCCTATTTTATTCTTGGGCTTTTTTTTGAGATTTTTAATTTGATAGAGATGTTGCAGCTAAGCTAACCATCTGGGATAAGAAAAAACAACACAGCTTAAACAAATAAGAAATCAGAAGATAAAAACATTTGGTCCTGTTGCTATATAGATCGTAACTTTTAATGGCTTTTTTTGTAGGGGTAATGCAAAATTGAAAACAAAATTTAATGTAACAACCAGTTCTGATAGATAAATTGAATTATTGTGGGAGGAAGATTAGATTAAAAAACATCACTTGGGCTTGCATAGACCCGGTTTAATTTTGAAATGTGTGTTTGCTAATCAAAGAGCAAGTCTGGAGTCAATCTAAACATCTAATCTACGTATATACGTACCGACCCACAATATACGTACCGAGTTTTTGTTGATTTCATTATATATCGAGGGCAAGTAACACTTTCCATATTTACTTAGCAATTTCGTCACACAAGAAAATCAAACTTGCTATGAAAAATTCGAATAAAAAATTCAAGAAGTGGGATTCTATGAGCATAAAATTGAATTGTCATTTACAGTCATGCTCAACTTTGGTAGTCTCTGTTTGATAAGAAAATTGATACACAGATTAAAAAGCATCATTCTTTCATCATATGAAGAAATGATGAAGCTCACATTAGATTTCTAAATTAGTTAATAAATTTGTAATATTTTGTGTTATTCTAATATTTGTCCTGTAAGCATTTGGTACCATATAATCAAACTAATAGTTTTCTGATAGAGTTTAAAATTAATAAGACCATACAATGCATCTTATTAATCTTTCCTTCCTTGCTTGAAACTCTTTGAAAAAGACACGATTCCAATCTTTTTCGAAATTTTTCCCATCCCCTAAGAGAACATAACACTCGCCAATATCTCATCACTTTTCTTCTCCATCCTCAATAACGATGCATTAGGGATCTTCGCCACTATTGGTAAAATAATTACAGCTCTAATGACCAGAGAATGGCGACCGCTACTCCATTGACAATCACTAATACCCATCTAGTCCTTAAGTACGCAACTTTATACACGCTAATCTATCCCTCAGAAAAGAAGGGAAAAAAAGAAAAAAGTACCCATACATCTCTCCCTTAAAAGTCGGGATGGAAAATTTTTCCATTCCTTGCCCTTTTTTAAAAAACTGGAATTTGTTTCTCGATCCAGCGAAGCTGGTTATTAAATTGGCGCAAGACCGTACTGGATAAATACAGGGTGAGAATGACCGAGGGGAAAAGCCAGCACTCAAAGGGAAAAGTTTTTAAAAAAATTTTCCCTTTTCCTTTTCTTGTCTCCGCATACTTTAAGAGGTTTTGGTCGAATGTATATGCAAGGGGATAGGGGTGGGAAATGTATGTGCAAAGCCGTTGCTGTTAATGTTCTGAAGCGTATTGAAAGTTTTGGAAAAATCGAACAACCCCAGTTGAAATTATCCAAGTTGAAATTCGTCGGAGTCAATATTTTTTTTTCTGTTCATATTCTAGAGCTTGTCCAGTAGGTTGGCGGGGATGGGGGGAGTGAGAGAGGTATTTCTTCGAGTCGCAATATTAAAAACTTCAATAATTTGGTTATGGCTCATTTAAAATTAAGATTAATATTGCTTGAGGACTGTTTTGTCGTTATTTTTATTTGTCTTGATATTTCTCGTTAATTATTCAAAGTTTGCTTAAGAAAAACTGTCTAATGATTATTGTCGTTGTTCCTTTGTTTTTCACAGAAATATATCTTCCAACTTGGAGAGAGTTTTATATTTTTAAAATTATACAATAAGATAAGATCTCCGCAAAAATAAATGGCATATTTAAATTGAATAGAGCTAGGATATTCCCGCAAAAAGTAATTGTTGGCTTCAATAATTATTGGGAAGAATTTTAAAACTTTATTAATGTTTATAGAGGTTGTCACGTAATCACTGTCTTTAATATTTGCATATTTTTGCAGTTCCATTATTAATAATAATAATGTTCCTTATTAATATATATATATATATATATATGGGTGATTCTCACGAAATATGACAATTCACTGTCCCTTGCTCCAAGATCTAATACTATAATACTAAAAGAACTTTTTAAAAAAAAAATTAATAAATAGCATTGCTGTTAGCATTTTAAAATGACTTTGTACTAGCATTGACTGTTTTGTATACTTAAAAAGATTTAATTGAATATCAAAATGTCATTTTCCTGACATGTCCCAAACAATGTTTCCAATAATAACTCGCTTCAAAACTTCCCATAAATTTTTCAATATCTAATTTTTTTTAAATCTCAACCAGTGTAAGCATTTCTAGAATATGCGCAGAGGGTATTATTTACTAAAACTTATGTATGAAACCAAGTTTATGTATGATTGTAATATGCTTGGATCTAATCAAAGTTATTTATTTATTTAATGATTGATTATTAAACACAATTTTATTCTGTACATATCAGCAACAAAATTTTTTTTGTTTCTTTCTACAGTGGATAAAAAGAATTAATTTACGCAATTTATGGTCCATCTAACATAAAGGCTTAAGTTGAGTTACTTACTATGAACTTAAAATGACTTTTTTTTAAACTTCTAAGCTAATATGTCATTTTCCTGGCATTTAAGATTTGGTGAATTTCTATTTTTTTTTTTTTTTCCTCGAGCAAATGTCAATAAACTACACTGCTGTCTGTAAGATATTAATAAATTAATAAGTGTAACTAAAGAAGTATACAAAAAAATTTGTAAATTATTTTTAAAACTTTAAATTTGAAGAAATTTTTTGGTCCGAATTGTCATGTTTAAAAGGAATCACCCATATATATATATATATATATATATATAAAATTCATAAGATGTTATTTAAATTTACAAAAAAAAAAAAAAAAAAACGAACGAAATGCTGACGAAATTTCGTCATGAAAATTTTTGAACAGCAATAAACTGAACGTTAACCATTCTTCGAAAATGTGGCATTTAAATTGCTGGTTCTTATGAAGAGCTCTCGTGTGATTTTACTCAAAGAGATAACAAAACCATACCGATATCATGGAAAATTTAGACAGACAAAAAGAAAAGAAAGAAAGAAATAGACAAAAAGAAAAATTTATATTAAGGGGTCCAAACTTTGGATCTCTCTCCTAACCAAACTATGGGGACCATGTAATCCAGATTTCGGCAACCCGCTGTATTTCGGGGGTCAGAAATATGAATCCGTTGATTAAAAGGTATGTTTGTTCAGAGAAAGTACGTTTTTGTGTCGGATTCCGTAACTTAAACTACCGTCTGCACTTATTAGTTAGCATATTTGAGGTCACCCCCTCAAACCATTAAGATTGAGTTCTAGAACGCGAAGAACCGATCATGAGATCAAAAGTTATTCAATGGTAATCCGCTTTTTTTTGGCACACTGTACGATGTATGCATATTTAATTGTAACATACATTGGACATACATATATTGTACACAAGGACATTATATTGTACGTACATATATGCATTCTTACTTTGGACACACGTGTATTATGTATATGTAAATTGATATGCTTGTCCAATGTAATGTAATTTGTATTCATACTCTCATACTTTTATGTAAATACAAAAAAAATATATCCTTTTACAATATATTATACAATCTGTATTGTATAATGCACTGGTTATCATTAATCAAGGAAAAATTACATAAATAGCGATAATTCTCCCAAAAATAAGCCAATCCTAATGAAATTTGAATATACTGTTAAATAACAGTTGCTAAGTAAAACTGTAGTATTGGAATTAGTGGCGCTGCAATAGAATAAATTCGAAAGCAATGAGCATAAAATTGCATGTTTGATCGCAAGCCAGCGAATTTTTATATGCTTGTGAATTTGGAAATTTGAGATAGCCAATTTGAAACAACTTGACCTCCAGGCATCATTTGTCCGAAGAAGTGAGATGGAGATCTAATGGAAGAATAAAGGCAGGACAAAGTCAGATAGAAGGGACTAGGAAGCGAAATGAGAATCCTTCTGTGGTTCATAGACTTTGTCAAAAATTTCTAACTACAAGTTTGGCATCCGAAGAGTTATGGACGGCTAAATACTAAGACGAGCGCCAATGAATGATATTTATCATTATGTGCACAAAGGAATTGAGCCGCAACTCACAGTCAGCTCAGATTCAATCTTACTACAGCCACCGGAAGATTGGTGTCAACGTCTACTGTGTATAGAGGGCTTCATGAACGTGGTTTGTTCGCTCAGATACCAGCCATTTGCGACCAGTCACACCATCAAGAAGGGAACGTTTGAGGCGTGGCGCAGCCACATGTCCACTGCACTGCTGACTAAAAAAAGGCTGTCCTCTTCAAAGATGAGTCCAGGTTTAGCCTAAAAAGCGATAGCAGGCGTTGTTTGATTAGGAGAGAACCTGGATCCTCATATCACCCGTCAAATATTTGTGAAAGAGATGCATACAAAGGCTTTCCTCCGGCTTTCAGGAGAACTTCTCCAGACATCAGTCTTGCGTCGTGTCAGTTACCATGGTTACAAGGAAAAGTCACTTCGAATAGTGGTGTGGGGTGAATACTTTTATCTTGATCTTTGCATGAGTCAACGTAAGGAAACCAATTAACATCTTGATTCCTCCATTGCACCCCCACTAGAAATGCGCTAACTCGCTTGTAACCATAGTAGCAGACAGCAGCAGACTTTCAGTCCGGAAGAGTTATCAAAGCAGCACAATATGTGTGTGATGTGTCAATTCTCTAGGTGGACTTACAGACCTGTATGACTTTCCACGTGGAATCATGAATGCTCACGTGTATAGAGATAACATTCTTGATGCTCATGTACACCATTATGCTGGAGCAATACATGATGACTTCTTATTGCAGGATGAGAACACAATGTCATACAGGGTTCAAACCACATCTCCAGCATCAAACGTTTCAGTGCATGGAGAGGCCAGCCCGATTATGGGACTTCAGTATTTATCGAGCATGCTTTAGAAAGACGTGTAACTATTAATCCTCCTCATTAGATACTTGCTACTGTTTTGCAAGAACAATGGCTGGCACTTCCAATCGAACTGGTAGATCATTCAATTGAAACATCACGCATCTCTGTATGTACTGTGTTGCTGCTAGAGGTGATACTACTCTATATTGAAGGTACTTTTTCCTTTCTAAACTGAGACATCTGATTTATTCATTTCATACTTATACTAATTTTTGTAACACCATAATTGTCCGGTTAATACTTTTTATGTTTTTTATACATTATTATGAGCACTATAATGTGTGCCAGTTTCATTAAAGTCTACGTTTGACTTTTTGAGTTATGGTCATTTTTGTGAGTTTTCCTTAATTTGTGATAACTAATGTATACATGCTGTATACAATCGTTTTTGCTTGTAATCGTATATTTTTATTACTTGCAATCACGATTACAGTATAAATCAAAATTATGCGAAGTTGTGTAACCATGATTACAAGTAATTAATTACTGTAACTGATTATTATAATCAAGATTACAGTTGGAATTAATATTATATGTTGTAGTCATGATTACGAGTAATCGATTACGTTTTTCCCCAATTCCGGTGAGTGCATAAAATTTGGGTTGAAATTTAGAAATTTTCTAACTTCTCATATTCAGAAAATATGCATAACGCTTATGGTAAATTTATCGTAAAATTCAGAGGTTAAGTAACATTATCCTAATTGAAAATTATCTTAGTGCTTGCTTAAAAATCTTGTTATACGTCAGTGCTTTCATAACTATTGATTTAAAATTTTTTTTTGAAAGTTTGAGTAAAATTTAGAAAATACTTCAGCAACCTTAAAATTATAAACTATTAACTAGCATTTTGAAGCGGTCATAGTGTATGTGAAACTCGTGTTATAATTAAGTGACCTTCTAATCAATAAATAATTTTTAAAAGATCTATGAAGTTGTGTAAAACTCGTGTCATATTTCAGTGACCTTCTAGTTTTAAAACTTTTGTAAACCTCATTTTAAATTGTGTTTTAAAATGATCATAGTGATTCTGTAAAATTCATGTTATACGTCACTGATATTCGATCTAAAAAGTTTTTTAAAACAATATCAAAAAGTTTGAGCAAAGAAAAACTCATTTTAAATTTCAGTGACCAACTATTAATTACATCATAGTTTTTGCAAAACGCATATTTATATTTCATGTGTTAACACTTGTTTATATAATACTCCACTGACTCTCTTAACTAGTTGAAAAGTTTGTGTAAAACTCTTGTTATATTTCAGTGACCTTCTAATGTATAAAGTCAGTGTAAAACTCATTTTAAATTTCAGGGATCAACTATTAATTAGATAATAAAATTTGCGTAAAACGAACATTTATATTTCATAAAAAACACGTGTTTACATAATACTCTATTGACCTTCTAACTAAATCTAAAATTAGTGTAATACTCGTGTCATATTATAGTGACCGTTTAAAGTTCTTGTAAAACTTATTTAAAATTTTGGTGACTTTCTAACTGGTAAAGTTTGTGTAAAACTAATGTAATGTTTCAGTGACCTTCTAACGTGTAAAACTCATATTAAATTTCAGTGACCTTCTAACTAGTGAACTTTATGTAAAACTCGTGTCAAATATCAGTTACCGTTTAACGTGTATAAAACTTATGAAAAATTTCGGTGCCCTTCTAACTGGTAAAGCTTGTGTAAAACTCGTGTCATGTTTCAGTGACCTTCTAACATGTAACATTTGTGTAAAACTCGTGTCATATTTCAATGACCTTCTTACCAAACTTTTTAAAAATGGCCATGTAAAACTTATGCTATACTCGAGTGATCATCAAATCTTTGTTGATTTTGAAGAATTCTGTCGTGATAATGAATAAGGAGTGCTGCAATCAAGTGAGCATGTAATGAAACAAAACACAGTAACAAAAAGTCAAAATATTTATTTCCGTTCTTGACTCGATTACGGCGACGCATTCGCCCGATATTCACATATCATTCATTATATTCTACAGCACATGAGAGGAATGAGAAAAAACAAAGAAATGCATAACAGTAGGGGGCGCAACAAACGATTGGGGGGAACTGTACATGAGGGGATAGGGAACTGCACAAGCGGACAGGTCAATCATGACCAATATTGTTTTTTTCTTCTTTCGAGTCATTGATTTATTTTCAGTATTCACAGTTATAAAAACAAAACAATTTTGATGATGCCATTTGAAACAAAAATGGCCGCGGCCAACAATTTTATATTTTCATTCTCCATCTCTCATTTGAAACTGTACAGGATTTTGTTTTAGACCTGGGTGTACGTAGTAACAAAGCAAAGATCAATTCCATTTTTATTTTTAAAAAGAACATTTATGTTCTTAACTGTACAAATAATGAAATATTATGATTTATACATAAACTATTTTGAGCATTTTTTTAATAAAAAAAAAATTGCGGTTCTTTGTTAACTCACTGCATTCTGTAAGTATAAATACATAAATAAATAACACAGCAGATATAAGAGCATTACATAATGTGAAAACATTTTTTATGAATAATTTATATTTTCTAAAAAAGAATAATGTATATTAATGAATCAATTTGGATGCCTGCCAATTTCAGTAGTTTTGTTTGTTAAATATTGAAATGAATGTTGATATTTAAAAAACTTCTCGCATGCAATAACAAAAATCTATAATTTGTGAAGGAAACGTGAAACACGTATTTTTTTATTTTTTATAAATACATATTTTAAAATCTAAATTTTTTAATAAAACTTCAAAATTATAAATATTGAGTAATTATAACCAAGACTGCGTAATTATTTATTCAGAAATAGTTTTAAAGAATTCAGAGTGTAAAAAATATGAAAAATGTAAGAGAGAGAGAGAGAGAGAGATTGTTAATAACGGCCACGATATTATCATCAACAGCAATACTCTCGACGTTATCGTATCCGATTTTTTATCGATAGTAATCGAGATATTACTGTCGATAATAAACATGTGAATAAAGTATTCAATTATTGAATAAATTATCATCGTTCTACACATAATAGATTTTATCTATTAACACAAATTTTTTTTTTTAATAACAAAGCAGATGGATTTTCAATTTAGGTTACGTTGAGTTTAAATCCCGTAACCTATATCTAAAAAATGAAAATGCGTTAACTGTAAAATTATGTATTTTTTTCTTTTTTCTTTTACCATGAATTTAAAAACACTGTAGAATTCTGTTTTAGAAACAAATATCAGTTTACAAAAAAAAAAAAAAAAAAAAAAAAAAACTTCATAATATAAACAGTTTGTTGTGATTCAAGTAGGTTTGTTTTGTCCTTGTTTCAGAAAAACAATAGTTATAAAAACAATATAAATTTAAATTAGTAAGTATTAATATTTCGTAATGATAGTTTACGTAAATAAACAAAATTTGATTTTAACATTTCAAATCAGGTTTATAATAACAACTAGTAACTGATCACAGTAAAAAAAACAACAACACTATATATGAATTTAAAATAACGAACCAAGCGAATTGCACCGAAAAATAAGTGAAATAAGCAATTGGCACCGGAAAAAAGTAAAGGATAAATTATTGTCCATGTGTAGTGGATAAATTAATATCCTTGAGTAATTTAATTTCAATATCATCATCTCAGACCACAATTTAATTATTATTACTTTTACATTTTTGTACACAGCCTTCTAAAGAAAGATTTTTTTAAAAAGAGTTTTTACAAAAAGTAGATTTTTACTTTTTTAAAATAAAATATTTCCAAAACGCACTAAAATGCAACTACTTCATTAGAAGCTTCGTGGCATGTTGAACCCCTATATCGCTGAAGTTTTCTGTAACCTTAATATAGTGCTAAATGGAACCATATTATTGTACTTCTTAAATTTGATTATACAATGCTATGGTTCAATTTAAACGGAAACATGGTTCAATTTAACATCCTATTAAGACTGCAACCAATTCGCATCGCATTCAGAGGACGCCATTCAGCGGAAGAAAATTTTCCTCGTAAATTCTCTTTTCCCTTCATTACTATTTTAAAACTTAAAGTGTAGAAAAAGCGAGTTCAGATAAACCTAAAGTAAGCCATTTAGTTTTAAATACAAAAAGAGAAAATTTTAAAATTAACAAATTAAAATAAATTCTGAGAAGATAACTTAGGAATACGCAACGGTAAAGTTCTCTAGTAATAATTTGTTTGCATTTTAATATTTTGAAGTATTTTTTTTTCCGCAACTGAAACTTCATGACTTTCTCCAGGCATGCCTGAACTTACTTTTTTCTTTCTTTTAAATTAGTAATGAAGAGAATTTGGGACGAAAATGTTCTTCCGCGGTTAGGCGTCCTCTTAAGGATCAAGGCTTAACTCACCGTCGCAACGGTGAGTTGAATCTTCTGAAGGAAGAAAATAACGGTGCAATTCACTTTTTGGTTGGAGTATCGTAACTAATAAATCATTGATGAAACTGGCCATCCATAACAGAACGCAGTGAGGGAACGGCTGAACACATAAGGAGAGGTGGAGGCGAAGGGGAAGTAGGACAACGCACACTCCAGGTCACGACGGATCACACATTCATATTCTAAGTACAAAATATAATTCAACAAAATAAAATTTGATGGGGGTTGTACTGAAAATAAAAACAAAAATCACACAATAAAATCAGGCCCGGGGAAGAAATGTCAATGATAAGAAATGGACGACATATAGATGACGGACGATGGAGCGCAGGCCCTATTGATGTGACGTCATCAAACAGGCAAGCTTTAACACGTATATGATGAAGGTGAGGGGTTGAAGAAAAAAAACCGACCCCCACAATTTTTTGTTGTTTTATTTATAACAAGTTCGCCAAGTTCCTCTGTTTGTTGAAATATGGCACGATTTTTTTTTGTTAGTGTGTTTTCTCACACTAAGTTCAAACGTCAATAGTTCTTTTTTTGGATTTTGTTATTTTGAGAGAAGGTTCCACGATGAGAAGTGGTCAGAGGTATCCACTCTCCCGGTCGCAGTCAACTCACAGTGGCACATAAAAATTGAGAGTCCGAGGCTATCATCAACCAAAGTTTCGGGGCCTGATGGTCTCTATAGGCTCTTCATTTGACAAGTTCGTTCGTAAATAATATTTATATAACAAGAGTTCGGATTGCTGGAGAAGATCTCCTTAATAGAGAAGAAAATTGGCTGAGCTACTATGGATGTAATTCTGGTGGCTGAAAAAAAAAAAAAGAAAAAAAAATACATCAGTTAAATGCTCAGTAATTTATTAAATTAGTTAAAAATATTATAAAATAAAATAATAAAGGAATAAATAAATTCAAATTTCAACCCAAACTATGCCAACTTAAAATTATAAGAAGAAACATTAATGGTATTTTTATAACCGATTGAGTCCATTAACTGAAATACCATTTCTATGCCATAACCAACTGAAAAACTATGGTTCTTTATTTATTTATTATTATTTCATTGCTTCTTAGAATAACTGTGAGTAATATGCGTACTTTTAAAACCCTTATCAGAAACAAATTTTTACTACGCATATTTTTTAATTCCATTACGATAACCATAATTTTTTAGATGCATGCTTTTTGATTTCGTAACTACAATTGCCATTTTTAGAGGAATATATATATATATATATATATATATATATATATATATATATATATATATATATATATATATATATATATATATATATAACCCATTTTGAACCGCCATTTTTCAAATGCACCAGTTTTTATTTCACTAATAGAACTGGGATGTTTTAGATTCATTTGCATACTTTTTATCTCTATTGCTAGAACAGCCAAATTTTAGACGCATACTTTTTAATTCCATAACTAAAACAGTCATTTTTAGATGGATACTTTTTTTAAGTACAGAACTAGAACAGTAATTTTTAGATGTAAATTGTTTAACTCCATTACAGGAACAGTCATTTTTGGATGCATACTTTTAACTCTATTACTAGAACGGCCATTTTTAGAGGCATTTTCTTTAACTCCATTGCTAGAATTGCCGTTTTTGAATGTATTCTTTTTTTTTTATAACTTTGGAACAGCCAATTTTTAGAGTCATACTTTTTTTTATAACTCTGGAACAGCCAATTTTTAGATTCCTACTTTTTTTTATAACTCTGGAACAGCCAATTTTTAGATTCATACTTTTTTTTATAACTCTGGAACAGCCAATTTTTAGACTCATACTTTTTATTTATAACTCTGGAACAGCCAATTTTTAGATTCATACTTTTTATTTCATTAAAAAAGCTTAAAGCATTTAAGCTTAAGATTAATCAATTTCCAAACATAACATCGTTTTAGCAAAAAAAAAAAAAAAAAAGAAAAAAAAAAAAAAAAAAAAAAAGCATTTAGTAGGTGTTAAAAATTTAAAAATAACGAATTTTTGTAAAATAATTACCCTTTAAGTCCCGTGACGTCATCACTAGGAGAAGATATCGGTTCTAAGCGATGACGATTTAGGACGACCCGGGACTTAAAGAGTTACAGAACTGGACCTATCCCATCACAACCTAGTGTAAAAAATCAACTGTAAGTAAAACTTAATACAAAAATATTAAATAAAATGAATCTACTGTCAGTATAATGAAACACGTGATCCTTGTCAACCAAACTTATTTATCATTTACTCATTATTGCAAAATATTATGATACACATAAGGTAAATTAAAATATCAATACTCTTTAATTAGATAAACGCTAGTTATTAATTAATAATTACAAATGTGTGTAGTACAATTTATTCAATATTCTAGTAACAAATATTTCTTTACTTAAATCTTACCAGCTACCACACGACTAACTTAAAAAAAAACACATTAAAATAAATCAATTTAAAAAATAATTAATTATAATATGTTCACATTTTTATAACATGATTTATTTTTAAATATTTTTTCCATGTGAGGTGTTAGGTGTCAAACAAGACCGATTCTCTTTTTCTAAAACAAATCTTTTTAAAACTATTTGGTATAATGTTAAAGTATGCATATATACTTTAACATTATGTAAAGTATACATGGATGCTAAAGTATACGTGTATACTTTAACATCGGCGAGCAATTCTGAGCTAGAATCCATTTGATCTTTCACCATAATTTTTTTTTTTTTTTTAATAAATTCAGGGTAAACGAATAGTTATCTTTTTAACTTTAGCATTGTTTAAAAAAAAAAAAAAAAAAAAAAAAAAAAAAAAAAAAAACTGGCTTTAAATTTTTAGGCTAGTATTTTTAGAGAATAAAAAATAAAGTTGGCATAGTTTTTAAAATGCAAAAATATCAATACATTTAAAGAATGCTGTAATTTTTATTTTTCTCAAACCTGCGACGTATTTTTTTCCCCTTGTCTGTCCTGCATTATTTTGTTCATCGAACCTTTTCTGTCATCGTCTAGTACCATTTTATATCGAACAGGCTTTTTTACCGACATTATTGAAAGGTTGAGATACGATTTCTCTCTCCCGAAAGTCTGATCTATCTGATGCTTCAAACTAAACAACTCACATGCCTCCATTATATGAAGTAGTTATTTTTATTCAATATTAATAGTTAGATAGATTTTATACCTGATGCATGCTGGGATCGTAGAGACCACCCGATCCGTGTTCATAACCCGCTGTTTGGGAGATGACATGCCTGAGGGCGTTAGCCTATGAATAAAAAAGAATAAAAACAATGATGTATTTAACATTTTGAGATCGCAATAAAAAACAATGAGAAAATTCAAGTTGCATGAAAAGTAATACATAAAACTAGACATTTCACTAAAGTAGGCATAACTTCAGCGATTTATCTATGAATAATCAAACATTTAAAACATTTCGTAACAATCTGGAGGTATAAGATTTTTAACTCTATGCTGCGCATGGTAAAATTACTTGATTGAAATGATAACCAAGTTGAAGCTATTATAAGTGAAATTTAAGCTCTAAAATACAACAATTTAAATCAAGAATAGTAAAGCATAAATTTTTTTTAAAAACTAAATTAAATAAATTCTGAAACTAAGCTAAACAAGATAAAATTTAAATCACGGTTTAAAGGATAAATATTAATTATAATTCACGTCGTAAAAATATAGAACTAAAAACGCGGATGAATTATCAGAGTACTTAAGTAAACTAATGAAATTAATTTTACCTACAACCACACTAACTTAATGAGAAGAAAAAGAAAATTCGAAATATGATATGATGTAGTTTTATGGTTAACAACAACACATGGGAATAATCTCCAACCTCATTTTGCAACGAGGGAAAAAAAAATCATTTGGCGACAATTTTACAACGATGGTTTTTATTTTACACAAACTTTTTTTTTCCTCATGGTGCTGTCTTCTTTTCCTCGCAATTCTTTCCACTATCACCTCTTCAAGCTCATCGGCGGAAGAAATTAGCCAACTCGCCGGGGAATATCTGTCACTCAAAGGTACAGCCCCAGCACAGCGTGGGGCGCGACAAGACATCCCGACCGCCGCTTTAAACAGGCCTCGTTAGTAGCCTTCTAATCGGATTTTGGATCCAGGACTTGCCTTCTTATATTTTTATCTTCCTCTTCCGAATTAGCCCTTGCTTCTTCTTGTGTGCAGGGGCGGCGGTGTAGTAGGACGCTTCTTGTTTATTGAATTAGCTGCGACACGCCACGTCAGTCTAACAAAGGAGACTTCTGGTAGAACCGATAGCGGTAAAAGCGCAGAAGATGGAGTTTTCTCGCACAACTAAATTGAATTCCGTTTTCTTGAGGTACTGGGGCTAAATTGTGGGTGGGTGACAGTCAACTTAGAGGGTGTCCCCCAGGGAATCTTAAAGAGTTCTAAGCAGACGATGTGATATGCCTCGGTAAGAAGCACCAGTTAAACGATGATATTGAATATTGTAAGGCAAGTGTAAGATGCCAGCGTGTTAGCGTGAGAAAATTTCATTTAATTTTTTATAACTTCTTTTTTTTTTTAAAACTCCTTCTTACTAAATGGACTCGAGTGCTTTTTTTTTTTTTTTTACCAATTACATAAGAAGACGATTATATGAAAATATGTGCGGTAAATACTGTTTTTCAAAAATTGGGAATAAAGTCATTTAATATTCAAAAAAGCTGATGTTGTTCCAAGACACGTAATGAATTTGGGTGACAATATTTACATTTTATATCATGTACATTTTATATAATGTACAATGTAGCTAATAAAAATAAATCAAAAGTCTTAATATGTTTATCAAATGCATTTTTTAACAAACCAGCTATATTAAAAAGTTGGAAGGCTTAGAGTTAATTTCACTGTATGCGTAACATTTTTCATCAATTGTCAATGTTTGAGTTGTCAAGTATGGTCGAGTTAAAAAAAAAATTAGAGGATAGTTTTACAAGAAATTGATAGCAATGTTTAGAGCTTAGAAACGTGATGATGAAAAATGTTTAATAATTATATTTATTTATTTATTTTAATTGAAATAGTGATTATCGATTTAAAATCTACTCTAAGACGGAATTAAAAGGCGTATGTTTATTTTTACACTAATTATATTATTGTTTTAGCAAACGAGGGCAGTGCTTATTTAGGATCCGAAACAACAAATTGGATGAACCTCAGTATATGGTCCTACTCAATATAGCACACACCAGAAAACAAGGGAACTCCTGGATCAAGTATTAGGAGAAATTTGCCTCCGTAGAGGACTTTTTGATGGAACTAACCCGCATTTGCGTTACATGGAGAGGAAGACCACGAGAACCTCCCACGTTTAGCCTGACGACAAGGGGACTCTAACCATGATAACTACCACACGTCAGCCCCGTGGTCGGTGCAAGCCAGATGCGGAATTCGTATCGACCAGCCCTTGCTGGGATTCGAACCCGGTTAACCTCATTGGGAGGTGAACGCTCCATCCCCTGAATTGCCACGACTCTAGAATGGTTGATGGCAATGGTTCTATACTGCATCAAACAAAAACGAGATTACGTGTCCTAGGTAAGGTAATCAAACGGTACTATGAACTAAATCTGAAGCAAATAACAGAGAAAAGATAAAGATAGATGGGAGCCTCCAGGAACTCATGGTCAAAGAAGGTAAATTTATTTTGAAGTAAATAGCTTGATTTACGAAATATTATTCTCATTCAAACAATCCACTGAAAATGTTTTTTTTTTTTTCCTAATAAACTAATTTTTACAAACTTTAAAAAACTAGTTTATTTAAAAAATGCTTTTTTTTTTTTTCGCTCTGTGAGATATTACAAGATAGAAGGCACTTCTATTCAAAGAATGCAACGAAATACTTTAAGAATAATTTTATAAATTCAAATAAGTTATTCAATTTATTTTAATCAAAAACAAAAATAAATATTTATCCTTTTACAAAAGCATTTATTAAAAAGATAACATTTTCTTCTTAACTTCAGAAATAAAACGAAGAAATAATTCATGATGAAAAAATTATAAAAGATATTTCCAATAAAAATTTGAACACACTTTTTAAACATAGAAAAAAAAAATTAATCCTCTTTAAATCAACTTAATAATATGTAAAAGCGAAATATAAAAAGAAATCTGGTTAAAATTTTTATCGTTTTAAGAAAACCATCGAATAAATAAAAAAAAGATAATCTCTAATTACTGAAGACATTTTTCTTTATCACTTTACAAAGAGGATTAGATTTATTTTAAAATAAAGATGCTCGAATACATAAATAGTTCAGTCATCAATTTAAACAGAAAAAAACACAAAGTTTAAAATCGCGAACAAACTTTAATCTTTAAGTCGATTATCGCAACTTTTGATGATAAAAAGAAACAAACGCGTTTAAAAAAAAATAGCCAATTCCTTCAAAAAACAAACAAAAAGGATTGGTTTAAAAAAATAAAAAGAACGAACGAGACGGAACATTTTAAAATTAAAAGAAGGAAAAAAATGGCTTGAACAAAGTCGAATCAGGGATAAAAGTTCTTTTTGAAAGCTTTATGTTGCCATCTTAACTGCATATTTTTACATTTATTCCCTCTACTTTTCTATAGTGCCGCCAGTTTTATGTCGTGATCACGCTTTAAGCTCACTTGACCTCTTTTAGAACTTTTTTTGTGCTCTTCACTTCATTTCTAATCTAATACTGATTTCTTTTCAGTTTTACATTGGTATTTTTCCTCAATCGTCTGCTTTCAAGAAATCAAATGTTTCAAAAAGCACTTTAAAAGAAGTTTTTGAATTTAACTTCAACTACTATGTTTAGTGTTCAGTTAATTGCGGAAAAATCGTTTGCTGATTTTCAAAAGTTTTCTTTTTTATTCTTTTATGCTGGCATTGCCTTGAAAAATCACTTTGAGGAAAAGAAAAGGAAAAAAATAAGATTATACTTCAAGAGCTTCTTGAAAATAAGTAAATGAAAAATTTCTCCAACCTCAGATTTTTATCGTCGGTCTCGGTTAAAAAGAAAAATCGAATTTAAAGAAATTTTTCTATGATTGCAGATAAAATGGAAAAAAAGAAATCCCATTAATTTATTTCAAAGTCATCAAAATAATACTAACTTTGTATTTCCAAAAACATAATAATAGGTATTATGTTTTCATGGGGAACAAAAATATTAGTAAAAAAAGGGACTTTTTAATACATACACGTGACTTTAGTAAAAAAAGGGACTTTTTAATACATACACGTGACTTCTGCTGATGAGAATATTTATCTCGGATGGCGTTTTCGATATATAAATGCAGGCTGGTACAACTATTTTTTATTTATTTATTATTTTTTTAACAATATCAGAAAGAACACTTTTTTTCACAGTATGTTTTGGATCCAGAGGTCATAAATTTAATAAAAATACAAAGAATGGAATAGACAGGCTACGAATGCATAAAGATTTCACCATAAAGAAAAAAAAAATCCTTTATGCCAGGATACAGACCAACAGGCACATGATGGAAAGGCAGACCAAGTTTGTGATGGTTAGATAGAATCAAACAATGTGGATCGCTAGCAGGTAAAAGTAAAGCTTCGAAAAAAATCTCTTGAGATGGCCATGGTCTAACCCGGACTGAAAAGCAAATGAAGAAGACAGAAATTGCTGGAACATTGAAATTACTATCCAACAATCAAATTGATTGAAAAGCCATTTTCATTGTCGAAAGTTATAAACTGACCATTTTTTAGCAATTTAATGAAAATAATTAACAGTTAACAATATTAAAGAGTAGTTAACAACATTTAATTTGTAATGTCAGTGAATCTAATTATGTGATATAGTGGATATAACAATCCGTGATACAGTGGTAAAATAATTTTTTAGTAGTCTAAAGGATCAATTTCATTACGAGAAAAGCTTTTTTTTATAAATTTGTTTGCATTTGAAGCATTATTTTAGTTGTACACACTATTTAGTTGGATAACATGCAATTATGCCAATTCTTAAGTTTATGAATTTAATAAAATTGTACTTGAAGATCGAAATCGATAAATAAGGTACATGGTACCTATTGCAATGAGATGGTTTACCCTTTTATACTTTTTCTTAGATAGCTAACAACTATGTGTTTTTTTTAAATTAAAATTATATGTATTAATTACCTGTGACTGTACATTGGCCCCCATGGACTGGTAGGAGTCCCCACCATTCAAGCTCATGTTATACATAGAATCCTGGGGTGCCCCAGGTGGCGGTGGGCTGATCATTTGACCCGGTTGCTGACCTTGAGAAGTTGGCACCATATTGTAAGGAGAAGAACCCGCTGCAAAGAAACAAATACAGGCATTTAATTTAATGTAAATATATGTAGTAATTATGTAGCACATGTAAATATTATATGTAGTATGTAAATATATGTAGCACATGTAAATATTAAGTAGATGTAAGGGTAAAAACATAGAACAAATAATCGAATTCTCGAAATGTGAAAATAGCATCTGACAAAAAGTAAAAAAAGCATGTTAAAAACGAATTAATTTTATATTTAAGCTTACTCCACTAATCTCTAACTTACTAAATCTCTAACAAATCGTTTTGAATGAAATAATATCTAGCATAGATTTTTAGATAATTTTACCAATTCCTAAAAAATGTTACTTAACATGTTCATACATGTTTCAATCAATGGCTCATGTCTCTGATAAAATTGGTGTTCAACAGTTTACGATAGTCTGCTTGAATTTTTTTTATACATATAATTTAGTTTCGTATAATTAAACAAATTTTAAATTTAATCAAAAAAAGTTTAAGAAGTTCATGCATAAATTAAATTAAATAAAATAAAAAACAAACAAGACATAACATCTAAACTAAAAAAAAAAATGCAAAAATGAAGTGCATGTTTTTATTACTAAGGTGATTACACGCATCTGTATTCATACATAAACAACATTTTGTTCATTATTTTTTAAACGAGCCTGAATCATCAATTTGTATAGTTTTTAAATATATTTGTTCATTATGTGTCATCATTACATAATGATCTGGTAAACATTGAGTTTAGTAGACATTAAACCATATAGTACCAGTATTAGTCTTAACAAATTACAAATTTTGACTGAATTAATTAACATTTAAACTAACTAAATTTAATGTGGCAATATTTTTAGCTCAAACGCAACGTTAAGATTTTTAGGGCTTGTAGATGACGGTACGGTATGGTTGATAGTAGATTTCTGCTATTTGTTAAAATCAGGCAAGTTTTAATTTAACTCCCTATAAACTTAAGAATGTTAACCTACTGCCAAATTCATCTTGTTTTAGTGATTTTGTATCATATTGTAAATTATGTGTTGAAAATCATAAAATGAATACCCAGAATACCCTTAGTATGCATAAAATAGAACTAGTGACATAAGTACATATGTTGCACTGAATGTAAATTAAGTTTAAAATTAAATAAAAATCGACGATAAAATATAATATAGTCTTGATAAAGAATCCATCATTTTTAACAAAATTTAAAAAAAAATCGATATTTCTCCCTTAAGGGTGTTAAATAGGGGATGAAAGGTTGTAATATAATAATAAAATGAAGATTTTTTGTGTATGTTTCTGTGTCTCTCTCTTCAATCTCCATTTGCGTTAACTTCCTGAAATATGGACAATGGGCAAGGGGGTCAATTTTAGCCCTAGAGCCTAAAGTTATTTATAAAATTTCAATTCGGAGAGACATTTGAAAAATGGAATTTTCCGATTGATATAGCATTAGCCATTGTCTTTAATTGAATATTAGATGGCACTATTCTTTTTTAAAATATTTTAAAGATAACATCATTGATATTAGCTAGTTTATAATTCTCATTATTTAAAAATAAGTTTATTGCACGTTCTTTAATAATTAATTATTCATTAGTCGTTATGTCAGATAATCTAAATGATAAATGTGAACGTGGATAACGTCATTGAATTAGTATTTCTAAAGTTATCTAAAACCACGTGTTTATTTTAGTTATGCTTAGAGATTGTGTTTCTATAAAATAAAATAATTTAAAATCAACGGTATATGAAATAAAAAAAAAAGGAAGTATTGTACTGAAAAGAAAAATAGATGGAGAAATGGTACTAATTCGTTAAAAATAAGCATAACAAATCACCGTACTATAAGTGACGCTAATGATGCTTAATTAATTTTGGTAATAGGTCCTAAACGAATTCAAAAAAATAATAAGCTACGTATTAAAAACCAAAATAATTCAAAACTAGTAGCAGTTCGCTGAACAGAAACTTAAAAATTCACCATATTGTTATTAACGCTAATGATGTGCAATAAATTTTGATAATAGGCGCTACTGATGGAATGGTAATTGCTGCAATTTTTATAGTTAGCAAATAGATACCCATATTAGTACATTAGGTACCTACTATATAAAACTGTATATTACCTAAAACTGTACCTATTTAAACAATGTTGTGCATTTTCATAAAAGAATTTTTGCGGCCTCGCGAACTTACTCTGAAATTTTTTTGTTGTCAAGTATTAATTATTTTACCATTTTATTTTTAGTACGTCGAAGTAGACAGCAAAACGGTATAAATTATTTGCGTTAAAATTAGTTCTATTTTTAAAGGCATAAAAAAAACTCTAGATTTTTATAATAGTTACAAGATTTTACAAGATTAACAAACAATTATACTAAAATGATGAAGTTTCTTTCCGAAAAAATAATAGACGGTATGCTTTTTAAACAAAACGATGAGGAAAAACACGAATCATTAACCGCATATCACAATTAAGAATGAGTTATAAATCTGGTCATCTCAACATGTTGTCAACTTTGAATGAAACCCCGGAAGTGACGCGGTTACACAATTGAAGATTTATTATGATTGCCAAATTAAAGAATTAATTAACAATTAAGACCTTCGAGGAATACAGGAAACAAACAGGGCTTTAATCGTTGCCATATTCAATTTTGTTGCGAAAGTTAAATAAAAATTTCCATAGGAAGTAGACAAAAATAATTTCCCAAGCAGACGGTTAATAAAATGCTGCCATATGTAGTATAGTAATAATGACACTGTAGAGAGGAATATGATTTATGCACGTTACGTCACATCCTTTATGCACTCAAAGTGTATTAAATACCCTGATGCAAGCAAGGCACATGCGCGAATTGTGAGCAACTTTAAATTACGAATATCTACTGAATGATTTATGGAGATTTATTATCATTAACAAATAAGCAGGAAATAAACATTTAATTTGCCGTAAATTAATCATGTTCATTTCTTGAAAAATTAGAGTAAGAAGCTCGTATAGCTGGGAAAGTCACGCAGGTTCTTAAAAATAATGCAATACGTGCAAAATTGTATTGAAAATAAAATCTGGAATTTGATTGAAAATATCAATTATAAAAATATTAATTTTTAAGCCGAATGTTAGTATTTGATAATAGCTATCTTTCTCATTTTAGAAATTTTAGTTGCTATTTATTCTTCTTTGCGCTAATAATAATTTATTTTATAAAGCTAACGTTTTTAAATTTGAAAAAGAACAATTGGTTCTTGTGCGCGATTTCAAATATGTTAAAGAATGTTGAAAGTTTGGATATATATGTTAAAAATATATTCAACATAGATGAATTCTGAAGAGAGAAAAAAAAATATTTCAGTTAACATAAGCTGCCTGCGTTTCGCTAATAATTGAAGACAAGATTTGTTATGAACGTGTTTAGCACAAGGAATCTTGTATAAAAATAACAGTATCAATGTAACAGACATTTATGTAAATCTCGTACCATTAGTCATAACAATGGCAATTTATTAAGAATCCCGATAGCATAAACAAAACTGAAGGCGCTTTTATAAATCAAATCATGCACAAATCAGATCATACAAAAGCACAAAAAAGAGAAGGAAAAAGGGAGTCAACTGAGTCTGAAGGAAAGGATTTAGGCAAGTACATATTTACGAGATGTCTCCTATACATGTCTTCACATCCGGGGCATGTTTGACAAAAAGCTGATAGCAGCAAATAGCCCAACTAAAGTCGTCAGGAGACACAGAGTGTCCATAGCATTTATCAATGACCCCAAACTTTCTCACTGCTGAACATCCATCTAAGTATATATCATCCCCCCAATGTCTGAATTTATACGGCAGGGGCTTTTCCTTTTTTTTTCTTTTACAACCCACGCCCTACAGCAACGGAGCCCCGGCGGGGCAAAGTAGTAGGCAACGGTCAATTGGGGAATAGTATGGATACACACACAGCCAGCGATAACACCAGAAGATTGAGAGAGAGTGCAAAGTAAATAAATAACTTCCTTCAGAATCTAAAAAATATAAAGAAAAGCGGGATAGGGAAGTGCCCAACGGGCGAGGAACATGTCTGCGGGATAGTCCCATGGTCGCCGTTATGCTAAATCCAAATGGCCAAAAACGGTGACCGGTAGAATGGATTCATGTAAATTTCCCTCCCTTTTAGGACTAGATGTATATATGCATGTACATTCGTTGAGACGTGAGGGTACATAACAAGGCTATGTATCACGGGGCATTCCATTGCTGACATACTGTATCTTTAGAAGAACAGAAAAGGGAAGAAAATGTTCGAATGGGATGGGGATGTTATGCACAGGAGGTAAGGGAGATGGGTACCCCTTTTGTTGCGTGCGCCATGGCTTCGAAGACTTGCTATTCGTCTAGCGATGACACAACGAAATGGAATAGCATTAATGCATCAAAAAACCTCTGGCATGGGAGATGAGAAAGCTTTTTGCTGATATTGCTTTTGGGGGAGATATGTCTTCTCGGTTTTCTTCTCATCTTATATATTTTATATGTATGGTTGGCGCTATTAACTGTGAGATTATGTGCTGACTGCGCTCGTATAGTTCATAAACATCTCCACTAGCACCTTTCTTTTCTTATTTATTTTTGATACAGTTTACTTTGATGCTATTATTTATTTATAATAAAGATTTTTTTTTCATAGCTTTCCTACTATTGCTGTAAATGGTAGTTTATATTTTCAATTTTATGGATTTGTATAAATAAATCGAAATAAAATATTATGATTTCAAAAAGTAACTTTTTTTCCAAATAACTAAAAAATATTAAGTCATAATTACAAGTAGAAGAATTTTTTATGATATATTGGGTACAAAATAATTTTATAGTAATTTTATATTTAAGGACGTAATAAATGAAAAAAGAAATAAGTGTTGACACGTTTCATTTGCACTCTTTTCAATGGCAATATGTTTTTGTATCTCAAATAAATAAAAATAATTAATTAGTTTAATGTTTGAATCATGTAGCTTTTAGAGTTTACCGAAAAAAAACAAACATTAATTCTGGATTTTCGGCCAAGCCTTTTGCAATTCTGACCAGCCCTCATAAAATATTAAATTTAAGTTCATTTATTTTGTAGGATTGTTATGAATTGTGTTTAGGACTTTGATATAGTCTAAATTATATAATAATCAAACTATATGATAATCTTCATATAGTTTGAACAGCAACGAACTATGTGAAGATGGGTGGGGAAAAAGGAAGTAACTTACAAACAGTGAATTCCAAGAAAATTGTATTATCAATGTTTAAGTTTTCTACAAGTAGAACTAAAGGTAGCAGCCACAATTCTCGAAATCATTTTGAAATCTTCAGTCAATGATTTAATTTTTGAGTTTCTTTTCATCATTAAAAAGCACTTCTCACCATAAAATTATGCGATTATATCATGCACGGAAAAACCTTACGCTTTTCTCAATGGCAATATTTTGATCTAAGTTTTACCATTTTTTTTCGCTGGCAATACTTTGATCTAACCTTATACTCTTTTTCAATACCAATATTACAATCTAACCTCTGCCGCTTCTTCAATAGCAACACCATTTATTTACTTTTGATGCAAGTCAACTTTCATTCCCGTCACAGATATTAATGAGGAAGATTCAGATTGCATTTTACTTATTCCTTTTAGTGTTTAGAGCTATTGAAGGAGCACAAAAGAAATCCGCATGGGTGGTCCAATTTTTTTCCCCCGGCCTGGACCATCCTCCCTGGAGACGGAACCAAAGAAGTTGATCAGCACTAAGTACCAAAGCTAGTTGGAATAAATAAAAGAAAAGGAGGAAAAAATGCACCAAAGCCGAGAACACAGAGAATGGAAATCCCGGAAATAACAAAAGAGATGCAAAAAGGAAGGACAAAAAAAATCAATTTCCCAAATGGACAGGCATTTTTTTCCCTTCCTTTCAGAGTTGGCTGCTGCTCTTTTGTGTAGTTTATTTCTTTAAGGGCAATTTTTCTGTTTCAGAGTTAAGAGTGGGGCCACTTAAGGCTATAGACCATTCTGCGAAGCTTTTTCATGCTAGAGGCAATCCATTTTTGACTGTGCCCAGTATGAAGCATAGTCAGAGATGGAAGCAGTAGGGAAAAAAAAAAAAAAAAGAAAGATAGATCGTCCATTCAACATGTTGTTTTTGAAGCTTAGACATAAAACAGAAAGACTTAAACAGATTTGTTTCGCAGCGATAAAAAATTTACAACTGTTATGAATAAAAGTTCAAATGTTTTTTTATGTGCTTCGGACTTTGGTTGATTTGATTGAACGCATTTTTTATTTGCCTGCTAGACAGGAGGTTCTGAAGGTTTTTGAATTTCTCAATTGTATTAATCCAGAAGTGTAAGTTCATTTTTATCTTAAGTATGCCCAACTACATTAAAAAAAGTTGCAACACTTGTGCGTTTTAAATACATTAAGTACTTTTTCAGATAGATTGTTATAAGTTCAAATCTCATAGTAATATTACTATGTATAATCACATAGTATTATACATAGATTTATTCTTTTCAGTCATCAAACGGGTTTATTACAAAATATTTTAACGTCACGAAACATTTTAACAAGCTAAATACTTAATACGCCATGTTAATATGTTTCCCGATGCATGTTGAGATAACGTGTTCACTCAACTTTCAAAACCTCTTTCAGGTGCTACAACTACTACTTATCTACTACTTTAATATTATATATGCTTCGGAATTAAGTTATTCTTTATTTAAAAACCTTTTCTATTTGCCTGGCAGGCAAAAATTTTGAAGACTTTTGAATTTCTGTACTAAATTAACATAGAATTTATTTCAAGGCTTTTCATAGAATTTGCTTTTATATGCTCAACTTTTTTTCTCTCGGTGTTTTGAATTTTTATAAAAATATCTATCGAAGCTTTGTGGTCACCAAATTTTCCACTCAGCAATTAATTCCTCTCGAACTAACGAAATTACTTGGCAAGTAATCAATGTAATATATAATACAGCAACAGTTGTAATATTTCCTAAAAACTGGGTAAAAATGTATTTGTTTTTCCAGATATTAGTCTGCTTTCTTTTCGTTTATTTAAGCGTAATTTTATGAATAGTAATTTACGAAGTACAAGTATAGTACAAGTAGCGTAATTTAATGAATGCAGTAGTTCTAATTTCCCATTAAATAAATTACATAATTTTTACAATAAAATATACATAATATAATATGCAACACGTATAAATCTAAAAGGTAATTAGTGTCTGTCTATTACTACAGCATCTCTATAATTATAATTCCTTAAATAATTTCGTTTATTACTATAAATAGCATGAGTTCTAAAGTCACAAACTTAACTATAGCCATGCTTAAATAAATTTTTCTTACATATTTTTTTATCAGCCTTATGTATTTTAGTTGTTTATTTATTTTTTAACACCTGTTAATTTGTTAAGATGGCATTGTTTTTCGATGTATATTTCGCTGTCCGGAAAGTAATCTCATTTTTTCCCCAATGGAGGACCAAGACTTAGTTGTATTTTTTTAACAGCCAATTTTCCACATAAAACCGCATAATTATATATTTTGACAGCTTACATAGCAAGGCTTGGTTGAGAAAAATTTCGATTGATTCTATAAAGTAGTTTCTGGTTGGAGCCTTTTCAAATACGGAAAGAGAAAAGCAGCATTTTCAGCATAATTTACTTTTTTACAATCGAAAAGGTAATAATGTTCAAGCAAGGAAAAAAAAAATGGAGAAGAAGTGTATGGAGAAGAAGTGTTGACAGAACGCCAGTGCCAAAATTGGTTTGCAAAATTTCGATCCAGTAATCTTGCTGCTGAAGATGCACCATGATCTGGACGGTCAGTTAAAACTGATGAAGACACAATCAAGGGGAGCATTGATGCGAACTGGTGAATTCTTGAGATCACTGAAAGATTACATTTATCGAATTTGATTGTTTCATGATGCGCTAAGGTTAAATCTCAAAGCTCGAAATATGGGTTTCTCCTGTCTTTACTGTCAGATCTCGTTGGCGTCTGAGATTTATTTCTTAAACGTCAAGAAAATGATCCATATTTTAAGTGCATCATATCTGGGGACGAGAAAGGGGTTGTCTACAACGATGTTTCGGTCACTACAAAAGTTTTTAGACAATAAAACCTTTACTTCAAATGAGGAGGTTAAAAACCACCCGGATAAATTTTTTGTCAGCAAAGAACAAAAAAAATTAAGAGCGTTGAATATTGTTACTGCAAAAGGAATTGGACCAGAATCAACAATTTTGTATTCAATAAAATATTTATTCACTATAAGAAAAGGGATATAATATTCACCATAAAAAAATGGATTTTCATGGGGAAAAAAATTACTTTTCGAACAACAAAATAATTTATTTATTTTGCCTTAAATCTTTTATCTTTATTCATTTTTATTTTAAACATGATTAATTATAAATGAAATTAGTAAGACGTGTGTACTTTAAAATTAATAAATTTTTTAAAACTCATGTCATTAAATATAAGTTTCGTTAAAATTCAATATTTGTTTTATTTCATTTTAATTTATATTAAAAACAATACAACAATTTCAAACTTAAACATAAATGAAAAAAAAACAAACATATTATAATAAATAAAACAAATTAATTTTGCAAATTATTTGGGGGATTAAAATAGGTCTATGCTGTTATAAGAAAAAGTTCAATTTTTCCTGAAAAATCAAAACTTAATACTCCAGTTTGCGTTTAAATTAAAAATGCTGTTCCCAAATTTTACACAACCTAACTCTTCTGTATATTTTAAACAACCTTAGAGTGTTTAAATTATAGTTTAAGAGCAAAATATTGTTTTAAAATATTAAAAATCCAATTCTAAAATCAAGTTGACATAGTCTGAATTTTTTTCTATTTATTTTAATTTAAGTGTTAATCATATCTCTTAAGAGCGAAATTTTTTTAAGAATATAAACAATGTTATTCTGCCACAAAATCTAATTTTAAATTTATTTTTCTTCTATTTATTTTATTTAACATTACGTTTTTTAATCATACCTCAAGGGGAAAAATTGAACAATAAAAATAGGATAATAACACAAGAATTTTTTTACTAAACTATTTAAAATGTAGTTGTTTTTCGTTTCTATAATCTTTTTTTCATTGTGTTTTATTTTTATATATTAAATTCTTTGTTGTTCACAAGGTTAAATTTACTAAAAAAAAAAAAAAAAAAATACATAGAACTAATTACTTGAACTATTTACAAGTTTTATCGACTTTAAACGCATGGTTAATAATGTAAACTAATAAACTCTTACACTGCCTTTCCATTAACTTTGACTTTAAATATTTCCTTCTAAAAAATTAGTTATCTAAAATATCATGCTCTTTTAAAATAAATCGTTAATTTTTCAGACCTGTCAATCAAAGGGTGGAAAAAATTCTCTATAATAAATTCACAATAGTTACATAATAAACTTTATTTCTTATAAAAGAATTTCGGTCTTGTCTAACTATTTCATTAGGTCAAAAATTATTCTGTATTTAATTATTGTTCTTTCTTTTTTTTTTCCTTCTCAAATCTTTTGGTTTGTTTTTTTCTTCAATATTTCAATGCTACTCTATCATTTTTAACAATCGATTATTAAAAATTAAAAACTTTGTCATTAATACATTTTGTTAAAAATAAAATTTTAAAATTCAGATAAGAGTATCATACCAGAGCTTGATGACAGGCGGGGACTTCCTAAAGGACAAAAGAAAAAAATAAAATCACAGATCATCACAAAAACTGAATCCCATCTGCGATTGTTAGTAACGCAGAAGCATCATTTTATAAAAACAATAAAATAAAACAAAAGAAATAAGCATAAAATTCCAAGCTTAAAAATAAAAAGGAAAAAGACAGTATAAGGGAAAAAATAAACATAAAATAGAAAATAATTATAATTGGCTTGCACTTACTAGATTATTAATAATGGCAATTAATTAGTTGGGGTTATAAGCAGTGATTTATAAAAAGTCAGGATTATGAGCAATAATTAGTAATTAGTTGATGCTGTAAGTTAAAAATTATTTGGATTACACAGAAAATTACATGAATTAGTTTTTGTTTTTAAAATTATATTACTAACGCATTATTATCAGCTGATTCAGTACCGCTAAAATTTAAAATAATTGCAGTAAAAATCACACTATTTAGAATTTTATAGCTATAAAACAATTCAACTGGTTTTAAGAGTGTTTAGAACCATATTACTAAATAGTAATTTACTGTAGATAGTACATACGTATAAAATAAGTAAACGGACATATTGGTAAATAGTTTTTCCAACTAGAAAAATATTCAAGCAACGGCTATCTGTTTATGTGGAAAACAGCCTAAGCAATTCTATGTGAATTAATACTGGCCTAAAATTCAACGCAAGTAAATTTTCATCGGCCAATAAAAAGTTTAGTATGAATGGATCCTTTTCAATATTTTGAGCTTTTTTCAAATAAATATTCGAGCGATGCGTGTGGAAAACAGCCTGGAGAGATTCTATGAGAATTCATACTGGCATGAAATTCAACGCAAGTGCGTTTTCTATGGCTAATAAAAGATTTAGTCTGAATGCCCACTTTCTGATATTTTGAGAAACTAAAGATGTCTCCTTTCTATTTTTCTTTTAGAGTGTGATGGTAACCAGTTTGATTCTCGTTGTAATAATGGAACTATATATGCGTACTACATTATTGGATACTTTATAGGATACATTACGGGATAGTGCCACCTGAGCCACAACACCAATTCTTTTAAAGGCTACGTTTTTGAAATGTCAGTAGTATATTAGGCCACTAACATTACAATATAAATCATAAAAATGATTGGTATATGATAAGTAAGTCGGTAAGTTTCTTCATTTTTAATCGTCTATGTGTTTTAAAATTATTCTAACTGAACAGTATAACATGCTTATAATGAAAACAAAGAACTAAAATGCGTTTATACGCCATTAAAAGCACAAGATTATGCACCAACGTCTCAAACTGTGAATATATTAGTTCTACAAGTATCAATACTGTTGAAATATTAATACTGTGAACATATTAGTTGAATGTTCGGGAAACATTAAATTAAGATGTGATATGAAATTGTAAACAGTTAACAACAGTAATGTTGAAGTTCATCCATAGAGCAGCTATCAAATCAGGCATTATTTTGAAAATTAGTCCTATAAGTTGTTGGTATTAAAGGCAATATCTCAAAGATAATCTGAAAGTTACAAGTAAGAGCAAGAAATCATAATCAAAACAGAAAGTTCTTGATACAAAGTAGTCAAGAATTAGTGAAACAGGCATATATAATAAAAGCTTTCAGAAAGATTTTAATATTTCACAAATTTAACTTGCCAAAAAAAAAAAAAAAAAAAAAAACGAAATATCATTTAAGACAGGGATGGTAAAAACAGCCGCTGGCATTGAAACATTTAGTCGGGGGAAAAACTTTTTAAATGAAAATTGCAAAAGGGAGGAAGTATTGGTACTTTAATTTAAAACAATCCCCCAAACAAAGCTGGAGGGAGAAAGGAAGAATTATACCTGCCATTCACTAAAATAATTGTGTGATTCAGAGTCAAACAAAATTTTGAATTCAGACGATTTTTTGACAGTCTAATTTCAAACGATATATTTTGGTATAATGTTTTGATTAAGTTCAAGAAAATAAAATTGAATATTAAAAGGGATAACCCCAAAAAAGTATTCTCCAACATAGAACATGCATAAGCCATTTCTTTTTTCCAAAAATATTTCCACCTTCTGGTGTCGAGGATATTTCTCAAAGTAAGGGATTGAAAAATGTTATGAAATGTGAAAAAAAAAAGAAGAAAGTATCAAAACAACAATGAAAAAGCACCTTTAAGTTCGGTGTGGAAAAGTTATTTTATATATTCTTAGAGGAAAAGAAGGTAGCGATACCACTGAATTTAATAACTTTGGTGTCAAGGTTCATAGCAACGGCACAACTGAGGCATTTTCCTTTGAATTCTTTTTCCTACATTTGGTGTCTTTTAGACTCAATTTTTTGAAAGGCGAAAATTGAATTCAACTTGATATATATATTTATGAAAATTTGAAAAGTTGAAAATTCATGTATTGAAAAATATAGGGGAAATATAAATTCATATCCAAAGGAACTGAAACTGAATAGGTATATCGTATAGTATATAAAGTGAAAAGCTGGAATTTTTATAATATTTCAATTAGTTATGTTTTACTTTATTCACAATACTTCTTTTTATAGATTATATTTTTTGAACACTATAGTAGTTAATGATTTAATGAATCGAAGAAGTTCGCGAGTTTTTTTTCCCATTCAATATAAAGTAACTTACAATTGTTTACTGAATAATTATATTACAATCCGACTACATTACTGCCGAATGGTAATTATCACAGTTATATGCTTTAAACATTAGAATAAAACGAAGATTTTTTATTGTGATATATATTACTCTTTCATTACTTTCGGATTGAAGGTTTTAAAATACAGATCTAATTTTAAGATTCAAGTATTACAGTATCATTTTGAAAGTCTATGATATAATCTGAAGATATGCCAAGAGTTTCATGTTTCACATTTTTACAATTTATCCACAATAATAGCGACAGAAATTTTATTTTTTTTGGAGACGGGAGATTTGCTGTTGTTCAACCAAATATCCCAAATCAAAGACAGTAAATTGCTAATAAAGACTGAGAATGACAAAATAAAAACAGCCGAGCCCCCCCCCCCTACTTTAAATTTTATGGTGTTATATTAGGTAAATAGATATTGATATTATACTATGCCATTATGTTGAAAAATCGAAAAACATTAAAATAATTAAAACGTTTCGTGTCCCATCTTTAAAGTTTATTTTGAGATATTAAATAAAAATGATAATATCTATTTTTTTAAATGAATTTTTTGTTGGCACTTGATTTTGCTATTTTAATCATTTAAATCCAAGTCAAGTAAATAGATAATGAGACACATAAAAAGTATTAGCAGATTTCCCCTTACTGTGAGTTTTAAAATAAAAACTATATGCGAGCATGTCATCTATACCATACCTTGCAAATTGCAAGTCGAATATTTGAAATACCTAAAAAATTTCCTAATTGTTCCTAAGTTACTCGAACTAATGAAACAAATGCCATAAAAAAAAACCTTTGTTAAAAATCTGCTGTCATTATTTTGAAAGTCCACAAATTATGTACTTTCTTTATCAATTGATCGAATTAATAGGTAAAGGAGAGCAATAGTTTGGATTCAAAAGAAAATCTCTATTCAGTTCAATGTCTAAAATACCCAGATTCAATCGAAATGTCGTTGGAAGTTCAGAGAAAATTTGCCCAGGTATGTTTTCAGCTGTAAATTTCCTGGACACGATAAAACATTTTTTTCGCAAATTCTGTTCTTTATTTTGAGTTGGGCACAGAATATCTTCCTTCAGCTAGGTTGTCAAGTGAATTTAGGTTCGGAAGCTTTTATAATGTGACGAGAACCAGTACGTGGTAAGAGAACGAAGTGTCGGACAAGACTCTGAAAATAGGGAAAAAGGCTCTGGGGACAGGGAAAAAAAATACCAGGCAGAGGGAATAAAGCATCCAAAAGAAGACGAAAAAGATAGTAAAAATAAAAAGCAAAACGAAACCAAGATAGTAGTTTCCGGAAAAGAAGCTATATTCAATGTCCAATCGTGACCGAATCTTGTCTGCTGTCACCATGAAGGGGGGAGGAGGTTGGCTTCCAGCCCATCCCACCAGCGTCCGAGAGCATTGCAATTTGCTGGACGGAGCATTAGAATGGAACATTTGAGCAAGAAAGTGAGTACCAAAAGAAAACGGAAGACAGCCAGATCAAAAACAAAATAAAAACCTCTAGGAAGATAAAATTTATTAAAGTACGTGTATATGCAGGGGCGCAGCCCAAGAAAAGTGGCTATTCAATTAGGGCGCCCCTTTCTGTCAGTTCCTTGTCAGAGTATGGGGATTAAGAGGGCACACACCTACTATTTCGTTCCCAAAAGCCCAAAAGAGAAATATGATAAATTACAGAAAACGCAAACTTTTGCCTGCCGGGCAGAGGTACTTTCGCCAATAAAATGCTCTCCAAGTAATACTTCTCAACATCTGAAAGGACTTACAAGATATATATTCCTGGCCTTTATAGATCTTATATTCTTTGCATCTTTAAGAGATGGTGAGAAGCAAGTTATAGAATAAAAGCTATATCTTTGAAAAATAAAACTTACTTAGACCTCTTTACTAAGCAGCGACCTTCATCTGGACATAGTCAATGTAAATTTCAGAATTTAAAAAAAAAAAAAAAAAATCATTTAAACAGCTTACAATAGAAAAAGCATTTGTGTATATTTTAAAAAAACGAAACGCAAGTACGTATTGACTATAGTTTTCCTCTAAAATTAAACTTTGCATCGAATCCAGGTTTATTCTTTCACTAGCAGCTAATTTCAATTTTTTTTTTCAATTCCACGTCAGTTAATAATAGCTTTATTGGGATTTTTTAAATTTAAAAATGGAAATCATTCTACTTACAAAAGCATGAATCTGCAGTTCAATGCAAGAACACTCCACGTTTGAGTTTGGTAAAAATATATTTAATCGAAGGAGGGGGAAGGACCAAACTACTATCAGAATAAAACTCCACTTCAACATAACAATTGGAAGAAAACTGCTTTGATTGAAGTAATATCAAAGCTCAAAGAAGGGAGAACTAAATGCTCTTTTCTTTCTTTTATGGCAAGATATTTTGAAACTTACTTGATAATATTCAGACATTGACTGTTTTTAAGTAATTCTGAATTTAAGTAATACACATTTTTTTCCCTTTATCTATTTTTGATTACTAGATAAATTATTTTCGAAAAGCTTTTTTTAAATTTTTTTTTTAATATTTAAATAATAATGCTATTGTTTACCAACGGCTACTTTGATATATTTTTTTTAAATCACATTCTTTACGCTATTTAATTTTAGCGTCAATTTTAAATTCTAAAATTGTTTCTCCCCCTCATCAGTATGAGTTTTGACACATACATGTATATTCCTTGAATAAAATTTTAATAATTTCAGTGATAAGTTGCGCTATTTTTCGAAGATTTTCTTGTCTCTGATTTATTTTTTATCAACCGATGAATTCAAAGAATATGCATATTAATATTTTCATTAAAAATGTATCATTTTATTAATAAGAATATTATTATCATTTTAATGTAGTCAAATGTTTTTTTTTATTTTTACTAATTTTGTTCATAATTCTAAACTTTGTTTATAAACTATTTTTTTATCGATATACTACTTCACAATAATAGTCTTATAGTCTTTAAGCTTTGAAACTTTTAAAAGACATATCTAAATTAATTAATGCTAAACATGCAAGTTGTAAATGTTTTCTAAATTTACGGTATAACAGCCGGAATAAATTAAATTAAGACACATATATATAATCTAATTCATTAATTTTAATTAAACCAAATGTTCATCCTGGTTTTTTTTCCTTTATTTTAGTATAAATTAGTATGAAAATATTTAAGAAAATTTTTTCATTGATAGCTCTAGTAGCGTCAATTTCGTTTTTTATTGCACGCGGGTTTATAATTTTATTAAAATATCAAACTTCCATTGAAGTTAGTCCTCAAAAAGCGTTAAATTTTTTCCCCGTTGAAAATGCTACAGCACCAGATGGCGCTGTTACTCGGAGAAATCTCATTTAATTTACATAGACTACCTGCTAAATAATCTTTTATATAACTTTTTTTTTTAATATACTTATTATGCTAACCAATTGATAATTTTTTTCCCAGCGGTATATTAAATATGCTTTGCTGTTTTCACCCAAAATGCTCTTCGGGTTATCAAGAACATAATGAAAATTGCCTAATTTTTTAAAAATGAAACGGATAAAGTAATCTCCATAGGCTGTTTGGCGGCGCTGCTATAAGCAGCCTAATGAAATAAACCTTGTTGTAGCGGTTTTTAATTTAGCTTATGAAGCATGTCCTATAGTAGAGACTTAAGGAAATTTATTTTTGAATTTTGGGTCTTTTTAATTCAGATGATGTAATTAATTCTAAAAAATTTAAATATGCTTAATAGAAAAGGAAATTTAGTTTTTAATTTTTATTGCCCAATTAAAAGTTTGAAGATCACGAAATTGCTAAATTATGCAAATTATAGTGAATGTGATGAATTTTGGAAAAATTACTTAAAATTTCCACATTGAATTGACTTCATCAGTGGCTGGTTCTGATAAACAGAAATTTAAGTACTTTTTGCAAATGAAATTTCTTTATCTATTAGATTTCGACATTTCGATTATACTACTATTTTATGACCATCATATTTATGTTTAATTTAATATTACAAATTTAAACTACTTTACATTTAGTAAAATCATTTATAGGAAGAAAAAAAACAGAAAAAGAAAATCTATAGTAAAATTATAAAAGAAATATGAAATTAGAAAGAAAAATTGCCATTCAAGAAAATATCGATTTAGACCGGTCAGCATTAAGCCTAAAAAAATTTCATCACATTTCCCGCCAGTCTTGACAGTTTCCACTATGCTTAGTCAGCATCCGTCCAGGGGATATCCATGATGGGGGTAGAGATGCTGTCTCCATGACAACCGCTGCCAACAATCCAGCTTGCCACTCACCCCTTGACCTGGCCAAGCATAGGCACGCGGGGTCTACGCCAGGGTAATCACGATGACTGGAATCTCGGACCGATGGACATGCATTCCTCTGGACTGGCGACATGAAGGCGACGTTGCCCACACCCTGTTATACCCCCCTCTTACCCCACCGAACAGAATCCGCTTTGATAGTGAAATCGCATATGTAACACCTTCGCACCCTCTCATTCCCAACCCAGTGATCGGGGGTGGTAATTCTAGCCTCTTTATCGCCCCCCGTGGCATGCTTTCTCGTTGTTTTGGTAACAAGGGGTAATTATCTTTTGACTTGTATCGGAGTTGGAGAATTCCGTTGGGTTGGGGGGGAGAGTGAAGTTTCATCATCTCCAGCACATTTTATTACGGCCCTGAAGGATTGGAGAAAGAGGGGTAAAATGCATTCTAATCGAAATTGGTCCGATATAATAATATCTATGGAGAGGGCATGTTTTGGTATTAAAAACTATTATTTAAAGGAACAGGATGCTTCAAAGCTCTTGTTTACTACATAAATTTTGTTTTAAATCCGGACTTTCGATGTAAATGTAAACTTAATGTTAAAAGAGTACAATATTTATTGAAATTATAATACTTGCTTGATATACCGATCAATTTATCTACTTTAATAATTAGATTAATTTTTCTCTCAATATCACACACATCTTTTGGAGAAGTAGGGAAATCGTTTTAGCTATATGATCTTGAAAAAAAAATTGAAGAATAGTGGAAATTTGTTTCACCTCTGATTTCAATTTTTATAAAAAAAAAAATTATAAAAGACAGATCATACTATTTTTTATATTATTTGAATTATTGTTGTGAGCACAGATGTAATTAAGTGATTTTTTTTTATCTATATATAGTAGATTTTATTTTTAGAAAATTTTTTGTTATTTTGAGCAGATCAATTTTTTTTCAATCTACTCTTAAACTACTAACTTGAAATGCTTTTAAATTAAGGATTAAATTTCAGTTTTAAGCGATTGAAATACATTTAATCCTCAGTTAGTCTGAAAGTTTTGGCTCTTTTACGAGTCCGCTTTCTTACTAAACAAGCAAGTCTTTTTCCCAAAGGCTTAAAAATAGTCATATCAGAGACTATTTCCCAGTCTCTGATATGACAATACTAAAAATCCTGGAGTGTGCAAAATTCGAGACATTCGGCAATATTTAATACTTTAAATGAGTGTAATTTTAATTGCGATTTCAGAGGACTAGACAGCTGAAATACTGCTAAAAACTGATTTCTATATAAAATCTCCAAAGCTAATTAGTGAATTTCCCTGAAAATTCCAGGTTTTCCAGTGAAATTTTCAATTATTCATAAATATTTGAAATTTCAAATACTGATATAATTCGGTATAAAATTTTCTATATTCCTTTTTATCAAAAAAGGTTCCTAACATAAAATAAAAAAAAAACACTTTGTTTAGAAATATAAACAAGTGACTTTGAATTTATTGTTTATAAATATATGAAATTTCGAAAGCTAAGCGATAACTGGTTTTTCGGTTTAAAATTTTAAATCTATTTTTATCAAAAAAAGGTTTTTAATATAAATAAACATTATGTTTAGAAATATTTGAAATTTAGAATGCTTACTGAATTTTTGGTATAAAATGTTCAATTTCTTTTAATCAAAAAATGTTCTTGTCATAAGAAAAACACTGTATTTAGATACATAAAAACAAGTGATTCAAATTTATTAGTCATAAATATTCGAAAACTTAGCAGTTACTGATATTTTGGTCTAAAATGTTAAATTTAGTTTTATCAAAACAGGCTCTTAGCATGAATAAATTTAAACTAATCAAGTAACTTTGAATTTTAAACGATATTTTAAAAACAGAAGTTTTAGACATTAAATATTCTTATTAACTCGAAATTACATTCCACAAATCTTAATAACTGTTTACATTAGAATGAGATTTGGCGCCTCGCGGCTGTCTTTCAGCCCCGAGTATTGACATCCCCCAAAAGAAGCAACCCTAAGCAGAAAACAGACTGACCGTGGTCCGCGGCGGTCGATAGGGCTAGTAAAGGGCGCAAAATGGCCACTGTTTCGGCGCTTCCTTGAATCGCTGAGAACAGAACAAATGTGCCGGCCCGCCTGGAAATAATCAGCTTTCCTTCTATGCAACAGAAAGGGAAGGGAGTAAAAGATTATTCAAATGTGCAATTTTCCATAACAATGATTTCATTTAAAGGACTCTCCGTTAGAATGAGAAAATTCGATTAGAATTCGAATAAACTTTAAGATGAATTGAAGAGAGGAATTCGATTTTTGGTGCCAATTTTGTATGTAATAGAAGGAAAATATAACCTTTTAAAACGATGGTGTTTGAGGGTATATTGCATGTGGTAAAATAGTAACAAATTCATTATATACATAAAAGTAAATTATGTGAAGTGGGATAAAAAATATAGCCTTTATATTTTATGCTCTGAAATTGTAATAAATTCATTTTATACATAATAGTAAATTGTGTATAGTGGAATAAAAAATAAAAAAAGCCTTTAAAACGAGGGTATATTGTATGCTTTTGAAATTGCAATAAATTCATTATATTTAAACAGTGGATTGTGTATAGTTGAATAAAAGAAAGTCTTTAAAGGAGGTTATATTGTATGCTTTGAAATTGTAATAAATTCATTATATACATAACAGTGAATTGTGTATAGTGGAATAAAAAAAAATAGTCTTTAAAAGGAGGTTATATTGTATGCTTTGAAATTGTAATAAATTCATTATATACATAACAGTGAATTGTGTATAGTGGAATAAAAAAAATAGTCTTTAAAAGGAGGTTATATTGTATGCTTTGAAATTGTAATAAATTCGTTATACACATAATAGTAAATTGTGTGTAGTCGAAAAAAATATAGCATTATAAAATGAGGGTATGCTTTGAAATCTTAATTAATTCCTTGTTGCATACTTTGAAATTCGAATATATATATAATAAGAAAATCGATATTATATATAAGAATTCGATATTATATAAAATAAGAAATTGTGTGTAGAGGGATCCAATTGTCTTTGAAGCAATAAGGCATAAAAAATAATTTGAAATAAATTAATTCTAATGATAATTTGAACCAAAAGATGTACAGGATTTAAGATAGTGATTTTGGTATAACTATATATTACGAAAATTATACCGGGCAAGGCATGGATGTTTTTTCATTCTCTGTACTACCTACCCTTACTGTGGGAGCAACGTTGGCCCACCTAATATGGTGCCCCTGGAAAAGTAGGCAACAAATCTATGAAGTAGGTCATTCCCCAGGAGGGCATTTGAAAAAAAAATATTACGAAATTATGTAATAAAATGTGGATATTTATCACATATCGCTAGGTAATATAGTGATAAACCATACTTTTTGCAAAAATGACATTTTTATATTTAACTCTCCCTGAGTATAATTTTCAGACAGGGCAGATGCTCTTACAAAGATCCAAATTTTCCACTGCAAAAAAGTACAATACACAGAAAACATTTTATTGCCTATATGAAACTTTTGGTATTTTTCACGAAAAACGCGCTCCTGAAAGCTTTCAAAATGAGGTTTATCATTCTATTGCCTCGGCTTCTTTCTGAACAAAAAATATTGTCATACACTATGCTTTCAATTACATAATGGGGCCCGTACGAAAAAAGTAACAAAAAAAAAAAAAAAAAAAAAAAACATTCAAAATTACAATGTAGAAGCTTTCAAATATGATTATTTGAGGTTGCACTGAATGTGATTATTTGAGGTTATACTGAATGAAATTATTTGCAGTTATAATGAATGCTAAGTAATTATTTAAATTATTTAGAAAAACATAAAATTAAAGTCTGTAATACTCTATGTTTAAATTTTATGAAAAATATGAAATGTATGTAACAGATGCAAAACACGTAAAACCGTGCTTCTAATGGGGGTATAAAACATACTATCAAACTACAACAATATGTGAAATTATCAGCAGTATTTTAAATTTGCTACTTATGTTTAGAAATGAAAATTATAGAAATATAAGATTTAATTATTTACATAATTTTTAAGCACAATGAAAAAAAAAAAAAAAAAAAAAATCATAGAAATCTAAGATACTTTTTTATTGTTTAATACAAAATTTTACATGGCATAATCTCAATTTTATTGCTTAGTTTAGTTCATATGATAGCCTTTAACTACTAAAAATAAAAAAAGAAATTGAAAATTTATAACAAAAAAATCACCACCAAAAAAAATTGTTTTTGTAATTTTCAAACGAAACAAGGATTTTATAACCGGTTATTGATTACAATAATACGCCTCCTATTTCTTTTGTATCAAAATTTTTATATTTCCTTTTTTCCGTCTACTAGTTACCTTACACACTTAAAAAAAAAAAAAAAAAAAAAAAAAAAAAATGCCATTTTAGAGACATTTTTCCAAATTTAATTATTATTATTTTGTCGAAATTCAATTTCTTTTTTCTATAAAAGAATTTTCTGAGCAATAAAAACAGAGAGTCGTGATAGTCGGTGAATTATGAAGCAAATTCGGAGACTTAATTTGACAAGACTTAAACTACTTTATCACTTGAAGAAATTCTCCAAAAACATTTTTTTCACACACGCGCGTTTTTCTATTTTTTAGCGCATTTATTTACATTTACTTTACCTTTCAAAGTCAAAACTTTTAAAATAAAAAAATAAAAACTCAATCAATTTAATAAACTAACATTCTATTTTAATTACAGCTCCCGAAGTCCATAATCTGACGTTGCAAGGACATCAACCCGTAAATGTTTAATGGCAAAATATTTAAGCAATTTTAAATGTCCGGTTTTTTTTATACTTAAGACACATATTCAGTTAGCGAACATTTATTAGAGTGCAATCTTTTGAATTAAACTAGTCATAACAAAGCTATTACCAAAACAACATCAAACATACTTAGATCTAAATATCTACGATTCTGTTATTTTTAAATTTAAATCATCTAACTTCACTTCGACGTTTAATTTCACTTAAAAATAACTATGTCAAAAATTTAGAAAGACTTTTTTTAAGTGTAGTATATGCCATAATTTAACTAATTTTTAAATAACAAAATTTTTTCAAGTTCAAATAAAAATATTTATAGCATAATGAGACAATCAAATTACACTTCAGGGCAATTAAAACTTAGGATTCGCGATTTTATAAAAGCTTTAATAGAGAATTTAATGAGCTCATTTAGCAAAGAAGATTTAAAAGCTTCTTAATCAGAATTCTAGATAAAAATTTTTTTTGAAACTTCACTGCAATGAGAATCCTTTCTGGCCAATCACAGCCCGTCTACAAGTAACAAAATGGAAATTAAATTGGAGAGAAATTCCATTTTAATTAGGGCTGTACTTTTCATAATGACTTCTTTTGAAGTATGTAAAACTTTTTTTTTTATTCTTTTCCAGAAATAGAACTCAAATATGCAACTCCGTCTCAACGAAAATCGTCACGAAAACTGAATATCGTTTGCAGCACCTCTATCTGCACCAATTAACATCGAAAAGAGCTTTTTAACGAGGACACTGACTAAATGGGTACTTCTCCATTAAAGAGAAGTAAAAAAAAGTAAATAATAATAAAATAAATAAATTGGCGATGAACGAAAAAAAAAAAAAATTGGCGACAAAAAAACAAAAACGCGCCAAAATCGCTTTTAAAAGGAACTTCAGGATTAAACGCATTCAGGAAGGAAATTTGAAGTGAGATGATAATAAGAAGACCCAAAAGAAAAAAAAAAAAAGTATATACAATAATCTAGAAAAATCCTAACGAGGTGTAATTAAAGAGATATCACTGAGAAAAGGGGAGAGGTGAAATGCCTGCTGAAACACGTCGTAATAATCGGTGGTGTCGAAGTGTTAAGAGTATCGTTGAATAGTTGCTGGTCTCCATAGCAAAGTCACGTATTTTGGGTTCTCTTAAGTGAAGAGGGGGCGTGAGTGGGAAGGTGGTGGTATCACAAATTGGACACCAGAACCCAGTTTTACAGTTAAGAACAAAGCTGATTTTGGGTTTGCAATCGATTTGTGAAATGAAGTGATTTGTAAGAGAAAAGCGAGTTTTTCTTGTGTGATATTCACGCAGTGCATTTATTTTGGATAGTAATGAGATTTTACTAATAAAAATGTAATAGTAAAAGTTCTTAATTTAACGCGAGACAAATTTATGGTAATAAAGATTTCTGTTTTTAAAACATAAAATCGCTATAATTCGCTAAGCAATCTCATTCTATTTAAAACATTGTAATTTTAAATAGTAAATCTAATAAAACCATTAAAAAAAAGAACTTGAATTTGCTAAAGTAGTTTAATTGTTGTTTAAGTAGTTGCTTAAGTTTTGTTAAAGTAGTCGTTTAGAATTGATTCGCAAGTAAAAAAAATTTTCTTGTAAGTTAATCATGCAGTGATTTTGTTTCGGATAGTAATGAAATTTCACTAATAAAAATGTATTATTAAAATTTCTTGAATCAATGCTAGACTAATTTGTAGTCATAGAACTAATTTGTTTATTTTTTGTATTATAAAATCACATTTATAAGGAATTGCCAAGAATAATTGTCTCAAAATTTAAGTTTTAATTTTAAATAGCAAAATTAATAAATCGTATTGTTTTAATTATAAAAAAAAAAAACCCTAACTGTAATTTAAAATCGCAAAAATAATTAATCTTAATTGTTGCTTTAAGTATCAAAAGTAATTCGCGCAACAGTGTTACAAAACCGAAACGATCTAAAAACAAAATCTTATTGGGAAGTTGTCAGAGTTTAAACTAAGACTTTCATATACCTTGTTATTAAAATTTAATTGAAGCGTGCTATCTAAAAATCGGCATAAGTTTTGCTTGACTTTAACATAAATGGTTACCTTTATGCTTAACTAGTTCGTATCACCAATCTTACATCTATGTAGAGATCGAAATAATATAACCTAATAAAATTGTTACAAGGAGGAAGTAGTTATCATTGAAAGTCGCAACTAAAAGCAAGTAATCTTCCGTTCTCAATAATGGTTTACGACAGAGTTTTTGTTTCGTTTTCGTTCAAATACCATTTTGGAGCTCTTAACACTTGTCTGTATATGTGCTCCAAATTAATGTACTTCTGTTTATAAGTGCCGACGTATTGCATAGAGGACTACTGTTGTTGTTGTCGTGTCTATGTTAGTGCAAAGATTAGAGTCCTCCAAAAGTAACAAGATTTGCAAGTTCTGGAGCACGATGGCCATAGAGAATTTCGATGGGAGGTGCTCCAAGTTGAAAGAGGGAGCCGATAATGGCCTGGCAGTCAAAAACATGGTCTGGAGTTAGTTGCAAATGAGGACAGTACTTGCAGATGGGAGAGGACTACTAATGTGCTCATATATATTTTTTAAACTTTATTTTTGACAAGGATTCTAAATGTTTTCTATGCAGGAGGTGATTATAGAACACCATGTACTTCCTCCTTTATTTCATGGTGGGTTATCGCACTCATAGTCATGTGCACATAAAAATGCAGCATTGAATATGAGTGAGAGAGATTGGTCAAACGAGATCAATATGAAAATCTATTTAAAAGCAAAACTTATTTTACAGAAGCAAAAGTTTCAAAAACTAACCCATTTTGACAGCTTTACTTTAGCATAAAGGAAACAGCAATGGCTAGAGTATTAAAACATATAATGGATATTTTCCACAAGAGAAAAAAACAAACAAACAACAACCTAGAGTAATAGATAACCCGAGCGAAAAACTCTTATAAATCTGTTAACGGCTACCTTTAAACCATGGAAGTTAAATAAAAAATAAAAAGAATAAAAACAGAATTTCCTACCGAAAAAATTGAAGAGGGGGTTAAAAAAAAGAAAAAAAAAAGAAAGCAAAAGTCCGGATGAGACTAAAGGGGAAGTAGCCAAGATAATAGCTAAAGTAGAAAAAGAATGAACGAGGTGGCGAGAAAGATTTTGCTGATCCTTCCGAAAAATAAGTCGAAAAACGACAGAAAGTAAGTAAAATAGAGAGAAGAAACTGGAAAAAAAAGCTAGAAAGGGAAGGAAATAGTGGGTGCTATGAGAAGAACGGAAACATTCCAGAATCTTTTAAGCGGGGGTGGTGGAGAAGGAAGCAGCGTCCCTCGATGAGAACCTATGGGAGGAAGTTTGGTCCGGTTTCCGGGATTCCTTCCTAGTTAGGAAACAGGCTTTTCCTAGACTAGAATGTGCGACTTGTGGGGATGTCTTCTAAAAAAAAAATTATTTACGAACAGAAACTAAACCGACGGAATTGAAGGGAAGTATATGAATAGACTAAGTAAACATTAAACTATCACTAACTGTCTTGATAAAGTTTATCCCAAGTAACCACAAAAAAAAAAAAAAAAAAAAAAAAATAAGAGAAAAAAAAAAAAAAAGCAGATTAACTTTTATATTTCTTAACAAGAATGTTAAAAAAATACTAAAGATCAGATTATCCGGAATTTTTGTGAGGACAAATTGGATCTAGAGAAATATAAACTTATATCAATTGATAAATATTCGGAATATTTATAAAATATTGTTCCAAAGGACAATGACAAAACTCATAACACCTAGCCCTGCAGTACAATGTTGAACTGGGCAGTCAGTCACTTTTTCGTTCAACTAGAGTAATCCTAAATTTCTAAACTTTTAGAGAAAGGCATGAATAGCCTCGAATAGTGAACTGAATGTCTATAATTATGTGTCAATTAAATTGTTATTCCTGATTTTCAATCTGATCTAACAGATCCTATGGAATTTTCTTTATTTTCAACTTTTATTTATTTGTTTATAACCAGATTTTTTTTTCCGCATCCAAAATAAAATTCCATATATTTATAACACTATCTCTAAACGATTCCTAAGTTCATTCAATAAGAAAAAATTCCATTAGCACACTATCGTTAGATTGACGGACCAGATCGAGAAGTATGAAAATTCGTAGCATTAGTGTTTACTAATTAACAAAAATTTAAAAAAAAAAAAAAATCACCGTCCATGTGTGAAATATGTCTAGAAATTTTATTATTCATAATATATATTAGAATCAATATATACTAAAAAAAAAGGGGGAAACTTAAAGTAAAAAGAGTTGCTAAATATTTTAACGTAGTGCATATATTCAAATCGCAACTATTAGGGGGACCAGAAAGTAATGCCGTTTCGGTGCATTTGATATTTGTTATCAAGATTTTACTTTTAATCAATAATATATTCACCTTCGTTAGCAACAACATTTCAATGCCGGATCGAAAAAAAAAAATGAATTAGTTTTTAAGACAAACGAATATTTAATGCGCCGAAACTACACTACTTTCCGGTCCCCCTAATATATATTGCAGTTGTCACTTTGTTAACAATTTGCAAAAAATTACAAAATTACTTTTAATTTATTGAATATTAAACCTCAGCCATTATATATTAAACCTCAGTCATTATATATTAAAACTCAGCAATATGATTAGCCAAACTTCTGAAGAAAAAAAAAAAAAAATCTCATTTGATATTAAATTACTAAAATAAAAAGATATTCTAAATATATCTACTGCTAAGAAAACTTATTAAGTCAAGGCATACCCTCCAAATTAAGATATCAAAAATAAACAAAACACCAAATTAAAAGGGATTGACAAAGTAATTACCATCCACCTGGAGTTTACTTTAAACTAACAACCCACTTTTTTTTTCATTAAAGAAAACTTCGTATAAAAATCCACAACCTCAACAAAACTCACCAGCATCATCTCATCCTTGGAAAAGGGAAAAAAGTAGGGAAAAGTCTGATATTTATCCCACGGAAAAAGAGGAATATAAGCAGTGCCAAAGCCTGGTGCCAAAAGATAGACAGCAAACAAACAATATAAAAGGCTAGATGTGGGGAAAAAAGGAAGAAAAACCAATAAAGGCAGTAGGCAGCCCATGCTGGAAAGCAATAGCCATCAGAAAAGAGTTGGGCACACAACTTTTCTCTTCATGCCTGCACAAACATTTGTGCAGTTACCAAAGATACCTACTAACTCAAACAAGTTCCTTCTTTTTTTTTGTGCAGGAGACAACCTATACTCCTTGAGGGTATGAAGAGGGAATTTTCAAAGAAAAGAATGAATTTGATTTTTAGAGTAGAATGTATATGTATGAAGGGTTTTCTAGCAGAGCTGAATTAGATTTAGGAGGTGGAGGACAAGTACAGAGTGTAAATAGGAACAAGGGGATTGTTGACAGTTCTTAAATGCCCGTTGTAATATTTTGATAACTCTGGCCAGTCTTTTTTATTGGTGGATTTTAATTAAGGTGTGTTATGTGCGTGGAGTAGATTGAGATAAAAATCAATTTGTAAACAGAAAAATTCCAATTTCGTTTGGGTAACAAAAAAAAGGTAATTAAATTAAATAAATAGGGTTTGATAAATATTAAAGGTTTGAAAATTTTTTCATATTTTCGAGTTTTCATTTGCCAACTGCAACAACATATGCGAAAAACGTGTTTGTTTAATTCAAGAGGACAAGAACCATGATGTTATGGAAGGTAGCTTATGGTATCATTATTTGCACTAAAAATCAATGCATTTAACAATTATTTCTTTTTTCCTATAGTAACCAACAAATTTTTCCCCTTTTATTTTTTGTAGTTCTATGTTTTTTTCAAGCAGTGACATTACTATTTAAAGTTTAAGGGTGGGTTCATGAATGTTAGTTTAAGATTTTCATTCATCGCTTCCGACAATTTTATTCATGAACTCTATTACGACATCGACTAAGTTTCCCAATTTCACAAAAAAAGATAACTGTAGATTTAATCATAAAATTGATAATTCACTCACAATAAACTTATCAAAGAGTAATTTTTCTTAATATGCAATCTCTTCCTCCTTTACTCATTCTTAATATCCAATGGAACATAAAAGGACAAAAATGAAGTTCACTTTTTAATTATTATTCTTTTTATCCCTTAATAGATCCAATTTAATTTAAACGAAGTATGTATAGCTTTTGTCCAGAAGGTTTAATATTAGTTCTAAGTACATATAATCAAAGAAAACAGTTAAAAAAAAAAAAAAAAAACAGTATGTGAAATTCATTATCAATTTTAAATGAAGTACGTACATTTCAAATAAAAGATTTCTAGCTGATAAAGACCTACGAAAAAGGTAGTTTTTGTGCGGTAGCAGATATTTTTGAAATAAAACATTGAAATGGTACACGTTGAACTATGCAACTCAACATATTAACTAAGTAAAGAATTTAATTTTACAAGTAGACAGCATAGAACAAAAAAAAAAAAAAAAAAAAAAAAAACATATCAATGTATTTCTTTTTATAGCTATTTTAAGCGTCATTCATTATTAATGCACGTGGATTCAACCATATCCCATTACGCAAAATGAACAATACAGCTACAAAAAAAAAAAAAAAAAAAAAAAAAAAATCACAATATCTACATAAACTTCAGACTCTGGCACTGCTCTAGACTAATTCAAATAAAAGGTGGAATAATTCACACAAGCGCTGGAGACGCGAAAAATTCTAGTTCCATAACAATGGGAAAGAATAAAGGAATAATAAAAAAAAAAATATTGGGAAAGATGGTAAGGCATTATTATCCTGGAACGAAACAGTCGAACTTCCTCTTCTTTCTCCTATATAAACTTCACAGTCTTCCTTCCCATTTAACTGTCCCATAAAGCAGGGGCTGAGCCCCTATGTGAACGGTAAAAGGGGGGTGGGCACACCGGGCCGCCCCCTTATCGCGCGGCCGATGTTAGAGTGTGAGAGCGTGCCGCCGAAAAGCAATGGCCACCCGGGGACAGTTTCGGCTGTTTGCCCGCTGAACAGACGTTCAGTGTAGATAAGAGAAGAAGCCCCGGTGTTAGAGAGAGTGCTAATCTGGGAGTGCCTTTTATCAGCCCTGGTGCAGGCCCTAGCCCCGTTGCTGCAGGAACAGGGAAAGGCGGTGTGGAGGGGGTGATTAGTGTGAGCTCTTTTCTGGGAGTGTGTTTGTTATGTGTGTGAAATACCGAAGAGGGCTAGTTTCGGATTTTGCTTCTATTTTTCTTGGTCTTTCAATGCAAAGAAAATACAGCTAAGGTTGTTTTTTGTTGGTTCGTTGATTTTTTGACATAAATACAGCTGTGCATATGTTTATTAGGAAGTATATAAAGTTTATTTTAACTAATGCAATTACTTTTAGAATAATGGTTTCGTGTTGAAAATGTGATGGTTAAAAGATGGTATGATGTGCAAAGTAAATTATCAATAGTTTAACTAAAATATATCGATAATTCATCGCTGATAATTATATTTTGAAGCATTAACGTTGAATACTTAAAACAAATAATTAAAATAAAAGTTTGTTTCTTACTAAGTTGAAAAACAAGGGTTTTTGCTACCTTGAACAAATCAAAAATGTGTTTATAATATGTTTTTTTTTAAATTCTTATGTTAAACCAAATAAAAAAATATTTTGTCTGGATTATGTGTTTTACATTTTTTTTTTTTTTTTTATAGTTTAATCAAAGAACATGTAATTTACAAATCGATGTAAGATTGTAATTATTTCTTGAATGCTAAAATGCTTTAACAAAGCAAAAGAAATTTATTTCAAGTAAAAAACTACATTGAAAATAATGGTTTAAGTTATTATAAAAAGTAATAAGAAATTCGATCGTAAAATGATTTCCTATTGTTAACCTGAAAATACATAATTTATTACAGATTTTGAATACTGAAGGCTAATTTTAATCGAAAAAATTTAAATAATCACTATTAATGTCAATACATAATTTATTAAATGGATAAATGCTGACAATTCAGATTTTGAATATTGAGGGCTAATTTTAATCGAAAAAATATAAAATAATCACTATTAATGTCTCTGATAGCTATTCGGGAAAAACGTTAAAAAATTATTTAAAAGATGATTAAGTTAATGAAGAAAACTTTTTTTTTTTAATTCGAATTAAAATAATTAATAATGTTACTAAAGCGTTGCATATCAAAATCCAGCCAAGTTCGCGTAAAGCAAAATAAAACATTCTTTATTCTATACGCACTATTTTTTTTTTTTTTTTTTTTTCAAAGAACAAAATAAATATTTTTTATAAAAAAAAAAAAATATCGTAAAGCTTGTTTTTAATTTTTATATTTTTGAATATTTCAATAAAATCATTAATATGTGAAAAAATAAGGCTTCATTTTTTTATAGACTTGGTAGGGTTTCATATAAAATTTTTTTAAACTGTAATAAAATCATCCACCTGTGTGGAAGAGACAATTTTTTTAGTAATGCAGTTGTGAGTTTATAAAATAATTAAAATAGAAACTCCGTAAAACGTTTTATAAAAAAAATAATGACATTTTCAGATTTAAAAAAAAAAATTGCATATGCATCTGCTAGTTAAAATGAAATTTATAACATTTTGCACCTTTAAATAACATGCATAATATAAGTTTAATTTTTATAATAATTTAAACCATGCACACAACCTTTCTCGCCCAACAAATTTAAATTTGAGGTAATTTTATTTTTAAAGAGATTCATAAAAATGTGTCGATTAATTCCAACCTGCAACTTTATTTTTAATATTCTGTAACATATAAACTTAAAAAAGTTAATAATAAATTTTCTGTGGAAAATTTTACAGTTTTTAAGTGTTTATGAGACTTCTGAGCAAAATATGAAAAATAAAAAATATATAAGGATTAAAATATAATAAATTAAGAAAAAAAAAAACTATTTGAGTTAAAAATTTAATTTTGTTATTCATATCAAACCGTTAATAATGAAACTGAAGAAAAAAAATTAAAAACTAGCAAAATGAGCAACCTTAATAAAGCAACTGAATAATTTAGTATTTTTCAATAATCTTAGAGCTTGCATGTTTATTAACGTAAGAAAATGTACTTGTCATGAAATTTAAGAAAAAAAATTGTATTTAAAATGTAAAATAATCAAAAATATTAATAAAAAAAAAACTAAAAACAGAACTTTAAAAATGAAATTTGTAAAAGGAAAATAAAAAACTTGACTACGGAAACATTATTATATAAAAAACAACATTTTTATTTAAAAACTTGAGTTCCTTTGTACAAAATTTTTTAAAAGTCTTTCTACACATTGTCGCGCACATCGACACAGGGACAAAAACGGACATACACACACGACTGATTTCAATAATAATCGGTGGGAGGGGAAAACTGACCTGCTTTTTTGGCAGCGTATAGGTTGGCTTCTTCTTGAGCTTTACCGATATTTTTCTTGTACCTAATTCGTTTATTACCGAACCAATTTGACACCTAAAAAGAAACAAAAAAATACATATTACAATTCACCAGAAAGCAACATTAGGTACCGTAACTGAGAAATTAGGTTCAGCAAATTCAAATTCATGAGATTTATTAAACTTGAAGACTATTATATTCAACCGATTCAGCATTGCACTTTCCCTAGAAACCATCTTACTTTGGCCCCAGCTGGGCTCATAATTGGTTAAACATAGGTCCTACATGAACATGTTTCGAGGGACCAATATTGGAATGTATAGATTATTTAATATTGGTCCTATACAGGGCCAATATTGGCTGATTAATGAATATAAAATATCGGATGAATCTGACCATTCCAGATAGAGCCAATATTGGTAGTAAAGTGGCTGTAAAATATTGGGTGAATCGGACAATTCTATGTAGAGCCAATTCATGAATATTGGTCCAATAAGGGTCCAAGTTATTTTGCAAATAGGGCCATTACAGTAACTTTTTTTTGTTGCACATTTTCACTTTCCTTTTTTAAACAAATGCCTTCGATCAAGCCTACTTTATAGAATAGAATGAGAATGTCTGGTCACTAGTCTGGTGACTAGTTTACACTAATGTGACTGGACAAAGTCCATTTGTGATGCTGTTTCGGTAAAATTTGAAACCCATAATAGTGATATTCGAAATGATTAATAAATATTTAATTCAAAATTCATTAGGTTTAAATAATTTATAATTCCTTAGATCTATTCAATCCAATGCATTTATTATTTAACTCAATAAAAGTTTAATATTATCGTATTAGAACTTATTAATTTTTTTTTTTTAGAATGAAAAAACAATTTTAAAAAGCAAGTTTAAAATTAAAATCCAATTTCAATAACAACTATTTATCTAGAAGCTGTTTGGTACTAAACCTTACAATTAATTAGACTATTAGATTCTACAGATGATCAACATGGAATTAAAATATCTTTTAATACTTTGACAGTACCGATTTTTTTTCCTTCTCAATTTTAGTTTAATTGATAATTTTTGGTATAAACTCTGTACTTAATAACAAATATTACGGCCTATAGTTGTGGACAACAAGAGATTTGTTTTTAAATTTGATATAAGCCTCTCAAATTTTAATATCACTGCTATCTCCTGTTTAAATGTTATCTCCGACTGCTACTCTCGGAATTAAATACAGGCATCCGTAGTTGCAGATTATATTTAAAAGACTTAATTAAAATCACCGTTTAAATTACACCTGGTTACTTTAATATTAACTCTAATAGTACCTTAATATTAATTTGACAGCTGGAATCCCATGACAACTTATTGACTATTGACATCGTTAATTTTGAACAAAATTGTCATTGATTAAAAACAAGAATTAAAGATACTTATTTATGTTGCAAGGTATATATTTACCTGAGAGACTGTGATACCACACTTCCTCGCCAGTTCTTCTTTTGCTTCTTCACTAGGGTAGGGATTACTGAGGTGGGAATAAAAGTATTCGTTGAGGATTTCTGTTGCTTGTTTACTAAAATTCCGCCTTTTTCTCCTGCAAGAAAAACATCATATAAAGGTTAACAAAAAAGCATAATTGACAAAAGATTGAACACAATAGATAACTGGATAACTGGAAAGCTTTGACTGGAAAGCTGTAGCACAATTTATATTTAAAATAAAAAAAAATTAAAAAAAACGGAACAAGTAAAGTTTTTTTCATTAAGCCTAAATTGAAAAGCTTAAATTATTGTTTTAATTTTTTTGTTTGTGGCTGCAAACGATGATCCTTAAAAGTCGAAAAAATAAGAACTATTAAAAAAACTCTAGGCGCAAACGATAATTTCTTAAATTTGAAAAGAATGCAAGAACTTTCCTCTAGAATAAGTTGTAGTTCAAAATAGATTTTAAGAGATAATAGAAATAGGTAAGCATTACAAAACTTATGCATTGATAAGAATACGCAAGAAGAAAAATATTGTTTCAAACTTAAAACATTTTAAATGTATTCATATTTCTTTTCAAACGCAATTTTCCCATAGTTTGCTAGAATTAAATAAAACACAAATACTCGTATCAAAGAAAGCAAATGTTTATGCAACGTTTTTTTTTTTTTTGGGGGGGGGGGAGAATAAAAACAAATTCAAAATAAGCAAAAGCATCGACGTTGCAAGAGTAATATGATGATAAAAAAAAGAGCAAGTACTAGGGTTTTAGAGATGTAACGAGGCGAAAAACAACCATTCTAAGAAATAAAAAAAAGAACTAAAAAAAGGGACAATTTACATTGTCGCTAATTCTCCAGTCTCCAACCATTAAACCACGGGCAAAACAATTTCCACGCCTGGTTTAAAGGTGCAAAAACAAGTAGAATAAGATAGAAAGAAGAAAAGAAAACAGGGGTGATCGTAGAATGGAATTAAAAGGAGAAAAAGAGTATCAACACCCAATACCGATTCGGATGGTCGTATGGGGATAATAGATTCAAAGGAAAACTGGAAATGGGGCAAGTATTTTCATTAAAAGGAAACTTAGCCTAATCCCCTTTTCACCGTTTTTACCTTAAATCGGGGGATGTGTACAAGAAAACATCCTTACAGGGGTGATTGAAAAGATATTGTTCAATAATTACTGATGAAAAAGAATCTTCAGAATAAAGCTATCAGACAGCTATTGTTAAGAATATAACTTTAACAGTTTAAACCGCATTTTCAAAAAGTATTTTAGGCAAAATAAACCAAATGCATTGATAGATATTTTAAAAAAAAGGTAATTTTATTAACAAAGAGGATTTTGTGTTCAGTGATTAAAAAGTAAATTAATTAGAAAAAAAATTAAAACTTAATTCAATGAAACCCATTTTGTTGTAAAAATTTTATAGCTAAATTAGTATAATTTTTACTACATTTTTTCGCAATAAATTGAAACCCTTGTTGGAATAGCAGGCAGAGTCCATTTATAAAAAAAAGAAATGTCGTTCGCGTTCGTAAAAGTCTTTTTTTAACATCTTATTTAAAAACAAGTACACATACAGCTTGTATCTAGAGTCAAAGATAAGCAACACAAAGCAGACAATATATATGCTATGGATTAAATAAAAATTACAAATAAATACATTAAGGCTATGTATCTAAAAATATACTAAGGTGGAGCCCAATTATTCGTATAAGATACACACCAACTATAAAATCTCCATAATAGTTTGTTAAGTTAACGAAATATTTATATATCAAAATAGCAATTACGAAATTTTTATAAACCAAAATAGTTATTATAAATTGACATTTAAGAGTCAACTGAATCTTCTTTTAAACAGTTTTTAAGTTCTACTGCAGCACAGTCATTTGTTAGAAAAACTAAATATTTTATTGATAATCATGAATTAATAAATAAATAAATAATACGCTCTTTTCCTATTTGCTATGGCCTCCCAAAAGTAGACCACGTTTACTCACCTATTTTACAAGAATTTATTTACATTCATGTATTATTCTACATAAAACATTCTATGTATCAAAATTTTAAAATTTAGATTTTTTTTTTTATTTCTTACTACTAAATTTAGCATAAAGCTTTATAATAAATTCTTATTTTTAGGCAATGAGTGCATTTAAAATGCTTCAATTTTCTTATTCATTATTATTTCATACGATTTTCAGACGCTGTATCTCAAAACATTAAAGCATCTAATGTTAAATGTTACTGTATTAAGAAGAATTTAAGATGAGTGGATATAAATAAACCCAAAAGAATTTTAAATAAATATATATAAAAAAAAAAAAAAAGCTACCTAAACTTTTTCCAAAGGCATCAAAAAATAAAAATTCATTTAAGTACTTCACACATTACAGAACATTTATAATATATTTTATCGCCAAACATAAACTAAAATATACAGAAAGGAAAAAAAAAAAAAAAAAAAAAAAAAAAACTTATTTTTTCCTAGTTCGATAAATGAACCGAAAATTCCGTACCTAAACTAACAAAAGCAATTAAAAGACATCACGATTAAATTAAGCAGAACATTCCACCAAATATATAAACACTGGAATTAATCTCCATCCATTAAGAACTCAAGTTACATATTTAATGGTGCACTGGACGCATACCTGTAAACCTAAGTAGGAAAAAAAAATCATCTTTCCCAAGATGAGATCTTTTTCTTTATTCTCTATGGGAGCACTAATGCGTTTTCTATTCGGATAGTCCTTTTTAGCATCTTATTTTCCTACCAACTATATCCCCCCTCTTCTTTCCAATAAAGCAGGGGGAGGGGAAGAGCTGAGAAGATTAAGATTTCATCCCCTTTTCCTAGACCATGTATATATATGCTCTATACTCGTTAGCAAAATAATTGACTGAAGTCAGCAAGCGACAACTAAGCCGCCGGCCCAAGTAGCATTTAATGCAGCACTGGCTATTTAATCCTTTTCTGCCGGTTAGAAATTATTTACCACTTGCGTTGGGGCTACACATTAGTTTCACTTGGAGTAAAAATGGCAAATTCCTTTTTTTTTTTTTTTAATTCCTCAACCCAACCCTCTTTTTAAATTTCTTTTTCAACTTGCGTTAAAAGAGAGAAAATGTTTACGCGTTTTTGGCGCAGGGTCTTAAGACTTTAAGATTTAATTTAGCCCATAAAATCAATTTCTTTTGGAGGGGGATTTTTAAGGTGATTTTCTTGGCGAAAACAACTTTTTTTTTTTCTTCTTCCCAAGCACTTCTTCGTTGGAAACCCTATTCCCAACGATGCAATTTTTGCAGGCAGGTGGTTTCGAGTTTTAATTGGAGGCAATCAGGAAAATTTATTGCTCGAAATTTCATACGTTTTAATTTACACCGTTGAAGCGAGAAGGGTGCTTTAACACGGGTCAGAAAAAACTTCCATAAGAAGAAATGTTGGAATTTAAAAATGGCGGTATCATTCAAGTCCCTGAAGCGAACCACCAGCAAACGCTTTGCGTACTGAATTCAAACTATCATCATATTTAACGCAATAAGAAAGACATGAGGATGCATTAGAAAAAGTAGAGCTAAAAGTTAACGTTAAAAAGTTTAAGTCGTATTGCAAAAGTAATGCATTTATCTTTGTTAATTAGGAGGATTTCATTAAAGCAAGAAAATTCATAGTTCTAGTTGGCGATGGAGCCCTGGTGTTTGTAGAGATTAATGGCGCCATCTTGATCTTTCTAGGAATAATTTGCATGGAAATGCATAAAAGATAACTTTTTATAAAGTGAACCAGAGTTTTTAAATTATTTCTTTACTGGAATAATAAGCCAAGTCATTCTGAGTACGCTTCTATTTGTTAAAAGACACTTTTAAAATACTAAAGAAGATTACGTAGAAAACCTTATAATTAATATAAAAATGCATAATTGTATAAAGCAAAAGAAACTAACACTTTACGATGCTACTAGATTGTTTCGTAATAAAGATTTTAGTCGTAATAAGCTAATACAATCAAAATCTAATTTTAAATATGAAGATCTACGGGCATATAGTCCACATTTCTCTCGAAGGTGATATTTATAAATTTAACTATTCCTTAGGATTGTTTCCTGGTAAGAACTTTACATGTCTCCAGAATTAAGTAGATTAAAACATCCATATTTTAAAGCATGGAAATCGTTAAGATTTTCGCCAGAAAAGCTAAAAATCGTTCTTCTGAACAATATGAAAATTTAGCTTATAGTGCTTCAAACAAATCATATTTTATTGGTAAAAGGATTTCTAATAAGGACCGATAACTAAAAATCGTCAGCATTAAAAATTGGAAGAAACTGAGAAAAGTATAGGTTTCAGGTAAAAATTAAACATATTTGATAGAACGGAACAAATAAACAAAAAATAGCCTCAGAATAATGTTAATTTAATGTGAGAGAAAGCCTTATTTTTATCCTTTTTTTTATTTTATACAGATAATATTATTTATACTTTAAACTTTAAAAATCATTTCATTAGATAAACAAAAGAAATGCCACGCGAACATTCGATGTTAAACCAGATCATGCAATGCCATCTTTTCCAATATATAAAAGACCTCTAATCTATCCTCATCGAAATCTTCCCAATACACTAGAAGGAAAAGGGGGAACAAAATCCAATAAACGGGCAGCAGTACAGCATCCTTCCATCCCCAAGTGATGCGGAAGATGAAGCTCAGAGAGGCATCAAGGGATGTGGGAGAGCAGGGATGGAGAGTTATGGGAGTAGCCCACGGTCGACGGAGTGCAGGGCCCATTACACGCCCATATGGGCCCGGCGTAGCTTAATTCTTCCGCGTCAGGCATTCCGGAATGACGCAATTCAGGGTCCCGGAGCCTTAATCCTCAGTGACCGGACTTTATTCTGCTTGTCATGCGTACGTCATGGTCGGATCTGTCATCGTCCGGCCTTTTACCCCTTGCCAAGCGTCCGGGAATGCTTTGAGCCATTATTGTTTTCTATCTGGTCTTATGGGGGGAAGGAAAAGAAGTTTTTGTTAAATGTTTGGGAAAAAGAAGGTCGAATAATGCTGACTTCGTGGATAAAGGGATATGGTCCATGTGGAACGGTTTACCGAATATATTTTGGTTCTTCAAATTTTTTTTTTTTTTTATCTTCATTCGCAAACCCTGACCGCAAAACAAATTTTTAATAAAATAAACCCGTTAAGTCCGTAAATACGGGTGGAAATTTTTTTGAAAAATAAATTAAATAAATAAAGCAATTCTAACGATGGAACTTAATGATAAACTTAGTTTAAATGATTAATCTATCAAAACAAAATAAACACTGTTCAATAAAGGAAAAAAAAAGTTTAATTAAAAAAAGTTATTTTTTTACAAGTGTGATTTTGCTAGAAACGCACATTAACCGCACGGAAAAAATTTCGTCAATATATTAGAGTAAATAGTTGATTATCAAAAAATTACTTAAACAGACAAATATGAAATATTACAAACTCATAACAAATAAAAAAAAAATATTGAAACATAATTGAAATTTACAAATTATAATTTTTAATATTTTAAAGTTGAAACCAACTTTTGCTGTTTAAATAATTTACAGAAACAGTTTATTCCTTCGAAAATGGGAAAAGGAGGATTTTGGGGAACTTGTTATGTAAAAAAGGATATTATAGTCTAAACAAAAGTTCAAATCCTTCTTTAATTAAAATAATTGTACTCATAGAATTGGTATGAATATTGTGTAAAACTTTAGTCGTCTTTAAAGCTAAAGAGAGCTAGTTTTGCGAAATCCAGAAATGATTTTTAATAAATATAAATGTAGAAAATATAAAAATCTACACATTTTAAATTCCTAGTCAACAAACTATTAATGTTGATTTGGAGAGTAGCACTGGTTTAAATTTAGTTATTTAGGTCTAAGGTCATCAGTGACAAGTTTTGGTAAGTGACAGTTCAAATGAAAAGAAAGATTAACATACCTGGCGTCGAGAAACCTAGACCTGAGGATCATGACTGCTTCACACGTACTCTGTTTCAACTGGACTTGGATGGAGTTGAACTTCTTGTGGATTATTTGAACCATTCGCTCGATTTCTTTCGGCGTTATCGGCCTTGTTCGACTTTGTTCTCGTAGCAGGTTCATTACGTGCGTCGTGAACTCGTTACATGCCTAGGATTGAACAAATAAAATATTTAGAAATCTAATGAACAGGCCATAAGATAAATTACACACAAAAGCAGCTAAAGATCAGTATATGACTTTTTATGAAACCTGTAGCTATCTTTCAGAGAAAAGTTGCCTGTAGATGCGTTCACAAATTATGCGAAAATACCTAAAGACATTTTATGAAACCTGCAGCCAGTATTATTTTTTAGTAACCTGTAGATAGTATGAAAAGTATAGAAATCGAGGCAGTAGTAAAAGTGAAAAAAAAAACAAAATCCAAAAAGCATTTATAAAAAGTAAATAAAAAAACTGACTTTTTCATGTTTGTTTTTGTAGGCAGTTAAAAAATTTGTAGCGTTTCAGACCAATTGTATGTTTTGAATTTGCTGCTACCTTACTATGATGTTATGTATATTATGGGATTTCTTAGAGATAATTGTACGATATAATGGTTCCATGTAATAGGAACACCTTATTCAGATTGCAGCAATTTTGCATCATATTACAATTCAAATAACAGATATTATGATTCGTTAAACCAATTTTGTCTTATGTAGGCTATGCCCAATAAAATAGTATTTGCAATTATTGAAACTAGATAGGCTGTTGTTCTACTAAATACCAGGTATTCCAAAGAGTTTATAAGCAGTGGCTTATTTGGACAGAAATTATATCCGTTTATTTATATTCTACATTAAATTTAAATACATTTTCTTTGAAAACTTTGATTCACAAAAAGCCACTCTAATTAGAAGATGGTAGAAGTAACCAATATTTTCAAATATTCAACTGTCCAAACTTCAAACAGTTCATTAAATGTGTGGTTGATGACGGATAAAACTTTGTTGTTGATACAGTTAAGCATACATAACAGCATCCCTATCAAGGAGCAACAAAATAAAAAATCAAATTTAAAAAAAAAAAAAAATTCTTAAGCTGGAGAATTTTTTTTTACAAAAGAATTGTCTAATATCCAATTACATAATTCTTATAAAATGGTACATAACAAAACACAAATCGGCTATAAAAACTGAATCAAAATATTTAAAGTCTTAGAACACAGCACAAAGCGGTATATCTTTTAAACAAACGACATCCAGCCGTAATCAAATTTCACGCAACCGCGAGTTCCAGACGGCCGAACTTTTACAACCTCATTCCAACAAAAAGCGGTAGAAACCACATCAAAAGGCATTCCTTGTTTTTATAGCATCAGCGGTTTTCATGATACATAAACTTCCAATTAGGAGATCCCCCACCCACACCAAAGCTTCCAAAAAAAAAAAAGACCTCCTAACCACGGTGAGGTCTAGTCCGGTTTGGGCGCACCATTAAATATGACAAGCATCATCCAGATCCGGCAAAATAATCTCCCACATTATCCGGAAGGGTATAAGTATAGGACAAAAAAATCGATAGCTGACCGGCCCACCCCCATAAACTCCACTGGTCAGGTTTTATGAGAAAAACCCTCCATAGAATGAAGGGGTACAGTATTATAACATAATACCAACTCGCTTTTCTTTTTATCTTTATATTCCCGATTCTTATCTTTATTCCGATAGATGGTGTTAACGCTAGGAGGGGTGCAGCACCACCAGGTGGCTCATGGGGGGAATTTATATATCCACCAAAACCTAGGCTTACGTCTTCTCCAATTAGCGCTGATATAACTCATGATATCTTTCTCTCCGTATCCACGCATCCCTCGCTTCTTGGTTGCTTAACTAGTTTAGCCTGCCCGGGTTTTCGGGCCAAGTACTATATACTTCCCTAGTAGCGCAAAAAGCTAATCTAGTCCCACATCAAGTGCCTGAGATGGAAGAAGAGGGGACGGGGAAGATATTCCATAAGGCTTATGGAAAAGCTAATCACATTCGGGGAGGCTGTGTTTTGTTTCACCACTGACAGCTAACGCTCTTTTCCTGCTCTTGCTCGTTCCCTTGAACGCATCCTTCCATGAAACGTCTCTTTTTCTTTTTCTGTCTTGGGATGCTGGAAGAGCCACCTGAATGAGTAACAGGATTCCTCTTGCGCATCTTTATGTTTCGGAAGAGGCAAAAAAGAAAACAAAGAACAATCCGGTAAAGCAAACGCTGCCCGTTCAAGATGTTGAGATGAAGTGTTTTCAGCGATTCAACTAATGGCGACAGAGGAGTAAACATATAAATTTTTGGATATAGGTTTCTCCTTTATCAAAAGCGGAATGAAGTATTTCGTTCTAAAATTTCACAGCGAAAATACTAAAAATGGTTTGCAACATGCTGACTTCCAGAAACTTGCAAGTTTCACATTTGTTAACAATTTCCCACAATTTCAGTAGTGTATGTGAAGCCCTGGTAATATAAATACAAATCTTGATCCTCTTTGCTGGATTTTATGAGAATATGTAATAATTAGAAATAAGAATTTAAACAATCAGAACTGTTTAAGGTTATTTAATGGAGAAAAATCAATAGTATTACCAATAAAAACTCTCAACAATTATAAAAAAATATACTAAATTTATAGTAGTTGGTTTTATAAACAATACGCAGCAGACATATGTAGGTTCAAAAAAAAAAAAAAAATACAAAGTTATGAGAGATTTTCATAAGAATTCGTTTATAATTAAAATGTATTATACCGGTATTTTGAATTAAATAATTGCAACAAACATTATAGAAACATTGAATTCGACATATATATCTATTGAAATTGGATAAATAATCGTATAAGGGTTGCAGAGTCATTTGCGAGTATTATTGTCTACTTTCATTCCTTCTAATATTGCAGCAAATTTATATTATATTAGTTAAAGTTTTTTTTTTTCAGGACCACCACAATGGGTGAGATACCGTTGGCCATGTTAATTTGGACGTCTAGTTACTGTCACACTAGATGGCAGCACCGAGACTCTATTTGGATGCTAAAGTGCACTAGGAATTTAATTTTGCCGGAAATGCCAAGACCAATAGATATTAGTTAAAGTTAATTTATATAAGTAGCAGTACATTTGTAATTGCAGCAAATTTTTACAATAAGCTCCGATATAATCTTAATTTTGGAATCTTTTAGTTTGCAATGCAGACAAATATTAAAATTGATACTCAAGCTATTTTCATTTCACATTCTTACTTGGCGATTGATTTGGCGGCTGTTTTAAAAATTACAACTACAAGCCAAATTTTATGTTTTACAGCTCTTTTAGATACACGAAGTTTTTTCTTTTTTTAAAAAGCATTTAAAAGTTTTTTTAAGCAACTAAAACATACAATTATGTGTCTTAAAAAAAGAACTGACTTTTGGTCCAATTTAGGAAAACTAATTGCATTGAAGTTTAAATGCCTATGGCAATAATTTTTATCCATTAGTTCCAAAATGTGTGCCCAGAAAAGCAAATAAACATTAAATCTCGAACGTTTCAAACGAAAACTATATATCATTGGCATTTAAGAATGGCTAAAACCAGAAAACTTGTACCCTGTCAACTGAAATGTGCAATAACAGGTAAAGCTCCGATTATAATTCAAAATACCTAACTAGAATCTTTATTTTTGCGAACGCTTTGGAGTTGAAATCGCGACAGGGGGGTTCCGAGCGACCATTAATCAAGAAAGAGTGGAGGTTAGCAAAAGCGAGGGGGCAATCACGGGTAATCAGGCTCTCGATTGTTTGCTCGTGCCTTTGCGTAAAGGCTATTAATCAAAATCCTGCTTACTAATGACACAGACCAGAGGTCAGGAGGGTTAACCACCACGTGGATCAGGCTCGACACCTGCTGCTGATAGATTTTTCTGAGGAGAAGGATGGTGTTTTAAAATTCCTCCAATTATTCTCTTCCAGTCACGGTTCTCTTCCACACAGAAATTTAATACCATTTTTATAAAAAGATGAAGGGTTTGAGGTAGCCATTGTGCAAGAATATGAACGTACCTTAAGCTCACGAGGGTCTCTATTTAGTCGTTGAGCAAAAGTTTTGATAAAATATTATTTTCTTCCATTGGCAAACTCAATAAATATAATACTGCCGTACAATCGAAAAATAATCGCAAGCGACAAAAAATTCAAAATTGAGATTTTTTGGCGTGTGTGTATGATAAGCTACACATTGCAAAAAAAAAGTTTTCCTATTAAAAATTTTGTTTTGCAAGTTCTATGAAATTCTATTTCGGCGTTCATAGCAATAGGAAGAAAATAGTTGTCAAGCTTACTTTTTTCGAAATCTATCGTGATACGTTGTTTTTTCAATTGCACGGCAGTATATTACACTTTTTAAAATTTATTCGAATCAAGAAATGATCATCCATTTTATTATTTTGTACAAATAAACAAAAAAAAGAGGTATATTTCTTTAACGTTCATAGAATTGCTCTTTTTTAGTTACATCTTAATACTACTATTACTCCACATTTATTCATGCCATTATATTTTATGGTTCTCACAACACTGCGAATGTATAATTCAAAACTAAGTCAAAGAAGGTATGAAAAAATACAAACTAGTTCATCAGAGTTAATTTTTATCGAAAACTATAGCACAAATAAGATAAAAAGTGTAGCATAAATAAATTAGTCCTATAAATGAAACATAAGTTTCCAAGACATGATTATTTTTAACGAGCTTCATTGTAGCAAATCTTTTTGAAGTGATGTTGGGCCAGTAAGAAGGCTACAAGTTTTTCTGTAAAAACTTTTAATTTAATATGGTGGGGGAGCAGCAGATAGGTAATTTAAAATTGAACAAGATCCACTATCGTTTTAGAACAATTCTCCTCTTGTTAGCATTTCAGTATTTATATTAACTAAAAATTTTAATTAATTTATTTTTATTTGTTTATTTATTTATTATTTTTTTTTAATGAAAATTTCTAATTTGAGGGTCAAAAAATAATGTTTGTTATCGCGTTTTACTGTTTTCTTTTGGATTAAAATTTTTTTTGAGAGTTATTAATTAACTCTAAAATTACGACTATTTAAAAAAAAAAAAGATAATAAAATAAACGAGGAAGAATTGCTTTTAACCAGAATCGTAACTGTAGGATAAAAAACAATGGACATATAACTTGCTTTTAAACACATTGTACTTAAATTAAAAATATAGCTACTATATAAAAATGGAGAGAGTTTAAAAAAATATTGATTGAGCCGGCTTTGAAACCTTCCTCACTTATCATATTTAGTATAAATTCATACGATTACGAGCTGCTTACGAGCCTAATACTGTGTTATCTAAATTTTTTGGCATTAATGATTCGAAAACCTGATGCGCTTTTCTGCAACTAAGGAAATTTCATTGAAATCGTAATAATTCTCTCGGATAACTAAGATTTTTTTTCTTCTTCGTTCTCTTTACGCGAAGACACTTCGTACAGAACAGAACAAAAGAACATCCTTCCTTGTTATTATCTCATTTACTAAAAAAGACAAAAATATCAAACAATGACTGAAACTGCCGCTTCATTTCATACAGAACAAAAAGCAATCCGAATTTTGCTTTATCTGGGTAGTTGACCGAAAGTTTTGGCTTACAGCTCCCATAGATGGTTTTGCAGAACCCAAACTTTACATGTATCGCTTCATCAAGCTTTTCCATATTGTTTCCAATTAAAAGTTCGTTGAGCGGACAAATTAATAAGGGAGGCTCATTTGGAGCGAGAGAACAAAGAATTCCGACAGAGGGGAAAGGGGGTATAAGCAGGGGGTGCCGGACGTTGCATTTCACGCCTGTCAGCTCCTAGACAAAAGATTAGGGTTAAACAAAGCCCTATGCCCGCACATTACATTAGTTGCAGGCACACATTAAGCCTGGTGTTTGCTAATCTGATGTGATGCCTACCCCTCCCCTTTATTGTGCCTAGTGCTATGTGCGCTCCGTTAGCGCCATGTGGCATTGAGGCGATTTTCAGGGGGTGGGGAGATGTTCTCACTGAAATGAAAAGAATGGCGAAGTGAACTTTAGGTGCACCTTTATTTCCGTGTTCAGAGGAGTGTAAGAGATTTTCCTTGTTCGAGTTTTGTGGAAGAAGCAGTCGTAGTTATATTTAACCCTTTGCTCCCCAAGTTTTGCAAGCTTTCGGGTGAAAAGGTTGGCGAAGAAAAATTTTACCGGTTCTAAAATATTCTTTTGTGCGAGAGATATTTCAGTTTCGCGTTAATTCTTTGTTTAAGGGTGTTCGTGATCATGTTTCCGTCAGTAAAGTGCTATGGTTTTTAGTTAGTGAAATTAAATATATTCAAAGCTCAACGGTAGATGCTATTATTATATGTGTTCTGATGCATGGGTTTTTAAAATTTTATTTAAAAGCTCATAAAAAAATCCTTATATAACAATAAGAATTACACGTTAATTTATCTTTTTTGAATCCTTAACTATATTGTTAACAATAACATTTATTTCCAAAATTAGCAATTAAATATGATTTCTTTAACATTCTAAACATGAGGAATGTGATATGAGTTTTTCTAATGAAATTTAAATAAAATATATTTTTTAAATATTAACCAACCTAATTCGTTAAATTTCTTAAAGGAGAATCCAATATCAGAAAGAAAAACCGGAATTTTTTTTTTATTCAATGTCAGAAAATCACGTGAAAATTAGGATTGGTTTGAAAATAGAGTTATGAAGAAATTACTATACGTATTTAAGGTAACTTTTGTAAACAATAATGTTCGTTTTAAGGCTCATTCTTATAATTTAAATTAACATCTATACTTTAGCAAATTAACTTGATGTTATAAAACATCATTCAAAAATCATACCAATATTGTTATAACATTATTAGCAGAATAAAGCCATCTACTTATAGTGTATATGTGAAGTTAGTTTCTCCTCAAACAGAGAACCAACAAGGAGGAAACACTTTTACGGAGACATAGAAATAGTTTTAGAATGAAAATGGTTTTAGCATTATCAGCAGAATAGAGCAATCTACTTAAAGCGTATATGTGAAGTTAGTTTCTCTTCAAACAGAGAACCAACAAGGAGGAAACACTTTTACGGAGACATAGAAATAGTTTTAGCATTATCAGCAGAATAGAGCAATCTACTTAACGCGTATCTGTGAAGTTAGTTTCTCCTCAAACAGAGAACCAACAAGGAGGAAACACTTTTACGAAGACACAGAAATAGTTTTAGAATTAAAATGGTTTTAGCATTATCAGCAGAATAAAGCAATCTACTTAACGCGTATATGTGAAGTTAGTTTCTCCTCAAACAGAGAACCAACAAGGAGGAAACACTTTTACGGAGACATAGAAATAGTTTTAGAATCAAAATGGTTTTAGCATTATCAGCAGAATAGAGCAATCTACTTAACGCGTATATGTGAAGTTAGTTTCTCCTCAAACAGAGAACCAACAAGGAGGAAACACTTTTACAGAGACATAGAAATAATTTTAGAATCAAAATGGTTTTAAAATTATCAGCAGAATAGAGCAATCTACTTAACGCGTATCTGTCAAGTTAGTTTCTCCTCAAACAGAGAACCAACAAGGAGGAAACACTTTTACGGAGACATAGAAATAGTTTTAGAATCAAAATGGTTTTAGCATTATCAGCAGAATAAAGCAATCTACTTAACGCGTATATGTGAAGCTAGTTTCTTCTCAAATAGAGAACAAACAAGAAGGGAATACTTTTACAAAGACATAGGGGTCAATGAAAGGGGGGCCCTTCTCATTGAGTAAATTCGGGACAGAAAAGTTATTTTCTGCATGCTACAGTTAGTAACTGATATTGATATAAACTAAAAACATATATTTATAATAGGGTAAGTAAAGCAAATAAATGATATTAACTGGCTAATACCATTGAGGAATTTACTAAAACGAGTAATAAACCGATATTAATAAATAGTAGCCGGTAATAATATTGAACTAACAAACTTCAAACGTGATTATTAACGACTTGTTAATGTGATAAATTCTTAAGAATTATTAACTGCAACTGTATTAGTTATTAATAATAAAAGGTTAATAATTAAGAATAAACGATTAACTACACGGACCGCAACACATGCATTTTAAAATATTAAAATGAACGTAAAATTAATGATCGCATACCGATAAAAACAAGGATATTTATTAGTTCTTTTCGAAACTTTTAATAAAAACTAGTCAAACATACACAAATTATAAACACGCCATAACGTTAGAAATACTTTCGAATATAATTATTCTTTTTTAGGGACACAGTTATAAAATATTTTCAATTAAAAAATTATGCAGAATATTTAAACAGAAAATACTTTTGAAAATAAGAGTCAATGAGAAATTTAAATTATCAATGTGCTTTTTAATCAGATTTAAGATTTTTTTAAAAATTCTTATTTTTTTTTTTTTACAGAAATTCCATTAAAAGCCTTTTTTAATAAAAATAAATACAATCTATAAAATATAGAAATATACTATAATAATTTTTCTTCCTTTTTTATGACTCCATTTTCTGAAACACAGAAAAAAAATTACAGCAATGTAAATCACCTCAACACAAATAGACAATCTAGTTATCCCTTTCCCACTCAAACACAACTCATCACAGTGACAAGCTATGCATTTCTTAGAAATTTGACAGAACATTCAATTCGCAGAAAAGTATAAATTCTTCGAAAAAAATATGCTTCTTTTTTAACACCCAAAAAATAAAAGTATAAAACTCGCTCCATGATAAAAGCCAAGTCCAGCCCAGCCACCTTTCTCGCGTCCATTCTCTCCAAAAAACAAAAACAAACCAAGATAGGACAAGAAATAAATAAAATCGCGGTAGTTGGGCTTTACACCAACGCACTCTTGACGCTTTACAAATGATGTTGTCTTCCACCTTGACATCACAGGAGCAAGGGATCGTCCTCCACCCCCACCATTCTTTCAACTCCATCTATCCTCGTCTGCCCAATCAGCACCCACGCCTCCAAGAGAGGAGGTCGAAGAAAAGTAGTAGCGGGAGGTCAAAAACGACAGTTGTGACAGATGACCAACTAGAACAGTGCATATTCAGGACACATTTTTTTTTTTTCTGTTCTACACTCTCCCTTTAAGTTTTATGAGATACACCCACGCCTTCATCTCTATTGTAGTTCTAATCATATCAGCATAGAGGCACGTTCCTATAGAAAAGAGGGGGGGGGGTCAACAACTAATTCATTAAAGAACGTTCTTCATCTGTCCTCAGGTGACTGTGCGGTATTCACAGGAAAACCCTTTTCTTCTCTCCCCCCTTTCAAATTCTGGGAAGGAGCTCCCTGTGTTATACAAAAGTCCCCGGGGAGCCATCAATCTTGAAACCAACTTAATATCATTATCGTCGAAACTCCCTACTTAAAGTCCAAGCAGAAAAGTGCCTGAATATTTCATGGCTTTTGCGGCGGAATGGTGGAAGTTTGAAGGAAAAGAAAATCGAAACTATATTACCCCTAGCGCCTGCTTGAAAATCTTTTCCACCCCATTTTTACCACCAACCCTACTTCTCATCTCTCAAGTACCCCCTCTTTTTACTCTTCTTCCAAAGACCAAAAGTCTTTTACAAAATTCTATCACCCTGTGTGCTTTGTTAGGAGAAAGGTCCTTAATATGAGACACTCTTTCAAAAATCTAGATTATAATTATTAGGATGTTTATTATTACATTTATTATTCACAAGACTGGTGTAAATCATTAGGTTCAAAAGCACTGCAGTGTTTTCTCAAAAAATAAGAATGTTCAAAATCTAAATAAAAAGTGTTCTAATATGGGATTATACAAAAACATATTAAATATGCAAGCTGTAATAGATTTAATCTTTTCATTATGGCTATTCATGTACAATAATATCGAGGAAAAAGGACTGTATAAAACTGTTCACTCGCAGTTAAATAAAAACACTGACAAATTAGAAAAATTTCCTTCGTTTAGTTTTCAAACACATTATTTTCCTTTAATTATATATATTTTTTTTTTTTTTTTGACAGACAAATAACGTGGAAAATCGATTCCTTCCTAGAGTTGAAGATGGGCCACACAATTAAAAATCATACCCTGTCCGCCTTAATTTTTTTTTTTTTTTTCTTTTCTACGAAACCTGCTAGTTTTGCGCAAAATGTTTTGAGGTTTCACCAAAAATAAAAATACAACTATCTTCAGTTAAGTAATTATCATTCTTTTAAATGACGAATAATTTTATTTTTGCAAACTATTATTGCGAAAAAAAACCTCTAATTTAAAAAATTAAAAAAATCTATATAAATTCCTGAATAATAAAATTTTTTTAAGAGCATGTAAAATTTCCATTGCGATTTTACTATTAATTGTTCAGTGACGTAAGTCGCAATTTTGAGAACTTTCTGCTTAAGTGACGAATGAATTTTAAAAGAACGAAACCGTCAAATAATTAGGGAGAAAATTACTTTACCAAGCCCTTTTAAGTGTACATACTGCTACATGTATAAAGATTTAACTATGAGTAAAATTATTAAAAATAATTCATACCTATTATGTGAATTCATATGAGTTATGTTATTTCTACGCTACATCATAAATACACTGAAAGCTATTCGTATTCACAGAATACATGAATCATTCATACGAATTCGTAATCATGCATTTTATGTTTCATATTCTTGACATTTATTTACAGCTCTTAAAATTTATAAATTAAACAGAAATTTTTTTTTGTCGATTACATGATATCAATTTTCATGGTCGGGTACATGACATAGATTCAAAATTAAAAGCAAATAATTTTACTGAATTTAAAAATGAGAATAAAAAAATTTTTGAATTGTTATTATTTAACAATTTAAACGATGTAATTTAAGCAATGATGCTATAAAATTACAGGATATAATCAATGCTTTTTAACATCAGGCAAATTTTCTCAGGATAGTCAGATTTTACAACTAAAAAAAAAAATTAAATAATTCTAAAAATGACTTTTTTCTTTTAATAACGGTAAGGTGTAACCGAAAATTGTTCAGTTAAAAATGCAAATCAGTAATTTGTTTTAACATCATTATGACATCATTAAATAAAAGTTTCTAAAAAAAAAAAAAAAAAAAAAAATCGCCTTCGGTAGACGTTAAATTTCAATAAAAGATTGAATATATTTCTGAATATGATGCTCAGTAAAACTATTAAAACAGTCATACACATAAAAAAATATTTTAAAGAAGTTCCGAAAGCTTTGAATTTTGTTTTAATATTTTTTTTTCTTTTAGAATAACAGTTTTACTTAAATCACTAAACTTTTATCCAGCCTTTTTTCCGAAATGAAAACAAGATATCATTTTGTAACAAAAATAGTTTCAGCGAGGAAAAAAGATCGAAAGAAAACGATTTTAAACCAATTCTAAAACATCAATAATGCGAAACAAAACCAGTAAACAACATATCTTTAGGGCATTTTCATCCACTTCATCCATGCCCCTTGTTTCAGATAGTGAGCGCCCTGCGTGGGGCGTACATGTAGGGGGAAGGGGGGTATTTTAAAAGCGTGACAACCAAGGCTCACCTCCTCACAAGATGCTCAGGATCAACTAAGGATCGGCGGCTGACAGCGTTCTGCGACAGCTTGTCACATCCTTGATCCCGAGTGCAGCTGGGACAAAATTCCGGTTTTCCTTCAGGAATTTCACCCTCCCCTTTCGATAGTGTGTGAGCCCGGGTAGAAGATTAGGGGGTTAATTGTAGAAGAACGCGTAAAGAAGTTTAACCTGGATTCTTTTTTCATTTGTACCTCGTTCCGGCCGATTGAGTTAGGGTACATAAAAAAAAAGTACCCGGTGTGAAGTCTGCCGCGGTTTTTTTTTTGAAGCGTCAATCTAAATAAAGCCCTCTATCTTTTTTTCCCTTTAAATAAATAAAAGTTTTTATATGGCCAACAGATAAAAAAGAACTTTTTTTTTCAGCTTCGGTTTGGGTTTTGAAAAAAAATGTAGATAAATAAAGGAATGTTTAACAGAATTGGGAGATTTTATTTGCGTTAAAAGCGATAGAAATGACAAAAATGCGGCTCTAAAAATGTTTTAAGGTTTATACCAGAAAAAAAAAAAAAAAAAGCAATTAAATATACAGAAATTGGTTCCACCTCCTCTGTACCTGAAGTTTCTAACAACCTAAAAAATTTTTTTAAGTGACACAAATATAGTAAACAATTATCTGCAATCAATTTTAAACTTTATTAAAACACGGAGCGAATTTTAAAAAATATCAATGCTCTTTGTTGATTAAGGTACCTTTCAACTTTTCGAATAAACGACGATTTGAAAAAAAATCAAATAAAGAGAAATGGAAGAAGATAGAAACACAAGCCTTGTTACATTCTGTCTGTAATTTATTTAGGTACAAATAGAGTAGCTGACTAGAATAATTTTAAAATTGTTTTATTTTTTCACTGTATAATTGGAGAGCTGGGGGCAGTGAGCTCTATCCTGTCGTGGCTGAAAATCCTCTCGTTAATTGTGGAGTGGAAGTTTTGAGAGATAGGGATACCAACTCAGGCGCTGTCCACCTCCTCTGACCAGGGTCAAAACTACGCGGCATTCCTATTGTGGTTGTTAAAGTTGTTGTAGTTAATTTACGTCGCACTAGAGCTGCACAATGGGCTATTGGCGACGGTCTGGGAAACATCCCTGAGGATGATCCGAAGACATGCCATCACAATTTTGATCCTCTGCAGAGGGGATGGCACCCCCGCTTCGGTAGCCCAACGACCTGCACGCGAAGTCGAGCACTTTACGGTAGCACAGTTTAACGAGGACCAATACCGCACACCCTCGGTCCATATGCAGACTGATCCAAGTGGTCACCCACCCGCACACTGACCGCAGCCAGTGATGCTTGACTTCGGTGATCTGCTGGGAACCGAGTCGTGGTTGTTAAAAGATAGAGCTCTGAAAAAGGTACTAGGTGCTTGGCCATGGTTGGGTGATGATGTTTGTTTATTAACATCGCCATCTGATGAATAACTTAGTAAATAAATCTAAATCTGGAGCATTCTGAATCGCTATGATTAAGAGAACGATATGAAATATGAGTTTTGCTTAAAAAAAAAAAAAAAAAAAAAAAAACATTTATAGACCAAAAAATTTACTTAATACATGGAAAATGACCAAGAGTGTTAATTTTAAAAGATAAAAGTTGAACAAAAAAAAAAAGTATAGGTTTTTTAGAAAGAATTTATTTATTTATTTATTATTATTATCATTTGGTAGGTGGTAAAGAGATGTATGGGAGAAAGTGAGATTTCATAAGTTTAAAAATTATAAAAAATATTTTTTTCCCTCCAAATAATACTTCTAATTTATGATATATAACGTAATAAAGACATCTTCTGACATACTGAACATTCACATAATTATAGCCAATTTTCAGAAAATTATCCAAAACACTAGTTTGGTATTGACAAGATTAATGAAATAGGAAGGGTTAACTTTCATTTTTTCGTTCTAGAATAGACACTCATAGAGAAATTTATTCTAAGTTGAATCCTGACATTGATACATTGAACAATCATACGATACAAATTAGCCGCAATCTAAATAAAGAGTTCAATTGAATCAAGTATTGCATTTAAGTTGAGTCATCGTATCATGTAATCAAGTTTAGGAAGTACGCTAATAAGCAAATCAACCTAACAGCAAATTACGGCCGCTCCAAATTTGAACGGCATTATGGATCTAACCACCTGAAAATTTCTAGCAATTTTAAAGTACGGTATTTTATATATATCGTTTATCTTATATTTTGCATATCGTGTAATCAAGTTTAAGAGGTACGATAATAAGGTTCAACTTAACACCATATTATAGTGGCACCAAATTTGAACGGCATTATTTAAACTAAACTTATCTTATGGATCTAAACGCTTTAAAATTTCTAGCAATGAAGGAGTGATTTACAGTAAATACATTTATGTACAAAATAACTTTAAATATGTAAAGAAAAAAAAAATTAATAAAATTAAAGAAGGAAAATATGGTGTAATACAATTACGATAAAAATAAATTAGAAAAAAAAATCAATAAAAAAATGCTTAATACTACGATATAAAAAAAGAAATTAAAGCCAGTACAAAATTCTTCACGAATTCCACATTTTTTGCGATAACAATTGACACACAATGAGACAAGGGTTGTTTTCTGCAACGGGAAAGTGCAAACCAAAATTAAAAATAGCTTTACTCCTTCCTTTGGTGGAAGGAATTAAAAGGCAAGCTTAGAGGTTGAAACCTGACGAAATAGTGGAAGCAAGAAGAGCCTATACATCTAGTATATATCTATACATATACCTATACTTTTACAGATATATCGGAGGATGGAGATAGATTAAAGTCGGGGAGATTTCTAATTGAGTAGGGAGGTAAAAGCCGAAGAGCCCCTACTCTGCTCCGTTCTAATTACCGCGTCTGGAATTCGATTATCTCAGCATTTTCTTCACAGGAGAGGGACCATCCTTTTCATAATTACTAGGTCCTGATTGGCGTTCTCTGTATTCGCTTTTTTATATATATAAGGCTTCATTCCTTTTCCTTATTCATTTGCTTTTTTAGTTATATCTTTCTTTATTGAAAAGCTTGGGAAAATTTCAAGGGGGGATGCTATGAGAGAAGGCAAAATTTACTATTTGGCAGTGTTTAGAGAAAGGAATAGAACGACTTTGAAAAGGTTGATTTGTTTTAGTAGAAAAAGAGAACAGTTATGAAAAAAGAAAAAAAAATGACCACCAAAACCAGAATAAAATAAAAGTAAAAGAATATCATGAATGAGAATATTCGCTAACTTTTTTAAGAACAAATATTTATTATATTCCGCACATATAAAACACAAGATTTGATTAACGTTTAACACTGATCCCCCCCCCTTCATGTTTTGTTCTTACATCGTAGAGCATTAAAGAAAAGTTTTAGGTAGTAACAACAAAATGTGATATAAATGCGTGAAATAAATGAATAAAGATATCAAAAATGTGCTTCATATAGCTCTAGTTTCAGGATTATTGTAAGCTAGAGGTGAAATGTTCTATTTTTATCTTAAAAAATACGGTACATTACAATAGTAAACTTATACAATTATTAGTAGTTACATATGCACGCTGTTCAGTAATCACCACTCTTAATGTATATTTTAAAAATCGTCAAAGAAAATGAAAACGATAGTAAACATATTCAAGTCGCAAATTGTCATTTAAGTGGCAGAAAAACAAAAACATAACGTTATCAAAATCTGACGCGTCACAATTGAAATGACGGGATTAAAAACATAAAAAGGTAGAAAAAACGACAAAGAATTAACGAAGAGGTGGATGACGTCTATTATAAACATTGTTCTTAATAGACGCAAGCTTCATCCGGCATTTCAAACTGGATTTTTTTTTTTAAATCACTAATTCTCAAACACAGATCAGAATTTAAACAGGTGGTTTTTTTTTTCTCTGGTGGAAATATTACATTTCGCCTAAAGTGTATATTTATTTAATTTTTGACAAAGATTCTAAAAATAAATTAATCTAGAAAACACCAGATTTTAGCTTTAGGACAGGGAAGCATAATGGAAATGTATAGATTTTGTTATTCCAGTCTGAAGGAAGCTGCCTATTTTTCTTTGCGAGGAGCAAATTTTTTTTCTTCCATCCAATGGTGTCTTAGTTATTTATTGAGATTGCGTGATCTTTGGGAATACAGAAGCATTCGGACAGATGTGTTTAAAATTACTTTTAAACTAAACAAAATATAAACAATGGTATCATAGACTTCTTTTAGAAATGCCTGTTTTCCTCAGCCAAAAATATATTTCAATAAGCATATGATCAACATTAACCGACGTTGAAAATGAAACCTCCACTTTCATACTCAAATTTTACTACAAAAGCCAATTTTCCTCACACATTATGCAACAAAACGAGCAGTTGAATGAAAAACAAGCACAACTGCTTCAAGTAAATAGAAATGACGGATTATCCTTCCAAAGACAGAAAGTTCCAATCTATTTTCTACACTGAGAGTCGTCTCGCAGTTGGACGCGCCAGATAGATGTTGGAATGAGCCCACTCACTCACCAAATAGAAACCCCTTGGCGAGAATGGAGGAGACGAACCCATTCCTTGTCAACTTGGCGGATCTGACAAAAACCCTCGATTCAAGGCAAATCTCGAACTGTCTAACATGGAACATGTGATCCGTCTCTTGATGTCAAAACAGAATCTTGGAAGTTGCCTCTTTTTTTGTTGTTGCCTATGTTCACCCCATAGAAATTTTTTTTTTTTTTTAAAAAGAAGGGTTATTGCACTTGGACACATTTGTGAAAACTGAGCCTGCTGAGATGTTATCAAGTATGATGAAGTGTTTGCATTTTTTAAAGATCTAATTTACATGATTTCGTTATTTGCTTTGAGGAGAAATTAACAAGTAATTATTTGATGAAATAGATAAAAATGTTAAACTGATTGCTTTTCAAATACCTGCACATTTTTTTCAATGCTTAAAAAAATAAATAAAGTTTAAAATACAACTTTTTTTTTCGGTTTTCAGAAATAACTTTACCACTGTAGCCACTTTAGTTATCAGGGGTCCGTTTAGAGGAAATTTGGGTCCGTTAACGGACCCTTCACAAAATATCTTTTCATAAAAACGGACCCTTCACAAAATATTTTAACTTTAAAACGGACCCTGCACAAAATAATTTATCTTTTAATCGGACCCTTCACAAATTTGTTTATCTTCATTATTGTTTTGTTAATCAAATAAACCCTACTCAGGAAAGGGGGGGGGGATCCTTTACTCGTCCGAAATGAATATTCTGCGTTCAACAGTATAGGCTAAATACCAAATATTTGTATGTTGCTTCGCTAACTTAGTAGCTGCATTTGCTGTTTATTTTTTAAAATTTAATTTTTTTAATTATAATTTTACAGTGTTGAGCATAATTTTGTATGTTTTTACAATTTAAAAACTCCTTAAACAAGTTTTTTTTTGCAAAAACGGACCCTATTTGCACAAATTCACAAAAGCGGACTCTGGTAGAAAGAATGTGACTTAACGTCTATTTTATATTCACAAATTACGAGTAATTTTTTCACAATTTTACAAAAACGGACCTTTCACAAAATGTCTGGACAGACCCCTGGATATTCTTATAATCAGAATAGAGGTGTTCAATTCATAGTAATTTTACAATAGTATTAAACCTTGGGGGATATAGTAATAAACCTCACTTTTTACAAAGGTGAAATTTTTTATATCAAACTGCCTCTTTCTTTTCAGTATCAGTATGGTAGAAGTTACTGGAACTTTCTCTGGATAACAATACAATACACAGAAATAGTGTTTGTCTTCGAAAACGTTGTCCTGAACTAGTTGAAAATGTGGCTTATTATATTGCCAAGTCTTAAAATTGGAAGAAAAAGGTACAGTAAAAGATATTAAGGGATAAATCAACGAAAAAAAAAATTTAAAATAAACAGAAACAATAGCACAAAAAGACCGTAAGAACATCGTACATGTAAAAGGACAGTGAAATGGAAAAAATTATGAAGAGACAAAATTATACATTCATATATAGAAACAATATAGAAAATATATTTATAATTATATTAAGGCAAGCAACGAGAAAAGAAATATAAAGTATTAAAACATTCCTATCAAATCTAAATAAATTCAATGGCTGGTCTCACTTGTACCTGTCAGTCAAAAACCCTAATCACTTCATATTCAAGAGACTGGAATGTGGACCTAGAAAGCTCATAAAATATGCAGGCCAGGGGTTAATAACAAACACCGAGTGACCACTTGACGGATTATACGAAAGTGGGAGTTTATATACCCAGAATCACCCTGGGTTCAAGAATTATCCCCATCCTTCAGCTATAAATCGGAGCAGAAAATATGAACGTCAGACCGATTACCGGAATCCGAGGCATAGTCCATCCCATTCCCGCCTTTTCCCAACCATCCAGAAAGCCAAACCTCCAAAAGTTTTCGTAATTAGTCGTCACCGGGCGCAATTTGTATGCTAAATAGCGAAGGGGGCTAACCAAATTGCCTGGACCACTTGCTACGAGAGAGTTAAGGCCCAAGCAATTACTGTTTGCAATCCATCAAGCTTTATTACTGGGTGCCTTGCCTTATTGCGGTGCTGCCTTTCCACTAACCCCTCGGCCATCCCCCAGAAGTGCCTTTTGTGAGCAAAAGGTATATACATAGGCATACAGCCTTAATTTCTCTTTCGCGGTAAATAGAAATAGTAGCAGAGTTTCCATCCTGTTTACAAGAAGAAAGGGTAGCAGCACCTATAAGAGATGGGACTTTCTAGACTAGGAGAAAAGGTTTTGGCATGAAAGGATGGCGAAAAAAGGGTGAGATGGATTGGCGAGAATCTTTCTTAATTGCCAGAACTTACGAGTCAGTAGACTAATGAAATTATTCAGTGAATCGTTTAGAGAGAGAACCATCTTGGCGGGACGGTGATGTAATGAGGCAGCATCAGGAATTAAGTCGCTCACCTTTAAAAAAAAAAAATCGAAAATGTTAACTTTTTCTAGAACTTGATGGATATGCTGTAGTAAAAGAAATGAAATGTGGAAAACACGCCAAATTTTAAGAAAGAAATCAGCGAAGAACCATTGCACAAGAATCCACAAATCATTATAAAAAAAAATTTCGAAAAAAAAAAAAAAAAAAAAAAAAAAACTACGAATAAGAATATTAATTAGTTATTAAACTATTGATTTTAATTATTATCCAACAGAACATGCCGATTGCTTTCAGCTTTTTTAAAATTAATTTGTAATCATAAAAACAAACGAAATACACTTAATTTTCCCAAATAAACAGCGAAATAGTACAACTAAACAAACTTGCGAATTAATAGAAAGAGAAGACAGTAGTTTGAATGAAGAAGAAAAAAAAATCTTGGGGTTTTGTAAACAACCCAGTTTGAGTCTTTAGAATTTTGTATATAGTTTTCAAACCAATCCAAGTTTCTCTTTAGAAAATGGTTCTATTTATATCTTTAAGGATATGACATACATTGAAATATTGCTCAACACATTGCTATGTTTTTAGATATCTCCTTAGTATCTGACATTGCTGATGCAATTAAATCGAAATAGTTGACTGTCAAGTCAAGAAATAAAGTTTAAAATAACCGCCGACCGGCCTGTGTAGGGGTTAGGGAACTGCACTTGCATCAGAAAGGTTCTGGGTTTGAATCCCGGGCGGCATGGATGTGCTTTTCTCTCTGTACTATCTGTCCTTACTGTGGGAGCAACGTTGGTCCACCTAATATGGTGCCCCTGAAAGAGAGGCCAACAAATCTGCCCTGTAAATGCCTGAATTGACGAAAAATGTTAACACAGGTGGGCATTGGAAAAAAAAAAGAAGTTTAAAATAACTAACCTGTTCATATTTCTCTAGCTCTTGGTGATATATTTGGCGAATTTGTGCTAATTTGGCGCGGTAGTCGGAGTGCTCTATTGCGTTTTCTGACTGAGGACCGCTTGAGGCTGCGGCTGAAGCATTAGCGGCAGCTCCAGCTCCACCGCCTTTTTCTGGACCAGCTACACCCTCAGCTAAAAGCATATTGTCCAGTCGCATTAGCTGAGGGTCAGGTGGTTCTTCTTCTTGTGTATTCCGTAGACTTAGAACTAGAAAAGAAATAAAGAATAAATATGAAATATATATATGAAAGCTAAAATACACTTTATTTAAGTTTAAAAAAATGAAAATTAATCAAATTCTTGTTTACAATTTTATGTTATTAGTTAATTCAAAAGCTTCGTAAATAATCTAGCAATTGATATAAAATGTTACAGTTATTATTGAGAGCTATATTCTTTTCGATAATTTCAGACCGAATTGTTAAAAAGTTCTAACAAATGGTTAGATTTATAGCTAAATGTTAATGAGAAGTACAATTAAAAAAAGTTTTTAATTAAATATTTTAAGCTCAACTAAATGGAGTACTTTTGATTTCTTCATTTTTTAAATTTAGTTTACATAAACGATTCATATGCTTAGGATTGCAACTTTTAAAGCGATGTTCTAGTATTTAGAACTCTGAATAGTAGATTGCACAAAGTGATTTAAAAGAAACTGTAGCAAGATAAATTCTTAACTTGTACAGCACTAAAATCAGCTTTATTTACGTAATACTAACTGAGGTAGTTTCGAGTTCATAAAATTATTTCCTAGATTTAAACACGCAAACTTTTCCAACATTATAGAGCCAACCACCCAACTGAGAATGGTATCTAAAAAAGTAGGATTGATCCAAGCGAAAAAAATACTATCATAAAATTTACCGAGAATGTTGCATTTAATCACACGTAAGTAATACAGAATTATGAACTATTTTGTTTAAAAAGCAATAAAAATAATAGTAAGTGCAAAATGCAACGCAATATTTTCACCAAATGTTACTGCAGACAGCAAATAACAATGTTAGCAATAAAGCAATTTTAAGAAATATTGAACTGATTGCACATAATAACCCATAAAAATGAATCTGAAATCAACTTTTAATTCTATCAGGGAGTATCAACAGGAAGAAAATCCACAGCTACACACAAGTATATTTATAATATCGGGTCTAATCAATAACACAGAAACAAAAAGTGATAAAGTAATTGACAAGAAACTCGATCTGAATTAAAAACAACCCGAAACTAAAATAAAACACGGCGTTAACAATGCTGCAGTTTAGAAACAAGACAACATAAGCACTAAACCCACGAAAAACCCATAGTAGGGGGGTGGACAAGCGATCGAACAGCTGAAAAGAGGAAATCGCGTGCAAGAGAAGCTTACTGCAAAAATGCACGGAAAGTGAGTGAAAGAACAGGAATTAATATTTATGTGGGATCTTTTTCTCGCACTCCCCCCACCTACTCACCCCTAATAATGTTCAGAAAACTTCTCATTCAATTAAGGGGGGTCTATCGTTGATGGTTGTGGAAAGTGCCCAAAACCACGCGAGCACCAGGCCATAGCGTGAATAGGCAACCTTTCAAAGTATTCGTTTAAGATACAATTATATTACTAATCGATGGTATCAGTTTTCGAAGGGGTATTAAACGTAAATTTTAATGAAATGCGCACATTCTAAGCGAACGAGAAACGTATATGAGTGGGAGTAGGTAAGGTTAAGAAACAAATGTGACATTGATACACAAAGCAGCAGATTTATAACAGAACTCGTAGGTTAGTTGAAGACAGTCATGAAACGTGCAATAGAAATGCAAACATCATTTATCTTGCTCAAGTATAAAAAAAGAAAGAGAAAATTAACATTTTCACTTATCATCCTGCACGTTGAGGTACAGTATGGTTCTGAACTAACGGCGCATGCTCGTGGAACAGATTTTTCAAACAGCGCTGTTAGATCGCTTAAGATACATTAGTACGTGAACGAGAGAAATGTTATGTGAAAGTGGTAAATCTATCTGTTGTGAAATATGATGCGAACAAACATCGCAATCGTGAACGACTCCGAGATGAGAATGTGGCAGATATTGTAATACACACTTTAAGGAACAGAGTTTTCCGATAAAGGTTGGCAGAGATTAACAATAGAGATTTCACACTATCACTTAGTATCCCATAAGTTCACATATGTATGTTCTGTAAAAGCTCTGTAGAGAACCGAGATCAAGCTGCGGTAACTGCGCTATGCTGAACTCACCTACGTGAAGTGTGGGATGCAAATTGACATGCTAAATTTCTTAATTTTAGGTGCCAGAAACACGGAACCACATATTTGCTCAATTTCTAGACATGCTCAATTTTGGTACATACTACTCATTTATATTTTTTAAACCCCAAATCCAAGCACAAATCAAGTAATTCCTGAAATACACAAGTTTCTCTCATATGAAAAGATGGATGATTTGATGTTTAAAAAACCAGCAGTTATCTGAAAATTTAGTTATTCGGTTTTTAAGAGAAAATATGGCAATCATTTACAGAAGTTTCAATCAACTGGCCTTTGGGTGTAGATAGTAGTGGCAAGCACGCTTAGTGTAAAAAAGTTTATTACTTTTTGTAAAGAAAAATTATCGATCATTTGGTAACAATATAGCACACAACGGTAATTTATGTGAGCAGTGGTAATTTATTTTTTTGTGAAGTAACAGAATCGACAATCTACCTCCATTGACGGCGTCGTCACTCAATATATATATATATGAACTGAATATTCGTACATCCATCCGTACATCAAACGGAGTTGAAAACAAATAAATAAACAATCAAAAGTGGAAAGATTGGCAACAGCGACGAGGATTCTACTTCATTTCAGGGAAAGTATCAGGTGGACTTAAAGAATATATTCCACAGAAAAAAAAAAGAAAAAAAAAAAAAAACGAAAGAGAAGGATGGAAATTTCGCACAAAAGTGGAGAGGAAAAAAAATACAACAACACAGTAACACATCTTTCCTACTCACATGACCTGTCTCCAATTTAAACTTTAGGGACCAGGACGAAATAATACGGCACTACCCAATCTCGGACCTTTTTCTTAGGGGTATATTTGAACGAGAAGGGAGGGAGGGTGTCTTTATTGAAATAGTACGATTTCTTATTTGCTACTCGCACCTTTTTCTTTGAGTCTGAAGATAAAGACAAAAGAAAACGAAGAGAAAAGGCAGGGGAGTGATCGGAACACAAAATAGAAACAGGAAAAAAAAATGTATAAAAGCCATGGTCCTGTACCGGGGGTTGGGTTGCCGCTACCACCATCATCCTAGCAGGCAACGTGGACAATTTAATGCCTCTCAGGCGATTTACTGGAAAATGACTTTGTGACACTATTATTTTTTTGGCAGTTTCCATTCCCCTCTTGAGAAATTCTTCCTATTGGAAAAAGAAAAATTTCTCTTAGTTTCTTCCTTTATTTCTTTTGTTTTCTTATTTTTTTGATGGAGAAATCTTTTTCTAGTGTATGGTATTTATTTGGGACCTAGAGAGTGCTCGGCGCCATCTATCGGTTTCACACGAATAAATGAAAATCGACAGGGGCAATCACATTTTTAACATACAGAAGGGAATAACATGTATAAACTTATTAACCAACTTCTGTCACTAAATATTTTTTTTTCTATACGTATACAGCCAGTTTTAATCACTAACAAAACATTATTGCAAGGAAAAAAAAAAAAAATTGCAAAAAGTTTTTGAATTAGGAGAGAAAAAAATATAACAGACGGGAAATGAAACTATTTTTGAAACAAACTTTTGACAAGGTAAAGATTATGACTTTCATCTAAAAAGAACAATGCAAATACACTCCATACCATATGCATATAAAGCAATATATTTAATGGGCTTAAGTTGGTGCAGTAAATTTATATGAACATTTATTTTTAGCTCCACTACCCCAGTTTAATAAACATAAGATCCGCTTTAAATTTAGACGATATTCAAAATTTATTTTTTGAATAAACAAATGAAAAAAAACAAAACAAGATCTTTTGTTTATGTTACTAACAAAACTCTAAACGAGCAATTGTTTATTAACAAATGAACGTGATAACAAACTGAAATAAAAAAAGGCAGTTAATAAGAAGATATAAAATTGCGTTGCCTGTAGGCAAGAGTGGGTTAAAATCTTCATGCCACTAGGCTTACCTATAGAGGTTTACCTAGTTTTTCTTTTCATGCAATGCAAATGCGATTAGTTCCATTAATAAGTCCTCCAAAGTCTAGTTTATTCATATGCTTAATCCAGAAGTTGGACATTGATAGTCGTAAACCAAAAAATGGGTCGGAAATAATTTTATGCTGGTATTGTTTGTCGAAATATTGGTTATACGCATTTTATTAAAACGTCTTTTCTTTAAAATCCAGCGTGTCATACTTTCAAATTTTTTTTATTAAAAAACAGTTGTAATCGTTCATTTTTTAAACATTAAAAAAAAAAATATTTAAATCTATGGCACTTCAAAGTACCACTCCAAAAAAATGCAAAGACGATAACTGTGGTAAATTACAACATCATTTATTTCTCAAGCGTTTCGAATTACACCTAAAGCATCTCGTTGAAAGGAATGAGTGACTCAACTCTCCAACCAATTTTAAACAATGCGCAGGTACTTCAAAAGGAAATAATTTCAAAACGAGCAATGTGCGGGGGAGTTAATGTACCGACAGAAATCCACCCGGTTCTTGGCTCTCTTTCGAACTTGTAATGCCGTAGCGGAAGCATTAATAGGGACACACGCAGAAAGCTTTGAGCCCAAACAAGCTATGGACCTCTTCTCTGATTAAAACGAAGATTTGCATGGCGAGCAAATCCCTTCGCAAAGAGACACTCCAGCCAAAGATTATGTGAAGCGAGGAATTCAAACATGCATCTGATTTATGCACGCACATCATAGCGTCGAGTTGTTGGTGGAAAAGGGGTTAATGAGGGAAGAAGTGGGAATGAACTAGCGTCCAATTCTCTCTTGCTGACCATCAGGGTCAAGCGTCCGGTTTGGCACGAGAGTTGAGTATGGAGGAGTGATTCTGAAGAGAGGGAGCGTTAGAGCTGGTGCCAGGCTAATGGGGTGTAAACTGAAGGCTTTGAAACACTAGTTACTTTTTCAAAGTTCTGAGCGACTCAACTAAACTGAAGGCACTTTAGGTCGTACGTTCACATTATAAATGGATATTAGTTAATAATAAGGGCTAAGCTTCCAAAATTAAATTTAAGAAAAATGAAAGAGACAAAATATCTTGTTGAGTATTGATGTACATAAATTAATGAGATCAGTACTCTGTAGGATAACTGCTGTTTAACATTTTAATAAAATGTACTCTGCTATTCAAATCGTAATAATGTGGAGAACTATTCTAAATGTGTGTGGGTAAAACAAAAGGAATTGGAAGAGCAGCAATTCCAAGAAACGATTGAATGAAAAATTACGCCAAATTGGCGTCTGAATGTGGAGAGAGGCCTATTGCAGAGCTAAGATAAGAGGCAGTCAGCAGTTCTATAAATCTCTCTCACTGTTCTTTATGTTAGGAACAAAGCAGATATAGAGAATAACTCCGGACAGTCCAGAAAGAAAGACTTAACGTCGCCGAATCAAAAACGATGCAGTGGGGGCCAGGGGAATGAAAAAATGTATAAGGGGGTGAGCAGAGAGATTGCAGGAGGGGTTCGGTCTAGGGATCCAACGCATCTTACATCTCACGACAGCTTATTGGAATAGCGGGCACAAAGGAAAAGCATTTTTTCCCCATATATGTACACACATACACATCTTCTTTCCTTTCTAGAATAGGTTTTAGAAGGTTACTCTGGCGTGATTATGTGTTCACGGTTTGAACATATCCCGGCAGTCGTATTTTTCTATATATATTCTCATATGTATTGGGAAAAAGGGGGTGGCGAGGAGAAAAAGCCATTCTTGCGCTAATATTTTTCTCTGTCTGTATTCCTTATCCAGGGATTCCATCTATCGTTTTCCTTCTCTTCAGTTCGCTTCCTTTTTTTTCTCTCTGTCGTTTTCTCCTTTTTTTCGGAGGCAGCAGTATTTTCTTGGTTCTCAGCCAATCCTGGCACATAAATTATACAACGAATGGTTTGTTGCTGGGTCTGAATATAGTAAATACACGAGAAATGAGATAGAACAAAAAGGAGAAGAAAAAAATAGGGGGTGGAGGAGGATTTTCAAGGGGTGTGGGAGTGGTATGTAGAAAGAGCTAAGAAATTCATTCGGAAGAGTGGGGTATAAAGAAGATTAAAATGTCTTCCTGAAAATAAAAATAAAAAAAAAGGAAGAAATGACTTCGTCTAGTTCCAAAAGAGAATTCAAGAAAAAAAAGAAAGTTGTAAGCTTCGTCCTAGCTTTCTCAACTTGTTTACAGTTGATATCCTTAACGGCTTATATTTATTTTTCCTATCTACTGATGGGAAAAATTGGTAGTGGGAAAAAAATAGAAAGAATATTCAATGGATGTGGAAAAGTTCTTTTTGGGGCCATATCAGGCGAAGGAGAATCCAGAATAACGTTCGCCGGAATCTTCCTTTTCAATACCTAAAATTCGATTTCGAGGGTGTTATGCCTCTATAGATATCTCATATCTGCAGTTTCTGGAGCACTTTGAAATCACACTCAAGGACTATAAATATAAAATAAGTTTCTCGTAAATCATACCGCTGGAATGTTTTGTTAAAGGAGTTCTAAGGTTTTATGTGTGTTTGATCGAATGTTTGATTAGCAGTAAGATGTTTTGGATGAAACAATTTCATGAGATTGGAAAAAGTTTAAGAAAACATACGCGGCTTTTATTTGGTGTGGTTAAATTTGATAACTACAAATACTTCAGACTATACAGGAATAGAATTTATCGAATATCTTTTTCAGGATTTTATGTATAAATAAATAATTATATTATATAATGTTTTAGAGAATAAAATATTCTTTTGCAAATATTACTACTAACTTAAACAAATTGATTAGCAATTTAATTTTCATCTACTGAATGCTTAAATATTTTATTTATTCATTGGTTAGGTTCTATATTTTATATAAAATTTTAATGGAAGATTAATATAATAAATTTTAATTAAATGGAATAAATAATATTTTTTTTTTTCATTTTTAATGGATAGCATTAAAGTAACCAATAAACAAATAATTAAATATGATAACTAATATATGTATATTTTTATTTGATAGGTAATTTTTCTGCAGCGTCTACAGTATATTTTTGAATATATTTTAAAATTTGTGTTATTAAGAATTAATTTAATTTCTTGAACTTAAGCAGGAAAAATTTTAACTGTAAAATTCTTTCTGAAAATAACGAAGAAAAAATAAAATAACGTACGTTTTTATTTTCATAATACTCAAAAGATTTTAGCGTAAGATAATTTTTCTAGACTGTTTTAAACAATGCTCTTATACAAGATTGACATAGATGGAAATTATTTCATATAATATATGATTGATAATATATGATTGACATTTTACATTTTATTTTTAAGATACCACAATATTAGATATCGTTATAATTATTAAAAAAAAAAAAAAAAAAAAAAAAAAAAAAAAAAACGTTCAAGTTTTCTATTTGTTGGTATAGTATTAATAACAAATTAGAATTTTTTTTTAAATAAATGAAATAATTCTATTAAAATCCGGCAAGTGAAATAGATAAAAACTATAAGTAACTTCATCTCATATTCTTAAAAATTCTTTTACAGGATGAATCAACATTATATAAGAACAAATTGATCAAATGAAATATGTAGTAAATCTCATAAATAAATAAGTCAATATAATAAGTAATAAAAAAGATTTGCCCAGTAATATTTAATTAAAGTGTTAACTCCTGTTAGATGACCACAGATTTTTGAAGGACTGACTAATGACTGAATAAGGATGACTGAATAAGAGAGTGAAAATTATTACTTAAGTGTATTAAATATGAAAAAGTTGAAGTACTTAAAAAATAAATTAAAACACAATAATTCAAATAACAAACAACAAAATGTTATTGAATAATATATCGACTTAAGCAATTCAATGATATAAATTCCATAACCTAATGGAAACGCTAAGGGCAATGTAAAGATAAACTACAGTTTCTATACAGTTAATTTATTTACATCAAACTATTCCTAATTATTGTTTCCAGATGGGTACTAAACGAATATCTGGAATTACTACTAGATCACTTTTCTCTGAAAAGTATACAAATGTTACTTATTATATTATTCCAAGTCCTTCAATTAGATATTCCATAATATAATTGAAGCACTAGGGGTTTTAAAATGATACACCACACTTTTTATAAAAAGGACTTTTTTTTATTTTTTACCTCAAACTGCGATTAGGTATTATTTCCAGATAAATACTTAACAAATTTCCAGAATTATAACTTTATTACTTTATTCTGATATACAATAAATGTTGTATGTTGATTATAATTAATGTTGTTCCCAACATTTCAAATTCAGAACAATGCAAATTAGTTAAATATATATTTAATAGGAAAACACTCTAATCAAAACAAGAAAATCTATCTTGAATATTTTTATCAAAATAATAAATTAATACGTTAAATTATATAGATAGTGGCTAATAAGAAGGCACAAGTAAACGAGGCGGTAAGGAGTCCATACAGATATACCATTCTTCCAGCCTGTTCGGACTATAATCGTTTTTGACGCCAAGACATCGACAAGACTTTTATAGGACATTGCCTCGCACAAAAGCTTCTCTTTCCCAACCAAAAATAATAGCACAGAAGACTAGAAGAACCCCCCTTCTCAATTTACGCTACACCCGAAAGTCTTCATGGCTATCTGACTCCCTTGCTGACAGTGATATTCTCGCATTGGAAGGGGGCTGGAAGCAGGTATCTTTTCTATATGGGGGCGAGGGGGGCAAAACGATTGGATTTGTGTCACATGACCACTGCCTTCTCCGGTGCGATAAGCCGAACTGACAGGAAGATATTGGTGAAGGGGATGAGGGGAAAGGTTTGAATGGTCACGTGGTTATGCGACTTCAGCAGATGGTTTTGATGGGGAAGGGGTTTTCGCACTCGCGTCTGATTCTGCTCTTGGGCTTCCTTCCCCATCTTCGGGAGGATGAAGATGAGGGAATTGAGGAGGAGGGAAGATGTGCACACTGTGCAAAGACTCCTTTTGCGGCATGGGAGATCAGACAGGCGTGAAAGATACACTGCACACTTTGTTAGCTACGTCACTACCGGTTTGAAAAGAGCAATTTTTGGTTGTCCGGTTCCGCATTTCCGGGGAGCCGTCACCGAAAACTTATTAAAAGATAAGCAAGATTCGTTTATCTATTCACAGTTAAAAAGAATTGTTTATGATTTTTAAACAAAATTTTTCATGCGATTTTAAACAGTTACTAAACCAAAATGAGTAAAATGATTTAAAAAAAAATTTGCGAAAAGATAAAGGAATAACCACATAATTGGTGTTAATCCTTAACATTGATACAAGACAAATATGGAATGTTTGTATAATCTTAGCTTTAGTTGATACAACTTGCTTAATGAATAATATTAAAAAAAAAACAACTTACAGAACAGAAGAGTTAACAGTAAAAAAAGTTTACTGAACAATTTTGAGAAACATACAACTCTCATTCATGGTACTATATTGAAAACTTTCTGGTCCTAAAACGCAATACTAAATTCATTAAGAGCATTGGAAGTTTTTATTAATCTCTTTTTATTATTGTTATTTTGAACTCAAACCAGAATACAGAACTTCCGAATTAAGTATTGTGGTAGAGGTTTTTTTTAATAGAAAAATCAACCCGTATATGAGTTACATAATAAAAAATAAAAAACACTTCCATTAGCTAGTTCATTGACGTGGAAAAACTTATGAAATTGAGGATATTTGACGTTAATACTGTGGTAGAAGTAAATCGTAAGCAGCCACCGCAGGGATTTGAACTTGCGTTCTTTGGATGAGACTTTAATATTAAAAATCTTACATGCTTTCCATATTGTTAAAGACGCTAATTATTATCAAATAAGAAAAAAAAAATTAAAAATCACATCCAATGGATAACAAAGCACAGAAATATTACAAAAAGAGTATTGTTTCCAAAATTAGCTTTGATCGAGCCTTTTAATTTAAGGCATTTCTATAACAGCATAAAAAAAGTGATCCTTTTACTAGAAAAATAAAAGAATGTTTCCACTTGAAATCCACATGAGGAAACATCAGTCATCCTGATAAACTTTAGCTACCATGGGCCAACATCGGGACAATATCCAGCCGAAATAAATGGCTGAAAGCAATACTCCTTCAAGAGTTGTAATCAGTCAAAGGAGGAGAGGACGATAATTTCATGTTCAGATGTGGACAGGGGTACTTTTTCATAAACAATGTCTACCAATTCATAAAAAGAAAGCGAGATTAAAAGAAATTACATCACTTACTAAAAGGCAAGTGAGAACAGGGGCTGATAGTAGAAAGAGTGGGTAAAGGTCGCAGAAAGAAAAAGAAAGAGGGGATGGAGAGGGAAAAAAAATCTTTCAGTGACATTTAGCAGTTTCTTTCTTTTTTTTTTATTCTTAATCATATATTACAGAGGAAAAACTTTTGTCTTTCAGTTTTAATCTATGTGGCCCATCAATTTCTCACAATAAAGGAATGGGAAAAATGAAAGCTCGAATTTCATGGGATGCAGTCGTTAAATTCGTTATTTTTTGTACTTTCAACAAAATTTAAATCCTGACTAATATTTGGATGAAATCAATAATTAAAAATGATATTTCAACACGGAATGGCAAATCAACTTTTATATCTCGTTTTTTTTTTCTGACAAAATATAGATTTTTATCGATTATCGTAGATCGATTTTTTCAGACAAAATAAATAAAATAAAATTAAAAAAAGAGTAATTTTTTTTTTTCGTTTTTAATCCGTTAAAAAAGACAATGTAATTACTTGCTTTTAAAATATTAGTGCTTAATTTTAATCGCTTAAATTTAAAAGACAAAACTTAATACCTATTTTTTTCTTATCGTACCTGAATTTTTAACGGAACTAGTTAATAAAGTTTAGGATCTCTGCAGATCACTACTATATTTAAGTTAGTGCATATTAGATACTTTTATAGAATGTTATAATAAATAAATAGAAAATTAAATAAAAAAAAGAATACTGTAATAAAAAATATAAAACTTGAATTATTTTATAAGTATTCTTAACTTAAGGAGATCATCTTTTATTATTTTTTAAAGATCATTTTACTACAACTTTAACATAATAAAGTAATAATGTTAAATTCCTGATAATGCTTGAAAAAAATAAAAAGAAAGCTTTTGGAAAAAAAGACAGTATAAACTTGTTTTTAAAATTTAAAATAGTTCTATCAATATTAATTATCTTAAAGACATTTAAATAAGAAAATTTTGTTGCTTACATTAGTTTCCAATAAGCTTTTCTTCAATAGCGACAGCAGACTTTAACAAAATTAAAATTCAAAGAAAAACATTGGGTGGTATTCTTATTTTCTTTTACTTGGTCATATCTTAGAAAAGAAAACCCACAGAAGAGAAAAACTATCTCCCAGTTTTAATCTATGTGACCCATCAATTTCTTACTACCATGGAGACGAAAAAAAGCTTGAATTTCAAAAGGGGGTGATAATCGCGCAGTAATGGCGCAATGGCAAAAGCAACAAGCCGATGGAATACGGGCAAAATGGAATATATAGGAAATGCGTAACAATAAGAAATCGCAAACTATCCAACGGGCACTTTTTTTTCTTCTTTTCCGTCGGAAATTTGAATAAAATTCCCATCCGTGCACTGGCGAAATCCAGTTTTTTTCCCCGTTCTTTCACTCCCTATCTGTTCCGGGAGAATTTTTTCCCACTTCACTTTTTCCTCTTAACGCGCGATGGTATGTATGTATGGATATCTATGCAAAAGGCGGGGAGATGAATTTCCACACTCGATGATAGCTAGTGGGGGTTGTGGGAGGACAGAATCTTTTAAATATTGGAGATAAGGGGGCCAGATGTGAGAAGGGTGTATTATTGAGCAATATCGCCCCATCATAAAATTTACATAATCGAGGAGTCAACGGTGCGTGCTTCAGAATAGATTTTATATACCCATGCCTTGATTTTTTTCTTCTTCTTTTTTTATTATTATTGTCTTACCAATCGAGGCTTTCGAATTACTTGATTTTTAGAGAAAAGGATACGCTGACGGTTTATTAAAACGTGACTTTCTTAAAACTGATAATTCTGAAATGTGAAGAAGAGTTGCGGATAAAATTATTAATTTATAATAATTAATTCCGATTTAGAAAGAGAAATGTAAAGAATAGTAATGGATGAGGCGTTTCATTCATGTGCATATTTAATTATTTAATGCAAATTGTGACTATTGTGTTGTGGCACTAAACAAATATAGCTAAAATCTAACTTTACAGTAACTTTTACAAACAAAAGCAGAATAACGTAAGAGGCCTTTTGTACTAAATAAGTTTAATAATTAATTCTCTTGATATATTATAGATATGGTGAGAAAAAAAAGCATAATGTATCGATTTAAACTAAATTTTAAAAGAAAATAACACAAAATTATTTTCGATAAACGGCACAAAACATGAAGAATTTAAGCATATTTAATCATTTCAATCCGTTTTTGAAAAAACACATTATTTATCTTGAAAATTATCTTATTAAGTTAGGCCCTCAAAAATAAAGTACAAAGTAAATTTATAGCTGCACCAGACCGCCCGAGAAAGATAGGAAAAAATTTAGAAAACAAAAACGATAAGCAAGTGGCATAAAAGCAAATGTTTTATTCTGTTTTATCCAATGATTCACCCAAATTGAAAATCTGCTAAAAGCATTAAAAAAATCTTTTTTTATAGAATATCACGGAATTAAGTAGTTCCGAAGATAGTTGTTTAAAATTTCATTTTCTTTCAATAGGATTAATTAGAAAGAATTAGGATTTTTAAAAGAAAATCTTAATTTACAAGCTTTGTTTTATAGTTTTCAATCAGATTTTTTCTATTTTGTCGAAACACCAGCTAGCATTTAGGCTATTAATTGCAATAATAGATAAATTATGCACTATTAATGTTTACCAAGCAGCTTTAAAAAAAGTTATAAATATATATACATATGGAGGTGTCTTATACTACTTACATAAATATACAATACAATATCGAAATACGTTATAAACAATGTTTGCTTTTAATTCAAATGGAAATAATACAATAAATTCATGCTTTAAAACTATTTAACACAATTCTATTTATTAGCATAAATTCTATACATTTTTCCTAAGAACTACGGGATTATGGAACAAATTCCCAAAAGATAACAATTTTTTTTCCTCACCCAGTTTCAAATTTCGAATGCGCTCTTATAAATAAAGAGAAAAATAAAAGGTGGTGGGGGCGGTGTGTCTATCTTTTCTCTCACCTTTTAAAATTCGAATAGAGAACGACTAGGCATTTCTTTTCTTTTTCTTAAAGGCATTATTTGATCGGGTTTTATGATTTTTCTGTTTCTTTTCTTTTCCCCCTTTATATTCCGAGCTCCGCAAGACTGTTGTTTATCGTATTTTCTTTCTTTCTTTTATTTTTTTGAAAAAGAATTTCCAAACAATATATTTCTTACCATTTATATTCCTTATAAGAATTCCTTCTTCTCCCAGAAAGCATCTGCCTAACCTAAAATATTCTTCACTTAAGAGTAAAGTCTGTTTTTATTTATTCTTTCTTTTTTTTCTTCATAGCAGTGGAATCTGAAGTCTTCCGTTTTCATATTATCGCCCAAACGTAAGCGCCAGGAGTTGTGCTTTTATCAGGATAAACACGATAAAAACGAAGCTTGAAATATTTCCCCCTCTAAGCCACTTAGAAAAGGGGGGAAAACACTTGGTTGGCTCTAAGAAAAAATATATTCTCGTACAACGAATCATTTGAAAAATGCATAAAAATCATCCGAAGTCATATGCAGCAAAGATGGATATATAGAAGGGAAAAAATAGGATTTAAACAAAAAGTATCAATTCCAAAGAATTTAACATATATTAATAGTTATATTTAAATGGAACTATAATTATAGTATCAGTATTTCTGAATTCACTATCAAGCTATGATTGCAAAGAATAAAGTATTTAACAATAGCTTATAATATAATAACTATCGATTAATACAGGGTTCCTATTTAATTTCAGAAGAAGAAAAAAATTCCCCCGACTCTCAAAGTAAATCCAGAATATATTTTATCTATACTATGCGATTTTTCATCGGAAAACTATGATTTTTTTTTCTTTCAATTTGTTGTAAAATATTAGATTTTGTAAGCATACATATACCTCTGAATGAGGATAGAAACATGGAAAAGTTTCAGTAAAATGAGGACTTTTATAAGAAATAATTGTAATAGATGTTAGAACTGTTATAACACTTTAACTTGAATCTCACTGATTACTGTTACTGACAGTTTTAAGACAAGTTACTCTCCAGGTATAGAGTAGACATGTTCTAAGTTTTTGTAGTAGTTAAAAAAAAATATAAAAAAAACTTCTCACTATTTTTAGCTTATTAGAGTCAAAATAAAACTCCCTGTGATCCGTGGGAGCCCTGCAAATAGTATTTTATAATATTCTTCTGATTGGAAACCAAAGGGACTGTTTCCTTCCCCTTCAGATCTATGTCTAAATTGAGGAAGTGACCTCATGAATTGTGTCGTTTGTGGCACATTCACAGACAGCGCTCTCCAAAGTTGTGTTTCTAGATGACAGTATGTTTCTATTTCATTTTCAAATCACAGATATTCAACAAGATTCACATCTGGAGATTTTGGGGGCCAACGTATGAAAGTCCTCATTATATATCTCAAATCAATCACTTACAATATCGATGAAGAGATATAAGAGATTTATTATCCTGGTGAGATTAATTCTCATCATTTGGATCCTGACAGTAGATCCTAGTGATTGGCCGTCAGCATTAGTGGATGTACTAGGTTACCAAGATTATTAGATGATTAGGATATGATCAAACAGCCATGAACATGAAATTAAGGTCATAAAGCATACCAAGCGTTCCGGAAACAACACTAAGGCAGTTAAGTGGTTATAATAAAGTGATCGTGATCAAAACTATTAGGGACAAAAAAAAAATTCTTGATCAATTTTAAACAAAACAAGTAACTTTGTATTTTATTACTTTATATTTATACTTTAAATATGAGTACTATTAATAAAGGAATTTAAATAATATTTGTATCATAAAATGAAAATATAAATACAATTTATTTTGTGATTATCGAGCTCAACATAAACAGAAAGCTAATAAGTTTTACCATTTAATAGGTATTTGAAATTTTGTTTTAACATTTATAGTATAGAACATAAAAAAAAAAAAAAAAAAAATCTTAAATGAGGGTTATCAAAGTGAAGAAAGTAAAACGATTTAGATAGTACCTCCCCCACCATCGAGCCTCAAAGAAAAAACTTCCTCACGTAAGGAGAAAAATTCTCATTTTTCTATTTTAGTCATACATCTCGAGCAATAACTTCCAGCCTCCCTCTTCCAAATTCGTACGTCAGCGTAAAAGAAATGACCCGAACCTAAGTTCGAAGTAGACGCTGAAAATGTCCGATAATAGTGATAAATGAAAAACTATCATGGAAAAAAAATCTTGTCGCCAAGTGATGACCACAGCGCAACAGAAGCATGACAGTCAAAAAAGAGATGTCGTGGTCCACGTCGTGTCCGGTTCGTGTCATCAGGAGGGGTCGTAGTGTCCCGTCACCCCCTTATCCAGTCACTGGATATCATTGTATGACGCCTCAGGGTGAAAGATCACTTTTGGGTGCTTTCTCGATCCATGAAATATGACTGTCAATCCGAAACCGGAAGTACATGGCCACGTGATTTGTGGTTTTGATTTTTTTACTCTTCTTTTTCGAAGATTATTTTTTTTAATAAAATTATTTTAACGTTCTTTCCCACTTCCTCGATCCGGATCGGAAAACCGACATGATGTTAAGGAAATTTGCTAACCTGGAGCGAGCAGTGGAAAAAATAAAACACAACTAAGAGAATATATATATATATATATATATATATATATATATATATATATATATATAAGAATTATTAATGTATTATTGTAATAAATTAATAAATTTAAATGCTTTTAAATTATTAAAAACATTTTAAAATTATAAAAATTTAAAAAAAAAAAATATTCACAAATTCTTAAAATTAAAAATAAAGAAATAAAATGCCGGAGAAAAAAATAAGGAAAAATTATAATATCGTTAACAGCTCACACGATTATATGCGGGGAAAAAAGAGAAAAAGAGTGCTTTCGAATATTGTATTAATACAGCCAAAGTTTATATATATATATATATATATATATATATATACACATACAACAGATTTGCGTAGAATGCGATGAAAGTTAAAGATTTAATACATTAATACAATAAATTTAAAAATGTTAAGAAACTAAATGTCAAGTTTTAACATATTTTTAATATACACTCACTCATTTACGAACGCTTTTTTTTTTAACAAATCTGCTTTAAATTCTAATTTTATAAGCATTGTGCTAGCTTAACATTAAATAATGTGTACAGTAAAACAAAAGGTACATGATTTTCAAATCAAGTTACTAGTAGAAAGAATTATAGAATAAATTTTTCGGTACAATTGAGAATTTCAATACTAAGTGAAGAAAAACACCAGCACTATCTTATTTCTTTTACCTTCCTATTTTTTGATTGAGGAAATAAATAAAATGGATAAAACCGAAACTAATTCATTTACCTTGAAACGTATAGATTGATACTTTCTAAAAGGAAGAAAAAAGCAAGAAAATAAAATAGAGGCTTGCGGTGCACCTCGAAGTTGAGAAACACCAACAAACAGAACTCTTATTTAGCAGAGAAAATTCTAGGGGTTTAATTTGTGCAAAGGCCTTATTCTTGAAAGTTTTGGGTGAAAATAAAGGCAGGAAATGGATCAGTCGGGGATGCGGGATGAGAGAGAAACTAACGTTAAGTGAACGGGAGCGAAAGGCAAAGAGCTTCCTTCTAATTACAGCAGAGGCCCAAATCACCCCCATGGGATGCTAGGGAAAAGGTTAATGGACCAGAGGTCGGGAAGCATCCTACATTTGCTGCCAACCTCTTACCATCCCTGGTTTGCAGGGTTGCTTACCGATTTTTCTCTTTCTTGGGCATCGCCAAAAAGGTGTGGACAGAGCCAAGAAACTCAAAGATAAGATTGACGGAGTACTCAGGTGAAATATTAATTTAATGGATTAATCCATTAAAAAATAAAAAGATTTTAATGACTGAAAACAGCAGAATATGGCTTTACATAGATTACTGGTACCCAGTGTCGCATAAACATAAAACTGTTTAAAATGGTCTAAAATGGACAGTTCTCAATACACACAAAAATAAATAAACGAATAAATAAATAAATAAATAAATAAACTCCCCCTGTTAAAAATGCTTAACGAAGCTAAAATTGTTAAAAAAGCTTAGGAAGACACATTGCTAAATATATGTCAAAAGAAAACATTTTATCAATTTAAAAAAAAAAAAAAATTTAAAAAATGTAACTTTTTAAACGAAACAACATTGTTAAAAAGTGTACAAAAACACAAAAAGTGCTATGTTAGATCAGAATATTAGTTTAATTTCTAAACACATGCTACTGTAAGGTTTAATAATAATAATAATAAACTGTAAAACAGAAAATTTAGTGTAAAAATTATCGGAACAAACTCTGAATTTACATAATATACGAGTTGATTTTATAAGACAATATAGATCTTAACAAATTGATAATACTCCAGATATAGTTTTAAATTTTATCAACTTTTCAGTAGTTAACCGTTCCGTGTAAATTAAATAAGAATATCAGTATGATTTGATATGAGTTGATTTTTAATGATAGTATAGATTACAACAAATTGATAATACTCCAGAAAATGGTTTCATTTTTTTATTTTATCTATTTTTTTATAGTTGTTCATCCAGAATAAATTAAATATGAATATCAGCATGATTTAACTGAATCATCGGTGTTAATATTTAAAAATAAAATAACTAGCACAACTAAAAAGAATTCACAGTGCACGAACACTCTTAAAAATGTTCAAAGTAACAAACACTATGAAAATCTTTAAGAAGCACTCGAATTAATCTTTTTAAAGATAATACTAAAATATTATTTGCTAGAAAAAAGATTTTTTTATTTTATTAATATCAAACTAATTTTATTTTTCTCTTTCTCGAACTGTGCCTGTTATAAGTTTCAAGAAGAGCATCATTCATAAACATATTAGTAAAAAACATTAAACCGACCAAACTAAATAGTAGAACAATTACAAAACAAAGTTTTTCAGAACATTTATAAACACATTTTAAGAATAAAATTTCAGGAAGCATCCAAATGATCCGTATTCACCCGCCATTCTGAGCCTTACGTCGCCAAAAGTTGAGAACTAGAAAACACACCATCGACATATCCACGAAACGTTGATGGAGCGTCCGCCACTGCCCTCTGGTGGTACTCAGAGGACTCATGGGACACCCCCTCAGCTCTTAAACACACACCGTCGCATAAGGAAAAGTGATTTGGAGAAACCCTCTTTTGTCGCTGCAGGCCGGCTATGGCCATTTTCAGAAGCGAAGTCTACATACAGGAATGAATGATGTTCTGGTCTTTACAAGGATGTCGTCTATGCGGCCCTGGAGTACTCTATCCCGGCATCATGAGGGACTGGGAGGGTAGCAAGTTTTGGGAAAAGTTTTCGACCAGGGCTTCATGCTAGAGTTCACATGGATGTTAGTGGGGTTTAAAGGCCATTAAACCGTGCCTGAAATTAATTCGCGAATAATTTCTCTACTTTTCAAAATGTATATAACATGAGGTTGTTTGGGTTATGGAAATGAATAATGGTCGTTTCATGGGGATTTGTTTAACTTGAAATCTTGATGGAAAAATGATTTTAAATTTTGACGCAATTTTCGAAAAGTTGGTGGTGTTTCAAAATTGTTAATTAGTTTCATTTTAAAATAAATGTTTTCGATTCATAAAAATTATGTAACTAAAACGATTGGAATGGTGAATTAATTTATATCAATCGAAAGGTAAAAAGTTTTGAATCAAGCATAAAGCGCACATAAGCAAAGTATTAAACTATGAGTTTCATATTAGTTTTAAATGAAACATGATATTAGTAGACAAGTTTACACACAAACGAAAATAATAAAAACGCTATCAGCGATTATGTGTGATAGATAAAAAGTAGAGCTTTGCCCCACCAAAAGTTGTTTTCCTGCTAACGTAGAGTATATGCTGAGAAGCCGAAATACAGAGAAGAAAAGGGGGGAAAAGATAAGTTGTTACAGTAATTGTGCATCGCGCTGATTATTTCTAAACTTTTTTTTTAAAAGGCTATTTAGCTTAGTTTCTTTCATATACTTTTATACAAAAATACTGGCATTAGTTTATTTTATTTTTAGAAAGCAGCGTTAAAGTTTTAAAAGAATCTATAGCGTTTAAAATATATATTATAAATAGGCGTATGAATAGGCACTTTTATACAAAAATACTGGCATTAGATTATTTTATATCAGAAAGCAGCGTTAAAGTTTTAAAAGAATCTATAACGTTTAAAACATATATTATAAATAGGCGTATGAATAGGCACAAGCTGAATCATTCTGCAAGTAAACTTATGTCTTAAATAAATATGTCCTTTTATATTGTAATTTGTAACATAAAAAATTTAACTACATTGGAGACTTTAGTTCAATTATTTTATTCACGTTTGTCTGCAAGTACATGTAATCCTGAGGGTTTAATTTTAACTCTAAGTAGCGAAAAATAATCTTAGAAAATTGTAATTGATACGATATACTTTTTCTAACAATAGACTCGGGACAAATATGTGATTCAAATAAATATAATTCAATGAAAAACGAACGAGAGTTTATTTCTATTTTACGTAAACAAAAACAAAAAAATATTTAAATATTTTACTACTAAGCAAAAACTTCTTAAAACTAACAATATTTCCCCCTCAAATGTAATGCGCAAGAGTAAATGGGCGATATCAGTATTTTAATATCGGGATAGATCGAGAGGAATTATCAAAATTTCTCGCTATATCGCGTTATTTTTCTTTTTTTTCCTTCAATTTAGCATATTTTGGTTAATTTTACATTGCTCAGTAATATTTTAACACAAATTAAATTTAGAATCAATCACGATAATTATCCATAATACTAGCAATATTACAATCGATAATTCTCGCAAATTTATATTATTCGATATTTATGCCACCTATAACTATCGTATATTCGGTATTTATAGCAAAAACTATGACATATCACGTTAAAATGTTTTAATATGTCTTCATTACAATGTTTGAAAAACATAGTTACTTCGCGATTGTCATCCAGTTTAAGTATCTTACACAATGAAATACAATTAGATATTAAGGATCTACAATCCGGTTGAAGAATTTTGTAAATTATATTAAGTTAGAGTTCATATTAAGTTGCAAGTTCATAGAATGAATAAAGATCATTTTTGACTTCAAGTTCAAAACAAATTTAAATAATGCTGACATGATTTGAGAAGTGAATAGTTGAGATACATGAAAAATAAGAAGACACTCGCCATTTTCTCGACCGAATAGAACAAGTAAAAGATCAAAGAAAACAAAAGACAGCAGATGAAGATTCTAAACAGCAGTGGTGATGCTCTGGATCGTCAGGTTAGGGGGAGGATGAGGGACTTGGAATAGCTCCCTCCAACCGTAATTACGCACATATCCAGCAATCGAAGATGTTACAGACGCTTGCTTTCGATTAAAGTAATGGGAAAATGGTGTCTTTTGGAACATTAAACCCCCTCTTGCAAGAGATCTTGCTCCATTCAACGGAAGAGCAAGAGGACAAAAGGATTCTGAGAGGTAGGTGAATCAGGGGTGGAGAACAAAAAAAGAGAGCAAAACAACATACAATACCCTGTCCATTACAGACAACTCCCCCTCCCTCACTTCTATCAGAAGATACTCTTGATATGAAGCGGTTTAGATTTGGCGACAACTGTCTGGCGGGATTAAAGAAAACAAAATCTGATTAATAAAATCTTAAAATCCAAGTAGATAAAAACATTTTGATATATGTTGAATTAATGATGGTTTGGGAATTAATTTTAAGACTACCTCCCCTCTTTTATAAATTAAACTTAGTATTTACAAATCTAATTACCAATAGTGGATTTTTATGAAAGAGATACGAAAACTAGAAAAAAGGACACACATAAAATAGGTTCCTAACTTGCAGTCCTCCAATGATCAATAACTAAACATATAATATGACACAATAAGATAAAATAATAATGAACACAATATGTTGTTCTAACTAAAACATAATATGAAAAACTACATGATTCGCATTAGAAAAATATATATTGTTTTGTAACGAATTTCAATCGAAATATATATATATATATATCAAAATTAATTAACCTAAAAAAATTCCTTGGAGCTCTTAAAAGCCAAAATATTATTTCCAGAGGCCTGATCTATAAAAAATTGTGTGAAAAAATAAATAAAATAATAAAAAAATTCCAATTTAAATCCTAATAAAACGATTAACACTATAGTAAGTACTTTTACGGACTATTTTCTGCGAGCCAAAAGAAAAAGCGAACTGACCAAAAGAACAGCAAGGCTTTTCTAATTTTTCGAGATGCTGGGTGTAAGGGAAAAATAAAAATAGAAGAAGCAATGATAACATCGGGGGAACATATAAGGGAAAAGAAAATTGTATATAAAGTCCGTGTGACCGAAATTAAATTTTTAATTAGAAGTCTAAGCCGAAAGAATGTTAATGGCGGGTATAAAAGAAGGAGAGAAGTTTTCAATATTGCGGGGCTAAGAGTAGTGAAAGAGTATTGGAAAAAGAAAGAAAGAAAAAAAAAAAAAAAAAAGCAAGCAAACGTTATTTAAAAGCAACAAAAGCTTATTTCTTTAGAAATATATTGAGAGAATAAATCTTACTACGTATTTTCTTTTCTATTTATATACTTTTTGTTTATAATAGTAGTAGCAACTAATGTCTTATATTTAATGAAATGAATATATTTTAACTGTAAACCAAAAATAAATTATAGTAAATAAATCATAAAAGTTCTTGATAGTTAAATTGAAAAAGAAGAACCTTGACTCTTTTTTTTTTAGGTCTCTAATGTTCTTATTTTCCCTACTGAAAATGAAACGTTATATATATGTATATATATATATATATATATATATATATATATATATATATATATATATATATATATATATATATATATATATATATATATATATATATATATATATATATTATATATATATATATATATATTATATATATATATTATATATATATATATATTATATATATATATTATATATATATTATATATATATATATATATATTATATATATATATATATATATATATATATTATATATTATATATATATATTATATATATATATTATATATATATATATATTATTAGGCGCAATAATTAGGCGCATAAAAAATTAAACCTTTCTTTCTCAGTTTCTATCATGGCACATACATGATCTGCATGGCGTATGTGTGAAATGTACCATCTTTGTCAAAGAAGAATTAAAAAATGAAGACAATTTGGGTAATTAAAATCTATGGCTCGTGTAAGAACACATTAAAATATTCAATTACGGTTATTTTACCCTAAAAGCTATATTTTACGAAGCAGCATTTATGCAACAAAATAATAAACGTATGTGGTGATTGACAAAAGCACAAAATTAGAGACACAATTTTAAAAATAATTGTGATAAGTAAAACAAAGCATCTTTATAATCTAAAGAATGAACCGTGGTAGCTCAGAGGATGGAGCGCTCTCCTCCCAATGAGGCGACCTGGGTTCGAATCCCAGTGACGGCTGGCTGATAAGAAATCTCGCACAGGCTATTGCCGTCAGGTCTACCGTGGGACGTTTTCGTAGTTTTCCTCGCATGTAGTTCCATTAAATATTTTTACCAATATAAAGGAGTTCCCTTGTCATCTGAATTGGTTTCAAAATTGCAAGGCATTGAACATTAGTAGTCGTAAACCTTAAATTGAGTCGGATGTTCACCGATGGTTACAGAATCTAAAGAACATAAACTCTTAGGTTGTTAAAACGTTCTGCAACACCCTTGCAACATCCCCTGATGAAAGATCTCGTTTGTAGGAATAACGAATCAAAAGTCATTTAGAGCTTATTAATGAAAGTTTCAACTAAGAACACCAAAAAACAACAACACAAAATGAAATTCATAAAAGTTGAAATTTTTGTAAGTGTTACAGAACTTTTTAAGCAACCTAGTAAATTTATTATGCTTCTCAAGTCAAAATTAGCACATTTGATTATAAGAAGAATTTACATTACAGCTATGAGTGAAATGTAAAAATATAATATTTAACCTTTAAACGTAACTTTAAGTTACAAGAGCAAAACTAAATTACGAATAATTATTTTTAAATTAAAATGTACACTTTCAAAAGAGGTCATATAGTAGCTTGAAAAAAATCATTTTTCATTGATTTCCGTACTTAATTTGAATAATAAAAAACATCATATTGGGTTGGGATTCATAGATAAATCATTGGAGGTAAATTAATGTACAGAGGTCTGTCCAGGCCGAATTTACTACCGTTTAGCGGTACCTTCACTAATTCAACTTTAGGAAAAACGGTGGTTTCACAAATTCAACTTTAGGAAAAACTGTAGTTTCACAAAATACTTTTTCTTAAAATTTTACTTTTGTACCCCTCAGGAAACGATAAATCCATATTTTTGTGTTGATTTTTTAATATAATTTTTCACAAATTATGTCTACATTTTCACAAAATAGGTACCTCTCAGAAAAACCTAGACAGACACCTGGTATGCTTTAATTCACCTATACCTATTCCGTGTATTAAACTTTTCTAAAGTAGCAGTTTTATTTTCAAATAAGTTCCAGAATTTGTAGCATTACATGTTTTACAGGAATTAACTTTTTTAAAAGAACTTAATACTTTGATAATTTGTTGCTTTTGGAATAGGATAATATAGGAATTTGTAATAGAATAAAATATTTATGGAATAGAATAAAATATATATGGTAATTCAATCATTACTGTGATTTGAGCAAGCTAAAAATACTTTAGGAGCAAATTATTTTGACAGTTGCAACTATGTATTTTGACAATAAAATAACATTATGTTCACTACAACTATACATTTTAACACAGCTGTCATTTAAAACAAACAAATTACTTCTAATTTGATTAAATCACAGGAAAATAAAAACATTTTACAAATATTTGCTGAATATGCACAACCACTTAATGAAATAAATCCTGGACTATCGATATTAACAGACATTTCCAATTTCTCAACTCCAAACAAGGTTGAGAGTAATTTCAAACCAGACAACTCACTCACTGTATTGAAATAGAGCAGGTCAACAATTTTTCTAAAAAGGAATAAAAACTCAAAACTGAACCAACACGAACGTTATCAAATCTTCTCTCCGCGATCACAAAATTACAAAAATAGAAGAATCCTTCCTCATTAATTCTGAACACGGTTTTAAATGCATAGGCAGAGAGAGAGAAGAGAAATCCTTATCAATTGGGTCTCACCAAAAACAAAAATCCAATGCTTCGAAAGCCTCTTTTCGAAAACTTCCATATCTGCAGTCGGTTCTCTCTCCCCTATGTCATATTAAAAGTCGCGCAACACCCTCCCCCCTCTTTTACCTAAACCAATCTCATTTCTCGCCAAAATCCTCGAACAATTGCAATTACTGGGACCCTACCCGATAAGAACTAATTAAATGCGGCACCGCGCCGAAAAGTTGTTGTTTTCCAGAAAATTTGGAGGAACGGGTGAATTTTCGGGAGAGAGTTAGTCCGTTTGTATGTCTGAAGTCTCTGTGATGCCCAGATGCCAGGGATCACAAACAAACAAGTTGTGGTGCATTTGGGAAAGGGGGAGGAATAATAATTATCACCATCAGTTTCGTTCTCAAATACACCCCTTTTTAGTCTCCCCCCCCCCTTGCCTCAAAAGTCACGTCTCGAACAATTCCACAAAACGTTCTATTTGGCAGAAGTCTTTTACTATTTTATCTCGTAGTATCGAGCCTAATACTACTGTTGTTCTAAAACGAGTAAATGTTGGAAAACAGGAGAAAGCTTTTATTGAAGGGATGGGTGCACAAATTGCAGTGCAAAGATTTCAAAAGCAAAATAGTAAACAAATTGAAGCCAGTTTTTAGGAAGAAAAAAATAATAATAATTAATTGTACCAAAATTTCAAAAATGCTTCGAACCTGTTTATTTGAAATGGTACAAAATGTGCAAATAATATTGACAATATGTAAATAATAATTAAAATAAGTTAAACGATAAGATTCGCATACTCCAGTCTCGCATCACAGAGCTAACGTAAAATATCCACGGTGGTAAGACGGATCGTGGATTAAAATTCTCTTGCCGTTGGGCTAACCGTGGGAGGTTTATGTAGTTTTCTCTCTCTTCTATCAAAAAGTTCTCGACGAAAGGCAGTTTGCCCCAATGTTTGACCTAGGAGGCCTAATAGATTGAGCTCAAAATTACAAGCCTACGCAATTGAACATTGATAGAGGTAAACTTATAATTGGGCCGACTATTCTGCCGTTTTTATACCTATACTAGGGGGCCAAGCCCACTGTTCGCTGCCGCTTACCAATCCCGATGATTGCTTCGCAATAATTGTCTTTTCTTGGCAAAAAAGAGTTTTTCTACATAAGTTAAAATTATTCACTTAACATATATGTACTCAAAGAAATTCTGTTTGCTTACTCTTGTGTCTACTTCCCACGTCCAAACATTACTATTTATTAGTATTATAAATATTTGGATCTCTTGGTGAACGGAAGTGATTTTTCGAAGTAATCATTTTTTAAAATAACATTTATATTCTTATAACATTATATTGCTCAAACAAATTTGATGAGTTCACAACCATAATTTAATATTCTCGCTAATAATAGCAGTACTGGAAAATAAGTTTAAATTAGGGATGCAAAAGTATTTAAAGAAAAACAATACCTTTACGACTATTGTTAATTTTATGCTGATGACAGCCAAAACAATATGGAAATGAATGAAGGAAAACTGGATCCTACCACGTGATTTTCCGGCCAATAAAAATGCGCCGACAACAATGGAAAACGGTATCAGACCATTATGAGTTTATATATATATATATATATATATATATATATATATATATATATATATATATATATATATATATATATATATTCTTTGAATAACTTTTCTAGATAAAGAAATAATTTTATACTAAATCAATACAAAGTTAACGCTATTTAAGAATTAGTAGTATATGAAAGGAAATAAAATATTTATTTCGTGGTCTCAAACACTAAAATTTCGTTAAATAATTTAAATTGGTGTCAAAAATAATTCAAATGAATAAAAATCTTCGACTTTTTATTTATAAATAGTATTGTTTTCATATTCACATGACATCACATATTAATACAAAAGAAATTATTATAATAGATATTTTACCAGCATAAAACCATTTTTACAATTAAGCATTTTTAACTTTAACATTGAATTTTTAAACTAAAATAAAAATAAACTTTTACATTATGGTAATTTAAAATCTAACTTAAAAATACGATATGACATAAAAATAAAAGAGAACCTTTAATTAAGTAAAGTGTTCATCAACAATTAACTTCAGGATCAATTGATACAATTCATTCGATTTTACTGTCTCGACTATAACATACAAACGTAAACATAATTATTTCAAACTTAACAAGCACAGTAAAAAAAAAAAGCATACATAAACTTTTATTTGTTTTAAATTTTGTTCATTATCTTTTAAATCCAACAAAACAATATTCTAGATTCTTAATATTAACAATCAGTCGACAACATATACACACATTAAAGCTGGAATCAATTTTTCAAATAGTAATGCTGAGCTACATAAAGCGATAGCACTTGTTAAAATCGGATAAATAAATCAAAAGGAAAAGAGCGATGATAAATGCAAAACGGCATTTTGTATGAGGCAGAGGCTGTCGGAATCAAATTATAAAATAATATTTTCGAACAGAGTGGTTCACCCCTTATTCTTTCGAATGCGGGGGAGGGACAGGCATGAGAAAGGAGGGGGAGATGGACGAACTATCGCATCCGGAAAACGATTCCCTCTTCGACTTCCGTCTCGTCGCGGGTGCTGCATAAAAGGCTCCGGATTTAATTAATTCACAGAAACCTGGTGCTAAATCAGTTTATCGGTAACCGTGACGTCATGATTCAAGATCAGTAAGAATGCACGAAATGATTTTCGATGCCAAACTAAATGGGCGACCGTCATTCCTGATTTGCTTTTCAAATCTAAAGTTTTTTAAGGAAATAATATTTTTGGAAATTATCACCGGTTTTTCCGTTTCAACGGTAATAGATATGTTGAGTTGGTAGCAAATTTTGAAATAAAGTCCAAAAGAAGTAAAGGGATATATTTTTATTACTGATAGTAATTTTTATTAGTGATATTAGTGTTCAATGTATCTATATTGAAGATTAAATAATCGACATATTTTTTTTTTAACGGAATAAGCCGGGTAAAAGACATTCAAATAATATATACTCCTAAAATAGAATTAATCTTAATAACTCGTGTAATATGGCATATTACATTGTATTATGGGAAAATTATTTACCAAGATTTGTGCACTTCATTCAAATACTTAATGATTTACTATTTACCAGAAAATGATAGACTAAGCAACGATCTCAGCATTTCAAACATTGAGGATAAAGTTCTGAGAAAGCCAGTTTATTTTTACAGACTCTGAAATAAGATAAACGAGTGGAAAGAGCTTTGTAAATGAGCTATGAGAGCATCGTATTCGAAGATTTCTAATAATAATAATATATTTTTACATGAAGTATATCCAATCGGCGATCAAGATATCATGGAGTGCTCTTAAAAAGTAAGTCAAAGTGATCTTCAATTTAAAGCCTCCAACATTGATAACTAGTGGCGTAGTTGGTTTGTCGTCGGCCTGCTGAGCTCAAGTCTGCGAGTTCGATCAGCGGCCAAGACACCAGATTTTCGAGATGTACAAAATCCTCAGCGGCCATGTCGTATGATTATGCGGCATGTAAAAGATCCCTGGAGTGCCTTATTGGCTCTTGGCATTTCCGACAAAATTAAATTCCTAGTGCACTTTAGCATCCAAATAGAGTCTCGGTGCTGCCATCTAGTGTGGCAGAAACTAGACGTCCAAATTAACATTGCCAACGGTATCTCACCCATTGTGGTGGCCACTGAAAGAGTGGATACCACTTCTGGAGAACGCACTAGGTCTGCTCATCGGGAAGACTGATTAAGCAGCTCATAGGAAAAAAAAAACATTGATAACTAAATTAATGGAAAAATAGTTTAAATTTTAGCAAATAGGTGGCGCTTGCTAGTGTGCTAATAATCGTAAGTGCAATCGTATTAAAATATATAGAATAATAAATAGTTAAGTTTTAAATGTAAATTCTTTATTTTTTTTAAATAATTGGAAGGCATTTTTATTATAGATTTTGCTTTAGAATATAATCTAAAGAATGGAACAACTTCAATGGAACTTAACAGGGGAGAAATAATCATTATTTGTCATCTCCCCTTTTAGGCCGAGACTGCCACGGACTTAGTTACTGAAAAAAGTTTTCAGACTCGGGTAGGCTCGGACTCGTGAGAAAATTTTCATAAACTTTTTTATTACTTTAAAACAAGCGTTTAGTATAGTTACTAAGCATAAAAAATGTAAATAATGTAAATTGATTTTGGTAAAAAGGTTTTAACGCATTATTTACTTGTTTAGGCAGAAAAGGCCTAATAGTGAGACCGCAAATTTGACTTTTAACTGACGTATAGCTCAGGCTCAAAGTAATCCGATGCATCTCGGGCTAGGCTGTGTCGGGAATAAAATTCTTCGGGCTCGGACTTCCAAAAGTGAGCTCAAACTCATTTCTACTCCCTTACATAAATTTAGATTTATTTATTTTTTTGCACGAAAAACATTTTATGTTGCAAATTAAAACTGATAAAAAACATTCGTAAAAGACAATTTAAAACAAATAAGTTCGAACTATTAGATAAAAAATATAATATCTTCTCCAATTAACTGTTGATACACACTCTTCGCAAATGATTTAATTACTCAAAAATTCAATGAATGTCCTCTACGATTCCAAGCGCCGTGTTAAGGAAACAACGCTTTTTTAACAACTATTTATTCATCTTATTCTTTCTCATTTAGAAAAGAGCGGGAAATAATTACATCGCAAGAACCATTGCTTTAATGGCAGTTTTCTTTCCGAAGTGCTGCCACAAAAGTAAACGTTTAAGTTTTTGAAAACAAAAGAGGCATTTTTCAGGATCTTCTTTTTCAGGAAAACAATGAAGGGTGCTTGTAAAAGCACAAAACTAGCGTAATTACAGGGTCTAAGGGAAAATGTTGTATTGAGGGAAAAGAAGTAAGAATAAGCCTTTTTATAAAAGTTTGCGCATTACTAATGTTCTTTTCATTTGGTTTTAAGTTACTTAAATGTCTTTTTAATTATACTTGTAATGCCTCTTTTTATCTAGAAATTTCTGGAAGAAGATGTAGAATCGAACAAAGTTAAGCCTATCGATTCAAAAATAATTACCTTTAGAGCAGCTTTTTATGAATGACTGGTTTAAATTTAATGGAATTGAGTCATGGTCTTACCAAATGGAAAAGTGAGAAAAAAGTTAAGAGTACATAACTGGCATTTGGAGCAAGAAATTAACTTGCAGCTTACCTGAAAAGAAAAAAAAAAGCAAATTTAATATCTAATATTTAGAAGATCAAAAAGCATAAATATATAGCAATAAACATGCTGCTTAATATACACAAATTATCAAAATTATTATATTTTGTTTTCACTTTATGTATTGTCTCCGGCACAACTAGAAATCCGGCAAAGAATAACCAGGTATTTTCTAGAATACCGAAAACTGACAAGCAAAGTATGAAAAATATCAGGTTTTCTATAAAATGTCTAGGTATTTTATAGAATGTTGATGTAACATATTTAATGGGCCTCTTTAAAGGTAATATTTTTTTTTCTTTTTTTTCCAAAATAGCATTAACATTTGTAATTTCGAAGAATGAATGACTTTTAAATAATATCTATACAATAATCTTTTTTTTTTACTTAGTCTAAAAATCATTCGCTATTTTATAGAACTAAACATTGAGAAAAAGAAACGGCATTTTTATTTCAATATAATAAAATTAAAGGTTAAATGATGTTATAAACTATGCTCCACATCAGGCTGAAAATAAAGAAAAATCCAGCCATTTATATATATATATATATATATATATATATATATATATATATATATATATATATATATATATATATATATACTTAAATATTTTAAAGACATTATTTTTTATAATAGTTAATTAATAAATTAACAGTTCAACATGACTTTAAATTCAACAAATATTTCTTTTCTCTCAATGTATTTTCTTTTTTTTTTAAATGAAAAGCATAAAAATTATAATAACTCAGTCAAATTCGGTCATAAAACACTACTTTTTGCATAAACTCTCGAAATTTGTATTTTATTTTTTTAATTCTTTTTAAATCATTGATATTTCCTATTTGTCATTTTTGTTTGAGCATGCGCATCAAAGGTCATGGCCGTCCTTAGGCCCCGGATGCTAACTATGGCCGTGCAATTCTTGGATTCATTTTAATGCAAAAACAGCAATTTTTTTTCTTCTTTTTGGCAACGAAAGGGGATGTAAGTGTTTAAATGTTTTTATTTCTTTGAGGTAAAAAGATTGAAGTTACAGGTTTTTCTCGTGATCAGGGTCAACAAATGAAATATTCATGAAGTGAGAAACGTTAATTTTCCTTTTCAAATTGAAATCTTTTTTTTTATGTAACTCCTTTTCAACACGAAATGGAAAGTGGTTAAAAAAAATAAATAACCAAATAAAAGGAAAGAAACTTAGCAAAGCAATTCTTTTGAAATGGCAGATTTGAAAAACACCAAATGAATAAGGTAATTGGAAATTCGTTAAAAAATTCAAGACGAATCTTCCTTCCTTAAAATTCAACAGGTAAAAAATAAATGTATTTCTTTAGAATTACTGAGAAACCTATAAAGTTTTTCTATCAGAAAAAATATTCTAAAATTTATAATCTTTTTCTTTTCTTCCTAATTTGAAAACAGAATATTTTAAAATAAAAATAGTTTCCAGAAAAAAAAAAAGTTCTTTTTAGTCTTTTTCAATTATTTTGTATTTGGAAGTTAATATTACAGGCAATTTAAAGACGCTTTTGATTAAATATTTGTAGTTTAAATTAACCCTTTGCACTCTGGTATCGCCTCTGAGGCTCAAGCAACAGACACCATTCTAAAATTAAACATTTTTATACCTTAATAATTAGCAAACACCTTATTTCAAGATTTTAAAAATTAGATGAAAATACTGTATTATGTATTTTAAATGTTTTAATGCTTATATTAGTTAAATCAGAAATTTAAAGTAGTCTGGGAGCAAAGTAGTAAAATTTTCTTCAGTTTCATACTGCAAACATAAATGTTGAATTTTTTCTTAATTTTGTTATTTGAATTAATTTTTCAAATAGAAAAAAAAAAATTGCATTTTTAGTTTTCTATAAGTTAAACGTGTTTAAATTTTTTAAAGAGCAAACACATAATCAGTAAATAAAAAACAGTCAAATCTGCTTTTTTTTAAAAATTATTATTTGTTTTTAGTTTCAAATCACCACACATAAAATGATTATTGTTTAAATTTCGCAGTCACAGTAAATACATTCTAGAAATTTTTATTGAGTATTTTTGTTTCTAATCCTCCACGTTTTAATGTTAAGAATTTTCATTCTTTTTCAATAAGTACAATAAGATAAATAACAATTGGAAGATTAAAATAGAAAGAAAAAAATTATAGATGATACACAATTTCCTAAAAAAGTACTCTCTGCAAAAAAAATATAAATATTAATAAAAAAAATGAATACGAAAAAAAAAAAGAATTAAGAGCCGAAAAAACAAATTTGTGAATATTACTGCAAAAAAAAAAAAAAAAAAAAAAAAAAAAAAAAAAAAAAAAAAGAAATAAATCACTTATTGTTAAGTTAATTGTTTTTAATATCGATAACAGTTTAAGAATTCACGATAACATTTCTTTAAAGCTAAAACAAAAGATAATTCAACTTTAATTTTAAAAGTATAAAAACACAGCAATTTAAAATAATAAAATTCAGAAGTTTCAAACTCTAATTTTTATAGCATTTTATAAATGGAAAATGCATTAACCAAGAATAAATGAGGTAAATCAAATCATGCCCAAGCCAGTCTTTAACACACAACAACATTAAAAGTTAAGCTTTGCGTAAAAAGCAATTTGCTAACAGAAATATGAATAGCATAAACCTCATAAAAACACCTTAATAAGTTCTTACCCACCCCCTCAATTTTTTTTTTTTTTTTCCTATCGCTATTTAACCCTAAAAAAGTGCTGTCTAGCTAATTTGGGCTCACTTAGCTAAGTAAAAGCCTAGAAAAAGAGATGGTGAAAATAATAATAATAAAAAAAAGAGAAGACTTAATGCAAAAAGCCGTGAAAGATTCAATTAAAAGGTTAAGCAGGCGTAAAAAAACTCATTGTTAGATTTGTTCATTTTCACTCCACTCACTAATGAATTGCTTTTCTTTTTCGAACCTCCCTCTTTTTCCCTCCTTTGACAGCCAGTATTATTTTTTACATTCTTTCAACTTTTATTATTTATTCCGTTTTTAGTGAGTGACGATGTTATGATGCCCCTCATTTTTCGGGCGATCGCGTTTTGGAACTATGGCCCGAACTTGCAGAGGCGTGAAGGCATTTCACCGCCAATAAAAGGAATTTGGCTTTTTCGCAATAAAATGCTAAATGTTGCGTACTTTTTTCCACTGGAATATTGAGGCACGGTAATTAGTTTCGAGCCAAAAAATAGGACAGGGGAAAAAATATTATACCTAATTTCATTTTTTTGGTTACATTAATTTGGTATTGAAGTTTATTACCTGAAATGGTTTTTTATTGATAGTTGTTTATCACAATAAAATGAGCAATATTGAAATGAATATAAATAAATTAAAAAAAAGGGAGACAATTGAAGAAGTACTATTTAATTAAAACCAAAAGAAGAAAATTTCGAATTCTAGTTTACAATAACAAATATATTATGCAGTATACATTTTCTTTTTTAGATTCCTATTCTTAACTGTAAGTAGTCTATTTATACAATTGAGTACGAGAAAAGGCGAAGTGATTACGCCAAACCATGTGATTTAAATCAGATTTAATTGGATACTTGTAAGTGACGTCACGCGTGTGTCTCGAGTCTGATTTCTGATTTACCTACGATGACGTCACTTGTAGGTATCCAATTACATAGATGCCTAAGCCAAGAGGCTGGATTAAATCACTTGACTATTATTATCCAATAAAAAACTGAAGCAATATTGTTAATGACACCAAACTGCTTAAAGTGGAATGAAACAATGTTGTAAATAAGTAGTTTTTTGATCATTTATAGTAGGCAGCTAAGTGAAGTGACGTCTTAGACAATACACTTAAGACTATTTCTGCCCGTCTCTGAGTTCGCACTAAGAACATCGAAAAATATACTAAATTATAATCGCGTTTAAACGACGTGGTTCTGAGCTAGTCACCTGTTTTAATTTTTCATTAAATGAAGTGTAAATTACATGTAAATTTCAGAAATAATGACATAATATATATAGCGGGTATTTTAAAAAACGCAAAACTGCTGAAAACTTGTAATATGTTCTATCCAATTATGTTAAAAGAACGCGATAATAAAAGATTTAGCACTTTCACTCCGCATGTCCAAATACGTAAGCCTTGCGAAGCTCCATAAAGAACTGAGGTTTTTCTGGGGTAACTGCAGTGCGTAGAGTTTACATAAGCGAACATACTTGATTCTATGTGAAAGTACTAAATCTTTCTGTAACTTCAGCAGTCTCAAATAAACATTGTAATTATGTGATTTAAACTGTAACATAAATTTTGAGTGGACTTTAAACTATTTCTCATTTGATACACAAAAATTGTTTGCGTTAGTTAAAAATTCCAACCCCTGAGGTGATAAAACAATTGATTCAAAAATCGAAATAAAATTTTTAATCGTCACAAAATATGAATTTAAATTTCGCAACACAACAGGAGATGGTACCAGAGAGAAAAATTGGCGTATTATTCTTAAAAATATTTCCCGAAATTCCCCGTTGCACATTTAGGGACGAAATACTTGGAGACGCAGAAGAGGTGCTGAATGCGGGCAAAACTAAACAAACGGGAGTTAAGAGTCTAGTAGCAATTTCTCAGGAACTTCCCGAGATTTGTCAAATTGCGCTTATAATTACAACTGTGGAAAGAGTCGACGAAATGCCTCCGTTTCTCTTAAAAGTTAAACTTTCGGAAATAATGCACGGAATGCTTACAAATAAATGACTGGTAAAACTTAAAAATGCCGGCAATTCGCTTCAACACTTCCTAAAGGGGGGGGGGGGTTTACCAGGGAAAATTCCTAGTGCCTCCCCATACCCATACTTCTACTTTTCAAACAGTGGAAAATCTTTAGTATGTGTGCTTGCACAAATGCATAAGTGTGTGCATGCATGGAACTGGAGGGGTTGAGCAGGTTAGAATCGCTTGGTTCTGCTCTTCCTTTAGAGGCGGTTCAGCTATGCCGGAAATTTAATTTCTTTGCCTGCAAAGAAAATTAGGCTTATAAATACCAACTCGCGAATATAGCGAAGGTAGGTAGGTGGAGGAACGGGTATAGGCAGGGGTAGCTGGTTTAGGAAAGGGGGATCCCGACGTTTTGCGTGCAGCTGTAATTAATTCCAGCTTTAGGTTCTGACGTTTGTAACGCCAAAGGACGGTGGCGGGCATTTTGAAGCCTTAGTGTTGTCGTGCAAATTAACAGTAGCTAACGCGACGTTTCATTCTCGGATGCTATGAATATTAATAAGCCACACCCCCCGGTTTCACCTCTATTTCCAGCATGAGCTTTGTTGGCGTATATACAGCAGTCGAGGAAAAGTTCGAAACTATCTCAATGAAAGCTGGTGGCTTTCCAAAAAGAATGTTGATTCATGTTGGGGAAAATACCCGACGAATCATCTTAGAATTTTATTATCTTCTAATGTTTTGTCTAATGGGTATCATTACTTAATTTTGGGAGTGGTTTGCAAAGTTTGAGGAAATATATTTATCGCCAGTCAGCGATGAATACATCATTTAGAATATATAAATAGAACAATTACGAGCAATTTTTGTGTTTGTATGCGGCTCAAAATAATGGTTTAAGTAATATTAATTATTAATACGTTAATTTTAGCAATGTTTGGTTTATTAAAAAAAAAAGTAAAAATATTAGCTCCTGCTATTGTATTTTGTAAAATTTTTCAATTTTTTTTTTAATAAATGCCACAGGGAGGCGGATTCGCTGTGTCCCTCGGCCAACAAGTGCTAGTGCGGGCCTGTGCTTCCCCTCAAGAGGGAGACTGCCGTGGTGACAAGTCTGAATTGACCCGAGTAGCCTAATTCATGAGGAAGGGCGCAAAACAAAACTATTTATTAAAAAGAGAATGATTTTTCTCAATAAAAATTTATTTTACATTAAAGTTATTATTAGAAGTACAGAATATTAGATGTTTATAATTTTAAAACTATTAGCATCTATAATCAAAATTTCATTACTAATAATTCTTATCTTGTATCAAGAAAACTAAGACATATCTTTTTTGAAATATTAAAATGAATAACATAACATATCATTTAATTAAAACTACTAGAAAAATTACGCAAATAGATCTTAGTCTTCAAAGGAACTTGTAGTTTCATTACCAATCTACTACTTTAAGTTTTTGAAGGTGACAGCGTAATGAAAATTAACAGTACGAAGACAACTAACAGCTAGAAATCACAGCATTTTTATTATTTTTTATATGCGAAACACTAAACGTTGAGTAACCGTTTTAACACTTAACTATAAACTTACTTTATAGATAACATTTTACGAATTTATAAAATTTAGGGCACTCGAGCAAAAACCAGTTATTGGTCAAGAAGGTCATGGAAGTTAACCCCTTAATGATCGGTTAATTTTCAAGAAAGCGATCATGAAAGTGCCTATTTTTTGGCTTATGTATTTGTATTACGTATTTAATTAGTGTTACCTTAAAAATATTCTGGTACTGCCTTCTGGTGTGTAAAATGAGAAATAAAATGTTTTCTGGGCAAAAGAAATGAATTAGTTTTATTCTTATTGGCGCGTTACTACTGAACACTCCAGTCCATCAATATCACGGGAGCGAGAAATAGAGGGCGAAACCTCACCCCGTCATTTTCACGGGAGCGAGAAGGACTAAGTCACTACAATATCGATATTAGAGGCATAATGGAGGTAATGTGATCTGAATTTTGTAGCGTTAACCTTTATTTCCTAGACAAGCTGCACACAGAGATCTGAAGAGGAATAGACTTCATGGCACCATCGGGAATAGAACTATGGTCCTACACAATGATAACTAAATGCCTTTATCACCAAGACTGGAGGACAAGAAAGAGAAGAATATGAATTAAATACTTCTGCCAGAGCCAGTATTCAAACCTGAGTCATTCCTGTGGAAGAATGTGACTCTTGATGTCAGGCCATTGAAAAATTGTCTTTTAATAAGGCATAATCCTGATGAATTCGACATTAATGCTAACTAAAAATACCAATCTTCTTAGTGGGTATCTACAAAGTCTTTACAGTCTATGAAAACGAATTCCCATAACTCATCGATGATGCGATTATAACAGAGTGAAACATGTGTTTTAACGAAAAGCATTCAATATTTAATTTAAAAGAAGCTACAAAGGTACTCCAAATCCTCAAACCCATTCACACTGTTGCTGGAAGATTACCGACAACTCCATCTAACACAGAAGCCAAAAGTTTAAAAGCATCATTCCCTCTTTTTGAAAGAGGCAACTTTTGCCCGCCAATCACCCCATTATAAGGCGATTTCGCAAAGGGCCATCAAGCTCAACGTCGCCCCAAACGTGAATTACCGATCTCGAAATTTGGAGTGGCGCGGCTATTGTGGAAAAGTCCTCATCTTCGTTCTCTTCTTCTTTGTTCCATTCCATTGACCTGTCGAGCCACGGAATAGGAAAAGGGGGTGGAAATAAAATGGCTCCTCTCTTCGCTCCTCGATAAAATAAGTGTCGACGCACATAAAATTAAAGCGGCATTTTCGTTCTAGAGATCCAAATTAGCGCTTATGAGCCATTTCGACCGGAAATTAGTCGTCTATATTGCCCTAAAATCGTTCGCCGGCGCCCCCGTTAAAAACCAAGAAGCTGAAGAGTTATTTCATTCTCTTCTCTCCAAACGATATGATTTAGAACGCTGATATAATTTCTCAACCATTTTTTTCTTCTTCTTGTTCTTATTTAATCGCCATTTTCTTTTTTGAATAGCCAAGCTCTGAAGGCGATAATTGCTGGTCGTTGATGATTTTTTCCTTCTTTTTTTTTAATTTCTCGATTTATTCAATATTGTTGAAATGAAGACTGTTTAAAATATTTTTTTTTTTGTCGGTTCTTTTCGTTTTGGGGGGATCGTAATTTTCAGTTTTTATCTTCGAGCTTGTAACTCAGCAGAGTGTATCCTTCAAAATGGTCGGTCTGCGCATTGTTCGTGTTTTCTCTCGCCAAGTTAATGCGCCACTTCAAATATTTTTATCTCCGCCGTTTAGGAACATAAAACCAGACAGCTCGATAGTGTTTAATGCTGTTTTCATTAGAGTGAGCTAGTTTCGCACTTCGAAGCTCGTGCTTTCCTCACATCTATATTATGTCTTATGTGCGGAATAACTGTCGGCGTCTGTGGGTGATGGGAGAACGAAATTGCCACATTGAGGTAACTCATTAAGCTTCTAGGATAATAAAGAAAAAAAGAAAATGAGGCAAAATTGTTTTTGTGCTTTTATCGCCATATTAACTTTAATTTTATACAGCTATTATTTATTGAAAGGACACAATTTATAGCTTTTGTTTTGGAAATATGAGGAATAGTGATTTTTAAAATTTTTTTTTTTTTAGGAATCTTGTATATTTATTTACGAAATGTCTAAAGAAACATAAATGTTAAAAGATATACAGGGTGTCCCGTAATAATCGCTCTTAAAATATATTTTTAGAATCCTAGTTAAAAATCAGTGATTAAAAATGCAGATAAATTGATATATAAATTGATTAAAGTTATTACATTTTTAATGTCATTCAGAGCAACAGTGAAACTATACGAATCTAAAAATCATTTTATTAGATGCTTGACACAGAAGATCATTTATAAAAACTCGTTTTGCTTCATATTATTGTAGGATCACATATCAGGATTTTTATTTAGCTATAGTGATTGTTATTTACCTAAATACTAATTCCTTGTCTTTCGAAATTTTTTATATTTTTTCTCCTTCGCTAAACACTATTTTGCAATTACAAATGTGATGGTTCGATTAATATAATTTATAAAAAGGATTTTAATATAATTATTTTGGGCAACAATTATTTAATACCAAGTATGCAAAAAATTAGCAACGTTTGCTTTTTTTTTTTTTTTCTTTTAAAAAAAGGAAACTGTATCCTCCTTGCTATTGGAATTCTTATCATTATCATTAAAAATATATTAATAACTTAATTTTTTTCTGAATTTTAGCAAAGATATTAAAATAAAAATAAGTTGTTTGGTATTTGTACTTGTTAATACAAAAAATTGTGTTTGGTAATTTTTTTTATTTAATTCTCCAGTACAATGATTTTGAATGATAAACTTGATAAGAGATGAAGACAAATTGAGAAATTGGAACTGTGATCAACTGAATGCAGATCAATTTAAGTAAGGTCCTGTTGCTGAAAATATTTTATGTAAACTTGTGTTTTAATTCCCGTATATCGGAATACATATTATTATCGTTATCAATATTGAATCGTTAGCATTACCGTTGACAATTTTAAATGGAAAGGATTTTCATAACGACATTTACTACCAGGAATTATTTATCAAATTACTACAATTTACAGTATTTCTCACGCAACACTATATAATTACTACCATACACTTTTAGCACTTACGTCACTAAATTATAATAATCATTTACTATTAATTATATAATTATTTTAAGAAAGAGAGCGTTTAAATTTACTAAGATCTTTTGAAAAAAGTATAATTTAGATTCTATAACTCGTACTTTAGCAAAATTACAACGTCTTACCGATTTTTCCACAAATAATTAAAAAGCCAAGATTACTTAAAAGGGGAAAAAAACATTTTTAAAATGCTTCAGTTCAAACGAAAGCAATATTTTTCATTCGCCATTCGAATCTCATGGCTTAGTTATCAACAATGAAAAGTATTAAACATAAAATTATTTTCTTTCATATCCCCCAACTAATTAATAGAAAACAATCAAAAACATACTTCCGATTTATAATTCCATTCGGAATTAAATGACCGAAAACGCTTTCTTCTCCCTACACCAATTCCACTTTTATGTATTTTCCTCCGATAAAAGTAGGGGAAAAAAATCCCCAAAGCATTCATCATTATAAATTTTCATTGTATATCTCATAGAAAAGAGATTAAATTAAGTCTCCTTAAATTGTTGAGCGAAAAAGGATCAGGAGAAAAGGGGGGGGGGATAGCTAAAAAAAACCAACCAACTCAGACTAAATTAACATTTGATTTCCACTTGCGCGTTTTCCTCGAAAAACCAACAAAAATTTTTACCACTCTCCAAAGTTTAGATATAGAGAGCGAAGAGAAAACGCAACTAACTCGCCTCTAAAAATTAATTTACCAAAACTCTGCAAAGCGTAACAGAAACACACAGGGGGGATAGGGGGGCAATTTTCCCCCCTCGATAGTTTTCCGCCTAGCCCAGCTCTTTTCTCATGACTTAAAAGAAAATGCATAGCGCTAAATCCAAGATCCCTTCTTCTCTCTAGTAAATAGAGAAAAGATTTTTCGTGGAAAACTAAAAGGGGGTTGGTTGCTCGCTACTGCCGCTAGCTATTGCGTGCTGGTGAGGGCGTTTGAAGCTTTGCGCGGGAGAATGGCACAAGCTAATATTAATGCTTTTAACTCAAGCAGCAACGATGCTGTTGATAAAGCCTTTTATAGAGAGTGAAAAGGGTTGGCAATATTTAACGAAAGACGAGAATGATAAGCGGAGTTCGCGTTTGATTCCTACACAAGAATAAATTTTTTGAAGATAAGTCTAGGGAGAGAGAAGTCGAATCAATTTTAAAAGCTTAGCAGGCGACAAATTTGGAATTTTCGAAAAACTGGGATACGTGGAATTTATACGTGGAATTTGTGCCAAACGTTCCAGATCTTTTTATCTATATTTTTCGATATGGGTATCCCAATTAGGCAGTAAATAATTTAAACCAGGTTTAACTGAGACTAGGATATGTAGCATCATCTCTCAAAGTTTGAATCTTTGTACGGAGATCCTGATCTAGGCTGTTTTAAAAGCTTCAGGCATAAATTTGCAATGTTTGAAAGACCAGGACTTGTAAGTTTGTGTCTATTTGTCTATATTTTTCAATACAGATATAGTTAGGTAAGTAAATTTTAACAGCCTGACAGTCTTACAAAGTTTAAAGATTTTCTTACTCACATATCAATCCCAATTAAGCAGAGAATCAGTTAGAAAGGCATGACAAATGATTTTAAATCACGTGACATATGAAATTGAATCTCACAGTTTATATCTTTTCGTCTACATCTTTCGATACAAGTATTCCATTTAGGCAAGTGCATTTTAAAAGCTTGATAGATAGTTTCACAAAGACTAGCAAAAGTAAAATCGACTTACAAAGTTTAAAGATTTTCTTTACTTATATATTTCTACATCTGAATCCCAATTATGCAGAAAATCAGTTTAAAAAGCATGACACATAATTTTACAATTTAAAAAAAAATTAGGATATGAGATTTAGCTTTTTAACGCTCAAATCTTTTAAGGTATATTTTTTCGATATAATATTAACTAGTACCTGAAAGCGAAATCGAATTAGTTTTTAAAACTTAGCATATAAAAACTAGGATACATATGTTTGTCTCTAACATTCATATAGGGGAGTGTCGGATACCCTCGCCCACTGTCAATTTTATATGTATAGAATATTTTTTCAAGTCAATGGGCCATCGGACATTAATTGTTATATTAAAAAAAGATTATTTTCAGAGTTTCAAGTATTTATGCAGCTGGTAACATGGTAAACAATAGTTTTGAAAATATGTTGAATACAGTAGTCAAATTTTTTAAATTTCTATTTTTTTAAGTTAAACTATTCTTTTTGCATTATTTAATTAGATGATAAAACAATAGAAACATACAAAAATATTGATGATTACTCAATATTATACAGAGATATAAGCAATACTCCTTAAGTGGGCGAGGCTACCCGACTCTCCCCTACATTTAGTCAAATTATTATAATCAAAGAGTTTTGATATAAAAATTTTGGTTTGCTGATATATTTGGAAAAAATTGGGAGAAGAATTTTTTCAAGGACTAGAATAACTTAATTTATCTCCCAAAATTTTATACTCCATCTTATGTGAATTATAGAATTGTGAAATAAAGAAATAATCTGCATTTATAGCTTATGTACTTAAAAATAAAGTTTTATTAAAGAATGATTTATTGAAAATTATTATAATATTTTTATTAATATAAATTTCTGATGTTATCAAGTAAAAAAAGTAAGAAAAGTAAATATATAACAGAATCTCAAAAGACTACATTTTACAAATACACAAAGTTTCAAAGTAGCTATTGGCAGTAATGTAAGAACACTATAACATCATTATATTATTCTTACATTTTTATATTCACAACATTATTTAAAAGTTTGCATGAAATAGCCATTAAAAACTGTGATCTCACTAATAAAAATCCCATAGAAATACAAATTGCAGGGACAGTATTAATATCATTTAAATTTTTTAGCAGCGTTTAAAACAGATATGATGATTAATAACTGATGTTGTGTATACAATTTAGAATGACTAAGAGTACTAAAAACTAGATAACACATATAGTTTGAGAATATAATTAGACAAATGCATTAAGCCTACATTTTAAAGCTTTAACTTCTTGAAATATCAATTCATTTTGCGTGGAAGTATGAATTAACTTATATTATTACAACGCACGCCTAAATCAATAAACTTTTTTCATGAAACAATCCTGTAACAGAACAAATCAATCTCTCATATCCAGTCCCTTGCACCACTATCGCGATAATCTCAACTTGCACCCATGTGTGCTTGCATGCGCGTACATAGTGCCGCTTATATTTTGTTTGTTGTTGCTCTCGCTTTGAAATACTCCCAGTCGATGGCGCGTTTCATTAGGAGGGGGATGGAGGATGGGGAGGGGGACTCCAGTATAAGGAACACCCGCTAGAAAAACCCTAATTACCAACAGCGCGGGCAACTTGTGATGCCAGTTAATTACTGAAATACAACTAATGAACTAATGCAGAGAGAGAGAAAGGGCCATTATAGGGTAAGAGCGTTAGAAAAGTAAAAAGCTCGCCAAAATCCCACTCCTTTTCTTTGCTCTCTTTTATCCAGCAAAAGCAACCAAGCGAGATTCTGTTTGCTCAGCGTGAGCCCTCCCGAATGTTTGGAGAGGGGGTTTCGGGGAAGAGAGAGAGGGGTTTTCTTTTGCTTCTATGCATATCCGGCGGGGGTTTTTAAGTTTTCAGGATTCATTCCAACCGCTTTTGTTTTAAAATGTTCGCCTTGTTTGTGTGTCAGGTTTTCTTGTTTTCGCATATGAAGGCTCGCTCGGCTTGGTTTGAAGTACCATTACGTTTGTTGGCGATGGAAAAAGTTTTTGGGAAGTGTTTTCGAGCATGAAACGCGGTAAAGATACAGAATGTTTTCCTCTCTCTTAATTGTTGCGTTTATACTTCCCTGCTTTGGGAGTGAAAAGTTTATCCGGATAATCCCTAGAAATAATTCGGATTCATAGGAGCGAAATGATATTTTTATAGGCTTTTTTTTCCCTACAAAATAACAGGCTAATATTCGTTTATGACATGAAATGGGCTAAAGATTCATTATAAATTTTAATAGCTGCAATTAAAACACATAAAAAATTTTGAGCGCAAATGAAACTTTATTTTCCATAGTTGTAAAGTTAAAAGAAGGGCATTTGGTTATGCATTTAATTTAAATTAATGTTTAAAAATCATAAACTGGAAAAAATGGTTAAGATATTTCAAATAAATTGAAGATATACATATTTAAGAAGTTAAAAATTGTATAATATTCTTGAAAATACAATAGAACTTCATCATCTTTTTCTTGAAGTAAAATAATAAAACTTATTTTAGGTAAAAAAAAAAAGAGTATAATAATGTTGTTTTTAAATTAAAAACTTCAAATAAATAAATTCGTTTATATTTTTACATATAATATGATAGAGAGATAAATGTAATTTAATTCATTCGAAACTAGACTCGAAGAAACGCTCTGTAAAATTGCTTCTCTGCCTATGCAGATGAAGTGCTAGAAAGTTTCGAAACATATTGACGTGCAGTAACCTCTTGTAACTCAGAGCAAAAATGCATTTTTTCCCCTTTGTATAGTTTTAAGGTTAAGATAAGGTAATAATTTGAGATGCATACATAAAAATATTAATATATGAAATATTCAAGACACTTGAAATGCCAGACAAAATGCATTCTTTAAAATTGATTCCTTTTTTTCAGACTATGTCCAAGAATTTGACTACACCACACTGCCACTAACCCGTTCATAGGGTGGGCCACATTCACGCAAAGGAGAAAGGACATAGAACACAGAGACAGAGAGAAACATCCATGCCTTGCCCGGAATTCGAACCCAGGACCTTTCTGATGCAAGGACAGTTCCCTGCCCCTTACACAGGCCAGTCGGCAATTAATTCCATGCATGTATCAATAGAAAACGAAGTTTTGATGCAAGAAAAATCGGTATACTTAAAAATGATGCTCTATACTAATAGCTTAAATATAATATAAACATGAATTCGTGAAATAACTTACTATATCATGCTATATTTGAGTATGAAATATTTAAAGAACTAAAAAAAGCGCTTCAATCGATTTTTTCTTCTTCATAAAGCTGTTTGTCTGCATATATAAATTGAATGCTAAGAGATTGTATGAAAACAACGAAAAATCGTTTGAAGGTTATTTTCCAGTTCATTTTATGTAACCTAAAAACTATTAGCAATCAAAATCTCTATTTATACTTTAACTTGGCACTTCTGAAATATTTCAAAATAAATGGTTAAGGAGCCACCAGCATAGCTTGGGTTATTGAAGTGAAATGAATTCTGCAAATCTGATCCCCGACATTTATCAATAAAATGCGAAGAAACAAGCAGGTTTAGGAAACGTAACAATAATGATTTCATGTTTATTTACACATTCATTTTAAAGTTTAAAACCTAATTCCAGTTTATTATTACAATTAAAATAATTTTAAACTAAAAAATAACTAAGTATGCATTAAAATACAAGAGTAAAAATAATGCTTTATTTAGCTTGAAATGCGTTCTGTAAAACTGTTTCTCTGCATAGACCTATTGAGTGCAAAGAAGTAGATTCAGAAAACGTAACTATAACAAAGTAAATGGGCAAAGGCTCAAAAATTATTTTACGGTTATTTTCCGATTCGATTTACACTAAATAAAATAAAAATGATAGAAACCATTTGTTATTAGAATGCTGTCAATTTCATGGAACTTATCGTACAATAAAGAACATACGTCGCGGCACACTCGAATCATTCTGTAAAATTCTTTTCTGCACATTCTTAATTTCTGTATAAGTAAATTCAAATAAAGTAGTCACAAAAATGATTAAATTCATTTTCCCATTCAATTTTAAGTAAAAAAAAAAGCGATTTAACTATAGTTAAAGTCAGATAAATTCAATATAAAGACTTTATAATTTTATAACATATTATAAAGATTTAAAAAAAGTGATATGTTGATATTAGATTATAATTAAAACTATGTTGATTAGAGATAAGACAAATTATATCTTGAAATATTTTAAAACAACTGCGTCAACAGCTAGTAGTGCGAAATTCTGTAAATCTGTTTCCCTGCATATATCATTAAATTGCAAGGAAGTTTCATTACAAGCAGATTCGGGCAACATAACGACACGGAAATAATTTCAAGCTTTTTTACCGATTTCGTTTAAAATTTTAGCATTAAATATGCAAATTAACAACATTAATAATACAATTTACTAATAAGAATTGCTAGTAAAGTTTTCTCGATTTACAACTTAACATGATGGAATGCCTAATAATATGAAACGTTTAAATAATTAAAACGATTTAAATAGTTTTGTGAAGCTGCTTTTCAGCTTAAACCGAGTCGATGTAAAGGAAGTCTCACTACAAACAGATGCGTCGCAACTTTGAATTAGAATGATTACTTTTAAATGTCTATTATTTGAATATGAAGTGGTGAGACGAAAATATTTTGAGCAAATATTTATTTATATTTTAAAATCATACATTTACCATTACTTGAAATCTATACAAAATAAACAAAATAAAAAAAGTAAACCAAAAATCTTTTCTTGTATTATAAAGTCGGTAGGAAGAAAGAAAAGAAAATTCCATTTTTTCAGTATTCGTACTAAAATTTTTATCTATTAAAATGAATAAATACACAAATAAATATAGATAGTATATGGATTACTCAATACAGTATGTTTATTGAATATGTATTCTTAAGACTACACTAATATCAATATATTAATGTTAAAATCAAAAACAGAAAATTATTTAAACACATAAGTTACACCATGATCTGAGTTATAGAAAACTTTAATGGGATTGGATAAATAAAAAAAAAAGAATATAGAGTAAATAAAAAAAATAATAAAACACAGACAACAAGCCTCCTATCGTCGAAGTAATACGAACATAAACACTGCCCTATTCAGACAACGACTTACGAATTCCATTTTATTGCACGATATAACGCAAAACCACTCCATCACATTTAGGGCTTCAGGAAAGGGAAATCACGACAGCCATTCATAAAGAGAACAAGAAAAAAAAATGTACTATTCACCGCCAAACCACACGTTTTCAGAAAATGCAAATCGTCGCCAAGCCACTTTACTACTCCATTACAAGAGTCCGAAAATGGACAACCATTCATAAATACTTCTGGCTCTGAATTGACGAGTGAGCACTTCCCGAAAAGTATATCAACTCCGGGGAGTGAAAATATGGGAGAAAGCACTCCCTTTTTTTTCTCCCAGGAAATGGATTGTGAAGAGCAAGTGTTCTTCAGCAAAAGAAAAGAAAATCATACATTCAAACTGACCACATAACGTAGGTCTTTGCATCATTGAAGTGGGGCCATTGAAGTTGATTAAATCTCTTCTTTCCAATCGTAAATGGGGGTTCTGCCAAGCCTTCGCCAAAACAAATCCACCCCACTAGAGTGTTATTTACAATCTCGAAAATATTCCAGGCTGTCACATACGTTTTGAAAGAACCCCGCATTTTAGGCAGTTTCTTTTTGTTCCTAAATAGAAATATTATGCCAACTGGAGGACCGCTGACGTTGGATCTGTTTATCCGGAATTTTTCTAGGAGAAGGAAGAGATTTTTTTTCTTTTTTTCTTATCCCGTTCAATATTTTGGAAGATTCCTCTTTTTCTTAAAAAGAAAGTCTATATGATAAAATCGAAAAAATCGGCGTCTGTGGTATAACAGCCGCTATCTAGAAAGTTGTTTTCGAAACTAGAATGGGATATCTAAAAGTTTTATTTCTACCCCAGCATATTTCATAAATAATTGTTTATTTTATGTTATGGGTGTCATAAAAATTTTCTGAAAATACAAATACCGTTTGATTAGTAATCGTATGTGTGTTTTTAAAAGATAAGTGTGGGCCAAGGAAAATATATGAAAACAAATATTGCATACTTAAAAGTAATACATTAATACTTCTTCGTAAGTCATATTTACAGTTATTAAAATTATTTTTTTATTGAAAATGGATAAATAAATCGAGTTGTTTAAAGAGCAGATTTTTAAAATTTTAAACTAAGTTGTGGTTGTTTAAAATGTAAACAACGAAATGATGAACAAGATCAATTACACGAAGTAATTCCTAATCTCATATTTTCTATAAATTTACGCTAATTAATTAAATAGAGACCTACGCAAAACGTCAAAAACTTGCAGAGATGTTAACATATCTGTTGACATAGATTACAGTCTTTTTGTGATACATTTTTTTGCATATTTAATATTTTCCCTTTTTAAGTCAGAAACTATTGCTCCTCATTTTTAATATTTTTTACCTGAAAATTCCAAACTCTTGAAAAAATATGGTAGTTAGATATGAAACTTAACATTTTATAAGACCGCCCTAACTAATTGATCGTCAATGGCAAGCTACACAGTGGAAATTTTACGCCTGCTTTAACACAATGGAGAAAAAAAAAATTTGGTGTGAGCTGATCAATAATATAATGAAAATTTATTGCAACTTAAATGAGATGTTAAGCTTAAATATGATATTGCCGAATTAAAATCAATTTATCTTATACGAGGTTTAATTTGAAAGCAAATATGGTAGAACTTAACTCGAAGGTATAAGCGATTTGGTTTATCTATAAAGTTCAAAGCAGGAATAACGCCGGAAACCAAATTTTTTTTTTAGGAGTGCAAGCAGTTTTGTTAGTTTGTGTGACTTTCCAATTCGGACATTATAACATAATAAAAAAGGAAATTTGTTTATTATAATATGGTTCAAGTTTTATAAGTTAATAAATTTAAATTGCTACGTTACTTTGTAAAGCTAGTTTTTTAGTCGTTCCTATATAAAATGCGAGTAAAAAATAGGAAATAAAATTAAAGGAAGCAAAATAAAAATTTAGGCAGTACAAAAGTTTTTACTCTGTTTTTTTTTCCATAATATTAGGCCAGTGCAAATGTTCTTTCAAAATAATCCTAGCTAAACACATTTAAAAAAGTTTATAGAGGAGAAATTTGTACAATAATAAAGTCCAAGTATTAATCAAATATTCATATGGTTACGTCCCTTTGCACACATACTCAATTGTAAGTGTTAGCGATTCTTATATAAAACGTCATTATAAAATAGGGAATAAAATTAAAGGAAACAAGATAAACTTTTTTTTAAATAGTACAGACATTTAAAAAAGTTGTTTTCTAAAGTATTGGGCCAGTGCGAATTTGCCTTCAAAATATCTCTCAAACAATAACAAAAAATATTTTGAAAAAAGGGTTAAAAAAAAACAGACAAGAAATTTATCTAACCGATTATAAACAATATATTCTTCAAATTTAAGAACTTTGTAAACATACGAAAATTCTGTTCTCAGATGTTCTTATATTAAAAACTAGCATAAAATGAGGATGAAATCGAAGGAAACAAACAAAACAATTTTTAAATAGTACAGGCATTTGTAAGTTGTTTTCTAAAATATTGTGCCAGTGCAATTCTTTAGAGTATTTCTAATTCTAGCTAAACACATTTTTTAAAAAAATTTAAAAAATAGAGGAGAGATTTATTTAAAAAGATTAAAAACATGTCCAACAAGACAATAGAAGAGATAGAGAGAATGAATTTCATGGACGATCAGATAATTTGGGGGCGCAATACATTCAGCAGTTTTGAGATGAATCGAATTGAGCTGTGACTAATCCTATCGCCCCTTTCCATTGTGATGAGTCAGGGGGGTGAGCTTACCTCAGAGCTCACTCCCCTTGTTCTTCCTACTCTAGTTTCATTGTGGCCTGTCACTCAATAGAGCCACATTAGCATACAGTTGCAATTTCTCAAAATAGGAGGATGTAAAATGAGACTAAGCTTATTAGTTGGTGGCCTCAGGATTCTAAATGGATATATTCCTTACTTAAACATGCGTTGTTATTGGTTAAGGATAATTCTGATATAAATTGATCACATTTTGACTTTGATCACATAGTGACTTTATGCAAAAAGATCAGTTTTTGAGATTTTGTGAGATGTATTCATCACACTAAAATGATAGTGTGAGTTTTAAATAAGATAAAAATGAGTCAAAAAAGAATTTTTTTAAAAATTTAAATAGGAATTTTCTGCCTTCATTTAATATTATTAACAAATGGTTCCTTTTTCTTACAATACAGAACGCCAATTAATGGCGTCATCGGCTCAGATTTTTATTTTGCGAAGTGTATATTTTTAAAAACAAATATTCTGTAAAGAGTCTGGTTTCAGAGATGAAATAAAATTGTGAGATAAATTGTGAGAGGTTCGTTATTTCTCCAAATAATCTTCCGACATGCGGTAAGACCGTAACATTAAAAAAAAAATTTTTTTTTTTCCTAACTATCTAAATTTAAATGTATTGAAGTTTGAATGAATTGTTAAAGACATAAAACGATAACTAAAAATAAAAACTGAAAAAGGTGTAAAATATAAGTAAAAAAATAGGCAAGTAAAAAATGTCTACAACAATGAATTAAAATAAATAGTCTAGTTCTTTGTTTGGACAAAGTTTTGGAATCAAAATATTGACCATCTAAATTGCTCTACTCATCTTTAGTCCTGCATTAGGTGGCATAAGGTATAATCGCATCCAAACTAGTCAACTAGTAGGTATTTATTGGCCTTTTATTGCTAATTGCGACTTATTTTCAATCGAAAATTTAAGAATATTTTTTAAAAATCTAAACACGGTAACAGATGCAAACCTACAATAAGAATCGCAAACTAAATTTAAAAAGTTTTTTAAGAGATAAAAAGGTATCATCTAAAAAAGGTAAAGGTTTTTCAAATGGAATAAAATTTTATTTTTGACACACCTAAAACGCAAAACGTGGTTGAAATTTTAAGTGGTGATAGAAATTGATAGCTGAAGTGATAGACCCAGTTTCTTCTATTTTAGATGTGGAAAATAAATATATTTTCATATTTTTATTCAGTTTAAAAAACGTGTTTTTTATTTTCCTTTTCCTTTTTTTTAAAATTTGCTTTTTTTGAAAAAACATTTTTACTATAAGATACAAAAACTAGCATCACTATTAATAAACTTTAAACAAAACAGCAACGCTGACGTAGCCGTAAATTTAATAGCACAAGACGTTCTCCGTCAGATTCAAGACGGGAAAAAAAAAAAATAAATAAAAATCACATAAAGCTTTACACGAACACATACCCCTCTAATAACATCCTGACATAATACGAAACAGCAAAAGAGAAAACAGAAATAGGATGGAAAAAAAAAAGGGGGGGGGGCTCTTACTATACTTGTTATTGGCCATTCCTATTTTACGACTCCTATCAGAAAGTCCGGGACCCGCGGAACCACTCGTTTTTACGACATTCTGAGTGAAGAAAACGTATATATATAGATATAAAAGACGACCGGTGTGTGTAATACGGCAGGATCCAAATAGTACGGCAATGGCCAATTTTTGCTACCAGAAGGAAGTAAAACGCCTGAAAAAGGAAGAGGGCATTTCACAGTTTATCAATGTCCTCTGCGGTTAAGAGGATGCTCAAATCTAAAAGCCTTCGGGGGTTTTATGAGTTTGGAATTGGTTCTCTTTAGGAAAAAAAAAGATTTTTCAATGTTCGAGTCTTCACAATTCGGAAGAATTATATAAGATGGTTTAAGACGTGGTGGTGGGGAGTTATGGAAGAATGCGAAGATAGTAAGGATTTATTTTAAATAATAAATGAAAATAGTTAATAATTTGTTAAAACAATTACAGTTACGTGATTGGATTGGGTTTCAGAAATTTATTTAATTTATTTTGCATTAAAAACTATTATTTCTTTAATGCAGGTAGCGAAAAAATATCAGTTTTTGAGTAAGATAGATCAGATATGTGCATAGGAAAAAATATAAGACATTGGAGCGACAATTTTAGCAAGAGTTCAGGCATGAGAAAAGAGTAACGGAAAATAAATTGTCATAGTTAAGAAATAGGAATTAAAATAAATTTTTTTATCTATGCAGACTATACTTTCGATTCAACAGTTTCTTTAAGAGTGAATCTATGAAAATTATAATATTAATCAACAAATAACAAAGAATAAACCAAGTGGATTCCAAATTTATACCATAGAAATTCAAACTACAAAAATGACATACATTTAAAAAAAAAAAAAAAACTTTGAATAACTTTTAGTTTCTTCAAATGTTTGAATTAAAATAAAAATAGATCAAGAACTATTATAAAATTTGTGTAAATCTAAGAAACATTCATATTGTCTTTAATTTTTAATTTACTCCCTTCTATGTCAACAACGTACAATTTAATCTAAAGAACAAAATTTTTATCTAAGTGTAAGCAATATCAATCAAACTCACTGTGTCATTTCTAATTTAAAAATGACTATGGCAAATTAGACTCGGAATTCGATGACCACCCATAAATTTTGATAGCATATTTTATCATCCGGTCATTTAACTTATGTTTTACTTCAGATATTTCATACTCAATTTTTGTCAACTCAATTTTTCATACTTTTAATAATACTTTAACAGCAACACAATGAATCAATTACAGAAAGAATCTAAATTGTAAGTGCCCGGTAACGATTTTACAATTCAGCGGCTTTTAACTATCCGTTCTGTTCAGGCATTGATATACTGTTTAGCATTTTCTTAAATAAAAATAAATAAAATTTAATTATTGACTTCTTTTTTAGTATAGGTAACAAATTTTAAAAAGCAAATTTTACAACTGGAATCAACTACGGCCAAGGAAAATCTCCAAAAAAGAAAGCGAGTCATTAAAGGCCACTGGATAGCAAACTAGCTGCCCTATAAAGCAACTATGTAAAACAGATTATTACAAATTTGTAATCATAATTTTATCTTTTTTTTTTTTAAATAAAAAGAATGCATTGGCCAGAAAATATAACTATGAAAACCCTGACCAGATACATATCAAAACCGATAAAAGCCATCCCATTCTTTGACTTCTCTCTTTAAATCACCTAAAATATTTTTTCCCTATTCATTGACAAAGGGAATAGCATACACGAAATAGAAGCCCTGGACGCTTCACCCGTGCCCTTAATGCATCTATGTGGATCAGGGGAGGGAAGGAAAACGACCTCTTCGCGCGACGGCACACACACCATCACGGTAAGGTTTCGGTCACAATATCCCTTCTATCTATATATTCTACAGATATATTCTATTCCCTCGGATATAAGATAAATATCTATTTTCGCGGGGATGTATTCTCCAGCACGATGTTCAGGATGCGGGGAGAGATGAGGATGCAAGACGTAGCTATGGCGACGGACGGAAAGACTAACAGGATCCACGACCCCTCCTACCCCGCTCTCCCACGGGGGTCGCTTGTATCCTCCCGAGCGTGAAATTGCCGGCCTGCAGCCTAGGCCTTGCCTAATGGATTCGTCATATTTTTCATTATTTCCCCCCCACCTCTACATCTTCTCCCAGCCATCGTCGAGATATTTTAACTTGTAAAAGGAGAGGGTGCTCACTCTTCACAACCACTCCACCCCACCCCCGGTGGGTGGGATGAGCGACCTCTGACCAGCGCCGTCATGTCCTCTTCCTGGTCCCAGTCGTTGTTTAAAATGAATGGTTTGAAAAATTCGAAAAGTGCTGGTGGTGGAGACATGACAGAACCACTGTCAGGGTCAGTTTTGAAAAATGCGATGGGTAAAGAGCCTCTTAGAGAGACACAAACAAATCCATTTCTAAACATGAAATGGAGGGATGCATTTCATCGAATTAGGACAGGCTGCTTTCAAGTTTATAGCTCACAAGCTATTTATTTAAAAGGAAAAAAAAAATATATGTATGGCTGCTACCAGTTGTAAGGTTTCCTTTCTTTCCTTTTAATATATATATATATATTTTTTTAAATAGTTGTTTTGTTTGTAAAAGATGCGTTATTTTAAACAAACTAAAACAGCAAGTGCCAAGATAGAGCCCTCGCTTCCTAATAAGATGACCCAGGTTCAAATCTGGATTACAGCATGTTAATTTGTATACTCCCGGTTTTCACTGACCGCAATGTAAAAGCAAAACACCCCAAATAGTACACAAATCACCCAAATAGTCCTCCAAAATTATGGGTTTCCGTAACGAATGATTCAGAAGTATACTTGTCATCTGAGTGAGATTCAAGAATGCAAGGCTATAAATCAGGGTTCCTACTTAATTTCTGAGAAGAAAAAAACCTCCCTAACTTTCAGGAAAGTTAGCCCATATTTCATGTATGCCATGCAATTTTTCATTGGACAACTTGGATTTTTTTTAAAATTCGTAATATCCAATATTAGACATTGTGAGTAAAAATATATCATAGAATGAGGATGGAAACAAGGAAAAGTTTCACAAAAATGTGGAATTTTCACAAATATTTGTTATAGATGTTAGATTTATTTAACTTGAATTTCAATTGCTGACAATTCTAAGAGTGGTTATTTTCCAGGTACAATATAGAAATTTTTCATGTTTTTGTATTTGAAAAAAAAAAAAAAAAAAAAAAAAAAAAGTAACTTTACCCGATTATTTCTTGATTTTTAGAGTCAAAATAAAATTCCCTGTCAATTCCAAGTTTTTACTGACAAGTGGAAACCCCGATGAATATTGATGCGGTCCAGTCGCAAATAAAGCGTGGCTCAGCCGATCCACGCCAGTGATAAAATTAAATAAAATAACAGTTCCAACCCTTCGCTGACCAGGCAAGGTTAAGCACTGTTTAATCTATTACTAAATAAAAAGGAACGAATAAAAATGAAGGTCCTTCAACTGAAAAACAACTAGAAAATCGGAATTTCGACAGTTCAACTTACGAAACCAATCTCAAACCAAGAATAGGAAGGAAAAAAATTGCAAATTACGAAGATTTTAAAACAATATTCTTGCAAGAGAAATAGAGAACAAAAATATTAAATAAAAAAAATTATGTACTTTATTTTGCACAAAATAAGGAGAAAAATAAACATTAAAAAAAAAAACTAGCTTGTCCATATCCGGAAACAAGATAAAACTTCCTTTTTCTCCAGCGCCAAAAATCGCGAACCATTAATTTCCAGCCAAGTTACCAACGGATCGAGAAGAAAAATTGTCTCCGAAAACGAAACAGATCGCTAAAGCCGCGATAAAAAGTCAGCTCTGCAGGCAATTAAAGAGCGTAAGTGACCATTAATATTACTGCGAGGCGGAATGCGTTAAGAAACACCCCATAAAGAGGAAGAAAAAAAAAAGACAAAAGGCACCGCCCCTTTAATAACTATTTAATACACTTTTAACCATGCACTAGTCGTCGGATCATTGGACGTCCAATGGAGCTCTACATCCAGTGCCATGCTTTTTTACCCATGAAAAATCCATCTCCAAGACTTTTCTTGTCGAATTATTTGACGATTTAGGGTTACGAGGAATGGAGAAGAATCAGTTATCTAGTTCCCACGCACACGCTTGAAATTTGATTTATGCTAAACGGCAGTCGAAATCTTGATTCATTCCGAAGTACATTAACCAAAACGGTTGGGGGACATGGAAAAAGTTACGGATTTTGGAGAAGGATCGGTATTATTTTTTTCATCCTCCATAATTTTTATCATGCTGTTTTCATTATTATTTCCCCTATTTTAGAATTTTGTGAAATTATATTGCATTAAAGTGTAATTCCTATAACGTAATAAATTTTAAAAAAGCGAATAATTCTTAAAATTTGATAAATTTAACAGTGAAAATAATAATACATTTAAATATTAAAATGCAATACCTTTAGCTGACAACTTATAAAAAAAAAAAAAAAAATCCAATAGATTTTACGACATAAAAAAAAAAAAAAATTATATATATATATATATATATATATATATATATATATATATATATATATATATATATATAATACATTAACTTCTAAAACATAAACCCAGGAAAAACTGGTAAAATCATATGAAAAATGGAAAGTTGGCAGCTTTGAATACAATAGCTACCAACTTGTATATTCAAAGAAAAATGCTTCTGAACAGTAGCAACATATGTGTTGTTTTGATGCATAAATGAATATTTTCAAATTTTCAAAAAAATGTTTTTCTTTTCCCCGATAAAGACAAATCAAGAATTAAAGCATGCATTTTTCAAGAGAAAAACACAGTTTTTGATAAAAATGTAATTGAAAAGGAAAAAAAAAAAAAAAAAAAGAAAAAAAAATAATGCAAATATGAATTTATAATTTTTCTTATTTCTATAATTTTTTTATAATATTAATAATCGGAGCTCGGAATGTACCAAAATAAAGAAAACGATTATATACACATAAAATTTTTGATTCTAACATAAACATAAAAATCATAATATTCAATGATAAATTTCTCAGTAGTAAAAATAGTAACGATATTTATTTAAACATACTTTCAATATTTTAACGTATCATTCATTATTCCTAGTACTAAAGAAAAGTTGAGATAAATGCAAAAAAATTATAAATTTACGTTGAACTTATAAAGTCAGTGTTAGTATTAAGACTAATAACGATTATTTAAAATATCTTCCCGTTAACATTAGAAAAATCAAAATGAAGTAGCAAAAGTATGATTTAAATTACAATTTTGTTGTTCTTTCTCTAATTATAAAAAATTATCTTAAACACATTTTTCAAAAATATTGTTCTTTACAATATTCTCTCTTTTTTTGGTTGCTTTAAACACAATTTCTAATGACGCATCATTTAAGGTCTATTGTTTCAAAATATTCTGATAGAACAAAGTATTTCTTTAGAATATAACGACCACATTTTCAAACAGTTTTTATATTTAAAGATAATTATTCGCAAGGGCCGGATACCTTATAAAAACTTTAGGGAAACTTTAGAAAGAAAGGTAGGGAAAAAGTATTGATAAGTTTCTATTCAAAAATGAGAAAAATTCAAAAATTAAAAGGAAGAACACTGTCACCAGAAAACAATGGATCTTAAATTACAATTTTCCTAAAAGGCAATGAGAGATAACGAAAGAAAGCTTTTATCTGTAACCGTGAGTATTAACATATTCTCATAAATATGCAAGCCTGAGGTAATTAATAACGTGAAATCTTTCTGTGAACAATAAGTCATTATTCTCTTATTTTCTCATACAATACAATGTGTGGATAGTAGAATCCATTTGAAAGCTTAGAAAGTGAAATCAAACAAAAGAAAGTTTCGAAAATGTCAACAAATTTTTGATAGTAAGAATTTCCAAGTAACGAAAAATTCATTACTATTAATGAGAAATATTAATAAAGGAATTTGCTTTAATAAAAAGTCAAGAAGCTCAAAATTATAGAAAATTACAGCTTCCTCAATCGCAATATAGCTTTATTTCATGAGCATTTATATGTTCCATTTTTAATAAAAATAGTTTATTTTATAAATAAATGAATTTGTAATTCCATTTATTTCTAAATCTGTTATGTCTGATAATACAACTTTTTATCATTTCACTATTTTCAAGAAATGATTAAAAAATTATTCAACACAGTTCAAATCAGATTAGTCACATTAAGTCATTTATTATCCCATGATGAATAATTCAACTTCATTAAAAATGCAAATAATTTTTAGTTGTCGTAATAATATTTCGTCACAATTTGAAGCACCTTTGCTACCTTTGTAATTTCAATTAATAATTTATATAATTTTATAATCTGATTTATTCTATAACTCATTAACAATTTAATATTTCGTCAGGATTTATTTTTTTTATTTTTTTTATTTTTATTTTTTTTTTTTTTGAGATAAAAAACTATTTATTGGATAGCCAATTTTCAAAGTTTCCACAAAATGTTAAGTAACATTCCAAAAGCTTGAACTTAAGAAGATGCCTGCTTCATCAGATCATCACTCAAACATACCTCTTTGGCGCCGAAAGGTGGTAAATCGCGCCAAAGAAGAAAACCATGAAGAGGCGAACCGCAGCGCCACCTATCTGTCACGCGACCGTTTCTCCCATCAGATCAATAATAGGGAAGCGCGGGAGGAGGAAGAAGAAGATGGAGATGAGGGATACCTTGGCGGATACGATGTTTAATCTAGATGTTAATTCAGCTTTAAGTAGAATCCTTTTCCGCGGCGACGATTAAAAATTCGCGGGGCTTATTAATCGAAAAGGCACGCGAGCTCTGCTGCGTCACGTCAGTTTGGAGAATTAACGATCTCTCCTGGATTAGTTGCTCCACACCTCTCGCGGATTTAAAATATTCTTTGAGAAGAGATCTTTTACGCGAACCTAAAGCCCCTTCTCCCTTTCCAACTGCTTCTTAAATCGCCAGGATTTCTCCCGTACTACTCACGATTAATGAAAGCGCTCTCCTTAATACCTTATGGATGATAGACTGTTTTCATAATTGGAGAGTCGGTAACGTTTCACTTTAACCGTAACTGTAATTGTTAACAGAGCAAAATTATTTTTCAAACTTTGAACGGTTACTTATTCGGGGAATGTATTTGTTTTGATTAAACAAGGATTTATATATGACATGCCATGCGGTTGTTATTTAATTTGTCCTTGTTGTACAAAACAAATATATTTCTCATTTTTGTACATAATAAAACCTAACCTGTCAAACTTTTTTTTTCTCTTTCTTTTAGTTTTACCAGCAGTTATTTTTTTTTAAAAAGGAAAAGGTACTTAAGCACATACATTTGTTAGACTATTTAAATAAAATGGATTTTATTAATTATTAAATTATTTTTTTTATTCTTACTTCCAGAGAATTTTAATATCAAATTAGTAAGCACGGATATTTAGAACACTAATTCAAACAAAAATAATACAATAATTATTATTATACAGTAATTATTATGAGTAATTCTTATACAGTAATAAATTAATGCATTCCCTCTGGATTTTATCATAAAAACAATTTTTACATTAAAAACGCGCAGCTATCTATTATGCAACCGCAAATAAATTTATTTACTCTTATGTCGTTACACCTAATTTTTATAAAAGTAACTTCTATATACTAGGTTTAACATCTTGCAATAAAGTATAAGTTATGTCAGTAAAAAAAATATATATATTTTTGAATAGGATGAAAGTTTTAGATACACGAGCACTTAAAACAGCAAATATTTTTATTGCTAAGATCAATAAATTAGATATGTTTATTTATATAATACTGAGTATAAAAGAATTTACTTATTAACAAGAATCATTTGTACTTCAAGTAAGTAGTAACCAACGAAACGAAATGTTAGCATTGCAGTTTCACATTGAATAAAATTAGTTTGCTTATGCTCTAAAGCTCTTAATCACGTCATAACCAATGATTATTTAGGACTAGTTGCGACAACTTTAGACCAAACACATGAATTATGAACCTGGCAAATTACACCTAGTTACAAAAGTACCATATAATAACACAGTAATTAAATTGATAGTAGTTCATTTCTAAGAATGAAGTTAAAAAAAAAAAAATTCCAGTTTATTATCAGGTCGGTAGATCTCACTCACAATTGCTTAATTTTAGTCTCACGAAAAGCTTCAAAAGTGGCTTGTTCATGAAATTTTGGTTTGTTCATGAAGTTTTATCTGTTTGTGAATATAATTTTCAACTAAATTTTGATTTCATTAGGAACGTTTAGTCTGCTGCTATTTATGTTGATCTGATAAAGAAAAAAGAAAAAAAAAAAAAAACTTATTATTTTGTATTTTTACAAACATAAGCAATACCTCGACTTCAAATTTACTTAATTTTCATATGAAAGGTTAAAAAGCTATCGAGCACTAAGAGTAGCTCATGATTTGACACATCACAAAACGGAAATGCAATTGAGAATATAAACACGAATGAATAATTTACGAACATAAACAAAATGTAGAAATGAAACGCAAAAGCCATCGACCTTATAATTAACTTCCGAACCAAATAAAACTTACAATTGATTTATTTCAAAAGTTATTAGCATTATTCCAACTAAAATCCCCGGACACCGCATATTCCTCAACTCAGTTTATTCTGAAGAACGAACAAAAATATTCGATACATAGAAAAGACTTCAATCACACAATATAATTACAAGCCCGGAGGGACGCAGGTCTAACAGCATTTCGAAAATCGAACCTCTTTCATCGAATGAGAGTGGAGAGGGGGGTAGCAAAAGCCATAAACTACAGAGAAAATTTTCTCCAATACCACTAAAAGAAGAACTATTCAAACAGAAGAGCACAGAAAGAAAAGAAGTCTTCTAACAATAAATAATCTGGGAGAAAAGGAATTTTGGCCCATTTTCGAGGACCTGGCGAATAACAACAACGCCTATGGCACTTAAATACAATTTTTTTTTTTTCGCTTTTGCCATTGGCCTAGAGTAAGTAGAAATAAAAGAGTAAAAGGTGTGAAAATCGTCCATCTCCCATCATGAAGAGTGGCGAAACAGTTATTACCCAATCTACGTAACGAGGGAAAGGTCTTCTAACAGTTCGTCACATAGAATTTTCGGAAAATGTTTCAAAGAGAAGTCGATTTGCGAAAAATGTAGGGAGGGATTTCGGTATGAAATACTTACTGCCTCACATATCAAAAAAAGAAAAAAAAAAAAAAAAAAAAAAAAAAAAAAAAAAAAAAAAATTGATAGATGTGGATAATATTATGAAGGAAGGGTTTCTAATATGACACCTTTCTTTTCAAAATTAAGACAAGACCAATAATTTTCTTATTATTATTTCTTTTGCGTGTATACGTGACTAAAGTAAATTATTAGGGATCTGCTAAAGTTGCTTAACTCAAAAGCACCGCATTCTCAAAAACAATAAATAAAAATTTTAACAAATCTGTAAAATCTAGAATAGGCGTCTTAAGATGAGATAATATCCATTCTCATTAAATACTTAAGCTGTAATTGTTATAGTCTTAAACCACTATCATTCATTAAGAATCTTAGGACTGAAAAGAAAAATCTAGCGAACTGCTTTCGATTACGATTCCCTTTGAGATATCTTTTAAAAACATAACATTGTCGGTTAGAATAAGAAAAAGCAATTTTTAACAAAATGTACAGATTTAATTATTTTTGTACAAATTACAAAAATACAACTTTCATTGCTTTAAAATATTTATACTATAATGAATAGTTGTCTGAGTCTATGTATCATAATATACATAACGGCGGCATTTTTTCCTCAACTATAAATTCTATTTCCATTTGATACTACAATTGATTTTATAATAAATGTAATTGATTTATAATAAAATATTCAAAATTTTTGGATATTTCTCTTTTTTTATTTGTGAATATGAAATTTGGAATTGATTCAATTCCAAGATAAATTTTCGAAGAGAAATTTTTCCAGTTACTTGAACTCTTATTTGCAAGTCGAGTGCAAAATAATAAATTGAGCTCAGAGCCTTACACCAAGCAGTGAATTTTGTGGGAATACATCGAGCATATCTAACGAAAAAAAAAATATTAATAAATGAAATAAAAACAAATCGTTAATAATTCCGTAAGGCAAATAAAAAAATGTGTATGTACTGTACGTCTGAGGTAAAGAACAATATGTCATAAAACCGTACCTTTTGAGGAGAGCAAATTTTAAGAATTTTTTAAAATTTTAATTTAAGTGTTCAACCACTAAATTTGCCATTTATTATGTCATAGTGTCCTATATCATAAGATAGAGTAAAAAATCTACAACATGGACATATCAACTCAATTTCTGAAACAAATGTACACAATATCAATCATAATAAGTTTATTCAACAGCTTATTTTTCGCATATAATCCCAAAACCTTATCTAGGATAAGAAGTTCACCGGAATAAGTCAATAATTTTTTCCCCACTTTTATTTTACGATTATACAGTTAGCCATGAAGATATTCTATTATTAGTATGCTTTCCATCATTAGTGCATTAGTAGAATAATTCTATAATTAGTTCTATTATTAGTACATTCATTCGATTATTAGGTGTTCCATTATTAGTACATCTTTCTTTATTAGTACATTAGTAGAATCATACTACCATAAGTTCACTTATTAGTACATCTATTCTATTATTAGTTATCATACGAGTTGTTCTATTATTAGTACATCAGTAGACTAATTCTATCATTAGTTCTATTATTAGTACATTTATTCTATTATTATTAATCAAGGAAGGTGTTCCATTATTAGTACACCATCCATTATAAGTACATTAGTAGAACCATGGAAGATGTTGTATTATACATAGTTTATTATGACAGGGCATAGTGACCTATACAAGATAAGAGTAAAAAATCTACAGAATGGACATAATATTAACTCAATTTTAGAAACAAATGTACACGGTGTCTTTCATAATAAGCTTATTCAACAGCTTAAATCCCTAAACCTTCTTATCCTGGATAAGAAGTTCTTCGGAATAAGTAAATAAATAGCAATAAAAATATATATGTAAAAAAAGGAAGAAAAAAAAAACCCGAAGAGTACCATTCCATTTGTCCGTTGGCTTTGCGGCCGGGGCGTTTTTTCCCTTAATGTGAAATCCATTAAGAGAGGTTGCATTTGGCAGTTTGCTTCTTCTGCACTCCGGCGTTGATGGAAGAAGAAGCGGCATACTCCTTTCCCGTTGCCCAGGGCAACCGAACAGGAGTGGCAGCTTGCCTAAACACGGCCTACTGCCGTAGACGTGTCTAATACTGAATGGATAGAGCCTGTATCGGCACACACCAACAGCCCATTCCTTTACACTCTATAGTCGAAACTGCATCGCTTTTTATTTTATTTTATAGCTCTTCTCTTCTCTAGATAAACGCGGTACATCTCTACTCTAGGGAGAAGAAAAATAGTGCAGAGAGTTTGTTTTCAGTTTTTTCAACCCCCTCCCCCCTGTCTTTATATCCGAGTATTTTTGTTTATATAGGTACGAGGGGTGAGGGAGTCTGAAAAGAGGTGTTTTAGGAGTCTTAAGAGGATTTTATACCCCAAAACCGGAGTTCGGGTGTTCCCGTTTTAGTCCTGGAGATTTTCAGGAGTTAGGTGGAAAAACAAAATCGGGGCATGAAAATGTCAAATGATGCTTTGAGTAAAAGTAGTGTGTTATAAAAAGAGGGAAAGGGGGAACTAAAGTGGAGAGGATAACATTTTATTTACCCCCTTTTTTATTCTCAATTTACGTTGAAATGGAAATGAAGAGGTATGAAAGAGTCGCATGGATTTATTCAAACAGTATGAAAATACAAAGCCAAGAAAAATACTTTAATTTGAATTATAAGTTTAGGCAGAATTAAAGACGAAATTTATGCAAACTATTTCTCACATTATAAGAACAAAATTTATGCCTTTTTTTTTTTTTTTTTTTTTTTTTAATTAGAAAGTTTGAAAAAATATTATTTTCTAAAAAAAAAAAAAGTAAGCAGGTTTAACTATGCACAGGTTCGAGGTACATCAAAAATTAAATAAATAAAGAAAACTAGATTACACGAAATGAGGACTGGCATAAACAGTTATTTAAAATAATTGCCGCTTATGGTTTCGAAACTAATTCAATCCTTAAAAAAGGGGAAAAACATTTATTACATAGATTTTTAAATTTATGTTAACATCTTTGAAAAAAAAAGCGAAGTTCATGATAAAAAAAAAAAAACTATTTATTGTTACAATACTTTCATACGAGAAAAAATTAAGAAATAAAACTCTTTGCTGTTGAACCTAATAATAATAGTAATTCCTATAATAATAATAGTAATAAAGATAATATTTAAAAAAAAAAAATTAAAAAAAAAAACTTCATTCAGACATTTATATTTCCTCAGACACTTCAAAAAATAATTTAAAATATAAAATTGTACTTTATAAAAAAAGAAAAAATTAGAAATTTAAAAAAAGAATTTGCTATTTATAACGAAATAGCTAGAGTCTAAAGACTTTCGAGCAACAATAAACAAATAATAATGAGAATATTAAGAAAATAATAATTTCGAATAATACCAAATAATAATAAGAACAAGAATAATAATTTTGAATAATATCAAAAAATAATAACAATAATAAAAATAATAATAATTTCGAATAATATCAAATAAAAAATAAATAAAATGAATAGTAATTTCGAGAAAAAAAAAGTTATATTGACTAGTTTTTTAAACTGACAGCTTTAAATAAGAGTTTGAAACATCATGTATGCTGTATTAAGAGTTGTATATTGCAATTACCTAAATGCAAGAAACACTAATAGCAAAATGTTTATCAGAAGGATATTATTTTAAACTAAGTCATTGAGCACGGAAGTTTGAATATCCTTTTACCATGACAACTTCTCCAAACCGTGCAGTTTTTACGATTAAAAAAAAAAAAAACTATTAAAAAGTAAGATGCCAAATTTTTCATAATAATAACATACACATATATAAATGCCAGCGAAAAAAGGACAGAAAAAAAAATTATGATTATTAAAGATTAAAGAGATAGACTTGAGCAAATATTTAAATGATAAAAAACTGTAATAGAAACAAACACAAAAAATATGTAATACTCAAAACCATATAAATATCATACTTTCGAAATGGAAATGTATGCAATGTATAGAATAATAGCGATAAAAAAAAAATACTATTTAGAAAAGTTTTTATGCAAGAGAATAAAAAAAAAAAAGGGATAAAAAGATAAAAATCACAAGATCAATCCCTTCAGACCACGGGTGTCAAAAAGATTTACACTTTCCCCCGATCTAAGCACGGTGTCAAGGGGGTAAATTCGGGGAAAAGAGAATTAAAAACAAAAAATTAAGACAATGAGAAAAAAAAACTTCAGGAATGAAAAGGGGAAAAAATAATAAAGTTGGAAAGAAATAAAAAGTAGTGAAAAATCGGAGAAAAGTAAAGAAGTGAGAACAATCTTTAATTGGAGGCGTCAACGGCGGACAAAAAAAAAAAAGAAAGAACGAAAAAAAGATAAAGCATTTCTATTCTGTAAAAATAAAAATAAATGAATAAAAAAGAAGAAAAGAAAAAAAAAAAAGGGGGGGGGGGTACCATACGCGTTTGCGATAATTGAGTTGGTTGCTTGTGTGACACGTCAAGACAGTCTAAAATCTTTGATGCTTTTTGTCTTCGGGGCGCACAAAAACCAGAGTCACAAAAAACAATGAAGAAAACAACAAAATAAATAAATAAAAAATCACGTAAGAAACTATAGAAGGAAAAAAAAAGAATGAAATAAAACTAAAAAGAATATATAAGGAAATTCGAAGCGAACAGCATTAGCATTCCACGAGCCACAAGGAGAGCGTTAGTCGCCTAATTTGTTTAATGTGATTAGACGACGACGCGATGGTCTTTTCGGGCGCTAACGCAATTACACCGTTCTTAGCGGTCAAAGTGGCGAAACAAAGGTTCTAGAATTTTTTTTTCTAGGAAAAAAAAAAGTCTTCCAACCTTTTCTTGTTCTAATCTACATGCTCCCTTCAAATTCCTTCTTTTGTTTCATTATTAGGGAGCATTAAGAATGCTGAATATTCATCCGCCCCGTTCCACATTTTTCACAAATTGTATTAGAGCCCACTGCTAAATATGCTTACGACATTTCCAATACCACATTCTAAATAGGCATGTGTCAACAGGAGGATAATTCTTTTTTTCTTTCAAACATCCTTCCTCCTCACACCCTCAGTATTCACACGACTTAGCTCCCTTTTGGGGTCCAGCACAGTTTAAATACTTCAGAAGAGGCGATAAAATAAGAGAAGGTGGACAATTTAACTGGAGTGTTTTTGAAGAAATTTATAAATCCACTTAAGTGAAGACCGCCATTGTTTTCCGGAAGAATTCCCAGAAAAGAACGGAAACTTTTGTAGAAGCAGCCCTTTCCCGTTAGTTAATTATGCTAATGAGCCAATCCTATTCATAATTTAAGTACTTTATGGGTCGGAATTGGCGTTATAACGGCGACGAAAATGCCTTTTTCCGGTAATTACTCTTTTTATTCCCAAAGTGATCGAAATAGTGTACAAAGAATAAAGCAATTAAATAATTGACTGACACAGTTACACAATCTAATAAAGTCCAAATTAATTAGTGTGAAAAATAGAAAGAGGGTGGAAGAAATATTGCCAATAATAGTTCTCATAAGTTAAATAAATGACCATTGAATAAGCAGAACGTGCTTTGAATGTTCGAAAACAAATTAGTGGGGGGGAAAAAAAAAGACTTTTTGGCGACATTCTTTGTTTAACTTCTCCAGATGAATTTTACGTACTTTAACCTTTTAAACAGTTTAAAGTTATTTTTTCTCACAAAAGTAGTATACCTGTAAGTAAACAATTTTTATTTAATAAAGGAATGAGTTTTGGTATTAATAATAACAATGAATCTTTTTTTTTTTTTTTTTTAATCAATGCAATATTTTAAAAGACTGCACTTTTATGCTTTATGAATAAGGTTTTCTACAGTGCTCTAAAAAATAACAATTACATTTGTTTAATTTGTAAATTATTTATTATTTTTTCAGTACATAAAAATCTTAACCTATGATTGTCAGAACCACGATCTAAGATTATCGTTAAGGAAATCAAAGATTTTTTTCAAAACACAAGATGATGTTTGAAATAGTTGTATTTCCAAATAAAAATATTAAAGTGTAGTACATTTTGTAACCACTAAAAAATTCTTTCACAAAAATCTTTAAGGTTGGAAACTATGATTTACATATGAAGGACGTGACACGGTATAATATATGACACATATACACGAACTTAATAATTACATCATTTAAGATAAAATATATCATGTACTTGCTAAAATGCAATATACTAAAAGTTTTGTTGGTTATTATGGTATGCAAGTGTAATAATTATTAAATTTTAATGTCCTTAAACCATATGGCGCAGATGGAACACCGGCATCCCTTTCACTTATTTTTTTTCTAGCTCTCTAACAATAAGTAAAAACATATTTTAAGTTTTTTAACTATAAAATGTAGTCTAAAAGTTACGAAAAAAAAATCTGTTTCGATTTTATAACTTATACTAAATGTAATATTATCTTATTTTGACATAAATTAATATAAAATATAAAAAGTATTAAAAACATCTTTAATAAAATTTCTTAGTCAAAGAGTCAAAATAATTTTTGGATTAATATTAGTCCCAAAACAGAAAAAAATAACGCAGTGAAATATTTAGACACAAATATAAATATTCTTTAAATGAAATATTGAATATTAATTTGAATAATTTGCGGTTTGAGTTCACATTTCATATTGTCACATTTCAGTTTATTTATTTCATATTTTAAGAATGCATTAGATTTAGTGTTTGGTTCATATAAGCAAAGCTATTTTCCTAATAAATCATCCATGTATATTCATTTCATAAGCTAGCTAAAACAACTTGTGATTTGAATTTCAATTTTTACATTTTATCAACCTATGTGAAAAATTTAGCGTTGAAATTAAATAAGTAAATCAAATCTAAATTTTATCAACCTTGTTTTGTAGTAGGAAAAAAAAAAGGCCAAGTGCAGAAAATAAATGCAATAAAAAACATCCAGGATCCTTCTTAAAAGGATTATTTCATCAGCTGAAGAAGCATTATCTGATTGATAGATGACGATAAAATACCATTTGCCATGACAGTTGCTCAAAATCCCGCCATTCACACAAAAGAATAGAACAGAATAAAAGTCGAGGCGAACAATGTGGGGAGGGGTGTAAAAGAAGGCAGAAAAAGATCTCCACCAATAATAACAATAAAAAGAGATTGGAAAGAGTGAGTTGAGAGGAAGGGGAAAAAAATGCTGACAATAGAAATAACAAGCAAAGGAATTATAAACAACAGGATAACAAGGATGATGGGGATGCAGAAGATGATGAGGATCCTCAGAAGCAGCTAGAGCAGGATGGGAAAAATCAACGGCCTGAAAAGAATTGCTTTCATTATTGTCTTTTCTCGAATAGATCTGTTTGAGAATAAGAACGGGTTGAGCAGTAATTCGTCTCTTTTTATTTTTTAGGAAAGGATGGAATGGGATTATGTCTTTTGAAAGGGGTGGGAAGAAAGCTGGTGGAATTTGAAAGCTTAAGCTTTTCAATCGGTTTTGAAAAAGTATAATAAAATAGCTATTTAGGTAGTAATAAAAAAAATGAGTTGCATGGGAAGATAAATACAATTTTTTGAACTACGTCTTTATACATTTTTTAATATATATATATATATATATATATATATATATATATATATATACAAAAAGAGCAAAACCCAGATATGATCTTTTCAGATTGCAAAAATCGTAAATTTCACATATTTTTCAGATAAAAAAATTAGTGAGAAAAGAAATTTTGGAATTTGAAGCAATAGCCAATTTTAATTTTTCTTCAACTAAGCTTGCAAAATTTTTACGCTAAATGATACCTTAAAGGAAAGTCCTCAATATCAAACCTTATTTCTTCAGAAAATAATCCGAAAGTATTATTATTAGCTCTTTTTTCACCTCACTGTTAACAAACATTATTTTTAAAAACTATAGGAATCAATATAAAACTATGTTTTATTACAGGTATGGAATAAAAGCTGAGACAGTTTAGATAATGTTAAAATTTAAAAAGCAAATTATCAAAAATAGTATAGTATACAGAAAGCGCAAAACACAGATACGATATTTTTCAAAACGATTACAGATTGCAAAAAATCGTAAATTTTACATATTTTTCATATAAAATTTAGAGAGGAAAGAAGAAATTTCCGAATTTGTAGCAATTGCCAATTTTAATTTTATGAAACTTGTGAAAGTTTTATACTAAATAAATTTTCAATGAATATTCTCTAAATCAAAAATTTTTTCCTTAGAAAATAACCCAAAAGTATTATTATTCGCTATTTTTTTCTCATCAATCACCAAATGTATTAATTTTTTTAAAAAAATTAAATAGATTAGAAAATATATCATATTTTATTTAACTGAATTTTCAAAAATCAGCTATATTACGTATAAACGAAAAGCAATTTCGAAAATATCGCTCATTGAAATCGGCTGTAAGTAAACTATTTTGCCTTTAAGACTAAGCAAAATATATTAGAAAAAAATACTTTTTCTATAACATGCTTTTAAATGTGGAAAACTATGCAGTTTCAGAACTTTACGTTCTTCCATTGGGCTTTTCAAAGTAAAATCTATTAAAAATATGTTTACACTTTCTAAGACATAAAGGAAAATAAAAGTTAACATCATCATAGTTTATGCGGCAAAATAAGTAAAATCAAATTCTAAATCAAAAGTATTTTTAAATATTTTAAGAGCAATTAAAAAATTTTTTTTAAAAAATCCACAAAACTTACGTAAGATATCTAAAAAAATTTTATTTTCATTGAACTAGCATCCTATTAAATAAAAATGTACTTTCAAACTAGAGACGATTTTACAAGAGAAATTCACCTTTTTTCACAATGAAGAAGAAAAAATCATGCCCTGCACAGTGAAAAGTGAGAAAAATATGTTCTTTTTGTCATTGCTCCATTCTCACAAGCCTAACACACGTAAATCGCCCAAGTAAAAAAAAAAAAAAAATGAAACGAACAAGAAAAGGCATCGGCAGCTTGTCATGTGCGGTGCTGTTAATATGACAGCCCTCACAAAAGGCTGGGGCTTGACAGCCCCGGTCAGACCACCCTCCGAGACTGAGGGGCTGACAAATTACTGAAGCACAAAAGTAGCCCCGAATATCGCGCAGCACGACTCTGCCGCCGACGTGGACTCCAGGGCGCCACCAGCACAAATCAGGTCGCCCCTGCGAGAATCTAACAGTAATTAATCCATGTCGAGGGATTGACGCGCCTGACTATTGTTAGCTTCTCCACACCGCCGCCCCAGCTTACCAATTCGTTACTCTTTTCTCTTTTTCTATCATACACTGAGCCCTCCGAAGCTTAATGCACAAGTTTCATGTAACAAGAATAGATTTTTTTTTCTTCTTCTTTGGGACTTCTGGATAAACTTACTATATTTTTATAATGAACTAATTTTATATTGCTAGATCATTCGAAAGAGCAATATAAATGAAAAAAAAAAAAAAAAAAAGTAATTAGTAAAGAAATAAATAATTAAAAAAGATACGAACTCTAAATATAAGGCTTTCTGCAGTTAACGAGTAAGTTATTAGAATCTCAGTCAAAAATTAAGCAGAATAGAGTTTATGTTCAAGCTATATAAAACAAGAATACTAACAAATCATTAGTAAGGATAACGGAACTAAAAACGTTAAAATCTGTATGAATGTCGGAAGAAACAGAGAATTAAGAAGCCATTACCAGTTAACCTTAAAGTTTCATCTGGCTTTGATTTGTTTTTCATTATTTTTTCATTCCGTCTTCCTTCACTAATGATACAACTGATTTTTACAGTGGTTTTCTTTCTTTCTCGCCTAACTATTAGCGTAATTTTATACTTCATTTTTGAAAATGACTTCAAAAATATATTTTAAGGACAGTGATAATGGAATATTCAATATACGAGAAAAAAAAGTAGCAAATTTTAATACAATGCCTCTAAGCAATTAAACTTCTTTTTTAATAGTTATAACTTGGAAACCAAAAATAAAATTCGTTGATAAATGGATTTTAATTCTATTTTCGCAAATAATATGGAGAAAAAATCAATGTCTTAGGCTGTTTATGACTAAATAAGCCAAAATAAATAAAAAACCAATTTTAATATCTAATTATCAATGAGCCATTAAGATTTTAAGTCGGAAATTACAATCTCTTTAAAGATAAAAATAATTTAGAAATCGAAAAGAACTTTTAATGACTAGATAAATAGTGGTTGTTTAATAAAGATTTTTATTTTTAGAAAATATAAAAAATTTAAATAACATGAAACTTTACTAAAAAATGTTTAATGATATATTGCTACACAAGGCATTGAAAATTAAAGTTTAAAACTCGATAGAACATAGTATTATTTTTTAAACCCAGACATCACAACAATTAGAAAATCTTATAGTAGGAGCTTTACTAAAATAAACCGGGTTGACAAACTACCTGTTACCAAAAGATAAACTCAGTACCTAGTAAACTTTCGTTACTTGATCAAAATCACCGATATTTCTTGTTGGGAATCAAGAATACAACTTGTCAATGACATACACAAAACCCAGTTCTCCTTTTATCAGAGGACCAGTGATGTCGTATAACACGACAGGCCTGACACCTGACGACAATCACTTGACCCTAACAATCTCTCCTCGTTTGACATACGTGTTATCTCTATTTTGTGTTCTTCTCAAACAGCTCTTACATCTTATTTTTTGTTTCACTCTTTACACAGTATCTTTAGGATGTTTCTTTTTTTGTAAAGAACCGATAATCTGAAGATTTTTTTTTTTATGAGATACTGTCGGACCTCTAACAAGTGGACAGTGCACCATTTGCAATTTGTCTATGGCAAGAAATGGCGGTACAAATCTAAAAAGAGAGATAAGGCTGCGAAGGCTTAAAGGGAAAAAAAAAATTTTTTTTCTTCAAGGAAAGATCTTATTTTCATACCCTCCAACACTTAAGGCTTCTGCAAAATATTATTTCAGTGGAGTGAAAGCTGAAATTTTTAAAACAAGCTGGATTTTTCTAGATCAGGTCGATAAGCCCTGTTAGATCTAGATTTTTCTAGATCTAACAGGACCACTTCTTCACTTGACCTTTTACATATGTGTTTGAGTTATTTATATGTAGTAGTGGACAAAATTGTTTAAAATTTTGATTTAATTAAAACATTACTTTCGCTAGCCCAATTAAAAATATTTTAACAACTGACAATTTTAATTTTAAAAAAAAACTACGGAAATTCTGCAGTTCTAAGATGGAATGTATTTTAGTTTTAGTTAACAATAATAGAACGCTGATTAATTTTCCAAAAATAATTATATTTTGGAGATACTAGTGGATAAAGTTACATAGTGAGAAGCCTTGAGTGTTTTTTTGGATTGGAATTTTTTTTTTTTAGATGCATTTGATAACTAACAGTGGACGAACATCGTTAGGAAACTTGCCTTTTGGCAGGCAATTTGAAACACCAAGAGTGCTAGCCGTGACGCTACAGCTTAACAGAGTGACACTAAGGGATTGATAGATTTCACTATTGGAAATTTGAGGACAAGAAATAAAGACATCTTCATTTCCCATTGTCAATGTAAACGTTAAAGCTAATTTACTGAAATTTGACCAAAAATACATTTATTCACACAACTTTTCATACGCAGTAACAAATATATAGATTATTGGTCCTTACATTATGGAATGGTCTGTTACATAAATGATACAAATAAAATAAACGAAAAATCGAATGACAGAAGGATTCAAATTATAACTTACGCATTATCTGACACTAAATATCTTGTTATGATGTTGGGGGGAAATTTTTAAATTATAATAATGTCAATGGAATTAAGATACAGAATAGAAGAATAACAATCTTCAGCGAAGAGACAAAAGCCAATATTTACTAAGTTTTTTTAAAAAAAAAAAAAAAAAAACAGTAAATTTTTTTTTAAATAATAAATTTTCATACTATAACAAATATTTTTATGAGCTAATAGCCTTTTCAAATGGTAAAACGTAATTGTGAGTTTTACGCAGTACTGATTTTAAAATATTGACTTCAAATTTTAGATAAGATGAATTTAGATAGTGATTTTTAAAATTTAAATATCTCCAATTTATAATTTATTGCTAGAAATCAAAAGCAGGATGATGATTGTAGTTTTTTATTTTATGGAATGATAAAAAAAACAGACTAATTTATTATTTTAAGGGTTGGTGTTATACATAATATAGTAGTCAACACATCACTAATTAATCATTTCCACTTAATAAATTCATAGCAAATGCATTATTATAAAAACGTACATTTAATAACAAATACTCTCGTTTCCTTAAATACAAACAAAAATAATCTATTAAGAAAACACATTTCTTAGAAATACATTTTCCCAAAGAGATTTCATGTAGAAGTAAATATTAAAAGCAGAAAATCTTTGCAAAACATGAAACTACAAGCATTTTAAAGACTAGAAATAATTCCAAGAGCGATAACAATTTCAAAATAAAGGCTTAAAGTGTTAGCTTTAAATAAAAATGAGTGAAGAAAGCATAAAAAGGAATTTAAGAAATACGATCACGGCAATATTTTCTCTAAGAATTATATTAATACTTGCCAGGGAACGAGTAAAAAGCCTTAAATGTAATTGACTTCATACACCGATGTGCTATAAAAATGTTAAGCGCCAAAAGAAGAAGAACCATTAAATAATATCTCGCCAAAAGGCTGGAAAATATACTTGTTACAGAGTATGAGCAATTCGTTAAAATTGCGCCATGCACAAGAACTTTAATGGGGAACTTTGACATGATACGTTGCTTCTGTAACGACCCTGGGGAGACTTTTAAACTTTTATTTATTTAGAATGAAAAAAAAAAAAGAAGGCAGAAATTTGGAAGAATAAAATGGGTACTTTTAGCTAAACACAACCCCAACTCTCCGAAAGTGCCTTTATTATATTAACTCCGATCCGTTGTTGTCTGAGAGAATAAGGAAATGCAAATGTAATAGCTGCGACACAGTTGCAGTTAAAAGTGACACTATCTATATGCCTGTTTTCTCTGCAGTTGTTCCTTTTTTTTTTATTTTATAAAACAAGTAAAATGAGCTTTGAGCGTTAAAAGGTTGCGTCTCATAAATCTAAGAGATATCAGTTGGTGTATTACTCAAGCGCGCCTGTTTAGGGGATGTTCTCGCTCAGGTGCTGCTGAGCAGGATAGCAAATGTCCCAGGGGTTTTCTATGCTAATACGAAAGGAAAAGATTGCTAGGGTGGTTAGTGTAAGGTTTCTACATCATGAATCACCCTCCCACCCCTAGACTCGAACCCCTATCCTTCCACAATAAATAATGCAGATAACAAGGACCATCTTTAATGAAGAAAGGGTACTCTTTTCCGTTTGCCAGCTTTTTATTTTATTTTTCAGGGCTTATATATTATTATTATCTTCATTCAGGGCTGATATCCTTTTCCTTTTTTTTTTTTCTTTTCCCCTCTTCTTTTTATTACACATTCTTCTTTTTTCACTAATTGATATCGTCGCCGTTAAGAGACGGTCGTTTTTAATCCAGAGATGAGTGGGGGGCGGTGGGGTTATTTTTCCCGAAGAAAGGAAAAAGGGTATGTAAGGAAAGCGGGGGTGTTGTTATGGATGAAAGGGTATATTGGAAAGATAGGTGGGTGGGGGTTGTGGAGAGGTGTCCGCGTGAGGTCCATTGTTTCCCATCCGCTGATGAAGTGCCCCATTAGGGGAAGGAGAGGGAAAAGGGAACCACTTTAGCCGCATCTCAAGTTGCTGGGGCAGCAGCGTCCATAACTATTGGCGGCCACCACTCCTAATGGGGCGGCCATTACCAAAAGGGCGCTAACTTTATTTATGAAGGTTCATTAACACAGCCATTATCACAATCGGAGCCACCATTGTGTGCACCTTTGGAGATAGGGGCGCATCACAGCCCCCTCACAGCTGACAAATATCACGTGACCCTTCTTGATGATGAGGCAAACGGGTACGGGGCAATTTGCCCGTTTTTACCCCTACTCATCACGCATCTTCTTCAAGGTAATTAGAAGTAAAGGCGAAAATTCTTGCTATTGTCTTAAAATTTTTTTTTTCTCCTCGTAAAGGAAGTAAGAATGATAACAATAAAAAAAAAATAAACCTTTTCTCAGGTACTTTTATTTTCGTACCTTCTAAACACTCCAAGACGAATTTTTACTTCACTTTTTCACACTACGTTGTTGGTAAAAGGGGTGCTCTTACTTAAATTACGTGAGCACTTTTACGTTGTTTTTTTTTTCTTCTTCTCTTTCTTTTGAACGAAGGAAGCTTTCTTCCACTTTCTTAAAGAGCGAAAAAGGGAAAAAAAAATCAAGGGGGAAAACAAACGGGTTTCTTATGCGAAGAAAACTTAAAGGGGGGTCTTGATGTTTTATCGCTAATTGGAGATCTGGAGCAATTATTTATGATTTCGGGGCGAAATCT